>CM070060.1:16205260-18849818 GCA_036320875.1 Cotoneaster glaucophyllus
GGACTTACAACTTCAAAATTTTTATAGGACGCACCTTTTGATTTTTCAGAATTCATTTCGAATAAAACTAAATTTATACAAAAATCAAATTACACTTGCTAAAATAGGAATGCATTTCTTTAACTATAGTAAGCCATATACAAATCATGTGAAAAGAAAAATCTTCTATCAACTAGCTCGTGATCCAAGTTCAAATCTTCATCCCATTTTTACATCGTTTCCAAGCAAAGGAATAATAAGTTCTTATTCTCGTCTCCGGAAAATAGACATGAAAGTTACATTCCTAAAGAACCTAATCTGCAAATAAACGCCACCAAAGTAAAGACATGAAATTTGTCTAAGGTTCCCAAATCTTTTCATTGCCTTCTCAACTCAATCACACATATGGTCTCAGTCATCTGCCTCTCTACAACCAAAACCCATCTGACCTCTCCGCCCTTGACAACTCATAGAGCACTCACCCAATGGTGGCAGTAGGGTTGTCACCGGCGTACCAATGGTGGCAGTAGGGTTGTCACCGGTGATCGGTGACCGGACCTAAATTCTCCAACTTCACAGAAAGGTTCACAATCCCATTAGTCCTGGAGCCATCTCTAGCCCGTAGCCGGTAACTCAAGAACCGAGCTGAACCGGCCGGCGGGAACCCAATATCGTGGGCGCGGATTTGGCACCAGCCCAGCTGAGCGCGGCCCATTATGAGCCTCTTGGTGAAGAGCTGGAGATGTATGCAAGAATACCTGTTGTTGAAGAAAGTTGTATCAATAGGGACATGAAATTTGTCACCCCATGTAGGGTTGACGCCTCCTTGATCATCCACCCTTGTTTTGTACGCCTGGAAGGTGTGATCACCGTTGGTTTTGGGTGTGCATGGAGGAGCAATAGTGGGTGGGAGAGTGGTGAGGGTGATGAAGGGTTTCGATTTGTTGGAGAAGAGAGAGGGAGATTTGGTTTTGAGGCCTTGGGCTGATAGCACAGTGATCTCCATCTTCATCACTGGCTGGTGCAGTTGTACTGCTGCAACATGGTGATATATTATATCTACATATATATATATATATGTATATATAAATATTTATATATATTGAAGCTTGAGGGGTGTCTTATATATAGGAGAGGGAGAGTTCTTGGAGCTTCAAGGCTTCTTACAGTGCAGTTTCCCTGTGGAATATGTATAGAAAATGGATATGGAAATTGAAGGGGTGGATATATGTGCAGCTATATATTCCCGCTTGCTAAGTCAACATGGGTGACGAGTCTTGATGTTTTCCTCCTTCCCATACCCATGCCAACTCATTTGAGAAAGTGACCCTCATCATTTTTATAAGTTTCTCAATCATAACATACATAATTGGATGTGAAAGTTTAAAATTAATAAGGAATTTTAAAATGATAGAAATTGAAATTATGGAATTTTATTTTCTAAAATTTGTGAATTTTCTTGTTTGGTTAACCTAAAAAAATAATAGAATTTGAAACGGTCTAATTATTATGGATGGTGATAAATAAGACGCCACTTAGTATTACAATCTAATGCTATTTCTCTTTATGTTTAAATGAGAGGTTTTAGGTTAAACTCATGTGGATGACGAGTATGAACTATATTATTGCGTGACTTAGTTTACCCCCACCCCCTTATTATAATATATCGTTTTTTTTCTTTCTAAAATAATATTAATAATAATAACTAAGACATACTAGATGGAGACACCCAGACAGGGCGGATCGATTTAGGGGCAAAGGGGGTTAGCTAACCCTTCGAACTTCGGTGTTTCTATGGATGACTTGGGTGCTACCCTTTTGAGGTTGGAGTTGCCCTTCATATATGCTCTCCAACTACTTGATAAAATGTGTTAGAGAGGTGCTACCCCTTCACAATCTAGTCCTAATATTATTTACCTTTGGCTTGTTTGTTGGTTGTGATTACAATTGTAGGAAGAACCAAAAAAAAAAAAAAAAAAAAAAAAAAACGAAGTAAAAGACTATTAAAAAAATGCAAAGTAAATGATGAAATGGTAATCTTAGAGAATGAACAAAGCATCACCATTTTTGGACAAACATATTAATATGATGCAATGATATTAATCAATTTGTTAGTGTGTTCAAGATAAGTGTGTTCCTTTGGTAAGCATTCATGTGGGAGCAACCTTGGATATGTTAGTTACTTACACAAATGAGGCCTTAACAGGTGTGCAATATGCTTTTATAAATGACTTTAGGCCTACCAAGACTTAAATGACTTTAGGCCTACCAAGACTTGATGAAATAACGATTTGCATGCCATTTATGTTAAAAGAAATCTATTCTTACTGACTCCTCTAATAATATTTTTTGGATCCGCCGCTGTACCCAAATATTTTAAGTTTAATTCATGTGGTTACAAAAACGTAACATTCCACTTCTAGTTTATCCAATGTTAGGGACAGAGCCACATATAGTCATGAAGTGTCAGTACGCACCCAAAAAGTTTCTATGAAGTTTATATAAAACCTACAAAAATACCGTATGAAATTATTTATTAGTGAACTATGAGAATAGGTCCCCGATATTTTTTTGAACAAATGATATTATCTACACTAGAGAGTGGTCTTTGCCTTATAATGGGCTGCAATAATGTGGTTCAAATTTACGTTTGGTGAGAATTGAAGCTAAGACCTTTCACTTACAAGAGTGGACCGTAGTACTAAGTGACAAGTCCCCCATATTAGCAATAAGGAAAATGATTTTTGTACACCCTTTATAACCTGTTTATGAGTAATTGTATTTTTGAAGTTTATTGTTCCGGTAGTGCTAGGCAGACCAAAATTTTAAACCAAATTTGCAAACCAAATGATGTGTCACTAATAGAAAGATTAAATTTCTAAACCATATTTTATAAACTGCATAATGTGGACTTAACGATTTCCAATTGGTGTCAAGTTGTATTCAAAGCAAAAAGAAAGAAATTGGCGTTTAAGTGCCCCTTTTTTCTGTTCACTGTGTCCACATTTGGGGCAAATACTTTTTGACGTCGTGGAAGGGGTACAATGCTGTTTCAAGTAGCAGCATCTCAAGTCTTGGCCTTCCCTCTATTTCCTCCCTTAACAGGTTATTGTTCTTGGCCTTAGTTTGGCTGGCCTTCACAAACCTCCTCACATTCCACTCCAAGCACCAAACACTACCATTCCAATCACAAAAACTTGAATTAAGGCGGTCTTTAACTATGAAGGGCTAACAAATATTCTGGACACAATTTAGCTCTCAAAAATATAATTTTTTTAGGGGTGTGATATCCATACACCCTTTTTACTTTTCGCACACTTCTTATTGATTTCTGTCATCTGATCTTCTTCAATTCATTCGATTAGACGACCGAAAATTAAGAGAGTGTGAGAAGTATAAAGAAGTGTGTGGATAACACACTCCATTGTTTAAGGAATAGTAGCAAATTAATTTTTTCCGTCTCCAACCAAGTACCTCTTCACCAGGCCATCAAGTTGTGAGCTTCACAAGAGGAAAAAATTCCCAAGTGCCGATGATTGGCACTTTTTAGGCCTTCTGCGAGTTGATTTGAACCCCAAAATACACCCATTTGTAAATTTGTAAAATGCTCTTTGGTTGGAGATTGTTTCGTTCAATTTTAGGGCTCATTGTAGTTCATGCCCTTGGTGGAGATGGTCTAATTAACCTCCCAAACACACACTATCACTACAAGCATATCATAAACATCTATGACAGCAGTTAATTAGTGCATTCACGCACTAAACAAAAAGTCAAGTGCTTAGTCAATACTCCAAAGTTCGTGACTCACAGACTCGAATACATATATGAATTATTATTAAGAATAATCTTTTCTTTTATTTTGATTTGTTTTTTTCCACAATGTTGTGAAGCAGCATACGGCGGGGTGTGAAAGTCGTTTTGTCATTGGTGATTAGTGATTAGCTAGCCGTCTCTAGTCTGCACATATGAATATTTTTCCATGTGAATTAACTTGCAATGCAATTGCATGGTGGGAAAGTATATCACTCTGCAGAAAAATCAATAGAGAAATTGTTATAGATTCAAAAGTTATAATAATTGTTCGAATTGGTCCAAGTAAGTGTTATTTATTTGATCCAAGTCTTTTAACTAATCCACTTAGTTCCATAAACTAGGTCGTCCATGCCAAATGTACAAGGTAGTGGTAGGCACAAAAACACAAATAATAAGACACTGCAGAACTATCAGAGATAGGGGCCAAATGTTCACTTCCAACAACACCGATATTAAACTCTTCTTTTCTCAGAGATAGGACTGATGTCGGATTTCAACACGCCCCTCATGCAAGACCTAATTAGTGGGTCACACGTGGGAGATCCATATATCGGCAATCACATGAAGCCAAGGGGACTCACACAACATGCGGGGCCAAGGAAGCGGCCAAGGGGACTCACCCATCACAAATACGTACAAGTTTGCTCCAATACAACAGAAAATTTTCAACAACACCGATATTGTTCCCATCCTACAATAGAACATGTGTGAGATTTTATCACAAAAGGTCTCGGTATTAATTGGAATGAGATTAGGATACTTAAACTCTTCTTTTCTTAGAGACACGACGGATGTGAAATTTCAACAGAAACATCAGAAAGCAACTGTGATAAAAGTTTTCCTACATTTTTCTTCCACATTCCGAGTAGGAAAGGTTCACACATGATGTGATCGACAAACCGTGCTGACTTTAAAGGACAAATCCAGCAGAAGATCAGGACTCGTTTACCTCTAACTTTTCCAGTTTTTTGTATGGTAAGGAACATATTTTCGAATCTTGAGGAGCGCTTTAAAACTAAGGCACATCTGAGTAGTGGACTAAATTTAAATCATCCAGTGTTTTAATCAAGGTTTTAAAAGACGCTAGATGCTAGCTGGGTGGTCAACTGGAGCCTAGCGCTTAGGCGGTTAGGCGGATTTAAGTATTTGTACAAAATTTTAGGACTTTTTATGTTGATTTTGTAACATTTAGTTAGCCCATTTGTTTTAATCATTATTGGGCCTTGTTTTTCACTAAAAAAGAATTGGGTCTTGTTTTCTTATTAAAGAAAAGGTATATTCCCTAAATTTTAAATAAATGCCACCTAAGTTCCTAACTAAAAAAAACCCTAACTCATTAGTTACCCTACCTCAGTCGACCCATTTGGTTCTCTGCAGCTAAGCCATCCCCCTTCTTTAACTCTGCAATTGCAGATCCACTCATCCTTCTCACTTCTTTTACTCTGCAATTGCAGATCGATGTTATCTCTCTCATCATAGCAAACCACCCCACTTTTTTTACTTTGCAATTGCAGATCAAAATTGTCGAGACAGTCGCCGAGCCATCCATACCGCATTGGAAGAATGACGCTGCAATCGATTTTTTATCAAAGTGCGACCACCCACCTAGCTCGCCCAGCTCCCGTCTAGGCGCTGCCTAATACCCTTGCTGATTTCTTCAACGATTTTGGTTTAATCGCGGTGGCAAACTGCCGCCCAACGCCTAGGCAGATTTTTAGAACACTAGTTTTAATATTACTCGCACGTCTCAATTGACTTATCAAGTGCCCAAACCATTAACAAAAATATTGGAACCCCGACATACCAAAACCAGCGGTTTGGTTAACTCACAAATTGGTAAAACTCTTTCATTATCCCACATAACTAGGGGTGAGCAGGTTTGATTTGGTGCGGTTTTAGATAAAACCAAAATCGGACTTGAAATTTATTTTTGTTATGTTTGGTGCCATTTTGGGGTAAGAACCGAAATGAAACCAAACCATTTGGTTTTGGTTTGGTTTGGTTTCAAACGATTTTGGTTTCGGTTTGTGCCTTACTTGTAGACCAGTTTAAAAATTGGCATGAATAAGTGTTCAACAATTAAACAAACTCAAGAGTTCAAAACCTAATCATTTACAAACTAAATGCTTTATGTCATTAATACAATCAAATTGAAGGGGAAAAAAATCATGATAATCACCATACTAAAATTCAACTTGAATCAAAGTTCAACATCAAAATGCCTTATGAAAGCATCTCCAAAAGAGATGTCAAATACAATATGTCAACAAATTATTTGATGGCTGACATGGCCAATTAAATGCGAATGTTAAATCTTCTTCTTTTCCAATGGATATGTCAAATATTTATTTTATTATTATGAGAACTAATTAAAATTGATTTCAATTTTTGTTCTATTGGTTGTCATTGTCAATGAAAGCCATGCATTAAATTAAATATATTTGACTCCTTTGTTTGTTGTAAAAAGGATAGCTAAAAAGTAAGGAGTCAAATAACTTAGCTGCCACATCATATATGACAACTCCATTAGAGAACACCTCAATGTCTTTTAGTCATACTTGGCACATTTGACATCTCCTTTGGAGATGGTCTAACATTACTTTAGTACAACCCAATTGAAAAACTAAGTTTACCGTACTAAAATTAAAGTTCAAACAAAGTTTAACGTTAAAATACCTTATGACATTAGTAAAACCTGAAAAAATAAACGAAGAAACGATGCCACCATCATCCTGTTCAAGAATCAGTGGATGAAGTCTGACGACTTCGCTGAGATTGACCTTTTTTTTTCGCAAGATACAAAAACCTAATCTAGTAAGGAATCAGCAGGTTTCCAACAATCTTGAAGTCCTTACAATCTAGGATTGGCGTGCGCCTCAAGTAATCACACTCCAAAGAGGATGCAAAATCTACTTCATAGATATCTTCTGGGATTGTCCTAGTTTAATATGGATTATACTATCCTAAAAGGTCTCCTCGACTGGTATAAATACACCTTCTAGGTTCATCTCTGGTAACGCCATTATTGCATACTTATTCTCTTACCCACTACTTGAGTCTTTTATTGCTTACTAACTTGACAACCTTTGACTAGTAGGCACCCCCTCCAACGGGCTTTGGCCAGCTCACAGTTGTTTGTTCTTTTACAAGTTACTTAGATTTGTGCATCTCTATCTCCTATGACGGTGTGCGAATTTGGTTTCAACAAAAGTCATTCACAAGCTTAATTAAAGTCTTGGAAGCGTAAATGCTGTCAACCGTTTCTTGCTTTAGGCAAGAATATATCTCTTTGGTGATCAAAGCAATCCTCCAAAGCGGTCCATAAAGCTTGTGGATTCTCCTTAGAGGTACTCGATTTACAATGCCTTCGTATGAAGATCGTGGCAGTGACTTTGTCAGCTTTGCCAACTCGAACATCTGTCTCAACTTCTATGGTAGCTCTAAGGCTTTTAGCGATAAGGTGGAGCTTCACATCTTAGACCCACTTACGGTAGTTTCTTCCAGAGGCTTCTGAAGCAGTAAAGTCGAAGTCACTCCGTCAAAGGGTGTCCACGACATAGTTAGGGTTAAGCCACATAGCCATGGAGGCAAGTGAATGCACAATAAGGGATCTCTAACCTTCAAACCGTTTGAGGGAGAATACTCTATGATATGATTAAGAATCTCTGGCCAGAGTATGGATGAGATTTAGGAAGTCATTGCAAATCACATTCAAGGTAATCATATAAGTAAAAGAATCACATTGGATAGTAGACATGAATAAACTATCAAACTAAACAATCTGGCCAGAGTATGAATGAGATTTAGGAAGTCATTCTAAATCACATTCAAGGTAATCATATAAGTTAAAGAATCACATTGGATAGTAGACATGAATAAACTATCAAACCAAACAATGTGGTCAAGAGTATTATATTAGAGAAAGACCGTATTGCATTGTAATCCAAAACTGAATAGGTTCTCCACCTCTTATGATTAGCTTGGGTAGCCATGACATACTGCTACGTGTCACTCATGGTTTATGGAAGCCCTAAAGATGAGTAATCACTAAAGGGAGAATTGAAAGTAAGTTTCAATTCACAATCGAGTTGAAGAGTTATAATCGCCCACTGCCTCGCTAAAAGGAACCTAATGGATCGTACACCGTATAAGGTAGAGATTGAAGAAACAATGGAGATGAGTAAGGATAATTAAATGGTTTAATTATTTATGGCTAGGATTAATTAATATGTTAATTAATCAAACGAATATGTTTGTTATAGACCTCGGGTTGGTTTTGGGCCACAAGGCCCAATGGGATTTGAATGTCAAGCCCATTAACTTAAGTTGTATGACAACTTGAAAACACAAAGGGCCTTAAAGCCCAATAAATCCATCAAGGCCAGCTATAGGGTGAAGGGTAGGCAAACTTTTGTTAATTGCAAGTTTGCCACTCCATTGTGATGTGGTATAAAGGAAACTTTATAGCCATTTCATCGATATGGTTTAGAAAATATGAGAATACAAAGCCCTCTTTTCTTTCTAAGAGGGCGGCCACCCTTGAGGAAAATAGCTAGCAATCTTACTTCCTCTAGGTCACTCATCTCTTCATCAATGTTCTCCTTGGTGTGGAGACTTAGAGGTTCTCTATTTTGGGAACTTGGAGAAACCATTCTACCATCCTCATCCAAGAAATCCATGGAGCTAAGAAGTAAGGAATGAAGGCCCTATCTCTTGGGTGATTAGCCTTTGCTTATGCAAAGAAGAATCAACAACGGTATAATATTTCTCAACTCACTTTGTTTTTTGAGTTGAGTCTTGGTTCACCACAATTACTAGGCCTTGAATTTCATGGGTAAAGTTTTGTTTTTGAGTGCAAGCATGATTCCGCCTTTTAATTGTTTATTGCATACATAGATGTTGCTCAAATAAACTAGTTTTCACGGCTCATCTCAGGTATAAACATGCTTGCAATCTTGTCTTTTCCTCATTTTGGTCCAAGCTGCCCTATTAACTTGTCCTTTTTTTTTCTTTTTTTTGTTGTGTGTGTGTGTGTTTTAACAAGTCTCTAGTGAGGGCTTGGGCAAGTCGTCTCAACCCGTTGCGAGTAGGGTAGTCCTTCCTCGACCTTCACGAGCTTCTGGAGTCTTAGGGATCCTAATCCCTCGGCCTAGAAAGAGATGTTGTTGAGTCTCCTCCTTCTATCTCTGTTGATGTTGTCACCGTTGTTGTTACCTCTGGTGGTGTTGGTGTGATGCCTCCTCATCTGGCTTCTCTTCCAGCTACAGCCTCTTTGCCCAAATTAGTTATAGTTCGGGCAAATTAGGACAAAACTGAGATCCCCAAGGCGCCATTCTGAGCCTCAACACCTTCAAGATCAATGTAGGCTCTTAAGAGAATTAATGCAGAAGAACTTCTCTGCCTCATTCAACCTCAAGGCTCTTCAAGATGCTGAGAGAGCTCTCACTGATCTATAGCTCATCAGATGACTAAGATGCAGTATGAATCTTTCATCTCCTTCTTTGAAAATCTGAGGGCTTTGAGGGATCAGCATCTTAAGGCTGAGAGGCAAGCAAACAGAGTAAGGTGCTACAAGGAGAAGCATACTAGGACCTCCACTACTCTGCAGCAGCTGGTAGAAAATGGCTCAACCATGGAGGATAGGTGGTAGCTGCTGAGATTCAGAAGCTGGAATAACAACTCTTTATTTTGAAGGCTAAGCAGATGACTCTCTCAAACAAGCTATACAAGAAAATCGAGGAAGTGAAGAGAGTCAACCACGAAGTAGAGGAGTCTAAAGCTCAGTTAGCTAATAACAATATAGCCTTAGAAAAGCCAGGTCGCATTTTCACCATCTTACAGACTTATCATTCTAGGATAGCTGCCATGGCTAAATATGTAAACCTGTTAGGCTAGGGCCTCTGTACTTCTCCCAATTATTGAATAAAAAGAAACCTCATTGCTTCACTAATTTACTTTCTTACTTACTCTTCTCTAATAGAAAAACCTACTTCAAACACACAAAAAGGGCCTTCACTTCTTCTCTAAGTATTTAACTTCACTAATATAACAATCTCTAATATCCTAAGTAGTTAGGTGGTATTTCTTTAGAAACTTAGCATTGATTAGATGTTTCTGTAAGCCTCCCTCTAAATCCGCCAAGTAATACCCCACTCTATCTAATACTTTGGTAATTGTAAAAGGGCATTCCCAAGTGGGACTCCACTTCCCAAAACCTCTAACTTGAGCTCCCAAGGGCAAAACTACTTTCCATACCAATTTTCCTTCTTTGAAAGTCTTCAGCCTTACCTCTCTTGTTGTAGGCTCAGGCAGCAACCTTCTTCCCTTCTTGGATCTTGTTTAAAGCTTCAATTCGGGCAACATCTAAAGCCTTAATCCATTGACATGTGGCCTGAATGAATTCATCACTATGTTGGACAAATTGGTTTTAAAGCCTTACAAAACTCACATTGATCTCTATATGGAGTACTGCATCTTGCCTGAATGTGAACGCATAAGGAGTAGTCCCAATTCCTGCTCTTTTTGAGGTTTTGTAAGCCCAAAGAGTATATCCCAACTTCTCATGCCACATTTCTGGGCTGTCTGCCAGCATCCTTTTAATGATGTTCACCAATATCTTGGTGATAGTTTTTCTTGACCATTAGATTGGGGATAATAAGGGCTAGACTGTATCATCTTTATCTTGAACTTAGCTACAAACTCTTCTACTTCCTTGGAGATAAACGATGGCCTTCTGTCTATAACAATCGTTTCAGGCACCCCATATCTATGTAGGATTTTGGTCTCAATGAACCTCTTCACAGTAGTTGAATTAATGGTCCTCACAGTTGAAGCTTCAACCCACTTAGTAAAGTAATTAGTCGCCACAATTATGAAGGTGTGTCCTTTGCTGGAAGCTAGGTATATTTGCCCGATAAAGTCTATGGCCCACTTTCTGAAAGGCCATCGTTTTACTACTGGATTTAAGGGCACTGATGGTGTGTGCTGGAGCGGTCCATGCCTTTGAAATTCTTTACATCATCTAGCATAAGCTTTACAATCTCTATGTCGAGCCAAAAGTAGCTATATCTTCTCAGCAACCATCTCTTCTTTGTCTCTGCTTGGTGTGCTCCACAAATACCTTCATGCACCCCAACCATCACCCTTATTGATTCTTACAAACCCAAGCATTTCAACAAAAGCCCATCTGGAGTCTTTCTCAGCAAAGTTTTATCCCACATAACAAACTTAGTCGCTTGTCGTCTGATCTTCATAGTAATGGGAAAAGAAGGGTCCTCCAAGTACTGGATGATAGATGTTCTCCAATCCTCTATCTCAGGCTCTTTAGTCATTACATCAAGACTAAATCCCCTCTCAAAGATAGAAGAGAGATTCCTCCTTTGTATCTCTACTTTCATCTCATGCACTCTCTCTTGAACTTGTGCTCCAGAAGCCATCTGTGCCATTTCATTTGAAATCAAATTTGCTTCTTTAGGGATATGGCTGGTTGTTACTTCACCACCCTAATAATCTAATAATTGAGTAGCTGCCAGGTAATACCCTGCCATTATGATATGTCTGCACTTGTACTCTCCATTTAATTAATTAATGACCAACTCAAAATCACCATATACTTCTATTGCAGCTGCCCCCAACTCTATCAGAATCTTTAAGCCAATAATCAGTGCTTCATACTTTTCCCTATTGTTGGTAGTATCCTTGTCATCCAGGAGGAATGTGTAGCAATGCTGGATTCCCTTAGGATCAATGATGACAATTCCAGCTCCTGCAACATGTTGTGTACAAGATCCATCAAAATATAACCTTCAGGGAGTGATCCATAGGCTGGTTATTCTTTTTACTTTTTGCTGGATCCATTCCTCCTTACCGAATGAGCCTTACTAGGTGGGATCCAGAGGCTAGCTACTTCTAGAGTTCCAGGGATGTTGACAAGTTCCTCCTTGGATTCTTGGTGCTCAACTAGGAAGTCTATGATTGCTTGTCCCTCTGCAACCCTCTGAGGTACATACTGGAAGCTGAACTATGATAGTGCTGGGATCTATTTCTCGATTCTTCCAGTTAGCATTAGCTTGGACAACATGTACTTGATCACATCATTTTTGGCAATTATATGGATATGGCAAGGCAACATGTAGTGCCTTAATTTGCTAGCAATGAAGTACAAGGCTAAGCATAACTTTTGAATAGGGGTATATCTTGTTTCTACCTCGGTAAGGATCCTACTGAGGTAGTATATTGCCTGCTCATTTCCCCCTTCATTATTTTGAGCCAATAAACTCCCTATTGATTCCTCGGATACTGAGATGTAGAGCTTCAAAAGCTTCCCCCTCTGGGGAGGCATGAGCATTGGAGGAGAGGTTGGAAGAATCTTTACTTTATTAAAGGCTTCTTTGTGTTGAGGGCCCACTCAAATTGGTCTTGATTCTTCAATCTTAACAAAGGAGTTAACGGTTGAATCTGCCCGCAAGGTTAGCAATGAATCTCCTCAAAAAGTTAATCTTCCTTAGCAGCCTCTACAATTGCACTTTGTTAGTGGGGGCAGGTGATTCCATTATAACCCTAGACTTGTTTTTGTCCACTTCCACACCTCTTTGATGAACCAAGAACCCCAAAAAGTTGCCCGATCTAACCCCCAAAGGCACATTTTCTAGGATTCATCTTCAACTTGTAGATTCTCATTCTCTTTAAGGCTTGTCTGAGGTCTTCCAGGTGCTGATCTTCAATTGTAGACTTCACCATGATGTCATCAATGTATACCTCCATGCTATGCCCAATCAAATCATGAAAAATAGCATTCATTGCCCTTTGGTAAGTAGCACCAGCATTTGTCAACCCAAAGTTCAGGACAACTTATTCATAAGCTCATATATGTCCTGGACATCTGAATGATGTCTTATGTAAGTCTTCTTTAGCCATTTTTATCTGATTATATCCAGCATTTCCATCCATAAAAGATAAAACTTTGTGTTTTGCAACTACATCGATGGATAGGTCAGTCATAGGCATAGGGTATTCATCATTGGGAGTTGCTTCGTTAATATTTCTATAATCGACACAACATTGAATGGCATTAGTTAAAGCTTTCAGTATAGGTACAATGTTGGCCAACCACTTTACATATTTTGCAGGCCTAATAAAGCCTGCCTTTACTAGCCTTTTAATTTCCTCTTTGACTTTTTCTTCTATCTCTTTCGACATCCTCCTCGGTGCTTGATTTACAGGTATGTACCCTTCTTTCATAGGCATTATGTGCTTCACTAAACTGGAGTCTAATCCAAGCATTTCTGTGTAATGCCATACAAAACATTCTTTGAATTTGTGCAAAAGATCAACTATTTTTGCCCAATCTCCAGCTTCCAGCAGGCTACTGAGTTGTATTGGCCTTGGATCCTCAGTTCCCAAATTAATTGGATCCTCAGTTCCCAAATTAATGGTTTCTAAGGGGTCTTGAACTTCGGGTGCTGGTTTACCGGGTTATGTAGACAAAAATTCTACTAACTATCGAGCCTCGGGCTCATACTCTAGCCAATCCAAGTCATATATACATTCTACTATGTGGAAGGCTGCCTTCACTTCTTCTCCCAAAATTTCCCTCCCTTGGTCATCTTTGGTGCCTGAAGTTCATTCTCCCCACTCTGTCATTTCTTTGGTGTTGACGGGCAGGGATAATATGAAGCCTATCCCATTCCTTCTGAGTGAGAGAAAGTCCTTGTTCTAAGAGCTTTTGGGCCGTCACCTTGGTAGGGCGGCCATTTTGATCAGCACTTAGACATTGTAGGATCCCAACATTGGGATTGTAGAAATTAATTTCAGCAACATTAGCTGTGGAGAAAAATGGCCGTGACTCAACCTCCACCATCTCCCAAAATCCTTGTTCTGCAGTGGTGGGCTCATGATAGACATCAACTTGTTGGTGCAAGGTAGATGGTATAGACAAACTCTAGTGTATCCAATCCCTTCTCAGCAACGCCCCATAAGTAAAGCTTTTGTCCACCACAAAGAATGCCAACATAACATTCTTGGATCCCAAGTCCACCTCTAAGGGCAGTATCCCATGGGTTTTGGTGATAGTTCCAGAAAAACTAGACATTGTGAGATTAGTAGGAATAAGGTCTCATTCACCTCTGCAAAGTCTCTTTATCTGTTTAAGTGGTAGCACATTAATTGCTGCTCCCCCATCTATCAACACCCTTTTGAAGGGAACTCGTTCCAAATGAGCTGTCACATATATGGGCTTTAGATGGTTTACTAAGGCCAGACTTGGCTTATTGAACACCATCTTATTAGAATAAACTTTCTCGGGCTTTTTTTGTGTGGGATCGGGCAAGTATACCAAGCTTGACTCATCCTTACTAACTTCTTCAATGTTTACAAGTGCCATCATTGGCTCTTGTGCCAAATAATCATCCTCCATTATTGATGGTTGATTTGGTTCTGCACAGAACATTGCTAACAATACATAGGTCATGTTCACATGAAAGTTGCTAGGTCCAGGTGGTCTTTCATTCTTCTCCCCAATTTGGCATAGAAACTGATTCATCCATGCTTAGGCATCTTTGGTCAACATCAACTCGAGCACTTCCTCTTCTCCTATTGCGTTGAAATCATGCAGTTGCCTTGGAGTCCCAAAGGGAATATCCTCCTGTGGTAGTGGAGACATCCATATTTCAGGAGAAATGGTACCAAAACAAATAGGCTCTGGATTCCAACATGGTGTAGGTACCATCACCATACTCTCTTGGGCTCTTTTTAATATTCTATACTTCCCTGGATGACGGTTTTGAGGAACATGATCCCCTCCACCTTCAACCTTGCTATTAGCCCTCTTTACTTCTTTCTTGCTTCTCCAACTGAGTCGTCTCTCTCCTTCTTGGGTAAACTTCTCAAACTTAACATTTTCAGAAGCCTCTGAAATAGCAGGACTTTTCAATAAGTTCATATGAGCTTTGTGTTTCCTCTGAACCCTTTTTATCATGGATGCCCCAATTTCTCGGATAGGTCTTCAGTCTCTGCCCACTACGTACCATTTTCGGCCTAGTCGGGGTGAATTCACCTTTGTAACTAGAGGTATAGGGCTCATGGTTCTTTCACACCTATCTTGTCTCATGTCGCTGTAGTTGGTTGGCTGGTGAGTCTTAACATCCACCCAGCGTGGTAACCTCACATCCTTATCTTCTATTTCTTCAGAGGCTTCAAAATTTATAAACACTTCAGACAGACCTTTAGGCTCTGAATCTCCTCCCAACCTCTGGAACACATTCTTAGTAGTTCCCTTATTTGTTTCAGCAGCCCGGAGAATACTTCTGCACGCATTATGTTCTTCGATCTCCTTATTTCTAACCAACTCTCAATCAATGATGGCACCTGATGCTGGTACCTTGAGCTCACAATCACACTGACATTTGCTACACAAAACTACTCTTTTG
Organism: Cotoneaster glaucophyllus; assembly: GCA_036320875.1. Lineage (NCBI taxonomy): Eukaryota > Viridiplantae > Streptophyta > Magnoliopsida > Rosales > Rosaceae > Cotoneaster > Cotoneaster glaucophyllus. Next base: position 16,220,479 of record CM070060.1, read on the forward strand.
ACCACGGTTGCTTGAGGCTTGTCGAGCAATCTTCTGATGCCTTCTGTTAGCCTACCTACTTACCTTATTTCTCCTCATTCATCCAAGGTAACTTTTCCTTTCCCCATCTCAACCTAATTAAGATTTATCATGTTGATTGGGGGCTTCAGGGAATAGATCTATGTCAATCGTTATGTTGGCCTGGGGTTTCTCCAGTAACAATTTCCCCTTGACTATAAGGTCTTGGATCCAATCTCTGAATTTCACACAATTAGCAATCGAGTGATTGAAGGTATAGTGGACCTTGCAATACTTCTTTCCTCTCAGTTCTTCAAGGTTGGACATCTTCTTGGTGTTATCTGGCAAGATTACCCGAGCCCTCACCAGTTCCTCATAGTTATCTGCGACCTTAGTTAAGTCAAAGGAATATGACTAATACTTTGGAGGTTTCATAGGTACAAAGCCTCCATCGTTCATCACAATCTTCTGGCCTTTGATGGGTTGAACCAATCCTTTCACCATCTTCACCATCAAAGGTTTGAAATGAGTGGTCATCTCTGCAGTACACAACTTTATCCCTTCTTCTATACTGTTATCATATTCTCCTGCCTCTAGGCCGTCAAACTCCAACTAGTGTATTGGCGCTTTACTTTTATAAAATGGAGTCACTTTAGATGAATGCTTAACTTGCTATTCTTCCGCCAATAGCTTCTTATACTTAGTGGCAGTATTCACCAGCTTCTGAAGCTCGTTAAACTGAGCATGGTTCATTAGGAACTGGCATCTCATCCTGGTCTTCCTGAACCTCATCATAAAATCCCCGTAGACTCATGTTCATATTGCTTCACTTCCACCAGATCATTAATGGTCATTTCAGGTTCCACCTTATATAACTGCTCATGAAAGGCCATCCCTCAGTTGGCAATGGAATTTAAGGTAATAGAGAGTACCATTTGGAAACCAAGCCTACTAGTGAATTTCCAAACAATCTTAGTTTGTAGTTGGGGTTGTCCTCGAACGCCACACAGTGATTCGAAAACTTGAAAAATGTGATCTCTGGAAGACACATTACAGTCTTCCCCACTGAAAGTTGGGAGCCCAGACATCTTAAAATTGAGAGGGAAAAGATTCTGCTCATCAATGTACTTATGATAAGGCTTCTGATATGTTATCCAAGACATTGGGCGGGCTTGCAGTTAAGCATTATGTACGACCATCCTCCTCATTCTGCCAATTCGCTTCTAAGTTATTAGTTAGCCATATTATTGTGTGGGGGATAGGAAGTCCCCCACTTCGGGCTATGATCGATGCCCGAGAAAGCTTCCCTCTGTGGGTCTAGTTGTCTCCATCTAGCTTCTCATCCTCCCTTTATTAGCCAATGGTGGTGGCTTGTAAGGAAGAGATTTGCCCCTAGCTGTGGATAAGCCATTTCCGCTTGTTTCTCCCACCAAGTTAGACTCACCAATCCTTATCCTTTCATGCCCGACCTGCCTTCTAATATCTGGTAGTGGTGGCAGCTGATCGGGCAAGCCTGTATCTTGAAACTCTTATTCTTCTTTCCGACTGGTTTCAGCCTCTTCCTTCATTTTCCTGAAACAAAGAAATTGTTGGTTCCTTTTCTGGGCTTGCCTCCATGATTCTTTCACTGGTATAACCATATTTTGGTGTGAAGTACTCTAACTCCAACTTTCTTTGTAGTGTTCCTGTTAAGGAACACAGCCTTCTAACTTCTTTTTTGGTTTCCAGAGAAATCTTCTCCATACTCCTAAATACCTGCACCATGGTGACTTGCAAATCTTCATTAGTAACCTTTCCACCCGACTTCTTAGAAAAGGTCGGGCTCTCTAAGATTCCAGGGCCGTGTAGTGAATGAAAGTCTTCTGGGTGATCTGTCATGCATGTTTCTGTTGGACAAAGAGGTTGCTCGAATTGCACCTTCCACCTGAACATTCGATCATTTCTTCATCTTGGCATACAATATCACAAAATAGGTCCCACTAGATGTGCCAAAACTATGTTCGGGCTAGATATGTCCCTCACACAACTCCCGGGGGTCTTGCCTGTCGAGCAAGGTTTGTTGCTTGGTGTGCTGCAATATGAGTTTGCTATTAGTTTGAATGGTGCCTTTGTGGGGCCTTTGTTAGGCCTTAAGGCTCATAAGCAAAATTAATATAGATTTGAGTGTGCCCTTGTTATCCTTGCATAACAGATTGTTCTTTATTGAATGGGTTGATTACTTGTGCCACAAGTTAGTTAGACTTCTTGATCTTATTGGATTGTTACAAATGGGTTAAGTTTGTATAAGGTTCTTTTTCTTGCCTTGTAAACGAGGACTTTTACTCACAATATTGTATATCCAAATAAAGGGAATTCAGGGCCCTTCCAACCATTTCTTTGATTACAATTAATACTAAAGAAGCAATGTTAATTAGTTTAGCCAGATTAATCATAGATGAAACTTTAAACAATAAGCAGTTGAAAATGATATAAACACAATGGAAGATACATTAAACAACATATCTACTCTATGTAAGCACAAATAAAAGAGACTCATGCAAGATTATAACCTTGTTAGGCAAGGTTGCGACCACTTCTCTTTGTGTTTTACAAGGGTTGTAATGTTTGGAGAATGAAATGTAAAACGGATTTACTAAAGGGATTCGGTACTACAATATTGGGAAAAGGTAGCAGAGCTTCTAAAACTTGACGAAAGATGGCTTTCTATGGTGAATATATGACTAAAAGAGTAGAGTTTGGACAAAATGAAGCTTTCTGGTTTCTGGCTTGTCCGAGAGCAAAGTTGGATGTCTTTTGATTGATTGGCTGAGTGTCCTTGTCTCTAATGTCCCTTGCTACTTCTATAAAAAATTTAGCCTGACTATCTAAGCCTTGCCTTTTGGGGATGGCCTCCGGAGCATGGTGAGTCACCACTTATTTACCGATCCATGCCCTTGAAAAGTACTTGAGCTTCCCTTTTGAGTGTCACTTCTCACATAGGCTTGTGCATATTTCTTGGCAATGATTTTTAATTCCTCCTGGGCTGTCGACTTGTCCGAGGCCAATTCTCCTTTTGCTTTTTTTATTCTTGGGCCTCCATTCTCACTAAGCCCAGCATTAAATATCCACTCAAACAGTTCGACTTCCTATCTATGCAAATCTAAAAAATCTAATTGAACAAACAAGTAATTAGTTATAGAAATGGAGACAAATAACGAGTTAGAGAGAGAAAGACGAACCTGATGGCAGTGGAAATATGGCTACCGATGCTTCACTGGCTGGAAAGAACGAGACTTTCCGGCAAAAATGCAAAATTTGGTACAAAAATCATATATTTAAGGTTGGAACATTGATGCAAATGAGAAACCCTCACTTGGAAGCTTCACTCTCGATTTCCCTCTATTCGAAATCGGAGCTCAGAGATCTGAGCTCCACTTAGAAACCCAAAGCTGACAGAGCCCTCTTAGCATCCTCTCTACCAAATGAGAACAGTGATGCAATGTGAGCATTTTAGTAATTTTGGTTTTGTGCATGGCTTGTGCATGGCCCGTTTGTCCTATTTCTGTCCCAAGATTAGAAACTGTCCATTTTGGGATATTTTCCTATATTTTGAATATAATGCAAACACAATTTAAGAAGAATCTATAATTCGTAATACAAAAAGTTGGGTTCATGCACTATGGTGAAAGCTCATGCAATCAAGGCTGAAAAAATATGGACAATTAAGACCGTGTGTTAGGCAAACTTGGATTGAGTATGGTAATTGTGAGCTAGTTTTTAGTACAAATTCCCCTTCAGATAGGAGCGTGCTGCATGCAGATACTAGTCTAGAACAATGGCTTAACATTGCGCAATTGATTATTTCTTGTTTCTAATCAGTGAGGCCTGTCGAAACTAGCAACTTGAAATGCCAGTAAGGTTACTCAACTGGATCACCAACACAACACAACAAATAGAATGTAAACAGTTCCTCTCCCGGTTCGGATTTTTGAACCACTTTGCTGACAAGAATGTTCAATGGAACTTTCAAGTCGAAAGTATATGATGAGTCAATATTATATTATATATTTTACCCTATTCTTAGTACAATTTAGTAATTATTTTGGTAGAATTTTGATACTTTGCTTTATATTTTCAATGTAGAACATCCGATTTCCTCTGGAGCAAAACCTGATCAAACGGACGAATTTTGGAGTGATTCAAATTGGAGGACGTTCGTGTGTTCCTTAGCTTGTTTGTGTCAAAATTCCAGTAATTTCTACCAAGTGGTTCTTTTCTGGCGATTAAATGAAGGAGCAGTGCGCATTGCTGGAAAGTCACGTTTCTGGGCTTAAACTGCGTTTTTGGAGCCCAAGATGACCTCAGATGGGTTCGTGGCCTTCTGGAGAAGCGTTCAAAATAGTCCAAGCTTTAAATCCAGCTATTTTGGGTTAGTTTTGGAGTTGAATTGGGTCCAAAACGTGGCTGTGCAGAATTTTGGGCGAAAATTACCAAATCAATTTAGGATTATGTTTCCTAATTTATTTATTTAGTTTCCTAGTCTATTTCAAAGACCTTTTACTTGGAGGATTTTAATTAGAGTAGTATAAATAAATTTTTTAGGGAAAACCTAAAGGGGGGAACGTATGCAACTTTTGGAGAAGATTTTGGGAGCAAAGTTTAGAGATTTCAAGACTTACACTTTCAAGGTGTTTTCATTCTTTTTCAAATTTAATATAATTATGTTGATTTTAATTATAAATATGCGTAACTAATTTTCTTTTGCTAGGGTGAGGCCATGATCCTTAGCAAGAATATGTAGTTTTTATTTAATTGCTTATGATATTATACATGCATACTTTGAATTATTAATCACTGTGCTTTAAACTGTCTTTGTGTTTTAATGATTCGCGACCATTAGGATGTTTAGGTAAGTAATCAGATGCAATTCGATCGGAATACCACCGGGGAATTGAGTATTTCTTCTTGTGATTAATAGTTGTAATTTCACCTAGGATGAATACCACGTCTTAAGGGTTGCATGGTTTTTCAAAACGTTTTCACAAAACATAATGAGTCATGCATGTTTATATTTGATCTGAATACCACACATGGATTGCATGTTTGATATACGTTCTAGCTTGAATACCACTAGTAGAATATGCATTAGGAAAACCTAACCTTCAAAGTTGCATGGATAATTCATAAGTGATTAGTAAATCTACATAGGATTGGCATGGTGACAGCGGAACCCTAGTACTTTCTCGTCTTGAATTCTAAAAAATTGTTTGTTTCTTTTTCTTTACAATTGCAGTTTTTAAGTAATCTTTTTAATTAAATTCGTTTTAATTAATTTAGGTCATTAAATCACCTTTTTCAAAATCTTTGCTTTAATTAATTTGTTGAGAATTGATTTCACTTTAATCTTTTTAATTTAGTCCATGTGGAGAACGACTTTGCAATCCAACTATACTACAACAACCTTGTTTCTCTTGCAAGTATTTTAGGTGTTTTTAACCCTTTTTGCGCAGGTGGTAAAAATCCTAAAAAGAAATTGGCGCCGCTGCCGGGGATTGAATTTAAATAGATTTTTGTTAATCATATTCTCAATTAATTATTCCCGTATATAATTTTAAAAAAAAATTCATTTCGTTTTTTTTTATTATTTTATTTTCTGCAGATTGTGCACTGCATGGTCTGTACCAGATCACAAAAACAGCAACTTGCAGATTTTGATCCAGAAATTGAACGAACAGCAAGGCAGAGACGTAGAGAGCAGAATTTGCTGTGGGAACCCTCACTGCAGTGAACTGTTTTGCATAATCTATTTACTGGGGTTTTGGATAGCAAAGAGGCAATGGCGTTTGTTCTACCAACAGCGGGACAGCCGCTGAGGGAATCCTTGGCAGCCCATGCCACAGAAGTCCCAAGTTGCATTACCTATCCTGAAGTTGAAGACAGGTCTACGTTTGAGATACGACATCACATGTTGGAGATTCTACCTTCTTTTCATGGTTTATCAACAGATGATCCTAACATGCATCTCATTGAATTTCTGATGGGGTGCAAAAATATTATGGTGAGAGGCTTTTCGGCTGAATCTATCAAACTCAGACTTTTCCCTTACACTTTGAAAGATGGGGCAAGGAGATGGTTACTCACTCTTCCATATGGAAGCATTACATCATGGAACCAACTTAGCGCTGCATTTTTAAGCAAATATTACCCAGCTTCAAAAACACTTGATATGAGCACTCAAATTTTAACATTTGCTCAGAAACCTAATGAAGCTATTCATGAAGCATGGGAATGATACAAGGATCTGCTCAGAAAATGCCCACATTCAGGCATTAATGGTGACACTCAAATGAATTTATTTTACAGAGGGCTGAATTTGACTACTAAAACTCTTGTTAATGCTTCTTGTGGAGGAACATATTCAGACAAAAATGCACTGCAAGCATATCAATTGTTTGAGAAAATGGCGACAGAATCTCAACAATGGGCAGTTGATCTACCTCAGGCCATGAGTGTTTTTGAGATGTCCAGTGGTTCCCCTCATGTATCTGCACAAATAGAAAAGATGGAGAAAAAGAAAATTGTGATGCAAAATTTGACATGCTTTTACAAAGAATGGCAGCACCTGTGCAGCAGGTTGCTATCCAGCAGCCTACTGCAGTAGCTTGTACCATTTGTGGCATCACAACACATGATTTTATGGGCTGCCCGCATAGGGACGCATATCCAGAGCATGCTACAGAACAGATTAATGCATTCAACAATTATCAAAGGCCTAGGAATGATCCCTACTCAAATGTTTATAACCCGGGGTGGAGAGATCACCCAAATTTCAAGTGGGATAGAGATCAACAGGTTAAACCACAGTTTCAACAAGTACAGCAACCTGCTGCTCAGGTTAAACCTTCTTGGGAAATCGCAATTGAAAAATTGGTAGATCACACTAAGGCAAGTTTTGATGCAACAAAACAAGAAATTCAGAAAACCAACCAAAACATTCAGAACATACAAGCAACCATGAAAGATCTACAGTAGCAAATGGGGCAGCTTTCACTCCAGTTTTCGGGCAAAGAACCAGGAAAATTTCCCAGCCAAACTGTCCCAAATCCACGTGGAAATGCAGATTGTAATGCTGTCAGATTATTGCGTTGTGGTAAAAGTTATGACAATCGAGATGCAGATAATGCAGAAAACAGTGCAGAAAATGCAGAAAACATGGCTAGAACTTCACGGGCGGCAACTGTGCAGCCACAAACAAGTTCAGAAATTTCTGCAGAATGTGCCCAGCCACTGGACAGACCTGAAAATATTGCAGTGCCTATTGCAGAAACTGCAGAGAAGTCTGAACGTGTTTATGTCCCACCGATGCCATATCCCGAAAGATTGAAGCCACATGCAAAAGATCAACAATTAACAGATTTCATGAAGACATTGGCTAAAGTGCAGATTAATCTACCATTAATTGAAGCAATCAAGAACATTCCCTCGTATGCCAAATATTTGAAAATGTGTGCACAAAGAAAAAGAAGCTTGTGGACTTCGAAAAAGTGATTCTCACAGAACAATGCAGTGCAGTTTTGTTACAGAAGCTGCCACCAAAGAAAAAAGATCCAGGGAGTTTTACAATTTCATGCACAATTGGAAATTCTGATTTTAAGCGTGCTTTAATTGATTTGGGTGCTAGTATTAACTTAATGCCTTTTTCTGTTTTTCAGCGGCTAGGACAAGGTGAAATCAAACCAACATCAGTTATTTTACAGTTAGCTGATCGTTCAGTGGCTTATCCTAGGGGTATTATTGAAGATCTTATTATCAAAGTGGACAATCTCTACCTTCCAGCATATTTTGTGGTTTTGGATATGGATGAAGATATGCAAACACCTATCATTTTGGGGCGCCCATTCATGGCCACTACTAGAACTTTGATAGACGTGGAAGCTGGAACATTGACACTAAGAGTACAAGAACAATCTGTTGTGTTTAATTTATTTGAAGCAACTAAGAGGCCTAGTGATATGCAAGATTGTATGAGAGTTGACGTACTAGAAGGCATCATGCATGGAGATATTCTACCCCGTTTTACAGCAGATCCATTATTAAACGTTTTACATGGTTTTGAAGACACAAAAACTGAAGATGAAGAGGCTTTTGAGTATGTTATAGCTTTGGAAAGTGTCCCTTTACACTAGCCAAACTGGAGGCACGTTTTTGAGAGTTTGGGGGAACCAAAAACACCATTACATCCTTCAAAAATACAACCACCTAAGCTAGAATTGAAGGCGTTACCCGAACACTTAAAATATGCTTATTTGGGTGTTGATTCATCGCTGCCAGTTATTGTTTCTGCAGATTTATCTCCAATTGAGGAAGACAAATTGCTGCTTATTTTGAGAAATTATCAAGGCGCCATTGGATGGACAATTGCAGATATTAAAGGAATTAGCCCAACACTCTGTATGTACAGAATTTTGATGGAGGAGGGTGTCAAACCCACCATTGATGCCCAACGCAGGTTGAATCCAATCATGAAGGAAGTTGTTCGAAATGAGGTTATGAAGCTTTTGGATGCTGGAATGATTTATCCAATTTCAGACAGTAAATGGGTTAGTCCTACACAAGTGGTACCTAAACGCACTGGAATTACAGTGGTGAAAAACGACAACAACGAGCTTGTGCCCACACGTTTAACTATTGGGTGGCGAATGTGCGTTGACTACAGGAAGATCAATACAGGTACTAGAAATGATCACTTTCCATTACCATTTACTGATCAAATGTTGGAGAGACTGACTGGTCGGGCTTTCTATTGTTTTTTAGATGGGTATTCAGGCTACAATCAAATTCCAGTAGCACCAGAAGATCAGGAAAAGACCACCTTCACCTGCCCTTTGGGTACGTTTGCTTATAGAAGAATGTCTTTCGGATTATGCAATGCACCTGCAACATTCCAACGCTGCATGATGAGCATATTCTCGGGTTTGGTTGAACGAGTTGTTGAAGTATGTATGGATGATTTTTCTATTTTTGGGGATTCGTTTGATCATTGTTTGCAGAATTTATCTTTGGTTCTTGAGCGTTGCAAAGAAACTAATTTAGTATTGAATTGGGATAAGTGTCATTTTATGGTTAAACAAGGCATTGTTTTAGGACACTTAGTATCTAGCAAAGGTATTGAGGTTGATAAAGCTAAGATTGATGTTGTTACTAAGTTGCCACCTCCTACTACTGTGAAGAGCATTTGTTCATTCCTTGGGCATGCTGGGTTTTACAGACGGTTTATCAAGGATTTCTCCAAGATTAGCCGACCTTTGTGTAACTTATTGGCTAAGGATGCACTGTTTGATTTTGATGATGCATGTTTGGAAGCTTTCAACAAGTTGAAAACACTCCTAACTTCAACACCGATTATTGTAGCCCCAGATTGGAGCTTACCATTTAAGTTGGTGTGTGATGCTTCAGATTATGCAATTGGGGCAGTTTTAGGGCAGCGAAAAAACAAGATTCCTCAAGTCATTTATTATGCCAGCAGAACTCTCAATGATGCACAGCTGAACTATGCAACCACTGAGAAAGAATTGTTGGCAGTTGTTTTTGCATTAGAGAAATTTCGTTCTTATTTAATTGGTGCCAAAGTAATTGTTTACACAGATCATGCTGCTTTGAAGTATTTGCTATCTAAAAAGGATGCTAAACCTCGACTTATTTGATGGATTCTTTTACTTCAAGAGTTTGATTTGGAAATTAGGGACAAAAAGGGTAGTGACAATGTGGTGGCTGATCATTTATCCAGATTAATTAATCCTGCTACTGTAGAAGATGACACATTGCCTCTCAATGAAAGTTTTCCAGACGAACAGCTATTGGTTGTCCAGCATAATACACCATGGTTTGCAGATTTGGTTAATTATTTAGCCAGGGGAGTTATTCATCCAGATTTTAGTTATCAGCAGAAAAAGAAATTTTTGGCAGATGCAAAATTTTATTTTTGGGATGAGCCGTATCTGTACAAATACTGCCCAGATCAGATTATTCGCAGATGTATTCCAGAGGATGAACAACACAGTGTTTTAAAGTGTGCACATCATTATGCTTGTGGTGAACATTTTGGGCCTAAAAGGACAGCAGCTAAAATTCTACAAAGTGGGCTGTTTTGGCCTTCCCTTTTCAAGGATGCTGATATTTGGTGTAAATCTTGTGATCGTTGTCAACGAGTGGGAAATCAATCCAAGCGGAATGAGATGCCACATCATGGTATTTTGGTTGTTGAATTATTTGATGTTTGGGGGATTGACTTTATGGGACCGTTCCCATCGTCACATGGCAACCAATATATTCTGGTAGCAGTTGAGTATGTTTCTCAGTGGGTCGAGGCGATTGCAGCACCAACTAATCAGGGATCAGTGGTTCTGAAATTCCTCCAGGGGGTCATTTTTCCACGGGTTGGAATCCCGCGAGTTATACTTAGTGATGGGGGAAAACATTTTATTAATAAACAGTTTGCTACATTGCTTGCAAAATATCGGATAACTCATCGTGTGGCCACCCTTTTTCATCCACAAACATCAGGGCAAGTGGAAGTGTCAAACAGGGAAATAAAACGTATTTTGGAGAAAACAGTTGGCTCTACTCGTAAGGAATGGAGTTTGAAATTAAATGATGCACTTTGGGCATATAGAACAGCATTTAAAACACCGATTGGGATGTCCTCGTTTCAGCTTGTGTATGGCAAGGCTTGTCATTTACCTATGGAGCTAGAGCATAAAGCGTATTGGGCTATTAAGGAGTTAAATTTTGCTTACGATTCAGCAGGGGAAAAGCGTAAGCTGCAGCTCAATGAGCTTGATGAAATACGTCGGGAGGCTTATGAAAATGCACGCATATACAAGGACAAAACAAAAGCATTCCATGATCAACAAATTCTCAGAAAAGATTTTCTGCCAGGGCAGAAAGTGTTGTTATTCAATTCCAGATTGAGGGTATTTCCAGGGAAGCTTAAATCTCGTTGGTATGGGCCATACCGGGTTGCAAAGATCTATCCTCATGGGGCTGTCGACATTACTCATGAGCAAAGTGGCAGCACATTCAAGGTCAATGGTCACAGGCTGAAACCATACTTGGAATCACCCTATGATATTGCACGCGAGTCAATGACTCTGAAGGATCCAGCAACTTAGTCACCGGGCTTCTGTTCAGTCTAGCTACAGACGTTAAATAAAGCGCTTATTGGGAGGCAACCCAATTTTTTAACTTCTTCTTTACTTTCTATCCCTTTTATTTCATTATTTGCAATCTAGATGTTTTAAATTCCTAGGCTGTCATCTAGTGTCAATAATAATCTAAAAACAAAAAACAACAAACAAACAAACAAACAAAAAAAAAATATTGTTCCTTGGTTCATTTTTAGTTTACAGTTACTATTTTCTCTATTCTATCTTTGATTTGAAAACTCAGATTTTTGCAGATAACAAACAAGACAGAACACGCATTCATGCAAAGATTATTCTAGGCTGGAATCATGCACCCATAAGCAAGTCTATGTTACCATCAACCACATTCTTATATTGTGCTTAAACATAATGCCGCAATTAGGAAGATCTTGCTGAATCACGGATCCAGTCACAAAAGTGTAGATCTGACCATTTGTTTTTTGGGATGCAATTCTTTGATATGTGGAAGCAGAATACACACAACAACATCACAAATCCACATACCACAGAACTGATCCCCATCATGTATACCAAATCTACATTTTTGCCACCCAATCTGCAACTCAAGTTGCAGGACTAAGAAGTTATACCTTTGGGGTTTTGCTATGCGGCCATTCTTCAATGCCAGCCTTAGACGCCATTGAGATGTCCCTGTGCATCTCCAGTGTTCCTGAAACACAACAAGTCAAGTTGATAAGTCACTGAGGAGCTATCATTTTTTTTTTACAGATCTACACCATGTCGTTTCGAAGCTGCCAAGGATGCCATTATTTAAGTTTGGGGGTTGCTCTTTCTCTGTCTTCCTCACGGTTCAAGTCCAAATGGTCCATACATATGTTTTGGGGTTTGCAGATTTTCCTGCAGTTTTATTACGGGGAGAAGGTGTTCAAAAGTCCGACATTCTCATTCCCCTCCAGATCCACACTTTATTTCTTTATCATTTTCAAGTTCCAGTTATCAATTTTAGAAATATCCCGGAATTTCAAAGGCCAAATGCGTTGACGCCATACATGCTAAGCAAAATAAGAACAGAGAGCTAAGGTTTCTACCTGTTGCAGTTCTTGGAGCTTGACAGTCCATAAATCATTTTTGACTCGATCAATCTACAGCTTGAGTCTCGATTTTTCGCTCGATCCGAGTCACCTACATGCACAGAGAGACCGAACTTGAGCTATGCAGTGACATTAAACTAGTCATTTACCATTCGGAGTTCAACATTTTACGTCATGCATTTGTATCTTTTTCATGATTAGCATCTGCGGGGATTTGCGACAAATTTCTCCCAATTTCTAATCTTCAGGTGACAGATCCGTGAGTAGTCTACGTATATTTTACTTCAGAAAATGAATGGATGTTAGTTTATTTCGTCTTTTGATCCCCAACAAGATGACAGAAATGGAACTTAGAAATTTCCACCAGCAACAGAGTTTAGGGATGACTGTGTATTACCTGCCGCGCGGAGGAGTCCTAACCGATCAGCCATGGATTTGTGAACCTTTGGGTGTGGGTACGTTTCCCTTGCTGAAGATCCACATCCTCTTGCAACAACAAATGCATGCATGTGTTAGTAAGCCATGAATCTGGAACACATGAGGACATCAAGACAAGATTCTTTACCTTTGGGAATTTTGATTTCTGTCGCAGCACGGGAGGAGAGACGATGCCTCTCGAACGTATCGAGAGGGCACGATACCACATTATTGTTGAACTGAGATGAGGAGCAGCTATGATTCTCCATTGCCGAGAGATGCGAATAAGAGAAATGAGAACCATTTTAACAGACAAGAGGGCTGAGATAAATGTGAGACCTCTCTCAGAAATGAGAGCGATAAAGGCTTCAGATTCTTCCTTCTGATAAGAAATGATAGAGAGGAGGCTGATTTGACATGGCGAGCTCTGGGCTCGAGGAAAGAAGAGCATCGTTGGATGAATTCCTACACTTCCTCAGAAACGATGCGGGAGTAAGGCAGAGAACCGTTTGTCCCATGGCTCGAGGCAAATGCGCAGGGAATCCAATGTTTCTTTCATCACGGCTAGGGTTATTGGTGTATGTGTGTGAGATTCATGTGTGCAGCCGAGTGGGATGCTTATGTTTGCATGTTTTTCTCACGGCCCACTCCAGATTGTTCAAGGCCTCCATTGTCTGCTCCTTCAGGTCCCTCCTTCGAATCCAGGTGCCTCTGTTTTCTTTTCTTTCTCTCTTTTTCTGTTTAAACTTTTGTTATTTGCTTGTTTTCTTTTTGTTTGTTTCTTTATTTTTACTGGTCATAAGTTTAATTAGGTCGTCTTAGTCCTTTGAATTATCTTTTATATTTCTATTTTATTTTTGTCCTATTTATTTTATTTTCCACACCTTGAGGACAATGTGTGATTTAAGTTTAGGGGTGGGAAATAAGAATTTTTAGGTTTTTAATTTTTTAGTCAAATAAAAATTTTCATTCTTTTCAAGTTAATATCCATAGATTATTTTAAACGTTAGAACAAATGGACATGGTGAAGATTAATCTCACAGTAGAGTCTTTTCTATTTATCGTTGCTTAGACACTAATTCATGGGTTATACTTTGAAAATTTTCACATTCACATCGACATGGTTTGTGGGGAGTGAGATTGAAATACTTACCTTTAGTCTAAGTTTGATTTTAATTTTTGTTCTAAGTAAAGCTAGTTATTGTTGCGAAAAAAAAAGTAATAATTGTTCCACCCGAGGCTTTGCCTAGTAACCGGGCCAGTCCAGCCTAATCAGCAATGATTCTTGAGTCAAACGGTAGAGTTTTGGCATGGGGCAGGGTGGTTAGTCGGTTTCCTAGCCTTTCCAACTCGAGTTAGTAAGTCCTCAGGGGTGTTCCACACTTAGTGCCCTAAAGCCTTCATGGTTTGGGAGTCATTGACCTAAAGCTCGTTACATGGGTTGGATAGAAAGCTTAAGTGAACTGACATTGCACGACCACTACTGTTACTGAGAAAAAGAAAAAAAAGAGAGAAAAAATTGAAAAGAAAAACAATATATATGATAGTTATGTTTCAAGTTAAGTTATGTGAAGTGTTGAAATAAATTGACAAGAGGTAAGGGTTTTAGTCGAGTCTCCTTAACCATGTTGGTTTACTTTACACCAAATGAAGTTTGTGAATTCTTTTCTAATCGATTCTAAATAGCTTAGACTCTGTAATGGGATTAGTTGGAATTTTTTAAAAGATGTTCTAATTTTTAACGTTTTCTATGGATTGCAACTTGAAGGTGGAAATCTTGTTTTAGTTTACTTTTGTTTAAGTTTTTAGGTTTGTTATCTTTTATTTTGTTTTTGAGCTTTGTTTTTGCTTGAGGACAAGCAAAAAGCTAAGTTTGGGGGTATTTTGATGAGTCAATATTATATTATATATTTTACCCTATTCTTAGTACAATTTGGTAATTATTTTGGTAGAATTTTGATACTTTGCTTTATATTTTCAATGTAGGACATCCGACTTCCTCTAGAGCAAAACCTGATCAAACAGACGAATTTTGGAGTGATTCAAATTGGAGGACGTTTTTGTGTTCCTTAGCTTGTTCGTATCAAAATTCCAGTAATTTCTACCAAGCGGTTATTCTCTGGTGATTAAATGAAGGAGCAGTGCACATTGCTGGAAAGTCAAGTTTCTGGGCTTAAACTGCGTTTTTGGAGCCCAGATGGGTTCGTGGCCTTCTGGAGAAGTGTTCAGAATAGTCCAAGCTTTAAATCCAGCTATTTTGGGCCAGTTTTGGAGCTGAATTGGGTCTAAAACGTGGATGTGCAGAATTTTGGGCGAAAATTACCAAATCAATGTAGGATTATGTTTCCTAATTTATTTATTTAGTTTCCTAGTCTATTTCAAAGACCTTTTACTTGGAGGATTTTAATTAGAGTAGTATAAATAAACTTTTTAGGGAAAACCTAAAGGGGGGAACGTATGAAACTTTTGGAGAAGATTTTGGGAGCAAAGTTTAGAGATTTCAAGACTTACACTTTCAAGGTGTTTTCATTCTTTTTCAAATTTAATATAATTATGTTGATTTTAATTATGAATATGCGTAACTAATTTTCTTTTGCTAGGGTGAGGCCATGATCCTTAGCAAGAATATGTAGTTTTTATTTAATTGCTTATGATATTATACATGCATACTTTGAATTATTAATCACTGTACTTTAAACTGTCTTTGTGTCTTAATGATTCGCGACCATTAGGATGTTTAGATAAGTAATCGGATGCAATTCGATCGGAATATCACCGGGGAATTGAGTATTGCTTTTTGTGATTAATAGTTGTAATTTCACCTAGGATGAATACCACGTCTTAGGGGTTGCATGGTTTTTCAAAACGTTTTCACAAAACATAATGAGTCATGCATGTTTATATTTGAGCTGAATACCACAGAATGATTGCATGTTTGATATACGTTCTAGCTTGAATACCACGAGTAGAATATGCATTAGAAAAACCTAATCTTCAAAGTTGCATGGATAATTCATAAGTGATTAGTAAATCTACATAGGATTGGTATGGTGACGGCGGAACCCTAGTACTTTCTTGTCTTGAATTCTAAAAAATTGTTTCTTTCTTTTTCTTTACAATTGCAGTTTTTAAGTAATTTTTTTAATTAAATTCGTTTTAATTAATTTAGGTCATTAAATCACCTTTTTCAAAATCTTTGCTTTAATTAATTTGTTGAGAATTGATTTCGCTTTAATCTTTTTAATTTAGTCCATGTGGAGAACGACCTTGCAAGCCAACTATACTACAACAACCTTGTTTCTCTTGCAAGTATTTTAGGTGTTTTTAACCCTTTTTGCGCAGGTGGTAAAAATCCTATCAGTATATAAAACCTGCAAAGTCAAGCTGCAGAACAAGCAACTTAAGAAGCAGCCTCTTTGTCTCAGAGACAATAGTTGACTTTCCTTTCCCATAATGGGACATAGCTCGACATGCGTAATGATCCATTCCTACCAGTATTTGCTCCATTCCAATCGTTCGATGTCACGCTGCCAATGTATGTTCTAGTGCTTGCGGAAATACAGAGCGAAAAGAGGGAAAGAGAGATACTCATCTAGTATGGGAGGGCCTCCTGAAGCTGTACACTAATTGTTGTAAACTGAAATAGAAATGAACGAAGTTACCAGGAAAATGTAGAAGCCTTGAATGGTGAATGATTCTTGGGATGAGTCGCGGACTAAGTCGCTCTCTTTAAAACGTTTCGCGGCTCTGCCCAAAGTGTGCAAGCAGTTCACAAACACCACGTCGTCCCCATGATAAAACAGTCCAGAACTGTCTTCTGATAAGGTTCTTCCTTGCACAATGGAAGAACCTTCAAACTTGCACCCTTTCAATATGTTGCTCTCAAAACTTAATTACAAAAATTATAAATCAGCTTACAGTCTTCTTTTTCTATCTTCTGATCACATCACTTTCTATGTCAATCTATATATATATATATATATATATATGTATATATATTATATAAAGAAAAACGTTGGTTTTGGAAAACATAAAACTGTCTGCAATCAAAAGAACTTATTAGAGGTGTAATGTCATAGGAAATCAAAACGGACAAAAAGGTAAAAGCCACAACGGGATCAGAACGCAATTCAAATTTAAATTTAAATAAAAACATAATTACTCTAACAATCCCCCACTTGTTTTTATTTAAAATATATATCAAACAACATATCATAAAGCTATGCATAAGTAAAGGTGTTTCTCAACTTGAACATGTACATAGTGTTAGTGATCCATATTATACTAGAGTAACTTATTGTTTTGAACTCTATCTTTGACAACACCACACACATAACTTTATTAAGGTGAAGTTCAAAAAGCCAGCACTTTGCGGCCATATGCTTGTATCCCAGTATAGTGAACGCTCTAGAAACTTGCCCAAGATTTCATAGGAAGCGGCCTCACTTCCACATTCACATAGCTAAGACTATCAAGGATATTCCTATAGCTAGATATCCTACTCAATATAGAGTATAGACCATACTAAAAGAAAGAAAAGATCTCAACCTAAAAACGCTTCAGGATGTCATGCTTCTTAGGCATGGACATGGAATAATATTCCAAATTAAAATTAGCAAGATTTCACTCATATCACTTGTGACTTGTTATTACCCTTTGAACTTATTTCTTGGGATCTCCAGTCTATAGGTTGGGTTGCTATCACAAATGACTCAATTTTCTACAAGATTTAGTCCCATCCCTTTCGAGGTTTTCCAAACCTTTTCTCATGCTAGTCCTTTCATCAAATGATCAGCCAATTTTTCTTCAGATCGTATATGACTGGAATGGGTTTCTCCCATAAAGCAGTATCTGACAGTAGGTTCATAAATATAAGAGGAATTAGAACCCCCACTATTTCGGAAATTAAAAAAAAATTATTCTCATAAAAATCAGCATCAAGTGACTCAATTATGACATTTTAATAACATCTGTGGATGCAAATTTTCTCCTCCTTGATCTTGGACAATTTTGCACCTACAAAACAACTAACACCTTAGGTCAAGGCCAAGAGCCTCACGCACCCACGATGAATGGGGGGGCTTTGGCCGAAGAACCTCCGATGCCAAAGTTAGAATTTTAGAGAGAGTGTTTAGAGAATTTGGGATTTTTTGCAAGAGAATTGGAATGAGTTTGGTGAAAATGAGAGCCTATTTATAAGGCTAGGCCGGTCCACTTTGGAGAGAAAGTGGCCGGCCATAATGTGGCTTTTGGTTTAATTTTTGGTTTAATTAGCCAATTTATTGGCTAATTAAACCTAAAGGAATAAATTGGTGGTTACAAAATTGTTTAATTAGCATAATTAGGGTAATAAAGAGGGAAAAGATAGAAAAAAGGTAAGGACAGAAGCGGATGGCCGGCCTTCTTGTGATTTTTGGGTGAGATGGGTGTTTATTTGGTGATTAATTAGCAATTAATATATTGATTAGGAATAAATATATTAATTGGCTAATTAACATAATAAAATGAATGCTTTTTGGGAGGTTATGAAGTATATACCTAAGATGAGGATGGATGAGATAACTTTGAATTTGTTACCTTGTTTGGGCACTTTTGACTTGGTTGAGGGATGATTACCCGCTGCTCGCGTGTAGGAATCCCAGTATGCCTCAAGGGTATTTTTGTCCGCTTTTACCCAAAAATCCACGTGTTGCCTTGTGATTATTTTTGGCTCCACAAATGCCCCCACACCTGTTGGGCTGCTCGCAGGAAAGGGCAGCATGTGTAGAGATTTCCTTGCTTTTAGGAGACTTATGACTGCTTCCTATTTTTATGTAGATTCCTTCTTCAATAGGAAATTAGATCCTTCTAGGAAAAGGAAATAAATTTCTCTCAAAGCCTATTTAAGTCCACCTTAAGTGGGTTATTAAATCAACTTTGGAGAGCGATTTATTCTACCCTACAAGAGAGAGAGAGCTTAGAGGATATTTATTCCCCCTCCTCTAGCAATCTTCTACATCTTGCCCGTGCAAAGGACCGTTTTCGTTGATTTCTTTGTCTTCTTCGTGCCACACTGATGTAAGAAAATTTTAATTTTTCTTGTCTTCTTTTTTGGATAATGTTGTCGCGGGGTAGCCGTCGGGGTGGTGCAACACGTCGGCTGGCAGGGGCCAGGAGTCGGTTCGGCATGGGCCGAAGAGGTGTTGTGGCAAGGGCCACTGCTTGGGTTGCTTGGCTTAGCTAGAGCCAAAGGCAGCTTGAGCGGCTGGGGCCGCGAACTGAGGTGCTGGGGCGCAGTGCTAGGGTAGTCGCATAGCTCATATCCTTTAGGCTCTTGAATTTGACCCGGGCCAAGCTGGCGATTGAGATAAATGAGAAGGTCGCAGGCTTTATGGGCTGCTGGGCATGCAGACCTCCTGCCTGCTAGAATGTTGGGTTGAGCTCATCTACTGAGTACCGTGAATGGCGTTAGCTGCTTAGTCCTCTTTGTCGGGAGAAACGTAGGCTGCTCTCGAGAGATGAGGTAAAGAGGATCAAGGCGGATGCATTGGCTTGTCTGAACGTTGTTGTGTAGCCTATTATGAATGAAGGTGGAACTTCATCCGCTGCTTGTGAGGGTCCGCCTGCTGCCGAGAGGTCTGTGATTGACATGACTTCTTCCAATGGGAAGAGAGTCTGTGATTGACATAACTTATTCTAATGGGAAGAGAAATAAGGCTGCTAGATCTGAGCATGTGGTGATGGCCATGTCGAGAATGGCTTGTACGATTGCTAATAGAATTGCTCAATGTAAAGGTCCTTTCATGCCCTATTGTCAAAGTCTGTACCAAGACGTCCATTGAGAGCCAAGTCTGATTCACATTTGAAGAAGCTTGTTATTATAAAGAGCAATGAGATGGACTATGTTGCTAAGGTGGCGCCAAGGCCCACTTCCTCTGCTACCGAGACTGATTCACCTGCTGGGAAGGAAAAGACTGCTTGCGTGGGCAGCTATGAGAAATCCACTAAGCCTGCTTCTAGGGAGGTTGATGACATCCGTGTGCTCTTGAAACCAGATCTGCTTGAAGACATGGACGTTTGTGCCAAGTTTGTTGATGGCGTTAGAAAGGTTTGCTTGCCCAAGTTCCTTTGCGAAGCATACGACACAATATAGAATGACTGATCTGCTTGCTATGATGCAGATATAGCAAGGCTGCCAAGGAGGTGGCAAAGACTATGACAACTGAAGCTTATTTCTCGACTGAGGAGATTAAAAGGTTGGATTCTAAGCTCGTTGCTTTGAAGAGGTCTAATATCTCTGCCCTCACTTCTCTGCAGCTTGAGACCGCTTACCAAGAGATCGTTGGCTTAAAGACTAGGCTTGAAACGATCCAAGTTAAGTATGAAAGTGCAGAGAATGAGATCAGATGTTATATACCTCAGATTCAAGATTTTGAGCGTGCCGTTTCTGAGCTTCGTTCCGCTGCTTATGCAAAGGATGAAGAGTTGATTGCTGCTTATAATCAAGTGATCCACTTCAAAAGAATCGTCGATAGGCTTGAACCCCAAGTGTTGGAACTTCAAGGTGTACTGAAGATCAACGAAAGTCTGAATAAGGAAGTGGATGAGCTGCAGCGCGTCCGTGTTGGTCTGCTCGAGGAGAATGAGCAGCTGAAGGGTGAGAATGATGGGCTCGAGGTTTCGAGATCTTCTCTATTTCTCCGAAATACTTGTTCACCTTTGCTTTTTTAGGCCTTCATTGGTGAAGTAGTCGGAGATGTTGGTGCCCAGGCTGGAAAAGCCAGGGTGAAGCGCCGGATGGTGCCGCTGCTGAAGGTGTGGCGACCAAGTAGTCGTGGAATGTGCAAGCTGCTGAAAAGTAGTCTTCTAGGTAGTCTTTAGGATTTTCTTTCTTTCTCTTGTTGCTTTTTGCTTTGCTTGTACTCATTCAGTCTTTGCTAGTTGTTTATCAATTTTGCTAGAAAATTTAATAAACTTACTTCCTTCGCTTTTCTCCATCTTCGCTTCTTTTGTTCATGCCCTAACCTTTAGACTTTATAGACCAGTGGCAGGCGTGCTACTTTTTATAAGCAGACAGGCCGCGTAGCCTATGCAGCCGTAGGTGTTGGTATAGAACTTTGCAAAGTTTTTAGCCATAGGGTCGGCAGCCGAACGCCTTACTTACAGAAGCAGACAAGTCCGCGTGACCGTTAGGCTGTTAACCTTGGCTTTCTCCAATTCCGTAGGTTGCGTAGCAAGTATCACAACACTTTAGGACTTGGTGTAAGTTGTTCCGCTCTTGGCAGAGGTGAAGCTTATCGATTACGTAGCATGTCGGCAGTGGATAAAACTTCGTATATGCATGCTAGCTTGTTTAACCTTTCACAAGAATGTGCGGTTGTATAAGTCTAGCGCGGTTTTACTGCTCGAATGGCAAGCTGTAGGCAGTCTTCTGGAAACCGTAGGCTACCTTAGTGCACTCGGTAGGGTTCCAGGGCAGCCGTCCATCGAATGTACTGCGTAATGTGCCCCCTCCGTCTCTAGGGTCCGGTTCCCTGCAGATTAGGCCAAGAGACCCAAAATCCTTCAATTAGCTAGGCCTTGAAAAAGACCATTGTGGCTACTTCTAGGAATCCCGGCGCAAGCCATCGTGCATCTAGTTATACTAGGGCAGCCAGGCTCATCCACGTCTGGATATTCAGAATGTAGAGTTTATCCTCCCGCTTTAGAGAGTAGACCCATGTGGGTGTCGGGGAATTAGTTTATCCTCTCGCACTGGAGAGCATGGTTGGTCCCTCGGAGGGTGCAATTCCTGCGGTGAGTCCCTAAGAAGGGCGCGGTCTTCTTTTGAAGTGCATGAGTGATCAGTTGTTGTAAACATGCAGCCAAGCCAAGTTATGATTACTTCTGAATTCTTCATTGAAAAACGAGTGAAACGAACGAGAGCTTAGCTATAAAGTAGGAACTGCATAACAACTGGATAGTCCTTAGCTTTTGAGGTGGTGCCCGTCGAACTGCTTAAGTATTCGGGCTTTGATGTAGCGGGAGATCACACATGGTACTTCCTCAGATTGTAGGCGTTCTACTGTTTTTCGATCTTTTTGTCGTTTCATGGTGGCGAGGGTGTAATTACCCTTGTCGCCTACTCTACTGATCTTGTACCAACCTTCCTAGATGGGATCCATCATTTTGGAGCCTTCTCTGTGGGCAGTGATGAAGGTTTTTCTTTGGACAAGATCTCCGGGCTGGAACTGCCGAATCTTGGCCCTTTTGTTGTAGCTGGAGATGAGCTGTTATTGGGAGGCTGCGATGCGGGTGATGATCTGCTCGCGCTTCTCCTCTGCCAGATCTAAGCTTGTGGCCATCTCCTTATTGTTCTACTCAATGATTGGTAGTAGAGCGATGACACTTGGATTGATGACATTGGGATGAATGATTGCTTCTGAGCCAAATGACAAAGAGAATGGAGTTTCACAGGTTGCTCATCTTTTGGTGGTGCGATATGCCCATAAACATTCGGGGAGTTCGTCTGGCCATTTTCCCTTCTTGTTGGTGAGGGATTTCTTGAGGCAGTCGAGGATCATCTTGTTGGATGCTTCGACCTGCCCATTGCTTTGAGGATATCTCGGCGTGGACATGTGCTGCTTGATGATATATCTTTGAAAGAAGTTTGCCAAATCTTTGCCCACGAATTACGGGCCATTGTCGGTGATGATGGACTGAGGGATGCCACATCAGCAAATGATGTTCCCTCATACGAAGCGCTCTATGTCCGTCTGAGTCGTGGTCGTCATGGGCTCTACTTCTACCCATTTGGTGAAGTAGTCGGTTGCCATGATCATCATGCCTTTGCCCCCAATAGTAGGTGATATAGGTCCTACCAGGTCGATTGCTCACTGCATGAATGGTCAATGACTCGTCTGTGGATGTAGCTCGCTGGTTAGCAGTATTGGTACCAGCTTGTAGTGTTGGCAGCGGTCGTAACGGTCGTACTTTTGTATTAATTCCTTAGCATCTTGGTGCACGGTAGGCTAGTAGTAGCTTGCGTTAAGAGCCTTTTGTGCTAAGGATCGACCTCCGGAGTGGTTTCCATAAATGCATTCATGGATTGAGCTTAAAACCTTCAAGTCATCGGGAGGTGTTAGGCAGCAAAGATGTGGTCCGGTGTAGGATATTCGGATGAGAATGCCATTCCACGTGTAGTAGCGTGCTGCCCTTATTTGGAGCTTTCTAGACTCTGTGACACTTCAACTGCTGGCTCTGCCTCTATGCTCGGCTTATCTAGGTATTCCACCGGAATAGAGCGTTTGAGCTGATGATCGAGGGCGGAGCCTAGGCCGACTAAACTTGAGTGAGAGTGTAGGTCTGGAATGCCTCAAATTGCTTGTGTACCTTCTCTAGGTATTGTGTTATCCTTGGATGTTTTGTCGCGTACTCCCTAGTAGTTGGGCTGGTGATTAGCTGGGAATTAGAATGAATTGCAAGCTTCTTCACCGCCAAGTCTTTTGTCATTTGGAGGCTTGCTAGTAGGGCCTTGTACTCTGCTTCAATGTTAGATGCTTTGAAGCCTAAGGTAATCGCCTGCTCGAGCATTGAACCGTTTAGGGCGACAAAGACCACACCTGCTTCCAATCCTTTGTAGTTGGATGCATCGTCAACATGCAAATGCCAGAAATCTCCATTGAGAGAGCAGGTGAGGCTAAGGTGTGCTTGGCTGCCTCCGGGGCATCGTTTGGCTTCTATGTTGCATTGCCTAGGCTAGGCGTGAAGGCGCAGTAGAGAGCCATGGAGAGCTGGTGCCATGTTACACGTAGCAGGAAATGCTCAACTGCCGGTAATGGGCCACTCTAGAGTTGAATTATGGAGCAAATGTCGATTGGGGCCCTGTGACACATAGCAGGTGGTAGTGCTCAACTGCTGGTACATGCTGCTCCTATGTAGAACCTCGAGGACAAAACTTGCTTCCGAGTGCGTCCTTCTAGTGTTCGTCTGCCCTTGGAGCGCCTTTTGGGCTAAGTTGTTGCGTTCGTCAGAAAACTTTGCATCGCCAGTGTCTGCGCTTTTATCGTCGCGCGTCTGGATTGGGCGGAATAATGCGTCATGATAATGATTGCGTGCGTCTGAAGGCAAAACTTAAGCTTTCGGGTTGCAACAACTATCTCCAAAGTTTGCTTTTTGAATTTCTGGTAGCATCGAGGAGAGCTTTTGAACTGTGGAATACAGGTAGTCGGGCCCCCAGCTCTTCTCGTATGATGGTAGAGCTTATTGCTGATTCAGATACCGTCAAACATGCGAATAGGTCCTCCGTTGCTTCCGGTTTAGATAGTTGGGAGGTGATGTCAGATATTCATTCAGGTCCTTGAATCTGGATCAGCAAGCCTCGTTCCAAAGTGCATGCTTTTCTGCTAGAGCGAAAGAGTCTGCCAGAGTCAGATCTTCTTTCATGATCAATTTTCCGAACAGCGGGTGATCTACTGGAAGTCTTTTTTGGAAGGCTGCTCTAGTTATCGAGTCGTTACATCCGACTGTCTTTGCCTTCTCTATTTTGAACCTCTTCACATAGTCGCGAAGCGACTCCTTTGGGTTCTTCTTGACGCTAAACAAGTGGTCGGACTTCTTCTTGATCGAGCGGTAGGACGAATATTCTTTGGTGAAAACCAAAGAAAGTTTGTCGAAACTCCGGATAGATTGTGGCGGCAGGGTGTAGAACCAATCTTGCGCCTCACCTTGCAGAGTAGTGGCGAATATCTTGCACATGAAACCGTCATTGTTTCGATAGAGGATCATTGCGCTTCGATAGTGCTTTAAGTGTCTCTCCGGGTCTCCATCTTCTTTGAAGGATGTGAAATGTGGCATGCTAAACTCGTATAGAGGCTCTGCCTGCTCGATCTCGTCCGTGAATGGTGACCTGCTTATGTTGGTCATATCCCGTCGTAGTGCCTCGTCGGTGACCTCGTTGTGTTGGAAATCGCGCAATCGCTTGGTCAAGATTCTCTCTACTTCTTCCTGAATTTGCCTTTGTTGGGGTAGTGGAGCTCTCGGCTGCCCCCAGTTTTGACCTGTTGGTCTAGGCTGCTCTTCTACGTGCTCGGCTCGTCTATGCCGCGGTAGCGGTGCATGTGGTCAGTTCTTGGCAGGCGAGGGAAGCCGGATTGAGTGACTGCTTCTCTCCGTCCGTCGTGCTGCCTACTCCGATATGAGATGGAAGATGCTCCTTGCGAGCTTAACCGCGAATGAACACTTCGCCTGGAAGGTTGCTCATGTTGACTATCGGAGTGTGGTCTCAACCGTTAGTGTATGCTCGTCCGTGGGCCTATTCGAGAGTGCACGCTCCTCTGCGCGCTAAGACGGGAGTATACGCTATCTTGAAGGTCCAATCGGGAGTGTACTCTACCCAAACGCTTGGTTCGGGGCTGGTCGAGTGGCTGTTTGCCGGGACGCTGCTGGAGAGGTTCTTTGTCTGCCTTTGTCCTTCTTCGGGACACCTTGTTTGGGACACGTTGCATCTTGGTGCGCTGCAAGAGCTGGTTTACCAAGGTCGTCTGTTGTGCTAGGGCGTTCGTCAACTCTATGACTTGTCGAGACAAGTGTTGTTCGCCATTTGGATTGGAAGAACTTGGAAGGAATGTGCCTCCTTGAACAGTGGAAGGGTGGTAGACTCCGGGCGCGAGATTTGAGTTAAGAAATATCAAATCCACGGAGAATTATGGTGAGAATGTCCTCGGCTCGATGGTAGGTCTGGATGGCTGAGATAGTCTTGGGCCGACTTGGGCTGCTTGAAAGGCCACGGGAGTAGGATGGGCCTACGAGAGCAGGCTGGGCCACGGGAGTGGGCTGCTTGGCGTGTGGCACACGTGGGTGCGAGGCTTAGGCTCGGCTCGACAACGCATTGGGCTCGCGTTGGGCTTGGAGTAACATGGCTTGGGCCTTAGCCTTGGATGGCACAGCTCAGGCCGTGGTGATGGCGCCATGGACCTCGCCATGGGTGGCTCCCGTGGTGGAAACTCGTGGTGGTGGTGCTGCTCCACTTAGGATCACATTTAATCTTGTGGATCGTCGCGGTCCCAATTCTTGAATATTTGAATTTTCACTCGTGGAATTTTCTAAATTTCTAGCCATTGTATTTTTTTTTATATACGTTTTATCAAAGAACCTTTGCAAATAAAAAATTCTAATAAAAAGAACGTATGAAAAAATACAAGTGGACTAGAAATTAGAGAAAAAACCTTTTTTATGCAAGAGTCTTCTACAAGTGTGGATTTCTTTCTCTCAATGAAAGCACCAATTTGTGGATGCAAATTTTCTCCTCCTTGATCTTGGACAATTTTGCACCTACAAAACAACTAACACCTTAGGTCCAGGCCAAGAGCCTCACGCGCCCACGATGAATGGGGGGGCTTTGGCCGAAGAACCTCCGATGCCAAAGTTAGAATTTTAGAGAGAAAGAGTGTTTAGAGAATTTGGGATTTTTTGCAAGAGAATTGGAATGAGTGTTTGGTGAAAATGAGAGCCTATTTATAGGGCTAGGCCGGTCCACTTTGGAGAGAAAGTGGCCGGCCATAATGTGGCTTTTGGTTGAATTTTTTGTTTAATTAGCCAATTTATTGGCTAATTAAACCTAAAGGAATAAATTGGTGGTTACAAAATTGTTTAATTAGCATAATTGGGGTAATAAAGAGGGAAAAGATAGAAAAAAAGGTAAGGAGAGAAGGGGATGGCCGGCCTTCTTGTGATTTTTGGGTGAGATGGGTGTTTATTTGGTGATTAATTAGCAATTAATATATTGATTAGGAATAAATATATTAATTGGCTAATTAACATAATAAAATGAATGCTTTTTGGGAGGTTATGAAGTAATTACCTAAGATGAGGATAGATGAGATAACTTTGAATTTGTTACCTTCTTTGGGCATTTTTGACTTGGTTGAGGGATGATTACCCGCTGCTCGCGTGTAGGAATCCCAGTATGCCTCAAGGGTATTTTTGTCCTCTTTTACCCAAAAATCCACGTGTCGCCTTGTGATTATTTTTTGCTCCACATCATCAACATTCAATTTAAACATTTCATCAGTAGCATATCCATTTTTAGTAAGAGTATACATATCTGCTCCAATGGTTTGAGTAAATCCAGCCTTGTTAAGAAGAAACCCCGAGACCAAATTCTTCCTTATCGCTGGAGCATGCATCACATCTTTCAGTATCATGGTTTTTCCAGAGGTGAACCTCAACTCTACCTCTCCAGTACCAGCAACATCAGTTGAGTGCGAATCACCCAACAACACCTTCCTTCCCTCAGCCACATAATAGGTTTTGAAAAGAGAACAATCATAGCAAACATGGCGAGAAGCGCCAGTGTCCACCCACCACCCTTCGGATCCATCAACTAGGTTGATTTCCGATATCATTGCTATCAATTGCTCTTTAACAAGATTTGTGTGAGAAACAGAGTTTTCCTTATAATGCATGGCAGATTGAATACGTCTTAAAATTGTTGTAAACTGAAATAGAAATGAACGAAGTTACCAGGAAAATGTAGAAGCCTTGAATGGTGAATGATTCTTGGGATGAGTCGCGGACTAAGTCGCTCTCTTTAAGACGTTTCGCGGCTCTGCCCAAAGTGTGCAAGCAATTCACAAACACCACGTCATCCCCAGGATAAAACAGCCCAGAACCGTCTTCTGATAAGGTTCTTCCTTGCACAATGGAAGAACCTTCAAACTTGCACCCTTTCAATATGTTGCTCTCAAAACTTAATTACAAAAATTATAAATCAGCTTATAGTCTTCTTTTTCTATCTTCTGATCGCATCACTTTCTATGTCAATCTATATAAATCAGCTTATAGGCCAAAACAGGTAATGCACCAACACCGACATCTGGAGACGCATATGCAGAGATTACATGGCCACATTGATCACTACCCGAATCCTCTTCTGTATCGAATTCACACTCCAGGTACCGTCCCAGAGATTTAACAGCTGCTGAAGTTTGAGGCCTATGATGGAAAGAAAATGGACCACACTTCCCATTTGCAAAGTCTCTGGTGTTGGCACCTCCTTCGTCACTACTCAATGTGGAGCATGCAGTTGAGCTGCTGACATCAGGGAAGTTAATAGGATCAGTCCAGGAGCTTTTCTTTCTTATGATGGAAGGAGTATTTTTGAAACTCAATGCTAATTTCTTCAATCTAGATCCCGGACTGCCACTGCTGATGGAGGCGTTCTGCAAAAGGCTTGGGGGAGTAGAATAGCAGGATGGACTAGTAAGCGGAACACAGTTTGATTTGGTAGAAGTGGATGCATCCATGAAACAAAATGGAGTGGGTGATGAAGGGCTGTGCTGGACAGTACGGTCATCAGAGACAAACCCAATTTGTGGATTTATTAAACCACTTGCTCCTCTCTCCGTAGACCTGTTTTTCTGCACTTTGACAGATTTCCATTCTGAACAAATTTCATGACTCTAGGAAAATCCAAGAGTCAACTCTGTAGAATAAGCATTGTCACTAAACTCCATTTCCGTTTGCTGATCGAGTGAGACCATACTGTCAGAAATCTGTCCATCTTCTTCAACCTCGACAATAAATGTTCTTAATTCACCACTCCAGACATCAGAATGCATATCCACTTCACAACCATTACGTGAGTATATATCGAATTTCCCCTTCAGTGTGCAATTCCAGAAATTTTTTATTGCATTGTCAGTCCTGCAAATCTCAATGGATATTGACAGGCCAAAAACCTTAGATATATCATTTTCCAACTCATCGTATGTTGTTTGGCCTTAATTTAATTAGTTCATCATACATAAGAAACCCAAAACCAAACTTCCATTCACATGAAATTCCAATTACATACCTTCCAGGAAGAAACCTCGCTATTTCTGCCCACTTGTTACCATACATTTGATGGTAGCAAGCAATAATCTGCTCCTCTTCTTTTGTCCATGCATCTCTATTTATAGCCGGGTGTAAATGATTGTACCACCTGAAAATAGTTATTATCTTCATTATTCTGTAAACCAATAACTGCAAAGCTGAGCGGTTACAGTATAACTGAAAGCTAACAATTACAGAACACAAAGGATGTCAACCATTTGATGCAAAAAGTATGATACACCGAGTAAAAATCATGGCCAAGTACCTTTCTCGGCATTGTTTACCTATTCGACCTGGTAGGAACTTAGCTATAACAGACCATTTTTTAGCACCGTGTTTTTCAACTTGCTTGATAATACAATCATCTTCCTGAAATCCAAACCAAAAGAAAATTAAGAAAAGGGAACGGACCACTGTCACATATCAGTTTACCCTATAGTAAAACATTCTGCATTTTCCACAAATCGTGCAAGAATAATTTATTTGCACCTCCTTTGTCCAGGCTCCCTTGACGACTTCTGGATTTAAAACCTTTACCCAGCGCTGCAGGCACTGAATATCTGTACGGCCCAGGAGACACGCAGCTGCAAAAATTAAAAAATAATCAATTCATAAACCCTGCAAATGAATACCCAGTAGCTTATAATTTTATAAAAACCTATGATCTTCATGAAGAATCAAAGATCCTACATCTAGAATTAGCCCGCAAATGGAAAGTGATGTCTACACAAAACAATCTAGAATCCACCCTTGCACCGATTCCTAATAAGTACAGATATCTTTCATATGTCCCCCATCAGTCTCCGATGCCTAAGCTCTCAAAACATTCATATGCAGAGACATATTTACACGATTAACCACATTTGGTGTCCACTTCCATAAAACTAAAAGCAGACTTTTTGCAAGAAAATGAAAAGAAATTGAGAATTTGGCATGCCAACCTATTTTCTTACAATTGCTCCTGTTGAACTTTGTGACCAGCTCTCCTAGAAGATTATCCTGTCAAACAAGGTTCAACCGGTTAATAAAGAAATAAGCTTCTGACAATCTGCAAATTCCATCTGAAGAGAGACAAAGAAAACATACACCGAGACTAAACCGACTTACATATTAGGATTTCTATTTCCCCCTTCAATATAAATGTATCTAAAATAAAGCTAGATTGATATAGCAGTTCCTCCAAACATAGAATCACTGAACTATCAAACTAAGATATCCATTACTGACCTCTTCCTGTGTCCAGCTTTACGCTGACCGTCTTGTTGGACCAATGGTTCTCCTAAAACAGAAAATTAAGCATGTCATCCACAAACTGAAAAAATTTCAGTACCAATCAAACAGTTAACTCATCGCGATAATGCATACCAAGTGATATGGAGAAAAAAACCCTAAATTTCTTTCCAATTTGATGGATCAGATGCTATCATATTCTGTTCATATGATAGGTTCAATGAAATGAAAAACCACATACCGACTAACATTCCTTGGGTTCGGAAAAGGGGAATCCGAACAGCCTTCTGCATCATACAATGCTTGCAAAAGGAAACCCATTTTCTCGTGTGAATTGACACCGGCCTCCTCTGGCTGCTCCCTCTTGATTTTTGTCATAATCTCTCAGAAAAACCAATTATCCTGAGAAAACTGAACATATTACAAGCACTAAATCAGGTAAAGTGGGAATTTTGATTATCCTATACAATTGAAAATTCTGTTTGGTTCCTGAGAAAACAAAACAAAAACAAAAACAAAACAAAAAAACTTGAGCAAAATCAAAAGCACCAAAACAATATAAAAAATTTCAACAAATCCAGTAGCTTCACTTACAACAAAGGCTACAATATTTCTCGTAATTTTCCCGCATTTTTTCAACAACCAAACAGAGCAACGATTCCATTCAACGAATTGCAAAAACAAAAGAAATCAGAAAGATCACTGACCTCGTCTGAGTAAGCGTCGGTCGGAATGAAGCGCAGGAATTTGGCGGGAAAGTTGAGAGCTTTACGATTCCGAGCGAGCGACTCAGTGAATCAGTGGAACGGAAAGCGAATTGTGGTTTTTGTCGCTCGGACGTGAGATTTTGAGCGTTTTGGAGAAGAAGAACAAGCTTGCGTTGGAAGCTTTACGAAGCAGAGGATCGAACCGAGCGGAAAGCGTTTTGTGTTTGAAATTGTAGCGTTTTGAGCAAGTTTGGTTGCGTTGGAAGTTTTGAGTCGGCTCTCAACTCTTGGTTTGGATATGGACCCTTGTAGTGTTATGGGCTTTGTTTCGGCCCAATCTAATTTAGATTGTTTCTACCAAGTTCTAAAGTTCAGACCTATGTTTTATGTTTGAATCTTGTAAACGGCGAATTCAATGCTAAATTAGGTTACTCATTGTGTGACTTAGCCAAGCTCCTCATTCTCCTTAGATATATCGTTGTACTAAAAAAAACAAAAAGTTAAGAGAGATGATTTTAACACTAAGAAAAAAAAGGTGTGTGCTACATAGTTTCACTTGTTACTTGCAATTGGCACGCAGGCTGTGCAATTAAGTTTGCTTTTTAATTTTTTACGTTTTGTCACATCCACAAAACTAAAACACGGTTTAAAGTAAGAAAAAGATGTCTGTTTTTATTTAAGGGATATTTGTCAATATGTTGCCGAACATAGACACCAAACCAGCAAAAAACAATCCTGTTCA
The DNA here is from genome assembly GCA_036320875.1 of Cotoneaster glaucophyllus. Lineage (NCBI taxonomy): Eukaryota > Viridiplantae > Streptophyta > Magnoliopsida > Rosales > Rosaceae > Cotoneaster > Cotoneaster glaucophyllus. Next base: position 16,251,641 of record CM070060.1, read on the forward strand.
TATATATTTCATCAATCGGTGTTTGTTCTGCACCCACTTTTAAGAGAGTCCCATTACCTCTTTCATCAATTGTTATGTTACCTTGTATGAATTAAAAATAGACTTATTTTTAACACACCCCTTGTAACTCGATTTTAATCTCATTTTCCTCCATGTAACTCAAAAGTCACCACTTTACTCTCTAAAACTCAAAGTTGGCTTCACTTTGCCCCTTGGAACTCGATTTTGATCTCATTTTACCTCTTGAAACTTAAAAGTCATATAAAAAAACTCAAAATTCGCTTCACATTGCTTAGATCTACTAATTTCTTATGTGAATTTGATTTGGGTGCACCAGACTAATCATTTTCATTTTTCTTTTTTACATCTCTTCAATTTCTTTTAAACTTAATATTTCTTAGGGTGAATTACATTTTAGCCCCTCAGGTTTGAGGTCGATTTCAATTCCTTACAACATCTTTAAAACATTTCAATTTCATACATTTACTTATCATTTTATTTCAATTTCATACATCTGTTAGAAAATCTGTTAAGTAAACCGTTAAGTGATGACGTGGCAAATATGAGGTCCCGATTTGTGTTGACGCGGCTGCCACATTTGTGCCACATGGCTAAAAACTTAATAAAATTTTTAAAATATTAAAATAATTATTTAAAGAAAAGTTAAAATAAAATTAAAAAAAAAAACCTTCTTCCCTAGAATCCCCACCCGTGCCCGCCCTTCCCACCCCCCCCCCCCATCACCCACCCCTTCTCCCACTACTACAAAATGGACTTATTGTGTCACTAGGTGATGTCGCTTTAATATAATATAGTGGCGGACAAGACATTTGTGACACCTACTGAACATGACGTCGGATGTACTGTCGCTTGTAAGCGTCATAAACTATATATGTCGCTTTTAACCGACGTAAACATTTAATGTCGCTTATAACCGACATACATTTTAATAATTTTTAAATAATGGTGGCGCTTTAAAAAACATAGTGTCGCTTTTAAGCGACATAAAGTATTGGTGTCGCTTTTAAGCGACACTAATTACTGTTTTTCAAATATTTTAAAGCCTGCGTCGGTTCTGAGCGACATAAATTTTATTTTTTTAATAGTTTGAAACCCTGTATCGGTTGTATGCGACATATTGATAGTCTTTATATACTATCCTCGTGTTTTCTTCTTCATCTCTTGCATCTTTCTTAAGGATGAGTTTATGAGGTGGCACGCAACTAGGCCTAGCAAACAGGTCGTGTTTATCGTCTTCGTGTAATACCTGTTATCTTAATGGGTCGTGTCGTGTCTCACCATTGTCTGAACGGGGTCCTTAACAGGCGACCCGTTATGACCCGTTATGAAAAATATATATTTTTTTTCTTCAATTTGCACATACCACACATTGCCACATAAATATTACTTCAAAAGATTAAAACATATTTGTCATTTAAGTACTACATCTACACTCGAAAATAAGAGCCTAATAAACAAACATCCATACACTGCTACTCTATTACAAAATGTTAAATGTGCAAGGATATGCAAAATGAAAGAGTTTTTGTTTTCAAGGTTGTGAAGTCTTTCTCAAAAAGTTTAAACCTTGCCAATGGAACTCAAAGCTTGCATGTTATTCCTTTTACAAAATCCTCAATTTTCATTGATCATCATGACATAAGATTTTGTGGTATCCACTTCTGTAAATATTTTAACTTGATGATCAAATTAGTTCATTGTATTCATATAGGATCAAGGAGTGTAGCTGTAAAAAATCATCCAAAATAAGAGTTAAAATAACTGTTAAATCGTGATTTTTCATTTATAGCCGTCGAAAAGTTTTGTCTCGTTACTTAATCTCTGAATGTTTTTTTTTTTTTGCAATTTTTGGCGTATGGGATCTCGAAGCATATGTAAACAAGTTTGACAGTTTGACTGTTGGATCATTGAAATTAGTTTCATATGATGCGTATCCCATCAAAACAATAGATTCACTAACACTTAGAGTTTATTTATACCATAATATTTTGTGGTATCCACTAGTGCAAATATTTTAAATTGAAGATCGAATTCATTCATTGTATTCATATAGGGTCAAGGAGTGTAGTTGAAAAAAATCATCAAAATCGGAGTTAAAATAACCGTTAAATCGTGATTTTTCATTTATAGCCGTCGAAAAGTTTTGTCTCGTTACTTGATCTCTGAATGTTTGTTTTTTGCAATTTTTGGCGTATGCGATCTCGAAGTATATATAAATAAGTATGACAGTTGGATCGTTGAAATTAGTTTCTTAGGATGCGTATCTCATCAAAACGATAGATTCACTAACACTTAAAGAGTTTATTTATACTTTCGTTAAATATAACATAAGATTTTGTGGTATCCACTAGTGTAAATATTTTAAATTGAAGATCGAATTCATTCATTGTATTTATATAGGGTCAAAGAGTGTAGCTGTAAAAAATCATCAAAATCGGAGTTAAAATAGCTGTTAAATCGTAATTTTTCATTTATAACCGTCGAAAAGTTTTGTCCCATTACTTGATCTCTGAATGTTTGTTTTTTGTGATTTTTGGCATATGCGATATCGAAGCATATACAAACAAGTTTGACGGTTGGATCGTTGAAATTAGTTTCGTAGAATGCGTATCCTGTGAAAACAAGTTTGGCATATATATATACGCATTCTGTTGGGTTCCTAGGTTTGAAGTGGATTGGATAACTCATGAAGTTCAAGGTATGTTGAAGGTGGAGGTGATCAGACATGAAGGAAACAATTTATCTCATTTCTTCATTCGTCATTCCTTGAAGTACAAGGAGTTAGCCAATCCATTCGACTACTGGACACCAAACAAGCTCTTAAATTTGAGTGTTTTTGTACTTCTCTTGTTTAACTTATTGCATTTGCTTGGTATGTTTGACTTGTTTATAAGAATACTATTAAGAAAATGCTGCCTACACGTGTAAGAACAAACGTAATTAGTGTGAGTCATGTAGCACTACTGATCATGTACCATTTATAAATAAGACTTACCCTGTTTGTTCAAAATCTTAGGCTATATAATTTCCTAAACAACAGATCATCTAGGGTTGGCTATCCACTTGTTATTGTCTCTTTATATTCTTGCCATTATTTTTATCCGCTCGAAAGCAATGTTATATTTAGTTTCTAATGTTATATTTTTATGGTTCAAAAAATGTATAGATGTCGCACTTGATCACTCGTCGTCGAAGTGTGACGAATGCACCTCCCACATTATCAGCACCTACTGCTCCAGCCGTGAGTGCTCCAATGATTGGGGAGCCAACACCCCTTGCTGAGCCGGCTGATACGGCGTCCCAGGTGCCCGTCTCATCGACGTCATCAGTGTCAGTTGAGCCGCTCAGTGCATGGCGGCCTCACCGGCGTCGCCGCGAGCCGGAGCCTTCTGATAACACTTCCTCGGCATCCAGAGTCGAGGGTGAGGCCTCCCGTCCAGGTGGGTTTTTTTCCTTTCAAATTCTCACTACATTGTATTTTTTTTCCATTATAAAACTATTGTAGTTATGATGGTGAAAATTTACTGGATTGTGAAATGTGTTGCCAGCTAAAAAAAACACAAGGGGGCCTAGTCGAATGCTGAAGCAACAGGAAATTATACGTCAGACCAATTCCAAGATCAAGATTGCATATGACCCGCGACATCGTGGAGCGCCTACCTCAAAGCAGCATAGCGGCATCGCTACTAGTTGTGGTACTATTATTCGAAACCATTGTCATTTTCAGTGGGACTCTTGGGCATTAATTCCGGAGGATAAGAAGAAACTGGTGCGAGAAGCACTGTCGGTTAGTATATTAACTTTTACCCTTTATCATTTTTTTTTAAATTTTGTTTACAAATATTATTAAATTTCTTACTATTATTTTATTATTTTTCATATTCGTAGGTCTTCTTTGATCTTACAAACATATCCCCCGAGGCCATGGCCTACATAGAGGAGACCTTAGCAACCCGATACAAACAATGGAAGAACTATTTTCACACGTATTTTAAGCGATGGGATGATCCGGAGATTGCTAGCCTACATGTTCCGGACGAGTTGAAGGACCGGCCAGAGGATTGGCAGTGGCTCTACAAACATTTCACAGACCCAAAGTTTGTTGTATGTACATAATATTTTAATAATATTTTATTATTGTTTTGGTTATTTTTTAAGCTTATTTTGTTAATTTATTTCAAATAGTTTCACTAACATGTACATTGTGTGTTTAACAGAAGAAATCTATTGCTGGCCAGAAAGCTCGAGAGGCAAAGACACTTCTCCACCATTCTGGTTCGATGCCTTTTTCGTATAGGCTTGAGTCACGATGTCAGGTAAAAGTATATTAACTTTGAAATTTTATACAATTTATTTATTATTATTGATTAATAAAATTTTCTTAATGTTTTTTTTTATTCAGGAGGGTTCTAAGTTCCCACATGTTGACATGTTCAAGGACGTTTACGTTCGACCCGGCGCTGAGCTCGCTCAGCAGCTTCATGTAAGTATATGTAATTCTTATTATTATGAATCCTTCAAATATTATTTATATTTTGTTATTAAACATTATATGTTTTTTCTTTATTATTACAGGGTGATATGATGGAAAATAGCTCTACTGTTCTTCAAGAAGCAACATCTCAGCTTCCCCCGGAGACCCCGATCGAAGACGTCATTGTACCTGAGGATGTAGATGTTCAGATCGTGAATGAGGTCCTGAATCAGAAGTTGGGTCGTCGTCATGGCAAGGCTGTTCGGTGTATAGGGAAGGCGGGGGTTCGTGAGACGGGTGCCTCCTCTTCCAAATCATCCACAGCAGAGGTCACTGCCCTGAAGGAGGAAGTGACAACCCTAAAAGGCCAGCTTGTAACCTGTGGCGAGCACATTAGGGCCCAGGACGAGAGGATGCGTAGGCTTGTAGAGTCCTTACTGAGGTCCGGCCTCCAAGTCTCGATGGAAGAACCTGATCTTGCTCCACCTTCGACTTCCCAGCACCTAGCTGATTCCCAGTAGCATGATGTATTGAACCTAGAAGACTTGTACTTTTTTCTTTTTTGTTAGGACATCTTGCATTAGTACATTTTCATATATTTTATAATTAAAACCTTTTTCTTGGTTTATTAATTATTGTTTATAATTTAATTACAATGTTTATTAAAAATTAAATAAAAAAAGTATTTGGCAAAAAAAAATAAAAAAAAAATTTTGCGCGACGCAGGCTACGTCGTGCAAAGGGGGTTTGTGCGACGCAGCCTGCGTCGTGCAAAGGGGGTTTGTGCGACGCAGCCTGCGTCGCGCAAACCCCCTTTGCACGACGTATCCTACGTCGCGCAAACCCCCTTTGCACGACGTAGGCTGCGTCGCGCAAACACCCTTTGCGCGACGCTGCGTCGCGCAAACACCCTTTGCGCGACGCAGGTACCTTTAGCGTCGCGCAAACCCTACTGTCACGGACTTTGCGTGACGAACAATGCGCGACGGAGGTTTGTTGCGCTATCTTTTGCGCGACCTTTTTTGACTTTGCGCGACGAAGGTACCTACGTCGCGCAAAGTGTTTTTCCTACTAGTGTTGCCATGTCATCACTTAACTGTTTACTAACATATTTTCTAACGGATCTATGAAATTGAAATAAAACGATAAGTAAATGAATGAAATTGAAATGTTTTAAAGATGTTGTAAGGAATTGAAATCGACCTCAAACCTGAGGGGGTAAAATGTAATTTACCCTATTTCTTATTGTTGAATAACGCATAATGGAGATTTATAATCAAATTGCATATGCGGCATAGTCTTATTGGGTGTTGGTCCCACATATGTTTAAGGAGGAGACCTATAAGTTTTAGAGAGAAGAGAGAGTCCATAAGTCAAAGTGAAATGAATGAATTTCAAGAAAAAAGTCGTGACTTTTGAATTATAGAAGTAAACTGAGATCAAAATAGAGTTTAAGGAAACATAACTAAAAATAAGTCTAAAAAAATGAAACAAAACAATAAACAAACAACATATATAAAAAAAATAATGCTCCTGATTCCTATACGAATAATCAGCGAAAAAAATAAAAACGTGCATACTTTTAATTGCTTGTTCATACATGTTCAGTTCCAGAAGACAACAAACAAAACAATAAATGAAACCCGTTTTTGAATAGTCCAGCTAGTGGAGTAGCTACTGATAAATAATCAATGAATATAGCAGATATAGATTCAAACGAGTTTAAGGCTTTGATGACTGACTTTGATACCACATGAAAGCACTGTATAGACACCACTGAGTACTATCGAAATCAATAAAGCATTCAACTACGTTCGACTAGTCAGAACATCTCATCAGAAGTGAATCCTAATTGATATCAATTCATACCTGCAGAAGAACTCATCGTGAATGAGTTCAAACTTTGGCCTTTTCTTCTCTGAGTTCCTAACAGTTCTTGCTCTCAATTGAACGAGCGTATTTTGAACAACGTTAACTAAGAAGAGAGACCAAAGACGTGCATATGTTGACGGTAACCACTCCTCCTATCATGCAGACAATTACCTAATACGTTATAACCACCTATTAATTACAAAATGAGCTCAATTAGTTTGTCTTCATAATATTTAATTACACTGCTTCACACCCAAAAAGAAGCGGGCTACGTCTGAGTTAAACTTGGAGATAGAAATCTTCTTTCGTTTCTCGACGGTGAAGTAAGACTAAGCTCATGGTTTATTATCCTAGGTCAGAACAAGTTGATAGGATCTTATTTTTTTTATCCGACTTGAGCCTATATGACATGACTGATCAATAGAACTACTCTAACACTCCACCTTTGTCATATATTCCATACATTGCACTAGATAGGTATAACAATAACGGTCCTAAGGTAGCAAAATTCCTTGTCAAGGGTAAGTTTCAACCCGCATTAAAGGTGTAACGATCTGCAACTGGACAGAAGGACCCTATGAAGCTTCATTGTTATCTGGGATTGGCTTTGGGCCTTTTTTAAACATAATAAGTCTAATAATAGTATCTGTCCAATTACTCACATGTCAAAACACATCATCACTGATCTATTTTGCTCAAGGTTCTACAAGACACTAGGCGCTACTTGGGCGGTGTGCTGAGGCCTAGCGCCTAGGATTGAAGTAAATTTAATATAAATCGTATACATAATTGCATGCTTTTACTTAAAAAATACATAATTGCATTGAGATACATAAATTGTAAAATATAATGACATAAATTATAAAGCACAAGGACATAATGAAAACATGGGGAATATAATATGTGTTCATCTAAGCATTCAAGAAGTCTATTACAATTTATTGAAAAAATAAAATGTATAATGAAAGTTATCTATTTTCTGTCTAAGTGAAAGTTGCGAACTAGGTGGGTGCCTAGGCAGGTCTAGGCGGGCTAGGCGGGCACCTAGGCAGGTCTAGGTGCATTTTCTTAATTTTCAAATGCCTAGGAAGTAATTGAGACAGTGGCCAGCCGCCTAACGCCTATGTGAGGATTCTTAGAACAGTGATTTTGCTAGTGCTCGTTATATGTCCCCTTTAGTACTTTTTAAATTCCAATTAAAAAGTTTCATGTTCCATCGAAGCGATTAAAAACATGAGGTTAGTTGTGGGATCCACTCTACATAGAACTTCAACGATTCGAACCGTCTATTTTTTCAAGTTGCATCTCATAGATCATCCCTACAATATATATATATATATGTATATATATATATATGTATATATATATATATATATATCTCATCACATTTTTTTCGTGGGATGAAGAACATTTGTATACTCACCATGCATGAACAAAATCATACGGAGACATCATTTCTGAGGTCATGATATAATGATAAGGCTCACAAAAGTACGTAAAGCTATATATGTGAAGAATGAACTATTCGGTGCAAAATCCAGGTGGCCTGCTTGCCTTTTTTCAGTGAGCATATGTTTTCAATCTTCAAGTTCAAGCCAAAAACACTCAAACGTGTAAAACCACATGATAAGCATTCATCTCTTTTTTTTTTCCCTACCAAATATCAAAAACACGTAATCACACCACACACCTACCCTAGAAACATCCCCAAACCCTAAACGGCAAAACCTTTTTATAAAACCCCCTACAATCCCCAACATCGAACCCTACTATAGAAAACCAAACCCCACAATAGAAAATCAAACCCCAAAAATGAGTTTCATCCAGCACATCCCCATTAGTTTCTTCCTCCTCCTTCTCATCCCTCTCCACTTTACCCTGTCCCATGCAGCGAGGTTGGACGTCCGCAACAACTGCCCCTATATCGTCTGGGCAGCCGCAATACCTGGCGGTGGCAGGCAACTCAACCGTGGAGAAACCTGGACCCTAAACGTGAACCCGGGAACAACAATGGCGCGAATTTGGGCCCGAACAAACTGCGCCTTCAACAACTCAGGTCATGGAAAATGCCAAACTGGTGACTGTGGAGGACTCCTCCAATGCAAAGCCTATGGCTCACCCCCAAACACCCTAGCCGAGTATGCCCTAAACCAATTCGGCAACATGGACTTTTTCGACATTTCACTGGTAGATGGTTTCAATGTTCCAATGGAATTCAGTCCCACGTCAAATGGGTGCACAAGGGGGATCAAATGTGCTCAAGATATTAACACGCAATGCCCAAATGAGTTGAGGGCTCCAGGTGTGTGTCACAACCCTTGTACTGTGTTTAAAACGGACCAATATTGTTGCAATTCTGGGAGGTGTGGACCTACAAATTTGTCCAAATTTTTTAAAGATCGTTGTAGGGATGCTTATAGGTATCCAAAGGATGATCCAACAAGTACTTTTACTTGCCCTAGTGGGACTAACTACAAGGTTGTGTTCTGCCCTTGAAATTAGTTCCTCCCTCGATCTCGTGAGACATGGAATAGGCTAAAAAGTACTAAAAGGGTTTTATGTACGCAATAGTTTTTAGTGTAATGAAAATTTGAGGGCTTTGTGTGCAAATGCAATATTATGCGCATTTTATGTTGTATGATTTATATGGATACCGTGCGTACCTGTTCTTTTTTTCATTTTAGTTTTTCATATGATGATATGACTTCATGAATAATGGTGGAAATAGTGATCTCAAATTGAGCATAACTATAACTCAAGGGTTAAAGAGCCCTATTAGTCTAGTATCTATGACAAAAGCTTGTTTATATAGCACACTAAAAAAAATTGTCACTTAATACTACAGTCTAGTGGTGTTTATCTTCTTTTGTAAGTGAGAATTTCTAAATTCGAATTTGATGAATGACGAATTTGATACAAATTAGGTTATCTACACCCATATAGACACTATTTTTGGTAAAAACAAAAGAGGAGTATGTACACCCACACAAACCCTACTTCCTCTTCCCTTTTAATTTTTTATTATTTGAAAAAGAATAAAAGAGAAATATCTACGTCCACACAAACCCTAATCTTTGCAACCCTAATCGTTGCTAAGAACTAAAAACACTATGATTCTTCTACTTCCACAATCGTTCATCTCCTTTTCCTAATAAAAATGATTTCTTTTTAAAGTTTGTCTAATGGAATTATATCACTTGATTAGGCTATATGCCAAAGTTCTACCAACAAGCTTTTTCCTACGGATTTTATATGCACCTTCAGTACCACAAATAAATTTTGTGTCGACGAATGGCGGAATACTATTATGTGGCTATTCTGATGCTTCAAATTAACTAGCAAAAATGCTCACGCGGTGTTGCAGGTTTAAAGACTATTTAAAATGATACTATTTTCATATATAATTTGAGAAGCCTAAATTAGCAGCATATTACAATGATCAAAAGGTTGGCAGTATCGAACTGCTTACTGTTAAAAATATTGTGAATAGATTATATGAATATGTCACTGGAATGTAGATTTTACTACTTCATTGTTCTCGGGCTCATCTTCATCTTCCTTATGTAGAGTAGAGGTGTTTTCTCTTCTGAATTTTTCTCAGCAGTGGTTTCCAGCTGGTTGCTATAGAAGTTTTGAAATAGGGAGCTATTAGTGTGGATGGTTAGTCAAATTTAACTCAAAACAGTATGACATATAAGAAAACAAATGCGGGACATATAAATAAAGCTAAGGCAAAGTTTATTTGTGATAAGGAACGTGTATATAAAATCTGTATTTTCCTCTTCTTTCATCTGCACTATCGGAAACAATGTGAATGACCAATTGAGTACATTCAAATTAGAAAGAGTTGACAGAGGAATAATTGGATAAAGCAAATAAGATGAAAGAAAGAAAAGGCACTTAGAAAGTTGACAGAGGCATAGTCTGATTGTGAAGTGGAAAGCTAGATAAACCTAGACTAAAAGAAAATAATTTCAAGCAAAAATAACAGAAGCATTTCCAAACAGGAGATTCAATATACAGTAAAAAGAAAACAATGCCTGAGTAAGAAAAAAAAAACAAAAACCAAGAAAGAAAAATAATTGTATACTTAGCAACGACGTAGAATGCATACGAATGAAGTATTTTCGTTTTAGATAAAAACTTGTAAAAAAATTGAAACTAAATAAGAGAATTGTAGCATTATCAGAGAGACGGGCTCTTGGCCCATTTCTAACAACATCGATTTTGTCCCTAAATTGGTACTTACCACATGTACAATCCGTCAGGTATGAGGTTTTATCACAAAAATGCTCGACGTTAGTTGGAGTGTGGTTAGGATATTTAAACTATTATTTCTCTTTTTGCATAGCCAATATGGGACTCAACAAGAATATAGCAGCAAAATGAGGGGGAAAATAGATTAAGAAAAGAAATTTAAAAAAAAAAACATTGAGCATTGAACTATGTTGTCCAATGTACTTAATTTCTCTTCTAAAAAATCAACTATATATATTTCTTAACCATTCATAGTTGTCGGTCTCAACTTGATGGCATATTGTAAAAGCCCTATTGCAGTGAGTGATTGAGTAAGGCTTCTCGTTTTTTCGTTGAGAGAGTAAGAGATTGAGTAAGGGAGAAGACAGATCTGCTGAATGAACAGGGAGGACGACAACTCTAGTTTTCCGCTTCAGATATTTGCTGTCGCAAAGAGAGGACGGCAGCTCAAGAAACGCAATATCAGATGACCACACGCGTCCTAAAGGGGCAAATCCATAATTTTACTGTGTGAGCTGGAAAAAGAAAAAGAAAAAAAAAAGAGTGCTACTAGACCTATTTCAGTATCTTATTTCACCACCCACATTATAATTCCACCTACTACAAAAAGTTAAAAAATTGAAATAATATTTCCTCTCGACAAAAAAAAAAAAAAAGTATTTTCTCACCAACTATTCCTAAAATAACCTTTATATTGAAATTTTTGTATTTTTATTTTGGACAAATTACATAAAACTACTTCAATTATTGGGTCAGTCACAGTTTCATACCCTATCTTTAAAAAAATTCAATGTCATACATTATCTTCGAATTTGCTGCAATGTCATACCTTCCGTCAGTTGTCTGTCAATTGCTTTGTTAAATGCTGACGTGGCTTGAGGCGGGACCCATCTTTCCCGATCCCTTCCCCTTCCCTGCAACCCAAATCCAAAACCACCCCAAACCCAGATCCCACTCATGCCAACATCTCCCCCCCCCCCCCCCCTCGACCCACTTCCTCCTTCTCTACCCCTGCCACGTCATCCTCCTCCTCCTCCTCCTATCCAACCCCCAAGCCTTTGAGCTTGGCCACTAGGCATCCGCATCCAATGGCAGAGCCAAAATTTTTTTTTATGGGTGGGCTAGCTAAAAAAATTACCCTAAAATCAAATGATATATTTTTTATTTTTTTGATACATATATTGTATGCAAAAATTTAAGTTTAACTTCTATATTTGTATACTTTAAATTTACTTGGCATGAACTCAACAAACTTTGCATTTGCAAACCGCAAAAATTATAGTGATTCATCAAATTTACATATATTTAGATGCAAAAACAAGAAGAAGATAAAAAACTTGACATCTCAATTACAATCACGCAACTAGCACAAATCAAAACAATGAAAGTAGATGTAAAGGCGATCTTAAAAAATTTGATTGAAACTGCTGAATCAAAACAGAATAATCTTGAACAAAATGGCATCACAATTTCCATGATAAGTTTTATATTTCTAGTTGTGCTAAATACTCGCCGGGCTAGTTTCATTAAAAAATAATTCTTCTTGCAGTTTTTTTTTGTCTATTATATTAGACTATACACTAAAATATATATACATATGCCACAAACTCTCCCTGGGCTATAGCCCATCGTAGCCTTTGGTGTGGCTAAGCCATTGTCCGCATCGCGCCTGAAACAACAGCACGGCACGGCCATTCGTCGGCACCATTCGCCTGAGCTCAGTCTTGAGGCACTCGTAATCAGGATTACCCTTGCTGACGCAGCAGAACTCGACTACGAACAACATGACGACAAAGAAGGCGACGACGCCGACGACGTAGGGGACGAGAGTGTGGTGGAGGTGGAGTGAGAGAGTAGGAGCGAGAGGGAGTTGAAGATATAGGAAAAGTAGGAGGTGATGAGGAAGGTCTCGGAGAAGAGGACGAGAATGAGGATAAGGAGGTCGAGGGTGAGCGACGGCGAGTGCTTGCAGAGGAGGGTGCAATTAGGGTTTGGGGGTTAGATAGGAGGAGGTGGGTCTAGGGGGAGATGTTGGAGTGGGTGGGATCTTGGTTTGGGGTGGTTTTGGATTTGGGTTGCAGGGAAGGGGTAGGGGTCGGGGAAGGGGTCGGGGAAGATGGGTTTTATTTTTTATTTTTTATTTTTTTTTAAGGGTAAATTATTAATTTTTTTAATAGAAAGTGGGCCCCGCCTCAACCCACATCAGCATTTAACAAAGCAATTAACAGACAACTGACTGAAGATATGACATTGCAACAAATTCGAAGATAAGGTATGACATTGATTTTTTTTAAAGATGGGGTATAAAACTGTGACTGACTCAATAATTGTGGTAGTTTTATATAATTTACCCTTTTATTTTTATTGAGTAAGACGAAATCTATAAAGAAACGATTCAATTGATTAAGATGCATAACGAGGATCACATCTATACAATTCTACTTACATTTTACACAATTCAGGTCGTCTTCTCCATCCTCCAGCACGCCACCCGCCTCGAGAACACCGTATTCCACTTCATCTGCGCCTCCCACCACAATTGGTATGTTGATTGTGCATAGACAAGCCTTTATCCTAGTCTTCAAGGTTATTTACTGGTACTGACAACAAAAACAACCAAATCAAATTAAAAAGGCCAAAGGTACTGGGGACTTTATTTTTTGAAGATTTAGAGAGGTGGGTTGTTCTAGATGTCATTTTACAAGAGAGTAAAATTGGTATTAAAACTTTTATTAAAAGGTGGGTGGGGAAATAAGACAGTGGGGTGGGTTATCAACACGGTAAATAAGGGCAAACTGCCATTCCACAGTGCGTAAACAATGTTTTTAGAACTGGCTTCTAGTAGAGTAATTTCCCCTCGTTGAGACTGTTCTGTGGCTAGTCTGACGTGGTTAATAAAAAAATTCCGAGGATGGTTCATGAATTTGGAACCAATCTATGGGTTAAGAAGTAAGAGTAAAGTGTTGTTCAAAAATCTACAACGTAATAATCATCATTAATGTTGTCTGCCTAGTGCCCTTTTAGCTTAATGCATTTTAATATCAAAATTTATATAAAGATAAAGGTCTAATTAGATAAATGATCCTTGTGGTGATAAGGTATTCGGAAAATCGACCATGTGGTAAAAAAAATTCAGATTTAAACCCTTGTGGTGTAGTTTGTTAGGAATTGAACCTAAAATTAAAATTTCCGTTAATTCCTCTGTTAAGTTTCCTTTTTTTTTTTTTTTTTTTTTTTTTTTTTTTTTTCTTAAAGTGCATGGGTTAGATATCGCAACCTCTCCAACAAGCTAGCTCAATATAACCAAGAACAAGCTTGAATTCGAACAATCCTAGATGAGAGCAATGGTGAATCGAAGGTCTTCGAGCCCTGATTTTTCAATATGCTATCATTTTCCTCCAAAATGTATCATTCCATTCATGGTATTCACAAAGTGAAACATTCGAAAACAAGAAAAAGAGAGGATGCAGCTAACTCTAAGTACAATGCTAAATAGGAAAAGAAACAGAAAACCTAAAAAGCTCAACTTCCTCTCCTAATATCCCAATTCGATTTCAGAGTAATGATAATGAGAAAAAGAAAGAGATTTGTTATTAGCACTCTAAAAATCACATTCTACACTCCAAATTTTCTATATTAGGAAAGAAAAATACACTTGTATAATGAAATTTTTAGAATGCTAATAACACTTCCCAAAAGAAAAGGAAAACCAAAATGCTCACCCATTCTCCCAATTCGATTTCAGAGACAAAACCCACAATGATTAGCTGCTAATCATTAGCAGTCCGTAATTCGAACATGAGGGAGAGATTTAATCCTTGAGAGACAGCTCGAATTAAAGGCTCTGACTTTGGGAGCTGCGGAGGAAGCAGCGCGTGGCTCAGAGTCCGAGAGGTCACTCTGCCATGGAGAAAATGCAGAGATCTGAGAGAAGCTTTGGATTGAGCCGAAGAGACTTGAATGAGCTTCATCTGTCACTAATTTCTCAATTGACATTGGCCGGTAAAGGGATTTGGATCCTCGCCGGATCCCCTCCATGGGGATCCTAGGGATCAATGCACGTGGACCGTTGATCAAAAATCGTGCGGTCCCAATTAAATGCTTTTTATATTTTTAAAAGTAAAATAACCTCGTTTTGCGTGAAAAATATAAAAAAAGAAAAAACTGTGGCCACACGATTTTCGATCAACGGTCTAGATTCGTTGATCCCTAGGATCCCCATGGAGGGGATCCGGCGAGGATCTTCGTCCCCGGTAAAGACGCTTGGTTGTTAAGTGTAGAGCCATGACCAATGGGATTAACGGAGAATTAACGGAAATTTTGTTTTGGGCATTTATCCTAATGGATTTCACCACAAGAGTATAAATTATAATTTTTTCACCACCAGGGCTATTTTCCAACTACTTTATTATCACGGTGATCATTTATCCAATTAGGCCAAAGATAAACTATGTCACGCATAAGTGATGAGCAAAAGTGCACCCGGTGGATTTTCTTTGGCACCATGCGGACAACTTAATTCGATCATCTCCCGAAAGAAAATACTTGACTTTATAATTGCAGTTCATTCCCTACTGACAAATCACAAATTTGATATGTATGAAATCGAAAATGAGGATGTAAAGAGCCAAAATAAAAGAAACACAGAGTAATATATAATTGAGCCCAATTACTCCAACTCTAGAACTAATTAAGCTCATTAAATTAATTGAGAAGAGGGTGATTGGATTCTGAATGTTGGCTGAAAGTTACGAAACTACCAATTCTATTCAGTAACATCAACTAGGAGAAGTTGATACCAAAACACCATCATATAAAAATATTGTAATTCACGCTAATAATCTGAACTTAGAACCCTATCATTAATAATTTAAGGGCGTTTTGATACAGATGCCTAACTTTTGAAAATTTGAGATTAAACATCCATGCCTTTAAAATTTTTGATAAAACATCTTCCTACAATTTAGATTCCACATAATACAAAACTACACAATTTGCCATTATATGCGCTTTACCAATTAGCTATAAAATCTCTAGTGGTTATGATTCAGTATTCAATTTTAACAGAAATTCTTTTAGAATTAAAAAAAACAACTTGATATTTACTTCTGCTACTTACGTACCTTTTTTCTTCCAACTCCACACCGTATTAATTGATAGCACATGCCAATGTCAAATTGTCATCGAAGATGGTGGGGTACAAAATATTGTACACCTTCAAATCTGAATATTGACACTAATGCGTAAACCTTTTGTTTCACCACACTTTGTATCGATATTTTCACAATTTTTCACATACCATGGTACGTTTGGAAAGTTAGCTTCAATTGACTCAATTTCCTTTTAGATATTATAGTGGGTACGTTTCAATAGAACACGAGTACGTTTCAAATTACATGGTACATTTTAATTTGACATTAGTACGTTTTAATTTGATATTGGTACGTTTTAATTTGACATCGGTAAGTTTCTATTTGAAAAATAAATTGTGGTGATCCATGTCAAGAGATACAAGATGCAATATGTGTGCATACTCAATAATGGTGGATATAAAGATCGCGGAATATTCATAAGCCAATAAAATAGATCGTTGTTTATGAACGTCTAGTCTCTCTATATCCCCTAACAAATTGCGGCTTATTTTTAGTAGTTATTCTATTTCTCTCTCTTTCTCTCTCCCCTGCAAAAGTCTTCATGCCTGTATCTCTCTTTTGATGAACTGGGTGAGAGAAACGAAAAAGCAGAAAACATGGTCTCTGATTTTTAGGGAGATAATTAAGAATTAATAAGTGTTATTAAAGGATAAAATGGAAATGAGGAGTATATATCCTTTTACTTTGAAAAAAAATACATTAATAACAGATAAATGAATTAAATTAGAAAATGCTGATGTGGACATAAATTAAAGCACTCTAATTAAATTTTTAAAAGTTTAATCAAAACTTAAAAACCCACAAATGTTTAGTTTAAAAAAATGTAAAAAAGAAGTGGTAGAATCTAATTTTCTCATAATTTAATTCAATTTTCTTTTTTAGGGTAGTTAAATTCTCCTTTATCTGTAAATAGTAGGCCTATATAGGCCTGGCAATCGTGTCGTGTCAGTCGTGTTCGTGTCGTTTTCGTGTAACACCTGTTATCTTAACGGGTCGTGTCGTGTTGCACCCGTTATCTTAACGAGTCCTTAACAGGTCGGGTCACTTTACCCAACGACCCGTTATGACCCGTTAAGAAAAATATACATTTTTTTAAATTTGCACATACCACACATTGTCACATAAATATAACTTCAAAACATTAAAACACATTTATCGTTTAAGTACTACATCTACACTCGAAAATAAGAGTTTAATAAAATTGTTAAATTAATATATATATATATATAATTATTATAGTTTATTTATACTTTTATTAAGTATAACATAAGATTTTGTGGTATCCATCCACTATGTGTAAATATATTAAATTGAAGATCGAATTCATTCATTGTATTCATATAGGGTCAAGGAGTGTAGCTGTAAAAAATCATCAAAATCGGAGTTAAAATAACTGTTAAATCATGATTTTTTGTTTATAACCGTCGAAATTTTTTGTCCCGTTACTTGATCTCTGAATGTTTGTTTTTTGCAATTTTTTGCGTATGCGATCTCGAAGCATATACAAACAAGTTTGACGGTTGGATCGTTGAAACTAGTTTTGTAGAATGCGTATCTCATCAAAACAATATATTCACTAACACTTAAAAGTTTATTCTTACTTTCCTTAAGTATAACATAAGATTTTGTGGTATCCACTAATGTAAATATTTTAAATTGAAGATCAAATTCATTCATTGTATTCATATAGGGTCAAGGAGTGTAGCTGTAAAAAATCATCAAAATCGGAGTTAAAATAACCGTTGAATCGTGATTTTTCATTTATAACCGTCGAAAAGTTTTGTCCCTTTACTTGACCTTTGAATGTTTTTTTTTTTGCAATTTTTGGCGTATGCGATCTCGAAGCATATACAAACAAGTTTGACGGTTGGATCGTTGAAACTAGTTTTGTAGAATGCGTATCTCATCAAAACAATAGATTCACTAACACTTAAGAGTTTATTCATACTTTCATTAAGTATAACATAAGATTTTGTGGTATCCACTAGTGTAAATATTTTAAATTGAAGATCGAATTCATTCATTGTATTCATATAGGGTCAAGGAGTGTAGCTGTAAAAAATCATCAACATCGGACTTAAAATAACCGTTAAATCGTGATTTTTCATTTTATAACCGTCAAAAAGTTTTGTCCCGTTACTTGATCTCTGAATGTTTGTTTTTTTCAATTTTTGGCGTATGCGATCTCGAAGCATATACAAACAAGTTTGACGGTTGGATCTTGAAAATAATTTCGTAGAATGCGTATCTCATCAAAACAATAGATTCACTAACACTTAAGAGTTTATTCATACTTTCATTAAGTATAACATAAGATTTTGTGGTATCCACTAATGTAAATATTTTAAATTGAAGATCGAATTTATTCATTGTATTCATATAGGGTCAAGGAGTGTAGCTGTAAAAAATCATCAAAATCGGAGTTAAAATAACCATTAGATCGTGATTTTTCGTTTATAACCGTCGAAAAGTTTTGTCCTGTTACTTGATCTCTGAATGTTTGTTTTTTGCAATTTTTTGCTGATGCGATCTCGAAGCATATACAAACAAGTTTGACGGTTGGATAATTGAAATTAGTTTCGTATAATTCGTATCCCATAAAGTTGAATGGTATGTGTGTGTGTGTGTGTGTGTGTGTATATATTTAGTATACTTATGGGCCTTCTTTCTTCCTAACCCAGTGGATATGTGTGCAAACATGGTTCCTCTGGGATCTGGATTCGAAGGTTGGTGTCCATTAAGATGGTGAATGCGACGATGATGATGATCCACCAAGGAAAAATCTATTTATTTTGTACGTAATTATTATATTTTTTAGGAGTATAAAATTTAATTTAAAATCTAATACATATATATATCTATATATATATAATTATTATAGTTAATATTTTGGGGGTATAATTATTCAAGTATATATAATTATTATAGTTAATTTAATATATATATATATATATATATATATATTATTATAGTTAATATTTTGGGGGTATAATTATTCAAGTATATATAATTATTATAGTTAATTTAATATATATATATATATATATATATATATATATATTATAGTTTTTATGGGTATAAAATTGTTAAATTAATATATATAATTTTTATAGTATTTTTTTAGGGTTATAAAATTATAAAATTAATATTCTGCTTATCGTGTTTCGTGTTACCCACGTGTATACCCGAACCAACCCGTTATCTTAACAGGTGCTTATCGTGTTACCCGATAACGACCCGATTCGTTATCGTGTTGACCTGAACACCTGTTATTTTCGTGTTGTGTCGTGTCGGGTTATCGGGTTGTGTCAGGAATTGCCAGGCCTAGGCCTATATGTGTTTCAAACTGTTTACGAACTGGGTAGGTTTGGCTACATTTGACGCGTTGATTATGAAATATCTGTTTCTAGTCCTTACCCTTTTTTTTTTTTTTTTTTTTTTGAAAGATGAACTATAATTTCGAAAACTCAAACTCAAGTACAAGAAAGAGTCTTGGAAAAGGAACTAAACTATAAATCATGAACAATTGAAAGGTAATGACCATAAATAGAGTTGTATAGTCAGTTTAGCTTAGGAGTCTCAACCGACTAGATAGATGGGGATTCTCCCAAGTCTGTGGCTGGCTAAGTTATCCAAAGTCTTAGCTGGAAAAGTGTCTTTGATTATTTAGCCAAAAGAGATGACTTCATCAGCCTTCTCGGTGAAATGAGGTGTTATTTTCAGGTTTCTTTCGGAGTTTGGCACACAGATAGCTGAACAAATTTTAAACTTCACAACTATTTGCATAACCTTGTCTTTAGGTTATAGAATCCAAGGCCAAGAGTGTTCCTTCCTCGGCCGAAATCTCTAGATTCAGAAGTCAGTGCATTTTACCACATCCATCAAACAAGACATTCACTCGACCAAGGTCAGTAGTTAACTGACATGCCCGCTCAGCATTCAAGCCACCGAAGAATGCAGTTAGGTCATAATTACTTAGACCTACGTGTCACAGTTGTAATTTTAAAATTAACAAAAAATAATTTCACTATCAACAACTAAAAGATATGTATCATTTCGTGGAAAACTCTCTCACTTTTTCTTGTGGAAACTAGAAACATTGGGCCTCCTATATCCATAGGTGGAAATGATGTCATTAGGTGACGAACATAAGTACCACCAATGCTCTATATAACTTCATGAACTCCTCGAGATTCAAAACACAACGCAACAAAACCCAATCTATTAGATTTAGTATTGCCTAGCTTCCACAATGAGCCTTCTCCAAAGCCTCTTAGTTTTCTCCATCCTATGTGCCACTCTTTTCTTTGCATTAACCAATGCAGCTCGATTCGACATTCGAAACAATTGCGCCTACACTGTCTGGGCAGCCGTAGTGCCAGGTGGTGGCCGCCAGCTCAATAGTGGCCATTCATGGGCCTTAGATGTGAGTGCCGGTACCACATGGGCTCGCATTAGGGGCCGGACAGGATGCAGCTTTGATGGAGCAGGACGTGGCCGATGCCAAATAGGTGATTGCGGGGGTGCCCTCCAATGCCAAGGCTATGGTCAACCACCAAACATGTTGACTTTTAAGTATTTGTTTGTGTATTGATTCATGAGAGGGAAACACCCCAAGAGTACAAGATATATAGAAGGAGGCGTGATCACACTTTGATCACCCATGCTTTACGCCTAGAGGTGCTAAGGAAACCTAATTGTGTGGAGCTCCATAAAGCAAGGAGTTGACATAAAGGAAAGAGATCTTTACAAGGGATTTAGACAACTACAAGCTAATAACCTTCTAGATAACAACAAGGATATAACCTAGTATCCGGAGGAAAAATGGAACCCTAATTACCCGAGTAACCCTAATTACCCAAGAGAACCCTAATTACCCGAGCAACCCTAATTACCCAAGAGAACCCTAATCACCCGAGCAACCCTAATTACCCAAGAGACTTTCAATAAAACACCCTAGCTGAATATGCCCTTAATCAATATAACAACTTGGATTTCTTTGACATCTCTCTTGTTGATGGGTTTAATATACCTATGGACTTCAGTCCCACGTCTGGTGGTTGCACTAGGGGGATTAGGTGCACGGCTGATATTAATGGGCAGTGCCCTAACCAACTGAGGGCTCCAGGAGGGTGTAACAACCCTTGTACTGTGTTCAGGACTGATCAGTATTGTTGTAATTCTGGGAGCTGTGGCCCTACAGACTTGTCTAGGTTTTTTAAGGGCCGGTGCCCGGATGCTTAGGCCATCTCCAACCGATGGCTGGCCAGAGGGCTCGTTTGAGCCCTCTGGCCCTCCAAGATTCTCCAAGATATTAATATTTTAATGAACAGTACAAGGCCATATTTGCCTCCGTCTCCAACCGAGGGCCAGAGGGCCAGAGGGCTCGTTTTAGCCCTGTCACAAAAAACTGTCTCCAACCGAGGGCCAAACATAATTTATTATTTTAAAGCTACAATTTTAAAGCTATAATTTATTATTATTTTAGCCATTGGTAGCTGACATCATGCTGAGGTCAGCTAGCCGTTGGATTTGAATTTTTTTTTGCTATAAATAGGGTGGATATTGGGCTATAATTCACACAACTTTGATTTCAATCTATTTCAATTCAATCTCTTTCAATTCAAGTTTGCAATGAATTCCAACTTTGGATCCTCTTCAAATTGCAATTGGGGGTCCTCATCCAATTCCAAATTGGAAGAAAAATGGGCGCAAATGAGACGAGAAGATGAGGAGTCTGATGAAGAAGTTCAAGTAAGGCACAACAAACAAAACAGAGCAGCAGCCATGGCAGCGGCGATGGTGTGTCAGCCAACTGAGGAACAACCTCAATGGGGTGGCTCTATTGCTGGTCGATCTTACAAAGCACGAAACAGAGCGATGACACAAGCCAATCTGATGAACAACTACTTCAACCCCAACTCGGTGTACACAGAAGAGGATTTCAGACGTCATTTCCAGATGAGGCGTCATGTCTTCGAGCTTTTACTTCGTGATGTCCAGCAAGTCAATCCATACTTTCGACAGAAGCAGGACATAGCAGGCCGCCAAGGTTTCTCACCTCATCAGAAGGTTACTGTTGCACTCCGAATGATGGTCTATGGCTCCCCAGCTGATTCGATGGATGAAACCCATGGTATGTCTGAGTCTACATGCCTTGATACTCTTGAATAATTCTGTGTCACAATTGTTCAGGTTTACAAAGACGAGTACCTCCGCGAGCCAAATCAAGAAGATCTGAATCGGCTCCTTCGCAAAGCTGAAGACCGTGGGTTTCCGGGCATGATAGGGTCATTAGACCGCATGCATTGGGATTGGAAGAACTGTCCCACCGGATGGCAAGGAGGCTTTAGCGGAAGGTCGAGAAAGCCAACTGTTGTGCTAGAAGCGGTTGCCTCATATGACACATGGATTTGGCATGCTTTCTTTGGAGTCCCTGGATCCCAAAATGACATTACAGTTCTTGGGCGTTCACCCTTCTTCAATCGCCTGACGGAAGGTAAAGCACCTCAACTTGACTACGACCTCAACGGTCGTCAATACAATATGGGGTATTACTTGGCAGATGGCATCTACCCAAAGTGGGCGACACTTGTCCAAGAAATTCCAAACCCTAGGAATGACGCGGAAAAGTTGTTTACCTTACACCAAGAGGCATATAGGAAAGATGTTGAGAGAGCTTTCGGTATTCTACAAGCACGGTAGAAGATCATCAGCGAACCGGCAAGAGGGTGGAGTCGAGAAAACTTGGACTCCATCATGATGTCTTGCATCATATTACACAATATGATAGTGGAGGATGAGCGAGATGGGTATATTGATGGAGAGTCCGATGACGACGAAGAAGATCCAAATAGGTCAAGAAGGGCTCGTGCAAAAATATATGATGGGCCTAATTTGCCTTTCAATCCAAGAACTGGTAGTATCTCTATAGATGAGTACATGAGGCGCTATAGAATGATACGTTCTCGTGCCACAAACAAGTATCTACAACAGGATCTTGTTGCACATCTTTGGGCCAAAAGAAGCCTCGAGTAGGCGTTTACGTTTTATGTTTTTAAATGTTTTTAAAAATATTGTTTAAGTTTCATGTTGTTAAATGTTTTTTTTATGTTGTATAATTTTTATGTTGGTTAATGTTATTTAATGTTGTTTCATATTGTTTAATGTTGTTTCATGTTACTTAATTTAATTTAATGTTGTATAATGGCCTAGGAAGTTATAGGAAAAAAATAGAATTAAAAAAAAATTGAAACAAATTTTGTAAAATAGAAGTTATAGGAAGTTATAGAAAAAAAAGAAGAAAAAAATAAGGTTTAAATTCATAAAAAATTAAAATTAAAAAAAAAAAGAGCCAGCCCTCTCCGATTCCATGGGGCCCTCCCAGATTCCAGAGCCCTCTGGCCTAGCCCTCGGTTGGAGACGGTTTTAGGGCCATTTTCGGCCCTCTGGACCCTTCGGTTGGAGATGGCCTTATAGTTACCCTAAGGATGATCAAACCAGCACATTTACATGCCCTGGCGGGACTAACTACAGGGTTGTCTTCTGCCCGTAATTGAAGCATATATATCGGCTACTTTATGGTATGGCGTACGTATGAACAATAAGCTTGTGATGCAATAAAATTAGACTGAAGGCTTTGCCAACACATGTTATGGTGTGCATGATATATGTAACACAACACAGTACTTGTAATATATGTAACACAACACAGTACTTGTAATGTCATCCAAGCAACTATGTAATAGCAACTATGGCTTCACAGAGTTTTATCGTATTCTTGATTACTTGTTTAATTTGCTTTTAGCTAGATTAGCTACTAGCTAGCAGGTCAAGCTAGCACTCCTCTCAAACCAAAAGCCTTCCTAGAATTGAAAAAATATTCTGATTCTGTGCATGGCAATACCAATTTAATAGCTGTTTATGCCAATTTCAAAGGCAGCGAACTAAGTGGTAGAAACCATATTTGAAAATGCCATCTAGCAGTTTTCTACTTCCCACAACATTGAGCCTTCCAAGGGCTATAGCCATCTTCTATATGCGTGCATGCATGCTGGTCTTTTGGGCCAGAATTTGGATGATAATAGTGTTTAATAGGTATTCTTCGAAGTACGTAGGGCTGTTTAGTATTTTATTTTAATACAATTTTTAAAATTCAAATACACTTTTCAAGTTTTAAGTCTTAAAAACTCGTTTGATAGGACTATTTTAAAAAATTGAGCTGAAAACTAACTTAAAAGATAGGTAATGCTAGGGAGACTAAATTTGCAAATTAAATGGTATGTCGTCAAAAGGAATGAGCTCGTTTATCAACGCTTAAGTAATAAACCAATCATCAATTTCTATCCTTTCGTTTCCAAAATTTTGTTTACAAATTTCGTCTCCTGAGCATTACACTAAACAAAAATTAGCATTACACTAAACAAAAATTAGCATACTCTCTAAAAGCACCAAAAGTGATTTTTAGAATTTTTAAACTTAAGGCCCACTCATTTCTTTTCTCTCTCCTCCCCTCTCACTCCCAATTTATCTCTCTGTTTTCTTCCTTCTCTCTCATCCAATCCGCTCTTCATTCTCTTTCTTCTTTCTTCTTTATCTCCCCTCATTTCTATCTTTTCTAATCCTCTCTCTTCTTTCTTTCTCCTCCGATCCTCTCTCTCTCTCTCTCTCTCTTTATTTTCTCCTATTTCCTCTTTCTTTCTTTCCTTCTATTTCCTCTTTCTCCCTCTCATGTGACCCACACTCTTCTTGGATCTCTTTGTTAAGTTTAAGTTTTAAGATTTAAAAACAATTCTAAATATCATACCAAAGAAGTTTTTGAGTCTTAAAGAAAATTGTGAGATAACTTTTGCTAAGGAAATGAGAGAAGCAGGTGCAAAATACCACACTATAACTATAACACAAAAGTATTGCAGAGGAGGTGAGAGATACTGATATTATTTCTCTTGCTTTCTTTCGTAGTGTACATTTAGATAGCATACGGAGTGCTCTATTTATAGAGCAACTCCCGTAACTACAACCATCCAAATACAATGATGATACTTTTGAAAGTATCCAACACTATTCATAAGTCTTTATTCCTTTGAGTGGGCATTCACCCACTAATTCTACAACACTCCCCCTTAGATGCCCACATATCAACATCAGTTGCCTCATTAAAACCTTGCTCGGAAAAACCCAGTGGGAAAAAACCAAAGTGAAGGAAAAAAAGTACAACTTTACCTAGATTGTTGATATAGTGTTAAGTATGCTTATGTTGCCTCGTTAAAACCTTGATAGGAAAAACCCAGTGGGAAAAATGCCAGTCGAAGGAAAAAGAGTACAACAAGCATGTATCATGGATGCTCCCCCTAATATGTATCTTTCCCTGATTCCGCATTCTCCAAATTTAGCTGATTGGTAAGTCGACGTAATCCGATACTCTGCACTAACTTCTGAAACGTGCACTTTGGTAGAGATTTGGTGAATAGGTCTGCCAGATTTTCATTGGAACGAATTTGTCTGACTTCAATAACTTTAGCCTTCTGAAGCTCATACGCACTAAAAAACTTTGGAGATATGTGTTTAGTCTTTTCACCCTTAATGAATCCTTCCTTCATTTGGGCAACACAAGTTGCATTATCTTCATGGATGACAGTTGGATTGTCTGTCTTCGACGTTAGACCACATGAATTCCGAATATGATGGATCATTGATCTTAACAAGAACATTCACGACTTGCTTCATGTAAAGTAAGTATTTCTGAGTGATTTGAAGATGTAGCAACTAATGTTTGTTTTGTTGAGCGCCATGAGATTGTTGTATCTCCATTAGTGAACACATATCCAGTTTGTCAGGGGGCTTTATGCGGATCAGAGAGAAAACCAGCATCTGCATATCCAGCAAGGATCTGGTCATTTGTGGATTTCTCTGAGTAGAAGAGACCCATGTCTGTTGTCCCACAAAGGTATCGCAAAACATCTTTGACTCCTTTCCAATGACGAATTGTTGGAGCAGAGCTATACCTTGCTAACAAGTTAACTGAAAAAACTATATCTGGTCTAGTACATTGTGCTAAATACAATAGAGCACCTATGAGACTCATATATGGTACTTCTGGACTAAGGACCAATTCATCATCTTCTTTTGGACGGAATGGATCTTTCTTAATGTCCAAAGAACGAACGACCATTGGGGTGCTAAGTGGGTAAGCCTTGTCCATGCCAAATCGCTTCAGTATTTTTTCAATGTAAGCTAATTGATGGACCAAAATTCCACTAGCGCAATGCTCAATCTGCAGGCCGAGACAATATTTTGTTTTCCCAAGGTCTTTCATTTCAAATTCACTTTTCAGATATTCATCAGTTTTATTGAGCTATTCAGGAGTTCCAACTAGGTTCATATCATCGATATATACTGCCACTATAGCAAATCTAGAGTTGGATTTCTTAATGAACACATAAGGGCAAATGAAATTGTTGATATATCATTCTTTGATCAAATACTCACTGAGACGATTATACCACATTCGTCCAGATTGTTTCAACCCATATAATGATCGCCTTAATTTAATTGAGAACATACCTCGTGGTTTGTTAGTTAATTCAGGAAGCTTAAGTCCTTCTGGGACTTTCATATATATGTATATATATATATATGTCAGTATCTAATTCTCCATATAGATACGCAGTGATGACATCCATAAGTCGCATGTCAAGTTTTTCTGAAACCACCAAACTTATTAAGTAACGGAACGTAATTGCGTCCATTACAGGAGAGTATGTCTCTTCATAATCAATTCTAGGTCTTTGTGAAAAACCTTGTGCAACGAGTCGTGCTTTATATCTTGTAATCTCGTTTTTGTCGTTGCATTTCCTTGTGAATACCCATTTGTAACCCACGGGGTTTACACCAGGCAGGGTTTGGACTACCGGTCCAAAAACATTTCGCTTTTCCAAGGAATTTAATTATGCCTGGATTGCATTTTTCCACTTAGGCCAATCTTATCTCTGTTTGCATTCATCAACAGAGAGGGGCTTAAGATCATCACTTAATATGATTTCAGTGGCTACTGCGAATACGAACATATAGTCGATGATTATTTCATTCTGATCCCACAATTCATTTGTACATGCATAATTTATGGAGATTTCTTTGCTTTGATGTACTTCTATCTCTTCAGGGACATGTGTCTTATCAAGGACATTTTCTTTTTCTAGAATTACAGAATCATGAATTGTGGATTTATCATTCATTTTCTCTTCCTGAATGATTTCATTTGGATTCAGCTGTGCCCTTGTCTTTCTCTTTCAAGGGGCTGAATCTTTTGAACATGGAGGCTTACCACGCTTCAAGCGTGCACCAGATGATTCATTCGCTGCCACTTTATTTTGTCCAATAGGGACATCAATTCTTGCAGCTTTCATAGCATCATTAAATGCATCTAGCATTTGATTGGCAATACTTTGAAGATGAACGATCCTTTTCACTTCATTTTCACACTGAGTGCTACGTAGATCAAAATGAGACAAGGTGGGTACAACCCATGTTAGCTCTTGCCGTTCTTTTGGAACGGTATTTTCTCCCCCTAATGACGGGAAGACTGTCTCATCAAAGTGACAATCAGCAAAACGAGCTGTAAACATATCACCTGTCAAGGGTTCTAAATATCTAATGATAGGTGGTGAATCAAAACCCACATAAATTCCCAGTCTACACTGAGGTCCGATTTTAGTGCGTTGCGGCGGTGTAATAAGCACATAAATAGCACAACCAAAAACTTGTAAATGTGAAATGTTTGGCTGATGCCCAAACACGAGTTGTATTGATGAGTATTGGTAGTTGGCAATGAGTCTCAGTCGAACCAATGATGCAGCATGTAAGATTGCGTGTCCCCATGCAGAGACTGGCAGTTTTGTTTTCATGAGCAGAGTGCGAGCTATTAATTGAAGCCGCTTGATAAATGCCTCTGCTAAACCATTTTGAGTATGGACATGAGGAACAGGGTGTTCAACATCAATACCCAGTGCCATGCAGTAATCATCAAAGGTTTGAGACGTAAATTCACCAGCATTATCAAGTCGGATTGACTTAATGTGGTGATATGGGAACTTTCCTACACAACATGGTGGATCCTGGATGACCCAGACGGTTATGCCAAAGCATATAAACTTTTGAATCAATGAACTTCTGGTTCATGACAGTATATGCCTCAATTATCTTTATGTATGTATAATACAATCCACTCGATAAACCATGCAACTTCTCCAATATACGCTTATGGGTATCATTGGAGGTAATGCATAGATATTCCACATTTTCTGCACTTTTCGTTTCAATGTGGTATCCATTTAGATGTATGTCTTTAAAACTCAACAAATTTCGAGTGGATCGAGTAGCGTACAACACATTATGTATGGACAATATTGTTCCATTTGGTAACATAATCTGGGCTTTTCCTAAGCCTTCAATTATATCTGATTGTCCTAATATTGTTGTTACATTTACTTTTGCAAGCATCAAGCTTGAGAAATACCTTCGATCTCGAAGTATTGTATGCATGGTTGTGCTGTCTGCAAAACAAATATCTTCACCATTGCTCTTGTTTTGAGAATAACCATAATTTTTATCCATGTTCTCTGAGTAAGGAAATTACAGTTAAAACCAATCTATTCATACTGGAATACTACTTTTATTGAATTGAAAATGTGAGCATTAAACCACAAGTACAAATAACAAGAGTACATCAAACATAAATGATTCACTCGGACCCATATACTTCATTCCCCCTTTCAATAATGAAGTCTGAAACATCCAAGTGCGTTGTGTTCAATTGTCCTGATAAATCGAACACTGGATCAGGTATATTAATCGGTTCAGCCTGGTCGAGGAAATTGGTCTCGACACCCTTCTCCTTGAGGGAGGCTTGATATAAATCCACCAGATGTTTTGGGGTACGACAGGTACGCGCCCATTGCCCATTGCCACCAAACCCATGGCAAACTTCTTCAGGATTTCTTGGAGTGTTCATATGAGCTTTGGCTTTCTAGCGATTTGCATTCTTAAAGCTCGGGCCTGTATTATACCTTGGAACCTGGTTGTGAAACTGGACACCATGGTTCTTGCCTTTCCCGTTCCACCGGCCTCGCTTATGACCACGTCCTCGTTTGTAATTATTTCCACTAGAGGATGTGGTATTCCCTTCAAGGGAAGCAGCATTCACTTCTGGGAATGGTGCTGATCCGGTAGGTCGGGACTGATGATTCTTCATCAGAAGCTCATTGTTTTGCTCGGCTACAAGGAGTACAGATATCAGCTGGTTGTACTCAGTAAAGCCTCTTTCTCTATACTCCTGCTACAGGAGCACGTTGGAGGCATGAAAGGTGCTGAAAGTCTTTTCCTGCATATCTTCCTCAGTTATTGTTTCTCCACAGAGCTTCAACCGGGAGCTAATTCTGAACATTGCATAATTGTATTCAGCCACCCTTTTGAAATCCTGGATCCTTAGGTGAGTCCACTCATAACGAGCCCTTGGAAGAATCACTGTTTTCTGGTGATTGTATCTATTTTTCAACCGTGAGGTACTCGCTCTTCAGTCCCTCATCAAGGTGGCGACGGATAAAGATCATGGCCTTCACCCGATCTTGAGAGGAAGCACTGTTATCTTCCTTGATGGTATTTCCAAGATTTCCTGCCTCCAGATGGATCTTGTTATCCATTACCCAGGTAAGGTAGTTCTTTCCAGAAATATCCAGGGCAACAAAATCAAGCTTTGCCAAGTTCGCCATTTTCTTTTTGTTATGTAGAGAACTAAAAGCAAGCATGGTGCAAACAGTTCTTCGCGAAGGTATATCCAGTAGGTGAGGCAGAGGAAGAAGAAGAACAGTAAAATCCTTGGAGGAAACATTTTTTCTTTCGGCAAAGAGAAATGAGAAATGGTTAGAAAGTCGTGCTGATAACGTGTTATAAATAGGCAAAAGTTAGAGAGATAACATTTGGTAAGGAAATGAGCGAAGCGGGTGCAAAATACCACAATATAACTATAACAGAAAAGTATTGCAGAGGATGTGAGAGATACTAATATTATTTCTCTTGCTTTCTTTCGCAGTGTACATTTAGATTGCATATGGAGTGCTCTATTTATAGAGCAACTCGCGTAACTACAACCATCCAAATACAATGATGATACTTTTGAAAGTATCAAACACTATTCATAAGTCTTTATTCCTTTGAGTGGGCATTCACCCACTAATTCTACAACAACAAATAGATTATGCGAGTCATGATTTTATACCATGAAGTAATAATTCATGAATTGACACACCACAAATTAAAGAGAGATTATATTCACACACCCCAAATTACTTCTTCCACACCTTTTTAATTTTTTAATATTTTCTACACACCACTAACACTTGATAGAAAAATATTAAAAAATTAAAAGGGTATGGGAAAAATAATTTGGGGTATGTGAATATAATCTCTCCAAATTAAATTAGTTAATGTTTGTTTGAACTAATATGTTAGATATAACCAAAACTTTGCCTTTAAAGTTTAGTGTGATAAATTTGCTCACAACGTCAAGAGTAAATCTGACATGCCAATAATCAACGTGTCGTTCTCTTACTCGATGTGACTAATTTATGTCTCCAGAGCCTTGTTGTCTGCCCTTTTCTTGGTCAATGCCTAATGCCCTCTAAATCAATCAACATTTAATTTTCCTTTGGCGCACAAATCAGTGCGGGCAATTTAATTCAACCCTTAAAGCTTTACCTTTCAGTACAAAAGTCTCTCACACCTTATCTTGTGGAAATTAGTGGAAAGAAGAAATATTGGTCTTCCTGTTGCCAGTGGTGGAAATTAACAAGCTTAGAAAATGATGTCATTTGGTGACCATGTGTAAGTTCGTGTACAGAAAAATATAACCTCATGAACCTCTTCAGGATTCAAAATTCACCACCACACCAAAAACAATTATATTAATAAAATTTATTAAGTGTGGAAGAGGCCGGTAAGGAATTTCTGGATGTGATGGTCCTCTTTTCTTTGGAGAACGGTAGTGCCTCGCACACCAGTGACCCCACCTTTGCTAAAATGTTAAGCTCGCCTAAATTTTCTTCATCTAAAAATTTATCAGAAAAAAAATGTAGGGTGCGTTGCTTAATTAGCTCCCACAATGAGTCGCCTCAAAAGCCTCTTTGTTTCTCCATCCTATCTGTCAGTCTCTTCTTTGTATTGCAGCTCGATTCGACGACCAAAATAACTGTCATTACATCATCTGTCTAGTAGCCGCTGTACCAGGTGGTGGCCGCCAGCTCAGCATAGACCCTGGGTCTTAGATGTGTGTTCCGTACTAAAAGGGCTCGCATATGGGCTTGGACTGGATGCAACTTTGACAGAGCATGGCATGGCCAATGCCAAACAGGTGATTGTGGCGCCAAGGTTATGGTCAACCTCCAATCACCATAGCCGAATATGCCCTTAATCAACATAACAACTTGATTTCTTTGACATCTCTCTTATTAATGGGTTTATTTACCTATGGACTTTAGTCCCACGTGTAATGGGTGCACTAGGGGGATCAAGTGCACGGCTGATGTTAATTGGCAGTAACCGAACCAATTAAGGACTCTAGGAGGGTGCAATAACCCTTGCACTATGTGCAAGATTGATCAATATTTTTGCAATTTTGGAAATTGTTGCCCTATAGACTTCTCTAGGGTTTTTAAGAATCGGTGCCTTGGATGCTTATAGTTACCCTAAGGACGACCAAACCAGTACATTTTATATGTCCTGGTGGAACTCAGCCATCTCAACGTACGCCTTGCACTTGCTAGGACCTAAGGGGGCGCAAAACAAAGTGTGAGTGGATCATATTTAATTATCAAGTCAAAATCATTTTCAACATACTAACTCCCGTTTTGTAGAACATATATAGTTGGAAAACAACAATAATATTTACTACCATAATAGTAAATGAGAATCACAATCAAATCATCAATCGAAAACACTCGAGCAATAGTTCAAAAATCATACCTGTATTCAATTAATCACACTAGCGTCTACTAGCATAAGTATAACAATCAGGGTATGCTAGCCTCAACTAGCCAAATTCTCTATTGGTAATAACATTATTCCTAACATCTACAAGAAATATAATACCTACAAATAATCTACAGACGAAGATAGCTATACAAGGCATATAGAAGACCATGTGCTGAAAATAATTCACCAACAAACCCTACATTAATTATTTGGTCATCTGACCATAGCTAATTAAGTCTCATCCGAGACTAGCTAGCACAAAAATGTTTAATTTCATCTTTCTAAAATCCATATAAGTCTCATGCAAAGACTAGGTAAATAAATTATTTAACAAAAACGTTTAATCGAAAACGTAGATTTTAGAAGGGATATACTCACCGAATTACGAGTATAATCCTTAATAGGTACCTCGTCCTTATTTGTAACCTTTATAATTGCACCTATAAAATTTTAACTACTTAATTTAAGCATTAACTAGAATTTATCCAAAATTCAAATCAGAGTCCATGACCATAAGATCCCATTGATACCTAGAGCTAAGCCACCAAATATCAGGCCATTACACTATGGTCCCCACAAAAAAACTGAGATTGAATAACCAGTCCAAGAATTGTTGCAAGTTTCTTTTTACTAGGCCTAGTAAGCCTATTTTCCTTCCCAATGTTGTTGGTTAGGAAGAAAGAAGGGACATGGATAATGTACATGGACTATAAGGAATTAAATGCTTTGATTATCAAAGATAAATATTCCATACCACTTGTGGGACCATGATTTTCTAGGGCCGAAGTAAGGCTGATTCGAATGCTGTTACCTAAGGGGACGGTCATAGACTCACCAGCTCCGAGTGAAGCTAGATTAGACGGAGCAGCGGTGCCACCATCATTCTGTTCCGGGGCAATAGACGACGTTCGAGCGGCTTCGCCAGATAATCATGCTTGTTCCGCAAGACATGCGATCCGATCCAGATATGGATTCAATTAGATTCTTATAAGTCTTGGAGTTCCAACAATCTAGGAATTGGCGTGTGCCGCAAATAATCACAACTCCTAAGAAGGTGCAATATCTACTTCTAGATATCCTCTAAGATTCTCCTGGCTTAGAACGAGGATCCTATCCTAAAAAAGGTCTATCTCCCCACGGTTTAAGTACACATATCTAAGGTTCGTCTTTGGTCACACAATCTTAATACTCTAATTCTCTTGCCCGCTACTTGAGTCTAAAACTGCTTACTAACTTGACTGTTTGAGAGCCTTTGGCTGGCACACCCACCCCCCCCCCCCCCACCCTTGCTTACGGTTGTTTTCTATTTTACAGGTTGCTTGAGTTTATGCCTTCACCATCTATGGCGGTGCGCAAATTTGTTCCAACTATTAGTGCTTTAGTTGAGAGTGAACTCATATTCCTCCTGACCAAATCACTCTACCTCAATGGAGATTCCTCCCAAATCACACCGCGACCAACTGTACGCCCCAACGCACAACGATAACCCCAAGATTGATACCGTCATGGACGAGATATGGGAAGGCTTGATGCATGTCTGTCTGTCCTTGGAAGACCTTATGCGAAGCCCTCTGGCCAAAGAACCTGCAAGACTCGTCGAATTTATAATGTATATTTATATTTATAGGCATGATAAAATGAGTAAATTTTGGGTTATCATCAATCATATTTGAACCACCTATCAATTAGATTGATACCAATCACCTTATTGCCTCGCTAATTAGGACCTAGCGATTGTACACTAATACACTCATGTGATGAGATGAATAAAGGATGATGGAATTAATCATATTAATTAAGTGATATGATTAATTAGAAAGTCTAAACTAATCATATAAGCGATGAGACTTTAGTTTTGGGCTTAAAAGAAGTTCGGGTTTTTTCGAGGCCAACGGGCCCAAACCCATTGAACTTTTAATTCAAGCATGAGATGACTTAAATGAGAAAAGCCCAATCCCAGCCCAACACTTATAGAGGCGGCTGGCTGTTAGTGTAGAAGAGAGAAGGAGAAAAAGCTAAAGTTTAGGCTTCCTTCTTTCCTTATAAAATGGGAGTTAAGGGAAAAAGTTTCATTGGGTTTTTGTGTGAGCATCTTGCCTCAAAAGAAACAAAAACACTCTCTGTTTCCTCACACATAGGCCCGCCACCATAAAGAGAAAAGTGCTAGCCTTCTCTTATCTCTTTGATTATTCCTTCATCCATCTCACTACACTAGTGGGTGTGGATCATTAGCGGCCTTCAACTTTGGGAGCTCAAGGAGAATCAAGGAGTTCCAAGTTCTTCAAGGTGCAGGAAGCAAGAAAGAAGCAGTTCCAAGAGGAAAGATCTTGAAGGTGGTCACTTATTGGATTCAAAGCAAGGTCCAAAGATATAACACATAAATCACTCATTCTTTTTTAATTTGACTCTTTGATGCATCAACGATGAACCTATGCTTTTTAAGGGGATTTGCATGACTATAACTTTGATAATATGCTTCTGGTGCTTATGTATATGAATTTCGAATTGAATATGCATGCTAGTCTCTAGAAATCCCATAGAAATCTCCATATTTACCTTCACCAGCCATGCCAATTCAGCTCTGCAACTTTAATCCACACTGACTCCAACCTTGCAGCTCTCAGTTGGTGCCCACTGACCTACCCGTCGGACCTAAGAAATAGCAACACCAACTGCAGTAGGAGCCTATGCTGGTGCAAGCATCTTTTCCAGACAAGCCCCGCGACCCCACTCACACACGCGCTCAGAGCCCTAGCGCCAGCCTAATCCACCATCACTTGTCAGGATGTAGCCTAGCTCAGCGCCCTAGCGCACCAGGCCCGCACGCCTAAAACCACTGGAACCCAACAAGCCCTGTGGCCCATTCCTCTCTCGTGCACGACACCTAGCCCACGACAGTTTGTAGCTCGCAGCTCTAATCGAGCCGCGTCAATCTTCACTAGTAAGTTGCTGTAATATCCCAATAATTTATTATCAAATAAGAGAAATATTTGTAAAAATATGTTGTGCCTATTTATTGAGAAGGTATTCATGAGAAAATAGTGGACGTCATTACGAGGTTATAACATTTTTCAGATTACCTGTAGGAACTTAGATGAATATTTAAGGTAATTTACAAGTTGGACTAATGAATGAATGCCACGTGGCAGCCATTGAGTGGCTATCTTGCAACGTGACAGCTGCTAGAGCTAGACAGCAAGGGGCTGTTCTGATTACGTTAGTGGCAATTTAGCCACATGGGAAGTGATGATTGGACCCAAGGAAATAGGAAGTTTCAGCCTTACAGGTTGTGCAAATTAGGAATATGATTGCCTATATATATATATATATATATATATATATATATATGAGGGTGAAGTGCCGATTTAGTTCCTAAACTATCACCTTAGTGAAAATTAGGTCCTTGAATTATTTTTTCGGTAAAATAAGTCCTTAAATTCATTAAAAATTTCTAATTTCATCTCTACTATTATATTCAAATCTATTTTATCCAATTTTTCATCAACTTAAGTCACTTGACACACTTTAGAGTGTAATACCATTATTTTCTTGCCTATAAGCCCTTAACATTTCATATAGGTTGCGAATCTAACGTCTAATTTACCATCCGAAACTTAACTTACACCATTTCTTATGAAACACTACCAATTTACCCTCCAAATGTGTATCAACCTACTCTCAAATGTGTATCACATGCAAGTAACGTGATTTAAATTTGCGGAAAATTGAATATAGTAGTTTTGAATATAATATTAGGGATGTAATTGGCAGATTTTTATAATTCAATGACTGATTTTTCTGAAAAAAATAGTTTAGGGACCTAATTTTCACTGAGATGATAATTCAGGGACTAAATTGGCAGTTCACCCTATATATGATATATCTACCCATGTCGAATTGGAGAGAAAGAGACTAGGATAGAAAGAGAGAGAGAGAGAGAGAGAGAGAGAGAGAGAGAGAGAGAGGGAGAAAGCGAGAGTTGTTTCTTTGTGGTTTCTTTGAAGGCAGAGGACTATATAAGTTTATTCTTTCTTTTGGTCTCCGTAATATGTTTACCATACCCAAAACTATTTTGCATAGTATTATAGGTCAACCAATTTGATATCTGATTCGAGTGGTAGTAAATTAGTAACCCAAGTACTTTGATTAGTTAGAGTCTATGTCTTGCATATAGTGATTTGCTTATACTTGTGAATAGGATTTTATCAAGGTGGTGAACTCTTGTAATAGAGAGTTGGAGCAATGCTTTGGAATCTAGGTAGGGGAAATATGGCAGACCTTTACGGAGATTGATTTTATTAAATTTCGTGAAATATTATATTCTTCTTATTGATCTTCTTGTTGATTAATGGGATCTGGTTTGTTAATTGGATAAATACTGCCCTTGGGTGTTTACTTGTTATTCGTTATGGAATTATTGGTGAAATGCTATTCGTTGAGAATATGTTGTGGTACATGTGAATGATGAAATGAGATTATTTGTGCATCACTCATGTGTGAGAATAGTTGGAAGTTCAGTGTTAAGGAAGGAATTCTGGAAATTAGGGTAGTTGTTAATATCTTTTGTGTAGTTAAGCCAAACTCTTTATAGGTACCAAGTCTCAGGCGAGCCCACAGTGCACAATTTCTTTTTGGTAATTCGGGATTGACGACGAAGGGTTTTGGCAAGATGACTAACAAAAGGGGAAATTGGGATGATTGAGTTACATGGGGTTAATTTGTATATTAGAACATTCGAACCACCACTGCAGAGGTAAAATGCACGGTATGGGACATGCAGGTCCGCGTGTTTTATTATATGAATTAACGGGTAGAGATGAAGAGTGTTGCATTGCACTCATGCATTGTTATTGATGATGATTTGGTACTGATTATAAGATGTCATGATACTTAATTTAATATTGTCAATCTATTGTGGTAAGGTTATGTCCCTACTGAGCTGTTGAAGCTCACCCCTCTATTGTTATGCGGGTTTATGAACTAAACAGACAAAAAGGGTAGACGGGATGAGATCAGATTAAGTGTGAGGATAGAATTTTGTATTTATTTATTTTTAGCCTTGTAAAGAATTCTGGATTTCTTTTTATAAGAGAAATTTTATTTTGCACTCCATTATTTCAGTTTTATTTTATTTATTTAGTTTTTAGCTCACGTTTCGGATTCTGAGTTATTTTTCCACCAACTTCGGGTCCGGGGCGTGACAGAATGGTATCAGAGCATAGGGATTAGACAACCTTGGATAAAGTTGTGGTGTCATTTGGATAAGTTGGACTTAAAGGAACTAGAACCTTGGTACTTGGAACTTTGTATTTAATGGAGATTGATACTTGACTGGTGATATCACTATAAGTACATTAGTATGAGAGATTAGTATTGTAGTTATGATGGGTAGTGTAACGGGTTGTTAGGAAGTGACGTATTTCATTTCACTGATGTTTATTTTGAATTTTATCTTTGTTTTCATCATATGTTAGTTAGTTAGAATACAATCAACTAGTCGGAAATCCCAGTCATGGTCATATATTGTTGGATATTCTCTGTTGCTCAGTGAAATGTTTTGGATTATATGAAAGTGGTTATGAGCTAGATTCTTTCTGTTGAGGTTTAGTAGATGAAAATGGCTACCATACCTGTGTTTGCTTAGTTTTGCAAACGTGATCCCTCTTGGAGAATTGAGAGTCAACCGTTCTATGAGATACAAGTGACTCTCTTAAAGTTGAACTTTGGATTACTAGAGTAATCATTCGTCTGATAAGGTTTAAAAAAGAAAATGAATTTGGATATGGCACATTCCTACTCAGATAAATGAAAGTGGTGGTTAAATGAATTCACATTCCTACGCAACTTTGTGTTGTGTGATTCCTCATTCCTATATAGCTTTAGACTGTGATGAGTAAAATGAAATTTATAAATGTGGTTGGTGAGAATAAGAGAATCAAAATAGTGGGCCGAGTAATAGGTCACAGTTTTGAATGTTGTAAACGATTGAGTTATATGAAGTACTACTTGTAGTTGATGTGTATGATACTAGAATTAACTAAGATGAACTATTGTGCAATATAGACAACTGAGCAGGGAGCTTGATCTTTTGATAGTGGAAAATAGTTATAGTTAAGAAATGAATATTTACTTGGTTCGAATATTGTGATGTTAGTAGAATGATATTGAAAATTTGAAAATGGTGATATTTTCTAAAGGAATGATAATGACATGTTTCTAAGTTTCAAGGGAAGAGAGATCAATCAAGGATTAGAAAACTGAATTGTTTTGACTTACTGGAGAGAAATACAATGAGATTGGAATGGAGGGTTGTAAGATGTATCCATGCGCGCAGTAGCATATGATCATTAAGTTGTATGAGCTTGATGATAATAATTTCGGGAGTAACCTACAGGATTTAGAGGATTATACATACAGATCTAAATGATAAAGAGCTCACAAGTTGTATGTATAAGGAAGGTTTTGTTGAAAGTCTTCATGAACATTGTATTGATGATTATGGTTATATGGATTAAGTGATTATTTGGAGATAAAGTTCTTTTTGAACATCCATATATACTGATGAAATTAAGAGCAACAATTTGGTGAGTTGGTTTCAGTTTTAAGTGGAATGAGAGGCAAAAAAAAAAAAAATGGTCCCTGAAATTGACCCCATCAATCATGATGGTCCCTGAAATTGAAAAGCGATCAATGTAGTCCCTGAATTTTAACTCGCGAATCAATGTGGTCCTTCTGTTAGTGTTCCGTCCAAATTAACACTAAAAAAGGTTAGAGAACCAATTTTTCATAGTAAAATGACCAAAAAAAGGTTAGAGAACCACTTTTTTTTGTTTTTATTTTAGTTTTAGCACCAAATCCATGAAAAAATGGAGAGAAAAGTGAAGATGGAAAAAAGAAAAGAGAGGTAGTAAGTAAAATTATAAGTAACAGGGTTATTTTTTTTATCATTTTACCATGAACAATTGGTTCTCTAACCTTTTTTTAAAGTTAATTTGGACGGAACACTAATAGAAGGACCACATTGATTCGCGAGTTAAAATTCAGGGACTACATTGATCGATTTTCAATTTCAGAGACCATCATGATTGATGGGGTCAATTTCAAGGACCATTTGTGATATAAACCCAAAATAAAAAAAACAAAAAAATAAAAAAATAAAAAAATAAAAAAATAAAAATTTCTTTGTGAAGTAAATGATTGAGGATATACTATTTGGAATGAGAATTCGGAAAAATCTTAGGCTTACTGCAGCATTCAAGTATAGAAAGAGAAACTAGTGGTCATCCTATGCTAGTTAAAGGGAAACCATGGACACAACGGATCCATTGAAGGCTATTGTAAAGTTGAGTTAAAGAAAAATCTGCATGTTTGGGGATTACATTTGGACAATTTTAGTTAGTGACTTAGCTTTTATGAATATATTTTACTGATCATTAACGTCCGATTGAGAGTATGTGTCGTTCAAGTATTTGAAAGCTTGGAGACTGAGATTGATAAGAGGATGTGGCAAGTGTATTGACGAGGTCTTTAATGTTTGTTAAGTATATGAATTATGACGCATAGTGTTGATCCTCTCTACGATTTGGAATTTATGTAATGGTTGATTGATAAGTACAAATTCAATTGACTAAGGAAAGTAATCATTTGGAGTTATGAGTGTCATGTACTTTCGTTTACCACAAATATCTTTGAGGCTTAATGAAAAGAATGGAGAGTTATGAATTGGATGATCTAGTTCCTTAGGCATGAATATACATGATGTTTGTGTACTATTGCCTCAAGTTGAAGAATTATAGCACCATGAATTATCTCTATGGAGTTTTGGGCTTGTAGGTTTAAGAAATAAATTATTGTGGTGACGTGGAATTTAGTCTCGTAGTTGAAGCACATAAGATGAAGTTATTGGGGAATGTAAGATTTTTGTCCTTGATAAATTAATACGCAGTTGAAGTTAGTGGCATGGTCTAAAATATCCATAATATCCCGATATTTTCATCGAAATTTCCGTGTTTTTGGACTACCGATATTTCCGATATCATTGATATTTTAGACTTTGCTAAGTCACTCATGTATCTTACTATGCAATGTATAAAATGTAAAATATTGTACTAATTCATTATATATAAATGATTATGGTGTGTTTAAACTTCTTTCATTAATTACTACATATTTTCTACACTCACAATGTTTGCCAGCTCGCTATATAATCAACTTAAATCAGTTAAATCTATCATGCAATGCATTTCCTTCCAATTTTTTGTGATAAACTAATAGATAATTGACTAAATAAACATCCTGCAAAGTTTCAATAAAAATTTCCAAGTTTTTCTTATAATTTCCGTGGTTTTTATTCAATTTTTATCGATATCGATAATATCCTGATATTTCCATCGAAATTTCCGTGTTTTTGGACTACTGATATTTTCGATATCATCGATATTTTAGACCTTGGTTAGTGGTTAGCAAAGGATTAGAATAGTGAGATAACTTGGAATATCGGTTGTTCAGTGGAATCATGAAATAGTCTCAGATTGAAGTCATAAAGTGATGAGTTGTTGTAAAATTTTAGTTTCTTAGTATGTGATTTAGTGGTGACTCTTCAAAAGGATTTAATTATTTTGGATTTGGAGATATAAGTATTGCATGTACAAGTTTATAAAAAAACTTGGAAGAGTACTAAATTTAAGGTGAACTCCCTTGAAAATATTTGAAATGAGGTATGAAAATTTGGTGATGGAGGATTTCCTAGAGCTTACAGCTAGTTGGAATATATATATATATTTTTTTTCTTTTGAAAGTGACCGGAACAAAATGGTGGGGTTTAGTTCAATTCATATTTTAAGAATATGGATATGAAGAAAAAGAAGATGTAAGTTAATGACCCTCTATCGTTATTATGAATCTAATTTGAGGAATTAGTTAGTATTAAGTTTCGAAGGAGGTATATTAGTGGAAATTAAGGGTTGACAGCTGATCATTCATGGTTTCTAGTTACTCTACAAAGTTTGTAGTTTTAGTCTCTAAGATTTGTATTAAAATTGGTGACTAAGCTCATATGGATCTTTATTGTTCGTTATATATTTGTTGTTCCCATAGTAGAACTTGAGTTTGTTGTGGTTTACTTCTTGACGTAAGATTTTGGAATCATACATTTATGAGTGATAGTAGACAGTGTGCATGACTGGATGCTTTACACTTGAAAAATGAAGAAATGAAGAAATGAAGAAATTAGATTAGAGCAGCATTATGATGATCACAAAACCTATTGTCATACAAGACTCAACAGATTTCGAGGAAAAATTAGCAAGTAGGAAATTAGCGAATAGGAAAGCTTACGAAATGATGGAAGCTTAGATCTTTGATATTACCTTAAAGGTAAGGTACTACTTGAAAACGATGTGAGGAATTCAAAGTTGACACTTCGAATTAAGGTCAATGTACGAGTTCAATCAACTATTAAGGTCAATGTACGAGTTCAATCCACCTACACTTATAGAATAGTTGACTACTTGGTGGATTGCACTTGCAGTATAATGACTAGAAAGTATTGAGCATTTGTTTCTTTTCTTATTCATGTTATCATTGTCATTTGCTCGAGTTAAGAGACCAACTGGCCACCGGATCTTTGATACTTTATAGTGAAATGTTCATTGGTTCATGGAATAAGAATATATGATAGATAGCATGATGAGAAAATTGTGCAAAGGTACACACAATTTTCTTGGGAGTGTGTGTGTTCGACTAAGTACTATGTATGAACACGCGGAATCACTAAGCTTAAGATTTAGAAATCAACTTGGAGAATTACATGAATACTTACTCTATATGCAATCATGGATTGACTTAGAAATTAGAGTTCGATCAAAGGTGAAAACTATGGACTCTTCAAGTAATCAGTGTTTAAAGTAAATCTCGAGGACGAGATTTATTTTAAGGAGGGTGGATTGTAATATCCCAATAATTTATTATCAAATAAGAGAAATATTTGTAAAAATATGTTGTGCTTATTTATTGAGAATGTATTCATAAGAAAATAGTGGACGTCATTACGAGGTTATAGCATTTTTCAGATTATCTATAGGAACTCAGATGAATATTTAAGGTAATTTACAAGTTGGACCAATGAATTAGTGCCACGTGGCAGCCATTGAGTGGCTATCTTGCCAGCAAGACAGCAAGGGGCTATTCTGATTAGGTCAGTAGCAATTTAGCCACATGGAAAGTGATGATTGGACCCAAGGAAATAGGAAGTTTCAACCTTACAGGCTGTGCAAGTAAAAGTGTCTTCTTCTAGTATCCCCTTGCACTGGTTTAATCATTGGCTTGTCTGCCTTGTTTGCTTGCCTCGGGGTAGGCTTTCAGTGTATTTGTATCTCTTCTTTGTTGTGCTATGGAGTTTGTTTGTTGGCCAAAAAAAAAAAAAAAAAAAATCAGGAATATGATTGCCTATATATATATGATATATCTACCCATGTCGAATTGGAGAGAAAGAGACCAGGATAGAGAGAGAGAGAGAGAGAGAGAGAGAGAGTTGTTTCTTTGTGGTTTTTGTTGAGAGTGAGAGAGAGATCGATTGAGTGAGAGGGAGGGAGGAGTGTGGAGTCAGTAGCTTGCTTTGTGTGGGTAACAATTTCTATACCTTGTTTATCTTTTCATAACTATTATATATTTTCCTTGTTTATATCTGTCGTGGAGTTTCTATTCGAGGTTAGTTTACACAAATTCTTCGCTTGATTAAATCTAGGGAGTTTTAACGAAAAGCCCACGGTACTGTTCACTTTAACGAAAAACCACATTTTTACACTAAAAAGTCAAACCTGGTACTATTCATTTTACCCTTTATTTTGTCCTTATCGTTAAAACTCAAAGTTTTCAAGCCATTTTCATTAGTTTTCCTTTAAATCTAATGTAATTTGGCTTCAAATATGTATATATCTTTGACTTGGCTGTCTTATTATAAAATATGAAAGAACTATGATAAACCCTAGTTTGACAAATCCAATTCAATTTCCTTTTCCAAACTACTTTATACTTATACAATATTAAGTTAATTTGATTGAGAATAGAATGAAGTTTATATGTACACATTTATGCTACGCTATCAATATATGTAGATGTATATGTATAGCTATTTTTATATACATTAGTATATACTGGAACAAAACCATACTAAGTCTTAAGCTTTTTTGCACTACATATCGTCTAAGTTATAAATGATTAATCATGTTAGTAAATGGTTCTATGTATGGTTATTTTATACAAATAACATAAGGTTTTGAAGGTAGAGGACTACATAAGTTTATTCTTTCTTTTGGTCTCCGTAATATGTTTACTATACCCAAAACTATTTTGCATAGTATTA
Source organism: Cotoneaster glaucophyllus (assembly GCA_036320875.1). NCBI lineage: Eukaryota > Viridiplantae > Streptophyta > Magnoliopsida > Rosales > Rosaceae > Cotoneaster > Cotoneaster glaucophyllus. The sequence continues at coordinate 16,294,803 of CM070060.1, forward strand.
TAGGTCAACCAATTTGATATCTGATTCAAGTGGTAGTAACTTAGTAACCCAAGTACTTTGGTTAGTTAGAGTCTATGTCTTGCATATAGTGATTCGCTTATACTTGTGAATAGGATTTTATCAAGGTGGTGAACTCTTGTAATAGAGAGTTGGAGCAATGCTTTGGAGTCCAGGTAAGGGAAATATGGCAGACCTTTACGGAGATTGATTTTATTAAATTTCGTGAAATATTATATTCTTCTTATTGATCTTCTTGTTGATTAATGGGATCTGGTTTGCTAATTGGATAAATACTGCCCTTGGGTGTTTACTTGTTATTGGTTATGGAATTATTGGTGAAATGCTATTCGCTGAGAATATGTTGTAGTACATGTGAATGATGAAATGAGATTATTTGTGCATCACTCATGTGTGAGAATAGTTGGAAGTTCAATGTTAAGGAACGAATTCTAGAAATTAGGGTAGTTGGAAATATCTTTTGTGTAGTTGAGCCAAACTCTTAGTAGGTACCAAGTCTCGGGCGAGCCCACAGTGCACAGTTTCTTTTGGGTAATTCGGGATTGGCGATGAAGGATTTTGGCAAGATCACTAACAAGAGAGGAAATTGGGATGATTGAGTTACATGGGGTTAATTTGTATATTAGAACATTCGAACCACCACTGCAGAGGTAAAATGCACGGTATGGGACGTGCAGGTTCGCGTGTTTTATTATATGAATTAACGGGTAGAGATGAAGAGTGTTGCATTGCACTTATGCATTGTTATTGATGATGATTTGGTACTGATTATAAGATGTCATGATACTTAATTTAATGTTGTCAATCTACTGTGGTAAGGTTATGTCCCTACTGAGCTGTTGAAGCTCACCCCTCTATTGTTATGCAGGTTTATAAACTAAACAGACAAAAATGGTAGACGGGATGAGATCGGAGTAAGTGTGAGGATTTAATTTTGTATTTATTTATTTTTAGCCTTGTAAAGAATTCTGGATTTCTTTTTATAAGAGGAATTTATTTTTCACTCCATTATTTCAGTTTTATTTTATTTATTTAGTTTTCAGCTCACGTTTCGGATTCAGAGTTATTTTTCCACCAACTTCGGGTGTGGGGCGTGACAGTTGCCCTTGTTATTGTGTCATCCACATGGCCCTCAGCCCTTTCATTCCAAGTTGCCTCGTGGCAGCAATATGAAGTAAAAGAAAATCAATTTTTTCTTACCTTTTAGTGGAACAACAATAAAGACGACAACAATAAACCCTTTACGGGGAAAGCAAAAAAGAAACTAGAGGATGGGGCATAATTTATTTAAGGTAGAGTTAAATAAATTCTATAGGTAGTTGGACTTCATTTCCTAGAAGATTTTTACTACAAGTCAGAGCTCATAATCCAATGCACTCAAGGAGCCCATTTTTGGCAAGCCTACTTAACTTGGGATTTCAACACCTCTTGCACCTCATGCACGTCTTATGCGCAACACAGCAGGTATAGGCGTATTTATGGAGCAATAAATAATTCAGAAAATCTTGGAGCTTATCGTGGACTCTTACCCACAAAAGATGAGAATGCCCTCATTAATTAGCGAGGCCCACATTTGTTCCACGCGCAGTTCAACTCTCGTGAAAACCTAAGTTTCTGACTACAACTTCTGGAGGCTTCTTAGCTGATGGCAAGGAAAAAAAATCAAAGGATATAAAGATGGGATTAATAACTAATTCCTATATTTAAGCTTTCCTTATTGAAGACCAATTCAATCAAGCAAGGAATTACAATCAAATCCAATCAAGGATACTCCAAGATAATCCTAAGATATTATTAAGTAAATAACATCTTCTGGATAATTCTCTCCTTCATCCAACGGATAACACACCTTAGCCAACTGGATATCGTCACATGGCGCGAGATCTCTCATCCCATGGTCGGCCATATACTCTATAAATATCCTATTCTACGCTAAATTCTGGCAAGCTTTTACTAATCAATCAAGCAATAAACTTTTTCTTTCTTTTAAGAGAATATGACTTAGGCATCGAAGTTCTATTGGGCAGAGAAATTGGCTGAGGCATTAGAGATCCATTGTCCAAACCCACTCCCTCCCAACCCCACTCCTTGGTCGCATGGCTTTGGTCTTTGATCAAAGGTGTTTAATTATTTTGTAGGTACAATTTCATCAAGATTGAAGAGGATAAGTTTTTGCTACCACAACTCTGGCGGTAATTTTTCTTTTTGATTAATTACTTTCACAGTTAAAATCCTTTATTCCGATCCCTTGGAAGTTGCCGATGAATGAGTTGCTTAAGGTTAATATTGATGGGTCTTCCAACGTACGTGCTAGATTTGTGGAGATTTTTCACTCTTTGGAGGCTAGGGTGTTTGGTGCTTTTTCTTAAAATATGAATTTTGTAAGTTTAGCTGCTGCAGAAATTCTTGCCTTTATTCAGGTTGTGCGTATAGCTTGGGTCAAAGACTGGAAGCATATATGGATTGAAACGGATTCCATGTTGGTTATTCATTATATTTTCAAGGCTGCTAATGCGGTAGCTTGGTTCCTTATGTTGGATTTGAAGAATTGTCTATGGAGTCTTTGTCGAATTCGATTTATATGTACACATATTTATCGAGAAGGAAAATCTGGTTGCTGATTCTTTAGCTTCATTTGGGGCAGATAGTTATGCTTATCGCTAGTGGTTTACTATTCCGAATTTTGTTGCCTCAACCCATGTTCTTGACAGTTTATTTTGCCCTTATTATCGATTTCATTGATCATTTGGTCATGGCTGGTTTTGGCTTAGTCCACCTGCTTGGTTTTTTCCTCTTACTTTCCTAATATTTCTGGGTGTCATGGTCTTCACCCCATGTAGGTGCCTCGCACGCGACCATTGCCCAAGAGCTAATATATTCTCGCCTAGTCTTTCTGCATTGAACTTAAAAATAAAAAATAAAAAATAAAAATATTGAACGCAAAATTAATATGGGATTCTATATTCTCAACGCCATTATTCTTTAGAGTGGTACTATCCACACACCCATTTTACTCCTCACACAAGCATTTTACTTCCCACACATCCCTTGTTAATTTTTGTCCTTTGATCTTCTTCAATTCATTTGATCCGACAGCCGAAAACTGAGAGAGGTGTGTGGGAAGTAAAAGGGGGTGTGCTACACACCTATTCTTTAGAGGGGTTTTTGGTCTTTAATCCTTGAAGGAGATTAAAAATTTAATAAAAACCTGGTGTCAAATTGGATATTAATTTTAGTCCTTTAATGTGTACTTAATTCAAATTCATATTATATTTTTGTTTTAATATTTGATAAATATCTTATTTAATCTCGTTACATTAAATTTTAAATTTATTATTATACACACTTTAATTCATTCATTTTATTTAACTTCCTCTAATCAGTGTACTTAAGCGACCATATCATACTATATTTTACTAAATTAGTATATCGAAATGTCCGTACCTAAATATATTTTGGTGAATTAGCAGCACATAAGAAAATATGTAAAAAAATATAAGTGTACTGAAAGTTCTGTACCTAAATATATGATACTAAACTAGTGTACCAAATCTCGGTACCTCATATTATACTAAACTAGTGCACCGAAATGTCTGTACCTAAACATATTATACTAACCTAGTATATCAAAATGTTCGTACCTAAATATATTGTAATGAATTAGTGAACATAAATTTACGGAAAAATCTCCATGAAAATATTTTCTTATATTAGATGATGAGTCGATATTTTACTATATATTCTACCATAATCTTAGTATTAATTCATTTGTTATTTTGGTAGAATTTTGATACTTTGTTATATATTTCTAATGTAGGACATTCGACTTCCTCTGGAGCAAAAAGTGATCAAACGGATGAATTTTGGAGTGATTCAAATAGGAGAAGGTTCGTGAGTTTTTCAAGATGATTGTGTCAAAATTATAGATTTTTCTACCAAGCCGTTTGACCGTAGCGATGAAATAAAGACCCAGCGCGCAGCTTTCCCAGATTGATGTTTCTGGACGTTTTGGGTATTTTGGAGGTCAAGATAGCATATTTTGAGGAAAATTCCTTGTGAGGATTCATAGGAGACGACCTCAGCTTTCAAAAAAGACCTTTTGGGATAAAATCGGAGTTGATTTGATCAGTCAAAAGACTCATTTTCTGATAAGTCCGAATTTAAGTTCAAATAGGAAACCTTTTATTTTCTGTTTTATTATTTTATTATGTTTCCTAGTTTTATTCTAAATATTTTTAGGGTTTTATTTTGTAGTAGTATAAATAAGGTTTTTTAGCCATTAGGGGGGGGGGGGGGCAGAACGCACACATTATTTTGGAGAACTTCGGACTTTTTACATATAAGGTGTTTTCAATCCTTTTTCTAGTTAATATATTTTCTTCAGTTTTTATTATGATTGTTCGTAGCTAATTTCTGTTTGCTAGGGTGAAGCCACGAGCTTTAGCATGAATATGTGATTTTATTAATTTTCTTATGAATGGATGCATGCATGCTTGCTTTGAATTATTAGTCACTGCGATTAAACTATCTAATTGTCTTAGCGATTCGCGACCATTAGGGTTTTTAGACAAGTAATTTGATGCAATTTATGTTGGAACATCACCCTGAAATTGAGTAGGGCTTCTTGTGATTAGTAATTGTAATTTCACTTAAGGCGAACATCACGCTCTTAAGGGTTGCATGGTTTTTCAAAGGGTTTTCACAAAGCTTAATGAGTCTTACATGTTTATATTTGATCTGAACATCACAGACGGGTTGCATGTTAGATATACGTTTTCGCTTGAACATCACGAGGAAAATATGCATTAGGAAAACCTAACCTTCAAAGCATGTATGTAGAAATTCATAAGTAATTGGTAAAATTGTATAGGATTGTTAAGGGGACGGCGGAACCTAGGCTTTTACAAATTGATTTTCTTTAAATTGTTCTCTGGTTAATATCTTTAATTGTTTTATTTTAAAATTCGTTTTTATTATATTAAATTCTAAAATCAACATTTTCCAAACTTTTTTTTAAATAATTAATTAAGAGTTGGTTTTAAACCCAAGTTATTCATTCAATGACCTTGCTTGAGCCGCTATACTACGACAACATTATACTCTTGCAAGTATTTTTAAGTGTTTTTATCCCTATTTTTGCAGGTGGTAAAAATCCATATCAAGAAATTGCGCCGTTGCCGAGGATTGTTTCAAATAATTTGTGTTTATCATATTCGTGGTTGATTATTTTTGTATATATCTTATTATTTATTTGTTGATTTTATTTTTTTTATTTGTTTTGCATGCAGTTTGTTGATATTGAGAGCAATTCCATGATGAAGTCTCCAACAAGAGAGTTGCCTTTATGGGTTTCTTTAGCAGAAAAAGGTTTTTATGGATTTAAACCTACAGTTTGTGCCCTTTGCTGTATGAAAACCCTTGATATTTTGCAGTGCCCCGAAAGGGAATGTTTTCCTGAGTTTGTCGAAAAGCATATCAATATGAGAAACAACTCAAAAAGGCATTGGAACAATCCCTATTCAGAATTCTACACTCCCAAGTTTGAAAAGGCATTTTTATTTTATGTGGGCATGTAATCAACAATATTTTGAGCAGCCTGATGTGCCACAAGAGCTTTCAGTGGAAAGCAAAATCTCCATATTGTTGGAATCATCTGAATTGTACATTGAAATAACCAATCAAGGATTTCAAATTCAAGCCTACGATGAACAGTAGGAGATTGTCGCAGGAACTAGGGAGCACTCTTCTAGCCATTCATGTCCAGGGGAGGAAGCAGCACATGCTGATCCTTTAATCCCACCAGCACAAATTGCTACCCAAGTTTATGTGCCACAAGAATTTTTCCCACAAAGTCTGCAAGCATGCACGAGAGCTGTTGCTTTGAAGGACAACACACCTGCACAGCCCACCAAACCTGAGGACCTTCACAATGAGTCGTATACGAAGGCTGAGATCTATAGGGGAAAGAATAAAGTGCTTAATGGCAGTCCAATCCTTCGTCAAAAAATTCAGCCAATTCAAAGGTTATGAGTATTAAATACAAGGTTTAAGTCAGTTCAGCGAAGACACTAGCTTCTATGGGAAGGGCCCTATTTGATTACAAAAAGTCATTCACACAAAAAAGGAGGACATCAAGAATTCAACCACTGAATTTAAATGCACAGTTCAACTCATTCCATATCTACTGTTGTCATTCAAACCCGTCTAGCTAAGACGTTAACTAAAGCGCTTATTGGGAGGCAACCGAATTTTTCTAATTCTTTTCTTTTTATTTCGTTTATTTTATTTTTCTACTTTTATTCCTAATTATTAAAAAAAAATTCAGAGAAAATTGAAAATTTTAATTCTTGTTATTTTTCTTTACTTATCTAATTAGGTTTTTGATTTGTGATTGCCGGCTGCATTCGGAACTGATTCGGTCTAATCTCAACTACTCGTGGATTCATACATTCATCTCAGTATGCATTAAACCATCCATTCATCACAACTTTGCATTCAACATCAACATTAAAGTGCATAAATTTAAAAGGAAAGCCAACTGGAGTTTGAGTTTCAAAAACGTTACAGTGGGTTTGCAAAGAAGACTCTGTACCTACTTGGACCCACTCCAATCATTCGCTCCCACATTTCAATAATAAAAAATATATACTACAATACAAGTTTGGGGGTGGACCAAGTAGCACAGAGGAGACCAGTACTCAAGTTAAGTTCAGATCCAGATTTTTTGCACGAAGTTTCCTAGGGGTTCATCACATGGACGGCATGCAAACACAAAAGAAATATGCATCAGTGAAACGCATGCATATTCACAGACAACATCCACAGATCCATTTGATTTTCAGAGACATCACACCATGTAGAATTTTAATGCAGTGCAGGGACTTGGTTTACCTTCCATTCTGTAGACCTGAGTTCTTGCAGCCATCTTTGCTGTATATACAGCAGCTCCACATGTGCGCCATTGCTTCTTGCTGTTCCTATTTCCCTTGGCCTTACTCGGATTCAGAACTACACTTACAGAACACATACATGCATGAGTTATTTTTCATTTTCTTGTTTGCAATCAAGCCATGGAGACTAACACGAAGAAATTTGAGGGTTTTACCTTTGGAATCTCCGGTTTGCCGTTCGATCGGAGTAAGGGGCTGCAACTCCTTTTGCAAGCATGGTTAATTTCTTTGTGTGTGAGGTGTCAGAGAGATAGGCATCTCTCACATTCTGCAGCCACGGAGATTTTGGTCTTTGATTTTTGACAAAGAGAGATGAAGGATGATATGGAGGGCTGAGGTGAGCAGCTAAAGGTTTGTGAGCTGAGGGTTTGAGATATGGAAATGTGAGAGAGCCATTTGGCTCTGGGCTCGAGGTTAGAAGAAGGAATACTTTGTTCACTAGCAGCTAGGGTTTATGGTACACATGTGTGGCATGCGTGTGAGTTCCAATGTGTGCAGCCGAGTGGGCTGCTTTGTGTTTGCACGCATCTTGACCTCCATTCTCTGCTGCACATCAGGTCCTATCTTTCTTTCTTTTTAATTTTTCTTTTATTTAAATTTTATCTTTTGTCTTATATTATTTTATATTTGATATTTGGTTCTGATAGGATTTTTACCACCTGCACAAAAAGGGATAAAAACACTTTAAAATACTTGCAAGAGAAACAAGGTTATTGTAGTATAGTTGGCTTGCAAGGTCGTTCTCCACAGGAATTAAATTAAAAAGATTAAAGCGAAATCAATTCTCAACAAATTAATTAAAGCAAAGATTTTGAGAAAGGTGATTTAATGACCTAAATTAATTAAAATGAATTTAATTAAAAAGATTACTTAAAAATTGCAATTGTAAAGAAAAAGAAAGAAATAATTTTGTAGAATTCAAGACGAGAAAAGTACTAGGGTTCCGCCTTCACCCTAACAATCCTATGCAACTCTCCTAATTCCTCATGAGTTACACATGCATATTTTAAAGGTTTGATTTTCCTAAAGTATGCCCTACTTGGACCCCAACATAGAACGTATATCTAACATGCAACCCGTGCGTGGCGTCCAGATCGAATGTGAACATGCAAGACTCATTAAGTTTTGTGAAAACCTTTTGAAAAACCATATAACTCCTAAGACGTGTCGTCCATCCTAAGTAGTTACACATGTTAACCACAAGAAGCCTTAGCCAATTTTAGGGACAGCCCTCCACCAAAATTGCATCCAATTACTTTTCTAAATATCCTAATGGTCGCGAATCACTAAGACAAATAGATAGTTTAAAGCACAGTGATTAACAATCCAAAACTCGCATGCATAAATTCATAAGGAAATTAGAAAGAGACTACATATTCTTGCTAGGGATCATGGCCTCACCCTAGCAAGGGAAAATTAGTTACGCATATTCATAATTAAAATCAACATAATTATATTGAATGATTAAGAATGAAAACACCTTGAATTAGAAAATCCAAAGCCTTGAGAACGCTTGAATTTCCTAGCTCCAAAATTGAAAAAGAAATAATAGTCGTAAAAAGGGTCCTCTAAAAACTCACGGCCCCAGCAATTTATAATTGCTGAGCCTTCCCACAAAACCCTAAAACCCTAGGAAACTTAGTCAAACTAGGAAACTAATTAAATAATAATAAAAATATCTTACACCTAATTAAATTAGGAAAAACTGCACATAAACTGCACAGTTACGTTCTGGACCTAAGTCAGCTCCAAAACTGGCCCAAAATTGCTGGACTTAAAGTTTGAACTATTCTGAACACTTCTCCAGAAGGCCACGAACCCATCTGAGGTCATCTTGGGCTCCAAAAACGCAGTTTAAGCTCAGAAACGTCATTAAACTGCAACGCGCACTGCTTCTTCAATAAATCGCCAGAAAATAATCGCCTGGTAGAAAAATCCCAAATTTTGACACGAACAAGCCAAGAGACACACGAACGTCCTCCAATTTGAATTACTCCAAAATTCGTCCGTTTGATCATGTTTTACTCCAGAGGAAGTCGAATGTCCTATATTGGAAATATAAAGCAAAGTATCAAAATTCTACCAAGATAATCACCAAATTATACTAAGAAAAGGGTAAAATATACAATATAATATTGACTCATCAGGTTCCGAGCTAGTTTTTAGTCTTGTTCCGAATTTACTTTCACGTTGTTTTTTTTATTTCTTCCACACCTTGAGGACAATGTGTGATTTAAGTTTGGGGGTGGGAAATAAGAAATTTTAGATTAAATTTTTATTCTTTTTAAGTTAATATCCATAGTTTATTTTAAAATTTAGAACGAATGGACATGATGAAGGTTAATCCCAAAGTAGAGTCTTTTCTATTTATCGTTTTGCTTATACACTAATTCATAAATTATACTCTGACAATTTTCACATCACACCAACATGGCTTGTGGGGAGTGAGATTGAAACACTTACTTTTTGTCTAAGTAATTTTAATTTTTGTTCTAAATAAAGTAAAGTTAGTATGTGTTATAAAGTAATAATTGTTCCACCCTAGACTTTGCTTAGTAACAGGGCCAGTCCTGCCTGATCAACAGTAATTCTCGCGTCAAACAGTAGAGTCTTGGCATGGGGTAGGGTGGTTAGTTGGTTTTGTAGCCTTTTCAGCTCGAGTTAGTAAGTCCTTAGGGGTGTTCTACACCTAGTGCCCTAAAGCCTTTGTGGTTTGGGAGTCATTGACCTAAAGCTCGTTACATGGGTTGGATAGAAAACTTAAGGGAACCGACATTGCACGACCACTATTGTTACTAAAAAAAAAAAAAAAAAAAAAAAAAAAAAAAAAAAAAAAAGAGGAAAAAGAAAAAGAAAAATATTATATTTAATTTAGTATGTGTGAAATAAAGAAGGACAAGAGGTAAGAGTTTTAGTCGAGTCTCCTTAGTTATGTTGGTTCACTTTACACTAAAGGAAGTTCATGAATTCTTTTCTAATTAATTCTAAATGGCTTAGACTCTGTAGAGATTAGTTGGAACCGTTGGAAAGATGTTCTAATTTTTAACGTTTTCTATGGATTGCAACTTGAAGATGAAAATTTTGTCTTAGTTGAGTTTTAATAAAGTTTCTAGCTTGTTAGTATTTGTTTTTGTTTTCTAGTTTTGTTTTGCTTGAGGACAAGAAAAAAGCTAAGTTTGGGGTATTTGATGAGTCGACATTTTACTATATATTCTACCTTAATCTTAGCATTAATTTATTTGTTATTTTGGTAGAATTTTGATACTTTGTTATATATTTCCAATGTAGGACATTCGACTTCCTCTGGAGCAAAAAGTGATCAAACGGATGAATTTTGGAGTGATTCCAATTGGAGGAGGTTTGTGAGTTTTTCAAGATGATTGTGTCAAAATTATAGATTTTTCTACTAAGCTGTTTGACCGTGACGATGAAATAAAGACCCAGCGCGCAGCTTTCCCAGATTGACGTTTTTGGACATTTTGGGTATTTTGGAGGTCAAGATAACATATTTTAAGGAAGATTCCTTCTGAGGATTCGTAGGGGACGACTTCAGCTTTCAAAAGAGACATTTTGGACCAAATCGGAGTTGATTTGATCAGTCAAAAGACTAATTTTCTGAGAAGTCCGAATTTTAGTTCAAATAGGAAACCTTTATTTTCTGTTTTATTATTTTATTATGTTTCCTAGTTTTATTCTAAAACTTTTTTAGGGTTTTATTTTGTAGTAGTATAAATAAGGTTTTTTAGCCATTAGGGGGGGGGGGGTGGCGAGAACGCATGCATTATTTTGGACAACTTCAGACTTTTTACATATAAGGTGTTTTCAATCATTTTTCTAGTTAATATATTTTCTTTAGTTTTTATTATGATTGTTCATAGCTAATTTCCGTTTGCTAAAGTGAAGCCACGAGTTTTAGCATGAATATGTGATTTTATTAATTTGCTTATGAATGGATGCATGTTTGCTTTGAATTATTAGTCACCGCGATTAAACTATCTAATTTTCTTAGTGATTCGCGACCATTAGGTTTTTAGACAAGTAATTTGATGCAATTTTTGTTGGAACATCACCCTGAAATTGAGGAGGGCTTCTTGTGATTAGTAATTGTAATTTCACTTAAGGCGAACATCACACTTTTAAGGGTTGCATGGTTTTTCAAAGGGTTTTATGAGTCTTGCATGTTTATATTTGATATAAACATCACATACAGGTTGCATGTTAGATATACGTTTTCGCTTGAACATCAGGAGGAAAATATGCATTAAGAAAACCTAAACTTCAAAGCATGTATGTAGAAATTCATAAGTAATTGGTAAAATTGTATAGGATTGTTAAGGGGACGGCGGAACCCTAGGCTTTTACAAATTGATTTTCTTTAAATTGTTCTCTGGTTAATTTCTTTAATTGTTTTATTTTAAAATTCGTTTTTATTATATTAAATTCTAAAATCAACATTTTCCAAACTTTTTTTTAAATAATTAATTAAGAGTTGGTTTTAAACCCAAGTTATTCATTCAATCCTTGTGGAAAACTATCTGACTTGAGCCGCTATAATACGACATCCTTGTACTCTTGCAAGTATTTTTAAGTGTTTTTATCCCTATTTTTGCAGGTGGTAAAAATCCCTATCATTAGATACTTACCATAATGAGAATTAAAATTTATAATATTTTCATAAAACTTAATTCATGAACACCATAAAATTATAATAAAAAAAAAGAGATTGAATACATACGCTGGCATTAAATACAGTCTAGGGACTAAGATCAATTTTTAATCTTGTATAAGACATTTTTCTAAACTTCATCTTATTTAAGGATTAAAATCTAATTTTCTTTTCTTTAAATATCTCCAAGTAATTGTGTGTTTTAGAATAGCAAGCAAATTGATAACCCAAAAATTTAACACACGGAGTCGGAGTAGGATCACCCAACACGAACACAATCTCGTACCTAGCAAGCAAGGGAAGCACCAATGCACCGGTTACTTACTTGAGTAGAGACACTGATATTTCATATCCTATTTATTTTTATACGTTTTAAATGGTTTAGGGTTGTCAGGCTAATTCAATAAGAGCTGATGTAGAAATTAAAATAGTTTATGAATTTGTTGCAATGTGAGTTTTGCTTCCATCCTCTTTTGGTTTTGTGTTTAATTGTTGAAATTCCGTATTCCTGATGCCAATCCTAATCAAAGAGCAAAGGGTGGTGTCGCTAGCTGATCAACCTCCACACACCACAAGAGTTTTGTAGCCAGCCACTCACTTCACGAATTTTTCTCTAAATTTCCAATTTTATTAAAAGAAACATGCCAAAGGAACTATAAAAGAGTAAAAGAGTTAACCCTATTAGCAGTAAAGAAACTGAAGAAAGCCCCCGGCTCTCTAATGGCTGTGTTTTTTTCCTAGCAGGGTTTCAACACGTACAGCTTTGTAACCTTCACAGTTTCACTCTCTTGATATCATAATGAAAATATTCTCTTCTGGTAAGAATAAAAAACTTACACTTGGTCAATTAAATGGTACTATAAATCATATAGAATACATTCTTTCTTATGAGTTTGATTGTTCAAACGAAGCTTTGCTAATGCTCAGTTACGAATATCTCTAGTATATAGAATCGATTACAACCAATTAGGGATCAAGGGCTTATGTTATGAGCAATGTTAATTTTCTTGAAATTCAATCGATTACAACCAATTTGGGATCAAGGGCTTATGTTATGAGCAATGTTAATTTTCTTGAAATTCTATACCCGATTCTTCACAGATCATTCACTCATTACATGATTATATGTAATCTTTACCTAAGCTTCGGTCCAAATCAATGTTTATGTAAGCTTCAGACCAAAATATAAAAAATAAAAATCTGTATATGTAAGCATGGACATCACTTGATTGTAGGCATTTTCTTGTCATACTCCTATATTTTTCTGGTTACAGTGGATGAGATCGAAGTCATAAAAAGGCTAGCTGTACATATTTCCCCTAAGGACCAGCTCCACATGCTTCCCTTTGATTTGGCCTTCACGGCTACAAATCAACCATATATGCTCTTTGTACGGTCAGTCATGTTTTATTTTGGATTCTCCAGACCCCAAAGACGTATATAATCTCTGGTATGTAATGTAATAAAAAGACAGATTCCAGAGGAAAAAAAACAGGGTCATAACTCGATCGATCAATAAACTCACATCACAGCTCTCTTTCTCTCTGGGGATTAATTTGTACGTACCGTACGTTCTTTCTGAAAAATGGCGCCTCGAGGAACCCTAGAAGTTCAACTTGTTGGTGCTAAGGATCTGAAAAACATGGACGTCGGTAATTAAGTTTTCACTCTCTTTTTGCATATGGCTCTTCAGTTTGTCTTCCGGCTCTGAATTTGTTTCTAACACCTAATATTATTGCATGTAGCGATGATGGATCCTTATTGCGTAATCACCTACAAAGATCAGCAGAAGAAGAGCGGCGTGGCACGTGGTCAATTTTCTAGTCTACCTGAACTTTTTTATGCAATGCTATTAGGACACATTAAACCAATATTTATTATTAACATGCCACTTAGTACTACGGTCAAGTAATATTTATCTTCACTTGTAAGTGAGATGTCTTAGATTCGATTCTCGCCAAAAGCGAATTTGAACCACATTAGTGCTAGCCCTTTATGAGGTTTAGCCCACTTTCCCGACCGCCCACTTAACGTAGATAATATCGTTCGTTCCATAAAAAACATAAAATATATATCGCTAACATATTCTTAGTACAATGGATTTCACATACATTAATAAGACCCTCTTCTTTTATATTATTATTATTATTATTATTATTATTTTATACTATACTCTGACATGCATTATTAATAATGAGTAATGCGCTATTCCGACACACAAAATTAACACAATTACTGATATATTCTCTAGTAGAGTTGTGAATTCGTCCATAGTGATTGACAAATTAATTTTACAGGAAGCTGAGCAAAATGATATTGAAAACAGTTGAATTATTAATGGCATATACCAACAAAATTAATATTGAAAAAGAAAAAATGACGGTGCAGGTCAGGGATCTATGCCAGACTGGAACGAAACTCTGTTATTCACCATTGCTGGTGGTGAAGATGATCTCAAAATAAAAATATATGACCAGGACACTGGTTCCCTTGATGATTACGTAGGAGAATTAACGTAAGTACTTTGTAATCTCCATGCATGCAGTATTCTGCAAGTAACTGTTAAATTACAGTGCGTATAAGAAGTCCTGCAAAGTATCTTACGAATAAACTTGTCGATAGAGAGATGGATAAAGAACCAAAACTTATTCTAAAACTTAATGTCGATACAGAATTCCGCTAGATGCCATAGTAACCGACACCGGGTGCGAGGGGAGAATGCCACCAACGCCATACGAGGTAATGAGGCATGACAAAGTCAAAGGAGAGATTACCATTGGCCTCTTTTTCAATCCTGAGGTATTAATTCTCTCTTCCACTTAACGATATGTGTGTGTGTACATGCCATTTATGAAAGGGATTCTCATTTTTTTTCAAAAAATAGGAATTAAGTATGGGGCCCACTTTACATCGAATTTTAACGATCCGAATCGTCTATTTTGTTAGTCTCGATTCATAGATCATCTTTGCAAAAATTTAATTCAATCCGAAATCATTTGCCTATTTAATTATCATAAAATTTCATTATTTTTTATATAACAAAGTATTCGATAATTTCTTTGAACCAAATTACATGTCCTAAATATTTCCGATTTGGCTAATATTTTGCAAGGGTGATCTATGAGGTGAACTTGAAAAATAAACAGTTCGAATTGTTAAAAGTTTGATGTGGTGTGAACCCCACAACAAATTCCCATTTTTATAAAAGAAAAAATTAAAAAAAAAAGACTGAACTAATAACACTGATTTTTCCTCAATTTGCTTCAGATATCTGTACTTTGTTAACGACAATAATATGTATTTTAAGACAACGATATTATATTTCCGTTTTTTCTTAGCCTGGCCATGAAGGAGGCGGTGATCGTGATCATTGCTGTGATGACGAGGAAGAAGAAGATTGACATGGTGGATGCCTGAAGGATGCACTTGTTCTCGATGCCATTACTTTATATGTTATGGAAATGTTGTTGTTTTTTTGTTTTTTTTTCTATGAAGAATAATACGCACGCTAATCTCTGGTTTTGGAGATTTCAGTGTTGGCAATGGAACGCATTGTAATAATAAAATTATACTTGTTTTTGACGTTTAGTTTCTGTAATGTTGATTCAAATTTCCTAAACCAATAGCAAACGACTACTACTACGATTGAATGATATTATTTAGCTATTTGGAAGCAAATAATCTTAGGTTCAAGTCTTATGAATAACGAGTTCAATACTAAATATTAGAGCATATCCTCAGTGAGGAGCTCTATATAGGGCTGGAAAAGTGGTGGATCGTTGACCCTAAAAACTACCAAGCCTACGTGGCGTGCAGGCCGAGTAACTAATAAAGCTAAATACGTCCTTCGATTGTGTGTAGGGCGTGCCAACTCGTCGACCGAGTTCGGCTGGGGAGTAAAGTATGTCGATGTGCTGTTGGGTGCGTTTTTGACTTCTCGATCTTGCGATTGCAGCCGAGGAAGGAACACGTCTCCGCCTTCGGGTTCTAGAGCTTGAAGACAAGGCTACTAGTTCTGCAAAGTTCACAAATCGTCGGCGTTGGGCTCGGTCTCGGTAATTATATCCGTGAGAGTATAAGTACACCGAACTGGCACCAAACTGTACGAACACAAATACTCGAAAGAGATAAATGTCTTGATTGTAAATGGTTCGGCCGTTGGAGTGCCGAACTCTAAAATGTACTTGTGAATATCCAATCATAAAACTCGGCTTTCAATGTGCCGAGCCTAGTAACCTAGTAACACCTCACTTCGCCGAGAAGGCTGATGAGATGATATCTACCAACAAGGACTCGGGAATCCTTGTTGGCCGAGACTTGGATAATAACCAGTCGATCTCGAAGCAGTGTTGTTTATCCAAACTGAAGGTGCTCCTCGGTCGGCTGATTCTACGGCTCCAGTGTTGTTTATCCAAACTGAAGATGTCACCGGTTGCCTTCACACTGCTGTTTTTCCAAACTGAAGATGTGTTGGCGAGAACAAAGGGGAAGAGGAAATTATCTCAAGGTAGTTCAGAAGCTTTGTGCAGGGCAATTTGTGTGTTGATTTGAAGGGGCCTTGAATGATGCACTCCCTTATCTATTTATAGCAACGAACCCCCTCATGGCCGAACTAGAAATGTACTTGGATTAGAACTCCTCAACCCAATCTGATTAGGTTTTGGCCAATCCTAATCCTTATAGGACTTTGAACCGAGCTCCTTAATAAACTAGATTCATCCCCTAATTCTAAGCATCTTCAGCTTTAAAACTTCTCGTTGCACTAGGGTTCGATTACCTCACCCTTATCTAAACCAATCCTTGCAACAGGATTCAGCCGACTTTGACTGGACTGCCCACGACAAAATTCCAGACGAATGTTACTGGGCCGAAAACAACTCTAAAGTCGGCCTAAAACATTATTTTGGGCCCAAACATTTCCCCTTCACTTCTGAGGTCTTCTGGTAAACCATAAAACATTACAAGCCTCGAACACTTCAACCACTCAGACGCATTCATTAAGCACGATCTCTCACCCCTATCAGTTTTCTGAAAAACACTGCACATCTTGACACGTGGCAGGTCCTCATTATGACTGTCCATCTTCAATTATGCGTGCCCTCACGTTCAAGGCGTGTAGACGTCGAAACATCTCTTCGTCATAAATTTCGCCGTTACACACAATCGTGCAACCTTAATTCGCGTGCTTTTCGACCTCTTCACCTAGATTTCAAAAGATTTGTTATGATTACGAAATTCTTTTGGTCGGATTTACCCTTCATCTCTTAAACCTAAACCTTTGATCTTCTTCCTTAATTGCCTATAAATATTCTGCCTAACTTCATTCGAACTTTCACGCTTTCAATTTCCAGAAATTCTTGCCATTTGCTCTCAGCCCAGAAAAGAAACCAAACTTTGAAGCCTATAAAAACCTCCAAACCTTCATCAATGGCCACCAATACCTTCATTACCAAGCTCGTCGAGGATGCGACAAATGCTGAGACTTCATTGATCGGAACGCGATCAAAACCCTCCGACTCGAGGGTGACTCAAGAGCGTCGACCGCCACCCACGGCTGCGCGTGGCCAGTGGGCTGTCAATGCTATTTTTAGGCTATGTTAGATGTCCTGAATTCAATTTTGATAGCGGTATGATGTAGGTTGATTGTTTGAACCTAATTTCATTACGATAACTAACTTGGATAATTATATGAATTGATCCGACCGTTGGATCATCACTAAACTTTGATACAATATAATAAGTAATATTTGAGGATCATAGGAACTTACGGATCTGGAATTCGACCTACGGATCTTCTTGAATTGGATTTGTAAATTCATAAAATAAAACGTTAACCGCCACTTGGTTTTAGAAATTGGCAGAGATCCAACCGTTGGATCATAACGAAACTTTAGTATGTTATTCTTGAAGTATAATATGGATCTCTGAGAGTTACAGATCAGAAATTGAAGATGCAGATCTTCCGAATCGAGTTATGTAGGGTTGTGACCCTACCGTCAAACTTTGATCGACGGTTGACTTTTGGTCAATGGGTCTCAAACCATTCTAAAATGTCCTTGATTATGTATTTTATATGAGTTATGTATTCTATCGAAATGAATTCTGAGATGTAAATTGATAATTATTTTAGGCGCCGATCGTTCGGGACGCCTCGATGTTTGTGATAGGGTATCGTAGCATGGTTTCCAGGTGAGTGGGCTATTGGTTTTTATATATATATATATATATATATATATATATATATATATATATATATAAGTACTACGTTTCCCAAAAAAATTATTTAAATGGTTTTATGCTTTGAAATGCCATGCCAAATGCTTTGTATTTTAGAATATGAATTTAATCGTTACATCTGCTATAGTTGATGCTACGAACGCTCAGGTAAGTCCCAGGTGAGTTTATATGTTGTTGATGGTAAGTTACATGATTATGGTTATACTTAGAGGCATTTAGAGCTCATTAACCTGCACCCCGGTGTTAGTGCTCCCGCCCGTGGCCAAGGCACATTCCTTCACGTGATGTTCATCTCCTGCACCGCATGCTCACCTTGGATTCAAGTTAGGTGCACAGTCCTGTCGTACAGACTATTATAGGTGGTTCCGACTCGTAGGTGACCCGCGATTTATCGCATAGCCTTCACGTGATCGTAGCACTTGAGCGTATATATTGCACCTAGCCATGTCGTACATACCATACTAGGTGGTTCCGACTCGTGTGCAGGCATACTTGATGAGCTATAGGTTCAGCCGTACAGGCCACAATAAGTGGATCCAGCTGACATATTACTTTTCATGGAATTATTTCGCCTGGTTTACTTATTTCATTCTGTTGAGATATTTGGCATGACATAAGTGTGGGCTTTGTTATTCCGAGTATGGTTTCTATATAGAAATGTATTCTACTTTCTGGGAAACTATACAGGTTTTACGGCGAGGGGTTATTACTTTTGGAAAAATAAATGATTTCAAAAGCTTTGTTTTTGCCCACTCACATTTTCTGGTTTTGCGCCCTTCCAGGTTTTAATTGCTAAAGGTTCGTATCGACGAGGATTCTTGGTGAATCTCAGTATAGGTGGCTGCATTTGAGGGTATGATTCGTACCTATACTACTGTACTTTACTTATGCTCTGACATCGCGTGTGAAATGGGCTCAATCCCGCTCACCGCGCACTTCTGCTTTTAGACACTTTAGGTTTAAATTTATTCAAATTTTACACATCATCACAGTTTATGGCTTCGCCATCTTCCAAGTGTGGGCCAGCACAGCTCGATTCGGAGTCCAAGTGGACGTTTCGGGTTGGGGTGTGTCAGTTTGGTATCAGAGCATAAGTTGGGCAGTATTGCGTTCATCACACGCGTGATGTGAGCATTTTCGGTTCTTGAACTTAATGCTCGAATCTTGCCACCTCGTTGAATACGAAAAATGTGTTAGTTTTTTCTGAGTTTTGAGTGGTTTAGTCGACTTGTCGACATTTTAGAAAGTCACTTTGGCGAACATTTATAGATTCAAAGCAAAGAACTTCTTTTCCAAGGGAAAGATGTGGATTTAAGACAAGTTGATGGCCCTAAAGCCGGGCTAATGTATCGATATCAGTGGATCACCAGGGAATTGTAAACTAATTCCATCACTATTCTCTAGCCGTCAGTATTAAATTTTTCAAGATTGGAAATTCGAAATAGTTTTGATTTCTTGGCAGTATCCATTAACATACCATTTATTAGGATTCCTACGAAGTTTACTTCATCAAGATTCCAAGATTTTCTCGAGCGACAACATGGTAATAAAGTAGTAGCACTTAATGAAAGAAACATTTGGGGGACAGTCACTTATGGTTTCGATAGTATTAGCTGTCTTAACCACACTAGTTATCATTTCGACTTTTCAAGAGAAAGATCAACTTCCGTTTAAGCCGTTCTAAAGTAGATTATTAGTAAATTCCTATTTCTGGCTGTGGGACATCTTAACCAATACTAGTTTCCAAATTTCTTTTGGTGATGTACTTGTCATTTCGATGAGTATATGTACCGAAGTATGAGTTGTTATACCTATGATTAGTATGAAATCTTCGAAGTAGTGAGTATTTTCCCTAGAATTATGAAACCATCCTTACAGGACCAGTTTCCTTCTTAGTCATTTAAAACCATCTACCTGAGTGGACTCTAGTTTGTAATCGACCTATGGTGGCGTTACTAATTGACGATATTGTTCGATATCCAGGAACTGTCAACCAATATTCATGAGGTATGATTTCTGATACCGGACACAAGTGCTAGTATCTGGGAGTGATACCTTATACGGAATGTTGGTTCATAGTTTCAGGGTAACGAATAATATTAAAATATCATGAATATGTTAATTAGAGCGCGACCAATAGACTGATTAATAGTGGCTGCTAGAGTCGAAGAAACTAAATCTCGAAAAGTTAGGAGCAAACTTGTATTAGGATTGTAAACTCATAGTTGTTTTACCTTATCGCCTATCTAGGTAAATATAACCTATTCCCCTAGCCACATTTTCGATCACCTCCATAGGGAGACAGTAGAATTGAAGTACGAGTTAGTTTCTCACTGTTAGAGTGATTAGAGAATTTAGAAAGTGGTGCAAACCCTTTAGCCCGGGCGTGGTAAAAGGAAATATTATGGTATGTTTTGAGGACGTACATTCAGGCGTCATATTCCAAAGTCTTACCTGAGATATTATCATTGCTTCATTTTCTCTTATTACACTAGTTTCCTTGCATTTTTCGAGTGATTCACACCATTTGGAAGAACTTAGTTACTAAAGCATATTGATTAGAAAATTTATTTAACCAAACCTTTTTGTTAGGGAACTTCGAACCTTAGGATTATACCTAGATTTCAATAACTTCCTTAAGTGACAATTAAAACTGTTATCCTTTATTTCGAGTTGATGATCTAGCTGACTCATCCTCGTAATTCAAATTTTCTTTCTTAACCTGCCTACTTTGTAGTAGCCTTTTCGATGACTTTCTTATCTACCTCGGCAGTGAGACCATATTCCTTAAACATCATTTCTGTTTAGTTTGGTACTTATCTTGAGAGGTGTGATCTTCACAGACGGTATTCTTTCATTTTTCAGAAAAGAGTTTTGACGATAAAGGTCGAAATTCTCACAAAGTGTGGTGACATTTGAGATATTCTTAGTCTTGTTGAGGTTATCGACTATTGGTTGGTGAACTTTCGGCTATAGTGTTCTTCATCACTTTTTGACCGAAGAAGTTGGTTTAGTGTGGGATGTGGGTTATGAATAAAATTTCTGACAGCTTAAGTGTTGTCTTTTCTCCAAATATGATTCTTACATTCTTCAATAGCATTGAGAATTTTGAAATCCACAATGACGTTTTCTTCGGAGGTTTAGGCTATGTAGATGCATCGTGATAAGGTAACGCTAATGTTTCCTAGCGGTAGAACCGTTAAAAATGAACCGTCATAGATGTGACTTAGAGTCAACAATTGTCATTTTCATTTGAAAACCGATTGGTACTCCTTGGTGAAGAAATATGTCCAAAATCTTCATTAACCTTAGAACTTCCAATTTCACTTACCTTTGGAAAGAGTTAAGTTTATGGCAGTAGCACTGGAAGAATTAAATCAATGCATATGATTGCACTATAGTGTATTATCCCGGTTGTGCAAAAGTAATTATTGAGCACTGTAGTAAGAGTTGTCTCTACCCTAAACATTTTCAGTCTTCCTCATCCCATTCTAGTTGGAATTTTCGAGTATCGATGTGACGTTACCTCTGATCCATCAAGAAATCATTTGAATGAGTTATAATCACTTTCCATATCCAAATACAAATGGGAAATATCACCATAAGCTTCTAGTACGAGGTATGTTTGTACCACATATATTGGGCCTCAGTATTTGGGCCTCGGGACTAAGCCCACAATTTGTGTAAGAGGGGAGGAACCCTTATTCTATAAAAGGGGCCTCCTCTCACATTTAGGATGGGGCATTCACACAGAAGCCTTCACAACATCTCTCAAAGGGCTTCCATCACAAGAGCCTTCCATTCTCACAAAAGAGAACCTCTCTCAAATCTCTCTCTCAAAGAAGCTCTCATCTCTCCCTCACCATTCTCTCCCTCACACTTAGAGAGAAACATACAGAGAACATCTCTATAGCCTACGGGCATATTGTAATCTTCATACACAATATCAACATCAGTGTGGACGTAGCCCAGACATTGGGGTGAACCACGATACATCTTTTGTGTTCTTGTGCTTTTGTGCGATCCACGGTCGGATTTACGTTGGTCTGAAGCCCACCCGGTTTTGTGCATCAACATTTGGCGCCGTCTGTGGGAAACGACACGAAAAGCTATGTCGGTTCTCTCTCAATTTTTCATCTCTCCACCGTAGATCTGCACAAAACCAAGAACCCAAAAGCTCCCTTTTTGGGCTTTTCCAGAAAACCTTCTCTCTGTGATCCCAGGCTCCAATCAAACACATCCACGCCTTCGTGCAGAAGCAAATTCAAACCATGCAGACCTCGCTCTACGTTGACACCAAAGCTCTTGCATGGCCTTCACTTGGCCACATCGCACCGCACCACCACAAAAACAGACAGACACATACTTAGTCCACTCTGAAAGAGAGAACAGAGCTTCGGACCAACGTATACTGCTGATGTTGACTCGTCACAAGAAGCAGCCACCTGGCGCGGACCGAGAAGCAGCCACCTGCTAGTCATAATAATGTTGACTTGGATCTACAGATATGTGACCGAGAAGCAGCCACCTGGCGCGGACCAGCAGGACTTGCCTCGTCACAAGCTGGCTGAGAAGGCGAGGGACATGAAGGACAGGGCCGAGCAATTCGGTCAGCAGCATACCTCTGGTCAACATCAGACTCCCTAATCTGTGTACCTACCACCATATATATGTGTCCATGCAGTTTGATCCCGTGGTGAGGAGTTTTATACTGGGACTTATCAGTCTCTGTATATTTTGGGGCAGTGCGAAGGGGATTTGGGAAGTGGGGATTGCCGGACTACGTGAAATTCCCAACCTTTTGCTTCTCATTCTCTTATTCCCAACTTCTCAAAGCTTCAAACTTTGCTCTGTCCAGGTAAAATTCCCAACTGGGTTTTCTGGGTTTTCTGGGTTTCTCTCATTCGCCCTTTCTCTCTCCTCTTTCTATCCCATGCTGGTTCCAATTGTTGTAACGTTTGATGGGTTTTCTGGGTTGTAACATTTGATGGGTTTTCCTCGACCCATTACCCGACCTCGCCTCCATGTCCACCCGCGCCGCCAAAATTGCAACCTCATGGATGGCCCTCAAGGACGTCGCGCACCACTCCCCAACCCCATCGAATATTCAGCAGACAATCTCCTCCTCCTCCATCGACGCAAACGACAAGCCGTCGGACGACGCCGCGCAGAGGGCTGCCGAGTGGGGTCTGGTGCTGAAGACGGACGAGGAAACCGGGAAGCCGCAGGGAGTCGGCATCCGGACCTCGGGCGGACCAAAGACTCGACTTCCAAACCAAGTCTCGGCGGAGGAACTGAGCTGCTCTGGTTTTTTATGTGGACCACCAGCACCAAAACAAAGCAAGAGGAAAAGAAGTATAAAAAAAAAAAAAAAGTGAATGATGATGGCTCCAGGAGCTCACCCATGGCCGGAGCTGGAGACTTCCAAAAGCAAAAGAAAAGAGAAAAAAGCAAAAAGAAAAATAGGAGAAAGAAAGCAAAAAAAGAAAACAGACAAAAGCAAAGCAAAAATGATGGGTGCTGATCAAGGTATTAAATATCGGTAATATCGGAAATATCGGTAGTCCGAAAACACGGAAATATCGATGGAAATATCGGGATAATATCGATATCGATAAAATTTCCATGGAAACCACGGAAATTGTAAGAAAAACTTGGAAATTTTTATTGAAACTTTGCAAGATGTTTATTTAGTCAATTATCTATTAGTTTATCACAAAAAATTGGAAGGAAATGCATTGCATGATGGATTTAACTGATTTAAGTTGATTATATAGCGAGCTGGCAAACATTATGAGTGTAGAAAATATGTAGTAATTAATGAAAGAAGTTTAAACACACCAAAATCATTTATATATAATGAATTAGTACAATATTTTACACTTTATACATTGCATGGTAAGATACATGAGTGACTTAGTACCACATAGAGTTCCTATGAGGTTCAAAATTTTCACTATCTTCATTATCTCTATGTGTAGAGTAAGTGTATTGTGAAGAGTAGTCATCAAATGATAAATCCCCAAAAGTTGTCAAAATTATTTGGATGTTTTGTTTTTTTCTCTCGGATAACATACACACACACGTTTTGTTTTTTTTTTTCTCGGACACACACACACGCACAGATAATATCGCCGATATTTCGCCGATATTATCGATTTTTCAGTCCTTGGTATAAGTATCAGAATGTGAAATGCTTGCCCCACACTAAAATTTTCAAGTTTTTCCAACCCTTATCTATGTATGATTATGCAACTATTTCTATGCATTATTGCATGATTTATTTCATGAATTTCCGAAATGATTTTATACCTAATTTTCCAACACAATATAGTGTATCAGTACGTTGACCACTTACGGATTAGCAGCATAATTCCAATTGCCATAGTATACACCGTACGAGCCATGAAGTTTCCTATTTTGATGGCTATTTAATTATTATTTTAATTGATATTTTTATCATTTTATTGGCTCCACAACTTGGACCTGGAAAAGAGAACATTGGATGCCCTGCGTTTGAAAACATTGGATGCCCTGCTGCACCTCGAGCCCAGCGCCTACATTGAGCCGCATGGGAAAGACCATCTGGGGACACGTGGCAAGTATCCGGCATGGATGTCCTTAGGATTCGAAAGGGATGGTCAGATTTTTCTCTCGGTTTTGAAGACATCCCTGTGAAAAAACCGAAAGGGATGGTCTGAA
Source organism: Cotoneaster glaucophyllus (assembly GCA_036320875.1). NCBI lineage: Eukaryota > Viridiplantae > Streptophyta > Magnoliopsida > Rosales > Rosaceae > Cotoneaster > Cotoneaster glaucophyllus. The sequence continues at coordinate 16,319,376 of CM070060.1, forward strand.
AACAATTAGAAATCTGAGTCTCTTTGTGAAAACCGAAAAGAAAACTCGATCCTTTTCCCTCAGTCTCTCCTCCGTCCATCCTTCTTCTTCTCCCTCAGTCTCTCAAACTCGATCCTTCTCCGGTTTTCCCCCTATCTCTTCTCTGCAACTCCGCCGAGCACCATCACCACCTCCCCCCCCATCTCTTCTCTGCAACTCCGCCGAGCACCATCACCACCTGTGGTTTCCTCCTCCCTTTCTCACCTCCCGGCGGCGGCGGCGACGACGACGACGACGACGAATCCACGAATCCCGGCGATAATATCTCTAATATCGCTAATATCGCGATATTATCGATATTAGCGATATTATCGCGATATTATCACGAAACCCCTTTGGATAGTTAAAAAAATATCGTGACCCCGAAAAAACGATAATATCGCCGATATATCGGCGATATTATCGATATTTTGTTCCTTGGTGCTGATGAAGTGATGGGTGTCGGATGCAGCCTGTCAACCACTCTTCAGAAAAAGAAAGCAAAGGAAAAAGAAAAGGTGCCAGATGCACCGAAAAAAAAAAAAAAATAAATAAATATATATATATATATAAAGAGAGTGGATGCCATGTACATCGAAAAAAGAGCTTCAACATGTGTACTTTGACACAAAGTGATGAAGGAACTCACCTTCGTGCCATCAACCAGGTAATAAAAGGTACAACCCGTACCTTAATATTATCAGGCAACTTGCCACTATTATCACCAACCGGGTGATGAAGGAACTCACCTTCGTGCCACCAACCAGGTAATGAGAGGTATAACCCATACTCTAATATCAGTAGGCAACTTGCCACTTCATGCATAGCAAAACATTCATGAGCATCACTCATGTCAACATTCATGAGCATCACTCATGTCAATCAACATAAACATCATACATTTCAAACACATTCATACATAAGCCAACTGAGCTTCGAATGGGTTCAACATACCTCATATATTTGGCAACTTGCCACTCTTATCACCAACCGAGTGACAATCAAAGCTTCATCCAGAGCTTAACAATCAAAGCTTCATCCAGAGCTTCACAATTAAAGCTTCATCCAGAGCTTAACAATCAAAGCTTCATCCAGAGCTTAACAATCAAAGCTTCATCCAGAGCTTCACAAAGCTTCATCCAGAGCTAAACAATCAAAGCTTCATCCAGAGTTTAACAATCAAAGCTTCATCCAGAGCTTCACAATCAAAGCTTCACCTAGAAAGCTTCACCCAAGGCTTCACTCAGAAAGCTTCACCCAGGAAGTTTCGCTCATAGCTTCACAGAAAGCTTCGCCCACAGCTTCACCCTGAAAGCTTCGCCCACAGCTTCATCCTGAAAGCTTCGCCTACAGCTTCACTCAGAAAGCTTCGCCCACAGCTTCACCCAGAAATCCACTTCGGCTCACACATGGATTGGATTTGAAGTCTCCAGCCAAAAGACTCTCTTGACTAAAGACTTGGGGGACTACACTGTACCATATATATTGGGCCTTATTATCGAGCTCAAACCCATGATTTATGTAAGAGGGGAGGAAAACCTTATTTTATAAAAGGCCTCTCCTTCGCTCACAACGAACAGGCCTCGAACCTAAACTCATGATCTATGTAAGAGGGGAGGAAAACCTTATTTTATAAAAGGCCTCTCCCTCGCTCACAACAAACAGGCCTCGAGCTCAAACCCATGATTTATGTAAGAGGGGAGGAAAACCTTATTTTATAAAAGGCCTCTCCCCCACTCACAACAAACAAAACACAACACAAGTCTCAGAGCTCTCCGGAAAACTCCATACAGAAAGCCACTTCGGCCCGCACATAGACTGGATTTGAAGTCTCCAGCCAAAAGACTCTCTTGACTGAAGACTTGGGGGACTACTATTTGTACCACATATATTGGGCCTCAGTATTTGGGCCTCGGGACTAAGCCCACAATTTGTGTAAGAGGGGAGGAACCCTTATTCTATAAAAGGGGCCTCCTCTCACATTTAGGATGGGGCATTCACACAGAAGCCTTCACAACATCTCTCAAAGGGCTTCCATCACAAGAGCCTTCCATTCTCACAAAAGAGAACCTCTCTCAAATCTCACTCTCAGAGAAGCTCTCATCTCTCCCTCACCATTCTCTCCCTCACACTTAGAGAGAAACATACAGAGAACATCTCTATAGCCTACGGGCATATTGTAATCTTCATACACAATATCAACATCAGTGTGGACGTTGCCCAGACATTGGGGTGAACCACGATACATCTTTTGTGTTCTTGTGCTTTTGTGCGATCCACGGTCGGATTTACGTTGGTCTGAAGCCCACCCGGTTTCGTGCATCAACAAGGTATTTGGTACATGTGGAAATTGTGATGATGTCTTGATATTTATAGATTGACTTGACTGTCAACCCATTTTCCATTGGTCCTAAGGGACTATAGTTAGATCACTTGTTAAATTTACCCATTATTGAATTTATCGGATTTTCTAACATTTTGGTCAGCATTCTTTTTTGCTGTGACTCCATATTCACTCATTTGTGCTGAAAAGACATTCTAGTCAACTTTGGGTACATGTCTACTCTGCTGCAGTTCACATTATTCGAAGACACCTAGGTTGCTTAAAAGCAATTACTTGGATGTTGAAATCTAGTTGTGATGATTGATTCTTCAATCACCCGTCAAATACTTCGACGAATAGATCATTACCGTTGGTGATTGAGTATTCTGGAAGTTGTTTTGTAGTATGATGGCAGGCAATCAATCTAGATTACTTGAGCTTCCAATTAGATGAACTTGTTTTGACTTTCAAATTCTTGAGTGTTCTTTTAGCTTACTCGACATGGTTTTTCACTCAATCAAAGAGTAATTCACGATAGGTTGACTTGGTAGATGCGTGTGCCAGTTTCATATCGACGCTAGCAGGAACCCTTGGAGTACCATCTCCTCATGAGTTTACTAGACTTACCAAAAAGAATTTCTTATGGTTTTGAGGATTAAATAGTTTTCAGCATAGTATTGGTGAAGGTTTAAGCTTAGTGGTTGTAGCGTCGATCTTTATATATGGTTTGAGACTGGAATTGTCATTCGAATGACGTTGGTAGAGATATGGATTCTCTAATTCTGGATTTCAGAGGTTATATCCTTGATTTGGTGGTTAACGCTAGTGAATAGTCACGAAGGAAATATTTTATAATATTGTTCGTCTCTATGCATCTTTTCATTATATTACTCTGGGACTTAATGAGTTGGGCGTATATGAATATTAATGTGCTTCTAGCAGCTGGATTGGTATATTCTGGGATTTTATGGCATTGCAATCGAGGTACGAATCAGACGATCTGGATATATTTGCATGTGGGGAGCAAAACGATATTTTAGGAATCTTCGGGAATTTCTCACTAGCCTATTGAGACAACGATGAGTTATCGACATTACAGGCTGCAGACTGTAATATCGATAGCTTAATTGTTGGGTTCACTAAACTAGTGGGCAAGACTGCTTATCTACGACAACACCTACTAGTTAGCTATGGTTCAGACTTATTCTCGAAGTTCATGACACGACAAATGTTTGGCGAGGTCCATTTTCAATTTGAGTTTTGATTTTTCGTGTAAGCATTTTTCTACGAGGTTATTATATTTTTATGAGTATTTCTTCTATTGCAAATGTTAGGTGAGTTATTTCTACTCTTGATTTTAAACTCTCAAAACAAGTGTTTGAATGGTAAGTTTTTGTGTATATATAACTATTTTTGATATTTTATATGTATATTTTCCTTATGTTAATACGTAGTAGTTGGTGTTCTTAACTTTACGGTTTTTACGGGCAGGCGACCGTCCAGGGCCCAAAATAATTGGGGGCACCAAAATTATTAGGGTGATATATTTATATATGTTTTCATAAGAGTATAAATTTATAAAATTTGGTTCAATGACAAAGAAAATTAACTAGAATTGGTGGCTTTGTTGTTTAAAATTAATGAGGAGGTTTTGGGTTCAAAACACCATGTGTGCTTATTTACTTTTCAATTTTTACAATTTTTACGAATTTTTGTTCAGTTGTTAATTTATTTTTAATTAGTAGCTAGTAGCTATGTGGGTTGTTATTTTTAAAACATTTGTACCAATTCAAGTCTAATCTTCAACAAAGAGTAATGTGTTGACCAAATTTTTAGACCAAATTTACAAATCATATGACGTGTCATAAAAAAGTTTAATTTAGTACCCATTTATTACTTATACATATCAACTAAAGACTCAAAAACATCATTATTTTTTTAGTTTCATATTGACAAGGTTAGTAAATTAAAAAAAACACCCCACGATTCATACAAAACACTTTAAAAGTTCAGATGAAAAACAAAACTCATATCTATCTACTTGTAAACCCAAAGTTTTTTTTGTTTTCATCTCACGATACAAAATAAATTAGTTTTTTTATAATTTTATCGATGTCTTAAGTGTGAAAACAAATAATTTTCTTATATAAAATGAGGGCACATTTTGTGGCATCGCCCCGGGCCTCAAAAAACTCTAGACCGGCCCTGTTTATGGGTGTTATACTATTATCTTATCAAGGAAAGAAGAAGGTATAAGCTTGGAGGCATGAAAGAGGAATAATTGTAATCCGATCGCGATGGAATGGCACTCTCTTTTATGCAACCGCTCTAACTTGATTTCTTCCTCGTGTAAGTATTTAGATAGATATGTTTTTCCTATTTTTGAGTATTTCATATTTAACAAGTTATTTGAAATTTCGGGGATAAAATTTTCTTAAGGGGGGAAGATTGTGACGACCCGTCCCTAAAAATTATGATTTTATAATTTTAATAAGTGAATTTACGAAAATGCCCTTTCGAGGAAAATGTATTGACCTTTGTTGACTGTCATGTCGTGTCATGTAAGATTTGTTTTCTTGGCATATCCTTGTAGTACTCGTCGCTACGGACGCGTGGGCGCAAACGGTTTGTGATTTGGAGTTATAACGAAGAAGATATTAACGTTTGAAGTTGGGGGTATTTTAGTAAATTAATTAATTCCAAGAAAATTCCAGATTTTTGGAGTAAAATCTGGTGTGCCACGTGTGTGGCCCAGATTAAAAGAAAAAAAAAGGGTGACTAGGATGGAAAGATAAGAAGAGAAAAAGGAGAGAAGTGGAGGAATAAGCGGAGGAGAGAGAAAGAGGGTGACCAATTGGGAGAAGAGGAAATGAGGGAAATGAGGGATGGGAGAGTGGGGAACGGTCGAGTTTCCCATTGACCCGCGCCGTGACCCATTTATTCCATATTTTCCGGTGGTTTTCCATTGGATTTCTCATGAATTGGACCAAGCCACCACTCCCAATCATTATCTAGCCCTTTCCTTTTCCATTTCCACCTAAATTTGGAAGGAATTTGGTGGTAAATTGTCCAATAACCACAAGAGGGGGGGTGCCGTGAGACCCTTTCTCGGGATCCACCAATTGTGAAACCATCTCCTTCAATTATCAACACTAGAATACTCCCCTAGAACCTAGGAACAAAGCCCAAGCAGTGGTGAAGACGTCGGAGCAAGTTTGGGGGTCGAATCGAAGCACACCCAATTCTAGGGTTCCGACGGATTTTCATGAAATTGAGGTGTTTTCCGGCCAAATTGGCCTTAGTCACAGGTATGAAAGTTGTTTCTCTCATTGAGATCTTCATTTCTATGAAATTTGGTAATTTTTTGAAATAGTTAGATTTTCCGGCGAGTCGGGGCGGCCGACCGCCACCCACGGCGGTGCGTGGTCAATGGGCCGTCAATGCTATTTTTACGCTATGTTAGATGTCCTAAATTCAGTTTTGATAGCGGTATGACGTAGGTTGATCGTTTGAACCTAATTTCATTACGATACGTAACTTGGATAATTATATGAATCGATGATTCGACCGTTGGATCGTCACCAAACTTTGATACATTATAATACGCAATATTTGAGGATCATAGGAACTTACGGATCGGGAATCCGACGTACGGATCTTCCCGAATTGTATTTGTAAATTCATAAAATAAAACGTTAACCGCCACTCGGTTTTGGAAATTGGCGGAGATCCAACCGTTGGATCGTAACAAAACTTTAGTATGTTATTCTAGAAGTATAATGTGGATCTCTGAGAGTTACAGATCGGAAATCGGTAATGCTAATCTTCCGGATCGAGTTATGTAGGGTTGTGACCCTACCGTCGAACTTTGATCGATAGTTGACTTTTGGAAAATGGGTCTCAAACCATTCTAAAATGTCCTTGATGATGTATTTTATGTGAGTTACGTATTCTATCGATATGAATTCTGAGATGTAAATTGATAATTGTTTTAGGCGCCTATCGTTTGGGACTCCTCGATGTTTGCGATAGGGAATCATAGCATGGTTTTCGGGTGAATGGGCTATTGGTTATATATATATATATATAAGCACTACGTTTTCCTGGAAAAATTATTTAAATGGAATTATGCTTTGAAATACCATGCCAAATGCTTTATACTTTAGAATATGCATTTAATCATTACATATGTTATAGTTGATGTAGCGGACGCTCAGGTAAGTCCCAGGTGAGTTAATATGTTGTTGATGGTAAGTTGCATGATTATGGTTGTACTTAGAGGCATTTAGAGCTCATTAACCTGCACCCCGGTGTTAGTGCTCCCGCCCGTGGCCAGGGCACAGTCCTTCACGTGATGTTCACCTCCCGCACCGCACGCTCACCTTGGATCCAAGTTAAGTGCACAGTCCTGTCGTATAGGCCACTATAGGTGGTTTCGACTCGTAAGTGACCCGCGATTTATCGCACAGCCTTCACGTGATCGTTGCACTTAAGCGTATATATTACACCTAGCCCTGTCGTACATACCACACTAGGTGGTTCCGACTCGTGTGCAGGCATACTTGATGAGCTATAGGTTCAGGCGTACAGGCCACAATAGGTGGATCCTGCTGACATATTACTTTTCATGGAATTATTTCGCCTGGTTTACTTATTTCATTCTGTTGAGATATTTAGCATCGCATAAGTGTGGGCTTTGTTATTCCGAGTATGGTTTCGATATAGATATGTATTCTACTTTCTGGGAAACTATACAGGTTTTACGGCGAGGGGTTATTACTTTTGGAAAAAGAAATGTTTTCAAAAGCTTTGTTTTTGCCAACTCACATTTTCTGGATTTGCGCCCTTCCAAGTTTTAATTGCTAAGGGTTCGTATCGACGAGGATTCTTGGCGAATCTCAGTATAGGTGGTTGCATTTGAGGGTATGATTCTTACCCATACTACTGTACTTTACCTATGCTCTGACATCGCGTGTGAAATGGGCTCAATCCCGCTCACCGCGCACTTCTGCTTTTAGACACTTTAGGTTTAAATTTATTCACATTTTACACATCATCACACTTTATGGCTTCGTCACCTTCTAGGTGTCGGCCAGCACAACTTGATTCGGAGTCCTAGTGAACGTTCCAGGTTAGGGTGTGTCAGTTTGGTATCAGAGCATAAGTTGGGCAGTATTGCATTCATCATACGCGTGATGTGAACATTTTCAATTCTTGAACTTAATGCTCGAATCTTGCCACCTCGTCGAATACAAAAAATGTGTTAGTTTTTCCTGAGTTTTGAGTGGTTTTGTCAACTTGTCGACATTTTAGAAAGTCACTTTGGCGAACATTTATACATTCAAAGCAAAGAACTTCTTTACCAAGAAAAAGATGTGGATTTAAGACAAGTTGATGCCCCTAAAGTCCGGCTAATGTATCGATATAGGTGGATCACCAGGGAATTGTAAACTAATTCCATCACTATTCTCTAGCCGTCAGTATTAAATTTTTCAAGATTGGAAATTTGAAATAGTTTTGATTTCTTGGTAGTATCCATTAGCATACTCTGGCAGCTCAAGTTCACCAGAGAATCGGCGAACCTTTAAGCCACTTGAGCCACGTGACCAGCATTGGTATAGCTACAACTCCCCTACCGGTGTATATACCGCGTTGTCTAAGTAGCAAAAATGCCGCAGCCAGAGAATAAACTGTATGGCTCATTGACGAGTAGCCCCGGCCACCTCGGCTACCAAATGGTAGCCAAAAGAAACAATGGGTAATGAAGATGACCGACAACCTCCAATAATCATGGTCGAGTTGCTTCAAGGAAAGAAGGTGATCGATCGTGATTTTGAAACCACAATTGAAGAATCCGAGAAACGAATCAAACTCATTCTTTGGCCTGGGGAGACGAAAGCTCGCCTCGAGCACTTCCAGAAGGAATCCAAAAGCAAACTTCCTCCATTACCCCAACAAGAGCCATTAATTAAAGTCCGATAAAATCTCCACCCGGTGAAGCTTTGGAATACATGCAAGAGTTCACAAAAAGCATTCGGCTTTGTCAAAATCATACCATGAGTCTCTTGATCTGACGTTAACTTCCCCCGATATCAAACAAATCATCCAAAAGACCACGGATCCGGGAATGAAGGCTAGGTTCCAACATATATGCGAGGCCCAAGTTCTTGACTTTGAGGTGGAACCTTATACTGATATTGATACTGCCGAGCATCCTTTCTCTCTCGAGGACCTCCAATATCTGCAGTACCATTTTGAAGTTTTCTCGGCCTTTTCCCTCTTCGGCCTTATGGCCGATGAAAAAGAGTGTGTGGGGTGTTTAGATGCTTACCTGAACACAAAAGACATCCGCATCGCATATTAGGAGTGGACTCGCAAGGCTTTACAAATGCAAGACCAAGTCCTAACGCTGAGCGAGCCAGTGGTCGAAATTCAAAACAAAACAGCTTTGATAGACATGCTGCATGAACGTATTGTCACTACAGCTGAAAATGGCCGAACAAGTGATGCTCATAAGCAATGACATCTAGCTCGAAAATCCAGAGGACGAAGATCACGACTCGATGGGCCCTTCGATCTACAACATGGAAATCAGCATGGTCCATGTCTTACCCGCAAAATACCGGCTAACCACACCCCAACCAAATTTTCTGGCCATTGAAGAGGTTGAGCAAATAAGGAAAGAGGATAAAATTAAAGCAGCTCTTGCCAAACTGTTTCCTCGTTCTTCATCTATTGAAGCCGTTGTATGTACGACACATATCGAATAATACCCGATTTCCAAAATTTTTGTCGACTGTGGAGCAACGATCAACATCATGCCTGTTTCTATCATGAAAGCATTACATCGCTCAAAGATGAACTCAATCCATCAAGGGTGACCATGAGCAGCTTTTTTGGCGACAAATCCCAGACTAAGGGGGTGCTTCATTTAGAGTTAAATATCGCAGGTCGAAGTCACTTGACCATATTTTTTATAGTCGATTCAAAGACCGAATAAATGCATTGCTTAGTCGTAACTGGATCCACCAAACTGGCTGTATTCCCTCATTATTATATCAAGTCCTCCTATTCAAGGATGGCCAATCGGCCGTAGTTCATCCAGCCGACAATCAGCTATTTGAAGCTAATATGATCCAAGCTCACTATTACGATGTCATTAGAGGTTGGCACCGAAACTATTGAGCAGGATTCGACAAGACTCGAGTTGGCTAACCTAATTGATGATCCTAATGCCTGACACCACACATGATAGATGTCAGGTCGCAGTTTCATCTATTATGGAACGTTTCCTGGCCCATTGGTATACTATTTCAACCAAATTCTGGCATGAATTTGGTAGAATTCCTCGTCGAATGAGACAACGGTCTAGTCCTGTCACTTGATAAAGTCCAAGCTACCTTAGCCGAACTCGAAGACAGTCGGCCTCAAATCAAAGATCTATTAGATGAAATAAATGTTGGAACGGCTGATGACCCTCGGCCTTTATTTATTAGTTCTTTGTTGCCCTAACCTATGAAAGCCGAGCTTTGTAAATTATGCGAAGAATTTAAAGACTGTTCTGCTTGGAGTTACCATGAGATGCGTGGCCTGGATCGAACACTTGTCGAGTACAAATTACGCATCAAGGTTTATTGTAAACCTTTCCGCCAAACTCCCCGATGATTTTTGACCGAAGTTCAACTCGGCATAAAAGATGAACTCATTCAATTCTTAAAAGCCAGGTTTATTCGGACAGCCCGATGTGTCGAATGGTTGGCGAATATTGTCCTAGTTTTAAAGAAAAATGGTGCTCTACGTATTTGCATTGAGTTTCGTAATTTGAACTTGGCAACCCCTAAAGATAGCATCTTGTGGTTTAGGGGTTGCCAAGTTCAAATTATGAAAATCAATGCAAATACGTAGAGCACCATTTTTCTTTAAAACTAGGACAATATTCACCAACCATTCGACATATCAGGCTGTCCGAATGAACCGGTTTTTAAGAATTGAACGAGTTCATCTTTTATGCCGAGTTGAACTTCGGTCAAAAATCATCGGGGAGGTTGGCGAAAAGGTTTACAATCAACCTTGATGCGTAATTCGTGCTTGATAAGTGTTCGATCCAGGCCACGCATCTCATGGTATCTCCAAGAAAACATTCTGTAAATTCTTCAAGTAATTTACAAAGCTCGGCTTTCATAGGTTAGGGCAATAAAGAACTAATAAATAAAGGCCGAGGGTCATCAGCCGTTCCAACATTTATTTCATCTAATAGATTTTTGACTTGAGGCCGACTGTCTTCGAGCTCGGCTGAGGTAGCTTGGACTTTATCAAGTGATAGGACTAGACCGTTGTCTCATTTGACGAGGAATTATACCAAATTCATGCTAGAATTTGGTTAAAATAGTATACCAATGGGCCAGGAAACGTTCCATAATAGATGAAACTGCGACCTGACATCTATCTTGTGTGGTGTCAGGCATTATGATCATCAATTAGGTTAGCCAACCCGAGTCTTGTCGAATCCTGCTGAACAGTTTCGGTGCCAACCTCGATGGCTTTCTATACTGAAATCCGAGTTGACCGTCCTTCTTCGTTAAAACCTTGCAGGGTGAGTAACCAACATGATCATCTTAATAGTGAGCTTGGAACATATTAGCTTCGAATAGTTGATTGTTGGCTGGATGAACTATGGCCGATTGGCCATCTTTGAATATGAGGACTTGATATAATAATAAGGGGATACAGCCAGTTTGGTGAATCCAGTTACGACTAAGCAATGCATTTATTCGGTCTTTGAATCGACTATAAAAAATATGGTCAAGTGACTTCAGCCTGCGATATTTAACTCTAAATAAAGCACCCCCTTAGTCTGGGATTTGTCGCCGACAAAGCTGCTCATGTTCACCCCTGATGGAATGAGTTCATCTTTGGAGTGATGTAATGCTTTCATGATAGAACCAGGCATGATGTTGACCGTTGCTCCACAGTCGACAAATTTTTTGGAAATCGGGTATCATTCGATTTGTGCCGTGACATACAACGACTTCAAGTGATGAAGATTAATAGATGAAGAATGAGGAAACAATTCGGTGTGAGCTGCTTTAAGTTTATTATCTTTGCTTATTTGCTCAACCTCTTCAGAGGCCACAAATCGATTTGCGTGGCATCCTCGCCAATCACATCACTGTCCAGGAAATTTGGTTGAGGTGTGGTTGGTCGGAATCTGCGGGTAAGACATGGACCATGGTGATTTCCATGTTGTTGAGGATCGAAGGGCCCATCATGTCGTGATCTTCGTCCTCTGGATTTTCGGGTGAGATGTCTTTGCTTATGAGCATCACTCGTTCGGACATTTTCGGCTGTAGCGACAATATGTTCATGCAGCATGTCTATCGAAGCTGTTTTGTTTTGAATTTCGACCACTGGCTCGCTCAGTGTTAGGACTTGGTCTTGCATTTGTAAAGCCTTGCGAGTCCACTCCTAATATGCGATGCGGATGTCTTTTGTGTTCACGTAAGCATCTAAACACGCCACACACTCTTTTTCATCAGTCGTAAGGCCGAAGAGGGAAACGGCTGAGAAAACTTCAAAATGGTACCACAGATATTGGAGGTCCTCGAGAAAGAAATGATGCTCGGCAGTATCAATATCAGTATAAGGTTCCACCTCAAAGTCAAGAACTTGGGCCTCGCATATATGTTGGAACCTAGCCTTCATTCCCGGATCCGTGGTCTTTGGGATGATTTGTTTGATATCGGGGGAAGTTAACGTCAGATCACGAGACTCTTAGCATGCTTTTGGCAAAGCTGAATGCTTTTTGTGAACTCTTGCATGTATTCCAAAGCTTCACCGAGAAACGGCGGGTGGAGATTCTGTTGGACTTTAATTAATGGCTCTTGTTAGGGTAGTGGAGGAAGTTTGCTTTCGGATTCCTTGTGGAAGTGCTCGAGGCGGGCTTTCATCTCCCCTGGCCGAAGAAGAAGTTTGATTCGCTTCTCGGATTCTTTAATTGCGGTTTCAAAATCACAATCGATCACCTTCTTTCCTTGAAGCAACTCGGCCATGATTATTGGAGGTTGTCGGTCATCTTAATTCCCCATTGTTTCTTTTGGCTGCCATTTAGTAGCCGAGGCGGCCGGGGCTACTCGTCGGTGAGCCGTACAGTTTATTCTCTTTCGGCGGCATTTTTGCTACTTAGACAAGCGGTATATACACCGGTAGGGGAGTTGTAGCTATACCAACGCTGGTCACGTGGCTCAAGTGGCTTCACTAGTGAACTTGAGCTGCCAGAGTTACGCGCATAAGAACTTGAGCGACAACATGATTCACCTTGTGGAGGTCATTTTGGAGCCAAGAAAATAGCTCTTAAAGTTCTTCAAAGTTGTTTTTATTGGCCTAGCCTGTTCAAAGATGCTTATAAGTTTGTTGCCATATGTGATCGTTGCCAACGTACAGGTAACTTAGGTTCTCGTGATTAAATGCCCTTAAACCCAATTCTAGTTGTTGAAATTTTTTATGTTTGGGGCATTGATTTCATGAGACATTTTCCTAATTCTCATGGTTGTTTATACATATTGCTTGTTGTTGATTATGTTTTGAAGTGGGTTGAGGCAATCCTCACTAGGACTAATGACTCTAAAGTGGTTCTCAGTTTCCTTAAAGAATACAAATTTGCTAGATTTGGAATTTCTAGAGCTATAATCACTGATAGAGGTACACACTTTTGCAACCGATTATTTGAGGCTTTACTAAAACGCTATAGAGTCAAGCATAAGGTTTCCACACCAAACCACCCTCAAACGAGTGGACAAGCTGAAATCTCTAACCGTGAAGTCAAACAAATCCTCAAGAAGACTGTAGGCCCTACTCGGAAAGATTGGTCGATGCGCTTGCATGATGCATTATGGGCTTACAGAACAACATATAAAACTCCCATAGGCATGTCACCCTTTCGACTTGTCTATGGAAAGCCTTGCCATCTTTTGTGGAGCTAGAACATAGAGCATATTGGGCAATAAAAAAGCTCAATTTTGATCTAAATGAGGCAGGTCATTTGACGAGGTTTCAACTCAATGAGCTTGATGAGTTAAGGAATGATGCATATGAGAGGTCTCAAATTTACAAAGAAAGGGCCAAAGCATATCATGACAAAGCAATCCATAGGAAGTCGTTTGAGATTGGGCAGAAGGTTCTTTTATTCAATTCATGCCTTAGGCTCTTCCTTGGTAAGCTTCGTTCCCGTTGGTATAGTCTGCTTCTTGTCACTAATGTTTATCCTCATGGTGCAGTGGACATTCAAAACATCCATACAGGGAACATTTTCAAAGTGAATGGCCATCGTCTTAAGCCATACTATGATGCTTATCTACTAATTCCTGAGGTTGCTAAGACTCTTCATCCACCACCATTAGCCACTTAACCTTCACATCATGTCTTGCCCAGACATAAAATAAAGTGCTTGTTGAGAGGCAACCCAACTAGGTTTTTTCTATCCTTTATTTTGTTTTTGTTTTCTGTTAGTATTTATACTATGCCCTTCTATTCCATACTTTGCATTGCTTTCATTTCATTCATTTATAATCATTGAGGACAATGCTTTGTTTAGGTTTGGGGATGTGTGGTATTGAATTTTTAGGTTGTTTGAGTCATGATTAGAGCTATTTGCAATTAAATAATAGGAATGTACATGCTTAACTTAGTCTTGCAATCATAACTTTAGCTATTCTTTGAAAGTTGTTGTATCTGCTATATAATACCACTGCTCTCAGTTCTAAGAATACTTGTGAAAAGTTACTAGTTCAAGCCTTAGAAGAAGGATAGTGGAGCCTGCCTTTTGTGAAAGTTTGTGCCTATTTGCTTCTTATAGAGGGATTAAACTGTTTCTACTCCTATCCTTTTCTTTCAAATTCATTTCAAATGATCTCATTATTCATTTTTGATTGAATACTAAGAGTTATTCTCTTTTGTGGGTACTTGTGCTTATTATCACCCATGAATGAACTCATTGAGACGATGTTAGGCTATGCATGTTTTAACTAGTAAATGGCCTAATTCCCTACCTTTGTTGTGTGAGACATTACCCATTTTGAAGCCAAACACAGCCATATATTTCATCACCCACACTAAAGTCTACCGATTTTCCCCTATAATAGCCATTCCCTATAGCTTGGGGAATACCAAAGTGATGAAGACAAATATAATGCTCGAGCTTTTAGTTTTGGTTTGCTCGAGAACTAGCAAAATCTAAGTTTGGGGGTATTCGTTGAATACATAAAGTTATACTTTTACGCCCTCTTTTACTTAGGTTTTTTTACTTCAAATCTCTATGCATCACAAGGTATTTTGTTGTTTGTATTGAATTTCATGATGAAAGTAAGGGCTTGAAGAAATCATCTTATTTTGAATATTTTAAGAGCCTAGAATGGATAATTTGAAGCCCAACTCGCCCAAGACCAAACTATAGCCCACAATGACCCAAGATCCGCCAGAAAAGGCCTTTGCAGAACAGCCAACTTGTGATCTTTGCCCCGAAGTGCTCAGAACGAATTAGAAAATGGGCCATATATAGTTGGAAAGCCCTGGAAGTTTTCCTTTCTGGTTATCTTTACAGCTTGTGGTTTAGAGGTTTTGACAAGAAATTATGACAGAATAAAGAGGAGCCGTTTAGTTACAAATTCTGATAACAGTTAGTTTTCAGTTACTCCTATACTAAAAGCTGGTTGTAATAAGCTGTAAATAAGAGTCAATTCAAGGATGTAAATGTGTCAGATGTTAGAAAACTCCTAAGCCTTTTAATAGGAGAAAAATACACGGAATATGAGGGAAAAAGAAAGGAAAAGGAAGAGAAACAACATCAAAGAGGAGAAGGAGTCCTCCACCTTGAGCCATTTCTAGGTTCTAGCTTTCCTAACTTTTTATGTACTTCGTTTTTATGTATTTTGTTATGTTTCTAATTTAGTCTATAGATACTTAGGACTGCTTTGAAGCCCTAGACATGATTGAATTAACATTATGATGCAGTTTTAGTTTATCAATTTCATTTGCAAGCTAGAATCAGTTTTCTGTCTCAATTGTTTCAAGCACATATTTTCAAGCTTAGCTACCTTGTTTATGTTTGCTTTTTGTTGAGAATGACAAGGATGACTGCCATATCTTCTTTCATTCCTTAGCAACATGTGGTTAGGTTCAGAATTAATCATGTAAGTTGATTCCATGAAAATCTAGGATAAATGCCATGTTCTAGGGTTCATGTGATGTTCATAATCCTCTTCGTTCTTAATGAGTTTCTAGGTGCTAAATCTGAGTAAATGCGATGCTAGTTTGCACCTACAAATATAAGTTGGATGTATATGCCATGCATCCAACATGCAAAGAAAGTGAGGATTCATACAATCTAGTTATATGCCATGCTAGATATGTGAACATCTTAGTTGTGCATTTGAAATGGATAAGTTAAAAGATCATCTCATTGATTCATGAATGTTTCAGGGAAGGCCTTAGCTCATTTTAAGTCAGATTTATATCCTAAAAACGTTTCTAACCTATTTCATGTCTTAGGTTTGTTTTTAGATAGTTCTAATCTTTCCTTATTTTTCTGTCTTTATTTCTTTTCCATAATTTCTTAAACCCCCCAATTTTAAATCATAGGAGTCATTAACTAATGCTAATATGTAAGAGTCAAATGTTTTACTAAGTTGTTTATCAGTCCCTGTGGTTCGACACCCTTACTTGTGCCACTATACTATCCTTATATTTGCACTCGAAATGAACTTCAACAATAATAATCTTCATTGTAAAATGGCACGTCAAAATCAAGTCGCCTCGAGCTGAAGACGGCTTGTTATCCTGTGTGTGAGGGCCAAGCCTATTGAAGACTTTCTGGCGTTGGCCTGCACCGAGCGTTTTCTGAGATGTTGTTGCAGTTGCAGGTGCCAGTCGCGGTGCTTCATCCCGAAGTGGCTTTTCCTTCGACTCAGTTATGATGACGTTTGATTTACACCGACTATATAAAACCATCGGCCCTTCAGTTTCCTCCGTGCTGGAGTCCGACATTGACTCGACATAAGTTGGGTTTGAAAAATACTTCGGTGGCTTATTTGAGGATAAATCAATTTTCAATCGTGGCTGAGAATTCTGTTTTGGGATGAGCTCGGCTTTTCCTTTTCCTTTGTCTTTGGGTAGATAAGCATCTACCATGCTTACCATAGTCGAAAGGAAATGATCAACGTCAACGATCATTTGTTTCTCAGGAAACTTGAGCATACCATTATCGATCCAGCTTTGGATGGCATCAGGAAATATGACACAATTATTTGTTGTATGCTTGTTCGAGTTGTGGTATTTGCAATACGTCTATCCTTTCAAATCTTCAGCCTTGGGAATATTATGCCCTGGGCGAAGCTTGACGATTTCTGCAAGCAACAATTGGTCAAAGATGGCATCAGCCTTGGTGATGTTGAAAGTGTATACCTTTGTCGTTTTGACGGCGGCTTCCACAAGGGCCGAGTGGGTTTTGATATCTTTGGAATTAGCATGAGCCAGTGCTTTGCATATGTATGGTTTGTCAATTACTATCTCGGTCACATCTATATTGGCATATTGGGACTCTTCGCCTTCGGCCGATGCATAACTTGCCGTTGGGTTCTTATAGATTGTCCTTCGGGTTGGGGACTTCGAGATTTTCTTTTCTCGGAGCAAGTAATCATATTGCTCGACAAGTTGAGCCAATTCGTACATATCTCAGAAGTTTGTCCCCCAAGAATTTCTTTTTGTATTCCACGTATAGGTCATTCAGGGCAATCCTAACGAACTCGACTTCAGGGAATGGTACTCGGCATCATTTTCTGGCCGATTTAAACCTCGTAAGATATTCCATTGGTGACTCATCAGATGATTGGGCCATTCTGGGCAAAGAAGAAACTGATATTTCCATCACTGGCCGATAAAATTGCTCATGAAATTTCTTGACTGATTCTTCCTTTCTCTAGATGAAATTGGGTGGGAGATTGATATACCATGCGAACGATGAGCCGGTTGACGAGAAATTGAACAATCACAGTTTGTGAAAATCACTATTAACAGCTCCACTTTGAGCAGTAAATTGCGCCACGTGTTCTAACGAGGACAAGGATGATTCTCCAGCGAAAAAACTAAAGTCTAGAATCTTGAATCCCTTAGGACACTCGAACCTTTCTGCAAAGGCTAGATATGGGTGAATGAATTTCAGGAACTTCGGCCCTTTTTTTAAGGCTGAATCAATCATTCTTTGGACTTCGACCATGTCAACAGACGCCGCTTCTGTTCTTTGGTCAGCTCTATCCGATCTACTGCTTGATCTATTATTTTTCTCTAAGTCAATCATTTTGAGCCGAGCAGATCTTGTCTCGGCCTGTATCGCTGGTAGAAGGTTATTCTATAGAAGAGGCTGCCTGGATCAATCGGCGGGTCTAATGTCATGGACTGTAGTAACTGGAACTTCGAGCAATCTGTTGTGCACAACGTTATTATCACGCATTTCTTCAAGTATGTTTTTTACCTTTCGGTTGAACATGTGCTCAAACTGCCGGATTGCTCTTCAAATCGTCTTCGGAGAAAAGATTTAGATGGTGCCTTTTGTCACTTTGGTGGGGATTTCTGCATCACAAGATTGCCCACCGAGATTAACTTCCATTTCTCTGCATGTTACACTTGTGGCTTCAGGTGTTACGGCAACAGTAGGATTTTGTGCCTGTGACAAGCCATCTTGTCCTGGGCTTTAAACTTAGGTGGAAGATTAGTTGTTAATTTGCCTATGACTGTTTTCTTTTTTACTGATTGTATTTCAATGGTCATGAACTTCGTAGCTTTAGCACTGGGTCCCACTGGGTGTGCCAAAATGTTGACCCTAAAAAATACCAAGCCTACGTGGCGCTCATACCGAGTAACTAATAAGCTAACTACATCATTTGGTTCTGTGTGGGGTGTGCTAACTCTTCAGCCGAGTTCGACGAGGGAGTAAAGTATGTCGATGTGGCTTGGGCGCGCTGCTGACTTCTAGATCTTGCGAATGCTTCCGAGGAAGGAACATTTCTCGGCCTTCGAGTTCTAGAGCCTGAAGACAAGGCTGCTAGTTCTGCGAAGTTCACAAATCAACAGCGTCGGGCTCAGTCTTGGTAATTATTTTCGTGAGAGTAAATGTACGCTGAACTGGCACCAAACTGTACGGACACAAAAAATCGAAAGAGATAAATGTTTTGATTGTAAATGTGGTTCGGCCGTTGGAGTGTCGCACTTTAAAATGTACTTGTGAATATCCAATCATAAAACTCGGCTTTCAATGTGCCGAACCTAGTAACCTAATAACACCTCACTTTGCCGAAAAGACTGATGAGATGACATCTATCGACAAGGACTCGGGAATCCTTGTTGATCGAGACTTGGATAATAACCAGTCGATCTCGAAGCAATGTTGTTTATCCAAACTGAAGGTGTTCCTCGGTCGGCTGATTCTACGGCTCCAGTGTTGTTTATCCAAACTGAAGATGTCGCCGGTTGCTTCACAATACTGTTTATCCAAACTGAAGATGTGTTGGCAAGAAGAAAGGGGAAGATGAAATTATCTCAAGATTGTTAAGAAGCTTTGCACCGGGCAATTTGTGTGTTGATTTGAAGGGGCCTTGAATGATGCATTCCTTCTCTATTTATAGCAGTGAACCCCCCTCATGGCCGAACTAGAAATGTACTTAGATTAGAACTCCTCAACCCAATCTGATTAGGTTTTGGCCAATCCTAATCCCTATAGAACTTTGAACCAAGCTCTTTAACGAACCAAATCCATCCCCTAATTCTAAGCATCGTCAGCTTTAAAACTTCTTGTTGCACTAGGGTTCGACTACCTCACCCTTATCTAAACCAATCCTTCTAGCAACAGGATTCGGTCGACTTTGACTGGACAACCCACAACAAGATTCTAGACGAATGTTACTGGGCTGAAAATAACTCTAAACTCGACCCAAAACATTATTTTGGGCCCAAACATGGATATAACTCATTTTAGAGCTCCGAGGAATTCTTTGAGGCTTTATAAAAGAATATGTCCTAATGAGGGGTTATTTCTTTCGGGCTCTATATGAGGCTATATATATATATATTTATTTATTTAGTAATTTGACTATGCGATAAATTTTTTTTTTTTGTTAACTTTTCTTAAGTTGATTTTTAGACGTGCTATCTTAAATTTTTTTTATGAACCTTTCAACCTAAAAAAGTTCAAATTGTGTCAAAGTTAGATTTCATCACTTATGACCGTTCGTTGGATTAGATTCTCTTATCTCAATCTCATCCGTTGAAAGATACAAACCCCCACTTCGCTTTCTGAAATAATTTGATTTTCACGTACATCACAAAAATTTACCTAGCACCGATTGGTAAATTAGTATCATACAATTTTGAAAAAAAATTATTTGAAAATTTCACCAACCAGTGCCCCGAACTTTAAATCAATTGCAATTTGAATTCTTATATTGCAAGTAAAATATGTAAGAAAAAGAATTAAAAAAAGAATTACGGAAAGTATAAGTGTATTTGCAAGTGGAGGGAGAACATAGAATTTTGCTCACATGGGCTGCTACATTTTTTGTGAGACCCAATGTTTTTTGGGGCAAGATGTAGCCCAATTTTATGCTAGCCAAGAAAGGAAGTTGCTAACCTCAATGGTGGATCTATAACTATTTTTCAACTCACTGATGATGAAATTTCTCACTAAGACTTAAAATGTAATAACCTCATAGAAGATAAAGCGCAATGAGGATGTTCTAACTGACCCTTTACGAGACTTAACTCAACGACCGGCTCCCAGTAGGTTGGTCCAAAGCCTCTCATCAATCTTATAGCCCAACTGTCCAAAATCCAAACTAATTTGATTTTGTTAGTGGGTCATAAAATGTAAATGGTGCATTTGGTAAGCAGTAAGCACACGAGTGCCTAAAATCCCTCCCAGACATGCAACTCACGTGGTCAAAGAGTGTTTATCAGATCTTCTATTTGGTTTCCTTCGTCCAATATCGATTCTAAAAGAAAAACAATATAAGAGTATCTCTAAAGAAGATGTCAAAAAGTTTACATTAGCAATAGCAGTAAAAAAAGACAGCACTAGTATTTTCTAATCGAAATGCCAATTCCTATATGGCATGACATGAAATTGCAGCAGAGGGAGATTGTGTCAAATTTGACAGCAACTTCAAATAATTTTTAATTAATCATTAACTGTTTTTTGTGTGACTGTTGCAATTTGTCTTCTATACCTCCTCTTCTTTTTAATCAACGATTTTTTTTTTTTTTTTCAATAAAGGAACCGCTTTGTGAATAGACATCCTATAGTGCTTTAAGCTTAACAATAATCCTACGGTGCCATGTGAAGAAAATATTCGAGGTGATGGTTATTGAGTTGGATTTGGTACTTCTTCTATTTTTAATTAAGATTCGTATTACCATTCTATTAATTAATGTGAAATTTTATCATGAATTGTTTATATATAATATAAAACAGAAATTAAGAAAAGAAAATAATGTAATAAAATAATACCTTAATTTGACACATCGGATGAAGAATGAAACTTTAAAAGATGTCAAAATACCACGGACATTGTCTAAAAAGGATTATGATGTATTTATCAGCCAGTAAGACCTACAACGGTTATACTTGCGAGGACACCTCGAGTTTAGGTACTCTCTTGGGTTAGTCGATGCAGAGGGAGATGGTACAAGCACTTGCAAAAATAAATGTTACATTCATATAGGTTACATAGCTACATCACAAGAGACATACAGTTACAAGGTTTCAAAATGTACAACTTACAGAAACCTGTGTACTTGCAGAGGGGAACTACCTTCGTTCTAGGACTTTACATTTCCATGGTAATCATTACTGCCTCCTACGCAAGGCCACTGCGAATCAACCAAGCTGCAATTCGACAAGCTCACATTTCCGGCAGGCAGGAATGACTGCTGGCCTGAACAAACCCCGTTGCAATTTGGCATGCTAACGCTTCCTGCAGGCAGGAATGAAGAATTCATGGACAACTTTTGGCCTGAACAATCCCCGCTGCAATTTGACGTGCTCATGTTTCTTGCAAGGAGGGATGAAGGATTCGTAGATAACTGTTGGCCTGAACAAACCCCGCTGCAATTTGACATGCTTATGTTTCCTGCAGGGAGGGATGAAGGATACCTAGATAACTGTTGGCCTGAACCAATTCCACTGCAATTCGGTATGCTCACAATTCCTGAAGGCAGGAATGCAGAATTCATGGGAAACTGTTGGCCAGAAAAAGTTTGTTCTGGTGGATCGAACTGAGGTAAAATATCACTTTGAAACAAGCTCGGTGTGCCAAAATCTGGTAGTGCCAAACTATCTCTATGGTTGTGAGAGGTGTCGAGTTTTTCTTGGAAGTAACCGTGATAATAATCATCCTCTAATGGAATTGCACCTGTAAGAGTCTTGAATGCAAAATCTAGGCATGGGTCGGACCAAGAATCCGTGAAAGGGAAAGAGAACTGTGGCTCTGGATTCTCAACATGTGCCTTCTCGGTTTCACACTTTTGGGGTTTCTCCTGAGGAACAGCATGCTCTTCAAGAGCCTTCACACTCTTGTTTGACGGCTCCTCTTGCATTGAAGTGTTTATAGCAGTACAAGGATGAATTACAAGCTTCGCCTCTGGTGTAATCTCAAGCGGCTGAGAAGCTTCATCTGCCAAATCTACAGCTGGGATGGCTGTACTCCTACATGAATTTTCAGTCGCATTTCGAATAGCTAGTTCCTCGGACATAGTATTGGCCAGCAGCTCAGGTTCAACCCCGGCATACTGATTTGAGGACCGACGGGGCAACTTAAGTTCTTTATTGTCCTTGGATTTGTTAGTCCTCGCTTTTCTACTGCAGTTCTTTTCCATCCCACCATCAAATAAATTTTCTTTTTTCATCATATCAGCTGCAGGTCTCAGAACAGGCCTGTAATCCACAGTATCAAATATTGGCAATTCCCCTGTAAGCGTTTTGAATGCAAATTCTAGGCATGGGTCTGAACCAAACAGAAAGCTGAGCTCGGGTTCTGGCTTCTCAGCATCCATTTTCTCAGTGTCCAGCTCTTGTTGTTGCTCCTTAGGAACCGCTTGGTCATCACATGGCATCTTTCCCTTGTTCAATGGCTCCTCCGGTGAAGCAGATTTTATGTCAGTTAAAGGATGATGTGTTACCTTTGTTTCTGATGGAGCCCCAAGCTTCTGAGATGCTCTATTTACAAGATCTAAAGCCAAACCTACATCTTGACCGGAATCACTTTTACTAGGCTTCCTAGTTGCAGCTTGAACAGCTCGTTCAGTGGAAACCAAGTTAGCAAACCCCTCTGGTTCAAGGCCAGCAAGTCGTTTTGAGGACCGACGAGACAAATTAAGCTTTTCCTTGTTTTTTGATTTGCTCGAGCCTGTTGGGGATCTTCTGACGTTGGCTTTTTTTAAAACAGTCTTCAGTGAATTATTCTCATTCAGGGTGTAAGCAGCATGAGTAAAAACGGTATCATTTCCAGCACACATCATTTTTCCTGGGTCTATCAAAGGACTTTCAACTTCAAGCAATGACCTTTCTCCTTCATGTCTCTCAGATAGTTCAGCTTTTGGCTGTGATGACCTGCTTGGAGAACCATCTTCCTCGGTCTTAGCACATTTTACAAGCTTGTCATCAGTTAATTGCTTCTCTTTAAGGACACCACCTGTCGAAGCAAAGGCAACTCCACTTCCTGAGGATACCATCTTGTCTGGCAACTCGGAGCTTTCAGTTTCTGGAAGTTTCAACCTGCTCCCAGCAAGTCGTTTTGAAAACCGGCGACATAGATTAAACTTTTCCTTGTTTTTTGATTTGCTCGAGTCTACATGCGCTCTTCTAACATCGGTTTTTTCTCCTTCATGTATGTCAGAGAGTTCAGCTTTTGGCTGTGATGGTCTGCTTGGAGAACAATCTTCCTTATTTTTGGCACATTTTTCATGTATGTTATCAACTAAACGCTTCTCTTGGACAACCTCAGCTGTCGAAGCAAAGGCCACTGTACTTACAGAGGGTACCATTTTGTCTTGCAACTTGGAGCTTTCAGATTCTGGTAGTTCCAACCTGCTACCAGCAAGTCGTTTTGAGAACCGACGAGAAAATTTGAGCTTCTCATTATTTTTTGATTTGCTTGAGTCTACTAGGGCTTTCCTTCCATTGCTTTTTTCCAGAGTGTTTAGAGAACCATCTTCTTTAGTTTCGGCACATTTTTCATGCATGTTCCCAGTTAAATGCTTCTCTTGGACAATCTCAGTTGTCGAACTACAGGCCACTGCACTTTCATAGGGTACCCTTTTGTCTAGCAACTTGGAGCTTTCAGTTTCTGGTTCTAACGTGATCCCAGCAAGTCGTTTTGAGGACCGACAAGACAAATTATCAATTTCCTTGTTTTTTGATTTGATTGAGTGTACTAGGGCTCTCCTCACATTTTGTTTTTCCATCATAGGCTCAAGTGAATTGTTCTCATTCACGCTATAAGCAGGAGTCCAACCAGGCTCATCTCCAGCGGAACTCATTTTTCCTGGATCTATCACAGAACCTTCAATTTCAACAAATGACATACTTCCTTCACGTCTGTCAGAGAGATCAATTTTTGGCTGTGATAGCCGTCTCCTCTTGACAGGGTGCTCAAGTTTTTGCCTTTTGGTTGCAGATGATGGCTACAGTAACAGAAAAACAAGGAAAAACATATTATTAATAAAATGTCCCACATGCACAGATAACAGTTAACTGATAAAAGAGATAAACTTGTTGCTAACAAGCCTACCACGTTCATAGGGTCATAGTTATAGAGAAACAACAGTTTTGACTTGGAGTCCTTGGTTTCATACTTTTATAACTTATTAAAGAGAATTTAATTGAATACTTTCTATTTCTTTTAGAGACAGGTAAACAGAACAGTAGAACAGATAAGCATGAAACCACGGCAGCTTTATTTATCAATGGGGTAATTCTATCTTCGCTAAAATGGGGCAAGAAGTTAATATGCATACAATTGGCTTAATACACCATCAAAGAATGTTAGCAAAGCAGTAACAATGCTCCAAAACAATTATGAAAAACAGATGCTTTAAATAGCATTGACAACGTAGAAAATCAAAACCCTACAACACGAGAAAGCTTTCACAGCTACACAAAGGCAAGAGTTGTATTTCAATCAGGGACTAAGAGATGTATTTTGTTTTAGATTAAGCTTAATCATGCTATACAAAAAATATCAGAGCCCAAATTCCACCTAGTCCTCCTTGTTTTTACTTGGAACACGCTTTCGAAGTGTTATAAGAGATTTAAATTTAAAAAATTCTAGTCTTTCAAAGCAGTATAAATGAATATCACTTGAACTTTATTTTGTTTCTGCACATGTTAGTTATGAATCACACTGTATCGGACATGACCAAATAAATTTTCAAGTAACCAAGGTTATAATGTTTTAGCACTAAAGTTTCCAAGGAATACAACAATAAGCATTTTGATTTTTCACACAGTGTAAATTCCAAACAGATACCATTAAACATATAACTGTTTATAGAAATAAACAATAACATTGCAGTAACAGAGAACATTGGTGATGGGGGAACAAATAAACAGCATGGATATAGCACTTACTGCATCATTAGCCAACTTTAGATCACTCCCGCACATATTCCTGGGTTTAAATGCATGTTTACTGATCTTTCCAGTTTCTAGATAGCAAATAACATCCTTTTTGGAGCGGAACACATATCCAGAGTCTGGATCTGTATAATACTGTCCAAAGGAATGGACCACTAAAAATCAGCATATAATATATGGTAAAGAACTCATAGAAACAAACTGCAACTGGTTGGATTATTACTAGAACAAGACTAAGCATGGAAAGCACATGAGCATGTGTACTATGCATGGAGAGATAAAGAGACAGGGTGATGAGCAAAATCAACATCAGCTGGAATAAGAATCAGGGTAACTAATTTTATACCGGGTCTTTTCTAAATCGATTTGCATACTTTGTAACTTTGATCTCCTTTATCCATCCTGGTGGTAAATCCTCCACATGATGCTTCTCAACATAAACCTAAATTATACATCAACAATCATTGGATTAAACAAATGTAATAACATGAATTTGCTAAACAGAATGCAATCGTTCGGTAGCTTCAGTATGTCATGCAATAGAAACCTGCAGTGAGTAGTCCCCTAACACTACCATCTTCATACTTCGATATGGAAATGAGGTGTCGTCAATATCAGGGCACCTTAGGCTTAGGATGATTTTTGCAGAAACAGTTTAGTACTTTTCTTTTATTTTTTTAGACGAAACATAATACACAGTTTAGAACTTCTCTTTTTCACAATACAACTACAGTGGATGTTTGGCAGGCTGGAGTCTGGACTAAGCTCTAATAGTGGAAATGTTTAGTGAAGTAGTTCACTGTTCTACCTTTCAGGTATACCCAATACATCATCATTCAACAGTAGTAGGAGAAGCTACATCAAAAAACAGTAGGGAAAAGTGGTGATCCTAAAATACCGCAAAATTATATTTATCCAATAACCCGTATACAAGTATTTCAGCAGAAACCTATTTCTCTAATCCATTTGATTCCAATGATTAAGGCAGAAAGCAGATAATGACTTAGCTCAGAAATCTTATACCATTTTCTATGCTTTGATTTTTGTATACTAGACAACCCATATATAATGACCAAGGCGAACTCAACCATATGAAAAAGTAAAAAGATAGGATAGTTCTAAAAGTCATCGTGTCGACGTTTTCGACCATTTACGAGATGGAATGTGATTGTACGAAAAAAAATTACCAAGGAGGCAGCTAGTTTAATCACGACTCAAATGGTAAACTTCCTTAAAATATTACATCACGTAAAATGCTAAGTCTTCTCTACTTTAAGGCTTTTCGATGAAGTTAAGCACACAGCTTCTAAAGAAAACTGATTGTAGCTAGATTTTGATTTCTTTTGGACTGAGGATTTCAATTCATAAACCACAGAGCTTCTTTCTAGGTCGTTTTTTAGAAGTTTTGTCCCATCCAAGTAAGTATGAAAAAGAAATTACAGCAAGAGAATATCAAAGGAAACAAACATTTTTTGCCAGCTGCATGGTAGTGACAGCCTTCCTTTCGGTTATGCATCTCTTACTGCTTAGAGATTTGAGATTTCCAGACTTCGAGCTCTTCCGTTTAACAGTTTTGAGATATCGAAATACCTCTGGCTTGGAATAGAATGTACATTCTCTGGAGGGATCAATGTAACACTGCAATAGGAAAATTACTCAAGTCAATATTTCTTCATAATTGTAAAATCACATCAACCCCGCTCTTTAAGTTGAACGTAAGACAGGTGCTTAGACCACAGAATACAACAACATACAATCTCTTAGTGAATGGATTTAGAAAAGATATTACAGTTTATGGTTGGAACAAGTCTGCAAGACATGATTAATAAAAGGTAAACAATTTTTAGGATTCCACCATACAGAAATCTTTGCTAACAACTTAATGACATATTAAGTTAAATATAAGAGTGGCACCATAGTATTTAATGCCTCGCATCCTTCATCGAATATAGTTTAACACCTAGCAATAAGATGAATAAGTGCAGTAATAACTTTTAGATGAATACAATGTAATTTAATGCCCAGCATCCTGCAAACACACCAAAACCATTATCCTAATGCTTATTTCTAACCTATATCATTCAAAGAATAAATTATTACTTGCTACAACCTTTTCTTTTTGAAAGTTTGACATCTAATATCCAATGGAATGTTACTAATATATTTGCTAAAATAACTACAGCACTCTTATGTGCACAACTATTTTGACATGCTCTGAGACCAAATTTTGGATGAAAAATATCTGATATAGTAGAAAAAGTATTCAATGTGAAATGCTATCAAGTCATAGATACAAAAGTAAATACTGAGCCCTGACAATGTCAAATATGCAAGTGTCAGGCCAACCATGTATTTTGGAATACTAGCTAAATCATGATTAATAACAAAAGAGGGGTTCCTTGGTAAAATTAATTGGCAAGCCACTAGTAATGGCCTTATAATAAAAGGCAAAAAAGGTAGTAAGTATAAATTCACTAGACAACAACGGCAATGCACACAAAAAATGCACATAAACGTTACCTTGTATTCTCTTCCAACTTGCACACCACTTTGTCGTGTCCTCAACTCCACTTTCCAACCATTAGGCAACCATTCAGGATATTCAGTTGGGTCCACTTCAAGCTATCGATAACAAACAAGACCAATCAAATAGATGAACCTATCAAATGGTCTAGAGAAAAGCCTCAAAAGGAAAAAGACTTACTTGAGAAGGAACTTCTTCTGAGTGGTTTGGGATGTGCATAGAAGTTGGCTGAGGCTTTTCACCGCGCTTGTTTTCCATTTTGATATAGCGCACAGCATCATCCTTAGAGAAGAACTTTTTCCCAGTTTCCAAATGGGTATAAAACTGCAAACACCAATGTGATTACGAGCTTAGTGATAACATAATGGCATGATATTTTGATCGTAAAGTTTCCATATTAGTATTTTAATATCTTTTCTAACTATACTGTTGAACAGAATAAGAAGAAGTTAAATATTATTCCTCCAACATAACGATAAGATATCCATTTTCGCTTCAGATTCCAATACTTCACTCACAACAGTCATTTTGCAACTGCCAGCTCAAGCAATATGTCCGTCATCAACACCAGTATGACACAAAAAATCCCAAAGAGAGTTTAATGAGCATGATACTGACGTTCGGATCTGTACCTAATAAACAGTCATTTTTTGGGCAGCAAGATCCATTAATAACTCCTGATGCACTTGAGCATTGAGCTCAGCTGAACAAAACACTCAAATTTCTTCAGGTCACCACCACTATTTCTAAATATTATTTTGGAATCTACGCGAGAGAAAGACAACGCACACTCCCCAAACCCTGAGCACCGAGCACGACAAAACCTTCCTTTACGAACTAGATTGTTTTTGAGCAGTGATCAAACAACCACGGCTTGAGACGGTTACAGCATGTAATTTAAGTGAATCTACTAATCCCAGAACAGAAACCTTCCGAATTTCCTAAAAATGCAAAACTTACTGGCTAAAAACAACCGGAAAACATGCAACTCCTTTTCATCAACCAAGCACACATTTTTCGCAAACAGGCGCACTCGCATATCATCGAAATCATCAAGGCCATGAAAATGTAACATGCAGTTAGCATACAAAACTTGTATGAAGGCAAAGAGAGAAACACGGGCCAAATTAACACAATCAAAGCTACAAGCTTTCAACCATGGCAGCGCAGCCACAAGCTAACGGGACCAATTGAAAACCAAGATTGTCTGGTTTTAAGTCAAACCCTAGAAGGCAGAAGAAGGAAATTGGCGAAAGTAATACCTCAATTTTGCGACCTCTCCTTTGGTCTCTGGATTGGACGGACCAGCCGGGCGGGAGCCAGTCGGGCGAGCTCTTGGCCACCATTTTGGCGGGAATACGAAGTCTCCGGTGACGAGACGCGGGAATCTGAGCGTTGTTCGGCGATCAAAGTTTGGGTGCTATCGAGGGAGTTTGGTGTCTCCAGGTCGGGTGAAGTAAAACGGAAGTGAAAGGGTAAATGAGAGTTAGCCAACACTGCGCATTGTGGATTGGATTGGACCGGAGTCAAATGTTGCGGCACACGTGTTCCTTGATTCTCAATAGCGTAACTTAACTGGATTAAATTATAAAAGCAGAATTTATGGATTTACTATTTTAGATGCGTTTTAAACTCCATCGATTACTCGTTCAATTTTAATTCAACAATAAGTGGTTATCGACTCTTTTATTATACTTTCCTTTTTTATAGGCGGAGTGTTAGGGTTTCAAACAGGTTTCTCTGACAATTTAGAGAGTGAAGACCAAGATTAAAAAAATTAGGATGATGAAGAGTCTTGATTTGGGTATCAAATTTTTTTAATCCGTAAATATTTTTATTACTTGTTTGGCTTTGTCGCACAACACAAATGTAAAATTTACTATTAGCCCGTTATCATTTAACAGCAAACTGAATAAATATTTTAACTGTCGTATGAAATTAAAATAAATTATTATAATATATGCGATTAGAGTTGGGGGTAAAATATAATTTATCCAAATTAAAATGTTTGATTTTGCAAAATAAAATAAAACTCTCTCCCTCTTCTCTCTCCTCGCTTTAGAAAGCATCCGATTCCCCATTTGTTCTCTCATCTCTCTTACAGTAGCAGCCCTTCATCCGAGTCCTCTCCAGCTGTCTTCGGTTCTCCCTCTCTGGCTTTCGGGTATGTTGAAACTGCTGCTGCTTAATTTCGAATTTTATCCATCTAAAATTCAAATTTCTACCCGAATGCGTATTCGATTACCTGTTTTAGGGTTCCTTTTCTGTTGAATTCATGAATCGTTTCATCTATTTACACAGCATGTTTAAATCCCACTGTTTGTTTTCTGTGATGGGAATTCGGCAAACATCGCAAGCGCCCAGAAGTTGAAACAGTAATTAGAAATTAAAAAAGGAAAAAAAAATTGGATTTTTGTGGGTTTTTCTGTTTTTGTAATTATGGGGCAATGAACTGCTGTTAAATTATGATTAAATTGCACATTTTCTGGAAATTACATTCTTTGTTAGCTCTTACTCTGATGTATTGGTGTTACCAAAGTGAACCACTTTGGACGGGGAGGGATTGGAGAAGGGGGTTTATCGATGCTGATTTGTTCATCAGAGACCTGTGAAATATTTTTCAATTTCTGATTGGTCTTAGAAATATGCCCATGTTCGTCTTTTTATCAAAAAACTGGAGCTTGATAATAAAAATCAATTGAAATGAAGTAACTTGAGATTACGGGTGTTCTCTAGAGATTGAAAGATTGTGGATTTTTTGACAATCGAGCCGATAAGGTACACTAAATTCATCTAAACTACGGGGAGTGGGAGGGTTTGAACCTGGGATGCAGTCTGTTTAAGGGGAAGGTGAAGGCCCTATCCAGTGAAATCCACCACGTGCAATAGCTTGTTGTAGTTTCCAGTTTGATATTCGTGTATAAGCTTTATTTTGCAATTGTTTACTTAGTGTGTCTTTCTTTACTGTTTTAACAGATATGATGAGTTCTAATTAAACTTTGTGAATTGCAGATGGCGTTGAAAGAGAGTTTAAATAGGTTCAAGAAGCAGCAAGAGAGTGCGCAGTCACTTCTTATCGGCATTGCATCTGATAGGGCCACAGCAACGCCGAGACCTGCGCCTGCGGTCACTAAGGCTCCTGCTCCAGCTGTCAAATTTTCAAATGATACGGAGAGACTTCAACATATTAATAGCATACGGAAAGCCCCTGTTGGAGCTCAGATCAAGCGTGTTATAGACCTGCTGCGGGAGGTTCAAACTAAACCCATATTTTCTCCCTTTCTTTGCTTGATGTAAATGATTATTATTATTTAAAACACTCCTAATGAATCATAATAAATCATAACTGTGTGGTGGGTGTACTTTGAATCACGATTCACGAAAGAAATTGAGGTGTCCATGGTTGAACTACAAGCTCATTTTAACCCCATGTTTTGAGTTTCCTGTTGATCCATACAGTAGTTGTAATGAGCAGGGTATTTGTGAACCATTACAATTTGTTTATCAGCGTCATTTCAAGATAATTGGGAGAGGTTGGTGCAGATATTCTTGGCATGTAACTTATTGGTGTGCCTGCAGATTTGGATGGTGGTGACTTCTGTCCTACCATAAGTCCCGTCTGGTGAGACAGTAGTGGGTTGTTTCCACTCTCCCCCCACCACACTCTTTTTTCTTAACAAAATGATGAAAAAAACTGGTAAAATAGTGGACTGTATGCCAAAATTGGTTATGTTTGTAGTGTTTTTGGAGATACACATAGCAAGAAAATTTTTCGTTGTAGAGCTGATGATTGATCAGTATCTAGAGCACCCAGTGTGAGCAGCAAGGATATAGAAAATTGGCTGTACATGTATTTTCTACATCTGTCCATGGTAGATGAACATATGCAAGTTGTATATATAGTTTTGATCTATAAAGATGAATTCTTCCCAAAGTGAAGTTTGCTACTTGGTTAGTGGCTCATAAGAGGGTCAATACTCCCGTCATGATTCAAAGGAGGAGAGCCAACTCTTGCCTTTTTCCTCAGTGGTGCATCCTCTGCTAGAGTGACAGGGATCTGTAGATCATGTTTTTATCATTGTCCTGTGGTTTTTGAGTCTTTGGTGGTGCTTGTTCAGGGAGTTTGGAGTATGTTTTCTCCTTTTTATCTGAGAAATATAAATTACTAGGGAGGAGGAAGAAAACCAAAGTTTTATGGGGGCGCATACCATTGACTAGTAGTTATTTGGGATGTTTGGCTATGATTTTCGAAGATGTTGCAGGTGGTGGGACACAGATCTTATTGGAATTTATTCTTATCTTGGTCATCATTATGGGCCTCAATCTCTAGAGAATTCAGGGTTTCATCTTATTCTAGTATTCAAGGGTGTTCTTGCTATATACTAGGTGTCGTGTTGTGTTATGTGGTTTATGTCTTAGTGTTTGAGAACACTTGCTTCCATGCTTTTTCTTATGCTTTTGCATTCCTGTTATGGCCATCTTGTCCATTGCTTGTGTAATTTTATTGTTTTCTGCATTAAAATTTGTTTCTACTAAAACATAATTAAACAAATAGCAGACTTCAGAAATAAATTAGCATTTGCATATAATATATACAAGAGGGCTGTGCTGAAGGCTTTTGGTAGGGACTCTGTGTATTTCTGATCTTCTGGATGCCTATAACAGAATATTTGCGAGGTTAAGATGGGGAGTATCAGTTTTGATGGAAGATTTTGTGCTTAAATGTAGCAATTAGAAATTCACTAGGTGCTAACATTGGCATTAATCTATAATTTTGTTGGAGCAATTTGGTGCTTTCCTGGAAACACCTTTTACTCTCCCTCCCTTTCCCAGCTCTTTTTTGTTGTTTTCTCTTTCCTGCTTGATAAGAGAGATGCCAGCTTGTATAGGACTATCTGATGACTTTGAATCTCTGTGTTTACATATTTTTGCAGACAAGGCTTTCGTATACGCCAGAGCAAATTAATCAAGAATGTTACGTCGATGTGAATGCTAACAAAGCTGTCTTTGACAGTCTGAGGAATAACCTAAAAGTTTCTTATGATGGGAAGAGCTTCTCTTATAAGGTAAGTGTGAATTTTACCTAACTACATGCCCGAGTAGACCAGGATGCCTATGATTTTATATATCATTTGAATTATTTATAAATGGCCTTCTTGTTTAACCTTCATTAAGGATGACATCTTCACTTGTATTTTTTTATCTGTAGTCCAAACATCGCATCATGGACAAAAAACAGCTTCTGTCCTTAGTACGGAAATTTTCAGAGGGTATACCGGTCATTGATCTCAAGGATGCTTACCCAAATGTGATGGACGATTTACAGGTATATATTATTTGTACATTTTCGACTTATTTGATGAATCATGGTATAGTAGATGACATCATACAATACTTTTACATATCTTAGAGATTCCTCCCCCTACCCAAAAAATTATGTGACTGTCTTTGTGTGCGAGAGAGAGGTCCCAGTGTTTTGATGTTATACCTTGTAAAGTACACGGATGGAATGCCCATGGGTCTTTATAACTTTTTTGCATATTTAGGGAATTTGAGGAACTACAGAGAATTGAAATTTTCATTTCTCTTTAGCCCTATTGCTTTTACCGAGGCCATTATGCCGGAACCTGTTAGGAACCGTTCGTAATGCCTTTAGCTTGGTATGGTGACCCCTAAAGAGACTTCTACATCTTTGGTCTTAAAGATGTCGTAATAGATTTCTTCCTTCTTTTGATTTTATGAAGGAAAATGGCTATGTATCTTGTTTTTTCATCCGAACTTTCAGTTTTTGGTCGAGGCTTCTGTGTCTGCTGTTGTATGCTGCGATTTAAATTGTAGTCTCTGGATTGCTACTCTTACTGTGGAATCTTAGAAAGAGAAATTATTTTCTAGGCTTTGAAAGCTTCGGGTGATATCTGGCTGCTTTCAAACTTTGATTCACAAGAGGACATAGCATATCCAAACGACCCCAGGTTGCCTGCCTCCAAGGTTGACGATGACCTTAAGGTGCTCTTTAGGGGGATTGAGTTGCCGCGTGATATGATTGACATTGAGAAAGAGCTCCAGAAGAATGGGATGAAGCCGGCCACCGATACTGCAAAAAGAAGGGCCTTGGCACAGAGTCAAGGCATTCCTAGCAAATCCAAACCCAAGAAGAAGAAGCACGAGATCACAAAGAGGACCAAGCTTACCAACGCCCATCTGCCGGAGCTTTTCCAGAACCTAAAGAACTAGGTCAAGCCGTCCTCTTTGGCAAGTTGCGTGGTTATACTCTCGAGGCAAAACCTTTTGGGTAGGGACTTCGAATATGTGATTGCATTTACAATCATGAAGTTTATGTGAAAGGTCTCTGATATGTTGTGGCTTGTGTGGTCCAAAGAGTGTATTAAAACAAATGTATTAATCAGATTAGCCAAGTGACAACTATTAATGCTAGTGAAAAACACTTGGAGAATCAAAACGCCGCCTTTGACTGTAAACGAGGTTTCCAGGGACTTGTTTGCCAAGCACCCCTCAGAAAAGGAAGTTAAAGAGGCACAAGACATACCTGAAAGGCTTCAATCAACGTATTTTTTTGGCATAAGCTGCTGTCAATGTTTTAAAGGGCAAAGGCGTGGATGGGACGTTTCATTGATAGTCCTGTCTAGGTGAAACCCTTGAGGTTTGAGGCGAAACCTTAAGAAACCTAATTTTTTTAATACACACGTGTGTGTGTGTGTGTGTGTGTGTGTGTGTATTTAATACTTTGTAAAAACTCTTAACTAAAAGTAAACATAAAAGAAGATGGTGGGGAAATAATTATTAACAAAGTGGCGTAATAAAAAGTATAGAAAAATGTAAAGTGAACAGTAAAGAAGATAATGAGGTAATAAATATCAGCAAAGAGGGATAATAAATGTAGCAAAGTGGGTAATAAAAAGTATAGAAAAATGAAAACTTAAATAAAACCCTAGCTATCTTCATCTTCTTCGTTGGGCGAACTCTACAACTCAAGAGAATTCCAAATTTCTACAACTTAAAAAAGAAGATGCTCCTCAGGCGCACCCCACGACGCCTAGGCGAGTATTTTGCCGACTCCCAAAAAACAGAGGCGAAAATGTTGTTGCCCCGCCTCTAAGGCCGCCTAGGCGCGCCCCTAGGCGAGTTTTTTAAAACTCCTGTAGATATTGGTTAGGTCAGTTAGTAGTGAGTGCAGTGTGGTCATTTTTTCATTGCACAACTAGTTGGGATTCCCCATCTCGTAAGTTAGAATAGTTTGGAATATACATTATGGTCTTGTTATGCTAAATAATAATAGTTCCCGAAAGGGCAATTTGGTAACTTCAATAACTAAGCGCCAATTTTAAACCCACAAATTTAAAAGTTCGTTTATTTCCCTGTCCACCCATTTTATACCGGAAGAGATCGTCCCCCTAATTTGATATAACCCACACTCACAAGACTCGCAGAAAGTAAACCACAGGAATCACAGGATCACGCAACGCCACGATGCTCATTCAATCTCAGTGCTCCGTACTCTCTCCCATTCGCCTCACAAACCCCCGTCGCCGGTGCCTTCTCATTCCCCGCCCTGCCCCTTTTAACGGTAATACGAATTTCTTAGTTTCGACTCGGTTTTTTGTTCTTTGTTCTTCAGTGTTTTTTTTGTTGGGATTTTTTGGTGCAATTTTAATTATCTATGGTCAGTTTTCCGATCGTACGGAGTTGTGAGAACATGGCTGGGGAAGAAAAAGAATGGGGAAGTGTTGGTTTCGGCTACGGAGGAGCAGAGCTCGAGCCTCAATGTGCAGAAGAAAAGGTTCATAACTCTTCCAATTGTTGTCATTATAATCCTATTCGTGTTCTGAACTTTTATTTTTTTCATGTAAAATTGAGATTGGCTTGGTGGGGTTGAATTTCAACGGAGCTTCATTGGCGTAGAGAGCCCATCTCTCACAGTTCTATGTTTTGAATTGCATCTTGTGTCACATTATACAATCATGTCACGTAGAAGGTGGATTCACTTGTTTTACGAAAGTTATTATGTCTAGTTATTATCAGACATGTCAACTGTCGCATAATGTGGTCACAACATATGTGGTCATGTGGTGTTACTAGACATTATCAATTGTCACACCTGTTTTTACATGCAAACGTAATGTTCTTGTACTTTCCACAGGAAAATTGTGGAACACGTAAGCCTGCTCAAAGCGAAGCAGGATTTATCTGATGACGAAGAGAAGGATATGCTGGATTATCTCTATACAACCCAGTATCAAATGCGAGGCATTCTCGCAATATCACTAGGTGAGTTTTACTCAAAATACTTGGTTGATTTTGGTGGCTTTTCTTTCTTTGTCCGATTTGCACTATTACAAGGGCTTATATGTTCTCCATCGCTCATTTAGGACGTGTCTCTGATCAGAATCCTGACAAGTATACCCACGCTGTCTACATGCGCTTCCAGAGAAAAGAAGACATTGGCAAGTTTTACGAGAACCCTTTCTACATGCGAGTTCTGAAGGAGCATGTATTCCCTTACTGCCATGTATGCCCTGACATGTAAACACCGACACTCTGTTCTTTAGGCTTCGATTTCTGTTAATTTTGCATTTAATAATTTTTTCAACTTATTGGACTGGAATTTATGGTACATACACAGGAATTGCTTACTGTCCACTACGAATCTGAAGTAGAAGATGATATTGTTCCAATATTCCGCAAAGGAGAGGTTTGAAACGACATCCTTACTGGTTTTTGTTTTATTTATGCAATACAATCCTATTGGGATTGGGGACTACATAATGCACATGCAGAAAAGAGTGTAAATGCTTGCGATTATACAGGACTTGCTTACTGTCAATTAAATTTTACTATCCCTTTTAACTAAATTGGTTAGGATCAAACTTTTGAATTCTCATTCCACATCTTAATATATCCATATGATTTATGTTTGTCGGTTTTGGGTGTAAAAGAAATCTCAAAAGGGAATGCTATGCTAACTACCCTTGCAAGCAGGAATTCAACTTCGGTGTGGAATTTGTGCTTCTGCTATCGTTTGTTGATAGTGCATCTTCTGGACTTGTGGAAGAGGCATTTGTTTCTTTGGAAGAACTGATTGTGGGATTTCCATCCTTGATTGTCCAATCTACTCGAGGTTTGCTTGAGCTAAAAGCCATCTCTTTATACTTTTCACTCTTCGTGGAAAATAATTCACTTGAACCCTAAAACAAGGCATCTCGATTTTGTCAACTCTTGTTTCTAGGTTGTTTTGGTTGTGTTTATATAACATTTATTCTGGTGAAATAGTGGAAAAATTCGTACTTTTGTTACAAAGTATCCCTATGGTAACTTGTTACTATTTCGTTGGCAGGTCTGAATCTTAATCTCAGCAGCAAGGAGTATACACATGGAGTAGTGATCAGATTTCGGTCCTGTGAGCGCTCGTTGCCTTATTTAGATTCAGATACATGCTGCCTTCACTTTGATAACTTTCATTCACTGTATAACTTGTAGTTGACGCTTTTGAGATATTCATGGGAAGCTCAGAATACAAAAAAGTAAGTAATGTACTTGAATCCAATTTTCCCCATCCACTGTGGCATGAACTCGCTTATTACAAGTGCGTTTTTATCTAATCTTACATGATGAAAAATACCGTTCTTCCCAATCTTTTGGCTACATTCTTAGCTCTTTTTGTTCTTTCAGCGTCGTTTTTATATATATAATTATGATCCCCGGCTAATTTAAGGTTCAAGACACATTTTGGGATCGTAGTTCTAGGTTTGTCTCTGTTTCATTCAACCAACACATCTCTAACATTCGGAGATTTTACCAAACTGCAGATATGGAAGTCGAAATTCGAGCAAATCACTCGGAAAACAATTTCTGTTCATTTTTCAGTTCATCCAGTTGGCAATGAGATTATGTAGAGAGGATCCTGTGAGGTTTGTTACTCTTATTCATCAAAACCGAAGAGTATACGAAAAGAGGTATATCTCATAACATTCATATGTGTCCCTGCAGGGTTTTGAGCATGCATTCTTGCTCAATCTGTTTAATTCAAGCACTAAGTATGCAAGCTGGTTTCTCCATCTTTGTTCTTTCAACCAGGTACTCACTCCGTCTTCTTCAAAATCCTCGTACGGGATTACATTAATCTAATCCGTCCAATTCTTCGAGATTACAAGCGAAAATTGTGCATCGTACTGTAGGAATGTACGTATTTTTTCTTGTATCTTGAATGATTTATCAGTCAAACTTCCATAGCGCTTGTTGCTTGCAACATTAACCTTCTATCTGGTTTCTGAATGACTTATAGGATCCTTCCAAATGCGTTGTTTGACTTCGTTACAGAAAAAAACTAAAAACGCATAATAATATGCAACTAAATTATTAATATTATGCATTTCAGATAATTTTATACTCCATAAGAA
The DNA here is from genome assembly GCA_036320875.1 of Cotoneaster glaucophyllus. Lineage (NCBI taxonomy): Eukaryota > Viridiplantae > Streptophyta > Magnoliopsida > Rosales > Rosaceae > Cotoneaster > Cotoneaster glaucophyllus. The sequence goes on from CM070060.1 coordinate 16,357,328, forward strand.
TCCAAATTGTGTTCCACCAAATTCAAGCCAAAAATCAATTACGTGTTTGCATGTTCACTTCTTATGTTAACAACTTCTTGTTGGTGACGCAACTCCAGTTACCTAGTCATGTCTTGACAAGTCTTGTACTTTGAAAAAAAAAAATCCTTTCCGGCAAAGAACTTGGTTTGTTGGTTCTCACCTTTTTTCTTACAACTCTTTGATTCCTAATTTTAAGCTTTTTATTTTTTATTTTATTTTATTACAAGTGATATTACTAATCTGAGCTACACTAAAATGAGAGAAGGGTTTGAATCCGAGCAGTAGTGGATTGGAAGAGGAAGACCCTATCCACTGATTCCCAATTTTAGAATTTTTTTTTATTACAAGTCATATTACTAATTTGAGCTACACTAAAATGAGGGACGAGTTTGAATCTGAGTAGTAGGGAAAACTAATGAAAATGGCTTGAAAACTTTGAGTTTTAACGATAAGGACAAAATAAAGGGTAAAGTGAATAGTACCAGGTTTGACTTTTTATTTTAAAAATGTGATTTTTCGTTAAAATGAATAGTACCGTGAACTTTTCGTTAAAACTCCCTTAAAAGAAAGACCCAATCCGCTGATTCTTAATTTTAATTTTAATTTTTTCCAAGTGATATTAATGATATGAGCTACACTAAAATTAGAGAAGGGTTTAAATCTGAGACATCGTACATTGGAAAAGAAAGACCTTATTCAATGATTCCTAATTTTTAATTTTTTTTTTATTACAATCGATATTACTAATATAAGCTACACTAAATTGAGGGAATAGTTTAAAATCCGAGCCGTAGTGGATTGGAAAAGAAAGGCCCATTCATTGATTTTTAATTTTAAACTCTTTTTGTTACAAGTGAAACACTAAAATAAGGGAAGGGTGTGAATTCGAGCCATAGTTGTTTGGAAAATAATGACCCGATCCAATGATTCCTAATTTTTAAAGGAAAAACTAATGAAAAGTTCAAAAAAACTTCCCTTTTAACGAAAGGCCTTTTTAAAGGTATAGTGAATAGTGTCAGGTAAAGGTAAAAAAGTGGGTTTTCGTTAAAAGTGAACAATACCGGGAGTGTTTTGTTAAAACTCCCAATTTTTAATTGTTTTATTGCAAGCAATATTACTAATATGAGCTAAATTAAAATGAGGGAAGAGTTTGAATCCGAGCTGTAGTGGATTGGAAAAAGAAAAGGAAAAATGAAAAAAGAAGATCTTATCCATTGATTTCTAATTTTAAATTTTTTTATTACAAGTGATATTACTAATTTGAGCTACACTAAAATGAGGGAAGATTTTGAATCAAAGTCGTATCCATACACTGATTCCTAATTAATTTTTTTTTATTACAAGTAATATTACTAATATGAGCTACACTTAAATGAGGGAAGAGTTTGAATCCGTATTGATTGGAAAAGAAAGTCCATATATACTGATTCCTAATTTATTATTTTTTATTACAAACGATATTACTGATCTGATAAACACAAAAATGAGGAAAGGGTTTGAATCCGAGCCGTGGTGGTTTGGAAAAGAAAGTCCCTATCCACTGATTCCTAATTTAAAATATTTTTTTTTACAAGCGATATTACTGATCTGAGCTACACTAAAATGAGGAAGAGTTTGAATTCGAGCTATAGTGGTTTGGAAAATAAAGACCCTATCCATTAATTCTTAATTTAATTTTTTTTTATTATAAACGATATTACTAATATGAGCTACATTAAAATGAGGGAAATGTTTGAATGTGAGCCATAGTGGATTGGAAAAGAAAGACCATATCAACTACTAATTTTATTTATTTTTTATTTACAAGCCATATTACTAATATGAGCTATAATAAAATGGAGGAAGAATTTGAAACAAGGGCAGTAGTGGATTGGAAAAGAAAGACCAGAAACAAGAGTTGTAATGGATTGGAAAAGAAAGACCATATAGACTAATTCTTAATTAACTTTTTATTTTTATTACTAGCGATATTACTAATCTAAGCTATACTAAATTCTTTGAATCCGAGCCATAGTGGATTGGAAAAGAAAGACCGTATGCGCCACCAGGGGCCAGAGGAATCGACCACTTGCTATATATTTTTAATATTGTTTTGTTCATTTAGAATAATATTTTTCATGTGCTAAAGAAAATAATAATTTTACTCCCGAGAACATGTGCAAAATCTCCAGAAATCAAGTGCAGATTATATGTGCATGCTAATAGCTTTTAATCATTTGAATCCAAAACTGTTTACAGAATTACACACTTTCTTCATAAACTACGTTCACTCTTAACATTTTTCACTAGAAGAAAAGGAAATGATTTACACCAGAAACTGCAAAAATAATACTGTATGACTGAGAATACGCAAATATAGTTGCAAGAAGGCTGATCAGTTGTGAAGTGGGTTTGGTCCCTGTGGAACTTCTCGTAGGGAAACGCCGGTAACTCGGTCGGTCACGCGAGATCCCTCCTCTGGAGCTTCTCTGGAGACATGCCATGAATTTCTGGAGTAGAATCCAGTTTTTTCAGTTTGCTTGGCTCCTTCAAATTTCATTCTATCGATGCGACGATAACTCGATATCTGACTGATCATAAGCATGATCATGAAGGCCACACATACAAATCTGAGATGCTGAATTCTCATCATTCTATAAGATGAAGATTCCGGGGAACTAAGTTTGTTTCTCATTTTTCAAATGGAAGCAGCTGGTGTGAAGGTTTTTAATATGAGACGAGGCAGCTTGTGGTAAAGATGAAATGACAAAAATGCCCAATATTTCGTCTCAAATTTCGGAAAATACCATTTAACTAACCTAACTGCTCAAATTGTGGAAACCGATCATCTTGCTCTTGTTATCTTATTCGGTTGTTTGGGCAGTGATTTTCACTCTTGTTTTCTCGTTCTGCACTCTTATTTTGTCTTTGATTTATTCAATTGAATACATAAAAAAGAAATTAGTGTCAGAAAAGAAAAATGAAGTGCAGAAATCACTCGCTTGTTTCATGCATTTAGATGGTCTTTTCAAGTTTCAACTACTCTTATCAAAAGATGACTTCTCTTGCATTCGTGCAGGTCATTTTGGTCAATTCAGAAAGCTTTGAATATGTTAGAGCTTTATTTATTCATTTGAGACTTGGAATATGTTAGAACTTGAAGGGTAATCTGGTCCTTTTGCACCCAATGAAGTGTTAATTTGAAAAACGGTTTTGTCAGGGGCTGCAAGAGTTGACTTTTACATTAATTGTGTTCTCTTCTCCCTAATCTCCATTAGTTTGATAATTTAATTTGTGCTGTAATTATTGGTGAAGAGTTGAGGTATGGTCAGAGACACTTGGTGCAAGATCCGGTTGACGAGTGGCACTTCTCCGCTATCTGTACTGGGAGCCATTTTTCTCACAATCCTAAACTTTGGAGCATGTTCACCATTATTTAATCATCTATCATATGTCATTTTATTTAATTTTGGTTAGCGTTTTTTTTAATTGAAAAAGTAATATTTAATATAAAAATTAACTAAAATTAAATGAAATAACACATAATAAATGAGTAAGTGTACGATAAACATATACCGTAATTATAGTGGTAAGTAAAAATGCTCCCAGTGTACTTGATTATATAATTCTAATTAATTGGATATTAAATGATAACAAGTTGTACCATGTAGACACAAACACAACAACCCAAAATGTGGGCTCCTTTCGATCCTTCGTCATCATTCTTCCAATCTAAATCGTAGGGTCCACAAAATATAAAAAAAAATAGAAGCATAATATGCTCCTCTTCGCTAAACTTTTGAAAAGGGGTCAAAATTCTCTTTGTGAGTTCTCAAACACGTTTGTGGTACTCCATACACTTGAGATGGAGCCTCCCCTTCCCCCTTTTTATTAATAAAAAAAATATACGTCCTCTAAAGGAGCTACGCAGACCTGGCAATTCCTGACACGATCCGATAACCCGACACGACACGACACGAAATTAACAGGTGTTCGGGTCGACACGATAACGAATCAGGTCGTTATCGGGTAACCCGATAAGCACCTGTTAATATAACGGGTTGGTTCGGGTATACATGTGGGTAACACGATACACGATAAGCAGAATATTAATTTAATAATTTTATAACTCTAAAAAATACTATAATAATTATATATATATATATATATATATATATATTAATTTAACAATTTTATACCCCTAAAAACTATAATAATTATATATACTATAATAATTATACCCCCAAAATATTAACTATAATAATTTTATATATATATATATTAAATTTTAAATTAAATTTTATACCCCTAAAAACTATAATATTTAATATGCATCCGCCATTTGAAGAAAAATGGAGGGAAAAAGTTTTCAAAAATAAAAGGGAGGGAAAAAAGAAAATGATAAGAAAAAGAAACAAAAAAGAGAGAGAAAGATGGGTGTACTGTGTAGTGTAGGTGTAGCATCCGCCCCTTGAAGAAAAAGGGCGGGAAAAAGTTTTCAAAAAAAAAAAAAAAAAAAAAAAAAAGGGAGGGAAAAAAGAAAATGATAAGAAAATGAAACAAAAAAGAGAGGAAAAGATGGGATACGCATCATACGAAACTAATTTAAACGATCCAACCATCAAACATGTTTGTATATGTTTCGAGATCGCATACGCCAAAAATTGCAAAAAAAAAACATTCAGAGATCAAGTAACGGGACAAAACTTTTCGACGGTTATAAACGAAAAATCACGATTTAACGGTTATTTTAACTCCGATTTTGATAATTTTTTACAGCTACACACTCCTTGACCCTATATGAATACAATGAATGAACTCGATCTTCAATTTTAAATATTTACACTAGTGGATACCACAAAATCTTATGTTATACTTAATGAAAGTATAAATAAATTCTTAAGTATTAGTGAATCTATTGTTTTGATGGGATACGCATTCTACGAAACTAGTTTCAATGATCCAACCGTCAAACATGTTTGTATATACTTCGAGATCACATACGCCAAAAATTGAAAAAAACAAACATTAAGAGATCAAGTAACGGGACAAAACTTTTCGACGGTTATAAACGAAAAATCATGATTTAACGGTTATTTTAACTCCGATTTTGATGATTTTTTACAGCTACACTCCTTGACCCTATATGAATACAATGAATGAACTCGATCTTCAATTTAAAATATTTACAATAGTGGATACCACAAAATCTTATGTTATACTTAATGAAAGTATGAATAAACTCTTAAGTATTAGTGAATCTATTGTTTTGATGGGATATGCATTCTACGAAACTAGTTTCAACGATCCAACCGTCAAACATGTTTGTATATACTTCGAGATCACATACGCCAAAAATTGAAAAAAACAAACATTAAGAGATCAAGTACGGGACAAAACTTTTCGACGGTTATAAACGAAAAATCACGATTTAATGGTTATTTTAACTTCGATTTTGATGATTTTTTACAACTACACTCCTTGACCCTATATGAATACAATGAATGAACTCGATCTTCAATTTAAAATATTTACAATAGTGGATACATCAAAATCTTATGTTATACTTAATGAAAGTATGAATAAACTATAATAATTATATATATTAATTTAACAATTTTATATCCCTAAAAACTATAATAACTATATAATATAATTATATATATATATATATATATATATATAATGTTTTGAAGTAATATTTGTAATATCCTTGCACATTTAATATTTGTAATAGATTAGTAGTGTATGGATTTTTTTTTATTAGGCTTTTATTTTCGAGTGTAGATGTAGTACTTAAACGAAAAATGTGTTTTAATCAAGGTTCTAAAAGGCGCTAGGCGCTAGTCGGGCGGCGGGATGGGGCCTAGCGCCTAGGCGGCTAGGCGGAGCCTAGGCGGGCGACTAGGCGGACTAGGCGGATTTAAGTAAATCTATTCTATTTCATGTAAATAAGTGTCTGTTTATACTTAAAATATACATAATTTCGTCATAAACTAGAAAATAGAATGACATCTATATTATGAAGTATTGGAACAATGAAAACATAGGGAGCAAACATATAATGTGTGTTTATTTAAGTATTCAATAAGTCTCTTACAATTTATTGGAATCAATAAAATGCAAAAAGAAAGTTATCTATTTTTTATCTAAGTGAGTTGCAACCTAGGCAGGTGTCTAGGCGGGCTAGGCGGGTGCCTAGGCGGTCTAGGCGGGCGCCTCAGCAGGTCTGGGTGGGCTAGGCGGATGCCTAGGCGGTCTAGGCATTAATCGGGGCGGTGACCAGCCGCCTAGCGCCTAGGCGGTGCTAGGCGGGGATTTTTAGAACAGTGGTTTTAATGTTTTGAAGTAATATTTATGTGGCAATGTGTGGTATGTGCAAATTTAAGGAAATTTTTTTTTCTTTCTTAACGGGTCATAACGGGTCGGGTCACTTTACCCATTGGGTAAAGTGACCCGACCTGTTAAGGACCCGTTAAGATAACGGGTGTGACACGACACGACCCGTTAAGATAACAGGTGTTACACGAAAACGACACGAACACGACAGACACGACCCGTTTGCCAGGCCAGGAGCTACGATGGATGGGCTGTAGCTCAGGGAGAATTTGTAACAATATGTATGTATTTTAGGTGCATAGCCTTATACAATAGACAAAAAAAAGTGCGAAAATAATTTTTTTTTGGGTTTATATCACAAATGGTCCCTGAAATTGACCCCATCAATCATGATGGTTCCTGAAATTGACCCCATCAATGTAGTCTCTGAATTTTAACCCCGCGAATCAATGTCATCCTTCTGTTAGTGTTCCGTCCAAATTAACTTTAAAAAATGTTAGAGAACCAATTTTTCATGGTAAAATGACCAAAAATAACCCTGTTACTTATAATTTTACTTACTACCTCTCTTTTCTTTTTTCCATCTTCACTTTTCTCTCCATGTTTTAATGGATTTGATGCTAAAACTAAAATAAAAACAAAAAAAGTGGGAAATTTCAATTTTTCTTAATATCAAGTAAAAAAGAATTCTAGCTAGGTTAGCTCCATTCCTTTTTAAAAAAAAAGAAATTGGGTACCACCTTTTTTTTCAAGTAAAATTATAAGTAACAGGGTTATTTTTGGTCATTTTACCATGAAAAGTTAGTTCTCTAACCTTTTTTAAAGTTAATTTGGACGGAACACTAACAGAATAACGACATTGATTCGCGGGGTTAAAATTCAGGGACTACATTGATCGATTTTCAATTTCAGGGACCATCATGATTGATGGGGTCAATTTCAGGGACCATTTGTGATATAAACCATTTTTTTTTATTCAGTGGACTTTATGTTATTTTCAATTAATTTTTTAAGATTGTCTTTACTTCTACTTTCATTGTTTTGTTTTGCTAGTTGCGTGGTTATAGTTAAGATAGTCTATGTATTAAGTTTTCTATCTTCTCCTTATGTTTGCATCTAAACATATGTGAAACCGGATGATTTATTATAATTTTTTTGCAGTTTGCAATTGTGAAGCTTATTGAGTTCATACCAAGCAAACTTTAAAATATACGAATAAAAAAATTAAACTTAAATTTTTGCATACAATCTATATGTAGCAAAAAAAATGTCCTTTGATTTTAGGATATTTTTTTAGTTAACACACCCATAAAAAAGTTTATGTTCTCCGCCCTTGTATAAATCAACAATTGACATCATTTATGCGACTACGAAAAGTAAAGTTAATTAAACATTATTAGTAGAACAATAATTATATCCGGAAGAAAGACTATGCAACCCATTGTAGTTAAATTTTTTTTATTTGGGTAGAATGAGAAACTAGCTAGTAATAATGTGATTCGAATTCGTTTTTGGGGAGAACGATATTATCTACACTAAAGGAGAGGAAGGCTTAAACTCTTAATGAGTTAGCAATAATGTCATTCAAATTCGCCTTTAGCGATAATCAAACCTAAGACATTTCACTTACAAATGAAGAGGAATATCACTAAATCATAGTACTAAGTGACATCTAGTTTTTTTTGTTTTTTGTTTTTTGTTTTTTTTTTTTTTAAAGAGAAATGATAGTGGTTTTATTTCAATTTATAATAAACTCATACAATTTCGGCAAGAGTATCCAGAATCAGGTCCGGAGGTTCCTCATACCAACAAAAAACAAAATTTAAATAAGAAGCGTACTTGGCCACGCAGTGTGCCGCTACATTGGTGGATCGGCGAATGTGACAAATCTGAGAAGCTTCAAATCCCCACAAACTAACTCTGATATCCTCCGCTATCTAATCCACGTGAGAAGACCCCATCTTAAGGCTGCCAATGGCCTGAACAACCTGCTAAGAATCACTTTCCAAAACAATCCTCCGCACATTTCGTTGCATAGCCCAGCAGAAACCATCTCGAACAGCAAGTAATTCTACTATCGTGGTATTAGATGCATACGGTATTTGGCGAACGAAACCTCCAGCATAGCTACGGACTTCGTTGTGAAATACCGCACCAACACCTCCCATATTAGTAGCAGCACCAAATGACACATCTACATTGATCTTTATCCAACCTGCTGGTGGGGGTCTCCAGGAAGTCAATGCTTGGGTAGGACGGGATTGTGATGCAGGCATGGCCTTCAGGAAGTCTTGTAGGTGCAACTTGGTCAGCTGACTCACCAAAGCTGGACTATCAAGCTTACCGTCCCATAAAAGACAATTTCTGGCCAGCCATATAGAATGAATAAGCATTAGGAAAAGATTCAACTGACCTGCAGGGAGTGAGGCAAGACACATAGCAACCCAATCACACACAGAAGAATGGATCGAAGGGCTTGAACCCAATTTCAAATGGGAGGAGACAAAAACCGCTCGAGCAAATGGACAATCAGAAAAAACGTGTAACGCTGGCTCTAGGGAGGAACAATGGTTATGGCGGACGGGTACCCACTGTTATTTATCTATAACCGTTTATACTCATACCCGTATAACCGTTTACCCGTTGGGTAATTACCTAAACGGTTATACCCATACTCATAACCGTTTATAAACGGTTAACCATACTCATAACCGCGTACCCATTTAACCTTAACTGTATACCCGTTTATCCATACCCCTTTACCCCGTTATCCATTTTTACCCCATTTACCACTTTTTGCGCCTATTTACATTTTTTTAGGAAGTTTTAACAAAACACTCATGGTACTGTTCACTTTTAACAAAAAATCACATTTTTACCTTTACCTGACTCTATTCACTATACCTTTAAAAATAGCTTTTCGTTAAAAGTAAATTTTTTTTTGACTTTTCATTAGTTTTCCTTTTTTTTTTAACCGTAACCGTATACAACTCCAATAATTGAAATAATAAAGACGAACGATAGTTTTAATCAATCAAGGTGATATAATATATTTGCTATTAATTGATTGTTTTACTAACAAAATACCTTTCATTACTTGAGCAAGCATATTGGAAAGAAAATTCATGTATTTTCGACATATTTTTCTTCTATACCCAAGCAAGTATTCAATTATAACATTCATATGATTACAAAGTAAAGCTTCTAAAAACTCAAGGTAGTCATTATCTTGAATACTAGATGATTTAAAGCTCCAAAATATTTCAAAACTAAACACTTTCGAACACTAATTCTTTAAGCACATTCAATCACAAAGTCTCATCGACTCGTTGTCACCAAAAGAGGCCTACAAAAGAAATGTATAAATTGAATTATTATCCCAAAAGAAATATTTTTAACCAGAGGTGTTGGCATATAGGAGGAAATTGTTGGAAAAATTTATGGAAACTGCTATATATTTTATTATAAATTATTAAATAATACACAATAAAATCTCTACAAATGCAAGAAGAACAAGGAATAGAAGAACCTTAAGAGATCGAGGCTAGAATTTGATTCTATAGCCTTAAGACAAGACCGCCCCTCAATGGTGCCTCAAGGTTTGCATTGACAAATGTCTCCCAGGATACAACGATCTTTCTCTTTGCGGAAGTAGCACTCAAATCCACAAAGAACAGCGAACCAAAAGTGTTTAAAACTCTCTCTTTCTTGAACACTAAATTACTCTAACTTCTATATGATTTTGGATGCAAAAGTATATCTAAAATGCTTGACTTGGTGGTCTATTTATAGGCTTTGACATGTCCATCCACTCCAGCCCACCTAATTGCCTGGCACCCAGTCCAAGCCAGGCAACAGACCAGCCCAAAATTGACAGACCTTGGGACTGGGCTGTATGACGACATGCTGACGTCAGGGATGGAATTGGCAGCTTGGATCTACGGATGCGATGCAGCCGTGAAGTGTGAGTCCACAGCGCGGTGGTGGGGGGGAGGGGGAGGGGAGGGAGAGAGAGAGAGAGAGAGCGTTCGAACCCGAAGAGGAATTCGAATCGCTGAGAGAGATCTAGCAGCACCGAAACCCTTGGACCCGCAAAAGCGAACAAAGGGAGAGAGATCTGAGGAGAGCTCAAGCTCTCGGCTTCAATGGTAGGACCTCGCACCATGCACCGATGCCGCATGCAAGACCACGTGAGCTAGAAAAGAGAGGGAGGAAGAGAAAATAGATAGAGAGAAGGAAAGAGAGAGAGAGAGAGAGAGATAGAGATAGAGAGAGAGGAGAGAGAACCGGCTATTCGTTTTTGTAATTAGGCTATTTTATTTAAAATCATTATTTTAATTGAAGATTCATTTTATTTAATCATATTTTAATAAAATGAACTAGGCTATTTTTCGTTAGGGGTGGAGATGCTTTGGCCTATTACTGTTTACTTTGGTCTATTACTGTTCATTTGAGTGGATAAATGCGCTGGGTGCTGGCACCCAGTCTTAGGGGTGGAATTGCTCTAACTTCTATATGATTTCTGGATGCAAAAGTATATCTAAAATGCTTGACTTGGTGGTCTATCTATAGGCTTTGACATGCCCCCTTTTCAAAGGTTGCGCCTGCTTCCAAAAGGCAAAGGACGCAACCCTTGTTCAAAATTGCGTCTGCAACACAAAGGTTGTGTCTGACAAAGATGCAACCTTTTACAAAGTTGCATCTGTTTCCAAAAAGAACAAAGGTTGTGACCTTTCAAACATACATGACCCTTGAAAGCTGTCGGTCAAACCCATCCATGACCACTTTAATTTTCATTCACTTTAATGTTTAATATTCAAATATTAATAATACTAATATTTAAATATTAAATTTCTAACAATCCCTACATGAATGAAAATTAATAAAATTTAATGCAAATGAAGATGCAGACACTTAGAGAGAGTTTAATTGGACAAATACCGTATGGGGAGAGGTAGCTTTTGGCTTTGAACCTTCCTTAGTGAAATATTATTGGATTTACTAGCTAATCAGTGAACGCGATGTCTTGAACTGCTCAGCCGTTGATGTAAACCAAGACAATAATATTCACACAGTATTCCTCCGAACACATATGATTCTACGGTTGTGTTCATTTTGGCCCTGAACAATTCCCGGTAATCCTGAGTGCTTTAGAGAATTCAGCCTTGTAATTCTCATAGAAACGGCCACTTTTCACGCTCATGTAGGCGATATCCCATTAAGAGTATCCTGCACAATACCCCACTTGTTATTTCCAAGTATAGGAATCATTAAAAGCAAAATTTATCCTAAACACGCTGCAGATAACACTGTTTCATCATAGGACATGGGTAGGAGATTATCTCCGCAGTGCTCCCACTGAATCATCCACAATTCGGTTGTCCCTTTGAACCTAGATCTTGGGATCTCCAGTCAGCTAGGTTGGGTTGCCATTATGGCGATTCTTAAGACATAGACTTTAAACCCATTCCCCTCGATGATTTATAAACTTGCTCTCTAGTCAAACCTTTAGTAAGCGGATCCGCTATATTTTCTTTTGACTTTATGTAATCAATGGTAATTATACCGCTTGAGAGAAGTTGCCTAACAGTATTATCTCTACGACGTATGTGTGGAGACTTACCATTATACATATGATTTTGTGCCCTTCCAATCGCTGATTGACTATCACAATGTATACATATGGCGGGCACCGACTTCGGCCAATTGGGAATATCCTCTAAGAAATTACGAAGCCATTCAGCTTCTTCCCATGCTTTGTCTAAAGCAATGAACTATGATTCCATAGTGGATCTAGCTATACACGTTTGTTTAGAGGATTTCCATGAAATGGCTCCGCCTCCCAGAGTAAAAACATATCCACTCGTGGACTTCAAGTCTTGTGTATTAGATATCCAATTAGCATCACAATATCCTTCAAGTACTGCTGGATATCTTGTGAAGTGCAATCCATAGTTCTGCGTAAATTTCAAATAACCAAGAACCCTTGCAATTGCCTTCCAATGATCCTGGATTACTTGTATATCTGCTCAATCTGTTAACTGAATATGCAATGTCCGGGCGTGTACAATTTGTAATGTACATTAGACTACCAATTATTCGTGCATATTCACTTTGAGATATACTTACATAATTACTAAATTTTGTAAGTATTTTCTCAATATAATGTGATTGAGATAAAATTAGTCCTTCAGACGTTCTAGAAATCTTGATTCCTAGTATAACATCTGCAACTCCCATATCTTTCATATCAAACTTACTAGCCAACATTCTTTTGGTAGATTTAATAATCTCATGATTACTACCAATAATTAGCATATCATCGACATATAGACACACAATGACATATCCCTCTTGTGTGCTTTTAGTGTAAACACATTTGTCACACTCATTTATTTTAAATTCATTTGACAACATTGCAGTGTCAAACTTATGGTTCCATTGCTTAGGTTCTTGTTTTAAACCATAAAGTGATTTAACAAGTCTACATACCTTTCTTTCTTGGCCATGCACTATGAAACCTTCAGGTTGTTCCATATAAATTTCCTCGTCCAAATCACCATTTAGAAAAGGAGTCTTGACATCCATTTGATGAATCTCAAGATTATGAATTGCTGCAATATCAATCAACATACGGATGGATGTTATCCTCATGACTGGCGAATATGTATCAAAATAGTCTAAGCCTTCTCTTTGCTTATAACCTTTGGTGACAAGTCTTGCCTTGTACTTGTCAATAGATCCATCTGCTTTCATCTTCCTTTTGAAAATCCATTTATAACCTAAAGGTTTGTTTCCAGGAGGAAGATCCACCAATTCCCATGTATGATTTTTCAGATGGATTCAATTTCAGCATTAATAACCTCTTTCCAAAATGGAGCTTCTCGAGAGGATATAGCTTCCTTATACGTTTGAGGCTCATTTTCTAGTAAGTAAGTAAGAAAATAAGGTCCAAAAGATGTTGATATCTTAGCCCTTTTACTACGTCTTGGTTCAATTTCTTGTACATGTTCTCGGTCAACAAAATTATCATTACTTTCTTTATAACTGCTATTAAAGTCATCATAAGTTCTTTTAAAAGAACTTTGTTCTTGTGCAATTTTCCATGGAAATACATTTTCAAAGAATGTGGCATTCCTTGATTAATTATTGTATTAACATGTATTTCGGGATTATCCGATTTATGTACAAGAAATCGATATGCACTACTATTTATGGCATAACCAATGAAAATACAATCAATGGTTTTAGGTCCTATTTTAATCTTCTTAGGATCAGGGACCATTGCCTTAGCTAGACACCCCCAAACTTTGAGAAATTTATAAGAAGGTTTTGTGCCTTTCCATAATTCATAAGGTGTCTTATCTAACTTCTTGTGAAGTAATTTATTGAGAATGTGGTTTGCAGAAAGCAATGCTTCTCCCCACAAATTCTGGGCTGCCCCAGAACTTATCAACATAGCATTCATCATTTCTTTCAATGTACGATTTTTGCGTTCAGCAACTCTGTTTTGTTGAGGTGAATAAGGAGCAGTAGTTTGGTGAATAATCCCATGCTGAGTACAAAATTCAGAAAAGGGTGCAACATATTCACCTCCCCTATCGCTTCTTATAACCTTTATCTTTTTGCTAAGTTGATTCTCAGCTTCGTTCTTATAATTTTTGAACACTTCTAAGGCTTCATCTTTGCTTCTTAGCAAATACACATAGCAGTATCTTGTGCAATCGTCTATGAAAGTAATAAAATATTTCTTGCCTCCTCTAGTTTGCACAAACTTTAAATCACATATATCACTATGAATTAATTCTAGAGGTTCCGTACTTCTTTCAACAGAGTGAAAAGGTGCTTTAGTTGACTTTGCTTCCACACAAGTTTCACATTTATGACTTATATCAATATGAAACTTAGGTAATAGGTCCATGTTAATTAGCCTACGGATAGTATCATAATTTACATGTCCTAACCTCCCATGCCATATATTTGGTGATTCTACAATATAAGCAGAAGAATTAACTTTATTGATAATTTTGGGTACAACAGTCATTACGTTCAATTTGAAAAGACCATCACTGAGATATCCTTTCCCAACATACATTCCACTCTTTGTTAATACAAACTTATCAGACTCAAAAACCAAACGGAAACCATTTTTGCTCAACAATGGTCCAGAGACTAAGTTCTTTCTGATATCAGGCACATGAAGCACATCGTTAAGAGTGAGTTCCTTTCCAGAAGTCATCTTTAGAATTACCTTCCCTAGGCCTTGAACCTTGGATGTAGAGGAATTCCCCATGAACAGTTGCTCTCCATGAGTAACTTCTTGATAGGTGGTAAACATTTTTCTATCAGAGCAGATGTGGCGAGTAGCCCAAGTGTCAACCCACCATTCCTTAGTGTTTCCCACCATGTTGACTTCATATACCACGGCCGCGAGATTTATGTCAGCGATCTCACTGGACAGCCTCTCTTCCTCGGTTATATGCACTTCATTACTTCTCTTTTTGGAATTGTCTTGGCCTTTGCGGTTTCGGCATTCGCCAGCACGGTGTCCTGTCTTGTTGCAAACAAAGCACTGGCCTTTGAACTTCTTGAAATTCCCTTGGCTTGAACTTTCACCAGAATGCTTCCTCTTTCTATTATTCTTTGACCCACCCTCTACAATGTGTGCCTTGGCATGCATAAGTTGACTATTAGACTTCTTTTAAGAGCCACGATTATCCTCCTCAATCCTTAATCTTACAATTAAATCCTCAAGTCCCATCTCTTTGCGTTTATGCTTGAGATAGTTTTTGAAATCTTTCCAAGCATGAGGTAATTTTTCAATTACTGCAGCTACTTGAAAAGTCTCACTTAGCGACATCCCTTCAACATGTATTTCATGAAGAATAAGTTGTAGCTCTTGGACTTGATTAATAACCTTCTTGGAGTCTGTCATCTTGTAGTCAAGAAATCGACCGACCATGAATTTCTTCATGCCAGCATCTTCAGTCTTATATTTCTTGTCAAGAGAGTTCCATAAGGCTTTTGCATTTTTACTTGGACTATACACATTGTATAGTGCATTATCTAATGCATTGAGGATGTAATTCTTGCAAAGAAAATCAGAATGGTTTCATGCATCTACTGCAGCCACTTCTTCTGCGGTAGTTCCAGACACAGGCGCATCTTCAGTAAAAAACTTTACCAAGTTCAGAGTGGTGAGGTAAAATAACATTTTCTGTTGCCACCTCTTGAAGTCTGACCCATTGAACTTCTCAGGTTTCTCACCATGATTTGTACAAGTTGGGATCACCACGGGCACAACACTCGCAACTAACGTGCTGCCCAATTTACTAGAAGAATTACCAGTATCATCCATTTTCCCTTAAGAGAGAAAGATCACACAAATAAATATATTGTAATTAAAGCAACAAAGTATTATGAAACGAACTGATGTGAAAATTACTTAACACGCAAATTAAACCCTACTTATGACAATTGTAGTATATGATGCAAGTAGGGATCGTTCTAGGCCGGGGATTAACTAGGGATGCTAATCAACACAAATTAAACTTAAAAACACAAAAACAAACTTGAAAACGTTTAAATAGACTCAAGGGACTCAAAACAGGTTTAAAAGACTCAAAACAGCTTAAAACAACCAAAAAGACTCAATTTTAGACCCAAGAAGTGATTTTGACGAAAATAAGGTAAAACTTGACTCAAAAGACTAAAGAAAACAGGTTTTGACTCAAATAACAAGATTAGATGAAAAGGGGATTGTTTTGGACGAATTTAAACTTTAAAACAGAAACTTTGTTTAAAACACTTAAGAAAAACGATTTTGATGAATTGAATGGATGATGAGTTTAGTTAGAGGATCCTTCTCCACATATGATGTATGCACATGAACCAATTTCCAATTATTATTCCTTTAGACTATGAATGACAACACTCCAAGTTAACCATGTAAGCATAAATTAACCATCATATTTTCCTTTTCTCATTGAATTGAATGAAACATGCATTACAACCAAATTATCCTTATCAAGTCCCTAACTATGATTGCATGATAGAAAACATATCAAAGGTCATTACGTTCTTTGAAAATCATAAGTGTTGACAAGGCAATTATAACTATGAATGCATGAAACTCTTGCCTAGGACTTACTTAACATGATTGTGACTAGCAACCTTTACTACTTGTGAATATAAGTTTATAACGATTAGGTGAAACTCCCTTATATTCTAGCTTCAAGTTAATGCATGCAAATTAAGTGTCGACTCCCAATTAACACACAAAAACAAGTTTTAATAACTCAGTTAAGCAAATCACATTCAAGTCTTAAGAAACAATAATTGGATGTAATCAATTCATATATAGCATATAATCATGGCTTCAAATTCACCCCCAACTAATAAGAAATTTAGCCTCTCATGTTTCCAATTACACAATAATAACTTGAATAAAACATTGAGATAAAAGAAAGACAACACCTAGAACAATGGCAGCAAAGTGCACGGCAAGGTCTTCCTCCTAGCAATTGCGGCACAAGATGGCTTTTTGAGTGAATGAGGGTGGATGAGTGCTGAATGTAGAGAGAAATCTGAGATGGGTGGTGTTTGAGAGGTGAGTGGTGAGTGAAAAAGGGTGCGGCACTTGGGTATTTATAGGGCTGAAAACTAAAAGCCACAGCAAGGGTGGATTTAGGAATTATAATGTGTAGGAGTTTTGGATTTAAAATAGGTAGAGAACTTGGACTCCAAAACCACAAAGGAAAAGGGACTTTCAAACATAATCCAAAGAGGAAAGGGACATGTTTTCCAGCAGGTTTTAGGCATCTAGAAGGGCATTTAGGCGCCAGGTTTTTAGGACAAGGGAAAGGCTTCTAGAAGGACATCTAGGCGCCACCTTTGTAGGAGAAGGTTGTGGCAGATTTGTAGGAGAGGTTTAAGGGATTTGTTGCATGTTTTTAGGCTTCTAGAACCCCCAAATTTAGGTGATAAAACCTGTTTAGAATCCCCCCTCTTTTTGGCTGAAAATAAGGTGGATAAGATAAGGTAAGGATAAGGCAAGATAAGATAAGGTTATGGATAATGCTTCTAGATAATGTTCCTTATTTCTTGCTCTTCTCTTATCTTCTAGAACTTGAACTTGTTTCTTCCTTCTTCCTAGCTGATTCCTTGTCTTTAAATCTCCAAATTCGTCCATCCTTCTTGCTTGGCTCATAAGCTATCCATCCTTGACCCAAAATAGCTCCAAATCACTCCAAATTGGCTCTTTTTGCATACTTTGTCTTTAAGCCCTGAAATTGCACGAAAATGGCTTAAAACACTATAATTAACATAATTAAGCTAATTAAATGCAAGAAAACAAGCTAACTAAGTCACATAAATATGCTCCTATCACGAACATACTTTAGTTTCTAAACACCGCAACCCACAAGATTATTTAATTAAACTTGGCTAATAAAATATAACAGTTTAACAAAACCGGAAGATATTGTTTGAAAAATTAGGGTCTAATTACTATATTAAATCACATAGAAATTAAGAAAAAATTCATGCAATTATATATCAAATAATATTTAAATTTGTTTGTCAAACAAACAGACAACTAAATAATTAATTTATAAGCATGTATCGAAATTACTATCATAATCATGAATCATTATTCATGCTTCATATAAAATTGCAAATACCAATCAGTACTATAATGCAAATGCACTGCTTCACAATATATATAACTTCGAATAGTCAATTAATATATAGGCAGCACTATTGTAATCAATATGCATAACAATATTGGACACAAGAAAGAACAAACAAAATTCTATCTCGCCAACATGTAGCAAATAAACCTAAATCTTGTCTTAAGCTGTTGGAAAAATTTATGGAAACTACTATATATTTTATTATAAATAATTAAATAATACACAATAAAATCTCTACAAATGCAAGAAGAACAAGTAATAGAAGAACCTTAAGAGATCGAGGCTAGAATTTGATTCTATAGCCTTAAGACAAGATTGCACCTCAGTGGTGCCTCAAGGTTTGCGTTGACAAATGTCTCCCATGATACAATGATCTTTCTCTTTGCGGAAGTAGCATTCCAATCCACAAAGAACAGCGAACCAAAAGTGTTTAAAACTCTCTCTTTCTTGAACACTAAATTACTCTAACTTCTATATGATTTTTGGATGCAAAAGTATATCTAAAATGCTTGACTTGGTGGTCTATTTATAGGCTTTGACATGCCCCCTTTTCAAAGGTTGCGCCTGCTTCCAAAAGGCAAAGGACGCAACCCTTGTTCAAAATTGCGTCTGTAACACAAAGGTCGCGTCTGACAAAGATGCAACCTTTTTCAAAGTTGCATCTGTTTCCAAAAAGAACAAAGGTTGTGACCTTTCAAACATACATGACCCTTGAAAGCTGTCGGTCAAACCCATCCATGACCACTTTAATTTTCATTCACTTTAATATTTAATATTCAAATATTAATAATACTAATATTTAAATATTAAATTTCTAACAGAAATATGTATGAAGGATCAAAAAGGACAGCTAGAAGAGAACGCATTAAGGTATAACTAGTGAATGTGACCTCATATTATACATCGTATTCGTACCACAGGTCCACAACCGGTTCCCATGGCAGCAATTTAAAAGTGAATTAAACATACCAGTCAGATTCATCACCTAGCTACTATGATGCACATCACCATTGTAGCCCAAACTGTCAAATCTATAGTAAGATGACAAGCCTCTGATAACATAATTACTTGAATGCTTGAAATATGCTGCCTAGTTTTCTGTATTGATTTTCTGGTTTATCAAAACTAATGAGGAGAGCTGTCTCTAGGGTTTATATAAAAAAAGTCGTGGCCGAATAAAGATTAAAATTACGCTAAAATAGAGATTATCAAAGCTAATGGTAAACCAATAACTCCAAAGTAAAAAACAGAAATACAGATTAACTATTCCTAACTTTTACCACATTCACATTGGCATCGTCACCGACTGGAGAATCTTCAACACGAGAAGTAGAGTTTGAATCTGGTTCAATAGTATACATTAAAATTAGGCTAAAATAGTAAATTGTGAAGATATACATAATGTCAAAAAGTATGCAAATTTGGCAAGACAAGGACTCAGAAGTATAGTCTACATCCAAAATTTTCAGCAATCCTCAGTGCAACGTTAAGAGAAACAGAAATTTAAAATCTTCAGCTTTCCTGAAAGATTCCAAGGAATGTTACTAAGTCTAAATGCATGCCAACTTGATATATTGTGGACCAATTTCCTAGTCCAGAAATACCGAGAGGTGAATACTAGCAAATGGTTCAAAGCATGAGAATTGTTCGGCATTCAAGAATGAATTGCCTCCCAGTTGGGTACTTCTTCAATCACATGGTTTAGGACTCACAGTTAGGTACTTCTTCAATCACATATAATTAGTTACTTATCATCATATATAAGTTGTGAACGAAGATTGAAGTTTCATTTTAGTACCTTTTTTCGCTTGGCTAAGATATACTTCTATATCAATCTGCAGCACCCAGAACATGAATTCAGACTTCAGAGTTCTAAAAATGTAAAAATGTAAAAATATAGATATATGTGATGCTTAATTCTAAAATATCAAGCAGAACATTTGTATCCGTTGTGAATTCAAACTAGTTTTACAAATATCAACCTAGTTTTACAAGCAAAACATGAATTCAAACTTTTCGAAGATATAAAGGACTAACTTCCATGACTACATAAGTGTATACAAAACATGTAAAAAAATAGGACAATACTATCAGGAGAAATTAAAGAAATCCATTAGTTAGAAATAGTTAGAACATCTAAAAATATGAATTCAGACTTCTTCTTCCACGACTTCCCTAATTTTAATTGAAAATCAAAATTACTGATTATTCAGTTTATGCAACAAAAAAATCATTGAATAAAAAAAAATTTCTAAAAATTAGACTTTAATCTACACAATATTTTCAAACAGAATATTCAGTCTTCAGTCTTCCCTAATTTTAATTGGAATATGATTTTCAATCAGTAATACGACTTCCCTAATTTTCAATCAAAAAAATTAACAATACCCTGCATCACTAAACCCTAAAAATAATAGATTTTCAATAAATTAACAAACAAATCAATAATTAATCAGGTTAAGTAAGAAATTTGAAGGGTAAAATGCACCTTGAAGGGTGGGTGGAGGGAGATCGAGATGGGGCATTGAGATGAGCAACGAGGGGAGAGAGCCAAGCAGCGATGAGAGAGAGATGAGCAGCGATGAGAGAGAGGGCAGCGAGGAGAGAGATGAGCGGTGGAGATGAGAGGGAGCAGCGAGGAGAGAGAGACAAGCGAGGAGAAAGATGAGCGGCGGAGAAAAGAAGGAGTAGCAAGGAGAGAGAGACAAACGGCGGGCAGAGTCTGGTCCTGGCCTCCTGGTGAAGAGAACGAACAGGTTACAGTCTTACAGATTAGGTTTTTTGTGAGATCCCACATTGCCCAGGGGAGTGATCCTTATATGTATATTCCCATCCCTACCTAGCGCGAGGCTTTTTGGGAGCTCACTGGCTTCGGGTTCCATGGGAACTCCGAAGGTAAGCGAGTAGCGCGCGAGAGCACTCCCATGATGGGTGACCCACTGGGAAGTTCTCGTGTGAGTTCCCAAAAACAAAACCGTGAGGGCGTAGTTGGGGCCCAAAGCGGACAATATCGTGCTACGGTGGTGGAGTGCGCCCGGGATGTGACAATTTGGTATCAGAGCCTAACCTTGGCCGTGGTGTGCCGACGAGGACGTCGGGCCCCTAAGGGGGGTGGATTGTGAGATCCCACATCGCCCAGGAGAGTGATCCTTATATATATATTCCCATCCTTACCTAGCGCGAGGCCTTTTGGGAGCTCACTGGTTTCGGGTTCCATGAGAACTCCGAAGTTAAGCGAGTAGCGCGCAAGAGCACTTCCATGATGGGTGACCCACTGGGAAGTTCTCGAGTGAGTTCCCAAAAACAAAACCGTGAGGGCATAGTCGGAGCCCAAAGCGGACAATATCGTGCTACGGTGGTGGAGCAAGCCAGGGATGTGGTGGACCCCGGGTCAGGATGTGACAACAAGAATCCCAAGTGGGTCCCACGGTTCACAAATTAATAACATAAAAGACGGATAAATATCCGACAAAAGAAGTACAATAAAAGTGGGACGGGGTTTTGCACTTTGCGCGACAAAATGGCCGACAAATTTTTTTGTCATGAAAGAGTCTTTACTGGAAAATTTTGACTTTTGCCGACAAATTCATTTTGTCGGTAAAGTCAAAATTTCTAGTAGTGTTTGTTTCGATTTTGTACCAGTGACAGAACCACTTGTCGAGGGCTTCTTGTCTAACTATCCTTTTCTTGAATGAGTCCTACTTACTCAATGCACAAAGTTGGTTAATCTAAAATTTTTGGGTCCATCCATTGCATTCAAGTGTTTAGAGATATGATGGTGCGGGGAAATCCAAGGCGTCAATATTTGTGATGCATACCGAACCTTGCTTCCTTTCTTTATGATGGATTCGATACAAACTTGCTTCTTAGAAATATATGACTTTTTGAGATAACTCCTGGCGATTTCAGGAAATATTCAAGGGTAGTTGACCACCCTACCTGTCTTTCATGCTCTCTTCCTTAGCTTGAGTTTCTCAAACTGGAGCATTTCTTGGTCATGAGTATGTCTTTGTTTTCACTTTGTCGTGTTGGATAAATTACGTCAGTGACTCACCCCTTATTTGGTTTCAGATCTATGATGCAAATCATGTCTATGTTCATAAATCTCAAGCATTTGGAATTAAACCTTGACAAGGATTACAATTGCTCTCTTCTTCAGTAAACTTTTTTCATTGAGTCATGTCCCCACTTGCACAAACTTTGTTGAGGGTTTGATTCCTATTTTGTAGATTACAACTGATATTACTACTATATCGTTGAAGGTATATAATATTCACTGAAAGTAGCTAGTTTCCTCAATATAGTTTTCAAAGTGTTTGCACCACAAAAAATTCCATCATAACCTTAGGGAAGTGGAGGTATATGGGTACTATGGCGGCCCAGATGATTCTGAACTCTTGCATGATAGAAAATGTTGTTACAATAGAAAAATGTGTCATGTGTCCTATAGAAGACTGGTACAAGAGTATTGAAGTACTAGAGAGGAAAGTATAGTCATGAAACCATGCTAAGCAGCTTCTTAAAGGGTATACCCTTTACAAGTGGATAAACCATGCTAAGCGGCCAAAGGTATATAATATTCTAGCTAATTCAAGAAGCAACAAGTGGATATACCCTTTTTAAGTGTCTTAAACTGGGTTTTTTTTTTAACCTAGTTATGATTCTTAGTGGATAAATGACCACAAATATATGCTTTCTATTGAGGAAATTGATTCTTCCCTTTGTTTTGCTAGAATGGCAGTCTGGTTTCCTAGCCTCCTCGTTTGCTATCTAGTATTGCAACAAATAACTCACTGAATTCAGGGTTTAATGAACGAATTAACAGTATCAAATTGAGTGACCGATGGCTTGAATGTTCAATTTAATGATACTACTTCATATTAGTGGAATGCATAACAAATGTTGCAGGTATATATGACCGCAGATCGCCCTCATAGAAATATGCAATTCAGATTAATTACTGTGATGGGTTGTTAATTATCTTTAATTTGGAAAATCTTGTCAAACACATAGCAGATGTCGAATAGCATGCGAATATTAGCAGGAGAGCTGAAGATGATAAACATATAGAAGTGAAAGTGAGAACAATATATTGATCGAGAATTGAATAGGAAAGAGTAGGAAAAAATGAATAACACAAAAGCAAAGCCAGAGTGAGATGACGAGACACTGGATTAAGAAGAACTCTCTGTAGCTCAAAAAATTATATGGAGAGATAATGTGATAAGAGATGTCAAAGCTCTAAGAATAATATAAGAGGCTGTTTCAGAGGCCATCTTTCCCCGAATATCAAATCAAGAGACGGCCAAAATTGCTCAGCTCCTACAAAGAGAGTACAGAGATGACAAGAAAGTAACCAAAGTAAAACTTATATCTCTTAGACGTGATTTTGAATATACATGCATGAGGGACAATGAAGCTCTTAAGGACTATTTTACTAGACTATTAGATATTTTGAATCAAATGAAAACTCATGGGGAAGAATTGCCTAGGGAGAGACTAGTCCATAAATTTTTAATTAGTTTGACAAGACCCTATTTTGATAGTGAATGTCATAGAAGAAACCAAGGATACAAACACACTTGATTCACAAAAACTGATCGCTTCTTTGAAATCTTTTGAGCAAAGGCTAGAGAGGCATGCTGATGATCCACCGAAGGCTTTTCAATCTCTTAGTGTCAATCCTAGAAAAGGCCGCTCAGATGGCCAGTTTAATAATTTCAAGAACAAAAGAAGACTTTGAACGGAAAAAGGTAAAAAGTGAGAAGGAAAACCAAGCTTGCTTACAAGAAATAGTAGTGCTGGAATCAATGGTGCATAAGGTACAAAGCCTTTATGCAAAATCTGTTACAAAGCTCACCTTGGTGTTGTTTGATTTAAGAGAAAACCCAAGTATCACAAGTGTAAAAGATTTGATCATTTGCTAAAAGATAGTGGTTCTAAGGGAAATCAACTGGTGAAATATGCACACAAAGCAGATGAGGAAATAAATGTGTTCTATGCTTGCAATATCACTATAATTGAGAAAAATAAAGATGTCTAGTACAACTGTAGTCGGTCCAGGTATCATATGACTGCACATGAGTCTCCACTCATCAATAATGATAGAGAATTCACTGGTAGAGTTAAAATGGGTAATGGACAACTTGTGAGAGCCACTGGTAAAGGCACCTTTGTGATTGAAACAAACAAAGGCAGAAGATACATCAAAGAAGTCATGTTGGTGCCCGGACTTGATAAGAACTTGTTGAGTGTAGCCCAAATGATACCACATGACTATTTTCTACTATTTGGTGACTTAATGGTGAAGGTCTTTGATGACAGAAGCTTGGAGAATTCGGTTACCAGAGTTGAAATGACTGAAACAGAAGTTTCTCATTATTACTAAATTACCATGAATCCAACTCACTAAGAGCAAGTGTCATAGACTACTTGGCTATGGCATAGGAGATATGGTCACCTAAATTTTCAAACCGCAACAGTAAGTGGCAACAGATACTTCCTAACCTTCATAGAGGATCATACTAGAATGTGTTGGGTATATTTCATGGGGTATATGTCTGAGTTGTTCAAAGTATCAAAGAAGTTCAAAATAGTGGTTGAACTACAATCTGGGCACAAGCTCAAGAAGATAAGGAGTGATAGGGGAGGTGAGTATATACTTTAGTTGAGTTCAATTCCTTCTGTGAGGACATGGCCTTGGAAAGGCAATTGATAGGAGCATACGCCCCTTAACAAAATGGGGTTCAAAACAGAACCATAGTGGAGATGGCAAATCCCATGCTTCATGAAAAAGGGCATTCCTTACCAATTTTGGAGAGGAAGCTATGAACACAGCAATTTACTTATTGAATAGGTGTTCAACAAAATCCTTAAACATGAGAACTCCATTTGAAGCTTTTGGTGGGAGGAAGCCAGGAGTGAAACATCTTAGGGTGTTTGGTTCAATATGTTATGCACTCATACCAACATAATTGAAGCACAAATTGCATGATACAAGCAACAAGTGTATATTTGTGGGTTATGGTAACTGTGAAAAGGGATACATATTGTTCAATCTAAAGACACCAAAGATTAACATCTCCAGAGATGTGATTTTCAATGAAAATGCGAGGTGGAATTGGGAAGATGAAATGGACACTGAGGTTTCAGTACCTACTAGGATTGGCAGAATTGGTAGTTAGACATATGGAGCAGTGCAAGCTCATAATGATATTCCTACATCAAATCAATCTCTTCAACCTCCATTGTTACAATCACCTCAAAAGTCTACACCTCAATCTCAAAATGAGGACTCACATTTAACGAATCACTTAATGGACGAAAAGCCGTCACTCAACTAAACGTGATGTACTCTCATTCGACTTGAACGAGACGCCCACTCGAACTCGAACGCACATTCAATTGATTCAAACGGGGATGACAAATTTATGTCCAAACGCATGTAGGTAATTTTTTTCATGGATTAGGAAACAATTTCACTAAATCTGGACTTACCAAACATGTGAAGGGCAACACTTTCTCATTCTCAAGTTCTCTTTCCCACATACTAAACATAGGTGTAAAGCTTACTTAATTCTCACTCAAATTGTCAACGAATAATGGATACTCATCACTCACATTTAACGAATCACTTAATGGGCGAAAAGCTTCAGAAGGTAGCTCTTCAACATTTCGTTGTACCTATACAAGATGCAAAATTTGCACAATTGAAAACAAATGCATTAGTCTAAAGTTCAACAAATTAAGACGGTAGTTATATAAAGTCTTGCATATGATACCACAATCTTTCTAAAGCTAAAATTCGTAGACTTGTTGAACATAAAATACTTATAAAACCTAATAAAGTTGGATCTGTATGAATTCAACTCAGACAAGTCTTGGAACAAAATTTAAACACATGCTAAATTCCTTGTATAACTCCACTGCATTATGAAACCAAAGACTTGGAAGAAACCAGGTAAAATAGATAGACATGTTATTCAAGAATTTAACGTTCAATAACGTTGAGAACGGGAACTGGAGATGGGTCCTAAATTCCAGAGCGATCTCCCTCACAAGCCTCTAGAACGGGAGCTTGCGGATCAGCAGCTTGGTGCTTTTCTGCTACTTCCTGATCTGTCTCTGCAGCACCACTGTCGGCTTGAATTGGTGGGGCTTTTTCACTCCTCCTGTTGCCAGAGCCGACTTCTGGGTGGCCTTAGTGGCAAGGCTGCATGCAAAGGCCTATGCCTCTGGTAGACTTTCGGGCAGTCAGCTTGGTGAGAGGCATTGAGAAATTTGTTGCGGATGATTTGGACTGTTCGGTTTGCCTCCAAGACGTCGGATTTGGGATTGGCCTGGCCGTACAATATGCATGCCGATGTTTGACTCTTGGTCGAGTAATTGGAGTGAATGTACGTAATAAGTATGTTAGTTTGTTTGAATTAAAGAGATTTCTGTCTAAACTAGTACTATTGTACTATGGTCTGATTGTATTCATCATCACTAGGATATCGTTGCATAGAAAAAGGAAGAGAAAATCCATCCATGGATCGAAACACTTTGACCGCACCAATTGAGAAATTTTGAGAGAAATATAAGCAGATATAAAACACGAGCAAAACTGAGCTTAGCCGGGTTCATTCAAACGATATCCTCTTTCTCTACATCCAAATTCGAGTATTTCATTATATTAACAGATTCAGTTATTAGTAACAATTTGCTAGGTAACAAAACATTTGTTAGACATTCTGATACAAAAGTTTTTATGTTTTCCGATGATAACAACAGATGGAAAAATCCCTCATAGTGGACACTCTTTGTAGATAAGAACTTATACACAATGCATCACCCTAACAACTTCGTTTACAGTACATTCCTCAGATGCAATCATTGTGTCCCTCTCATATTGTCTATCAATATGAAAGCGAACTTACCTTATCCTTACGCCAAATTTCCTTTTCAAATCTATGCCATATGGACACCTCTTCATCATCAACTACTCCACCTGCACACATATCACACAGTTGTCTCGGACACACAAGAAACTCCTTGAGCCGCGAGGCTTGTGCAACGATAGACTCACCAAGTTGATCGAATCTATAAGAGTATCTGGGACGCTCAGAGTCGTCTATAAATGTGCAATGAGACACATTCAGCACTTCCAAATCCTCCATTTTGTTCATTATAAAAACCAAAGCTTTCTTGTGCACCGTTGTGTTAGGATCTGAACAATTTTGGTAGTGAAATTTGCAGTAATTCGAATAGAGGGAAACTGTTTAGAGAGAAAAGAGAGAGCTCAGATTTCTCAGAGAGAGCTAGAATGCTCTTCTGTGTCTTTTCATTTCATCACACCGCCATTTATAAACCGTTAGAGAAGGAGAGAATCTAGGGAGAGCCTATGAGCTCATCCAACCATTCATTACAAGACCCTGTGAGATCTTGACACTTGCTCACATTTACTAGAAAATGATCTAATCTCAGCCCTTTATCACTAACAAATCTAATTACTCAAAAGACTAGCAACTTGCTACAAATAACAAAATGACAGTTTAGACCTTAATCATCCAACACTCCCTTCTAAGGTCTTAACTGAGACTACTCCGAGTTTGTCCCTCAAAGCACAAAATCTGTCCTTGGCAAGTGCCTTGGTGAAAATGTCTGCCAATTGTTCCTCACTCCTGCAGAATTGTAAATCGATTATTCCTTCTTGAATTGCATCCCTGATGAAATGAAATTTCCTCTTGATATGCTTGGACCTGTGATGAAATACAGGGTTCTTTGACATTGCAATTGCAGATGAGTTATCACACATCAAAAGGGTTGGTTCAATCAATTCTTCTCCAAAGTCATGCAACACAAATCTTAGCCATATGGCTTGAGTAGTAGCTTCAGAGGTACTCATATACTCGGCTTCTGCAGTAGAGAGTGCAACACTTTGTTGCTTTACAGAGGCCCAAGAGAAAGTGCCACTGCCAAAGCTAAAAGCATAGCCTGATGTAGATTTCATGTCATCTTCATCCCCACTCCAATCACTGTCATAGAAGCCTATAAGCAAAGCTGCATCTCCTTTCTTGTACTTGATTCCATAATCCACAGTTCCTTGCACATATCTCAGGATCCTCTTGGCAGTGCCAAGATGCTTGGTGGAAGGACAGTGCATGTATCTGGCAAGAACACAGGCATAATACATGATATCAGGTCTTGTTGCAGTCAAATACAAAAGACTGCCAACAATTCTTCTATACAGTTCCTCATCTGCAGCCTCACTCCCATCATCTCTCCTTAGCTTATCAATGGGGGGGGGGGGGGGGGGGTAGAGGAATTGAAACTGATTTGCAATTCTTTAGTCCAAACTTGTCAATCAAACTCAATGCATATTTCTTTTGATGAATGAATATGCTCCCTTCTTGTTGGATGACTCCAATTCCTAGGAAATGATGCAACAGTCCTAAGTCTGTCATCTCATACTTACTCATCATGTCACATTTGAAATCTTCAATCATCTGTGAACAACTCCCAGTATAAACAATGTCATCCACATATATTGAAACAATTAAGGTTCCATGTCCTTCCTTATGCTTCACATATAAAGTAGCTTCACTTGGACTTTTTATAAACTCACACTCTACCAAGTAAGTGTCAATGTTGCTATACCAAGCTCTCGGAGCTTGCTTCAGTCCATACCAGGCTTTCTTCAGTTTGTATACCTTGTGTTCTTCTCCCTTGACAAGATACCCATCTGGTTGATCTACATACACTTCTTCTTCAAGAATCACATTCAGAAAAGCAGATTTCAGGATCAATGACACTGAGTTTACACTGAGCAAATACTTCATTCAAATTTCTCCACTTCTTTGGTGTATTGTCATAAGTTTCTGTGAGTTGAATCTCACTTTCCACGTTCACTGTATCAGAGACACTACTGTGTACATCAGTAATAGACTCTTTACCTGTGATTAGATCATTTGACTCAGAAGAACCAATGTTAGATTCCTCACATAGACCATTTTCAATCTCAGTTATGCTTACACCTTCATTAGCCTCTGAGTAAGGCAGAGAGATGTGCACTGTCTCCATATTCTCCCAATTGAGTACTGCTTCTTCATCACAGATGACACTTCTTGAAACAATGATCTTGTTGCTTTTCAGATCATACACTCTATAACCCTTTTCTCTTGTCCCATATCTAACAAATACACCTTTCTGTCCAGTTTCATCCAGCTTCTGCCTTAATTGAGTTGGTACATGAGTGTAGCACATAGAGCCAAAAATTCTCAAGTGTTTTACTCCTGGTTTTCTACCACATAACTCTTCAAATGGAGTCTTATACTCCAGTGCCTTAGTAGGACACCTATTAAGCAAGTAGACAGCAGTGTGAACTGCTTCACCCCAGAACTTGAGTGGTAAATTTTTTTTCATAGAGCATGGTTCTTGCCATCTTTACAATGGTACGATTCTTCCTCTCAGCAATGCCATTTTGCTGGGGAGAGTAAGCAACAGTGAGTTGTTTTTCAATACCAACATCTTCACAGAACTTCTCAAATTCCAGAGAAGTGTACTCTCCTCCCCTGTCACTCCTGAGCTTCTTCAATTTGTAACCAGTTTGTAGCTCAACCATAGCCTTGAACATTTTGAAAATTCTGAATACCTCAGATTTTTTTTTTAAGAAGTAAACCCAGCACATCCTTGATTTGTCATCAATGAAGGTAAGGAAGTATCAGTTGCCACCAAGAGTCTCACTCATGGGTCCACACACATCTGTGTGTACAAGTTCTAGTGGAAATGTTGCCCTCCATCTCTGTTCCTTGTTGAAGGCCTCTCTGTGAGCCTTTCTAGTAGCACACCCTTCACACACCTGGTTGTATTTCTTTAGATAGGGCAATCCATACACCATGCACCTTTCTTGCAGCAATCTCAAACTATCATAGTTCAAATGGCCAAATCTTCTGTGCCATTTCCATGCATCTCCTTCAATTGTTGCTCTATTTGCTGCAATGTGATAAATAACTTCAAACTTTAGAGGAAAGCATATGTTACCCTTCATTCTCACAGTGGCAATATGATCTTGCAGTTATCTGTCACCAAATATGCAAGCCATGAAGTCACCAAATATCAACCAATACCCATGTTCAACCATTTGACCCACACTGAGCAGATTCTCATCTAAGCCAGGTACAATCATGACTTATGGTATGAATCTTGTTCCTCTCTTAGTTTCCACTACTAGAGTTCCTTTGCCAATTGAATCAACTAGATCCCCTGTACCCATTTTTACTTTGCACCTTATGCTCCTATCAATGTTGATAAGTAGTGATTCAGTACTAGTCATGTGGTTACTGCAACCACTGTCTAGATACCAAACACCACTATTTTCTTGTACAGAAGCTTTATGACAAGCATAGAACATTAATGCATTGTCCTGAACATGATTCAAATAGTTTGCAGTATGAGTTTTCTTGGGCTGATGACAATCCTTCACTACATGTCCAAATCTGTTGCAGTTATGGCATTTAGGTTTTCCCTTAAACCAACACTCTCCAAAATGAGCTTTATCACAGATTTTGCACTTTTGTTTGATACCCTCAGTGATCTCACCCGCTCTTTCAGTCTGGTGAGTTTTGTTTTCCCATTTCTTAGGCTTAGATTTCCAATTCTTCTTTCCTTTACTGTGATTTCCTTGAGTTAATAGTCTATTATGTGGTTTTGACCCAAGACTCATGCTAGAGAATGCATGCCCATAGCTCATATCATCATCATCATGCCTATTGAGTCTAAGTTCATAACTCTTAAGAGATCCAACTACCTCTTGTACAGTCACAGTATTCAAATCAGAAGTTCTTTCAATCACAACACATATTGGATCATATTTACTAGACAAACTAATCAAAACCTTTTGAACTTCTCTTTGATGAGTGAGATTCTCACCATAAGATTTCATCTGATTAATTAGTTCAAACAATCTAGTAAGATAGGCAGATAGAGATTCATTTTCTTTCATCCTCATATACTCAAATTCACGACGTAAGCTTTGAAGTTTGACAGACCTTGCTTGTTCATCGCCACGAAATTCCTCTTGGAGTAGATCCCAGGCACCCTTGGATGTATCTTGATTCACAATCCGAGGGAAGATCTCCTTGGAAACTGCACTCTGAATAGTTCCCAGTGCTTTAACATCTTTCATGTATTGGTCCTCCATGTAAGCAATAAACGCATCGTCGTCTCCTTAATCTTCGTCTGATGACGACAGCTCTTCCTCACTTTTCTCCTTCTTTGTTTTCTCCTTTTCTTTCTTCTTCTTCAACTCTGGAGCAACAATCCCTTTGTCTACCAGTTTCCAGATCCCATACATTTTGAAAATGGTGACCATTCTCACTTTCCAGAACACGAACTCCGTTCCATAAAAAATGGGAGCTCGCAAATCACCGCTTCCAGACCCAGCCATTTGAGCTTCAATCGGAATGAAATCGAGAGTTTTCTCGTTGGATTCTCTTGCACTACTTCACCGAAATCAATGCCCAGTCCGAAATCGAACCTAGGCTCTGATACCATGTTAGGATCTGAACAATTTTGGTAGTGAAATTTGTAGTAATTCGAATAGAGGGAAAATGTTTAGAGAGAAAAGAGAGAGCTCAGATTTCTCAGAGAGAGCTAGAATGCTCTTCTGTGTCTTTTCATTTCATCACACCGCCATTTACAAACCGTTAGAGAAGGAGAGAATCTATGGAGAGCCTATGAGTTCATCCAACCATTCATTACAAGACCCTGTGAGATCTTGACACTTGCTCACATTTGAGCCTACTACAAAATGATCTAATCTCAGCCCTTGATCACTAACAAATCTAATTACTCAAAAGACTAGCAACTTGCTACAAATAAGAAAATGACAGTTTAGACCTTAATCATCCAACATGTTGTGCACTGCAGACTTAAGATCTTGAGCTTGGGATTGTAGGCAACAATGGCCCTCGCGCATACTACATCAAACTTAGAAGGGCACATAACTTTAAGCTGAGATATGTTGCAGTAGCTTCCAACTAGCTTCATGATTTGAAAATGAAAATCAATATATGCAACAACCAATGATTCAAGTCCTACCCAATTCCTGACAGCTGTTTCAAATCCAGTCAATGTCATCAGGTTCCAGGTTGGTAGAACCAGTTGTTTGAGACTTGGAGTTCTGCAAGGAAGCGGATATCAGTATTAGTCCCGGATTCAACATTGTCAGAAACTTTATGTTTCAAAACAAAACGTTTGTTATTATGAATGCAGGGAAATGGAAACCAATACCTTTCGGCTGCACATATCAAGTGGTCATCGTTTACGAATAAAGAGAAATGGAAAACAAAGGAAGATAAATTTCCACATATTGCAGGTGTTAAACTTGAGCAGAGTCAGGTCAAGCGTTTCCCAAAGGATTGGATTGCAGCAAGCTGCATTCCAGGATTTACAAACGAAAGAAACAAATATCACATCCATATTTGTTCACCATGGAATTTTCAGTTGGGCAGTTTAACGGGGAGTGGCTGTTTTACTCTTGGCAGATGAGAGTAATGGAAGCCTGAAGAAATGGAAGACGTGTTCATGGGATGCTTGATCAACTGCGAAAGTTGATGTTGAGGAAGAAGACAAAGGCCTCTTTCTTCTTACCTCACTTCCAGATTCGTACAAGAACCTTGTGAAACTTTACTGCATGGAGAGATACAGTAAGTTTGGAGCAGGTGCAGGCTTCTTTGGTGTGGAATGATACACAAAAGAAAGAGACCATGGATGATGGTGGGCACAAGACTGCTTGAGCTGTTCAAGGTTGGAATCGTGGAAGAAAATTGGAAAGAGGATCTGAGAGAGTAGCAGGTTCAGATTCGGTTCCGGAGGCAAGGGTCCACAGTGCTACGGTGCAAAGCCGGGTTGTAGCAAGTTTGTGGTGGAAGACTTCGAGTATGCCCTCTAGGTACTCGAAGCAACACTTCTCCTGGTGATGTATAGTCTCAAGTGCTGTGGGGTATAGGCAGCAGTCAGTTGATGCCTAATTCCTTGCTCCTTGCAGTATGCTTGGAAAGCATTGGAGGTGTACTCTCCACCTCTGTCCGATCTCACAGCCACAAGCTTGTGGTTGCTTTCAGCCTCTGTGAGTGCCTTGAATTCCTTAAAGATTCTTAGAGCAGCCGACTTTTCCTTGAGAAAAAAAACCCAAGTCTTCCTACTAAAATCATCAATGAAAGTAATAAAATACCTATTACCTCCATAAGACATGGGATCCAATGGACCACATATGTCCGTGTGCACCAACTGCAATGGTGCCTTTGCTCTCCATGCATTACCAACAGGGAACGATAGTCGTGCTTGCTTGCCAAGCACACAACCTTCACATACTTGGTGTGTGGCTTCAATTTGGGGTAGACCACGAACCATTCCTCCACTTGACAGCAACTTTAGGCCATTGAAATGAAGATGGCCAAACTGAAGATGCCATTTCCATGACTCATCTTCCATTACACCGATGTTGCAACTCCCAATCTTTGTGTTCAACTTCAATGGGAACATTCGGTTCTTTGACATTTGCACACGTGCAATAAGCTTTCTCCTTGCATTTCTGAGAGTGAGAAACATATTCTCCATATGTATAATATACCCTTTATAGAGCAGTTGACCAATGCTCAGAATGTTGCTCTTCATACCTGGTATGTAGTAGGTATCGGAGATGTATTCTTCTCTACCATCCTTCTGGATGATTTTGATCTTCCCTTTGCCTTCAACTGGCAGCTTTGAGGAGTCACCAAGACTCACAAATCCATAGGCCTCATTTTTGAGTTCGGCAAAAAACTCTTTCTTTCCACACATATGGTTGCTTGCACCAGAGTCCAAATACCAAACATCTTGTTGGCTACTGGAATCATGGTGTGCTAGTAAGACTGTAAATTCCTCATCATCATTTCCACTTGACTCTGCCATGTTGACATGCTCACCATTTTTATATGAACATTCATTGGCATAATGTCCATATTGCTTGCAACTGTGACACTGGATATGTGCCTTTCCTCGAGCAGATCTCCACTCCTGAGACTGACCTCGATTTTGTGCATAGCCTCGACCTCTTCCTCGGGCTCGTCCTCGGCTACGGTTGGATGAACTCCCACGACGTGAGTTCCACTGCCCACGACCACCACTTGGCTTGTCAATACTAAGCTTTGTCTCCAAAGCTTGCTCTAGCGTTGTGGGACTTGCATTCTTCTGAATGCGTTGCTCGTGAACTAGGAGGGATCCTAGCAGCTCCTCTGCGCTCATTGTCTCCAAATCCTTGGATTCCTCAATGGCAGTCACCACATGCTCAAAGTTGGATGTGAGTGACCGAAGGATTTTCTCCACAACTCGTACTTCATCGAGTCTCTCGCCATTTCTCCTCATCTGATTTACTATCACAATGAGCCTTGTGTGATAGTCGGAGATGCTCTCTCTTTCATTCATGTGAGCAATTTCAAAATCTGCTCGAAGTGATTGTAACCTCACTTTCTTGACTCGATCTATTCCTTTGTAGATTGTACTGAGTGTGTCCCACACTTGCTTGCTCGTTGTTGCGTCTGCAACCTTCTCGAACGTTGAATCTTCCAGACCCTGGTATAGAAGATACAGCGCCTTCTGGTCCTTCTTTCGTAAGTCCCTGAGAGTGTTCCTTTGATCTGCAGTATATGTGGCTTCTTGCTCGGCAGTGGGTACAACATACCCACTACTGACAACTTCCCATAGCTCTTGCGATCCAAACAATGCTTTGAATTGGATGCACCATCTTTCATAATTTTCTTTCTTCAATGTGGGAACTTGGAGCTGCACTAAGTTGGACGCCATAACTGCTGCACCTGCCAGAATGGTATTCGGGCTCTGATACCAATTGTTGGTATTCACAGAGTTTTACTAACTCAATACCAAAATATGTGGGTGATAAGTTTACAAACTCTATCACACCTCTCACTTACACTCTCAATAAAATTGGACAAACTAAAATAAGGAAATGGAGAGAATCTACAAGCTTCGGCAAACAAGCAAACACTTTGATATATTTAGAGAGTTTACAAACACAATAGCTTACAAGCTGAAAATGGGAAGTGGGATTCGGATGGGCATGAATTTCTTCCTCCATGGCTATTCTCCAACGATCTTCTTCCACAGCTTCATTAAATGAAAGAGGCTCATGGTCTGCATACAAGCAGAAAAAGTTGGTTTCTTCTTCTTCTTCTTGTCCATATATCTCGGTGAGACTTCTTAGCCTCACTGGAGTTGATGAGCTGCTTTCCTCACTGGATGTTGGACCACTCCTTGCAATTCTGTGCACTGGAGTTGTTGTGGTTATTTGAGCAGGTTGTTGCTCAACAGGTGGTACAACTTCTGGTTCTTCAAAATCAGTGGAAACAATCTTCTCTTTACTGACTTCTTTGTTGTTCCACTTCCATGCCTCTTCCTCACTGAAAATGACATCTCTACTAACCACTAGTTTGCCTGTTAGTGGGTTGTAGAGCTTGTATGCTTTGGACTCTTCACTATAGCCCACAAACACACACTTCTCACCTCGATCATCGAGCTTTCTCCTCTTGGCTTCTGGAACCTGAGCATATGCAACACACCCAAAAACTTTTAAGTGTGCAACATTCGGCTTGTATCCGCTCCAAGCCTCTTGTGGTGTCATCCTCTTGACACTCTTTGTTGGACATCGATTCAACAAATAAATCGAACAAGCTACAGCTTCTGCCCACAATTCTTTTGGCAAATTCTTCTCCTTAAGCATGGACCTTGTCATGTCAAGGATGGTTCGGTTCTTTCTTTCGGCTATCCCATTTTGCTGTGGGGTATAGGCAGCAGTCAGTTGATGCCTAATTCCTTGCTCCTTGCAGTATGCTTGGAAAGCATTGGAGGTGTACTCTCCACCTCTGTCCGATCTCACAGCCACAAGCTTGTGGTTGCTTTCAGCCTCTGTGAGTGCCTTGAATTCCTTAAAGATTCTTAGAGCAGCCGACTTTTCCTTGAGAAAAAAAACCCAAGTCTTCCTACTAAAATCATCAATGAAAGTAATAAAATACCTATTACCTCCATAAGACATGGGATCCAATGGACCACATATGTCCGTGTGCACCAACTGCAATGGTGCCTTTGCTCTCCATGCATTACCAACAGGGAACGATAGTCGTGCTTGCTTGCCAAGCACACAACCTTCACATACTTGGTGTGTGGCTTCAATTTGGGGTAGACCACGAACCATTCCTCCACTTGACAGCAACTTTAGGCCATTGAAATGAAGATGGCCAAACCGAAGATGCCATTTCCATGACTCATCTTCCATTACACCGATGTTGCAACTCCCAATCTTTGTGTTCAACTTCAATGGGAACATTCGGTTCTTTGACATTTGCACACGTGCAATAAGCTTTCTCCTTGCATTTCTGAGAGTGAGAAACATATTCTCCATATGTATAATATACCCTTTATAGAGCAGTTGACCAATGCTCAGAATGTTGCTCTTCATACCTGGTATGTAGTAGGTATCGGAGATGTATTCTTCTCTACCATCCTTCTGGATGATTTTGATCTTCCCTTTGCCTTCAACTGGCAGCTTTGAGGAGTCACCAAGACTCACAGATCCATAGGCCTCATTTTTGAGTTCGGCAAAAAACTCTTTCTTTCCACACATATGGTTGCTTGCACCAGAGTCCAAATACCAAACATCTTGTTGGCTACTGGAATCATGGTGTGCTAGTAAATGGAATGCAAGAACAAAATATAAAAGAACACCAAGATTTTAACGAGGTTCCTCAACAGTCAGTGTAACTGGAGTACGTCCTCGGAGCAGTAGGAGCTCACCCAATAATCCACTATCAATCAAATGGGAGTTTACAAAGTGTTGGCAATCTCACAACCCAAATAACCCAATACACCCAATAGCTCTCACACACCAAAGAAACAAATAGAGAAAGAAATATAATGAATAATTTCTTCTCTATACATATAGCTCTAGGCTATTACAACAACAACCTTTGGAGGATGATTACTAACCAAAGAGAGGAGCACTTTCTTCTTCTCTAGGGGGCTGCTGCACCCTTTTCTTCTTCTCTGCTGCCCTCTGTTTTCTGCTGCAGAAACCAAATTAATCTCTCACTTCTCTCACATTCGGCTTTCTTGCTGCAAAACACCCAAAGACAACAAGTAAGTGATCATTTTTTTCCCCAAAACAAGGAGGAGACACAATGATGTTGTCCATCTTCTTTTTCCTTTTCAACAAGCATCATCATGTTGTCCTTTTGTTTCTTTTGTTTTGTTTACTAGCCGAAAGGTGCCACTAATTTGGCCACTTGGCCATTAATTCAACAATCTCCACCTTGGCCAAGTTCCGAAAAACGCCATGATAAGCCAACCAACATAATCAACACAAAAATCACTCCCAAACACTAGCAAGAGAATAACTCATGCCGAGCCAAATTCTCCAAAACTCCTACTGCTCAACGCCTTCTTTATATAGGCAAAATGTGAGCCAAGTTCAAGCAATGAACAAACTTGGCTACACCAACAACCTTAGTCAACATATCAGCGGGGTTGTCTTTAGTTGGAATCTTCTGGAGAATGATTTCTCCTTCACCAACAACTTCACGAACAAAGTGATAACGCACATCTATGTGCTTGGTCCTCGCATGATGAACCTGATACTTAGCCAAATAAATGGCACTCTGACTATCACAATGCACCTCCACCTGTTTCTGATCAACCCCCAAATCTCTAATCAGCCCATGTATCCAAATGGCCTCCTTTATTGCTTCAGCAACTGCCATATATTCAGCCTCTGTTGTAGACAAGGCAACAGACGACTGCAAAATGGACCTCCAACAAACTGGCCCTTTAGCCATAGTAAACACATAGCCTGTAGTAGACTTCCTTCCATCCAGATCACCTGCATAATCTGAATCAACATAACCAACTGCAAAATGACCAATACCAGAGTCATCCCTCTCAAAGCATAAACCAACATCTTGAGTACCATGGAGATACCTCAATATCCACTTAGCTGCTTGCCAATGTTCTTTACCAGGGTTATGCATATATCGACTCACCATGCCAACTGCATGAGCAATATCCGGTCTAGAACATACCATTGCATACATCAAACTACCAACCAAATTTGCATATGGTATATTTTTCATTTGTAGCTTCTCTTGATCAGTTTTAGGACATTGTAGAGAACTCAATTTAAAATGAGGAGCCAAAGGGGTACTAACCGGTTTGGTTGAATCATGAACTCCAAACTTCCGAATCAACTTCTCAAGGTATTGTCTTTGATTCAAGCATACCAAACCCTTCTCTCTATCTCTAATGATCTCCATGCCAAGGATCTTCTTCGCTTCACCAAGATCCTTCATCTCGAACTCATTTTTCATTTGCTTTTTCAACTTCTCAATCTCTTCGACATTCTTTGAGGCAATCAACATATCATCAACATATATCAACAAATAAATGAGAGACCCATCTTGCAACTTCTTGAAGTACACACAATGATCATATTGACTTCTAGAATAATTTTGGCCTCTCATAAATTTATCAAACCTCAAATACCATTGTCTAGGAGATTGCTTCAAGCCATAAAGTGATTTCTTCAACTTGCAAAACAAATTCTCTTTCCCTTTCACTTTATACCCATCCGGTTGACACATATAGATCTCTTCATTCAAATCACCATGTAGGAAAGCCGTCTTCACATCGAGTTGCACAAGCTCAAGATCATATTGTGCAACAAGAGCTAACATAATACGAATTGAGGAGTGCTTCACAACCGGAGAAAAGATTTCATTGTAGTCAATGCCCTCCTTTTGTGCATACCCTTTAGCAACTAATCTTGCTTTGAATCTCACATTACTTTTCTCCTCAACATCTTCCTTCTTGGCATACACCCATTTGCAACCGATAGCTTTCTTACCCTTAGGCAATTTAGCTAACTCCCAAGTCTTATTCTTCAAGAGAGAGTTCATCTCATCACCCATGGCATTGCACCACTTCTCCTTTTCTTCACTCTCAATAGCTTCCTCAAAATTGGATGGAATCTCATCAGTGATAATAGGAAGAGCAAAAGAAACATAATCACTATACCGAGCTGGCTTGGTAATATTTCTTTTTCCTCTGTTCTTGGCAATAGACTCTTGAGGTGAAACTTGCTCTTCATCTTGAATAGAATCTTCAAGTTCAATTTCTTCAACATCCTCATGGTCTCCCACTTCATCACTTGTAGTGGCTTCGACATCAGCGGAAATAGGATTTGAAGTACTAGAGGTAGCTTTCTCAAGCTCCACCTGTTGAACATCTTTCACATTCTTCTCAGAGTCTCTAAACATACTTTCTTCATCAAATGTCACATCTCTACTGATTACAAGTTTCTTCATCTCTGGGCACCACAATCTGTAACCTTTGACACCACTACTAAAACCAAGAAAGATAGCCTTTTTGGCTCTAGGATCAAGTTTATTTTCAGTTACATGAAAATAAGCAGGTGAACCAAAAATACGAATATAGTCATAATCAGTAGAAGGTTTTCCAGTCCATACCTCCATTGGTGTCTTACCCTGTATAGCAGCTGAGGGTAACCGCTTGATGATGTGACATGCATAAGTAACTGCCTCTGCCCAAAATGACTTGTTCAATCCCGACTGAGACAACATACATCTAACCTTCTCAAGCAAGGTTCAATTCAATCTTTCTGCAACTCCATTTTGTTGTGGAGTTCCCCGGACACTGAAATGCCTCACAATCCCTTCCTCTTTGCAAACTTTAAGGAAAGGGTCGGATGTGTATTCACCACCATTATCCGATCTCAAAATCTTAATCTTTCTCCCAGTCTGGTTCTCAACCATTTTCTTCCAACTCAAGAAAATGCTCAATACCTCACTCTTGTGCTTCATAGTGTAGACCCAAGACCTTCTTGAATAATCATCAACAAAGGTCACGAACCAATGTCTACCACTCAAGGAGGGAGTCTTTGTAGGACCCCAAACATCAGAATGCACATAATCAAGAATGCCCTTCGTCTGATGTACTGCAGTACCAAACTTCACTCTAGTTTGCTTCCCCAAGACACAATGCTCGCAGAAGTCAAGCTTACAAGTCGTGGCACCTTTTAGAAGACCTTGTTTCACAAGTCCTTGTAGAGCTTTCTCACCGGCATGGCCTAATCTCATATGCCACAGTCTAGTAGTATCAGAATCAGATGTGCCCATATTTTCTGAGACTACAGATGCTTCACCTGTCACAGTGCTTCCTTGTAATAAATACAAATGGCCACATCGAGGAGCTTTCATCACAACAAGTGCACCATAAGTCACTTTCAATGTCTGCCCATCCGAATGAAACCTGAAGCCCTTGGCTTCTAAAGTTCCCAAAGAAATAAGATTTTTCTTCAAATTCGGTACATACCGAACACCTGTCAACTCTTTAACCATGCCATCATGCAACTTCAAACGAACTGTACCGATCCCTTTTGTTGTACAAGGATT
This sequence comes from Cotoneaster glaucophyllus, assembly GCA_036320875.1. Classification (NCBI taxonomy): domain Eukaryota; kingdom Viridiplantae; phylum Streptophyta; class Magnoliopsida; order Rosales; family Rosaceae; genus Cotoneaster; species Cotoneaster glaucophyllus. The sequence goes on from CM070060.1 coordinate 16,397,856, forward strand.
GTCATCTCCCATGAACACAACACCACCATCAAACTCTTTCAAGCTTGAAAACCAATCCTTGTGAGGAGTCATATGATGAGTACAACCCATATCCAGCACCCACTTAGTAGCACAATCAAATGATGAGGTAGTGGTTAAAGCAAAATCAGAAAAATCAGTTTCAACCTCAGCAACATTAGCTTCAGAACTTTCTTTTCCTTTGGTCTTCAACCTAGGACAATCTTTCTTCCAATGACCCTTATTATGACAAAAGGCACATTCATCTCTTTCCAAGATTTTTCTACCTTTAGAGTTTCCTCTAGGTCGAGACTGTGATTTTTTTCTACTAGAGGAGGATCTCCTCTCTGATGATCTACCTCTAACAAATAAAGCTTCAGAGGTACTATCATGATTTTTATCTCTATGCCTCATTTCATAATTCATCAAGGCATTTGACACATCTTCAAATTTCACAGTTTCTTTACCATGCATAATAGTGGTAACAAAATGCTCATAAGAGTCCGGCAAAGAATTCAACAATATTAAGGCCTTATCTTCATCCTTAATATCCTCATCCAAATTCATCAAATCGGCAATCAACTTATTAAAAGCATCAAGGTGTCTAATCATTTTTGTACCTTCTTTGTATTGGAAGCGGTAGAGCTTTTTCTTCAAGTGTAGCCGGTTCTCCGCACTCTTCGTCATGTACTTGTCTTCTAATTTTTGCCACAACACACTTGCCAGTGTCTCCCGCATCACAAAATACTTCTGAGTTTTTGCAAGGCACAACCGAATTGAAGAGCAAGCCCACAAATTTAATTTCTCCCATTCCGGCTTCGACATATCTTCCGGCTTCTCTCCCAAAGCGGCAAGTAGATCTTGTTGAGCCAACACATCCTTGACCTCACATTGCCACATCCCAAAGTTGTTTGTGCCATCAAACTTTTCCACTTCGAACTTTGCATTTTGTACCGTAGTTCTTGCAAACCCGGAGCTGCTTCCAAAAGGATTCTCATCTTGCCCGTCTGACATCTTTGGCAACTAGACAGTACCCAAGAGCAACCAGTGCTCTGATACCAATTGTTGTGCTGGGATAGCACCAAACCGATTGGAACCAACTGAAGCTAACCCACAGGAAATATATCAAATGGAATGCAAGAACAAAATATAAAAGAACACCAAGATTTTAACGAGGTTCCTCAACAGTCAGTGTAACTGGAGTACGTCCTCGGAGCAGTAGGAGCTCACCCAATAATCCACTATCAATCAAATGGGAGTTTACAAAGTGTTGGCAATCTCACAACCCAAATAACCCAATACACCCAATAGCTCTCACACACCAAAGAAACAAATAGAGAAAGAAATATAATGAATAATTTCTTCTCTATACATATAGCTCTAGGCTATTACAACAACAACCTTTGGAGGATGATTACTAACCAAAGAGAGGAGCACTTTCTTCTTCTCTAGGGGGCTGCTGCACCCTTTTCTTCTTCTCTGCTGCCCTCTGTTTTCTGCTGCAGAAACCAAATTAATCTCTCACTTCTCTCACATTCGGCTTTCTTGCTGCAAAACACCCAAAGACAACAAGTAAGTGATCATTTTTTTCCCCAAAACAAGGAGGAGACACAATGATGTTGTCCATCTTCTTTTTCCTTTTCAACAAGCATCATCATGTTGTCCTTTTGTTTCTTTTGTTTTGTTTACTAGCCGAAAGGTGCCACTAATTTGGCCACTTGGCCATTAATTCAACAATTATGCCCTCGCTAATAACTCTTAACCTGAAGGTTCACTAAGCTAAACAAACAAAACATGCCTACGGGATTGTACCTGAAATGCAGATGAATGCTCAAACCGATATTGATGACTTTGAAACACACATAATTCGCTAACCATTTAAAGCAAACAAGTTTCACTCAAAGCCCTAGTAGTTTAGGTTACACGTTACACGTAACAACATTAAGTATTCTTACACTTAACTTTACAAAGCACATGGTATCTTTTGGAACAGTTCGGGCAACTGTCAAACGCGAGTACGTTGACTATTTCATTCAGTATTCGTACAAATGACGTCCCCTAAAATGCCAACTATCATAAGGTCAACCATTAATCCGACTACAAGAAAATCAAGAAAAATGCTGTAAGCATACACATGATTGAGGAGACCGTTTTCTAATCACTTTCTCTTTTATTTGAAGAACGAAAATAAGAATATAAATAGAACCAAACCACGGATTTCACACTATGACGCCATGTATGTAGCTATTTGGCAAACATTGTAACATATAAGTTGCCAACGATACTATCTTTCTCAACAAACCTTCGAGAACATTCTAAACAAATCAAGATAGAGTTGGAATTTGGTAACAACATCATCTTATAAGATGCCATATTAATGTCTGAAACTTTCTGTTAGAAAATATCTGCATCTTTGTGGCCATTCAACGACTAAATTGAAAGTTTGATTCTTTCCTAAACCTACAAAGAAACTTCATTAGACGCCATCAATGAACTCTATTCAAATTTCAAATGCGACTACCCCAATTAGAAATTCGAATATTCACATTGACGTCACTCAAACAGTATATTTGAATCAAGAATCTGTTAAAACAAATCAAACTTCTGGATCATCCATTTTATGTTCATACATATGACTACTTTAGAGTAAATAAGCTAATTAATAAATTATTTATATCTACCTTATGTGATACTCATATAAGAATTTCGGACAAGCTGAAACTACAGGACTTTTCCTACTTCTAAGTAAGATAAAACTTACGGTCTTGGATCGGGAAAATTGTGATCTTAATTTTTTATAAGCAAAAACAAAGGGCATCTGTCATTTATATTTCATGATAACCCTGCAATGTATGCAATCTAATAAATCTTAGTTTGTTTTTCCCTGCGAAAAATTTCCCTCTTCAAACTCTGATTTGCATGTAGATTGTGCTTTACCAAAGAGGATATTTAAAAATCTAACATGCAGATTTGGTTGATGAAGGAATTACAAAATACAAGAACCTTTTAACTTTTGATCAAATCAAAACTGCATTTCATAAAATCAACCCCAAATGTATTTGAGCACAAATAAACAGAGAGAGAGAGAGAGAGAGAGAGAGAGAGACCAGATGCTGCTTTACTCACCTAAACGATAGCTTGAAAATCCAGGGGTTGATCAATAAAAATGTATCTGCATCAAAATTCACATCTCTTTTCAGCTTAAATTTCAAATTTACAAGAAAAGAAGACCACCTTGTCAGAATATAAATCCAGTGATGCTCTGTGAGCTATGACTACATAGATCTTCTAAGGAATTAGAAGAAATTCCAGTACAACAATGAAATTTCACCAAGATTAAATCTCACAAATTAATTCAAGTTCAGAGCTTACCTCGTCTCTTGGTGCCGTTTGTTGTTGCTCTTAAAACTTTGTGTCGAGACAGGTTCTTATAGAAAACTCGTTTGATTTGTAACGGCAAAGTAAACTCACACTTCCCTTCAAGTAACTTCTGTTGTACATGCAGTCTAACATCTGCATAGAAGAATCCATCTTTTTCATCATGGGGCCCCACGGATTTTTGTAAGTTTCTTCCTTCATTCAACACTTTTTTTCTTTCTTTAATCACCATATCTGAGAGATTGAGACCAACCTTAAACATTTAAATAAAAAATTAAACCATTCTCTCTCTCTCAAATATATATGTCAGTATGTTTTACATAAACATGATAAATCTCGTGTTGCTGAAATTAACCCAAAATTTGCATCCATCTTTTTGCATCCTCCTTCAAAGCAAGAGGAACCAAAAGAAATCACGAATACCTTGCCAAGTTTCCAGTAAGTAGTCAAACACCGCGGAACCAAACCATTCAAAACATGTTTTCTCAATGCTTTGCACCATGCGGATTGCCTAAAAGTCTACCCGGTGGCATAGCCCCTTCCATGCAGCGTTGCTACCAAGGCCACCTGGAAGTCGGCTCTGGCTACTAGAGGAGTAAAGAAGCCCCACCGAATTAGGCCGGGAACGGTGGCATTGCAAAGGAAGATCAGGAAGTACCAGAAGAGCTCCAAGATGCTGATCCGCAAGTTCTCGTTCCAGAGGCTTGTGAAGGAGATCGCTGTGTAGCCATAAACCTCCTGTTTGTGCAAATATTTCTCTGGAGAAGGCTCCTCAGATCTCAGCACAACTCCCCAAGGGATTGGCACTTTGGATGTGTAGTCGGGCTCTTGCTTGTTAATGTGCTACAAGAAGAGGACAAAATTAGTTCTGAAAGGAGCCTTTGTGGGGCCTTAGGTGTAAGCCTTGAGGATCACAATCAAAACTAACTAAGTATTAGGCGTGCCACTGCTATCTCAGTATAGCAGATGTAGAACAAGTGTGTTTTAAGTCGATTACTTGCGCCCCAAGTTACTCGGACTTCTTGCTATCAAAGGATTGTCGCCAATGGGTTAAGTTTGCATTAAGTTCCTTTTCTTGCCTTGTGACCAAGGACTTTTAGTTCATAGTCTTGTATGTTCACATGAAGGGAGTTCAAATTCCTTTAAGTCATTTACTTGGTTCTTGATTGATTTTAATGATAACATATCCATTAAACTAATCAGATCCAGATGCAAATGGAACTCTTATAATAGAAAGACAAGTGGAATTAACTTGAATACACGATGGAGAATACATTAAGCAACAGATCTACTAAATCAGAAAACAAACAAAGAGTGTCGGGCAAGATTTTGACCTTGTCTGGTAAGGTTGAACTTCTTGCAGTCACTTCTCTTGGTAATTTCAAGGTTTATATTCTAAAAAGGAATGGATGGTAAACAATTTTACACAAGGGAATCGATACTATACCACTGAGGGAGATAGCAGAGCTTTTAAACTAGACAACAGATAGCTTTTTCAGAGGACTATCGCTTAAAAGGACTGAGATTGGCACTGATTACAACTTTTGGATGCAAATTTGGCTTGAGAGTAGAGTTTGTATTTTTGTTTGTTTGATTGGCTGAGTGTCCTTGTCTCTGGGGCCTCCTTTTCCTTTTATAGGCAAATTAGCCCGACTGCTATAACTTTTACTCTTGCCCGAAAGCACTTGGAGGGTAGTGAGTCATCAGCTTTTTACTTGGAATGCCACTAGAAAGTGTTCTTTGGCTAGTAGTAGGTTAGTCTCCATCACTTGTCACTTCAATGGTAAGCACGTGGCTTGTATTTGGTTGAGAAGGCTTCAATTTGCCTCTGGGTTTTATGCTGGGCTTCGAGCAAGTCCCTTTTAATTTGGCACCCTTGGGCCTTCCTTCATTTAAGTCCAATGTTCAAATATTAACCCAAACAGTGCCCCCTTTAATCATTGTTGAGTTTGCAAATCGAGGAGTTAATAATGATTAAATAGTCGTCGCATGCCTTTACTCGGGACTTGCGCCATTTAAGACAACTGTTGTTTAACAAAACCTATGCACTAACCTACAAATTCCAACATTAATTAACTGTTCACTATATAACCCTCACTTAAACCCTTTGGCTAAATACCTTAGCAACTTCAAACCTTCGAATTCCCAGAACTTCCCAGAATTCTTAGAGCATTCAGAATTTCCAGAAATTTCTCTCGTTCTTCAGTTCTTGCTTTTCTAATCCCAATTTCTTTTTTTTCAAAATCCAATGGTACTAAAGATTGCTCAAACCCAATCTTCTTACGAGACTGGTGAGGGGATTGCCACTATGCACCGGCTGCTCAACGACCTTCATCGCCCTCAGGCTGGCCTGCAGACTTTTCTTTTCATTAAGGAATAAGGTGTGCATTTTTTGGGATCTGCATGGACTACCCAGGTCCCAATTGTCGTGGAGAATAACATGCCTAAGGCAAAGTGGTTTACTCCCAACCCTTACTTGGCTAAGTCCGGCATTTCGACTTCCAAGTGGTCGAACCAATGTCAGGTTTTTCCTTTAATGAAGGATGAAGGCTGGGCACAGTGGATAAATGAGCTCGAGCCCATCTTTAACCAAAAATGGATGAACAATGGTATATACAAGTTGATCATGCTTTCGAATACCACCGTCATTACCAAGCCCGAGCTGCTGACCACAGCTCTCCTCTTTTGGAATTGGGGGAAAAATACTTTTGATTTCAGGATATGTCTCATGTCTCCTACTATCTTCGATATAGTCCAAGTCTTTGGGCTAAAGCCTTCGGGCAAAGTCATAGACGTCATAGACGTTACCTACGACTAGTCTTTTTCTTCCCGCTCGATCGTAGAGAGCTCGGGCAGCTCTGATCCCTTCCTTCAAATGGAGTATTACTCCTCAACCTTCAAGAGATACGGGACCTCATTTGCAGGCGTCATCTTGTTTGCCAAAAAGAGTTTTGGCCCAACCTCCTCCACTGCCAACAAAGATCATGAGCATATGTACTTTTTGTTGTACTGGCTCAACAAGCACATTTTCCCCAACAAATCCAAGGGAGTGAAGGTCAAATGGATCCCTCTAGTAGAAGCTCTTCACAATTTTGATGACATGGCAATGGGGAAGCTCTTCACAATTTTGATGACATGGCAATGGGCCCCTTCCTTCTCTCTCATCTCTACCATCTTCTCTTCGAGATGACTCGGGGAGAACCATTTGAAACCAACCTTAATGGGCCAGTCTGGATGGTCCAATTGTGGCCTCAATGGTATTTCCCCAAGCTTTGGGCTCCCAAGCTATAATTCCCCGAGGGTGTTGCTCCTGCCCGCATAATGGCTGAAGCGTCCCCCACTAATCACTTTACATTCATTTGCCTCTATTTCTTTAGAGTCTGCAGGAATCAGGCGGACTTGGAGTGGGGAGCTTCGGTGTTGAGGAGATACCCTTGGTTCTCTGACCAAGCTTTCCAAGATGCTTTTGTAGAAGACGCTAGCCCTTTCTCCAGAGAGAAAATTTTCAGCTGCATACAACCAAGGGACTGAGCCTGGGGATTAAAGAGCTACCGTTATGAGCGCGGATTAGAAGTTTATCATCCTAACTTTTGCAGCAGGCAATTAGGTTTCCGATAAGCCATTCTCGTGCCTTTTTTTATTTTGTTCAATGTGGCACCTCATATTATCTCTGCTCTTCGTCAGAAGCCACCTTTCGACTGCCTGACACAGCCTTGAGGTTGTGAGCAAGGTTGCCCGAAAGCCCATGGCTTTAAACTTCGAATGCACTTCAAGTTTCTCTTATTCGAGGGAAGCAAAGTGGACCAAGAAGTATGGAGGAAATCTGTAAGAAGCCGACGACCGCCTCTTCAAACAACTATCCATCAAATCTTATCCTAGCTCAGGCGAGCTCGAGAATTGGAAGGAAATGATTCATTAGAAGAACCAACTTCTTTTGATAGATATCTTTATCTTCTTTACTTGTATTCAATGATTTTTATGAATTTGCTTTCTTCTAATTCCTTCATTGGAATTACATTTGCAGCCCAAGACAACCCTGCTGAAATGGACATCGGGCAAGATGAAGATGCTGTAGACACCTTTGTGCTCCAAAAAGCTAAGGCTGAAGCGGCAAGGCAAGGTGCTGAAGGAAGTAGAGATGTCTTCGAGTTTCTTAGAGATTCAGAGGGCGAGGCCAGGCCTGTAGTGGAACCTCGGGCAACACGTCAGACAAGGGCGGTAGTAATAGAATCTTCAGAGTCCGATCTAGAATCGCAGCCCGAGTCTTGGCCTGTTTTGCCCGTACCTTGGGCAACTCCAACCAAGAAGAGGACCAGGGCTCGAGCTTCTAAAGCCTCTAAATCTATTAGATCTTTTGTTGCTTCTGCTCCTGAAGCGGGCAGGAAAAAGAAAAGGGCTTCCATTAAGTTGTCTTTCTTCTTCTGTTTAGTTTCAATCTTTCTTTATAAGCTAACCACTTCTTCTTCTTTGAACTCAAGACCTCAAGCAACCAAGAAGCCCACTATTGTCTCAAGGGATGAGCCATTAGGAGCAAAGTTGTATAAGAAAGACAAGCCCATTCTTGATGCTACCCTCAAGGAATTGGAGGTAAATGTTTGATTCTTTTAAGTACCACACTTTCCTTCATTCTTTTAATATTTGCACTGACTGCTTACTTGTATTTACAAATAGGACATTAGAGGTGAAGGGTTCATTCAGCCGGATGCCTCATCTCTTCCTGCCAGACCAACTCATGCTTCCCCCTCTCAGGCTAAGCCTTCAACAATGTATCTTTTTTCATCTTCTAAACTTGTATCTTTACCAATTTAGAACTTTTAATACTTGATTTTCACTCTGTGTAGGCTAAGGTTGGGGAACCAGCATCTCAAGTTGGGCAAGGTTCAACTTCCATTCCTTCAACCTCTCCTCCTTTGGTGATGGCTCCTACTTCCCAGTTTGACCTGTCAACTGGGGAGATCCTACACTTTGTGGAAGATGACAACATTCCGGTGAGTACTTATAGCTTGAATCTTTTTGTTTCAACTACTCATTTTTATTTATACTTATTTTCTGTCTTGTTTCTCCTAGTCATCCCTTGTGCAAGAGTTTCAACCAGCATTAACAGCCTTTTGGGAGCCCATAGTCCCTGAGATCCCCGTAGTCTCAGAGATAACTAGCTTGTGGGCTTTTCCTCATCCAGCAACCATCACATAGGAGATTCCTCATTCCACTCGAGACCCTGCTCAGGTATAGAAGTACCTTTACTTCTATCTTCTTTTTCATAACTTAGTTACTAACATTTGCTTTTTTTTCTTTGATATTTATAAGCCTTTGGTGAGGGTTCGAGCACGATTCCTCCTTCTCCAGTATGTGTGAGTGATCCCCCCCCAGCAACCAAGAGTCACAACCCCTCCTTCCAAGGCCTCCGGCTTCATTCAGTTATATTGACTTTTCTCATCTTGCCTTCCTTTATTCTGAATTATAGTGCTTCTCCTAACTTTGTTTTTCTTAGTTTGCAACAGGGCCCTGGAAAGGACTCGGGCAATTCTCCACCACCTCTGGTGCGTAAGACAACTCTTCCAAGGCCTCCTTTAGCTTCCGGGGTCACAGGGATCCCTATCCCTAGGCCTAAAAAGAAGGCTAAGACCACCACTGCTCCCACCTCTCGGATTCCTTCATATGTTGAGACCTCCTTCATTATTGCGCCCTCTAAATGAGCTGGAGCATTGCCCTCTTCTCCTACACCTATTTCTACAACTGCAGCTTTGCTCGAGCTTTTTAAAGAGTTTGAGCAACTCAAGACAAAGCTGAGATCCTCAAGGCATCATTCTGTTTCTTCAGGCTTTCAAGAGCAACGCCGAATCTTTCAAGAGTGGTCTAGGAGGGATTTCTCAGCATCTTTTAGCCTCAAGGCTCTTCACGACGTAGAGAATGCCATAACTGATCTGTTCAAGGTTGATTAACTATCAAGAGTTCAGTATGAGTTATTCCTCTCATATTTTGAAAACTTGAAGGCTCTTAGGGATCAGCATCAAAGGGTTGAGAGGCAAGCCAATCGAGTGAGGTGCTTTAAGGAGAAACAATCCAGTACTTCCACCCATATTCAACAGCTGGTGGATGAAGGTTTAGCAATGGATGAGAGGATCAAGGTGGTGGCTTTTGATATCCAGATGTTAGAATAGTAACTTGTTGTGCTAAAGGTTGAACATGCGACTCTCCTTGGCAAACTTCAACAACAAATTGAAGAAGTAAAGAAGGAAAATCTAGAACTGGAAGATGCTAAGTCTCAACTTGTCAATAGCAGCACCGTTTTGGCCGAGCCTACTGGAATTTTTACAATTATGCAGACTTACTACTCCAAAATAATTACTTTGTGTGAAGATGTAAATCTGTTAGGCTAGAGCCATTGTAACTCCCTTTTTGTGAAATAAAATTATTCTTCATCTTTACTTGTTTCACTTCTTGCTTTATCTTGAAGTTTTTCTGCACCTATTATCTTTCAATAACTAACTTTCCTTAATATAACAATCTCTGACATCCCACAAAGTTGGGTGATATTTCTTTAACAACTTAGCATTAACTGGATGCCTTTGCAAGTTTCCTTCTAAATCTGCCAAGTAATATCCTCCCTTATCCATCACTTGGTTGACAATAAAAGGACCCTCCCAAGTAGGACTCCACTTACCAAAGCCTTTGACTTGAGCTCCAAAGGGTAGAATTGCCTTCCACACTAATTCTCCTTCCTTGGTCTTCAATCTCACTTTCTTGTTGTATGCTCAAGCAACAGCTCTCGTTCCCGCTTAAATATTATTTAAAGCTTCAATTCGGGCCACATCTAGATCTTCAACTCCTTGACACATAGCCTGAATGTATTCTTCACTGTGCAGCCCAAACTGGTTTTGAATCCTAATAGAACTCACGTTTATCTCCATGGGAAATACAACATCATTCCCAAAGGTTAAAGCATAAGACGTAGTTCCAGTTCCTGCCCTCTTGAAAGTTCTATAAGCCCACAAAGTGTCTCCTATAAGCCCACAAAGTGTCTCCTAACTTCTCATGCCACTTTCTGGACTATCTGCCACCATTCTTTTGATAATGTTTACCAAGATCTTGTTGATGGCCTCTGCTTGACCATTCGACTGGGGGTAGTAAGGACTAGATTGGATCATCTTTATCTTGAACTTACTTGCAAACTGTTCTACTTCCTTTGAAATAAAAGATGGCCTGCGGTCTGTAACAATTGTCTTGGGCACCCCAAATCAGTGTAAAATCTTGGTTTCAATGAACTTTTTTACTGCAGTTGAAGTGATAGTCTTCACAGCTGAAGCTTCCACCCACTTGGTAAAGTAATCTGTTGCCACGATTATGAATGTGTGTCCTTTGCTAGAAGCTGGGCATCTAAAAGCCATTTTGTGTATATCTTCTTTAGCCATTTTTTTCTGATTATATCCAGCATTTCCATCCATGAAAGATAAAACTTCATGTTTTGCAACTGCATCTATGGATAGGTTAGCCATGGGCATGGGATATTCATCTTTAGGCGTGGCTCCATTAATGTTTCTATAGTCAACACAACATCAAACTGCATTAGTTATAGCTTTTAATATAGGTACAATGTTGGCCAACCACTCGACATATTTGGCAGGCCTAATAAATCCAGCCTTTACCAGCCTCTCAAACTCTTCTTTGACTTTTTCGTCGATCTTTTTTGACATCTTTCGTGGGGCTTGCTTTACAGGTTTATATCCCTCCTTAATAGGCATTCTGTGTTCTACTAAGGTTGAATCTAAACTTGGCATTTCAGTGTAATGCCAAGCAAAACAGTCTTTAAACTCATGGAGGAGACCGACTATCTTTGCCCGATCTTCCGTTTGCAACAGGTCACTGACATGTATAGGCCTTGGATCTTCCTTAGTTCCCAAATTGATGGTTCCTAATGGGTCTTGTACTTCTGGCGGTGGCTTGTTGGGTTCTGCACACAAAAATTCGACTAACTCTGGACTCTCGGGCAAGTCTTCTGGCCCATCCAGGTCATATATATATATATATATATATATATATATATATTCAGCCATTTGTATAGCTGCTTCCAACTCATTTCCAAAAAAAACTCCTCCTCACCTCTGTTCTGGCTGCTTGAAGTTGCTTCCTCTTGTTCCTATGCCAAGCTCTCCTTTTCTTGCTTCCTCTCTTCCATACATCAATAGTATCTTGATTAAGGACCTAACTGCAACTACTTGGTCCTTTCTTCTTTGTTCTGACATTACTGGTGCTAGGGAGTTGGGACAATATGGGGTCTATCCCATTCCTCCCTTGTGAAGAACAATCCTTGTTCCAAAAGCTTTTGGGCCGTTACCTTAGTCGGGCAGTCGTTCTCATTAGCTCCTAAGCACAAGCCTCATAATATAAGTGGCAAAAAGATATATTTTTCAGTGTCCTTCCATGCGTTATGAGTCTTATGACACATGATGTACCAGCTTGTGTACTAGATACGTTGAAAAATTTCTCCATAGGTAGTTTAACAGCAACAACCATACCTTTTGCCTCATTTTCCTAGTAAAATTTGGCCTTCAGGTTTGCAGGGCATTAGGGTTTGATGCATGCCTGCCTATATAACTCATACCCTTCAGCTTTATAAGTAAACTTTTGAAATTTTGCATGGTGGATTTTAGATTGTGTTCAACGAGGCTTTAGACATGACTGGTAATATAGTGTTGAAAAGGTTTTAGACACGACTGGTAAGACAGTGTTCGAATAGGCCTTAAACATGACTGTTCTTCAAAAGAGAGGGAAAACATATTCAATTTTAGAGTTAATTATGGGTAAAAGGGAATGTCCAACTCCTCATCTAGTTCTTCTTCCCTGCACCCTATCAAAAACACTAAAACTTCTGAAGTTGTTTCCAAACTAGAGTATAGCAAACGACTTGTATGTTGTTGACCAAGTCAATCAATTGCCAGATGTGCTTCTTGCTAGGATTGTGTCTCTCTTGTCACTAAATAAAGCAGGAGCTACTATTATCCTAAGTAAACGATGGCACTAGAATAATGATGACATGTTGGTAAACCATTGATTTGACTAGAACCAGAAAAACAAGAATTGGAAGTGGCTAAATATTGCAATATGGTGACTAATGTAGTGGAACATCATAGAGGCCCTCTAACGTTGAACAATGCTTGGTTTGCTTTGATGGAACAGATCCTAGGTGTACAAGCAGTTCAGAAAGAAATGGATTCAATTTAATGTCCGGATTGCTTGTGATGAACGCAATTGAATAATATATGTTTTGGATTGATTTCCTTGAGTATCACTACTTTACCCTCCCAAGTACTCGTGTTCTCAACTCCCTACTGATAATTCAAGTCTATGGACTCTACATCCTCGTATGTTTGCCAATTCATTTAAGTCCATGAATTTTATTTGTTCCAATTTTGTACTAGTGACAGAACCACTTGTCGGGTGCTCCTTGTCTAACTATCCAGTTCTTAAATGAGTCATACTTACTCAATTCACAAATTTAAATTGGTTAATCTAAGATTTTTGGGTCCATCCACTGCATTGAAGCATTTAGAGATACGAAGGTGCGGTGAAATCCAAGGCAATATTTGTGATGCACACCGAACCTTCCTTTCGATACAAACTTTCTTCTTAAAAATGTATGACTTTTTGAGGTAACTCCTGGCAATTTCATGAAATATACAATGTCAGTTGACCGGCCTCATCGATCTTTCATGCTCTCTCAGCTAGAGGTTTTCAAACTGGAGTGTTTTATGGTCATGAATATGTCTTTGTTTTCACTTTGTCGTGTTGGATTAATTACATCAGTGACTTACCCCTTATTTGGTTTTCAGGTCTACCATGCAAATCATGTCTATGTTCATAAATCTCAAGCATTTGGAATTAAACCTTGACAAGGATTATAAACTTTTTTCATTGAGTCATGTCCTCACTTGCACAAACTTGTGCTGAAGCTTTCATTCTTATGTTGTAGATTACAACTAATATTACTACTATATCGTTGAAGGTATATAATATTCACTGAAATTAAGTAGCTAGCTAGTTTCCTTGATACAGTTTTCACAGTGTTTACTCAAGGAGAAAGAAACCCAAACAAGCTACGAATTCAATCATAACCTAAGGGAAGTGGAGGTTTATGGGTACTATGGCAGCCCAAATGATTCTTGACTACTACATGATAGATACTGTTGTTGCACTTGAAAAATGTGGCATCTGTCCTATATAAGATTGGTACACTATGCGGCCAAAGAGTATTGAAGTACTGGAGAGGAAAGTAGTGTCATGAAACCATGCTATGCAGCTTCTTGAAGGAAAATTGCATTCAACAAGAGAATTGATAATATTCTAGCTAATTGAAGCAACAAGTGGATAGATTCTTTTCAAGTGTTTTAAACTGGGTTTCTCTTAACCTTCTTTATATGATTCTTAGTAGATAAATCACCAGCAATATATGCTTTCTATTGAGAAAAAGTGATTATTCCCTTTGTTTTGATAGAGTGCCGGTCTGGTTTCCTAGCCACCTCGTTTGCTATCTAGTATTGGAACAAATAACTCACTAAATTCAAGGTTTAACGAACAAATTAATAGTAGCAAATTGAGTGATTGATGGCTTGAATGTTCAATTTAATGATACTACTTCATATTAAGGGAATGCATAATAAATGTTGCAGGTATTATGGCTGCAGATCGCCTTCATAGAAATATGTAAATCAGATTCATAATTGTGATGGGTTGTTAATTATCCTTAATTTAGAAAATCTTGTGAAACACATAGCAGATGTCGAATAATATGCGGATATTAGCAGGAGGGTTGGAGATGATAAACATAGAGAAGTGAAAGTGAGAACAATACACAACACAAACATGATTGAGAACTGAATAGGGAAGAACAGGAAACCACGAATAACACACATGAAGAGCCACAATCAGATGATGAGACCCAAGATGATGAAGAACTCTCAGTAGCTCAGAAAATTACACTGAGATATAATGTGATGATGGATGTCAAAGCTCTGGGAATAATGTACGGGACAGTTTCAGATGCCATCTTTCCTCGAATATCAAATGAAGAGACGATCAAAATTGTTTGGGAAGTCCTGTAAAAAGAGTACATAGATGACAAGAAGGTAACCTAAGTAAAACTTCTACCTCTCAAGGATTATTTTACTAGACTTTCATATTGCAAATCAAATGAAAACTCTTTGGAAAGAATTTCCTAGGGAGAGACTAGTCCAGAAATTTTTAATTAGTTTGACAATACCCTATGATTTGATAGTGAATGTCATAGAAGAAACCAAGGACATAGACACACTTGATACACAAGAAGTATTGGCTTCTTTGAAATCTTTTGAGCAAAGGCTGGAGAGGCATGCTGATGCAACACATAAAAGGCTTTCCAACCTCTTAGTGTCAATCCTAAAGGAGGCAGCTCAGATTTTCGGTTTAATAATTTCAAGCAACAGAAGAAGATGTGGAAGGGAAAAGGTAAAAGTGAGAAGGAAAACCAAGCTTGCCTACAAGAAATAGTGGTGTTGGAAACAATGGTGCATAAGTACAAAGCCTTTCTGCAAAATCTATGATAAAGCTCACCTTGTTGTTTGTTGGTTAAGTGGAAACCCAAGTATCACAAGTGTAACATATTTGGTCATTTGCCTAAAGATCATGGTTCTAATGGAAATCAATCGATGAGCTATGCACACAAAGTTGAGGAGAGATAAATGTGTTCTATGCTTGCAATATCACTGTAATTGAGAAAAATAAGGATGTCTAGTACAATTATAGTGGGTGTAGCAATCACATGACTGCACATGAGTCTTTACTCATCAACATTGATAGAGAATTCATTGGTAGAGTTAAAATGGGTATGGACAACTTGTGAGAGCCACTGTAAAGGTACCTTTGTGATTGAAACAAACAAAGGCAGAAGATACATCAAAGAAGTTATGTTGGTGCCTGGACTTGATGGGAACTTGTTGAGTGTAGGCCAAATGATACTACATTGCTATTTTGACTTAATGGAGGTCTTTGATGACAAATGCTTGGAGAATTTGGTTACCAGAGTTGAAATGATTGAAAACAAAAGTTTCCCACTGTTACTAAATTACCATGAATCCATCTCACTATGAGCATGACATAGACTACTTGACTATGGCATAAGAGATATGGTCACTTGAATTTTTCAAAGTGCGCCATTAAGTGGCAACAAATTTTTCGTAACCTTTATAGATGATCATACTAGGATGTGTTGGGTATTATTTCATGAGGTACAAGTCTGAGGTGTTCAACATATTCAAGAAGTTTAAAAATTCAACATATTCAAGAAGTTCAAAACAATGGTTGAACTACAATCTGGGCACAAGCTGAAGAAGATAAAGAATGAGAGGGGAGGTGAGTATATATCTCAGTTGAGTTCAATTCTTTCTATGAGGACATGCCTTGGAAAGGAAATTGACAAGAGCATACATCCCTCACCAAAATGAGGTTTAGAACAGAACCATAGTGGAGATGACAAATCTCATGCTTCATGAAAAAATCATTCCTTACCAATTTAGGGGGAAGCTGTGGACACAGTAATCTACCTCTTGAATAGTTGTCCAACCAAATCCTTAAACAAGAAAACTTTATTTGAAGCCTTTAGTGGGAGGAATCCAGAAGTGAAGCATCTCAAGGTGTTTGGTTCAATATGTTATGCACTCATACCAACACAATTGAGGCACAAATTACAGGAAACTATCAACAAGTGTATATTTGTGGGTTATGGTAACTGTGAAAAGGGGTACAAATTGTTCAATCTAAAGACACCAAAGATTAACATCTCAAAAGATGTGATTTCAATGAAAATGCAAGGTGGAATTAGGAAGATGAAATGGAAACTGAGGTTTCAATACCTATTAGGATTGGCGGAATTGGTAGTAAGACAAATAGAGAAGTGCAAGCTCAGAATGATACTCGTATATCAAATGAATCTCCTCAACCTCAATTGTTACAATCACCTCAACAGCCGACACCTTAATCTAAAAATGAGGACTCAGTAAAACGCAATATTTCATAATTCAACTCCAAGCTCTACTCTTGTTGGAATGAAGAGCTTGAGTGAAATATATGCCACATGCGACTTTTGTGTTATGGAGCCTGAGAACTTTGAATAAGCTGAAAATGACATAGCCTGGATGATGTAATTGCAATGACTTAGAACTTCACTTGGGAATTAGTCAACAGACCAAGAGACAAGCCTGTGATAGGAGTTAAATGGGTCTATAAGATCAAATTTAAACTTGATGGCTCAGTGCAGAAGAACAAATCAAGATTGGTTGCAAAATGATACTTTCAACAACCAAGAGTCGATTTTAATGAGATCTTTTCACCAGTAGCTAGGCTTGATACAATTCGAACATTGATTTCATTTGCTGCATAAAAAGGATGAAATTTGTTTCAACTTGATGTCAAGTCGGCATTTTCTAAATGGCGTACTTCAAGAGGATGTCTATGTTGAATAACCTTAAGGATTTGAAGTAAAAAAAAAATGTAGAAACAAGGTGTATAGATTGAGAAAAGCCTTGTATGGGCTCAAACAAGCTCGAAGAGCATAGTACAGTGAAATTGACACTTCTCACAAAGTGGTTTCAAGAAAAGTCCAAGTGAAGCTACATTAAATGTGAAAGAAGCATGTGGCACTAATATTCTCATTGTGGCACAATTTATGTTAATGATGTGGTATTTACTGGTATTAATGAGGAAATGATGATGGAATTCAAAGATGATATATGGAAAAGTATGAAATGTCAGATTTGGAGTTATTGCACAATTTCCTTGGGATGGGAGTAATTCAAGGAGTTGAAGGGATCTTCATTCACTAAAAGAAGTATGCTCATACCTTGCTAGAAATGTTTGGTCTCAAAGGTTGTAAATCAGTGACTACACCTTGGATCAAATGAGAAACTATGCAAGAATGATGGGACATAACGTACAGATCCAAACCTTTACAGAAAAATAGTTGGAAGTCCCCTCTATCTAACCGCCACTAGACCTAATGTGATGTTTGCAGCAAGTTTGCTTTCTAGATTCATGCACAATCCAACTAGAATTCATATGGGAACAGCCAAGAGAGTATTGATTATGGTATCAAGTATGAAAAAGGAGAAGCTCTTATTCTTGTGGGATTATATGACAATGATTGGGGTGGAAATGAGAATGACATGAGAAGCACCTCAGCATATGCTTTCACATTTTCTTCAGTGATCTTCTCTTGGGCTTTTGTCAAGCAACAAAGACTTTGGAGAACCGTAAGTGGATGCCACACCCTTAATGTGTCAAAGAAGCCTTGCAGGAGAATGTGATTGAATTGTAAGTGGATGCCACACGCTTAATATGTGACAACACCTTTGCAATACCAATGACAAGAAACCATGTGTTACATCAAAATACAAAACACATCAAGAAAAGGTAACACTTCATCAGAGAAGGCTTGTAGGAGAATGATTGAATAGCTCCACTTCAAATATGAGGATCAATTTGCCGATATCTTTACCAAGGCCTTGCCCAAGGAAGGATTTATGTATCTTAGAGGGTTACTTGGAGTGCAAGCAGGAAACAGTTTGGAAGGGAGTGTTGGAAGCTAAACAGCTTCCAGCAACAAGAAGCCAATGGCTAGTTTTGTTTAAAAGCCATTCTCAAGCCAAATCCAAAGAGGTAAATGGAGGGCTGAGATTAAAATTGAAGTTGTATGGCTAGATTACAACAGTACAAGAGTAGGTATAGTTCTTTGTCTTCCTTCTCAATGGAGATAAGATTGATGACTACATGCAAATGATTTTTCTATCCCTTAGATACAGAGCTTAGACATATTTACTCTCTCAACTGGTCTATCAAAAAAGCAAGCAAAACTACTATCGAAAATTTCTTCTTCAAGTCTATACCACTTGTTCTCCTCTTCATCAGCTATTCCATTTCCACCCTGCACTTATCAAAAATCTATCCCAGACACACAAGAAACTCCTTATGCCATTAGGCTTGTGCAATGATTGACTCGCCAAGTTTTTCACATATATAAGAAGTCGGGATACTCAGAATCCTCTAAAAAGTGCAGCAAGGAAAACTTACAAGCTATAACTACCCAACTTTCCATTTCGCTAAATATACAAATCAAAGCTTTGATGTGCACCTTAAGCTGGCACATAACTATAAGCTGTGGGATGTTGCTGAAGTAGTTTCCAACTAGCTTCATATTCGAAAAAGAAAATCAAGACATGCAACAGCAGTTGATTCTAGTCCTTCCAATTCCTAACAGCTGTTTCAAATCCAGTCACTGTAATTAGGTTCCAGGTTGGTAGAACAAGTTGTTTGAGGCCTGGGTTCTGCAAAGAAGCGAAAATCAGTACTAGTCACGAATATCGGCATTATCAGAAAAATTATGTTTCAAAACAAAAATTTTGTGATGAATACAGAGGATTGGAAAACCAATACCTTTAGGCTGCATAGATCAAGTGGTCATTGTTTATTGATAAAAAGAAATGGAAAACCAAGGAGGATAAATTTCCACAACTGAAAAGTAAAGCGCTCTCCAATATTCCCCTCGGTCTTTTGCTTGATTCATCATGGAAGCAAGTAATCAATCTTCAAGGAGCATTAAAGAAGTTAAACTTGAGCACAGTCAGGTCAAGCTTTATTCAATGGATTGGATTGTAGAAGGCTGCATTCCAAGATCTACAAACAAAAGAGACATATATCAAAACCAGAAAATTTAAGGTCATAAATTCCTCGCATGGATGTCATAGTCTATATCCGCTCAGTTTCTAACTCCGGATCCGTCGTTTCAGAAGAGATAGTACCTACAACCATCAAGAATCAAAACAGGGTACAGTGCCTTAATGGAAAGGAATTGAACTCGTATCCAAAATATAGAATGCTCTAGCCTAGGAAACCATTATGATTTTTATAATGTGACCTTCCTACCAATGTCCATCAAATCGAATGTGTCTGACATGCAAAAATAAACCAAAAAAATTGAGAGAGAGAGAGAGAGAGAGAGAGAGAGAGAGCATATGCTGTTCTACTCCCATCATATTGACGTGAACCTGAGAGCTCAAATTTGCATAAAGTCCATGTTGTTCAATTGCAAGTGGAGCCATACTCCTCCATCCTTTTCTTCAAGGATAGGTTAATGAATTTGTGCTTCTCTAAAGCAATACATATATGGTCATGAAATTCAAATTCAAAACAAGAAAAATTAATACATGTAGTGTCTCAAATTATATGCAGATTATATTGTTCTATCGCAGTAACCATTAATGCATATATAATGGGTGAATAAAATATATTTAATTTGTGATAAAGGTATTACGAAAATATATAAAAATTAATCTGCCTATCATTTATAAAAATTGTTCATAGAAATTTTATCTTCCATACATTTATAATTCAATAATGCATATATGCTGATATATATATATATATATATAGTAATATATATATATATATAGTAGCTACAACACAGTTAATGTTAGATCCCACATCGTCCAGGGCAGTGGATCCTCTATGCCTTATATGTACATGCTCACATCCTATAGCACGAGGCCTTTTGGGAGCTCACTGGCTTCAGGTTCCGTAGGAACTCCGAAGTTAAGCGAGAATGGGCCAGAGCATTCCCAAGATGGGTGACCCATTGGGAAGTTTTGCTCTCGTGAGCAATAGCGGAGCTAGAATTTTTTTCTTGGGTGGGCTAGCTAAAATTAGTACCATAAAATCATATGCTTTTTTTTTTCTTATATAAAATCTTAAATAATCAATATAGAAGAACAACAATAGAATATAAACAATTCTTAAAATCATAACCCTAACCAACAACTTCAAGAATCA
Source organism: Cotoneaster glaucophyllus (assembly GCA_036320875.1). NCBI lineage: Eukaryota > Viridiplantae > Streptophyta > Magnoliopsida > Rosales > Rosaceae > Cotoneaster > Cotoneaster glaucophyllus. The sequence continues at coordinate 16,418,082 of CM070060.1, forward strand.
TATAAATAATTAACCTACTAAATAAATAAAAAATAAGTAAATAAAGCGATTAAGAAATATCAAAGGTTACATTCATTGGAATCGCAACGAAAAGCGAGGAATTGCGGAGATAGAGATTTAATTGTGAACTAGAAGAAAATTCTTTTTTTTTTCTTGAGTAAGAAGTACGGAGGCTAAATCGCATAGGATAAATGATTTTTTTCTTTAAGTTTAACAAATAGGATAGAAGGGGAATGGAAGATAGAACTAATTTATTATTTTTAACATAAAAAGTATTATTTATTACTTATTCTCTACTAAATATACATGAAATAATAACCTATATTCGAATTGATTGTGCTATATAGGCGACATGCATTAACATAAGTCATTAAAGCATTAGTTTGAAAAGGGATAGTGCTATTCACACACCCTTATTAATTTTTTGTCATTGATCTTCGTTAATTCATTCATTCCAAAGGTCTAAAACTGAAAGGGATGTGTGAGAAATAAAATAAGTGCGTAGATAACACTACACTTACAGAAAACCTCCCTGGGCTACAGCCCACCTTAGCCTTGTGGGTGGCTCCGCCCTTGCTCGTGAGTTCCCAGAAACAAAACCGTGAGGGCATGGCCGAGGCCCAAAGCGAACAATATCGTGCTACGACAGAGTCGAGCCCGGGATGTGGTGGGGGCCCGGGCCTGGATGTGACAATTTGGTATCAGAGCCAATCCCTGGCCGGAAGTGTGCCAACGAGGACGTCGGGCCCCTAAGGGGGGTGGATTGTTAGATCCCACATCGCCCAGGGGAATGGATTATCTATGCCTTATATGTACATGCCCACCTCCTATAGCATGAGGCTTTTTGGGAGCTCACTGGTTTCGGGTTCCGTAGGAACTCCGAAGTTAAGCGAGAATGGGCCAGAGCATTCCCAAAATGGGTGACCCACTGAGAAGTTCTGCTCGCGTGAGTTCCCAGAAACAAAACCGTGAGGGCATGGTTGGGGCCCAAAGTGGACAATATCGTGCTACGACGGAGTCGAGCCCGAGATGTAGTGGGGCCCAGGCTGGGATGTGACAATTAATCTGTGATGGAGGTAGAAGAAAAAATTGAGATACGAATTACAAGCAGGAAAAAGATTTTTTTTTTTTTTTTTTTTTTTAAAAGGAAAACCTAATAAACAAAGGATGAAATTTATCACAATGTAATAAAAAGGATAATAACAAAAGCATGATCAGTGAAAGGACATAACTCAACAAAGGAGACTAAACTCAATAATGACTCAAAAAATTGGACTTATATCAAGTTTACTAAAAAATTAAGTAAAAAGAAAATTTAGAAGAGGGTAAGATGAGACACTTATTTTGCATGGATGTACATAGTAGTGCTATTCTCACCTACTTTTACTTCTCACATACCCTCTTAGTTTTCAACCGTCAGATCAAATGTATTAATGAAGACCAATAACCAAAATTTATGAAGGGTGTGTGGAAGGTAAAAATAGGTGTGTGAATAGGACTATCTAACATAAATATATATTCAAATTTTAAAAGTGGGATAAAGAGAGTGAAACGATAGCATTAGTAAGTTAAATGTTAGATTAGTCACCAATCAGATTCGAACCCACGCCTTCATGCAAGGGCACAACACCTTCCCACCACTATGGTAAAAGGCCACTTGCACATTTGCCCACCACTTAGTATAAATATATTGTGGTTAAAAAAAAACATAAATGTTTAGTTAGAAAAATATAAAAGAGGAAGGAGCAATTCTATAATTTTTTTTATTAAAAAAAAAAAAAAAAACCACTTAGTATAAATATATTGTGGTTAAAAAAAACATAAATGTTTAGTTAGAAAAATATAAAAGAGGAAGGAGTAATTCTATATTTAAAAAAAAAATTATGATAACTTTTTTCTTAAAGTAACTTTAAAAAATATAAATTATATAGACTATCCTAATTTAATTTTATGAACATTTTAATCTAAAATTTTCACTAAACCGACACCATGAAACTCGTAGAACACTATGAAAGAATATGAAACATGTAAAAGATTTTGTCCCATAAATGAGTTTTGGGTTCAAACTCATAATTGCCCCAAGGGTTGAAACAAGTTGGGGTAAGTTTAGAACCTAAAATTTGAGTTTTATTATAGGGAGCTTTAATGAAAAGAGCTTGGGCCAATAAATATTTAACTAAAAACCATCCCAAAATGTTATTTAACCAAAAGGGCTCAAAATTTAATAAAAAAAACCATCCAAAACTATTTTTCACGTGTCAAACTTACAAACCCAACCCGCTACAAATCTACACTTCCGTATGGCGTTAGCTCTGAGCTTGGGGGGATGCTTCAAAGCCGGTTCTGTTCCTTAACAAAGCTCCAAAGATTGGTAGCAACAAGGATCTAGGGTTTTGCATGGGTTTGGGGAGTGCTGCAATATCGGATGAGAGTAGTAGAGAGAGCACCCATGAAGTTTATGATCAAGAGGAAGGGAGAAGAAGAAGTAGGGTTTCATCAGATCCACCTCTTCAGCTTAATCTCTTACCTTCTGCTCCAGTTCCTCGTAGCCGTGCTTCTTCTCAGCTTCGTTTCCCATGGCTTACTGATAATCATAAGACCAACTTCACCATGAGATCTTAGCTTTTGTTATATCTTAGCTCTGATTCAATATTGTCCTGACTCTTCACCAACCTCAACCCAGCACGAAACTGCCATAATAACTCCTTGTCTTCCTATCAAATTGAATTCCCCCATTTCAAAAACAACAAAATCAAAGTTCAAATCAAAGTTGAAAAATGAAGCATTCATCGAAACAAAGCCGCCGAAACAAATTCAAAGAAGTTTAATGGTAGAAACAAGCGAAAATGTGTCTGGAAAAAAAAAAAAAAACTGTTTTTGGATAACCCAAAACATAACACTGTTTCTAAAAAAAATCAGATACAGTGTTTGTTTTCTTTGTGCACAAACAAACACCGTATCTGGAAAGAAAAGAATCAAAATCCAGAAACAGTGACTTAGATTCCAAAAATAGTCTATGTTTTAACCTTTGACTGTTTTTTTTTTTTCATGCTTCAGTTGATTATATTTAAGAACAAGGTTCTAAAAAACGCTAGGCGCTAGTCGGGCGGCGGACTGGCGCCTAGCGCCTAGGCGGTCTAGGCGGATTAAGGTAAATTTTTTATATATCTTATAAATAAGTGTATACTAACATTTACAAAAAATTATACTTATATAAAATACCTAAATAAGATAGTAAAAAATAATAAAATGTGTATCTAACAAGTCCAAAAAATCAATACAACTTAGATAGATGCTATGAATTGATAGGCTGACAAGCTATGCCTTTTTAAATAAGAAAAAAATTATTAATAGCACTTGATGATGGATGAACTGACAGCCATTTTACTTTAAGAAAAGTAAGATGTTAGCTGTCCGAAATTGAATGGACAGAAACAAAAAAAAAAAAAAAAAATTAAATAGTTAAAAAGTGATCACGTGGGGCTAGAAAGAAGAGAGAGAAACTACTTTTCTCTCATCTTCTTCCTCTTCGCAAGAACACAAACCAGAAGTTGAAGTCCAGAACTGATAAACCAAAACAAAGACCAGAAGCATTCATCCTTTCTCAAGTTCGAACACAGAAAAAATTTAAATTCCCAGACCGCCTAGGCCACACAGTCGCCCGCCTAGGCCGCCCAAGGGCCGCTCAGGCCGCCTCGGCTCCCGCTTAATCTCATTCCCGATTTTGCTCCCGATTTTCCATTAATCCCGGCGGTTGGCCACCGCCCAGCGCCTAGGCGGCCGCCTAGGCCGATTTTTAGAACACTGTTTAAGAAACAGGGTGTTTATTTTGTTTTGAATCCAAATACAGTGAATTTCATTATTTCTTTTCTAGCGTACATTTAAGAAACAGTATGTCTATTTCATTTGGATCTAGAAACAGTAACTTAGATTCCAGAAACAGTGTTACTTAAAATCCAGAAATAGTGACCCGTTGTTTTTATTGAATAACATGCAGATCTCAAATTTATTTTCTGGAGAAACAAACGATAAATTGTGACAGCCCGTCCCTTATTCTACAATTTTATAAATTTTTAATAAGTGATTTTACAAAAATGCCCTTCGAGGCATGCGTGTTGATTGAGGTTAATTGCAATGTCGTGTCACCTAAGATTTGTTTTCTTGGCATATCCTCATAGTACTCGTCGTTACGGACGCGTGGGCGTAGACGGTTCGTGATTTGGAGTTATAACGAAGAAGATATTAACGTTTGAAGTTCAAGGCATTACGTAAATTTGGTTTTTTTGAAAATATGGTTATGAAATCTGGTGTGCCATTTGGATGGCCCAGATTAAAGGGTTAAATAATGGATGGTGTGGATGAAAAGTAAAGAAAATAAAAAGGGGTGGGGTGCTGCCCGCTTAGAAGGAGAGAGAGAGAGAGATGACCAATTAGAGGGAAAGAAAGAAGAGAAAGGAGAGAAGAAGAAAGGGAGATAACCGGCCGGGTTCGCTCGACCTGCGACCCGCGACCCGACCCGATTTTATATTTCGATTCCGACCACCATCGACGGCGAGGCTGGTGTCAAAATGATTCTTAACTCGAGGTCATTCTATCCCTCTATCAATTTCACCCCAAAAGTTAGAAAATTACCTTTGATTTCACAAAACCCCGCACCGGTGGGTGCGCGGCCTTAGGTGAAGATTCATCAAATCGTGAAACATTTTCTTCCAATTACCACCACCAAAACCCTTCCCTAAATTGCTGGAACAAAGCCCAAACAAGTGTTGGAGCATCGGGTGCAATTTGAGGACGAATTGGAGAACTCCCACATATAGGGTTCCGTATGGATTTGATAAAATTGGGGTGTTTCCAAGCTAAATTGGCCTTGGCCACAGGTATTAAAGTTACTCTACTCATTGAGATCTTTATTTCTACAAAATTTGGTAATTTTTTGAGATAGTTGGATTTTCCGGCGAGTCGGGGCGGCCGACAGCCACCCGCGACGGCGCGTGCGGTGGCACATGGCCAGTGGGCCGTCAATGTTAGTTTTAGGCTATATTTGACTTCTTAAGTTCAGTTTTGATAATCGAATAATATATATTGGTCAATCGAGCCTAGTTTCATTACGAAACGTGGTTAGGTGAAAATATGAATCGACGATCCGACCGTTGGATCGTCACCAAACTTTGATACGTTGTAATACGTAATATTTGAGGATTACAGACATTTAAGGATTGGGAATATGACTTACAGATCTTCCCGAATTGGATTTGGAAGTTCATAAAATAAAACGTTAACTGCCACTTGGTTTTTGGCAATTGACGGAGATCCGACCGTTGGATCGTAACGAAATTTTAGTATGTTATTCTAGAAGTATAATGTGGATCTTTGGAAGTTACGGATCAGAAATCTGAGATGTCGATCTTTTGGATCGAGTTATGTAGGGTTGTGACCCTACCTTCGAACTTTGATCGACGGATGATTTTTGGTCAATGGGTCTTAAACCATTCTAAAATATCCTGGAGGATATGTTATGTGTGAGTTACGTATTCTATTGTTATAAATTCTGAGGTGTAATTTGATAATTGGCCACAGGCGCCGATCGTTCGTGACGCCTCGATATGCGTGCTAGGGAATTGTAGGGCGAACTCCAAGTGAGTGGATTTTTTCCTTCTTATCATATTAAATTGAACTAAGAAATTTATGCAATGTCATATATATATTTATATGTTCTAAAGTACAATGAGATGGTTGAGTGTAGATTATATCATGGTATATCCATATGCATGTTACCTACAAATAATTCATGTGAACTACGATTGGCTTGATCCCTGTTTAGGGTACGTAGGCAGTCTAACGAGATGTTAGATGCAGCCATACAATAAGTGAGATTAAATAATCGAGACAAAAGCTTCATTCGGGAAATTTGAGCAATGTGATGGAATCTGGTGAAAAATGTGAGATTTAACCTTATGATTTGGTGATTAAATGTTGGTTATAAATCAATGTGTGAGGAAACGAGAAATTGTGGTTTTACGTTTAATAAAGGCCATGTCATAATTAGTTACATTTTAGTATGTGATTTAGTACAACTTTGCACAGTATTGCATATCTTATGGATGGTGCTGCAAACATACAGGTAAGTTCAGGTAAGTTGTGGTGTTACTTGAAATGGTTAGGTGATAGCATGATTATATTGTGTTTTACGCAACTCCGACATTGTCGTACAGGTTGCCATACTAGGTAACTCCGACATTGTCGTACAGGTTGCCTATGAGTCGTACAGGTTGCGTTAGGCAACTCTGACTCATGTGATATCATAGCATTGATTGATGAGTTATGAGTGAGTCGTACAGGTCACTATAGGTGACTCCGACTCATGTGATATCATAGCATTGATTGATGAGTTATGAGTGAGTCGTACAGGTCACTATAGGTGACTCCAACTTATGTGCTAGCATTGATTGATGAGTTATGAGTGATTCGTACAGGTCACTATAGGTGACTCCGACTTATGTGCTAGCATTGATTGATGAGATATGGGTGCAGTCGTACAGGTCACCATAGGTGACTCCGACTTGCGTGCTAGTATGGATTATTAAGCACATGATTATTTATATTGCTGATGAGCTGCTGTATCGTGGTATACTTCTGAATTTACGGTTAGCGTACTTTGGATATCATACTTATACATAGTATGAATTTCTAGAAATTATACGGTCATGCTGAGAAGGGTTATTATAAAGATAATTATGGATTTAAACGTTTTGTTTTTGCCCACTCACATTTTCTGTTTTTCCACCCCTCTAGGTTTTTAGTAGCTGAGCTTCCGTATCGACGAGAATTATCGGCATGTTCCAATATAGGTGACTATCTTTGATGGTATAATTCTTATCTTACTCTACTGTACTTTACTTATGCTCTATAATCACGTGTGAAATGGGTTCATTTCCGCTCACAGCGCACTCTTGTGTTTAGGCACCTTTAGGTTTAAATTGATTCACATTTTCCACATCACTACACTTTATGGCTTCGTCACCTTTCAGGTGTCGGCCAGCACAACTCGATTCGGAGTCTTAGTGGACAATCCGGGTCGGGGTGTGTCATGAATTCCACTGACGAAGAAAAATTGAAAAACAGTACCTCGAATACACTATGAATAATAACGACGATCAAATTTCAACGAAATAATACAAAATATAAATTAATTAGGATGAGGATCTATATTTTTGTTTCAAATAAAAAGAAGAAGGTCTGCAAAACAACGATGAACTCCATTAACAACGAAAATCTGGAACTCAACCTAAAAAAGTTAAGGGTAAAATCGACAAATCATAATTTATTATAGTTGGGCCATTTTTAGTTGGACTACTTTAATATGGGCCTTGTACTAATCATTAAACAAAACTTATAATACGATTTTTTATTAAAACTAAAATTTTTCAAGCCATTTTTATTTGTTTTGCTTTTATTATAATCGTTGGAGTGGGTCTTAGGGTTCAGTTGGTATTACACATATACCGACCTTTCTACTACTTCTGGTCGGATTAACTTCGGCAACAACAATGGCAACCTTGTTCTTCTTGGAAATATTGACCACCATAAAACCAATTGGGTATATGAGGAGGAGTAGCCCAACCTTTTATAAGCTCATACAAGGTTTCTTCTCCTATCAATGTGAGATTCATTCTTAACATATCCCCTCACATGTGGCGAATTTTCAAGCCTAAAACGTGAACAACACAATTGACGTAATGTGGAGCACGTGTGATCGTTGGGATTCACACGCGCGACAACTTGACTCTGATACCATGAAAAAAGTTAACGTTCTACCATTAAACCAATTGACAATATAGAGAATTACCCAACCTCTTATAAGTTTATGTAAGATCTCTTCTTCCATCATTGTGAGATTTATTCTCAACAATTACAAACTAGTAACGCACAACAACGGCAAGCTTGCTCTTCGTGGAAACATTGACCATTTTTTGTTCTTAATTAGTTTTCAAATAGTATTACGAACTAGTAACGCTCCCCAGAGAACTGTTTGCTCTCTCAAAAACTCTCACTCATCACTATCTCTTTTCTCTAAGTGGTGTGGTGATATGAATGGAAAGACCTTCGTTTTAAAAGAGGGAGAAAGTTCTTACTTCTTAGATGGAATTGTCAGTTTCTGGCAATGCAAGATTAGTGCACGTCAAGAGATCACGCTGACACCTGGCCAGCACACCAACTATTTGAGTTACACGATTACTCATACAAGTAATGTCAGTTGATGAATATCTTGGCCAGCAGAACGTAAGGATAACAATTTTTCTAACCGGGTTTGGGTCTTCATGGGGCTTGCCCCTAATTAATGGTAGCGGGGGTAGCAACAACAACGGTGTCAGCAACGGTCACTTGGATTGATTAAGGTGTCTCCCTTTTTACAACGATAATGCTAAAAAGACTAAATTTATAAACAAAATTTTACAAGCTTAATGACATAAAAGTTGATGATTGGATTATGACTTAAGGCGTTGATGATTGAATTATGATTTAAGACGTTGATAAACGTGCTCATTTATACTGGTTCATTATTTAGTTTGCAAATTTTGTCTACAAATTTAGAAATGCTAAAGAGACTCACAAAAGTGAACTCTTCATGAACTCTATGCCACCTCATGTTTTCTACAAAATGTTTTGCAATGTTGGTACAATAATTGTGCCCAAAACATAAGATGGTAAGGAGTCCATGGAGAGTGTCTCCCTAACTTTTCTCTTCCTATTAATTCATTCTTAGTCCGCCTTTATGCATGTAAACATGTTATAAGTACAAAAGATTTTAACATATCTCCGGTTATACCTAAGAATCTCCCTGCAATTACCGATCCTAAATAGTTTTATTCTTGATATGAGTAAACTTCTGCTAGATTTATGTTTAGGGTTAAAACTGTCAGTGCCATCGTTTTTACGTACTAGAGTATAGGAAGGAAGAAAATGCAGCTTTACATTATAATTCAAATGTTTACAATACAGACCTCACACCAGTTCTATACCAGGCCTTCACCTAAGACAATTTTCATGTGAAATAACAACTTGAACTGTGTGAACCAGTTTTACCGACGTTAAACGAGAATACGATGAAGATCCTTGACTTCTTGTCATTCCGTTCCCGCCGCTCAATCACCAGGTTGCTTTTCCGTGTTCCAAATTACGCCCTACTTTCGTATTCTTATGCCAGGTATGTCTTTCAAACCCATCTTCAAGGCTGTCTTTCGAAATAGAGAAGGAGGTTTTTGCAAACCAATTGACTCACAAAATTTGTTGGCTTGCTCAACAAGTGTGGTCTTATCCCTGCCAGTTTCCCTGATCGAGTTATAATACCCAAGCCAAGCATGAAATGCTGCTTCTTTGATGCTAGTGTCAATCTTGGTCATCGAGTCGTCAATCTAAGAGAATAAGCAAGTTCCGAGCATTACAAATAATTCAAACAAGGTAATGAAAACCTACGAGCTACAAGCAGATACCAAGCCATCGATACCACAAATATGGGAATTGTTTGATAAATACTAGTTCATCACTGGGATTAAGATACTGCTATTTCCAGAAACTGAAACCGAATGAAGGATACAAATTGAACCAATAAATCATTTTAATTAATCGTTGCACCATGAAAAGAGAACACTGCTTTAAGAACTTCAATTTCAGAACCGTGAGCTCCTCTGAACTAAATAATGTGATTCAGGCGCAGCATGCACTAACATAAAGCAAAGAAAACAATTGAAGGAGGTGATGCAAGTACCTTAAGCTTAGCATCCCGATCCAATTGCAGCGAAGGAAATTTTTCCACAGGCAAATCTTTTAATTCATCCAGAAAATACTCCTCCCATGGTGCAAGTAACAATATGCCTCGTCCTTCTTTGCCCTCCCTTCCTGTTCTTCCAAGACGATGTATATATTGTTCCCGGTCAGAAGGAATACCTACCTGATTACAGTTAGACCACATGTTATTACTTTCATGAGTTTTTTTTTTTTTTTTTTTTTTGTTAGTTTAATGTGAAATAGCTATATTTTGAGACCAAAAGTCAAGATTTATCATACCAATGACTAGGAAATTAACACTCAAGAACACTATATACATTAGTACTCAATGTGAGAACAATGAACTTCCAGTTTCATTAAACATAAACAATAACATTATACACAATGTAGGTACCATACTAAAAATTGTGTCCAAGGCTGCCACGTAAATCTAATAAATTAATTTGAACCCACCTGAGCGACCTCCTATATTTTGTGGTTAGGACATATGAATGTTGGAAATATTAATAGTTCCCATGTCAGTGATATTATTAAGGTTCAACCTATAAGCAAAAGATAAAGTAATATTTCTCTTGAGCTGCAAATACCTGAATGACCAAGGTCACATCAGGATAGTTCATTCCACGTGCCGATACATCAGAGGTAACAAGAATCAGTCGTTTCGATACCCTGAATTCCTCAGAGACGCGAGTTCGATAGAGTTGAGGCTTCCTAGAATGTATCTCCTTGACATTCATTTTCATTTCACGGAGAACATGATAGAGGAGGGATGTTACCATTCCAGTTGTACAGAATACAATAACCTGAAATGTTTAATGTTAGGCCTCATGCACAGAAAATACAACCAAACATTTGAAACCAGAAAGCTATAACACCAAACCTTATAATCAGGTGACTCTGAGATATGTTCCATCAGAAGCTGGTGCACTATTTGGAAATGTAATTCATGTGGAGCAACAAGACATGACTGCTTAACCTGCATTCACAAGACGAGATAGGATCATGACATCATGACACCCGTTGTCATATTTTATAATTCAGGTACTATCAGAACTATTAAAATCATCAATAATAGAGTAATTGAAATGGTGCACACCAGTACTCTCCACGTTATAAGGCTGAACAGAGATGTAAAAGTTTTAACATAATTCCCATTGTCAAAACTAGCCAACTGGTGACTGTTATATATACCTTAGCATGAGTTTCAACAGAACCTAAACCCACTGTGTCAACGAAAATATGGTCCTTTTGCAAAACAAGCTGTGATACTCGGCGAACCTGCACATTGGTAATCAAGAAAAATCTGGCTTATGGTGGTTTCACTCAGTAAAACATACCAAGTGTTTACAGTAACAAATAAAAAGCTACTTCAGGCTTCAGAGTTTAAGTATAAAGGATAGCCAAACCTCTTTCGGAAGTGTTGCAGTAAAGAGCAAGGACTGCCTTCGACGAGGCAAACAGTCAACAATTTTCTCTATATCCTTTCGAAATCCTAGGTCTAGTAAGTGGCCCGCTTCATCGAGTATTAGCATTTTCAGTCCCATCAACCGCACAGACAAGCCTGATTTATTCTCAATGTGGTCTAGCAACCTGCCAGGGGTTGCAACTATTATCTGCAAAAGATTTGTAGAACGGTTTTCACTCTCATAACATCCACACTACAATCAAGCGAAACTTTTGCTGCAAGTTTCAATGACCAGGACCAGTGTACAAACCTGGCACGGATTTGATTCCAGACGTTTATGGTCTTCTTTGAATCGCGTGCCTCCAACTAGTGTTTGCATGCCTATGCCATCATGGTACCGCAACAAAACATTTGTCTCTGCAGCTATCTGACTTGCGAGCTCTCTTGTGGGACAGAGGATAAGAACAAAAACTGGAGACACCCGTTGATTGGTATTGCTAGCCATAGCCTTCACAACTGCTTCAATAGCAGGAAGCTGTTTGTGTTTAACAAGAGAAACAAAACAAGAGAAGCTAAACTACTATGAACCACTCCAAAGTAACAAAAAGGAAGATTGATATACCAAAAAAGCTGCAGTTTTGCCTGTGCCTGTTTTAGCTTTGACCAACGCATCTTTTCCTGTCACAAATTAAAAGGAAAATCATCAGATACATAGCGTTTGGTTGTTTTTACTAACAATTAGCACACCGCTGTCTCTCAAGTCACTCGGACTGGAGGAACAAGAACTTAAATATCAATCACACCACATGTGGCTTTCATCAAACTGATTGACATAATGTCCCATGGGAAACACCCTATAGGCCTTAGGATCTCATTCGTCCCCATGATCAGTGGGATTTGAATCACAAACGTTACTGTTCTATCTAATTTAGTAAGAAAAGCAGAATATCAATTTTAACAATATCCATTGCAACAGTTACAGTTTACTTTCGATTAGAATTTAACTAGTAAGGCGATAAATATAACAAAGATCTCACTTAAACAAGAAGCCAACTGACCTTCAAGGCAAACAGAAAGAGCAGCCTCCTGTACCCTTGTCATTTTAACATACCCCGCAGAAGTGAGTGCCTTGACTGTCAATGGAGATATACCACACTCATCAAATCTGCCAAACGCCGAAAACCAAAGGAATTACCAATCAGAAGACAAACAATTAACTCATCAAAGACAAATTTTTCAACCTGTTAACACAAATGTTCCACATGCAATCAACCAAAGCACATTACTTGCATACCTCTTCTCGCTAAGAATTGACTCCTCCTTGTCGCTCTCCTCTCTTTCGATTTCAACCGTGTTTTTCTTATTGAGCTCGCTCCGGATCACCTCCACCTGCTGTTGGAAATCATTTTCGTCATCCAGTGAATTAAGGGGCACTCTCCTCTTAATGATCTTCATATCATACCTTCCCAATGAAGCACTACTCCCAAATCTCATCACATTTCTCCCAAATTTCGAATTCTCATTCGAAAACGGCTGTACGGACTCACTGTCCGAATCAAAATCCGAGTCGTCGGAAGAACTATCATTTCTCCGAAATCGCCCTCGACTCTGCGCCGAGTAGTTCCTGCTCCCAACATAATTGCCACCCAAATTACTCAAATTTACACTGTCCCTCTTTCCCGCCAAATCACGACCTTTCGATATCAGCTTCCTCAGGTCCAGCGGTGGCGCCGCAATCGATCTCGTCGTTCCGTCCGGTCGAACCGACGGGGGCGGTTCAACAATCGGCCCGTCCTTTTCGTTCCACAAATCTTCTGCGCCTTCCTTCATGAACCGATCGGCAAGTGCCTTCAGATGCTGGTTCGGGTTCATCGGGTTGTGCCCGGTTCCAGTGCCCGAAAACGAGTCGGGCTTTCCGGCGACTTTGGCCCGAATTTGGGAGCGGAGGCGGGCCTCGTATAACTGTTTCTCTTGGTCTAAAAGGCGTTTCTCTTTCTCTTTGGCTCGCTTTTCGTGCATGCGCTTCCATTTCCACTTGCTGACGCCGCCCGGGAAGGTCCGAGGCCCGCCGCCCATGGGTCGGGTCAGAATGAGCCTGCAGAGAAGCTTGGAGAACTGTCTCGGACGCTCCATAAGCATCGAGGCGGACATGGTTTGCGGTCCAGCAGGGGCCGGATCCACCAATGGAAAATGGGGCTGTCACTGGTCTGTGACTCGGAGAGTCGGTGATCAAAGAGACGGGGAAGGAAAGGGTTTTACTGGTTTAGGGTTTAAGGAGGACGTTTGGGATGGGCCTACTTTCCGGTGTTGTGGGGCCCAAATTGACCCAAACTGGCATCTGGGCCGTGCGCGTGACCCGGTTTGATCGAATCTGAGCCTTTCATTTTGATACCTGAAAATCAGCGGCTGTGATGAATTTTTATAGAACAAGCAAACGAATCCAAAAATATTTTCTCTAAAAACGCTTTTAATTATTTTAAAAACACATCCAAACGAGCTCGGGTATTCGATCCAGCTCTATCGCTTTCAATATCTGTCCGTTGTTGATTTCGGGAGTGTGGCCCATCATTCCTCATTGGCTACCATGTTTCTCACGCCAACGTCGGCACCTCCGATGTTGTGGAGGGATGAGGGCTGACGGTGGGGTGACATCCGCATTTAATCCTTCAAGCTAGGGGTGAATTTTTCTGCCAAATTGTCGTGCCAACCAAATTGTTAACCGTGTCATACCGATTTTGTGTCAATCGATAATGGTACGGTATTGTACAGTATCGAAATTTCATGGTTCAGTATTGGTAATGGATACCATTACCACGGTATTACCGTACCGTACCGAAAATACAATATAATATATAATTTTATAAATTATATAATAGATAATTATTTAACACATATTTATAATATTCCAATAATTTGAAAATAAAACCCTACTTATATTAGCATTATTGTTGGTGACTTCGATCTCTTGAAATGGTGGAAATCAAACACAAAAGAGTTCCTAATTCTTTCACAAATAGCCAAGATATCTTTGTAACCCCCACTTCTACCGTTGCTAATGAAAATGCATTTAGCCTAGGAATGATGGTGGACCCTTTTAGGGCATCCTTGACTCCTAAAATAGTAGAGGCACTAGTGTGTACTAGTGGTTGGCTTAGGGCTGATGAAGTAAACTTCTACAAGGAACCAACGGAAGATATGCTTCAATTTTACAAGGAAATGGAAGAAGAGGAAACAAGAAATATATGCTTTAATTCAGTGGCGGAGCCAGGAATCACTCTGACGAGGGGCCTTTTATTGACATGGAAAATTTAGTGGTGTGTTATCTACACATCCGTTTTTACTTCTCACATACCTTTGTTAATTTTTGTACTTTGATCTTCTTCAATTCATTCTATTTGATGATCGAAAATTGATAGGTGTACGAGAAGTAAAATGGGGCGTCGATAGCACACCCCAAAATTTATCAAACAAGAATGACGGGACGTTAAACTTTTTATGAAAACTTTAGTATTTAGATGATTATATCATAAAAAATATAACTTGTTTACAAATTTTAATAAAAAAGAAAGATCAAACAAAAATTTAAGTTGCTTTCAACGTAATTGTATCTTCTTCTAAATGAATTTCCCTTTCAAAACAGAAGGCTAATTATTTTGGAAGCTAATTATAAGGTTTATGGACCTTGTTTTATATGGTAAAACAAAAGAGGTTTAAGTTTTAAAAAACAAGAAGGCTGTTAAACATCAATGATTTTCGAACACAGGCCCCCATGCAACTCTCAAACACCACTTACCAATGCACTACAAGGTATTTATTGAAAGCATTAGCAAAACAATATATATATATATATATCAAATTTCAGGATAGGCCTAGGCCATTCCTGGCCTCCATGTGGCTCCGCCACTGCTTTAATTTCTTTTAGTAAATTTCTTATTAAATGGTTTTCAACTTTAATTCTTCTTACTACTAATTAATATGTTTTCTTTGTTTGTAATGTAGGCCTTACACAAACTCAATCTTCTACAAGTTCAATGTCTCCTCCAAAAGGTTCGACATCACAAGCTTGAATAACTAATCAATGAATTCTACTTTTTGAAGTTTAGTTCCAATTTTCATTTAGTTTGAAACTTTAATTTCTATTTGGATTGTTAACTTCTATTTGTTTTGGTTCGTAACTTCTATTTGGATTGTAAGCTTAATTTTCATCATGAATCTTGATGCATCATTTGAATTATTGTGTGTGTGAATTGTGAACGACGAATAATAGATGAATTTAAACTACAATGTATGAGATAAAGGTACAAAAAAACAAAGTTTTGTCCTTGAATTGAGTTAAAAAAAAAAACAAAAACAAATTTTGTCCCAAAACAAAATGGCAATTATGATTGTCATACCATGTCAACTGAACTATTGGCAATACTGAACTTTGGTATACCGAAAGTTTGATACGGTAATGGTAATAGATTTTACCAAACCGAAAGTTTGGTAAGGTAATTGGTACGAGGGTTTTGGTACGGTAACCGCACCGAACCCAACCCTACTTCAAACTCCTCAGCATCAACTCTAAGGGCTCGTTTACTAATCCGTAATCAGATTGAGAGGAATTGAATTGATGAGGAATTGAATTGAGGAGGAATTGAATTGATGAGGAATCAGAATCAGATTCCTGTTGAAGTTGTTTACTAAAACTGTCTGGAATCGGAGTAGAAATGACATTGAACTATAGAAGCTGTTTACTGATTCACATGAATCGGAATGAAAACTAATATAATTACTCAAGTACCCTTATTTTAACCGATTTATTTTATATGATAATTATTTTAAGTAAATTTTTTACCCTTTTATTTTTATTTTGATTACTGGAGAGAATTTACAATTATTTATTCTTACTGTTAGAGAACTCTAAACGCATGTAGAAGATTCTTTAATCACAAAGATTTGTCCAAATTTGATCATTTTTTATTCTTGCTGATAGAATTTACTTCCTTTTCTCTCTCCCTCTCTCCCTCTCTCCCCCATTTTTCTCTGCAGCTGCTTGACCAAAATGCTCAACAAAATTTCAATATCACCTCGTCCAACGGATGCTGCCCCAATACACAGCATCCACACCCCACCATCCAGTCTCAAGATGACCCATAAGGCCACGACCCACGCCATCAGAAAAAAAAATCCAATTTTCAGAGAGTGAAAGTGATAACATGTTCTTTCCTTCTATTCTGTTTGGATCTGCAAATCACAATTTCCTTCTCAATTGAATTTGTGAAACAACGATTTGGGCGTTCTTTGTTCCAGATCTCGGGCGGTCGTTGTTCCACATCGCCTTCATCGCTGCGGCATCGTTCTAGATCTTGAAGGTAGAGGTGTTTTAGGAGTATGCATGGGTATTTTGGGTACAAAATTTTGATTCCTGATAGAGTGTTCTACCCGGAACTCAAATACTACCTCTATAGAGGTAATCCAATTCCGGGCAATTCTGGAATTGAATTCCTGATATTGGGTGGTCCCCACATAAATTCTGATTCCCTAATTGCTAGTAAACGTCGGAATGCATTGGGAAAGGTGCAATTCCGTTTCTCTTGATTCCAATCCCGATTGGTAAACATGCCATAAGAATAGGAATTAAAAATTGTTATGAAAACTCCACGGTCCACTTCGAACTCGATGGAGATCTCGAGTAAGAAGAAAGAGAATAGATTTTAATTATTTATTTATTTTTAATTAAAAAGAATCTTCTTAACATGGTTTAATAAGAAGATTTTTTAAAAAAAAAAATATATTATCTACACTAAAAGGGAGCTAAAAGGGAGGGGTAAGCTTAGCCTTACAATAGGCTAGCAATAATGTAGTTCAAATTTGTCTTTGGCAAGAATCAAACCTAAGATCTCTCACTTACAAGTGAAAATGAATATCACTAGATCGTAGTACTAAGTGACAAAAAGACTTATTTTTAATTATTTTGTTTTAAATGGTTTGGCTCAAAACCTCATAGTTTTGGCCAAGTCTATTAAAAAACAAAATACTCTTCTTTTTCCTTCGTTAATCATTTGCAGAACTTGCAGCCGCCAGTTCGCCTCTGCACTCTTTTCCTCCACTATATGCCTAAACTTGGGTGGCCATCAGCGGTCCTCACAACCACTTATCAGAGCTTCTGCGTGGTCCTGGATCACTCGAGCCCTTAATGCATTCGCCACTTGACTTGGGTCATGCTTTGAAGTGTCCAAAACTCAAACTTATGCAATTAGTGGTGGCTATACTGTCATTAAAAGCTTCACAATTCATATATTGCTCAGTCTTAAGCAAAACTAAGAAGGTGAAAGAAATGAGTGACTTTAGAACTCATTTTACACATAAATTTTCTACAATTATAAATAAAAATACACTTATGACAAATGTAGAATGAAAAT
Organism: Cotoneaster glaucophyllus; assembly: GCA_036320875.1. Taxonomy (NCBI): domain Eukaryota; kingdom Viridiplantae; phylum Streptophyta; class Magnoliopsida; order Rosales; family Rosaceae; genus Cotoneaster; species Cotoneaster glaucophyllus. The sequence continues at coordinate 16,435,677 of CM070060.1, forward strand.
TTAGAGTACTAGTAACTATTCCCTTAACTTATAGTTGTTAAATCGAAAATAATTCATCCGACCCCTTAACCCCCTAATTTCTTAACCACAAATTCTCCCCAGTTTCGCCAAATCCAATTTGTGTATCTCATTTGAAAAATATTTTAAAAAAAAAGGGTTTATATCACAAATGGTCTCTGAAATTGACCCGATCAATCATGATGGTCCCTGAAATTGAAAATCGATCAATGTAGTCCCTGAATTTTAACTCGCGAATCAATGTGGTCCTTCTGTTAGTGTTCCGTCCAAATTAACACTAAAAAAAGGTTAGAAAACCAATTTTTCATGGTAAAATGACCAAAAAAAAGGTTAGAGACCACTTTTTTTTGTTTTTATTTTAGTTTTAGCACCAAATCCATAAAAAAATGGAGAGAAAAGTGAAGATGGAAAAAAGAAAAGAGAGGTAGTAAGTAAAATTATAAGTAACATGGTTATTTTTGATCATTTTATCATGAAAAATTGGTTTTCTAACCTTTTTTTAAAGTTAATTTGGACGGAACACTAACAGAATGACCACATTGATTCGCGAGTTAAAATTCAGGGACTACATTAATCGATTTTCAATTTCAGGGTCCATCATGATTGATGGGGTCAATTTCAGGGACCATTTGTGATATAAACCCTTTTTTTTTTAAATATTTTTCAAATGAGATACACAAATTGGATTTGGCGAAACTGGGGAGAATTTGTGGTTAAGAAATTCGAATGAATCTGGCCCTGTTTTGAGGATTTTGCATCTTACATATATATCTTCGTCAAACATCTTGGTGCAACCCATCCGCATCATGCAAACTAACAAGAAAGAGGAAACGAAAATCGTGTGTAAGACCACTTACAAATGAAATTATAACGTCATGTTGATGTAAAACAATTATCAGCCCACTAATTACTGTGTTAAAAATTGATAACAACGCATATCAAGTTTTTCATTATTAAACACATGACTAAATTGAATTGACATGTCAATGACGAATAATAAATTACCAGCTAGTTTGCTAGCTTGTAAATATGAAAACAGAAAGATACTTTACTTCTAAAATTGTAAGTTCAATTTTTTTTTGTCCTCCAAAATAATACATGTTCAACTCAAAAAGTAATTGAAAGTGTTTGAAATGTATATATTTATTATTAGATTAGTTAGAACACTAAAAGTGGAAATATCATATTATGTCATGGCGTACGTGACCGGTACCGACGCATTGATTGGACCAACTTTGACAAATCAATAGCTGATTAACTATAAATAAAGCCTCAAGAACACCAAGCAGTGAAGCACAAATAATTGAAGTCCTTGTAAACAATCTGAAATTTATCATCCACATCCAAGTCGACGACAAAAATGGCAGAAACCAGTTTCGGGTCTAAGAGGTACATCAATCTTTCATTTATTCGTTCGCGAGACGAGTGAATGATGATTATTTTGGAGTGTTAACTGCTGAGAACAGTTGTGTTAATTTTTGTTTTTTTTTTCATAGGATTGCGGTTGTTACTGGAGGCAACAAAGGGATTGGATTTGAGATTAGCAGGCAATTAGCAGCTAATGGAGTTGGGGTGGTGTTAACTGCAAGAGATGTGAGGAGGGGAACAGAAGCCGTTGAGAAATTGAAGGCTTCTTATGGCCTCTCTGATGTGGTATTTCATCAGCTTGATGTAACTGACCCATCTAGCATTGCCTCTCTGGCTGAATTTCTCAAAACTCAACTTGGAAAACTTGACATTTTGGTAATTTCTCTAGCTTATTTCTACGCATTTCTAAATGGCTTGTAGGCTTGTAGCTCAAGTAATTAAGAGCGGCAGACGTCCTGTTAAAAATATATGTAATCTGCTGGTTATAATATGTAAATATTTTCTTCATATTGCAGGTAAATAATGCAGCAGTTGTCGGATCCGTATTCCTCACAGACGACAAAGAGAAGTTGGCAATTGGGCCTGATGATGTAAGTTCCTGAAAATTCATTGTGTTTAGAGAATCGCCAGATCTCAAAAGCTTAAACCGTTGAACGGTTCTAACAACGTTTGTCAAGCTATCTAGTACCCTCTCTCGTGTAGGATGAATCTAGACACGGAAAGGCATACAGATTCAGACAACCATATACATAACAAATAATATGTAACAGGGTTAGGGATCGAGGGATTCAAACCAAGGACCTCTATCGTGAAAATAAGATGTTAGAAAATAGATCGAAATACGTATATCAACTTTAGTGAACATTACTCTATAATACACATCATATTCATGAGAGCAAATGATCATGCAGCTTATAGGTCCCAAAGCAGGAAATAAGAATCAAGTCCTAAAACAAACCTACGAGACAGCAGGGGATTGCTTAAAAACAAACTACTATGGAATTAAGCAACTCACGGAAGCACTCATTCCACTTCTTCAACAATCCAACTCGGCAAGGATCGTAAATGTCTCCTCCCTATTGGGACAACTAAGGGTACACTTCCGAAACCCTTGTCTCCAATCTCGCATTCACATTGTTAAACTGACAACATAACATAAGATGCAAGATAACATCACATTATTATCGAATTAATTTTTCAATTTTTTTTAGGTTATTCCAAACGAGAAAGCGAAGAAGGAGCTAGGAGATGGTGATAGCCTTACAGAAGAGAAAGTGGACAACCTCGTTGAGGGATTTTTGGAGGATGTGAAGCAGAATTTGGTTGAAGACAAAAGCTGGCCAACCAATTTCTCTGCCTACACTGTATCCAAAGCCGCTCTGAATGCTTATACAAGAGTTTTGGCTAAGAAGTATTCCAACAAAATTGCTATCAACGCCGTGTGTCCGGGTTTTACTGACACGGATATGAACAATCACACTGGAGTTTTCACAGTTGAAGAAGCTGCAAAAGGTCCTGTGAAGCTGGCTTTGTTGCCTGATACTGGAGTTTCTGGCCTTTTCTTTGAACAGACTGAACTGTCAACCTTCGAATGAAAATTTGAAACTGTAAATAATTGGTCTGTTTTTCGTCTCTTAATATATCTGTATGCACATGTGACATGTACTCCTAAGCACAATGTGTTCTCAATAAACAACTATTTCAAAGTTTTAATGAAGTTTCAATTCTAAATCTCTTGTTTTAGGTCACAAATCAACCAACTTTTGCTACGCCTTAGTTGAATTTCTTGTTTGCTATGTTAGATCCCACGTCATCTAGGAAAGTGGATCCTCCATGCCTTATATGTGAAATCTCGTCCCCAGATTTTACTATTTAAATTATGTATTTTCGTATTATTAATTTTAAACGTTTATATTTACGACGTATGTTTTTTTTAGGCACCTCGATCGTACAAGGTTGAAAAAGGAAACCACGAGAGTGGTTAAGAAAAAAGAAAAGAAAAAGGAAAAAGAAAAGGGCAAAAAAAAAAAAAAAAAAAAAAAAAAAAACAGAAGAAAAGGTGGGAAGCTGCGGAGAGCAGCGAAGAGAAGAGAGAAGGTGGGAGAGTTTCAGGAGAAAAAAAAAAAGAGGAGTGGCCGAATGAGAAGAAGAGAGAGGGTTTGAATGCCCAATCAGAAAAGGGAAAAGGAGGGAAAGGAGGGAAGGTGAGAAGGAGGGAAGAAACGGGTATTTTGACCCGTGTGACCCAACCGGCGGTGCCAAGGGAATCCGGTGGTTTCCCGGCCAAATTCCGACGAACGGAACCCCCTCACCACCTGGAAATCTCTCCCCATCACCTCCTCTACCTATACCACCCCAAAATTTGAGGGAATTTGGCCCGAAACGTGGTATACGCGCAAGAGTGTGCGATGAGCTCGTGGTGGCAATCCACCCAAATTTGAATGTAACTCCGACCACCACCACCACCAATAGACTCTCCTCAACCTCAGGAACAAAGCCCAAGCACTTGTGGAGGCGTCGGAGTGAGTATGGAGGTCGAATTGGAACACACCCATTCTAGGGTTTTGGACGATTCGAGTGAAATTGGGGATTTTCCAGGCCAAATTGGACTTGTCCACAGGTATAAAGTTTGTTCTACACTTCGAGATCTTCTTTTCTGTAATTTTTGGTAATTTTTAAAAATAGTTGAATTTTCCGGCAAGTCGGGGCGGCCGACCGCCACCCGCGGCGGCTCGTGTGGCGGCGGCCTGGCCAGTGGGCCGAAGATGTTCTTATAAGTTCAATTAGATGTCTTGAGTTCATGTTTGCTAACCGCATGACGTAATTTGATTGTTTGGACTTAGTTTCACTACGTTACCTTACTTGGTCAAAATTTGAATCGACGATCCGACCGTTGGATCGTCACCAAATCTTAATGCATGATAGAATATAATATTTAAAGATCATAGAAACTTACGGATCGTGAATCTGACATACGGATCTTCCCTAATTGGATTTCTAAGTTTGTAAAATTAAATGTCGACCGCCACTTGAATTTGAAATTGGCGGAGATCCGACCGTTGGATCGTAATGAAATTTTAGCATGTTGTTCTAGAAACATAATGTGGAATTTTGGGAGTTACAGATCCGAAGTCTAATGTGCGGATCTTCCGGATCGATTTACGTAAAGTTGTGGGTCCTACGTTGACCGAGAGTTAACTTTTGGTCAACATATCTCGAAACGTTCTAGATACTAGAATTGGTACTACTAGAGACTAAGTGATGTCTAGTGGGCCTACTTTGGTTAAAGAGTGATTTGAATATATGTGATATGTTTATTACCTTAATTCTTATATTAATATCTTTTGTGAATATGACTTGGTGTTATAAATGTGATTTCTATTGAAATATGAATTTGTATATTTAGCCATAGACTTATGTATATTAAACATAATTTGACTTGTGTGATGATGATGATTGTGATATATGTGTGTGCTTATTTATCTTTTTAGTAATGTGATTAATAAGTAAGATAAATGTTATGACTGTGCGACCCTAGAATCATATTAGAAGTATGTTACGGAACTTATACACTTGTGTGGCATATTAGTGAGGGCCATGAGAAGATGATGGTACAGGTGACTACGTTGTAACTCATAGGGGTTGAGGTGTTGATAAATGGTATGTTGAATTTATCGCATCATGTAGCAGTTGTACGTTGATGGTCCTGCTTGGTATATCCGCATTGGGGGACCATACGCATTCTAGGAGTGATCATGCTTGGTATATCCCATTGGGTGATCACTACCTACCTGATTATCTTGACCCTGCTTGGTTAATCCGCATTGGGGGGTCACGAGTGGTCCTGCTTGGTTAATCCGCATTGGGGGACCATACTATATATGGATCGCGCTTGGTTAATCCGTTTTGGGCGATCCTTATGGCCATGTATGCTTAGGAGTGACTCTGCTTGGTTAATCCGCATTGGGGGGTCACTGCCTACTTGATTATTCTATCAGGGGTGGCTCTGCTTGGTTAATCCGCTTTGAGGGCCCACTTCCTGTTTGGTTACTTAAACAGACTTGGCTTAACTGCGTCACTCTAGCCTTAGTCTTTATATGTTTGTGACAATGGTTTCGAGAACCTTGTGAAATGAGCTAGAAAAGTTGTTGGACGTCTGGGTGACTCTTTCAGGATTTTCTACGATTCGATTATGATTTCATATGGTATGAAATTAGAAGATATGGGAATGATTGTTATTATTTTGATCAGACTAATTAATTAATGTGGCTAGAAAATGGTTTTGTGCTTCATCTTCTCTTAAACATAATGTATGTTGTGAATTGTGATATCATGATGGGACATAATGATTTATGTGTTGGATGGAAGAGAAATCATGAGTTAACGGGGATTTGTTATGTAACTTGAATCCATGAACTACATGTTGTTAGGTGATAATAAATGATTGAGGAACGCTACGTTTTCTGCTTGAACTTTGTGGAGTAAACATATGATATTAAACTATGCATATGGTTCTGCTTGGTATATCCGCGTTGGGGGACCATATGCGTTCTAGAAGTGAGGAGGACTAGTTGTACTTGGTACATTTGATGGGCGATTATATTTTAGTTGGTTCCGTTGAGAGGTCCGGAACCTGATGTTAATGGATTTCGTTGAGTGGTCCGAAATTGCATCATTTGATTCATTTTTGACAGCTTCAGAAATGTAGGCTTCGGCTGAACTGTGTCGCTCTAGTTCGACATTCCGATGAAAAGTATGTGTTATTGATGATATGGTGATTGACATTATTGATTGATGTGATAATTGGATGGTGTTAGAATGCATATGTGTGGATGAATGACGATATGACTAGAGATTATTATTGTGCTTGTTAAATGTTCCTTGAGGTGCTACATTTGTGAATTGTGGTATTAAGTTGAAACATAATGATTTATGTGATAGGTGAAGTGAATATCTTGAATTGTCATGTGATATGTAGCCTTGAATCTAATATTTTTCATGTTGTCAAGTTCTCATAATTGATTGATGAGTGCTATGATTTTCTACCTAAAAGTATTGTGATGAAATTTCAAGTTATGTATTTGTTGAACTACGAATGGCTTGATCTCTTTTGAGGGTACGTAGGCAGTCTAACGAGGAGGTTAGATGCAGCCATAAAGTATACGAAAATTACTATGCAATTCGATCCTCGAGTTGTGATTTTGCCATATCCCCGGAGGCGGGGTATGTTGAGATACAGGTATTTGATGACGTCACGTGTCGATATTGGACGTATGTTGGGATCGGGGCGTGACATTATATGTACATGCACACCTCCTTTAGCACGAGGTCTTTTGGGAGCTCACTGGCTTCAGGTTCCGTAGGAACTTCAAAGTTAAGCGAGAATGAGCCAGAGCATTCTCAGGATGGGTGACCCATTGGGAAGTTTTGCTCGAGTGAGTTCCCAGAAACAAAACCGTTAGGGCGTGGTTGGGGCCCAAAGCGGACAATATCGTGCTACGACGGACTCAAGCCCGGATGTGGTGGGGGTTCAGGCCGGGATGCGACATGCTATGTCTTTAATTTCTTTGTGGATTGGCTAAAATAATTACATGTATTTAATACAATCAAATTCTGAACGTTGAAATGATGATTGTATTAAATACATGCAAGTATTGTAGCCAAATTTAAAAATTAAATAAGAGATATTTTTTAATGATCAATTCTTAATATTGAAAATATTTTTTTGATCAAAATGAAATTAACTTTAAACTTATTGATTAGGAATACATATTCATGATTTTGCCACGTTGAGGCACAATTACATCATTTTTGTGCGTGGTTTGCTTATTCTTCTGTTGATATCATTTCTTAGCAACATTTTGATATGTTTGGTTTAATGATCTAACGATGATCTTATTTGTAAGGGTTTTTTTTAACCAAAATGGTCCATGAGATTTGCGTATCACATCACTTTGGTCCCTTAGATTTGGAATCAATAGAAGTGGTCCCTACGATTGTCCATCATCAATCATTTTGGTCATTCTGTGCAAAATTATGTTAAATAAGGTTCAAAATGACAAATATACCCTCAATTTAATAAACAATGTGCCAAAATAATTTGACAAAAATTAAGTGTATTTTGGTCATTATATTCTTATTTAATGGAGATTTATCAAGGAATGACCAAAATGATTGATGGTAGACATACTCAGAGACCAATTCTATTGATTTCAAATCTCAGAGACCAAATTGAGGAGTTATGCAAATCTCAGGGACCATTTTAGCTAAAAAGCCTATTTGTACTTTTTTTTCTTCTCAAATGTACGATATTCATTAATAAGAAATGGATACATACATCAATGAGGATAGGGTGCTTACAGATGACCTCGATAAAAACCTTGATGGGATTTTCAACTCGATCAAAGGGAAAAAAAGTGTCCCGCACCAACATAATTAATTAGGAATTACTATCTTCAAAGAGATGATCAAGAATTACATCAGGGGATTCCTCAAAACAAGTCATAGTGTTACCATAACTCAAGCTCATACACGTTAGCCTTTATGCCACCTTGTTCGTCTCTCTTCCACTAAATTCAACCTTCCACTTTGGCAATGAATGAACAATTGAAAGCATGTCATTTAGAATGTTTCCAAAATGTGAGGTGTCATCACTTCCTTCATTTTTAAGTCATGCCATCACAAATAATGCATCACCTTTAAGAACCAAAGCTAGGAATTGCCACTCCTTGACAAACATAGCCGCATCCCTTGCTACCACCATCTCAGCTAGTTGCAGGGAACAAATGGCAGTGTGTTATGTCGCCTTTGTTGCAATAAACTCTCCCTTCTCATTTCGAATCACCACCCCAACACCACCTACCTCATGGTGTTCATCCCAGGCCACATCAAAGTTACATTTTACCCAGCCCAATTCCGGTTTCTTCCATTTCTATGGTTCGTTGTTGCTGCTTGTTTGATTCTTCCAATACCATCGCTAGAAATCCTGTAACCAACTCCAACGGTTGAAGCGCATTTCCTTGCCATAAAAACAAGTTATGTTCCTTCCAAATGCTCCAAATAATCACAAGTAACAAATCAAAGCTTTCTCTTGATAAATCACTAGCCAGTCTTGTGAACCAATCCACCAAATGTCCCCTAGCGTCTGTTATACTCTGTAGACCCAACATGCTTATTAACCAAATCGAAGCCGTTCTAGGACAATTCTTCATCAAATGCACTATGGTTTCTTCTTCGCCGTTACAGAACATACAATCAGCAACTATAGTGATTTTCTTTGTTTTCAGATTGTCCTGTGTTGGTAACGCATTGATACATCATGGCCACACACAAATCTTTACTTTCTCAGGTACCCGAGCTCTCTACAAAGCCTTCCACAAAAATTTCATCTCATGTGTAATCGAAGAACCACTACTCTCTTGTCCATTGACTTCTCCACCAATCCGAGCTAAAAAATAAGCACTTTTCGTTGTAAACTTCCCATTCGACTCTGCGGACTAGATTAAAACATCTAGTGTATGAGAGATACTAAGTGGTATGGTCTGAATCCATCGAGCTTCCTCTGCCGAAAAAAATACTATTTACCACTTCCATGTTCCATGCAATCCCTGCCTCTACTGAGATCAACTTCCCCACCGTAGTGGACTGATCCATTCCCATAGGTATAGAGCTAAGAACTTTGAAGAAAGTTTCCCTTGGCAACCAACTATCACCCCAAATTTTAATAGAAGCACCATCCCCCATTCTCCACCGAGCTCCACCCCTAATTACTTTGTGGGCTTCCGCTATACTTCTCCAACCATAAGATGAATTTGTCTTCACAGGTGCTGAATAAAATCAATTTGTGGATAATATTTGGCTTTAAAAATTTGGGATGCCAGAGAGGATTGTTCATGTATCAACTGTCACCCTTGCTTTGCCAACAAAGCTAGATTAAAGGCATAGATATCCTTAAAGCCAAGACCACCCTCTCCCTTTGGTTTACATAACTTTTTCCACCGAATCCACTGTATCCTTCGCTTCCCTTGTTCCTTTCCCCACCAAAATTGTGCCACCAAAATTCTTGCAGGAACCTCTCTTTTATGAAGTAAACGTTCATAAACTAAATTGAACCTGTAGTTTCAAATTTAGTACCTTTGAAACCCGAAGTTTTCATAAAATAATACACCCATGAAAACTCGACGTTTTTCGTGAAAACCATGTCTTAGAACTCGAATGTTCTAACTTTGATGCTTATGGATGATTCATTCCCTCCAATTCAATGGATTGTCGAACTGTCACAAGTTCGATTTCTCGGATTTGGACGTTTCTAATAGAAACCACTTTATGTGGGGTACAAGATATTGCCTGAAGCACACCATGATTACGTCCATGAATGAGTACAATTCTGAAGTTTATAAATCCAATCGAATTTTGACTAGAGAATACTTTTCTCGTCCTTCCATGTTTCTAACTCGCTCCTCAAGCACCAATGTAGAAAACGGAAGTTTACCAAATTCTCAATTGGTATAGACCCAGTTTGGCTAGAGATTACTACCACAAATGTGAAAGAAAGGTATAGACCCAGTTTGGCTGGAGTCTACCGAATGGCTCGACCCAATTTAGTCAAAGCCTATCGAATGGCATACTAAACCTAGTTTGGCTGGAGTCTACTGAACAGTATAGACTCAGTTCGGTTGGAGTCTACCAAATGGCTCGACCCAGTTCGGTTAAAGCTTACTGAATGGCATACTTTCTCACAATCCAATTTCGAGTTTGTTTTTACAACATAGGGTAGAATCAGGGCTTGCCAAGGTGTGGCATCATGCCCGAAGCGTTGAAATGAGATTACCATCGATGATGTTTTCACTTATATGGTAGCTCCCGACATAAATGAAAGGCGACGATATCGAACCATGTTCCGTTGATTAAGTGACAACGTAGAACTGATTGGACAACCAAAATAACAATCCAGGTCAAATTCCTTACCAAAGTATGTTTTGGACCTGTCGTTCCTATACTGCCCAAGGTAACCCTGTTATGTTATAAGTGGGAAAGGAAACGTTATGAGATGAATGCAATAGTGCGATATAATGCACGCTTTACGGTACAAGGTTTCTCTCAAACGTCTTGTGATTGATAGCAACATTATGAAATGTGATTAGTGTTTTCTCCATGGGGATGTAGATAAGGAGATTTACATGTAAGTTCCCAAAGAATTACATGGACTGGTTCAAATAGTTCTAAAACCACGGAACACCCTCTTAACTTGTTTGAGGCGTTCACTTACAATCCGACGGATGTGGTATACCCATCTAACTGATTATTTGATCAGTCAGGGATGAATTATGCCCTTGTGTGTTAAACTATGAAGCCTTATTCCGAATTGCTAGAGTCACAGTTTATGTCGTTGACACGAATCTCACTAAGACTTTGGAAGAGCTTGAGAAAACTGCCTCGCACATGAAGATGGAATTTGAGATGAAGGATCTTAGGAAAACTCGTTTATGCCTTAACCTAAAGTTCAAGCGTTGTTCTGACGGTACCTTGGTCTACCAGTCAAACTACACCCCGAATGTGTTACCTTTGAGTATACCTATGATCGTCCATACGCTATATACAAATGAGACCTTTGAAGAGCTTATGGAATCCGAAATTCCATATCTAAAGTTAAACTTTGCGCTTCGTTGTACTTAGCTCATTACATTAAGACAGGGCATCTCATTCGTTGTTGATCTTAGTAAAGATGCAGCACCGTGACTACACGCAACCACTGAATTGGTATTAAAGATGTACCCTGAAGGTACTACGAATTTGGGCAAATCAAATCCCGACACATCTCGAGCGGATCTGACCCCCTAATCCTCGGAATGATGTTTGCCTTGTTTGTTATGCTGACGCTGGTTAGTTATCAAACCCGCACAAGGTATAATCTGTACATGGTTATGTCTTTACCATTAGGGATATCGCAATATCTTGGAAGTCCACGATATGACCTTAGTTGTGAAATCTTCGAATCGTTCCAAGATTTACGTTACTTCACTACGCCACAAGTGAGACATGGTTATGAGTTCTTGTTGAGCATATTCGAAGTACTTGTTGTGTTTTCATTAATCGTTAAGTCCTAACAACGATCCATGAAGACTAAGCTGCATGTATCCACCCGACCAAGACATGATACATCAACAAAATCAACACCAAGACATATTGCGTCTAGATCTACATTAGCAAAGCATTAGAAAATTGAAGTCATGCAAGCCGATCCCAGACAACCTTACCGATCTGTACACGATGTCATTGTCGAAGTCAACCTTCTAGAAACTTGTCCGAGGAATTGGTATGCCTAACTATCATATGCAATGCTTGTAGTTCTCATTTGGATGTTATGTCAAATTTAGGGAGAGTATCCAGAAGTATACTCACTTGATCTTAATGTACTCTTTTTCCCTACGATTAGGAGTATTTTTCCCACTGGGTTTTTGCTACCTAACTAGGTTTTAAAGAGCCACCCATCCTGGGCTGATCATACCCTTGTGAGCTTTTCTACTTGCGTCCAAAAGACATATAGTTTTGACTAAATGCAACTTCTCACTTTTCTCCTTAGTCGATGGGGTTACTCCCACCTTGGGTTTTACCATAACTAGGTTTGTGACTTTTACTTTTTTATGCATTCTTCTGTTGATTTGAGACTCGCGTTTTCTCATTGTGTCGACGACTTCATCAACTGTACTTACTTCATCGATGAAGACCTGATGCACCATTTACTTGAGTATTACACACTCAAGGGGGAGTGTCGTAGTACTATTCGATTAGGAATGTGATTGTGTAAATCTTAGTGTATCTAGGAATATCTTTTATATTCCATTTAGCAATTAATATCCTATTAGAGTTGTAATCCTAAAAGGGTAAGGAATGAACCTTCCCTACTACTATAAATAAAGACACAATGGGGTGGAATAGAAAACACCTCACAATTACATCTCTCTCTTTCTCTCTACCATTGTCTCACCCCTCTCTCTAAGGTCTCCATAATTGTTCAGTAAACTATGCCTACAACAAAAACTTACTTTTAATTATTTTGTTTCAAATGGTTTGGCTCAAAATAGCATAGTTTTGACCAAGTCTTTTAAAAACAAAATAATCTTCTTCTTCTTCAGTACTAATTTGCAGAATCTACAGCTGTCGGTCCGCCGCTACTCTCTTTTCCTCCACTACATGCCTAAACTTGGGAGGTCCTTAGATGTCGTCACAGCCACATATCAAAGCTTCTGAGTGGTCCCGAAATCACCTGAGTCCCTTAATACATCCGCCACTGGACTTGGGTCATGCTTTGAAGTCTCCATAACTGAAACTTACACAGTTAGTGGTGGCTATACGGTCATTAAAAGCTTCACAATTCATATATTGCTTAGTCTTAAACATAACTAAGAAGGTGAAACAAATGTAGTCCCATTGACTTGAACTTGACCACTTAAGTCTTGATAGTAAATATTCGTGACAGAGTGACTTTAAAACTCATTTTGCACTCTAAATTTTCTATAATTAGAAAGAATATGAGGAGTGTAAAATAAGATTTTTAGAATGCTAATAATAATTCTCTTTCTCTTAACTTATAGTTTTTGAATTGAAAAATCGAATAAAACAAAAACAAAATAATTTCATACGACCCCTCAACTCTAATTTCTTAACCACCCAAATTCTCCCCAGTTTCGCCAAATCCAATTTCTCTCCCTCTTTTGAAAAATGTTTAAAGAAAAAAAAATACTTTTGAACATAAAAAATGAAAAATAAATACATAAATAATGCCACTTTTCCAATTCCATGAAAAACCTACATGCTTGGGTTTTCACTAATCTCTTATATATAAAGACAGAGCCTTAATCTGGGGTCACGGCTTCGACAAAAAATAATAAGACGAAAATGTCCCTCAACCAAAAAAATCATAAGCATTAAAAAAGAAGGTATAAAATAATACAAGGATAATTTTGTAAATTTATTTCTTTTGGTCATTTTTTTGAAAGGAAAACTAATGAAAATAGCATGAAAACTTTAAATTTTAACGATAAGGACAAAATAAAGGGTAAAGTGAATAGTACAAGGATTGACTTTTTAGTGTAAAAATGTGGTTTTTCTTAAAGTGAACAGTACCGGGAGGTTTTCGTTAAAGTTCCTTTTTTTGAACCCAGCTACGGCGAAGGTTATGCACATGTTGGTCATCGTGAAAAAAAAGAGGATGCAAAAACTCTAATTGTTTCCAGAAAGCACGATCTGCATTTCACATTCAACTCTCTCTCTAAGAAATCCCTCTCATTCAACTCTCTCTAAAAAAACCCAAAAATGGCTTTGGGGCACCGAAGACGAATTGAAGTACGAGTGCTCCGATTTCAAGAAGCCTTTGGTCATGGCTATCAAGAATCTAATTTATGAATCCCAGAGCAGGTGACATTTGGGTTTTAATTAATTTGTTAATTTAATTTTTGTCTTTTAAGTTTGGGTTTTTAATATTCATATCTAAAGGTTAAATCTTTAAATATGAATATTTAAAGATTTTTTTAAACAAAAAATATTATCTACACTAAAAGGGAGCTAAAAGGGAGGGGATAGCTTAGCCTCACAATAGGCTAACAATAATGTAGTTCAAATTCGTCTTTGGCGAAAATCAAACCTAAGATCTCTCACTTACAAATGAAAAGAAATATCACTAGATCGTAGTACTAAGTGGCAAGAAGACTTATTTTTAATTATTTTGTTTTAAATGGTTTGGCTCAAAACCTCATAGTTTTGGCCAAGTCTATTAAAAAACAAAATACTCTTCTTTTCCTTCGTTAATCATTTGCAGAACTTGCAGCCGCCAGTTCGCCACTCTTTTCCTCCACTATATGCCTAAACTTGGGTGGCCATCAGCGGTCCTCACAACCACTTATCAGAGCTTCCGCGTGGTCCTGGATCACCCGAGCCCCTTAATGCATCCGCCACTTGACTTGGGTCATGCTTTGAAGTGTCCAAAACTCAAACTTATGCAAGTAGTGGTGGCTATACTGTCATTAAAAGCTTCACAATTCATATATTGCTCAGTCTTAAACAAAACTAAGAAGGTGAAAGAAATGAGTAACTTTAGAACTCATTTTACACATAAATTTTCTATAATTAGAAATAAAAATACACTCATGAAAAATGTAGAATGAAAATTTAGAGTACTAGTAACTATTCCCTTAACTTATAGTTGTTAAATCGAAAATAATTCATCCGACCACTTAACCCTAATTTCTTAACCACAAATTCTCCCCAGTTTAGCCAAATCCAATTTATCTCTCTCATTTGAAAAATATTTATAAAAATAAAATAAATACATAAATAATGCCATCTTGTACTTGTCCAATCCATGAAAAACCTTCATGCCCAGTCTTCATTAATTTCTTGAAATTCGAATGAATCTGGCCCTCTTTTCAGGATTTTGTATCTTACATATATATCTTCTTCAAACATCTTGGTGCAACTCATCCGCATCATGCAAACTAATAAGAAAGAGGAAACGAAAATCGTGTTTAAGACCACTTACAAATGAAATTATAATGTCATGTTGATGTAAAACAATTATCAGCCCACTAATTACTGTGTTAAAAAATTGATAACAATGCATATCAAGTTTTTCATTATTAAACACATGACTAAATTGAATTGACATGTCAATGACGAATAATAAATTACCCGATAGTTTGCTAGCTTGTAAATATGAAAACAGAAAGATACTTTTCTTCAAAAATTGTAAGTTCAATTTTTTTTTGTCCTCCAAGATAATACATGTTCAACTCAAAAAGTAATTGAAGGTGTTTGAAATGTATATATTTATTATTAGATTAATTAGAACACTAAAAGTGGAAATATCATATTATGTCATGGCATACGTGACCGGTACCGCCACTGATTAACTATAAATACAGCCTCAAGAACACCAAGCAGTGAAGCACAAATAATTGAAGTCCTTGTAAACCATCTAAAATTTATCATCCACATCCAAGTCGACGACAAAAATGACAGAAATCAGTTTCGGGTCTAAGAGGTACATCAATCTTTCATTTATTCGTTTGTAAGACGAGTGAATGATGATTATTTTGGAGTGTTAACTGCTGAGAACAGTTCTGGATTAGTCATGATTTGAGTAATGTTCTGTTAATTTTTGTTTTCTTTTCATACGATTGCGGTTGTTACTGGAGGCAACAAAGGGATTGGATTTGAGATTAGCAGGCAATTAGCAGCTAATGGAATTGGGGTGGTGTTAACTGCAAGAGATGTGAGGAGGGGAACAGAAGCCGTTGAGAAATTGAAGGCTTCTTATGGCCTCTCTGATGTGGTATTTCATCAGCTTGATGTAACTGACCCATCTAGCATTGCCTCTCTGGCTGAATTTCTCAAAACTCAACTTGGAAAACTTGACATTTTGGTAATTTCTCTAGCTTATTTCTACGCATTTCTAAATGGCTTGTAGGCTTGTAGCTCAAATAATTAAGAGCGGCAGACGTCAAGTTAAAAATATATGTAATCTGCTGGTTATAATATGTAAATATTTTCTTCATATTGCTGGTAAATAATGCAGCAGTTATCGGATCCGTATTCCTCACAGACGACAAAGAGAAGTTGGCAATTGCGCCTGATGATGTAAGTTCTTGAAAATTCATTGTGTTTAGAGAATCGCCAGATCTCAAAAGCTTAAACCGTTGAACGGTTTTAACAATGTTTGTCAAGCTATCTAGTACCCTCTCTCGTGTAGGATGAATCTAGACACGGAAAGGCATACAGATTCAGACAACCATATACATAACAAATAATATGTAACAGGGGTAGGGATCGAGGGATTCAAACCAAGGACCTCGATCGTGAAAATAAGATGTTAGAAAATAGATCGAAAACGTATATCAACTTTAGTGAACATTACTGTATAATACACATCATATTCACAAGAGCAAATGATCATGCAGCTTGGAAATAATAATCAAGTCCTAAAACAAACTTACGAGACAGCAGGGGATTGCTTAAAAACAAACTACAATGGAATTAAGCAACTCACGGAAGCACTCATTCCACTTCTTCAACAATCCGACTCGGCAAGGATCGTAAATGTCTCCTCCCAATTGGGACAACTAAGGGTACAGTTCCGAAACCCTTGTCTCAAATCTCGCATTCACATTGTTAGACTGATAACATAACATAAGATGCAAGATAACATCACATTATCGAATAATTTTTCAATTTTTTTTAGGTTATTCCAAACGAGAAAGCGAAGAAGGAGCTAGGAGATGGTGATAGCCTTAGAGAAGAGAAAGTGGACAACCTCGTTGAGGGATTTTTGGAGATGTGAAGCAGAATGTGGTTGAAGCCAAAAGCTGGCCAGCCAATTTCTCTGCCTACTCTGTATCCAAAGCCGCTCTGAATGCTTATACAAGAGTTTTGGCTAAGAAGTATTCCAACAAAATTGCTATCAATGCCGTGTGTCCGGGTTTTACCGACACGGACTTGAACAATCACACTGGAGTCTTCACAGCTGAAGAAGCTGCAAAAGGTCCTGTGAAGCTGGCTTTGTTGCCTGATACTGGAGTTTCTAGCCTCTTCTTTGAACAGACTGAACTATCAACCTTCGAATGAAAATTTGAAATTGTGAAATAATTGGTCTGTTTTTCGTCTCTTAATATATCTGTATGTACATGTGACATGTACTCCTAAGCACAATGTGTTCTCAATAAAAAAATGTCAAGTTTTAATGAAGTTTCAATTCTAAATCTCTTTGTTTTAGGTCACAACTCAACCAACTTTTGCTACGTCTTCAGTCATTTGCGTGTTTTAGTTGAATTACTTGTTTGCTACGCTATAGTTTCTTTGTGGATTTGGCTAAAATAATTACATGTATTTAATACAATCAAATTCAAAAACTTAATAAGAGATATTTTTCAATGATCAATTCTTAATATTGAAAATATTTTTTTTGATCAAAATGAAATTAACTTTTAACTTATTGATTAGGAATGCCTATTCATGATTTTGCCACGTTGAGGCACAATTACATCATTTTTGTGCGTGGTTTGCTTATTTTTCTGTTGATATCATTTCTTAGCAACATTTGGATATGTTTGGTTTAATGATCTTATTTGTAATTAGTTTCTTGTTTTTTAAAGAAAGGGAATGCATATTCATTCATACAGCTTGTAGTAATATCACAAGTAAAAAAACACAAGCATTATCTTTTCAAACATTCTAAATGCCTAATACTATCTTAATATGTTGTTAATGTTATGCAGTATTGTGATTGACAACTTAATTTGTACAAATGTATCTTTCCACATCTTAATCCATTTCGTTTTATGCACTACATATTTGTGTTGGCCATTTTCATACGAAAGCTGAAAGGGCTGTGTGATATTAGTTGATCTACCAACTGATTCATTTTAAAAAGAATCTATTTTGACATACCCTTGATAAGTTTATGACATATCCCCAGTTTTCCCTTACATTTTATATAGCTATGTTCATGTCTATCCATCATGTTGCTTTTAATTTTATATAATAGTTTATCTGTCATGGATTTGTGAGCTTTCATGTTAGTTCGTTTATATATAGCTACATACATTTATTCTATATATGGTTTCAATTATATATGAAGTAAAGCATGTATTTAGTGCTGGAAATGATTATATATGTTGGCTATACATACATATGCATGTACGTATATATACACATATGTTTCATTCGAGGCATTTCTATGGTAGTGTTCCTCTTGGTATGAGTATGTTGTTTTAGATTAACCAAAATCACTTTTGAATTGAGTGTTGTACTTCATTTCACTGGTTGATTTTCTTCAACTACTATTATATATTGGGTAAGGTCTTACAAATTTCGAGGACGAAGTTTATTTTAAGGAGGGTGGATTGTAAAGACCAGTATTTTAAAATGCATATAGTATTGTTACAAAAAATAATAATAATAATAATAATAATATTTATTTTCTATTGTGATTATGTGTATTATATATTTCCTAAAATCATATTTTACAATATTGATTAAATATTTAGCCTGAAAGGATTGATAAATATCTGAGTATTTTATCTTATATTCTTACTACCTATTGATAGCTTTTAGGCGGTGTAAGTTTGCTTGGTCTGATCTCACCTTCCTCTGTGCCGACTTCCCTCTCCTATAAATAGAATGCTATTGCTTCGGTTTTCTTCGCTGGCTAGATGAAACGTTTTCTATCGGGTTTACTCTCTCTCAGGTTTAAAGAGTTTTCCTTTCTAGGTTTTCCTCTTAGTTATTTGTCTCATATCTCTGTATGTTATTAATAAATTATAAATGTTTGTATCTAAACTAAAAAGAGGCTGCTGGGCATCGTCATCATGCATATGTATTTGAATTCGTTCATACTGCTGATTTAGTTTTATAGGAAAGTCTTCCTATTCATATTGTTCTTTAGACATAGCCTCTTATGTTCTGTATTTCGCATGTTACATAACAATATCATATTGATTCCTATTCTTGGAAAGGCACTTAACTTTAGGAGACTTGGATGCTGTTCTATTGCAAAGAGAAGAGTCGAAAGCATGTACTGCATATATATGTATATGTATGGATGTATGTCTATTGTTAATTGAATAAGCATGTTGGTAAATGGTTTTATGTACAGTTTAATTTATATATATTACTTGAATGGTTTTGAAGGCAAAAGACTTTTGAATAAGCACTATACATGTTTGCTATATACGAAACTATTTTGTACAACATTATAGTTCAACCAAATGACTTTTGAATTGAGTAGCGGGAACTGATGAGTTTTTAAGTGTGTTGATTAGTATTAAAGTTCATATAAGGCATTTGGTAATTTTCTTATACTTGTGAATAGGAGCTTATCACAGTTGTGGTTTTTTGTGTTATTATCTCGGAGCAATGCTTTGGAATCCGGGTAGGGGAAATACGGCAGACCTTTACGGAAATTGATTTTATTAAATTTCGTGAAGTGTTATTGTTAATATTGATTGACTGATTGGGATTGGATGATAATTGGTTATATGTGTATCATTGCTTGATTCGAATGTTCATAGAGTTGTGATTGTGAACTGTTGTTGGAATATTGTTTACTAGTGATATATGTGGAATATGAAATGAGATTAATTGTGCATCATTCATGATGTTTTATGTGATTGGAGTTTCGGTGTTGAGGAAGGTATTCTGGAAATGAGGGTAGTTGGAAATATCTTTTGTGTAGTTGAGCCAAACTCTTAATAGGTACCAAGTCTCAGGTGAGCCCACAGTGCACAATTTCTTTTGGTTAATTCAGGATTGGTGACGAAGGGTTTTGGCAAGATGACTAACGAAAGGGGAAATTGGGATGATTGAGTTACAGGGGGTTAATTTGTATATTAGAACATTCGAACCACCACTGCGGAGGTAAAATGCACGGTATGGGACGTACAGGTCCGCGTGTTTTATTATATAAATTAACGGGTAGAGATGAAGAGTGTTGCATTGCACTCATGCATTGTTATTGATAATGATTTGGTACTTGATTACATGATTTTATGACACTTAATTTAGTATTGTCAATTACTGTGATAAGGTTATGTCCCTACTGAGCTGTTGAAGCTCACCCCTCTATTGTTATGCAGGTTTAAGAACTAAACAGTAAAAAAGGGTAGACGGGATGAGATCGGATTAAGTGTGAGGATATAGGTTTGTATTTATTTATTTTAGTCTTGTAAAGAATTCTCGATTTCGTTTTATAAGAGGAATTTTATTTTTCACTCCGTTATTTCAGTTTTATTTTATTTATTTAATTTTTAACTCGCGTTTCGGATTCGGGTTCGAGTTTTTATTACCGACCCCGAGTTCGGGGCGTGACAATGTCGGAGTTGCCTATCGCAACCTATAGGACAGTGTCGGAGTTGCCTATTATTGCAACATGTACGACAGTGTCGGAGTTGCATATACATAAATATAGTCATGCCATAACTCAATCATTTCAAATAATACCATAAACTCACCTAAACTTACATGTGCGTCCCGCATTCACCTTAGCACTTCAAAGCATTCACAACAATCATATGCAGGTAATATGCATATGAATATGCCATGTCGCAATCTAAAACTCAACCACCATGAATATGCCATGACGCAATCTAAAACTCAACCACCTTATACTATTTTAAAATATATATAAGACATGGCATAAAATGCATAAATCAATTTAAAAATATTTGTGGAAACTATCAATCATATACATACTATAAAAAGGAAAAGACTTACTTGCCTAGAGTCCGCGCTACCACTTCCTAGCACAACCATCGAGGTGTCACGAACGATTGGTGCCTAGAACAATTATCAAACCATATCTCAGAATCCTTATCAATAGAACATGTAACTTATATAAAACACATCCTCAAGGACGTTCTAGAATGATTTGAGACCCATTGACCAAAAGTCAACCGTCAGTCCAAGATCGACGATAGGATCTACAACCATATGTAACTCAATCTGAAAGATCCGCACCTCAGATTTCCAATATTCCAAAGAGATGTATGTCTTGATGGTGAATGTGGTTCGGCCGTCAGAATGCCGAACTCTAAAACTAACTTGCGAATATCCGATCATAAAACAACTCGGCGTTCAATGCGCCGAGCCCAGTAATCTGTAACACCTCACTTCGTCGTGAAGGCTAATGAGATGACCTCTGGCAATCTGTAACACCTCACCTCGCTTCGAGACTTGGATAAGTAACCAGTCGGCCTCGACGCAGTGTTGTTTATACAAACTGAAGGTGCTCCGCGGTCGACTGATTCTACAACAACAGTGTTGTTTATCCAAACTGAAGGTGTGTCGGCGAGAAAAAGAAAATAAAAATCTCAAGGTTGTTGAGAGGTTTCGAGTAGAGCGAGAGTTTGCGCAGGGCAGTTTGTGTGTTGAGTTCGAGACCGTTGAATGATGTACTGAGTCTTGTATTTATAGCAACGAACCTACTCCTAGCCGCACCAGGGACGTACTCAAACCAGAACTCATCATCCCAATCTGATAATGACTCAGCCAATCCTAATTCCACGGGGCTTCTGAATTAAGCTCCATAATAAGCTACGTTCACTTCCGAATTCTAAGCGCCTTTAACTCTGAAAACCCCTTGTTGTACCAAGATTCGACTTCTTTACCTTTATCCAAATCAATTCCTCACACAATAGGACTTAGCCGACCTGATTGGGTGGCCCATGACAACTTGGGCCGAATACAAACCTAAGCTCGGCCCAATAATATTATTTTGGGCCCAAACAGTACTACAGTTAATGCACGAGTTATCGGATCCATATTCCTCACGAACGACAAAGAGAAGTTGGCAATTGGGCCTGATGATGTAAGTTCTTGGAAATTCATTGTATTAGAGAATCGATAGACCTCAAAAGCTTAAACCACTAAATGGTTCAAACAATGTATGTCAAACTATCTAGTACCCTCTCTCGAGAAGCTTGAATCTGTACGCGGAGAGGCGTACAGATTAAAGATATACACAATAAATAATATGTAACAGGGGTAGGGATCGAGGGATTCAACAGACCTCGGTCGTGAAAATAAGATGTTAGAATATAGACTGAAATACGTATATCAACTTTAATGCAGATTACTCTAACAAGAGCAAATGATGATGCAACTTAAAGCAGGAAACGAGAATCAAGTCGTAATACAAACCTACGAGACAGCAGGGGATTGCTTCAAAACAAACTACTATGGAATTAAGCAACTCACAGAAGCACTCATTCCACTTCTTCAACAATCCGACTTGGCAAGGATTGTCATTCTCTCCTCACAAGTGGGACAACTAAGGGTACACATCGAAACCCTTATCTTAAATCTCCTACTTACATTGTCAGACCGACAACGTAACATACCATGCAAGATAATGTCACATTACCAAACTAATTTTTCAAAGTTTTTAGGGTATTCCAAACGAGAAAGCGAGGAAGGTGCTCGGAGACGGTGATAGCCTCACAGAAGAGAAAGGGAACAACCTAGTTGAGGGATTTTTCGAGGATGTAAAGCAGAATTTGGTTGAAGCAAAAGGCTAGCCAACCAGTTTATCTGCCTACATTGTATCCAAAGCTACTCTGAATGCTTATACAAGAGTATTGGCAAAGTAGTATTCCAACAAAATTGCTATCAACGCCGTGAGTCCTGGTTTTACTGACACAGACATGAATAATCACACTGGATTCCTCATAGCTGAAGAAGCTGCAAAAGGTCCTGTGAAGGTAGCTTTGTTGCCTGATACTGGAGTTTCTGGCCTCTACTTTGAACAAACTGAAATGTCAACCTTCGAATAAAAATTTGAAATTGTGACATGTGACATGTATTTCTAAGCACAATGTGTTACCAATAAAAAGTTTGTTAAGTTTTAATGAAGATTCAATTCTAAATCTCTTGTTTTAGGTCACAGCTCAACTAACTTTTGCTACGTCTCCAGTCATTTGAGTGTTTTAGTTGAATTTCTTGTTTGCTACGTCTTCAAGTCCCTTTTTGGATTTGGCTACAATATTTACATATATTTAATACAACTACTATTTGACTGTCGAGATGGTAATTGTACATGTAAGTATTGTAGCCAAATCCAAAATTTAAATAAGAGACATTTTCTTATGGTCAATTCTTTAAATTGAAAATATTTTTAGACCAAAAGAAATTAACTTGTAACTTAAGTGATTAGGAATGCATATTCATGCAAATATGATAGCGGATGAATTTTTTATGTTGAGGCATATTTAGAGTCATTTTTGTGTGTTTGCTTATTTTCTGTTGATATAATTTCTTAGCAACAATTTGATATGTGTGGTTTAAAGATCTAAGGATGATCTTATTCGTGATTAGTTTCTTGTTTTTCAAAGAAAAAGAATGCATATTCATTCATACAACTTGTATTCATACTCATCTTCCCTATTATCACATGTGAAAAACACAAGGATTAAGTACCTTTTCAAACATTCTAAACAAATTATCTAATGTTTTAAAACAAATTTCATATTTGTTAAACCCTGGTTAATAATTTCGTAAAATGTTTATCTGGTGGACTCACATTCCGGTTTAATTGGGAAAGATTCTCTCTTGCAATCAATATATAGTCTTAGTGGTATCACCAATCCATCCATTGATATGTGAGTATCTCTTCTTACTTAGATTCTAAGCACGTGCCACGTGTAAAACTGACAAAGAACACAATAAAGAATAAACAAAAAAAATGAAAACCACCATTTTATTGAAATCCAAATGAATCCATATGACTGAATATGAAACATCCTTGAACAATAAATGTGATTGAAGGAGAAAAACTTTTACATGAAAATGGTACATTCAATTGTGACGTTTTATGCCACTGACAATACCATATGTAAGTTTCTTTTTATTGTTTGAATTTGGGCTTAGCCCGTTAGTATTAGGGTTTCGTTTTATTGCTTATTAGTGTTAGGTTAGTTCTCTATATATATGATACTTTATAGCTCGTAGAATAACAAGTCATTCACAATGTAGTCTCTTGAGATTCTGTAACCGTTTCGACATTCTTGTATATTTAATAATATTCTTATTTTGTTAGTTTTGTTTCTGTTCGTATTGTCTGTTTGTTTTCGTTTGGCTTTTATTTTAAATCAAAAAAAAATATTGTGATGTCTTGAGTTTGAAGATTAGCCAGCCCGCACCCACTACTGTTTCCTCATCAGATCACCACCACGCTGCTGCTCCGCATCGCTTCTGCTATCCGCACCCAGTTCGAACCGCCGCCTGCTTGAATCTCCCTCTGGTGCTGATCAATCCTGAACCACGTCTCCAAGATCTCACACCAAACCACCGCCATCTGTTGTTCCTGTAAACTTGCTGCAATCAATCTCCGCTGCCCCACCACCGCGCTGACGTTGCAATACCTTGCCTGACTAACCCAGATTTTGACCCAGACCCCTGCTGCCTCGTCTGCCTGACCAAACCACCACCAGAACTTGCTGCTTAACCAGAACCATCACGAACCCACTGGAACAACTACTGCACCAGAGTGTCATCGCCATTGAACGCTGTCACCACCACCTGCCGTCTGCAACCAAAAGTCTCGCCGTCGCTGTTTGCACTTGTTCGCACAGAAAAAGAAAGAAGAAGGAAATAAAACAGGAAAAAAGGAAAAAAAAAGAAAAGAAAAGAAAAGAGGTATTGAGCCCACAATCTGTTGGGCCTTGTTGATTTGTTTGAAGGACTTTAGTTGGGCCTTGTTGATTGAAGCCTGGATTGTTCGTTTGCTCGCTTGATTGCTCGCCCGCTTGCCTTGTCGTGTCCGCCTAACGAAGCTTGTCTTGTCGTGTCCGTCTAACGAAGCTTGCCTTGTCGTGTCCGCCTAACGGAGCTTGCATCCACATCTGCTTGTTGGCAAACTCATGACGTGTACCGCCATTAGTTTGACAGGGATGTTAGAATTTAGGATTATTTTATTGTTTGAATTTGGGCTTAGCCCGTTAGTATTAGGGTTTCGTTTTATTGCTTATTAGGGTTAGGTTAGTTCTCTATATATATGGTGCTTTGTAGCTCGTAGAATAACAAGTCATTCACAATGTAGTCTCTTGAGATTCTGTAGCCGTTTCGGCATTCTTGTATTTTTAATAATATTCTTATTTTGTTAGTTTTGTTTGTAGCGCACTTTGATATTCAACTTACATGACATTGGTTGACATAGTACATAGAAAGTATAATTAACTTTATATTTCATTGACAAGAGAGAATAATGATGCAGCTTCAACGTTCCAATGCCGGATCCGACAATGAAGTTGTGAAGCAAACCTATGAGCAGCAAGGGATTGCCTGAAAACAAACTATGGAGTTAAGCAACTTACCGAAGCACTTATTCCACTGCTTCAAAAATCCAACTCGGCAACCATAGTCGATGTCTCCTCCTCGGTGGGAAAGCCAAGAGTACAGTACCGAAACCCGAATCTGAAATCCATCAATACTATGCATTCCCAATTTATACAAACAACATGTTATCTTATGTCATCAAACTGACAACATAACATGACATATACATACGTGGCAAGATCACATTACCTATGTAACGACGCATTCTGTTGATATAAAACTATTGTACAAGAATTTTTGTTCATTTCTAGTGTTTCAACTGCATGTCTGAGTTTGGAATACCAAATGAGAAAGCAAAGAGGGTTCTAGGAGATACCAATAGCCTCAGAGAAGATGAAGTGGACAACCTAGTTGAGGAATTTATGGAGGACGTGAAGCAGAGTTTGGTTGAAGCCAAAGTCTGGCCTGCCAAGTTATCTGCCTACATCGTATCCAAAGTAGCTCTGAATGCTTATACAAGAGTCTTGGCGAAGACGTATCCCGACATTGCTATTAACGCAGTCAGTCCTAGTTTTACCAGAACTGACATAAAGAAGAATACTGGGGTGCTTACAGTTGAAGAAGGCGCAAAAGGTCCTGTAAAGCTAGCTTTGTCGCCTGACAGTCGAGTTTCTGGCCTCTACTTTGAACAGACTGAATTGTCAACCTTTGATTGAAATTTGCGATCATGATATAATAACTGTAATATACGTAGGTAGATATGTGTGTGTGTGTGTGGCAAGAACATGATAGAAAATAATGCTTCAGACTTTAGTCTCAGATAAGTAAAGAAATGATATAATTTGTTTCCGTAGCATCACAAAGCATTTTTATACAATCTTTAGGCAGATAGCCTCTAGGTAGCAAGTACTTCCCCATTGTATGATCGAGCACTTTCTTTGTTTAAATTCTATAAAAGAAATCACTCACAGGTTGCTTGAATGGATTTTCAGGACTACATAGTTTCTTCATCCCTAAGAGCGTTTCTGATAGCAGAGGCCCTCTCGTTAATTTTTGGAACGGACTCTTGCAGCATTTCGTCTTGCACAGCATCCCACAAAATATATCATAGACTGGTATTGCACAAAAAAAGGAATGTCATGACATCAAGCACTTACAGGAGAAAATTGATAGTAAATGATGGTAGAACTGTAGAATGCAAGTTATTGCAGTCTTCTCAACAGACGAACTATATGATTATAGTAGATGTTTATTCTCTAATCTTTAGCCGTGCATCACATACAAAATGTCTACTCTTGTTCATTAAATTTTGGAAATGTTTGATAATGTTATCATAATTTACATAGTTCAGTTTTTGTTATTAAGTGAAGAAATTTCAATGGTTGTGATTGAATAAATAGAGAGAATGCCTCACCAAAACAACAAACAGAGCAACATTAAAGATCGCAACCAGTCTCCACTCAGTTTTCATGTATTGTGCAACTCCAGCCCTTGAAATGATTGACGAATAGTGCTCAGAATTGAGTAAATTTATACACAAGAAGACAGGAAAAACGAGAAGAGACAAAAAAAATTGAGATAAAGGTGTGATGATTACTTGCAGGAATCACAATTGTAACACTTGGTGTCCCGGGCATTTTTGTAAAATTTGCAGTCCTTGTTCGAACTAACTGGATGGAAGCTCATGTCATAGTATGACGCATTAACAGCAGGATAACCGCATCTAGGAATAAAATTGAATCCCAGCAATTGGTAATATCAGTAAGATGGAGTTTCACTAGTCTGAAATATGCATATAAACTAATAAACTTCCATGAACTACACAAAACGTCGACAAGAAATAAAGTGCAACTTCTTACATGGTGGGGATATAATTCCTAACACACCCCCACCCCCCACACAAAAAGCCCGAAAAAAAAAAACACACCAACTGAGATGATAAACATTCACCAACACAAATATGTAAAAGTATGATTAAGTATATGAAGTAGACAATTGAAGTGCATGGTACATACTAGATAACATGTGAAACATGTACTTATTTAAAATATAAAAGTATATAATACAAAAAATAACCATTCTGATTTTCCAATGCTGGAAAGCAGAAAGACAGTCAGGAGGATGAGGTGACTGAAACTTACCAAACAACAAAAGACACAGAAATGAAAACAAGAAGTATGGCACCTACTCAGATGGTGGTCGACAACAACCAGCCTCCACAGGGGTTAGCTTTGCCAATTTGTATTGCTTCAGAGTCTGAATCCAACAAGTGAAGTGAAAGAAATTCAGTCAATCGGAAAAAAGAGAAGGTAAAGGAAATCACAACTATAGTATGCAGACAAATAAGCAATTTAAACAAGTTTGGGAAGTGCACCTTATACTTTTTTGGTAGGTCATTGCAGTCATTAGATTTCACAAGACAACTCTTTAAGTGCTTCCAGTTTTGCGTATTGTTCAACTAAAACACGAAAGTGAGTAACTGATGTAAAAAAAAACGCATAACAAAGCAGACACTCCATATCATCATTAAACTGCAAAAGAAAAAAGGAACTCACTTGTTTTAGAAACCACGGACTGTAATCATGGAGTTGATACTCCTTGTACCTGTCCAGACGAGAAAAAAGAGGATGAAAAAATGTTTTGTATTTTATTCCTACAGTGGTTAGAAGTGCATTCTTTTGACGAAATAAAAATTGAAACTTGTGCCTCTCTAGATGATTTGAAGCTACTAAACTTTTACAGCCGCTATTTTCTGTATCCTAATCATTTCAAAGTTCTGGTCAGACAATATTTCAGGAGTAGATACCACAAATCAAGATCATGCCCTCCCATAAAGCAAGTGGAGCGACCACAAAATAATTTGCATACCTCAAGCCAACCACGCTATGACCAGAGCCATTATTTGTGACAATGAACCTGCAAGTACAGGCAGAAAATTATGCAACGTCTAACTCATAAACACAAATAAAACTGGGCCCTCGTACAAATATTATGAAACTGGTACAATGAAAATTAAACCGTTAAGGAGCAAATATTGAATTGGGTTGAATTGCAGTAATTCAAAAAAAATCACATGTAAGGTTATTGACTATCTAGAAACATTTGAATACTTATAGAAGATCACAATCAACATTATCTTCACAGACAGAATCGAGAACAGAAGCATATAGACAAAAATGCAATTGAGCTCCTGTATCGGCTTGCATTTGAGAATGATGAAGTACTTTCCAGAACAAAAAATATATGCAAAAGCATGCCCACTTCATCGTGACTACCACAAGTCTACAATTTTCTTAAACTCCCGATCAAAATGTCAAACTGCATAAAAGTACTGACTTCTTCTCTTATATTTTCAAATACTTATCCAGTCAACTGGCGTAGGAAAAAAAAATCACATAATAGATTAATGGGATATGAAGTACAAACTGAGATACGAAGAGTGTTGAGCTTCAGATGATGTTTACTTACGCTAATACCGTGAACACCAGGATTCCCACCAATATGAAGCACAACAGAATCAGATACTACACATGAAAAGTCAAGGAACAAACAAGAACGAACGACCGCAAAACAATCTCAATCAAAAATCAACCAAAATTCATTTACTAAGGATACAATCCACAAGAGTATGGAGCTATTTTTCATTGCACCCAAGAAGCCGATTATTGATCTAACAGCCAAAGCACACAAGTATAAGTAGATTTCTCGAGATCAATACAAAGTTAGAGTGGAATCGAAGAATGCATAAAAACTCGGGTGTTAAAGAAAGCAAAGCGTACATTAAAAAGATGACTGCACCAATGCCTATAACGGGGAGCGTGAGGGATCTCCGACAGCCATCGTGATGAGTACTCATCCACACCCCGAAAACTACGACAACAATTGCTAAGAGCTGCATACCAAACAGAGTAAGACATCATCAAATTTATGTTAACAGCATATAAACTAGAGCTGCTCATTGGTTAGCTAACCAGCTACACAAATTTCAACAGATTCTCTCCAACAATTTGAATGACAATGTAAGAGCAAAGACTGAAAATTTTGCTAAAAAAACATCAATATGGTAAGAAACAAGCAAATTTAGGATTACAAAGACAAAAACCAAATCACAGTATCAAACTAAAACCCATACACAGAACCAAACCCATCTTTAAAACGAACAAATACCCAGAGGGCCAGAAACGGAGCAAACAAAAAGGACAAAAAAGAAGCAATCTTTTCAGTTTTTTTTTTTTTTCAGACAGATTTTTACAGAAAGATGAAAACTTTGAAAGATTACCATGGTGAGAAAGTTGACCCATCTGATGATAAATGTGCTTGTTCCCATTCCCATTTCTTCCTCTCTTTTTTTTTTTCTAAATCCCCCCTCTCTTTTTCTTGGTACCAAAATCTAAATTCCTCTCACTACTTGTACTTTTTATGAAAATCTAATCTTTCTGGACTTGCAGAAAATAAGAAGCAAGAGAGGAGAGAAATGTCAGAGAATTCTTCTCAGGCTCCGAAGATGCATTCATTACAAATTGGCCACTTGCTTCTGCGGCTCTGAGAGCTGATAAAGTGGCACTTGAAGTTTGAAGCAGAAAGGGGCCCAAAGGGGATAATGCTGAGTTCAGAAGGGTATTTCTGTCAATGGAGAACCGCCTGCACATGGTCCATGATCCATGGGATTTACCAGCGGACACACGACACCGAGATAACCGAAACAACAACAAAGGCAACCGGTAATCCAGGGTCAAAATTTAACTCGAAATTGATGTTTAACTTGCAGTCAAAGGTGAAAGTATAACGTTGACCGCTGTCGAGGTAGTTCGGTTCGCTGTGGGCGACATGGCGTCGGTGCGAATCTATGTCACACAATTTAGATTCTTCAGACATTTGTGACCAGACACGACAACAACTTTCTTTTATTTTTTTATTTCGGTAATTTGTTGAAAATACAAAATGGATTTGAACCAAGTATTTTCGACAAATTATTTTATTTCATTAAAATATTTTTTACCAGATATGACGGTAGTTTTACAATGTTGTCAGATAAAAAGTCTTGGTAAGATAGTTAGGTTGAAAAACATGGTCGACCAAATAAGATCAAGGAAGAATGAAAACTTTTATATAAAGAGGTATTTGCATCATTGAATAAAAATAACACAAAAAGAGAGAAAAGCATACGGAAGAAAAGAAAGAAAAAGGAAAGAAAGAGAGAAAAAGAAAGAAGAGATATGCACGAGAAAATACTAGTGAGTCAAGCTAGAGAAAAGAGATAATAATGAAAGTTATTTTGTACTCCTATTATTTCAAATAATGAAAGAAAGTACTACTGCTACCCTGAGGATATAGACACACTTGTCGAACCTTATAAATATTGTGTCTTATTTACTTTATATTCCACTACACACATATCGTCAGTTTCACAATACGTTATTAGCACGAGAAGCTCTCGTATCGGTGGAAAGTACAACACCATAAATTTGGTGAAGCAATACCTACCTTTCACCTCTGTCGGCTAGAATGTCACAGATAAGAAAATCCTTTTACTTTATCTTCATACTTCTGTACCACTAATTTTCTTAAAACAAATGTACATCTGACTATATAACTATTATTATTATTGACAGAAATCTGACAGCCCAACATATTCAAATTTTAGGAAATCCAAAGGTGTGATTGTTGCAGATGTTAAACACCAACACAGTTTCCAATTCTGCAGAAAACCGACAGCCATCTTATAAGTGCCAAAACCTCATTTGCAGTTCAGATCGAAACGGTTTCTTCACGAAAGTTGTTTGTTATCCTCTTATTCATATCATACTAGAATTTGGGTCAAATCCTACGGTTTGGTCTTCCTATAATTCTCAAACACTACTGTTGATACATGACCATGATTAGAAAGAAAAAGGGAAGTATAGTGAGTTAATATTTACTTTTTCCTTATCATTATTAATCTTGTTATTAATGTGTATGGTGCGGTATAATCACCAATCATACGTTCACATATATGTGAATGGCGCGGCACCATCGCCCTTCTTATAATAACAATTATTATCACTATGATGCGAAAGGTTTGTTTTATGTGAAAAGTGCTTATAAAGTTGCTTTTAATTGTTACAGACTTCGTCTTCACAGTCTAGTTCAAGGGGACCATTGGTGTGGAAGACTATATGGAAGGCGAATATACCGAGTAAGGTTAAGATGTGTAACTAGAGAGCTTGCCAAGATATTATGCCTACCCATTCTAATATGAAAACCAAGGGCGTTGGAGTGGACAATATATGTCTTTTTTGTAGTTCATCTTCGGAGTCAGCGCTACACTTGTTTAGAGATTGTCCTTTCGCTCGTGCGGTTTATGCTTCCTCTCAATTAGAAATGGGTTCTAGGTTCTCGAGTCAAGGAACTATGTGTGATTGGTTGGCACTATGTGTGGAAATTTTATCTAAAGATCAAGTTGAGTTGTTGTTCATGATTCTTCATGGAATTTAGCGTGCTCGAAACCTGTTACTTTGGGAAAACAAAGTCAGTAGCCAGTCTTTGGTCTCTCAATTTGCTAAGTTGCAATTGCAGGATTTTATGCAAGCCAAACCTGTCTCCTCTTCCTGTTCTCTTCAAGTGTTGTCACGTTGGAGTCCCCCACCACCTGGGTGGGTAAAAGTTAATGTTGATGGCTCTTTCCTTGCTGGATTCAATATGGGAGGTGTGGGTGGGGTATTTTGCGACGACGCCGGTAGTTATGCTGGAGGTTTTGTTCGTAAAATATTCCCTTCATTGAACCCTACTATGGTGGAGCTACTTGTTGTACGTGAAGGTGTTCGTTGGGCAACAGATAGGAATTTGGCACGTGTTATTGTGGGGAGTGACTCATTGTAGATGGTTAAGGCTATTGGCAATCGCGTCCAGGGGTCTTCACTGATTGATCTTCTGGTGGAAGATATCCATGCTCTTTTGCGGGTTTTTGTGGACTCGCATGTGTGTTATGTGCGTTGTTCTGCGAATGTTGCGGCACATAATATGGCTAAGTTGGCTATTTCCTTTTCTAGTGATTTTTGTTGGTTTGAGGAGCCTCCGGATCTGATTGTGGAGGCCATCTTCCATGAAATTTGATTTATCATTCTTTGAATAAAACGCTATCGTTTCTTTTCAAAAAAAAAAAAAAGCAATTTATTTATAGTGGCTGGAATTATCACCTTATGCTTTAATTTACTTATTGTGCTACATTTTATTATGATGAGTATATACAGGACCAAAAGTTCTTTGATCAAATTAGAACCTGAAGTTTCTTGATCCTCATCATATAAAATGATCGAACCTGAAGTTCCTTAATCATCAGCATATATAAAGATTGGACTTGAAGTTCCATCATATAAAAAGATTGGACCAGAAGTTCCTTGTTTGATGTAAATGATGACCATAAATTTCTTAATAGTAATGATATTCTTACCATATTTTTATACCACATTTGTACACCACCTTATGTGGACAGCCACATCATTTAAATTAATCAGAATTTAATTTAAATTATAAACCATTTAATAAACCAATAATTAAAAAAAAAAATGGAATTAAATGTTGTTTCTATCCCTTTCTCACATAGATCTAAATTCAGTTTCTGTAGGAATAGTTTTGTATCATATCGATCCAAACAAGGCGCAGAAATGGACAATGCTGACGTCGAAGCCGAGTTCCGTGGCCAAAGGGGTCGCAAGTACCGCCCCATCGTCAACGACGATTACGCGATGCTCGAGATGTCACCCATGGATCCTTCCTCCTCTTTGTCACATCCCGGCCCGGGGTCCACCACATCCCGGGCCCGCTCCACCACCGTAGCACGATATTGTCCTCTTTGGGCCCCGACTACGCCCTCACAGTTTTGTTTTTGGGAACTCACAAGAGAACTTCCCAGTGGGTCACCCATCATGGGAGTGCTCTCGGGCGCTACTCGCTTAACTTCGAAGTTCCTATGAAACCCGAAGCCAGTGAGCTCCCAAAAGGCCTCGCGCTAGGTAGGGATGGAAATATACATATAAGGATCACTCCCCTAGGCGATGTGGGATCTCACAATCCACCCCCCTTAGGGGCTTGACGTCCTCGTTGGCACACCACGGCCAAGGTTAGGCTCTGATACCAAATTGTCACATCCCGGCCCGGGGTCCACCACATCCTAGGCCCGCTCCACCACCGTAGCACGATATTGTCCGCTTTGGGCCCCGACTATGCCCTCACAGTTTTGTTTCTGGGAACTCACACGAGAACTTCCCAGTGGGTCACCCATCATGGGAGTGCTCTCGCGCGCTACTCGCTTAACTTCGGAGTTCCCATGGAACCCGAAGCCAGTGAGCTCCCAAAAGGCCTCGCGCTAGATAGGGATGGGAATATACATATAAGGATCACTCCCCTGGGCGATGTGGGATCTCACACTCTTCCTCGACTTCTCTCCCCGTCCACCAAGCTTCACTCAAGTATGTACGTTGTCTTTATCTGAGACTTAGGGAATTGAATAGTGGCTAAAGAATGAATTTTGTTGCGTTTAATCCGTTTATTGTGAAAATGAGTTAAACCCGCAAGTTCATTTGATGCTTTAAGCTTTGTGTATGATGGAGTCTTGTCGGAAATAGGTAAAAACTCTAGCTTTAATGAGTTTTCTATGTTTTCTTCGATTTCATGATCTGGGTGTTCTTCGAAATTTGATGGGTTTGATGAAACCAGTTGTTTCTTGAATATCCGAACCTCGAACCAGAAAGAATAGTATAGCTCCATTACTTCGTCTACTTCCATCAATGGCGAGGCGGTTGGAAAAAAAATAGCATGAAAGTGGAAGAATAAAAGGGAGAAGAAGCAGGATTGAACGGGGAAGGAAGGAGAAGACTTGTCGTATGCCACAATCACCATTTTATTTCAGCATTTTTTTTAAATTATTGGTTTATTAATTGGTTTTTAATTTAAATTAAATTCTGATTAATTTAAATGATGTGGTTGTCCACATCAGATGCCACATAAGGTGATATATAAATATGGCATAAAAACATGGTAAGAATAAATTTACTGATTAAGAATAAATTTACTGATTTCTTAATCCATGTACAGATTAAGTATGAGCATGAATTCCAAAAATATGAACCTAAAAGTTTTAATGATGTCGACAT
This sequence comes from Cotoneaster glaucophyllus, assembly GCA_036320875.1. Lineage (NCBI taxonomy): Eukaryota > Viridiplantae > Streptophyta > Magnoliopsida > Rosales > Rosaceae > Cotoneaster > Cotoneaster glaucophyllus. The sequence continues at coordinate 16,470,014 of CM070060.1, forward strand.
CGAGAATGAATTTCGAGTACATATGAATAATCTTTTGATCTGAAGTTCAAAATATGAATAACGTTAAGAACTTGAAGTTCTAACATTTTCTGTAGACATGTGTTATATATAGTATGAATTAAGCATCATAAGTTCCGTCATACCTGAATTTCTTCCTTTTTGGGAATAAGAAAATGGTGAACTTAGCAAAACTTGATTTTGTTAATATCGACATCTTCTACAAAAAATACTTTCATGAATTCATAATGCCCAAGAATTCATGGGGAAGCATGTGATATTAGAAAACATTTTTGCTTAAAAACTCATTGAATCATATTCATGGAACCAGAAGTTTCCATCGTTTATTCATTGATTCATATTAATGGAACTAAAAGTTTCCATAGTTTCCCATATCTAACAAACTGAACCAGAAGTTTCAGACATGTATAAAACCAGAAGAGAGGGAAATTTTCTATGCATACACATGCATGCACATGAATTATAACTACAACAACAAAAAAGGAAAAATGGGAGCTTTCACAAAAGTTGATCATGTGAAACCTCAGTACTTGACAGAACTCTAGAAGGAGGAGGCACCAAAGGTTGATCATTTGAAGCCTCAGTAATTGGTAGAACTCCAGATGGTGGAGGCAATGGATGCATTCAGAATAAAGCCACGAACCTCTGATGGTCACTTTGAATCCGACTTTCAAATTCCTACAGCTAGTCGAGCTTTCTTTTCATGTTGGTCAACTAATTATTTGCAAGTATGTGCAACTCTCTATTCTCATGCTTGAGTCTTCTAATCTCTTTTCTAAGACTTGCCACCTCAGCCGCTAATGATTCAACTTGATAAGTTCGAGCAATTAGACATTGGCCCATGTTGGATACAAAACCCGCACACTGAATACTGAAAGCCAAAGAGTCTTGAAAAGCCAATTCATCAGACCTTTTTGAAAGTATTCTTTTATCTTTTGGGAGTGAGAAGGTTCTTAGCTACTACTACAACAGTTATATCATTCTTCATCGCAGAGCCCCAACTGTAAGAGGACCATTAGAGGATAAGAACGATGAGTGCCAGATATTGTCCTGAAAAGGCACATGTGCATCTTCCACAACATTCAAATCAAAACAATGGTCAGATGGGCAAGCCATTTCCATAAAAGATGAAAGAAAAGGAAACTAGATAAAGTGAAATCTCAGAAATACAACAGAAGTAATTTCACAGGTGGGCAACTTTCTGAGTGTGCATTTTGGATACAATTGATGTCTCTATAAAAGAAGAAGGAACATGGCCACTTGTACAAAAATTGAAGAGACACGGCTCTCTGAATTTCAAAAGTCGGATTTTCTTGAAGAAAGTTCATTGGCACTTCTTAGACGCAACCTCAGCTTTCTGGGTATCAAGGACAACTCTACCAAAATATCTCTGACAAAGTTGAAGCTCGTGAATTTTACTGTTCCAACTACGCCACTGTTGCTGACAAGTGTGAATGAGATAGTCCCAACAACACCACTACCTGCTATTAGGAAATCTCTATATATGTCGACCTCCGTCCTCCATGGCAAGGTAGAGCTCCAAAAGTGTCTAACTCTTCTTCCTTGCCGAGAATGATCTTCAACCAAGTCTCTCAAAATACTCAGCTTCCCTCATCTTTGAGAATACTTCTTCAACCAAGTCCACCAAAATGCCAAACTCACTTTCTCAGCAAGAAAATATTTTAGCCAAGAAGTTTTACAACAGCATCAAATCCTTCTACTTTTTTTCTTCAAGAGAAAAAGTATCTCATATCATGCTTTTTTTTCCTGTCTTTTCCTTTGCCCTTGCTTTTGTCTGCAAACAAGGAGAAAGAAAGCAATTAGTCGGAACTTGAAATCAAACTTCTCATCTGAAACTGATTGCCTGGAACCTTTGCTTGATTGCTTACCTTGCATTGCTCTTGAGTAGTCATCTTCAACTTTTGTTGGTGCGGGATTTCAAGTCACCAACACTGTAAAACAGTTGATACATTGCTGGCTCTTTACACTGAAGTTGTCAAGCATGGACGAGTCACCGAGAAGTGATGTTTTGAAGGACCATTCAAAGGCAAAGGTTGCACACCACTTCTACTATGCAGGAGGCTGAAGCTGAAAGATCAACAATGAATCCATAGAAGTTCAAGGGGAGAAAATAAGTGGCTGACTAAGTGAATGGAAGACCAAAATTCAATGATGGAAATCCTACTCACAACCCTAGCAAACTCTACCTGAAGTCTACAATAGCCAAGGACAAGAACGATTTCAACTATTACTAATAAACTACCAAATGCATTAACAAGTTACAAAGATGTCGTATGGTTTGAGGTCACAATAAGACTATCCATAGACTTGACACTAATAAACTGTTGCATGCCCAAAGCATGACAGTCCCTGCATGAATTCATGTCCCAGAAGGACAATCCATGGACATGGCAATTTTAATGTACATCATGCCTGAAGCATGAGAAACGTATAGGTTCCAATGATTCAACTCCCAAGATTAAAAATCCAAGCTCTATAACGCTCTAGAGGAGGTTATGATCCAAATTCTCAAAACAATTCATCTAATAAGAGATGACTGTCCTAGAAGAGACAATGTAAAGCCCCTGAAGAGGTAAGGATATCCAAAGTAATGAAATACTCATAAAATATGCATGCGCATGTGCATGAGAATTATGTTTCACGAATTGATGATAACTGATGTTAATTTTAGTTTTATAGTAACTATTAAATTTAGGGGTGGTTCGGTATGGGATCCCATACCGAAATTTTCGGGAATCCCAAATTCAATACCGATCCCAAACCAATTTTTCGGGAATCCCAATTTTCGGGAATCCCAAAATATTTTCAGGATTTCGGGACAAATCGGGAATCCCGAATTGATTTTGGGCTTTTGGGCTTTTGGACTAAATTTGACATATTATGCTTTTGGGCTAAAATTTTAACCTTTTATATTGAAAATTTGGGCTTTTGGGCAAGCTGCCAATCTGTTTTGGACTAAAATCTGCAATCTGTGCAATCTGTTGTGGCCCAATCTGTGCAATCTCCAATATGAATCTGTGCACAAATATGTGCACAATAGGTTTAGGCCACATCCCCTTGGTAGGGGTCCCTTCCACGGCATATACATCTCCATCTGCCCAATTTGGAATTTGGTTAATCCACCTTCTACTAGCCATGTGATCTGCCTATTTAATTTCTACTAATAGCATATGTGATCTACCTATTCAATTTCTACTACACATGCATGCAATAAAATAAATTAAGTAACAAATCGAAAAGCAAAAAAAATTAGTTACAAGCCAAGGTTTCAAAATAAATAAAGTAACAAACTCAAAAGCAAAAAAATTAGTTACAAGCCAAAGTTTCAAAATAATTAAGTTACAAACCAAAAGCAAAAAAGCAAAGTTTAACGTTTATGAAGATTGTTGTTGGCCTCTTTGGCCCCTTCGGCCCCTTGATCTTGTTGATGCTTGTGGTTGCTCCCTTCTTGTTGGTACTTGTACTCTTCCCCTTGATGTAGATAGTTGAGCCCTTCCCCTTGATATTGATGGTTGAGCCCTTCCCTTTAAAATGGGTGGTCGTGGTCGTGGAGGTAGTGATTGATTAATTTGATTTTGACGTTGAACTTCAACTTGAGGTGGTCGAAGAGGTGGAGGTGGAGGTGGCATTTCATTTTCTTGTGTTGTATTCTCCTCACCTCTCAAATTAGCCATGCCTAAAACAATAAACCACAAATCATTTAGATTAAATTATAGTCTAATAGTAATAGATAATAAATACTAAGAAAATAAAAGAGGAAATTAAATTGTTTGCTTACTTCTTTCTAAGCGTTCAAGCTCCTCGTAGAAATATAATTCGTCAAGTGTAGGCTCCTTGTAGAAACAAAATTCTTTTCCTCTAAGCCAATCACTAGTACACACTAAAGCATCAACCGTTTTAGGTGTTAAGGAAGCTCTAAAAGGATCAACAACTCTCCCACCAAGACTAAAGGCATTCTCACTAGCAACGGTGCTACTAGGAAGGGCCAATACATCCTTAGCAACTTTACTAAGAGTTGGATATTGACTACAATTTCCTTTCATCCAATCCAAAAGATTGAAACCCTCATATGTTAGGCTTTGATGTGGATCATTGAAGTACATATCCACTTCATTGGCTATCTCATTTTGTTGTGCCTCCGCTCTCTTTCTTTGGATCTTCTTTGTCATCCTTGAAGCAACATCAATATCTATCATCACACCCCCCGCCCCATCATCTAGTACAACACTTGATTTTTGCTCCACATTTGAGGTAGCACTACTACTAGTACTACTACCACTACTACCACTAAGGACCACTCCCTCCTTATATGCATTATACAACTCGGTTACATAGCCTTTAACCCTTACTTTCTCCTCCCTTATTTTGTCACATCCATAGCTGAGTTCTTCTAGATTTGTCTCCAACATATCAAATTTGTACCTCGGGTCGAGTGATTGGGCCACAAAGAGAATAGGATTCACCTTTTCAATGTCACCCCAATATTTGTCAAACTTGAGCTTCATTGAGGTAGCCACACTTTGCAAAGTGGCATTAGAGGCGTTTAAAATTTGTTCTTCTATCTCCACTTGCAAGGCAATCACCGTGCTAAGTATTAAGTGTGACGTTGGAGTAAGGGTTGCACTCAATGTCAAGGTGGCATCATAAATTTTTTTGAGAAAGTGAGCAAAACTCACCGACCTTTCCCAATCTTCCACCTCCGAAGGACCCACCCGCTTGGCCTTTGTTGTCACCCCACCAACCTATTTCGAGACCTCCTCTTTAAAGTAAGCAATAAAAGAGTCACACTCAAAGGCCATCTTAGAGAACACTTCTTTAAACTTGAAAGCACTATTAAGCATTTGATAGGTGGCATTCCACCTTGTGACAACATCAAAAGGGATACTTGACATCCTATCAAATCTCAATAAGACACAATATTCCCTAAAAGACTCCAACCTTGCCGGGGATGAGTGTATAAATTTCACACAATTTCTTATGGCATCAATCTCCTTACTAAGCTCCGCCATTCCATCCTTAACTATCAAATTGAGGATGTGACAAGCGCACCTCATGTGCAAGTGAGCCCCGTCAAGTAAAAGAGTACCATTTGACTTGAGTGTTCTTTTCATGTATGCAATAGCGGTGTCATTTGCACTAGCATTGTCAACGGTAATGCTAAACACCTTGTCTATGCCCCAATCATTCAAGCAAACCTCTAGACATCTTCCAATATCATCACCCTTGTGAGAAGTAACTTGGACAAAGTTTAGGATCTTCTTATGCAATCCCCAATTAGCGTCCAAAAAATGGGCCGTAATGACCATGTAGTTTATCATTTGAATCGAGGTCCAAGTATCGGTTGTGATACTCACTCTCAATCCCTCAATCACACTTTTTATCTTTGCCTTCTCTTCAAAATACAACTCCAAAACCGCCGCCGCCACCTTATGCATATTAGGAAGTTTGTACTTTGGATTCAAGTCACGAATAAAAGCTCGAAGGTCCTCTTGATCAACCACCCTAAAAGGCATCTCCGCTATTATAATCCACCTCACACATCTCCTATCAAGTCTTTTTTGATTGAAAGTGTGAGTGATAACCAGACCTCCCATACTCGCTTGTGTCAATGTAGGTTGGTTCAGATCCACATTCTCAAAGAGACTAGAACCCGGGCATTTCCTCAAATGCTTAAGAACTCCCGCCGTCCCATGAGTTCTAGGGTGTGCTGATACTAAGAGTTTGCAATGCTTGCATTCGGCCATGAACAATCTCTCCCCATTATTATCGGTGATCGTTACCCTCTTAGCATCGTTCCACGCCGGACTTGGACCCTTTCTCCTATTGCCCGTTTTCCGAGGAGGACCATCCCATTGTCTCACTATTTCTTCTACTTCTTCTACTTCCTCTTCCCACTCTTCCCCCTCTTCTTCTATTTGTTCTAATGCAATATCCTCCTCCACATCCGGATCATCATCCCAACAATCTTCATAATAATCATTATGCAAATAATCTTGAAGTGAGGGAGTGCCTAGTTGAAAGGTACCACTAGGTTGGGTTTGTTTTCGTTTTCCTAATACCGAGACCATAGGTGTACTAGATTGGCTACTAGACCCGTCCATCCTAACAAATAACAATGCACATTAATATATCACAACCACAGTTCATCATATATCCAAATTCCAATCAATAAATCACATATGTGCAAAGTAAGAGGAAACAATTAAAGAGAATTAAAGAGAATTCATATATATTCATAAAGATGAAACACAATTAAAGAGTCATATGACTCATATCTATTCATAAAGAGAATTCATATTTATTCATATCTAACTAATGTCCATACGACATAAACAACACAAACATGTGAATGCAAAATGAAGATATAGTACTAACCTTAAAAAGACTCAATTCAAACCGAGGACCGAATACACTTGTTATTACAGCGGGTGCAGTAACTATATTCCCTCTGAAATCAATGACCGGGAGCTCCCTAACCACATTCACGTGACTTCTGAGAGCATGAATGAAGTAATCTTCATCAAATATGTTCCCAAAGTGGCTGCAACGAGTAGGAAATAAAATGGTCAATACCTTGAAAAATTGGAATAAGAAGCGTTGCATTCAATAGTCCTGCCACAACAACTGCATCACAAATCTATAATGAAGTTGTGAAGAAAACTGTCAAAGAAAAGGAAAAATTGGATGCACAACAGCACAAGACATGTTTTTGACACAAGTTACTATTGTCAGCTATTCATGAAATTCATGCACAATCTTTTTGTCCAAGTCCAAATGTAATTTGATGGAACAAAATGACAACTGCACTCTGTAAATTACAATAACATAGATGGCTTTGGTCTCGCAGGAATATCATACAAATAAGTGAGTTGAAATACATACATAAATAAAGGAAAATGTAGGTTTGGTGGACAGTGCAGCGTGTTATGTTGGCAGACTGACATCTAGACTATTGATCATGGAGAATCTTGTTCAAATGTCCAGTTTCGTAGTTTAACAAGATAACATACCATACATCTAGCAAGAGAACACAGCCCAATATATACATACATGTGTTGCGTGTGTCTAACAATATAGAAAGCAATATTGCATGATATGTTGACAAGTTGAATATCAAGTTGTGACAATTGACAATCTAACAACATATCATGTTAACAGAAAAACAGAATTTCACACAAAATAATATATCTCTACAGTTTGTCAGCAATGCACAAGAACAATGTCCAATCCTTCATTTTGTTTTCAATTGTATACATAGAATCAGCAGTCTACAACCCCACAACTGCAAGCACGTGTGAGTGTGTGTGTCAAGCCAAGTCAAAAAGCCAAAACATTCATACCAAGGAAAACTATACAAAATTACTCGGTGTTGCCCAAACAACGTACTTCAGCCATATCATGGAGAATAGCTTTCACTTTGTAAAAAATAAATTTTGAGGTGAACTCTACTTATTGGTCTTTGCCTGTCAATTACTCTCAGGTGATTGATATCTTTATGCAACGATCAAAACCACAAAAACAATGACAAAATACATTCAAAGCCACCCAACCAATTAAAAAAAGAATCCAACTACAACACATAGATCACAAACCCTAACCATGGCAGCCACCCAAATCAAGAAAGATTGATATAAATCAACAAAGCCATACCAATCAAGAAAATGAATTCCAGTTATATGTAATCACACCTACCGATAAACGTTGCTGGTTCAATCCACCATTTGCTTCAATTATAAATAAACCATTCGACTTTGGTAGTCCTGTAATCCGTCCAAATATTAAACAAAACAACAGTTAGTTATTCATTTATTTTTAACAACCACGTAATTATTCATTCTATATTAAAATCAGGATAACTGAAATTTAGATTTAAATTCCTGCCACATTGACTTACTGAAAACATACCATATTTTGTTTCAAACACTTTTTCATAAGCACTTTGCCACACAGCATAAACATGATGTTAAAAAGGTGTAGCTGAAGTATAATGTGGGAAACATTTGTGCGTAGTTGTGTGCACACGAGCAGGTGATAGAATCTTTACTGGCATTTGCAACCCATATTAATTATGTAGCATCATCTCTAGAACAATGCAAATTTTTAATAAAATCAAGAACAATGCCTAACCAAGACTAGATTTCACAAACCCTAATCTAGATTTCACAAATCCTAATCTAAATTTCACAAACCCTAAATTAATTCCCAAATTTACCTGATTTGGGGGAGAATCGGTGCGCAAGGCACTGGAATCTGGATGAAGAAGTTGGGGAAGAGAGATTAAAGAGGTGAGCGGCACCGGTGGCCGTAGCTCTGCCTCTGTGTCGTGAAGGAAGGCTCCTTCACACAGTCAGGGTTTGAAGGATGAGAAGTCGAGAGATAAAGAGAGATCAGAGGGTCTGTGTGATGTGGGTGTGGCCGGATTCTGAGGTGACGAGGTTGTCTGAGGTGAGGTCGAGGAGGGTGGTGAGGTTGTCTGAGCGAGGTGAGGTCGAGTCGAAGTCGAGAGACGGAGAGAGAGAGAGTGACTGAGGTTATGAGTTCTCTGAGGGTTTGAACCTTTTGTTGTATTCAACGGTTGTGATTAAATCTCAACCGAATTCGACGGCTATTAAAATTCCGAATATATATTTAAAAATTAAATAATATAATTTTTTTTATTTTCGGTTCGGTTTGGGATTACCGAAATCTCGAAAACTTGAGACCGATTCCCGTACCGAAATTTCGGGATCGGTTCGGTATTGAGTACCGAAATTTTTGGGATTTTCGGTTTGGTTTCGGGAATTTTTCGGTTTGGTTTGGGAATTTTGGTATTTTTTCCCAGCCCTAATTAAATTCATCAATGAGTTATGTTAATATCGAGCCACGTTCTTTTGTTTGTCGACAAAAAGAAAAATTATTGGCCAAAATGGAAAGAGGCAATTTCGTTACAATTTAGTAAGAAGTTGAAAAAAAAAATATGGACCTATAGTACAAATCACGAAATGATGTTGAACCCAGAAGGTTACATATGGGACTTTGTAATACAACAAACTACACTCATATGGTATGACACAAGATTCCTAGTTGAAACCTGAAATTGTAATACACTCCTGGAAACATGATTTCTCATTGTGAAACTTGTTCATTTCAATGGAGAATTATACATTTTATACGAAGGCTTATAAAATGTCTGAATCATATCTCCATAAGTAAATCCCACGAGTATACATATAAGCAAATTGCTCTGTATAATTTCCAAAGGAGAATGTGTCATGAAGTGTAGAAAATCCTTAAAGGATTCAAATTGCTTGAAGAAAGCCCTGGAAGGGTAAAACACAAATTATGTACTCTATACCAATGGATGGTATAAATTGCCTTGGTGAGGACTATCATTATGATATTGCTATAACATACTAAATCTCTTGTAAGAGTTGATATTAGAATGGAACTCCTGAAGAGTCTAGAAAAATTAGAAAATGTTGAAAGAAATATTGTCTCGAGTTGCAGATCGAACAATATACCAACACGATTCTTATCCATCAAAATGTTTATGGTATTAAAGAACCATATGGATTGAAGAACATGAGTTGGACACTCAAATTATTAATCAATTTTCAGACATTAAAGAAAAATCATTCATCCTCATGAGGAAAATGATGAATTGATATTTGGTCCAGAAGTACCATATCCCAGTGAAGTATGTGCTTTAGGCCTCGTTTGGCATGTGGGATAACGCATCGGATATGATTAATAATACAGAAGTAGTTGTTTGGTACACTCACATACTAAATAAGCACCTACTTAATTAACGGGTCCATCAAATTTTATATGATTGAACCCGGATTATTAAAACACCCCAAAAGCTTGGGATAATTAGTTGGGCCGCATTCTCTCCACCTTCACGAAGTTGCCACTCCTCGACAAGTTCTCCACCCTGGCCGCCACTCCTCTACAATTAGTTCTAAGCAATTTCCCGTCTGGTTCGCCACTTCTTATTTCATCGCGTCTTAGTCGTCGACATCGAAGTGTGACGATGTGGACGAAGATGTAGTTCAGATCAAGAAGCCCGATCTTCATCGTCAACAACAACAACCTCAGCAGCTCAATCATCCCGTAGCCAACGACGTTGGATCCAGCTCTGACGACTCATGTTAACTCGAACTAGTACCACAAATTGATTTCTTTTCTTCATCAATTTGACTCTTCAATTTAATTATTTGGTGGTGAATCGATGTGGGTTTTGGGAGATTGAAGAAATTAGGAAGGGGGTTTGTATGGGAGGCTGGGGAAGATGAAGAAAGGAAGGCAAGCTGGGAGATAAACCTCAACCTGTGTTTTTTTTTTCTCTTTTCTTTTAATTTTTATTTTATGATGATTAATTCCCTTTTTCTGTTTTTCTATGGTTTTCTCTCTTTTTATTCATTTTAACAATTATTTTGTGAATTCTTTTAGAAAATCATTATGGTTCGACATATGAACCCGTGCACAGATTAATCTGATAGAACACCAAACGCCCGACTAATTTAGTCAATACAATCCGATGACTATTTATCTCATCCGACTGAAATAGTCAGTACTGTCCGAACTGTCAAACCAGACCTTACTGTATTTAGCTAATACACTAAAATCAAATGTTACATTTTATGTAAAGCACAATACAACATATGGGCATTATAATGAAGTAAACTTTATCTATTGATATTTCCAGGAAATTATAGATATGTGCTTGTTCTATTTCAAAGAGATGACTAATAGCCATGGTCTTATTGGGCAAGAACAATCTGAATATCTCTCTAGCCTACATATAAATTGCTCATAGAAAGGATTTGTATTTATATATGAAAATAGGTTAATCCTACAATGCTCAACGAAGCAAACATTTGTTGCTACATCTTCATATCTCTCAGAAATACATATCTCCAAAGTTTTTCAGTGAACATGAGCTTCATAAGGCCAAAGTTATTGAAGTAAGACAAATTCATTCCAACAACAACCTGGCAGACTTCTTCACCAAATCTCTACCAAAGTGTACATTCCAGAAATTGGTGCATAATATCGGATTATTTCAACTTTGTAATTAGTCAAATTGAAGAATTTGAAATCAAGGGGAGCATCCAAAACAGATCAAGGTTTTAACGAGGCAACCGATATTGATATGGGCATCCAAGGGGGTGTGTTGTAAATGGAGGTGTGAATGGTAATAGTAATAGGCAACCAAATATGACTGTAGCTTTACAATGTTGACAGAGAAAAGTCTTGTTAAGATTGTTAGGTTGAAAAACATAATCAACCAAATAAGACCAAGGAAGAATGGACCTCTATATAAAGAGGTATTTGCACCATTGAGGAAAAATAACACAAAAATAGAGAAAAACATAAGGAGGAAAAGAAAGAGGAAAGAAAAAGAGAAAAAGAAAGAAGAGATTTGCAGGAAAAAATACCAGTGAGCCAGGCTAGAGAGAATAGAGAAGAGAGACAATAGCGAGAGTTATTTTGTATTCTTATTATTTCAAATAATGAAAGAAAGTACTATTGTTGCCCCAACAACGTAGGCACACTTACCGAACCTCGTAACTATTGTGTTTTATTTAATTTATATTTCACTGCATACATATTCCCAATTTCACAACATTTTACAATTTTTGTAAAAGTTGTTTATTAACACTTAAAATAAATCATCATGCACACTTCCGTATGTGTAAGTCGTTCATTGTATTTATTGAAAAAGCATGTTTGAATAACTTTTCTAAAACGTCAATAACGGCAGCGTTTCTCAATTGAGTTCATTGTCCGGCCACAAAAAGCACACAAATGCATATAGAAAAAAGATTTTTCACACATGTTTTCTCGTTTGCACATAATTTATTTTGTCCCTTGATTGTCTTTTTGTTTATTCAATAAAATAAATGTGGGTGTGCACATATAGGAAATAGGTATACTGAAAGGATAATTTTAGGGACACTAAATTAGTGTACCAAATTTGGATTTGGATCCCAAATGATAAAAAAGGAGATACAAAGGAAAGGAAAAGAAGGAGCTTTCTGCATTCATAAACTAATAACTCTAAATTATAGCTTGGAGGATTTACAGATCCCCATCTCTACAAAATGAAGAAACAATTTCAATCCTCCCCGCCATGGAAACAATTTCCTTTTCAACCTTTACAAAATTCCAAATGATGCCTATCAAGAACGAAACTGCACACAGCGTTTATAACCCGGATAAGAACAGAACTAGCCTACTCTGCTTGTACATGTTAGAATCACAGATTTCATCTCTTCTTTCTCCAGTGATGTTTGAACTATTACCTGCAAAAAAAGAGTAACGCAATCGATAATTGATTCTTTGCTCTAAAGTCACTAAGGTGCTTGCTTTTTAAGCACTTCTAATGCCTTAAAAGCAAGATAATTTGATTGAGATAAGCATTGTTTTTTTCTTTTTTTTTTAAAGAAAAAAAAAAGGAAAATAGTAACTTAAGCCTTGAAGGCAAAACTGCTGTGGTTTCCACAACTCACCTCTTGTACTTTATTTTCCGATCGAGCAAGTAACTTGTACTGATTCTCAAACATGGATGCCATATAAACCTGCATTGAAAAGATAGATCCAAAGCAGATATTTGAGTTCGGCAAGATAAGTAAACTATTTTGAAGAAGTGGACACAGATTTAGACAAATATAAGCTGAACTAGTTTTTTCTAGCAAAAACATGACGATAAGAAGTCCAGGTCAAAGAAGACAGATTTTCCAGCATACTAATACAACACATAAAGCATTAGAAAGGGATAGACTCTCAACTGAATCAGATTCCTTGAACAATTAATGTATTGGTTACAAAGCATTGTTAAGCATTTATGCAGTCTGTTGAACAAACTCATCAACCATGCAGCATCATCATGTTACCTTACAGTCTTTCAAATGAGAAACCAGGTACGTTTTTATTCTGTAAAATTATAAAATCCATAAATACGTTCCCACATACAAATTTAGATTACTAGACACAGCAACAAATTCATAACCAATAGTCATAAATCTAAAAGTTTGGTGATTAACCTTGATCAAGAAAATTACATGACAGTGCAATTTAAAGTACATAGTCGTACCCTGCTTTCTACCAACCTTAACTTTGATCAAGAAATGTTAGGTGTTCGTACCTGAAATGTTGGAGCTAACCCTGGGCTCAAGAAATAGCGACCTTTTGAGACAGACTGGATTCGTTCAATTTGTTGCAGCTCTTTGATAAGACATTCGACATCAGCCCACTGTCAAAACTATTGAATCAGATAACGTGTTGATAAGCAATAGAAACATCATATATAGAGTCCGTTCATGAAGTTACCAGATAGTTTACATATGTATCATAGTATCATTGAGGTTACATCTTCTATTTTTTTTCCAACAAAGAGATAAACATATGACAAGTGAAATTAGATTCATAGATGATCACATATAGATTAAGTACAATAGCAAATTAAATTATCACCATAAATCACATTCTATTCCAAAAAGGAAAAAATACATATAAACATGCTACTTTCTTGTTCATGTCATGGCATGATTCTAAACAAAATCTGTTCTTGCTGATTTAAATCCTTGCAACAACAAAATTCCCAAATGTCTTCCACTCTAAACAAAATCTGTTAACTGCTTTATGGTTTATGCATTTATTTTCTATTTTTGTTTTTTAGTTTTGGAAAAAGCATTTGATTTCTCTTATTCTTAACTAAAGCTGGCGTTAGCATATAAACATTACAAGTATGCGCTATGCTGTCCACAACTATGATGACGTAACTAGACTAATGTATCCCACTCAACATGTGAACAAAAATAAATAAACCTCAGTATCTGCTTGTGCTGCTTCTAATCTCCCATCTAAACTATCACGATCACCAACCACAGACTCCAAGGTTTCCATCAATGGATCTGGCTGCAAAAAAAACGAATGAATCTTTCTTAGTAATTGAATATCTCATCAATCAAAATTAGAAATGTGTGCGTACAAAATCCATAAGATATACATTACCATAATCTCCTTTAATGATAAGAAGATACGTTCAAGTGCAAAATCCAGTTGGTAAACTTTTGCCCCCACAATCTGAGATCAGAAAGAGTTTCTTTATGTGATAAACAAGATGCAGAGAGAAAGTAGCAAAACAGTAAAAAACACCAAAACTCTAAAAGTTGCTAACGAACTAAGTACAAATCACAAACTTCTGTGGAATAGACTGAATTTGAAATGGTATCTTACAGTTTGATCATTGACCAAATTACCTGGCCAACTTTGAAGTAAGAAGAGGGATCCACAGTAGCATCCCAAGATATTTCTGTCTGATGGATTAATGCAGGCACTCCTTCAACCTACATAATTTTAACTAGGTTCATTTTTGTGAGAAAAACTAGGTATCCCAGTCTTGGCTCCATTTTCAGGACCCTTAAAGTAATGAAATATAGCACAAAGAATTGTGCCAAAGCCAGATAGTAGCAAGGCAATCCATCAACAGATTATTTTGAATAACTTATACATATAGTGGAACAAAAACTGTGATATCACAACAACCGAGTAAAGTATTTTTCCACTTCCAGAGACAATGAGCGGAAAACCTTTCAGTTACCTCAACAAAAACACCAAAATAAGTAATTTTCTTGATGCAGCATTTCACGACATCTCCAACTTGAAGTTTTGCCTGCCATAAGAATTACCATAAGAGATTAAAACAACATAGTTCATACCCGGAATTGTACAATAAGCTTTTGAGAGAACATGGCCTTCAGACACTTAATATATTAGTGACAAGATTGCTTCTCAGTTATAAAAGAATCACCTACGTAAAAGAGATTTTTCAGACCAACTTACCAATATATTTGGATGAACTAATAAATCCCAATTTTGGGAGTAAAGGATATGTTCTTGCTCAGGTTCCAACCAGAAATCATTTTAATTAACTTACACATATAGCATATACCAGAAATCATATTAATTAATTTCCAGAGACCAATTCCCTTTCCCAGGTTCCAACCAGAAATGTAGTCCTTACATACAAAAAACAAAATATAAAAAACTGATTTCTCACAATCAGCTTCGGGAAGTTTATATATACACACACACACACACACACACACACACTTTTCCACCACCCTTAACAATAAAAAAATTGGTTAGTCTTCGACTCTTTGGAAAATGTTGAACATGATGATCTCTTAAATACGGAAATGGAAATGGTTGTTACCAAATACTGTAGCTTAAAAAGAATACTAAAAGAATAAAGGAAAAACAAACAGCATTCAAGATACATCACAAATGAAAGTGACCTCTCACCATTAGACTTCTTTTTCTCTCAACTGACTCTTCCTTCTCTTTTGGCCTCACTGAAAATACCAGCTTCCCAAACTTTCTGTTGGCCAACACCACTTGTACTCTGATTTTCTACAAAATTAAGTTTCTAAAAATTAATTTAAAGGAATAAATGATGATAATGAAGTTTCCAAATGAAGCAGTAATGTTCTAATTCAGGTCACTTTCTTCAAACCTGGCCAACAAATGATGATAAGAATTTGATTTTCTCTTGGTCATAAATCCTAAGAAGGTCTTCCAATTTCATATCTGGCGAAACTACTTCCTCACTTTTTGTATCTGTATCAGGATCTTCTAGGCTTGGATTAGGAAGAGTATTCGTATCCACCATATTGTAACTTCCAATAATTCCTAGATTTCGCCTGTACAATGATGGGTCTAAGCCCTTCTGTCTCAACCATGACTCAAAAGCTAAGAACTTCCACTTGGAAGAAAGATTACGGTATGGCAGAAATCCAATTAAAGAGCGGAAAGATACCTGTCGTAAAGGTAAACTCAAACTCAGAAAGGTCGGATGGAAAGTAAATATAGTTAATAAAAAACAGTACAGAACAAATAAGAGCCTATGAAATGGCTGTCCAAAGTGTACTTACAACAAAACCCCTGGTGCTAGCACTTATCAGTTCTACATCTCCCCTGTCTCCCTTTTTAACCATATTTTCAGCCATAACCCAATCAGCATCTTCATGACCCTATAGATTTATAGAGAATGAATTTTTTGTAAAAGAAAAAAATTCAAGTTAAGGAAAAATCCGAGTTAAATGTGAAAAAAGCACTGACCTCAATGAGTGATTCCCGCATATTTTCAGAGACAACAAAAATGCTCTCTTCATCATTAACAGGTTTGTTTAATCTATAAGAAAACAACCTGCTAATCAGGCCAAATATAAACTTAGAGTTGAGACATAAACATTTGAAACTCCTTTCATTTACCTTTTTGGTTTTCCTTGTAGTGCAGTGTCTATCGTCAAGTCAATATTAGAAACAGGTAAGCTTGTATCAGACAGTTCACTCGAATCAGATACCTCCTCACTGGACTCCATAGTGCTCTGCTCATATGGCTGCAATCCTTAAAATTTCAAGCACAATATTAATTTGACAATCCTAGCTGAAGAAATTCTGTAACGCAACATAGAGTAGTACCTATAAGGGTGTCATCCTTTTGACCAGGACCATCTTTGGATTCTTCAAGACTGTTTTTTGTTGTGCTAGTTGCAGTAAATTCAGACAAATCCTTGGAGCTATCATTATCTTCAACAGTATCAACGATACTAGATTCGCCATTCTCAGATTGCTCATTATCATCTTCGCTCTTTGTTTTGACGCCAGTTGCTTTGGGTTTTTCTAATAAAGTAAAACCGCTAACTTTATCATTTTCTTCTCTCCACTTCTCCATTTCTACATCACCAATGACATTCTTATCCGCATCACTAGATTGCTCTTGTTTATTTTCGCTACTTTCATCAACACTCACCGGTTGGGGTTTTCTCAACAACGTCATATCACTAAACTTCTCCTTTGGTTGCTCGATCCTCATCTTCAAGGACAAATTCGGTTTAATTTGCAACCTTGAAGGCATATCTTCAACGTCATCCTCATTAAACAAAGTCGGCTTTCTCAAAATTACATTAGGAGCACTATGTTTAGTAGGTTCCACGGGCTTGGAAACTGGGCGTCTCAGGTTCTTAATCAGCGAGACTCTTGGCTTATCATCCACTTCAAATTTGACTCCTTTCTTTGGCACCGGTCGGACCAAGTTCACACCATCCAATGACCTAGATGACTGAACTTCCTTAGGCCCATCAAAAGGTACCTCCTTTTCTTGGCTGGTTTGAACTTCCTTGGCCCCATCAAAAGGTACTTCCTTTATCTCTACAATTTTACCCTTGTTCTTGTAAAAACTTTTCTCAATATCCATATAACTAGCTTCTGGGTTTGCTTTTCTTCCCAAAATCTACGATACAGAATAATAACATTCTCAAAAAATAAAATAAAAATAATAAAAAAAAAAGAATCCAATAGAACCACCATGCCATAACAATTCATACATAAACACACAAACACACACAGAGTCTCTCTCTCTCTCTCTCTCACACACACACACACACACATAATACACAGAGAAATCTTCTAAATTACCATATAACTAGCTTCTGGGTTTACTTTTTCTACTCAAAATCTACAATTTAAAAACAATAACATCTTAAAGAAACTAAAAGGTTTGTCTACCAATTCTAACAAGTTCGTATGCAAATTTTATCAAGCAACTGTTTGTCGTGCAAACACAACACATAGATACCTTGGCAATCGTAAGTTTGGGGTCCTCGCCGATCAAGCGACCGAACTTGAGCTCCATTTGGTCCAAAGGGTCGAGCTTTGGCTCCTCCCTGGAACCGAAAACAACCCATTTCTTGTTCCTCGGAGGGAAATTTTGGGTTGTGGAAGAAAGTGAAGGAAGAAGACGAGTGCGAGTGAGAAAGAAAGGGGTGGTGTTGGCGGTGAGGGAGAGAGAGAAACCGTCCATTTCTAGAGAGAGAAAGGAACAGCTAAGCTCATCAGAATTTAGAGAGTGGTAATGGATGCAGTTTCAGATAATAGTAAAGATTACTGGGTGAAAGGCTTTGAGCTCTCACAGAGAGAGAGAGAGAGAGAGAGAGAGAGAGAGAGAGACTGCCAGAGTCAGCTTTTGGAGGTTTTGGGGAATGAACGAACAAGTTCTATTATCCGCCGGAGAGCGCGACGTGGCGTTTATCCGAATCTTTGAAAATTGGCATAAGATCTCCAAATAAAATGTCAAATCTTATGTGGAATGTTAAGTAATTAATTAAATTTGAAGGTTGGGAAAAGAAAAATTAAATTTGAAGGTAAGAGCAAACTCTAATTAATATGTTAATCCTATGTGGACACGAGCCTGTGGCAATTTGCTCTTTTACATGTTATTTTTACTTAGTAATTTTATCTGTGTTTTAAATATTTTTATTTAAAAAAACTAAAGGGAAAAAACTGTCACTATGAGTAGTTTTATTCTGTTAGTGAATTCTTTTTTCACAATAATATTAATTGTTTTAAAATCTTAATTAAGGAGGGATAGTTTTGGAATTATGAATCTTTAACCTTGTTTGCTCCTGGCTTTATATATGTAGAATCATTTTTTTTTTCAAATTTAATCAAACATTTTTTGTACTTTTATTAGATTATCCTTTGAATATCCAGTTCAAAGATGCATGGTTTCGCCTACTTTGATATTATTATTTTTTTCATTAAAAACTGCTTCACTTTAAAGTAAACCTGACAATTTTTTACGCGACTCGTTAATCCGATAAGTAAACGACACGAAAATAACGGGTTTCGGATCAACACGATAACTAATCGTGTCGTTATCGGGTCACACGATAAGAACCATTTAATAACGAATCATTAACAGGTTTACACAAGGGTGATAGGCGGATAATGTGACAGCCCGTCCCAAATTCGTACATGTTTCTATTTTCGAGTTTGTGAATGTACGTTTTTACCCTTGAGCAGTGGGTTGCGTTTTTATTTTGGGAATTAAGTGAAGGCCCAAATTCTTGGAATTGAACCAATCCTCTCATTTCCTAAGTTTTGGGAACCCTAACTATGTAAGTTGAGAAGTTTAAAGTTCATTGGTTAGTTTGGTTAGTTGTGGACCAATTGGGAACTAAAGTTGGATTCTAGAGTTTTGTGATTGATGTTGAGGACACACACACACATTTTGGACCACACCCTCTCTCTCTCCTTCCTGTACTCTCTTCTCTCTCCCTTACTCTCGAACCTTTTCTCTCTCTCTCTCTTTGAACTCGTACGGACACACACAAACAAACCCAAAACAACACGGATCGAAGGTTCTGAGGTCTCCAGTGTGTTCCCATAACCCTTACGAGTCGATTGGTACCCAGTTTCAGTGAGGAAACCCTTGAGAAACCCTAGTTCGAAAGTGAGCCGTGGGCGTACAGTACACCAAACCAGTTCGTGGAGGTTTCAAGCTGTCCTAAGGCTCAAAAGGTAATCTCTTAGCCCTTTTGTTCGTTTTGGCATAAAGTGGAACGATTTTGGACGTCGGAAAACCCCAAAAAATGGATCTCTGATCCTAGCATTATTCATCAACTTTTAAACCCTTGAGTTTTTGTGAATTTTAGGACCACAGCGAGCTCAAGGAGGTCCTCACGATGCTCGGAGTGCATCGTTGGTAGGATTTGGTTCACGGGAAGCTCGAAAACGGAGAGGTGCAGATTTTGGTCGGAGTTCGAGGTAAGTTCTGACGTGATTTCGTAAATTTCAAGACTTAAAACCTATGTAACGTGATTCTAGGGGCTTTAAGCTTTAATTTGGTTCAAGTTTCATGAGTTTTGGTTAAGAAACGAGAGAGAATAAGAGAAAAGAAAATTTCCCAGTTTTCATGCGACGGCGACGGTCACCGGAGCTGGAGGTAGGAGATGAAGGAATATTCCGTCAAGTCTGACGGAATATTCTCACACCGTTAGTTAATTTAGACGGTTTCCGTTAGCTTTTAACGGAATATTCCTAATCGCAGTTAGGGTTCCGTTAGGGTTGGCCGCGCGTGGGGACGCGTCTAGCCGTGCACTCGTCGGCGCGTGAGGCCTCGGAATTTTTTTCTAAAAATATGGGGATGATCCTGAGGTTGTGTAGGTCACGTTGGTATATTCACACACCTCATTTGAGCATTGTATGAGAAGTTATTAACTAGTTTTGTCTATGTGCTTTAAAATAACGTATTTATAGTTGTTTCTCACATAGGCGAGACCTATCCGGAGGACGAGCGTAGCCAGGCTAGGCACGGGGGCTACGATCCTTCTACATACCAGTGAGTGGGCTTTTGTTTTCTGTATATACCTATATACTATGTGTTTTTCCCAGAAAGTGCATTTTAAATGCTTTTATAAATGAAATGCCATGCCAATACTTATATACATCGGATTATACATCATGAAATGGTTATGCATCATGAAATTGTATGCGCATGATTGTTGGTGCTGTGGATGCTCAGGTAAGTTCAGGTAAGATTCTGTGTGTTTAAATAAAAGTTGAGTTATGACGAGATTGTTGAGATACATCGAAAGCTCATAAACCTGCACCCCGGTGTTAGTGCTTCCGCCCAGAGTTAGGGGCTAGTCTTTCACGTGATGTTCACCTCCCGCACCATACGCTCATCTTGGATCCAAGTTAGGTGCACAGTCCTGTCGTATAGACCACTTTCAATGGGTTCGACTAGTAGGTGACCCGCGATCCTTCGCACAGTCTTCACGTGATTGTAGCACTAGAGCGTACTATATTACACCTAGTCTTGTCGTATAGACCACCTTGAGTGGGTTCGACTCGTGTGCAGGATATATATTATGATGAGATATGTTGAGATTGATTATGAGCTATAGTTCCAGCCGTGCTGATCACACGGTAGACATGTTATTATCTATGATGAGTTTATTTCACCTGATTTACTTACCTGATGAGTTAGTGGCATGGCATGGCATACTCATGATTTATTGGCATATTAGCATGATGATGATTTTAGATGAGTTTTAGTATATGTATATACTATTTTCTGGGAAAGTATACAGGTTTTACGGCGAGTGGTTATAAATGTGATTTTTGAAATGATTTTCGAAAAGACTTTGTTTTTGCCCACTCACGCTTTTGTTTTGCGCCCCTCCAGGTTTTAGGCAGCTTTGTTGGTGGCTCACGAGGATACAACGGAGGTTCTGACAGACCATCACAAACGTAGGACCACCTTTGGGTGTTGATTAAATTGCTTGACTGCACTTAGGCTAATTATGCTCTGATTATGTATTAACACTTCTGGAAATTGGTTTTTAATTATTCGTATTTCCGCTTATTTAATTGCTTCCGCACTGTGCACATGGCTACGTCACCCTCACGTGACGGCCAGCATGCCTCGATCTCGGTCGGGGTGTGTCAGATAACCCGTTTCGACACATTAAGAAAAAATTTATTTTGCGATTTTAATTTTTTTAAACTACTTAAAAAACTTACTATAAAATTCAATAGCCATATTGTAAAGTATATTGCATATTAATATATATTATTGTATTATTATTCAATATAAATTTAAAATTTAAAATTTTAAGTTTTATTTATTTATTTATTTTCATAGTATATGACACGCCCCGACCCCGATATTCCCCGAATACCAGGGTAGGCACGTGCTGGCCGACACCCAAGGGTGACGAAAGCCATTTATTGAATGAAAATGCTGAAAATAAAGGATAAATAAGACTTATAAATATAAAAGAATAATGAATATGCATTTAAGGAACGTGTTCAGAGCATACAACTAACTAGAACACTGAAAGAAATATATAAAATTTGAATGAACAAAGGAGTGGATCCTACACCGAGAGGACTCAAAGATGCTCATGGGGAAGTGCCTTGACGTCGGGATTGTATGCCTCGATTCTAAGTCCTAAAGGGAGCGCAAAACAAGGGTGAGTGGACCAAGTTTATATATATACATAATACGAAAACAGTTATGAACATACTAACCCCCAAGTTTAATATAATGAAAACTACTAGAATAATAAGTGATATGTTGTTCAGAAAACCTCTAGCATGCCATAAAACAATTCATCAAATCAATTCATAAATCTATTTGTAAATCAATCTCAGAAAATCATCTCAGGAAGCATGTCACAAGTCATCTCATATATATAATGTGCTACTAGTGAGATCACCGAATAATAATAACTCTCGGCCCAATGCCTGCTCCGTGGTCTCTGTGCCCGTAGCCAGAGATTATTTCTCTCGGCCCAATGCTTGCTCCGTGTCCTTCAACCTGTAGCTAGGGATTATTTCTCCCGGCCTAAGTACCAACATCAGATCCTCGCCCCAGGCGGCATGGTGTCCACTAGGTACGCACAAAACATAATACATTTCTAAAACTCAACTTCATAGTATAAAGTCATCCATCATCTATACTATGAAGAGGTGTTCGAAAAAGTGTTCGAAAACACATTCTAGTATTCTATCGTCATCCATCAGATAGCCTACCAGATTGTGGTTTTGTATAGAAAATATAATATAATGAAAATAAGCTCAAAATATATAGATCTATATGCTAATAATTAATTCTCAAAATATAGTAACCAAATCTTATTCAAATAGTCATGCTTCGTGTAAAGTATTCACCAAATCATATTCCATAAGGCATGCTATTAACATATGCAATTCTATATTTAAAACATGCAATTTTTGAAGGGGTCCACTCACAGTACTTCGCCGCTGAAGAGCCACGCAACTAGCGAAGATAGAACGCCACAATATTTGCCCCTAAGCACATAAATGGTACAATTAATAAAACTATATTATAACAATTGAATTTGGGAAAACGGACGTCAAAAACGGATTCAGGACGTCGAATTACCCTAAGAAGGGTCCCGGATAAATTTTGTAAAGTCAATAGAATAATATTCCCTAACGGAATATTCTCTAATGGAATATTCCCTAACGGAATATTCTCTAACGGAATATTCCCTAACGGAATATTCCACACAAAGGGTTTAGGTTGGACCGGATCTAGGGTTAAGGGTCTACTAATTTAAAAAGGTTTTGGGCTAATAGGTTAGAGGATTGGGTTTAGGGTTTAAACGGTATTGGGCTTGAAAGCCCAACCCAATTGTTTTGAGTTTAAAAATAAAATAAAAGGGTTTTGGGCTTGGGTTCTTAAGCCCAAGGGTTTAGGGTTTAGGATGAACGGGCTTTGGGCCTTGGTTTGAGAGGCCCGAAGGCTTTAAGCCTAAGGGTTTCTGGGTTTAAGGTGAACGAGCCGAAAGCCCTGATTGATAATGGCCCAATGGCCTTTTACACCAAAACCAAATAAATAAAATAAAACAAATAGAAATGGGTTTTGGGTTGGGCTCGGCAGGAAAGGCCCAAAGGCCTAGGGTTTCTGGTTTGGTTCTCAACGGGCTTAAGGCCCGGGGTCTGTGGAAACGGCCTGAAAGGCCTGTCGTGACGAGGAAGAACGCTGGAACTTCTACAGTTCCGGCCGACTGCAAACAAAAGCCTTAGGCTTCGATCTAGGTACCAGGACAAGGTACAAGATGAGGAGATTGAGATTATACCATTTCCAAGGCATGTCGTGGTCGGAGCTCGCCGGAGTTTCGTCTGGGAACCCACGGTCCACACCGGAAACTGGGTTTCCTTCCCGAGCCAATCTCGTGCTAAATCTTGCCAACAAGAAGCAAATCTTTCAACAAACGATCTCAAACAACAATCTAACACAAGGAAAGGGAAGAATCCCGAGGCTTACCCAGTTGGAAAAAGGAGAAGGTCTCGTTGGAGAGTTTCCTGCCTTTCGCCGTCCTTACAGCGACGAGGGAGAGAGGGAAAGAGACGAGGTGTTGATGGTGGTGTGAACATGGTGAAGGCTGCCTGCGTGGACGTCTGTAAGGGTGTGTGTGTGTGAGCTACCCTCGAGGAGGGTTGGGTGCAGGGAGAGGAAGGAGGAGAGAGCTGTAAGGTGACGGGAAGAGAAGAGAGAAGAGAGAAAGAGAGAAAGAGAGAGACTCGGGGAACCAAAATTGGAAAAGGGTCCCACCCGGCTCACTAATTAAGGTTCAAAAATAATTTTTAAATAAAAAAATGGGGGTGGGGTGTTACAATATACTATAGGCAAATAGTGAGATTAAAAAAATTATAAAACACAGTAAAAATAAAAATATCAAGTAATTTAAAAATACCAAACACATTATAAATAAAAATATCAAGTAATTTAAAAATACGAAACACATTTGAATGGTTTACAATGTTTGGTTTTATATGTTTAGTTTATGTGGAAGAGAGTGCTAATGTGGAAAGTCTTAATGAAAACACGTCAATATAATTCTTGAAAACAATATATCAAGCCAAAGTTCTAATACCATTTTCTTTGGTGATTGATGAAAATTGAAGGGTTTTATTGTAAAAAACGAGCAAAGTTCCTCAATCTTGAAACGCATATCCCTCCATTTTGCATATCCTTGAACATTTGGTATTTTGTAGTAATGTACTAATGTTTTTTCATTAGGTTCTTATTTTGGAGTATGTAATACTTGAAAGATAAATGTTCTTTTTATGTTTTGAAGTAGTATTAACGTGACAACATGATATGCATATACTAATTTAGTAATATGTTTTCCATTTTTTGTTGGGTCAAATTATGTTTTTCATTTTCATTTAAAATATATTTTCTTTAACGGGCAACGGGTCGGATCATATTACCTGGTAATATTAACGGGTCGATTTCGGGTTGGATCATAATATCCGTTTACTTTAACGGGTGTTACACAACACGACCCATTAAGCTATCGAGTATGTCACGAAAACGACACGAACACGGAGAACACGACACGAATGCTAGTTCTACATGTACCCACCATGTCTATTTCAAGTTTTGATCACTCACTCCAACGCATGATACAATTTACCGTTTGCATTTGTCAGACAGAATTAAGTTTCATTCAGTTTAAATGTATTGAAATTCACAATTGAACATGCTTCACAATTTCGTTAGACATTAATTCAAATGCTCTTTTCTGCAAAGAAAAGCTTAATCTATGTTTCCCTTCAGCTGGCATTT
Organism: Cotoneaster glaucophyllus; assembly: GCA_036320875.1. Taxonomy (NCBI): domain Eukaryota; kingdom Viridiplantae; phylum Streptophyta; class Magnoliopsida; order Rosales; family Rosaceae; genus Cotoneaster; species Cotoneaster glaucophyllus. The sequence goes on from CM070060.1 coordinate 16,494,993, forward strand.
GATGAAAAAGATTGAAAATGGCACAGTTATAGAATCCCTTTGGACCTGCTTTTAAAAATCCCAAAACCACAACCTTAATGGAACATGTCATTGGTTGGTGTACATTTTCATGATTGCTCTTGTGGGGCTGAATCTTGCGTCTCTTGTGCTACTTCTGTTTCTGGTTTTGCTTCTGTTTCTTCTGCTGGTTCTGGTTGCGATTCCACAGGTTTTGGTTCCGGCAATGTAGCTCCATTTTTCTTTAGTGAAGCAGTCTTGGTAAGGTGGCTATAGCTGCCCTTCTCCTTGAACAGTTGGGCAAAGTGGTGCTTGCAGTATAGAATACCATCCAGAGCAGCACAGTTTGATGGTGAGAGGAAGCAACCCCCATGGTTACACCTAAAGCATGATTTGTGGTAAAAATCTCCCTCCATGGTAACCTGTCACAAAAAAATTCCTGGAATTTACCAAACCTCAAGCCAACCACAAAAAATATTATCGCATCAAGTTATAGTAGAAATATTATTCACTCAATTTGTTATCCTGCACTATTTTCGTGAGTTTGTAAAATAATATATAATATTAATTTGAAGTGCAAAATTTTGAATTGAGACATGTAGGATTCAAACCTTCTCTAGTGGATACACAGTTTTGGTGCATACAGCACATTTGTCTACGGTCCCAGAGAACATGGAGGACAATTTGCTAGGGGTCCTAGTCTGTGTACATATATAAAGAATGTGTAAGTTTTACCGCACATACATAAAAATAAAAACAAAAAACATTGAGCATATATAAATATAATGTATTAGGAATAGGATGTGTACCAGTTCATTTTGTGACTTTCCAGCTGCATCAAACAAGATTGAACAAAACAGTTTTAGCTCAACAAAACTTTAAAAATCAACAAAAAGAGAAAATTAGTTAAAGATTTGTGTACCAAGAAAATTGCAATGGGAAAAGGGATCTTACACGTCTGAAATTTCTTAGAAAAGCTTCCAGTCTCCTTGAAGATTTGCTCAAAATGAGGCTTGCAGTACAAAACTCCATCCATGGATGAATAACTACTCATCTATAAAAACACAAAAACAGCCGCTTCATCCTCTATCCATTTCTTGTTTATTTCTTTCTTTATGTCCTCAACTTCTTTCAGTTTTCAGTATATACGTAAATGGGTGCTCTTTCAATATGTTAGTATATACGTATTTGGGTGCATCTTACCTACTTGGTGGCTAACTTTATTTAGAGAGCCAATCTAAATTAAAAGTCAAAATCTCATACAAGAAGATGATTGTAATTGCTTTTGTTTTTTGTTATACATGTGATATTAAGGAATGGGTGAATCAAACTTGAGACCTCAGGTATAAAAGTGAATAAGATCAACTTATCTGTTAGCCTCTTGTGATTGTAAATGCTATTAGATTTATGATTTCATCGTTCGTACTATGATTCATTAAATCACACAGAAGATGCACCCTAATTTTATTTTTAGCCTCCAAGTTATTAGTGTTTCTTGTACCAGTTATAAGAACGTGAATATATAAACTACAGGTTCAAACAAAATTTCAACAATCTTATAATATATAATCAAGGGTTCAGTCACAATCTACGATATAGGAAAAGAATATTATCCGCTAAATTGTAAAATTAATGAAAGCAGTACGTAAATTGTCATTGCATGCAAAACCTACCGAAAGTTGTCCATTGCAATGACTGCATTTGAAGCAGGTCTTATGGTACGCAATACCATCAGCAGATAACTGGTCAATGAAATGAACGGTCTTATCACAAGCCTTGCATTTCTGTTGGGTTCCGCTGAACGACATTTTTTTCGTTTGTCCCAAATATTCCGATCAACAGAAAAAGATGGTTTAATAGCTGGGACAAAAAGAAAGATTGCAACAAAATGTAATGAACGTTCAACAAGAAACCGTGAAAGTTCAATCTCTAAATTGCTTGGAATTTCGAGATTGAACTCTCGGATATCTTTCCCCCACCTCTCAGCTTTTCTTGTAGCTGGCAAAAGTTGAGGTTACAGGTCCAAAATTAAATTGGTCAATGAGTGGAGAAGGTGAATTGCTTGGTATATATGGAGGACACGTGAAGAAAGTTCCATTACTTTTGGAGGATAAACAGAAAATACTAATTATGGGATTAAACTCAATGCCAGATTGTTTGACTGAGTCTTTAGAAATAAGGTACAGGTAAGCTTTAGCTTGTTCAATCTGGATAATTACTATATTTAGAACATAGATTACTCACCCATATAATTCATCTCATGACAATAATATGGGCCAATTGATAAATGGAGAAAAAAAGGTGCAAGCACAAAAACTATGAGAATAAAAAGTGTAAATCAAAGGGCTAGTAGCCTGAAATAAAGTGTAAGAACTTAGTTAAAGTATGAGTTCATTAAAGAAATATTTTTCAAATATAAACCTTGTGATATTTTATTTCTTTAAATAAACCATAATTGCATGGTAATTATACTTTGCACCCATAAGGTATGGAGTAACAATAATTGTGATATGGCTTGTCCATTCTGCAGCTTATTGTATTGTGCGACTATTATGAATGGTGATCAAGTTGATATAGGGACAAGACAACAAATAGAAAATTTTGAAGAAAACTCTAACCTTCAAAACATATAGAGTTGAAAAATATCTCACGTACGTGCTATATAAGCAAATTGTCGGTCTGAGCATAAGTTGTAATGAATTGTAAATATTCTGAGTCTAGTAATAGAATTTTATTTTTTTATTTATTTTTTATTGTAATATTTTTAATTATTTTCCTTGCGTGTGCCTATAGTTTAATAGTATACCGGCAAAGCATTGTTTATTGAGTGATAAAAAAAAAATACAAAGAGTTCTTTATATAGAGAAAGACTAAAGCAAACGCTAGACTAAAACAAGAAAATAATTAAAAACTTAACGGGCAAGTGATTAATCCTTGGTCCGCAAGATAACTAATTATAACCTAAATTCCAACACCCCCCATCAAACTCATGGCGGAACATGACATGGGTTTGCCAAAGTAGATGTGGATGCAAGACTCCAAATTCCAGTGCTAGTGCTGGTGCCAATGCCAGTGCCAATGCCAATGCCAATGCTGCTAATGCCAATGCCAATGCCAGTACCAATACCAATGCCAATACCACTGCTAGTTCAAGCTACCATGCCCAATCATCTTTTCTAGATTCAGATTCTGAATCAGTTGCAATATGCAAAACAGAAGGTACAACTGCTGCTGCTGCAAGTGGTGATTTCTGTGGAAATTCATGTTGCTGAAATAACTTAGGACATTGGGATTTCCAATGCCCTTTCCCTTTACAATAAGAACACTCATCCATAGCAACACGAGTTTTAAGACAAGGGCTCAGCCCAATTGCCGCAGCCAATGATGAAGTGTTTGACAAAGATGAAGAGAGCCTATGTGACTGCACACAGACTTCTTCGGCTTGTAACTCATTAAGAACAGAATCAACAGATGGAAGAGGAGTTCGATGTAAGATGGAGCTACAAAGTGTCTCGAACTCATTCCGAAGAGGCATTAGAAACTGAACAAGACGTTGTTCTTCTCTATATTGACAATAAAGCTCGACAATGCCAAGTCTTTTAGGTTCAGTCAATGCAAGTTGATCCCAAAGATTGGTCATTTCATTATAAAAAACTTGAATACTCTTATCACCCTGCTGGATTGCACGAATCTCCATTTCTAATTGATACCTCTTAGCAAAATTGGCCTTGGTATACAACTTTGCCAAGTGATCCAAACTTCCTTAGACGTTGAGAACTTATCAAGTTGCATTCCAATAGTCAAATCAACAGAATTATTAATCCAAGTAATAATCTTTGAATTATTCATCTCCGATGCAGCAAACAATTCAACATGTTTCTCATCTTTGGGGTTATTCGGAATGGAAACCATTCCAGAAACATAGCCCCACAAACCTTTTCCAATAAAAAAAATTCGTCATCACATACGCCCAATACACATAATTATTTCTATTTAATTTCACACCAATAGCTTGTAAGGAATCATCCTTTGCAGATGCCATGACAACACTAAAGAAAAAGATACCTGATAGCAAGCAGGTGACTTAAACAGACGGATGTTGATCTGGTTATGCAGCAGCGATCATAATCTGGTACTGATGCAGACTGATGCACGTCCAAAGATGCAAAATCAAAGGGTGTGGGTGTGGCGAAGTGGTGCGAAGGTGGTCCACATCAAACTTGGCTGCGATGATTTGCAGCGATTCGAGCAGGTACAAATTCAAGTCGGTGTAGGTAGGTTGCAGTCGGAGGGGTCCATATAGGTGCAGCGGTGCAGGGTGATCTGGTGCGGTGGTGGGCTAATGAGTTCACGAATCAATCAGGCTTACATCATGATGGTTCACGAGATAGGTCCAGCGACCTTGCTCTTGATACCAAGTTTAATAGTATACCGCCAAAGCATTGTTTATTGAGTGATAAAAAAACAAATACAAAGAGTTCTTTATATAGAGAAAGACTAAAGCAAACCCTAGACTAAAACAAGAAAATAATTTAAAAACTTAACGGGCAAGTGATTAATCCTTGGCCCGCAAGATAACTAATTATAACCTAAATTCCAACACCTATATATATTGTAACCTTAAACGATCAGTGATATCACGAAGTATTCTACCAAAATATTTCAATTTGGTATCGGGAGCGGAGTTCGTATACAAACCTTAATTTTGTTTTCCTTGTTGTAACCCTAGCACATCGTCGTGCATATGCTGCCGTTGCTGGTAATTACCGTCATCAAGATGGTGAACATAGGAGATGCGAGTTATGAGCAAAAGCTGAAATGAGGAATCTTAAGTTCAACGTACAAGTAACCCTATGTTGAACTCGCTTATGATCCAAAATGATACCTTGGTTGTGCCGAGTGGAGTAAAGTTGAATGGATCAATAAAATTATCCTCATTTGAATCCTTGTGTGTTCTCTTGGGAGAACAAGGATGATTTGCAATGTACCTATTGTAGTCAAAATCATCATACTGAGGATACATGTTTCTCAAAACATGGAGTACCCGATTGGTTTTCGGAGCTTATGAAGTAGTTGAGAGCTAAGGTGCATGGAAATAATGATGGTGAATGTGCTAGTGTAGCAACTGCCAATACAAGCAGAACTATGGGAGCCGAAGCCACTCCTACTGATTGTAGTCAACCGCTGTTAACTCATGCCAATCAGGCACAATTACTGTTGGGTGTACATTCTTAGCCTCGGACACCGATCGTAACATAAGTTGGATATGGGCTTCCAGCAGTGTTCTAAAAAATGGCCTAGGCGTTGGGCGGTGGTGACCTAAGGCATTTTCTTGTAAATCGGTTGGAAAAATCGGCTGGGCCCTAGGTGGGCTAGGCGGCTAGGAGGTTTTTTTTTATTTTTTTATTTTTTATTTTTTATTTTTTTTTAAAAAAAAAACCTATCTACATTACTACATTACTATATTTCCTTATTTTCCTTCTATTTTGCATTTTATGTGATTTTAAATTGTGAACTTATTGTACATGTGTCATCTTACAATACTCCTCACTATGGTTATATGGCATATATGCTTAATGTGTTTCTTAAATTTTGGACTTGTTGATACTCTTTTTGCATTTTATCATTCTTTTATCTTATCCATGGATTTCATACAAATATAATTTTTTGTAAGTGTCAATATGCACTTATTTACAAGATATACAAGAAATTTACCTAAATTTGTCTAGGCCACCTAAGTGCCCGCTTAGACCCCGCATAGTCGCCTAGGCGCTAGGTGCCAGGCGCCAGCCCACCACCCGACTAGTGCCTAGCGTTATCATATGGTCTATGTTAAGAATTTGTTTCAACATACGAGATCTCCTTGCAAAAAATGTATAGCAACTGCTAATGGTACTGCAGCTCTTGTTATTGGAGCGGGAACATTATGTCTTACATCGTTCTTTCTTTACACCATTGTTTATTAGTTGCGTCATTGTCCCATCATCTATTCTCGTACCACAAGATACTGAACAGTTGAACTGTGTTCTATCAATTTATCCTTTATTTTGCTTGCTTGATCAAGATATTCAGAGAAATGAGATCATTGAGTGTGGCTTTAAGGGAGATGAGCTTTATTATCTGGATGATGTTGTTCCTAGAATATGTTATTTAGTGGAATTGAAGTGTGAAGTACGTATTCTAACTAAAAGCCATCATGCTTCGTTTCTTTCAAGTATGTATAAACATCTATTTTTGTTTGATCTAGTACACTCTGCTGTATATATAGAGGCCTTCTCTTGTTAGCACAACTTATGGAATTAAGTAGTTTGTTACTTTCGTCAATGATTGCACCCCTATGACATGGTTGTGTTTGTTGATAATTACAAGTGAGGTTGGTTCTACATTTTGCGCTTTTTATCATATGGTGAAGTCTCAACATTCCTGTGGTATTAAAGTCATGCGTTCTGATAATGGTGGAGAATATATAAATTCGGAGTTGTCCTTGTTTTTACAAGATCATGGAATTTACATGAAACTACTTGTCCTCACACCCCACAACAAAATGGGGTAGTGAAAAGAAATTGGCAATTTGTATGTACTCCCGTATGGTATTAGGGTTAGTTGCATATTATCTAAATACTTACCCTCGAAATATTCAGAGGAGATGAAACGGGCACTGTAGAATCACAGAAAGGGCGAGGGGCTGCTATCAGATGACGAAATTGCGCAAGGCTTGCTAGCCGACTCGATGACAATGACATGCTCATCTGTACTGGGCTGTTCTGTATTAAGTTGTTGGCTTGCATCAATCAAGTCCACAAAGGGAGTAGAATCCTCCACACACGGACCGCCAACCTCTCAGTTTCGTCCCTCTTGTCTCCTCTTGAACCACAACGCAACCAACATAAATCGCCTAAATCATCACTCTTTACCTGGTGATCAGAGTTAGATAAGAAGGTAGAATAAAAGTATTCGAAAATTGAAAAAGTAACATTCATTGTGACATACATATGCCAAGTCTCTTGGTGATACACTTGAATCCTTTCTGCTGAATTGAAACCCCAAAAATACACAGCGAAGCGCGAACGGATCAAGCTTACAATGAGCAATTTTCTGGATGTGAACATATACTACACAACCAAAAATACGAGGAGACAAAGTGTTGGTAGAAATCACGGGAACTTGGTGAGTAAGTTCCTGGAGTAGAGTTTTTAAGTTCAAGACCCTCGAGGGCATTTGGTTCATAACATACACTACATGCATATACAACTACTTTAGACAAAAAATGTTTTGGAACCGACCCACCGATAACCAACGCATGGGCTATCTACAAGCTATGACGACACCAAGACAAAATCAAGGTATGCCACTTGATAGGTTCTCTCTTGAGGAAAAGTGAGGTATCCAAATGCTAATTACGTATCTTGTGAGCGCATTGCACCTGAACGAAGCCCTGGTAAATTATATGGATTCCATCAAAATTCCAACTAAGGTGGAAGAAGCTTTACGGGATCCGAAGTGGAAAAAAGCTCACATGAATTCGACAAGATCAACTGGTCGTTAGTTGTATCACCAGTGTCTTCTTTGAGTCTCTTCTTACACGTACTATTGGGTTCGAAACCGCCAAGGAAGTTTGGGACTGTCTTCAAAAACACTTTGCTCAAAGTTTCATCGTCTCCACTTTCAACTCCTCGATATCTCCAGAAGCAGTCAAATCATTGATCAATATATCAAGGGAGACATATTTCTACGCTAATCAGAAGCTTCAGATTAGATTCTAATTTTTTAGCTTCATCAGGCAATATTATATATATGACATGTACAGATGTACTATAGTGTCACTTTATTAATGAGTTAATAGATAAACGGATTGATTTCATATATACGTGAATGACATATATATGTATGTCAAATGATGGCTACATTTTTATCTTTTGGCGAAGTCATATATATCTCAAGATCTTCCATTTCATTTGTCTCTTGGTATGTTCAGTACGTAGTGAAGACACGTAGTAGATCAATTGAAATTTTCCTCACAGTTGGAGTAAAGTGCTTGAGATAGGTAATATGAGAATACTACCAAGTAAAAAGAAGACACATATTCTTTTCTAATTATAGTAGTTGTGCATGCTTCCTCTAAACACAAATATTGTGCCACCGGTTGTTTCTGCGTGTGGCAATTAAAAGCGTTCCAAACCTAAAAGAAATTTGACCAACTTAGGGTTTGTTGGGTGAGGGATTTACACGTCCCAAGAATCTAGGTCAAGTGAGGAAGAAATACGCTACACTACTTTAAATACAGGGAATTAAAAATGTACTACACTGTCATCACAAACGTATGTAAGAGGGACTTGCAAATGACATCTTTTAAGTACAGAATTGCAGATCCCTCTTATGAGATGAATATCTAATCCTTCCTATATACATTTTGCTCTTCATTCCTTACTAACCTGGTCTCAATCCCTTGAGACTTTGAAAATCCCTCACCCAAACATTAGTCTTGGCGAATTCTTCTCTAGCGATTACCGAAATGAAAATGAAGCTTTACATGTGATTAGTAGATATGAACTGTCATTAGACAAAAATGACCTTACATTAATATTACTGGTTATATGACCAATACTATATCATTGTCACATGTTGTATGCTAAAATAAACTAGTATTAGGAAATTAAAAGTTGATCAACACTTAAAACATGATAGGATTTTCTTTGGTACATGCCCTATTTCACGGAAATCGTTAGCCTTCTCACCCACCTTATTACGTTCTATCCTTTTCGCCTCTTCAACCATTGCCTTCTTCTCTTCTGCTGTCTTATGGATTCCAGCTATTTTGTTTTGCATCTTTTCAACGTACAAAGCCTTCTTCTTTTCTAGTTTTTGCTGCCAAACATAAGACATGTTTAGAAAGCAACGGTAATCAGTATCCTTCGTAGTTATATATACACTGCTGAGATATAAAGAAGCGTATATAAAACCTCAAAACTCAAAAAAATGACTAAATTATGGACGTAAAAATAAAATAATTTTCTATTTTGAATAGGGGCGTTTTGATATAGACGCCTCGTTTTTAAATATCATAGACTAAACATCTATTCCTTTGAAAATTTTGATTAAACATTTTTCCTACAATTTGGTGTTTAATTTTATTTCATTTTATTTTATTAGAAGTCTATTCATGTTAGCATTCCTTATTTTCCTCCCATTTTTATGCATCTATTATTATGATGATATAAGATTTTTTTATTTTTTATTAAAATATTTATTTTAGTAAATTAAATAGAATGTAAAAAAACTCGTTGTTAGGTACATTTGGTTAGATCGGTACGTTTGATTATATCGGTACATTTGGTTATATCGGTACGTTTGATTATATCGGTACGTTTGATTATATCGGTACGTTTGGTTACTTGGTACATTTGAATTTTTGGTACATTTGGCTTCTTGGTACATTTGAATTTTTGAGACATTTGGTTTCTTGGTACATTTGATTTTTTGGTACATTTAATTTTTGGCACATTTGAATTTTTGGTACATTTGTTTTCAAACTATAAGTTTTATTGTTTTTTTTTTTACTAATAATCAGGAATTACCTTAATTAATTAATTTTTTTTGTATAGAAAGGGTCATTAACAATGTAGGAGTTTAAATTAATTTAATTAATTTTTTTTTCTACAGAAAGAGGCATTAAAACGCGGGACAAGGGCTGAGAAAATTAAACTCCCTAAATTGTAGGTAATTAGTTACAAGGTGAAGTGAAGATGCTTTTAAACAAATTATATGTAATTTAAAAAAGAGAAAAATGTTGATGTGGTAATTGTTCAAAGCCTCTCAATCAAATTTTAGAAAGGAACAAATGTTTCATCTAAAAAATAAAAAACAAGTGTAGGGGATTCTAATTTTCCCTTTTGAATATCCGGAGTTCCAACTGCAGTGGTAGTACGTTTCATTTGCGATGTATTCATATCGAATGCATAAAAATACTGAAATATTCTCATAAGTTATATCATTTGGTGACTAACAAGCTTTTAAAAATGTGTCCAATCCATAGGAGGGTTGGGCATTTGGCACCCGATATTGGAGATTTTAGGTGCGGACACCCGCGCCATGAGCTGTCGGGTCAGGATTCATTAGGTGGGATCCAAAGTGGCTAGGGTGAGTGGGGACAGAATGTTAGGAGTGTGCCTAAATGCATTTTTACTCACTATTCTAAACTGGTGGTGAATAGTACCATTATATTGATTATCGTTAAATAAGTATGATTTAATCTATCTAATATGAAGTTTTCGTAATATAAATTCATCTAACAACAGTTAATGCAATAGTGAGCATCACCACCACTTCAGGATAAATTAATTGTGGCCCTTGACACGTGCCACCCCAAGCGGTGAAAATGATTGGAATGCCCATAGATTATGGAGCTCAGATGATCGAACTGGTCAAGTTTCGTCGGAGTAAGTTATTCCAATGGAGTGATTAGTTGGACCAGGCTTAAGCCTATTGAGGAGTTTACTTGCCTCCTAAGGAAGGAAACCATAGTTCATGTCAAATAAAATATCTTGAGGATTAGGCAATGTAATCACGATCTCATAATGATTGGATATCTTATCCTAGGTTCTCGCCTAAAAACACTCATGATTTAATAGTGATAAGACATAATTCTCGACAAGACTACAATACACATATTCTTTCACGCACGCCGTCGTCTACACGTAGACATGGAGAAGTATCTCCTACATGCCTAAGCCAAGACATTTTCGCCAAGGATGGTTCACAATGTAATATACATCACACTATTCATTCTATAGAACCACACCCATGATTTGATTGCTGCAAGTCCAGAGATATGTAGATATGTAGGCAATCCTAAACGGATTAAACCACACCCCGAATCAACGCCATTCACCCATGACCGGAGTTTATGGGTGATTCCGACGAAACATCGCCTCTATTCGCGGAATGTGCATATTTGGTTCTAAGAATTGATGCTTTCATTGAGAGAAGATATTCAACGACATCTGCCATGAACGGCAATGAAATTAGAACAATCTCTACTGCTGTTCCTGTTAAATTGTGGTGGAAGCTCTGTTTGATTTTTCATGGATCAACCTTATTGTGTTTACGAATGCCTGACACAACTGTGGTGAAGAGTGCATGACGCGTTCAAAGCAAAGCGATGAAGTACTTCATAATATCTTGGAAACCCGACTTGGTATGCAATTATGGATGAAGCCATCTGAACTTCAACCTTGGAGCGAACATGGAATGTGAAGCCTAGCCCGATTCGCGATGGCAGCTCCAGACCCACACATATAGTAACCGTATCAGTGCAACCCTTTTCGTGATCCACATCAACATTTTACCAGACTAACACGGACTGTTCAATCCATTTCACAGATTTAAACCATATGACAAAGTTGGCTCGCTTCATATTCTTGATCCGTAGTATAATTGAACCAATAGCAGCTCCGTTAGCTTGGGAATCGTTGTGGCAATTCCGATAAATTCATGGAGCATAGCAGCTCCCATTCATGGCAGTATCACGAAAGCCCATTATGCATACTTAAATCGCTTCAAATGGAAAATTCATTTTTCGGATAAATGTGAATATAAGGCTAGCTGGAGGCGAGGGCTAAGTGATCAAAGATCGTTGTTTCAAAATTTCATAATTTTCGACACAACCAAATCCTTCCAGTTTTCAGTAAAGACAACCGAAGCTGCAGTCCCGTTAGAACTATAGGAAAACAAGGGATTCAAAGCCGTCTTGATTTTTCCAAGTGATGTGCCATATACGCATGAAAAGCTAAGAAGTAGGGCTACAAAGCTCTTATTTTTCCAGAATTTTTCAGAAGGAAAACGACCTCAAATTTGGCACGCAAAGAAGCTGAACAGCAAGCCAACCCAACTAGGACGTTACAGCAACATTGTCAAGTTGACAGATTAAAATGTACCTGCTCAGAACTAATTGGGATTTTCACCATACACCATGGCGAAGATACGGATGTTAGATTTCCGTAAAATTTTGTGGAACGAGATTCTGAGCTACTTGGAAAACGTTTCGCCGTTTTACCAATCATAGCGCAGATTGGAATTCTATACGGAATTCCTCAAGTTCTTCCTTCGAACTCATATTAAACAAATGCACAATGTGCTACTAAAGCCTATGAATTCAGGACACACACAATAATGACTAATTTAACGGTTAACTTAATGGTTTCAGCCAACACAAGTTTGCTCTGACGAGCTAAAAATAAAGTCACTCGCAAAGCAGTGTGTGGCAACTCCACACTTGTAATCCTCCATTACTAGCTCATAATGGAAAAGGACAAAGGCATACTATATGGAGTGAGAAGAGATTTTTTTATGAATACGAAATGACTCATATACCATATAGCAGTTCTGGACCCGGATTCACACACATAAAGAAATCTGAATGACATTGTTACTTCGACTTACTCTAAAAAAACATGGTCCTTGAACTTTTCATTGGTCGGAGTAAGACGGATTAGAGTAAGTACGCCTTCGTAGTGCAATCATGGAGTAATCAGCTCCGGTCATGATAAGCTAAACAAGCGGACCTACAGTGCCACCATGCTTTGTTAGGCTCCAAACATTTCTACTTGTTTCGCAAGACACATAATCCGACTAGGGACCAAATGTGTTTCCTATGTTCTTAAACTTCCTACCACCTAGGAATTGACGTGCGCCACAAGTAATCATAATACTCTTATATTCAGATCAATATTGCAAATCACAGATGCTTCATCTAGAATGAACGAGTGAGGAAATTAAACTTAGACCACATGTCATCCTCCATAAGTTAAAGTGCAAGTATTAGTTAATTCGAAGGACATGAAAAGTGTGTTGGTACCTCTGGAGGAAAGAGTGGCCAATCCAAGACATGAAAATTGTGTCTGTAATTCTGGATCGCCCAAGCATAGTTCCAAGACGGAATGTAAGCACGGGACAAGAACCAACTCTGGTGCGTGAAGACAACCAGCAAACTGCCTTTGCATATCAGTCCACTTTGTGGACTAAAATGGAATTCCTCCAACATAATTGGACAATGGGACTTATATCGTTGGAAATCTACAAATGTCAGCTTTCCATAACACTTTACAGCTTATGATTCTAGTCCTTAACGAACAAAGTATTGCCATTTTACTATGTATAGTACAAATAGCGATTTTCTGCATATTTGCAAAAGAAACCTTTTCAGGTTTGAACTTCGACGAGTAAAACGCTCAAAGCATCAGTAGGAAACTGCATATTCAGGATAGTAACCCCAGAGCTGGGAATGATCTTTTCATATCATCGCTACAGATGGCTAATGAATGTGCACCCTTGCCATCCTCACAAGAAACTCCCGTTCTCCTTTGCAAGGGCATGAAAGTTTTGATCCTCACATTACTTTGTTTGTTCTTTCTTATACGATCTTTTTCAGTACTAATAAGACATAGTTTCTAAGAACCTTATTAGCTTCACAGGTGTATCGAACTCTGAGGTCTGCGTTTGGCAAAATATTTAGAAATCGTGGCTTTCGAGGTTTATATGCATACATCCGATTGGTTAGAGAGTCCACACTAACTTGAATCCAATTGTTCCGTATTAGTTTCAAATATTATATTTGGATGAAAAAGAAATGAAAAAGGTTGGCTGCAACAAGGTTGGGAATTGGCCGGTTAGAATACCCACGACAATAGTTGAAGATAGATAGGAGGGAAGAAGGTGAAGATACAAATTACAGACAGAGAGATGAACAGAGAATGTGATCACTAGAAAGAGAGGTAAAATACATTTTTACCTCTGTATTTAACTGAAATTTCACTCGTGAATTAAATTTGTTAACAGACTACACGATGAGAATTTAAATTCTAATTTTTTTACCATGAGTGCTTAGGAAGGATTTAGTATGTCTAGGGTGGTCCGTCTCAGAAGTCCCTATAATTTCGTCATCCAGTGGGGAACCACTACTATCACTACGTATATTGCATCTCTAACAGCTTACGGGTAACCACAATGTGCAACCCTAATTCAAGATAAATGATTTTTGCACACCACTTTCTCTTTTTGTACACGCCTGTTTATATTTTGTCCATTAAATTTATTTTATTTGATTCAAAGATAAAAAATAAATAGAAGTGTGCAGAGGAATAAAAGGGTGTGGGAAATTTCCCTAATTAACATAGTCCTATTAATTACCTCATACTTCTTTTGACGCGCATCAATAGCCGCTTGTTTGCTTAGCTCCCACGCCACAACATTAGATACCTTTTTATTTGCTCTGTTCAACAATTTGAATAAGTTGACTGTTAAACAATGGATCTTAAAGTTAATGAACAGATGATAATCCATATTAACTAAAGTTGTATAAATGTGCCAAGTTTCTCCTACCAAATAAGTAAATGTGTTAAAAAGCTAAAATGGTTTTAAATATCTTACTTGTTGTCTACTTTTGTTTTCTCGCGTTCTTCCCATGCTTTGATTAAACCTAATGACTTGGTTGACAAAACTGTTGTGTAAGAACAAGAAATGATATAAGTAGTTGAGGAAATAAACTTTTAGTTCATTTAAATAATCAAATTAGTACGTCATGCAGGCATAAATTAAGAAACTTCATGATAGTGTGTTCCGGCCAATTACCTTTTCTAATTGTACCTGCATCCTCTGCACAAACAGAAATAAAGAATCCATAATTAGAAGTTAGACCTAACTACTTCATAGTGTTGTGCAAGTACCAGTCTTCAACATATACCAACTTATACATATAAATTCACTACCCAACTGGTAATTTTTTCATATAAAAAGAACAAGAAAACAAAGTGAGCAAAAAAATTATAGAAATGAAGATAACAAAAAACTTACACACGTAGAGACGTTTTCTCCCTAATTTTTGTTACCACTTTTATCATTCTTGATCTCGTTCCCTTGTTATACTGTAGACTTTCACTCTTAATTACAATAAAAAACTAAAAAGGGCAAAAGAAAAAAAAATAGAAATGTTTTGAAACTGCCTATATATAACAAATGGTTTTGCATTGCATCATATATAGGACTTTAAAATTTTATAGAATTTAGGGCTGGTTTGGAAATGATAGAAAGTGCTTTGAGAGAAAATATTTTTGAGTTTCAAAAGCATTTGAAGTGCTTCCTGGAAGAAGCATCCATTATGTGCTTCTTTTAGAAAGTACGTTAAGTGATTTTCTAAGATTAACTTACATTTTTACTAAGGATTTGTTGCAAAAGCATTTTCTCTAAAAGTTTCAGTCATTTAGAAGAATTCCCAAATGAGCCTTATTATAACTACTCTAATGTCTAGTATTATTGGTTTGTACTTAAATTTGAGGTACAGGGACATAACATTCATTGGCACATTCAAGAATCTCTCCTCAGATTAAAAAAATTCTATTTCTTCAAAATAAAACAGCATTACAACATTCATATATGAATTAGGAAATTATATAAGAAAATCTCTAAGAAAATAGGAGCATAAGGAACACCAATTTTTCTTTCAATGCAGTGTAGCATTGAATGGTACTAAAAATTGAATATTTAAGATTGAAATAAATGATACAAACCATTATGAAAATCAAATTTAACAGTTAAAATATCTGTAGCAGAGTATATGTGTGTGTTTATATATATATATGAGAAAACATTGAGAGAGAGAGAGGGAGAGAGAGATTACTTTCAACTATTGCAGGAGTAGCCTTTTCTTTTTCAGGTGGTGTTGCCGCTGGGCTCGCCATGGAGATTTTGGCCTAAGCCACCAGATTATGGGTTGTCTTGTAAACAGTGTGTTATGAATGTAAAACTCAATGCACCCCAATGTGTGTTACCACCTTTGTAGTAAATTAATTTAGATCACATAAACAATGAAGAAGAGAAACCTGAAGGCTTAAGAAAATAATTTCTTAGGCGCTTCAATATTAGCTCTGCTTTCTTTTTTTCTTTCTCGTTCTTTCCAGGTGCTCTAAGAGAGAAGGAAGGTAATGCAAAAAAGAATTTTTATTATTGTGCTAGTGAGAGTAATTTAGAATATTTAGTTTGGAAATAAGAGACCCTAAAATTAATCTAAACCACCAGTTGCGATTGGAGGTAAACAAAGACACAAGTCGCCAAAAATCCGTGTGGTATTGCGTTTTCCTATATTGCGGACTATGGGTAGGTGGAATTATGTGGCATTCCTATTAATTCTTTCACAAGTTTTGTTTCTATGTTGTTTTAAATATTAAGAAAGAGTCCAATGAAAACTGTAAGTTTCTGATGAAAAAGCAATATATAGTCTGTACCCAAATAAGAGCAAAATGTATTCTCTATTTGTGTTGATATTACTTGACTTTTAATCTGAGTTGTACAAAACAAGCACACATTCGATTAATTATCCAGAGTTTTTGGAGATCAATATCCTAAAGTATCGAGAGAAATAAATTAAGGATTGGGAACTCAGAACCCTCTTAGATTCTCATGCCACCGATGCATGAAATGAGATGCCCAAAGTAGGCATATTATTGCAAATTAATAAAGATTAATGATTAATGGATCACCAACCCAGGTACGTTTAGCTTTCTTTTTTTTTTTCTTTTTTTTGAACCCAGTTATTTACCTTCAGCTTTTGGCTATGCCAAATTAACTAGCATGTCATGATTAAAGTGGTTCCCTACAGATAGAAGTGACTAGATAGTAATGCCCGCGCGTTGCTGCGGGATTAGAAATCGGCTCCAATATATGAAATTGAGCTAATAATATATGTTGGGATAACATTGATAAATCTAAATAAAAATATCTCAAGATAGGAAAGATTTTTATTTGCTGCAAAAAAAATCTTATTTTGTTATTTTACAAAGGTAATTCGCTCCAACTTCCTTGGTATCGTTGCTCATCTTTGCGACAACTCTTTGACATTCCAAAGAACTAAAAGCGAATGCAAAATTACCTAATCAAAAGTAGAAGCAAACCGATTGAACAATGAAAACATTTGCAGACATGTTGTATAAGTATTAAATGAGAAAGGGGAACAAACCTTTTGCACGGTGGTCTTGAAGCAAGTATGCATTAACAAAATCATCAATGTGATCTTCAAATCCTCCAAGAAAGTGGCTTGCTCGTTGTTCTTTCGGCATGAAGCGTGCACAGAAAAATGCATACAGAAAAGAGGTAACAACATAGTGCAGGTTAATTATTTGGGTTGAAAATAAAAAACAAAGTAGCTGAAAAACTCAAAAATATCGTAAACTGGACATCTTTTAAAAGCAAAATTGTAATATGTTGTTCATGCATTTGTATAACTCTGACATGTCCAATAAAACACACCAAAACAAAGAATGCAATTTCACACAACACAACCGAGCACATTAATGAAACAAACCCCAATACATAATGAAACAAAAATCAAATATCCAAAATTTAAATAATTTGTAAAACATGAAAAATTACATGAATAAATGAAGGAGAAGGAGAAGCAACAAAACTTAACAGTCTGGGGGAAGTTGAGACAAAGGTAGGGCAATGGAAGTGTCTCTCAAAGTCTATAAATAAAATTTACCTTCGAGGTGGGGATTCGGTTTCAGTTTAGCTAGAGTCTCGGATGCAGTTTCCATGTTCCTTCCTAGGATCTCTAAACTCTTCTTTCTCCAATGACCCAAAATTCCAAAATTTCCAACAGAAAAAAGAAATTTTGAGGTAATTGCTAAGATATTTAAAATCCAAGCATGCAAACTTTACAAAGATAAATTTATAAATTAACTAATTAGGCTTTGAATAAATGAAGCTAATTCCTTTATAGTAACAAATTTTTGGTTAGAATACTACAATTTGATTAAATATATAATAAAAGAAAAATAGGAAAATGATGCTTACCAATATGGACATATGGATTGCTTTGAAAGAATGTAAATGCAAGGTTATTATGCCAATGGTTTTGTCTGCAATAAGTAGAGTAACTAACTTAAAAAGAAGCATCATTGCTACTTGCTAGTCTTCCTACACGATCTAATCACATTGATCATAAACTATTACATGCAACTCAAAAAATAAAATGAAGATAGAGAAATTCAGCGAAAAACTCGAAAGCACTTGCCAAAAAAACTCACTGATAAGCATTTAGATATCTTTTAATAATTGCACAGTTAAAGCGTGATAGCTACAATATTCCTCTAGCCATCAGAACTTGGAACACATAACTGATGAGTGTCATAGAAACTTACCACGAAATTGTCAAAAGAGAATATACGACCATAAGCTTCATCCAGTTTCATGGCATATTGTATCAGTTTATGAAAATCTCCTTGCAGTCTGTCGTTCAAACAATCCAACTCAAGAGTAAAAATCAACAACAGTAACTCATAACAACATAAAGTATAACCATTAAATTAAATTCAACATAACACAGAAACAATTTCACTACCACACATAAAACTCCATAAATTCCTTACCACATAAACCTTGAGAGGCCCAATAGGTCTAGAAGTCTCAAAACCTTGTCCATATTCAGCTCCAACCGCCTAAAAACACCGAAAAATAGAGGAAAAAAACATAAATTCATCAAAATTCCCTACCCAAAACTAAGCTAAAAATGGAAAATATTCAAACCTCATAAGCTCTGGTTTCCTAAACGCCACATGGATCGACATTAGAAAACATTGGAGTAGCGGTATAAAAGTGGAAGATTTAAGACATTTCAGTACAATGCACGGTAGACATGTCAAAATTAAGTTTTATTTGATAATTATCAAGGAATATCATCTATAAATGACAAAACCAAATTATAGTTGTAGCAATGATTTCACCTTTGTTTATTTTTCTTTTACAATAGGTCCTACATGTGTCTTAATCTCTTATGAACGATTATTTGATTGAGTCTAAAAGCTTCAGTCAAACATTTCAACAATAAAAAATCTTTGATCCATTCAAATTATGTATTAAATTTTATTATCAAATATAGATGTACTGGGCAATTGAGACTCACGCAAAACAGAGGAAATACCTGCATACTCTTTCACTCTTTCCCTAGGTTCTGTCTACTGACTGTGAATTGTAAAGAACAACATTATCAACAATGCTTACCCTCGGTATGAAAAAAAAATTAAAAGAAGAGGCCCAAAATTTTAGCATGACAGATGAGATTATAAATGTTATTAGAATGAGTAGTGATAGAATGAAGCAAACTATATGCACTGGTTAATTGAGACTCACCAAAAACAGAGGAAATACCTGCATACTCTTTCACTCTTTCCCTAGGTTCTGTCCACTGACTGTGAATTGTAAACAACGACATTATCAACAATGTTTACACTCGGTACGCAGAAAAATTTAACAGAAAGAGGCCCAAAATTTTAGCATGACAAATGAGATTATAAATGTTATTAAAATGAGTTGTGATAGAATGCAATGCAGATTTTTAGATGGTCACATTAATCTACTGCATTTATCTACGTCAATATCTCCTTATGAGATGTGAATGCGGTAACCTATAAATTGTTTGAATTCCACAAACAACTACACACCAATTCTCAAACACTACTAAATTACAACAGTACTGTATCGATGACTGAAATGATCATTAGAGCATCTAGGTACCCAGGTTTTCAATTAAAAAACTTATCCAATTGAATTCAATTTTAAAACTGATCTCTCGGGCATCTAGGTACACAGGCATGCATTCAAGTGCACAAACACACTCAAATGAGTTATGAATTAACAGAAAACATACCAAAGGCAGTGGGAAGCTGTACGTCGATGTCAGACATGAAACTTAGCTGATTCAACTAAGCGGGCCTGCTAACCAGAATGCTCAGACCTGGATCATATTTAAAAATACCCATAAATCATCATGACCTCAATCAAATATAATCAAGATAAGAAAAACATAACAGGCACAGATTACATAATAGAAAAGAAGTTTCACAACTCATCCACAATCATCAACAGCTAAATTAAACCTAAAAATTAATCATGATCATCCATTTGTACATCAAACCATGACAAAGATTTAAAATTTATTCCTAATCCATCAAACTTTCGAAATTTTTACAAACTAGGTTCAATTTACTACACAGAAAATCCAACAATACAGAAAAATCCATACCTTTAACGCCAAGAAAACCTTCACAATATGAGAGGTTAAGTCAATCTACCACACAAAACCCAGATGCAGATTTACATCAAGCATTAAACTTTTCAAAAATTCGAATCAAATTTCACAGCAAAAGGCAAAAATCATCCACAATAAGGCAAAACCCAGATGAAAAAACTGACCATTGATCGTCAGATCCCACCACCAGATCTCAGAATGCCACCACAGAAGCCAAATAGAAGTGGAGAGGGAGAGAGAGGAGAACGTGCGAGCCTGCAAGGTCCAAACGATGTCAAGAACCATATTTAACGTTTCAGTGGAGGATAAGAATCAGAGGAAGAGTGACAGATGAGGAGAGGAGAGGAGAGAAGAGAAGACCGCAGAGAGAGAAAAGGAAACGGAAGGAAACGGAAGGAAAAGTCGGGAAGAAAGTCGCAGGGAGCCTTCGACGATGATCGACGCGTGGCCAAGAAAGAAAGAAGCGGAATCCGAAAGAAAGATCGGGAATAGGAATAAAAACAGAGGGTTAAAGGATGAGTGACGCGTGGCCAAAATGGGCAAAACCGGAATTTGCTGTACCAAGACAACAACAAAACGTGGGAGTGAGAAGAAACAAAGGGCATTCCCGCCATTTCACTGTTCATTAACAGTGAAAAACAGTGCCGGTGAACTGGGTTTTAGTATAGGTATATATCCATATTTAATTTTAGTTTTTAAATTGAATAAATTCAATAACAATTCAGGAACAAAAATAAAAATAAATAAAGGTGTGCACAAAAGTGTAGAAATTATTTCTCATAAATACTAATTTTTAGAAAACCTCATTCTAATCATTGCGAAAATTTGAAATCTAATTTTTGGTCGCTTAATATATTAATCACCTCATTTATAATTATATTTTGATTTTTTATTTGTTTTTCTTCCTAATTTTAATGTATTAAGTGACAGCCCATCCCTGTTTTGTACATTTATTATCCTCGAAAATGTGAAAGTACGATTTTACCCTTGAACGTCGGGGTATATAATTATTTTGGGCTAAGTTTAGAGGCCCAAAAAGTTGGATTTTGGACCTATGGCATTATTTTCCTAGTTTTGGGGATATAGTAGTTGTTAGTTGGTTAGAATTTAGAATTTGTTAGGGTTTGTAGTAACCTTACTTTAGGGCCAATTAGGAGCTAAGTTTTAGATTATGTGTTGTGTGATTAGTTGTGGGAAGACACACGTACACACACACCAATCTGAAACCCTTTTCTCTCTCTTCTCTCTCGGACCCGAGCTATCTCTCACTCTCTCTGCATCAAGCACGGCAGCACCCAAATCATCCCAAAACCTTACAGATCGAACAAACGAAGGTCACCACTGTGATCCTTGAAGGTCCACGAGCACAACCATGTCATAATCTGGTCGTGAAACCTTCGAAAAACCCTAGAGTCCGAGAGGTCCGTCGAGGTTTCGAGCCATTTCAAGGCTCAGAAAGGTATCTCCTCTTCCTCCTAAGTGTTTTGGATGAGTTTTGGTTAAGGTTGCACGTAAGAAAACCCGAGAACTGGACTTCCCCGAGTTGGTCACTATTCACCAACTTTTAAACACGTAGGTTTCTTCGATTTTCAGGACCATAGGAGGCTTAAGGACCTTCTCACGATGCTCGGAGTGCATCGTTGGTGAAATTTGGACGTCGGAAAGCCCATATACGAAGCTTCACAGGTGTGGCCGGAGTTTCAAATTATCTCCGACGTGATTTCGTGGGATTCAAGGCTTAAAACAGGTATAACGTTGTTCTACTCGTCGAGAGCTTCATGGTGCAGAAATGAGGTAGATTAGTAGGTTAGAAGTTTTTCCAGAAATCGGCGAACAGTCACCGGCGTCCGGTGACTCGCCG
Organism: Cotoneaster glaucophyllus; assembly: GCA_036320875.1. Taxonomy (NCBI): domain Eukaryota; kingdom Viridiplantae; phylum Streptophyta; class Magnoliopsida; order Rosales; family Rosaceae; genus Cotoneaster; species Cotoneaster glaucophyllus. The sequence continues at coordinate 16,516,925 of CM070060.1, forward strand.
GAGAAGACGATGAATATTCCGTCAAGTTGACGGAATATTCCTAGCGGCAATGAATGGCGTCAGTCAGATTAGACGGAATATTCCGTAATTCTGACGGAATATCCCCTAACGCCGTTAGGGTTTCCGTTCGTGTGCCAGGCACGTGCCTGCGTGTGGGTGGCACGTCTGGCCATGACTTGGCCGGCGCGTGAGGGGTCGAAAAATAATTCTAAAAATTTGGGGATGTTTATGAAGTTGTGTAGATCACTGTGGTATATTCAAACACCCTAATTGAGCAATGTATGAGAAGTTATTTCTAAGTTTCGTGTATGTGCTTTAAAATAACGTTATTATAGTTGTTTCTTACATAGGCGAGACCTATCCGGAGGACGAGCGTAGCCAGGCTAGGCACGGAAGTTACGATCCGTCTACATACCAGTGAGTGGGCTTTTGGTTTTCCGTATATACCTATATGCTAAGTATTTTTCCCAGAAATGCATTTTAAATGACTTTATCAATGAATCGCCATGCTAATATTTTTATACTATTGTTATTGCATTAGGAATTGTATATGCATGGTTGTCGACGCTGCGGGCGCTCAGGTAAGTTCTAGGTAAGTTTATGTGTTGTTGATGAGGAGTAGTGTAATAAGATTATGATGAGATGCATCGAGAGCTCATTAATTTGCACCCCAATGTTAGTGCTCCCGTCCAGGGTTAGGGGCATAGTCTTTCACGTGATGTTCACCTCCCGCACCACATGCTCATCTTGGATCCAAGTTAGGTGCACAGTCCTGTCGTATAGACCACTTTCAGTGGGTTCGACTCGTAGGTGACCCGCGATCATTCGTACAGTCTTCACGTGATTGTAGCACTAGAGCGTATTGTTTTACACCTAGTCCTGTCGTATAGACCACTATAAGTGGGTTCGACTCGTGTGCAAGCATGATTTATGAGCTAGAGTTCAGATCATGAGATATTGCAGTAATTATTGCATTTGGGTTACTTACCTGATGATTTGGTTTATATGGCATGGCATATTCATGATTTGTTTACATATTTTGACGATGATGATTTCAGTTGAGATTTAGTATATGTATATACTATTTTCTGGGAAAATATACAGGTTTTACGGCGAGGGGATATAACTGTTTATTAAGGAAATGATTTTCGAAAAGCTTTGTTTTTTCCCACTCGCGCTTTTGTTTTACGCCCCTCCAGGTTTTAGGTAGCTTTGTTGGTGGCTCACGAGGATACAACGGAGGTTCTGACAGACCATCACATATGTAAGACCACCTTTGGGTGTTATTTAATTAAGTACTTCTTATGCTTGACTGCACCTAGACTATTTATGCTCTGATTGTGTATTCACACTTATTTCCGTTCTAGCACTCCTTGAAGTTTATTTTTTATTCATTCGTAATTCTTTCTATATTATTGCTTCTGCACTGTGCACATGGCTACGTCACCCTCACGTGATGGCCAACATGCCTCGATCCCGGTCGGGGTGTGTCAGTTTGGTATCAGAGCATAGGTTTCGCAGTCTTGCATATTTTGTGAGTAATCTAATCATTGTGATGTCTTCTGTCAGAATTATGCCACCTCGTAGAGATCCACGTCCTTCAGTTGGGCCTAGTTTCCCCGATGTTGCTCAGTTAGGGGAAGCTATAGCTAATGCCATTCAGGCTTCACTTCGCCCTCCCAAGAGGACTCCTTTAGAGACAGTGTATAATCTGAAGTTGCCTACTTTTATGGGTAATGAGGGACATGAAGGGGCCGAGTGTTGGCTCGAGCATGTAGAGAAGACTTTTTGGGTTATGCAGAGTCAAGGCAGCCTTCCTGCTGAAATGTGGGTCGAGACAACTACTTGGTTTTTGGGTTGAGAGCCTGCATCCTGGTGGGATCAAGAGACTTATGGGTGGTCACCTGAGGAAAAAGCAAACTGGGAGAATTTTAAACAGTCGTTCTTTAAGAGATTCATCCCTCAAGCGTATCTTGATAAGAAGAAACATAAGTTCACTAATTTGAAACAGAGGAGAGGTGGTATGCCCACTGGAGGATCACGCTTTCAGAGGCCAAGAGAGTCGAGTGGTACATGCGCTTCTTTATGCCGTAGGTGCAATAATCGACATTTTGGAGAGTGTCGTCGAGGTAGCAGCGGGTGTTATACATGTGGTCAGATGGGGCATCTGGCTAAGTATTGTCCTCAGAATCCGCAGAGACTTCAGCAGCCACAACAGCCTTCCTTACCACAGCCAGTTCAGACCCAGCAGTTTTCAGGACCTAGTGGTTATGTTCCGACAGGTCGTGGTGGTGCGTACCATTACCAGGGGGATCCCATTCCTTATGCTTCAGGGCAGTATCAGTACTCTCATGATCCCTATCAGCAGAGTGGTTATGGCCAGTACTCAGAAGGATACATGCCTTATCAGTAGAGTGGCTTGGGTCAGTATTCAGCCCGTGGGTCACAGTGGCAGTCTGGAGGACAGCCCTAGCAGGTCGATGTTGCTGCCAGTAGTGCTGGATCGTCGAGGCAGCACAGTCAGACGGGTCAGGGGCGTAATATGCAGGGTCGAGTTGTTCACGCTAGTAGAGGTCGAGGAGGACGACAACAGGCCCAGGGGCGTATCAACAACATTACTTTGCAGGACGCCCTGAACCATCCTGATGTAATAATGGGTACGTTAAATGTTCTTGGTCAGTTTGCTAGAGTCTTAATTGACTGTCGAGCTACTCATTCTGTCATTTCTCATACATTTACTCAGTTGTGCTGAACGATACTATTCCTAGTAGTGTGGAGGAAGTTCGAGTGGTTAGGCATTTTCCTGATGTCTTTCCTGATTATTTGCCTGGAATACCGCCTGATAGAGATGTGGAGTTTACCATCGATTTACTTCCAGGTACGGACCCTATATCTCTAACTCCATATAGAATGGCTCCTGCTGAGTTAAGAGAATTGAAAACCCAGTTGCAGGAATTAGTGGATAAAGGTTTCATCCAGCCTAGTGTTTCACCCTAGGGAGCCCCATTGTTGTTTGTTTAGAAGAAAGAATGGACCTTGAGGCTGTGCATTGATTATCGACAATTGAATCGGGTAGCGATTAAAAGCCGTTATCCATTGCCATGCATAAATGATCTATTTGATCAACTTCGAGGTGCCTGTGTGTTCTCGAAGATTGATTTGAGGTCTGGGTATTATCAGCTGAAGATTAGGAGTGATGTTGCCCCTAAAACGGCTTTTAGGACTCGTTATGGCCATTATGAGTTCCTTGTGATGCCGTTCGGATTAACAAATGCACCAGCGGCTTTCATGGGCTTGATGAACAAAGTATTCCTGCAATATCTTGACAGGTTCGTCATTCTCTTTATCGATGATATACTGGTATACTCTAGAACTAAGGAAGAGCATGTGCGACATCTCTCTTTGGTGTTGAAGAAGTTGAGGGAACATCGCCTTCATGCCAAGTTCAGTAAATGCCAATTTTGGTTAAATCAAGTGGCATTCTTGGGTCATGTCATATCAGCTCAAGGAATTCAGGTGGACCCTCAGAAGATTGCAGCTGTGGAAAGTTGGGAACAGCCACGAACCGTCACCGAGGTACGGAGTTTCTTGGGCTTAGCAAGTTACTATCAACGGTTTGTTAAGGATTTCTCAGTGATTGCCTTACCACTTACAAGGTTGACTAGGAAGGAAGTTAAGTTTGAGTGGGATGAGAATTGTGAGCAAAGTTTCCAGCAGCTTAAGTATTGTCTCACTCATGCACCTGTTCTGACACTTCCTGACGACAGTGGTAACTTTGAGATTTATAGCGATGCTTATTTGAATGGCCTGGGATGTGTTTTGATGCAACATGGTGGGGTAATTGCTTATGTTTCAAGACAGTTGAAGCCTCATGAAATGAATTATCCTACACATGATTTGGAATTAGCAGCCATCATTTTCGCTCTGAAGATTTGGAGACATTATCTCTATGGTGAGAAGTGTAAGATTTTTGCATATCACAAAAGTCTTCAATATCTTTTCACTCAGAAAGATCTTAGCCTTTGGCAGCGGAGATGTATAGAATTACTCAGTGATTACGATTGCACGATTGAGTATCACCCTGGTCATGCAAACGTAGTGGCTGATGCACTGAGTAAGAAGTCCCAAAGTCGAGTATATGCCTTGTACGCATCTCGTGTCCCTCTTCTTGCAATGACGAATATTCCTAAGTAGGAAGTCCCAATGACGAATATTCCGTCAAGTTGACGGAATATTCCTAACGGCAATGAACGGCGTCAGTCAGACTAGACGAAATATTCCGTAATTCTGACGGAATATCCCCAAACACCGTTAAGGTTTCTGTTCGTGTGCCAGGCACATGCCTGTGCGTGGGTGGCGCGTCTGGCCGTGCCTTGGCCGGCGTGTGAGGGCGCTTGAGGGGTTGAAAAATAATTCTAAAAATTTGGGGATGTTTCTGAGGTTGTGTAGATCACTATGGTATATTCAAACACCCCAATTGAGCAATGTATGAGAATTTATTTCTAATTTTTGTTTATGTGCTTTAAAATAACGTTATTATAGTTGTTTCTCACATAGGCGAGACCTACCCGGAGGACGAGCGTAGTCAGGCTAGGCACGTCGGTTACGATCCGTCTACATACCAGTGAGTGGGCTTTTGGTTTTATATACCTATATGCTAAGTATTTTTCCCAGAAATGCATTTTAAATGACTTAATCAATGAATCGCCATGCCAATATATTTATACTATTGTTATTGCATTATGAATTGTATATGCATGGTTGTCGACGCTGTGGGCGCTCAGGTAAGTTCCAGGTAAGTTTATGTGTTGTTGATGAGAAGTAGTGTTATAAGATTATGATGAGATGCATCGAGAGATCATTAACCTGCACCCCGGTGTTAGTGCTCCCGTCCAGGGTTAGGGGCATAGTCTTTCACGTGATGTTCACCTCCAGCACCACACGCTCATCTTGGATCCAAGTTAGGTGCATAGTCCTGTCGTCTAGACCACTTTCAGTGGGTTCGACTCGTAGGTGACCCGCGATCATTCGCACAGTCTTCACGTGATTGTGGCACTAGAGCGTATTGTTTTACACATAGTCCTGTCGTATAGACCACTATAAGTGGGTTCGACTCGTGTGCAGACATGATTTATGGGCTAGAGTTCAGATGATGAGATATTGCAGTTATTATTGCATTTGGATTACTTACCTGATGATTTGGTTTATATGGCATGGCATATTCATGATTTGTTTACAGATTTTGACGATGATGATTTCAGTTGAGATTTAGTATATGTATATACTATTGTCTGGGAAAATATGCAGGTTTTACGGCGAGGGGATATAACTGTTTATTAAGGAAATGATTTTCGAAAAGCTTTGTTTTTGCCCACTCGCGCTTTTGTTTTACGCCCCTCCAGGTTTTAGGTAGCTTTGTTGGTAGCTCACGAGGATACAACGGAGGTTCTGACAGACCATCACATATGTAAGACCACCTTTGGGTGTTATTTAATTAAGTACTTCTTATGCTTGACTGCACCTAGACTATTTATGCTCTAATTGTGTATTCACACTTATTTCCGTTCTAGCGCTCCTTGAAGTTTGTTTTTTATTCATTCGTAATTCTTTCTATATTATTGCTTCCGCACTGTGCACATGGCTACGTCACCCTCACGTGACGGCCAGCATGCCTCGATCCCGGTCGGGGTGTGTCATATTAGGTATATTTAATTCTCATTTTCATTTCATTCATCATAAAAAATTTTGTTGTACACATTTAGGTAAACTAAATTTTTATATAACATATTGTAGTACATTGTGGGTTCTTCATATAGGTACATTATTTTATTTAATATATTTCATCATATCATCGATACAAACATTTAGGTACATTAATTATTTATAATATATTTCGGTACAAAATTTTGGTATATACATACTTATACAGACATTTAGGTACATTAATTCATTATAATATATTTTGATACATTCATTTAGGTACAATAATTCATTTTAAATATTTTGAGGGAATTAAACATAATTAATAAATTAAAATGTGTATATTAATATATAAATTCAAATATTTAATTATGGGAGAATAAAATACACTTTAAATATTAAAACAAAAGCAAAATATTAAATTACACATAAAAGGACTAGAAAAAGGAGGAGGAAGTAATGTGGGCTAAAAAAGTCAAAAGCAAATTGGTTAAAACATGAAGATAAAAATACGAGATTCTTCCAATTGAGTGCCACGATAAGAAGCAAGCACAATGAAATCAACAAGATCAGAGATGGCAATGGTTTTTGGTGGTTTAGAGGGTGAGGGTTTGGAGCAAGTCTTTGTGCAGGAATTTAAATTGCAATTCACCAATTGCTCTAATCCTACCGCTGATCACATCAACTTGATCAATCAGGCCTTGTATTTCAAATGAGCATATAACATGTTAACTGATACTCCTTCAAATGCTGAGATTTGGCATGCTGTTAAAAGCATTGGTGCTCTTAAAGCACCAGGGCTTGATGGAATCCATGCAAGTTTCTACCAGGAATGTTGGGAGTTGGTGGGACCTTCAGTGTGCAACATGGTGAAAGACTTCTTTGACAATAATACCAGTCTCAAATTAATTAATCATACAAATATTGCCATAATTCCAAAAGTGGAGAATCCGGAGATTGTCAATAATTATCGACCAATTAGCCTTTGTAATGTTAGTTACAAAATTATCACGAAAGTCACGATTACCAGATTGAAATCCCTCATTCATTTGTGTATCTTGCCCAACCAAAGCTTTTGCTCCGGGCAGATCTATATAGGATAACATCCTTATTGCTCATGAATTGTTCTCCAGTTTTAACAGGAAGAAAGGCAGGAAAGGGGATCTAGTTGTCAAGCTAGACTTGGAAAGGGCGTATGATCTTCTAAATTGGGATTATATCAAGTGTGTTTTGATAAGGTTTGGTTTCTGTCATAAGTGGATCAATTTAATTATGGAATGTATCTCTTCTACATCATTCTCAATCAATATTATTGGAGAATCTCATGGCTACTTCTGCCTAAGTAGAGGTATTAGGAAAGGTGACCCCTTATCTCCCTACATTTTCATTCGTTGCATGGAACCCCTTATTAGGAGTTTGAATGAGTTAACTTATACTCCTAAACCCCATATTAGTCTGCTCACTTCCCCTTTTGGCTACAAAGTCTGGAATTTAGTCTTTGCGGATGACTGCCTTATCTTTGCCAAGGCAACTATAAAGGGTGCCAGGAATGTCCTAAAGGTTTTAAATAAGTTTGCAAATGATCTTCTAAAGAACGATATTGTTAATATTCTCCAAATTCAACATAAAACTACCATTGGTATATACATAATATTGTTTTATGGAAATGAGCTGATCATGAGGGTTAAACAAAAACTTGCCAGTTGGAAGGCAAAAACCCTTTCAAAGGCGGGGAGACTTACGGTTGTCCAATCCAACCTCTCAGGTATGCCTAATCATATAATGTCTTACTTCAAATGTCCTCATAAACTAACCAGTCAATTAAATAGACAATGCAGACAGTTTTTTTGGGGTAATAATCACAATTGTGGAAAAAAAAAATTTAGACCAAAGAATGCGGGTGGTTTAGGTATCAGGAACCTATACCATTTTGATAAGGTGTGTCTTGCTAAGCTAGGATGGAAAGTGCTTTTCGATAATGATAACTGGTTGGTTAATATAGTCAGAAGGAAATACCTTAGCCCTGATACTTTTATGGAGACTAAAACTAAACAAAACCACTCACTAGCTTGGAAAGGTATTCTAGGGTCCAGAGACATTATTATTAAGGGTATGAGGTGGGTGGTAGGTGATGGCAAGGACAATCTGTTTTGAACTCATAACTGGGTTTTTCCTCACCCTCTCTTCCATCTCATACTAGAGAATCAAAGACATCAAATCCAATAGGGCACTAAGGTTGCAGAGTTTATTGTTGATGGTTATTGGGATAGAGACAATTTAAGCCAAGTGATAGACAATTATATTGTTAACAAAATATGTGACATTCCTATCCCTCATTATTCTTTCAATCACTCTGTGGCTTGGGGTCCAACTACTAATGGTAGGTTCTCAGTTAAATCCACGACTTGGCTCCAAATGGAGGATTTTGGCCCTTCGCCGATTCAAAGTCTTATCAATAGAGTTTGAAAGAAAATCTTGCCTCCTAAAGTAAAGTGGTTTGCCTGGAGCCTTATCAAGGGTAAGTTACAAAGTAGGAAGTAACTAAGCAAGTTCATAACAAATATGGATACTAAGTGTCCTTTGTGCAACAACCACAGGAAGATCAAGATCATTTGTTTCTCCATTGTCAAATGCTAAGCAAGTTTGGAGTTGCTCCAATGATACGTTATTTTCAAATTTTGATACTAACCTCAAGATAAGTGACTAGCTTAAAGACCTCTTTCATCGAAATAAGAATGTTGCAAGTAACTTAAGTAAAGCTCTCACTATTTGCTAGCAAATATGGAATGATAGAAACGGCAGCATTTTCAGGAATGAAAAGCCTTTGCATAGTAGATTTTTTTTCATGCGATGGCTACAGTTAATGATTGTAACGACCCGTCCCAAAAAATTATAGTTTTTTATAATTTTAAAATGTGAATTTACGAAAATGCCCTTCGAGGCAAATACATTGACTTTTGTTGACCACCTTGTCGTTTCAATTAAGATCCATTTTCTTCATGTATCCTCATAGTACTCATCACTACGAACGCGTGAATGCAAACGGAACACATTTTGAAGTTATAACGAATGAGTTATTAACGAACAAAGTTGAGGGCCAAATGGTCATTTGACCATAGATCTAGAAGGCTCCAGCAAAATCTGGAGCAGTGAGGAAGTGACACGTTGATGGTTGAGATGAAAAGAAAAGAAGAGAAAGGAAAGAGAAAGGGGAATATGCAGCCAATTAGAAAAGGGAGGAGGAGGATGGGCCGATGGGCTAATGGGAAATGGAAGAAAGAAGGGAAATGAGGGAAGAAGAAAATGAGGGGGAAAACCGGGTCTCTCTTGACCCGTGCGACCCGACCTGCGAGAACCATGGAACCCGGTGTTTCCCGGCCAATTTCTGGAGAATTAAGCCGAGACACCACCTGGAAAACATTTCACGACCTTCTTCCATTTCCACCCAAGATCAGAAGGAATTTGGTTGTAGTTTGATGCAAAAATCACTTGGGTGCCGTAGGAAACCTTGCCCGAGATCCACCATTTGTGAAACGATCTCCTTCAATTACCACCTCAAAAACACTCATTTGGAGATCGGGAACAAAGCCCAAATAGGTTTGGGGGCGGCGGAGCACCGGAGGTGACAGATCGAAGTCACTTATTTCTAAGGTTTCTGACGGGTTTGAGTGAAATTGGGGTTTTTCTCGGGCAAATTGGGCTTAGTCACAGGTATGAAACTTGCTCCACTCATCGAGATCTTCATTCCTGTAAAATTTGGGAATTTTTTGAGTTGTTCGATTTTCCGGCTAGTCTGGGTGGCCGGCAGCCACGTGCAGCCGCACGTGGGGGAAAACCCAAGGTTCCTCCTTAGGTTTGTTCAACGTGTTAAATCCAAATCTGCCGTCTATTTTTCCAAATTCTAATGTTTTAGTAGAGTTTTACTAAAAGACCCCTAATTGAGTTTAGGCACGTTGGCAGGAAACGACGTCATCCTTGCTAGTTCGAGCGGTTCTCGAGCAATAAAATCTGTGAGTGGACCCCTTCTAAACTTTTTTTTATTTTTTTATTTTTTTATTTTTTTTAATTTTTAAATATTAACATTTATTAAATTGTTTTTACTAAACAATTATGATATAGCGGATTTATGTACTACTAAAGGTTATGAATCATGGGATTTTCGTTTATGACATTCTATGGATTCACGTATATTTTTGTTATGGATTATGAATATGATTTGCTATGGATTTATGAGATGAGGTTTGAGCTTTTGAGCTCCGATGTTTGATACAAGATTTTGACATATGTTTTTGGTACTTACCTAGCGAGTTATCATATGGCACATCAGCACACCAAGGGTATAGATATCTATGGCCATAGGACACAGTTGATGATGGAGGAGTGAGATATGATATATGATATACCCCCAGCTTCAATGCCAAAAACAGTGTCAGACAGCTTCACTAGCCACGACTAGTGTCATTGTGGATGTATGCTATTTTATACAGCTTCACCTTTGGGTGATGGACAAGTTATTCAGCTTCACCTTCGGGTGATGGACAGGTACTGCCTTCGGGCGACTATGATACCCCTAGTTGAGTACATCAAGGATACGATTTACAAATATTTTACGAACGTTTTTTCATGGCATGCTAGGGTTTTTCATAAAACCTATATGTAGTATTATATATGTGTTTTCAAAACAGGGGGTTAGTATGTTCAGAAATAAAATGTTTTTCTATTATTAGTATTATTATAATAAACTTTGGTCCACTCACCTTTTTTATTTTGCGCCCCATCAGAAGTTAGGATAGAGGCACATGATCCCTGCGTCAGGACTCTACAACATAAATATCCTCGAGTCTCCTCAATATAAGTATCATTCCCTTGTTCGTATCTTTTCCTAGTAGTTCTTTCATATTATTCTTACATAGTTGTATGCTCTGAGCACATTCCTGCTTTGGTATAATCGTCCTAATTGCATATATTTTGAGTTATATGCGTGTTTTAAATGGCTTCGTCACCCTCGGGTGTCTGCCAGCACGTGCCTACCCAGGTATGTGGGGATATCGGGGTTGGGGCGTGTCAATGATTATTTCAAGGATAATGTTGCTAATCTAGAGAGTGCAAAAGTGGCAATTGCAAATAACTTGATCAAGTGAAAATGTCCAATGTCTCCTTATGTTAAAATAAATTTTGACGGGTCGGTATCTAACTCCTTGGTTGCCGGAGGCTTCGTTATTAGGAAATGGCATTGCAGACCTATCCTCGCCGGTGCTATAAACTTGGGGTCTACCACCATTAACGTTGCTGAGGCTCTAGTGTTACGTGAGGCACATGTTTGTGGAGGGTGATTCTAAGCTTATCATTGATGCTATCTGTGGTACCTGTGAAGTGCCTTAGAATTTGAGATCTATTATTGAAGACATCAGGTGGTGTGCCTCGTCCTTCCAAGATATCAAGTGGGGTCATGCGTTCAAGGAAGCAAATTTTGTTGCAGATGCTGTGGCGTTTGTTGGGCTTAAGATAGATAACCTTTGTATTTGGGATTCTTGTCTTCCTATGGAAGCAAACTTGGCCTTCCATTTTGATTATATTAGCTCCGGCTGTTTGAGGGGTTTCTCCTTTTAATGAAGTTTCTTTCCTATAAAAAAATAAATAAATAAAAGGACTAGAATCAATATGTAACTAACACTAGGTTTTCAAGGATTAAAGTTCAAAAACTCTATCTAATATTTCACCTGTTATAACATGAATGGATAACATAGGCTGATAGGTCTTACTTTTATGATATACTAATAAATAACAAATGTAAATATCATAGTTTGAGTGGAATGATCACACCATGTGAGAGCGCCAATGCAAAGACTCAAAGTCTGAACCTCTATTCTCATATTTGGGTCCCAAAAAAGTGGTGGATTTATGTATTTTGATTTTCTTCTCCAGTGAAAAGACTCAAATCTTAAGACTCAATTTTAAGTCTCAAATCTTAAGACTCAATTTTGAGTCTTAAGATTTGAGTCTTTGCACTGGAGAAGAAACATTGGACTCAAAATTCATATTTGAGTTGTAACAATTTGGTTATGTGCATCGGAGATGATTGGACTCAAATCTCATTTTTCTTGGTTGAATAACATTTTTTCTAGTTGACATGAGCTCCACCTTGGTCTTAAATCTTGTATTGAAGCTCAAGTTTGGGTCTCATTTTGCCTCAAAACTCAACTATAAGTTTTTCATCTTATGTTCGTTGAAGATGTTTTGCTTTATATTTGGACTCAAATATAAGATTTGAGTCCTTGCATCAGAGATTCTCTGACAATATTCTGGATGCACCTAAAAATCTCTCATGATCATACAAGTAGACTAACACAATTTCCTGCAAACAATGAAAATTTCCATTTTAACACAATCTAATAGTGGAATGATTTCTGTTTTGGCTTACTTTTTGAAAGCATGATCGTTGAATGACAACCTAAGAAAACAGTTTGGATCATGAAATAACATTATGTAGTTTGCCTAAACTAGTGATTACAATCATATTAAGTCACTAACTGATTAATACTTCGGCACTCATGTATTTTATATCTATAACCCAACAAAACTCACGTTCATGTACCTAGCTAACTATATCAGCTATTTATATTATACAGTATATAAGGGCAATGATCCACACTAAGCTATTATGTTTTATTATTCAATTAATATTGAAACTAGACCAAATCTCAACCGATAGAACCTGACCAAATCTCAACCGATAGAACCTTTTACGATTTGTGCTTCAAAAGCCAAACATGAAACCGACATCAAGCTTAATAAGATACAATAAAAGCAAACCATGATCTGCTTGTATATGTACAATATTGCATCATATGCCACTATATAGAAATTTGTCGCCAAGGATCCTTGTTCCACTTATTAGTTATTATTGTGGACACCAAACGCATATGCTTGTTTAAGGTGACGTCTCATATATAGGCTTTGACTTTATTAACATTTCAATATCATTATTGTAGGCTTTGAAAAAATGTAAGTACAAAATTGTATATGGGAATTTATCTAAGGGATCGTTTATATAATTAAGAAACTAATTACTAGGTCATCATATTTAATTAGCCGGCTTGAGCAGGCTGCCATGGCCTGCCGGCTGCTCCCTTATTATCATATTTACATAAAGTGAAGGACGTTATTGTTAGAAATTTTGAGTAGAAATTTCATTGTCCCACATTGGTCATTCCCAAAAGGTTTCATCACTTTATAAGGTTTTGTCCCTTATAGAAAGTGATTGGAGTGATGGACCTTGAAGAATAAAATTGGGCCCACCCTTGGGGTTGAGCTTTGAGGTGTGCTAATTAATTGATAATTAATATATAATTAATTGCTGAATGTGCTGCATGTTCTTGAAATAAGGAGGAACTTGGTTTCTGGATCTATTCTGATTACTAAGAGCTTTAAACTTGTAATGAAATCCAACAAATTTGTACTTACCAAGGGTGGGATGTTTGTTGGAAAGGGATATGTGGCTGATGGCCTCGTGAAACTCAATGTAATTTCCATTGATGATGCTAATAAAATAAATGCTTCTACTTATATTGTTGAGTCTTCTAATATTTGGCATGCTAGATTAGGACATGTTAATTTTCGTTCCATGCAAAGAATGGTTAAATTAGAATTATTACCTAAATTCGAAATTAATTTTAATCATAAGTGTGAAACATGTACTGAATCAAAATTTGTTAGGCAAACGAGAAAGTCAATTTTGGAAAGATCAAATGAATTACTTGGATTAATTCATAGTGATCTTTGTGACTTTAAATCCACACCAACTCATGGAGGAAAGAATTATTATGTCACTTTTATTGATGATTGCAGTAAGTATTGCTATGTTTATTTGATTCATAGCAAGGACGAAGCTTTGAATCTGTTTAAGACATATAAAGCCGAAGTTGAAAATCAACTTGAGAGAAAAATCAAAGCACTTAGATCCGATAGGGGAGGAGAGTATGAATCTACTGCCTTCTCAGATTTTTGTGCACAACATGGAATTATACATCCAACAACGGCTCCATACACACCACAACAAAATGGTGTTGCCGAAAGAAAAAATAGAACATTCAAAGATATGATTAATTCCATGTTAAATAGTTCTGGGCTTTTGCATACTTTGTAGGGTGAAGCTTTACTTACTGCAAATACCATATTGAATAAGGTTCCTCTAAAGAAGATTGACGAGTCACCTTATGAACTATGGAAAGGACATAAACCCACTTATAAAACCTCAAAGTGTGGGGTTGCTTAGCAAAGGTGCTAGTTCCGTTACCAAAAAGAACGAAACTAGGACCTAAAACTATTGATTGCGTATTCATTGGATATGTAAATAATAGTGCTGCTTATAGGTTCCTTGTTGTAGAATCTTCAATTTTTGACATACATGTTAACACTATATTAGAATCAGCGGATGCAGAATTCTTTGAGGATATATTTCCTTTCAAAGAAAAGGAATTTGGTTCTAATACAAAGAGGGTTCATGATCATAGTCATGATGAAGCCTCTTCTTCTGGTGTCCAAGAAAATGATGTGGAACCAAGAAGAGGAAAAAGAACCAAAGTTTCTAAAAATTTTGGACCAGATTTCATTACTTGTCTGAGAATGAACCTAGAACTTTTAAAGAAGCAATGTCTTCTTCCGAGGCTCCTTTATGGAAGGAAGCAATTAAAAGTGAAATGGAATCCATTATGGAAAATAACACATGGGAATTGGTTGATTTACCTCCTGGTAGTAAACCAATTTGTCATAAATGGATTTTCAAGAAGAAACTTAAGGCGGATGGAACCATTGACAAGTTCAAGGCACGTTTAGTAGCCAAAGGTTATTGCCAAAAGGAAGGGTTGATTATTTCGACACTTATTCTCCAATTTCTCGCATAACGTTAATTAGGACGTTAATAGCGATTGCGGCTGTGTACAACTTTGATATACATCAAATGGATGTAAAAGCAACATTTTTAAATGGAGAACTTGATGAAGAAATATATATATGGAACAACCTAAAGGGTTCGTGCTTAAAGGACAAGAAAGCAAAGTTTGCAAATTAGTTAAGTCATTATATGGACTTAAACAAGCACCAAAACAATGGCACGAGAAATTTGATCATACTTTGTTGACACATGGGTTCAAAATAAATGAATCTGATAAATGTGTCTACATTAAGAGTAATGATAAAACTTGCGTTATTGTCTGCTTGTATATGGATGATATGCTCATAATGGGAAGCGATAAAGATGTAATAAACAAAACAAAGAAAATGTTGAATTCAAGTTTTGACATGAAAGACTTAGGTCAAGCCGATTAAGAGAAATAGTGAAGGGTATGTCCTTACACAATCCCATTATGCAGAAAAAATATTACGAAGGTTTGGTCAATTTGACTGCAAACCTGCTGCAACTCCTTTTGATGTTCCATGCAAAATAAAGGCCATGCCATATCTCAACTTGAATATTCTCAAGTAATTGGAAGTCTAATGTACTTGATGAATTCAATTAGGCCCGACTTAGCTTATGCAGTAAGTAGGCTTAGTAGATATACAAGTAATTCGGCACAAGAGCATTGGGATGCTTTAGTAAGAGTGTTAAGGTATTTGAAAAATACACTTGACTACAGATTACACTACACAAAGTATCCACCTGTTGTACAAGGCTTCAGTGATGCCAATTGGATTTCTGACACTACAAAATCAAAGTCGACAAGTGGATATGTTTTTACCTTGGGAGGTGCAGCAATATCTTGGAAATCCTCTAAACATAAATGTATAGCTCGTTCCACCATAGAGTCAAAGTTTATAGCTTTAGACTTGGCTGGAGAAGAAGCCGAGTGGCTCAAACATTTTTTGGAGGATATTCCAATGTGGCTAAAGCCTGTAACTGCTATATGTATACATTGTGACAATATGGCCGCGCAATCAAGGGCCAAAAGTATTGTATACAATGGTAAGTCGTGGCACATCAGGCTCCGACATAATACTCTTAAGAAGTTGCTCTTCAATGAAATTATATTCATTGATTATGTGAAGTCAAAGGAAAATATAGCTGATCCTTTGACAAAAGGCCTACCAAGAGAGCAAATATTATTTACATCGAGGGGAATGGGTCTCAAGCCAATTCAATGAATCGGACTGGGCGGAAACCTAACCTAGCTGATTGGAGATCCCATGGTCTAGGTTCAATAGGCAAACTGGTTGAGTTTGATTCAAAAGTTGAACACACAACTTACCAATTCTTATGATAAAATGTGTGTTGTCTGTTGAGTTTTAGGGGTTATGTTTTATACATTTAATGACATTAATATCTTGTTATCAAGAGGAATATGGCATACTATTCTTAATTAATGGCACCTATATAGGAGTAAACGGGGCCTCATTTATGAGAATTGAAATGGCTAAATTCTCTAAAACTCCTACGAAATCCGAGATCTGTTCAGGGCCAAAATGAACACAACCGTATGAATTGACGTGTGGCAGACATGATATGTGTGTAGCATATTGTCTCGGTTTACTACTGCGGTGAACAGTTCAAGATCTTCCACATCCACTGCGTCACCAAGTAAAATCGATATGTTTTTCACTAGGATAAGTTCAAGTCCAAAAGACACTTCACCCGATGCATATCATGTCCATTCTCTCTCAGTTTTAGGCAGCCTAATCATACATTTGCTTTTACATTTGCATTCAAATATAGGGTAATTGTTGGAGTTTGAATGAAATTTCAACTCAAATGTGGGGTATTGTTAGAAATTTTGAGTAGAAATTTAATTGTCCCACATTGGCCATTCCCAAAAGGTTTCATCACTTTATAAGGTTTTGTCCCTTATAAAAAGTGATTGGAGTGATGGACATTGGAGAATAAAATTGGGCTCACCATTGGGGTTGGGCTTTGAGGTGTGCTAATTAATATATAATTAATTATCAAAAGATGGGCCTTGGGCCTTGGGGCTCGGGCTCTAATAATTAAATACTTTAATTAATTATCTATTTTTTACCAAACGACTCATCCTTTCAGATGAAGTCTGAAGAGTTTAGAAAGATCGCAGAGCAAAGCACCCCTCTGGAGAATATGTCTCCCAACAGTCACATCCCATTCTCATACCTGTTGCGAATATACATAATCCCACTATATATACATCCATCTGCATGACATTTACAACACAGAAAATTACAAATCTTCTTCTGCAATCCAAAACATCCTTACTGAGAGAACCACAAAGAAATTCGCCAGAAGTTAAGTTTTCCGGTGCTGGAATTCTAACTTGATCATTGAATCCTGGTGAAGCAGACGTTCGTAGAACTACAAGCACTAAGTAGGGGCAAAATTTCTGTTTCAAGGACATTGCGGTACGCAAGCCTCGATCTTCAATATTTCTGTTTAATATTATTTCATTGTTCATACACTGTTTGCATTTATTATTTATTAGCATATATAAATTTATCACAGACTGTTGACATATATCCAATAGTTATAAGTTTCGTAACTTCGGTAACTTGATAACAAAGTTCGAACGTTCAAAACAAATGAGGCAACCGGGAAGGTATTCGAGATTGATGATGTGTGGAGGCATAACGCGGAGATCGGTCCCCCACTCGTTGCCCTTGGGGAGGATCAAGAAGATCATGAAGAATTCTGGAGAGGACGTGAAGATGATATCAGGAGAGGCTCCAATTGTGTTCTCAAAGGCGTGAGTTGTTCATAGAGGAGCTCACCAGGAGGTCTTGGATGACTACCCAACAAGGGAATAGAAGGACATCGCATCCGCTGTCGTAGGCACCGATATCTTTGATTTTCTTGTGAGTTTGGTTTCGGATTCTTGCAATTCGGAGGATATCATCACGCCATTGGGAATTGAAACATTAGACGAGTCATAATCCGAAGTGTATGTGTACACACTAACATACAAATAAATAAATATTTCAAATTAGCACACATATAGTATCTGTGTGTTTTACCAAGTTAACACAAATATGTACTAGAGAAATGAACAAAAGAAGTAGCCTTATTGGGCTAGTGAGTTACATTTGAAAATAGGTGAAAAGTAAAAACAAAAACTTGGTTAAATTTATTTAGTTTCTCTCTTTCGGTCGAATGGGATATTTGTTAACAGCCAAAAAGGCAAAACAGGGACGGAACGCAATACAAACAGCAAAAATACAGAAACATGAAATTATAGTTAGAAGAAAATTAGGGGTGTGGCTCCAAAGCTACCTTTTTTTTTAATTTTTTGAACAAGTGATATTATCCACATTAAAAGGTGGGAGAGTGGCTAAGCCTCACAATGGGCGAGCCATATTAATGTGTTCATATTCTCATTTGGCGACAATCGAACCTAAGACCTCTCACTTACATGTGAAGATGAATACTAACTAGCCTCTTACTTTAAAGCTACGTAACATTCAATGTTACGAATATTTAGCGGTTACAAATAGATTTGATTTCCACAACTTTTAGATCTACTTTCTTCAATCTCAATTATTCGTTCTTGCACCATTCAATGTTAAGAGCAAGTCCACCAGATCTCCAAATGCCCAAGCATCTGGATAGAGTTGCCCTACACCCAAAAAAAAAAAAAAAAAATCCTCCACATGTCCCAAATCCACTTAAAAAAACACCCTCTCCAAATGAAATAATATTGTCGTGCCAAATAAGGTTCTATCGCCTATTTTTTGTCCGATGACAATTCGTCAGGACAATTTTAGTCTGGCAAACGCCGTCGCTCAAACGTTGGCCCGACAAACCAAATTTGCCCGAGGCTATTATTTCGTCGGGTTTCTGAAAATAAAATGATGTAAACTTATTTTGCCCTACGAGAAGGCCGTCAGACAATTAATCTAAGAAAAATACAAAATAGAAGCTCTACGGAAAAATTCGTCGGCCAAAAGTTTTATATGTTTTAAATAATTCGTAATTTAAACATTATATTTAATTTTAATAAATAAATAAACTCTGATTATATTAATCTTAAAAAATTACAATATTTAAAAAATGTATTTAATTATATTAAAACTAAAATATTCATACAAATGTATGTAAAATATCCTAAACTAACCACTGTTGATGGCTAGCGGGATGGCGGCTGAAGGTTGCGTGGAGGATCTGGGGGAGGCAAATGCTAGAGGCTACCATTGCATGGGCCATCCCAGCAATGAACCACTGAAACTCCTCTTCTCACTGGCGCATCTCTTCTTCCTGATCTTCTTTTCCCTGGCACAGGGGCACTAACTGCTGTCGTCTGGAAGATGTCTCACTTGGAGTCTAAGTGTGTTTGGACCCAAATTTACACCATCGGCCCGTGCAATCAAGGCCGTTGAGTAAGAATAGCTCCACACGTTTGGATAAAAAATGAAGCTAATTTTGTTATTGTTAAAGGGTAATATCACTGTTCTAAAAATCCCCACCTAGGCGCTAGGCGGTTGGCTACCGCCTCGATTAATGCCTAGGCGTTTGAAAATTAAGAAAGGGCGCTTAGACCTACTGAGGCGCCCGCCTAGACCGCCCAGACCCGCCTAGGTTGCGACTCACTTAGACAAAAAATAGATAACTTTCATTTTGCATTTTATTTTTTCCAATAAATTGTAAGAGACTTTTTGAATACTTAAATGAATACACATTATATGCATGTTCTCCATGTTTTCATTATGTTCCAATACCTCATAATATATATGTCATTCTATTTTGTAGTTTATAATGAAATTATATATATATATATATATATATATATATATATATATTAAGTATAAATAGACACTTATTTACACGAAATATAATAGATTTACTTAAATCCGCCTAATCCGCCTAGGCGCTTGCCTAGTCCCCGCCTAGCCGCCTAGGTGCTAGGCCCCAGCTCGCAGCCCGACTAGTGCCTAGCTTCTTTTAGAACCTTAATATTATGATTTTTTATCATAATAATTATATTTTAATGATGGATTATCTTGATATTTTCTTGTACAAGATAGATA
Organism: Cotoneaster glaucophyllus; assembly: GCA_036320875.1. NCBI lineage: Eukaryota > Viridiplantae > Streptophyta > Magnoliopsida > Rosales > Rosaceae > Cotoneaster > Cotoneaster glaucophyllus. The sequence goes on from CM070060.1 coordinate 16,536,602, forward strand.
AGATGCAAATTACATCTCTAAAGCAAGCAATGCAGTTCAATTTGATTTGGGATTCTTGGAGTGTAGACGCGTGGTGGATTAGAGCATCAGAGCATTTTTATCAAGAGTCTTAATATATTGCGGCATTGCTTGGCAAACAGACATTGATTGGCAGAGAGATTAGTGCATGCATAAATATGAAGATGCCAAATATTATGGTTTAAATGGGATACCAAGATGCGTAATCAACAGAGAATCAACTCCACGTGTGCTTGGAGTTGGTTAGCCGTGCATGCAGGTTATTGTCATATTTCAAATTAGGATGCTTATCAGTATAAAGATATATGCTAATAATTGGTATATGTTATTAATTAGCACGTGGTAATGTCGTGCTGGTGAGTGATAAGGCATAACAATCTTTTGTTTTGCATAAGATTGTTATGCAAGAGGAAGCGTTGGTATTGACGGTAGTTTTACAACACAACGGCCATCAAGACGATAGTCCTATAAATACGAGATGTGTAGAAAATAGAAGGGCCCCCTCCAATTAAACACACAAATTGCCCTGCTCAAACTCTCGCTCTACGCGAAACCTCTCAACAACCTTGAGATTTTTATTTTCTTTTTCTGCCAACACATCTTCAGTTTGGATAAACAGCATTGTGAAGGCAACCGGCGACATCTTCAGTTTGGATAAACAACACTGTTGCCGTAGAATCAGCCGACCGTGGAGCATTTTCAATTTGAATAAACAGCACTGTGTCGAGGCTGACTGGTTATCTATCAAAGTCTCAGTCAACAAGGATTTTCGAGTCCTTATTAGCAGAGGTCATCTCATCAGCCTTCTCGGCAAAGTGAAGTGCTGCAGTTTATTGGGCTCGGCGCATTGAATGCCGAGTTGTTTTATGATTGGATATTCACAAGTAAGTTTTAGAGTTCGGCATTCTGACGGCCGAACCACATTTACCATCAAGACATATATCTCGTTTGAGTACTTGTGTCCGTATAGTTTGGTGCCAGTTCGGCGTGCTTATACTCTTACGAATATAATCACCGTGATCGAACCCGGCGCCGACGATCTATGAACTTTGCAAAACTAGCAGCCTTGTCTTCAAGCTCTAGAACCCGAAGGCCGAGACGTGTTCCTTCCTCGGCCATAGTCGCAAGATCAAGAAGTCAGCATCGCTCTCAACGCCACACCAACACATTTTACTCCCTGCCCAAGCTCAACCGTCGAGTTGGCACGCCCCTCACATAACGGAAGGACGTAGTTAGCTCATTAATTACTCAGCATGTGCGCCACGTAGGCTTGGTAGTTTTTAGGGTCAACAAAGTGATAGATGTAGAAGATACCCCGTGGTCCCGAACCTGACACCTACTTCTAAGCAACGTATCTTTTTACCTTTCCATCACCCAACCCATCCATCAACAACTGTATAGATACCTTTAGATTAGGTGTCAGCTCCTCCATTGGCATGTCCAATTATTGTTGGAAAAGGTTGGTGAGGTACTCGTCATTCTTTTGCGACATGGGAGCCTATAAAAGAAAGAGAAACCAATTAAGATTATCGATCATGATTTTATAATTGATAAGTGTAATGAATTTTCAAATTGAAATATTGAACAGAGTACTTACATAAATGTCGTCAAACACCTGGTTGCCGTAATTGGCATGCATATCCCCTAAGTGATAAAGGTACTGCTTCGCTTTCCAGTTACCCTTATTTTCCCTCGATTTCTGCTGTGAATAAATAAAATTAGTTAAATTAAAAAAAAATTAATAATAATATTTTAAAATTTAAATGAAATAAAATTAGTTAAATTAAAAAAAATTACTATAAGCTCCGGGCTCTAAAAATGACTACAGAGCCACTCTCACTCGGGCCATCCTGTTGATAAACTCTGGGGATGGATCAGTAGGAGGTTTAGCAGTAGATGCACAAGTGTGGTAGTACACATGTAGCTCGTATTTCCACTCCTTGTACCATCCACTCCAACTCGGTTTATGTACTCAAACATATCCGGGTGCTCCATGTTGATGGAGAAGTTGGCCTGAAAAAGACAACAACAAAAAAAAGTGTATTAGTTTAAAAATAAACACTTACTGAGATCTGTCTCATCATCTCTTCCCACACTTGGGGAAGAGCTTTTTCCATGAAGGGACGAATATGGGGCATTTGGTGAGGATGATGGCTCTTATGTCGTGAATCAACAGGATGTTGACTTTGAGACTCGCTTGCCGATGGATTGGGTCGTTGTCAACAACGATCTTGTTTTTCACTACGTGGTGATCATGTTCGAGAACGAACATCTACATATCCCCTGCACTTTGACCATCTTCACAGCTGGGAATTCTCCGTCTCCCTCTAACACACGGCCCCCGTAACGGGCATCGACCGTGGCATCTATAAGGGATGGGGTTGGCACATGCCGTGCCATCTCCGACTATGTATGTGTGGCAGATCGGGGCAACCAGTCAGATGAAGCCGATGCAGTGGGCTTGTCGATGACTCGGCAGTGGCAACCTAGTGTCGCTAGGTATTTCTGCCACTTACTTACTCTGACTTAAACCAGAGGTAGAGCGACAATCACTAGTGATCAGCGATGATGACATATGTGCAAAAATAACACAATAAAGAAATAGTAATTACAACAAATATTTCATAACATGACATTAATTCATAAAATTCGTACAAATTACATAATTTTTTTTTAATAATTTCTACAAATTATAGTATTTCTAAAAATGTGACAATTTAGTATGTGATAATTGCGTCACCAAAGATGAACCTTAGAAGAGTGTATTTATATTAGTCGAGGAGGATAACTTTTAGGATAGTCGAACCCTTATTAAACCGTGAGAATCCCACGAGATATCTAAGAAGTAGATACTGCTTCCTCTTAGAAGTGTGATTACTTGCGGTGCACGTCAATCCTTAGATTGTAAGAACTCTAAGATTATTGAAACCCGTTAATTTCTTGCTAGATTAGGTTTCTGTATCTTGCGGAACAAACATGGTCAATCTCACCAAAGTTGTCGAACTTCGCCCATTGGTTCCAGAACAGGATGTTGGTGTCATTGCTGCTTCGTTTTATTCAACTCCGCAACGAAAGCTATTAAATCCATGATCGGACTTATGAGATATGCGTATTCTGATCCGCCTTACTCCAACTATAGAAAATTATGGTCCCACAATTAGGTCTGTTCATTGTATATTGTTCTATGATCCAGGAGTGTAGTTGCAAGAAATCATCAAAATCAGAGTTGAAATAATCGTTAAATCGTGATGATATGTTTATAACCATTGAATGATTTCATCCAGTTACCTAATCCTTGAAAGTTTTTTTTAAGTGATTTTTGGCATATGCGATCTCATACTATAATATAAAAAAAAAGTGTAACAGTTGAATCATTGAAATTAGTTTCGTAGATTGCGTATCCTGTCAACACAATAGATTCAGTAAACACTTAGAATTTAGTCTATACTTCTATAAAGCAGAATGTAAGATTTTGTGGTAATCACTAATGCAATTATTTTAAACTGATGGTTGGGTTCGTGTAGGATTTCTAAGGATCGAAAAACAATCAAATCCTAATGAACTAAAATTACAGCATTAATTATAATGTTGAATGCAGTGCTATTAAAGTAGTTTGTATGCATACTTAGGGTTTCGATGACTAAGAGTAGTCACTTACTGGTATTTGAAGACATGGTTATCAAAGATAATCTTTGTCTTCATTTCTCTTGGTTATGTAATAGATCTCTAAACTCTCAATGGAACAAGTTCTTGCAAGTGGTTGAAATCACACACCCATGAAGAGGGACCAAGACCAGATATATAATGTAACCTATCCTTCCATTAAGGATGTCAATTACAAGCAGTTTTTCATTCATGTAATTACCTCTTAATTCAAATAATTAGTTACTTAAGTTTTCCCTCTCATATTGGCATTTATCCGGTGTGTGCCACTCTTTCAAGTCATTTGATACAACCATAATGTTCATACAGTTGCACCACAATATAAACTGATGCAGCTCACTTATTTGGGATTTCTTACATTCTCCCACATGAGCAAAATCTGTTCATTTAACTTAATTGCAATTGTCCAAATGAATGTGATCACTGATTGCATTCTCTTAATGACTTTTACAATCATATACCTGATTTATCAATTGAGTCTCTAAGCCATTTGATGCTAGTGGTAGCATCAGTACTTGAAAACCACAATATAAATAATCTATGATATATTAACATTGTATACAGGGAAACTAAATATCTAGGATACAAAATGAATATATTCGAATTACTGCCACATTTTTTTGGTCCCAATATACTTCAGATATCTTGTATACTTTTAGAAATTACATAAACCGACATAAATCACAGTACATGTATTAACATGATTACATTATTGATTAAAAGTTTCTCATATATACATATATAAGCTTTTGTACCTTACTCCCACATTTCAGAGGAGATCAGATGAGAACTGCAACCCTTTTCATTAAATGCTTATTGAAGAATGTAACATTCAGTGCCTTTGTTAAAGGATCAGCAACCATATCATGGTACTAATGTGTTCAATATCAATGACACCTTCCCTTACTTGATCTTGAACTTTCAAATACTTGATATCCATCAATCTGGAAGCCTCTGATCTCTTGTTATTCTTGGCGAAGAACACTGCAGCAGTGTTGTCACAATAGAGCTTAATTGGTCTCTCAATGCTCTTCACTATTTCCATGTCATAAAGCAATTTTTTCATCCAATTACACTGCTTCATAGCTTAAAAACAGCCAATATATTCTGACTCCATGGTAGACACTACTCTTGCGGTTTGCTTCTTACTTCTCCATGAGACTGCACCTCCATATAGCATGAGAACATAACCACTAGTAGACATTCTATCATCTACACATCCCTCCAAATCTGCATCTGTATAACAGACTAACTCCAAGTTGTCTACATGTTGATAACCCATAACAAATGGCTGAGTCATTTTTAAATATCGCAACACCAAAGAACACTAAGCACAAAAGCCAAATCAGGTCTGGTACAAACCTAAGCATACGTGACACTACCAACCAAGGAAGCATAAGGCTTTTCTTTCATTGACTGCACTTCATGGTCTGTTATGGGACACTCAGAGAGTGACAGCTTATCTCCCTTTCTAATTGGAATATCACCACCACTACAATTCTCCATATTAAATTTTTTGAGAACCTTATCAACGTACGCCTTCTGAGACAAGCCTAACCTTCTTTTGAATATGTCCCTAGTGATCTCGGTGCCTGGCACATAATGTGCTTACCCCAAATCCTTCATGTTAAAACTCAGTGACAACATTCCCTTGGTTTCTTGAATTAAATGCTTGCTGGTACTAGCAAGAAAGATGTCACCCACATATAAAACCATGAAAATGAAGTTTGATTTCTGCATTTTCAAATACATGCAGCTGTCAATTTTTTTCTCCATAAAACCAAAAGATGTTACAACCTGATCAAATTTTTTATACCATTGTCTAGATGCCTGCTTAAGTTCATATATCAATTTGTTTAGCTTAGAAACTACAACTTTTTCCCCATTTCAATGAATCTAATTGGCTACTGCATGTAAATTTCTTCATCAAGATTGCCATTACGGAAAGCTGTTTTCACATCTATCTGATGTAATTCCAAATTAAAATGAGTAGTGAGAGCCATAATAACTCTGAATGTTTCTTTGGTTGAAACAGGAGAAAATGTTTCATTGTAATCCAATCCCTCATTCTGTGTGAAACCCTTCGGTACTAACATAGCCTTGTACCTCTCTATTCTCCTTTGTGAATCAAGTTTTGTTTTGTACACCCATTTACAACCAATTGGCTTGCAATTAGCTGATGGCTGAACTAAAAACGAAAATTTGTTTTTTTTGCATTGACTCTAATTCATCCTCCATAGCAGCTTGCCACTTTGAAGATTGGGTGCTTTCCATGGATGTCTTATAAAAAGTTGGATCATCATGGCCACCAATGTCATACTTTATCTCTCGTAAATAACGCAAATAATCACTGGGAATAGCTAACTTCTTGGGTTTACTTTACTTTGAACCATATCCTTCAATGTACGATTTTTGCATTCAGCTACACCATTCTGGGATAGAGTTCCAGGATATTATATTGAGCCATTACACCTTCTTACTGCAAAAACAAAGCAAATGGACGCTTGTTTTCTGCCATAGAATTCACCTTCATGATCAGACTTCATAATCTTAATCCTCTTGTCTAACTGATTTTCAACTTCTAACTTGAAATTTTAAAACAATTCAATATTTGTGATTTTTCTGAAATTGATATAAGAAAGTGTATCTTGAAAAAAATCATCTACAAAGAGAACAAAATATGAATTTCCACTTATTGTTTTAGTTTGAAATGGACGACACACATCATATGTATGATTTCCAAGAGATTACAGCACCTTGTTGCATTAGCTTTATTTGTGGAATTTGTGGTTTTGCCCTTAATGCAGTCAATGCATTTCAATGCATCAGTAAAATTTAACTGTGGTAGCATGCCATCCTTCACTAGTCTCATAATTCTTTCCTTGGATTTATGCCCAAGTATTTGATGCCAAAGCATGAAAGACTTATCATCGGTAAGCATATGTTTAGTAACTGAATGTTCAACATTGAGACACTCTTGATGGTATGTGCGTTGTATTTGCCATAAGTCACCATAAAGAAATGCATAACCAATAAGATTGTCAAAATGACTTTGAACATAAAACTTAATTTGATTAATATCTCCAATAAAAAAACAAAAAAAAAAACCATCTTTTGCAAATTGAATTACAGAAAACAAGTTCCTTCTCATGGAAAGAACATAAAGTACATTTATTAAAGTTAAAACATAGGCAGTTGACAATCTTAGTTTGACTGTACCAACAAATTCAATTGCAACTTTATTTCCATTTCCAATGTAAACATTGTAGACCTCCATACTGGTTCTCTTCCGACTTTTGGTAATATGTATAGAACAACCAGTGTCAAACCACCAAGAGTTTTGTGGTATAAAACCAAATTAAACTCTACTGTGACAAAAACATCAAATATTTTGATACCTTTCTTGATTAACCAAGCTTTGAAACCAGCACAATCCTTCCTAACATAATCCACATATTGACAAAAAAAAACACTTTTTGACACCTGGTTTGTTAAACTTAGGTTCATTACTCGTGGAAATTGCATCTGGTCTTGCAGGCATTGCAGTGGACTTGAACTACTTCTTTGTTCCAGAAGTAGAACCATTTCTTTTAAATCCAAATGGCTTCTTCCCTTTGTAATTGTCATTCCTTGGAACTGCAATGATCTTTCCCTTGCCTTTTCCAACATTCACAAGACTGGTAAACACTTGTCTATCTGTCTTCATCTTTTTCAGTCTATCTTCTTCTTAGCAGCAAATGGAGATGAGTTCATTAGCACTCTAGGATTCATTTTGAGTGTTATAGCTCACCTTCAACTACTCATAATCAGTGGAGAGTGAGTAAAGTACCATATGCACAAGAAACCGATTAATAATGCCAATGTCTATGGCAGTTTGTTGGCAAAATTAACCAACTGCAACAAGTATTCTCGAACACTTCTAGAACCATCATGCTTGGTGTTGGTCAAAGCTAACAAAAGTACACCAGTTTCAACTTTGTCCGATCTTTTAAACTTTTCCTCTGTTTTCTCTAAATAAGCCTTAGCCAAATCACAGCTAGGAATTCCACCTCTCACATGTTCCTCCATTGATTTTTGCATTATGAGGAAGAACATTTGATTGGCCCTTTCCCATTTTGCATAGAACTCTTTCTATTGTGTAGTGCTTTCTTCAGTTAGTGTTGCAGGCTGCGGAACTCTGAATGCAACATCGAACTCCAACATTCCAAGATTCATTTCAATCTGCTACTTCCAGGTTTTGAAGTTGTTGCCATTCAACTTCTCAATGTTCACCAAACTCATCATATTGAAACATGTTAACTCAAAATGATTTGAAAAAACTTCATAAGTATATGATCAAGAACTTTCTATAACATGTCTTGTCATTGTTAATTTTATGATTCAGACACCCTTTTAGGCAAAAAATTGTCCATACATAACTATGAGTTTTTGAATGCACAGCCAAGTCATAAAACTACAAAACTATATGTATTATAGTACCTTTGGGTAAGTTAGAGTACATATATAGCATGAATTCCATCACTCACTATACACTGATCATTCAAATGAACCCAATAGATGGACTTCTTTGGAAGTTCTTTTACTTGTTAATATTGTAGACCACTATCATTAATATCATTATATTATTATGAGATGATAATCTAGTCATAGACTTCGATGTTACACTAAATTAGTCCCAAAATCTCTTCATCTGTTATGTTTGCAAGATTACTATAGTGTAATCTGCACAATTGTACACAATTGCAAACCAAATACTTTATCAGAAATTCAAAATATGTATAGCCAGATATGATGCGTGCAGATACACATTCTTGAATCATAGAATGCATATATATGCAATATGTATAAGTTATGAAGACACGCAACAGTAGGGTTTGAATCTAGCAACCAATATACATTACACAAGTTCAATATAAACCATTATTGCACAGCGTAAATTTATACATAAGCATAATCATAATTAGGGTTTGTATTGTGTGGCTCTGATACCACGTGTAGGATTTCTAAGGAGTGGTTTGTATGCATGCTTAGGGTTTCGATGACTAAGAGTAGTCACTTACTGGTATTTGAAGACATGGTTATCAAAGATAATATTTGTCTTCTCTTCTCATGGTTACGTAATGGATCTCTGAACTCTCAATGGAAGAAGTTCTTGCAAGTGATTGAAATCACACACCCGAGACCAAGACCAGATATATATTATAACCTATCCTTCCATTAAAAATGTCAGTTACAAGCTGTTTTTCATTCTGGTAATTGCCTCTTAATTCAAATAATTAGTTTCTTAAGTTTTCCCTCTCATATTGACATTTATCCGGTGTGTGCCACTCTTTCAAGTCTTTTGAATACTACCATAATGTTCATACAGTTGCACCACAATATATACTGATGCAGCACACTTATTTGGGATTCCTTACAGAAGATCGAGGAGTATAGTGCAAAAAATCATCAAAATCAAAGTTAAAATATCAATTAAATAGTGATGACGTGGTTCTAACCGTCGAAGGATTTCATCATGTTACCTAATCCCTGAAAGTTTGTTTAGATAATTTTTAGTATATGTGATATCGTACTATTAAAAAAAGTGTGACGGTTGGATCGTGTAATTAGTTTCGTATACAGTATAACCCATCAACACAATAAATTCAACAAACACTTCAAGTTTATTCATTTATTCTTCTGGGATCCAAGAGTGTAGTTACAAAAAATCATCAAAATCGAAGCTAAAATAATTGTTAAATCGTTATGATACATTTCTAACCGTTGAAGGATTTTGCTGACTTAAAGTATATACCAACTACTTTGCCCCTTGGATTATCGGAATTAATTTTGCAGACTGCAAAAATCAACAAAGGAATTAAATATATAAAAATGTCCCTCAATTTTCCAAACGAAATATTTCATTGCTCAACGAACTGTAAACCCAAAGCCTAAAACCCTAAATCTAAAAATAAATCTTGGTCTGAAGAAACTTTAAGAGTTCTTTGTGCCGCATGTGGCATACTATGTGCTAATTTTTTTCCCTTGGCGCGAATACTTTGCCCGATGGCTCTTACTTTGCCCGTTAACCTGATTTTGTTAGGCCAAAGTCTTTGGAAAAACCAAAACGTTGACTACTTTTGCTCGACCAAATGTTTTATTCTGTTGGGTAAAGTGGCAACAGAATTGTCTGGCCAAGGGCACTAGTCTGCTGGACTGCCAAGACATGAATTGTATGGCCTTAAGCCTGCTGGCAGTGGTGACGTCAGCCTTGTGGCAGACTGCGGCCAGCCACGTGTTGTGCCCAAAGCCGAACGGCTCCATTTTCGTGAGCCACAGCAGTTGGAATTTCAACGGTAAAAAAAATTGAAAAAATGTTGACACAATTGATTTTTTTATAAAAAAAAAAAAAAAAAAAAATTGGAAATTAACAACCAGTATTAATCGAAGGTAAAAAATCTTTAAAATCCAAACAATATCATTTTTTTCCATAAATACCCAACTATCTTCTTTATTCCTCACACCATAACTCAACATTATTTTAACTACAATCTCCTATATTTGTTTTCTAGGGGCATCAATAATACTTTCTTTCATTATCTGAAATAATTGGAGTACAAAATAGGGTAAATTACATAGTAGCTCCTCAGGTTTAAGGTCTATTACAACCCCATACAACATCTTTAAAATATTTCATTTTCATACCTCATGTACTATTTTATTTCAAAATAATACATCTGTTACATTTTCCATCTATTGATCCGTTAAGCGATGACGTGGCTGCCACATTTGTGCCACATGGCAAAATAATAATTTTTTCTAAACCTAAATTTTCTAAATTAAAAAAAAAAAAAAAACCGAAACCTTATCCCCATCTTTGTCCTCTCTTCTCCCCGCAACCCCCAAACCCTAATACCTTATCCCCCCTCCTCCTCTCTTCTCCCCCATTTCATCTTCTTCCCCCTGCAACCTAGAGAAAGAAAAAAAAAAAGAAAAAAAAAAAAGCCTTTCAGTCCTCCTCCTCCTCCTGTCTTCCTTCCCGATCTCCATCTTTTTTCCCCTGCAACCCAAAAAATAACTCTCACTATTAATAGACCTTAAACCTAAGGGTCTACTATGTAATTTACCCTACAAAATAACTCTCACTATTTTCTCTTTTTTCTCTAGCTTGGCTCACTAGTATTTTCTCCCGCATACCTCTTCTTTCTTTTCTCTCTTCCTTTCCTTTTTTCTTTCCTTTCCTCTATATGTTTCTCACTTCTCATCTTTCTTTTGTTCTTCAATCTTTTGTAGGCAAAATGTCTAACAAACCTACCAAACCTACTCTTTTTGACAATTTTGTAAAGGTGTGGTCATACTTAATTGCTTAATTATGACGATGGGTATTCACACCTCCATTTACAACACTCCCCCTTGGATGCCCATATCAATATCGGTAGCCTTGTTAAAACCTTGCTACGAAAAACTTGGTGGGAAGAATCCTAGTCAAAGGAAACACTACTACAAATTTTTACATACATGACGCATTTTATGGGTCATGTTAGAAGTTTAATGACGCAAGGGTTTAGCGTCATCTTTGTGGGTGTCATTAAAGATATTTTTTATGACGTTGAAAGAGTGTCATGTATTACTTTTAAGGACGCCCAACAAGCGTCATTAAATTAAGAACTTGTGTCATCTATTACCATTTAAGACACGGAATAAGTGTCATAATCATAGGAATGAGCATCATGGTATACTAATCATGACATACGCATAGTGTCATGTATAGTTTTTAGAGACACCTAACAAGCATCATTGAATTAAAAAAGCGTGCCATCTATTTCAACTGGAGACGCGGAATATGTGTCATAAACAGAGGAATAAGCGTCATGGTATAGTAAACATGACATCTGTATAGCGTCATGTACTATAGCACTCCAACGTCATTGAATATTAGCAACGACACACAAAGCGTGTCATAAACAATTCAATACATGTCCTGAAATATGTATGATGACATATATAAAAAGACTTAACATAATTCATCCAAGAAGCAAGATATTAAATTAAACAGTATTGCTTCATAAATTTGTAATTCATCCACTACCAAAGTAATACAAAAGATAATATAATGTGTAGAGTTTCGTACTAAAATAAAACTATAAGTTCACTTAATTTAAAATTTCACAAACTAGCTAATCTAGTGTTTCATCTATTGGGATGAAGTCATCAACATACTTAGCCCACTTTATTCTTAATGCATCAATTTCCTATTGAGTGTATGTAGCTTTTTCTTTGAACTGCAACAAATCACAACCAAAGAGAACATGTTACGATAAAAACTAATTTCAATCATTAACTAATAAGGAAATGGTCAATTAGCATCAACTAGCCCAGAAAGAACAAGGGCTCTCTACTTGTATTTTTCGCTAATGTGTTTTTTTTTTTCACTCGGTATAGAGCTAATAAAACGTCAAGCGAATACACCCGCTTAAGTGCTCTTTGCAATAGTTGTACTGACCTTGGTAATAATTGAGTAGTTCGGATCATCAATGATTTCCTTCATGTATTTCATCACATCATATCCACATTCTACATTTCCTTCTTGCAAAGGGCACTGCATATAAAAATAAAAAAGTATAAAATGTAAGTTAGTCAGATTAATTTAAAGCAGTCTCCACAACACACACGCACAGCAGAAATGCAAAAATAAAAACATATAAACAAAGTACTTTAAAAGGAAGTAAGATACCATGACCATAACAATTCAAATAATCATTTCCACATATCGTTTGGCATAACATTTCAGTTTTTGTGCTCCTAGATACAAAACGCAAATAATTGTCGGCAACATATCCATACATAGTCTGGTCCCATCCAGTACAGAACCTATCAGCATAAAGTAGCAAATACTCTTTCATTTCCCCTGATGGTATCATTTTGTTAATGCAATGCCAAAAAAGACCTTTTTCATATGATTATCCTATGGAAAATTAAATTAATTAATAATCGCTACTTAAAATAGCCAAAAAGAACAAATACTACAATGACTATGTACCTTGAAATGCTTCTTGATATCACTTTGTTTTTCGTTTGAATTTGCAATTTTATCCATCTTTTCCATGATGTTCAAATCCGATATTTCCTGCATATCCTTTTGCTTGACCTAAGAAAAGTAAACTTAAATTAACATTGCTACTTATTATAGTTAAGAAGAACGAAAGTTGCATGACTAGTACATACCTTCATAGCTTCAATCTTATCCATGGTTTTAGTATTCTTGTTAACCTTTTGTTTCGCTCTCTTCTTAGACATGAATTCCGGCACATCGTCATATTTCACTCTCTTCTTAGACATGATTTCCACCAAATCACCATGTTTCACTTTCTCAGTAGATGTTTCATTTTTTTCTTTCTTTGCTGTGCAACTAGCTTTCTTAGAAATATGATTGGACTGTACCACATTAGATTGGACCAACTCTTGCATCTTGCTCAACTGATCTGGAGTTAACAAAGAAGCAATCAAATTGAACATCTTATTTAACTCCTCAATGTGTAAACTTTGCTGCTCCAAATGTGTTTGCATCATTTGTTGTTAACTCGATTGAGTTTTGCATCTTGGAGTCTTGAAGTACATTTTATGACTGACGCCAGTTCCAACACCTCTTACACCACCCGAATATTCAGGTGTTTCCAAAGCAATTGTCAATATATCATTACTACCAGACGTTGGTAAAGTCCTATCTTCAATGGCCTTAGATACTTCATCCTATAACAGTTGGCGTTAGTATGAAATACATCAATTAAGTATCTTTCCCAACCTTACAGATACAACTTACCATTTTATCAGCGCGTACTTTCACCATCTCATTCGTATAGTTTCCCTTTTTATCAACACGCCTAAGCTTCCAAAGCATTGATCGGTCAATGTCACCAGTGATTCCATAAGCTGATTTCTATTTGGATGAACGTATCAAAATTATATCAGATAGTTTTGATTTGATGTTACCACATTTTAGGCACGGACAACGTATGTAGTTAATATCAGTAGCATGAAGCATTGCATAATTCAAAAAGTTTTGAACCCCTTAAAAATACATTTGTGATCTTCTATCCATAGACATCCAAGATTTATCCATTCTAAAACAGTTATATTGATTGATATTAGAATAAAACATATAACGAGATTGCATGCGGGCACAATATATAAACTGTTGCAAGCTAAAGATAAAAAACAGAAGTAGAGCTTATGAGGAGTTTTATCAAACACGTGGTATGCTATAAACAGAAGCAGAGTTTATGAGGAGTTTTATCGAACCCTCGGAGTGCTATAAACTGAAGCATGTGCATGCGCAGTATACTACAATTGCTTAAGTGGATTAATTAGAGCATTGGACAAGATCAACCAATCTCCACCAATCATATTAATTACTTGTATATATATGCATGGGGCGGGGGGTCTCTTTATTCTATATAAACAGCGTTACACACACACACACACACACACACACACACACTCACGCACACGCACATAAATATGTATATAAAATCTAGAAAACCCATAACCATTCCAACAAACTTACCTTACACAATTAGGTTTTGAGTGAAATTTGGGGGAAACAATCAATCTGGTTGATGAAGACTGTGGGCGTCCCAGAGAGACAGAGAGAGCGAGAGAGAAAGAGAGGGAGAGATAGAATGACAATGAGTCTTCCTAAATCCAAGCGATCTGTTGTTCTTCTAGAAAAATCCAGAAACCCTACATTCCTAAATTAAAATTAAAACCAGAACAAAACAGAAATCACTCCAGAAACAAAGGCGAGAAACAGAGAAATCAAAAGCAGAGCAGAAAAATTACCACAAGCAGAGGACGCGACGGGAGGAAGGTGAGGAGGAGCGGAGGGAATCGGGGTTGGAACTGCGGAGCGAGAGAGAAAGTGAGGGAGAGACAGAAAGAGAGGAGAAGGAGAGCTTTGATCTTTCATTCTCTATCTGGGAGTTGGCTAAGAGGGGGGGTTGGGTAGTGGAGTGAATGAGTCGTGAGGATTTAGGAAGTTGTGAGAAACTTGCAGGATCTTCGCTCTTCTTTTTTATAAATCCTTCCCGTTTGTTTTTTTTAAGTTACGTCATCCATTTATTTTAATAACGTTTTAATAAAAAAATGTCATTAAAAATTTTAATAAGTGTCATGAAAGCTCTATTTTGTAGTAGTGAAAAAGAGTTCAACATGCATATGTCCAGGATGCTCCCCCTGATAAGTATCTCTTCCTGATTTGTATTCTTCAATCTAACTGATAACTAAGTCAACGTAATCCGATATTATGCATGATAGTTGGAGTGTTTGTCTCTGAAGGTAGATCACATGCGCTCCAAATTTTAATGGACCACAAGTATTAGCCAAATATATTCATGACTAGCTTCATAAAGATATGTATTTCTGAGAGATATGAAGATGCAACAACAAATGTTTGCTTCCTTGATTGTTGTAGGATCAATCTATTTCCATATGTAAACACAAATCCTTTATGTGAGTGATAGGTATGCACACTACAGAGATATTCAAATTTTGCTTGCCCAATAAGACCACAATTTTCGGTTAGTTAATTGGAATAGAACAAGCACATGTCTATAATTTCCTGGAGATATCAATAGATAAACTTTACTTCATTCTAATACCCATATATCAGTATCGTGCTTCACGAGAAATGTAGCGACCGATTCAATGTATAATACAGTAAGGCACATACTTCACTAAGATATGGTACTTCTCGACCAAGTATCAATTCATCATTTCCCTCACAAGGATGAATGATCTTTCTTAGTGCCTAAAATTTAGTTAACCATTTAAGTGTTCAACTCAAGATCTTCAAACCACATGGTTTTTAATACCATAAACCTTTCGGTGGATAAGAATTCGTTTTGGCATATTGTTCGATCTGTAGCTTGAGACAATATTCTTTTCAACATAGTATAATTTTTCTAGACTATTCCGGAGTCCCAATCTAATATCTACTATTGCAAGAGATTTATTACGTTGCAACAATATTATAATGAAAACACTCACTAAGGCAATTTATACCATCTACTGGTATAGAGTAAATAATTTATGCTTTACCCTCCCAGGGATTACTTTAAGCAATTTGAATCCTTCAGGGATTTTCTACACTTCATGTCTCATTCTCCTTTAGAATTTATACAGAGCAATTTGCTTCTATGTATACTTGAGGGATTTACTTATGGAGATATGCTTCAGACATTTCATAAAGCTTCATGTAATATATAATTCTCCATTTACATGGACAAGTTTCACAATAGGAAATCATGTTTCTAGAAGTGTATTACAATTCCAGGTTTTAATTATGAACCATGTGTCATATCATGTGAGAATATTTCACCATATTACAAATGCCCATATGTAACCTTCTAGGTTCAATATCATTGGGCGATTTGTATTGTAGGTCCATTTTTTCACATTCTTACTAAATTGTAATGGATTGCCTTTCTCCATTTTGGCCAATAATTTTTCTTTTTCGTCAATGAACAAATAAACGTGGCTCAATATCAACACAACTAATTGATCAATTTAGTTGCTACTGTAAAACCAAAATTAACATTGGTAATCATCAATTTGTGATCCCATAATTATCTTGTGCATGCGCATGCATATTTTATAAGCATTTCATTACTTTGGATATCCTTACCTCTTCAGGGGCTTTACATTATCTCTTCTAGGACAATCATATCTTCTTAGATGAATTGTTTGAAGAATTTGGACCATAACCTCCTCTAGAGCGTTACAAAACTTGGATTTTTAATCTCCACTTCTGGAAAGTTGAATTATTGGAATATATACGTCTATCGTGCTTCATGCATAAGATATATTGAAATTGTCATTCCATGGATTGTACTTTTGGGACTTGAATTTATGCAACTACTGTCATGCTTTAGGCATGCAACAGTTTAGTAGTGCCAAGTCTATGGATAGTCTTATTGAGACATCCATCCATGCGGTATCTTTGTAACTTGTTAATGCATTTGATAGTTTTTTAGTAATCGTGAAGAATGTATTACTTATACATCATCATAATGATATAAACTCCTAGAGTTTGCTGGGGCTGTGAGTAAGATCCCCATTATTAAAGTTTTGTCTTCCATTTAGTCAACTACTCATTTTCTCCCTTTGAACTTCTATGTGTTCATCGTTGATCTTTTAGCTTCAACCTCAGCCTCCTGCACAACAGAAATGGTGTGCAACGTTTGCCTTTGAATGATCCTTCAAAACATCACTTTTCGGTGACTCATCCATACTTGGCAGCTTCAGTGTAAAGAGCCAACAACATACCAATTGTTCTATGATGGTGGTGACTGAAACTCAGCTCCAACAACAGTTGCAGATGACTACTTGAGAGCAATGTAAGGTAAGAAATAAGGCAAAGATTCCAAGCAATTAGTTTTAGACCAGAAGTTTGATTTCAGATTCTTACTGATTGCATTTTTTTCTCCTTGTTCTCCAGGCAAGAGTAAGGGCTGGTTTGGTATTGCTGTGTTTGAAAAAAAACTGCTTTTGCTGTGCTGTGAGAATAAGCAGCTGTGAAATAAAGCAACAGAGTGTTTGGTAAATTTTTGGAAAAAAAAAAAAAAAAAAAAAAAAAAAACAGTATTATAGTGTTTGATAAATTTTTATGTAAAATAGTTGTGACTGTGTGAAATGATCAAAAAGGGTATAATACTAGATGTGTCATTAATTTAATTTTCTTAATAAATAAAGGTGAATTACTAAATATACTTTATTTTTTTCAAAACACAACAATACCAAACCAGCCCTTCAATGGCACTTATGAACAAAAATGGTTTCTAAAGAAGCAAAATCTCATACCAAACTGAAACCTATCTTGTTATCCAGCATTTCATACTATGATATTTTTTTCTTAACTACTTAGCGTAAGCATTTCAATTCAAGGTTCGAAGAAAAAACCCCAAATGGGATGTCTAATGTAACAAAATTAACTTTAATGAATCTCAAGATGCCATGCATCAAGTCACAACGAAGACCACCTTACACATATAGTAGAATCTAAGCATTTGGAAACTTACCAACACAACTTTGTCAAAGAAAATCGAGAATTTCATTCAGAGAAAAGAAAGGACAAGTCTCAAAACAAAACACTACACTTAACATAGAGGTATCATCCTACTCTTCTTCACTGACCACCAGGCAGCGTCTTGATAATATCCGAATCACCTGAAGATAATACCAAATGACAAAGTTAGCCAAATCGGTTTTTCACAGGTCGGCAAACAAATTGCTTAGAATGATACGAAAACTATGAAGTACTTGCATCAATGATGCTAAGGTAAGACACCCGTAAGTACTTTCCACATGTTGTACCGAGCTCAACATTGTCTGAAAACAGAACAAATGATAAGCCAGATGAAAAGATACAGGTATAGTAGGCTAACTAATTCTCATGTTATTAAAATAAAATGAATAAAAGCATAAGACTTGGGATTCTGGAGCATATATGATCACACTTATGTTATACATGGGAGCACAAAGAAATACCTAAAATACTAATCAGTAAAGGGCATTCCTATTCCATACAGGATACATATCTAGACGATAAATAAAAAGGCATTTTATGCATTCGAGAATATCAAACATAATGAGAGTAGTGTGACCTAAGAGTAACTCAACTAGACTAAGCAACAACATACTACCACAAAAAACCAATATTTCAGGGAAGGAAGATATATGTTCCTAAATCACGCAAACACAAAACAAGATGTGAATGGAAGAACTGATGAATACCCACAACGAAGTATACCGTCCAGTGAAAATCCAAGAGCCAATAGGGTAAGTTAAGATAACTAAGACAATCTTGCACCATGGACTAATCGACACAATGAGATAAGTTGCAACATCTAACAGCCAATATATATCCCATTAATCTATACCTTCTACGTACCAGCAATCACATAACAGTTAAATAGCTACATCCCTATCCAATAAGATTGAAAAAGAGTATCTATCAAACTACAATGAGGAGTGGGGACAACAAATTGTCCCTCAAATGGTCTTATTTGAGGGACATACATATGTGAAACACATTGGACAGGGAGCAGTTTAATACATTGACAATAGAGCAAACATCTTTAGGTATTTGAGGTAAAACATTTGCATGACAATACTGCTATGGTGCTACCCAAATCGAGCAATGTAATATATTTATCTAACTATAAAGGATTATCATGGCCTCTTTACACATACAAACAACTACAGAGGTGCCCCTCAAGGATTATCATGGCTCTTTACACATATAAACAACTACAGAGGTGCCCCTCAAATAGAATATATATTGGCTTAAACCGATATGCAGAGAAACCTTCTAAAGGTTTCTTGATGTTTCTCTGGAAAGCCTTACAAGATTTGACTTTAATTATCCTCATGGTTCCTCCACAAACCCTAATTTTTTCCCCAATTAAATTTTTCCACAAACCATACCACTTTCCCCAATTAATTTTTTCCCAACCTTCCATCCCCAATTTTTTTTTTCCGACACCCATACACTCATCCCTTTGCTCTTCCCACCCATCTTTCACTCACTCTCCCATCCCCAAATTCTAAATCCAAAAAAATAAATAAAAAAATTTAGACAAGAGAAGCTTACCAGAGGAAGGACGCCGAGCCAGAGAACGAGAAAGATAAATGGCTTCTTTCAGATCTGGGTCAAGAGGTCGTCAAGGTTCGAAAATGGCGTGCGAGGGTGAAAGTGTGAGGAAGGCAAGAGAAACGAGGGTAATGTTGGCAAATTGAAAAATTTGTTAAACCGATTTATTGTTCATCCGTGTTTTTCAATAAGCTGGTTTTTTGAAGCTGCTTTTTGCAGCTTTAGATTTTTGGCTTTTTTCATCCTAAACTTTGAAATAAAGCTGGCTTAAGTGTTTACCAATCACCAAATACTCTCCCAACTTTTTTTTTATGCCCACTTTTTTTTTTTTAAATCACCTCAGTACCAAACCAAGGCTAAAGGCAAAGGAAAATACAGGGAAAAGCATGATATGAGATACTTTTGCTCTTGAAGAAAACAGTAAAAGACTTTGATGCTAATGTAAAACTTCTTAATCAAAAATATTTTCTTACTGAGGAAATGAGTTTGGCATTTTGAGGGACTTGGTTGAAAAGGTATGCTTAGAGATGAAGAAAGCTGAGTATTTTGATAGGCTTAATTGAAGATGCATTCTCGGCAAGGAAGAAGAGTTAGACTTTTTTGGAGCTCTGCCTTGCCATAGAGGACGGAGGTCGACATATATAGGGATTTCCCAATAGCAAGTAGTGGTGCTATTGGGACCATCTCCTTCACGCTTGTCGGCAATAGTGGTGTAGTTGGAATAGTAAAATTGAAGCGTTTCAACTTTGTAGGAGATATTTTAACAGAGTTGTCCTTGATATCCAGAAAGCTGAGATTGCGTCTGAGAAGTGCCTATGAACTTTGTTCAGGAAAATTCAGCTTTTGAAATTCAGAGAGCGGGGTTTCTTCGATTTTTGAACAAGTAGCCCTGTTGCCACTTCTTTTATAAAGGCATCAATTGTATCCAAAATGCACGCTCGGAAAGTTGCATATCTATGAAAACTGCTTCTAATGTATTCCTGAGATTTCACTTTATCTGATTTCCTTTTCTTTCATCTTCTTTGAAAATGGTTTGCCCATCTAACTGATAGGAGCATATTTATGTGACTTAGTTAGCTTGTTTTCTTGCATTTAGGTAGTTAGTTCTTAGTTATTTTAATATTTTCAGCTATTTTCGTGTGTTTGTAGGTCCAAAACGGTTAAAGAGGCAAGAAAGTGCATTTTGATGCATTTTGGAGCAGTTTTGGGCATGGAATGGATAGCATATGCATGGAGCAAGGTGGATGGACGAAATTGAAGACCAAAAGAGGCTAGGAATGTGTTAAAGAGATGAACGAAATAAATTCAAGACAAAGGAGGACAAGGAACCCAGCAAGAAAGAGGAAAGTTAGCCAAACTTCCTTGTTTTGTCCTTAAACCTTTCCTAATCCTAATCTACCTAGGTTCCAGCTACAAAGAGGGTTCCCAAATACATTAGGACACCTAAATATAGGATTCTAGAAGACCTAATCCCAGTTACAAAGGGTGTTGCACCTTCCTTCCTAGAACACCTTCCTTGCCGTGCAAGGAAATCACCTTCCCCTTTTTCTTTCTATGTTGCCGCATATCCTTTCCCCTTTCCTTTGGGATTCTGCATTTAATTACCTTTTCCTTGTGGATTTAGGGGTAAAATCTGTTAACCAAAATAAATTAGGCCTTGCCCTTCCTCTCCCTATAAATAAAGCACCTTGCAGCAGCCTTTGGGACATTCCTCAACCTAATCCGCACCATCCCTCACATCCACTCACCACAATTCACACATTCAGCCATTCCTCAATACAATTCATCACTTAAACCATCACCCACACCTTGTGCCACAACAAAGAAGAAGAAGGAGGACCATTGGACGTTCTTAGGTGTAATCATTCTTTTGTTTTCAATGTTTAAGTTTAATTATCTTTGTTTTGCGAACATGAGGAGCTAAACTCGTTTTAGGTAGGGGAAATTCAAAGCCATGAACATATTTGCAATATGAATTGATTACTTCCAGTTGTGATTTCATAAATCGTGAATGCAATTTACTTAACTGCTTGATTGATAACTTATTCTTGTATGTGGGTTAAGGGTACACACTTAGTTTGCATGCATGAATTTGAAGCTAAAATATAAGGGAATTTCACCTAATCGTTATGAACTTATATTTGCAAGTAGTGGAGGTCGCTAGTCACGATCGTGTTAAGTAAATTCCTGGCAGGAGTATCATGCAGTTCATAGTTACGAATGCCTTGTCAATGCTTATGATTTTCACAGAGCTTAATGATCTTTTCTTGTATCTCTATTATGCAGTTCATGTAGGGAACTTGAGAAGAAGAATTTGGTTGTCGGCACAGAGTCCAATTCAATGAATTTAGGAAAATCTGAAGGTTAATTAGTGCAGTTCACGGTTAATCTAGGGCATTGAGGTTCATGGTTTATCGGAAGAACAACTGGAAATCAATTTGTATACAAGTGTGTCATGTGTGGAGAAGGACCCTCTAGCTAGCCAATCACCATTCAATTCACCCTAATTTCATGCAATCTTTGTTTAACTTCACAATCTGCTTGTTTTTAGTTTAATTTCGTCAAAACCCAATCCCCCTTTACTTTGTTGTGTCAACTTAGTTAGAATCTGCCCAATTTTGTGTCTTTTAGTATTTTGAGTCAAAAGCAAATCAATTTTTGTCCAAAGTCATTCTTAGTTTCTGTTTTGAGTCAATTTAATTGTTTTGTGCTGTTTTGAGTCTTTCTAGTTTGTTTTGAGTTTTTTTAGTCTAGTTAAGTGTTTTTAAGTTTAGTTTTGTGATTTTGAGTCAGTTTTGAGTAGATTAGCAATCCCTCCTTATCCCCAGCCTAGAACGATCCCTACTTACATATATACTACAATTGTCAGGGTTTAATTTGTGTGCTAAGCTTTTATCACATCACTGGCCATTGTTTTTATTTGAATGTTGCGGAAGATGTAGATGTGCCTTTTTAGGACAATATATGGTGTACATCCTTCTTATTCTCTAATGATCCTCTTACGGTTGGGGAATCTATGATGAAGAATGATATAACTGCCACAGTAGTAGCTAAGAACCTTCTCATTCCCAAAAATAAAAGAATACTTTCAAAAAGATCTGACGAATTAATTGTTCAAGACTCATTAGCTTTCAGTATTCAATGTGCAAGTCCTGTAACCAATAAGGGCTAATGTCTACTTGCTTGAACTTGCAAAGTTGAATCACTAATTGCTGAGGTGGCAAGCTTTAGACATCAAATTACAGGGCTCAATCAAGAAAATAGAGAGTTGCACATACTTGCAAATAATTATTTGACAAGCATGAAGAGAAAGCTCGACCAGCTGCAGGAATCCGAAAGTTGGATTCAAAAGGACTGCCAGAGGTTCAGGGCTCTATTTTAAAGGTACCCATTGCCTCCACTGTCTGGATTTCTACCAAGTACTGAGGTTTCAAACGATCAACCTCTGGTGCCTCCTCCTTCTGGAGTTCTGCTAAGTACTGAGGCTTCACATGAACAATCTTCAATGTCTCCCCTTTCTGGGATTCTGCCAAGTACTGAGGCTTTACATGAGCAACCTTTGTGAAAGCTTCCTTTTTTTTCTTTTTTGTTATAGTTGTAATTCATGTGTATGCACGAGTATGTATAGAAAAGTTCCCTCTCTTCTGGTTTTTTACATGTTTGAAACTTCTGGTTCAAATTGTTAGATATAGGAGACTATGGAAACTTCTGGTTCCATTAATATGCATTAAAGAAGAAATGATGGAAACTTCTGGTTCCATAAATAGGATCAAGTGAGCTTTTAAGCAAATATGTTTTTGTTTGGGCCCAAAATAACATTGGGCCGAGCTCGGGATCACACTTGGCCCAGTGCCTTCTCAAAGGCACTGTGGGCTAATGCCATAGGCCGCAGGGTTGGGTCAGCCGAATTTTATTAGGAGTGGGAATGATACGGATAAACATAGGAGAATGTGATAAAGATTAGATGGTCGAGACCTGTTGGGAAAAAGAGTCCCGGGTGAGCCATGATACGGAAGTGAATTTAGTCCATTGTTGGGGTAGATTCAAAGTCCTAATTGAAATATGGTTGGCCGAATCCTGATTGGATTAGTGGAAGAAATCCTAGTCTGAGTAGGGTTCTAACTCAGCTACGAGCGGGATTGTTGCCCTATAAATACAGAAGCATGGAGGGACGAGAAGGCCCCCCCCCCCCCCCCCCCCAAAATTCAACACATAAACTGCCCTACGCAAATTCTCGCTCTACACGAAATCTCTCAACAACCTTGAGATTTTTATTTTCTTTTGTTCGCCGACACACCTTCAGTTTGGATAAACAGCACTGTGAAGGCAACCGGTGACATCTTCAATTTGGATAAAAAAACAGTGTTGCCGTAGAATCAGCCAACCGCGGAGTATCTTCAGTTTGGATAAATAGCATTGCGTCGAGGCCGACTGGTTACCTATCCAAGTCTCGGCCGAGAAGGATTTCCGAATCCTTATCGACGGATGTCATCTCATTAGCCTTCCCAGCGAAGTGAGGTGTTACTAATTACTTGGCTCGGCACATCAAACGCTGAGTTGTTTTATGATCGGATACTCACGAGTTAGTTTCATAGTTCGGCATTTCGACAACCGAACCACTTTCACCATCAAGACGTATATCTATTTTGAGTATCTGTGTCCTTACACTCTGTTGTCGATTCGGCGTGCTTATACCCTTACAAATCTAATCACTGTGTCTGAGTCCGGCACCGACGATTCATGAACTTCGCAGAACTAGCAGCCTTGTCTTCAGGCTCTAGAACCCAAAGGCCGAGGCGTGTTCCTTCCTCGGCCGCAGTCGCGAGATTCAGAAGTCAGTAGCGCTCACAACGCAGCATCAACAAATTCTACTCACCAATCGAGCTCGGCCGTCGAGTTGGCACGCCCCGCACATCACCGAATGACGTAGTTAGCTCATTAGTTACTCGGTCTGCGTGCCACGTAGGCTTGGTAGTTTTTAGGGTCAACATTTTGG
Organism: Cotoneaster glaucophyllus; assembly: GCA_036320875.1. NCBI lineage: Eukaryota > Viridiplantae > Streptophyta > Magnoliopsida > Rosales > Rosaceae > Cotoneaster > Cotoneaster glaucophyllus. Next base: position 16,560,907 of record CM070060.1, read on the forward strand.
AACGCCAAGTGGGACCAAGTGCTAAATCTACGAAGTTCATGACCGTTGAGACACGGTCAGTAACAAAGAAATCAACCATGGGAAAATTGGCCACTACAAGTTAGAACCCCATTTCCGAAGGTTCGTCAAGGGCATAGACCACCGCTGCCGTGACACTCGAGGCGTCAAAAGGGACATGACAAGAGAGGGAGACGAGTTTCAGCGAGCCGCCTCGAGATACGGGGATCCTCGCAAAGGTAACAAAGGGAGCCGTGATCGAAGGCATAGTAGAGGACTGTGAGGAAGACAGTGATGACACTTCTAACCCACCAACCAGGTCGTTTCTCCGGCAATGGCTTGAAGAGCAATCTCGGCAGTTTGAACAGATGTTCAGTCGAGAGATAAAAGGGATACTCAAAGAAGTACGTGGTCAAAACACCATGCACACGAGATTGCTCGAGGCTTTGGTTAGCAATACCCAGAATATTGGCTATTCTGACCGATCCAGACAACCTATTCCAAAGAATAATAGGAAAACTAATGAAAAGTGCTTGAAAACTTTGAGTTTTAACGATAAGGACAAAATAAAGGGTAAAGTGAATAATACCAGGTTTGACTTTTTAGTGTAAAAATGTAGTTTTTCGTTAAAGTGAACAGTACCGCGGACTTTTCGTTAAAACTCCCAAGAATAATCCCATATCAGTGTTATCGGCTGAGGCAGGATTCGCTCGGCTCAAAATGATCGATCTGGACAAAAGAGGTGGATCAAGCAGCCGGATAGATGACTTTGATCAAAGTGCAGAAACGATGTTCGTGGACATGGTTGAAGTTCAGAGAATGATTGATTCAGCCCTGAAGAAGGGGCCGAAATTCCCAAAGTTCATCCATCCATATCCGGCTTATGTGGAAAAATTTGAATATCCTAAAGGTTTTAAAATCCCAAACTTTAGCCTCTTCGCTGAAGAATCATCTCTGTCCTCATTGGAACACATCACCCGCTTCACTGCACAATGTGGAGATGTTAATAGTGACTTCCATAAGTTACGACTATTTAACTTCTCACTGACCGGCTCGGCGTTCGCATGGTACATCAACCTCCCACATAATTCCATTCAAAGTCGGGAAGAACTGGTCGAGAAGTTCCATGAGCAGTTTTATCGGCCACGGATGGAAATGTCGGTCTCTTCGTTGGCCAGAATGGCACAAGTATCCGACTAATTGCCGATGGATTATCTTACGAGGTTTAAGTCAGCCAGGAATTGGTGCCGAGTACCTCTACCTGAAGTTGAGTTTGTCAGACTCGCACTTAATGGTTTAGACGTGGAATACAAAAAGAAATTCCTGGGGGCGAACTTCTGTGGCATGTACAAATTAGCTCAACACATCGAGCAGTACGACTATTTGCTCCGCGAAGAGAAAGCTTTGAAATCCCCATCCCGAGGAACCATCTATAAAAATCCCACGGTTAGCTATGCCTCGGCCGAACCTGAAGAGTATGCCAGTATAGACGCGGCCGAGATAGTAATCGACAAACCATATATATGCAAAGCATTGACCCATGTCAATCCTAAGGATACCAAGGTTCGGTCGACGTCTGAAGAAACTGCCATGAAGATATCGAAAGCATATACGTTCGATATTACTAAGGCTGACGCCATCTTTGACCAATTGTTACTTACCAAGATTATAAAACTTCGGTCGGGGCATAACATTCCCAAGGCCGAAGAGCTGAAGGGAAGGACATATTGCAAGTATCATAATTCGAACAAACGCACGACAAACAACTGCGTCATGTTTCGGGATGCCATCCAAAGTTGGATCGATAATGGAAAACTTAAATTCCCAGAGAAGAAGATGGGCGTTGACGCTGACCCTTTCCCTACAGCGACAATGGGCATGGTACATGCTCATTTACCTAGGGATAAAGGAAAAGGAAAAGCCGAGTTCGTTTCAATGTGACATGTCCCAAAAAAAAGCTCTCAACCACGACTCAAAATTGATTTGTTCTCAAATGCGCCACCCCAAGATTCAGTTGGACCGGCCATCGTCGAATCCATGTCAAGTTCTAGTGCCGAAGAAACTAATGGATCCACAACCCTGTGTAGTCGGTGCAAAGCAGACGCTTCGGTCAAACCAAGAGAATGGCTGCGGCAGGCAGAGACACCACAAGGGCGCTCAGCCACGGTGACACCCCAAAAAATGCCTGCCACGAGTCCACGTAATACAATCTTCAACAGGCTTGGTCCGCAGGATGCTAAGCCATCTTCAGCTAGATGACGCCTCGACTTCGACGCACCATTCTACAACGAAGACTATTATGCCCACAATTCCAGCAGCTCGAGCTCTTCTGCAAACCAGAAAACCTTCAAACCCCCTGAACCACGAGATCAGTGTTGGTATACCTATCATTCTCCCAAAGGCGTGTACACCGCACTGTCCAAATCATAGAAGCGTCGGCGCCAAAGAATAGATTGCTTGGCCCGCCGACGAGCAGCCAAGGAGACTTCGGCCCCCAAGTGGCAGCTGAAAGAAAAAGTCGGCAATGAGGACGGTCGGCAAAACCCGACCATTATGATAGAGTTAGTCCAAGGTAAGCAGCCAGTCGATCATGCTTTCGAGACCACATTTGAGGAAGCCGAAAAGCGGATCAAACTTCTTATTCTGCCCGGGGAAATGAAGGCACGTCTTGAGCATTTTAGGAGGGAAGCCGAGGGCAAGCTTCCCCCATTACCCATGCAGGAACCTTTGATCAGGGTCCGACGGAACCTACATCCACCATTCCTCGGAGAGGCTTTGTAGTACATGCGAGAGTTTCATAAAAAGCATTCGGCTAAAGATTTATACTGTTTGTCGAAAGCATGTCAAGATACGATCGACCTTGTACGAACCTGTTAAGATGCTGAACGAATCATTTAGAAGAATTCGAATCTCGGGTTGAAAGCTAGATTCCAACACATACGTGAAGATCGAGTCCTCGGCTTTGATGTCGATCCATATACCGATGTCGACCCAACTGAACTTCTGTTTTCTCTTGAAGATCTTCAATATTTACGATACCATTTTGAAGTATTTTCAGCCGTTTCTCTCTTTGGCCTTACGGCTGACGAGACAAGGCGCGTCACGTGGTTAAATGCTTATCTAGACATCAGGGACGCCCGTATCATGTATCAAGAACAAGCTCATATGACGGCTCAAGTCCCAAACCCATTTCCGGATCCGGAGGAACCAAAGACCTGTGAACAGGAAAAAAGAATCCTTGCAGACGCACCAGAACATGCTCCAGTAGCAGTCGAGACGGTCGACGCAGACACACTCCACACGAGTCCAAAGGAAGAGAATCTAGAAGACGAAGATCCAGAAGAAGAGGAACTAACGGAGGAAGATCATGACCCGATGTGACCTTCGATCCTCGACAACATGGAAATTAGTATGGTCCACGTCTTGCCTGCCGATTTTCAATCAAGCACATCCTAACCAAGTTTCTTAGATGGCGACGTAGTTGCCGAAGAAGCTACTCAAGTCGACTTCGTCACTACCACCGATGTCGAGTCAACGACAAAAGATGACAACCTTAAGGCAGCTTGAGCCGAATTGTTTCCTCGCTCGTCATCGGCTAATCTCCGTCATCTAAAGCCATTGTATGTTACAGCCCACATCGAAGGATATCCGGTCTCCAAAATTTTCGTTGACAGTGGGGCTACTGTCAATATCATGCATGTGACCATCATGAAGGCCTTGCATCGCTCTAACAACGAACTTATCCCATCAGGAATCACCATGAGCAGCTTCGTAGGGGACAAATCCCAAACAAAAAGAGTACTCCCGTTAGAGGTGAGCATCGTAGGTCTCAACCACATGACTATCTTCTTCATAGTCGACTCGAAGACCGAGTACAATGCATTGCTCGGTCGAGATTGGATTCATCAAACAAGCTGTATCCCTTCATCATTATATCAAGTTCTCATATTTTGGGACGGTAAGTCAGTCGTGGTACATCCGGCAGACACCCAACCCTTTGAAGCTAACATGATTCAAGCACGGTACTACGACGATCACGTGGGCTACAGCACTCTACAAGGGTTCAATGATGAAGGACGACCGACTCGAATTTCGATTCAGAAAGCTATCGAGGTTGGCACCGAAACTGTTCATCAGAATTCGGCGAGACTCGAGTTGGCTAACTTTGTTACCGATCCTGATGTCTGACACCAGTCAAGCCAGACACCGAGCCGCGGTTTCATCGATTATGGAACGACTGCTGGCTCATTGGTATGCAATTTCCAAACAGTCAACCTCGTGGAGTTCCTTGCCGAAGGAGATAACGGTCATGTTCTCTCTCTCGATAACATTCAAGCTTCTCCAGTCGAGCTCGAAGACAATCGGCCTCAAGTTAAAGACCCATTGGAAGAAGTGAATGTTGGAACGGCCGATGATCCTCGACCATTATTTATTAGTTCTTTGTTACCTCACCCTATCAAATCTGAGCTTTGTAAGTTACTTCGCGAATTTAAAGATTGTTTCGCTTGGAGCTATCATGAGATGCCTGGTCTCGACTGAACACTTGTCGAGCATGAATTACATATCAAGCCTGGTTGCAAGCCCTTTCGTCAACCCCCTCGGTGATTCTCGACCGAAGTACAACTCGGTATAAAAGATGAACTTGTTCGTCTCTTAAATGATCCTTCTCGAAAAGCCGGAATTGCATCTCCAATGAGTTGTATCACGTTTAACACGGAAAAATTAAATTGAATCAATAGCATGTAGATCAATTCAATAAAATAAATTAATTAATCATGAAAAGAATGATTAAAACGTAATACTCCTCTAATTGAATATCAAACTCTCTTTAGCATCGCGTCAAGAGCGTGCTGATAACGTGTTGTAGGCATAATTTACTGAACAATTATGGAGGCCAGAGAGAGGGAAAGTGCGGCATAGAGAGAGAAAAGAGAGATGTGTAATTGTGGGGTGTGTTCTATTCCACTCCATTGTGCCTTTATTTATAGTAGTAGGGAAGGTTAATTCCTTACCCTTTTAGGATTACAACTATTAATCAACTCCTAATAGAAATATAAAAGATATTCCTAGATTTACTAGGATTTACACAATCACATTCATAATCTAATAGGACTGCAACAATTTCTTAATTCTTATTTATATATTATCAATTGAAATCTTGGGCAGCTTTGAAACCCATCAGTTCAAATTTTGTATTATCATTTACCAGTAGACTAATATATATAGATCATATCTCAACAAGCATCATAACCATGAGCTGCTGCATGCCTAGACTAAAATTATTTATTCAACAAAACTAGACCAAATCCCAACCGATCGAACACTTTTCTAATTGAGCGTCAAAAGCCAAACATAAGAAACCAATACAAAGCTCAATAAAATACAATAAAAATGAACCATGATCAATTTGTATATGTTCATTATTGCGTGCTATAGCACACAATTGAGAAATTTGTCGCCACTTTTAAGCTGACGTCCCACGTATATATAAGCTTGACCATTTTAACAATTCCTCCTTATTAATTGCAATCTTTGAAAACTAGACATGGTTATTGAAGTCATATACATTAATTAACAAATTAATGCTTGGTCATTAGGTTTAATTAGCCGGCTGGCCAGGCCTGCCGGCTGCTCCCTTATATATGCACCTTCATATCCCACAGCATTATTCATTCTCTTCACACCTCTACTTATAGAGTGAAAGGTCGTAAACAACTTAAACTTCGTTTTGTTAGTAAAAAGAAATATTTACCTCTATACCTGAGATCAGAGAGTTTTAAGTGTTAATAGAAATGAGGCAACCGGGAAGGTATTCGGGATTGACGATGTGTGGGGGCATATCAGGGAGAACAGGGCCCCACTCGCTTCCGTTGGCGAGGATCAAGAAGATCATGAAGAACTCTGGGGAGGATGTGAAGATGATATCTGGGGAGGCTCCAATTGTGTTCTCAAAGGCATGTGAGATGTTCATAGAGGAGCTCACTCGGAGGTCTTGGATGACCACCCTCGAACGAAAGAGGAGGACAGTGCACAAAGACGATGTAGCGTCGGCTGTCGTAGCCACTGATATCTTCGATTTTCTTGTCAGTTTGGTTTCGGGGTCGTGCTGTTCTGAAGACATCACACCGGTGGAAATTGAAACATTGGAGAAGTCATAGTTCATCTCTATCACAAATTCCCAAGAGTGTGTATGTGTACATACATTTCAATATATAATAGTATATAAATGTTTCATGTGGTAATTTTTTTTTCAGTTTAATAAAGTTTCACCTTACTCGAAGTTTCTTACGCATATAAAAAGCTATATTGAATATGTAAATTTGTAACACCATGTGGAAAAATTTCTTGTAATTCCTGCACTCTTATAATGTCTCATGGGAGTTTCGAAGACATATTTGCCCATCAAATATAAATTGGACTGAAATTTTGTTTAAGTGTGTTCAATTATTTCCAAAGGAAAGTGATTTTTTTGCACTCTTTTCACTTCTATTTACCTTTTTTTGCCTATCATATTAAATAAATTATAGAATAATTAAATAGTCAAAAATTAATAAATGTGTGCAGAAATGTAGCGGCGCGGTAACACTAGTACACTTTACATGACCGAAAGATTAAAGGATGTCATGTGGAGCTCCAATACACATAACAAAGTAAAATTAAACTTTGAATCCCTAGCTAATGCACAATAATTATTAAAATGTTATGATAAATCCGGGGTATTTCACCACTTCCGTCCAACAGTAAAGATTACAAAACTACTGAAGTGAAATAGAGGGATCAATGTTCGACAAAAAAATCAAAAAATCAAAAAAAATAAATAAATAAATAAAGGAAGGATCAATGTACATCTAAATCAAGACACATTACAAATTAAACACGCTATAAACATACAAGCCTAATTAAGTGGTAAATTATGCTGAGAAGCAGCTAAAAACAATATCAGTCCACTATTATTTTCAAGCCGCAATGCTTGACCTGGTACTGGCCGAGCTTCCCTCTCCTCACTCCTCGTTCCAGATTCAGACAGCACCATCTCTGAACTTTTCCCATTGCCATTGCCAGCAGCAGCCTTTCTTTCCATCCTTCTCCTCATAACATACTCTTCCGAAATATAAACATCCATTTCTTTTTAAAAATTTTTTTTTTGTGGATTGCAGAAATTAGAGTTCAGGTGAGGAAGTACATACAGAGGAAGAGAAAGTGGAGAGAGATGCCAATTACCATGGGCGTTGGATTGGACCCATGTTTTTATTCAAACAGGCAACAAAGCGATTCCATACTTTCTTGTAATCAAATCACCACGGTGGTGGAAACAAATGGGCGGTTATGGTAAAGTTTTGGCTTTCTTTGTGCTAGTGTGTAACGTTCGCGATGGTGGCATGGTGCATGTGTAAAGCTTCCCTTCAGGACAAGTACTGTTTTGAACCGACTAAATTTGTAGGATTCTGTGTCCTTTTTTTTTTTTAATTTTACTATATGAAGCCCCACACACTGTGAGGGTATAAATATAAAAAAATTTAAAAAAAAAGTGTAATATAAAAAGTGTTGTAAAAGAAAATAATTTGAGAGAGATGAGAATTTTATTCGAGAATTTGTTGTAATATGTTACAAGGTGAGGCATAATCACCTTTATATAGTGGTGTGGTTATCATGGAGATCACTCAAATCCCTTAATTCAATAGGGAGAATCAATCGCCAAATCAATTAGAAATGAATGGCTTATTCATTTGAGGAATCAATAGCCTAACGGTTACAACAATTAATTAAGGAATGAATGACGTATTCATTCAAAGAATCACCAATTAGTGCACAAACATAAATGTCATGCAACACTCCCTCTTGGACGTTCATGAATTGCTCAGTTCTGTAATCGCGAGAACTACATGCTAATGCCTCGTCATTATCTCTCTTAAGAAAGTGTATGCTCTTTACAGGGGCTATCCAAAAAAACCCAAGTAGGGAGAAATGCTGATAGCGTGGGAGAAAATTCGTACTCCTGGGATTTCTCCCCCTGAGAATAGCAAAACTCCTAAGGAGGACTTCCATGACTTCGAGCATGGCTCAAGTGACGTATGACCGTTACTGTCTGGTCAGAAGACCAAAACTGGTGCCTCATTAAAAACCTTTATAAGAAAAATCTAGTGATATAAAAACTTAGTGAATGAGAAAAGAGTAGACGAGCCAACGCGTTACTAGCACACGACTAGGTGCTTCTAAACATCTGCATCGACAAGATACCTTCGCTAGCTTCGAAAGCCTACGTAACCCAATACACATCTGCATTGACAAGATACCATCGCTAGCTTCGAAAGCCTGCGAAACCCAATACCTCTAAGGTGCTTCTAAAATGAGCTCTTAAATAGGCCAGCATCGTTATCCTAGGAACCAATATGACGAACCTCAATTTTCTTCTCTTGCAACTGTTTGTACGAGAAGAAAAACTTAGGTGTAATGTGTTTGGTGTCATCACCCATGATTAAGCCTAACTTTAACTTGTTGATATATGTAGTGTTTTCCACATAGATGATCAGTATGTCATCAATAGCAAAGGTTAACTTACACGTACTTCGAATATGCTTGATCATAGCTCATAGCCAACTACACTCTCGGGTAGCTTCATAATAGGCCTAGGCCACGAGTTCAACATGGTTAGTCGAAGTAGCAACCAAAGTCTGTTTTGTAAACCTCCAGGATATAGCGTTGATTTCGATGATAAAGAGATAACCCGTCTGGGAAAGTGCCTTGTGCGTTCTAATAGATACCCAATATCGGCAAACTCAACAAGCATGCATCAGACTTCTGAGATGGGTAAGTACAAAATAGGCCCATTTCCATAGTACCCTTAAGGTATCTAAATATGTCTTTAATGCCATTCCATTGGCAGCGTGTTGGCGCGGAACCAGGAGATTCACAGCAAATGAGATGTTTGGTCTAGTACACTGGGCTAAGTATAACAAAGCTCCAATCGCACTAAGATAGGAGAATTATGGTCCAAAGATCTCTTCGTCATCTTCTTTAGGACTAAAATGGTGTTAGGATCCAAAGATCGAACGACCATAAAAGTACTAGATGACTTTACTTTTAGGAAGTTAAATCGACACAACACTTTCTGAGTGTAGTTCGATTGGTGGACTATGATCCCCTTCTGGTGGACTATGATCCCCTTCTCACAGTGCTCGATCTATAAGCCGATACAATACTTAGTCTTACCTAGATCATTCATCTCAAATTCCTTCATCAGGTGCATAGCAATCATTTGGATCTCTTCTGGTGTTCCAATGATGTTCATGTCATCGACATATACTGCAATTATTGCAAAACAGGAATTGGTCTTAATGAACACGTAGGGGCATAATTCATTGTTCTCATATCACATTCCGATCAAGTACTCACTTAAGAGTTTGTACCACATCAGTCCAGACTGTTTCAAAACATATATCAAAGGCTTCAACCTAATTAAAAGTGTGTTTCGTGGTCGGGAAGTCATTGATTCGGGTATTATTGTCCTGTTGGGACTTTCGTATAAATCTTTTTATCTAGATCTAGATCCCTATAAAGATAGGCAATGATCATGTTCATAAGCTGCATACTCAGTTTTTCAAAAACTACTAAACTGATTAAGTATCGCAACATAATAATGTTCATTACGGGAGAATATATCTCCTCGTAATCAAATCCAGTGCGTTGTGAGAAACCTGGCGCTGCAAAGCGAACCTTATACCATACTACTTCGTTATTCTCATTACGCTTCCTTACGAATACCCATTTGAAGCTTGCGGGTTTTACATGCGAGGGTTTTGTAACTATTGATCCGACCACACGACAATTTGCAAAGGAATCAATTTCGACCTAGATTGCCTCTTCCCATTTTGGCTAGTTGGATCGACATTGGGTTTCAACAACAGCTAGTGGTTTGACATCGTCGTTTTTTACTATCTTAGCGATCACAACATAAAAACACATCATTTATGATGATCTCATTACGTTTCCACATGTCTTCCAGACAAGTGTAGTTGACAAAGATCTCAATGTTATGGGGATTGGGATTCTCAAGTCCTATGTCCAGGACACTCCCATGATTTAGAACAATGTCAAGTTGTAGAATGGACGAAATGTGATAGAATGACCAACATTTAGGATGACTAGCGCTATCTCTTCATATTTCGTTGCTCTCCTTTTCCAAGGAAGTTTATCGTTCGAACTAACGGGCCTGCCTCACTTCTAGGAAGGGACACTAGACTGATTAGCTGCCAATATCGTTCTTTTTTTATCAGGAACGGCATGTTCTTCGGGAACACGGTGTCCGACTGGGATGACTTTAGAAACATCAATCCTTGCAAACTGTCCCTAGATTAGTAAAGGCATATACAGATTCTAGGCAACACTCTGAAGATCTAAGATTCTACGCATTTTTCTTTCGCATTTTGCAATTGAAGGATCATGATAAGTCAAAGTGTGGCAAGCCACGTCAATTCTGGCATTTTTCGAGAACACGAGTATGATCCTCTCCTCTTAACAATTGGAAGGTTGACTCATCAAAGTCACAATCTGCCAACCGGGCAATAAATAGATTTCCTGTCAACAATTCCAAGTAACGGATGATGGAAGGGCACACTTAATCGACCTAAATCTCTTTCCACCATTAGGGGCCCACTTTGGAACGTTATGACAGTGCAATTGACACATATACAACACACCCAAATACGCGTAAATACGAGACATCTGGCTCATATCCAATCTCCAATTGCTGCACAGAAAAGGGATGGGTGGTAATGGGCCTCAATTTAACCAAATTCGATGCATGCATTATTGCATAGCCCCAAGCAAAAATTGGAAGTTTGGACCTCATTACTAAGGTTCTAAAAGTCCTAATCCCTGTCTAAGAAGTTGCCGCACCCCTCCTTCCTATTTCCCTTCCTTGACGCACAAGGAACCAATTTCTCATTCCCTTTAGGATCTAGCCGCACTAAATCTGCTAAGTTACCCTTCCTTTCCGTGCAAGGAAGTTGATTTCCCTCTTCTACCAGCTTGCCGCACCCATTCATTGCAGGAAATCCCTTTTCCTTGCCTTGCAAGTCATTTTCTCTACCTTTAAGTCCTTGCCGCATATCCTTTCCCCTTTCCCTTGGGATTTTGACATTTAATTCCCTTTTTCCCTTAGGATTTGGAATAAAAACCTTACCTAAATTAATACCAGCCATATCTCACCCTAGCCCTATAAATATAAGGCCTTGCCGCACCATTCTATCCATCCCTGACCATTCTACACATTCATTCACCCCAATTCACATCTCTGACCTCAATACACATCTCATCCATCACTCACCCATTTGTGCCGTAGCAAAGAAGAAGAAGGAGGACCCTTGGACGTGCTTGCCATTCAAGTTGGATTGCTAGAACGTTTCTAGGTGTAATCAATCTTTTGTTTTCAATGTTTAAGTTTAATTATCTTTGTTTTGCGAACATGAGGAGCTAAACTCGTTTTAGCTAGGGGGAAATTCAAAGCCATGAACATATTTGCAATATGAATTGATTACTTCCAGTTGTGATTTCATAAATCGTGAATGCAATTTACTTAATTGTTTGATTGATAACTTATTCTTATATGTCGATTAAGGATGCATACTTAGTTTGCATGCATGAATTTGATGCTAGAATATAAGGGAGTTTCACCTAATCGTTATGAACTTATATTCATAAGTAGTGGAGGTTGCTAGTCACAATCGTGTTAAGTGAATTCCTGACATAAGTATCATGCTGTTCATAGTTACGAGTGCCTTATCAATGCTTATGATTTTCATAGAATGTAATGATCTTTGATTGTATCTCTATTATGTTGTTCATGTAGGGAACCTTTGAAGAATAATTTGGTTGCCGATGCGTTATCCATCCAATTCAATGACTTAAGGAAAATCTGAGGGTTAATTAGTGCTGTTCACAGTTAATCTGGGGCGTTGAGGTTCATGGTTTATTGGAAAAGCAACTGGAAATCGATTTTTATGCAAGTGTGTCATGTGTGGAGAAGAACCCTCTAGCTAGCCTATCACCCATCCAATTCACCAATTTCGTACCAAAATCTGTTTAAGTCTTTAATTTACTTATTTTTACTTTAAATTCGTCAAAACCCAGTCCCCATTTACTTTATTGTGTCAATTAGGTTATAATCTGTCCAAACTTGTGTTTTTAAGTGTTTTGAGTCAAGTTAAAATCAATTTTCGTCCAAACATCCCCTTAGTGTCTAGTTTGAGTCAATTTGATTGTTTTGTGTTGTTTTGAGTCTTTTTAGTCTGTTTTGAGTCCTTTGAGTCTAGTCAAGTGTTTTTAAGTTTGTTTTTGTGTTTTTGAGTCAGTTTTAAGTAGATTAGCAATCCCTCCTAATCCCTGGTCTAGAACGATCTCTACTTGCATCTATACTACAATTGTCAACAAGAGGGTTTAATTTGTGTGCTTAACTTTTATGACATCAAATTTGGGCGCCATTGCTGGGGATTAGCAACTTTGCTAATCCCCCGTTGTTTCTTTTTGTTTCTATTGCGTATGTTTTTATTTTAGTTTCTAACTCTGTTTTGTTTCTTGTTTTTAGGTACTAGTTTATGACTCAAAGTTCTCAACCTGTTCGTGAGCACATTTTTTTACTTTGACGACGATTTCGAACGAACTTTGAGAAGGAAGAGGAATCAGCAAGAATCTAATCCATCTAGCCCTAAACCTGAGCATGAAGAACAAGAAGTAGAAGAGGAAGAAGAAGCCACGGCTCAGGTGTTGGAGGAAGCACAAGTCATGGCAGCGGACAATCGAACAATCAAGGAACTTTCCGCCTCGGGAGTGGACAATGACGTGCCTCTATGCATCCAATACCCCACGGCAGCTCAAGGAAAGACTGAGGAGTTCGAGTTTAAGTCCAGTTTGTTGCATCACATTCCAAAGTACCATGGGCTGTCCATGGAGGATCCAAACAAGCACTTGAAGGAGTTCGAAGTTGTTTGTTCAAGCATAACCCCAGTCAATGTCGATGGAAGCATATTGAAGATGAAAGCTTTTCCATTCTCTCTCTTGGAAAAGGCTAAAGATTGGTTGTACGAATTGGCACATGGGACCGTCACTTTGTGGGAGAGCATGAAACGAGCATTCTTAGAGAAATTCTTTCCAACGTCAAGAGTCATTCTTTTAAGGAAGCGGATCAGTGGCATTCAACAAAATCAAGGAGAATCCTTTCCGGCCTATTATGAGCATTTTAAGACTCTCGTTGCATCATGTCCCCAACATCAAATGAAAGAAGAACTTCTCATTCAATATTTCTATGAAGGACTTCTTCCCATTGAACGACAAATGCTAGACGCCTCAGCAGGTGGTGCGTTGGTTGACAAGACACCGGTTGCTGCCAAGACCTTAATTGCAAACCGAGCATTAAATGCACAACAATATGAAGGTGTTGGACAAAAAGAGCCCCCACGGCAGCAACATGTGAATGAGGTAAGTGCAATATCTGAAATTCAATCCTAATTAGCTAATCTCACTCTTCTTGTGTCACAGGTTGTTGAAAAACCCAAAGTGCAAGAAAACACCAATCTGAAACATGCCCTCAATTGATAGAAAATGGTGGTTGGGAAAGTGCTAACGCAATTTGATTCCAAGGCCAAAATAAGCCCAAATACGATCCATATGCCAACACATACAATCCGGGCTAGAGAGATCATCCGAACATGAAATGGAGGGAGCCTCAACAACCTCAGCAAGGAGGATTTCGGCCACCACCCCCTGGGATGTTTGAAAGGCTCTACGCACCAATACCACCTCAACCACCTTCGGCCCAAACCAATTCAGGTTCGTCCATGGATAATGATCAAGTTATTCAATTACTAACCACTTTGGCGCAGGGGCAGCAAAATCAAGCCAAAGAGGTGAACGAATTGAAGAAGCAAATGGGGCAAATGGCGGAATTCATGGGTCAATTTAGAGAGCAAGGCAGATTGCCTAGTTCAACCGTTGTCAACCCGAATGGAGGAATTGAATCTGCAAAGGCCATCACGTTAAGGAGTGGAAGAGAAGTTGGAACTGACCCAAAACCATCCAAATCAAGTCAAAAAAAAAGACAAAAAGCTGCAATCCGAGGAGGAGGAACAAGACAAGGCCACGGCAAGAATTGAGCAATCCTTGCCGCAGCCTCCTAAACCCCTTAATCCGTCCAATTCAGGTAAGTTATGTCCAATTCCCGTCAATTCTAACCCTATGCCACCCAATGTACCTTTCCCTCGCAGATTCATGCAATCAAAGAATGACGAAAGTGACAAAGACATTCTTGAAACATTCAGAAAGGTGCAAGTCAATATTCCACTTCTTGATGCAATCAAACAAGTCTCGAAGTATGCCAAATTCTTGAAGGAGCTGTGCACAACAAGAAAGAGAATTTCGAACAAGGAGGTGGTAAGGGTAGGTGAGAATGTTTCAGCCGTTTTGCAACGAAAACTGCCCCCTAAATGCAAAGATCCCGGTAGTTTTACAATTCCTTGTGTTATTGGCAATACTAGGCTTGAACATGCCATGCTAGACTTAGGTGCATCAATAAATGTCATGCCTTATTCTATTTATGCATCTATGAACTTAGGAGAACTGAAAAATGATGGAGTGATTATTCAATTGGCCGATCGTTCTAATGCATATCCAAAAGGAGTTTTGGAAGATGTTTTGGTGCAGGTTAATCACTTAATCTTTCTGGCTGACTTCTATGTGCTTGAAATGGAAGATTCGGACCGTTCTCTTCCATTACCAATCCTACTTGGAAGGCCATTCATGAAAACAACCCGCACTAAGATCGATGTGTTCAAAGGGAAGTTGACAATGGAATTTGATGGGGAAGTTATTGATTTCAATATTTCTGAGGCCATGAGGTATCCTAGTGATGATCACTCTTGTTTTTCTATTGATGTAATCGATTCTTTGGCGCAGGAATATCTTGAAGACTTGAATGAGGATACACTTGAAAAGGCCATTACAAAGGGAGTAAGACTCAAAAACGAAGGGACAGAACCTAGGCACACTCACGGCATCAAAGAAGACATCCTTGCCATGCCTCCTAATGAGGAATTGGCTGAAATGGTTGCCTCCCTAGAATCAATTCCAAAGCATGTTGGTAAGCCTTCCGACCAAATTTCAATTCCCGTTTCTACTAATAAGTTGCTGCCCTCAGTGATTCAGGCACCTTCCCTCGAACTTAAACCATTGCCAAGCCATTTAAAGTACGTATTCTTGGGAGACCAAGATACTTTGCCCATCATAGTCTCATCCTCACTCACGGCACAAGAAGAGGAGAAGTTAGTGAGGGTGTTGAAGGAATACAAAACAGCCATAAGATGGACTTTGGCCGACATTAAGGGAATAAGCCCTACCACATGCATGCATCGTATACTTTTGGAGGTAGGGGCTAAACCATCTCGAGAAGCTCAATGCCGACTCAACCCGCCCATGATGGAAGTTGTAAAGAAGGATATTATCAAGCTACTTGATTGTGGAGTGATCTATCCAATTTCTGATAGTCGTTGGGTCTCGCCGGTCCAAGTTGTTCCAAAGAAATCTGGTGTCACGGTGGTGAAGAACGAAGAGAATGAGCTTGTGCCTACCCGTATCCAAACCGGTTGGAGAGTTTGCATTGATTATAGGAAGCTCAACGCCACCACAAGGAAGGATCACTTCCCTTTGCCATTCATTGATCAAATGCTTCAAAGGTTAGCTGGTCATGCATTTTATTGTTTTCTTGATGGTTATTTGGGTTATAATCAGATTGTCATAGCACTGGAAGACCAAGAAAAGACCACATTCACGTGCCCCTTTGGTACCTTTTCCTATCGTCGAATGCCATTTGGCTTGTGCAATGCACCAGCCACGTTTCAAAGGTGCATGGTAAGTATATTCTCAGATTTTGTGGAAAAGATCATTGAGGTATTCATGGATGATTTTAGTGTTTTTGGTGATTCGTTTGATGATTGCTTGGATAATCTCACTTTGATCTTGAAACGATGCATTGAAACTAACCTTGTTTTAAATTGGGAAAAGTGTCACTTTATGGTAAAACAAGGCATAGTTTTGGGTCATATCATTTCAGAAAAAGGAATTGAGGCTGATAAATCCAAAATAGATCTTGTACGCTACTTACCCTCTCCCACTTCGGTGAGAGAGGTTAGTTCTTTTCTTGGACATGCAGAATTCTATAGGCGATTCATCAAGGATTTTTCAAACGTTGCACAGCCCCTATGTCGTCTCCTTCAAAAAGAAGTGCCATTTGAGTTCAACGAGGAATATGAGAAGGCCTTCAACCACCTCAAAGAGATGCTAACTTCGGCCCCCATCATCATTCCACCAGATTGGAGCCTTCCCTTTGAGCTAATGTGCGATGCCGCCGATTATGCAATTGGAGCTGTTTTAGGCCAACGGAAGAACAAACAACCCCATGTCATCTACTACGCATCCCAGACCTTGAATGATGCTCAATTGAACTACTCCACCACTGAAAAAGGACTTATTACTGTTGTGTTTGGCTTAGATAAGTTCTGTTCTTATTTACTTGGCACTAAAGTGATTGTCTATACTGACCATGCAGCTTTGAAGTATTTTCTCACAAAGAAAGAGGCCAAACCAAGGCTTATTAGCTAGATGCTTCTTCTCCAAGAGTTCGATCTTGAAATTAGGGACAAGAAAGGGAGTGAAAACGTGGTGGCTGACCACTTGAGTCGATTGGTGCATGATGAGGAGTCCTTACCCATTCCAGAAACGTTCCCAGATGAGCAGCTGTTATCCATTGAGGTAAGTGAGCCATGGTATACAGATTTGGTGAATTATTTAGTAGCTAAACAAGTTCCAAGCACTCTAAACAAGCACCAACGTGATAAAATAAAGAAAGAGGCTCGGTTTTGTGTGTGGGATGACCCATACCTATGGAAATATTGTCCTGATCAAATTCTACGTAGGTGTGTGCATGATTGTGAATTTCATTCCATTTTAACTTTATGTCACACTTATGCATGTGGTGGTCATTTTGGCACTCAAAGGACAGCACTTGAGGTTCTAGAATGTGGATTTTATTGGCCTACTATCTTTAAGGATGCTAGAACTTTTTGCATCACATGTGATCGTTGTCAACGAACAGGAAACATAGGCCCAAGAGACCAAATGCCGCAAACACCCATTCCCTCTGTCGAAATCTTTGATGTTTGGGGCATTGATTTCATGGACCCTTTTCCTTCCTCGTATGGTTTCACTTATATTTTGCTTGCAGTTGATTATGTGTCGAAATGGGTGGAAGCAAAAGCCACCCGGACTAACGATTCCAAAGTGGTTGCAGATTTTGTTAAAACTAACATCTTTTCTAGATTTGGGATGCCTAGAATGCTCATAAGTGAGGGAGGTTCTCACTTTTTCAATCGAACCATCGAGGTGCTGCTCAAGAAGTATAATGTCACGCATAAGGTTTCGACACCTTATCATCCTCAAACAAGTGGCCAAGCCGAGGTTTCGAATAGAGAAATCAAGCAAATTTTGGAAAAGATCGTTGGACCAAACCGGAAAGATTGGAGCCTGCGTTTGGATGATGCACTATGGGCATATCGTACGGCTTACAAAACACCCATTGGAATGTCCCCATTTCGGCTCATTTATGGCAAATTATGCCATCTTCCCGTAGAATTGGAACACATGGCACATGGGCCGTCAAAACCTTCAATCTGGACATGGATGCGGCTGGAATTCATAGAAAGCTTCAATTGAATGAGCTTGAAGAGATTAGGCTTGAGGCTTATGAGAATGCTCGAATTTACAAGGAGAAGACGAAAGCATTCCATGATAAGATGATTCGTAGCAAGACATTCTCAATTGGGCAGAAAGTGTTACTTTTCAACTCCTGCCTTCGTTTGTTTCTTGGTAAGTTATGCTCTAAGTGGATTTGACCGTTTGTTATTACTATTGTTTTTCCTCATGATGCAGTCCAAATCCAAAGTTTCAAGACCGGCCAAGAATTCAAAGTGAACGGGCACCATTTGAGATACCCATCCATGTCGTGGGCACCAATGAAGCTTAACGGGAGATATCGTCCGGCTGGAAGACGTTAAAGCAAGCGCTTCTTGGGAGGCAACCCATGCAAATAAAGAAGACCTAGGAATCGCTCCACAACCAGATTTGCATTCCTAAACCCTTCTCTTTATTACTTTTATTTTGCCATGTTTATTATGTTTCTTCGTTGTGTTGTTTGCTTGCTTGCTGTGAGTATATGTTTGAAACATTGAGAGCAATGTTTGGTTTAAGTGTGGGCGGGTAAACAAGCTGTTTTTGCATGATTTTCGTGGGATTTTATCACCTATCACTTCTAATGTTGTTTCTCACTGTTTTTAAGTGTTTTTAGTGTGTTTTGAACTGTTTCAATGTGTTTTGAAAGCAAAGTCCGAAAATTTGATAAAAATTTGAAAAAGTGTTTTGAAAAACCCAAAAAGAGTTGTTTTTGTGTGTTTGTTTGTGTCTTAGGGTACCTTCCAACACAATGATGAGGATTTGGTTTTTAATTGCATGACTGTTAAAGAAAGTTACAGACATGGACGGAAGTTTGATATGCTCTTTGGTTTATGCTTGGTTGTAGTTGACGTTTACGAATTCACATTTAATTACAAAGGAAAAAAAAATCAGTTTTTGTAACATGCTTCAACGAAAGAACTCAAACTAACGCTACAACCCTGAGAGACTTGAGCCTAAAACGTTATATCTATGATTTCTTGTTTTCTAAAGTCGTTGCATGATCTCATTATTCCTTGCTTGGTTGCTACTTAGAAGGCGTTTCATCATTTAGTTCCAACTACTAGAACTCATACCCGTTTCATTCAAAGCATGACATTGATTTGCATAACACATAAACAAGATGAAGTTGTTTAGTTAAACCAGAGCCAAAAAGCCATCCCCGTGCATATGTGTGTAGGTTTAACCCCGTTGAGCCTTGTTCAGCCTATGTTCTTTGTTAACCCGCATTATCCTTACCTAGCCTAGAATAGGACCATCCATACCCTTGTTCTTAAGGCATAGTGGAGCATAACTTAGAGGGAATTCCTTTTGATGAACATTATGCAGAAAAACAAGTGTGGGGGAAGGGATTTTTGTGTGTTTTGTGTGCCAAAAGAAAGAATAAGGCACGGGTTTGGAAAAGATAAAGAAAATTTCGTGGGAAAAGAAAAGAAAAGAAAGAAAAAGAGTTGAAAAATAAGTGAGAACAAGCTCACAAGTGTTGGTTGTTGAAGTAAGGGTCCAAAAGTTTGAATTTGACCCTAAGTGTTGCATGAATCTTCCCTTGTGTTTAAAGTTGAGTTTTGCATTCAAACGTGAATTCTAAGTGTCAATTTCATTACTTTGCTTACTATGGCTTTAAGAAATTTTGTTTTTCCCTAACCATTCTTTGTTAGCCAATACCTCTAGCCCCGTTACTTCTATCTTGGGTGTTGTGTGTTTCAATTTGTGGAGTTTGGAATTGGTATGAGCATATGGTGTCCCTGGTTCTCGCGTCTAAGTAGTGGCATTCCGTTTTTGAGAGCATATACATGTTAGATTAATTATTCCAGAAAATGCTTTCTTTGTCATAAATATATGTGAGTGCTAGTCTACATGTTTACATCAATCTTCTCACATATACCTAGTGTAGGGTGTGTAGTTAGAAAATCTGTGTGAAATATAGAGTATCTTGTAAGGAATTGGGTGAATTCTCTATGGCACGTTACTACATTCAAAACATTGTTTTACTTGATTAAATGCGAGCTAGTGAGTGGTGACTGTGATTAAGTATGCGCTCGGGTGTAAGGATGACTAAAGTCTATGTGAGTAATGATTTTTAATATGTCATGTTGCATTGGAAATCCATGAGGTAAATGTTGGAAGGTTTAGATTGTGTTTTGATTGTTTTGGTTGTTCTGTTTTGCTCAAGGACTAGCAAAAGCCAAGTGTGGGGGAATTTGATAGGAGCATATTTATGCGACTTAGTTAGCTTGTTTTCGTGCATTTATGTTGTTAGTTCTTAGTTAATTTAGTATTTTAAGCTATTTTCGTGTGTTTGTAGGTCAAAAGGGTTAAAGAGGCAAGAAAATGCATTTTGGTGCTTTTTGGAGCAGTTTTGGGCATGGAATGGATAGCATATGCTTGGAGCAAAGTGGATGGATGTAATTGAAGACCAAAGGAAGCTAGGAATGTGCCAAAGAGAGGAAGAAAATAATTCAAGACCAAGGAGAACAAGGAACCCATCAAGGAGAAGGAAAAAGCTAGCCAAGTTTCCTTATTTTGTATTAAACCTTCCCTAATCCTAATCCACCTAGGTTCCATTACAAAGGGGAGTCCTAAATATATTAGGACACTTAATTACATGTTTCTAAAAGTCCTAATCCCTGTTTAAGAAGTTGATGCACCCCCTCCTTCCTATTTCCCTTCCTTGACGCACAAGGAACCAATTTCCCATTCCCTTTAGGACCTAGCCGCACTAAATCTGCTAAGTTACCCTTCCTTGCCGTGCAAGGAAGTTGATTTCCCTCTTCTACCAGCTTGCCGCACCCATTCATTGCAGGAAATCCCTTTTCCTTGCCTTGCAAGTCATTCCCTCAACCTTTAAGTCCTTGCCGCATATCCTTTCCCCTTTCTTTTGGGATTTTGACATTTAATTCCCTTTTTCCCTTAGGATTTGGAATAAAAACCTTACCTAAATTAATCCCAGCCGTATCTCACCCTAGCCCTATAAATATAAGGCCTTGCTGCACCATTCTATCCAACCCTGACCATTCTACACATTCATTCACCCCAATTCACATCTCATCCATCACTCACCCTTTTGTGCCGCAGCAAAGAAGAAGGAGGACCCTTGGACGTGCTTGCCATTCAAGTTGGATTGCTGGAACGTTTCTAGGTGTAATCAATCTTTTGTTTTCAATGTTTAAGTTTAATTATCTTTGTTTTGCGAACATGAGGAGCTAAACTCGTTTTAGCTAGGGGAAATTCAAAGCCATGAACATATTTGCAATATGAATTGATTACTTCCAGTTGTGATTTCATAAATCGTGAATGCAATTTACTTAACTGTTTGATTGATAACTTATTCTTGTATGTCGATTAAGGATGCATACTTAGTTTGCATGCATGAATTTGATGCTAGAATATAAGGGAGTTTCACCTAATCGTTATGAACTTATATTCATAAGTAGTGGAGGTTGCTAGTCACAATCATGTTAAGTGAATTCTTGGCATAAGTATCATGTTGTTCATAGTTACGAGTGCCTTATCAATGCTTATGATTTTCATAGAACGTAATGATCTTTGATTGTATCTCTATTATGTTGTTCATGTAGGGAACCTTTGAAGAATAATTTGGTTGCCGATGCGTTATCCATCCAATTCAATGACTTAAGGAAAATCTGAGGGCTAATTAGTGCTGTTCACGGTTAATCTGGGGCATTGAGGTTCATGGTTTATTGGAAAAGCAACTGGAAATCGATTTGTATGCAAGTGTGTCATGTGTGGAGAAGAACCCTCTAGCTAGCCTATCACCCATCCAATTCACCAATTTTCGTACCAAAATCTGTTCGTACCAAAATCTGTTGAAGTCTTTAATTTACTTGTTTTTACTTTAAATTCATCAAAACCCAATCCCCCTTTACTTTACTGGTTTCGACTCATGGGCCAATACCGATCATCCAAGGAGAAAGTGTTGTGTAATAAATTGTGAGGAAAGCCCACGATAAGTACACAGATGCAACGGGAACATGCCTAGATAACTACCTCACTACGGAGGAAAAGTGAGAGATGGTGCCCAGATAACTACCCCACTACGGAGGAGAAGCGAGAGAGGAAGACAGATCGTGGTACTTGTTCCCAAAGCATGCAGTTATATGACGGATGACCACTAAGGAAGTGGGAAAGGAGGATTGATCGTGGTACTTGATCCTCAAGCATGCAATCCTATAAATAGGGAGAGAAGCCAAAGAACAAGGTACGTAAGAAGAACCCGAGAAAATCCAGAGAATAAATATCAATACTGACTTGAGCGTCGGCGTATTTCTTGCAGGTACTCGCCCAGGCAAGCTACACAGGAAGACTGTTCGGGGACCCCTATAACGAAGGATTCGGCGAACTTGAGGATTGCGGTCAACAAATCTATGGAGGTATGTCTTCTCGTAGGAAATTTCGCACCAACAGTTGGCGCCGTCTGTGGGAAGAAAACAAAATCAAGCTACCAACATGACTGGATCCGCCATAGAACAATTTAGAAGGCTAACGAGGGAATTACGTGAAACAAAAAAGACAGCAGATGAGGCGTTGAAGAAGGCTGAAGCAAGAAACGCAGGGGAAGATGTGACCGGCACCAAGAGACAGTGGGCAGAGAAGGAAGATAAGTAGGGTAGCTCTAGTAGCGCGCCATCCAGCAACTGTGTTGAAGTGACAAAAATGCAAGGCGAATGGCATCACAGGGGAAAAGGATCGGAAAAGGTAAAAGAAGTTGATTTGCGAGAACAAATTGAGAAGATTGTGAAATGATACAAGCCACAGACCCCGGCGGAACTTGCCGTAGAAGCGGCCAGAGGAATCCATAAATCGCCATTCACAGAGGACATCCTGAAAGCTAAGAAACCTGCCAAGTTCACCCAACCAAAGTTTATGCTGTTTGAAGGCACGACAAACCACGTCGAACACATTTACCACTTTTAGCAGCAGATGGCGCTTGAAAGAGACAACGAGGCCCTCCTATGCAAGTTGTTCCCCTCTAGACTTTCGAGATCATCTTTAACTTGGTTCGGACAACTGAAACCGAGGTCTATCGGAAGTTTCACGGAGCTTTGCGATGCATTCATATCTCAATATGTCAGCAATCGGAGGCCAAGAAAAGATGTTACGATCCTGTTCAGCACCAAACAAAATGTTGGCGAAAGCCTCAAAAGCTACATGACTAGGTTCACGGAAGAGATGTCCATCCTAGAAGAATGCGATTCTCACACTGCGTCTTTGGCATTCCGAGAAAGGGTGTTGCCCGAAACGAAGATGTGTAGGTCATTGATCGAAACTCCACCATTGGACATGAGGGAGATGATGGCTCGAGCTGATGGAATCATAAAACTAGAGGAGGATGAACTTCTCCAATTAAAGCAGGCCACCGTAACTATTTCTGTATCTCCAGCGGACACTACCGCGCCTACCTTGAAACCCACAACTCAACCGAGGCAAGAAGGAAGATTCTCACGTGATCCAAAGGATGGGTTTAATGAAAGATCGAGACCTGATCGCCCACACACCAAGCTGAGAGTGAGTCTGGGCAAAATTTTCCATAAGAACAAGGGAAATGGAATCTTTCAGGCACCAGCACCGATTCGAACGTCGCTAGAGAAGCAACACAGGAACAAGATGTGTGCTCATCATAACGACTTTGGTCATGCCACCAATGATTATCGAAGCCTAAGGAACCAAGTGGAAGCAATGCTGAAGAAGGGGATGTTGTCACAGTACAATGTAGAATCAAGAGATAAACGCAAGAATGATGGAGGACTTAAAGCAATAACAGGAAACATCGGAGCGGATGAAAGGTTGCTGGATATCAATGTCATACATGGTGGACCCCAACCCCCTGAAGGATGCAAAGCACGCTCTCGGTCACAAAGACGGGAAGTCGAGAAGTCTAGACGCGTACATAACATAACATCAGCCCCTGAAGCATCCAAAGCGTTAGAGAACCTCAGAGTCATCTCCTTTAGCCAAAAAGGCCTCGAAGGAATTCAATTCCCTCACGATGATGCACTGGTCGTGACGCTGCGTGTTGCTAATTTGAGAGTGAAAAGGATAATGATTGATGGGGGGAGTAGCACAGACGTTCTATTTTAGAGCACATTTAGAAGAATGAAATTGGACGAGAAAGAGATAAGGCAAAATCCAACTCCCATCTATGCATTTGAAGGAACTAAGGCCTGGCCCATTGGAGACGTGACTCTTCCCGTCACTGCAACAGGTAAAACTCTTTTCGTTACTTTTGTTATCATCGACGCACCTAGTGCGTACAATGCCATTATGGGAAGGGATTGGATCCATCGGATGGATGGGGAAGCATCAACCAGATGTCAAGTAATGAGGTGTTTGTCGACGGATGGTCAAACGACAATCGACATTAAAGGGGATCAGCTGGAGGCCATAAAGTGCTATAACATGGCAACAAACATCAAGACAGCCAGAGAAGAGCAACAGAGCTCGGTCTTGCATGAGAATAAACCATGTAGCGGAGGACCCACCATAACAGGATCAAGAAAAAGAAGATCAAGAACCCCCAACTATAAAACCACAGAGGGAAGAGGTTTTGGATCCAACCAATCCTGAGAAACGAATATGGGTGGGTCTCTCCTATTTGATGCGGAAGTCGAAGAGTTGTTGAAATTTCTGAGGAGCAACGCTGATGTTTTCGCATGGTCCCATATGGACATGCCAGAAATTGATCCGGAAGTGGCATGTTATCAACGGAACGTTGATCCGAGTTGTCCTCCACACCGACAAAAACTGAGGAGATTTGCCCAGAAAAAAATTAGATTATCAGTAAGGCGCTTGTGGTGCATTTGTCTGTGTACTTTGAGAGTTCCACCATTCCATGGGTTCGAAAGTTGAACAACTTTTTCTTTAGGCAATCAAAAATCGTTCAGTTTGTCTTTTCTGCTTGGCCATTGCCCTGGGGATAGCTTCTGGAAGAGAACTGTAATGTGATCCCTTTCTCTGTGCAATAACTTCTAAATCTTCGATTATCAAACTATGTCCCATTATCCGTCACAATCGCCTTTGGTATGCCAAATCGGCATATAATGTTTCGCCATACGAATCTTACAACGTCATCTTGTGTAATGGAAACGTACGCTTTTGCTTCTACCCACTTAGTGAAGTAGTCTGTGGTGAGAAGGAAGAACCGGTTATTCCCGAGAGCCCTTGGCAGCGAGCCTACAATGTCCATGCCCCATTTTGCGAATGGCCAGGGTCCTACGATTGGATTGAGCTCTTCAGCGGGTTGTCTAACAACTAGGGCATATTTCTAGCATTTGTCACACCTCATTGCATACTACTCTGCGTCCCGAGACATGTAAGGCCAAAAGTAGCCTTGAGTTAGTGCTCGATGCGCTAAGCTTCTTCCTCCAAAGTGGTTCCCACACATTCCTTCATGTAATTCTCTTAGGACCCATTCGGATTGCCTTGGATTTAAGCACCTGAGGTAAGGTCCTGAGAATGACCTTCTATAGAGTGTGTCCTTGAAGATTTCATATCTTACTGCCTTCATTCGGAGTTTTCTCGCTTCTACATGATCTTCCGGCTGGATAAGTAGTTCATGATTGGCGTCATCCAACAATCATCATCTTCAGCCTCAGCCTGCTCTAGCAACGGGTTATCAAGTCTCACCCCTTGCCCGTCTATCTGCATCACTTCTGATTTCACTACCTCAATACTCGGAGAGTACAAACGTTCTACTCCGGTTACCCGTAGGTTCTCTTGTGCAGCTGACGCTGCGCACGCTAACTTGTCCACTCTTTCGTTCATTTCTCTAGGTATTTGCTTCAGCTCGAAATACTTGAATCCATTCCCCATCCCTATAACCAGTTGCTAATATGCCTCCATCCTCGCATCTTTAGCTGTGTACTCTTCAGTTGCTTGGCCGACGATGAGTTATGAATCACTATGCACGGTAAGACGGCTTATCTTTAATTGTTTCGCAAGTTCAAAGCCTAGTATCAGGGCTTCGTATTCCGCCACATCGTTTGATGCAGGAAAATCCAACCGAACTGAACACTCTAAGTCTACACCTTCAGGGGAAATTAAAATGATCCATGCCCCTGCTCCTGCTTGATTGGATGACCCATCCACATACAGCTCCCACCTCGCTTCATTAGGGTCGACTTCCGCGATTTCCTCGCATTTATCCTGCAAACTGTTACGAGGATAACATTCTACAAGAAAATCCGCAATTACCTGACCTTTAGCTGCACTCCGAGGCCGATACGTTATGTCAAAGGAACTAAGTTCGATGGCCCACTTTGTAATTCTTCCCGATAAGTCTGGTTTAGATAAGATAGCCCTGATCGATCGATTAGTTAACACCATGATGGTGTGTGCCTCAAATTACTGACGGAGCATCTTCTTTGTGGTTACTAAGGCCAACACCAACTTCTCAGTGGGCGAATACCTTTTCTCTGCATCAATGAAACTTTTGCTCACGTAAAATATAGGTTGCTGAACCGTGCCTTCTTCTCTGAATAACGCAACACTTACTGCTCATTCGCTTACGGCCAGATACATATATAACGGCTCCCCTTGCTTGGGAATGGTTAATAATAATGAGCTTGTTAGATACTTCTTCAATTGTTCGAAAGCTTCCCTTTGCTCAGGCCCCCACACATCTCTTTTCCTGTTTTGTATGGCTTGAAAGAAAGGTTTGCATCAATCGGATGATCATAAGATGAAACGACTAAGGGCAGCGATTCGCCCGGTTAACACTTGAATATCTCTGGGTGTTACTGGATCTGGCATGACACAAGGCTTCAACTTTCGCTGGGTTCGGTTCAATACCTCGTTTGTTCACTATGTGCCCTAAGAACTGCCCAAATGATACACCGAATGAACATTTTGCATGGTTTAGCCGCATGCGATATCTTCTCAGTATGTCGAAAGTGTTGTTTAGATGACCAATGTGTTGGCACCTTTCTCGGCTTTTGACGACCATATCGTCAATGTAAACCTCCATTGTATTTCCGATTTGATTTTTAAACATCTTGTTCACTAACCTTTGATAAGTCGAGCCGGCATTCTTGAGTCCGAAAGGCATGACGGTGTAACAATACAACCCACGCTCAATGATAAAAGCTGTTTTTTCTTGATCTTCAATAGCCATAGGAATTTGGTTATAACCGGAATAAGCATCTAAGAAAGACAACAATGCGTACCCGGCCGTAGCATCCACCGTCTGATCAATTTTTGGAATTGGAAAACAGTCTTTTTGGCATGCTCTGTTCAGGTTGGTGTAATCCACACACACATGCCATTTTCCTTTTTCTTTCTTGCCTACCACCACGACATTCGAAACCCAAGTTGGGCACCAGACATCACGAATGAATCCAACTTCGAGGAGTCTATCGACTTCTGCACTGATAATCTGATTTCGTTCTGGAGCAAATCTCATCTGCTTTTGTCGGTGTGGAGGACAACTCGGATCAACGTTCAGTTGATGACATGCCACTTCTGGATCAATTCCTGGCATGTCCCTATGGGACCATGCCAAAACCTTTTCCCTCAGTGGTTCTATAGTTGGGGGTTCTTGATCGTCATTTTTCTGATCTTGCTGTGGTGGGTCCTCCGCTAATTGCAATAATGGTTTATTCTCATGCAAGTCCGAGCTTTGTTGCTCTTCCCCTGCTGTCTTGATGTTTGTTGCCATGTTGTAGCACTTTCTGGCCTCCAGCTGATCCCCTTTAATGTCGATTGTCATTTGACCATCCGTCGACAAACACCTCATTACTTGACATCTGGTTGATGCTTCCTCATCCATCTGATGGAGCCAATCCCTTCCCATAATGGCATTGTACGCACTCGGTGCATCGACGATAACAAAAATAACGAAAAGAGTCTTACCTGCTGCAGTGACAGGAAGAGTCACTTCTCTAATGGGTCAGGCCTTAGTTCCTTCAAATGCATAGATGAGAGCTGGATTTGGCCTTATCTCTTTCTCGTCCAATTTCATTCTTCTAAATGTGCTCCAAAATAGAACGTCTGTGCTGTTTCCCCCATCAATCATTATCCTTTTCACTCTCGAATTGGCAACACGTATTGTCACGAACAGTGCGTCATTATGAGGGAATTGAATTCCTTCAAGATATTTTTGACTAAAGGAGATGACTTCAAGGTTCTCTAATGCTTTGGACGCTTCAGGGGCTGATGTTATGTTGTGCACGCATCTAGACTTCTTGGCTTCCCGTCTTTGTGACCGAGAGCGTGCTTCGCGTCCCTCAGGGGGTTGGGGTCCACCATGTATGGCATTGATATCCAAAAATCTCTCATCCACTCCGATGTTTCATGTTATTGCTTTAAAGTCCTCCATCATTCTTGCGTTCGTCTCTTGATTCTACGCGGTACTGTGACAACATCCCCTTCTTCAGCATAGCTTCCACTTGGTTCCTTAGGCTCCGACAATCATTGGTGGCATAACCAAAGTCGTTATGATGAGCACACATCTTGTTCCTATCTCGCATCTCTAGCGGCGTTCGAATCGGTGTTGGTGCCCGAAAGATTCCTTTTCCCTTGTTCTCGTGGAAAATTTTGCCCAGACTCACTGTCAACTTGGTGTGTGGGCGATCAGGTCTAGATCTTTCATTAAACCCATCCTTTGGATCACGTGAGAATCTTCCTTCTTGTTTCGGTGGAGTCGTGGGTT
The DNA here is from genome assembly GCA_036320875.1 of Cotoneaster glaucophyllus. Classification (NCBI taxonomy): domain Eukaryota; kingdom Viridiplantae; phylum Streptophyta; class Magnoliopsida; order Rosales; family Rosaceae; genus Cotoneaster; species Cotoneaster glaucophyllus. The sequence goes on from CM070060.1 coordinate 16,589,342, forward strand.
TCAAGGTAGGCGCGGTAGTGTCCGCTGGAGATACAGCAATAGTCGCGGTGACCCGCTTTGATTGGATAAGTTCTTCCTCCTCTAATCTGATGATTCCATCAGCTCGGGCCATCACCTCCCTCATGTCCAGTGGTGGAGTTTCGATCAATGACCTACGCATCTTCGGTCCGGGCAACACCCATTCTCGGAATGCCAAACACGCAGTGTGAGAATCGCATTCTTCTAGGGTGGAAATCTCTTCCGTGAACCTAGTCATGTAGCTTTTGAGGCTTTCGCCAACATTTTGTTTGGTGCTGAACAGGATCGTAACATCTTTTCTTGGCCTCCGATTGCAAACCTATTGAGATATGAATGCTTCGCAAAGCTCTGTGAAACTTCTGATATACCTCAGTTTCAGTAGTCTAAACCAAGTTAAAGATGATCCCGAAAGACTTGAGGGGAACAACTTGCACAGGAGGGCCTCATCGTCTCCTTCAAGCGTCATCTGCTGTTGAAAGTGGTAAATGTGTTCGACAGGGTCTGTCGTGCCTTCAAACAGCCTAAACTTTGGTTGGGTGAACTTGGCAAGTTTCTTAGCTTTCAGGATGTCCTCTGTGAATGGCGATTTGCGGATCCCTCTGGCCGCTTCTAAGGCAAGTTCCGCCAGGGTCTGTGGCTTGTATCCTTTCACAATCTTCTCAATCTGTTCTCGCAAATCAACATCTTTTACCTTTTTCAATCTTTTTCCCCTGTGATCCCCTTCGCCCTGGTTTTTCATCACTTCAACACAGTTGATGGATGGCGCGCTACTAGAGCCACCCTCCTTGTCTCTTGGTGCCGGTCACATCTTCCTATGCGGTTTTTGCTTCAGCCTTCTTCAACGCCTCCTCTGCTGTCTTTTTTGTTTCACGTAATTCCCTCGTTAGCCTTCTAAGTTGTTCTATGGTGAGATTGGGTTCACTATTTTGGGATTGAGGCCTCGCATATACCGATCGAGTCCCTACGTCGGAGGGATTCTGAACTTCTTGTGCAGATCCAGTCATCTTGGTAGTTTGATTTTGTTTCGTTTCCCACAGACGACGCCAACTGTTGGAGCAAAATTTCCTACGAGAAGACATACTTCCATAGATTTGTTGACCGCAATCCTCATGTTCGCCGAATCCTTCGTTATAGGGGTCCCCGAACAGTCTTCCTGCGTAGCTTGCCCGGGCGAGTACCTGCAAGAGATACTCTGACGCTCAAGTCAGTATTATTTTTATTCTCTGGATTCTCTTGGGTTTTTCTTACGTACCTTGTTCTTTGGCTTCTCTCCCTATTTATAGGATTGCATGCTTGAGGATCAAGTACCAAGATCAATCCTCTTTTCCCACTTCCTTAGTGGTCATCTGTCATATAATTGCATGCTTTGGGAACAAGTACCACGATCTGTCTTCCGCTCTCACTTCTCCTCCGTAGTGGGGTAGTTATCTAGGCACCCTCTCTCACTTCTCCTCCTTAGTGAGGTAGTTATCTAGGCACGTTCCCGTTGCGTATGTGTACTTATCGTGGGCTTTCCTCATAGTTTATTGCACAACACTTTCTCCTTGGATGATCGGTATTGGCCCATGAGTCGAAACCAAATTTTATCCTCCCACAGTGATGCAAAGATATTCAACGTCATTTTCCTCTATGGTTTCACAATGAAATTTGTTAGCTCAAATGTCCTTAAAACTCAACAGCATTCGACCGGAACGAGGAAAATATAATGCCTAGTTAATGGTAAGCAAAGTACCATTGGGTAACACCAATTGGGCATTGACATACCCCTCTATCCATGGCGTCAGGCCACCGATTGTTGTCAGTGAAGATTCAGTAGGCATGAAGTTGAGGAAATAAACGCGGTTACGTAAAACTGTGTGTGTGGTGCCATTATCTGCAACACAATCAACTTCATGGTACATATGCCTATGAAAATTTAAGTAAAGTCCTACAACAAGCTTTCCAAGGTATACTTTATTAACTTAAACTATCTGAAAGCAAAAATTCCAAAAGAAACAAAATAATAACCATATGGGGCTTAAGAAACCGATATTTTGCCCAAAATGGCTCAATAATCCAAAAAAAAAAAACTAGAAATTATCCAAAAATACATTAAGGAAAATTCTAAGTTGGTGACTTGCCTATCACATCCATTAGTAGCCTTCTTGCTCCATGAAATCTGAAATGACTAAAGTCGTGTCATTCTAGACAACTTTGGTTTTCATTTGTCATGCTCGATGAGGTTGGCTTCTCCTTGATGATGGTTGTGATAGCGATTAATAACATCCGCATGTGCACTATAGGTGTGAGCCAATGATCAGTTCCACCACAGCGAAAGCAAAGATTCAGCTTGTTCTTTGGTTCAAGACAAATGGCTTTTATCCCTGTTGTTCCTAGACTTCTTGCGAGGTTGAGACCCTTGGATCAAACCTTGCTTGCTTTTCCCCTTGTTGTTCTTTGGACCTTAGGACGACTGGCCTTTCTCAATGACTCGGTTTATTTTCCTTCCCTTGGAAACATTCTCATTGACTTCTAGCAACATAACAGCTTTAGAGCTAGTAGGTCTAAAGTATGGTTTTGCATTAGTAAGTTGTTGTTGTTCTGAGCTAGAATGAGAACTCTTGTAAGGTTTGAGAACTTTTGATAGTTCTACTTTCTGTACTGTTGTTGGAGCACAATGTTAAAGGCGCTAAAGTGGAATAGGTCTTCTCGAGCAGGTCAAAATGAGTGAGTTCTTGACCACAGAACTTCAGAATCGATTGGATTCAGCAGACTTCAAAGACATACTTATCGACAGTCTTAAAGTCTTGGAAGTGGAGATTGTTCTAACCGTTATTTGCTTGAGGCAAAAAAATCAGCTTCTTTTGATCAAAGCGGTCCACTAGGGCTTCTCATAAGAACTTTGGGTCTTCCTCAACCATAAATGCAATTTGCAGGGCTTCCGCTGTGTGCTTCCAAATGAAAATAAGGGTCTTAACTTTCTGGGACTCATCGATAGGATCATCTAAGATGGCTTTAAACAACTTCCTCTCCCTGAGGTGCATCTTGACATCTTGGGCCCACTTGAGATAGTTGGTGATAGAGATATCGAGCGGTGAAGTCTAACTTGTTCAAGTTACATGTTTTCTACAGGAAAAAATATACCAAACTGACACATACCAATCCAGGATGTCCAAGTGTCCATCTGAATCGTGATGTGCTGGTCGACACCTGGATGGTGACAAAACCATAAAATATGGTTGACGTGTAAAGGTGCTAATAAATTTAAACTTTAATTAAACAAACCAGAGTGCAAACCTTATTAAAAAGCATAAAGTTCAGAGCATAGTGCAGAAAGTATAAAGTAGTCTCATCCATAAAGGATAATTATTATTACAGAAAGTAACCTACTTCGATCATAGCTTAGGTCAACTAGATTCCACAAGTTCCCTCGTACTCCAACAAGCTCAATCTATAAGTCCTAGAGGGGTGGAAAACAAGGGTGAGTGGGCTTATAACATAAATTTTCTAAAACCTTGGTCAAGTAGTCCACAGTTAGATGTTGATTAAGCTCACTAATACGCTTCAAATTCTTGAGAAGAAAATCGGGATCCAGGGTTAGTTTTGACTTAGATGGTCTGAGACCAATTTACCATGTGAGCAATCTTTGCAAGGACATGCACAATGCAATGTATTGACGTCTCAAATTATGTCCATACAGTTTTGTAATAATTCAACCCATCATTGTGGACCATGAATGGCCATGTTAATCATGCAATCATTTCGATGAATGAACTTTTGGTTTATGACAATATAAGTGTACACTACTTGTATTGTTGTGTGTTACAACTCATAAGAGAAAGTATGAGCTTCTCAAGTAAAAGATATTGAATTAACAAATTCATAATAATATACAAAAATGAAATAAATAAAATTGAAATCAACATAATAAAAGTGCTAAACAATAAAATAAAATAAAAATAAATTATTGGGAGATAACTCAACCAGGAATTTCTTCCTAAGTCAAAAAATGTGGGAGATGAAATTTAACCACTAAAAATAGAATCAAATGATTTCTATTTTTAGCAAGAATAAGTTTGAAATCTTTAAGCGGGTTATATCCACCGAGTACAAAAATTAATCATGGGAGGATGTGAATTTGTCTCTACAATTCGTCATTTGTCTTTAGTCAGGCCTTGCTAAAATACACCAAATATTTTGTTGTACGACAGAGCCATGCTCAATGCCTAGAGACATCTACAAAAAAAAAAAAAGTTTTAACGAAACATTTCCGGTACTGTTCACTTTTAACGAAAAACCACATTTTTACCTTTATCTGACACTATTCACTATACCTTTAAAAAGGACTTTTCGTTAAAAGAAAAGTTTTTTTGAACTTTTCTTTCATTTTCCTCAAAAATAATTTGGGTTGTCCGCAATTAAAATGAGAAATTAAAACGGTTACAAATCAGGAAAAAAGCTACTCTAGACAACTCTGACAACTTTTCTGCACACAGTTTTGTTAGTGTTATTGTTTGGAACCAAAATAATGGATTTGGGCCGAGTATAATTATAGGATTGCATAGTAAGACAAACTCTTAAATTCCAAGTCTATTAAGATAGAAGCCCAACCCAAGGTGGGTTAGCCGAGTTTGAATTAATGATGGATTTGTTAAAGATCAAGAGTTAATTTGGCTAAGTCCTGATTTATTCAGAAGTCATCAAAGATCAGGATTGCATAGTAAGATTCGTAATATTCCAAGGATTTGGTTGTGAATTTGGTTCGAACAAGGAATGAATTAATTACAAAGGAAGGACTACGTTCATAGTCTTGAGTCTGGTGGGAGTGGCCGAGTCCAATCCTATTATTGGTTCAACATATGCCGAGGAAATACAATCCGAGTAGGATTCTACTTCGGCACCAAGTGAGAATCACTCCTATAAATAGAAGAGGGTTTGCAACACTCAAAAGTCCTTCAACTCAACACACAAATCTGTCCTGCACAAACTCTCACTCTACGCAAAATCCTCTCATCTTTGAGAAAACACCGACCCCCCTAACTTCGTCAAGCATACCTTGCAATTTGTAGAAATAGAACCGACGAAATCTTGCAATTTGTAGAAATAGCTCTGGAGTCGTAGAGTCAAGTGATCGAGAAGCACCTTGCAATTTGTAGAAATAGCTCTACTCCATGTTCGGTTGACTATCTATCCAAGTCTCTATCAAGGGATCTCTAAGCCTTTGTTGAGAAAGGTCACTTCATCAGCTTCTCGGATAGTGAGGTGTTACCAAGTTCCGTTGTTTGGCACATTGAAAGTCGTGAACTCATTTTATGATTGGATATTCACAAGTGCATTTCAGAGTTTGGCATTCCGACGGCCAAACCATATTTACAATCAAGACACTTATCTCTTTTGAGTATTTGTGTCCATACAATCTGCTACTGATTCGGCATATTTATATTTGCACAAATATAGTTGAAGCAGTTGAGCCCAATGCAAACGATTCTTGAACTTCGCAGTGATTAGCAACCTTGCCTTCAGACTTTAGAACCCAAAGGCCGAGACAAGTTCCTTCCTCGGCTGCAATCGCTCAGATAAGAAGTCAGCAGCACGTTCGACACCACCACCACATTCATTTAATCATCTACCAAGCTCGGTTGTCGAGTTGGCACACCCAACATCCAACTGAATGACGTAGTTAGTTCATTAACTATTCGGCCTGCGTGCCACTTAAGCTAAGTAGTTTTTAGGGTCAACAGTTATGTAACAAAGAAGGATGAACCATGGACTTTCATGATTCTTTCTATCTTAGCGAGACAATTTTTTGTGTGAATTTATTCTTCTCACCCTAAGATTCCCAGCATTATCTAGTTAAACTTTAAAGTGCTTTTAGCACTATCTGGTAGGATTATGGTAGCACTCATTGCACGGGTGGCTCCCTCACCTCCATTTTTCGATGATCCAGTTGTTCTGTTGGTTCGTTCTCTTGGTGGTGGTGGTGGCCTTGCGATGGAGGCTCATTTGGTGGTTGCTGGTTTCCATTCCCTTAGGGCTTTTTTGTTGTTCAGCTGTCCACTTTTGGGCCTATCTATTGTATTTTCTTATTTATTGTTAGGCTTGTATTTAAGTTATAGGCTACCTTTTGGACTCTCTTTTTCTTATACTTGTTTTTTATTTAATGGAAGTAATTTAGTTTTACCCAAAATGAAAAAATCTAGTTGAACTTTAAAGTTAATCTGAAAGGGTTTTGTCACTATTGATGAAGCATGTGAATTTGTTCGCATTAGGCAGATTCAACTCTCCAAGTTCATCAAACCATCTTGTGGTCGGTTGATATTTTTTTACTGATTTGTTGAAGATAATATAGTAACCACCGTAAAGTTGCCAATGTGTACACAAAAAAATCTTAATCTTTTTGGAAGAGGATTTTCTCCGGATTCATTTTGTGGAGATCTCTGTTCATCGTATATTGTGCGATCAGTTTTCGTCAAATACTATTTGTGTTTAATTTTAAATAAAAAAGTCAAATGATTTCTGATCGCATGATGCACGATGAATGACTAAGATGTGAGGACCTCTAAAATCCCTACAATTTGGATCCGGATGAGATCCAAATCTGATTTTTTTTAGTTTAGTTGTAGCTTTTAATGTGGTGTAGCTGAAAAACAACTGACATGCATTTTCTTAAAGTCATCATTCATGTCTGAAGAACACAGTTTAAGCCATATATTTAAGACATCGTCACATGCAAAACAAGAGACCAGTGGGTCATTTACATGCAATGGGCTATTGCTGGAACCCTTTTTTTCAATAGATACATCACGTATTAAATAATAATATAGATGGAATCGTTTAGAATTTACTTTGGCTTTTCAATACGGTCAGGGATGGAGTCAGAAATTTCTTCTAGTGGGGGCAACCGAAAACAACTAAGAAAACCTTATTATAGTATGGTTATACGCAATATGGTAGTGGAAAGTAACAAAGTGATGAGAAAAATATAAGTACATGATAGGCGGGAGAGGGTTTTTTCAGTTTGAATGACAGAACAAGAGCACTATTGCTCATATACTATTTGATATAGAGTATAAGTAAAATGAATGTATGTTAGATATTAGATACATATATTTTCTTCAAAGATCACATGTGTATATTATATAATTATAGTCTGTAACTAAACAAACGAATTACTTGAGTGGGGACATCTGCCCCCAATGAGCCTTCATTGGCTCCGTCCATGAATACGGTAATTTATAAATTAGTGCTATCGAGTAACTGCAGATACATGAGAAAGTAGTATTCGGTCTCTAATTATTAATGTTGTTTGACTGATACATTATTGGTTTTAGGTTTTATCAAAGTCTCTAAAAAGTCAATCATGGTACTATTCACTTTACCCTTTTATTTTGTCCTTATCGTTAAAACTAAAAGTTTTCAAGCCCTTTTCATTAGTTTTCCTTCTATTTTATATAAAAAGATTTTCAATTTTTTAATCATAAATATACCCATTCGTATAATTTTTCAATTTATTTAGGTCTTAAATGTACCTATTCTTAAATATACCACTTCACTACTACAAAAAAGTGTTTTGTCATCAAAACAGATTTCGTTAGGCAAATTATTTATTCGTCGATAAAACCTTTGGGTGACGAAAACTTCACCACGCTGAATTAATTGACCAAAGTTTGAGATGCACAGTTTGTATGGCGAACATTTACAATTTGTCAAGCAAAAAGTCTGTGCGACTGTAGGTTAGAAACGCGATAAAAGAATTTGTCATGCGAAATTTTTCGATACAAATGATTTTGTTACTCAAAGTTTGATGCTATGAACTGTCTACGTCATGAGGAACTATGGGTGTCACATTCCGGCCCGGACCCCCACCACATCTCAGGCTCGACTCCATCGTAGCACAAACCTCTTTGGGCCCCGGCCACGCCCTTACGGTTTTGTTTCTGGGAACTCACACGAGCAGAACTTCCCAGTGGGTCACCCATCATGGGATTGCTCTCGTGAAAACTCGCTTAACTTTGGAGTTCCTATGAAACTCGAAGCCAGTGAGCTCCCAAAAGGCCTCGTGCTATTTGGAGATGGGAATATACAGATAAGGCTAACAGGATCTACTCCCCTGAGCGATGTGGAATCTCACAATGGGCGACGAAAAGGTTTCGTTCTCAAAAAACTTTACGCGACAAAATCTATCGTAGCTATATAATATGGGCGAGGAAATATATCATAGCTTTATGTTGTGAACAAAATATTTTATCACGCAAATTTTTTCCAATTAATAATTATTTTACTTTAGGGTATTTGTAATAAATTAATTTTTTTAATTAAATTTTATATTTTAATTAATCTAAAGGTTTGGTATTTAAAATACAAAAAAATGACAAATAATGAACAAATTAAATATATTATATAGAAGTGTACGTACAAACAAAATAAAATATTATAATATCCAAAGTACCTACTATGACGATGGCGACTGGGAATCTGCTGGTTGGGCGTCTGCTGTTGGAACAAAATTCGCGCACATTTGCAGATGGAGGCGAAATCCAATCGAAATAGTCCATGATCACGGATGAGGGGAGAATGGGGTTGATTGGAGGGGTGTGGTTGAATCCGGAAAGGACTGCCTACATATCTCCAAGAATGAGAATCAAACTACAAGTGTATTTCTATGAAAGAATAGCGTGACCCATCTTTGACAAATAGCCCATGGTGGGGCGTTGGGAGATGAGTTCTCTATGGACGTGTCTACCCGTAGATGACGGCGTAAGCATTTCTATTAGGCGTCCCGAGACTATAGTAGAGAATATACGACTTAGAAAGGGAAGTCAAAGGGAGAGAGATATTTTGTCTGTAGGTCTGAGAGAGGAAGGGAGATAAAAGTTCTTGATAAATACCTGTATTTATAGTTATCTTGAGAGTTCTTGTAAGGAAAGTAATCTTCATCAAATCCGGAGACTATCTAGGATGAAATCTAGGATGAGATACTCAATCTTCCTAGAATTATGACTATGTTGCCTAATCCCTAAGATATTCTAATTTGACTTTAATTAGGGTTTCCTTACATAAGAGACAAGTAATATCTTTAATGAGCTTAAGCCTGGTCTGTTTGACTACGGCTATCTGAGTTCATCTAACTAAAGCTAGTCCGATCTGACTAGGGCTGGTCCGACCTGACTAAGGCTTCTGAGCTTGTTTGCCTAAACATCACGTGCTATGGGCATTCTAGTCTTTCTTGCCACCTAAGGTGCCATATGTCTTGGGTCTAGAAAATCATGGTCTCACTTATTGGAATATGGTGGTTGAGATAGCTGTGAATCAGGTGGCAATGGCATCGGAAGTGCATGCCAGACAACTGCAAGGTGAGTAAGATCTATCTCATTTGGTCACCCTGGACAGCAGGCTGCTGCCTCAAGTCCTAAACTTCTGCCATGAAACTCGCGACAGTTTTCGAGCGGTCTCTAGAAAATGAGGCACTGATGTCACGACTTGCACATTCCTCACACTCCGATAAATCCTATCGTGTCGGGATCGAGGCCTTCAACATTAAAGTTCATATTTGATTTCTTGGCTATCCCAACTAAATTCGAATGATGAGTCTGAGCTTTCTGATCTAAGTAAAGCTTTTCTAATTTGTTGGCAAGTGTGTAATGATAGAAATAATCTTGTTTTCTATAATTGCAAGGCTCATCCTGCCAAGGTCCCTATGGTTGCTCCTACAGTCGATAGAGGGTATAACCATGCCAATAAAACTTAAGATCAATTCATACCCAGAGTGAAACTCATGTTTCATCTCAAACTAACAAGTGGAGGCCACCTCATGCTCCTAAAACTCAAATTAATTTTGATGGCTCTGTGGTGGGTTTTCAGGTTGCTACTGGACTTTTCATAACAGATTTGTAATTGTTCACCTATTGTGGTTGGTGCCCGTAATCTTGGAGAAAGTACCATTTTAGTTGCTGAAGTTCTTGCTCTTTGTGATACTTTTAAATTTGCAAAGGTCAAAGTTTTTAAGAGGTGTGTGTTGAATTTTTGAACTTATCATTGATGCCATTTTGAACAAGTGTAGTACACCTTGGCGAATTAAGGCGGAGTATGCTGAGAAAATGAAGAACAAAGTGGCGGAAATACACAGGGCAGGAGAAGAAATGAGAGCTTTCATTCAAGCCAAAAAAAAAAGAGCAATCCCTCAAGGTGGAGGAGATAGTTACGAAGTTTGTTTGACTGAAAATACACCAAAGAAATTGTTGTTGGGGGCGTTCTGCGGTTATATAATTAATCAACCACCAAAACAAATGGAGGGGCTTGCTTTCACACTTTGAATTGCAAAATCAAACACATGCAAAATAGTGACAGACATTGTATATAGTTTGCTATTCTATTATTTTAGAGATGTTAAGTATTGGAAATATTGGCGATATGAATGCCACTTCTCTTACAACAAATCACATAAGATAAATATTAGTACATAGTAATTTACATTGGCACAATTAATTAGATAAAATAAACAAATGCAATAAAATACTTATCTTTTATATGTTAGAAACCGCTCTTCGTCGATGCTTGATTAGAAGAAGATTTTAGGTTGAGGCAAGTATCACTGTCCCTAAGAATAGATTTCGCCCCTCTAAGACAATGTCTCTGTATAGCAGGTTATGACTCTCCAACCTCCAGGATCCAACAACCTATAATCCTCGTAAGTGTACACTTGCAATACTTGAATCTAGTGAACAACTCAATTCTTTCCTTTGGCATGTATGAGGTGAAAATTATTATAGCATTTGAGAGAATACAAGAGATTAAGAGAAGAGAGGACGGTGGAATTTCTTTTATGAAGGAAAAGCTATATATATATAGGATCAACGTAGGTCATTTACTATGTATATAATTTTTGCGTCAAAGAAATAATTGTCACATTAATAATCAAATAAAGAGAGGAAAGGTTGCAAAACTGCCAACGTCTCATTTCTTCTGAAATTATGAGTAATAATGCCGACGTTATTGGCTAGAATTTCAATTCAATTAATCAATGGATTTGAAGGAAAATGAATTGTCATAATGAGCATGGTTCGTATTTTGAAATACCCTACAAAATTTCAACAATTCCCCACACAGTTCAGAATACAAATCGAATCACTGAAAGGGAATTTGAGTAACACAAGTTTAAAGAGGACAAGGAAATACCAAAGGAAAGTGAGAATCTAATGCATCAGAACTGGTGTCTTTTAGACTATGAACCAGCCTTAGGACAAGCTAGCCGTAACTCACAGAAATTTGGTGAAAATTAATTTTTCTAGGAACCAATATTTCTTTGCGTGAATCATAGGACTAGCCACCCACATTGAATCCTTGGAATCGAGCATGTTCTAGCAGGTTGGCGCGAACAGGCCATGCACCAACTCGAATGTTCATGAGTGCAGTAGAGAACCTACCTAAGCTCTCATAGGAAGCAGCCCCACTCCTACACTCAAATAAGTGAATCCATCAAGTGTGCACTGCAGTCAAATACACCACCCATATATAGGCTATGGTATTCATTAAGAACATAAGTTCAACTTCTGCAATAGTTGCATTATCTACGTTATAGGGATAGACTCTCAACAATAATAACATTACATATTAATTGATAATGCATGCCTAATCAACAAATGACTTATTCTTACCCATAGAACCTACTTCTTGGGATCTCCATTCACATAGGTTGGGTTACCATCACTCTTGATCGATGTTATAGGCATAAGTCTCATCCCCCTCGATGTAATAATCATCACTAGCATTTAGCTTAGTGGATTTGTCGGAGGATAGGCTAGATCCGATTTTGACCTCAAAATAATTATATCAAATACATTGCATAAGTCATTCAGCTTAAGCTCTCAGAGCTATGATATCACACACGATAAACCAGCTAATTTCTTCCACAAATTGTGAGATATCTCAAACCAAGTATAGTGGTCTCTCCCACAAATAGTGGGATATGTCAAACCAAACACATTGATCTCTTCCATAAGGGGATATCACAATTATAGACTCAAACAAAATTGGTCTCCTCCATATAAAATGGGATATAACAAAGAGGTTGTAAAGCCTCAAATAAATATCTTTTTTAAAGAGTGTCAATTCATGTTCCAATTCAAAGTGAACCCGCATATCTATTTAAGATATCTCCAAAACATGATATTAGTAAGTATAATATTCACCACCAGCATTGTTGTACTGTAAACTAATGATTTCGAAATCGGCAACAAAGCGACTAGATATCAACAACACATTAAAAAACTAGATATCAACAACATACTGAAAAACTAATGATTTCGTTTCCCCCAAAAAAAAAAAAAAAAACACTAATGATTTCGAAACAAAGAGTGGAGCTATATTGAGCCCTGGACTTCCTGAAGTCCAGTTCAAAGTTGGGCTTGTCTTCATCAAAGGTCTTCTGTACCTAACAAAAGACCAAACGCGAAGTTTCCTTAACTGCAAAATCCCACGTCCAACAAGGGCTATTAGAGCACGAGTGGTGCTCTCTTGCGCATAAAAACACAAAAGGCAAAAGTTGAGATTTAACCGCTCAATCGTGAAAAACAACGTGCGAGAGAGACCTTATCAAAGCAAATGTCACCAATTTAGTGCTATGCCAAAAGAATGACGATGGTATTATGTTTTGCGCTTGGTAGAAATAGCAATTGATTTTACTTTTCTTTTAGTTGAACAAATGATGATGTTGCTTTTACATGTCTTTTAGTTGAAACTTTGGTATTCATTTGTAATATTATTTCAACTTCGTATGATTGAAACATTAGAAATTGTCTCTACATTGTTTTGTTACTTTTGTATGGATGATGATGTGTAAAATTGAATTTTAACTAGTATTGACGTTGTTTGATTTAAAATTTACAAAATAAGATTGAACTCGATAAATTTGGGCAAATTTGAACCCAAGTAAACTCAAACTCAATTAAAACCCCACCTGAATAAACCTGCATGAACTCAAACCAATCCAAACTCAAATTGTGAATGTTAAGTTAGAATTAGGTTGGCTAGTTAACTCGCCCAATCCGCCCTGCACCGCTAATTCGTATTAATGTGGATACCTTCCCCTAACCTGAGCCCAATAGAACTTCTCATTTCTGTGTTGGTTCCTTCCAAAAACTTGGGCCGGACAATTCATGTCCAATAGGCCGAAACTCCGAGAGTAATGGATATTGCTTGACTTCTTTAATGGAAGTTGGAATTCTAAATTTCTACCAATCCTAGTTGACATGCGATAAATCGTCAAAATACAAAAGAAAAACTTACCGCACACATGCATGATATGTGATTGGCAGAAATGGAGGAGGATTATCTTCTCTCTTAATCTCTCTCTCTTTCTCTTCCATCTTACTTAAACGGTTACAGTTAAGCCACATCAACATCTTATATTGATTTTTTTATAGAGACAATAAAACAAAAAGTAAAATGTGAGAGGAGGAGAGGAAAGATGATAGGAATAAGAGATGAGAGAATCCTATTCCAGCATAAATAGAGGACTTGTACTTTCAAAGGACTGTTTGTTATTCAAGTATTATACCCAATCTTTTATTTTTGTTACTAATTGTGTGAGAATAAATTGGTATTGAATTTGTTTATGAAATTCAAATCTAAAACTTCTCATATACAAATAAACAAAAATATAATTAGACCGTGGTACTAAGTGTTGTGCAAGTGTTATTACCCAATCTTGACCTCTTTGTTTTCTTACTAACCAAACACACCCTCCCTAAAGATCTTTTTATTCTTCTTTTGTTCCTTCTTTTGTTCGCAAATGTCCCATTGCATAAAGCTAAGATGCTGCTTCTAAATTGGATGCATGCGTTTGCTAATTATCTAAAGAAGAAAAGAAATTCACGAATTTGTTGCTAGGTCCCACCGTCCCAGTCAAATGTCCCCCCACTCCCAGGGCACGTTTGTTTGACAGGATTAAGAAGGACTGGACTGGACTAGACTATAGTCCAGTGTTTGGTGCACACGGGATTAGCTTTAATGAGCTTAGGGGGGATTCGCTGGGACTAAGGGGGGGATTAGCCGTTCTTAACGAGGGATCCCAATTTCGGGCGGATTCGTAAGCCAGCGTCGCTCGCCCTGCTCCCTGCGTCGCTCGCCGTCGCTCGCCCTGCTCCCTGCGTCGCTCGCCGTCGCTCGCCCTGCTCCCTGTGTCGCTCGCCCTGCTCCCTGTGTCGCTCGCCCTGCTCCCTGCGTCGCTCGCTGTCGCTTGCCGTCGCTCGCCGTCGCTCGCTGTCGCTCGCCGTCGCTCGCTGTCGCTCGCCCTGCTCCCTGCGTCGTCGTCCCGAGGATCTCACCGACCACTGAAACTCAAGTCGCAGATAATTGTTGATGTTTACGAAATCATAGATTTTGTATTTCACAGATGTGAAAGTCCCCAATTTTTTATTCTCTTCCTGCTTGATTTCGGTTTTGCTCTTTGGTACTTGCTCTAACCCTCACAAGATTTGCAATTTCTGCTAATGGTGATTGGAATTTCTGCAATTTCTGCAATTTTTTTAGCAAAATGGGTATATTTCGGTTTCCAATTTTTGCAATTTCGTTTACGATTACTGTTAGCTCGACATTTCTTCACATCATCCAGTTTGCTTCTGTTTTGTATCCAATTCATTATTCGAAAATGGACTGAAATTGTCATGGTATGGGCTGAAATTGTCATTATCTTGCTTCTTAGTCCGATACTGCACCAAACGCTTCACTAAGTTAGTCCAGCTTAGTCTAGTCTAAGCCAGTCCAGCTTAGTCCCTGAAGCTAGTCCAGTCCGAGACAGTCCGGTGCAACAAACGCACCCCCAGAGTCTTGTGAGTTTTTCTCGCTTCCACCCTGACTTGGGGACTTTTTTTATTCAATCACGTGACATCTATTTACTTTCTGGCTGTATTAGCACGTGATTTTCTTTATTTTTCATGTTTTTACTTTCATTTTTTTTTCCATCTTTAACTTGATACATGAAATAGGTGTCTCTCTAACATAGTCATTAGCGTGCATGAATTAATTTAATCAAGTTAGTTAGATTAGTGTGTTTCATTATTCATATTATGTGGTATAAAATATAGTATGAACAGCCTTATTCATCTAAACTCAAGTTCGCATTCCTTTTCACGACATTTAAATGAATATAATATAATTCAAAAATGCTACTCGTATCATAATTTTGCATACCACATTTGTACCACCTCTTTAATAGAGATGAGAGTAATGCTAGGGAGACCGAATTTTTAGACCAAATTTACAAACCAAATAATGTGTCACTATAGAAAATAAACACTTTAATTAATACATAAGTAATAATTCAATCATCAACATCCATATCATGTGGTTTAAAAAAATTAAAAAATTTAGTCTCCCTAGCATTATCTATAGAGATGAGACCCATATTGGTGGATCATACCTCTGTTAAAAGGCTAATACAAATGTAATATAAAAAAATATAATAAATATATCATTACTCAATATAATTATTTGTAAAAAAAACAAGAGACGCACAATCACTAGAGAGAGAGAGATTTGAGGTGCTTCCAAGGAAGCAAATAGGGGATCTCTTTGATTATGCTTTAGGTGGTGTGCTTCATCTTTTCCAATCTTTCATATGTTTTTGTGGATGCCACCTTCACATGGGCACCTTCTGTTGTCTCTCATGTGTGCACATTGTCTCATCATTTCCTATCTCCTTTGTTGAGATTCAGCCTAGTCCTTGTCCAACCAAACTTTTGACAATTATGGCAATTAGATCTTATGAATACGAAGATAAAGTAAATGAAATAAAAGAGATTAACTTGTCTTTATATGAATCTTTTTATTTTCACATGCTAACTAATGCCTAATCACACACAATGTTAGTCTTTTATTTGATGTCACATGATACAAAGATAAAGTGAACTCACATGACTGAAAAAGATATGGAAGAAGCTAGTTTTTTTTGTTTGGGTAATGGAGGGATTATTAGTTATCTTAATCATGAGTTAAACCAATATCAATATATCATGTGGATACTATGTTAGCTAGATTTATTGGTTTATCAATTTTCTGAAAGGTTTAAGCCGTTTGAATGTGGGATAAGTTGATTTCATATGGATGGTGCTATCTCTAAACCTATTTTTACTTCGCACACATCGCTCTTAATTTCTGTCATTTAATTATCTTCAATTCATTCAATACTGTCAACATTAAGAGGTGTGTGTAGAAGGTAACATAGAGTGTGTGGACAGCACCACCCACTTAATATATGTTTTTAAATGGGAATAATTTTTATTGATGAATATGTTACTTCTATAATAATTAGCTTATGATTTGATAAATACTAACCTTAGAGGATCGAAAAGTTTAATGTCTTGGGATCATTAACATTTTCTGTACCTTCAACATTCAAAGGTCGGTGAGTAAGGTTTACCTAACTATTAGGTCCCCAATGTTGATGTGGAGTACATTGTCATTATACTTTTGCTTAACTCAAATTTCAATTGGGGGGGTTGGGGGAGGGGGCGGGGGAGCGGGGGTTGTGTGAAGAAACTAAAAGAGAAAACAAAGAAGGCTTGTTTGGTGCTCAGAAGTTAGAATGGTTTGGATGGAATTTGATAACTAATAAGATTTAAGATATTTTGAAGCAAGAAATGACGGTAGAATTGTAGATATGAAGAATGTTTTATTCTAATTAATAGAGATTAAAGGGGGATAAGTATACGTGGTAGTACATTCCAGATATCATGTTATGGGGATTGAAAGTGATCTTCTACCTTCAACTTGCTCAAAAAAATTTCACTTCTGCTTTCTACATGTTTGGAATCCCGTTACTGATCCAATCCACTTCAATCTTAAGTGCTAAACGAGTCCGTAGTGAATAGAGAGAGGTGGTTCGTGTCTTTTGAACCCATGGTTGCTGCAGATTTTTTTGTAAATGTTTCAATTAGACAATATGCAACTGCAACTAAATGCTTAAATGGATAAAACTAGATTGGAAATGCCCAAAGATTCTCAAAATCTGATAGCTTAATAATGAACCCTAAAAGTCTTCCACTTTGTAATTAATTTGGTGGACATAAACACACTTAATTAAGATGTGTGAACCTAATATTGCAAGGCGTTAAACCTCATATATATATATATATATATATGTGTGTGTGTGTGTGTGTGTGTGTGTAATGTGCATATCAAACTTTAAAGGGAGGATCGATCTCAACCAACAAAGTGGATTAAGGGTCCCTCTCATAAATAATAAGTTGGAAAGGTGGTAAAGGGACCATCTAGCAAATCTTGATTACCATCTCATCTGGAAATATATCATTATCCTAAAGCATCAATTCACATCTATATAGTTCTTACTTCTCACCTTTCTACTTTTCTGCAGATAGAGGCCGTTCTCCAAATTGTTAATTCATGGCTTACCACCAAAACCTTCTTCTTTGTCATATTTTTCTGAAAATTACTAAATTAAGAGAGCCTTGGAACCTCGTTAAGAACACAGAAAATCTCTTGGTGAGGTAATTTAGGGCAAAAAGTTGCATATGTAAGTACGTAGTAACAAACTCGCGATTTTCGCTCTACCGTTTTGTTCATTGGCACATTTTCCACTTTCATTTGCAAACCAACAAAGTTAAAATATCTACCTAAAGTTGTACAAGGTTGGGGTATGTAAATTGAATGCATTTCACAGGGATTTGCATGCACATGTACGTGTGGAGGTGACAGACTTAAACATGAGAGAAACAATAATGGATGTCAGTGTGATGAAAATTCAAATTTGATAGAAATGTTCTGTTGCTCATCAAGTCAGCATAGAATGTATGGCCACTCACACTCAAATTTGCTGATATCGAGAGTAACAAATAGATGAGTATGTTTTTAATGTTCTAAATTTAAGCCTTGACATCAATTCAAAATTCAGTGGCCACGACTTTAGGTGAAAAATAAAACGAGACTCTTACACATGGGGCGATGGCCCTTTGCATTCAAGTAAATGGACCCCTGTTCTGTTCTCGCACTTGGCACTTGGAATGAATTCTGTAAGTTTGGATGATGCGAATACAGTTGGCCACACACTAACTTATTAGGTCAAATACACTTGGAGTTGTTTGTCAGAAGACACATGTTCAGAAGACACATGGAGTATGTTTTTTATGTGGGTGGCTTTCTATTTATTCATTTTCTTTTTGGTTCCGTTCAGATGTGTGGTCTAAGTTTTCGTGTGGAGCAAGACATTGTAGCAGAAGCTTCCTCTTCACTCTTTTCCCACCTCACTTGTTCAACTTGTATTTCATTCACTCAAAAATCGATAGGTAATGTACATATAGATTCACACTAATCTGTTGAATCACAAAGTATGAAATGATTAATGCGAAACTTCATACCTTGAACACATTTAACAGGATGAGATTTTATATAATTAACATGTCCCTTGTAAAAATAAATGTTCTTAACCACTTGAACTATAAGCCTCTTGCAGAAGTGACTTAAAAATTAAAATATAATGATGTTAAACTTTTACGCTTATCAATATTAAAACTTTTCCTAATGTCAATTGTTTACGAGTGGATGAACAACTCACCGTAACGTAATTTATGTTAAATCGAGCCACATTCAATAAGAAATCGGTTGCCAGTTTGGTGAGAGTATCATCAAAAATTTATATACTATATATACACACACACACACACTTATATACGAATCTACAAACACAGAAGGACCACAAAGCCACCAGATGGGAGCCAAAAACAAAAGATGTACATGCATGGGGTTGGGTATAGGACCTATGCAAGGGCAGTTGGGTTAGCAGTTAAAGTCATAGAGAAAAAGGTGAAAATATATTATTTAGCAAGTATGATCCCGAACCCTAGAATTAGACAGCACCATACGAATTGTAAATTACACAATACACAAGTAATTGGAGGCATTGAGGTGGAGCTGTCTGGTGGTGCCTGCAGACGCACGCTTTGGAGCTGTGGTGGAGTCAGTAGAGACTACTTATTGACTACTATGGTTAAGCTAGCTCAGTTCTCATGCCCTAAGATCATCTTCAATGGTTGGGTTAAAAGCCAAACATTTTAGCCGGAAAATTTAGCTTTTAGTCTAGAAATAGTTTTTCTGCTCCAACCGTTCTAGGTTAAAATTTTAGCCCGAGGTTATTAAAGAATAAACTTAGGCTATTTTTTTTCTTAAATTAATTTTTTTTTAAATAAATACGTAGACTATCGTAAATTAATTTTATGAACATTTTAATCTAAAAAATTTTAAATTCCGATAAATATTTTCATTCGGTTCGGTGGAGCCCACACCGATTTATGAGCTAAATTCTGAGGGGGGGGGAATATGGTCTTGGTTTAGCATTTAGCATTTAGCTCAAATTTTCCCCTTGGATTGGATTGAGTTTGGGGGAAATTTTGGGGGGTAATTTGGCTTTTAGTCCACCATTGGAGATAGTCTAACGGAAGATAACAGAAAAAGAAAAAAAAAAACAAAAAAAAAAGATGAGGCAGCTTTAAAGCAAAGAAAATAGGGACAGCAACCGCCCCTATCCTCCTCCCGTTTACAAGCTTTGACCACCTTTGTCCTCCACGTACCACCAACACCACCTTACTGTCTACAACAGCAGCATTCCATTCTTCCAACCCTCACCTAGACCATATAATATTATCCGTCTGTATCATTAATGAATAGCAATTTTGTATATACTGAGACAAAGTATATTTTTATAAATATTAACAGGAACTATTTCCACCACATTTTATAGCAAAAATTCAGATTCACTACCACATGCAAAAATTTGTTTTAATATCAAATAATTAAACCCTTTTGTATAATTAAGTTTAATACTAATTAAGTGAAACGTTGAAGCAATTTGTTACAAACGAAGGTATTGAAAAAAATAGTAATTGATGACCTAATTTAAAATTTTTGTAACCAAATTACTTAATACTATGATTTAATGGCATTTTTGTTAAATTGTAAGTGTAAGGTCGTAAATTTGATTCTTTAGATTACAAGTTGTGAGATACACCAGGAACAGTTTTTAGTAATCTGCAAGCATCGGGCGCTGCAGATAAAGAAACAATTAAAATGATTAATAGTGTAAATTATTTTTTAATCGAGATTATGAAAAACCTAGAAAGTATAGAAGATAGAATCGTTTCAGGCGACAAAACAAATTCTACAATTATTTCTCATTGGTACATGAGTTTAGGGTAACCTTCGGATTCGTGTAATGATTTGATTTGTAAATTACGACACTAGTAGATGTTCAAATTTAGATAAATGTTAAAGAGAGTCTCTCAAAGTGTAACTTTTAATGGATTAATGTCAATTTTCGTGTTTACATAATAAAACATTATGGCAAAAACATAAAGTAATAAAGAGTCCATAAAAAATTTCACTTTTAAAAAAAAAATCTCAATAGCATTCGTGTTTGAGCATATACCTTACAGTTGCGGTAACCATTACTCATATGTTTATGTGTTGAAATTTATGGTTTTGGAATTGAGTAGCAATATATCTTTGGGATAAACGATTCTTGGAAAATTAAATTTAATCTGGTTTGTGTTCCCTAACTTACCTAACACGCAGTGTCATATTGCATGCAGTTCCATTTTTATATACATGCGTGATGCTATATACCTAAGTGTGATTCGCTTAATAAAATACATGAGAACAATCCAACAATTAAGCTACCTAATTCTTTTAACAAGTTTCCCATTAATCATATAATTTTTAAGTGCTCAATAAAATGATACTTTTTTTTTGAACAACCATAAAATGATTGTCACATCCCAGTTCGAGCCTCCATCACATCCCGGGCTCGACTACGCCGTAACACGATATTGTCCGTTTTGGGCCATGGCCACGCCCTCACGGTTTTGTTTCTGGGACTCACAAGAGCAGAACTTTCCAGTGGGTCACCCATCTTGGGAACGCTCTCGCGCGAACTTGCTTAACTTCGGAGTTCCTACGGAACCCGAAGCTAATGAGCTCCCAAAAAACCTCGTGCTAGGTAGAGATGAGAATATACATATAAGGCTTACAGGATCCACATCCCTAAGCGATGTGAGATTTTACAATGATACTTTAACAACTATATATAAACTTATGATACTTGAAATGGGATTTGACCAAAAACAACAATGCGATTAGCTGTGCCTGCTTGCACAACTTGGTCCGGTCGTGCCTAAACAACAGAATAAAAAAATAGATAATTAAGATGATTAACAAACATTGTAAGAGAATCAATCTAACATTGTTTAATAAAAAATCATAATGCACGTCGTTGCAAAAGTAAAGCAATATTACCATGCCTACAGATATAGGTATTCAATTGATTTTTATGGTATTCAAGTGTATTGTCACTAATATTACGAAATAATTATTAGATGGCTCTAAGTTAAATATATAAACTGTCTCTTACTCAGATGTTTCAATAGCTAATTAAAATACCATATTGGTGAAACTTCAATGTCACTAGTAATTGTACTTTTGCACTCGATGCAGTTATGTTCTACTCTTCATCAATGCGACTGCCATTATTTAGAGGAAATATTTTTGTTCATTACCTTCAAATTTGTGATGACAAAAGGAGGACGATGGTGATCTTGGGAGTTCGATTTGTCGAAGAATTTGAGGTGTTGGTTTTGTGCTCGAAAGGAGAAGCAACGGGAAAATGGAAAAGTGGGTCATGCTGGCACGCAAACGAATGCGAATAAAAATATGGTGTACATAACAGTATATCAAAGTATTTTGAGTTTCCGTGCTTCGCAGAATTTTCGTTCCAACTCTAAGTTTTGTTCGTTTGTGCTCACGTATTTAAAGTGATGATACTACAAGACTACAACAAGAAAGGAGACAACATACAAAGTGAGCTTATATGTCCACGTAGGATTCTATTTGCCCAACATGATCATTTTTATCATTTCACAGCTTTGGAAAAAAAAAATACACAAAATTAAAGACGGATCGTCACGGTGAACAATCATTTAATATGTAATTGTTAGTGATTAAAGGATTCCTAGGGGAGGAGTCAAATGTTTAACGTACCATTATATATAATTGTAACAAGTTATTCTAACACCAAATTTGATATTAAAATGAGAGGCTGATGTTATTGATGTATATTATTTTTATCAATGCAGATGGGAATTCAAATTTAAGACTCTTTTAATAGAAAGAAATCTATTATCTATAATAATTCAAATAGAGGTCCATTTTATTTACAGCACAAATATAGATTTGACTATAATACTTTACATGTATTATTATAATTATCATCTTATGGTCATTGCATATTCAATATATATGTATTTAATACAATCACAATCTGATAGTCGAGATGATGATTGAATTAAATACATGTAAGTATGGTAGCCAATCCTCCAATTTAAATTTTATTTACTAGACACAGGTATGATATTGATACATGTAAACATAATATGATAAACAAATTTAGTGACTCTGCCGCGCTTGGTAGCGCCGACGGACTTGTAATTAAGCGGAACATTAAAGTGAATTATTGTTTATATAAAATTGTGAGAATTTTATGTATGCATTCGTGTACAAGTCGGCAGGTATATGTGTTGGTAGCATTAACCTTCAGAAAATTAAGAGGTATCCATAATTGAAATCTTTATAAAAAGATGTATAATAATTTGTTGCTTTTAGGCTAAAAAAAGTATTCAATTTGGTTAAATGTCATTTTCTTAAGATTTATATAATCAAGGAATTTTTTTCCATTAATATAATCATGGAAATTAATTAGTCATTTGCTGACCGACCGTTAGTGTTTCCCTTTAGGGTTGCTCACCCACTTAGAATGACAATATTGACACTACTAAATTAAGAAAAAGGCAACCACACCCCTTACTTCACAATCTTCACATTCTCTTGTGGTAAAATCAAGGTCTAAAATATCGATGATATCGGAAATATCGGTAGTCCAAAAACACGGAAATATCAATGGAAATATCGGGATATTATCGATATATATAAAAATTGAATAAAAACCACGGAAATTGTAAGAAAAACTTGGAAATTTTTATTGAAACTTTGCAGGATGTTTATTTAGTCAATTATCTATTAGTTTATCACAAAAAATTGGAAGGAAATGCATTGCATGATAGATTTAACTGATTTAAGTTGATTATATAGCGAGTTGGCAAACATTGTGAGTGTAGAAAATATGTAGTAATTAATGAAAGAAGTTTAAACACACCATAATCATTTATATATAATGAATTAGTACAATATTTTACACTTTATACATTGCATGGTAAGATACATGAGTGACTTAGCAAGGTCTAAAATATCGATGATATCGGAAATATCGGTAGTCCAAAAAAATATCGGTAGTCCAAAAACACGGAAATTTCGATGGAAATATCGGGATATTATGGATATTTTAGACCATGGGTAAAATAAAACCCAACCCAGATGCTGCAAGTGCAAATTCATGTCTCTGTCACCTGCTATAAACCCAGCAGCAGGAGGACTGACGGACTGCAATGGAATTTAATGCATTTCAATGGTTTTGGAGGTGCATGTTTCAAAAAAGATAATGTTAGAATGATCAAAATTTTAAACCAAATTGACAAACCAAATGTTGTGTCACTAATAGAAGCAAACACGTCGACACTTAAAGTAGTAATCCAAGCATCTATAATCATAACATTTAATTTGAAAATTTAGTTTTAAAAAATTGATCCCCTAGTATTACTCCTTAGAAACGAAGCACATTGGGTGGGGATCTGAAATTCTGAAGGCTCTGTTGTTTGTGATGGGCATTTGTGGAAGGCTGGCAGCCAAGTGACAATGGCCATTGGCCAGTGGCTAGTTGTTTTATTTAGGACGAAATTAAAATACTGGACCAAGATTGGGTGATATATACGATAAAATAGTATGTAAAGCTTATGTGGGTCCTTATCATACAAAAAATTCAATTAGAATGATAGTGACATAATTAAATGATTTAATATGATAATCCCATAGGGGCAAAATATACAAGCTCAGGTTTTTTGAGAAAATACAAGCTTACCTAGATTAATAATAAGTTTTTTAGTTAAAATAGTCTATGAGAATGACATAGCTCTTTACCTTAGTCCATAAGGTTTAAAATCGATAGAACTGGTCCGTAAGTTTATCCACCGTCAATCATTTTGGTCATTCAGTGAAAAATCTTTGTTAAATAAGGATAAAATGACAAAAATACCCTCAATTTTTGTCAATTCATTTTGGCCTATTGCTTATGAAATTGAGGGTATTTTTTTATTTTGTTCCTTATTTAACAAAACAAATTCACTAAAGGACTAAAATGAGTGATAGTGGACAAACTCAAGCTCATTTCTATCAATTTCAAATCTCAGAGACCAAAATAAAGAGTAATGCCAATTTTAGGGACCATTTTAGCTAAAATGTCTTGCTAATCATATACACATGATTAAGCATTCAGGTAATACAAACTTAAATGGACTTCAGAGAAGTGTAACAGAACTAATTTGAGTTTTTTAAGTTCTTTTTTCCTCTTAAAGAAAACAAAATATAAGTTAAAACAATGTTTATCACGAAGAGACAATTTTGTGAATTCTTATAACCAAAAACGAAATAGTTATGTTTTTCTTCTTCTACAAGTGATAAGGAAAATCTCCGCGACTCACTTGTTCATAATCAACAAGGAATTAAAGTTCTCCACAGTACACTCTCACATAGTGACACACCCAGACCGATATCGAGGCATGTTGGCCGTCACGTGAGTGTGACATAGCCATGTGCACAGTGCGGAAGCAATAATATAGAAAGAATTACGAATGAATAAAAACCAATCTTCAAAGAGTGCTAGAAAAGCTAAGGTGCAAGAACGGAAATAAGTGTGAATACACAATCAGAGCATAAATAGCCTAAGTGCAGTCAAGCATAAGAAGTACTAATTTAAGTAACACCCAAAGGTGGTCCTACATATGTGATGGTCTGTCAGAACCTCCGTTGTATCCTCATAAGTCACCAACAAACGCTACCTAAAACCTGGAGGGGCACAAAACAGAAAGCGTGAGTGGGCAAAAACAAAGCTTTTCGAAAATCATTTCATTAACAACAGTTATATCCCCTCGCCGTAAAACCTGTATATTTTCCCAGAAAATAGTATATACATATACTAAATCTCAACTGAAATCATCAACGTCAGAATATGTAAACAAATCATGAATATGCCATGCCATACAAACTAAATCACCAGGTAAGTAATCCAAATGCAATAATAACTGCAATATCTCATCATCTGAACTCTAGCTCATAAATCATGCCTGCACACGAGTCGAACCCACTTATAGTGGTCTATACGACAAGACTGAGTGTAAAACAATACGCTCTAGTGCTACAATCACGTGAAGACTATGCGAATGATCGCGGGTCACCTACGAGTCGAACCCACTGAAAGTGGTCTATACGACAGGACTGTGCACCTAACTTGGATCCAAGATGAGCGTGTGGTGCGGAAGGTGAACATCACGTGAAAGACTATGCCCCTAACCATGGGCGGGAGCACTAACAACGGGGTGCAGGTTAATGAGCTCTCGATGCATCTCATCATAATCATCATAACATAACTCCTTATCAACAACACATAAACTTACCTGGAACTTACCTGAGCGCCCGCAGCGTCAACAACCATGTATATACAATTCATTATGCATAATCAATAGTATAAATATATTGGCATGGCAATTCATTGCTAAAGTCATTTAAAATGTATTTCTGGGAAAAATACTTAGCATATAGGTATATACGGAAAACCAAAAGCCCACTCACTGGTAAGTAGACGGATCGTAACCTCCGTGCCTAGCCTGGCTACGCTCGTCCTCCGGATAGGTCTCGCCTATGTGAGAAACAACTATAATAACGTTATTTTAAAGTACATAAACGAAACTAGGAAATAACTTCTCATACATTGCTCAATTGGGGTGTTTGAATATACCAAAGTGATCTACACAACCTCAGAAACATCCCCGTATTTTTAGAATTATTTTCCGAGGCCCCACGCGCAGTCATGCGCCTGCAAGGGCATGGCCCTACGCGCCCCCACGCGCGGCCAACCCTGACGGAAACCCTAACCGCCGTTAGGAATATTTCGTTAAACCCTAACAGAAACTAACGACGTTACTTAACGCCGTTAGCATATTCCGTCAACTTTGACAGAATATACCCCTTTCTTCTCCGGCGAGTCGCCGGTCGCAAGCAACGATCACCGGTTTCTGGAAAACCTTTTAAACGTCCTATCTTCTTCATTTTTGTTCCATTTTCTACGAAATGTGTACCAAAATGAAGCTTAGGACCTAAGGAACAACGTTATACCTGAGTTGGGTTCTAAAACCCACGGAATCTCGCCGGAGAAAGCTCGAAGGTCCGGCCACCCCTGTGAAACTTCGTATCTGGGCTTCCTGACGTCCAAATCTTCTCAACGATGCACTCCGAGCATCGTGGGAAGGTCCTTAAGCTTCCTATGGTCCTAGAATTCATAGAAAAACAAACGTTTAAAAGTTGGTGAATAGTGCCAACTTCGGGAGTTCGGTTTTCCGGGGTTTCTTTAGGTTAAAACTCAACCAAAACGTCCCAAAACACTTAGGAGGAAGAGGAGATACCTTTATGAGCCTTAAAAGAGCGTGAAACTTCGACGATCGACTCGGTGGTACTGTGCCCTTGATGGAGCCCTCGGGTTCTCGGGGTTTTTTGAAGGTTTTACAACCAACCAATGGTATGGTTGTGTTCGTAGACCTTCAAGGATCACAATGGTGGTCTCAGCACCTTCGATTTGTGAAGGTTTAAAGGTCAACACAACTCGTCCGTACGAATTGCAGAGAAGAGAGAGAAAGAGAGAAAGAGAGAGAGTGTTTGAGAGGAGAGGAGAAAGAGAGAAGGTTTCAGTTTGTGTGGGTAAGTGTGTACCCGTGCCTGATTGGGTACCAAAACCTAGGGGTAGTTCTAATTGGTCCTAAACTAAGTACTACAAACTAACTAGTTTAGAACCCTAAGTTCAAATCACACTCTAAAGGTTCCCACTAAATTGGAAAAGAGGTGATTGGTCCAAACATAACAAATATTTGGGTCGTTACTTAAGCCCAAAATAGAATTCAACCCAACGCTCAAGGGTAAAATTGTACTTTCACATTTTCGAGGATAATAAATGTACATAAATCGGGACGGGCTGTTACACATAGTGCATAAGGTTATAAAAGCAATTAAAAACATTCATTTAGTTGGAAATTACACGTTTTAAGTTGGTTACTTATTTGTAGAATTTACATAGACAAGTTGGTAAAAGGAGGACAAGACTTTGTCAAAAACTATTAAATATGAAGAATTTCAAGGTAAACATTGACAAAAAAAAGAATTTAAAGATAAACAAGAGGGGACGTGATTTTTACATATTTTTAAGAGAATCTTCAAATGAGATGTCTAAAGTGCCACATAAATATGCAATTGTAAAAAAATGGCAGCAAACTCTTTCCAATCGAGCATTCAGTTTCTTACATGGCGCTGAGTCATTTGAAGGCAAGGCCTTCTGCTGTCAAATTTGACAACAGATGCTAAATTTATTTAATAAATGTGATGCAATATATAATAAAAGTTATTGTGTGTTTCAAGTATTTGATTGGTTATCTCAATAATTGGACTCCATAAAGAGATAAAAAAGATCGTAGAATGATATCATTATTTAACACACCGTGGAGCAAAAAATTGTATAAAATGTCAAATTGCCACATAGGCTATCAAATATCATTTTGATGTTTTAAATTTGACATCTCCTTTGGAGATGTTCTTAGCTTCTCACACTCATCTTTATTAATGGTCATCAGAATGAATAAATCTAACAGAATTAAGGACCCTAATGTATGACCAATGACTCTCCACATTTTTATAGCAAATTTAGATACAACTGGACACACATGAAAGAAAATGTTAAACTTGAAGATCTGGATCAAATCCAAATAAAATCTCAAGTGCTGTGCTTTGTTGGATTTTGACCAAAAAAATACTAAAATACCTCCTGAAAACAGAATACCCTAAAAGCACAAGGGCCTTTATGTCAAATTAAAAGTTTCATATTTACTGTTCCCTTAACCCAATACAGGAACCATTGTCAAAATTAATTAAGAAATGAAAAACCATTTACCAAATTAAATTTATATTTGAATTAATTAATAAATGATCTCAGTGAAGCTTCTCCTTCAATTTTTTTTTCACATACGTTATAAACAATATTTTCTTCCCAATATTTGTTTTGAAAAAGTTAAAATACATGTTACAAAGAGAGAAGAGAAAGCTCCCCAGATCTGCTTCGTTTTCTTCTCTTCTGTTACATATTTTCCAACCCATTTCCCAAAACGCACAGTCCAAGACTCCAAGCTTCGCTGAAATCCATTCCACCGAGTCGAACTCGCACTGCTCTAACCGAGTCAACTCAACCGACCACACTCTGTTTTTTAAGCCAATGAGCTAGAACGTGAAAAGCACAGGGCTTGGTTCTCAGTGGGAATTGGTTGCTGCAGAAATGGCGATTTTCCGGCGGATTGTGCCGGAACTCCTGTGAGTGTTGGAGTTCCGGTGAGGTTTGTTGTGGGTTTTTGAGTTAGTGTAAAATGTTCAAGTCGGCGAGATGGAGAACCGACAAGAGCAAGATCAAAGAAGTCTTCAAACTGCAGTTCCGTGCAACTCAGGTTGGTCTAAACTCAATGTCCATTGAAATTCAAGCTTTTTGATTGTTTTTTCCCGATTGGGTTTTGTTTGGTGGCTGAGAAAATGCAGGAAACGAAACACAAACAATATTTTTCTATCATTGAGTGTCTAAAAACAGAAAAGTTGGAAAATTTATATGCAATTGAAGAGTGTGTGTGTGAATGTGATTGAGGTTTTCGGAGGATTATATGTAAGGTAGTGTTTGGTTTTGTGATTTCAGGTGACACAGTTGGGTGTGGATGCATTGCTGGTATCTGTGGTTCCTGTGGATGTGGGGAAGCGAACTGTGAAATCAGATAAAGCTACGGTTCGTGACGGGAACTGTCGATGGGAGAATCCGGTCTATGAAACAGTTAAATTCGTCCGCGAGCCAAGAACCGGGAAGATCAAAGAGAGTGTCTACAACTTTGTTGTCTCAGCTGTATGAATTGTTTTGTTAGATTTTGTGTAGTGAGCATTTGGTTCTGATTATGAGTATCTGATTTGGTTGTGTTCTGTTTGTGTAGGGATCGTCCAAGGCTAGTGTTCTTGGGGAGGTTTCTGTTGATTTTGCTGACTATGCGGAGGCTACTAAATCGTCCTGTGTATCTCTCCCCCTCAAGAATTCAAATTCTAACGCAATTATGCATGTTAGTACTCTCCCACTTTGTCAAATTGTTGAATGTTGGACAACAGTTTGATTGCTGTTTCTTATCGAACTCTTGTTTATGTTTTCGAATAGGTTACCATTCAAAGGTTGCAAGCAAATGTTGATCCGAGGTATATACAAAATGTTGTAGTTATTTTCTTTATTTTTTGTTGGAGTTTTCCATTTTATGTTATCTGATTTTTTATTTTGTTTTGTTGGAGAAATTTTGAAGAGAGGTAGAAGGTGGCGAAGATGCAAATGTTAAATCCCAGGATAGAAGCTTCAAGAACCTCTTAAGCAATAAGGATACGGATGAAAGCGTTTCGATTGTGAGTTTTCACTTAAAGCTTCAAATGTCATTTGTTTTTCTGTTGAAAAGTTTTCATTTCGTTATTGTTTTTCAAAGTTATTACTTCTTTCCCTTGAGATGGTTGGAGGCTGGGTGGATAGGTGGTAGTAAAATTCATTTTTCGTTTAATGCAAAGATCTTCTTTCTACTTTTTAAAAAGTTTTCATGTCAATTCACAGGATGAGGGCATTAATAGAACCACCCAAATCGCAGAGCTCAACCGCAGAGCATCTACTGGATCTGATATAACGTTGTCAAGTTCTGATAGCGGCTCCGGACTTGATACTCCGCGAGAACTTGGATCAAGAGATCCTTCCAACTTTCTGTCGTCTTTGAGTCACACATCAGTACAACATCAACCTGCTGTTTATACCCGAACAACAACCTATGACGACAATCAGCGATCACAATGGGCATGGTCTGCAGGTTCAGAACATGGAGTAAGTACTGATGGCTCAACAAAGAGTTCTCATGACACCCTTCCAAGAGAACGGTCTCAACAGTCTTCAGATGACGATATTGAAAAGCTAAAGGCTGATCTTGTTGTTCTAGCTAGACAGGCAGATATGTCAGAGCTAGAATTACAAACATTAAGGAAGCAGATAGTAAAGGAGAGCAAAAGGGGGCAGGATCTTTCAAGAGAAGTCATTAGCTTGAAAGAGGAACGAGATTCTTTCAAGGCGGAATGTGAGAAACTAAAGTCCTTTCAGAAACGTATGGATGATGCAAAAATTAGAAACAGGTTCCAGTTAGAAGGCGGGGATCTGCGGGCTCTTGTTGATGAAATTAGACAAGAATTGAGTTATGAGAAGGACCTGAGTTTCAATCTCCGTTTACAGCTCCAGAAGACGCAAGAATCAAATTCTGATTTAATTCTTGCAGTACGAGACCTGGAAGAAATTTTGGAGCAGAAAAATAGTGAAATAGCCAATCTTTCCAACAGGCCAGAATCCTGCGGGGATGCTGCCGGGTTGAAGGCAACCATCTCTAAAGGTGGGACAAGTGAGGATGAGGAGCAATTAGAGCTGGAGGATCTTGTTCAGGAGCACAGCAATGCCAAGAAAACGCACATGCTCGAGAAACAGATTGCCGAACTCTATGGTGAAATAGAAATCTATAGGAGAGACAAAGATGAGCTCGAGATGCAAATGGAGCAGCTTGCACTGGACTTTGAGATACTGAAACAGGAAAACCATGACATCTCATATAAACTAGAGCAAAGCCAATTGCAAGAACAACTTAAGATGCAGTACGAATGCTCGTCTCCCTCTGCTAGCATAAATGAACTCGAATGCCAAGTTGAGGATTTGGAAACAGAACTGAAGAAGCAGTCTGAAGATTTTTCAAATTCGTTGGCTACCATAAAGGAACTTGAATCCCATATCAAAAGCTTGGAGGCAGAACTGGAGAAGCAGGCACAAGTGTCTAAAACTGATTTAGAGGCTGTGACATGTACCAGAGTTGAGGATTTGGAAACGGAACTGAAGAAGCAGTCAGAAGAGTTTTCGAATACGTTGGCTACCATAAAGGAACTTGAATTCGATATCAGAAGCTTGGAGGAAGAACTGGAGAAGCAGGCACAAATATTTGAAGCTGATTTAGAGGCTGTAACATGTGCCAAAGTTGAGCAGGAGCAAAGAGCCATCCGAGCGGAGGAGGCACTGCGAAAAACTAGATCAAAAAATGCTAATACAGCTGAGAGGCTTCAGGAAGAATTTCGAAGACTCTCTGTGCAGATGGCCTCAACGTTTGATGCAAATGAAAACGTAGCTTTGAAAGCAATGATAGAAGCCAGTGAATTGTGCGCGCAGAAGAGTCAACTAGAAGAAATGCTCCAAAAAACGAAGGACGAGCTCCAGGAAGTTAGAAATGATTACGAGACAAAGTTGCAGAAGCTCTCTTGCCACTTAGACGAGAAAACCAGACAGATCGAAGAGATTGTATTGGAAATGGACAACAATACCAAGCAGCTCGACCATCGGCAGAAACAAGAGGAAGAAGTAAAGGGAAATCTCTCCCAGGTTATCTTACAGCTCAAATCTCAGATTGAAAGGCTTACGGCAGAGAATAACAGCCTTTCGGAGCAAGTGGAGGAAAGCAAAAATTTGAGAGCTGAGTTGGAACAAATGAAGAAATCAATCGAGGAAGCTGAAATGCGGATACAAAGAGGAAATGTGGAAAGAAATGAGCTGGTAGGTACAATTTCTATTCTTAAGAAGGAAGCAGAGAAGTTATTGGAGGGTTTGAATAGAATGCGGCATCTCAAAGATGAAAAGGAGGTAACAATTGGACTCCTAAAATCGGAGACAGAAGAGCTTAAAGCTCGGTGTAAGGACTTTAAACATGCGATATATGAGGATGAGGTAGAGAAAGAGAAACTTAGAAAGCAGGTATTTCAGCTTAAGGCTGACCTGAAAAAGAAGGAAGATGCGTTCACTACTGTTGAAAAGAAGCTCAAGGAAAGCAATGGGCGCACAATAGTTTCTGATGGAATTAAAACTACTCAGAGAAACAATAAGTCTTCGCCAGTTGCTCGTGGTGAGAAAGAAGTTGCAAGTATGAAAGAGAGAATAAAATTGCTTGAGGTAAAATTTAAATTGCAAACAGTATATTGAAACAATTTTGGTATAGAACTTTTTTACAAAACATAAACCAACAGAAGATCTAGTTATAATTGCAATAATGACACAGCATAGTCTTTGCAAATTCAAAACCTGCGTCTCAACTTCTGAATTTTTGACTTTTTTCAGGGACAAATAAAATCAAAGGAAGCTGCTTTGGAAACCTCAACTGCTGCATTTTTGGAGAAGGAAAAGGATCTTCAGAATGTAATCGAAGAATTAGAGAGCAGGGTGGAAGAAATAAATCAGAATAGTGCATTTCAAATGGTGAGCAAACCTTCCATATTGCGCAATGTATATGATACAATGCTTAAAATCGATTATGATGGATACAAGAAAAAATTGTGTATATAACTATATTTCTTCTAAAAAGAAAATACAAAGTTGAGGTTTTATGCCTAGGCGCAAGCTTATGAGGTTTGGTTATTTTATCGTTTATAAGGGTTCACATGCGGGGCATATTGATTAAGAACATAACGTCGAGGTTACGCTCTTCTTGTTCTAGTTCTTCTCCACTCCCCTCTAGTGGCTTTTGCTTCTTCTTATTGTCCAATCTCTCTGTTTCTCTGTTTGCCTTTAAATGATGTCATATTATATCTGTAATGATTGGTGAAATCATCTTTACAGGTAGCTAAAGATGCCACTAGCAATGAGATTGCATCGGAACAAGAACCAAGTTTTTCCACT
Source organism: Cotoneaster glaucophyllus (assembly GCA_036320875.1). Classification (NCBI taxonomy): domain Eukaryota; kingdom Viridiplantae; phylum Streptophyta; class Magnoliopsida; order Rosales; family Rosaceae; genus Cotoneaster; species Cotoneaster glaucophyllus. Next base: position 16,622,346 of record CM070060.1, read on the forward strand.
GCTGATAGCAGGTACGGCGACTTATTAACTGAATTAGCATCACTGAAGGAGAAGAATATATCAATGGAAAGCGAACTAAAAGATATGCAAGAAAGATATTCGGAGATAAGTCTCAAATTCGCAGTGGTTGAAGGTGAAAGACAACAGCTCGTAATGACAGTACGCAACCTCAAAAATTCCAAGAGGAGCTAATAACTGTTTTTCGATATACTGGAACCGTAGTACCATGTATAGTCGAAACCGCTAGGTATGCTTACACCAAAAGTCCAGACCTGATATTTCATTGTGTCTGCCCCATTGGCTTCATTTCAGTTTTACCTAGCTTTGACGTCCATGTCCGTGTTTTTATTGTAATTCTTTTAAAGCTTGTCAATCTTTCCATGTCCAATATATATGACAATATATATCATTAATACAATTTATATCATATTAGTAGAAGTAGAGTTTTACAATCTCATATATATACATGGTTTTGCACTTCTGGGCAAGAGTGCAGCAGTTTTATGACCAAGTTTCTTGCTTTCTGATTCAATCTGTATTGTGTGCCGTATTCCTTTGGCCGGCATTAGGCAAATCTTCGTTAAACTTCATCAGTTCAGTTGTATTTAGGTCGGTTAAGTAGTTCAAATTGGAAGATATACAGTCGGTTACATGTTAGAATCTGTGCTTGAGTAATCTCTCCTCCAGATGAAGTCTAGTTGCATATAAAGAAAATTTCAGATGCTTCTAATTTGCCATTTTTGCAATTGCTAACAACCAGTTGCTTTCTCTGTTGGCCTACTCCTACCGATGCATGCTTGTCTAATTTTTGTTGAGAATATCGCGTTTAAGAATGGGAAAAACAAGAACAAACTCTGGAAATCGAAAAACAAATAACCAAGATAAATAACACCAAGAATTTACGTGGTTCGGCAATATGTGCCTACGTCCACGGGACAGCAACAACAATCTTTCACTATATCAATAATGAGTACAACCAATAATCTTGCCAAATCTCTAGAACTAGGACTTGACGAAAAACCTAAAAGAACAAGAACAAGAAATACACTCTCTTTTCTTTTCTCTCGCACACACTTTGCCCCTTTCTCTCACTCTAATCCCTTGAGTGGTATACAATTTATTATTTTGCTCCCACCTCAAAACTAGTACAATAGCCCCTTTATATAGACATAATAAAGGTCTTCTTCAATAAGGAATACTAATCCTAATTGGAATCTAATTATGAATCCTTCTCCAATTGAGAAACTAACTCCAATTGGGAAAACAACTCCAATTGGGAAAACAATTTAATCCTCTAAGACTATTAATTCCCAATAGACTTAGGACAACTTATCATGGGCTAGAAAAACCCAACAATCTCCCCCTCCAGACCATGAGGAAGGTATTCCATAATAGGATTGCTCCTCTTGACCAAACTCCTATTGATCGAACTTTTCATGATCAGACTCCCTCTGATCGAACTACTCATAACCAAGCTCCCCTTGATTGAACTACTCATTAACCAAGACCCTCTTGATTAGACTTCTCTTGACCAGGCTCCCCCTGATCGCAATACCCATCTTCATTGGCAAAGGCAATTATAGACTTCTTTGCCAGAAAACCATCGCTTATCTTCATCTTGGTCCAATCAGCATCTGACATATTTGTTGGCTTGCTATTAATACCTTCAATTGGCTCATGGAGATCTTTACAATAAAGCATGTCCTCCATTCTTGATTTCCACGTAACCCAGTTGGAGCGGGTGAGTTTCATCATAATTGCACCCTCCATTCTAAACGGATATCAGCCAAACCAGGCTCTGATACCACTTGTTGAGAATATCGCGTTTAAGAATGGGAAAAACAAGAACAAACTCTGGAAATCGAAAAACAAATAACCAAGATAAATAACACCAAGAATTTACGTGGTTCGGCAATATGTGCCTACGTCCACGGGACAGCAACAACAATCTTTCACTATATCAATAATGAGTACAACCAATAATCTTGCCAAATCTCTAGAACTAGGACTTGACGAAAAACCTAAAAGAACAAGAACAAGAAATACACTCTCTTTTCTTTTCTCTCGCACACACTTTGCCCCTTTCTCTCACTCTAATCCCTTGAGTGGTATACAATTTATTATTTTGCTCCCACCTCAAAACTAGTACAATAGCCCCTTTATATAGACATAATAAAGGTCTTCTTCAATAAGGAATACTAATCCTAATTGGAATCTAATTATGAATCCTTCTCCAATTGAGAAACTAACTCCAATTGGGAAAACAACTCCAATTGGGAAAACAATTTAATCCTCTAAGACTATTAATTCCCAATAGACTTAGGACAACTTATCATGGGCTAGAAAAACCCAACAATTTTATGATTGCTTTCATAGCCCTTCCAACTTGCCGCGGAGATCCATGAGAGAATCTTTGTCGCTGTGTTTGTTGTCGTCATAGTTATCGATCCGATACACAACTTGACCCTTTGCATCAAATGCAGTGCGTCCGTTTCCTTGCATCACAAGCGATTTCATCCATAGAGTGAACGTCGACGTCGCATACTCGGAAACAATGACATTATTTATTTTGTAGCTATTTACTCTTAAAGCACAGTAATCCCAAACTAAGCAGGGTTTTGCGTTCCAACAAAAAATAACAATCTGTCAAATAAGCATTCCTTTTACGTTTCCTCATAAAATCTGGCCATCTATTCCGCTTCTCTATTTAATTGTCTTGAGCTTTACTAATAAAAAAACTAACAATACCTAGAAAATCTGGCCTACTAATTACATGCTAACGCAAGACCTGAAAAACCCACACATGAAGTGTGTCCAAAAACCATCAACATTTTCAATCGTAGGACCGAGTTAATTAGGAAATAAATATTAATAACTCAACAATTCTACCCACATCACCAATCAATCGATTATCCACAATGTAGCGTAATTATATATTTTGCGTTGGGCCAAGAGAAGAGAAAAAGGCAACATTCGCCATTTTCGGTTGAGTTAAACACCGAGTCGAGTCGACTCGACGGTAATATTCCCACTTACTTCCTCACAGTTAAACGCCCTAGTTTCAGCACCGAACCAAGCAAGCTAAGGAACTTCCGCCATTAAAACACAACATTCAATTTCAATTTCAGGTTAAAGAAGAACAAGAAAAAGAAAGCTTACTCAATTTCTTGGTGGCACAGAGTCCCAGCGTCCGTCGTTGGCGATGGAGTTGTGTGGAGACTGTATGCAAAGGGGTGGGCTTTTTGGGGCTCGTCTGCGGTGGATTGATAGTTTGGGTCCGAGGGCACGCGGTCAGTTTTACGGCGCGGATGGATTTTGGGGGTGTAATGGTGGTGGCGTGGGGAAAGGAGGGGAAGCCATTTTGTTTTTGTTTCGAAAGCGCGCCAAATTGCTTACATTTAAAAAATAATTTGAAATATGACACGTACCAAATTATAATGTTTATGTGTACACTCGAGTCCGGATGTGTTAGTCAATGCTTAAAATGTCACTATGCATATATTCAATAATAAGCAGATAAAATACCCACAATTTATACTCACAAAATAATAATATAATAATAAAATGTAGATAATTATTATTTTCTAAGTTAAACATAACATGTCACACTAATAGGCACAAGTAAAAGCGTGGAAACTATATTAATATAATACTTTTGTAAGAAAAAACTCACTTGCTCATCGCAATTCGACCCACTTTTGTTATGGCACGGTTGGATTTTTGGGAGCGAATAAGTGGAAGGCATTGGAGCGCTCAGTGATGACCTAATTTGTAACAAGGCGCTTTACGTTTTAAGAAATATGTGGTAAGTGGGGAAGAATTAAAGATGTAGAATTAATGCGGGCTTAGTTTATTAGTTTATGCTACGTCAACAATTAACGTCTAATTATCCACAAGCACCTCCTACAATATCCAAATACACAACCCCATCAATATTCATGGTAAAAAATACTTACTACCTCGCCTTTGGGTCTTGGGTTTCTGATTTTTTTTTTTTTTTTTTTGCACAAGTGATGTTCTACTTTATACTAAGTTAAACTACAATAAGACAGATTCAAAGTTGGATGCACATATGCTTCAATCAATGTGACCACCCACATCAGCGAGTTTGGATCATTCAAACTCAAGTTACTTGAATTTTACCACATAAAGTTAACCTAAAGTGAAAAAGAAGTGAGTTTGACATACCCACTGTGCCACAGGCATCACCATTCACCACCACCATCAAAGGTGGCATGGCCACCTTCCCATCCCCCTCGATAGTCACCAAAAGTACCTTGAAGCCATATATTGAGGACAGAGAAGAGAAGAGGAATGGTGGAGTGAGAAGAAGTGTTTAGAAAGACAAACAGAGAGAGAGAGAGAGAGAGAGAGGTATTTAGTGCAAAGTGAGAGGTGAGTGGTTGCATTGGGATGAATTGGGGTTATTATTATATAGGGGAGTTGAAGGCATTGGGGTTGTGCGTGATGTGGAGGCCGCGGCAGTATGACCAGAAAGAGACGAGTTTAGGCTTTAGCACCTTATACAACACAGAAACAATGAATAAAGGATGTCAAGAATGTTTTTGAAGGGGATTGGGGTTGTGCGTGATGTGGAGGCTCTATCGCGTCCTCTGCATTTCCTTCGGGCTTGAAGTTCCTCAATCGCTCGTCGATCCGGAGTATGATACTCCAGGCGTTTTAACCGTTAAACCTTTCATCAAAAACACAAAAACCAAGACCTAGCAGACTTTGGATTTGTATACAATAGGAATCACAAGTTGAGAAAGGGGAGGATTCTTCTCCCACTAAGCCAAGAAAAGTTTAAAGTAATTAAGGGCAAAATTATGCGCATATACTAAAGGACAGTTCATATGCAATCCCATCAAAGCATAGTTCAAAATCAGCAAACGGTTTCATCCCTACTTACAAAGATAATTAAAATCCAAGACTGACGGATATAATTTTACTCAGAGAGAAGCCAACAAATATATTCTTCTCCCCTATTTCCCTGGTCTGGATTTCTTCTTGCCTTTTCCTTGTCTGGATTTCTTCTTGACTTTTCCCTGCAAAACCCAATAATAACGTTGCGAGAAATCATGACTCAATGGCTAATAAAATCACTTAATAGACATGCAAGCAGTTTAACAATTAAACAGATTTAATATAATCGCACTTCTCTCACCTCTCCCTTGGTCAGCTGACAAGCATCCGCCACACCCCAATTCAATTCTTCCAGACTCGTTTCCTGTTCCATAGAATCGCACAGCAAATTGGTTCTCACGGACTCTAAACATAAGAAAAATAGTAAAAGGGTTTTTCCAATTGAAATGACCAATACAGGAACCAGAACAAATCATTTTTCCAATTGAAAATTGCTAGTATTGCGTTACTCCTTCCAATATAAACAAACACATTCCGGTCACAGTAGCCTCTGTTCCATCTTATTGGGAGGCCTCTCTTCTTCCCTTTTCAAAGTGCTTATAAGTAATTCAATTAGGAGTGAGGTGAGGATGGTAACTTAATTACCTTGCACTCTGTTTCTTCTTGTTCAATTAGGAGCGTCATAATCTCCCCTTCCGGTTCAACATCGTCCAACCAACTAAGTCATATATATCATCAACCATAGAGAGGTTACATTACATACAAATGCGTAAATGAACCGCAGCAGACAAATTAAGATTAGTTATAGATGAAAACACAAGAAACTTGAAGAAAACTTACGTCGCGAAGCCGAAGTCAATATCGAAAGTTTCCAAGTCCGAGGTATCCACAGCATAGACAGTTGAATGTAAGGTATTGATCATGGGGTTCCCTTCCTCTCCATCATCAACAATCTCAAACGTGGTGACACCAATATGTTGGATATCAGCAAGGTATTGGCTTTGCCCGGTCTCGACAAAACAAAAATCACGGCCACCCAAATGAACCAAACACACTGACGTCCTCTCACAAAATGGAGATGGTGGATCTGCAGTCTTTAGGCCTTTCAATGGTAAGGATGGGCTTAGTGTATAGGCAATAGGACCGTCTTCACCACCACATTTCCCAAAGGAGAATGCTATAACCAGATTATGAGACAATGCTACGGCATAGAGAGTCTCGCCTACAATCCAGCATCGAAAACAAAATCCAGCCATAACAAACAGCATAACCGGTTATATACGTACGGCCCAAACGATAAGAATAGTAGGGAAAAGAAGGCAGTGTGTCCCATTTATCATGAGCAGGATCATAACGCTCAAAGGATGCTTCCGGAATCCATGGGAAGCCCCATGGAGAAGCAATATAATAAAGTTGTCCATGGGCAGAAAGAACAGTACCAAGTGGCTTAATTGATTTTGGGGAGGCGAATTTATCAAATGATCCAGTTTTCAGGTCAAAAGCATACCCCTCACGTGGAGTGTTGGTGTTGGTAATGGTGTCAGCCTCCAATGGCCTGGGACAATGACCATCCTCTAGAAGTACATATACCTTGGAGTGGCTGAAAATCCTTGCAGCAGTACAGAGATAAAACTGCTCTGGATCATCAAAGAACTTGAGCAGAGGTTTGAGCACGGGGGTTTCACGAGTGACTCTTCCTCCTCCTTTCACATCATCATCTCCTTGTTGTTTGAGTTGCGCTTTAAAGAAGGCAGCGCAATGTGGATCACTCAGAAAAGGCGCGAATAAAAACAGAGATCTATCTTGAACATCTTTATTTACCATCGATGAAGAATGCTCCTCCTCCATGGACAGAGAGATCGAACAAGACACTACCTAGAGAGAATGAAGCAATGTCAAAGCCATACTGTGACTAGAGTAGATCATCCTCATAATAATTAAATTAAAGAGTTATGGGAAAACTCGATTCACTGAATAAATCATCAGAATTACAAAATACCACAAATTGCCAGAAGAAGGGAAAAAAAAAACAGATAAATGCTCTCGAGAAGGAAACGGTTGCCTTCAAAATGCCACTACAAATTTAAGAATGTAACAGGCGAATTGAATGGTACGATAAACTAAACAAAAAACAAATTGATCGAGAAATTTAAAAACCAACAACAATACGATCCAACAACATCAACAATTTTACAGATAAACCAAGAATTACGAAGAAGAAATCGACTAGGTCACTCACCTAGAAGCTTGGGGATGTGGCAGGGGCGGCAGGTGAAATACGCAACAATTTCCGTTTGTGAAGCACCGCTGGAAGAGGCAGATGCAGAGTCAGGCGGGAAGAATCAAGAATAGGATGATTTTCCCCTATTTTTATCTTGTGTAAATCTCATTCTCAACTTTTGTGGTTTTCAACTTTTAGTCCGAAGTTTTTTTCGACTTAAAGTCATACATAAAATATTAATTTTGGAACAGTCTTATTCATTCATTTGGTAGTTTGGCTGTTAAATCTCTCGTTAACTGATGACGTAGTGCCAGACGTCACGTGTCATTAAGGATCCTCGTGGAAATTAAAAATTAAAAAAGTTAAAATAAAAAATTAAAACCCCTCTTCTAACCCTAGCTATCAGGCCCCAAAATATTTTTTATTTTATTTTCTGGGCTGCTCGTCACCCCCACGACCTCCTCCCTCCCTCCGTTGCCGCCACCGCTTCAACCGTCGCATCGCAGCTGCCTCAGGCCCACCAACTCTCCACCTCCTGCGACCGCCACCCGAAAAAGCATTTCATGGGCTTCTGCCCCTCATGCCTCTGCGAACGCCTTGCCGTGTTGGAGCCTTCAACAAACTCTTCTTCCTCGTCCACTTCTCGAAAGCCCCCTGCTTCCTCCACCGCCTCCGCCGTCGCCTCCATGTCTCGGCCATCTTCGAAATCAGCAATCGGGCTTTGGTGGCGTTTTCTCTCTCCTCACCCATCAAAACTAACGCTCCTCTGTGTCACAACACTTCCAGCCTCAGCCGCCACCAAATCTACTCTATTTCCTATCTCCTTCACACAATCTCACTCTCTCACTCTAAAACTCAAACCACCAAAATGGCAGCCTCCCTCACAATCTCAAGGCTCCTCAGAGCCCCCAAATACCTCGTTTTCTCCACCATCACAACCGCTGCCGCACCCAAAACATCTCTCTTATCACCCAAATCCTTCTCCTCCAAAATCTCCTACACTCCCCTCACCCAAAACCCCCCCTCGCTCCTCCACCGCCGCCTTCAAATCCATATCCGCCACAATCGTCGTCTTCGACAAGCGTACCGAAGTGACCATCTCCTACCTCGATGCGAGCTTCATGATCGGCTACGAGGTGATGCTGCTGTCCGATGGGAACGGCGACTTCACGGCGGGGCTGTTGTAGGGTTTCGAAGGAAATCTGGGATTGGGTTTTTTTTTTTGGGGTGTGGATTCTGCTAAAATATTTTTTTAGCTTTTAGGTTTTTAAATTTCAAACTTCTAAATTTTTTTAATTTTTTAAGTTTCACGAGGCGTCCAGTCACTATCTACTTAGGCGCCATGTCACAAGTTAACGCCTGTTTTAACAGACAGCTTAACGGTAATTATGACTTTAGGTACCATTCTGGAACGAAAAAAACTTGATGGACGAAATGTTGAAAATCAAGAAACTTCAGGGTAGTAAACTGAGATTAATCCTTTTGTACTTCGGCAATCGAAACGTCTTGGTTTTATTTGCGGACCCTGTCGAGTTCAGATCATCTATTGATCTGTTTGACATATCACTTGAAGCTTAATACAATTGAAAGTAAATAAAATAAAACAAAAAAAATTCATCGTTTATCTTTCCTCCATCTCCACGTCCAAGAAAAACATTTACAAAACACTAAGTCCTCTTCCTTATGAGAAATTTTTTAATGTGCCAAAAACATGGCTCGATACACCAAATGTTATAATACAAGTGACTTTAGAAATCTTTTTTTTCCTTTCAAGTATTCAACTACTTGTATTATAACACTTATTATACCAGGCAGTTTTCCCAACAAACTGAAAATCTCTCATTTGTCTCTCTCTCTCTTAACGCATTTTTCACCAAGCACCCAATTAAACAAATCTCATTTGTCCAATAATCCTTTCATACTATCTTAATATACACCTTCATTTCGTTCACTTCTTATATTTCCTCCTTCCCATTTGGCCTTTATCTAATCGTTCACTTCTTACATAAATCTCAACTAAACTCTAGAAGAGCTTGAGAAAATTGTTTCACACTTCAAGCGGAAATTTGAGATAAAAGATCTTGGGCAAACTCGTTTATATGCATTGGTCTGAAGATCAAGCATTCTTCAGACAATATTCTGGTCTACCAATCGAAATAAACATAGAATGTCTTACACCCATGACCATCTATACGCTAGATGCAAAATGAGACCCTTGAAGAGGTTTTAGAACTCAAAGTTCCACATCTAGGTGTAGTTGGCGCTTTACCGTACTTAGCACATTGCAGTAGGTTGTACATCTCCTTCGTTATTGATATGATGGTAAGAGGCCTACACATTGCCATTGAATTGGTGTTTGAAGATGTTTTTCTGCTACTCTAAAGCTACCACGGATTTAGGCTTATTCTATCACTACGTAATCCGAGCAGATCGAACCCATTGATCCTCGGAATGATGATTGGCATGTTTAGTTATTTTGGCACTAGTTCCTTGTCAAACCCACACATGGCACTTTTCCAGATGGTTATGTCTTTACCGTTAGGAATGCCACAATATCTTAGAGGTCCACATAAGCTAGACCTTAGTTACAATGTCTTTGAATCAATGCCTAATCCGTGCTCATTTTTTCGTTCGTCGCTGTCTCTCTCGACTGAAGTCAAGGCTTCGAGATATGACTCGGCCTATCCATTGGATTCTTGAACCCCTCCAATTCCATCTCATACTCTTTCATCATATCCTCCTTGAGTTCAAAGTTTATTGCTCCACAACTTCACGTCAACATAAATATACCAGTGTTCTAAAAAACAGCCTAGGCGCTGGGCGGTGGTGACCCGAGGCGTTTTCTTGCAAATCGGTTGGAAAAATCGGCTGGGCTCTAAGCGGGCTAGGTGGGGCTAGGAGGAGCTAGGCGGTTTTTTTTTTAATGAAATTAAAAAAAAATCCTATCTAAGTCTAAGTGGTTTAAAATTGTGAACTTGTTGTACATGTGTCATCCTACAATACTTCTCACTATGGTTATATGGCATATATGCTTAATGTGTTTTTAAATTTTGGACTTGTTGGTTACTCTTTTTGCATTTTATCATTCTTTTATTATCTTATCCATAGATTTTGTACAAGTATAATTTTTTGTAAGTGTCAATATGCACTTATTTACAAGATATACAAGAAATTTACCTAAATCCGTCTAGACCCTTGAAATAGACACAATAAGAATATCTAAACAATTTCCGTAACTCATATAAAGTGTTTCTTCACGTGGACTCTTTTTAAAGGTTTTCTTATTAGAGTAAGTCAATTTCACTAGATTAAGCTCTTGGTCCCGACCATACAGTGCCTTTTTCAATCTGGAGACTTTGTACTCTTCATTTGTAACAACAAAGTCTTGTGGTTGATCTCCATGCACCTTCTCTTCCAAAACACCATTGAGAAGGGCAAACTTTACATCAAGTTGATGGATTTTCCAACCGTTTTGTGTAGTCAAGGCTATCAAGATTCTAATATTGTCCAACCTTGCCACATAAGGAAAAAGTCTCATTGGAATCCACTCTAGGCCGCTGAAAATATTTTGTGGCAACTAGTGTTCTCTTGTTCTATTGTACTGAATCATCCACGTCGAGTTTGATCTTATAGACCCTTCACACCAATTACAAGCTACAAGTTCCCAAGTGCAATTCTTCTCAATCATGGCAAATTCATCTCTTCAAATTTTCAGGTTCCCTTACACAATAGTTGCAGGCTTCATAGATGTTACCATGTCTTCTTATCCTTAATGGAGTTGACCTTGGAGGTTATTCTGGCATCTTTATTCTCTTAGGGGTTGAACTTGTAAGTTGAGGAGAGTGAATAGGTCTCACCACTCAATTTTCGATCTGTGATTTGCTTTGTACTTCTTCAAACCTTAATGGTAACGATGTAGTGTTCTCGGTTTTTCTTTCCCAATTCCACTTCTTCAAGCTCAATCAATTTCTTGGTGGTAAAGAATCCGAGATTCGAGGTCATTGGCAATGGCAATGGAGTTGTGCAGCGATTGTATGCAAAGGCACGACCTTTTTGGGGCTCGTCTATGGTTGATATGGTTGATAGTTTGGGGTAGAGGGCACGGGGTAAAGGTTACGGTGCAGTTAGATTTTTTGGGGGCGAAGAAGTGGAAGGCATTTTGTTTTGAAGGTGCACTACTTAATTTGTAATCATGCGCCTTACGTTTTAAGAAATATGTGAAATATGTGCTAATTGGAGAGGTAATTGAAGACGTAGGAATGATTTCAAGTATTTTACATGTTTTATACTATTTAGGAGATGTTAATTGAAATTTATGAAAATTATAAAACATAACAAAATGATATAAGGATAAAGTTGTAAAAGAAGTGGCAGAATTTTCTAAAAACCCTTGCAAAATAAGAAAAACTAAGAAACAACAAATCTTTGTCCAAAAGAAAAAACAAGAATCAACAAACTAAAAAAAAAAAAAAAAGGTATCCACAAAAAATTTCAGTAGTTAGGTTGGTTATACAATTTATAAAAATTATAAAACATAAGGACTAAATTGTAAAACAAGTGGTAGAATTTTCTAAAACCCTTGCTCAATAAGAAATAACAAACCTTTGCCAGAAAAAAAAAAAAAAAAAAAAACCACCAAGATCAACAATCTAAAATGAAAAAAAAGTTGGGGAACTTCAACTCTCTTTACCCAAAGAAGAGAACTATTTGGAGCAGCAGCTGCTTGCCAATGAAATTGATGAGTATCTGGAACAAGAAGAAATTTATTGGCAACATTGATCAGGAGTTAATTGGCTAAGCTATGAAGATCGGAACACTTCCTTTTTCCATAAGCATGCTAATTTCCGTGCGACGATTAATGGGTTCAAGGGGTGTTGGATGAAAATAATAGATGGAGGCATGATTTTCATGGTAAAGGCCAAGCTTTTGTGGAATTCTTCTCGAAGCTTTTCAGTTCAAGTAATATGGAAATCGATGACGAGATATTTCAGGTTGTCAATAATAAAGTTCCAACAAACTTTAAAATCAATCTTGCTCTCCCTTATTCAAGGACCGAGATTGAGGATGCTTTGAAGGCTATAGGTCCAACAAAGTCGCCAGGACCTGACGGTATGCTAGCATTATTTTTTCAGAAGTATTGCGATGTGGTGGGTGATGAGGTGAGTAATATGTGCCTAGATGTTTTGATGGTAATAGTGATGTTGAAAGTTTTAATACTACATTGATTGTGTTGATTCCTACGGCTCCCATGACAGTAATTGAGTTTCGACCAATCATTTTATGTAATGTTCTGTATAAGATAATTTCCAAAACAGTGGCAAATAGGTTGAAACAGGTTTTCCCGTATGTTATATTTGAATTTTAGAGTGCTTTTATTCCTCAACGTATGATTCACGATAATATTTTGGCGGCTTTTGAATCGATAAATTGTTTGAAAGTTCGCGGGAAGAAAGGGAGAAAGAAGGTTATTTTGAAGTTGGATATGGCCAAGGCATACGACCGGGTTGAGTGGGTTTCTTGAAGAAAATAATGATTAAGATGGATTTTCTGATGGTTTTCATTAACTTGATTATGAAGTGTGTAACTTCGGTGAGCTTCTCAATTCTCATGCAAGGGTATTTTTTTGGGAATTTCTCTTCGACTTGTGGTTTACGTCAAGGTGATCCTATTTCTCCATATTTATTCCTGATTGTAGCGAAAGGATAATCGGCTTCATTACAACATGTGGAGTTGGCAGGGAAAATTCATGGGGTTAAGGTAGCACCATCTGCCCTTTCAGTTAACCACCTATTTTTTTCTAATGATAGTCTCTTGTTTTGTGATGCCAAAATAGAGGAGGTGACCGAATTGAAAAGTGATTGGTGTATATGAGAAGGCATTGGGGCAGAAATTTAATTTTGATAAATCGGCCATTTGTTTTAGTTCTTCCATGGATTAGGAGATTAAAACACAAATTCAAGAGTTGTTGGGTGTCCCTATTGTTCCATGTCATGAAAGATACATTGGACTCCCAACAATTGTTGGAAAAGATAAGCGACGAATGTTTCGGTCTCTGAAAGATAGATTATGTTTGAAGGTTAATGGGTGGGAAGGCAAAATGCTATCCAAGGCGGGAAAGGAAGTGCTTCTTAAGGCTGTGTGTCAAGTGGTTCCTTCCTATACAATGAGTGTCTTTCATATTCCTATGAGTTGTAATGAATTGGAGAGCATTAAGGATAAATTCTGGTGGTCCAAAGGTGAAGGATGAGGTATCCATTGGAAAAAATGGAAATTCATGTGTAAACACAAAGTTGATGGAGGAATGGGTTTCCGTGAGTTGTCATGTTTCAATCAAGCTTTGTTATGTAAACAGGGATGGTGTTCGTTAGAGTTTCCAAATACGTTGGTTGCTAGGATGCTCAAGGCAAGGTATTTTGAAAACTCGGAGTTCATGTCTAGGGAGTTAGGCTCGGCACCATCGTATACATGGAGATCCATTTTATGGGGTCATGAACTATTACAAGGTATGCGTTGGCGAATTGGGGATGGTAGGTTGTGCATGTTTTTGGCGATGCTTGGGTACCGACAGATAATAACTTCTATGTGACATCACCAATTTTATCCATTCCAGTAAGTGGAACTTTGTTGGATCGAAGAATTTGGCATTTCACAGGCAATGGGAGATATACGGTTAAAAGTGGATATTGGGTGGCTTTGGAATTTCGACACCTGATTAATTCGAATATTGGTCTTGATCTTTTGGTTTCCCAACAAGATGTTCTGGAAACATCTATGGAAGCCCAAATTACCACCAAAGATTCTTCATTTCATTAGGAGGCTCGGAAATGAAATAATCCCTACTGGAGAAAGGTTGCAGTTTCAACGAGTGATGGACAACGCTGGGTGTTGGCGTTGTTAGGGGGAAATTAAAACTACCATTCATGCCATAAGGGACTGTCCGCTTAGCAAACAGGTTTTTTCTTCTCTTGGTTTCCCGAAGTTGGTGATGGAGATTAGCTATGATTCAACTTTGCAATGGCTTATGTTTGCATCTGAAAATCTTTCTGGACCAGTATTGGAACTATTTTTCATCAGTTATGGACACTTTGGAATACTAGAAAATCTTTCTACTTTGAAAATGTAAATTTTGATGCAGAAAGTTCAAAAAAAAATTGATGAGGAACTATGCGGTAGAGGTGATGAACACTGCACATAGGAGAACTTCCTCATCTGAATGTCGAATCAGTTCATGGGTCCCCCCTGTCAATGGGATTTTTCAAGTTAAATGTTGACGGCAGTGCGGATATGACGAATAAATGTCGTGGAATTAGAGCGATTATTCGTGGGTCCAATGGTGATTTTGTAGGTGCGATGTTTATGCCAGCTCCTCCTTTGATTTTAGTTCTTGCTTTAGAACTTCATGCCATTAAGAAAGGATTGGAATTGGTAATAGACTTGGGATGTGTTCCGTTGATAGTGGAATCAAATTCATTGAGGTATGTCCAATTGATTAACCATGATGAGGAGTGCTTGGCTGCTGATGGTGTTTATGTCGATAGCATTCGAGCTTTTTTACGTGTAAACCAGATGGTCGTGAATGCTAATGGGACTGCACATTGTCAAGCCCAATTCAGCCTACAATGTCGTGCGTTGTCGATGTAGGTGGATACTAGTTCGTCGTGGCTTATGAACCTTGTTCATGCTGAGTATATGGTGGAAGTCTAAGCTTTATGTGCATGTGAGGCCTCTTCCTTTGTCAAGCTTTTTCTCACTGGGTCTTGTTCGTCAAAGTTGTTTAGAGGTCTTTTGAATTCGTTTCCATATGCATGACACTGTATGACTTGGTTATTTATGAATGAAATTCTATTTTACCCTAAAAAAACAATATGTCACCACCGAAAGAAAATACCAAGAAGCACATGTCCAGTGCTTTTCCAAGAACCACTCTCAAGTGCTAAGAGTACACAAAAAAATCAACGAATTTCAAATCATTGGGCATGCATTTTCTCTAAAACTTACTTAAGAAACAAGAGGTGGGATGAAGCTATATAACTTACTCTTCCTTGCGATGCAAATCAACCATAATGCACAAATCAAAAAAGGCCAAAAATGCGTCGCAATCAGGCTATACTCCTAGAGAAGGTACCAATAGTTTCTTGAGCATATCTCAGGATGACAACAAGTCATCCCAAATGAATCCAAACAAATCAAACTCAGACTTCCCATCATAACTGTCGCTAATGTTAATAAGTTTGACATGCTTTCCAATTGTCAAATACCTCGCTGAGACTATCCAATGCTTTGTGGAGAAGCGGCCGAAAGTGCATCCGAGAAATAGCTCCTAATAGGCCCATGTGCATGTAAATCCAAAACATAAAGACAATGAATTTAATCAAAATAAGGAGAAAATAAAAATGATAAATAGCTCCTAATAGGCCGGCCCCTATGCACTAACTTGATCACTTTGATCCAAAACTCACGCAAACCCCCGTTGGTTAGCTTGAAAACTATTTTATCTCAAGCAAAATTTGGATCTTTTGGTACATTTTCTAACCACTCACTCAATGAACCAATTAACACATTGGGATAAGGGTTTTGGTCACGTTGTTTGCGGATTCCAATGAAGGTCTTTAACTGGGCATTCATATTTTGTGCACAACCATGAATTAACATCCATTGCGATGAATCCACTTATCGATCACTTTCATATGTAGTGGAAAATGTGATCAGCCAATTCTTTGCTTCCTTTATGAAGTGCGAAAACTTTCACATCTCTAGAATACTACGAATTGCAAACGTCGTAGTTTGCAGGAATCGACACAGTGCTGCTGTTGAAATCCCCACTAGTGAGCTCATAACGAGACATTGTTGCACAAATTAATACATTAGCATAAGGTTTTGGATCACGCCGTTTGAGGATTCCATTTAAGGCATCCAACTGGGCATTATATCCTTTGCACAACCATTAATTAACATTCATTGCGATGAATCCACTTTATGAACCTTGTTCGATGTGTAGTGCAAAATGCGATCAGCCAATTCCTTGCTTCCATTATGAAGTACGAAAACTTTCAAATCTCTGGAATACTTCGAATCGCAAACATCGTAGTTTCCGAAATCGAGACGGTCCTGCTATTGAAATCCCCACAAATGAGCTCATAATGAGACACTGTTGCACCAATCAATACATTGGGATAAAGGTTTTGGTTACGCCGTTTACGGATTCCATTGAAGGCCTTTAACTGGGCATTCATATTATGTGGACAACCATTAATTAACATCTATTGCGATGAATCCACTTATCAATCACTTTCGATGTGTAGTGGAAAATGCGATCAGCCAATTCTTTGCTTCCATTATGAAGTACAAAACTATCACATCTCTGGAATACTTCGAATTGCAAACATCGTAGTTTGCAGGAATCGAGACAGTGCTGTTGTTGATGATTCCATTGAAGGCCTCTAACTGGGCATTATATCATGTGCACAACCTTTAATTAACATCCATTGCGATAAATCCACTCATCGGACACTTTCGATGTGTAGTGGAAAATGCGATCAGCCAATTCTTTGCCTCCATTACGAAATTCAAAAAATTTCACATCTTTGGAATACTTCGAGTCGCGAACGCCGTAATTTACCGGAATCAAGACAATGCTACTGTTGAAATCCCCACAAGTAAGCTCATAATGAGGCACTGTTGCACCAATTAACACATTGGGATAAGTGTTTTGGTCCCGCCATTTGCGGATTCCATTGAATGCCTATAACTGGGAATTCATATCATGTGCACAACCATTAATTAACATCCATTGCGATGAATCCACTCATCGAACACTTTCGATGTGTAGTGGAAAATACGATCAGCCAATTCTTTGCTTCCATTATGAAATTCAAAAAGTTTCACATCTTTGGAATAGTTTGAGTCGCAAACGCCGTTGTTTGCCGGAATCAAGACAGTGCTATTCTTGAAATCCCCACAAGTGAGCTCATAATGAGACTGTTACACCAATTAACACATTGGGATAAGGGTTTTGGTCACGCCGTTTGCGGATTCAATTGAATGCCTCTAACTTGGAATTCATATCATGTGCACAACCATTAATTAACATCCATTGCGATGAATCCACTCATCGGACACTTTCGATGTGTAGTGGAAATTACGATCAGCCAATTCTTTGCTTCCATTATGAAATTCAAAAAATTTCACATCTTTGGAATAGTTTGAGTCGCAAACGCCGTTGTTTGCCGGAATCAAGACAGTGCTATTGTTGAAATCCCCACAAGTGAGCTCATAATGAGACTGTTACACCAATTCTTTGCATCCATTATGAAGTACGAAAACTTTCACATCTCGGGAATACTTCAAATTGCAAACCTCGTAGTTTGTCGAAAATGAGACAGTGCTGCTATTGAAATTCCCACCAGTGAGCTTATAACGAGATAATGTTGCACCAATTAATACATTGAGATAAGGGTTTTGATCACGCCGTTTGTGGATTCCAGTAAAGCCCACTAATTGGGCATTCATATCCGGTGCACAACCATAATTAACATCCATTGCGATGAATCCACTTATCAGACACTTTCGATGTGTAGTGGAAAATGCAATCAGCCAATTCTTTGCTTCCATTATGAAGTTCAAAAACTTGCAAATCTCTGGAATACTTCGAATCACAAACGTCGTAGTTTGCCTGAATCAAGACAGTGCTAATGTTGAAATCCCCATAAGTGAGCTCATAATGAGACATTGTTGCACCAATTAACACATTGGGATAAGGGTTTTGGTTACGCTGTTTGCAGATTCTATTGAATGCCTTTAACTGGGCATTCATATTCTGCACACAACTATTAACTAACATCTATTGTGATGAATCCAGTTATCGAACACTTTCAATGTGTAGTGGAAAATGCGATCAACCAATTCTTTGCTTCCATTATGAAGTACAAAAACTTTCACATCTCTAGAATACTTCGAATTGAAAACGCCGTAGTTTGCAGGAATCGACACAGTGCTGCTGTTGAAATCCCCACTAGTGAGATTATAACGAGACATTGTTGCACCAATTAATACATTAGGATAAGATTTTGGATCACGCCGTTTGAGGATTCCATTGAAGGCCTCCAACTAGGCATTATATCATGTGCACAACCATTAATTAACATCCACTGCGATGAATCCACTCATCGGACACTTTTGATGTGTAGTGCAAAATGCGATCAACCAATTCCTTGCTTCCATTATGAAGTACGAAAACTTTCACATCTCTGGAATACTTCGAATCGCAAACACCGTAGTTTGCCGAAATCGAGACAGTGCTGCTGTTGAAATTCCCATAAATGAGCTCATAACGAGACATTGTGCATCAATCAATACATTGGGATAAAGGTTTTGGTCACGCCGTTTACGGATTCCATTGAAAGCCTTTAACTGGGCATTCATATTATATGCATAACCATTAATTAACATCCATTGCGATGAATCGCGATCACATGTTTCCATTATGAAATTTAAAAAAAATCACATTTCTGGAATACTTCGAGTCGCTAACACCGTAGTTTGACGAAATCAAGACAATGCTACTGTTCAAATCCCCATAAGCGAGCTCATAAAGAAACATTGTTGCACCAATTAACACATTTGGATGAGGGTTTTGGTCTCGCCATTTGCGGATTCCATTGAATGCCTCTAACCGGGATTTCATATCCTATGCACAACCACTAATTAACATCCATTGCAATGAATCCACTCATTGGACACTTTCGATGTGTAGTCGAAAATACGATCAGCCAATTCTTTGCTTTCATTATGAAGTACGAAGACTTTCACATCTTTGGAATACTTTGAATCGCAAACACCGTAGTTTGCCGAAATCGAGACAGTGCTGCTGTTGAAATCCCCACAAATGATCTCATAACGAGACACTGTTGCACCATTTAATACATTGGGATAAGGGATTTGGTGTCGTCGTTTACAGATTCTATTAAAGGCCTTTTTATGGGCATTCATATTCTCTGCACAACCATTAATTAACATTCATTGCATCACTTTCGATGTGTAGTGGAAAATGCTATCAGCCAATTCTTTACTTCCATTATGAAGTACGAAAACTTTCACATCTCTAGAATACTTCGAATTGCAAACGGCGTAGTTTGCAGGAATTTTGAATATGCAGCTGTTGAAATCCCCACTAGTGAGGTCATAACGAGACATTGTTGCATCAATCAATACATTAGGATAAGGGTTTTGGTCATGCCGTTTGAGGATTACATTGAAGGCCCTTAACTGGCATTATATCCTGTGCACAAACATTAATTAACATCGATCCACTCATCGGACACTTTCGATGTGTATTGGAAAATTTGATCAGCCAAATCTTCGCTTCCATTATGAAGTATGAAAACTTTCACATCTCTAGAATACTTCGAATTGCAAACGTCGTAGTTTACAAGAATCGAGACAGTGCTGCTGTAGAAATCCCCACAAGTGAGCTCATAACGAGACGATGTTGCACCAATTAATACATTGGGATAAGGGTTTTCGTCTCCCCGTTTGAGGATTCCATAGAAGGCCTATAACTTGGCATTATATCATGTGCCCAACCATTAATTGACATTCATTGCGATGAATCCACTCATCAAACACTTTCAATATGTACTGGAAAATACGGTCAGCCAATTCTTCGCTTCCATTATGAAATACAAAAACTTTCACATATCTGGAATACTTCGAATCACAAACATCGTATTTTGCCGAAATCGAGACAGTGCTACTGTTGAAATCCCCACAAGTCAGCTAATAATGAGACACTGTTGCACCAATTAACACATTGGGATAACGGTTTTAGTCACGCCATTTGCGGATTCCATTGAATGCCTTTAACTTGGAATTCATATCCTGTGCACAACCATTAATTAACATCCATTGCGATGAATCCACTCATCGGACACTTTCGATGCGTAGTGGAAAATGCGATTAGCCAATTCTTTGCTTCCATTATGAAATTCAAAAACTTTCACATCTCTGGAATACTTCGAATCACAAACGCCGTAGTTTGCCGGAATCAAGACAGTGCTACTGTTGGGATAAGGGTTTTCGTCTAGCCGTTTGAGGATTCCATTGAAGGCCTCTAACTGGGCATTATATCATGTGCACAACCATTAATTAACATCCATTGCGATGAATCCACTTATCGATCACGTGTTTCCATTACGAAATTCAAAATATCACATTTCTGGAATACTTCGAGTCGCAAACACCGTAGTTTGCCGGAATCAAGACAGTGCTACTGTTCAAATCCCCATAAGCGAGTTCATATAGAAACACTGCTGCACCAATTAACACATTGGGAAAAGGGTTTTGGTCACGCCATTTGCGAATTCCATTGAATGCCTCAAACTGGGAATTCACATCCTATGCACAACCATTAATTAACATCCATTGCAATGAATCCACTCATTGGACACTTTCGTTGTGTAGTGAAAAATGCGATCAACCAATTCTTTGCTTCCATTATGAAGTACGAAAACATTCACATCTCTGGAATACTTAGAATCGCAAATGTCGTAGTTTGCCGTAATCGACATAGTGCTAGTATTGAAATCCCCACAAGTGAGCTCATAACAAGACACTGTTGCACCAATTAATGCATTGGGATAATGGTTTTGGTCATGTCGTTTGCGGATTCCATTGAAGGCCTCTAACTGGGCATTATATCATGTGCCATTAATTAACATCAATTGTGATGAATCCACTTATCGATCACGTGTTTCCATTATGAAATTCAAAATATCACATTTCTGGAATACTTCGAGTCGCAAACACCATAGTTTGCCGGAATCAAGACAATGCTACTGTTCAAATCCCCATAAGTGAGCTCATATAGAAACACTGTTGCACCAATTAACACATTGGGAAAAGGGTTTTGGTCACGCCATTTGCGGATTCCATTGAATGCCTCCAACTGGGAATTCATATCATGTGCACAACCATTAATTAACATCCATTGCGATGAATCCACTCATCGATCACTTTCGATGTGTAGGGGAAAACGTGATCAGCAAATTCTTTGCTTCTATTATGAAGTACGAAAACTTTCACATCTCTAGAATACTTCGAACTACAAACGTCGTAGTTTGCTGGATTCAAGACAGTGCTGCTATTGAAATCCCCACAAATGAGCTTATAACGAGACACTGTTACACCAATCAATACATTAGGATAAGGGTTTTGGTCACGCCGTTTACGGATTCCATTAAAGGCCTTTAACTGGGCATTCATATTCTGTGCACAACCATTAATTAACATCGATTGCGATGAATCCACTTATCGATCACTTTCGTTGTGTATTGGAAAATTTGATCAGCCAATTCTTTGCTTCCATTATGAAGTACGAAAACTTTCACATCTCTAAAATACTTCGAATTGCAAACGTTGTAGTTTACAGGAATCGAGACAATGCTGCTGTTGAAATCCCCACAAGTGAGCTCATAACGAGATGATGTTGCACCAATTAATAAATTGGGATAAGGGTTTTCGTCTCGCCGTTTGAAGATTCCATTGAAGGCCTCTAACTTGGCATTATATCATGTGCCCAACCATTAATTGACATCCATTGCGATGAATCCACTCATCGAACACTTTCGATATATAGTAAAAAATACGGTCAGCCAATTCTTCACTTCCATTATGAAGTACAAAAACTTTCACATATCTGGAATACTTCGAATCGCAACTTCGTATTTTGCCGAAATCGAGACAGTGCTACTGTTGAAATCCGCAAAAGTGAGCCAATAATGAGACAATGTTGCACCAATTAACACGTTGGGATAACAGTTTTAGTCACGCCATTTGCGGATTCCATTGAATGCCTTTAACTTGGAATTCATATCCTGTGCACAACCATTAATTAATATCCATTGCGATGAATCCACTCATCGGACACTTTCGATGCGTAGTGGAAAATGCGATTAGTCAATTCTTTGCTTCCATTATGAAATTCAAAAACTTTCACATCTCTGGAATACTTCAAATCGCAAACGTCGTAGTTCTCAGGAATCAAGACAATGCTACTTTTGAAATCCCCAGAAGTGTTCATAATGAGACATTGTTGCACCAATTAACACATTGGGATAAGGGTTTTGGTCACGCCGTTTGCGGATTCCATTGAATGCCTCAAACTGGGAATTCATATCATGTGCACAACCATTAATTAACATCCATTGCGATGAATCCACTCATCGATCACTTTCGATGTGTAGTGGAAAACGCGATCAGCAAATTCTTTGCTTCTATTATGAAGTACGAAAACTTTCACATCTCTAGAATACTTCGAATTGCAAACGCCGTAGTTTGCAGGAATCAAGACAGTGCTGCTGTTGAAATCCCCACAAGTGAGCTCATAACGAGACGTTGTTGCACCAATTAATACATTAGGATAAGGGTTTTGGTCACACCGTTTAAGGATTCCATTGAAGGCCTCTAACTTGGCATTATATCATGTGCACAACCATTAATTAACATCCATTGCGATGAATCCATTCATCGGACACTTTCGATATGTAGTGGAAAATGCGATCAGCCTATTCTTTGCTTCCATTATGAAATTCAAAAACTTTCGCATCTCTGGAATACTTCGAATCGCAAACGCCGTAGTTTGCCGGAATCAAGACAGTGCTACTGTTGAATCCACTTGTCGGACACTTTCGCTGAGTAGTGGAAAATGCGATCAACCAATTCTTTGCTTCCATTATGAAGTACGAAAACATTCACATCTCTGGAATACTTCGAATCACAAACGTCGTAGTTTGCCGTAATCGAGATAGTGCTGGTATTGAAATCCCCACAAGTGAGCTCATAACAAGACACTGTTGCACCAATTAATGCATTGGGATAATGGTTTTGGTCATGTCGTTTGCGGATTCCATTGAAGGCCTCTAACTGGCCATTCATATCATGTGCACAACTATTAATTAACAGCCATTGCGATAAATCCACCCATCAGACACTTTCGATGTGTAGTGGAAAATGCGATCAGCCAATTCTTTGCTTCCATTATGAAGTAAGAAAACTTTCACATCTCTAGAATATTTTGAATCGCAGTAGAATCAAGACAGTGCTTTTGTTGAAATCCCCATAAGTGAGCTCATAATGAGACACTGTTGCACCAATTAATACATTAGGGTAAGGGTTTTGGTCAAGCCCTTTGCGATTCCATTAAAGGCCTCTAACTGGGCATTCATATCCTGTGCACAACCTTTAATTAACATCCATTGCGATGAATCCACTCATCGGACACTTTCGATGTGTAGTGGAGAATGCGATTAGCGAATTCTTTACTTCCATTATGAAGTACGAAAACTTTTACATATTTGGAATACTTCTAATCGCGAACGCCGTAGTTTGCCAGAATCGAGACAGTGCTGATGTTGAAATACCCGCAAGTGAGCTCATAACGAGACATTGTTGCACCAATTAATACATTGGGATAAAGGTTTTAGTCACGAGTTTGTGGATTCCATTGAAGGCCTCTAAATGGGCATTTATATCCTGTGCACAACCATTAATTAACATTCATTGCCTAACATCAACGGATACGAAAACAAGAAAAATAAATTGCAAATTTGGAGACAAAGAGAAAGAAAATTACAGAGTTAATTAAAAAAAATATTAATAAATCAAAAATTCTACCCACGTCACCAATCAATCGATTATCCACAATGTAAGAAAGACTACAAACATTTCTTTTTTATAATTCTGTTTCTTTTGCGTTGGGCCAAGAGAAGAGAAAAAAGCAACATTCGCCATTGTCGTTTGAGTTAAACACTGAGTCGACTCGACTCGACGGTAATATTCCCACTTACTTCCTCACAGTTAAACGCCATTGTTTAAGCACCGAATCAAGGAAGCTAAGAACTTCCGCCATTAAAACACAACATTCGCATTCAATTTCAGGTTAAAGAAGAACAAGAAAAAGAAAGCTTACACAATTTCATGGTGGCAAAGAGTCCCAGCGTCCGTCGTTGGCGATGGAGTTGTGCGGAGACTGTATGCAAAGGGGCGGGCTTTTTGGGGCTCGTCTGCGGTGGATTGATAGTTTGGGTCCGAGGGCATAGAAGGGGAAGGCATTTTGTTTTGGAGGCGTGCCAAATTGTTTACGTTTAAAAAATAATTTGAAATATGACACGTACCCACTTAAAATGTTTACGTGTGCCCTTGAGTCGAGATGTGTTGGTCAATGCTTAAAGTGTTACCCTGCATACATTCAATGATGAGCATATAAAATACAAGTGTGTACATACCACAATTTATACTCACAAAATAATAATATAATAATAAACTGCAGGGAAATCTTTATTATTTTCTAAATTAAACATGACATGTCACACTAATAGGCACAAGTAAAAGCCTAGAAACTATGTTAATATAATACTTTTGAAAGAAAAAGACTCACTCACTCACCGGAATTCAACCCACTTTTGTTATGGCACGGTTGGATTTTTGGGAGTAAAGAAGTGTAAGGCATTGGCGCGTTCAGCGATGACCTAATTTGTAACAAGATGCTTTATGTTTTAAGAAATATATGGTAAGTGGGGAAGAATTAAAGATGTAGAATCATGCGGGCTTAGTTTATGCTACGTCAATTATCCACAAACACCTTATGCAATATCCAAATACACAACCCCATCAATATTCATGGTAAAAAATACTTACTATCTCGGCTTTAGGTTTTGGGTTTCGTTTTTTTTTTTTTTTTTGTGTACAAGTGATGTTCTACTTTAAACTAATTTAAACTACAATAAGACAAATTCAAAACTGGATGCACATATGCTCCAATCAATGTGACTACACCCACGTCAGCGAATTTGGGTCATTCAAACTCAAGTTACATGAATTTTTTACCACAAAGTTAACTTAAAACGAAAAAGAAGTGAGTTTGACATACCCACTGTGCCAGAGGCATCACCATTCACCACCACCATAAAATGTGGCATGGCCACCTTCCCATCCACCCCCATGGTTACGGAAAGTACCTTGAAGCCATATATTGAGGATAGAGAACAGAAGAGCAATGGTGGAGTGAGAAGAAGTGTTCAGAAAGACAAACAGAGAGAGAGAAGAAAAAAAACAGAAGGAGAGAGAGAGAGAGAGAGGGGGGGGGGGGGGGTATTTAGTGCAAAGTGAGAGGTGAGTGGTTACATTGGGATGAATTGGGGTTATTATTATAGGGTTTAGAAAGACAAACAGAGAGAGAGGGGTATTTAGTGCAAAGTGAGAGGTGAGTGGTTGCATTGGGATGAATTGGGGTTATTATTATATAGGGGAGTTGAAGGCATTGGGGTCGTGCGTGATGTGGAGGCCGCGGCAGTGTGACCAGAAACAGACAAGTTTAGGCTTTAGCACCTTATATAACAGAGAAACAATGAATAAAGGATGTCAAGAATGTTTTTGAAGGGGATTGGGGTTCTATCGCGTCCTCTGCATTTCCTTCGGGCTTGAAGTTCCTCAATCGCTTGTCGATCCGGAGTATGATACTCCAGGTGTTTTAACCGTTAAACCTTTCATCAAAAACACAAAAACCAAGACCTAGCAGACTTTGGATTTGTATACAATAGGAATCACAAGTTGAGAAAGGGGGGATTCTTCTCCCACTAAGCCAAGAAAAGTAAGTAATTAAGGGCAAAATTATGCGCAATACCAAAGGACAGTTCATATGCAATCCCATGAAAGCATAGTTCAAAATCAGCAAACGGTTTCATCCGTACTTACAAAGATAATTAAAATCCAACATTGACGGATATAATTTTACTCACAGAGAAGCCAACAAACATATTCTTCTCTCCTATTTCCCTGGTTTGGATTTCTTCTAGCCGTTTCCTTGTCTGGATTTCTTCTTGACTTTTCCCTGCAAAACCCAATAATAACGTTGCGAGAAATCATGACTCAATGGCTAATAAAATCACTTAATAGACATGCAAGCAGTTTAACAATTAAACAGATTTAATATAATCGCACTTCTCTCACCTCTCCCTTGGTCAGCTGACAAGCGTCCGCCACACCCCAATTCAATTCTTCCAGACTCGTTTCCCGCAAATTGGTTCTCACGGACTCTAAACATAAGAAAAATAGTAAAAGGGTTATAAACAAACACATTCCGGTCACAGTAGCCTCTGTTCCATCTTATTGGGAGGCCTCTCTTCTTCCCTTTTCACAGTAGCCTCTGTACCCCTCACGTGGAGTGTTGGTGTTGGTAATGGTGTCAGCCTCCAATGGCCTGGGACGATGACCATCCTCTAGAAGTACATATACCTTGGAGTTGCTGAAAATCCTTGCAGCAGTACAGAGATAAGACTGCTCTGGATCATCAAAGAACTTGTGCAGAGGTTTGAGCACGGGGGTTTCGCGAGTGACTGTTCCTCCTCCTTTCACATCATCATCTCCTTGTTGTTTGAGTTGCGCTTTAAAGAATGCAGCGCAATGTGGACCACTCTGAAAAGGCGCGAATAAAAACAGAGATCTATCTTGAACATCTTTATTTACCATCGATGAAGTATGCTCCTCCTCCATGGACAGAGAGAGAGAGAGAACAAGACACGACCTAGAGACAATGAAGCAATGTCAAAGCCATACTCAATTCACTGAATAAATCATCAGACTTACAAAATACCACAAATTGCCAGAAGAAGGAAAAAAAAAAACAGATAAATGCCCTCGAGAAGGAAACGGTTGCCTTCAAAATGCCACTACAAATTTAAGACTATAACAGGCGAATTGAATGGTACGATAAACTAAACAAAAAACAAATTGGTCGAGAAATTTAAAAACCAACAACAATATGATCCAACAACATCAACAATTTTACAGATAAACCAAAAATTACGAAGAAGAAATCGACTAGGTCACTCACCTAGAAGCTTGGGGATGCGGCAGCGGTGGCAGGCAGAACGTGATTTTAGGGCTGCGGCTGATGCGGTGAAATCACTTATCGGATACGCAAAAAGATAACCGGAGGACGGCTGGGTAGCCCAGTTTTCCGTTCGTGAAGCACCGCTTGAAGAAGCAGATGCAGAACCACGGCCGGAAGAATCATCGTAGCAATAATCCCTCAACTTTAATCAAATTAGAACAATGGTTCTCAACTAAAAATCCATTACTATTGGTCCATCAACTTATCAAAATTTGTAACTATAGTCATTTTCATCAATTTAGTCAAAATTTTGTCAAAATAAATTATGTTGGAAGGATTATTGTTACAATTAGGTTAAAGTTAAGAAATCATTTCTCCAATTTAATTAAAGTTGAGGAACCAATGGTAATGGATTTTTAGTTGAGGGATCATTGCTCCAATTGAGTTAAAGTTCAGGGACCATAGCTACAATTTACTCAATCAAGAAACAAGATGATTTTGCCCTATTGTTATCTTTTACCTTGAACCTTCTCGTTTCTGCTATTATGCAATGACAATTAAAACTTGACGTATATATCCTAATGTGCAATGTTAACTTTGATTTAATAAGACTTTAACAAAATAAAAATCAAAAATTTTGAATACACTCTAGATCATTTTTAACGTGTATGTCTCAAGATTATTTTATCTTATTTGACACCCAAAATCACTTCCACATTTTATTATTCAACAAGACCCTAACCAATGGAACTAAAAACATGTTGATTTATTTTTTATTTTTTTGACATATGAAACATGAAATCCATGTTTCAAAAAAAACATTTAAATCTTTTTGTAAGCCCCAAAAATAATAAAGAAAATTATGAAGACGACACGTGGACTTTTGGATAAAAAGACAAAATTACCCTTGAGGCACACCGGGATTCTCACGCGCATGCAACATATAATAACGGCTCAATCAAGGTCAAAGGTGATCAAAATGGCTCAACCAAGCATCCAATTAAACAAATCTCATTTGTCCATATACACCTTCATTTTGTTCACTTCTTATATTTCCTCCCTCCCGTTTGGCCTTTATCTAATCGTTCACTTCTTACATAAATCTCAACTAAACTCTAGAAGAGCTTGAGAAAACTGCCTCACACTTGAAGCGGGAATTTGAGATAAAAGATCTAGGGCAAACTCGTCTATGCGTTGATCTAAAGATTGACCATTCTTCTGACAATATTCTAGTCTACCAGTCAAAATACACATTGAATGTCTTACACCCACGATCATCCATACGCTAGATGCAAAATGAGACTATTGAAGAGGTTTTAGAACTCAAAGTTCCACATCTAAGTGTAGTTGGCACTTTACCATACCTAGCACATTGCACTAGGTTGTACATCTCCTTCGTTCTTGAGATGATGATAATAGGCCTACACATCGCCACTGAATTGGTGTTTGAAGACGTTTTTCCGCTACTCTAAAGCTACCATGGATTTGGGCTTATTCTATCACTACATATTCCAAGCATATCGAACCCGCTGATCCTCGGAATGATGATTGGCATGTTTCGTTATGCTCGCACTAGTTCCTTATCACAAAACCCGCACAGGGCACTTTTACAGATGGTTATGTCTTTACCGTTAGGAATGCCCCAATATCTTAGAGGTCCACATAACCTACACCTTAGTTGCAATGTCTTTGAATCAATGCCTCATCCGTGCTCCTTTTTTTGTTCGTCGCGGTCTCCCTCGACTGAAGTCAAGGCTTCGAGATATGACTTGGCCTATCCATTGGATTCTTGAACCACTCCAATTCCATCTCATACTTTTTCATCATATCCGTCTTGAGTTCAAAGTTTATTGCTCCACAGCTTCACGTAAACAGAGATTCAAGTTTAGGCTTTAGCATGATGTCAAGAATGTATAGCAGAGATTCAAGTGTGCGTGATGTGGAGGCCGAGGCAGTGTGACCAGAAAGAGACAAGTTTAGGCTTTAGCACCATATATAACAGGGATTCAATGAATAAAGGATGTCAAGAATGTATTTGTTACAGAAAGCGTTTTACGTTTCAAGAAATATGTGGCAACTGAAGAGGTAATTTTATTTTTTTAAGCAAGCGATATTATCTACACTGAAGGGGAATGGGGAAGTGAGCTAAGCTTCACAATGGATGAGTCATAATAATGAGGTTCAAATTCGTTTTTGGCCAGAATCGAACATAAGACCTCTTTCACAAGTTAAGAGGAATATCAGTAGACTGTAATACTAAATAACAATTGAAGATGCGTAAATACTTAAAGTAATTTGCAAGTTTTATTCAATTTAGGAGATGCTAATTGAACTTATAAAAGTTATAAAACAAACCAAAAAAAGATAAGGATAAAATCGTAAAGGCAAATGGCAGAATTTTCTAAAACCCTTGCTTATCAAGAAAAACTAAGAAACAACAAATCTTTGTTAAAATAAATAAATAACACCAAGATCTAAAATGATATCAACAAAAATTTCAGTAGTTGGGCGGGCTATGGTACACCGGAGTTCGAAGCACGTGTTACAACGTGGTTGGATTTTTGGAGGGGCGAAGAAGTGGAAAGCATTTTATTTTGAAAGCGTGCTTAGCGATGACCTAATTAATAACAAGGTGTTTTACGTCTTAAGAAATATATGGTACTTGGAGAGGTAATTGAAGATGTAGAAATAATTCCAAGTACTTTTACACAATTTAGGAGATGCTAATTGAAGTTATAAAAATTATAAAAAAATAAGGGTAAATTACACAAAACTAACTCAACTATTGGGGTCACGACAGTTTCATACCTCATTTTTTAAAATTGAAATGTCATACCGCATTTTACGAATTTGTGACAATGTCATACCTCCGTCAAATTTTCTGTTAGTTTTTCTGTTAAGTGCTGACGTGGCTACATGCGGGGCCCAATCACTAATCCAACTGGATTAAAAAATTATTAAATATATTTTTAATAATTAAAAATTAAAAAAAAATTATTTTAAATCTCTCTCTCCTCTCTCTCTCCAACCCTCTCCCTCTTCTCTGCATCCCCGAACTGGGGTTGCTTTTTTTCTTTTCTTTTTTTTTTTTTTTTTTGCTTCCTCCTACTTCTTCTCCTCCTCCTCCTTCTTCTCTTTCTCCTCCTCCTTCTTTTTCTTCTTTCTTTCTGGTTCTTTTTCTTCTTTCTTCCTGGGTTGCACGGGGGGTTTCTTTTTTTTCCTCCTCCTCATTCTTTCTGGGTTGCAAGGGGCCGTACCCACCCCCACCCCCTCCTGCGGAAGAAGAAGAAGGAGAAAAGAAAAGAAAAAAACCCCTCCTTTTCCCTCTACCTGTACCTGCAACCCAGAAACCAAAAAAAAAAAAATGGAACCCAGTTTCGGGCCAAGAAGGAGGAGGAGAGGAAGAATGAGAGAGAAGAAGAAGAAGAACAAAAAAAAAAAAAAATATTTCGAACACCCAGTTTCGACCCAAGAAGAAGAAGGAGAGAGAATGAGAGAGAAGAAAAAGAAGGAGGAGAGAGAAGAACAAAAAAAAAAAAGTTTTCAAACACCCAGTTTCGGCCCAAGAGAAGAAGGAGGAGGAGAGAGAAGGAGAGAGAAGAAGTAGAGAGAAGGAGAGAGAAGGAGAGAGAAGAAGAAAGAACAAAAAATAAATAAAAAATTCAAACACCCTTCGGCCCAAGAGAAGGAGGAGGAGAGAGAAGGAGAAGAAGAAGAACAAAAAAAAAATTTGTTTTTTTATTCTTTATTTTTTAATATTTAATTATTAAAAATATATTTAATTATTTTTAAACCAGCTGGATTATTGAGTGGTCTCCGTTTCTAGCCACGTCAGCACTTAACAGAAAAATTAACAGAAAAATTGACGGAGGTATGACATTGTCACAAATTCGTAAGATGCGGTATGACATTGTCAATTTTAAAAGATGAGGTATGAAACTGTCGTGACCCTAATAGTTGAGGTAGTTTTGTGTAATTTACCCAAAAAATAATAATAAAAGGATTTTATAGACGCATTTTATTCCTTTTTCTAGCAATTGGTGAGCATCAAGTCAGCGAAGGGCTGGGCACGGGTCGAGCCGGGCCAAATTTTGAAGGGACCGAACCGAACCTGGGTTTAAAAGAGACGGATCGGACCGGGCCGGGGACAACATATTCTATTATAGGAACCGATCCTAACCCGATCCGGAACAAATATCAAGTGAAACAGATAACCCAAATTCTGAAAACAACATCGAATTGCTAATAAGAAAAGATGCTTTTCCATTTCAATTCTCAAAGAAACGATAAATTTTAACACAAAGGGAAGGTGTTGAAGTATGAAGAAAGTTTGACTGTATTTAGATACAATAGAAATCATACAGAAGTATGGATAGGCAAGAAAGGGTGAACATGTATTCAGCAATATGGAAGCATCAGGACTACTAGAAATGAAGGTCTCCAAACAAACGACAAATTTCAACACAAAGGGAAGGTGCTTAAATCATTACTCCCAATCGGGTAAAATATAACTAAGTTTCCATCAAGTTTTTAGACGAAACTGAAACCAAGCTAATTCCAAAGAAGAGACAATCTGAAATTAACAGGAAACTTACATGAGAAAATATAATTCCAAAGCAAAATACTCGATCAATTACCTTCTTTGAGAATCAAAGAGAGAGAAAAACAGAGCCAAAAAGAAAAATCACGCTTTCTTTGTCAATTAAGTATATCATGCACAAGAACAAGATTTCAATCTAAGCAAGCACAAAACGAACAATTCTAAACATGGAATCGGATAGGAAGTAGTAAAAAAAATTCAAACCCAACAAATTCAACTATGAGATAAATAGGACAGACATATGAAGTCCCTGTGATAGATGAATACATCATATACACATATATATGGTATAATTTAACCGTATAAACAAGTTTGTTTCTTCCTATCAAAAAAGAACCAAATAATCGAAAGATGGAAAACCAAAAAGAAAATGAATACCCAATACCCAATACCCAATTGGAGGGCAAATTAAAAATCTAACTCCCACGAAAATTCTCGATATTCATCAATCTACAAATTCTAATTTAAAAACCCTAAAATCCCTACACCAGAAATTCACATTAATAACAAAACCCTAATTCAAAATTACGTAAATTTTAGAGGGATGATGGCTGGTAGCAGTGTCCTCGACAGCGGTGATGGGGTGATGGTGGTTGCGACGGCGGTGGTGTTGTTGAAGAGGAGAGAATCGAGCCGTCATGGTTCTGGGACCTGGGTTCTCTGGAATGTCGTCGAGGAGGATGGCTGGATGGGTGGTGTCGTTGTGTTGGTTGCGGCGACGACGATGGGCTAGGTTCTCTGGGATGTCGTCGAGGAGGATGGTTGGATGGGTGGTGCTGTTGTGTTGGTTGAGGCGGCGACGATGGGCTAGGTTCTCCGGGATGTCGTCGGATTTGAGGGAGTGACGGATGGTGGAGAGGTGGGAGTGAGACTGATTCTGGAAACCTGGACTCGGGATGACTAGGGTAGAAATAAACGGTTCAGATTGGATGATAGGTTATCATTCAATCTCGACCGTTCATTATAATTAGAGACGGGTCTATCAGAGGCCCCTTTTTCTAGGGTTTAGGACTCGGCCCACCCTGTAAATGACACGGGCCAGCCCCTCAATCCCCGCCCCGTTTATTTTCTAAAACATTTGGAATCGGCCTGTACCCCGCCCTGACCCGCGGTTCCTCTACCCGTTTGCCCACCCTGCCAGCCCACTACATATTAACTCCAGCAAACAAATTGAAATGACCAATACAGTTTTTACAATTGGAAAATGGTAGGCACACATTTACCGTCAATTTCATTGTCTAATTAGACGTTAATTGCTAACGTAGCACAAATGAAGCCCGCGTTTAAAGCACAATGTTAACCCTCAATTTTACTCAGAGAGAAGCCAACAAATATATTCTTCTCTCCTATTTCCCTGGTCTGGATTTCTTCTTGACTTTTCCCTGCAAAACCCAATAATAATGTTGCGAGAAATCATGACTCAATGGCTACTAAAATCACTTAATAGACATGCAACCAGTTTAATATGCGAAGAAATCTCACCTCTCCCTTGGTCTGCTGACAAGCATCCGCCACACCCCAATTCAATTCTTCCAGACTCGTTTCCTGTTCAATAAAATCGCACAGCAAATTGATTCTCACGGACTCTAAACATAAGAAAAATAGTAAAAGGCAGCCCACTACATATCAACTCCAGCAAACAAATTGAAATGACCAATACAGGAACCAGAACAAATCGTTTTTCCAATTGAAAATTGCTAGGAAGACCATATTGCGTTACTCCTTCCAATATAAACAAACACATTCCAGTCACACTAGGTGAGGATGGTAACTTAATTACCTTGCACTCTGTTTCTTGTTCAATTAGGAGCTATGATGCATGGATACTTCTGTTTGGTCTCGTATCCCGTATCCGATACTTGATCGGATACGATACTTGCCCGATACTCTCGGATACTCGTCCGACACGTATCTTGATTAATGGACACGAATTTGACGTGATAGATACGCGTATCCTACATTTAAGATACACATATCCGGCTTTTAGGATACATTTACACATTCAAAAAAAGGTAATGAAGAGGAGAAAATTAATAGGAGACATCTATAATTGAAATGTGATGAATACAAAGAGCTTCCATCTGATTAAAACCATGAACACGACTCTCACACTTCTTTTACTGTATAAAGAGGATTAGATTTCAAACTTTTCTTCTCTAACAACTCAAATGTACTTGAATTTGAATGATGAATTATGTTTTAAAATGTATAGTTTTGTTGCTATATACATTTTTATTTGCCGTATCCATAGTGTATCGTATCTTAATTTTTAAAGATTTTCCATATCGTCGTATCGTATCGGCGTATCCGTATCCGTATCCAGTGGCGGATCCACAGTGGGGTCAATGGGGTCGGACGACCCCTTGGAAGCCATGAAAATAGCCTTGGAGCTCCATCTACGATCCCTTGAAGCTGGTGGTGCGATCTCTTGGAGGTGTGCACACCACCTGTTCGACAGAAGTTGTGAAAGAAGAAGAAGAGGATTGCAGAGGTTGAAGAAGGCGTTCGGCGCCTGTTTTTTTTTTTAAAACAGCATGGGCAAAACGACGTCGTTTTGGCCCAGGAAATTTTTTTAAATGACCTGGCCAAAACGACGTCGTTTTGGGCCAGGTCTGAACAAAAATAAAAAAGACCAGCGTGTCCCTCCAGCCTTCCCTTCACAGATCCGAGTCCTCCACTGCCCAAAACCCCCAATTTTCTTCTGTTTTGTCCTCCTCCAACCCTAAGTTCCAAACTCAATCCCCCCAAACCCTCAACTCTATCTCCTCCCTTAGCCGAGCGCACGAGGAACATCAAGCGGGACCTCCTCCACGAGGCCTCTCTCGAGCCCACTGGTCTCTTCGCTTCCAAGCTTCGCCTTCTCTTTGGCGAACGAGAGTGATCGCACTGTGAGTTCAAGTTCTGAGGATTCCTTCTCTTTGTTGCTACTCCATGTAGCTATTCGATACGAAATACATTTGATAAGTTGGATGCTCAATTTTAGTGGCTTCGCGATCAATAATTGTTGTGGACCTCCCTAGGGTTTTTGTGTGAGAGTTGGGGTTTAGGATTCTGTAGCAGAATGCATGCTGTTTTGTG
The DNA here is from genome assembly GCA_036320875.1 of Cotoneaster glaucophyllus. Classification (NCBI taxonomy): domain Eukaryota; kingdom Viridiplantae; phylum Streptophyta; class Magnoliopsida; order Rosales; family Rosaceae; genus Cotoneaster; species Cotoneaster glaucophyllus. The sequence continues at coordinate 16,656,993 of CM070060.1, forward strand.
TCCTATTTTCGATCAGTTGCTAATTTGATGTGACGAGGAATTAATATTTCAAATAACTTGTAGAACACTCTGCTCACTTTGTGTTTTGTTGATTGTAAGTGAATAGGGGATTTGTATTGTTTGCTTAGATTTCTTGCATTTGGTCCTTGGTTATAGGTTTTAACATTGAAATTTGACCGACTTTTGATCGAGAAAGTGTTGGTGGTGTCAGTTCTCACTGCTCAGCTTAAAGTATGATTTTAGGTCGGGTACATTACGAATTCAATTCAAGTAAACAAGATTTAGTGGTTTGCTTGGACTTGGAGCTTGTGATTCAAACGTTCTATTGGTTCTGATCCTGTGATGGATTTTCGCATGTCATCCGTTTTCTTAAGTTTTGTCAGATTCTGATCCTGTGATGAATTTAGCATGTTATCCGTTTTCAAAATTTCTAGGTAAAGTTAAGGGTTGTCTGTTTGGTTATGAAACATCTTGGGCAGATGAATCAAGTTTAAGTCAGTTTCAGTTTCATGTTTCCTTATAATGCTCAAGTAGACAGCGGATCTTGTGTTATGTTTTGGTTTGTTTCTGTGTCTGGATATTTGAGGGTTGATGTGTTGGACAACCTGCATCTAGAGCTGTACCACTACCATCACACTACACTCTGAACATCTCTAATTGAGTGAAACTTCTACTACCGGTTTCGTACCCTTCCTATCTTTCTCCTCTCGTGGCCAATGCTTTTCTGCCCCAGTTCATAGAATTTCTATCATGTTCAAGCTTGTGTTACCATATCATTGATTTGTGTGCATACGCACACATTGGCTTCTGCACCTTTGAAGCCGGTACTTCATTCTTTTTTTACCATTATTTTCTTTGGTATATAAACATAGAGGTCTTTTACCATGAGTCGAAATTGCTTTCCCTTGCACACATTTCACTCAATGATTCTGGGGGATTGGTTTGGTCTCTGTTTTCATATGGGCCTTCAATAGTATGAATTGAATGCATTGAAGCAGTTGGGAGGGTCAGTTTGAGGAGATATTTTTTAGTGTGTTAGGAACACGATCCGGTATACCAAGTGTTAGTATGAATTGAATGAACTTTTACACTAAGACCCCTTGTGGTAAGATTCCTGGCTCCGCCACTGTCCGTATCCATGCTTCATAGATTAGGAGTGTCATAATCTCCCCTTCCGGTTCAACATCGTCCAACCAACAAAGTCATATATATCATCAACCATAGAGAGGTTACATTACATACAAATGTGTAAATGAACCACAACAGACAAATTAAGATTAGTTATAGATGAAAACATAAGAAACTTGAAGAAATCTTACGTCGCGAAGCCGAAGTCAATATCGAAAGTATCCGAGTCCGAGGTATCCCACAGCATAGACAGTTGAATGTAAGGTATTGATCATAGGGTTCCCTTCCTCTCCATCATCAACAATCTCAAACGTGGTGACACCCAAATGAACCAAACACACTAACGTCATCTCACAATGGCATAGAGAGCCTCACGTGGAGTGTTGGTGTTGGTAATGGTGTCAGCCTCCAATGGCCTGGGACGATGACCATCCTCTAGAAGTACATATACCTTGGAGTGGCTGAAAATCCTTGCAGCAGTACAGAGATAAGACTGCTCTGGATCATCAAAGAACTTGTGCAGAGGTTTGAGCACGGGGGTTTCGCGAGTGACTGTTCCTCCTCCTTTCACATCATCATCTCCTTGTTGTTTGAGTTGTGCTTTAAAGAATGCAGCGCAATGTGGACCACTCTGAAAAGGCGCGAATAAAAACAGAGATCTATCTTGAACATCTTTATTTACCATCGATGAAGAATGCTCCTCCTCCATGGACAGAGAGATAGAACAATACACTACCTAGAGAGAATGAAGCAATGTCAAAGCCATACTGTGACTAGAGTAGATCATCCTCATAATAATTAAATTAAAGAGTTATGGGAAAACTCGATTCACTGAATAAATCATCAGAATTACAAAATACCACAAATTGCCAGAAGAAGGGAAAAAAAAAACAGATAAATGCTCTCGAGAAGGAAACGGTTGCCTTCAAAATGCCACTACAAATTTAAGAATGTAACAGGCGAATTGAATGGTACGATAAACTAAACAAAAAACAAATTGATCGAGAAATTTAAGAACTTGTGTCTTTTGCTCTATGGATTTGTGTTTCTTATAAAATTGTGTGCACAAATGTAGCGCAAAAGACAAGGGACATTAAGTGGTATTAGATAGGGATGGTTCGGTATGGGATCCCATACCGAAACTCTTGTCCCGATCTCAAACCGAAATTTTCGGGGATCCCAATTTCAATACCGATCCCAAACCAAATTTTCAGGAATCCCGAAATAGTTTCGGGATTTCGGGACAAATCGGGAATCCCGAAATGGTTTTGGGCTTTTGGGCCTTTGGACTAAAATTTGACATATTATGCTTTTGGGCTAAAATTTGACATATTATGCTTTTGGACCCAATTTGCCAATTTGTTTCTACTAATTTGCCAATCAAATGGCAAGGCTTGTTTCTACTAATATGTGCACAAATTTAACATAGTTTCATACTTTCATTGTATATAACCAATCTGCCCACTGCCCACTGCCCACTGAGGTGAGGTGAATGTCGAGAGACCGAAAGAGAGAGAGAGAGAGTCAGACACGGTTTGATAACTTTGATTTATATGCAACGGTTGAAATTAAATCTCAACAGAATCCAACGGCTATTAAAATTCTAAATATATATTTAAAAATTAAATAATATATATATACATATTTTTTTTTTTCCGGTTTGGTTCGGGATTACCGAAATCCCAAAAACTTGAGACCGATTCCCATACCGAAATTTCGGGATCGGTTCGGTATTGGGTACCGAAATTTTCGAGAATTTGGTTTGGGATTTTTTCGGTTCGGTTTCGGAAATTTTTCGGTTTGGTTTGGAATTTTTGGGATTTTTTTCCAGCCCTAGTATTAGACATGAAAATGTAAATTGATAAAAATATACCTGTTTAGTTTTTCATCAACTCTTCATCTCTTATGCCTCTTCACCCTGCTCAGTTTTTCATTGCCGGTTTATTTTCTTTTAAATTATATATTTATAGATACGCTTCTTGTAACTCCATAATCAATGTTTGACAAGATGTATTCATTTCATTTAATCTAACCGTCTTGAAAACTTTGTAATGTTTTGCAATCCATTTTCTTCTTTTCATGATCATTGATTTGTTACAATTAATCACTGAATGTTAATTAATGGTCGTGTAAAGGATATGAATGCCCAGTTAGAGGCCTTTAATGGAATCTGCAAACAGCGCGACTAAAACCCTTGCACCGATGTCTTAATTGGTGCAACAATGGCTTGGTAAGAGCTCACTTGTGGGGACTTCAACAACAACACGGTCTCAATTCCAGCAAACTACGGTGTTGGCAATTCTAATTATTCAAGAGATCTTAAAGTTCTTGTATTTCATAATGACATGAAAGACTTGGGTGATCATATTTTCCACCATACATCGAAACTGTCTGATAAGTGGATTCAACGAGTTTAGGCACCTGTATTTTGCCAACAACAAAGTCCTTTCACCACTCAGTCATTTTCAAACTAGAGCAGTGATCGACTTTTGAGGCATCATATGCGAACACTTCGACCATTTGTTGATTGAGTGGCTAGGGAATGTACGTACAGATACAAGTTTTGATCTAGATAAAAGAATTTTCATGCTAAGTAGTGAGTGTTTACACGAGTTTTGGATCGAAGTTATCAAGAAAGTGCACTGGTATGATTTTTCCTTAATCTAATATTATCCAAAATCTTGTGTTTCGGATTTAAAAGCGCAAGATGTATGCATTATTTTTCCTTAATTCTCATCATATTCAATGTCTTCTATTTTGGATTTATATGGACAGAGGCCTATTGGGAGCTATTAATTGGATGCACTTTCACCAACTTCTTCACATATCATTGGAAAGTCTCACGAGCTACTTGACTATTGGGAAGCATGTCAAAGTTATTAACATAGGCAACAATTTTTGAAGGGAAGTCTTGGTTTGATTTGTTTCGTCTCTTTCGGAATGACATGCTGTCATTCGGGGATATGCTCAAGAAACTATTGGTACCTTCTACAGCAGTATGGCCTGAGCGCGCCGCATTTTATGCTTTCTTTGATTTGTGCAATACTAGTAAATGAGGGGTAAGATATATGGCTATATTCCAACTCTTGTTACATAAGTAAGTTTTAGAGAGAGAATGCTCGACTATTTGAAATTCTTTTAATTTTTATAAAAAAAATCCAAGTAATCTTAAGTGCTAAGAGTACTTAGATTTTTTATAAAAAATTGTAATGAATTTCAAATAATTGGGTATACATTCTCTCTAAAACTTATTTATGTAACAAGAGGTGGGATATAACTATATAACTTACTCTTCATTGTGACGTAGATTACTAGTATTGCACAAATCAAAGAAAGCATAAAATGTGGCGCACTCAGGCCATACTACTGCAGAAGGTACCAATAGTTTCTTGAGCATATCCAGAATGACAGCAAGTCATTCTGAATAAGACGAAACAAATCAAACCAAGACTTCCCTTCAAAACTTGTTGCCTATGTTAATAATTTTGACATGCTTCCCAATAGTCAAGTAGCTCGTGAGACTTTCCAATGATATGTGGAGAAGCTAGCGAAAGTGCATCCAATTAATAGCTCATAATAGACCCCTGCCCATGTAAATACAAAATAGAAGACATTGAATATGATGAGATTAAGGAAAAATAATGCATACGTCTTGCGCTTTTAAATCCAAAACAAAAGATATTGTATATATCAGTTTAAGGAAAAATCATACAATTGCACTTTCTTGATAACTTCAATCCAAAACCCGTGTACACACTCATTACTTAGCCTGAAAATGTCTTTTATCTTGAGCAAAACTTGTATCTGTACGTACATTCCCTAGCCACTCAGTCAACCGATTGTCGAAGTGTTTGTATATAATGCCCTAAAAGTCGGTCACAATTCTGGTTTGAAATGACGGAATGATGAAAGGACTTTTGCTATTGCAGAATATAGGTGGCTAAACTCATCAAATCCACTAATCGGACAGTTTCGATGTATGGTGGAAAATACGATCACCCAAGTCTTTCCTACAATTATGAAGTACGAAAACTTTAAGATCTGTTGAATAATTAGAATTGTCAACACCGTAGTTTGCTGGAATTGAGACAATGTTGTTGTTGAAATCCCCATAAGTGAGCTCATACCGAGTGTGTTGCACCAATTAAGACAATGGGGTAAGGGTTTTAGCCGCGTGGAAATTCTATTAAATGTATCTAACTGGCATTTATATCCTACAAAAAACCATTAATTTACATTTAGTGATTAATTGTTAATTGTTAACGAAAAATGGATTGTAAATTTGAAGCTTATTACAAAATAAAGAATAACATTACAAAATTGCTCATACCATATGATTACATGAAAATAATATATTTTGTCAAACTTATATTATGGACTTATAAGAAGCGTATCTATGAATATCTAATTTTAAAGAAGCGAAAAACAAACTGACAATGAAAATTGAATATGTCAAGGAGGCAATGAAAAAACAGAACAACTATATTATTTCCAATTTAGATTTTCATGTCTAATATGATAACAGTTATCTTTTGGGCTACATTTATGGAAACAAGTTTAAAAGAAACATAAAGCAATGGAGCAAAAGAAACAAAGACACACAATTGTCCCAGCACAATGTGTTATCTTTAGCTTAATTTCAATTTCTGTTTAAGAGATACACAAATTGTTATACCTTCCTCTCCGTGTCAATGCTTCAATTCCGTCAGAAGATTGGTTCTTGCCTCAATTCCATCTTCCCCAACCTTCCACACTGTTAGTGTTAGAAGAACTATTATACATGATTCACACCAATAGTTACCATAAATGTAAACATAAATGAACTGTAACTATTAGCTCCTTGCTTCTGTGATGAAGAGGATTAGCACATATTTTTCCAGATAATAGCATAACTAAAAAACTACCAAATGATAAAATCCCCTCCCCAGTTCACCTCTTTTATACCAAAAAATACCCAATAATCAGTGGATAAATCTTTAACCTAATCATTTTGGAAATTTGCAGTGCACCAATTAAAAAATTTATTATCTTTTAGCAGAAACATGGGCTTGTAAGCCGCACATGAATGATGATATAAATTTTGGAATTTAATTGAAAAACTAATATTAATAACTCAATAATTCTACCCACATCACCAATCAATCGATTATCCTCAATGTAAGAAAAATTACACACATTTCCTATTTATAATTCGGTTTCCTGTGGCGTAATTATACTTTCGTTGGGCAAAAAGAAGAGAAAACGGCAACAGTCGCCATTGTTGACTGAGTTAAACAATGAGTCGACTCGACCGTAATATTCCCACCTACTTCCTCACAGTTAGACGCCAGAGTTTTGGCACCGAATCAAGCAAGCTAAGGAATTTATGCCATTAAAACACAAGAATCTGCATTCAATTTCAGGTTAAAGAAGAACAAGAAAGAGAAAGCTTACTCAATTTCTTGATGCTTCCCCTACGCCTTCGGTGTTGGGTATGTCTCCTTCTTAGTTGTTCATTTTTTCCCTCTTCTTTCTCTTGCAACCTCCTTAGATTATCTATTGTTGAAAGAACTTTGTTTTGTAAAAATTTATGAACTGAGATGAGTAGGGAGGACGAAGGAGGCTTGGTGTGAGTATATATGGTGGTTTGAAGGGTTTATATGAAGAAAAATGAGAAAATTATTGGATAATAACACATGGCACTGTATAAATGGTAAAGAATCTAACTAAAAATCTGAGCAAATATTACTAATGGATAATGACACGTGGCATTATATGAATGATCGAGAATCTTATCAAAAATCTGAACGGATATTACTAATGAATAATGACACGTGGCACTTTATGAATAGTCGAAAATCTTAACAAAATCTACGGCAATAATGACATATAGAGGATAAGATGAATAAAACATTAAAAGAATAAAAATATATATTTGTGAATAATAGCAATCGCCTAAGCCCTTCCTCCTTCCAAACAGATGGACCTACACAAAGGCAGTTACTGTTTAGAGTAAATAGTGAAAGCAATTTTATTGTCTTTGCCTTCCACTAATAGGTGGAGATGCTATAAAGAGTGAAGAACAAAAATGCAACTTTTTAAGAAGGATGAAGTGTCAATTTAGTCGCTGAACTATCAATGAAAATTAGGTATCCGAATTACTTTTTCGGTAAAATAAGTTCCTAAATTCTTTAAAAAATGCTAATTTCATCCATACTATTATATTCAAAGCTATTTTATCTAATTTTTCATCAACTTAAGTTAGTTGACACACTTTAGAGTTTAATACCATCATTTTCTCACCTATAAGCCCTTAACATTTCATATAGGTTGCGAATCTAACGTCTAATTTACCCATTTCTTATGAAAAACTATCAATTTACCCTCCAAAGTTAACTCCATACACTATTTCTTTATGAAAAACTACCAATCTACCTTTCAATGTGTATCACATGCAAGTAACGTAACTTAAATTGACGGAAAATTGAATATAGTAGCTTCGAATATAATATTAGGGATGTAATTGGCAGATTTTTATAATTTAAGGGCTGATTTTTCTGAAAAAGTTTAGGAGTCTAATTTTTCTTAAGATGATAATCCAGGGATTAAATTAGTAGTTTCCACTTTTAAGAAATATATGGTAGGTAACTGAAGATCTAGAAATAATTCAAGTATTTTATAAGTTTTATACAATTTAGGAGATGCTAATTGAACATATAAAAGTTATAAAACAAAACAAAAGAAAATAAGGATAAAATCGTAAAACAAGTGGCTAAATTTTCTAAAAACCCTTGCTTAATATATTAAGAAACAAAAAATCTTTGTCCGAAAAAAATAACAAGACTAAAATGGAAAAAAACTAAGGACAACTAATGAAAAGTCCAAAAAAACTTCCCGTTTAACGAAAAGCCCTCTTTAAATGTATAGTCAATAGTGTCAGGTAAAGGTAAAAATGTGGTTTTTCGTTAAAAGTGAACAGTACCGGGAGTGTTTCATTAAAACTTCCAAAAAAACTATCAACCAAAATGTTTAGTAGTTGGGCCGGCTATGGTACACACCGAAATTCGACCCACTTTTTCGACCCAAAAGAAAACCCAGCCAGCAGATTTGGACCAAAGAAGCCCAAAAAAGGTGTCCGGTTAGTCGGTCCATTGGATGTGTCCACCATGTCGATGAGTACTAAAACAGAATGTATCGTAATTGACAATTAAATTGAATAAGAGAAATTCTAGCTAGCCAAAGCCTTTGGGAACATATCACCCTTCAAGATTTGAGAAATTTCTAGTATGCATGGATGACAACGATTGTGGTGGTAATGGCGGTGTTGATGTAAGATAGTAGTTGTAGTAGTAAGTAGTGGTGGATCTAGACTTTTATCATTGGGTGGTCTCAGTATTAGAGTTGAACGGGAAGAGTCTGGATCTCTCCCATCAAAGGCCCAGGATCAAGTGATCTGGACCATTGAAATTTGATTCAACTGCTACAAACAGGGCGCTCCTCTAAAAGTTATAATAATTGTAGCCATTGGATTAAATTTCAACGGTCCAGATCACTTGATCATGAGCCTTTGATGGGAGAGATTCGGACCGGATCTCTTCCCGAGTTGAACTATCCAAAATCGGGTTGAACCCATCAAAATTGGTGTTGTACTATTCGAAATAACATTGTTTAAACTAATTGAGTATGATTTTCATGTATTATATCATTCCATGTTCTTAATTTCTATACATTCAATTATTAAAACAAAAATTCTTATCAATTAATGGAGCTAAAAACATATGTATATTTGTTCAATAACAAAACATATATATATATATATATATATATTAGATATATAGAAATTAACCATCACATGATCAAATCAATACAAAAAAATCATAAATTACAATCCAAGCACTAACTAGTATCTATTAGGAATCTAACACTTTTATCCAATACACATCAATTTAATAGCATTCTATTTTGGACTAAAATTTGAAAACTTATTTAAATTTAGAAATTAGGACAATATTAAAATAACAAAAAAATTAAGAAATGAAGTGGTGGTTGAGAAGAGAGAGGCGGACAGGTGGTGGCTTGGTCAGATGGGGTTAGAACGAAAATGGAAACTGGGGAGAGAGGAAAAAGGGATTGGGCATTGGGATTACCGATTAGGATGTCTTATATAAAATATTAAAATGGGAATTGGGCTCACACATTCATTTTACTTGTATTGGGCTCAAACATAGCGTTTTGGCCGATTCAGTTTAACAAGAAATCAACCTTCTTCTTCCTTTTTCATCTGCAGTCTGCACATAGAGTCGCCGCTGCATATCTCCCCTCCCGCACAACTTCAAGCCGTCGGGTGGTCCTGGGACCACCCTGGTCCCTGAATGGATCCGCCTCTGGTAGTACGTAATGGCAGTGACTTTGTTTTTCAAGAGAAAAAATGAATGTAGAAGGATAAATAATGTCAATTTTAAAAATTAATTAAGATGTTACTGAAGTTGAAAATCTTTAATATTAGAAAGCCAGAAGGAGAGTTTGGTGTCTCAAGGCTTCACCAAAAATAGTTGGACTATAAAGCCCCTCAAACAAAAAAATCCACAACTAGCTGAAAATAATAGAAACAAAATAGTAGGGATATTTTTGTCAAAAAGAAAAAAGAAAAATATGTTAAACAAAAAGAGAATTAAAAATAAGAAAAGAAAAGATTAAAACCCACGATCCCCTTCTTCTCTTTGCACACACAACCACTCCCACGTTTTCCTCAATACAACCGCTCCACTTACTTCTTCTTCTTTTTTCTTTTTTTTATATATATGTAGACATCGAAATTTCGGTGAAATAAATGTTGACCAATAATTAAAATTTCAACGCTCACGTGTCACATAATTTTTACACGTAGCGTGTGACTCAACGAAAAATCGGAAAAGTCATCAAACAGGACACGTGTCAACACCTGACAGAAATGATTTATTTCATCTTATTATTTAAACCCAAAAATCAAGTTTTGGAATTCTATAAATAGGAACCCAATGCATTCATTTTCATTCACCAATTCACATCACACCAAAACCTTGAAACTTTGAAACTCTCCCAAGCAAATCCCGAAGGATCAAGAAAGCTCTCTTCGTTCTTCGCCAAATCCTCCTTCAAGATCAAGCCTCAACGGCCCTTGAAGACATTCCGCCAATTCAAGATCAAGCCCCGACGGCCCTTGAAGAAATTGTTCATCATCCGTTCATCCTAAGATCAAGCCCCAACGGCCCTTTGGATCAACAACATCAACAAATCCACACATCCATTCTTCAAGATCAAACCCAAAAGCCCTTGAAGATCTGTTCATCCGTTCATCAAGATCAAGCCCAACGGCCCTTGAAGAGACCATCCGTACATCACTGTTCATCCTAAAGATCAAGCCCCGACTTCCCTTTGGATCAGCAGCCCATCCACAAATCCACACAACTGTTCATTCCTAGATCAAGCCTCGACGGCCCTTGGATCAACAGCTCATACACAAATCAACATCTTACGAAGATCGAATCAAAGGCCAAAATTGTAAAAGAGATTGTAACCCCCAAAATTAATACAAAATATTTGTTTGTACACGTGTTCTTGTCTCGTTCATTTCAGGAAATTCCATGTCTACAATATATCCAGGACAGTTTGAAGATTTTGCTTCCTTGGAAATCTAGCAGCAAGAAATCATCTGTACGTTTTGGTTTGTAAGTTGTTCTTTATCGTTTCAGTTTAAATGATTTCGTTTACTTTCTCAACGCCAAGCATTCATGGTTGATTTGCTATTCTTGAATTGACATTCTAGACTATGTCAAAATTCAAGTCCTTGATTATTTTTTTACGAAAATTATGTAGATAAGAAGACGTCCACATATTGATACTTCCAAGTTCCATGTAAGATGTTGGTGGTCCAATATTTGCTTTCTTATATGTTTCTACAATTTGTCTCTATCTGAGTGTTGAGATTTATGGGCTTATTAGAGCACACTAAACCGAATAGGAATCGGCGAGCAAGAGAGGGTGGGTGGTGCCACTACAATCCTACTTCTTATGCTCTTCCACTGCCTTCCAGGTATTTTCTCTTCATTATTTCTTGCTTTGTACTATTTCCAACTTATATTTGTTCCATTTTTTTTCTCAATTTGTATGTTGCGGTGAGAAATATGTCCTTTAGTTTTCTTTTTCTGTCGGCGTTTGTGATGATTGCTAATAAAAGAAACGTTTGTGATTAACCAAAGGACATAGGTTTTGCATCATCTGAAGATTTTGCTTCCTTGGAAATCTAGAGGCAACAAATCCTCCGTACGTTTTGGTTTGTAAGTTGTTCTTTATCGTTTCAGTTTAAATGATTTCGTTCGATTTTGGAGACTCCCACACTCCAACGTGAGATAAAAGGGGGTAGAAGCCAACGTTCGAGTTCTAGATTCTTCTTCTTTCAATTTTTTTCGGTTTCTTGCTTTGCGATTTGTGAATGAAAGTGTGCAATTTGAATACGGTGGAATTTGCAGTGATTCCTCTCTCTAGGTGGCAAATGAAATTAATCGAGGTGTAAGCTTCCGTTTTCTCTTCTAGGGGTTTTCGCCTTTCAAAGGTATGTGCTTTAACTATTGCAAACCCTAATCGTTGTACATATTTGTTTGTGAATGTATATAAATCGGTGTATATGCATTTTTGTGGTTGGATTATTAGATTATTAGATAGGTTCTTTTTTCGAGTATGTGAACGAGAATCCAGTCTTCAGAATGAGTTCAAACAACATATTTGATGTAAGTTGTTCTATTTCTTTGATATTTTTTGTTTGGTTTGATTTTTTCATTTACTACCTTATATCACGAACATACATTATATAGCCAATTAAAAGAGAACTGAATGTATTTATAAATCAAATAAAATAGAAATGGAGAAAAAAATATACGAAAAAATGAAGGACATGTAGAACACATAAAAATCTATATTAAATAAGGCAACATAAATAGTTCATTAGCATACCTTTATAGCTTTTGTTTTACATGTAGACAACACATTGATAGAGAAACAAAGGAAAACCTCAAATTACACGAATTACGTATTTTTTCATGACAAGTTTTTAGAACGCGCATGAAAGAAAAGGTCTATTCCTTGCACAATACATTAAAAATATATCTTGACAATTACAATAAGAAACAACTAACACAAGTCATCTTTAAGGGCGCGTAGCGCCCGTGATTAAAAAAATGCCTCTCACATGTGCTCATGCACATGCGGAGAGGCTAGTATTAATTGAAAGCTCAACTCCACTTTTTATAAAATTAGTTTTTAAAAACAATGTACATGCTACTTGTAAAAAACTGTTGTCTAAAAGCTATTGGTTTAAAAATAAGTAAGATATTTTATTTTTATCAAATATTTTTTATTGCTTAATTTAAAATGAAGCCGTTTTTTATGAAAAAAAAAAAAAACAATACCAAACGCGCATAAATCAAACCCTAAACAAAGTAGAAATCTTATGTTTTTAGTACTTATTCAAATTCCAACATTTTCTCTAAGTACCAACTATTTGAGTTACCATCACACTCGAACCACGACCTCTTTAAAAAAAACACCCTACCAACTAACAAATTTAACATGCCCCACCAAAAAAATAGTGATTTTTTTTCATACATAAGGTGTTATTTACATTAAGGAATGAGAGGATTACACTAACACTTTATGAGGTTTATCGATTTTTTACAAAACCTCTCACATTTGAAACATTAAACTAACACATTCTCATGTTTTAATTTCCTCTCACATAACCCATTTTAATCAGATTTCATCCGAAAAATTTCTTAAAGACAACTTTACCCTTAAAACTAGTTACGCAAGAAAAATGAAAAATACATAAAGAACTTTTGTGAAAAAATAAAATAAAAATTAGAATACTAATAAAAAAAGTAAAAAATCTCTAGCAACCTACCATCTCCCCCTCGATAAAGTATCCCCTCTCCCCACCGCTTTGCCATGGCCAGTGGCGAAGCCACGTGAGGGCGAGGAGTGGCGGCCGCCACTCCCCTCGCCGGAAAACATGACTGGAGCTCTGGTTCAGCCCCTCCACTCGCCGAAATTCCGACTGGTTCAGCCCATCCGTACCGGAGGGGAAAGCGTGGAGGAGGAGACGAGGTTGGGTCGGCGGGAAGAGGCTACAAAAGAAGACGAGAGTGGGGTTGTAGGACGGCAGAGGTTGGATGAGGGGAGGGTTGGTTCGGTCATGTCCGGTGGGGTTTATGGGAAGAAGAAGCATGTTGTTTGGTTATCAGGTTATGGAAGCAAGTGGGATGTTTGGTTATCAAAATAGCAGGAGCAATCAAATGGACGTGTAGCATTTCTATTGAACTATATAGTGGTTTGTAAACTCTCACATTATTAACCCATTTCTCTTATGACCCATCTTTTTTGTGGTTTATTAATCCATTTTTCTCGGTTTTTTTTTATATTTTAATTATTGTATGTATTTTTATTTTCTCTTTTAAGACTCTCATAATATTTATCTTAAACTCTCACATTATTTATAAATATTGTATTACTTTTTAAAAACAATGTAAATATTGTTTAATGCTTATTTTTATGATAATTTAAATTCATCTAGGCTCCTGATCTCGCGTAGGCACCTATCTGCTAGGTCCCAGTCCGAGACTAACGCCTAATATTTTTTAGGATCTAATCCTAGCTGATTTAAACTTCTTACATTGGATTTGATATTATTGCTTACAACTGCTTTGGTGAAGAGACTATTTTCTAGTATGAATATTGACTCAAAACTTTGCATTCTCTAATATGAAAGCAACAGTTTCGATTGAACTTTGCACTCTTTTGAATTTCGCCCTTCCCCTCAGCAAATCCTGGCTTCGCCACTGGCCATGGCTTCCAGCAAACCCGATTCCCTTTGTTTCACACCTGCAACTTTGTCCATAATTGGGCCTCCTTCCTTATTTCTCAGAGTATGATTCTTTTTTTATCTTTTTTTCCTCCTCTTCCCTCTCCTAATTGAACGGTCACAATTAAGTCACGTCAACATCTTATATTAATTTTTTATAACAAGAGAAAGACAAAATAAGAGAATGTGAGAGAATGAGATAGAAGGGGATGAAAAGAGGCGGTGAGAGAATCCTAGTCTTTATTTCTCTCCCTCCCTCCCTTCCTCCCTCCCTCCTCTTAAGTACACGTCCTCTTAAGTACACGTCCAATATTGAAATTGATAATCCCCCCATTGATTTTCTATCAAGAATTGCAACTTTTTTTTCTCTTGTCAAACTATAAATCTGTTAACACTCATTTTTACAACTGGAATAGAGGGTCACTTGCTCAAGAATTGTACCTTTTAAATTTACTATTTTTGCATCAACAATGTTAACTCTGTAATATGTTATTTGAACCACATTATTATTGATAACTCATTGTGAGGCTAAGCCCACTCATTCCTCCCTTAATGTAAATAATATCGTTTGTTAAAAAAAAATCGATATTTTGATTTCAAATACAAAGCAAAACATAGCATTACAACAAGCATAATCTCTACTAATTAATAAAACACTCATTGCCAATCAAAACACTATGAAATTACCAGTTTAACCCTCTAATTAAAAAAGAACATGAATAAGAAATATGGGTCAGAAATGTAATTGCACACAACCAAATTTTGCTGTTTTTTTCAAAGTCTCACATCCATGTAATCCTAACATATCTCTAATTAAAAATAAATAAATAAATAATTCTCACTCCCACATTCTCTATCACTCTCTTCCTCTCTCCTTTTATTTCAAAAACAAAAATAAAAAAATTTCTCACACTTTGTGTGTGTCCATATGCTAGTTATTTAAAAATAAAAGGCAAATGCCGAAGATGGTCAGGTTTCTATAAAAAATAAAATAAAATAAAAAACTAACTTTTTCCCTTTTTTTCTAATTTTTATTCTATTTTTAACGATTGGATTAATCTTGACCATTTGATTTTTCTTATTATTGAATCTGACACAACGTATCACATGGTACAACAATAATTTTTTTTCAACTTTATTTTACTGTTGAAAATTCACTGTTCCAGACCATCAGGCCGTGAAAATCTCAGGGTTAACATCTCGCCACGCCATAAAGACGTTGAGGTTTCTGATGGAGCTGCTGCAGTGGACCCACAATAACAGAAGTTGTCGACTCCACTCACTCGAACATGGCTGAAGTCATACAGATGTCAGCCTTGCCCACTGCTGCATGGTTGGGCTCAAATTGCTCGGGATGTTGGACGATCATGTGTTGGCCCATCAATTGCCACCCACAAAATGGACAGGTGGAAGTGTTTTTTTGGGCTAAATGGCAATTTGGCAGCCCTTACCCCGCCTTTTGGGTAATGGGTAAACTGATGGCTGTCTATAAAATTTCGAGAGAAAATGGCGCCTCTTTAAGATGGTTTTCAAAAAAAAAAAAAAAGTAAGACAATGTATTGATGCTAGAAAGTAATAACTTAAATCAGAACAAATTTTAGGACTCACTGATTGTAAGATTACAAATGTCATGAAATAATACGTAAAAAGAGCTACAAACATAATCTTTACTAGATTTAGGGTGTTATGAAAACTTCAAATATCTCATTGTGCGTTTCAAATTTTTATATTTAGAAGAAAATTACACGTAGACAATAAGATTTTAAAGTGTTAATAAACGTTTTTTTTAATGTACAACATTATTACATTATAAATATTAGATGACAAAAACTTTGAAGGGTGCTTTAGAACTAGGGATGGGCAATGGTTATGACGGGCGGTAACCGCGGTTATTTACCCATAACCGTTTATACTCATACCCGCATAACCGTTTACCCGTTGGGTAATTGCCTAAACGGTTATACCCATAACCGTAACCGTTTATAAATGGTTAACCATACCCATAACCGGGTACCCATTTAACCGTAACCGTATACCCGTTTATTCATACCCATTTACCCGTTTATCCATTTTTAACCCATTTACCTCTTTTTGCGCATATTTACATTTTTTTTTAACCGTAACCGCATACAACTCCAATAATTGAAATAATAAAGACGACTTCGTAAACTTGGTATACTCCAAAGTATCCCCGGACGACTTCGTAAACTGCACCACCGCCACCTCGAACACCTATGCTGTCACCGAAAGCCGCCCTTTTCGCCCTTCGTTCGGCCTTTGCATCCTTACTTTGAAGTCCTTCACTTTCCCCACTTTAAAGCTCAGCCCCTTTGCCGCCGCCTCGATCTTTGCCATGGTCGCCGCAGCCGAGCACTTGGACGTGAACACGGACCCGGCCTTCCGCTTCTTCTCGAACAAATTCGACAAGTCGAACCCGGACGACATCGAAGAAATAAACTCAAATGCATTGAAGAACTTCGGAGAGGACGGCTTAATGCTTCCCTTTTGCACGTCGCTTTGAACATCGCTCCCGTCGGACTTTTCATCAACACCTTCCGTGGGTTCCGTGAACTCCTCGTGTTTCTTCATCCCCTTGCGAAACCACGGCGTACGCATGATCGCCGGAATGGTGATTCGCTTCTCCGGGTCGGAAACCAACATTTTCGAGATCAACCGCTTCGCCTCCGTCGAAAACCACGGCGGACATTCAAACTCTGCCTTGAAAACCTTCATGTACATGTTCATCAGATTCTCGTCCTGGAACGGCAGAAACCCAGCCAGCAGAACGAACAGCACAACTCCGCACGACCAGATATCCGCCTTAGATCCGTCGTACCCCTTCTTCCTCAGCACCTCCGGCGCCACGTAAGCAGGAGTCCCACACTGGGTGTGCAGAAGCCCGTCGTTCCGGAGATGCTCCGGCAGAGCGGAGAGTCCGAAGTCAGGAGATTTTCAGATCCTCGTTTTCGTCGAGCAACAGATTCTCCGGCTTCAAATCGCGGTGGGAGACGCCCCTGCTGTGGCAGAAATCGACGGCGGAGATCGGCGACGATGGTTCTGTATTGATTTTCAGCGATGAGAGAGAGGGCAGCGAGGAGAGAGAGATGAGCGGTGGAGATGAGAGGGAGCAGCGAGGAGAGAGAGACAAGCGGCGGACGGAGTACTGGTCCTGGCGGCCTCCTGGCGGAGAGAACGAGGACGGAGTTCCTGAAATATGAATCTGTAGGTTTTTTGTTTTTTTAATTTTATATATTTATTAAAATAAACGGGTAAACGGGTAACCGTTATAACCGCGGTTAATACCCATAACCGTCCATTTAAATTTTGGGTAAACGGTTATACCCATAACCATTTAATTATCTAAACGGTTACCCATAACCGTAACCGCGAAATTTAAATGGGCGGATAACCGCGGTTACCCATAACCGATGGGTATTTGCCCATCCCTATTTAGAACCCAGAGATTGTAGTTTTCACTCCCTCCGAAAGCCGCCTCTAGGTGGACTTGCTCTTATGAGAAGGCACTGATTGCCTCGCTGGTGGCTAGGCCCGGTTTCTTCCAGTCATCAACAAAATGTGTGGTGTCATTTTTTTCAATTAACTAAAGATTTCGTTAACAAAAAATAAAAAAACTCAACATCTGATACGCTAGTATTTATATTAAAAAAATTCCTACGTCGGAAAGCTAATAAAATAACAATGAAATTTTAACCATAATACTATTATGATTAATATAAAGATTAGTTTTTTGCTAAATATATTTAACGAAATTAATATGGAAAAATTATTATGGTTCCTTGACGACTCCAATCAATCATTTTTGCTGCAATGAAATACCTAATAATTCCTGACACGATACAAAATTAACAGGTGTTCGGGTCGACACGATAACGAATCGGATCGTTATTGGGTGACCCGAAAAGCACTTGTTAAGATAACGGGTTGGTTCGGATATACACTTGTGAGATCCCACATCGCCCAGGGGAGTGATCCTTATATGTATATTCCCATCCCTACCTAGCGTGAGGCCTTTTGGGAGCTCACTGGCTTCGGGTTCCGTAGGAACTCCGAAGTTAAGCGAGTAGCGCACGAGAGCACTCCCATGATGGGTGACCCACTAGGAAGTTCTCGTGTGAGTTCCCAGAAACAAAACCGTGAGGGTGTCGTCGAGGCCCAAAGCGGACAATATCGTGCTACGGTGGTGGAACGGGCCCGGGATGTGGTGGCGGCCCGGGCCGAGATGTGACAATTTGGTATCAGAGCCTAACCCTGGCCGTGGTGTGCCGACGAGGACGTCAGGCCCCTAAGGGGGGTGGATTGTGAGATCCCACATCGCCCAGGGGAGTGATCCTTATATGTATATTCCTATCCCTACCTAGCGCGAGGCCTTTTGGGAGCTCACTGGCTTCGGGTTCCGTAGGAACTCCGAAGTTAAGCGAGTAGTGCACGAGAGCAATCCATGATGGGTGACCCACTGGGAAGTTCTCGTGTGAGTTCCCAAAAACAAAACCGTGAGGGCGTGGTAGGGGCCCAAAGCGAACAATATCGTGCTACGGTGGAGAAGCGGGCACGGGATGTGGCGGACCCCGGGTCGGGATGTGACACGTGGGTAACACGATACACGATAAGCAATTAATTTAATAATTTTATAACCCTAAAAAAATACTATAATAATTATATATATTAATTTAACAATTTTATTGTGACAGCCTGTCCCGATTTTTGTACATTTATTATCCTCGAAAATGTGAAAGTACAATTTTACCCTTGAGCGTTGCTTAAGTTCTCATTTTTGGGCTAAGTTGAGAGGCCCAAAAGTATGTTTTGGACCAATAGTATTAGTTCCTAGTTTATGGGAACCTTTTTTAATAGAATTAGGGTTAGGGTTTACATTAAGTTGGTTGAGGACCAATTAGAAACTAAGTTTAGATTTTTAGTTGGTGTTGATTGGTAGTGTGAGGACCACACACACACCCATCAGAAACCCTTTTCTCTCTCTTCTCTCTTAAGAACTCACTATCTCCCCCTCTCTCTCTCTGCATCTTGTACAGCAGCACCCAAACCAAACCAAAATCTCACAGATTGAGCCTAAAAAGACCACCATTGTGATCCTTAAGAGTCCCTGAGTACAACCGTACCTTTAGTTGTACGTGAAACCCTCGAAAACACAGTGAAAACCGAACCTCCGAAGTTGGCACTATTCACCAACTTTTAAACGGAAGATTTTCTAGCTCACTTGGAGCTTTAGGAGGTCCTCACGAAGCTCGGAGTGCTTCGTTGGAAGAATTTGGACGTCAGAATAGCGAGAACGAGGAGTTTCAATTTTTGGCCGGACTTTCGAGGCTTTTTCCGACGTGATCTCGTGGAATTTAAGGCTTAAAATAGGTATATCGTCATTTTACTCATTGTAAGCGTTCATTTGGTCCAAGTTTCATGAAGTTTGGTTGAGAAATGGAAGAGTTATAAAGATTTTAAGATTTTCCAGTTTTCGGCGACGGCGACGGTCGCCGGAGTTCTGAGGTAGGAGACGACGGAATATTCCGTCAATTTAGACGGAATATTCCTAACAGCGTTAGTTAATTTTGACGGAATATGCTTGGTTTTAACGGAATATTCCTGACGGCGTTAACTGTTGCCGTCAGTGTGCCAGGCACGTGCCCGCGCGTAGGTGGCGCGTCTGGCCGTGCCTTGGCCGCGCGTGAGGGGTCAAAAATTAATTCTAAAAATATGGGGATGTTCCTGAGGTTGTGTAGATCATTTTGGTATATTCAAACACCCCAATTGAGCATTGTATGAGAAGTTATTTCCTAGTTTCGTTTATGTGCTTTAAAATAACGTTAAAACAATTGTTTCTCACATAGGCGAGACCTATCCGGAGGACGAGTGTAGCCAGGCTAGGTACGGAGGTTATGATCCGTCTACTTAACAGTGAGTGGGCTTTTGGTTTTCCGTATATACCTATATGCTAAGTATTTTTCCCAGAAATGCATTTTTAAATGACTTTATCAATGAATTGCCATGCCAAAGCATTTATACTATTGCTTATGCATTATGATTTGTATATACATAGTTGTTGACGCTGCGGGCGCTCAGGTAAGTTCCAGGTAAGTTTGTGTGTTGATGATGAGGAGTTGTGTTATAATGATTATGATGAGATGCATTGAGAACTCATTAATCTGCACCCCGGTGTTAGTGCTCCCGCCTAGGGTTAGGGGCATAGTCTTTCACGTGATGTTCACCTCCCGCACCACACGCTCATCTTGGATCCAAGTTAGGTGCACAGTTCTATCGTATAGACCACTTTCAGTGGGTTCGACTCGTAGGTGACCCGCGATTATTCACACAGTCTTCACAGGATTGTAGCACTAGAGCGTATTGTTTTACACCCAGTCTTGTCGTATAGACCACTATAAGTGGGTTCGACTCGTGTGCAGACATGATTTATGAGCTACAGTTCAGATGATGAGATATTGCAGTTATTATTGCATTTGGATTACTTACCTGGTGATTTGGTTTATATGGCATGGCATATTCATGATTGTTTACATATTTTAACGATGATGTTTTGAGTTGAGATTTAGTATATGTATATACTATTTTATGGGAAAGTATACAGGTTTTACGGCGAGGGGTTATAACTGTTGTTAATGAAATGATTTTCGAAAAGCTTTATTTTTGGCCCACTCACGTTTTCTGTTTTTGCGCCCCTCCAGGTTTTAGGTAGCGTTTGTTGGTGACTTACCAGGCTACAGCGGAGGTTCTGACAGACCATCACATATGTAGGACCATATTTGGGTGTTATTAAATTAGTACTTCTTATGCTTGACTGCACTTAGGCTGTTTATGCTCTAATTATGTATTCACACTTATTTCCGTTCTTGCACCTTAGCTTCTCTGGCACTCCTTGAAGTTTGGTTTTTATTCATTCGTATTTCTTGCTATATTATTGGTTCCGCACTATGCACATGGCTACGTCACACTCACATGACAGCCAGCATGCCTCGATCTCGGTCGGGGTGTGTCATTTATACCCCTAAAAACTATAATAATTATATATATATATATATATATATTAAATTAAATTTTAAAAATTTGTAACCATTGGATCGGTTTAAATATATATACCATTTAATTTTTCAAGTGTTATACGTACAAAATAAATAAATTTACATATACTTAATAAATATATATACACACACCATTGAACTTGATGGGATACGAATTCTATGAAACTAATTTCAACGATCCAACCGTCAAACTTGTTTGTATATGCTTCGAGATCGCAACAACAAAAAATCGCAAAAAACAAACATTCAGAGATCAAGTAACGGGACAAAACTTTTTTACGGTTATAAAACAAAAAATTACGATTTAACGGTTATTTTAACTCTGATTTTGATTATTTTTTATAGCTACACTCCTTGATCCTATATGAATACAATGAATGAATTCGATCTTCAATTTAAAATATTTACACTAGTGGATACCACAAAATTTTATGTTATACTTAATGAAAGTTTAAATAAACTCTAAGTGTTAGTGAATTTATCGTTTTGATGGGATACACATCCTACGAAACTAATTTCAACGATCCAACCATCAAACTTGTTTGTATATTTTTTAGATTGAGTACGCAAAAAATCGCAAAAAAAAACATTTAGAGATCAAGTAACGGGACAAAACTTTTCGACGGTTCTAAACTAAAAATCACGATTTAACGGTTATTTTAACTCCGATTTTGATGATTTTTTACAGCTACACTCCTTGACCCTATATGACTACAATGAATGAATTCAATCTTCAATTTAAAATATTTACACAAGTGGATACCACAAAATCTTATCTTATACTGAATGAAAATATAAATAAACTCTTAGTGTTAGTGAATCTATCGTTTTGATGGGAAACGTATCCTACAAAACTAATTTCAACGATCCAACCGTCAAACTTGTTTGTATATGCTTCGAGATTGCATCAGCAAAAAATACAAAAAATAAACATTCAGAGATCAAATAACGGGACAAAACTTTTCGACGGTTATAAAACGAAAAATCACGATGTAACGGTTATTTTTACTCCGATTTTGATTATTTTTTATAGCTACACTCCTTGATCCTATATGAATACAATGAATGAATTCGATCTTCAATTTAAAATATTTACACTAGTGGATACCACAAAATCTTATGTTATACTTAAAAAAAGTATAAATAAACTCTAAGTGTTAGTGAATCTATCATGTTGATGGGATACACATTCTACGAAACTAATTTCAACGATCCAATCGTCAAACTTGTTTGTATATGCTTCGAGATCGCATACGCCAAAAATCGCAAAAAACAAACATTCAGATATCAAGTAATGGGACTAAACTTTTCGACAGTTATAAACTAAAAATCACGATTCAACGGTTATTTTAACTTCAATTCTGATGATTTTTTGCAGCTACACTCTTTGACCCTATATGAATGCAATGAATGAATTTGATCTTCAATTTAAAATATTCAAACAAGTGGATACAACAAATCTTATGTTATAGTTAATGAAAGTATAAATAAACTCTAAGTGTTAGTGAATCTATTGTTTTGATGGGATACACATTCTACGAAACTAATTTCAATGATCTAACCGTCAAACTTGTTTGTATATGCTTCGAGATCGTATATGCCAAAAATTGCAAAAAACAAACATTCAGAGATTAAGTAACGGGACAAAACTTTTCGACGGTTATAAACGAAAAATCACGATTTAACGGTTATTTTATCTCCAATTTTGATGATTTTTTACAGCTACACTCATTGACCATATATGAATACAATGAATGAATTTGATCTTCAATTTAAAATATTTACACAAGTGGATACTGTGGATGCAAATTTTCTCCTCTTCGATCTTGGACGAATTTGCACCTACAAAATAAGTAGCACCTTAGGTTAAGGCCAAGAGCCGCACGCGCCCACGATGAATGGGGGGGGGGGTCTTTGGCCGAAGAACCTCCGATGCCAAAGTTAGAATTTTAGAGATAAAAGTGTTTAGTGAATTTGAGATTTTTTGCAAGAGAATTGGAATGACTTTTTGGTGAGAATGGGTGCCTATTTATAGGGTTAGGCCTTCCCAATTTTGAATATAAGTGACCGGCCACTAAAGGACTTTTTGGGTTCAATTTCATGTTTAATTAGCCAATTTATTGGCTAATTAAATATGAAAAGAATAAATGTGTGGTTACAAAAATAAATGACTATTTTAATTTGGGTAATAACTTAGGGATAAAGGGAAAGATGAGGATGGGAATAGTGGGATGGGATGGCCGGCCCTTTTGGTTTAAATTGTATAATTTAATAGGTAATTAATGGATTAAATGGGTGATTAATCCATTAATTTACCCATGAATATTATTTTGCAGGTTACTTTGCAAGAAAAAGATTTGATGAGATGGATTTGAATTGGTTACCTCTTTTTGGAGCATTTTTGGCTTTTGTTGAAAGATGATTGTCTGTTGCTCGCGTGTGGAAATCCTGGTGTACCCCAAGGGTAGTTTGGTCCTTTTCTGCTAAATGTTCACGTGTCGCCTTGTGATTATTTTTGGCTCCACAAATGCCCCCACACCTTGTTGGGCTGCTTGCAAAAAAGGGCAACAGGTGTAGAGATTTTCTAGCTTTAGGAAACTTTTGAATTGCTTCCTATTTTGATGTAGATTCCCTCTTCAATAGGAAATTAGATCCTTCTAGAAAGGGAAATAAATTTCTCTCAAAGCCTATTTAAGTCCACCTTAAGTGGGTTATTAAATCAACTTTGGAGAGTGATTTATTCTACCCTACAAAAGAGAGAGAGCTTAAAGGATATTTGTTCCCCCTCCTCTAGCAATCTTCTACATCTTGCCCGTGCAAAGGACCATCTTTCATTGATTTCTTTGTCTTCTCCGTGCCGCACCGATGTAAGAAAAAATTAATTTTTCTTATCTTCTTCTTGGATACTGCTGTCGTGGGGCAACCGGCGGGGTGGTGCGGCACGTCGGCTGGCAAGGGCCAAGAGTCGGCTCGGCATGGGCCGAGGAAGTGTTGTGGCAAAGGCCACTGCTTGGGTTGCTTGGCTTAGCTAGAGCCAAGGATTAGCTTGGCATGGGTCAAGGAAGTGGCGTAGTTTGGGCTGCCACGTCTAGGCTGCTTGCCAAAAATGAGGAAACTACTTGAGTTTGATTTCTCAGTTGCCGTAGATGGAGTAGTCAAGGATGGAGTTGCCAAGATCGGAACTGCTGAAGATGAAGTGTCGGATGAGCGAACTGTTAAATGCAAAAATGGTTGCTGCCCCCTGAACATTTGCTGCCTAGTTGACCTTCTAGCATTCGATCTTTTGAGCTATGTGGCCATTTCGCACTGGAGAGCTTACCCATATGGGTGTCGGGGAATTAGTTTACCCTCTCGCGCTGGAGAGCAATTAGTTTATCCTCTCGCACTGGAGAGCATACCCATATGGGTGTCAGGGAATTGGTTTACCCTCTCGCGCTGGAGAGCAATTAGTTTATCCTCTCGCATTGGAGAGCATACCCATAAAGGGTTTTGAGCAGTTTGTTGTAGACAGTTGTTGAGCCAGGCTTATGAATAACTTCTTGAATCTTAATTGAGAATAAAGAAATAAATCAACTGTGCTGGAAAGTAGAAACTGCATAACAAACTGAATAATTTTTTACTTGAGATGCCTTGTTCATCAGGCTGCTAAAGACTTCGAACTTATTTGGAAAAGCCTAAACGGGGTTCAGAGGGTGATAGAGACTTCTCCTGCTTGTGTTTCGTTGATCCGTCAAGATACTCATCGCATCGACCCTCATTTGTCAGCTTCTCAAGGTACTGCTTCCACTTTAGGCAGCCATTGGTAGTGTGGCCCGGTCCTTGATGGAATGCACAATATTTTGTATGATCCAGCCTGGTAAGATCGCCTTTCATGGGTGGCGGTAGTTCGAACCAAGGTTCATCCTTGAGCTTGCGAAGAATTTGGCCAATTGGAACTGTGAACTTGGTGAATGTTTCAGGTGCTGAGTCTTCTCTGGTTGGGAAACGTTCCATGTGCTTCGACTCGTTTTTGTTAGACTGCTTGGCTTCGTCCCATAGTGCATGCTTTTCTGCCAAAGCATACGAAGCTTCTGGGGTCAGTTCTTCTCCCATGATCAGTTTTCCGAATAAAGGGTGTTTCAGTGGGAAGCCCATTTCTGAACGCTGCCGTTGCTATATCCTCGTTGCAACCAACAATCTTGGCCTTCTCTGCTTTGAATCTCTTGACATAATCGCGAATTGTCTCCCAAGGGTCTTTTACGATGCTGAAGAGATGGTCGGATGTCTTTTTGATTGAGCGGTTAGACGAATACTCCTTAGTGAAAACAAAGGAAAGTTCGTTGAAACTCCGGATCAACTGCGGTGGTAGAGTGTGAAACCAGTCTTGCGCCTCGCCTTGCAAAGTTGTGGCAAAATTTTTGCACATAAGCGCATCGTTGTTCCTGTAGAGGATCATGGCACTGTGATAGTGTTTAAGATGTCGATCCATATCTTCCTCTCCTTTGTACGGAGTGAAGTGATGCATAGTGAACCCGCGAGGTGGATCTGTCCGCTCGATCTCATTCGTGAATGGCGACATGTTTATGTTGGTCATGTCTCGTCGAAGCGCATCGTCAGCAACCCCGTTCCGTTAGAAATTATGCAATCGTTCGGTCAGGAGCCTCTCAACTTCTTCTTGAATTTGCCTCTGCTGGGGCAGTGGAACTTTCAGCTGCCCCCAGTCGTGACTCATGGGTCTGGGCCTCTCTTCCCTATGCTCGACTTGTCTACGTCGTGGCTTCGGTGCATGTGGCACGTACCTAGCAGGCGAACGAGCTGCTCGCAGGCTGCCGGTTGAACTTGAGTCGGATTGAGCGACTGTTTCTCTCCTTCTGCCATGCTGCCCACTCCGATATGAGGTGAAGAATACTCTTTGCGAGCCTAGTTGTGAATGAACACTTCGCTTGGAAGGTTGTCCATGTTGATAATCGGAGTGTGAACGTATGCTCATTCGTGGGCTTGATCGGGAATGCACGCTCCTCCGCGCTCTAAGACGAGAGTATACGCTATGCCAAGAACCTATGCGGTAACGTAAACTGCCAGAACACTCGGATCGTGGCTGGTTGACAGGCTGCTTGCCGGGGCGCTGGTGGAAAGGTTCGTCTGTCCTTGTCCTACTTCGGGACACCTCGTCCGGGGCACGTTGGATCTCGGTGCGCTGCAAGAGTTGATTCACCAAGGTTGTCTGTTGTGCAAGGGCGCTCGTCAACTCTATGACTTGTCGAGACAAGTGTTGTTCGCCATTTAGATTGGAAGATTTTGGAAGAAATGTGCCTCCGTAAATAGTTGAAAGGTGGTTGACTCCGGGCGCCAGACTTGAGTTGGGAAATGTCAAATCCGCGAAGAAATGTGGTGAAAATGCCCCCGGTTCGATGCTTGGCCCGGATGGTTGAAATAGTCTTGGGCCGACTTGGGCTGCTTGAAAAGCCACGGGAGCAGGACGGGCCGTAGGAGCAGTCTGGACCACGTGAGTGGGCTGCTCGGTGGGAACAGGTTGGGCCACGAAGGTGGGCTGCTCGGTGGGAGCAGGTTGGGCCACGTGAGTGGACTGCTCGACGGGAGCAGGCTGGGCTGCAGGGGCAAGCTTGGTCACGGGAACAGGCTGCTCAGTTCGTGACGCACGTGAATGTGAGGCTTGGGCCGTGGCTTTGGCGGCATGGGCCTTGGTGACACAATTTGGGCCATGGTAGTGGTATCATGACCTCGCCGCGGGTGGTCACCGCGGTGGTTGCCATGGTGGAGCCTCGTGGTGGTGGTGCCGTCCCCCTAGAACCATATTCAATCTTGTAGATCCCCGCGGACCCATTTCTTGAATGTTTGAATTGTCACTTGTGGAATTTTCTAGATTTCTAGCCATTGTATATTTTTCTTTTCCTTTTTTTTTTATTTTATACGTTTTACCAAATAACTTTTGCAAATAAAAAATTCTAATAATAAAAACGTATGAAAAATACAAATGGACTAGAAATTAGAGAAAAACCTTTTTTGAGCGAGAGTCTTTTTTGAGTGTAGATTTCTAGCTCTCAATGAAAGCACCAATTTGTGGATGCAAATTTTCTCCTCTTCGATCTTGGACGAATTTGCACCTACAAAACAAGTAGCACCTTAGGTTGAGGCCAAGAGCCTCACGCGCCCACGATGAATGGGGGGGGCTTTGGCCGAAGAACCTCCGATGCCAAAGTTAGAATTTTAGAGAGAAAAGTGTTTAGTGAATTTGAGATTTTTTGCAAGAGAATTGGAATGACTTTTTGGTGAGAATGGGTGCCTATTTATAGGTTAGGTCTTCCCAATTTTGAATATAAGTGACCGGCCACTAAAGGACTTTTTGGGTTCAATTTCATGTTTAATTAGCCAATTTATTGGCTAATTAAATATGAAAAGAATAAATGTGTGGTTACAAAAATAAATGACTATTTTAATTTGGGTAATAACTTAGGGATAAAGGGAAAGATGAGGATGGGAATAGTGGGATGGGATGGCCGGCCCTTTTGGTTTAAATTGTATAATTTAATAGGTAATTAATGGATTAAATGGGTGATTAATCCATTAATTTACCCATTAATATTATTTTGGAGGTTACTTTGCAAGAAAAAGATTTGATGAGATGGATTTGAATTGGTTACCTCTTTTTGGAGCATTTTTTGCTTTTGTTGAAAGATGATTGTCTGCTGCTCGCATGTGGAAATCCCGGTGTACCCCAGGGGTAGTTTGGTCCTTTTCTGCTAAATGTCCACGTGTCGCCTTGTGATTATTTTTGGCTCCACAGATACTACAAAATCTTATGTTATACTTAATGAAAGTATAAATAAACTCTAAGTGTTAGTGAATCTATTGTTTTGATGAGATACGCATTCTACTAAACTAATATATTTATGTGACAATGTGTGGTATGTGCAAATTTAAGGAAAACAATATTTTTCATAACGGGTCATAACTGGTCGGGTCACTTTACCTAAGAATTTGTTAAGATAACAGATGTGACACGACAAGACTCGTTAAGATAACAAATGTTACATGAAGACGACACGAAGACGACAGACACAACCCGTTTGCCAGGCCATGAATACAATCATTCTTGTGTTCATTTTGTTGATATGATTATCGATTACAAGCTATATATGTATGATTTAAAAGAAATTATAGTAAAGTTACACTTACCAATCTACATTTATGTTAATATAATTATCAGTTGCAAACTCTATTGGAAGTAGAGCCGCAAATACATTTTCATTGCTATTAGACGAATAGTACATATACGGTATAAAAAATATACTAAGAATAGCACTTAAATTTTTTTTTTTTTTTTAAATCCCAAAAGTTCGAATGCAGACAAATGCATATATGATGACGTCAACAAAGTCCCTTTGCCTACATGCCATTGCCTACAACGGATTTGGATTCCAACTGGATTCAAATTGTAGGAATACTAGGGATCTTGACATCTTAACTATTCATCGTATATTATGTGGTCAGAATCATTTGAATTTTTTTTATTAAAATTAAACATAAATAGTATCTATCGAAAACTGGCTACATGATGTAAGATGGTCGGTTAGGTTATGAGGATCCCTAGCATACCTACAAAGAGGATTCGACATCCTTCTACAACTACAAGCGTTAAACATGTAAAATCTAATCACTTAATTTACAATCAAGTGCTATTCGTCTTCACTTGTAAGTAAAAGATTTTATATTCAATTCTCTCAAAAAAAAAAAAAAAAAAACCACGTTATTGTTGGATTATGGTGAGGCTAAGCCAACCTTATTTTTCCTTAATGCTGTTAATATCTTTTATTTAAAAAAAAAAAAAACAAATCTACAAAGCAAAATTGGCATATAAGACTAAAAATAAAGTTCCCGTTCGTGACGAAAGTCACATGGGCTGGGCCCACGACGAACCCATAAAAGAGCCCAAAACGAATCATCCATCACAATTCAACGTGCATTCTCCGCCACCGAATCATCCATCACAATTCCCAACCAATCCCGCCGGTGGTCCCCACAGCGTCGGCCAACCCAGCAAGTTGTTGACGTGTCGGAAGGAAGGACATGACGCGGATACCTGGAAATGCACCTCCCAAGGTGCGGCACACTCTAACTGACCAGCAACAGAGCTCCACGTCTCCCCTCCGGTTCCAGCCTCCACCATATCCCACCCCTCCCCCTCACTTTCCCCAACCCTATAAATACCAAACCTCACTTTTCCAAACTTCATATAAATTCGCTTCCATTTATTATATTCTATTTTATTCTCTCTAAAAATTAATTTTATTCTAAAAATGAAAAGTCCGACTCTAACCGGATTGCTGAAGCAGGTCGCGGCGGAGTTCCCGAACCGCCGCGCCCTTTCCGTTTCCGGAAAATTCGATTTGACCCACGCGCGGTTGCAGGAGCTCGTCGATCACGCCGCCTCCCTCTTAATTGCCTCCGGCGTCGCCCCAAACGACACCGTCGCACTCACATTCCCAAACACCGTCGAGGTATCGCATCGTTTTATTTGGTTTCCCAGCATTTTCTCCGCAACCAAACAAGTTTTTTAATTAAAAAATCAAATATATGACGGGTTTTTATTTTTTTCCCTCTTTTCTGTAGTTTGTTGTGATGTTTTTGGCGGTGATTCGGTGCCGGGCGACAGCGGCGCCGCTTAACGAGGCGTACACGGCGGAAGAGTTCGAGTTCTACCTTTCCGACTCCGAGTCGAAGCTCCTGATCACGCCGGAAGAACCGATTCATGGGGCCGAAGTGGCGGCTTCGAAGCTCAACATTCCTCACTTGACCGCCAACCTGTCCAACGCCGCCAGCCACGTGACTCTCTCATCCGCCGTCGAGGCGAGCCCCGACTCGGTTTCGCAACTCGTCAACGACCCGTCCGACGTGGCGCTTTTCCTCCACACGTCGGGCACCACGAGCCGGCCCAAGGGAGTCCCTTTGACGCAGCTCAATCTGGCCTCCTCCGTCCAGAACATCAAATCTGTCTACAGACTCACTGAGTGGGACTCGACGGTGATCGTCCTCCCTTTATTTCACGTCCACGGATTAATCGCCGGGTTATTGAGTTCCTTCTCCGCCGGCGCCGCCGTGGCTCTTCCAGCCGCGGGCCGATTCTCCGCTTCAACCTTTTGGTCCGACATGGTCGCATACAACGCCACGTGGTACACCGCAGTCCCCACCATCCACCAAATCATCCTCGACCGCCACAGCAGCAAACCCGAGCCGCAATACCCGAATCTCCGGTTTATCCGGAGCTGCAGCGCCTCGCTGGCTCCGTCTATATTGGCGCGGCTGGAAGAATCGTTCGGCGCGCCGGTTTTAGAGGCCTATGCGATGACGGAGGCGACCCATTTGATGTGTTCGAATCCGTTACCGGAAGACGGAGCCCACAAGCCCGGGTCCGTGGGTCGACCAGTGGGTCAGGAGCTTGCTATTTTGGACGAGAACGGTGCGGTTCAGCCGGAGGGCGTGAACGGCGAGGTTTGCATTAGAGGGCCCAATGTGACTAAAGGGTACAAGAACAACGCGGAAGCGAACAAAGCGGCTTTCTTGTTCGGGTGGTTTCATACCGGGGACATCGGAGTTTTGGATTCCGATGGGTATTTGAGCCTGGTGGGTCGGATTAAGGAGCTGATTAACCGCGGAGGTAATCAGATAAATCGAAATTGCACGCCGACTGTTTGATAAAATGCGGCAGTGAAGTTTGGCTGACAAATGTGTTTTGTATTATTGCTTTCAGGGGAGAAGATTTCGCCGATCGAAGTCGATGCGGTGCTTTTGTCACATCCAGAGGTTGCCCAAGGCGTTGCATTTGGAGTTCCTGATGATAAATATGGCGAAGAGGTACGTGGCCAAAATAAGCCGAATGAACGATTCTGATTGTTATGTGATGGATATTTTAAGCCAATTCTCCAATTCGATATTGTTTGTGTAGATTAACTGTGCCGTAATCCCAAGAGAAGGCTCCAGCTTAGACGAGGAACAAGTGATGCGACATTGCAAGAAGAATCTGGCTTCTTTCAAAGTACCCAAGAAGGTGTTCATCACCGACTCTCTCCCGAAAACTGCTACGGGAAAAATCCAGCGGCGGATCGTGGCGGAGCACTTCCTTGCGCAAATATCCACCGCCAAAGTTCCCAAGTTTGGCGCTTAATTTTACTACAATTCTAGCAGCCTACCTCAAGAACATTGGTGTGACAGTGCCACAATTGTGGTCCAAGTCGAAAGTGTGGTGGAAGTGGACTGGTGTGTGCGTATTTTATTTGACCACAATGTTCAAGCGAGGAATATTGACGAGGATGTTGTTTGATTCCCTGGCTTTGTAGGGCTAGGACTATTTATTTGGGTGGCTCGTACTTTGCCACTATCCAAGTCGATCGCCAATTAATCAAATGGTGGCGGCCTTTTTACTTTTATAAAGGGAATGTCTTACTGTAATAATCCACTTACTTTGGTTGTACCTTCTAAAAACCTTTTAGTTGTACCTTCCACAATTTTTTTTTAATAATTTTTATATTTAATCGTCACATCATTACTAATTTAGTATTAT
Organism: Cotoneaster glaucophyllus; assembly: GCA_036320875.1. Classification (NCBI taxonomy): domain Eukaryota; kingdom Viridiplantae; phylum Streptophyta; class Magnoliopsida; order Rosales; family Rosaceae; genus Cotoneaster; species Cotoneaster glaucophyllus. The sequence continues at coordinate 16,688,617 of CM070060.1, forward strand.
AATACAGAATAGTCACTATGGTCATAATCTTAAGCGAAAGATTTCTAGTTCATACTATTTTTATATTTTGTGAAAGTCGATACGATTTTTATTCAAAGCCAACAAGAGGATAGAATATATTTGTTTGGACTCAAAATTACATCATTGATCCATCGATTCATGCAATCAAGACCGTTGAATGAGTAGAATTTTAGACCGTTGAATGACAAAGTGGTTGAAATGATTTTAAATTATGGGTAAATTACCAAAAACTACCTCGACTATTGGGTCTGAACATTTTCATACCTCGTCTTTAAAAAATTTCAATGTTATACCTTATCTTCGAATTTGTTGCAATGTCATACCTTCCGTCAGCCTTCCGTCAATTCATCCGTTATTGCTGACGTGGCATGCCACGTGGCATATTTTTATATTAAAAAATTATTAAAAACTAAAAAAAAAATTAATTATTAAAAAATTAATTAAAAATTATTTTTTTTCCTTCTCTCTCTTTTTTTTTTCTCTTCTTCTCTCTCCTCCTCCTCCTCCTCCTTCTCCGCCCGCTGCTTCTTCGTCCGTCCCCCCCCCCCATCCTAGCTGCTTCTTCTTCTTCGTCCGTCCCCCCCATCCCAATCCCCTGCAAACCCAGAAAGAAGAAGAAGGAGGAAGAGGAAGAAGAAGAAGAAGAAGAAGAGAGAAGAAGAAGAGAAAAAGAAAAAACAAAAAACAAAAAAGGGCCGAACCCGTGCCCAGAGAAGAAGAAGAAGAAGAAGAAGAAGAAGAAGAAGAAGAAGAAGAAGAAGAGAGAAGGAGAGAGAAGAAGAAGAGAAAGAGAAAAAGAAGAGAAAAAAAAAAAAGGGCCGAACGTGCCCAGAAGAAGAAGAAGAGGAAGAGAAAGAGAAAGAGAAAGAGAAGAAGAGAGAAAAAAAAAAAAAAAAAAAAAAAAAAAGGGCCGAACGTGCCCAGAAGAAGAAGAGAGAAGAAGAAGAGAAAGAGAAGAAGAAGAGAAAAAAAAAAAAAAAAGGGCCGAACGTGCCCAGAAGAAGAAGAAGAAGAAGAAGAAGAGAAAGAGAAAGAGAAGAGAAAGAGAAGAAGAGAAAAAAAAAAAAAAAAAAAAAAAAAAAAAAAAAAAAAAAAGAAAGGGCCGAACGTGCCCAGAAGAAGAAGAAGAAGAAGAGAAAAAAAAAAAAAGGCCAAACGTGCCCAGAAGAAGGAGAAGGAGAAGAAGAAAAAGAGAAGAAGAAGAGAAAAAAAAAAAAAAAAAAAAAAAAGGGCCGAACGTGCCTAGAAGAAGAAGAAGAAGAAGAAGAAGAAGAAGAGAGAGAAGGAAAAAAAAATTAATTTTTTAAGAAGAAGAAGAAGAAGAAGAAGAAGAAGAGAGAGAAGGAAAAAAAAATTAATTTTTTAATATTTAATTAATTTTTTTTAGTTTTTAATAATTTTTTAATATAAAATGTGCCACGTGGCATGCCACGTCAGCATTTTAACAGAATAATTGACAGACAACTGACGGGAGGTATGACATTACAACAAATTCGAAGATAAGGTATAACATTGAAACTTTTTAAAAACGAGGTATGAAACTGTTAATGACCCAATAGTCGAGGTAGTTTGTAGTAATTTACCCTTAAATTATTATTGAGAAATAATATTGTGATTTTAATCATGATATTATCTCTTAATAGTATATTAAATTATTTTAACTTAATATTATCTAAGATCACAGTCGGTTTGAGCGAAATGGAATATGGGGATATGCGCGACATCAGATAATGAAGCATGCAGGATGGGATGATTATCATATAAGTACAAATGGTATATGCTTTTTGATGTTGGCCACATGGAATGCATCAATCGGAGATTATATTTGATGGATCTGATAAATGTGCTATGGATAAAACATCAACGATGGGATTATATTCCATTTTATTATGTATGCATGAGATAAAGGCTACTGATGGAGTTTTGATGATGAGGTAAGAAGCCTAGGTGGGCTAGGTTTATGATGTGATGTGATAAGCCTAGATAGGTTTTTATTTTGTTTGAAGTTAATCATATGGAAGATAGGCTTTAACCTATGCCACATATCAGTGGAGTTTGAGTTTTAATTAGACTCTACAAAGCTATCAGGCGATGTCAAGCAGAAGACAACCACTATAAATACAAAGTCACAACAAACATTGAAAAGCCCTCTCCAATTGAACACACAAACTGCCTTGCGCAAACTCTCGCTCTATGCGAAACCTCTCAACAACCTTGAGATTTTTATTTTCTTTTTCGCCAACACATATTCAGTTTGGATAAACAACACTGTGAAGACAACCGATGACATCTTCAGTTTGGATAAACATCATTGTTGCCTTAGAATCAACCGACCGCGGAGCACTTTCAGTTTGGATAAACAGCATTGCGTCGAGGCCGACTGGTTACCTATCCAAGTCTCGGTCGAGAAGGATTTTCGAGTCCTTATTGGCAGAGGTCATCTCATTAGCTTTCTCAGCAAAGTGAGTTGTTACAGATTACTACATTCGGCACATTGACATCCGAATTTGATATTGAACTTCACAGAACTAGTAGCCTTGTTTTCAGGCTCTAGAACCTGAAGGCCGAGATGTGTTCCTTCCTTGGCCGCAGTCGCGAGATCAAGAAGTCAGTAGCACACCTAACGCTACACCAACACATTTTACTCGCCGGCCGAGCTCGGCCGTCGAGTTGGCACGCCCTGCACATAACCGAAGGACATAGTTAACTCATTAATTAGTCGGCATGCGTGCCACGTAGGCTTGGTAGTTTTTAGGGTCAACAATATTACTCAGTACAAGAGATGGAAATATCCTTCTCAATAAAGTCACAAGTCAAAGAGGGAGTTTCATCAAACCTTGCACAATCAGTTCCATAATGGAGGGCAAAACGAACAAGCCTATGGGTTACAGAGTTTTCTTGGCGACGGACGTGGGACACAGTAGCTTCAACGATCAAATGTTGTAAAAACTTGACATCTTATATGATAGATTTGATAGTAAACATATTCATATAAAACACCTTTATAACTGAAATGATTTGTAGCCTATGGGCTACGGAGTTTGCTTGAATAATAACAATATTTATGATCTTGTCATATTGTTGAATCGGAAGACTTCAACTTTTACCTTGTAGTCTCGTTGAGAAGCAGACATAACACTATAGGGAGCATTTTTGCTCACAAACCTAAATTTTAGTGTATACTTACCATACAACTAATTATCTGTTATGTGTCACTCATTTGTACGAAACATAATACCCACTGCAACATTTGGATTGACACACCCCGACCTAAATTAAGGCGTGCTGGCCGTCACGTGGGGGTGACGTAACCATGTGCGCAGTGCGGAAGTGATAATGATATAAAAATGTGAGTAAATAAAAACCAAGTTAGCGAATTTACACTAGACAATTATATAAGTGCAGGTGAAGCTATTTAAGTGAAGTTACATAAAATCAGAGCGTAGGTAACCTAGGTGTAGTCTAGCAAGACAAAAGCTAATTATACAACACCAGAGAGATAATCCTACATTAATTATAGTCTGTCAGAATCACCGTCGTCTCCTCGTAAGCCACCAATAAGCACTCTTACTGTGAGATCCCACATCGCCCAAGGGAGTGATCCTTATATGTATATTCCCATCCCTACCTAGCGCGAGGCCTTTTGGGAGCTCACTGGCTTCGGGTTCCATGGGAACTTCGAAGTTAAGCGAGTAGCGCACGAGAGCACTCCCATGATGGGTGACCCACTGGGAAGTTCTCGTGTGAGTTCCCAGAAACAAAACCGTGAGGGCGTAGTCGGGGCCCAAAGCGGACAATATCGTGCTACGGTGGTGGAGCGGGCCCGGGATGTGGTGGACCCCGGGTCGGGATGTGACACTTACCTAGAACCTGGAAGGGCACAAAACAAAAAGTGTGAGTGGGCAAAAACAAAGCTTTTGAAAACATTTATTTTTCCAAAAGTAATAAACCATCGCCGTAAAACCCGTATAGTTTCCCAGAAAATAGAATACATATCTATATCGAAACCATAATCGGAATAGTAAAATCCACACTTATGCCATGCCAAATATCTTAATAGAATGAAATAAGTAAACTAGGTGAAGTAATTCCATGAAAAGTAATATGTCAGTCGGATCCACTTATTGTGGGCTGTACGGCTGAACCTATAGCTCATCAAGTATGCCTGCACACGAGTCGGAACCACCTAGTGTGGTCTCTATGACAGGGCTAGGTGTAATAAGTACGCTTAAGTGCTACGATCACGTGAAGGCTGTGTGATAAATCGCGGGTCACCTACGAGTCGGAACCACCTAATGTGGTCTGTACGACAGGGCTGTGTACCAAACTTGGATCCAAGGTGAGCGTGCGGTGCGGGAGGTGAACATCACGTGAAAGACTGTGCCCTAGCCACGGGCGGGAGCACTAACACCGGGGTGCATGTTAATGAGCTCTAAATGCCTCTAAGTATAATCATAAACTTGCAACTTACCATCAACAACATATAAACTCACCTGGAACTTACCTGAGCGTCCGCAATATCAACAATAACATTTGCAACTATTAAATGCATATTCTAAAATATAAAGCATTTGACATGGCATTTCAAAGTGTAATACCATTTAAGTAAATTTTTCGGGGAAAACGTAATGCATATGTATATATATATAGAAACCAAAAGCCCACTCACTGATATGTGGCAGGGTCGTAACCCCCAAGTTTCGCTTGACTGCGCTCGTCCTCCGGAAATGTCTCCCTTATATGCGAAACAACTATTTTAACGTTATTTATAGGCACATAACCAAAACTATATAATAACTTCTCATACGTTGCTCAATTGGGGTGTTTGAATATACCATCGTGGCATACTCAACCCCACGAACATCCCCATATTTTAAGAAAAAATTTCTAAGTTCCCATGCGCCGGCCACGCGCAGGCATGTGCCTGGCACACGAATGGAATCCCTAACGGAGTTAGGGAATATTCTGTTAAATAATTAGCATATGCCGTTAACTATACCTGACACCGTTAGTCGCCATTAGGTATATTGCGTCAAAGTTGACGGAATATTCTCCCTTTTTCTCTAGTTGATCGCAGGATTCCGGCACCAGTCACCATTGTGTCGCCGGTTTCTGGAAAAACTTAGAACTTTAATACCTCTCTCATTTTTCATCCAAAATTCGTGAAACTTGTACCAAAATGAAGCTCTCAACTAGGAGAACACATCCATACCTGTTTGGAGCCCTAAAGTCGACGGAAACTAGTCGGAAAATCCTTCGATATTCCGGCTAGTTCTGCAACTCCCCAAACCCGTGCATTCCGATGTTCAAAACCTTCCAAAATTGTCCCTATGTCTTTAAGTAGTTTAAAGACTTCCTCGAGCCTCAAAACACCGTGAAATGTACATGATCACAACTGAGCAGCAGAGCACCTCGCCGGAGGTTATGTGTTCCCGGATTTTCGAGGTCTGTTCACTCAACTATGGGTACGACTATGTTCCTGAGCTTACAAGGAACTTGAAAATGGTCTCCAATAGTTCGATTTGTGCACGATGAAGCTGATTGAGGGTATGGGTGTACAGATGGTACGGACGGAGAAGGATCGAGAGAAAGGGTGAGGGTATGTACGTGTGTGTGAGTGTGTGCGTGTTCAGGTCGGGTGACACACACACAATATATTAAAATTAGGGATGGATCGTCACATAGATCATGGGCACCTGCATAGTTTAAACATTTTCAGCTAACAAATTTCTCAATGTAAATATCAACTAGCCAAATAAAAGTTGCAAGTGCAAGAAAATAAGACCAAACAGATTTCAACGTAAATATGTTTAATTATTATTAAATTAATATTCAAATCAATAAGTTTTCAATTAAAGATGTCGGTCAACCAGAGTTGGAAACTAAAGTTTTCCCATGGTCACTATTCTGAGCACGCAAGCAAGTCAAAACACAAACTTTGTGATCCATTTTATAGATAGAGATGACAACGGTTCGGTTTGGGGACGGAAATGCTATATTCATCCTCATAACCACGAAAATTAACCATATCCATAACCGCAAATTAACCATAGGTTATTATCCATAACCATACACACCGGGTAACGGATTCCCTATCGGTTAACAATTTATACCCATCTTCGTCAATATAAAAAATATATTTGTTCAATTAATGCATGATAATTTAGTAAATATTAATTTCGTCACTAAATATTTGATGTATAAAATGATTTAATGAATGGATCTTGTGTAGCATAAAAATTAAAGCTAAATATTGATAATGTTGGTTGATCTTTAATATCTCCCATAAGTACTATTAGTCTAGATTCTCATAGATTTTCATTCATATCAAAACTTTTTAACTTGCCTACAAAATGTAACTCACACATTACAACTTTTGTATTCTCAAAGTAATGGATTCAATGAATAATATATATATATATATATATATATATATATATATATATATATATTATAATACAATTATATTATATATGATTATAAATACATACTATTATATTATATATAATTCGGTTTTAATTCGGTTACGGATATGGATTGGGGACCCCTATAACCATATCCAAAACCATAACCGAATATTATTAACGGTTTTTCCCCATATCTAAATGATACCCGAATTTTCATACCCAAATCCAATCCATTCAGACGGTTATCCACGGTTATCAGTTTTAACGGTTAGAATTGCCATCCCTATTTATAGATATTAGAGGAGAGGCCAAGTTCTTTTTGGCAAACAAATTAGAATTTTCAACTATGGTTTAACAAATTAGAATTTGGAAGCATAGCCAACAACATTTTGGCGTCGAACCGAACGCTTAGACTACGTACTCGTTTGGAATTGCTTCTTTAAAAACATTTATGCTTATGCATTTTCAGTAAAAACGCTTCTATTTGAAGCACGTTGACACTTTTAGTACAAATGCAAGTGCTCCTCGGAAAAGTACTTGAAGTGCTTCATGAAAAAAAACACAATAGGTGTTTCTTCTAAAAAACACTGAAGTGTTTTTTATTTTCTACAAACGTGGTCATCAGCACTTTTTGTGATCTGAAAACGTTTTTAATTTTAAAAGCACTTCCAAACAAGCTCTTCGTTTGCTAATCGCTTTTAGAATTATCAATTCTAAAAAGAGAAATACTAAGGTCATCTCCAACCGAAGGCTGGCCAGAGGGAGCCCTCTGGCCCTTCAAAAAATTAATATTTTAATAAATAGTGCATGGCCATATTTCTTATCATCTCCAACCGAGGGCCATAGGGCTCGTTTTAGCCCTGTCACAAAAAACCATCTCCAACCAAGGGCGAAAGGGCCATACACAATTTATTATTTAAATTTAAAAACTACAACAACTTAAATTTAAAAACTACAACTTATATTTTAAAAATACAACTTAAATTTAAAAACTACAAGTTAAATTTAAAAACTATAAAAACTTAAATTTATAGGAAAAAAAAACTACACCCATTATAATTGTCCCACATCGACCGTGGGAGATGAACGAGCAATGAAACATGCTTATAAAATGAACACCCGAACTTTGACCAAATCACCTTTCTCGGTCCAAAAAATCTAAACCCATAATTAAATATTTTTTTTAGAAAATTTTGACCCAAAAAAAAAAAGTAAAAAAATTTAAATACGACGTCAGCATGTGGCCCCGCTCGGGACTGGCTAGATTGGGCCAGCCGGTTGGCCCTTTGACCCTTTTTTGTCTAGTGGGGTCTCTGACCCTCTGGACCTTTCGATTGGAGAGATTTTTCAGTGTGACCGTCACACGGGATGATACACCACGTGTCGCTATATAAATGGTGAGATATGTGTGTTAAAAAGTTAATAGCTTAAAAAATAAAATTTCTCACCACTTACATAAAAACACGTGGTGTACCATCCGTGTTCCTGTCACAACTAGGGGTGGGCGCGGTGCGGTTCGGTGCGGTTTCGAGTAAAACCACAACCAAAACCAAAACATTTTGCGATGCGGTTTTGAAGCCAAAACCGAAATGAAACCACACCGTTTGGTTCGGTTCGGTGCGGTTTCAAACGGTTTCGGTTTGGTTTTTGAGAAAAAATGTACAATTTAAAATATACACATATTTATGCATAAGACGGTCTTATTTTCCTGGTATATTAATTGATAAATATGCAGCAAAATTGCACCAAAAATAGCAACAACAATGCATAAAAAACAGCAGTAAAACAACACAAAAAACTGCACCAAAACTGCACTGAAACTGCAGCAAAAAACTGCACAAAAAACAGCAGCTAAACTGCATCAAAACTACACCAAAACTGCACCAAAACTGCACAAAACCGCACAACCAAAAAACTGCACAAAACTACACCACAAAACTGCACAAAACTACACAACCACAAAATGCACAACCACAAAACTGCACAAAATTGCACCAAAAAACTGCACAAAAACGCATCACAGATTCACATCTACTAAAATTCAACTTGATCACCAATCACAATATTTTACTAGAACCCAATCGAAAAGTTAAGTTTGCCATAATACAACTAAAGTTCAAACTTCAAAGTTTCATACAAAGTTCAATGTCAAATGCCTTATGGCATTAGTACAACAAAAAAAATAAACGGTAAGGTTTCGGTTTCGATTTCGGTGCGGTTTTGAAAACCCAAAACCGCAACTAAACCGTTTTCTTTACTGCGAATCGGTTTTGAAACCGAAACCGTTTCAAAACCGCAAAACCAAACCGTTCGGTGTGGTTCGATTCGATTCGTGTTTCGGTTTCGGTTTTCGGTTCCAAGTGCCCACCCCTAGTCACAACTAAAAATTTCTCCTTCGATTGGAGATGGCCTAAGGAGACTCTTAAAAGTGAGACTCTCTATAGACTCTCTTAAAAATGAGACTCTCTATAGACTCTCTACCACTTCATGTTTTTGGAACAATATTTTATAATATTGGTACATAAACTATAAAATGACAAAAAATCTATAAAAAATTTCACTTTAAAAGAATCTCCATAGCATTTCTGTTTTGCAAGTGTTATGCACAGAAAGTCTAAAATGTTTTTTAGGTTAAAGAACAACAATATTTTTTTTTTTTTTTGAAGGCAGAAGCCGAAAACCCCACAAGAACATGGCAGAGAAACAAGCAAGATAGCCTACAAGGAGGCTAACGCAGGCAACCAAACAAAGAAAATTAACAGAGGGGTTACAAAGCAGACACTACTACCACGCAGTAGAGTCACCCCGGAGACCACCCAAATAACAACAATATTTGTTTCCAATTCACAACACCTTTTTAGTTGTCGTTTTTATTGATTTTTGGGGAAGATGATGCCCGTCGACATCATCATTGGCGTGCTCCTGCATATTTCTGCTGTGCCCGATGACCCTGTGCCCAGCCTGTTACAAAGTTTACAGTTTGGACACGTGTTCTCTTAATAACACTTTCATAACTCTGTTTGCTTTGAAAATTAGCTTAGTTAGATTAAAAATCCCGTGATGAGGATAATCAGAAAAAAACTCATGTGATTAAAAAATTAGATTTAAGCTTTTGTAGTAAAGTTTGTTAGGATTTAAAATAAAAATTGAAAATTTCTTCAACTTTTCTTTAAATAGCACATGAGACTTACACTTGATGCTAAAAAAATAAAGTTAGCCTCGTATGTAAGTTTCACGTACCAACAATTAATGGAGAGTTCAGTTTTATGGCTCATGTGTTAATAATTAGCAGAAAGTTGATAAAAAAAATTTAATTTTCGGTCTAAGTCCTAATAAACTTTACCACATGAACTTAAATCTTAATTTTTTTTTATATATTTATCATAGGGTTATCTTGTGACTATCATTTCATCACAAGAACTAATAATATGATTTGGCCTTTAAAATTAGAAAAATTAAGCCAAACCAGCAACGGAAACTGCCACCCAAGAGCCATGAATTGATGTTTGGGGGGAGGTTGGATTTTCCTTGAAATTTTTTTGTTTTATTTTATGTCCACTTAACAGAGTTCAACTTTAATCTTGCATTGTAGCTATGGGACACATGTGAACGCTATAGGCAGGCAGAGGGTGGGTACAGGGGGTTCTGGGCATAGCAGATCCGCACTCAAAGCTAAATGTATGAATTGTGAAAGTGTGCAAGTAGAAGAGCTGAGCAATCTGGAATATTTGGCCAACAAAAACCCTAAGTTGTTCAAAGTTTAAACTCTCATGCTCCAATTGCTCCCACTAGTTGTCAACATCTAAAGCTGGTTGTACAGCAAATTTATTGGCAGTTTAAAATCTCTGTCTTTTAAATTCTCTGTCAATTTTCTAAATATCGAACTAGAATTTTCCAGCTCCAAAATCAAGACTTTGTTGGTGTTGGTGTTTGGATAAAGATGGAAGCAGGGAGTCAAATGCCGGAGACGAAATATGCTGCTGATATTTGCTCCATAAAGGAAGCGCAAGCACGCATCGAGCCATTCGTGCACAAAACTCCGGTCTTGACCTCGGAATCCCTCAATGCTCTTTCAGGAAGACGCCTTTTTTTCAAGTGCGAATGTTTACAAAAGGGGTGAGACTCTACTTCGCACTCAATCCTGTGTGTCTTGTTTTCTTTCCTAAGTTGGTAACTACGTTTGGATTTCATTAGGGTAATCTATGTGCCTGCCTATGCAGTGGCGCTTTCAAATTCAGAGGCGCTTGCAATGCGGTGTTTTCACTTGATGATGATCAGGCTGCTAAAGGGGTTGTAACGCACAGCAGGTTTGATTTCCGCTCATTTGCGTGTCGTCGCTACTTTCCTTAACCAATTTGTATGATTACAGCCTGATCTTGTCCTCCGAATTTAGTGGTAACCATGCTGCAGCCTTGTCTTTGGCTGCAAAACTACGGGGGATCCCTGCATACATTGTTATACCAAAAAATGCTCCCAAGTGCAAAGTTGAGAATGTCATTCGTTACGGTGGTCAGGTTATCTGGAGTGAGGCCACTATGCAGTCAAGGGAAACTACAGCAGCTGAGGTGTTGCACGAAACCGGCGCACTTCTTCTCCATCCTTACAATGATAGGCGCATAATAAGGTTCAAATTGACTTCAGTTTATTTGCATTTAATCACATATGTTTGAAATTTCGCATATGATATGGGAAGAACATGAACCTTTTGCTCAAAGATAGGCTTGTACTGTGCAAATGTTATTGAAACTTAAAATGTATGTTGAAAGTCTAATGAGCTGATACACGATAAAGACAACTTAAACAGATTGCTTTACAGTAAGAGTGTGTGTTTACTTAAACAACCGAATCAAAATCATATTATGATTTGTGAAACTGCTGGTGGTATTGTGTTTCCCATATTTTCCCTCGGAAAAACACCAATAGCTGTTCCCTTGAATTTCATGGTGATGTACTACCCTGGTTACTCCTCAGCAAGTATTACTATTGTTTAAAATAATTTCAGATGCATTAGCGAAACTTGTTCCTTGTAGGTTAATCCATTAGATGCTGCTAGACAATGCTATACTACGTATTAACGTATTTGAAAACAGTAACATTCATTAACGTACCTAATGAGATTAGGGCTTTATGGCATGTTTAAGTTTAACTGTTCTTGCAGTGGGCAGGGTACCATTTCACTGGAGCTTCTGGAGCAACAAGTTCCACAGTTAGACGGCATTATAGTACCCATAAGCGGTTGGTTTGGTTACATATAATCATAAAATTTGTTTGATTAGTTCACTTTTGTTCCTCAATATTCTGTTGTTGACATTTAATCTTTGTAGTAGTATTGATTTATGTATGTCTGTCTGTATAGGAGGTGGCTTGATATCAGGGGTGGCTTTGGCCGCCAAGTCCATCAACCCCGCAATTCGAATTTTTGCAGCTGAACCTGAGGGTGCTAACGATGCAGCTCAATCCAAATCAGCTGGGAGGATAATAACATTGCCTGAGACCAACACTGTTGCAGATGGGCTTCGAGCTTTTCTTGGAGACCTTACTTGGTAAAGGAAGATCACATTTTATCCAAGCGGTTCATTAGAAATCTATCTTCATCTTGTCGATAATGAAATTCCTGCCTAATGTGCTTTTACTCATATTTAGCAATTTGCCTTAACTCTTTCTTTCTTTGCACTGGAACCAGGCCCGTTGTAAGAGATCTTGTCGATGGCGTTATAACTGTAAATGACGAGGAGATAATAAATGCTATGAAACTCTGTTACGAGATTTTGAAGGTTGCAGTAGAACCCAGTGGAGCAATAGGCCTTGCTGCTGTTTTGTCCAAAAGTTTCAAGAAAAATTCTGCTTGGAAGGATTGCAGCAACATCGGAATTATACTTTCTGGAGGTAATGTAGATCTAGGCATCCTATGGGACGCCTACAAAAAGTGAAGTCTAAATAACTTTGTTCTTGTCTGCAAACTCTCTCTTTCCCTTAATACTTACTGATACTTGTTCTTCAGAAATCGAAACGAAAAACCTTCACGCTTTTCATATATCATGCACAGTAGCCACTATTTCGATTTACTTGAGTGGTATTCTCAATTAACAGCTTTAGAGCTCTCTCTCTGTGCTTCAAAAGTTCAAGAACGAAATTCATGAATACCTGTTTAAATTTCTTTTGGATTTATATGTTCACCCATTGCTTGCATTCTTTGTCCTGTCGGTGATTGTAACGCTAACTTATGGGAGACTTGGAATATGCTTGAATTGACTGCCCAATATATAGACAGATGTTCATAGTTTGGAGAAAAACCCTTTAGAAAACCATGTTTTGTTAGACCATCTCCAATGGAGACCCATGTCGGTCTATACTTACAGTTTTGGGCCAAGTTCGGATCTATCATCAAGAAACAAAACAAGGCCGAATTGTTCATACAAAACTCAATAAATTTCTGAGCAGCCAATCTTGCCCAATCTTGCACACCAGCTACAGCTTGTAAGAATCTCCTTGAAAGATTTGTTGTTGGTTCTTACATTAAATAATGGGAAGGAAAAGGAAAGTGATGGCATCAAATTCTACCAGTAGGACCAGATGCTAGTTGTGATAACCCCTCTTATAGCCTATCCTAGTGCAATCTGATATTTCAGTGAGTTGGTCTTGTTATTCAATGAACCACGGTACTATGGCTTTACCACTTCTATATCTATATATTCATATATCTATATATCTCTATGAGTTCCATTCTCCTAGACCCTGTGGTCCAAGAAAATTGTGGTCATCCACCGTTCTGATCTTAGTCCAACGACAAAGAAGAAAGTACAAGACGAAAGTTAGATGACCCCCCCCCCCCCCCGCGCGCGCGCGCGCCCGCGCACGCTTTGGAGAAAGATCGAGAGGTGGGTGACTACAATTTTCTTGGACAATGGGGTGTAGGAGAGGAGAGTGTGACTGATATCTATATTTCATCACTCATCAATGTTTGTTGCGGTTGGCAGGTTGATATACGTACTATGTTTGCAGTAGCAACGCTATCAATTAAATGTGGTAAACTATATTTCTAGAAATTAGGGACCACTATGATATGACGTCAATGTTGCAGAAGTTTTTAGGTCACAAAATTCTGGCCATGTAGTTTGGTTTAGTTAGCAATGTAAGTCATATAAGTCTAGTTAAGAAAAAGCAAGGGGCTTGTAGCACAATTGTCAAGAGCGTTTACCTCTGCATCAGAAGTTCTAGGTTCTTTTCCTTACTCCTCACTCTTAATTGTTAAGAGCATTTATAAATTTCCATCTATAAATTTAACAAAATTTATGATTTGGATTTGATTGCAAATCAAACCGAGCTCCGCAACTAAAATGCCCAAAATTAAAATGATACGACTGAAATAGGAAACAAGTAAAACCACACGAACCAAAAGTATAGAGAAATGATTTTTGCATACTTTGTTTACCTATGTCACTTTGATTCTCCTTTGATTGATTCAATCTATACTATAGACCAAAAATAAACAGGAGTCTACACGAGTTGAAAATGGTGCATGGAACTCACTTTCTCGAAGTATAATGTAGCCCGGAGAAAACGAAACCTACCATTCATAATGTTGAACCCTCATGCATCTGGTTGTGATTAACATCTGTCTAATGCATCAAAGTCAAGTTCATGCTCAAGAAGGTTTTGTTTCTATACATACATACATATACATATATGTATATATAAATGCCAAGCAAACTAACATTCTAACATATGCCAAGCCAACTAACATTCTAATGGTTCTTATTGTATATACCAATGTTAGCATTTTCTTTGAGCAATATATGATTGAGAAGCTGTCTTATTCCTGTTGTGGTTAATTTGTGTGTGGGGCGACGAAATTAATGTCGCTGGGATGGGCCGTTTAATTCAATTCGCACATTTATAACAAAGTGATTGATGCAGCACCATGCATATTGCACGTACAATTTGAGAATCACATGCACCACTGCCATGGTGACCACCTTTGTTGATTGTGAAACGTTCAACGAGTGCTAGGGTCAGTCGTATATGTGTTGTATTGATCGCAGTTGTTGATGACGGACTGTTCATGCGCACGATGGCACGATCGACTGTTGGTAGCTCTTGTAACCATTTCAACATGTAGTCTAGTATGCACTTGTATGATCAACTGAAATGATACAAATAGTTTAATTTCTCGATGAAGAGAAAACATGATACAACTTGATGGATCCAATGTGATTATTTGTGTCAAAACGACATAGGGCACAAACTTGCCACCTGTAAATTACATAGCGTTGAAAGTCACAATGAGACATGAATTAAAGCTCTATTTGTTTTACTAGATAAATGACTCAATTTTTTATGGTGTCTTTGTTAAATTTATTTACGCACATAACTATCGAGAAGGTAATCGGGTTGTTAATTTGTTAGCTTTTTATGGGTTTGCGGTGTGTACTTATTATCGGTGATCTATGATCCTAGGATCTGTGGCTTCTGCTCATGGTCGAGACTTGTCTTTTTACCCTCATTATCGTTTTCTCTGATTTACTTTGATGTATGGGTTTTGGCCTCGTCCCGCACTAATATATTTTATTTTCCTTCTATTAATAATTTTGGTAGAACGGGAATGCACGGGGGTTTCTGATTGTGGTGGTCCTTTTTCCTTTACCAAATGATCGATGCCTCGCATGTGATCGTTAACAAAGGGCTAATCTCGCCAAAGTGTGCTCCATTTTCATCCCCTAAAGAAAAGAACCTGCAAGCTGCTTCTACCAAATCAATGAGGAATGAGCTCTTCTTCCCTTTCCTAATTTTTTGACCACTTTGAAATTTCTTACCTTTTATATCCATTGTGACGAAGACAGATTATCTAATATCTCACCATTAAGCCAAAACCTCCCAAAACTAACATTAAATTAAGTTCAACTTTATTTTATTTTATTTTTTAGATGGTTTGTCCCCTTTTGCTGGCTGAGTTATTCAACTAATTAAAGGCTTTGCATTTGAATTTCTTCTTAACCTTACCTTCACTAGGTCAAATAAGAAAATATTGAACCATTCAGAAGAATATATATGTCACATCCCGATCCAGGGTCCACCACATCCCGGGCCCGCTCCACCACCGTAGCACGATATTGTCTGTTTTGGGCCCCGACTATGCCCTCACGGTTTTGTTTCTGGGAACTCACACGAGAACTTCCTAGTGGGTCACCCATCATGGGAGTGCTCTCGCGCGCTACTCGCTTAACTTCGGAGTTCCCATGGAACCCGAAGCCAGTGAGCTCCCAAAAGGCCTCGTGCTAGGTAGGGATGAAAATATACATATAAGGATCACTCCCCTGGGCGATGTGGGATCTCACATATATATATATATATATATATATATATATATATATATATATATATATATTTAACAAATGATATTCTATATATTAAGGGGATGGGGAAGTAGGTTAAGCCTCACAATGAGTTAGCAATAATGTGATTCAAATTCGCCTTTGATAAGAATTGAACCTAAGACCTCTCACTTGTAAGTGAAGAGGAATACCACTAAACCGTAGTACTAAGACCATCTCCAACCCTGACCTAAAACCTAAAAATATTTAGCCTAGAAAATTTAGGTTTTAGCCCAGAAACAGCTTTTCTGTTCCAACCAGTCTGGCCTAAAATTTTAGTCCGAGATTATCAAAGAATGAATTAAAGCTTTTTTTTAAAAAAATTAACTTTAAAAAAAAATTATGTAGACTATCCTAAATTAATTTTATGAACATTTTAACTTAAAAATATTTAAATTCCGATAAATTTTGAAAAATCACTAAATCAATACATGAAAATCATGATAAACCACATAAACTTAATACAAACTACATTTAATAAATCACATAAACTTAATACAGATGACAATTAATAAACCACATAAACTTTTTTTTTTTTTTTAAAAAAAGACAATTAATAAACCACATAAACTTAATACTATCGAAAAGTCATAAACTACATAAACTTAATAATGATATCCACCATCTTGACTTGGTGATGGACTTGGGTGATAGTCTTGAGATGAATCATCATCTTGAAATATACTCCTTGTGGCATTCTTTCGTAAAATGTCCTTTTGCTTACCACGTAAGTACTTCTTCCTATCTGGAGTGTATTTGTCGAGGTCATCCATCATCAAATTAATTTCGAACCTTTCTTGCTCCTTATCCCCTTCTTCTTTCATGGCCAAACGCATTTGGGCTGATTCTTCTTGCCGAGAGATATGATTTTCGTTCATTCTTGCAATTTTGCTAGCAAATTGTGCACGTACCGGATCTTGGGACTTCCCTTTTCTCTTTGCTTCCTTTTGCTTATCTCTACCCGGGGACCTTGCAAAAGAAGAAGTTGGGGTCATTTGTTCGACACCTTCATTGTCGGCAAAATTCACACCTTCGTTGACATCATTTGGGGGTGGGGCTTCACTATGAAATAATCTTCCACATTGTTGGTTCGCATCGGTTCCCCACCTCGGACAATCCTTGAGGATGTTCCAAGCATGATGCAACTTAAAAGCTTGATTCTTTGGTGCAGTTCTTGTCTTGTAAATTGCCATTGCTTTGTCACCCTATGCAACAAATACATAAAAACAATTAGTTGCAAAATACTATTATGTACATGAAAACTAAAATATCAACAAAGAAACTCACAAGGCGCCCCTTCCACTAGGCATGTCAATCATGGCTCTCTCCAAGCTTCCCTTCCATAAAATGCACGCTTTGTTGATAATCTTCAACCGATCATAAACACCACCAACTTCCCTTCGACCGGCGTTGGAGTTTTCATGGAACTTATCAACGATTTTACCCCACAAAACCTTTCTATTTTGATTCGTGCCGACGGCACCATCTTCGCTAACAGAAATCCATGCCAAACATAAAGCAATATCTTCGTCAAAGGTTCAATTACGACCTCTAACATGCTCTTTTGCCATCTTGAAAAATTTGGAAATGAGAAGAAATGGTAGAAAGAAAAATTGGAAGAATTGTAGGAGAAAAGTGAGTTTTGTGTGGATGTTTGAACAAATACATAGGTATTTATAGAGTTTTTGGTTGAATTTTAAGTTAAATAATTTTTTAAAATTATTATAGCCGTTGGATTTAGATTTGATTATATTCGATCTAAGCCGTTGAATTCAATAAATATATAAATATAAAACTAAAAAAACTAATTTGAACTTGGACCGTTGGATTAACCAACGACCCATTTAAATTGAGCCATTGGATGAAGAAAAGTAGCCGTTGGGCTACTTATTGGTCTGACATCCGGGGGGAACAACCCAACGTGGAATTGTCACCTTGCAACAAATGCCTAGCGCGTGCAGCACGTAGGCGAGTTCGATTTGGGCAGTGGGCTTCACAGCCTCGGTTTCAGTCTCAGTTGGTGGGGCCCATTTTGCTTTGTGGCCTAAAATTGGGCCGGTATTTGACCCCATATTAGTTTTAGGTTTTAGGTTAATTTTAGGTCATGGGTTGGAGTGAATTTTGAGGGGAAAGTGAAATTTTAGGTTTTAGCCCATTGTTGGAGTGGATCTAAGTAGGTAGAAGAAAAAGTTGATAAAGCAAAAAGAGTATGTGATGTGGTATGGTGGTGTTGAGGGAATCAATTTAATTGCAAAAATCTCTCAAAGAGGATAGTTCTACCTCTACTTAAGAAAGAAGAAAAAGTTTCGAAAAGTGATACTTGGACTACTATTAGTTGTTGATAAAATTGAATTTTACAATCAATTAACAATTGATATTTATATATCGAGATCTTTGATTGTTAAATCACTGATCGTTTAAATTGTATGATTGAAGATTTAATTTTCCATTCATTCGTTCCATGTAATACATTGGAGCGTAATATTATCGCCTATATGAAATATGACACTAATAGCCAATTATGCAGATGAAGCTCATAAAATGTGACGGCATGTCAAATGTCTTTTGACTCTGAGATGGAGATGGAGCCCCCTCGTTCTTTTACTGTGAGTGACACACCGTGGTTGATCTAATAACATTTTGACACGTGTGTTGATCAAGATCAGCTGGGGTTTTGAATACTTTTTGAATTTTAATCCAGGCAAGGTACTTAATTCAAAATCATGAGGCTCCCTCACCTGCCTTCAAAATTACTCAAAAACTTTTATAGAGTGGAAGGGTACAAGATTATACCTGTTCATTCTATTCGTTTATCAGTTATTTTGTAGTTAAAAATTATTTAAAACTGAATACAAATAGTACTTAACGAAAGTTAGCCGCAAGATATATTATTAACCATTAAAATAAATTGATCCCTAAAATTCTCACAAAAATAATATTTTATCTTCCTAGTAGAAGCCCGTCGGTGAGGACACCCACCTTGATGTTTAAACAAGGACCAGTTCTTATGTCACATCCAAATTAGACAAAAAAACTCAAGCTAAAACGTAAAGGCAATCATACAATGTCATAATATATTTACAAAATGGTCCGCATATTTAATTACTTTGCTATTTTAATCATGTGCAACTTTTTTTATTTATATTTTATGTCCTTATATATAACAATACTAGTAAAACGTACCCGATGCATGCAATCATATTTTATTTGGTGTTTGTCCTTTGTAATTCCCAATATATCTAGAGAAAGAGAGAGGAAACAGAGTGGGGGTTGTTGTGAACAAACACCATTGATAATTTTGATGGAGATCAACTGGATTGTGATGCGTAAACTTGAGGAGATATTTCAAATTTTCAATCTCTTTGGCCATTTTTTTTATATTAAAGAACATATACGAGAAATACTCTTATGTCATTAATTTTTAACGTAAACAAACGTCTATCAAACGAGTAGTTCATTTATAAATACGTGATAAATATTTATTTTTACACTAAGGGGAGAGAGAGTTCGGCTAAACCACACAATAGACAATTTAATTTGGTATCGAATTCGCCATCCACGAGAATCAAACATAATACCTCTCACTTCTAAGTGAAAATAAATACTACCAGAACTGAATGACGTGAAAAACATCTATTGTATATCATAATAAAGTCAAAGGGAAAGAGAAACCACAATTTAAAGTCGAAGAAAGAGACGCGTGCAGGTTTGCAAATTTACAAAATCAAACCAAAACAATCAAGGGAGTTTTAACGAAAAGTCCGCGGTACTGTTCACTTTAACGAAAAACCACATTTTTACACTAAAAAGTCAATCCTGGTACTATTCACTTTACCATTTATTTTGTCATTATCGTTAAAACTCAAAGCTTTCAAGCCTTTTTCATTAGTTTTCCTAACAATCAACGATGAGTCACTGGAGATTTGCTCTCCTGCGCATCACAGGACAAAAAATGGTTGAAATTTTAACCGTTCACTCATGGAAAAAATTGCAAAATTCCGTGAGTCAATGATCATGTTTATGTACTTTAGTATTTTGACAAAAAGTCTGAAAGGCCTTGGGCTAAACCAAGGGAAAAAAAAAGTTAAACTCATTCGGCATAATTAGAGGGAATAATACTTGTGATTAACAAAGAACTCTAAATAATAGTGCAAGTTAAACACATTTAGGCCTGGGCTATAATTTTTTCAAATTGCACTATCAATCTATGTTGTGGGTTATGTAAATGTCAGTTGTTGTGATAAACAAAGAACCCTAAACAATACTGGTGATTAACATGTAGTCAATCTTAATCCAACTTAACTTTCCATCCTAAATTTACTCATCTGCAAGGCCATTTTAAGACATTGAAGCTTGTGCGATCTTTAAATAATGTTTTAAATGACCTTTTCACGATTTTGTATGAGGCGTAGACAAACTAATTAAAAAGAAAAAGTTTAGATGGGAAGTTTGATAGGACGGAGATTGATGAGCAGTTTAACCGCGTGACTAACATTGATGTATAACTCCCAACCCGTTTATTTATTATTAGAATTTAGCCTTATACAGTTGTAATTAAATATCATATCACCAATCACTTTTCTCATTGCAGTATGTGATGTAATTTACATTTCTATATAAGCAGTGTTATTGATGAATATGATTGCTCGTTTACCGTAACTTATTTCTCACAAATAGTGTAATAACCATATAGTCAAGTTATTTTGAATTTTATGATCAATCTTTGTCTTGGTCAAGAAAGGTTAGAAAAGATATATTAATACTCAAGACTTGTTAGAGCCAAATCTTTTCAAATTGTTCATGTTTTTGGTGCCTTTGGAGCCATGAACACCTGGCTAGCTTTAGAATTTAGACCAAGAGTGGGTCCACCAAATTGGAAGATAATGCTTGTAAGTGTCAAGTGTAACTTACCTTAAACTCAAAACAATACTACAAATAGGGCTTAATTAATACTAGGGCATCATAGAGGTGGCCAAAGAAAAAGAAAGCAACACAAATGGCCAAGTAAATTACTACGAAAATGCTTTAGAACCAAACTTTTCTTTTTAGATTTTATTGAAACATCTCGACCCAGTATGTCCACTAGGACTCCGAATCGAGCTGTGCTGGCCAACATCTGGAAGGTGACGAAGCCATAAAGTGTAGTGATGTGGAAAATGTGAATAAATTTAAAACCTAAAAGTGCCTAAATGTAAGAGTGCGCTGATGAGCGGGAATGAACTCATTCACATGTGACATCAGAGCATAAGTAAAGTACAGTAGAGTGGATAAGGATTATACCCTCAAAGGTAGCCACCTATACTGAGATTTGCTAAGAATCTTTGTCGATACAAATGATCAGCAACTAAAACCTGGAGGGGCGAAAAACAAAGGTGAGTGGGTCTGAAAATAAAATTTTAATAAAAACCTTTTGAAATCGTTATAACCCCTCGTCGTAAAACCTGTATAGTTTCCAGCAAAATAATACTACGTAGGTACGAAAATGAATACATGAGCGCAGTGAAAACAGAAGCATGCCATGCCATGATATCTCCGCAATAATAAATGTAAGTCAGGTGAAAAATCAGTCTAAACTAACATGCCAGTCGAAGTCACCTCATGTGGCCTGTACGACTAGACCTATTGCTCATCAGTCTATGCTAGCACACTAGTCAGAGTCACCTAGTGTGACCTGTACGACAGGTTGGGTGTAAATATGTACGCTCTAGTGCTACGATCACGTGATGGCTAGCGATAAATCGTGGGTCACCTACGAGTTGGAACTGCCTAATGCAGTCTGTAGGACAGGCTAGCACCTACTTGGATCCAAGGCGAGCGTGCGGTGCGGGAGGTGAACATACACGTGAAGGTTGTGCCTTGGCCCGGGACGGGAGCACTAACACAGGGGTGCAACAATGATGAGCTCTAAATGAATATATGCATGCTCATACGATATAACCATTTCAATCACATAATAACTCACCTGAACTTACATGTGCCTCAGAGGGATTATTTAGCACAAACACAATTTATAACAATTCAACATTTTAAATATAACATTATTTAATTATGGCATGATATGCATAACTCAGTTCAAAACATTTGTGGAAACTATAATGTTTATATGTATATATACTATAAAAAGGAAAAATACCCACTCATCTGAGGTCCGCGCTACAATTCCCCAGCACAAATATCAAAGCGTCATGAACGATTGTTGCCTTGAACAAATATCAATTCACAACTCAGAATTCTTATCGATAGAACACGTAACTTACGTAAAACACATCCCTAAGGACGTTCTAGAATGATTTAAAACCCATTGACCAAAAGTCAACCGTCAATCAAGGGTCGACGGTAAGGTCCACAACCCTACATAACTCGATCCAGAAGATCTACATCTCAGATTTTCAATCCGTAACTACCAAAGATGCACATTATGCTTCTAAAACATCATACTAAAGTTTCGGAACGATCCAACGGTTAGATCTCCGCCAATTGCTAAAATTAAGTGGTGGCCAATGTTTTATTTTACAAACTTACAAATCCAATTCAGGAAGATCCGTAAGTCAGATTTATTATCCGTTAGTTTCTAATATCTTTAAATATTACGTACTATAATATATTAAGGTTTGGTGACGATCCAACGGTCAGATCGTCGATTGATATAAGGATCAAGTGGCGGTCTCTATCAAAACTATGATCAAACGATGAGATTTCATCAATTGGACTTTGGATATGAGCTCAGGACATTGAGAACGTCTCGCTGTCCAAAATCCATAGATTTTGACTTTTCCCCACGTGCCCCCACATGCGCTGCCGAGCGTGGTGGTTTTCGACGATCAGAAACCCTTTTTTTTTTACTAACTCCAAATTCTACCAAATTTTATAGAAAGGTAGAGCTCAACAAGAGGAACAACTTTTATACCTGCCACGAAGTCCAAAAGTGGCTGGGTTTTGTAGAGGGGAGTGAGAACTTCAAGATGGTGGTAGTGGCGTCGAAAAATTTCACCGGAGTTGGCCGGAATCGGCATCGGAAAGTGGGAGGTCGTGGTGGTTCGCTTGGGTTGGGTTACGGTTCTCTCTCTCCTCTCCTCAATTTCTAGTTGGCCTTTTTTCCTTGCATATGAGTGGTCCCCTTATTTGTTTTGCTTAAATCTGATTGGGCTTATTTCCCACAAAGTGGGAGTTCAATTAATCTAAAATCCATAGCTTAGTAAAACGACTTCAAATGTCCGTAACTATACCGTTATAATCCGGACTCGCAAACGGCTTTCGCCTATACGTTCATCATGATGAGTACTACGAGGATACACCAAAAGAATAAGTCCTACGTCACTCTAACCGATGGTCAACGAAAGTCAAAATCTTCACCTCAAGGGCATTTTCGAAAAATCACTAATTTAAAATTTATAAAGCTTAAAATTAGGGACGGGTTGTCACATTTATTCTCTTAAAATTTAGTAGTGTTTAAGTCACGTTATGTAAGAGATTTTCAAGGAAAAAATTGATTCCACGAACTATTTCCTTCATATTAAGGTAAAGAAAAAAGGGAATTGTATTAGCATTCTGAAAATCTCATCATACATTTCTCACAAGTGTATTTTTCTTTCAAATTATAGAAAGTTTGGAGTGCACAATGAGATTTTTGGAGTGCTAATAGTAGTTTTAAAAAAATGTGTTGTTTTCGCATAATATATTAGTGATCTTTGAATTGAATAACTAAAAAAAATAATAAAAAAAATAATTGAAGATGTTCGAATGGGATTAAATTGATGTATAGATTGGTCAAGTTAGCATTGTTTTCTAATTTTGATTCTTATTATTTTGAGGCGCCCCCAAACTTAATACGGGATTTCCCTATTTCTCCTCTTACACACCTATGCTTAAATATAATTAGTTATTTTTGTTTAATTTATTCAGTCAAATGACTTGAAGATCAGCTCCCTAAATAAATAAGGTTGTGCACAAAGCGAAAAATGTGTGTGCAATAAGGAAATGAATTTTGGCACCTATTTTCTCCTCTTGCACCCTCATGTTTATTTTTGTTTTTTTTATTCTCTCTTAATCCACTTCAAAGACTAGAATAAACCTTTTATATAGGTAGTAAATGTGCCTAGAAATCATTTTCTTAAAATGAAGAATTACCAATAGAGAAGGTAAAATTGAAAGAGAGTGCAAATGACGCTTTATCATAGTAGTGGAAAGCATTTAGGCCTATGCACTTTGGTGTGAGTTCGATCCCTACCGACTCCTCTTCTCCCCCAACAATTAATTTCTAATTTACTAACGTTATCGCTCAACTCAAAAATTGAAAGAGAAGTGATTTTTCCATAACTTTTTTAGCCTATTGCATACTTCTTTAATCTTAATCATTGATTTCATTTGACATGTTGAATTGGATGACCATAAAAAAAGAAAAAAAACAAAAGAAAAGAAAAAGTGTGTGAAAAAACAGGTAAGTAAAATTCAATTCATTTCCCAAAGTAAAACTTACCTTGAGCAAAATTACAGGTCAAAAGAAAACTAGTGGTAAAAGTTATTTATAAAAAAAAAAGTCACAGTCAAAGTAATGGTCGTTCATCTCACGATATTTATACGAGAAGTAGGAGATTATGATAGTATTGAGAGCGAGCAAGCATGTTGGAGGGTGTGCTAATAATTAAGGGGAAGTGGGTGGTGACTATGAGGTTAAGGCACATGATTACTGCCGCAAACACCGGAACATGCTTCCTTCCTTTCCAAAATTTTCTTCTATTATTTCTTAATGGGTTTTTATTACAAATGGTCCTTGAAATTGACCCACCCAATCAAGATGATCCCTGAAATTGAAAATCTATCAATGTAGTCCCTGAAATTTGGTGTCGCAAATCAATGTAGTCCTTCCATCACAACTCCGTTAAAAATTCTGTTATGTGCTGATGTGACACATAATTGGGTTTCACAATATAATAAAATATTGCCATGTGAATTAAAAGTATTTAAATAATAATTAAAAAACTATTTTATATAATTAAAAACAAAAAAAAAAGAGAAAAAGAAGAAGATGACTGTTCATCATCTTCTTCTCCTCGTACCCAGCGACCCACCATTCTCCTCCCCATGTCTACCTGCTGCCCAGATCCTTCAACTTGTAGTGCTCTATACATAGAGCAACTTCATTGAAAGCTTACAAAACTACACTATTAGGCATATGATAGAGATACTGTTTGCATGTGGGCATACAATCTCAGTATTTACAACATTAAAATATTTCAATTTGACTCTGCATAGTTTGCACAGCCTTGCTTCAGAAAAAAATTTGCACAGCCTTGCTTCAGAAAAAAAAAGGGAAATTCAGATTTATTTATTTTTCGCACCAATTAAACCAAAAACGATTGATGGGTATTTCTCAGCGATTATTGTTCATTCGAAAACACAACAACCTGCACTAGATATTTTCGAATTTGAAAATCCTGATGGGTTCCCTTTCACTATAAGCTGACTTTCTCACAAGAAATGTTCATCAAAACTGCTGTCTTTACATTTCATATGTCACAAAACTCACCTAGTAATCAATGGGCGACGCCATTTGATAAAATTCTTTGAATTTCTGCGTGCTCTGCTCGTTTTCTCAACTAGGTTTTCTCCAATTTTTTAACTTTACGGGTGCCCACATGGGATTGGGACTCGATCGAACACAGAGCGGCGAAGGTTTTGTGGAAGTGATTGGAGAACAGGGACGATGGAATCGGAGCTGGGTTTAATCGAGCAGTCGTTCATCAGCCGCTACTTGCTCTGGGTCCAGGAAGCTTTGGGGGAATTGCCTGACAGCTTCACGATCATTGACCCTTGGATTTCCGGGCACCCAATCGTGTTCGCGAGCAAAGAGTTCCTGAAAATGTCGGGATATTCGAAGAACGTGGTGGTCGGGAGGAACGGCAGAGTGTTTCAGGGTCCGGGGACTTGCAGGCGGTCGGTCCGGGGACGATGGAATCGGTCGCTGGGTAGGAGGAGAAGAAGATGATGAACAGTCATCTTCTTCTTCTTTTTCTTTTTTTTTGTTTTTAATTATATAAAATAGTTTTTTTAATTATTATTTAAATACTTTTAATCCACATGGCAATATTTTATTATATTGTGGAACCCAATTATGTGCCACATCAGCACATAACAGAATTTTTAACGGAGTTGTGACGGAAGGACTACATTGATTTGCGACACCCAATTTCAAGGACTACATTGATAGATTTTCAATTTCAGGAACCATCTTGATTGGGTGGGTCAATTTCAGGGACCATTTGTGATAAAAACTCTTTCTTAATAAAGGGGGACAACTCCTTTCCAATTTATTTCTTTGCTTTTGCAGTTTTTAAATTTCGTGTAAAATTTTTTGCTGTATATTTCTTTTCCATGCGCATTAAGAAAATTACCTCTCCACTGGCGTATGCGACGAAATTGTTTTTGAACTACGGACACTACATGCTTTTAAAGACGTCTAGCATTTTTCTTTGTCTTCCATTAATTTGCTCTAAAAACATAAATACAACAATATTCTGCTTTTAAGGAAGAAGGATATTCTATTATGAGTGAGAGTATTGAGCTAAGCTGCCCAATGAGCTAGTCATTAACCGGATATCGAACTTAACACAAATATCATACGTCTATGTGAGTTGAACATGAGATCTTTTATTTGCGAGTTACGGTAAATATCAATCTATCAATAAACTACTGTGCTAATTAGTTTTGTTTTACTTATAAAATAAAAAAAAAATATTTGCAAAAGCTAGCCAACCATTAAAAATAAATATACAAAATCAATTAATTGTTTATTTCACAATTAGATTTCTATATGATATTGACATTTCTTTTTAAAGATATATTTGTTGCTCCTTCCCAGCTGCTTCCTCTATAAAATAGAAAAATAATTACCGTCTAGCTTACAACATTCCAACCACATGTGATCAACTCATTATTTTTATATTTTGTAACAAAAAAAAATATAAATTTTGATGGGGTGGTCAATGGTTTTCTATTATTCATTCTATAAGTTCTCAACCATTAAAAACTAAAAATAATTTACGCACTTTTTATGTTCTATTCATTTGTATTTATTTTTGTCCACTAAGTGTCAATAATTATATGGGGAAATATAAAATTAAAAAGTAAACATGAGTATGCATGAAGAGAAAAATGGTATAATTGAAAATCAGGTCCTAACTATTGTATGCCATTGCAAAAATCAAATACATATTAAGATAGAATCTTGTTCTCTTAGCCATTTAAGGATAAAAAATTTATGGTCACACATCGCTAATTTTGATATAAAAAATGGAGATTAAAACACTAAAAACACATTATTCATTCTCCATCCTTAATATCAAATAAAAAAAATGAGTGAGTATATATAATCTTTTTCTTTTTTTAAAAAGGAAATCAGCTGGTGGCTTCGTCAGTCCATCATTGTGGATGTCAGGAACACTCACAGAAGTATTTCATTATATGGACAAGAGTGGATGGAGGTCTGGGACACAAAACTACATCAAACCTTGTAAGCATTATTAATATGATATCATATTGTAAGCCCTAAAACAACTACTGAACTAAATTAAAAATATAAAATATAAAATAAATCTTAACTTCATAAGCCAACAACAATGTCAGCAAACATAATACAAAAAAACTCCCAAACTCAAAAGTCTTAAGACTCTTAACTCATAATTGTTTCCATCCAATGTAGAAACCAATGCAAAAGCAAATACAGAAAACAAAAAGGTCAAAAACTTGTTCTGATTACAATTTAAAAACAAATAATTTGCAATTTTGATAAGGCAACATCATTGAAGTAGCAGCAACCGGTATGATATGCCGCCGGTAGACAACATTCCATACCAAAGACAACCGTTATGAATTGGTTCAGTTTTATTACCTATCGATTATGAAGATTTATCAAAACACTATTATATTCGTACCAATATGAACCGAAAGTTAAAGTTCGGTCTGTAGATTCGTAAATGGATAAAATTTCACCCCTGCAAAAACATATCGTATAAAATATAGATCTAAAATTCATCTCATATTACTGAGCCACCATGACTGAGTGACTATATAATCACCTAAGTGACATGAGAACATTTTGTTTAAAGGAAAAAAAACCCAAAATAATATAACAAGGATCACGGACTACAGCCCAACATTTGAGCGGTCACGTAATCATATCCGTCCGATCCATACCCCATCAATGCAACCCACCTTCGTACAATGGTCGCATCATGCCCTATCACAAAATACGAGATATTCAGTTCCAATATATCACATAACGAGATATCGTAATACCTGAATTTACCATTCACCGGCTCCAGTTAACTGTGAAGCAAGTGTTACAGCAAAAATTCGAAGATCCAAACACTCACATCACACGACACCAATACCCACTATTAAAAAAGCAAAAGCAAAAGAAAAATCCAAAAACGCCATTTTCAAAGAAAATAGTCTCTCTCTCTCTCTCTCTCTCTCTCTCCTCCGATTAATTTTGTTATCCATTTTCCTTTTGCCAAAGCTTTTAGTAGCAGCAACCAACCAAAGCAACTGCATTACCATTGCTATTACCAAACCTCCCTTTGAATCCAAGTTTTAAGTCCACAACTCTCTGGGGTGGTGGTATCTTTCATCTTCCAAATTTTGCTTCGTTTGGTCACTGATTTGCTCGGTATTTTTGGTGGGTAGTTGCCAAAGTCTTGGATTTGAGACTTGGAATTATTTGCTTCAAGAAATTCACATCCTTTTCGTATCTGGGTAGCATTTCTTTTTCTACTTTGTTGGGTAGTAAGTACATTTTTACAGTATTAGTAAGGCTTTATTCTCTCATAAAGTTTGAAGCTTTAGGCCATTTGGGGTTTCTTTTTTCTTGGGTTTTGAGTGATGGGTAGATAACCTCTTCTGGGTTGTGTTTTTCTTGAGAAACTAGGAGAAAAATGAGAGGTTTTGCCTCCTTTCAGCTTCTGTGCTGCTTGTTATCTGGGGTTCTTTTTGTGGGAGGTGAATCTTTTGGTTCACATGAAGGTATGTGTTTCTGTGTTCTCGCTCTGTTTCTCAGATCTTGGTTTATGCAAATCTCTATTTGGTTGCTGAGAAAATGTGGTGAGAAAAGTGAAAATGATTGTCAATCTTGGGTTAAGTGCTGTTACATTGATTGAACTAAGTTTCCTGTCTTTACAGTTGATGGAAAATTGTACAGGGTTCAAGATTGTGATTAATTTCTTTCTTAATTAGCAGAGAACGAGTGCTCTTGGAGTAGGGCGAGGGTGATTGTGATGCTTAAATCACTATATAATCGAATATAATCGCATTGCTAGTTTGATTGAAGTGTTCAACTAGATTAGCTCTACATATGAAAAAAAATTAAGAACAAGGTGTAATGTGTTTATATGTTTTTGCCCATTTGTTGTTCTAGTAGAAATTCTTCTGAGTGAAAAATGGATTTTGCACAGTTTGGGCCCTTACAACGTTTAAGGAAGCGATATATGAAGACCCGCATCTGGTTTTGTCCAGTTGGAATGCCTTGGACGCCGATCCTTGTGCCTGGTCCGGCATCACATGTTCTGTGGCTCGAGACCATGTTATAAAAATGTAAGATATGATCTTGTCTATATTAGTGCTAAATCATAGCATATTATTTCCAGTTTGTTTTCGATTTCGAGAGCAGACTTTTAGAATGACTGGTATACACTTTGTTTTCGATATTTGTTTTTTTGCAGTAATATTTCCAGTTCATCAATAAGGGGATTTCTTGTACCAGACTTGGGTCAACTCAGCTTCTTGCAAGAACTGTATGCTTCCCGTCTTCCCACCTACCACAGTGACTCTGAAGATATTTAACCTTAATTCCAATCTTATTTGGTTGACGCTTGATTACGTGTGTCTTGTTGTCTTACAGAACTCTGCATGGGAACAGGCTGCTTGGGATAATACCAAAAGAGTTGGGCTTGTTAAAATACATCACGGTCTTGGACTTGGGGGCGAATGAACTCACTGGTCCAATTCCTCCAGAGCTTGGGAATTTAACCAGTGTTGTGAAAATGTACTAGGAATTTCACATTCATTTTCTGAATGATCATTTTGGGTTGTTTGGGATTTCTCTTATTGTGGAAATTACTTTTGTTGCAGAAATCTTCAGTCAAATGGGCTGTCTGGTCGGCTACCTCCTGAACTTGGCAATTTGGGACACCTTGAGGAACTTCGTTTAGATAGGAATAAGCTTCAAGGAACCGTTCCAGCCAATGGAGATACAGGACTCCCATCTAACGTACATGGAATGTAAGTTGCAGAAGTGCTACAGTGTTGAATAATTCGTGCAGCTCTGCATTTACACAAACCGATGTTTTTAGAGCCAACAATAATTTTGAGGATGCAAAATTATCATCATAACATTAGCTAAGCTATTCAAAATTGAGATAGAAAAGAAAAATTTGTCGATGGCCATACTGCTGTGTTTCTTGAATGCATTGTGAATCATTGGATCGCTGGCATTGTATTTAGTACTATGTTGTTGAAGTAGAAAAGATGAAGACGTTGAAATAGCAGTTTTGAGATAAATAAGTGGGGATAAAAATCCAAGGGTTAGTGAAGACTCTGTTTAAATTTGATTTGTCATTAAGATTTTGAGAAGTTTATGAACCTTTACTAGGAATTTCTTTCTTGAATTTTTTTCTCATAGTTTTTCTTTTTCTGCTTCAGGTATGCCTCAACTTCAAACATAACAGGCCTCTGTCGATCATCTCAGTTAAAAGTTGCAGACTTCTCGTACAACTTCTTTGTTGGTAGCATACCTGAGTGCTTGGAGTATCTTCCCAGGTACTGTCCTATCCAAGGACGCATCATGTGTAGGTGGTATTATTGTTTATTCATGTCCAGTATTAATCAATCCCAACCTGTTTAATTATTGTGTCTAATCTTAATCATTTTTGCGACCTGTTTGATACTAACACGACTGCTTATTGATGGGGTCATGTTTGTGTTGACAAAATACTCTTTTCTTGAAACCAAATTGTTGCTTTCCCATAAAATCAAATAAACGAGGATTAATGCAATACCAGACCAACAAATGTAGGAGGTCATAAATCCTTTTCCTACATTGTTAGTTAAGAAGTTTGTTTTGTCAAAGTATTATTCTAATCTCCTAATCTTGTGTCGCACTCGCACCATTTTGAAAATTGCCTTTTGTTATCCTTGATTTTACTCAAATTATTCCTTGCAGGACAAGTTTTCAAGGAAATTGTCTCCAGAAACAGGATCCCAAGCAGCGTCCTGCAGAACTATGTGGTATGCGTGATTTTATATTTTTTTAAAGACGATGAACTATCTTTGGATATACTATACATGCTTAGTAGTTTCAAGAACTTTTATAGTGGACGCTGAACACAAACCAAACCCTTTAGCAAGTTCAAAAGCGTGAACGAATGTTCTTATGCTCCTTCTGAGTGAGCATCCTAATATCAGTAAATACTAATTTTGTGATGCCGAAATTGCTTTGGTGATCCTAGTATTTAATAGGGAAGTTTCGTGAACTTGATGCTCGGTTGATTTTTATAAAACTGAATCTGATGTGTGGTAATTTATATGTCAGTACTGATTGTTGTAGTTAGTGACTTTCTTTTGTTGGTCCTATGAAGCTGGTGCACCCCCTTCGAAAGGCCATCCCGGAAGTAACCCACAGCATAAACCTGCTAAAGAGGTCTCCAAACATCGGGAGGCTTCAAAACCTGCCTGGCTTTTGGCTCTGGAAATAGTGACTGGAACCATGGTGGGTTTGCTCTTTCTAGTTGCTGTTTTCACTGCAGTTCAGAAATGGAATAGCAAATCATCTATCATAATTCCTTGGAAGAAATCATCAAGTGAAAAAGACCATATCGCAGTCTACATAGGTTTGTTCCTTGTTGAACTGCCTCAGTGCAGTTGAGTTTTTGAATTGTATATAGGAAAGCAACAATTGCTAATATGGTTACTGGGTTCCGTACAGATTCCGAGATGTTAAAAGATGTTGCCAGATTCAGCAGACAAGAGCTAGAGGTTGCGTGCGAAGACTTTAGCAACATTATTGGTTCCTCACCTGACAGTTTGGTGTACAAAGGCAACATAAAAGGTGGGCCTGAGATTGCTGTGATATCCTTTTGCATTACGGAAGAGCATTGGACGGGCTATCTTGAACTCTATTTTCAGAGGGAGGTGACAGATTTGGCAAGATTAAATCACGAAAACGCAGCAAAATTACTGGGTTATTGTAGTGAGAGCGCTCCTTTTACGAGGATGCTGATTTTTGAATATGCTTCAAATGGGACACTGTACGAGCACCTCCATTGTGAGTGAAGATTTTTCTTGAATTGAACTGCATTTGATTTCTATAGAAGGTCTCACATAATTTATTTGGATGCAGTTGGAGAAGGATGCCAGTTAAGTTGGACACGGCGCATGAAAATTATTATAGGCATTGCTCAGGGACTCAAGTATTTTCACTCGGAACTTGAGCCACCATTTACCATATCGGAGTTGAATTCTAGTGCTGTATATCTTACAGATCATTTTTTACCCAAGGTTTGTTCAAACATGATTCAGATGTATGAAAATTCCACAAGTCTAGGTGATTAATAAATACTCTTTTTTCTACTACAGCTGGTTGATTTTGAAAGTTGGAAGACGATTCTTGCGAGGTCAGAAAAGAAGTCGGGCTCTATTAGCGGCCAAGGTGCTCTTTGTGTCCTTCCGAATTCTATGGAAGCACGCCACCTGGATGTCAAGGGCAATGTCTATGCTTTCGGCATTCTTTTACTCGAAATAATCAGCGGGAGGCCTCCATTCTGCAAGGAAAAGGGGTGCTTGATAGACTGGGTAAGTAAATTTTGTCTTCTGTTTTGTTCAAATTTGCTCCTAAGGTAATCTGACAAGTGTATTTTGTCTTGTGCAGGCGAAAGACTATCTTGAGCTGCCAGATGTGATGTCGTACGTTGTGGATCCTGAACTGAAACATTTCAGTTATGATGACCTCAAAGTTGTATGTGATGTGGTTATTCTTTGCACCCATCCCGACCCCACCAAGCGGCCTTCCATGCAGGAACTATGCACCATGTTGGAGAGCAAAATCGACACATCAGTTTCGGCTGAGCTCAAGGCGTCTAATCTGGCATGGGCGGAGCTTGCACTGTCCTCATAAATGAGCTCAGTTAACATACTGTAAAGAAATATACAACCGTAAAACTCGCGTTTTCGTTTTCGTTTTCTTGCCGTACGTTTTGTTCCTTGTAAATGTTTGTAATTGGAAAGGGTGCTTAAGGATGCATAAGCAGGACAAAATCTCTTTGTACACCATTTTCTCAACAGTAAAGCCCCAGATTACAGTAAAACTAGAGTTGGTAGCAAACAAGTCGTCTCCCTGCAGATGCGACGTGGCACAATCACACAGGGCCACAACTCATGGAAACCAACGAGTTTGAAAACTTACCTCCTTATGTGCTTTCTTCTTTGTCTTTGGATGTAGAAACTTTTGTGGGAGTTGATCTTCACGTAAAATGGGGTTCTTAGAAATGGCATCCCTTCCTCCTTGAGGTAAAGGAAGCGAAAACTGCAAACAGCCATACATCAAGATGCGTGAGCAGACATGGGCAAGAATTCTTCAAGTGAAATGCAAAAGAGGTAAACATGAAACTACAAATGCAACCATGTGAGCCGGCACGCAAAGAGATGGATAAAGTAATCATGTATACTGAGTCCTTGAACGTAATTACGCCTTATGTTTCCTAATTCGGTTGTTACTTGTGTGATCCCAGTACCAATTATGTTATAAGCACAAAATCGAAGAGTACCCATAAATAATAACTGGTTGGTATAACAAGAGCGAGCAAAATGCGTAAAAACCGTGGGATAGTGAGTAACCTTATAAAAGAGGTGATATGTGTTTTACTTGGCAATAAACCATAAGATCTAAAAGCTAATAAGACAGATGGTGACCAATTCCTGGTAAAAGCTGATATAGATATACTCACTCTTGTGCCGCGCAATACGATCCAAGGTCGACGGGCTGCCATAACAATGCCATTCTCACCAACAGTAACTGCTACCTTCCGCAAAGTACCACCATTTCCACACTTTGGACAAAAAACTTTCCCAATTTCAGCAGTCACAGTACTGCATGCATGGCACTTCAAAATCCACCTATCAAAGATGACACCACACCACAGAAGCTCTTGATACAGTTGTTTCATCAAGCAATGTTAGACACAATAGTGAAGGGAAGAACAGATTTAAATCCAATTGAAACAACTTAATTCTCACCATTCCATATAGAATATTTAAGGTATCTTCAATAAACATCATGCTACACGCCAATCCATAGAGTTTGTAATAATATGCATAGGATAATTGAAAGGAGAAAGTGCATTAAATATGTACCTATGCAGCTGTCTGATCTGCA
This sequence comes from Cotoneaster glaucophyllus, assembly GCA_036320875.1. Classification (NCBI taxonomy): domain Eukaryota; kingdom Viridiplantae; phylum Streptophyta; class Magnoliopsida; order Rosales; family Rosaceae; genus Cotoneaster; species Cotoneaster glaucophyllus. The sequence continues at coordinate 16,722,837 of CM070060.1, forward strand.
TTCCTCCGGGTGCCACCAACCGTAAACCCATCTGCAAAATAACATTCTGCATTGCAAAATCACCAGTTATACAAGCTACACTGGACTCAGAAAAGGACTTAAGCGTCCAGCTCTGCTCACTATGATCATCATTCAAAGTGGATGTATCAACACTTTCATTAGTCTCACTTGAGATCTCCAAGTGATCTAGCCCTTCATTTATCGTTTCAACTTCATCCCCTTCAACAGAAAAATTCACATTATTATCAGCAGTAGCTTCTGCTTCGAAATCATTAGCCTCTACCCCATTAAGCTCCTTTCCTTCTTGAAGAGCCCTTAGTGAATCTTCGTCCAGTCTCGTTTGCTTTAGAACTGAAGACAGGCCTTCATCCCCATTCTTCATCTTTGTTATCTCACCACCCTCAAAAATTCCATTTCTATTACATGCTTCTTCAGATTCTACAGGCAACGATTGATTGTTGCCTCTAGCTTCCTCCTCTGTATCTTGAGCATCCTTTTCAGACAATGACTCATTAGACTCACGCCTAGCTTTTCTTCTCAAAAACCTCCTATGCGTACTTCGACTGACAGCGGGCATCCAGTCATCAGCATTATCATCCAACTGTCCTTGGGACGCATCAATCCCAGCTGAAACCATCTTCCCTTCAATGCTTATCTCCTTCTTCTCGGGAAAATTTCTCCTATGTCTTCTTTCAGTACCACCAACATCCTCCTGATTTTCAGAATGAGCATCATTTTTAACTTCCACCGCAGAACCATCAACGGAATGACTATCATAATCGATCACATTCAAGTTTATATCCTTCAATGGAAGAATCCTCGAACTGGGGTTCAATTTCTCCTCTTCAGCATGTACCAGAGCTTCCCACTCTTCCAAATTTGGAACATTATTGCCCCAACCAGGCAAATCCTTCTCTGGCAACCTCTTGACATTGACCGAATGCACCGGAGGAGGGCAGTCCCTAAGATGTTCAGTGCCATATATCTGAGCCTCCATCGTATAGGTCAGAGCAATGAGCTTGATATCCACATCCGAAAGCGTTTGTAAATCCCCGGTTGCCCTCGCAAACTTAATAACTGCTCGAAAAACACAGTACCAAATCAAACCCAATTCTAAAACACATCCTACAATCTTATAAATCACATACCCATACCAAAATTTCAACAACAAATCCCTAAAATCATCTCACAGCAATAATTTTCTACTACAATTCCTCAAAATTAAGAAACAATGAATAATTAAAGCTTTAAGCTTTCTCAAATAAAACGTGAATTTATTGACAAAAAACAAAAAAAACAATTATGTGTACCTTTGTTGAGGGATTCAGGGGAGGGTACCATGGTTTGGACTTCAAAGGGAAGAAATGCGAGCCGGTGGCGGGAAACGGGGTCGCGGACCTCGTCCATGACTTCCGGGATAGAGACCAGCTTGTCGGCGCAGTGACTGAGGCTCTCTCCGCCTTGAATGATGGCATTAGCGTCGACCACCGCCATGGCTATACCCTTGGAGGACTTGCAGCTCTCCATCAAGACTTGGGCTGCTGCGTTTGCGTCCGGGTTTCGGGGCTTTGGCTCCGGTTGCTTCTTCACTATGCTGCTCCAGCATGAGATTGGAGCTGGGTTCGGGTTTGGGTTCCGGTCGGCGGCTGGAGCTGGGGCAGTGGCGTTGTCCATGGTTGCGTGCGAAGAACTGGAGAACCAGGGAAGTTTGTTAAACCTAGAGGATTTAAGGCTATCTGCAAGGAAATAGATTCTTTCCGGATTTCTCTCTCCAAAACTCAAGGGTTAAGTGATCTGGACTATTAAAAATTAGATCTAATTTAATTTTTTTTTTACTAATTTCTCTATTTTTAACCGTTAGATCAATTTTTTTAAAAATCTGGATCACTTGATCACTAGAATTTAGAAGGAGAGATTCGGAGATGATCTCTTTTCATCTCCAAAAGACTAAAAATTGTCCGGGCCAGAATATAATCATGTAAAAGAATTATTTTTTAATAAAAAATGTCAAATCATATAATTTATCATCTCTAATCAAATAGATTAAACATAACTCTCTTAATAATTTATTAGTGTTTTTGACAAATTTTTTTATTAATTTTAAGTTTATTCTTTAAATTTATTGATTAACTCTTAAAACAAATAAATATAAATGTAAATTATAGTATCATTTAAATGGAAAAGGATCATTTTCAGATCCTTTTTCTGGTGATCCGTGATCATGGTCATTCATTGTACATTGTGCGGTCAGTTTTCGTTAGGTACTATTTATATTTAATTTTAAATTTCGAATGATTTCGGACCGTATGATGTACGATGAACGGACATGATCACAGAATCTCTCAGATCCCCAAGAAAAGGATCCAACGATGGTCCTTTTCCCATTTAAATAGCATTTTTGCCACAAAATGTTGAAAACAAATCTTAATTGTGGAAGGGTTTAAAAACCATACCATATTATTGCCCACTTCCGGCAATGGCAAAAAATAAAGCTCAAATGCAAAATTGATGGACAAAACTGCTTTTGTTTTCATTGCTATCAACGTCACCCACTTCCAGCCAAGTAAGGCCGTTCGATTTTTCCAAAACACTGCATCAGTTGCTACTGGCCCTATTAAATGGGCTGGGTACCAGGCTAACCTTGGCCAACCGGATAGCCCTTCGGCCATGTTTTGGCCTGGTGGGCTCAACTAATTTTTAGCCCATTCTTTGGTTGGATATGAATTTTGTACAATTCAGGCTCTTTAGCCCTTTTCATTGGAGATGGCCTAAGGATGTAGGCAACTGAACTCCAACCACATAATTTTGGTATTAAAAATTATAGGAAAACTAATAAAAATAACTTCAAAACTTTGAGTTTTAATCAAATACTACCTAATAACTTTATTTAATGATAAGGACACGAGATTAAAAAAAAAAAGAAAAACTAATCTAACCCAATGCGCGTGCAACCGCACACCAGCCAATTCAACAGATCAAATCAAGCCTTTACACTGAGCAGTTAGAACCGAAGAGAAAACCAACGTGCAATGCAAAAGCAGCAGTGGGAGTTGTACAATAAACAAGAATGGATGGATGAAATAATTTGCATACAGATTACTTTTTAAATATTTCATTGGGAAGAAAAAGGATCACAGAGAGAGAGAGAGAGAGAGAGAGAGAGAGAGAGAGAGAGAGAGAGAAGAGATTGTCATTCAAACTGACATCAACAAACTCCAAAAAAATTCAGAGGGAGATTTGAGAGAAAAATATGAAACCACTTAGCCATGAAACTACTCAACCCTACACGTGGTGTAGACTCTAATCATCATCCCTATGTTCAAATTATGGAATTTCTTTATTAATTTTAACTTTAATAACAGATAAAACCTAAAGTAAAGAGAATATTAGAATAGGATCCCCCAAAGAAAGCACACTTAGCTTTTCTGATCTTTTGATTCCAGCCTTTGTTGTTAATTTTGTATGAAATAAATTAAAGGAAAGTCAAATAAATTGATTGAGAGAAATGTGAAAGAACAAACAGGAATGTGAAAATCATTATTCTAACTCTTTAAGAATTAATCATTATTGCCAGTGATTCATATGATAATGAGAAGAGAGCTTCAAATTTTGAACCTCTTTTAGTGTTTAATTTATGAAATAGTCAGTGTTCAGTTAAAAAATAGTTACAGTACTAGTGTTCAATTTAAGAAATAGTCAGCGTTTAGTTTACGAAATAGTGATAGTACTAGTGTTCAGTTTAAGAAATAGCCAGTGTTTAGTTTATGAAATAGTGATAGTACTAGTGTTCAGTTTAAGAAATAGTGATAGTACTAGTGTTCAGTTTAAGAAATAGCCAGTGTTTAGTTTACGAAATAATGGTAGTACTAGTATTCAGTTTAGGATATAGTCAGTGTTAGTTTACGAAATAGTGATAGTACTAGTTTACGAAATAGTAATAGTACTAGTGTTCGGGTTTAAGAAATAGTCAGTGTTTAGTTTACGAAATAGTAATAGTACTAGTGTTCGATTTAAGAAATAGTTTGTGTTTAGTTTACGAAATAGTGATAGTACTAGTGTTCGGTTTAAGAAATAATCAGTATTTTATTTATGAAATAGTGAAAGTACTAATGTTCGATTTAAGAAATAGTCAATGTATAGTTTACGAAATAGTGATAGTATTAGTGGTCAGTTAAGAAATAGTCAATGTTCAGTTTAGAAAATATTTAGTGTTCATTTAAGAAATAGTGATAGTATTAGTGTTCAGTTTAAGATATAGTCAGTGTATAGCTTAAGAAATAGTGTTCAGTTTAAGAAGTAGTCAATGTTCAATTTAAGAAATAGTGATAATAAAATTGAAAATTGAAAATTATCTTTATTTTTGGTCTTGTAATATTATTATTTAGTTTATTCTAAAAAAATTATGAAACAATGGTCAAATAAACAAACAATAATATATATATATATATATATATATATATATATATATATATTTTTTTGTGTGGAGTGAGAGTAGAGTGACATGAGAGAGTGGAGAGGTGAAAAGAGAGAGGAGAGAGGAGATAAAAAGTTAATGTGGATGAGTGAGGTGAAATGAGAGAAAAATGATGGGAATATGTGAAAGAGGGAAGAGAGAGGGAAATAGGTTAAGAGCGGTGGAGTGAGGGAAGGAGGGAGAGTTTTTGTTTTTTGTATTATGTTAAACTTTTTTCATTTTTATTAAAATTTAAGCTTTTTATTTATTTATATATTAAAGTTTAAGCCCTTTTCATTAAATAAAGTTATAACTTTTAGCTAAACTGGTCTCTGAGATTTGCATAACTCATCACTTTGGTATCTGAGATTTGAAATCGATAGAATTGGTCCCTAAGTTTGTCCATCATCAATCATTTTAGTCATTCTATGAAAAATCTCTATTAAATAAGGATAAAATGATAAAATATTCTTATTTTTGTCAAATCATTTTGACCTATTGTTTATTAAATTGAGGATATTATTGTTATTTTGATTCTTATTTAACACAACTTTTCACGGAATGACAAAAATGATTGATGGTGGACAATCTCAGAGACTAATTTTATTGATTTCAAATATTAGGGCCAAAGTGGGGAGTTATACAAATCTCAGGGACCATTTTGGCTAAAATGCATAACTTTATTTAATGAAAATGACTTAAACTTTAATATAAGAAAAAACTTAAATTTTAATGAAAATGACAAAAGTTTAACATAATACAAAAAACAAAAACTCTCCATCATTTCCTCACTCCACCGTTCTTAACCTATTTCCCTCTCTCTTCCCTCTTTCACATATTCCCATCAATTTTCTCTCATTTCACCTCACCCATCCACATTAACTTTTTCTCTCATCTCTCCTCTCTCTTTTCACCTCTCCACTTTATCATGTCACTCTAATCTCATTCCACAAAAAATATTTTTTTATTTTTTATTTTATTGTTTGTTTATTTGACCATTGAACTCCATGCAATTCTTTTGGCCATTTACTCTTCTTCTCTAATTGTTTCTTCAAGCACTACATAATGGTTTTGTTTGAAGTTCTGCTTGTCCATTACCTTGCGGGTAATGAGGAATGGAGGTGAACCAATTTATAACTTCAGAGTTGGTGAGTTGCAGTTTATTGTTTATGAGTGTAGTATGAGGGATGCAAGATCGATAGATGATGTTCGTCCCTACGTAGGATTTTACCCCTGGCCTAGTGATTATGTATAAAGGTTTTGCTTCAATCCACTTGGAGAAATAGTCCATGCCCACTATCAAGTATTCTTTATGGCCCTGTGCCTTCTTTAGTCGTCCGACAAGGTCAATGCCCCATTGCATAGAAATGCCATGATCCTGTTAAAGTGCTAAGTTCTTCAACATGTTGATGGTTAATAGAGGCGTACCTTTGACATCCGTCGTAAGTCTGAGCACAGTCTATTGCATCTTATCGCATAGTGGGCTAGTAACATCCTAGCGTCAACACCTTTTTTGCGAGGGATCTTCCGCTTGCGTGTTCCTGCACACGCTAGACTGGGTGTCGTTCAAGATCTGCAGGCTTATCTTCGAGGTGACGCAAAACGTGTGGGGTACGAAGTAGGAGCATCGATACAGTTTTTTGTGTATGACCATGTATCTTGAAACCTTTTGGACCAATTTCCTTGCCAAGTGGCAGTCTTCCGGTAACTTATCATCCTGGATATAATCGATTAACTCATCCATCCAGTTCTTTGTGGTGTCAATAGTGGCTACTACCTTCGGCTCAGAGTAGTGGATATTCGGAACCGCGAGATATTCGAACGAGATTGTTCGCCGGAGTGCTTAGTCAACGGTGGGCCCTATATTTGCTATGGTGTCGACGTGTCCATTCTCACTTATGGGGATCTGCTGGATTTCATGCTTGCTGAACTTTTCGAGTTGTAATTTGTCTTTAGTGAGGTAAAACCCCATTGTTGGATATTGAACTGCTTAGTCACCTTTGACCTGATTCATTATCAGCATGGAGTCACAATAAACCGATAGTTCCTTTACCTTGGTTATGCTATGATCTTCAACTTAGCGAGTAGTGCCTCGTAGCCTTGAATCCCAACTTCATGGCTTGCTCTAGTATGGACCCTTTTGACGTTATCAAGACCATGCCTACTCCTGTTATGTTTATGTTCCAAGATCCGTCCATGTAGAGCTTACATAGTCTAGGACTTTTAGGTGTGTCTCGCGAATCTGTAAAAGAGGGAATGTTTTGGTCCGGCGATGTGAATTTACCACGAAGTTCGCGTGTACCTAGGCTCTGATGGAGATTTTAGGACGATAGACGAGTTTATGCTACCCAAGTTCGATAGACCACTTGGTGATGTTGGAAGACGAGTCTAGACTGTGCAAGATCGTATGGGGTGTTCCGTCATGTAGACTAGCCTGAATGATTAGAAGTACAACCAGAGCATTGGAGCCACAATAGCCAGTGTTAGGATGAGTTTTTCCATCTTAGGATATCGTGTTTCTGGTTTTACAAGAGCTTTAGAAACATAATACACTGGCTTCTGGTCATTCGAGTCTTCTCGAATCAGGGCCGTGCTGACCACATAGTTTGATACTGCAAGGTACAAATACAAATATTCCCCATACATCGGGTTGGACAGTCGTGGAGGGTTAGATATTATTCCTTTAGTTTTATGAAAGCTTGCTCAGATTCATCTGTCTAGAGTATGCCTTTGCTTTTCCTTATAGCAGTAAAGAAGGGTTTGGATTTGTTGGTAGACCACGAGAGGAAGTGGCTAAGTACTACTGCTCTTTTGGTCAGACTTTGTATTTCTTTTATTGTCATTGGGGACTTCTTAACCATGATCACCTCGATCTGATCAGAATTGACCTTTATTCCCGGTTTGGTCACTAAGTAACCTAAGAATTTTCTAGACGCTAGACGCCACTCCGAAGGTGCACTTTTCTAGATTGAGCTTCATGTTGTATTTTTGGAATAGGTTGAAGGATTCTTGAATGTGGTCGAGATGGTTCTTCTTCTCCTTGCTTTTGAAGACCATGTTGTCTACATAGACTTTTATTATTCTTCTGATCTTTTGCTTGAAGATCCGATTGACCAACCTTTGATATGTTGCCCTTGCGTTTTTAGGACCAAAGGGCACAACTTTGTAATAGTACGTACCTCGGTCTATAACGAAAGAAGTTACCTCCATGTTTGGCTTGTACATCTTTATCTGGTTGTAACGAGAATAGGGGTGCATAAAGCTTAGCAATTCGTGCCCCTATGTGGAGATTACCAGCAAGTCAATCTGAGGAAGAGGGTACGGACCTTTGGGGGCATGCCTTGTTCAAATCAGTGAAGTCTATGCAAACTCTCCATTTTCGGTTCTTTTTTTGTATGAGCACCACATTCGCTAACCACTCGGGGTGGTAAACTTTGACGATGAAGTTGGCATCGTTAGTTAAGTTTATCGATCTCAAATTCAATGATCTTGCTCCACTCTATTCCATGATTCTATTTTCATTGGATAACCGATTTGGCAATTGGGTAACAAAGTAGTTGATGGTAAGATGAAGGAATTACTTTCGTCTTATGAAGCCAGTTTCTTCCCAGTATGGCGTTGTATGGGGCCAGGTAATCCTAAGTGGAAAGATACCAAGTAGTTGTAAGGTTCTGCATGAATCGTAAGTTTTACCATTTTGAGAGACCGACCATGAGTTCCGTTGAAGGTATGGACAATGTAGTCATGCTTTTGTTAATGTTTTCCAATATCCCCATCCTTTCGGCAACGTCCTTTAAAAGGATGTTGACCATATACCCGTTGCCCACCAGAACGCAACTGACCATAACGCTGGAAATTTGGACCTTGATAACGAGAACACCATCATGGGGTGAGTGGACGTCTTCCAAATCCCGATCGGAGAACATTAGGATATTGGTGTCGATTGGGAATGGTTTGTTAATAGTTGCCACCATCTGGGGCTTCTTGCATGTATCATTTCTTTCCTTGTGGGTCTTCATTACAGAGCTGATTTTCCAAGGCTATAGTAGGACTGATTAGAGTACGCATACCATAGAAGTCCGGGGACTTGACAACCTCCATTGCAGAGCTGACTAAACAGATCAGCGATGCCATCATCATCCTGCTCCAGAGTCAATGGGCGAAGTTCGTCGACTTCGCTGAGATAGACTATTCTTGTTTCGCAAGATTTGAGAACCTAATCCAGCAAGGAATCAACATGTTTCCTATAATCTTGGAGTCCTTGATCTAAGGGTTGGCGTGCGCCGTAAGTAATCACTCCTAAGAGGATGCAATATTTACTTCCTAGATATCCTCATGGATTCTCCCAGTTTAATACGATTTCTACTATTCTAAAAGATTATCTCCACGACTGGTATAAATACACCTTTCTAGGGTTTATCTCTGGTAACGCAATCTCTGCACACTTATTCTCTTGCCTACTACTTGAGTCTTAATATTGCTTATTAACTTAACCGTCAAAGAGCCTTTGACCTACACACCTTCATCCCTAGACCTTAGACTTACTCACGGTTGTGTGCGCTTTTTCTAGGTAAGCAGATTTGAGTATCTCCGTCACTCATGGTGGTGTGCGAATTTGGTTCCAACAACTGATATTATTGCCAACTTTAACAATTATTATTAGGAGTAGAGTTTTATCATAAAATGTATTGGGGATTAGGAGTGTAATCTCCCATATATAAATTGTATATTATCTTGTCATAATTCCAATGTGGATGTCTATTCTCCAACAGCTTTAGGGCCTTTTCCAAGATTCAATGCTCTCAATATGTGTAAGTTTTTTGCAAAAAAGTATATATAATAGCAACACAATGCACAATGGAAAATAACATATGGATATACTTTTGATTTTTCTTTGACAATATATAGAGCAAAACTACATACAATCAACCCGAGTGAAAAAAAGGGGCACAAAAACAAAGATCATCATGCTACGATCATAACAATCTTCTAAGAGCAACACTTTGACAAATGGAAGCAAAGCAAAACCCTGTTCAACCAATTCTAAAGCAGCAGCAACAACATTTCGGCATCAACTAATGCTCTTTTCTGCCGCAGCCAATTTAGTTTTTGAGAGTTCAATCCCTTTGCTTTTTTAATCCCAAAATATCATAATGTTTTTGTTTTTTTTTTTCTTTTTCAAATAAAGCTTTGAGGTTATACAGAAGAGTACATAGTATATTCACAGATTCACTTGGTTTTGGAATGGAATGTTTTTTAAAATCCAAGTTATAGATAATGGCTATAAAATGTTGGTGGCCCCCAAAGGATACAGTGAGGGAAAGAGTGAAAAAGATTTGGAAGAGAAAGAGAGCAAAAGGGGGGGTCACTTTAGCAGGCTCGCCCTTTCACTATGTCCAAGCTCATCTCACTTGGATCTGTTGCTTGCAATTCAAATGAAATGCCATCCAATTCTCTCTTGAATCTGTCCTTGGAACTAGCATACACCATCTTCATCCTCACCTTTGATGAATCCGGTGACCTAATCCATGCCACAAAAACACATGTACAAGTATAGTTGTTTAGTGTTCAACAAAGTGCCAAAAGAAATGAAAAAAAATTACTTGAACAGATATTGCAAAATTTCCCTAGAAAAATATTCACGTTAGAGTCATCGGAAAGAATATACTTGGCGCTCGTTTAGTACCTAAGATTGAATTGGATAATCCACTTGTTTTTTAAGGTACTTTTAAGCGAGAAATGAAGAAATTTGGTCAAGTTAAAGGTAAAAGATGAATTACTCTCGATAAAAACATATTCTTTTTGATCCCACAAATGTTCGCACAAAATGGTAGAATATAAGCACCTTATAACTGATCCCCTCTAATCCCTCCCAACACGGAAAATCATTCACATCTACCTTCATTCTTACTTCAAACATACCATGAATTTTATATCACTCATTCAACCAATCCAATCCAATCTTAGTCACTAAATGTGCCCTTATTATTAAGCTATATAACGCACATTGGTAATTTGAAGTCAAGAGTGGTTGAATGAGTCATCCTTCAAAATACAACCTATTAGTAGTTGCATACAACTTTGTGTCTATAAGAGAGATTGATAGCCATAATTGTATACAACTGGTTGTATGTATGGAAAAATTACTCTTTACAAAAATGTGAGACTTGGCATGTTTATTCTCATTTGTTTTTCATAGGTGGCCTCATGCAAGTTATGCAACTAAGAAAGATAGTTAAGCATAGGCATAGCATATATGACCATGGCATGTTTATTTTCAAGTTGATTTCTAAAAGAATATGAGGATGTGTAATGTTTGTGTGCAATTACTTACCATGCAATGAAGAAAATCTTGCTTTTCTGGCAGTTCTCTTCGGTTGTGAAATCGAAATCATAGACAGCATATCGACACTCATCAGCAGGAAAACTGGAGGTGAAATCATCATAGCTCTCATTAGGTTTCCCGAGCTTATCAACCACAATTTGTTGTTGCTCAATCTTGAACAGAATGAAGCGATAGCTCCTCTTTGCTTTTAGCTCCTTGAACCTCAGTTTGCAGTCATCGTGCACAGCCATTCCAGAAGCTGCATTGGCCTGCAGGATCCCATGCCATAATATATAAAAGCTATATCATTAGTTCCAACCTCTAGTTAATTGGTGCATTATTATGCACTTATTGATCATAAAATTATTACTCCATATAGATCTGTTTAAGAAATTTGTTTTCCCTATTTTGTTTGTATAAGTGATTTCTAAGAGCAAAGCATCACACAAAAAACGTTTTGTCGGATGTTAACATGGTGAATGTTCTCTTATTTGTTTGCACGTGTGATTCAGATTGCGAATGTGACATGTTATATGTTATCATAAACCAATCTGGATCAAAATGAAGAAACAAACAAATTGGAGGGTAGCATGAAAAATTAAGCATCATCGTTACACAGCTCAATACAAACATAATGCCTTTGGTTGAACTAATAAGAAATAAATCATCATATTTGACCCTACGATATTTATAAATCATCATAAATTGTGGAAACAAAAACAACAGAGAAGAGGATGCATACCATTTTGTCTCCAATGAGAAAGGGCTTCTGAAATGTGAAAAAAAGAGAGAAGGGAATTGGGGGCCTAAGAGAATGGAAGTGGGGGCAAGAAGCACAATGAGAGCCTATGGGGGCAAAAAAAGAGAAAATGGATCCTTGTTTTTGGGAGGTATGAGAGGTGGAGAAGTTGGAAATTAGGAGGCTAAGATAATGGAGGAGGAGAGAGTTTGGAGGAGAAAATTTGCTTCTTCTGCCGATTGTGTCCACAAGTCACTTTAGTCCTTCCATTCCACGTATTGTAACCTCAATTTGTTATGGCTTTTTGGGATAAATTCTATTGAATTTTCCTGTTTTAGGTCTAAAATGTTGTTTGATAATCAGGAAAGTTCTAAAGTGTTGAAATAACCTAAGTTTTGGATTTAATCCGACGATTTGTAATCTTAACAACTTAGTTGACTGATCATACGATCCATTTTATTTCCAAGACCCCTTCTTATGACTATGGTTATTGGCTTATAATTTTAAAAAAGACGTGGTAGAAATACTTGGTTTAGATAGATGCTGTTGTAGGAGGGTATGTAAGTGATGGTAGTTGAATTTTATTTGGTTTTATGGTAAGTGATAATTAAAAATTCATAATATTTCTCTTTTCAATGTTGTAAACTAACAGGGTACAAACTTTGTAATTATTAATTTATGCGCTTAATTTACATTGAATTTTCATTGCTAAAACAAAAAGTAATTTCGTAAGAAATTACAGCTGTTGCTGCTTAGAGAGATTTTCCCAGTACTTATCTTCCCACTGTTGCACTTGTGTAATTGAATTAATATTCCTCCTGTATAACTTTGCAAGAGCTCGGGGTTCATAGGGAGGAGGCATGGTGCAAGGGTCTGTTGCTGATGGACTCTTAACCAATGATTCAGTCATAGACTTCTTCGGTGACTCATTTGCAGGACAAGCCATACTCTCCGAGCACAAATGTGTAGCGTCTTTGGGTATTCGTGGCTCAAATCTTAAGAGTTTAGCATATTCATTTAACAGATGAAACATGTAGTCATACACATAGTCCATCTTTAGCTCCACCTGAATGAAGTCGCTTGCTGCTTTTCCAATTGCTTGTGCCTGTTCCAAAATCCGTAAGTAACAGAAACCGTAGAGTATAAACTTCCAGAGTAATGCTAGAGGGATCACATTATTGACCGCACCTCTATAAATGTGGCACAAATAGCTCTGCTCGGAGTTTAAAAAGGACAATACCATAAATTACGAACAAAATAGAAAGTTAATTGAAAGAGGAGTCACCTTTTGTTTGTGGTTGTTGCCCCAATCCACAGCAAACTTTATGGATCTACATTTGTTTTCATGCCTTATAGGCCAGTAATGGTGCACTGGTTGCAGACCTCTTGTGAAGAAATCATAGTACTTCGGTTTTACTAGCAATGTTACTGAATCACAAGCTAGAATGTACTTCTCGCTCACAGACCATGCATAACCCTCAATATAGATCTTGTACCTACATAAATCATGATAAAATGGAATGACGATTAAAGTGAAATTTAATTACCAAACAGGAGAATTTTATTTATATGTCTACAAGAAATACCTGTGTGTACATTGGTCTGCTACATTTGATTGCTTGAAGCCTTGTTGAGATTCAAGAATCCAATCCTGAAATTATACCTAATTAGTTTGTAGATTTATTGGCTAATTGGGTTTTCAATCAAAAGTTAAATGTTGTTGATAACATATGCCATTTGTTTAAACGAAATTAGTTTTTATTTTTAATGGTACCTGGATGAATAGGCGAGCATTCCAATCTTGTGTCTCTGAGACATTGCATTTGAGTAAGTCTTTCCTCGTATCAGCAACAAAGGGGTTTCCTTTCCAGTATGCATAAGGTTCTCTATCCATCCATTTGATCCTTTCATTGCCTTTCTTGACATCTTTCAACAAACCTTCCCATGGTTTTATGTTTATCTCATTCCTTCAAAAATTCATGCTGGCTATGAGTTATGAGTAAAAATACTTTAAAACAAAATTGTAACATTCTCTTGCCAGATATATAATATGTACGTTGTTAGACTAAGAATTTGTATGAATTTGGACCGACTGTTTGACATGACATTGTCCAAGAGAAGTTTCCCAACACTCAAACATAGCTAGAATAGTTACGTTGATGAATGATTAATTTAGTTTGGTTTTAGTCTTAATTTGAGTGGTCCTTAGAGGTTTGGTGCCCTATCATTTTCATGCTAGAAACTAAACAAAAAAGTTAAGCCAAATTCCAAAATTTCAAACTTACCAACCCCAGAAGGACCAATCAGGGAACACAATGTCCTTAGTCCATCTATCACCACAATACCGGAACAGTGGCGGTACCCGAGTCGAGTTCAGTCCCTGGTAGTCCCTTGATCGGATGACCGGCTGGTCATCACAGTCAAACATGAACTCCAAGTCAGGTAGTCTGCCAGGATACCTCCTAAGAAGCTGCAAAATGCCCCATATGGTAAAAACATCCCTTGTTTGTATGGACTGCTTGTATTTCTCAACATAAACCTTGCCCTTCACAATCACGAGCCTAAAATTTGCTGTCTTCTTTGCATTCTCCACCATCTCCCTTGTGATTCCTGTGCGTTTCCATGGCATGAGATCCTGGTGGATGAACCGAAAATAGTCCGGGCACAAAGGGTTTGGCGACGGGTCAAGTTCATCAGTATTGCTAAAGGTTGTAGGGTAGTTTGCTGGGCAGGTCTGAGTTTGGTTAGCATTGCTGCTAATGGAACAGTTGAGTGGGAATTCAACTGGTTTAGGGGTTTTTTTAAACTTGTTGGAGATTACTATGGTTTGGTTTGTAGAACTACCAATCTGAAAATTGGACTGCATCATACAAAAACATGAAAATAAAATTTCAAACAATTAAATTGGACTGCATCACACAAAAACATGAAAATAATATTTCAAAACATGCATAGGCCGTTTAGGTAAAATTACTAAAACTATATCAAGTGAGTAAGGCTTACAGTTTGAACCCAAAAGGAAGATAGAATGGCTGAAGCAATGATGAAGAGCCCCACGAAGAGAATAGTATTGGTTGCAACAGCAGCTGGTGCAGATCCCTTTAAACTTGTTCCCTGAAACTTGAAAGGTCTGGCAAAACGATATGCACGCAACATTGGAACTAATAATAATTTTGTTGAGCTAAAGTGGACTTTGGAGTTCTACAAGTCTAGAGCTTTAGTACTCCTTTGGATTTTTATATTTTTATATTTTTAATTTTTTCCTTCTAGTTGTGTACCGCACCAGAAAGCCCTCTCGCGTAATAACTCAATGGTGGTGATTTATATGCGGTGCTTCTTCAACTGGTAACTGTGTAGATATCAAGTTGACGGGAAGAATTAATTAAAAACTAATGGAAAATTATGAGATGATGGAAGAAGCACTTAGAAAAGTCAAGTAATTATCACTCGGGGATAGGGTTCTCTCCTGATTTTTTTTGTGAGATCTTACCGATCTTCGCATCTTATTTATTTATCGTATGTGGCTAATTTTTGTTAGAAACTGTTTGTGCTTAATTTTAAAGAAAAAATTTAAAATAATTTTTTATGATACGAAATAAAATAAACGGATAGGATGTGAACAAAGAGAATACGAATGGAATCCAAATCTGTCGGTCGGGTTTATTTATTTGTTTATTAGCGGTGGAGCCAAAACACATTTATGGAGTTATTACGTGGTTGGCACGTTGCCTTGCACTGTAATTAAAACCAGTAATATACACAAATTAAGACTTTTAGGAATACAAGGATATAGTAAAATATATAGGAAAACTAATGAAATGAGCTTGAAAACTTTGAGTTTTAACGAAAATGACAAAAATGTGTTGTAAGTAAATAGTACAAGAAGTGACTTTTTAGAGTAAAAATGTTCTTAATGTTAAAAGTGAACGGTACCAAAAGTGTTTGGTTAAGACTCCCCAAATATATACGAAGGCTTAAGAATGCAAGGATCTTTAATTGCATGTTTCCACCGTATGTGTATTGTTTATGTTTAAGAGCTGCAAGTAATTGTGACACTATAGTTGCGTAATTGTAAATATCTTATAGTTTGTCAAAAAATATGTTATCTGTGTCTTTTTTTAAATTAAAAAACTTCTTATTAATCCCAAAACATGGCAAGAAATGGAGGATCCTGAACAGCAAAGGCCAAAGGGCAATACAAAGAACAAAGCGGACAGCTCACAAAAAAGATCAAAACAAGAGAAGCAACAATAATTAAAGAGAAGGGGGACCAACAATAATTTGAAGGCTCAAAACAAGAGAAGCAGTGACATAAAGATCAAAATGTTGCTTTCTCGTAGGTAAAAGGTGTAACGGAAGAGACCGACCATGTGAGAGCAAGAATAACACCACGACTATTGGAGGTCAGAGTAAGATTATTTAACTTCTTTTTACGGATTAAATTATATTAACGAATACGTTTTAATACGAACACATTTTAACAGTTAGATTGATGAGGTCGATCTCGATTAACATTTTCAAAAGAGACTATAGAGTTTAGATTTATGAGTTACCGTTGAATTTGTTCGTATTGATCAATACAAAGTTACTATAGACATAGTCTCTTATTACTATTTGCTTGAAGGATTTTGTGAGCAAAGGATCCAACACCAGCAACGACTCTAACTGGGCCAGAATTATGTTCATATAGTAATGATGCTTACATGAAAATATATGTTCAACCTCTTTTCTCTCTCTCTCTCTCTCTCTCTCTCTCTCTCTCTCTCTCTCTTTATTTATTTATTTATTTATTGATTCAATGAGCCTCCAAATGCAATCGTTGACCTCCTGTAAGATAGTCGTACATATTGGTAATGTAAGTGCAAGACACATTTTATCTTCTTCCACCGCGAGATGCTCTAGTTGTTGAAACGAATTCCAAACCTGTATTTCACATTGCTCTTCTTGGATTCGATTTTTGGGAATGTTGAATCACAAAATATGGTGATCAGGAGATGCTGAAGTGCCGCTATGAATTTTCCCGACCTCTGAAATGGTGGACTGTAGTAGCTTGGCCACCATCTAGTCCCCTTTAAATATATAAAAATAAAATCTCTAACAAGATTTTTTACGAGGCCATTCAAAATGGAAATGGATCCTTTCCTAAGCAATTTCCACCTAATCCTCCTAATTCGGGATCCGGACCGTTCAAATTTTCATCCAACGGCTACAATTATTATCACTTTAAAGGGGGTCCCTTATTTGTAGCCGTTGGATGAAATTTGAACGGCCCGGATCCCGGATTAGGAGGATTAGGTGGAAATTGCTTAGGAGAGGATCTTGGTCCATTCAAAATCACCATATTTGTACAGAAGATTTGAAGCTTCTTCTTATACTTATTCATTTTCCTCATCAATAAATGTCATACTACTTTAAAAAAATAGAGAAGTTTAAATATTCCAGATTAACCATGATTTCAATAATTTTTGTCCTGCAGTTGACCGTGATTTCAATTTCATTAGTCTCTCAGGATTCTTCCGAAGCCCTAGTGATTTCTATATGGGCATAAGGGTTCGTTTGTTTGCTCTCACTAAACATTATTGGATTAAACTGACTTAGCCAAGATTGCTAGTCCGTGTTTGGTGCGAGCAAAGATTAAGTTTAATAAGACTAAGTGTGACTGTGTGGATTAACAGCTTCACTAAGTCATCCTAGCGAGACCCCTAAAAAACTAGGGGATTGCTACTCCCGTTTCCTTCGTCTGCAACATGCCTCACCAATCTCAGTCGTCCTCAAACGCAGTCACCGACTCGCCAAATCTTGCATTCTCCTTCGTCCTGCAACTTCACCGCATCTTGGTTAACGCCTTAAATCCATGCCCCACCCCTGATTCAGACGATCTGCACCAAAATTTCTGATCCCAAAGTTCTTGTTGAGGCTCTGCCCTCTGAGCTTCACAAATCTGACCAATTTCTGTTCTGTAAGTGGGTTAGGGGATGAAGAATCCCTACCCAAATTAAAATTGAGGATGGCGTTCATTTTACCATATAATAACTCATAATCAGATTTTATTAACTTTGCAACTGGTCAATTTAAAAGACTCCTCAAGTATTTAAATATTATTTAATAGATGAAAACGGAAGAATTTATAATTTCGATACCAACATAATTTTGAATTCATTCAATTTGAATTGGCATTTTCTCCATCATAATTATAATCATAATTATTGTGATGAAACATCCACAATAATTAGCCTCGGGCAGTTTATTTGTGAAACTCTATGCATAGCAAAAAAAGGATCACAACTAAAATCGGGACAAGTTATAATTGTTTAAATTGACTCTGTAGTAATAAGATCGGCGAAGTCCTATTTAGCCACTCCAAGAGCAACTGTTCATGAACATTATGGAGAAATCATTTCCGAAGGAGACACATTCGTTACATTTATAGATCATAGCCCATTTGGGTTATAAGGCATTTTCCAACTGAAGGGTCCAGATGGCCAAAGGGCCTAAAATAGCCCGAAAATGGTCTCCAACCGAGGACCAGGCCAAAGGGCTCGTGGGCCCCACTGGACAAAAAAGGGCCAAAGGGCCAACAACCGGCCCTGGGCTGGGCTAAATTCAAATTGCAACAGTTAGCTGTTGATGTCATGCTGACGTCAACTAGCAGTTATTTTAATTTTTTTTGTTTTAAAGGTTTTTTTTTTTGTTTTGTTTTTTTGTTTGTTTTTTTTTCCAAAAGTTGTTTTAAAAATTGTAATTTTTTTCCCTATAACTTCCTAAACTATTAAACATTACATAACATTAAGTAACATGAAACAACATGAAACAATATTAAACAACATTAAATAACATTAAATAACATTAAACAACATAAAAATTATACACATAAAAATAAAACATTTAACAACATTAAACTTAAACAACATTTTAAAAAACATTTAACAACATAAAACTTAAACACCTTGTGACAGGCCGTCCCGAAATTTATTATATTTTATTTCCGATGACGTGGAAATGACATGTTTGCCCTTGAGCGTTGGGTTGTATTTGTGTAAATGGGCTAAGAAACGTGGTCCAATCATATTGCTTTCAACAAGTTTGGACCATTCACTTTAATTCCTTTTCTAATTTGGACCCAATTAGAAGTTAGGGTTTGCTTTAGATTAAATTTTTTTAGCTCTAAGTGTGGTGGCCCAATTAAAGCCTATTTCTTCCTTGTTTTGGCCTATCCCGTGAGGACCACACACACCCATACGTGCACACACACGCAGACATCATCTCTCTCGATCGATTTTTCCATGTCCGTACAACTGTACGGACAATTCCCAAACCTCACTTCCATCCACAGATCGAACGTTTAGGGACTGCTTTTGAGTTCATTGCGAGCCTACGATCACAACCATATCTTTGTTTAGACGTGAGGCCTTCGAAAACACGAGAACCAGAGAGCTTCGACGAGGGCACTGTTGCTCCGTCGTGATCGTACATTTTTCACGGAGTTTTGAGGTTCGAGAAGGTTCTAAAACTACTTCACGAAGCTTAAGGAGCAATTTTGGGGAGTTTTGGACGTCGGGACACTCGAGTTGGTCGAGTTGCAGGTTTGGCCGGATTATCGAAGGTTTTTTCGGCCATTTTTCGTGAGTTTTAAGGCTTAAAAGTGGTAAGAAAGTGTTCTTCTCGTCTCTAGCTTCATTTTGGTACAAATTTCAAGAAATTTGGTTGAAAAATGAGTGAGATATTAAGTTTTGAAAATTTTCCAGAAACTGGCGATACAGACTGCTGCAGTTAACAACGTTAGGTATATTTAATGGCATATTCTAGTTATTTAACGGAATATTCCCTAACGCTGTTAGGGATTCTGTCAGTGTGCTAGGCACGTGCCTGCGAGTGGGCGGCGCGTGTGGCCCTGCCTTGGCCCTAGATTTTTTAAAAAAAAATATGGGGATGTTCGTGGGGTTGAGTAGGCCACGATGGTATATTCAAATACCCCAATTGAGCAACGTATGAGAAGTTATTACCTAGTTTTGGTTATGTGCTTATAAATAACGTTAAAATAGTTGTTTCTCATATAGGTGAGATGTTTCCTGAGGACGAGTACAGTCAAGCAAGACTCGGGGGGTACGATCCCTCCACATATCAGTGAGGAGGCACTTGGTTTTCTATATATGTATATAGGCATTGCGTTTTTCCCAGAAAAGTCATTTAATTGGTTTTATGCTTTGAAATGCCATGCCAAATGTTTTATAAATTAGAATATGCATTTTTTAGTTGCATATATTATGGTTGACGCTGTGGACACTCAGGTAAGTTGCAGGTAAGTGTATGTGATGTGGATAATGAGTTGTTTGTTTATGAGTATAATTAGACGCACTTAAAGCTCATTAACATGCACCTTGGTGTTAGTGCTCCCGCCCGTGGCCAGGGCACAGTCCTTTATGTGATGTTCATCTCCCGCACCATACGCTCACCTTGGATCTAAGTTAGGTGCATAGTCTTGTCGTACAGACCACTATAGGTGGTTCTGACTCATAGGTGACCCGCGATTTATCGCACAGCCTTCACGTGATCGTAGCACTTGAGTGTACTTATTACACCTAGACCTGTCGTACAGACCACATTAGGTGGTTCCAACTCTTGTGCAGGCACACTTGATGTGCTATAGGTTCAGCCGTACAGGCCACCTTATGTGGATTCGGCTGACACTTTATTATTCATCGTATTATTTCATCTGGTTGACTTGATTATTCTTGTGATATCTTGCATGGCATACATGTTGGGATTTTGGATTGTGTAAATGATTGTGAGATATATATATATATATATATATATATATGTATATTCTATTTTCTGGAAAATTATACAAGTTTTACGACGAGGGGTTATAACTTTTGAGAAAAAGAAAATGTTTTTAAAAGCTTTGTTTTCGCCCACTCACACTTTCTGTTTTGCGGCCCTCTAGGTTCTAGGTAGGAGTGCTTGTTGATGGCTTACGAGGAGATGACGGCGGTTCTGACAGTCTGTAATTAATGTAGGACCATTCCTCAGGTATTTTATAATTAGCATTTGTCCTGTTGGACTACACTTAAGCTACCTATGCTCTGATTATGTGTTGTTACGCTTAGATCTTGTCACTTGCACTTATGTGTTCACTTAGTCTAAATTAGTTAATTTGGTTTTTTATTTACACGCATTTTTATTCTCTTATTACTTCCGCACTGCGCACATGGCTACGTCACCCTTACGTGACGACCAGCAGGCCTTGATTTAGGTCGAGGGTGTGTCAGTTTGGTATCAGAGCCTAGGTTTGGCAGTCCTGCATATTTTGTGAGTATTCTAATTATTTTAGTGTCTTCTATCAGAACCATGCCGCCTCGTAGAGAGCCACGTACTTTAGCTGAGTCTAGTTTCCCCGATATTGGTCAGTTAGGGGAAGCTATTGCTAATGCTATTCAGACTTCACTTCGCCCTCCTCAGAGGACTCCCCTGGAGACTGTGTATAATTTGAAGTTGAATAATTTTGTGGGTAATGAGGGACACGAGGGAGCTGAGCGTTGGCTCAATCATCCTGAGAAAACTTTTCGATTAATGCAGAGGCAGAGAAATCTCCCCGATGATAGGTGGGTTGAGACTACCACTTGGTTTTTAGGTGAAGAACCTGCATCTTGGTGGAGACAGGAGTCTTATCAGTTGTCACCTGTGGAAGCTGCTAATTGGGAAGTTTTTAAGCAATTATTTCTGAAAAGATTCATTCATCCAGAATATATAGATCGTAAAAAGAAAGAATTCACGCATTTGAAGCAAGGGAAGATGTCGGCTAATGAGTACTACAGGAGGTTCACTGATTTGTCTCGTTACTGCCCTGAGATTGTTGCTAATCCTGTAGAGATGCTTCGCCATTTTAGATTAGGTACTAGAAAGAAGTGGCGTTCTATGGCGACCACGACTCTCTGTGCTACTTACCAGGAGTTTTATGAGATTCTTCTTCGAGTCGAGGATTTTGAGAATATGCCCAGTGACAGTGAGGAAGAAGAAGAAAAAGATGGTAACCATAGAAAAAATAATAAAGATAAGGGGCAGTCTTCACAGAGACATCGCAAGACCCAGAGTTTTAAAAGGAGTGGTACCAGTTCTAGTTCTTCTAGTGGGGGCTTTAGTGCTACTGGACAGAGGAGAAGTGGTAGATTTTCTAGAGGTCCTTGCTTTCAGAGACCGAGGGAATCTGGTAGTACAGGTGCTCGTCTGTGCCGTAGATGCAATAATCAGCATTTTGGGGAATGTAGGCGAGGTAGTAGTGGATGCTTCACTTGTGGTCAGATGGGACATAGAGCTATACAGTGCCCTTAGAATCAGCAGAGGCCCCAACCACCTTCTCTACCACCGCCGGTTCCTATTCAGCAGGTTCCAGGACCTAGTGGTTATACTCAGACAGGTCGTGGGGGTGCTTATCACTATCAGGGTGATATAGCTCCATATTTTGGGGGACAATATCAATACCCACATGACCCGTATCAGTAGAGTGATTATGCTCAGAACCTAGGAGGCTATGCACCATATCAGCTATATTCGGCTGGTGGATCTTAGTGGTATCCCAGAGGACAGTCCCAGAATTTGGAGGTTGCTTCCAGTCGAGGTACGCATGGATGTGGAAATTAGGCTGGTAGAGGTCGTGGTGGACGACAGCAGGCTCAGGGTCGTATCCACAATATTACCTTGCAGGATGCTCAGAATAATCCTGACTTGATCATGGGTACATTAAATATTCTTGGTCATTATGCTAGAGTATTAATTGATTGTGGTGCTACACATTCTGTTATTTCTCATACGTTTGCTCAGACGATACAACTTCATCCTACACCTCTTGGGTATGAGTTAGAGTTTTCAATGCCTAGAGGGGAGATATGTTGTGTTAGCTGGGTATATCCCGGATGTCCCGTGTTAGTGGAGGATGTAGTTATGCCAGCTAACCTTGTTCCGTTAGATATTGTTGATTTTGATGTTATTCTGGGCGCAGATTGGTTACATTATAATTGTACCAATATACATTGCTACGAGAAGATGGTCACATTCCATCGCCCAGGGTTACCTGAGGTTACATTTGTGGGAGAGCGTAGTGGAGTGAGGCACGGCGTTATTTCTGTTGTGAGGGCTAAAAGGTTGTCAAGTAAAGGTTGCCATGGATATTTGGTTCATGTGGTGTTGAATGATAATGCTCCTAGCAGTGTGGAGGATGTACGAGTAGTCAGGCATTTTCCTAACGTATTCCCTGATGATTTACCTGGACTACCGCCAGACCGAGATGTGGAGTTCACTATTGATTTACTTCCAGGTACAAATCTTATATCTTTAACTCCTTATCGAATGGCTCCTACTGAATTAAGAGAATTAAAAATTCAGTTACAGGAATTGGTTGATAAAGGTTTTATTCAGCCTAGTACTTCACCCTGGGAAGCTTCAGTTTTATTTGTACGAAAGAAAGACGGGACCTTGAGGCTATGTATTGACTATCGGCAGTTGAATTGAGTAACAATTAAAAACCGTTATCCGTTGCCACGCATAGATGATTTATTTGATCAACTTCGAGGCGCCTGTGTATTTTCTAAGATAGATTTGAGGTCTGGTTATTATCAATTGAAGATTAAAAGTGAAGATGTTCCTAAGACTATATGGTCATTATGAGTTTCTTGTGATACCATTCGGGTTAACTAATGCGCCTGCTGCTTTTATGGACTTGATGAATCGAGTATTCCAGCCATATCTAGACAAGTTTGTTATTGTCTTTATTGATGATATTCTGGTGTACTCTAAGTCTAAAGCAGAGCGTATTCGACATCTCACTTTGGTGTTGAAGAAATTGAGGGAACATCAATTCTATGCTAAGTTTAGCAAATGCCAGTTTTGGTTAGATCAAGTGGCATTTTTGGGACATGTTATATCAGCTCAAGGTATTCAGGTGGACCCTCAGAAGGTAGCAGCTGTGGAGAATTGGGAACAGCTACGAACCGTCACCGAGGTACGAAGTTTCCTTGGCCTAGCAGGTTATTATAGACGGTTTGTTAAAGATTTTTCAGTTATAGCATTACCACTGATGAGGTTGACGAGGAAGGATGTTAAATTTGAGTGGGATGATAATTGTGAACAAAGTTTTCAGCAGCTTAAGTATTGTCTCACTCACGCGCCTGTTTTGGCACTTCCAGACGATAATGGTATTTTTGAGATTTATAGTGATGCTTCCTTGAATGGTTTAGGATGTGTGTTGATGCAACATGGTAGGGTGATTGCTTTTGCTTCGCAACAGTTGAAGCCTCATGAGATGAATTACCCTACTCATGACCTTGAGTTAGCAGCTATTGTTTTTGCTTTGAAGATTTGGAGGCATTATCTTTATGGAGAAAAATGTAAGATTTTCACGGATCATTAAAGCCTTCAGTATCTTTTCACCCAGAGAGATCTTAACCTTCGACAATGAAGGTGGATAAAATTGCTGAGTGACTATGATTGCACGATTAAGTATCACCCTGGTCGTGCAAATGTGGTGGCAGATGCACTTAGTAAGAAATCTCAAGGCCGAATTAATGCTTTATACGCTAGTCGTATTCCTCTTATTATAGATTTGAGAGCCACTGGAGTGAAGTTGGGGGTGGAAGATAAAGAAGAAGCTTTACTTGCCAGTTTCCAGGTTAGATCAATTTTGATTGATCGTGTGCTCGAGGCTCAGATGAATGATGAGGAAATTCAAGAATTAATTCAGGCAAGGAATCGAGGGAAAAAGAAAGACCTCAGTATTCGGGAGTCCAATGGTATGCTTATGCAGGAGAAAAGAATGTACGTGCCGAATAATGCAGAGTTAAAGAAAGAAATTCTTGATGAGACGCACGTATCGGCTTACGCGATGCATCCCGGGAGTACTAAAATGTATCATACCATTAGACCATTTTATTATTGGCCTGGTATGAAAAGAGAAATTGCAGAATATATTAGTAGATGTGCCATTTGCCAGCAAGTCAAAGCAGAAAGGAAGAAGCCATTTGGGTTGATGCAACTACTTCCCGTTCCACAGTGGAAAAGGGAAGATATTACCATGGATTTTGTGTATAAGCTTCCACGTACGCAGAATGGTCATGATGGTATTTGGGTGATAGTAGATCGGCTTACTAAATCAACACACTTTATTCCAGTACGGGAGAAATATTCTTTAACACGATTAGCTGAGTTATTCATATCAAAGATTGTTAAGTATCATGGGGTTCGAGTTAGTATTATTTTAGATCGGGATCCTAGGTTTACTTCTAAGTTCTGGGTGGCGTTTCAGGAGGCTCTTGGTTCGAGATTACATGTCACTGACAGATTGTATAAAGTTGGTGATTGGGTATTTTTAAAGCTATCACCGTGGAAAGGTGTGGTAAGGTTCGGGAAGAAGGGTAAGCTGAGCCCTAGATATATCGGACCGTACTAGATCACCGAACGAGTCGGTAAAGTTTCTTACAGACTAGAGTTGCCTCCAGAATTATCTAAGGTGCACGATGTTTTTCATGTTTTTATGCTTCGCCATTATGTCTCAGATCCATCACATGTGATGTCTCCTCAACCGTTGGAAATTAATCTGGATTTGACTTATGACGAGGAGCCAGTGACGATTTTAGATTGGAAAGATAAAGTTTTGAGGAACAAAACTGTGCGCTTAGTGAAAGTTTTATGGAAGAATCACTCAGTGGAGGAAGCCACCTGGGAGACAGAGGATCGTATGAGAGATATGTATCCACGTTTATTTTATGGTTATTAGCAGTTGTTGTATTATTGTATGTAATTTCAGGGACGCAATTTTCTTAAGGGGGTAGGTTGTGACAGTTCGTCCTGAAATTTATTATATTTTATTTCCGATAGCGTGGAAATGACATGTTTGCCCTTGAGCGTTGAGTTGTATTTGTGTAAATGGGAAAAGAAAAATGGTCCAATCATATTGCTTTTAACAAGTTTGGACCAATCACTTAAATTCCTTTTATTTTGACCCAATTAGAAGTTAGGGTTTGTTTTAGATTAATTTTTTTTTAGCTCTAAGTGTGGTGGCCCAATTAAAGCCTATTTCTTCCTTGTTTTGGCCTATCCCGTGATGACCGCACACACCCACACGTGCACACACACGCAGACATCATATATCTCTCTCGATTTTTCCATGTCGTACAATTGTACGGACAACTCCCAAAACTCACTTCCATCCACAGATCAAACGTTTAGGGACTACTTTTGAGTTCCTTGCGAGCCTACGATCACAACCATACCTTTGTTTAGACGTGAGGCCTTCGAAAACACGAGAACCAGAGAGCTCCAACGAGGGCACTGTTGCTCCGTCGTGATCGCAAGTATTTCACGGAGTTTTGAGGCTCGAGAAGGTCCTAAAACTACTTCACGAAGCTTAAGGAGCAATTTTGGGAAGTTTTGGACGTCAGGACACTCGAGTTCGTCGAGTTGCAGGTTTGGCCGGATTATCGAAGGTTTTTCCGACCATTTTCCGTGAGTTTTAAGGCTTAAAAGTGGTAAGAAAGTGTTCTTCTCGTCTCTAGCTTCATTTTGGTACAAATTTAAAGAAATTTGGTTGAAAAATGAGTGCGATATTAAGTTTTGAAATTTTTTCTAGAAACCGGCAATACACACGGCGGCTGGCGCCGGAATCCGGTGACTCGCCGGAGAAGAAGGAGAACGGAATATGCTAACAGCAGTTAACGGCATTAGGTATATTTAACGGCATATTCTAGTTATTTAACGGAATATTCCCTAACGCCGTTAGGGATTCTGTCAGTGTGCCAGCAACGTGCCTGCGCGTGGGTCCCTAGAAATTTTTTCTAAAAATATGGGGATGTTCGTGGGGTTGAGTAGGCTACGATGGTATATTCAAATACCCCAATTGAGCAACGTATGAGAAGTTATTACCTAGTTTTGGTTATTTGCTTATAAATAACGTTAAAATAGTTATTTCGCATACAGG
Source organism: Cotoneaster glaucophyllus (assembly GCA_036320875.1). Classification (NCBI taxonomy): domain Eukaryota; kingdom Viridiplantae; phylum Streptophyta; class Magnoliopsida; order Rosales; family Rosaceae; genus Cotoneaster; species Cotoneaster glaucophyllus. The sequence goes on from CM070060.1 coordinate 16,749,319, forward strand.
TGAGACGTTTCCTGAAAACGAGCGCAGTCAAGCATGACTCGGGGGCTACCATCCCTCCACATATCAGTGAGTGGGCACTTGGTTTCTATAGATGTATATATGCATTGTGTTTTTCCCAGAAAAGTCATTTAATTTGTTTTATGCTTTGAAATTCCATGCCAAATGTTTTATAAATTAGAATATGCATTTATTAGTTGCATATATTATGGTTGACGCTGTGGATGCTCAGGTAAGTTGCAGGTAAGTGTAAGTGATGTGGATAATTACTTGTTTGTTTATGAGTATAATTAGACACACTTAAAGCTCATTAACCTGCACCTCGGTGTTAGTGCTCCCGCCCGTGGCCAGGGCACAGTCCTTCACATGATTTTCACCTCCTGCACCATACGGTCACCTTGGATCCAAGTTAGGTGCATAGTCCTGTCGTACATACCACTATAGGTGGTTCCGACTCGTAGGTGACCCGCGATTTATCTCATAGCCTTCACGTGATCGTAGCACTTGAGTGTACTTATTACACCTAGCCCTGTCGTACAGACCACATTAGGTGGTTCCGACACTTGTGCAGACACACTTGATGAGCTATAGGTTCACCCGTACATGCCACCCTATGTGGATCCGGCTGACACTTTATTATTCATCGTATTATTTCATCTGGTTGACTTGATTATTCTTGTGATATCTTGCATGGCATACATGTTGGGATTTTGGATTGTGTAAATGATTGTGAGATATATATATATGTATATTCTATTTTCTGGAAAATTATACAGGTTTTACGGCGAGGGGTTATAACTTTTGAGAAAATGGAAATGTTTTTAAAAGCTTTGTTTTCGCCCACTTACACTTTCTGTTTTGCGCTCCTCCAGGTTCTAGGTAGAAGTGCTTGTTGGTGGCTTACGAGGAGACGACGGCGGTTCTGATAGTCTGTAATTAATGTAGGACCATTTCTCTGGTATTGTATAATTAGCATTTGTCCTGCTGGACTGCACTTCGGCTACCTATGCTCTGATTATGTGTTGTCACACTTAGATCTTGTCACTTGCACTTATGTGTTCGCTTAGTCTAAATTAGTTAATTTGGTTTTTTATTTACTCGCATTTTTATTCTCTTATTACTTCCGCATTGCGCACATGGCTACGTCACCCTCACGTGATGGCCAGCACGCCTTGATTTAGGTCGGGGTGTGTCAGTTAAATTGTCACATCCCGACCCGGGCTCCACCACAACCCGGGCTCGACTCCGCCGTAGCACGATATTGTTCGCTTTGGGCCCCGACCACCGACCACGGCCTCACGGTTTTGTTTCTGGGAACTCACCTGAGAACTTCCCAGTGGGTCACCCATCATGGGATTGCTCTCGAGCGAACTCGCTTAACTTCAGAGTTCCTACGAAACCCGTAGCTAGTGAGCTCCCAAAAGGCCTCGTGCTAGGTAGGGATGAGAATATACATATAAGGCTTACAGGATCCACACCCCTGGGCGATGTGGGATCTTGCAATCCACCCCCTTTAGGGGCCCGACGTCCTCGTCGGCACACTTTCGGCCAGAGATTGGCTCTGATACCAAAGTGTCACATCCCGACTCGGGCTCCACCACAGCCCTGGCTCGACTCCGCCATAGCACGATATTGTCCACTTTGGACCCCGACCACGCACTCAAGGTTTTGTTTCTGGGAACTCACCCGAGAACTTCCTAGTGGGTCACCCATCATGGGATTGCTCTCGAGCGAACTTGCTTAACTTCAGAGTTCCTACAGAACCCGAAGCCAATGAGCTCCCAAAAGCCCTCGTGCTAAGTAGAGATGGGAATATACATATAAGGCTTACAGGATCCACACCCATGGGCGATGTGGGATCTTAAACGTCACTTAGCCATTGGTTTTGAATTTTAGTTGTTGTTTTTAAATAATAAATTATGTTTGGCCTTATGGTCTTTTGGCCCTCGGTTGGAGATAGTAAGAAATATGACCCTGCACTGTTCATTAAAATATTAATTTCTTGGAGGGTCAGAGGGCTAAAACGAGCCATCTGGCTAGCCTTCGGTTGGAGATGACCTAAACAAAGCAGATGAAAATGGTCATTCATGGCAGGGGAGAGGGAGAGAGAGAAACATGATGATGTGAGGTTTTTTTTATTTTTATTTTTATTTTTATTATTTTATATTGATTTTAGGTTTAATCTTTTTTTTTTTTTAAAGAAAAAGTACTAAAAAAGGGTACTTTTTTGTGTGGGTATTTTAGTCCGTAGCTAGTATGACACTGTATCAAACACTTCACTACTTTATCCTACTTAATCTAAATCGATCAAGTTCAGTTTAATCTCTGAAACTAATCCAGTCCAAGATAGTACTAGTTATTTGTTTGGCCAACTCAGTACCTATCAAGGCAGTCTGGTTTCTATTTCTTTTATCATACTGTGTAAACGCAAGTATAATTTGAGGATGTTAGAGACCTGACGCAAATCCCCCATGTAAATTGTTTCTGATGTTTATCATAAACAAAACAATAATAAAGATAAAATAAGAAAGTTTCATTCATTTGTTGGTTCAAAATACTTTTAATATAGTCAATAGTTATACCCAAACTAATCTTATCTAACAAACGAGGCCTTTATCTTTTATCCGTACTAATTAGGTCTTAGACCGTGGTGAATCAACCATGCCTAAACTCAGCTCATAGTGTGAAATGAGTCTGTTTTTAGTATTAAGAGGATTTGAGGAACAATTTGGACTTTTTTTTAATTTTCACGTACTAAAATGATTCGCACATTACTAGAATTTTGACTAAAGAACACCCTTTTCATTGGTGTCTATTATAAATAGTGAACACTCACATTGGTGGCAAACCTCAATTGCCACCAAACAGCCACTAAATAGGAGTACATGTCCTATGTAGAAGTCTCTATTGTAACAATAGAGCCCCTTAGTACATTGGTGGCATTTGAAAATAGTGCCACCCTAAATAGTGTCAAACTTGCAAATTGTGTTTTAAAAAAAAGGATTCCTCATGGGGCACCCATATTGGAATACCATTTTTCTTTTTCTTTTTCTTCTTTTTAGTGAAAACAAATTTTAATATCATTGATATAAGAATATAACTACAAATCTGCAACAATCAGCCTCATATACAATCAAATTCCATGAAACAAATTTCAATCAAATCCCAAAAAATAAATTTTCAATCAAATCCCATCAAATGCAATTCCATTTACAATTGTATCATACATAATCAACAATACAAACGGCGCAAAGACACCATTTCTGGAGAAAATACGGACGAAAACAAAAACCTAAAACGCTGATACACTTGACATACAAGAACAAGTAATTACCATATATATCTTGTGAGATAGTAAACCTGAACAGTCTGATCTCTACATTTAGATGAGAAACTGGACCTGTTTCAGGTACATCCCCAACCGTGCTCTGTTTGGGCAATCTAATATTGTGACTCTCTAACTGTGGACAAATTACAAAAGATTATGATGAGTACATAAATTTAATAACGGTGCATAAGTAGGAAAACTGACCAAATATTTCACACAGACCTCAGCTCTTGTAGCATGATTGTCTAGGACTTCATAGTACAACATATCACATTACCTGTATACCTGTATAGAGATCGACAATCATAATGAGCATCAATTCTACATGATACTTATACAAGTGACAGTTAAATAACATTGAGAATCATAATGAGCAGTGAGTCTGATTTGGGTGGGATCTTCTAAACCAATTTTGCTAGCCACCTTCTTCACCACATCATCCTAAGTGTCTAGCTTTGACCTAAAAAAGAAGGAAAAAAACAGTATACCACTAAGTAACACAACAAGGATGGACACTCAACTACGAGGGACAATGGTTCCTGACAGAGTCACTTACAACTCCAAAATAAAATCCTCCTCCTTCGGTTTCTCCAAAGAACGGAAATAAACAATCTATAGAGCACCAAATCATTCAGTATAATTATGTTAAAAAATACCCATGCCAACTCTTATAACCAAGTAAAAGGAAGTGCAATAACCATGTAAACGCTTCCATTGCATGTACCTGGGAAAGCGTACATATGCCAACTCTTATATTCTTGTTTAAATTCGAGTGTCTTGGAATTGGATAAGAAATCCAAAAAAACAGTTAACTCGCAATACCCCTATAGAGGGCGTCAACATTGTCGTTTGTAGTAGCATTGATAGGCGCAACTTCCCATTAGTTGGTATAACCTGCAGTCAAATGTCCAATAAACACTAGTAATGTAAGTCAAATTCTCGTATACTTAAACAATTGTTCAAACTCCAAACAGAAAAAATCACAAACTTAATAATACACAAATATAGACAAAACTAATGAATTACAAATGTATAAAATAGCATTTCCAAAAGATCCAGAGCCAAACAGAAAATTAATAAGGCATTTGCTCTATCACTCAGTAGTAAAAAACATAGAAAAACCCAAATGAAATGGAGACAACAAAGCGTACCCACTAAGGAACGCCGAGAGGGGAGGTGGTGATGTAAGAGAGAATCGATCCCAAAACTTAAAAGTTTTTATTTTAGAAGAGCACCTAAACTGGAGGACATCCCACAAGAAGAGGATCATTAGGATCATTTTTACCTCTTGGGTCGAGGTCAATTCCGGCAGGCTTGGCCGGAAAGCCCCCGGTCATCGTTTCTTAGATCTGAAATTACAGAAATTCGGTTACAAATTTGTAGAAATTAACTTGGGTGTTGGAAAGAGGACGGGAAGAGGGTTCTGGAGGTGTATAATTTGCCGGTCATTGGAGATTGGCGAACAGCGGCACTGTTGCGTGAAAGAGAAGAGGGAGAGAGGATACAGGAGGGAGGAGGGAGGAGGGAGGAGGGAGAGAATGAAAAGAAGAGAGGAGTTCAACGTTTATGAAGGGGAAAGAGAGGATTAATAGCTTTTTTTTCTTTACTTTAGTTTTTATATTTTTTAAGGGAAGTGTTATTGACACTTCAAAAATCTCATTCTACACTCCTCATAAGTGCTAATAATAATTCCCTTTTTTAAACTGTGTTTTACCAAAGGGGTTTCACTAGCAGCGTCATCGGTGGGTCTGAGTTTAAAAGATACCAATCTCAGATTTAAAGACAACAAAAATGAAAGGACACCAATCTTAAATTTAAAACCACCAATAGAGTGGCATCAAATTAAATGGACACCAAAAAAAGCTAGGAGTGCTATCTTTCTACCTGTAGACTCCAATTGCAAATGGTGTGCAGACATTGGTGTCCTATAGCATGTTTTCTCATAGTGGCACAACAATTTTGTGGATGTAAGATTATTTTAAATATCAATTAGATTAGCCTACTTCCTTTATTAGTTCGAGCATTTGACTTAGTATATTTCCTATTTCCCCATGCATGTCCCTCTATCTCGGCGAGGTGTGATCAGTCCGTTTGCTGTAAGTTATATTATTATATTTCATGTATTGGAAAGCCTAGATCCCCTTCTGCCGGGAAGGATGTGGGGCGTTATCCCTTGTTCACGGTTTGATAAGTGTTCAAGTGCAGGTGCTTAAGTATCTTCGACTATAATATTACTAAATCATAGAGAATTTTTGTAAAAATTCCCAAAGAGAATCTCATAATCCGAAATATTCATTTTTAAGTCATTATTCACAAACCATTCTTGCATAAATTAACTTTAACTGAAAAATTATTTATCAAGTCACAGTTAGATAATGAAACAACTTCTTATTTCAATGAATTTACATGAATGATTTCAATGCTAACTTTAAAAATTATTTGGTTCAGATTAGGATAAATATAGTGGAATGGAAAAGATTAGTGGTTAGAGCATCCTTCATGAGGGGCTCTATATAGGGCTAGAAGAGTGGTGTATATAGTCCAATTTAGAGTTCCGAATAATCTTTGGGGCTCTAGAAAAGAATCTCTCCAAATAAGCGGCTATATACCTTTCGGGCTCTATATGAGGTTCTATATTTATTTATGTAGTAATTTGAATACAAGGTAAATTTATTTTTGTCTGAACTTTTCTTAAGTTAATTTTTGGACTTGTTATCTTAAATATTTTTTACAGACTTTTCAACCTAAAAAAAATTTCAAATTCTAACAAAGTTAGGTTTTATCACTTATGCATTGTTGTAGGTTCTCTTATTTGAATTTCATCGGTTGGTTTGTTTCTATGAAATTAGACAAGATAAGATTTTATTTCATGTCAATCATTGGATTGGATTATCTTCTCTCAGTCCCATTCATTGGGTTTCTTCTCTGATTAGCACATTCTCCGAAATCAAACAAGATAAGATTTCATTTCATAATAACCATTGGATTGGATTATCTTATCACAATTTAGTTATGTTGTTCGTATATGTTTTCGGTTTAGGTCTCTAAACTACCTATGTTAATTCATCACTTTTTTATGAACTTTTCAACCTAAAAAATTAAGCACAAAGCATAACATTTTTTTCTTAATCAATAACACACAAAAATAGCGGTTGTTTGTTTATGTTTTCTTAATCAAACAAACGGTTGAAAATAAACCTTTAAAATCGTAAACGGTTGAAAAATAAATCCTTAAAATCATGTTTTAGAATTAAAAATGAGGTTTGTAGCAACCTGTCCCTAATTTTATGTTTTTACTAATTTTAAAAGAGTGAATTGACGAAAATGTCCTAGTGGCGAGATTGTTGACTTTCGTTAACCGTCATTTTGTGATGCGTATGGCTATTATTTTACCATATTCTCGAAGTACTCGACGATATGAACTCGTAGGCACAAGTGGAATTGAAATCGGAGTTACGATGGAAGCTTTACGGAACTACGTATCCGAAAAATACTTTTCTAAAAATTACTATTTATTATTTTATATTTTTCTCATAATTATTATATTATTATTTTAATAATATTATATTATTATACTATAATTTTAATATTATTTATGGGATGTTTTTGTTGTAGGCATAATTTATTGAAACAATTATGGAGGCCAAAAGAGAGAGAGGGTGCGGCAAGATTGAGAGAGAAGAGAGAGATGTGTAATTGTGGGTGTGTGTTATCTCACCTCATTGTGCCTTTATTTATAGTAGTAGAAAGGGTTAATTACTTACCCTTTAGGATTACAACATTTAATAGGTAATCTACTCCTAATAGGAATATAAGATACATTCCCATATTTACTAGGATTTACACAATCACATTCCTATTCCAATATGACTGCAACACTCCCCCTTGAGTGTGTAAATACTCAAGTAAATGGCACATCAGGTCTTCAGTGATGAAGCAGGTATAGTTGATGAAGTCATCGGCACAACGGGTGATCGCGAGTCTCAAATTTACTTTGAAGTATGCATGTGTAAAAACTCACAAAAACCTCGCTATGGTAAAACCCAAGATATGGGGAAAAACCCATAGACTAAGGGAAAAGTAAGAAAATATGCATAATATCTTAAACAAACGTCAAACTGGACGAGTGTAGTGAACTCAACGGAGTATGATCATCCCAGGATGGGTGCCTCATTAAAACCTCGTTAGGTAGCAAAAACCCAGTGGGAAAAATGCTCCTAATCGTAGGAAAAAGAGTACATTAAGATCATGTGAGTATGCTTCTGGATACTCCCCCTGAGTTAGACATAACTTCTAAATAAGAGAACTACAAGCGATTCAATTCAGATAATTTGCGCATACTGAGTTGGACAAACTTCTGGAAGGTTGACTTCGGCAGTGACGTCGTGTAGAGGTCGGCAAGGTTGTCTGGGATCGGCTTGCATGACTTCAAATCTCCTGATGCTTTGCTGATGTAGATGTAGACGCAATATGTCTTGGCGTTGGCTTCGTTGATGTATCATGGCTTGGTCGGGTTGATACATGCGGCATAGTCTTCATGGATCGTCGTTGGGACTCAACGATGGATGAAAACACAACAAGTACTTCGAATATGCTCAACAAGAACTCATAACCATGTCTCACGTGTGGCGTAGTGAAGTGAGGTGAGTCTTGGAACGATTCAAAGATTTCGCAACTAAGGTCATATCGTGGACCTCCAAGATATTGCGATATCCCTAATGGTAAAGACATAACCATTCGGGGATTTTGCCTTGTGCAGGTTTGATAAGTAACCTGCGTCAGCATAACAAACAAGGCAAGCATCATTTCGAGGATCAGGGGGGTTGGATCCGCTCGAGATGCGTTGGGATTTGATTTGCCCAAATTCGTAGTACCTTCAGGGAACGTCTTTAATACCAATTCAATGGTTGCGTGTAGGCGCGGTGCTGCATCTTTACCAAGATCAACAGCAAAGGAGATGTCCTGTCTAAATACAATGAGCTAAGTACAACGAAGCGCAAAGTTGAACTTAGATATGGAATTTCGGATTCCATAGCCTCTTCTAGAGTCTCATTTGCATATAACGTATGGACGATCAAAGGTATACTCAAAGGTGACACATTCAGGGTGTAGTTCGACTGGTAGACCAAAATACCGTCAGACCAATGCTTGAACTTCAAGTCAAGGCATAAACGAGTTTTCCTAAGATCCTTCATCTCAAATTCCATCTTCAGGTGCGAGGCAGTTTTCTCATGCTCTTCCAGAGTCTTAGTGAGATTCGTGTTAGCGACATAAACTGTAACTCTAGCAATTTGGAATAAGACTTCATAGTTTGACACACAAGGGCATTCATTCATATCCCTGACTGATCAAATTATCACGTAGATGGGTATACCACATCCGTCGGATTTTTCAATCCATAAGTGAACGCCTCAAAACGAGTTAAGAGGGTGTTCCGTGGTTCTGGAACTATTTGAGTCAGTCCATGTAATTCTTCAGGAACTTACATGTCAATCTCCGTATCTATATCCCCATGGAGAAATACTAACCACATTTCGTAATGCTGCTATCAATCACAGGACGTTTGAGAGAAACCTTGCGCCTTAAGGCGTGCATCATATCGCACTATTTCATTCATCTCATAACGCTTCCTTTCCCACTTGTAACATAACAGGGTTACCTTGGGCAGTGTAGGAACGACAGGTCCAATACACTCTTTGGTAAGGAATTTGACCTGGATTGTAATTCCACTTGTCCAATCAGTTCTACGTTGTCACTTAATCAACGGAACACAGTTCGATATCGTCGCTTTTCATTTATGTCGGTAGCTACCATATAAGTGAAAACATCATCGATGATAATCTCATTTCAATTCCATTTAGCTCACCCAAACTAGTATACTGGACCAAGAACTTCATGTCTTGGGAGTAATTCGGATTAATCTCATGAGATGGAAATGATTTGAGACAGCGATCGAGTTCAGATTCAATGTTGTGCCGTGTCTTCCTCTTCCAGGGAAGTGAATCCTACGAACCGAATGATCTGTCGTGCTCCAGGCCAAGACAGATTGATTGGCTATCCGCCGGTGTACCGGACCGTCCAACAGGGGCGTCCAAACCGTCCAACAGGGGCGGCACACCCTCCAGGGATGTTGACTCGACGTCTGTTAAGTACGTCTATCCTTACAGGCATGTTTGCAGCTAGTATATGTTCTCGTCACTTTAGCTAGATCAGAGGAATGCGTCTGGAGCAACATTCTGAAATCTAGAATTCATCGCACTTGCTTATCAAACTTGTGCGGTATGGGGATCGAGATGAGACATAGTGGGCAACGTCCATGCAAATTCGCGCCGTTCTACAGGAACGTTGACGTTCTTATCTCTCCCTAACGGCGGGAAGACTGTCTCATTAAAGTGACAACCCGCAAATGAGCGGTAAAGAGATCGCGTGCAAGGGCTCGAAAAGAGCTAGTGTGAAGGAGAATCATGATCGACAAAAGATACACATCCTTCTTTGAGGACCCATGGTGGTACGTTGCGGCGGCGCAACTTGGCACATGGAATGCACACCCAAATGCGTAAATACGAAAATCGTCAGGTTCGTACCCAGTAACCAACTGTAACGTCATATAGGTTGGGTGGCAATGGGCCTCAAGGCGGACCAATCATCACTGCGTACAAGGATTGCATAGCCCTAGACAGAAACCAAAAACTTGGTACATTTACCAAAATTCGGGCGATCATTTAAATTGCGCTTTATGATCACTTAGGCGAGGCTATTTGGGGTGAACATGGGAATTCGATGTTCAATTATAAACCCAAAACGACATGCAATACTTTATCGAAAACTGTCGATGTAAACTCTCCGACATTATCCAGTCTCCCGGACCTTAAGGGATAAGTAGGGTGGTGAGCTCTTAATCGGCCAGAGGGTTTAGCAGTAATGTGTGTGGACAAACATGTGACCAGTTTGTCGATTCATCAACCAAAACCATAAGTCTTTATATGGTCCGCATTTTGGTTGGATTAGTCCACGTATATTCCCTTGAATCCACTGTGAAAAGAGAGTCGTTTCGTATCTTTGCAAGGGATGATTTATAAAATCGAATTTCCCTAATGAGCATGCTTGGCAAAGTGTGCTTGTAGGCACAATATCCTTACTTCGGGTAAGGAGATGCATCGTAGCATCGTTGGTCGACCTAAGTGTCCCAAAAGGTCGTGCCAAAGCAAGTAAACTGCTCAATCACCTAGCCCTAGGCCGGCCACATATGGCGTGTGCCCCAGTTGGGGGACAACCCATTGGCCCCAAATCAAAGCTTCAGGCTCATTTTTGGAGGTGGTGCAAAGATATTTCACTCTATTTTCTTCAGTGGTTTCATTTATGATCATTGTCATCTCGAATATCCTTAAAAACTCAACGTCAGGGAGAATTTAAGGTCCCTTAAATGGTGATTCAGTACCATTCATACAACGAGGAGCGTGCCATTGCTCTTAATCAGGTTGGATAGACCTGAAGTCGTTGTTAGAGATGTGATTTAGGTGTAAAGTTAGTGTGCGTAGTACGCATTCATCCAGACAACTAACTTTCCCACATTCCAACCTAATCACGTGTTTAATTGAATCGGTCACATGTACTAAGAAACATGATTCAATTAACTCATATTCGAGGACAATATCAATAAGATTATCCATAAGTAAAACATACACCAAACTTGAATCCAAGAACATGGAAAAATGTTCACAAAGTAAGCAAAGCTACTAGGTGGATTCGGCCAAAAGGCCATCCATGTCAAAATTTTGCACTTCCAACGATGTTTGGTGGAGCAAAATTAGTCTCACATATTGACTACTAGAATGGTACTCCTTAACAATATTGGTAGGGGCACAAACAGGTGCATAACCAATAATCTATTCCATCGAGACGGAAGTAGATTCTGCAGGGTTAAGGTTCGAGAATACTATCCCTTATTCTTGAAGTTTTAGGTCTTAGGTACCAAGGATCATGCTTCGGGCATGATGCCACACCTTGGCAGGCCCTGATTCTACCATATGTTTGTAAAAACAAACTCAAAATTGGATTATGAGATGGACAGACCCAAACTTGGGTTCAGTAGGCTTTGACCGAACAGGGTCGAGCCATTCGGTAGACTCCAACTGAACTGGGTCCATACCTTTCTCTCATGTTTGTGGTAGTAATCAGATCCGAGAATTTGGTAAACTTCCGCTTTCTACACTGCTGCTTCAAGGGCGAGTTAGAAACATGGAAGGACGAGAAAAGTATTCTCTAGTTAAAGTTCGATCGGATTTATAAACTTCAGAATTGTACTCATTCATGGACATAATCATGGTGTGCTTCGGGCAATTTATTTCATGATTAGACAGTCCGTAGAAGCGAGCCAAAGAGCCATGGAATACTCGTTCGGGAGGTATTTCCATTTGTAATGCTTCGGGCATAAGTCTTCGAATGAAGATCATGGCGGAGGCTTATTCAGCTCTTCCATGCCATTAGTGGCTTCAATGGTTTCTCAGCTTCTTAATAGTCAATGGGAGATTCACGTCTTGTGCCCCACGTTAAGTGGTTTCTATGGGAAACATCCAAATCAGGAAAATCGAACTTGTGACAGTTCAACAATCCACTGATTTGGAGGGAACAAGATTGTGATTGGTGCTATGGGAATGAAAACATCCATATGCATCAACATTCGATGTCTTAAGACATGGTTTTCATGAAAATTGTCGGGTTTTCATGGGTGTATTGTTTTATGAAAACTTCGGGTTTCAAAGGCACTAAATTTGAAACTACAAGTTCAATTTAGTTTATGAACATTTAGTTCATAAAAGAGAGGTTCATGCAAGAAACACAGAATGCAATATACTAACTTAGTGTAGTGGATTTGAGTTGTCTTCGGGAACTCAAGTGTGAGAGCTTCGTTACTACGAAAGTATGTGACGGTTCAAAGTATAAAGAGAAATTATTGAATCGTTAATGTCCAAAAGTGATCTTCAGGTCAAGAATTTTGGATTCATTATCAGATTAATGGACTGCAGGTCACTTTTAATTAATTCAATAAATCGGGCCATACAGGGTCGATTGTAGAAGCAAAATAATATTAGCATAATATTATTGGATCGAAAATAATGCCCCAAAATAAGTTGGGCTTGTGCCGTGGGATGTGGGAAGGCACGGGGTGCCTTAATTGGTCACGGCAGGGCCTAGGAAAGGCCTGGAATCATGGCTGCAGGCCACGGGGGAAGGTGGCTTCCAGCCGAAGCTGGGTTGGGTCCATATGGACCAATGGTTTGCACGGGGGAGCCCAAAACAGTGGGCTGGCGGTTTGGATTGCGGCGCAAAGAGCCCAGCCCAAAGGCTGGCATGTGCGTGCGTGTTTGCATACGTGTGCCCAGCTGAAGGCTGGCGTTTTGTGATGCGGGCCTCTGAGGGCCGTGGGCTGCAGGCCCAGCCAAGAAAAAAAAAACCAAATCAGGCCGAGGCCTGTTTTCTTGTTGGCGCAGGGATGGTGCTGTGCACCCAATCCCGATCCCCTTTGTTTCCTCTTTTTTTTTTCTTTCAATTCCCTTAGGATTTTAGAAAAACCCTAACTTGCTTCTAATTTATTTTTATACTTTGACTCACAAATTCCACATAACAATTTAATTGTGCGATGCATGAAACAAATATATATATGAATTTGTGAATATATATATCGGAAGGAAAATGTAAACATAGGGGGTTCATGCATCATGGGGAATGTTTTCATGCTTCATGGGTCGTTTCAAATATCTTACTTTAGCAGAAAACAACAAAAGCCTTTGAATTTGTAGAAGTTCCTTCGCAGAAAGCCGGAATAGCATCTCCAATGCGTTGTATCACGTTCGACATAGAAAAATTAAATTGAATCAATAGCATGTACCATGTAGATCAATTTAAAAAAAACAATAAATTAATCATGAAAAGAATGATTAAAACGTAATACTCCCCTGATTGAAGAATAAACTCTCTTTAGCGCAGCGTCAAGAGCGTGCTGATAACGTGTTGTAGGCATAATTTACTGAAACAATTATGGAGGCCAAAAGAGAGAGAGGGTGCGGCAAGATTGAGAGAGAAGAGAGAGATGTGTAATTGTGGGTGTGTGTTATCTCACCTCATTGTGCCTTTATTTATAGTAGTAGAAAGGGTTAATTACTTACCCTTTAGGATTACAACATTTAATAGGTAATCTACTCCTAATAGGAATATAAGATACATTCCCATATTTACTAGGATTTACACAATCACATTCCTATTCCAATATGACTGCAACAGTTTTAATATTTTATTATTATTATACTATAATTTTAATATTATTTATGGGCCTACGCATCACAAACTCTCCATCTCCTCTTGCCAAGGGGCAATTCTTCCTCCACAATTTGGGAACTCTCTCTCGCTCTCATCTTTCCTGGTTCTCCCTCTCTCTTAGCTCCCCCCCCTCCCTCGCCTCTTCCGTGACTCTTCCTCCGGCAACAACAAACAACACAACAACGACAATACCAATGCGCCATCGGCACTCCGACAAACTTCTCCACCACCAGCCATCACCATCGACATAGCACTTCCCCTTCCATACGTCGCAAACCCTCGTCACACAATCTCTCCCTCTGTGCCTGTTGCACACGATCACCGGAGTAAAACCCGGCAATTCCTTCCATTTCCTGACTCGATAAGGACTCACAACCTTCCCTATCATTTTAGCTTTCGACGTCTAGCTCGATTTCGAGTTTACACGAGGAGATTGGTGACGATTAGTGCAGGAAATGTCCCTATAACTAAAACCCAGTTTTTCCGGCGAAGTCCACGGAGTTGCAGGGCTTTTTACGGCCGATACCGACCATGGCTCGACGTGATTTTGGTATATAATTCCTCTTCTCTCTCTGAGCTTCAAATCCGTATATTTTGAGTTCAAAATAGTTGTGAAATCGGGCTAATCGGAGTTGTGGAAGCTTTCCGGCCATATTTTTTCCAGAAACTGGTGATCGGACCCGCGACTCGAATCGGGTCGACCTGATTCGTTAAAAGAAAAAAAAAGGCCCAAATTGGTAACCGGCCCAAGCCCAGATCCAACCCAGATCCACGAGACCGACAAGGATCCATTCAGAATTTGAAGGAAATACTCCTTTAGAATATTTCGTTAACTTTAACAGAATATTCGTTCTGAGAATGAAATATTCCGTTAAAATGAACTATTGAACATTAGTTGACCTTTGTGACTTTTTTTTCAAAATTTTCTCGAAAACCCTCATTGGCTAATTTCAACGTCCTGAGTCTGTTTTTGACATCTATTTAGTGAAATTCCAAACTTTTGACGTAGTTGACCGCTAGGGGCAGCTCGATTGACTTTTCATGTTGACCGTTGACTTTCCCATTGACTTTTTACAAAATTTGCCGGAGACTCATCTTAGGGTATTCGACGCTCAAATTCCAAATCCACACTTTAGTTTCCCAAATTTAATCGCTTTAGTTGAATTTTACAAACGAGACCCAATATTATGCTTAGGTGAAATTACTATCGGAGACTCCGACTTTCCTAGCTTGAACGGCTACGACTTTATAAGTATTTGTGAGTGGGTCTTTGCTTTTATGTAGTGTGTGTATATATATATTTGTTAGTTTCCATTTATATATCTCATAAAGAATTTGCTACGGTACGCCTAGATTGGCTTAACGTTTATAAGATTTAGCCTATTGATAGAAATTATGAAATTATGCTAAGTCCTACGGGATGCACAGGTATGCGTATTATTATTGACACCTTAATTATATTTATGGTCGTGAATAGTATTATGGTGACGTGAATTATCAATTTACCGTTGTATGATTTTATTTACGTTATCTGATCATCGTGTGCTACACTGGTGTTAGTACTCGCCCAGGGCAGGGTCAATCTTTCAAGTGTATGTTCACATCGCACCGTACGCTCACTTTGGATCCATTGTAGGGACCAGTCCAGTCATAGATTGCTATAAGCAATTAAGACTCGTATATGATCCGCATAGCGCCAGTCTTTACGTGATTGTAGTACAAGAGCGTAAATCATTATTACACCCAGTCCTATTCATGTCAGAATACCTCTGCATAAACTCGTGTGTCAGCATATGTCGATGAGCACTCGATGTGATATGTTTATTTTTGCGAGATATTGTGATTACTAGAAGTTATATCCTATTTACGAATTTTGTGACGTATTGAATTCTTGAGATATTGCAGGCCACGGTAAGTATTTTCACTCTATACGTAGTATGTATATTTGGAAACTATACTTGTTTTACGACGAGGGGTTATATATTTTTGAATAGGTTTTTTGCAAAGCTTTATTTTTAGGCCCATTCACCTTTATTTTTCACCCCTCCAGGATTTAGTGGCAATGTTCGTGTCAACGAGGATTTTTGACAAATGCTAATATCGGAGACTACCCCGGTGGTATAATTCTTATTCTAATTTTATTGTACTTTACTTATGCTCTGACATCACGTGTGAAATGAGTTCATTCCCGCTCACAAGCACACTCTTACTTTTAGGCACCTTTAGGTTTAAAATTATTCACATTTTCCACATCATTACACTTTGTAGCTTCGGCACCTTTCTAGTGTCGGCTAGCACAGCTCAATTCGGGGTCCAGGTGGACATCTCGAGTCGAGGTGTGTTAGTTTGGTAGCTTTATTTTTAGGCCTACTCACCTGTGTTTTTCACCCATCTAGGATTTAGTGGTAGTGTTCGTGTCGACGAGGATTTCTGGCAAATGCTAATATTGAAGACTACTCTCGATGGTATAATTCTTATTCTAATTTTACTGTACTTTACTTATGCTCTGACTTCACGTGTGAAATGGGTTCATTCTTGCTCACAAGCGCACTCTTACATTTAGGCACTTTTAGGCTTAAATTTATTCACATTTTCCACATCGCTACACTTTATGGCTTCGTCACCTTCCTGGTGTCTGCCAACACAGCTTGATTTGGAGTTCAGGTGGACATCCCGGGTCAGGTTGTGTCAGTTTGGTATCAAAGCATAAGTTTGGGTAGTATTGTGTTCATCACATGCATGATGTAAGCATTCTCGGTTTCGTACCTAATGGCGAATCTTGCCACCTAGTTGGGCATGCAAAATGTGTTAGTTTTTCCTAAGTTTTGGGTTAATTAGACGACTTACGGACCTTCTAGAAGAACGTATTGGCAACCACCTCTAAACTTAAATGAAGAACCTCTCTGCGAAGGAAAATCCCAATTTAGAATGAATTGATGGCCCTAACACAGGACTAATGTATCAATAGTTGTGTATCCCCAGAGAATTACTAATCAATCCCATCACTATTCTCAAGCCATCATTACCAAACCTTTCAAGTTTGGAAACCATAATTAGTTTTGATTTCTTGGCAATACCTGTTAGTATACCACCTATGAGAAATTCCTACGAAGTTGTACTTTTCATCAAAATTTCTAGAAGTGTCTCTAGTAACAATGTGGTGCTAAAGTGGTAGCACTCAACGGAAGAACACTTGTGGGACAATCACTTTTAGTCCGATAACACTAATCTTCTCAAATGTACTAGTTATCATTTTGAATCTTCAAGAGGAAGATCAATTTCCGTTTAAGTCCATTCTAAGGTAGGTTATTAGCAAATTTCTTTTCCGGCCTTAGAACACTTCAATCAACACTAGTTCCCAGAATTTCTTCGATGTTGTACTCATCATTTCGATAAGTATAGGCATAAGAGTACGAATTGTTATACCTTCGATTAGCAGTATTCAATTTTCTCTATAATCAACGAAACCAAGTCATTAGGATCAATTTCTTACCAATCATCCGAAACCATTCACCCGAGCGGGCTCTAACCTATAATCAGCCTATGGTGCTGCTACTAATTGATGATATTGTCCGATATCCAGAAGCTGTCAACCTGTATTCAAGCGGTATGATTACTGATATCGGACACATGTTAGTATCTGGGAGTGATACCTTTTTGCCAAAACGTCGGTTCACAGTTCGGGGTAACGAACAATATCAAAAATGCGTTAATTAGCAGCTCGACTGATAAATTGATTAACAGTGACAACTTGAGCCAAAGAAATTACAATTGTGGAAACTTAGGGCAAGCCTTCTATTATGACAGTAAACTCATAGTTATGTTAACCATATTACCCAGTTAGGTAACCCAAACATTCTCGACCAGTCATTATTGTGGTCACATCCACTGACAAATATTAGATTTGAAGCACGAGTTAAATTTTCGCTGTAAGAGCGAATTGAGTATCGAGAAAACTGTGAAGATCTATTATTACTTGTCGTAGAGAAAGAAAGTAGTGTTGTATATTTCGATGATGCCTATCTTTGGCGTCATTTCTCAAAAATTTCTTAGGATACCACTGAGGCGAGAAGTAGAGTACACTATCTATTCACTTTATGGCTTAGACCAACTTTTAGAGCCTGAGTTTTCTTCCATAGCCTGACAAATTCGTAGTAGTTTTATCGACAATTTTCTCACCTACTTCAGCAATGAGATCAAATTTTTGAAACACCGACAATCAGCTTTATACCAAATTCCTCAAATGTTAGCTTTGTTGGACTGGTACTTTTCTTGGGAGACGTGCACTTCGTAGACAGTATTCTTTTCTTTTTCCCAAAAGGTTGTAACGGAAAAAATATAAAATCCTCACAAAGTGTTGTGAGATTCGAGATATCTTTGGTCTTGTCAATTTAATCGATAGTTTGTTAGTGATTTTTCAGCTATAATGTTTTCCTCACTTGTCGATCGAGGAAAGTTAGTTTAGTCGTGATGATGCATATGAATAAAATTTCTGACAACCGAAGCGTTGTCACTTGTCGAGCATTATTCTTACACCTTTTGATGACATCGATAATTACGAACTCCACGATGACATTTCCCTTGAATGATTTGGATGCGTACTGATGCAGCTTGACAGAGTATCGCTTATGATTTAGATTTTCTGGTGTTTCGATATGCATCTACTCTAACTGTGATCCCATATTCACCTTCTTGTGCTAGAAAGCCTTTCAGTTAACCTTGAGTATGTGTTTTCCCTACTGCACTTCGTATTATTTCCAAGGTAGATAAACTGTTTAGAAGAATCGTCGACATTGAAGTTTTAGTTGTGACTATTAATTCCTCAATCACCCAACAAATACTCTGCTAAATGAAACCTTATTGTGGTGATTGAATCTTCCGGAAGTTATAGTTGTAGCGACATATGTGCATTTAATCCTGTTACCTTGTATTATAGATTTGATGAACTTGTTTTGACTCTCAAATTCTTGAGTGTTCTTTTAGCCTTCTTGACATAGTTTTTCGCTAAATCCAAGATAAATTCATTATGAATCTACTCGTTAAGGCACTGTATCGCACTGTGATGCGTATTTTACTTCCAAGTATTGAGAAGTTTTCTTGAAAATCATGGGTACTAAATTCTTGTCTGATACCACATTCACCCCTAAACTAATAGCCAGTCTGAAGAAGTATCCAGACTTTGGTGGACGTGTTGCTTTTGTCGGTTTTACAATTTTAGCATGGTTATGATTGACCCTTATCTTTGTTAGAGTTGTGTGTAGCTGCGGTTACACTTTTGATTTTGAGTATGAAATCATTTGAGATGTGGTATAAAGATTTTATCCACAGTACATGATTGTCAGAAGAGTATTGCGAATAGGTATTAAAATGATCGAGATTACGATGTAAGAAATTATGTACTAATAATGTTGTCCCTCGAGAGGGTAGTACGTGAGCGCGATTGAGGCATTAATCGGACGATTTATGTGTATACACCCCCTGGGAATTTCTTATTTGCTTATCGAGACAACAGTGAGTTGCCGGTATTGAGGGTTGCAGACCATAGTATCAATAACTTATTCGTTGGGTTCGTTAAACAAGTGGATAAATAGGCCCGTCTACGTTAGTATTTGTATTTGTTTATTTAATTATTTATTAAATTATTTATTTAATTATTGTTTGGGCTTGACTCAAAGATACTACACTTATTCTCGGAGTACATTACGCTACGAGTGCGTAGGTGAAATCTTTCTATGTTCGGTTTTGATTTCAGTACAACTGTTTTAACTTTACTTTACTATATACATATTTTGACGTTATGTTATTATATATCTATTCCTGACTTTATGTTTTCATAAAGGATTTTATATTTTAGTATTGTGTTGAAGGAGAAGGAAAGTTTGAGTTTGGAGGCATGAAAGAGGAATCATTGCAATTTGATTGCGACGGAATGACATTCTCTTTTATGCAACTGCTCTAACTTGATTTCTTCCTTTTATATATTTTTCTTCTGTCTTTTCACAATTTTACGTATAGCAAGTTATTGGAAATTTTAGGGACGAATTTTTTTTAAGGTGGGTAGATCGTAGCAACTCGTCCCTAATTTTATGTTTTTATTAATTTTATAAGAGTGAATTGATAGAAATGACCCTAGTGGTGAGATTATTGACTTTCGTTGACCGTCATTTTCTGACGCGTATGAACTGTTATTTTACCATATTCTTGAAGTACTCGATAGTATGAACGCGTAGGCGCAAGCGAAATCGAAATCAGAGTTACGATGGAGGCTTTACGGAACTACGAATCCGAAAAATACTTTTGTAAAAATTACTATGTATTTTTTATTATATTTTTCTCATAATTATTGTATAATTATTTTAATAATATTTTATTATTATACTATTGTTTTACTGACGTATGCATAGGTGCAATTACTATGGAGACTCTAGCTTTCCTAACTCGAACGGCCACGACTTTGCAAGTATCTATGAGTGGGTCTTTTCTTTTATGTAGTGTGTGTGTGTATATATATATTTGTTAGTTTCCATTTATATATCTCATAAAGAATTTGCTACGGTCCGTCTAGATCAGCTTAACGTTTATAAGATTTAGCACATTGATAGACTTGCCAATGAAAGATTTTGGTCAGGCATGTATTATTCGTGGAGCAAAATTGATCAACACAATTTTGCTCGAGGAAAGGGTGGTCCGAAGGTCTGTTGGGCAAAATTCTATTGCCCAACGGTTTCTATTTTTTGTAAGGCAAAATTTTATGCAACAAGCTTCGCACAATGAATTTTCCCAGACGAATGTTTATCGGGCAAAACCTAAAGTGACAAAATGTGAGTTTGTGCGCCAAATTTTTTTTCTTCTGAAAAATGTTTCCTTTTCTTTTTTTTTTTTTGTTTTTTTTGTTGTAGTGCCACATGATTTATCTTTATATATGAACATCGATCGTCCTTTCACCTCATTTTTTTTTTAACAAACGATATTATCTACACTAAGGAGAGAGGGTGGGCTTAGTCTTACAATGAGCTAGCAATAATGTGGTTCAAATTCACTTTTGACAAGAATCAAACCTAAGGTCTCTCACTTACAAGTGAAGAGTAATACCACTAAACCGTAGTACTAGTGACTCATCTCCTTGAAACACAAGTTAAGTTAGATATTTGGTTTCTTGTAGGCTGCTCTTTAAAACCGTAACCCTAGTTCTACATTAAAGTTCGATATTATAACACAACAACACGTGTCACATTTGTGTTAATTGAGTTACAAAGGGGGTAATTTTGTAATAGTATTAGAGTCTAAAGTGTTTTGTTATTACTATATAAATCAAGTGTGTGTATCATTTGGATATTAACGTAATAACACTCTCATTTTCTCTCAGCTTCTATTTCCTTATTCTTCTTCGATAGCTTACACTTTCTCTCTCTAGATTACTGTTTCTCTGACTAAAACTCCATAGCTTCAGAACTGTGAAGACAATATGGCTCAGGTACTGCCAAGTCTTTCATTTTTTTCTCGTCTTATTAGTATATATTGTTGGAAAATAACAATATATTCCTAGTTTGATAGTTTTTCGTTCACGCTTTATGATACATCAACTTATATACTAGTTGCATGTGAAGGAAATTAAGATTCAATTTTATTTCCAATGTTGTGTTTTTTGTAGAAAGTTGTGGTGAGGATCATGACGATGGATGACGAGAAGACAAAGCAGAAAGCCATAGAGGCCGTTGCTGACCTATATGGTTTTTTATCTAAATTTTCCAAGTCTCTTTTAATTTATTTATGTACCCGCTCTTACTTGGAGCAAGACGCTTTATTTTGTAGTTTATTAAATTTAGCTGGGAATGGGCTGGGGCAGTTTCTGGTAGGGGTTTGCTAATGCGCCCAATCGAGGCGACCTCCCATAGTTATCTGTATCCATGCGGATTTTGCCATCCTTTTGTCCTGTACTAATGAGATCACTTTGCAGAATGACCAATTGTTCGTTGATAAACAGGGGTTGACTCAATTGCAGCTGATTTGAAGGAGCAGAAGCTTACGGTGATAGGAGAGATGGACACTATTGCAATAGCCAAAAAGCTGAAGAAAATAGGCAAAATAGATATAGTATCAGTTGGTCCAGCCCAAGAAGAGAAGACGGAGGAGAAAAAAGAAGAGAATGGAAAGAAATGATCATGGCGTTTATTTGATGGAGATGGCCCCTATATATACATGTACTATTTGAAATCAATAATGCTTCCGACCTCATTGTTAACAGTATACCATTGTATATAAGACGCATCCATATTAAAGGGTGTATCAGTAATGAATATGTGCTAAATAGCATTACTCATTTGAAATTAATGAAACAAATCATGCATATTCTTGAGATTCTATGCGCGTCAATTATTCAACTAAAGATTACGGTATGATTTTTCTTTGAATATGATGTTATTTTGTTTTCATGTTTTTCATATGTGGAGATAGGATTTGCACTGGGTATCGCTTCGAACGAACTAGAAAGAGAAGTACTCCCGAATTTAATTAATTCAAGAGGCATAACGCTGATACAAATAAATCCATGCTCATCATACAAAACATGTCTAATGGCAAGGTAATGATATAACATGGACTCCCCTGCATGCCTCTTATTAATTTATTTATGTAAATCTCATGTTCCACCGCTTCTGAATTCTGTTTCATATACGCTGTCAGTTACAAGAAAATATTGATGAATTCTTTAATAGTTAGAAAGAGTGTTTTCTTTGCTACTCATCATTTGTCATATTTTCTCACGAACCTTATATTAAAAATATACATGAGAAGTCATTATAAGACGGGTAGAAAAATAAGGTGGATAATTAGTAGCTAGAATTGCATGTACAAGAAAACAAAATGTCATTTTAGAATCTCTTTCGCCTTTGTACCAAAAGCACAAGCACCGGAGACCAACAGCCTTTCCCCTTCCGATTCAAGGGAGATTTCCCGACACTCTTTCCCTGAAATCAATCGAGATAATAAACCCGGACCTCTACCCCGTATCTACGTGAAAATATCTCTTTCTCTTTTTTGTTTTGTTTTGTTCATGTGAAGATCTCTGTCTCTAAGTTTGGCTTCTCCTTGCCGGTTGTGCAAGGTTTTGGTATTCCCGTCTTCTCCCGGTTGTTCTCCAGATATTTGGGTCCACTTTTTCTAACTATAAAACAAAACTTGATTTGCTTGCACCAGATTAATGCCTAAACTCAGTTACATCAACGTCGACTTTTATAAATATATCATTTTTACTAAAAATATTTCAAGCTACACTCAGTTACATCAACATCAACTTTTGCTTGCTGACACCACATTCATTTATTTTTAATTTCCCTTGATTCTTTCCTTAATGTCCAAATTAGCGCGCATGTAAAAGTATTAGCAGACAACAAATTTAGGTTACTTTTGGGATCCTCCAATCAAAACAAGAATAAAATGCCTTAATAACATGATTATTATTTTTTCTTTCGGGAATTGTATACGGTGGTCATGTTTTTGCCCTAGTTGAGAAGAAAGTAATTAAAATTCAAAAATGGTCTTTATTATTACATGATTATGGAGTAGTATGAAAAGTAAGTAGAGTAGTACGTGAATGGGACAAATAACTATTAAATAATATCGTGAATGAAACAAATTTTCCTCATCATACTCCATGCACAAGCATTAGGAGTACGAGCATATCATAGGAAGCGCCATGAAGTCCAGGGTGTCCACTAACGAAAAAAGACAACTGTGTTTGGAATGATTAGTAAAGATTGCAAATTACAACAAAATAATTAGCGCGTATTGGAATGCATGTTAATGTGCAATCAAAAAGAGCAAGCTATGTATAAGACAAATAAAATGGCGATATAATGCCAAATGAGTGTTTAGGTCGTATTAAATTAGTTTGGATTCGGGACACATATTATTTACATATATTTTGGCGCACACTTTTGTGAGACTTACTCAGTAATATATTTCAACGATCAAACTGTCTATCTTTTACGTCTTCTTTCAAATATCATCTCTATCAAAAATCACCCAAATCTAAAACCATATGACCGTTGTATTCAATTTAGTTTTTCTTTGTAGAACCGTATTCGCTCATTTTCTTTACTGCATATGAATTGCTTAATGGTTTTAGATTTGTCTAATCTTCTGCAAGAATGATCTATGAATGATATGCTAAAATATAGACGGTTCGGATTGTTGAAATATATTATGAAATGGGTCTTACAAAATGGTGTCAAAATGTGTGTCAAAAGCGTGTGTTCATGGATCCTAACAAACATATATATAATAAATGTTTTTACACATATTTTGACACGCTTTTATGACTTCCATTCTCTAATCTTCTATATTTGTAATGAATACATTCATTCATTATAACGTTTTGAGGCTGGTTGAATAGCCTTCATTAATATGTTTACAAGGAATAATACAAGATGATATACTAGTCTAGGAGTGACTTTACACGGAAAGTAATAAATGAAAACATGTAATTACCAGCAACTATATATACAAATTAACAATAAGAGATTATGTAAAAGTCAACGGTTGATTTGCCTAGCTAGGATGATTGATATATGGAGGAGATGGTGTCGTCATGGCTAGTGTGGGAGCGATAGATGGAGATGATGAGACTTCCCTTTTATGCCCCCACGAGACGGTGGAGCCGTCAGTTAAACCGATCTTGGATCAAAGAAATTGAAACCGAGGACGAGACAATGGTTTAGTCAAGGCGTCTGCAAGTTGATCAGTGGTGGAGACATGGGATACTTGAAGAAGGCCACCAATGACACAATTACGAACAAACTAAAAGTCAATATCAATGTGTTTCATTCGAGAGTGGAGTACTGAAATGGCACAATAGAAGGTTGCGCCAATGTTGTCACAGGAGATTGTAGGCTTGGTGGAAGAAGAAACACTAAGTTCGTGGAGCAATGATTGAATCCATGCGAGTTCAGCGGCGGAGGTGTGGAAGAGCGAGCAGCCGAATGTTGTTTTCGCAACTCCAAGATATTAGATTTCTGCCAAGGTAGATAACATGTGTTGTGGTGGAGGTGTGGTCATCACGATTGCCAGCCCAATCCGCATCAGAGAAGGCATATAAAGTGGAAGAGACGGATCGTTGAAGAAAGAGGCCATGATAGAGGGTACCTTTTAAATAGCGAAGTAGACGTTTGAGAGCTTGCCAATGACGAGATGACGACTGGTGCATAAATTGTGAGAGCTTGTTAACCGCAAATGAGATGTGGGGACAACCAAGACTGAGGTACTGGAGACCACCAACAAGTCGACAAAACATGGTGGCATCGGTGAGAGGAGAACCATCATGATGGACCAAGGAATCAGAAGTAGACAAATATGTGTTGATTTCCTTGGCACCTTCCATATTGACTTTAGTCAAAAGCTCCCTTATATACTTGTGTTGGGAGAGAAATAACCACCATTAGTGGGCACAACCTCAACGCCAAGAAAATATTGAAGGTCCCCCAAGTCTGTGATTGAAAACTGAGATATAACCGAACTTTGGTTTCCTGTAACAATGAGATCATCAACGTAGACAAGAAAAAATATAATAGCACCACCATTGCAAAAAATAAAAAAGGAGGCATTTGAAATAGCATTAGTAAAACCATAAGAGAGCAAAAATGAACCCAATTCCTTATACCATGCATGAGGAGCCTGCTTGAGATCGTAGAGGGCTTTACGAAGTTTGCAAACATAAGAGGAAAAATTAGAGTCGACGAAGCTGGGGGTTGAAACATGTACACATCTTCAGAAAGGGAGCCATTGAGAAAGGCATTATTGACATCAAATTGACGAATAGGCCAGCCATGTGACAAAGCAAGATGCAAGACCACCTTGATAGTGGTAGGTTTCACAACTGGGCTAAAGGTGTCCAAAAATTCAATGCCAGGGCGTTGATGAAAGCTCTTGGCCACCAAACAAGCTTCATATCTTTCAATGCTTCCATCAGGATAGTGTTTGATATGAAATATCCACTTACAACCAGTAAGATTTTGACGAGGGTGAGAAGGAACAAGTTCCCAAGTGCCATTTCAGATCAATGCATTAAATTCATCGGACATGACAGTACGCCAATGAGGGTCACATACATCTTCAGAAACATATTTTGGTTGCAATGAGAGGAGAAGAGGGTGTTTGGTGGCAGCATATAGGTGTTTAGGTTTGAAAGTGAGGTTTTTGGAACGGGTGGTCATGAGGTGATTATTGTGAGGGTAAGGTGGAGGAGAAGGTTGGTGATTTGGTGAAGGAATGGGCAGGGTGTGGGAAAGGAGATGGAGAATGTGGATTTGGAGAAGATGGCTCTAGGGATGAGGATGGGGCATGCAGATGGCAAGACTCCTCTGAGGTAGATGATGACATGGAATAAGAAATGGCCTGAGTAGGAAATGAGACGGCATCATTGTAGGGTGGCATTGTGGCATGGACGAAAGGAACCGGGGTGACCGGAGGAAGAAGAGAAGACCAAGTGGCAAGACTCTTTGACGACACACAAGGAGAATTTGGATCATGGGAGGAAAAAGGAAAGGTGAACTCATCGAATTTGACATGATAGGACATAAACAGA
Source organism: Cotoneaster glaucophyllus (assembly GCA_036320875.1). Lineage (NCBI taxonomy): Eukaryota > Viridiplantae > Streptophyta > Magnoliopsida > Rosales > Rosaceae > Cotoneaster > Cotoneaster glaucophyllus. Next base: position 16,775,541 of record CM070060.1, read on the forward strand.
CAATTAGTAGACAAATCAAGGCACTAAGAGGTGGAGTAGCCGAGAAAGAGACAAGGGTGTGAAGGGGGTTCTAGTTTATTAGAGTTGTAGGGTCTTAACCATGGAAAACATTGGCATCTAAATACACGAAGTTTGTGATAACACGGATTTTGTCCAAAGAGAGTGGTGTACGGAGAGACGTTGGTGATTGTTTATGTAGGCATATGATTGATAAGGTAAATAGCGGTTTGGAAGACATATGACCAATAGGAGAGAGGTATGGAGGCATGATGGAGGAGTGTGAAACCAGTTTCAACAACATGGAGATGCCGACGTTCAACAATGCCATTGTGTTCGGGAGTATGAGGTGGGGTAGTAAGATGAGTAATAAAATTTGTGGCAAGGAAGTTTTTGAGTTTAACAAATTCACCACCCCAATCAAAAAATAAATATACAATTTTTGTTTTGAAGTAATTTTCAACAAGGGCTTTGAATTTAGTAAAAACAGAAAAGACATCAGACTTAAGTTTAATTGGATAAAGCCAAATATATTTGGAATAATGATCAACAAAAATAAGATAATAACGAAACCCATCAACAGAAAAATAGGGAGCAGGACCCCAAACGTCACTATAAATAAGATCTAAAGGACCCTGACTTGTGAGAGAAGAGACACCAAATGGAAGCCTATGGCTTTTATTACATTGACAAGAAACCCAAGTGGGTACGACATGGGACTTGGAGGACACATGTAAGAAATTAGAGCCGATGATGCGTCGGAGAGTGCGATGATTGGGATGACCGAAACGACAATGCCATAGAGGTTGAGAGGCCGCCACACCTACCATAGCATGAGGTTGAACTGTTGAATGGAATGAGGAGTGTGACCATACATATTCATCATCCTTATTCGAGTCATGAAGAAGGCTCCCTCCTTGCTCAGATCCTTCACAAGGAAAAAATCAGGAACAATTCAATAGAGGTTTTGTTTTGTTTATTGAATTTGGAAATAAAAATTAATTTCGAATGGAAGGAATGCAAAAAACATCAAATAAGGAAAAGTTGGAGGACAAGGAAAATGGAAGGGGGTAGAACCAACATGGGTAATATGCAAACCTGTACCATTACCAATTATGATTTCATCAGGTCCTTCATAGTGTGAAGGAGAAGATAAGTTATTGACGTCCAATGTAACATGATGAGAGGCTCTTGAGTCAAGAATCCAATTAGAGGCACGAGTGTAGTTGGTAACTGGTTTGTGCTGTGGAGTCAATTGAGGGTAGAATTTGGCGCTATGACCCTGTTGGGCACACCACTGAAATGTCATACGATACCCTGTGCCAGGAGGATTAGGGCAACAAAAGGTGGAACTATTTAAAGAACCCTGACTTGAGGAACTAAAACCAGAAATATCTTGAAAGTTATTATTGTTGCGTGGACCAGAGGATGATTGGGGCTGATAATTGTTGCTGTTGCGAGAGCCACGATGGAAAGAACAGGAAGTGGCAGAGTGTTGAGTAGTGTTGGCAGTGATGGGACTGGAGGAGCCAATATGGTCTTCGCGTTTAAGAGCAATTTCACACTCAATATGTTTATTATGGAGGTCCTAAAAGGAAATAGGGTTGTCACAGGCACGAACAGTAGCTGCAAGTTCTTTGAACTTAGGTCCAACATCGTTTAAGATGTGTATGACTAAGTCATCATTGTTAGTATTTGATTCTAGGTGGAATGGATTAAATGGAAAACAAATTGTATGAAATCAAAAAACTTGCAGAAGATTAGAGAGTCATGGAGGTATTAGAGCTTAAAAGAATTCTTCATTGGATTCTATCTTTCACACCAAAAATGTGAGAGAATATATTACCGTTAGAGTGAGCTGACTCACTCTCTCTCATCATTACAGAATCATCACAACCATTCAATCTTAAGTTATCATATAAGATGCTTACACCTGTCATGAGCTATGACTCAATAATATCTAATCTAAGATGCCATATGGAATATGATCCAATGGCTCACATTAAGTCCTACAGCTTGTAATAAAAGGAAATAGACATAGCAAATACATTTACACACTAACACTCCCTTCTAAATATTTTGCTGATTTCACTCCAAGTGCAGCTCTCAAGTATTCAATCGATCTTTAGCTAGATCCTTGGTGAAAATGCCTGTAAACTGCTCTTCTATTTTGTAGTATTTCAGTTCAATTGTGCCATCTTGAACTGCATCCTTTATAAAATGATACCTTCTGTTTATATGTCTGGTTTTAGGTGAAAAACTGAATTCTTGGACATTGCTATAGCAGATGTATTGTCACATAGCAAGGGTGTAGCTTCCATTTGTTCCTCTCCAAAATCAGCTAGCACAAACTTTAACCAGATTGCTTGGGTTATGGCTTCTGCAGCACTCGCATATTCAGTTTTTGCAGTGGATAAAGCCACACTGCATTGCTTGATAGAAGCCCAAGAGAATATCCCTGAGCCAAAACTAAATGTATAGCCTGAGGTGCTATTCGTATCATTTTCACTCCTGCCCAATCACTATCACAATAGCCTATTAACATAGCTGCTTTACCCTTCACATACTCAATTCCAAAATCCAGTGTCCCCTGCACATATCTTAGAACTCTTTTAGCAGTCCCCATGTGTTTTCTAGTAGGTTTATGCATAAATCTTGCAAGCAAACAAGATGCATACATTAAATCTGGTCTCATAGCTATTAGGTACAGCAGACTACCAATAATCCTCCTATATAGACCTTCATCAGCTTCCTCATTTCCATTAAACTTAGACAACTTTTCATTGATTGCTAGTGGTGTTCCCACAGCCTTACAGTCATTTAGACCAAACTTTTCAAGCAAAGACTTGGTATATTTCTCATGGTGAATAAATATACCCTTCTTAGTTTGAATTATACCTAAACCAAGGAAGTGATGCAGCAATCCCAAGTCTGACATCTCATATTGTTTCATCATTGCCACTTTAAACTCTTGAATCATTGCATCAGAGCTTCCTGTGTAGATGATATCATCTATATACAAAGATACAATAAGAATACCTGCATCACTGGATTTGATATATATAGTGGCTTCACTTTGGCTTTTCTCAAATCCAGACTTGTTGAAATAAGTATTTATCTCATTATACCAAGCTCTAAGAGCTTGTTTCAGACTATATAAGGCATTTTTCAATATGTAAACCTTCTCTTCTTGTCATTTCATTTCAAATCCCAATGGTTGATCAACATATACCTCCTCATGTAGTGTACCATTTAGAAACACATACTTGACATCCAATTGGAACAATTTCTATTCTTTTTGAGCTGCCAGTTGGTATCAAGCCTTGCCACTGGTGCAAAGGTCTCATTAAAATCAACTCCAGTCTTTTGAGAATAGCCTTTGACCACTAATCTTGCTTTGTTCTTCTGGACTGAGCCATCAAGATTTAGTTTTGTCTTAGAAACCCATTTGACACTAATAACTGGTTTAGCAAATGACCTATTAACCAACTCCCAGGTATCATTCTTTTCTATCATCTCAATCTCTGTGGACATAGCTTTTCTCCAAGCTTCATCTCTTGATGCCTCTGCAAAGCATTCAGGTTCCATAACATACAAATTGCACCTTTCATATACTTCATTTAAGCTTTTAAACCTGAGAGGAGCATGATCAAGCTCTTGCGGACTTGTGTGTACCATTTGTTCCTCTTGACTTGGAGGAGAACCAACAGCTTGATCATGTTGATTTTGCAATGATTCTGTTCACTCCACATCTCCTTCATTCTCTTCAATCTCAACAGTACTCCCTTCATCTCCATGTGTTCCATTCATGACTACAACAGTAATGGCCTTCTTAGTACAAGACTTCCAATCCTAGCTAGCATTCTCATTGAAAATTACATCTTTAGAGATAACCATCTTCTTGGTTTCTAGATTGTACAATCTGTAACCCTTAACAGAGGTTCCATAACCAAGAACTACACACTTGGAACTTGTTGCATCAAATTTATGTCTCATCTGAGTTAGGACTTGAGCATAGCATAGGGATCCAAACACCCTTAGGTGTTTAACTTTAGGCTTTCTTCCACTATAGGCTTCAAATGGAGTTTTCTTGTACAAAGCCTTAGTAGAAAACCTATTGAGGATATATACTGCAGTGTTAACTGCCCCTGTCCATAATTCAAGTGGAATGCCCTTCTCCAACATCATGTATTTAGCCATTTCTATAATGGACATATTTCTCCTCTCTGGAACGCCATTATATTGAGGGGGATAGGCCACTGTAAGTTGTCTTTCCAGACCAAGATCTTCACAGAACTGAGAAAACTCAAGAGAAGTGTATTCACCTCCTCTGTCACTCCTTAATTTCTTCAGTTTATACCCACTTTGTAACTCAACAGTTGCTTTGAATATCTTAAATACACTAAATGCTTCAGACTTGCTTATTAGAAAATAAACCCATCCCATTCTGGTACAATCATTTATAAAAGTAATGAAATACTGGTTTCCAGCTTTTGTAGATGTTTGATTAGGTCCATAAATGTCAGTGTGAACCAACTCCAGTGGTAGAGTTTCCCTCGAATTTGTTTCTTTGGGAAAAACATCTCTACTGTGCTTGCCAAGTGCACATCCTTCACAGTAACACTTACTTTCAACTCAGGCAATCCAGTCACCATTTCTTGCTCTTGTAGCTACATCAGAGCACTTATGTTCAAATACCCCAGTCTTCTATACCATATCTCAGCAGCTTGCCCAACACTAGCTCTCATGGCTATTTGAATTCCTGGTTGCAATTTCAGAGGAAAACTTCTATTTCCTTTCATAGGGATCTTAACAATTAAGTTAGAACATGTGAAGTCATCATAAATGCTGAATTTAATTCCCCCAAATACAAGGTAGTATCCATGCTCCATCACGTGTCCTACATTCACCAGATTTTCTTTCAAACCAGGTACTAACATTACTTCTTTTATGTACCTTTTTCCTTGCTTAGTTTCAACTAGTAGATGACCTTTTCTAACTACATCAACTCGTTATCCTGTGCCCATTTCAACTTTGGCAGTGACACTCATGTCAATGTTCACCAAGAGATATTCTTTCCCTGTCATGTGGTTACTACAACCACTATCAACATACCAAATATCTTCACACTTCTTCACAATAGCTGCTTTACATGCATGGAACATTGTTGGAGTATTCTCCACTTGGCCAGCATAATTCGCATTTTTGGCAATGTGGCCTAGCTTATCACAGTTGTGACATTTGGGCTTTCCCTTGAACCAACATTCTCCAAAGTGCAATTTGTCACAATATTTGCAAGGGTTTTTGGCACCATCAAAAGTTCCAACAGATTTCCCTTACCGGTACACATATTTGTTATCCCACTTCTTGCCCTTTGTCTTCCAATTCTTTGTTGGTTTGAAGTTTTGATTGGCATTGTAATTGTTGTTCTTAGGAGTTATACTTAAACTAGCAAATGCCTTCTCACTGCTATTTTCAGAATACCTCTCAATTCATTGTTCATACCCTTTTAGAGTAGCCACAACATCTTGGACATCAACAATTTCTAAATGTTTAGTATTCTCAATTATAGACACAATACTATCATAAGATTTAGGAAGACTGATCAATAACTTCTGCACAATTCTTTGATTTCCAATATCCTCACCATAACTCTTCATTTATATAACAAGCTCAAGTAATCGAACAAGATACATAGAAAATGTTTCACGCTAAGTCATTATATTCAAAATCATACCTTAAACCTTGAAGTTTGACAGATCTTATCTGTTTGTCTCCCACAAACTCTTGCTTCAATACATCTTAGGCTTCTTTTGCTGTCTCTAGTATGACAATCCTTGGAAAGATCTGATCAGACACAACCCCTTGAATGATGCCGAGAGCCTTATTATCCTTGATTATATTCTCCTTTAGTATTTGATTCTAGGTGGAATGGATTCAATGGAAAACAGATTGTATGAAATTGAAAAACTTGCAAAAGATCAGAGAGTCATGGAGGTATTAGAGCTTGAGAGAATTCTTCATTGGATTCTATCTCTCACACCAAAACTGTGAGAGAATATATTACCGTTAGAGTGAGCCGACTCACTCTCTCATCATTACAAAATCATCACAACCATTCAATCTTAAGTCATCATATAAGATGCTTGCACCTATCATGAGCTATGACTCAATAATATCTAATCTAAGATGCCATGGAGAATATGATCCAATGGCTCACATTAAGTCCTACAGCTTGTAAGAAAATGAAACAGACATAGCAAATACATTTACACACTAACAATCATAACTGATGGGAGCATCACTAAGAGCGAGTTCATAAGCAATGGCTTTGATGACTTGGAGATATTCAGAAACGGGCTTGGAGTCATAACACATGAGAGTAATGCATTATTTGAGACCCATCACGAGATCGAGATCGATTGACATAGAGTTGTTTGAGTTTGTCCCAGGCAGCCTTGGCGGTTAGGGCATAAGCAATAAGAGAGACAACTTGTTCAGAAATGGATGCGAGGATGGGATGGAGTAGTAGCTGATCTTCGCGTAGCCAAAGATTATATGCTGACGTCGACGACGAGGTGTTCGATTTTTCTGGGTAGGGATATATTCCATCGACGTATATAAGGAGATCATACCCTATGAGGAGGGCAATAAATTGAGCTCACCAAGAGGGATAGTTCATGGGCGTGAGTTTGATTGGCTGTTGGGCAGTGGCATTGATCGTAATCAACGATTTGGAGTTGTCAACTGAAAGCAAAGAGTTGGATGGGTGGGCAACGAAACCAAAGTTGGTTTAATGCTCGTCTGACATTGTGAGCGCATAGGGAAACAAATTGAGAAACTGCTCGTTAGAGGTTAGGGCTTGATGATACCATATAACGTTTTGAGTATGGCTGAATAGCTTTCATTAATATGTTTACAAGGAATAATACAAGATAATATACTAGTCTAGGAGTGACTTTACACGGAAAGTAATAAATGAAAACATGTAATTAGCAGCAACTATATATACAAATTAACAATTAGAGATTATGTAAAAGTCAACGGTTGATTTGCCTAGCTGGGATGCTTGATATCTGGAGGAGATGGTGTCGTCATGGCTGGTGTGGGAGTGATAGATGGAGATGATAAGACTTCCCTATTATTTAGCATTCATATATCATCCTCACAAAAAAAGAAAAAAGAAAAAAAAAGACAAATCCAAAACTATAAGACATCCATTTGTAGTGAAGAAAATGGACAAACATGGTTCTACAAACAAATACCAAATTTACTCCAACGGTCGTATGGTTTCGTATTTTGTGATTTTTCGTAGAGATGATATTTGATGAAAGACATAAATGACAGATGGTTGGATTGTTAAAATATATTATGGAGTGATTCTTACAAAAATGTATTTCAAAATGTGTGGCAAAAAAATGCATCTCCGGATCTTAACCCATAAATACATGCTTATAAGTGTTTTTACTAAAAGTGCTTTTTATTATAAGTATGTTTGAAATTTTTATTAAAAATTAAAATACTTAAAAATCATTTGAAGGTGTTTCACGAAGAAAGTTTCTAAGACTTAGAAACACATTAAAATTTGATTAAAAATATACTAGTAGGTTCACCATAAAGTGTTTCTATAACACGAAAGCACTTTAATTTTTTCTTTTCTACCAAACTTGGTAAAAAAACATTGTAGTTGTCAAAAAGTGTTTTTTTCTCTTCAAGCAGTTCCAAACAAACCTGAGTTTATGAAACCTTATCTCACTGCCATTGATTGACATTTATCTTAAGACCAAGAAGTAGTGACGAATATCAAGCAGTCACGGCGATCGGCATTAAAATAAAATAAAAGGAAATTTTATTTGAACCTATCTAACATTTTTCTACATTCAACTTACTTTCTTTACTTATATTGTTTTTTATTAAAGAATTAATTTCTCTTTAAACCCAAATTTATTACCTAAACTACCCTCTCAAACCCAATTCAAAATGTAAAATTATCTTTACACCCATTCTCTTTATAAAATAACATTTCTCATTGAATGTTTTTTTTTTCTTTCAAAGAGGCGTCCTTTGCCCCTCTATAATTGCATATGCCATATAGGACTATCATTTCCATGGCTGTTTTTTTTCTTTCTGCTACCACATCCCATCCATGGACTTAGGATCCAAGAGATCATTCCATAGACTTGAATTTGCCTAGAGAATGTTATGCAAGCTCTAGTTCAGTCCTTTTTAAATGAGCATTTTCATGTACTTTTTAAGAAGCTTTGAAGTGACATAGGGCTGGGTGCTTTGCTGCTATGTTAATAAACAAACAAACAAATTGGAGCTATTTCGAATAAAAAAGGTGTAAGGCATGCCACCCGCTAGTTCGTGGTTAAAGTTAAGCAATCTTTATTTGCACCAAGAATCAAGTTTTATGCTTTTGCAGTACTAATCGAAAGTCCTTGCACTAGTGTTTTGGGGCGCATACAGACGACAGAGAAAAACAAATACAATAAAATATAAAAATATGAAATTTAATCCAAAGAAGAAGCAAACAAACAAAATATCCATAAATCGAGTCATATCTTAGTTGGAGGATTAAAAATTTCAAAATCACCATCCATCAATAGAAAAGGTTGTTTTTCTCTATTAGAGCTATTAGGGTTTTAGTCGGAATGAATGTAGGATAAACAAAGGGTGATGCTAGGGTTTAACTATAGTATGTGGGTCTATTGATAAATTTGATTTTTATTATTAATTTCATTTTGTACTTAGTAGTAATTATGCAATAGGGTAAAATGGACAATTAAATTTAAGTTGGGGGTAGAAAAGGGTTAAATGAGTTTAAATAAAGTTTCCCTAAAATAAACCATCTTAATTCTTCAATAATCTCACAAACCACTTCTCCACCTTGAAAGAATTATAATAATATTCGATAACAAAAACATAATATATTTGATCCAAAAGAAGGAAATTTATATCTCAAAAGAAAATAAAGTAGACATATTCTTTTGTTAACCTAAATTAATTCCCCTTCTTTTTTTCTACCATATTTGTAAAGACATAAATTAACCACATCCAATAAGAGAACGACATGCATACTATTAACTCAATATAACAAATTTATTCTTGACATCATGAGCAGACCACACCAGACCTTATGGGGCTAAGCATCTGCCTGCCCTTTAGGTCATGGGTATGCATGTCAAGGCGTAGTGGGCTCATAATATTCCCACAACTGCATCGTGCCTTCCTTGGCTCAAGAAGGTAGGGGTTGACTCTTCAAAGTCTCGCTTGCGTGTCCTACTCGTGCATTAGCCTACCAAGTAGTCTGCGAAATGTGGTTTGCACCACGCTAGCATAACATAGCGCTCTGCTTGACTGTCTCTCCAATAAATAGTTAGTTCAAACAGGAAATCGCTAATCACAATTTACTCACTATATTTAGTTTCTCTCAAACTTTTTCTAACTTTGGTATCGAAGGCCCTTTGTCGGACACCGTTCTCATATTTTCTTGAATGTTTGTCAATTAAGCCAATAATGTTATTGTTTTGTAGGTGTAATCCCCAATCCATATTGAGGCAAAATTTGCATCCACACTATTAATGGGCTGGACAGTTGAAAACTTGGGTGCCTAAGGTGAATTGACCGGATTACTTGGTTGGGAAATGGCACTTTCTTTTTTGCTAAGACTAATCCTCAAATATTGTTTTCTTTTTGACCAGCTAGTCCATATTGTAAACTATCAAATTAACAGTGGAAGGTTTTCCAACCCAAAACGTAATGCATTATGTAAATCAAGCCTGCGGTCAGCTCACGAGTCAGTCACGTAGTTCATGAACACGTACATTGAACCTATATGCTCTCCCTGCAATGGTCATTATTGAAATTCAAAAACAATTCAGTGATTACTACTAGGTAGCACCGAAATGTCAACCTCGCAACTTTTTGATGGTAGGTGATCGTAAATTAATATAAAGTTCGTTAACCTTTTGAAGACAACAATCAAAATCATGCAGAAATGTATTTTAAGAGGTTAATAACATTCATCTTTACATATATTAAATCCACTTCTTTCAATATAGTCATGATTACAAAGCATTGCAATATGGCCGGGGTAGTATAAGGCCCGCAACTTGTGCAAAGAGTTCAAAGCAGTATACTGGTTAAAACTCAGGTGATATTCTTTACAATTACATACAGTAAGGAAAAGAAAATAGTTATATATTTAAACCAAAAGCATGTGTTTGGACTCTTTAGAAATTTGATGATGAAGAACATAATAGCCTAGCAAGTAAACGAAAATAATTATGGGGAGTGCTAACAATTTTCTCACTTTTAACTTTCTCACTTCTATTCATGCCACCACTAGTAGAAAAAAGCTTATCTACCACAGTTGATGCTCGTGGTAACTTGCAATCTACCACGGACATTGTGCTCGTTAGTATTCTGGATGTGATAAAAAGTTTCAGTTTCTACCATGGACTATGCCCATTATCAAATGCAATATAACCACAGATTATACCCGTGGTAAATTGGAATCTAACACCACGTGCTATGACCGTTGTCGATTACTAATTGACCACAGCTAATGCCCGTTATAAATTATTTTCCAAAATTAAAAAAAAAAAACTATTTAACAAATATATATATATATATATATATCTGTATTTATATATTTTAGTACAGAATAACCAACAAAATTCCATATTTACTACAATATAATAACTACACAAAAAATTGAAAAACATTTAATCAAAATTTTGGCTTATTTGTAACCCATTGCAGTTGCCCCTGTAACAACCTACAGAAAGCTACTGTGGAGCCAAAAATAGTCACAAGGCGACACGTGAATTTTTAGGTAAAGAAGGACCAAACTACCCCTGAGGTACACCGGGATTTCTACGCGCGAGCAGCAGACAATCGTTTTTCAACAAAGTCAAAAATGCTCCAAAAGAGGTGAACAAATTCAAAGTTATCTCATCCATCCTCATCTTAGCTAATTATTACATAACCTCCCAAAAAACATTCATTTTATTATTTTAATTAGCCAATTAATATATTTATTCATAATCAATATATTAATTGCTAATTAATCACCAAATAAACACCCATCTCACCCAAAAACCAAAGGGAAGACCGGCCACCTTTCCTTGCTCCACACTTTTCTTATTTTCTCCATTTTATTACCCCATTTATGCAAATTAATCAATTTTGTAACCACCAATTTATTCCTTTAGGTTTAATTAGCCAATAAATTGGCTAATTAAACCAAAATTTCAACCTAAAAACCCCATTAATGCCTGCCAACTCTTCTAAAAAAATGGACAAGCCTAGCCTTATAAATAGGCTCCTATTTTCACAAAACTTTCATTCCAACACTCTTGCAAAAATCCCAAAATTCTCTAAACACTCTTTCTATCTAAATTCTAACTTTGGCATCGGAGGTTCTTCGGCCAAAGCCCCCCCCCCCCCCCCCCCCCCAATTCATCATGGGCGCATGAGGCTCTTGGCCTTGACCAAAGGTGTTAATTGTTTTGTAGGTGCAATTTTGTCCAAGATCAAGGAGGAAGAAATTTGCATCCACAAATTGGTGCTTTCATTGAGAGAAAGAAATCCACACTCGTAGAAGACTCTCGCATAAAAATGTTTTTTCTCTATTTTCTAGTCCACTTGTATTTTTTCATACGTTCTTATTATTAAAATTTTTTATTTTGCAAAGATTCTTTGATAAAACGTACAAAAAAAAAAAAAAAAAAAAAATACAATGGCTAGAAATTTAGAAAACTCCACGAGTGAAAATTCCAATATTCAAGAAATGGGACCGTGGCGATCCATGAGGTTGAATGTGACAATAAGTGGAGCGGCACCACCACCACGAGTTTCCACCACGGGAACCACCGCGGTGGCTACCACAGTAGCCACCCACGGCGAGGTCCATGGTTCCATCACCACGGCCCGAGCCGTGCTATCCAAGGCTAAGGCCCAAGCCATGTTACTACAAGCCCAACGCGAGCCCAATGCGTTGTCGAGTCGAGCCCAAGCCTCGCACCCACGTGTGTCACACGCCGAGCAGCCCACTCCTATGGCCCAGCCTGCTCCCGCCGAGCAGCCCACCTTCGTGGTCCAGCCTGCTCCCGCCGAGTAGCCCACACTCGTGGCTCAGCCTGCTCCCTTTGAGCAGCCCACTCCCGTGACCCAGCCTGCTTCCGCCAAGCAGCCCACTCATGTGGCCCAGCCTGCTTCCGCCAAGCAGCCTACTCATGTGGCCCAGCCTGCTCTCGTGGCTTGTCCTACTCCCGTGGCCTTTCAAGCAGCCCAAGTCGGCCCAAGATTATCTCAACCATCCGGACCTACCATCGAGCCGGGGGCATTCTCACCATATTTCTCTGCGGATTTGGCATTTCCCAACTCAAATCTCGCGCCTGGAGTCTGCCACCATTCCACTGCTTGAGGAGGCACATTCCTTCCAAGCTATTCCAATCCAAATGGCGAACAACACTTGTCTCGACAAGTCATAGAGTTGACGAGCGCCCTAGCACAACAGACGACCTTGGTAAACCAGCTCTTGCAGCGCACCAAGATGCAACATGTCTCAAACGAAGTGTCCCGAAGAAAGACAAGGGCAATCGAAGAACCTCTCCAGCAGCGTCCCGGCAAGCAGCTACTCGACCAGCCCCGAATCGAGCGTTTGGGCATAGTACACTCCCGATTGGGCCCCCGAGATAGCGTATACTCCCGTCTTAGCGCGTGGAGGAGCGTGCACTCTCGACTAGGCCCACAGACGAGCATACACTCACGGTTGGGGTCACACTCCGATAATCAACATGAGTAGCCTTCCAAGCGAAATGTTCATTTGCGGCTAGGTCCGCAAGGAGCATCCTCCACATCACATCGGAGTAGGCAGCATGACGGACGGAGAGAAGCAGTCACTCAATCCGGCTCAAGTTCTACCTGCAGCTTGCGAAATCCCGCGCCTGCTAGGAATCCACTACATGCACCGCTGCCGCGGCATAGACGAGCCGAGCATGTAGAAGAGCAACCTAGACCAGCAGGTCAAAACTAGGGGCAGCCGAGAGCTCCACTACCCCAACAAAGGCAAATTCAGGAAGAAGTAGAGAGAATCTTGACTAAGCGATTGCGCGATTTTCAACGCAACGAGGTCACCGACGAGCCACTACGACGGGATGTGATCAACATAAGCAGGTCACCATTCACGGACGAGATCGAGCAGGCAGAGCCTCCACACGAGTTTAGCATGCCACATTTCACATCCTTCAAAGGAGATTGAGACCTGGAGAGACACTTAAAGCACTACCGAAGCGCTATGATCCTCTATCGAAACAATGACGATCTCATGTGCAAGATATTCGCCACTACTCTGCAAGGCGATGCGCAAGATTGATTCTACACCTTGCCTCCACAATCTATCCGGAGTTTTGACGAACTTTCTTTGGTTTTCACCAAAGAATATTCATCCTACCGCTCGATCAAGAAGAAGTCCGACCACTTGTTCAACGTCAAGAAGAACCCAAAGGAGTCGCTTCGCGACTATGTGAAGAGGTTCAAAGTAGAGAAGGCAAAGATAGTCGGATGCAACAACTCAATAGCTAGAGCAACCTTCCAAAAAGGACTTCCAGCAGATCACCCGCTGTTCGAAAAACTGATCATGAAAGAAGATCTGACTCTGGCAGACTCTTTCGCTCTAGCAAAAAAACACGCACTTTGGGACGAGGCTTACTGATCCAAATTTAAGGACTGGAAGGAATACCTGACATCACCTCCCAACTATCCAAACCGGAAGCAATAGAGGACCTATTCGCATGTTTGACGATATCTGAAGCAGTAATACGCTCTATCATCATACGAGAAGAGCTGGGGGCCCGACTACCTGTATTCCACAGTTCAAAAGCTCTCCTCGATGCTACCAGGAATTCAAAAGCTAACTTTGGAGATAGTTGTTGCAACCCGGAAGCAGCCTGAGCACACCTTAGCCGCACCTGCTCCCTCAATGGAGATTTCTAGCATTTGCATGTTGATGACACATCTAACTACATAGGCTCGGAAGCAGGTGTGGTCCTTGTCGACTTAGACGATTCAATGCTCGAGCAGGCGATCACCTTAGGCTTCAAAAGCATCTAACATTGAAGTAGAGTACAATGCCATACTAGCAAGCCTCCGAATGACAAAAGACTTGGCGGTGAAGAAGTCTGCAATTCATTTCGATTCCCAGCTAATCACCAGCCAAACTACTAGGGAGTACGCGGCAAAACATCCAAGGATGGCACAATACCTAGAAAAGGTACGCAAGTAACTTGAGGCATTTCAGACTTACACTCTCACTCAAGTTCCGCGGGCAGACAACGCCCACGCAAATGCGCTAGCCGGTTTCCGGCTCCGCCTTTGACCATCAACTCAAACGCTCTATTCCGGTAGAGTATCTAGACATGCCGAGCATAGAAGCGGAGCTAGCAGTCGAAATGTTATCAACTCCAAATTGGCAAGATTCCACTATAGACTACCTGGTCAATGGCACATTCCCCATGGAAAGATTAGAGTCTAGAAAGCTCCAAATATGGGCAACACGCTACTACATGTGGAATGGCATTCTCATATGAAAATCCTACATTGGACCACATGTGGAATGGCATTCCCTCCCGATGACTTGAAGGTTTCTAAGCTCAATCCACGAAGGCGTTTGTGGAAACCACTCCAGAGGCCGATCCTTAGCACAAAAGGCTCTTAACGCAGGCTACAACTGGCCTACCATGCACCATATGCTAAGGAGCTAATACAAAAGTGCGACCGCAGCCAAACGCTACAAGCCGATACTAGCACTGCCTGCCAGCGAGCTACACCCGCAGACGAGTCCTTGACCATTCATACAGTAGGCAATCGACCTAGTAGGACCTATGCCGCCTACTACTGGGGGCAGATGCATGATGATCATGGCAACCGACTACTTCACCAAATAGGTAGAAGCAGAGCCCATGATGACCACGACTCAGACGAACATAGAGCGCTTTATATGGAGGAACATCATTTGCCGATTTGGCATCTCCAAATGACAAAAGACTTGGCGGTAAAGAAGCCTGCAATTCATTTCGATTCCCAGCTAATCACCAGTCAAACTACTAGGGAGTACGCGGCAAAACATCCAAGGATGGCACAATACCTAGAAAAGGTACGCAAACAACTTGAGGCATTTCAGACCTACACTCTCACTCAAGTTTCGCGGGCAGACAACGCCCATGCAAATGCGCTAGCCGGTTTAGGCTTCGCCTTTGACCATCAACTCAAACGCTCTATTCCGGTAGAGTATCTAGACATGCCGAGCATAGAAGCGGAGCTAGCAGTCGAAATGTCATCAACTCCAAATTGGCAAGATTCCACTATAGACTACCTGGTCAATGGCACATTCCCCATGGAAAGATTAGAGTCTAGAAAGCTCCAAATATGGGCAACACGCTACTACATGTGGAATGGCATTCTCATATGAAAATCCTACATCGGACCACATGTGGAATAGCATTCCCTCTAGATGACTTGAAGGTTTCTAAGCTCAATCCACGAAGGCGTTTGTGGAAACCACTCCAGAGGCCGATCCTTAGCACAGAAAGCTCTTAACGCAGGCTACAACTGTCCTACCATACACCATATGCTTAGGAGTTAATACAAAAGTGCGACCGCAGCCAAACGCTACAAGCCGATACTAGCACTGCCTGCCAGCGAGCTACACCCGCAGACGAGTCCTTGACCATTCATGCAGTAGGCAATCGACCTAGTAGGACCTATGCCGCCTACTACTAGGGGCAGATGCATGATGATCATGGCAACCGACTACTTCACCAAATAGGCAGAAGCAGAGCCCATGACGACCACGACTCAGACGGACATAGAGCGCTTCATATGGAGGAACATCATTTGCCGATTTGGCATCCCTCTGTCCATCGTCACCGACAAACTGCCTGTAATTTATGGGCAAAGATTTGGCGAAGTTTTTCTGAAAGTATGGCATCAAGCAGCACATGTCCACACCGAGATATCCTTAAGGCAATAGGCAGGCCGAAGCATCCAACAAGAAGATCCTCGACTACCTCAAGAAATCCCTCACCGATAAGAAGGGATAATGGCCAGACAAATTCCCTGGATGTCTATGGGCACATTGCACCACCCAAGGACGAGCAACCGGTGAAGCTCATTTCTTTTTGGCATTTGGTTCAAAAGCAATCATTCCTTCCAATGTCATCGTGCCAAGTATCAGCACTCTACTGCCAAGCATTGAGTGGAACAGAAAGGAAATGGCCACAAGCTTAGATCTGGCAGAGGAGAAGCGCAAGCAGACCATCACCCGCATCGCAGCCTACCAGCAGCAGCTCCCCTCCAGCTAAAACAAAAGGGCCAAGGTCCGGCAATTCTAGCCCGAAAATCTAGTCCTAAGAAAAGCCTTCATCACTGCCCGCAGAGAAGGCTCCAAAAAGATGGATCACATCTGGGAAGGTCCGTACAAGATCAGCAGAGTAGGCGGCAAGAGTAATTACACCCTCGCCACCATAAAACGACAAAAAGGTCAAAAAACAGTGGAACGCCTACAATAAGAGGAAGTACCATGTGTGACTTCCTGCTACATCAGAAGCCCAAAGACTCAAGCAGCTCGATGGGCACCACCTCACAAGCCGATGACTATCCAGTTATTATGCAGTTCCTACCTTACAAAGACCGCGCCCTTCTTAGGGACTCACCGTAGGAATTGCACCCTCCGAGGGACTAACCATGCTCTCCAATGCGAGAGGGTAAACTAATTCCTCGACACCCACATGGGTCTACTTTCCAAAGCGGGAGGATAAACTCTACACTCTGAATATCCAAACGTGGATGAGCCTGGCTGCCTTAGTATAACTAGATGCACGATGGCTTACGCCGAGATTCCTAGAAGTAGCCACAACGGTCTTTTTCAAGGCTTAGCTAATTGAAGGATTTTGGGTCTCTTGGCCTAATTCGCGGGGAACCGGGCCCTAGAGACGGAGGGGGCACATTACGCAGTACATCCGATGGACGACTGCCCTGGAACCCTAAAGCTGCTACCGAGTGCACTAAGGTAGCCTACGGTTTCCGAAAGACTGCCTACGGCTTGCCCTTCAAGCAGTAAAGCCGCGCTAGACTTATACAACCACACATTCTTATGAAATGTTAAACAAGCTAGCGTGCATATACGAAGTTTTATCCACTGCTGATATGCTACGTAGCCGATAAGCTTCACCCCTGCCAAGCGCGGAACGACTTGCACCAAGTTCTAAAGTGTTGTGATACTTGCTACGCAACCTACGGAATTGGAGAAAGTCAAGGTTAACAGCCTAGTGGTCACGCCGGCTTGTCTACTTCTGTAAGTAAGGCGTCCGGCTGCCGACCCTATGGCTAACAACTTTGCAAAGTTCTACACCAACACCTACGACTGCATAGGCTACGCGGCCTGTCTGCTTATAAAAAAGTACCACGCCTGCCACTGGTCTATAAAGTCTAAAGGTTAGGGTATGAACAAAAGAAGCAAGGATGGAGAAAAGCGAAGGAAGCAAGTTTATTAAATTTTCTAGCAAAATTGATAAACAACTAGCAAAGACCGAAGAAGTCCAAGCAAAGCAAAAAGCAATGAGGGAAACAAAGAAAATCCGAAAGACGACCTAGAAGACTAGTCTTCAGCAGCTTGGACACTCCACGACTACTCGGTCGCCACACCTTCAGTAGCCGCAACATTCTCAGCAGCGGCACCATCTGGCACTTCACCCCGGCTGCACCAGCCTGGGCACCAACATCTCCGACTACTTCACTAATGGAGGCCTCAAAAGTAAAGGTGAACAAATTTTCCGGAGAAATAAAGAAGGTCTCGAAACCTCGAGCCCATCCTTCTCACCCTTCAGCTGTTCATTCTCTTCGAGCAGACCAACACGGACGCGCTGCAGCTCATCCATTTCCATCTTCAGACTTTCGTTGATCTTCAGTACACCTTGAAGTTCCAACACTTAGGGTTCAAGCCTATTGACGATTCTCTTGAAGTGGGTCACTTGATTATAAGAAGCAATCAACTCTTCATCCTTTGCATAAGCAGCGAAACGAAGCTCAGAAACTGCAAACTCAAGATCTTCATCCTTTCATACTTAACTTGGATCGCATCAAGCCCAGTCTTCAAGTCAACGATCTCTTGGCGAGCGGTCTAAAGCTGCAGAGAAATGGGGGCAGAAATATTAGACCCCTTCAAAGCAACGAGCTCAGAATCCAACCTCTTAATCTCCTTGGTTGAGGAATAAGCTTCAGCTGCCAAAGTCTTCGCCACCCTCCTTGGCAACCTTGCTATATCTGCATCATAGCAAGCAGATCAGTCATTCTATATTGTGTCGTATGCTTAGCAAAGGAACTTGGGCAAGCAAACCATTCTAACGCCATCAACAAACTTGGCACAAGAGTCCGTGTCTTCAAGCAGATCTGGTTTCAAGAGCAAATAGATCTCATCAGCCTCCCTAGAAGCAGGCTTAATGGATTTCTCACAGCTACCCGTGCTAGCAGTCTCTTCCTTCCCAGTGGGCGAATTAGTCTCAATAGCAGAGGAAGTGGGCCTTGGCGCTACCTTAGCAACAGAGTCCACCTTATTGCTCTTTATAATTGCTAATTAATCACCAAATAAACACCCATCTCACCCAAAAACCAAAGGGAAGGCCGGCCACCTTTCCTTGCTCCACACTTTTCTTATTTTCTCGATTTTATTACCCCATTTATGCAAATTAATCAATTTTGTAACCACCAATTTATTCCTTTAGGTTTAATTAGCCAATAAATTGGCTAATTAAACCAAAATTTCAACCTAAAAACCCCATTAAGGCCGGCCAACTCTTCTCAAAAAATGGACAAGCCTAGCCCTATAAATAGGCTCCTATTTTCACAAAACTTTCATTCCAACACTCTTGCAAAAATCCCAAAATTCTCTAAACACTCTTTCTCTCTAAATTCTAACTTTGACATCGGAGGTTCTTCGGCCAAAGCCCCCCCATTCATCATGGGCGCGTGAGGCACTTGGCCTTGACCAAAGGTGTTAATTGTTTTGTAGGTGCAATTTTGTCCAAGATCAAGGAGGAAGAAATTTGCATACACAGCTACCTTATAAGCTTCCTTATATACAAAGTAAATCCCTAGATTTTAGAGTGATGACACAAATGGCATCAAACTTTAGCCTAAATTCCTTGTTCATCTCCACTCCAGTATAGAGTTAAAACACTTGCTATTACTTGGGAAAGAATCCAAAACAAAATCCAGTACTATAACTTGCTCATTAGCCAAGGGAGGAAGCCCACCAACGTATACCCGACGTGCATGCCTTGTAGCCTGCAAGAGAGAAATATATATATATATATATATATATATATATATATATATATATATATATATATATATATATATATATTGCTCATCAGCCAATGAAAAAGACGCCGTTCATGTATTTATGAGAAAAATAAATTGTGCAAATTTATATATATGAACATAAATACAATAAATTTACCTGCTGAGTCATGGCTTGAGCTGGCATCAATGGAAGAGCCATCTATAACAAGCAAAAGCATATGAAGTTGTTCACAAAGAACACAAAAGAAAAATCAAACTCAAGATCCCATAGAAGCTTATACTGGTGAAACGTACATGCAATGCTCCAAAAGGTAATGAATTTTGCACCACTCCAGGCATCGTTTGTGGAATACCTAACAGTTGTCCTGCATTATTATTATTGAAGCGATAACAGAAGGATAAGTAGTGTAGCTTTACGGAAAAATTATGTCTCAACTACACTGGTAATGAAATCCATATGAAAGCCCAGAAGTATCTTTTACATTGAAAAAGCTAATATTTCATACTTAAGATATACCATGAAATAATAAAGAAACAAATTCCATCATTGCAGATGGTAGGGAAATATCTGTAAGTCTACCAAATGTCAATTGTATCAGTCGAAGGAGAAGAATGTCCAGCTAATCGTTCCATTGGTTCTCCCTTAAATAGTTAACCCTATATTTTTTGCTAATGAATATTCAAAGTATTTGGCAAAATAGAATATATTAATCATCAACTAAGTATCAGCTAAAAATAATATTCATTAAAAATGGGGTTTATGCGACTCTAGATTTTTCAAATATTGATAAGGTTTATGTAGCAGAAAATATCAAATGGTCGCAAAAATGATAACACGTATAAAAATGGGGTTTCTGCAACTCAAGATTTTGCAAATATTTATAACAGGCAAAGAAGTTTACAAAATATGAAAAGTTTAAAGTAAGAAGTACTTACGGAAAAGTAACATTTTGAAGAAGGAATCCAAAGATTGGAGATTTCAGTGTCAAATATGGCAGTGAAGGTCTGAAGAGGTGAGCTGATTCGTTATAAACAGAGAAGGTTAGCGGTGATAACATCACTTGAATAAGTGCAAGCAAAGTCAAATGGAATTAGTTTCATTATTAAGGTTTTTACACTGAACCTCACAGAAATAATGTCACAAATGTTAGTTTCTAAACCTAGCTGAAGAAGAATTTTCTAGAAATTCCTTCTACTTGAAAATAATATTTACTGAAACTTTTTCATATCAATTGATCAACATAGGTGGTTAACTATTCAGTCCAATTAAATTGTTGTAAGTATGCACTTATAACAGGTTTTTGTAATGAATATCTAGTGGCCAGTGAATTAGAATTATTAAAATCAACCTAAGCTTAGAAGTTGCATTTAAATACTTATAAAATGAGATTCAAGAAATAAGCAGCAAGAGATATGATATTCAAATTGATCACATAATATTTAGTATGATCATTAGGGTTTAGGGTTTAGGGTTTAGGGTTTAGGGAAATTTTTCAGAAACACTGACAAAAGAGATGAGAAGCAAGAACATACCCAAACAATTATCAATTTCTAAATAAGCATCCAATCTACATTTGTTATAAGTGTCTAACACAACAAAAAACCATGCACTCCCAAAAATTGCTGAACCAACCAATAGACAAAAACAATAAAAACAGTCGTTGGACACAGATAATTTCCATAAAAATAGACTCAATGTAATCAAACTAACTTTGCACAACTATTTCAAAAACCTCAGATAAATACACATTTGTCACAACGTGGGTGAACCCATAAATCAGAATAAACGCTTAATTGAAAACAATTTAATCCCAATAAGGCCCAAAAGTACGAAACTTCTTTATCACCAACTAACTCAATTTTCTCAGCAACCAAACAGTAAATAAAGAAAATCCAAAATTGCGTTAAAAAAAAAAAAAAAAGAACTCATGGTTTTTCTCGTTTAAGCTCTACTCTTGGTTTCCAAACTTCTATCTTTCTATTTCATTCTACAATACCCAAAATTGATTACAGTAATCAGAAACCCACCCAAAAATTACCTTCGGAAAAATACTACCAAATACCCATTAACTCCCACATTCAATCAAAAACCCAAAAACTAAAAATTCCTCAAGAACTTGAACAAACCCAAAAAACCAAGCAAAACACAAATAATCTGACAGAAAAATACCACAAAAAATGCTCACCAGATCATCGCTGAAGGTTAGGGATTTCTAGAATTTGGGGTGTTTTTTTTATCTAAAAGAGGTAAATACATGTTCTTCCGCACCTAAAAACATAATCAAAAGAAGAAAAAAAAATACCGGGATCAGATTAACACACCAAGGAAGGGAAATCGAATAAAACACAGATGTTCATTGCAAGTTTCTCACCTTAAACAAAAATCCCTTCCAAAACTGCACAAAAGAAGACGTAGAACACCAACTCTGCAAATCTGGGAAACCAATTTTTTAAGACAGCAGAAAACACCCAGAACCCTAGATTTGAAAATAGCGGAGACCCCCCCTCAAATCGCAAACCAAAAATTATAAGGAAAACTAATGAAAAGTCCAAAAAAACTTCCCTTTTAACTAAAAGTCCTTTTTAAAGGTATAGTGAATAGTGTCAGGAAAGGTAAAAAAGTGGTTTTTCGTTAAAAGTGAACAGTACCGGGACCTTTTCATTAAAGCTCCCAAAATTATATCATTTAAATCACGAAAATCAGGAGCTTTCCCCTCCTGTTTGCCCAATATTTTGTGAGGCAACAAACACAGTAAACAATTGGAGAGCAACAACGAGAATAACGAACAGATGAAAGAAAGGAGCAAAAGTAAAAGGTTAAACCCAAAAGACGGCTGATGAAGGAAGCGGAGAAATCGTCATTTTGGAAGCCATGCCAAAATTTTGGCAGCCCTCCAAATTTTTAACATCCCGCCTTTTTCAAATGTTTTCAATTATGTAGGATAAAAGCATCCATCACGGACCAAAGACGTGGTGAATTCACAAAAGACGATGTAGTGGTTTGAAGTAACCATTACGAGCATATCTCGTGGTACTTATAATATTCTACCACGGATTTGAATGTCCGTTGTATATTATTTGCTTTTAACAACGGGTCAAAATCTGACCGTGATAGATGAACTGTTTTGTTCTAGTGCACATGTATTTTATTAGCATGCAAAAATAAAGATTTAATTAATTTTTGGTTGACATACTAAAATTTTAATTAAACTAACAAAGGAAGAACAAAACTTTAATATAAATTAAAATTTTAGTATTGAGTGATAATGGAGTACACATTGCATGAGGAAAAATGAGAAAGTTGAAATGAGAAGGTAAGTGAGAAAGTTGCTAGCATTTCTCAATAATTACACAAAAAGAATGAGTTATATCTTATAAATCTCATTAGGTTTAAATTAATGACCAAGTTGATAATATAATAATTGAAGCTTATTGAGCATAGATATATACATAATTCGATGACATGATCATCCCGACATCCACCAATAGTTTAATTACGAAGTACTTCAAAATCCCATTCAAATTTTCCTTAGTCGCTGAGAAATATTTTGTCAAGACAACTCTCATATGGAGTAAACACGAGTGTGAAGTGATGTAAAATAAAAATAATGGCGTCGCACTTTTGTGAGAATGACACTGCGAATGATATGGTGGGGATTCTCTACCAAAATTTTTCTCTTCATCTTCTTAAACGGCTACAGCTCAATAAAGAACTGTCAAAATAAAAAAGAAGAAGGCTGCTCCATGTGTATTATTCTATCAGTTCGTGCGCGAATAAAACGTGATTGATTTTTTTTTTTTTTTGAAGAAAAAAAAGTGATTGATTTGAATCACATATTCTAACATACATTGATCTCGGACCACTAATATATGCTCAGTCTCTTTCGTTCCCTGTCCCCCTACTAATCAACGACTAAGAAAATGGAAAATGCTCCTCCATATCAAAAGCAAGGACAAACTTAACTAATCATAAACCTAATTAATCAATGATAATTGGATTACTAAATACATAATCCCTAAGCTTCAGACCGTTCCTTAGTTAATTAGATACTTAGCATAAACTTTTGAAACATATAAATAAGCTCATTTAGACACATTTCTAGCTGCCCCCGTGGTTCTAATTTGATTTCCTTCATCTATTATGGCTCGGGTGTGTCCTCAAGCTCCCCAAGTTCTCTATATCTGTCCCTACACTAATAGTTCATCAAAGAGAGAACCTTATACCATTTGGATGAAATCACTTGTATGCCATACAAATGGTTGCACCGTCTACAATTCCAAAGGCAACATTGTTTATCGAGTTGACAACTACGACAAAAAGTGTAGCAATGAAGTTCATCTCATGGATCTCCAAGGCAAAGTTCTCTATACCATACTTAAAAAGGTATAACATAATATGAATAAATATGGTTACGCTTTCTAACCGTGAATTCGAGTGTTTTATGGTAGTGAAATGCTTTGATTATGCAGAAGTTACAAGCTTTTGAAAGATGGGATGGCTATAGAACGAGTAGCTCTTCTAAGGAAAGCAAGGAGAAGCCTTGGTTTCAAGTGAAAAGTTATAGTAGAATGCTAATGGGAAGCATAGCTTGTCAAATTACAGTGGAGTGTGACAAGTATTGGATAGTGAAATTGGCAGGAAAGAGTGGTGCTGTGGGATTTAGAATAGTAGACATTGATGGAGATATTGTTGCAGAGGTAAGCCTTAGCTCTCTTAATTAATATCTAATTATATATACCTTATAAGGATCAACCGTTTTTATATTTATCATTTATCTGTTAAAATGTTTAACATTTTTTTGGGTGGCTTGTGCAGGCAAAGCAGAAGCTATCATCTTCTGGAGTAGTTCTGGGGGATGATGTCTTTACTTTAGAGGTGGTTTCTCATATGGACCATTCCCTTATAATGGCTATTGTGATTGTGTACGGGTTGATTTGTCGCAAAATGTAAGTGTGATCACATTATAATTATAGGTAGCGTGGCTATTTCCAAAGCATGTAAAAGTGCGGCGTCTCATGAATTACTGTTGTGCTTTCATTACAGCAAGAGATTTTGGTTCTTTGTAACTAATAAATCAACTGGGCCCTTTTACTTCTAGTTGAATGCTATTTGCATCCCACCCGTGGTGGAACCTCCTCGTTCACCCTTTTTATTTAACGAACTTTTCCTTTACACATGATATAATTGGAATTGCTCATCTCCTAAATCATTATTTCAAGATAATGTCTATGAAAAATCAATCAAATTCGAAATCGTTTAGTCATGCATATATATAAATTAAACGTTGGTTCACCATGACGGACACACCCCGACCGAGATCGAGGCATGCTGGCCGTCACGTGAGGGTGACGTAGCCATGTGCACAGTGCGGAAGCAATAATATAATAAGAAATACGAATGAATAAAAACCAACTTAAAGAGTGTTAGAACAGAATTAAGTGTGAATACACATTAAGAGCATAAAAGTCTAGGTGCAGTCAATGCATAAGAAGTACTTAATTGATTAACACCCGAATGTGGTCCTACAAGGGTGATGTCTGTCAGAATCTCCGATATGTCCTCGTGAGCCACCAACAAAGTTACCTAATACCTGGAGGGGCGCAAAACAAAAGCGTGAGTGGGCAAAAACAAAGCTTTTCTAAAATCATTTCAAAAACAACAATTATATCCCTTCGCCGTAAAACCTGTATACTTTCCTAGAAAAATAGTATAAACATACTAAAACTCATCTGAAAATCATCATCATACTCAATGCACAAATCATGAATATGCCATGTATATCAAATCATCAGGTAAGTGAATCATAAGCAATAATAACTGTACAGCTCGTCAGCTGATCTCTAGCTCATAAATCATGCGTGCACACAAGTCGAACCCACTTATAGTGATTTATACGACAGGACTGGGTATAACATAATACGTTCTAGTGCTACAATCACGTAAAGACTGTGCGAATGATCGCGGGTCACCTATGAGTCGAACACACTGAAAGTGGTCTATACGACACGACTGTGCACCTAACTTGGATCCAAGATGAGCGTATGGTGCGGGAGGTGAACATCACGTGAAAGACTATGCCCCTAACTCTGGGCGGGAGCACTAACATCGGGGTGCAGGTTAATGAGCTCTCAATGAATCTCGTCATACTTTTCATAACTCAACTTCTTATTAACCACACATAATCTTACCTGAAACTTACCTGAGCGCCCACAGCACCAACAAACATGCGCATACAATTCATAATGCATATTCAATAGTATGTATGCATTGGCATGGCAATTCATTTATAAAAGTATTTAAAATGCAATTTTTGGGAAAAACATGTAGTATATAGGTATATACGGAAAACAAAAGCCCACTCACCTGGAGTCCGCACTACGGCTCCCTAACGTAAACATCGAGGCGTCCCAAAATGTTCGGCGTCTAAAACAATTATCAAACTACAACTTAGAACTCTTAACCATCGAATTCGTAATTCACGTAAAACATATCCTCAAGGATATTCTAGAATCATTTAAGACCCTTAATCAAAAGTCAACCTGTCGATCAACGATCGACGGTAGGGTCCACAGACCCACATACTTGATCCGGAAGATCCGTAGCACAAATCTCCAATCCGTAACTTCCCAAGATGCACATTATGCTCCTAGAGCAACATACTAAAATTTCGTTACAATCCAACGGTCGGATCTCTGCCAATTGCCAAAACCAAGTGGCGGTTCACATTTTATTTTATGAACTTACAGACTCAATTCGGGAAGATCCGTACTTCAGATTCTCGATCCATAAGTTCCTACATTTTTCAAATATTACGTACTACCACATACCAAAGTTTGGTGACGATCCAACGGTCGGATAGTAGGTTCATATTTTCACCTAACCACGAATCGTAACGAACTTAAGTTCAAATGACCAATCTACGACAATCAACTATCAAAATTGAACCTAGGACGTTAAACACAACCTAAAAATGATATTGTCGGCTCACTGGCCACGCGCCGCCGCACTGGCCGCCGTGGGTGGCGGTCGGCCGCCCCGACTCGCCGAAAAATCCAACTAACTCCAAAAATTCTCAAATTTTGCAGAATTGAAGATCTCAAAGAGAGGAACAACTTTCATACCTGTGACCAAGGCCAATTTGGCCGAACAACACCTCATTTTCATCAAAACCTGTCGGAAACCCTGATTTGGGTAGTTGTTGATTCACCACCAAAACGAACTCCGCCGCCTCATCGAAGGCTTGGGCCTTGCTCCTGGGGTTGAGAGGAGTCTTTTGGTGGTGGTCATCGACTATGAAACTCGCCGGAGCCATCGAAAAAAGGATTAAAGCCGCCGGATGCACCCGTGATTTATGGCTTCGATTTGTGAATTTGAGTTAGAAATCTAGAATTCTAATACTACAAAGATGTTGAGCTTGAAGAGAGCTTTCCATAGACACCAGAATCACCTCGAACGGACATCGGACGGAGAAGTTACGATCGGGTTGAGGACCCGAGTCGGGTTGCCAAGATGCGGGTCGCGGATCCCCCGCGTCCCTCCTCTCTCATTTTTCTTCTTTCTTCTCCTCCTAGTTGGTCAATCAACTCTCTCTCTTCTTCTAACTGGCAATGCCCATCCTTTTATTTTTCTTTCCTTTCAATCCGCGCCCTTCATTTTGAATTTCGTTTAATCTGGGCCATCCAAATGGCACACCAGATTTTATAATAAAATTCATAAAATGCCCAAACTTCAAACCTCAATAACTTCGTCGATATAGCTCCAAATCACGAACCGTCTGCGCCCACGTGTCCGTACCAACGAGTACTACGAGGATATGCCAAGAAAAAAAAATCTTAGGTGGCACGACACAGCAATTAATCTTGAACAACTCACGTGCCTCAAAGGGCATTTTTGTGAAATCCTTTATTAAAAATTTATAAAATTGTAAAATCAGGGACGGGCTGTCACAATCTACCCCCCTTAAGAAATTTTGTCCTCGAAATTCAAACAACAAAATACATCACTGATACTCATAAAACAAGCGAGGATACATATCTCTCATCCGATCCTCAGTGTCCCAAGTAGCCTCTTCCACTGAATGGTTCCTCCACAGAACCTTTACCGTACGAATGGTCTTGTTTTTCAGCACTTTGTCCTTCCAATCCAAAATCGTCACTGGTTCTTCCTCGTATGTCAAATCCGGACTAATCTCAAGCTGTTGAGGAAGTATCACATGGGAAGGATCCGAAACATAATGACGAAGCATAGAGACATGAAACACATTGTGCACTCTAGCCAACTCTAGAGGCAACTCAAGTCTATAAGCTGGTAAGGTCCGATAATCTGGTAAGGTCCGATGTACCTAGGGCTTAGCTTACCCTTCTTTCCGAACCTTACTACTCATTTCCAAGGCGATAACTTCAAAAATACCCAATCACCGACCTTATACACTCTGTCAGTGGCATGTCTATCGACAAGGCTCTTCTGTCGATCCTGGGCCGCTTTCAAATTAGCTTTGATTACCTGTACATTCTGAGTAGTCTCCTCTACTATCTCAGGGCCCACCAATGGTCTCTAACCCACTTCTAACCAACATAACGGTGTACGACAAACTCTACCATAAAGTGCCTCAAATGGTGCCATCCCGAAGCTAGATGGTAGCTGTTATTATAGGCAAACTCCATTAAATCCCACTTTGCATGCCAATAATCACCAAACTGAAGTACCGAAGATCTTAGCATATCTTCCAAAGTCTGAATCGTCCTCTCTGACTGGCCATCTGTCTGAGGATGATACGCTGTGCTGTAACGTAGTTCTGCGCCAACAGCTTCCTGGATTGCTCTCCAAAACTTAGAAGTAAACTTAGGATCCCGATCTGAGATGATACTCACTGGCACTCCTGTGGTACTTCACAATTTTGAGTAAGAACCACTCAGCTAGCTTATTCAGAAAATACTTTTCTCTCACTGAAATGAAGTGTGCTGATTTGGTAAGCCGATCAACGATTACCCAAACACCATCATACCCCTTCCCTGTACGAGGAAGCTTGTACACAAAATCCATAGTGATATTTTCCCATTTCCACTGTGGAACGGGAAGTGGTTGCATCAAACCAAACGGCTTCTTCCTTTCAGCTTTAACCTGCTGACAAATGCACACCTACTAACGTACTCTGCAATTTCCCTTTTCATGCCCGGCCAATAGTAGAACGGTCTAAAGGTATGATACATCTTCGTACCTCCTGGATGCATAGCATATGCCGAAATGTGTGCCTCATCAAGGATTTCCTTCTTTAATTCCACAATATTTGGCACGTACATCCTTTTATCTTGCATAAGCATGCCATCAGTCTCACGAACTCTGAGATCCTTTTTCTTCCCTTTAGAAATTGCAAAAATTAATTCCTTCATTTCCTTATTATTTCCTTGAGCTTCGAGTATACGATAAATCAAAATGGGCCTAACTTGGAAACTAGCAAGTAAGGCTTCCTCTCGTGCTTCCATCAAAGCTTCTTCTTTCTCTTCTAGTCCCCATTTCACTCCAGTGGATCTCAAATCTGCAAGAAGATGAACACGAGATGCATACAATGCATTAACTCGACCTTAGGGACTACCTACTTAGTGCATCAACCACTACATTTGCACGACCAGGGTGATACTCAATCGTGCAATCATAATCACCGAGTAATTCTATCCATCTCCTTTGCCGAAGGTTAAGTTCTCTCTGAGTGAAAATGTACTGTAAGCTCTTATGGTCCGTAAAGATCTTACACTTCTCACCATAAAGATAATGTCTCCAAATCTTCAGAGCGAAAATGATGGCTGCTAGCTCCAAATCATGTGTAGGATAATTTCTTTCATGTAGCTTCAACTGTCTCGAAGCATAAGCAATTACCCCACCATGTCGCATCAAAACACATCCTAAGCCATTCAAAGAAGCATCGCTATAAATCTCAAAGTTACCACTGTCGTCTGGAAGTGTCAAAACAGGTGCATGAGTGAGACAGTGCTTAAGTTGCTGGAAACTCTGTTCACAGTTCTCATCCCACTCAAACTTTACTTCCTTCCTAGTCAACCTCGTTAGTGGTAAAGCAATCACTGAGAAATCCTTAACAAAGCGTCGATATTAACCTGCTAATCCCAGTAAACTCCGTACCTCGGTGACGGTTCGTGGTTGCTCCCAATTTTCTACGGCTTCTACTTTTTGTGGATCTACCTGAATGCCTTGAGCTGAAATGACATGACCCAAGAATGCCACTTCTTTTAGCCAAAATTGGCATTTACTGAACTTAGCATAAAGGCGATGTTCACTCAACTTCCTTAACATTAGAGTGAGATGTCATCCATGTTCTTCTCTCGACTTAGAATACACCAAAATGTCATCAATAAAAACAATGACAAATCGATCCAAGTATTGCTGAAATACCTTATTCATCAAACCCATGAAAGTTGCTGGTGCATTCGTTAATTCGAACGGCATCACAAGGAACTCATAATGACCATAACGAGTCCTAAAAGCTGTTTTAGGAACATCATCACTCCTAATCTTCAGCTGATAGTAGCCAGACCTCAAGTCAATTTTCGAGAACACACAAACACCTCGAAGTTGGTCAAATAGATCATCAATATGTGGCAATGGATAACGGTTTTTAATCGTTACCTGATTCAATTGCCTATAATCAATGCACAGCCTCAAGGTTCCGTCTTTCTTTCGAACAAACAACACTGGGGCTCCCCAGGGTGAAACACTCGGCTGAATGAAACCCTTACCTACAAATTCCTGTAACTGGGTTTTCAATTCTCTTAACTCAGCAGGAGCCATTCTATATGGAGTCAAAGATATAGGGTTCATACCTGGCAATAAGTCAATGGTGAACTCCACATCTCTATTTGGCGGTAATCCAGGCAAATCATCAGGAAAGACATCTGGAAAATGCCTAACCACTCGAACTTCCTCCTCACTACTGGGAGTAATGTCATTCAGCACAACGTGAGCTATGTATCCCTGGCACCCTTTATTCAACAACTTCTTTGCCCTCAAGGCAGAAATAACCCCATGTCTCACTCCACTACGTTCACCTACAAACGTAACTCCAGATAAACCTAAGCGACAGAAAGTCACCATCTTCTCGCGACAGTGGATGTCAGCAATATTATAGTGTAACCAGTCTACTCCCAAAATCACATCAAGTCCATGAGAGTAGACCCTAAAAATCGAGTCAAACAAGCAGAAAACGAGAAATCATCTTTCCCAACAAGTAGTATCTCTTGGAAACTATTGTAGTGTTCAAACGACCTCTCCATTTTTGCTTAGTTGCAGATTTCTAGTCAAACAAGGTCAACGTTGGTGGAAAGAACGACTCGTCAGTGATCAACCTAAAACCCCAAGAGAGCACACAGCCATCCAGAAAAGTGCAACTTCTATATGTGCTAACGCCACAATACGAGGAAACATAACGCGTCCTCCAAGGTAATGTTGTTGATACGTCCCTGGGCCTGCTGTCGTCCTCCTAGACCTCTATTAGCGTGAACATCTTGGCCCTGCGAATTACGCTCCTGATCTGACTGAATGTGCTGTCTCGACGACACTCTCCAAAATGTCGATTATTGCACCTACGACATAAAGGTGCGTCTGTACCACCTAAACCACCTGTCTCTCTTGGCCTCTGAAAACGAGATCCTCCAGTAAACCTACCACCTCTCCTCTGACCGGTAGCACTGAAACTCCCACTGGAAGAACTAGAACTAGTCCCATTTTTCTTAAAACTCTGAGTTTTAAGAGGTCTCTGAGATTACTGCCCTTTGCCTTTATCGTACTTCTTCAGATTACTGCCTCTTTCTTCTTCTTCACTCTCACTAAGCATTTTATCTGAATCCTCAATCCTCAACAAAACATCATAGTACTCCTGATAAGTAGCCCAGGGTAAGATAGTTGCCATAGAGCGGCACTTCTTCTTAGTACCCAACTTGAAGCGACGAAGCATTTCAACGGGGTTATCAGCAACTTCCTGATCATAGCAAAACAAATAAGTGAACTTCCTGTAATACTCATTAGCGGTTAGCTTCCCCTGTTTCAGGTTAGTGAATTCCTACTTCTTCTGATCAAGATACGCTGGGGGAATGAATCTCTTATAGAACGACCGTCTAAAATTCTCCTAGTTCGCTTTTTCCTCAGGAGTCCATCCATAAGTTTCCTGATTCCACCAGGATGCAGGCTCTCTATCCAAAAATCAGGAAGTGGTCTCGACCCACCTTTTAGCAGGAAGGCTGCCCTGACTCTGCATCACCTGAAAAGTCTTCTCCACATGCTCGAGCCAATGCTCGGACCCTTTGTGGCCCTCACTACCCTTAAACATAGGCTGCTTTAGATTATACACCGTCTCCAACGGAGTCCTTTGGGGAGGGCGTAGTAAAGCCTGAATGGCATTAGCGATAGCCTCCCCTAATTGAGCAACATCGGGGAAACTGGGACTGAAGAACATGGATCCCTACGAGGCGGCATAATTTTGACAGAAGACATCACAATGATTAACCTACTCATAAAATATGCAGGACTGCGGAACCTAGGCTTTGATACCAAACTGACACACCCCGACCGAGATCGAGGCATGTTGGCCGTCACGTGAGGGTGACGTAGCCATGTGCACAGTGCGGAAGCAATAATATAATAAGAAATACGAATGAATAAAGACCAACTTAAAGAGTGTTAGAACAGAATTAAGTGTGAATACACATTAAGAGCATAAAAGTCTAGGTGCAGTCAATGCATAAGAAGTACTTAATTAATTAACACCCGAAGGTGGTCCTACATGGGTGATGTCTGTCAGAATCTCCGATATGTCCTCTTGAGCCACCAACAAAGTTACCTAATACCTGGAGGGGCGCAAAACAAAAGCGTGAGTGGGCAAGAACAAAGCTTTTCTAAAATCATTTCAAAAACATCAATTATATCCCCTCGTCGTTAAACCTGTATACTTTCCTAGAAAAATAGTATAAACATACTAAAACTCATCTGAAAATCATCATCATACTCAATGCACAAATCATGAATATGCCATGCCATGTATATCAAATCATCAGGTAAGTGAATCATAAGCAATAATAATTGTACAGCTCGTCAGTTGATCTCTAGCTCATAAATCATGCCTGCACACGAGTAGAACCCACTTATAGTGGTCTATACGATAGCACTGGGTGTAAAATAATACGCTCTAGTGCTACAATCACGTGAAGACTGTGTGAATAATTGTGGGTCACCTACGAGTCGAACCCACTCAAAATGGTCTATACGACAGGACTGTGCACCTAACTTGGATCCAAGATGAGCGTATGGTGCGGGAGGTGAACATCACGTGAAAGACTATGCCCCTAACTCTGGGCGGGAGCACTAACACCGGGGTGCAGGTTAATGAGCTCTCAATGCATCTCATCATACTTTTCTTAACTCAACTTCTTATTAACCACACATAATCTTACCTGAAACTTACCTGAGCGCCCACAGCACCAACAATCATGCGCATACAATTCATAATGCATATTCAATAGTATGTATCCATTGGCATGGAAATTCATTTATAAAAGCATTTAAAATGCAATTTCTGGGAAAAACATGTAGTATATATCGAGGCGTTCCAAAACGTTCGGCGCCTAAAACAATTATCAAACTACAACTTAGAACTCTTAACCATATAATTCGTAATTCACGTAAAACATATCCTCAAGGATATTCTAGAATCATTTAAGACCCTTAATCAAAAGTCAACCGTCGATCAACGATCGACGGTAGGGTCCACAGTGCCACATACTTGATCCGGAAGATACGTAACTCAAATCTCCGATCCGTAACTTCCCAAGATGCACATTATGCTCCTAGAGCAACATACTAAAATTTTGTTACGATCCAGTGGTCGGATCTCCGCCAATTGCCAAAACCAAGTGGCGGTTTACATTTTATTTTATGAACTTACAGACTCAATTCGGGAACATCCGTGCTTCGGATTCCCGATCCGTAAGTTCCTACATTTTTCAAATATTCGACACTACCACATACCAAAGGTTGGTGACGATCCAACGATTGGATCGTGGGTTCATATTTTCACCTAACCACGAATCGTAACGAACTTAAGTTCAAATGACCAATCTACGACAATCAACTATCAAAATTGAACCTAGGAATTTAAAAACAACCTCCAAATGATATTGGCGGCCCACTGGCCACGTGCCGCCGCACGGGCTGCTCTGACTCGCCGGAAAATCCAACAAACTCCAAAAATTCTCAAATTCTGCAAAATTGAAGATCTCAAAGAGATGAACAACTTTCATACCTGTGACCAAGGCCAATTTGGCCCAAAAACACCTCATTTTCATCAAAACCCGTCGGAAACCCCGATTTGGGTAGTTGTTGATTCGCCACCAAAAGGAACTATGCCGCCTCATCCAAGGCTTGGGCCTTGCTCCTGGGGTTGAGATGAGTCTTTTGGTGGTGATCATCGACTATGAAACTCGCCGGAGCCATCGGAAAAAGGATTAAAGCCGCAGGATGCACCCATGATTTATGGCTTCGATTTGTGAATTTGAGTTAGAAATCTAGAATTCGAACACTACAGAGATGTTGAGCTTGAAGAGAGCTTTCCATAGACACCGGAATCACCTCGAACGGACATCGGATGGAGAAGTTACGATCGGGTTGAGGAACCGGGTCGGGTTGCCAAGATACGGGTCGCGGATCCCCCGCGTCTCTCCTCTCTTCTTCTTCTTTCTTCTCCTCCTAGTTGGTCAATCAACTCTCTCTCTTCTTCTAACTGGGCAATGCCCATCCTTTTATTTTTCTTTCCTTTCAATCCGCGCCCTTCATTTTGAATTTCCTTTAATCTGAGCCATCCAAATGGCACACCAGATATTATAATAAAATTCATAAAATGCCCAAACTTCAAGCCTCAATAACTTCGTCGGTATAACTCCAAATCACGAACCGTCTGCGCCCGCGAGTCCGTAGCAACGAGTACTACGGGGATATGCCAAGAAAAAAATCTTAGGTGGCACGACACAGCAATTAATCTTGAACAACGCACGTGCCTCAAATGGCATTTTTGTAAAATCCTTTATTAAAAATTTATAAAATTGTAAAATCAGGGACGGGCTGTCACAATGACGATCTTGTTACCAAAACTGTCTATTTTTTTTATACACATATTGATGACTATATAAACTATCACCAATTTATTTGAATTTTGGTATAGATAATCCTCAAATGATGATTTAGGAGATGTCTATATACATGAAATATTTTTAAAATAAAAATGGTGGAATGAGGAGGTTTCACCAACAGTAGGATGCAAGTATTATTCTTTTTAGTTTTTATTCTCAGATAATACTCGGATGCACATATCTTATTCCTTGTGGATAACATATCTTCATTATATAAATTTATTTCCAATTACTTAATCTACATTTGAAGATCATCTCTAAAAAAATTCACTCGAATAGATATCATTTATGTATCCAATTGTATATATGAATCAAATTGACGATGTGAATACCAAGTAACATATTCATAATGAATCATCTATTTATTTGATACATCTGGATGACTAAACGATCTCAGATTCACATGATTTTTTTTATAGATCATCTTCAACTGAAGATTAAGATCAACTGAAGATTAAGAAATTGAGCGAGTTTGATTATGCAATTTATACGGTAAAAATACGTTATTTGAAGGGGTGAGATATGTGGATATGTGCACTCCTCATACGAGATGAAAATATTATCCTTTCTTCTATATCTAAAGATCTATCTAAACATAGAGAGAAAATGCGAAAAATAAAACTTGTGAATGTAAACTATTCTGAATTTATTTAGTTTTTGGTTTGGATGCACTACAACAAGGTAGCTATTTAGCGAGAAATATAGTTGCCGCTACAAGTCACCAATCATATGGTTGGATATCTCCATTCCTCTTAGAAACTAAGAGGAATGGGGAAATATATACATACATGTAGGACCTGTTTGATAGTCATTTTATTTGTATTTTTTTTTTTATAGAAACATTGGAGAAAGAAATAAAAGAGTAGATATAAAAGATCCGACACTAGAATGAGAATATACTGGGGATTCTCAATTCTGATTTCGACCCGTGTGAAAATAAGGATGTTTTTTTTTTCTTTTCAAATGGATGCTTTCACAGCGCTAGGCCTCGACGACATTCCCCCACTCTTTTTCTAGAAGTTCTGGCACATTGTTGGCCTCGACATCATTACTGCAATCCTATCGGTTCTGAAGTCGGGTAAAATTATGAGAAAGGTTAATTTTACCTACGTCGCTCTGATCCTTAAGCAGAAGCACCCCATGGACATGTGCCACCTCCACCCAATCAGTCTCTGTAATGTCCTCTATAAGGGTAATTAAAAGGTGTTCACCAGCTGTCTAAAGCTTATACTCCCTCAACTCATCTCCGAACACCAAAGTGCCTTCGTTCCCGGGCAGCTAATCTTTGACAACACCCTTTTGGCTTCAGAACTAACCCACCATCTTTTCTATGGCAAGCGTGGTAAGAAGGATTATATGGCGATGCAACTCGATTTGAGTAAGGTGTATGATCGGGTGGAGTGGGGTTACTTAAAAGGTGTTTTGACAAAGTTGGGGTTCCCCCGAAAATGGATTGACCTCCTAGTGCTATGTGTGTCCACTGTTTCCTACTCCCATCTGATTACTGGCTCTCACTGCGGCTACCTACATCTAGGGCGGGGCATTCAACAAGGGGACCCATTTTTCTTGACCCTGTTTTCGAAGAGATAAGATCTTCTGTACCCATTTTTGCATGTGGTGCCTTTGTTAATTGAACTAAACATAATTAATGTTAACTTGACAATAATTAAAATAATAAAAAATAAACCAAATTCTCAGCCAATTAACAAAGGCACAAGGAGGCCACAGGAAAAAATGGGTGCAGAAGATCTCATCTCGTTTTCGAAGCATGTTAGGGAGCAAGCGCTGCATAGGATTGCCATTTGTCGCCAAGCTCCCTTTATTAGTCACTTATTGTTTGAGGATAACTAAAGAAACATAAGCTTTCTTTGTAATAAAATGATTCACACTTCTTAAGAATAATTACAACAGTACAAAAGAGTATATATAGGTAGAGACTTGATGCATTAATGCCCTTAATACCCTTAGCTTCTACAACTAATTACACAATGACCACAACTAAAGATTTACAGTTATAACTAACTAATGATTTGTTTATCTAGTTTAGTATCTGCCTTAATACACCCCCTCAAGCTGAGCTTGGGATCAACCATGGAACCAAGTGGAAGCTTGGATTTAAGATAGCTGAACTGGCGTTTGGACAAAGACTTGGTGTAAATGTCAGCCAGTTGATCTTGGCTGCAGACAAATTGAACTTTGATGAGCTGAGCCAAGACTAATTCTTTAATGTAGCGATAGTCGATTTCGATGTGTTTAGTTCTGGCATGAAACACCAGATTAGAAGCTAGGGAGATTGCTGAAATATTGTCACACTAGTGATTAGGAACTTGAGATAGGGAGAAGTCAATATCTCGGAAGATTTTGCAGATCCATGTAAGTTCTGCAGCCGTGTGGGCGAGAGAACGGTATTCAGCTTCAGTGGATGATCTGGCAACAGTGGATTGTTTCTTGGCACTCCAACTAAGAAGATTGGAACCCAGAAAGACACAATAACCAGTTGTGGGACGTCGATCAAATGTGCATCCTGCCCAGTCTGCGTCTGAGAAGGCAGTAAGATTGAGAGAACCCTTCTTGAACCAAACTCTTTCAGAGACAGTGCCTTTGAGATATCGAAGGACTCGTTTGGCAGCCTGCAAGTGTTGTTCTCGAGGGGCATGCATGAACTGGCAGATTTGATTTACCGCAAATGAGATATCAGGACGTGTCCATGTTAAGTATTGCAGACCACCAACAATAGATCTATACTCAGTAGGATTTGAGAGAAGAGGACCCGTGTGATCAGGTTTTGTGGAACCAAGAGGAGTACAGCAAGGCTTAGCACCATCCATATTGGTTTTCCTGAGAAGATCTAGTAGGTATTTGGTTTGGTGAAGAAAGAGACTTTCAGAAGACCGATGAACTTCTAACCCCAAAAAATAGTGCAATGGTCCTAGATCTTTGACTGGAAAAAGAGTGCTTAGGTTTTGAATGAACAGATTACACACAGAGGAACTTGGGCCAGTGACCAAGATGTCATCTACATAGACAAGAACAATGACTGGAGAGGGACCGTGAAGAACAAATAAGGAAGCATCTGAAAAGGATTGCACAAAGCCAAACTGAATTAGAGCTTGAAAAAGTTTGTCAAACCAAGCTCGAGGGGTTTGTTTAAGGCCATACAAAGATTTTCTCAATTTACAGACATAGTGAGGCTTGCTGCAATCAATGAAGCTAGGAGGTTGCTGCATATACACATGTTCCTTTAAATCCCCATGAAGAAAGGCATTACTAATGTCTAATTGGTTCAAAAACCAATTAAACTGTACTGCAAGTGATAGAAGTATTCGAATGGTGACTGGTTTGGCTACGGGACTAAAAGTCTCTTGAAAATCAATGCCTTCCTGTTGGTGAAACCCCTTGGCAACCAGGCGTCCCTTGAATCTTTCAACAGTCCCATTAGGCTTCTTCTTAACTCTAAAAACCCACTTGCAACCAATAATATTTTGAGCAGGAGATAGAGGTACTAAGGTTCAAGTACTTGTGGATTTCAAAGCATTAAATTCATCTTGCATAGCAGATCGCCAATGAGCATGTTTAGATGCTTGTAGATATGTAGTGGGTACATCATCAATATCTAAAGGGAGGGGATACTTGGTAGCTGCATAAACTTTAGGCTTATGGATGCCAGCTTTGGAACGAGTTACCATTGGATGAATATTACCCTGAGGTATTTGAGGGGATAAGGGACTTAAAGATGCAGGATTCTGTGCTGCTCCAGTAGGATCAGAATGTGAGGCAGAACCTGAAGAGTCATGATTCTGTGTGGCTCCAATGACTGAACCTGAAGATGGAGACTCTGAAGAGATTCTTGAAAGTGGAATAGAGAAATGAAGATCCATAGAAGCTGAAATAGTGTCTGGAGATGCAGTAGTTGCTGGAGAAAAAGAGTGAAATGGATATGCAGTTTCATCAAACTGCACATGTCTAGAGATATAAACTCTCCCAGTTTGTGGGTCAAGACACCTATAACCTTTGTGTTGAAAACTATACCCCAAAAAAATACAACATTTGCTTTTAGGATCCAACTTAGAATGAACATAAGGTTTTAGCCATGGGAAACAACAGCAACCGAAAACTTTCAATCTGGAGTAATCTGGGGCTGTGTGAAATAAGAGTTCCCAAGGAGATTGAGATATCCCAGATATTGGCAACCTATTGATGAGATACACAGCTGTGGAGAATGCTTCCACCCAATAGAGATGAGGTACATGAGAAGCAACCAGTAAAGTTCGAGCAGTTTCCACAATATGTCTATGCTTCCTTTCTGCACAACCATATTGTTCAGGGGTATGAGGACAGCGTAATTGATGTAAAATACCATGAGATCGAAGAAATGACTGAAATATAGTGCTAGTGAATTCACCCCCTGAATCAGAGCGAACAATTTTGATTTTATTGCCAAGTAATGTCTTTACATACTGTTTGAATAGAACAAAAGTAGAATAGGCATCAGACTTGGCCTTTAAAGGAAACAACCAACTATATCGACTATAGTCATCTACCAACAACATGTAGTATTTAAAACCACTAGGTGAAGTAACAGATGCAGGACCCCAAAGATCACAGTGAAGCAGTTGAAGGCTGTGAGTTGTAGTGGAGCTTGCAGATCCAAAAGGAAGTTTATGGCTTTTAGCAAGAGCACAATCTGAACAAAAGAAATCAGCAGTAGTCTTGCCTTGTACAACAAGGTTATTTCTGGAGAGAACCTGTCGAAAAAGTGAAGAAGATGGATGACCCAATCTGCGATGCCAAATCTTCACAGGAGCTTTGACACTGATGAAAGCTGATGGTGATGGAGTGACAACATTATTGGAACTTTGCAGGGGGTAAAACCCATCTTTAACTTGACCCCGCAAAAGCGTCTTCTCCGAAACACGATCCTTTACAGTGGATCCATCATGGTCAAGAGTCAAAGAGCAATCATTGTCTTTGAGAAATTGATAAGCAGACAGTAAATTGTGCTTCATATGTGGAACATGCAGGACATTACTCAACTTAAAAGCAGTATGAGGAGTATGTAAATATGAAGAACCAATATGTTGAATAGACAGACCTTCACCATCTCCTATGTAGACTTTGTCTTCACCAGTGTAGGGAGAAGAGAGAGAAAGATTGGCAAGATCATTGGTAATATGTGATGTAGCTCCAGAGTCCAGTAGCCAAGATGGAGAAGATTTGGAAGAATAATGCGCACACAAAGCAGCGAGTTTAGCTGGTGGGACACTTCCAAAGATATCAGGATTCATCTTGTCAAAGCAGTCAATGGCTTCATGACTAGTAGAACCACAAATTTGACATGGAGTCTTGGGGCCAGAAGAGCTATGATAATTGGACCTGGAGCCTGGAGGATGATTTTGAGAACCACGATGATTACCATTGAATGATCCGTGATTGCCATTGAAAGATCCATGATTGCCATTGAAGGATCCCCGATTGGTATTGCGATTTCGATTGCCTCTGTTGAAAGTGCGATTCTGTCTCCCACGATTGGAGTTATAACGAAAAGAAGACTGGAGTGGTGGATTATATGCAGAAAATGCCTGTGGAGAAGGATTAGGCAATAATGGTGCCTGAGACTGAACAGAAAAAGCCTAAAATGGCTCAGTAACAGAA
This sequence comes from Cotoneaster glaucophyllus, assembly GCA_036320875.1. NCBI lineage: Eukaryota > Viridiplantae > Streptophyta > Magnoliopsida > Rosales > Rosaceae > Cotoneaster > Cotoneaster glaucophyllus. Next base: position 16,815,744 of record CM070060.1, read on the forward strand.
GGAAAAACAGTTTGCTTGCGACAAGCCATGGAGAATTCTTTAGTAAGTAGCAGGCCATGTAATTTATCAAGAGAGGTAGAAGACAGGCGAAGCATGATAGAGTTAATGAACGACTCGAATTCATCAGGTAAGCCATGAAGTGTTGCTGCAATTAGGTAGCGATCAGAGATAGGAGCACCAGCGGCAGTGAGAGAATCAGCAATTTCCTTAATCTGTTGAAGATATTCAGAGATCGATTGATGGCCTTTCTGAATAGATTGAAGACGAGAGCGAAGCTTATGAACATGAGCATCAGAGACTCCACCAAAACGTTGTTCAAGTTTCTGCCATAGCTCTCGAGATGTGGATACTCCAACTATGAAAGGAATGAGATCTTCAGAGAGTGTCGAATTCAACCAGATTAACAAATTTTGATCTTTCTCAAACCACTGCTCAAATGCTGGATTCATAGATTGGTCAGGAAGAAGAGGATCCGGACATGGCTCAGTGCCATCAATGAGACCGAGAAGCTTGTAGCGACGAAGAATTGGAGCAAATAAAGCACGCCATGGGAGATAATTGGTGCGCTTGAGCTTGATGGGCACCATACTTCCGATGTTCTGAATCTTAAGAGACAGATACGAATTTGGAGAGGGAGAATTTCCAGAGAGATTAGGGTTTGGGAGATTAGGGTTTGGCGGTGTATTCATCGGAGATGATGATTCAGAGGGGGATGCCATGATGGAAAGAGAGAAGATTCAGGAAAATAGAGGAAGAATTACAGATCGAAGACAGAAATCGATCAAGAAACCTGAAGAAATCGATCAAAAAATCGATCGAGTTGGTGAGCGGAAGAGGATCGAGTCGGTGAATGAATGAGCGCCGTGAGGCAGCTGGCGACTTGATACCATAAAGAAACAGAAGCTTTCTTTGTAATAAAATGATTCACACTTCTTAAGAATAATTACAACAGTACAAAAGAGTATATATAGGTAGAGACTTGATGCATTAATACCCTTAATGCCCTTAGCTTCTACAACTAATTACACAATGACCACAACTAAAGATTTACAGTTATAACTAACTAATGATTTGTTTATCTAGTTTAGTATCTGCCTTAATAATAACAACCTCTTTTTTGCCCGGGCTTCCCAATTATGTCCATCCTTTATTGCTATGAGCGAGCGTCGGGACAACTCATTAATCTGCAAACGAGCTCCGTTTGCTTTAGTAGAAATGTAAAACAACAAGCGCAGATTCTATTGAGTGGCCTCTTGGGTGTGACTCGGGTTGACAAACACGAGAAATACCACGGCCTCCCCACACTTATAGGCCGGAACAAGTGGGCATGCTTCTATTACATTAAAGAGCGTCTGTGGAAGTGTCTTCAACGATGGAAGAGGCATCTTTTGAGTGCGACTGGTCGGGAGCTGCTTATCAAAGTTGTGGGTCAATCCACCCTATTTATGTTATGCAATGCTTCCTTTTCCCCAAGTATTTTTGCGATGATCTCAACAAAATGGTGACCCCATTTTGGTGGAATGGAACTAACAATTCTAGGAAGTTATATTGGCTTTTCTGGGGGAAGCTTTGCGCCCCAAAATCCGAGAGTGGCTTGGGTTTTCAAAATATGCATGTGTTCAATCTTGGACTATTGGCCAAACAGTGTTGGCGTCTCTTCACTGATCCATCCTCACTGGTGGCTCAAACCTGAAGGCCAAGTATTACCCCCCGGGTTCTTTCCTCGATGTCAAGGTGAAGCCTATCGCATCGCTCTGCTGGAAAAACATTTGTGCGGCTTGGGGGGGGTTATTGAACAAGGTTTCATGTGGCAAATTGGGTGGGGGAATTCTATAAAAATTTGGGAGGACAACTGGCTGCCTCTCCCCACTCGATTTAAACCGTTCTCGCCAAAACCCCCTTCTGTGATCTTTAGCTGCCCAAATGGAACGTCCCTCTGATCTCCTCCCTGTTCACGGACGTTGAAACAGAGGTGATGCTCTCTTTGCCCTTCAGCTTGAGGTCACCCGCTGACAAGCTTATTTGGCACTTCGACAAGAAGGGCCACTTCACCGTCAAAACTGCGTATCATGTTGCATGTGGTTTTCTTTCTGAGGACTCAAATCGGTCTTCTTTTTCCTCGGGGATTACTATTGATTCTCAACTTTGGATTCGAATTTGGACTGCTAGCATCCCCCTAAAAGTTAGAGTTGGTGCCAGGCAAATCTGCCGTGATGTTATCCCTACTCGTGACAATCTTGCCTTGCGACATGTTGGTACTAACCGGCTATGCGTGGTGTGCGATACTCATATCGAGTCCACCCTTCATTTACTGAAAGATTGCTGTTTTGCATCATGTGCGTGGCTTTCCACCATCATTGGCAAGCCCCCAAGTGGTCCAAGCATCAAATCTACACGGGATTGGGCCCTCTTCCTGGTCAGCCACCTTGACTACGCTCGTTTCGAGCTATGCCTCATGGTCTGGTGAGCAATTTGGGGAGCCCGCAACGGAAAACTTTGGACTGGCAAGTCGGAAAGTTTGGACACCATCATCCGCGCCATCAGTTGGTGGTGGCAATCCTTTTAGTCGACCTGCTATGTGGCGCCCCGCACATAACCCCGCCACCTATCCCCAAATGGTCCAAACCGTCGCCGGGCTTCCTCAAGATCAATGTCGATGGAGCATGGAATGAGTCTATGAAACTGGGGGAATTGGGTCAATCATCCGGGACGAGGAGGGGCGTTTCATTACTGCCATCTCCAAGACTTTTGGTCATGTCTCGTTGCCCCTTCACATTGAGGCTCTTGCTGCTCGTGAATGATTATTATGGGCTTCGCATAGGGGATTACAAAACCTGATTCTAGAGAATGATTCACTCTAGATCGCTACTACTTTGCAATCGAGTTCTCCCGACTCGTCCTTGACACATTTTGGATGACTCGAGAGCTTTGGTCCTTGAGATCATTGGAGCTACTGCTGCCCATGCGAGTCGCCAAGCTAATGAGGCTGCTCATCGTCTTGCTCGCTATGCCCTCTCCTCCCACTGTGTGTGCATCTGGTTTGAGGAGCCACCAGATTTCATTCTAGATGTTTTGTTCACTGGTAGTATGAAATGGTGCTGGTTTTGTCTCTCTTTAATGACCAATGTTGCACATCTGGCTCACTATATGTCGGTCCCACTTGAGGAGAAATGCTGAAGAGAAATTCGGTACCAATTTCCTTATTCACCCTGTGTAATACATCCTTATATCAAAATAAAAGAAAAAAAAGGGTTTTCAAGAGAGTGACCTACATTATGTCCAACTTTACCCTTTGCAGTTTCATCCAATATTCTCTTCTTGTGAGGTTTTGAGTCTCTCTTGGTCTACTTTCCAACGGATCGAATTAGCATTGATTCTTCGGTTACTATAATCTTGATTTTTTGCATGAGCTTAACATATATGCTCGAGTGATGAAAAAAATATACAAAATGAGCGTGGTTATGAGAGATCATATGATAACCATTAAGCATAATTTCATCTGGAAAGACTGAGAAATAGAGACAAAAGTATTAGTTTACTTACACATACATGCTTTATTTTCAATCTTTGCCTGGGCCAACCTCTTTAGAATTTCAAGTCCAACAACGATGCATTTTAGAGTAATGCTATTCATATCATATTTTTATACCACATTTCTATACCATCTTAGGTGACATCTGATGTGACATCCACATTATTTGAAAAATTTGCAAAACCCAAGAAAGGAAGGAGAAAGACTCCTCGTATACCACAATCATCATTTAGTTAACTAGTTTTTCTTAATTATTAGTTTATTAAATAATGAATTAAATTTAAAAATCTAATTAATTCAAATGATGTGGCTGTCCACATCAAATGCCACCTAAGATGGTATGAAAATATGGTACAAAAATATGGTATGAATAGTATTACCCTGCATTTTAATTTATACTCGTTTTTCCTTCTAGAAGCACTAAAAAATGCATGCAATAAATGATATGTGCATAAGAAACTTTTGTGCTGCTGTTTTTGTCACTCGGCAGAACTTTATTGTTGAATAATTCAATTATACAATTGAAGGTGTTTAATAAATATATTTTAATAATGGGATTCTACATATTTTGTGCAAGAAAAAATTTCTAATAAAGTACTAAGTCAACATGGTAGGCAAAAGTGAACAAATAAACAATCTCAAACTCCTCACAAGACTTGTGGAATGCCTTGGAGGATATGTATGGAAATCAAAACAATTATGCTCGAGTCTTTCAACTGAAGAAAGACATTGCAAGTATTCAGCAAGAAGGGAAAGCTTTTGTTCAACATCTTGGAAGGCTCAAAACCATGTGGAATGAGCTGGATGTGTATCTTCCACACACTACAGATCCGAACATTCTCCTAAAACGTGCTGAGGAAGACAGAATCTATCAGCTGTTAGGGAGTTTGAGCCCAAAGTATGAAGATCTAAGAAGTTACATCCTGACAAGGTATTAAATATCGGTAATATCGGAAATATCGGTAGTCCGAAAACACGGAAATATCGATGGAAATATCGGTAAAATATCGATATCGATAAAATTTCCATGGAAACCACGGAAATTGTAAGAAAAACTTGGAAATTTTTATTGAAACTTTGCAGGATGTTTATTTAGTCAATTATCTATTAGTTTATCAAAAAAAATTGGAAGGAAATGCATTGCATGATGGATTTAACATTATCAAGTTGATTATATAGCGAGCTGGCAAACATTGTGAGTGTAGAAAATATATAGTAATTAATGAAAGAAGTTTAAACACACCAAAATAATTTATATATAATGAATTAGTGCAATATTTTACACTTTATACATTACATGGTAAGATACATGAGTGACTTAGTACCACATAGAGTTCCTATGAGGTTCAAAATTTTCACTATCTTCATCATCTCTACGTGTAGAGTGAGTGTATTGTGAAGAGTAGTTATCAAATGATAAATCCCCAAAATAGTTTTCCATGTAATTGTATAAATTACAATAATATAAATATAAGTTTGTAAACTTACCTTAAATATGGAACCCTTTGTGTTGAAGCTCTGGAATGGATCTGGAATGGCTCTGAAAGGGGTAAGGGAAGAAGAAGAAACGAAAAGGTGTAATAGAGGTTTTAATCTTCGAAGGGTCAAAAAATGTGTGTTGATCTGATACTCCACCTCTGAGAATGTGAAAGAATATCACAGTGGCACACGGTTTTAAATGAAACCACCATCCATGGTCTGAAATTGTACAAGTTATAATTGTAAAAGTTGTCTGCGTTTTGAATTATTTAGATTCGTTTGAATGATTTAGATGCGTTTTGAATTATTTAGATGCGTTGGTCTAAAGTTGGTCTGATTGGTCTGACACACACACACACAAATCTCTCAAACACAGACACGTTAAAGTTGGTCTGTCACCAAAACACACACACACAGACACGTCAAAAGGTACACAGAGTCACAGACAGACTTCACACACGCACACAGACTTCACACGCAGACAGTCTCTCTCGAAGCTTCATTCTCTCTTCTCTCCATTCTTCCACACCCACACACACACACAGAGATCTCTCAATCTCTCTTCTCCCTTGTCCCGCACACACGCACAGAGACCTCAGTCTCTCGATCCTTCTCCCACATGGCCTTCTGCTCCTCCCTCGCCTTCCTCCTCGTCCGCGTCTTCCGCCTCGTCGGTGCCGTCTCTCTCTCGATCGAAACTCTCATCCTCAGTCTCTCGATCCTTCTCCCACATGGCCTTCTGCTCCTCCCTCGCCTTCCTCCTCGTCCGCGTCTTCCGCCTCGTCGGCGCCGTCTCTCTCTCGATCGAAACTCTCATCTCTCTCATTTCTCTCTGCAGTCTGCACCGAGAGTCCGATACCCACAAATACACACGCACACCATCACACCTGCTTCAGGAATACACCCACCTCGTCTTTCTCCCTCTCCTTCTCGTCTCTGCAACTCGGCGAACGCAGGAACCCTCCGGCGAGTTTCTTGAATTTCTCCGGTTAGGTAAGCTTCGGGTTTTTGTGTTGAATCTGTTGAATCTGTTCTAGATCGAAGCTTAGATGTGAAATTGAAGTTCTATCTCGTGTTTTTGCAAGGTTTTTGGGATGAAATCGGCTCGGGAATAGGCACATCTCCGGCGAGGCTGTAGAAGCTCCGGCAAATTTTGCACAGATCCAAAAAAATTTCGATAATATCCGAAATATCGCGATATTATCGATATTATCGATAATATCGCGATATTTTGACGAAAACACCTTGGATACCATTTAAAATATCGCTAACCCAAAAAACCGATAATATCGGCGAAATATCGCCGATATTATCGGCATTTCGGACCATGCATCCTGATGAGTCAAGAGTTGCCCTCCTTCAACAATGTATGTGCTACTATTCAAAGAGAAGAACCACGGAAGAAGGTGATGAGTGTTGAACACAGCCCAGGATTGATGGAGTCTCGAGCATATGCCTCAAATTCCAAGCTCTCAGAAGCCAAGGTGTACAAGGGCAGAAACTCACACCTAAAGTGCAAATATTGTGATGCAATCGGACATGTAAAAAAAATTTTGAAAACTCCATCCTGAACTTAAACCTAAGTTCACCAAAAATGGAAAAATTATACCAAGGTCTTCACAGCAATCCCACATCAAGGCTCAACTTGCTGCTGTTCAATCTTCCCCCACCATGCATCAAGGGTCCGTTGATTTCACGACAAACCCATTAACTCTCATCAATGAGTTTGCTGCATACCTGCAAAGTAAGGGACATGGAAGAGACTCATCTGGTTCTAATAGTGAAGGAGGGAATCACACAGCTATGTTGGGACAATTTGCTGGGTTTCTTGCTGGAAATAAAAACGTATCAAGTAACGAGGCACCAAGTGTTCTCAAAGCTTTCTCTACTGCCTTATTAACTAGTGTTGAAAATGATTGCTGGATAATCGATTTTGGTGCCACTGATCACATGTCAAACAAAGTTACAAATTTGCATAGGTTTAAACCTTTTTCTAGTCCTTCACATGTGTCAGTTGCAAATGGAAAAAATGTTCTAGTTTTAGGTAAGGGAGAAATCAACCTGCTTTCAAACAAAACACCTTCCACTGTCCTATATGTTCCATCTTTCCCATTCCAACTTTTATCAATTGGAAAAATCACAAAAACCCTCAACTGTCGTGCTATCTTCTCACCAGATAATGTACTGTTTCAGGATGTTCTCACCATGAAGATGATTGGTGAAGGGGTCTTCATAAATGGACTTTACTACCTGTGCAAGAACTCCAGTTAATTAAAGTCCATAGATAAAAATCAACTTTTGCATAAGAGATTAGCTCATCCTTCCGAGTTTGTTTTGTCAAAACTATTCCCAAATGTTAGTAAGTCACATACTACATGTGATACATGTCAGTTATCCAAATTTACTAGGCTGCCTTTTGGTAATTCTCAGTCTAGAACTTGTAAACCTTTTGAAATTGTACACTCTGATGTATGGGGACCAACAACCGAATCAATGGAAGGGTTTAAATACTTTGTCTTGTTTATTGATGATTTCTCTCGAGTTAGTTTTCTCTATCTAATGAAATCAAAAAGTGAGGTGTTTACCATCTTCAAAGACTTTCACATCCATGTTAAAACCCAATTTCAATCACATATTAAAGTGTTAAGATCAGACAATGGCACAAAATTTATGTCCCACAACATGGTTCAATATCTAAGTTCACAGGGCATCATTCACCAAACAAGCTGTGTAGGTACCCCACAACAAAATGGGGTGGCAGAAAGGAAAAATCGAGATCTCTTGGAGAAGACACGTTCTCTCATGATACATATGAATGTTCCAAAAAAATTCTGGTCATTTGCCATTCTTACTGCGACCTATCTCATCAATAGACTTCCAAGTCAGGTGCTAGGGTTTAAATCGCCCTATGAAGTGCTCAAAGACAGAAAAATTGATTTAACACATCTCAAGGTGTTTGGTTGTGTCTGCTTTGTCCACATTCAAGCACTGAATCATGACATACTAGATGCAAGAGCAACTAAATGTATATTTCTTGGGTATTCTTCCACTCAAAAAGGATACAAGTGTTTCAATCCAGTCACCAAGAATGCATTGTGTCCAAGGATGTTAAATTTGAAGAAAACACTCCTTATTTTATTCAGAATGGAACCACTACAAGTCAGGGGGATGAGGTGTTGAATCTGTTACCACTGCCTCAAACTTTCACCAGTCCTGTGTTGGAAGAAAGCTTAGTCACTGAAGCACACGATCTAAGGGAATCTCAAGATGAATCAAACCATTCAGTTCATTCTCACAGTAGTGAGAGAGACCAGGAGCCATCCTCAGTTCATGAGCCTCCGCTGCTCAGGAGAAATCCTCCTCGAACCAGAAATCCACCAGCAAAATTACAGGACTATGTAACTTATGCTTCACGGTATCCTATCACTCAAACTTTCAGTACACTGTCCTCCACCTATGCTGCATGTCTTAATGCTCTTGATAAGCACTGTGAGCCAAAAAACTATCAGGAAGCTGCTCTTCTCCCACAGTGGAAACAAGCAATGGCAGAAGAGCTTAAAGCCTTGGAAGCAAATCACACTTGGAGTATAGTTCAACTTCCCCCAGGAAAAAAGGCTGTTGGAAGTCGATGGATTTACAAAATCAAGTATGGAGCTGATGGTTTCATAGAAAGACACAAGGCTCGGCTTGTTGCTCGAGGCTTCACTCAAACTTTTGGAGTGGATTATAAGGAAACGTTTGCCCCCATTGCCAAGATGAACACAATCAGGGTTCTACTCTCTATGGCAATCAATTGTGGATGGTCTCTCTATCAAATGGACGTGAAGAATGCATTTCTTCAAGGAGAACTCCAGGAAGAAGTATATATGCAGCCCCCTCTAGGTTATGATGGCCTTAAAGGTAACATGGTTTGCAAATTGCACAAAGCAATATATGGATTGAAGCAATCTCCACGAGCTTGGTATGCCAAGCTCAGCTCAGTGCTGGAAAAATTTGGTTTTGTACACAGTAATGGTGACTCTTCATTGTTTGTTCGTACTGGTATCAATGGGAAGCTAGTGGTACTCATCTACGTTGATGACCTTATTATCACTGGGGATAGTGCTACTGAGATTGCTGCTCTGAAGCTCTCATTGCACCAGACTTTTGCTATCAAAGATTTGGGAAGGCTGAAATACTTCCTAGGCATAGAAATGGCAACATCTTCAAAGGGGATATTTCTTCACCAACGAAAATATGTGATGGATCTTCTCAAGGAAGAAAAAATGCTCGATTGCAAACCTGCCACTACACCTGTTGATTGTAAACTGAAGCTCGACATGGATGGAGAAGTTTTGCATGATGTGAGACACTATCAAAGGCTGGTGGGTAGGCTTATCTACCTTACTATCACCCGACCAGATATAACTTATGCAGTCAGCATGGTCAGTCAATTCATGCATTCACCCACTGTGCATCATCTCCACATTGTTAAGAGGATCTTACGCTACCTCAAAGGCTCCATAGGGAGAGGTATCATTATGCACAATAATCATTCTACTGTTATTAGTGGCTACACGGATGCATATTGGGCAGGGAATGCAATTGACAGAAAATCCACAACCGGCTATTGTACATTTGTTGGTGGTAATCTAGTAACATGGAAAAGTAAGAAACAACAAGTTGTTGCTCGCTCCAGCGCAGAGGCTGAATATCGAGCAATGGCAATCACGGCTTGTGAACTAATCTGGCTTAAAGGTCTCATTTCAGACTTAGGGTTTCCTAGTCCTACACCTATGTCGCTTATGTGTGATAATCAGGCAGCTATACATATTGCTGCTAATCCTGTGTTCCATGAGCACACCAAACACATTGAAGTGGATTGTCATTTCATCAGAACTCAAGTTCAAGCTCAAGTCATCAAGATTGTCTTCACACGCAGCCATGCCCAACTTGCAGATCTTTTCACCAAGGCACTGTCATCGGTCCCACTTCATCGTCTCTTAGGCAAGCTTGGATCAATTAACCTCCTCGATCCAGCTTGAGGGGGAGTGTTGAAGTATACTTCAAGTAATTAGCTTGTCCTTTGTTCTGGAGCCACCAAATCCTAGTTATCAAGGTGGTCATCATTGTACCACAATGTAACAGCCATCTTCCCTTAATTAAAGGGAGTTCACTGATTTGTTTCTGATTTGTTTCCTAGCCTAGGATTTGGTGTAATCACCTTGGTTTGAGGATTAGATTAAGCCTTGGTTTATCTGGTCACTCGGATGCTGCATGCGGTCACTAGGGTTTCTCGGTTAGATGCATGCTGCTCCCTCCTTTCCTATATATTCTTGTAACTTTGTATATTGCATCATGAAATACACACAAAGTTTAACTTAAAACTTCAACAATATTCTACCCACGTACGCCGGCAAGAGAATGGCATCGCCCACCGTCTAGCGCGGTTTGCTCTGAGCTGTGATAATTGCTGTACTTGGCTCGAGTATCCACCGGATCTCATTGCCGACCTTTTGTTAGAGGAATGTTTGAGCTCGACCCCTCTTCCGTTAGAGGTCTTTTGTACTGGTTCTTCGTTTTTTAATGAAGCTATTGTTTCTTTTATTAAAAAATAAAAAATAAAAAATAAAAATCGTATTCAATAATGAACAATTATGATCAAATCGTAACTAGAAATAAAGAACTCGAATAATAACAAATCATAACCTATAATTAATTTGGAAATCATAATAATATATGTAGAAAACGGCAAGTCCTTGGTAGCTAGCTAGCCATGTTATGTGCCATCACCACCATCCAAATAATGCCAAATCTCCTTCAATAATTAATGTCTCTAAAGTCTAGAAGAAGTCAAAAAATGTCGAAGATAACTCCAACCTATAGTAGCTCACTTATCAACATATACAGTCAAAGAACATCTTGATTGATGTTGATGTTTGGAAGTTTGTAACTCATCTAAATTGTTTTGATAAAAAGAAATTGAAGAAAGTTGGGTCCTATCATAAAATCAATTAGCAAAATGATTACTTTACTTCAGGTAAGGTCTCTTCTTTTTATAATGTGGGATTGATACTCTCAATAGAAATCATAAATTAAAGATAATGCTACTCTTATCATATTTTTCGTATCACATTTGTACCACCTCTAGCTCTAATAGAGATAGGGCCTACCAACACACGTGAGTCTCATCTCTATCAAAAAGGTGGTACAAATGCGGTATGAAAAATGTGATAAGAGTAGATTTTTGTAATTTAAATCAAATATTTATACAATTTATATGCACATATCTCATACCTTATTTTATCAAATTACGTGCACATATTAAACGTGGAGTTCTTAGTTGGAAAACACTGGAGCATTTATATAACGAAAAGTCCACGGTACTGTTCACTTTAACGAAAAACCATATTTTTACATTAAAAAGTCAAATCTGGTACTATTCACTTTACCCTTTATTTTGTCCTTATCGTTAAAACTCAAAGTTTTCAAGCCCTTTTCATTAATTTTCCTTTTATATAATAGGGGTTTGTTCTCATTTGAAGGGAGTATAAATCATTAGTTTGATTGAAGTGGTCTCACACACCAAGTATTCTCTTCCACAAACTAAAATAAAGGCCTCTCCCATCTCTCTCTCCCAAATGGCCAAGGGTCATCCTCTTTTGACATCTAACAGTACTGGTGATGCTTCTTCCAGCTCTGCTAGTGTTCTAATAATAAGTATTTGACTTCAAAGAGAGAAACATTCACCATATGGATGAAATTGCTTATAATGCAAGGAAGCGAATGTACTGCGTTTGATGAAAATGGTGAGATTGTTTATCGCGTCGATAACTATTGCAGCAAACACAGCTGCGAAGTCTATCTCATGGATCTCCGCGGCAAGCTTCTATTTACCCTATGTGAGAAGAAAATGTGTGGTTTTCCAAGTTGGAAGGGCTACAAAAGCAATGGTATCTGTGCCAGCAAGCCATTGTTTCGAATGAGAAAAAGTTATAGATCAATTCTTGGAAATAAAGAGTGTTCTTATAAAGTTACCATGAGATCTGATAGCAATTGCTACAGGTTAGAGGGTTTGAATGGTAAATCAACAGCTTTCAGAATTATGGATAGCAATAGAAGAGTTGGAGCAGAGGCAAAGAGAAAGCAGTCAAGTTCAGGAGTAGTTCTGGGAGATGATGTATTCGCATTGGCTGTGGAGCCTCATGTCGATCACTCCTTTATCATGGCCCTTGTCACTGTTTATGGCATGATACGACGCCAAATATGATTAAGAGTTTTGGAGTTGTCAAATATACATAAACATGCATACTTGTAGCAAATAGTGGTATAGATACAAAGAATCAACTGAGTTTTTCTTAGCCTGGCTGGGGTTTTTTCTTGTCCTTTCTTTTTCGTTGAAATCAGTTTAACCCTTTGTAGTCGAATGATCGATGATTTAACTTAACTATTTAACTCAGTCATTTTCATTTCCTCTCTTTCTCAATCCTGGTGGTTGCACGTATAATATATATTAGGCTTTTTAGCCAAAATGGTCTATGAGATTTGCATAACACATCACCTTGGTCCTTGAGATTGAAAATCAATAGAAATGGTCCCTAAGATTGTCCACCATCCATTATTTTGGTCATTCCGTTAAAAACTTCGTTAATTGTTTTGGAGCTTTGGCCGAAAGTTTGGACAATTTTCAAAGCTTCGTAACTCAATCGTTTCTTAACCAAATTCGACCCATAATATATCAAAATGAAGATAGAAAAGTGTAGAACAAGATTATACCTATTTAGAAGCCCAATGATTGCTGAAGATTGCCAGAAAATAGCCTGAAAGGTGACTGGTCCGTGGGAAAACTAGAAAACCCGCCGGAAACCGGATAAACTTTAAACGTTCATAACTTCTTCAATACTCAATGAAATCGAGTGATTCAAAAATGAAAATCATACTTCTCGATGAGACGAAGAGAATGATAACTTTCTTAACAGCTAATGCTTCGTGATTTGGCCGGAAAACGGCTAATTCTCGGGCTCAAGTTACCCACTTTCGAGCCGTTTTCCTGCCAAACCACAGAGAATTAGCCATCGAGAAAGGTACCATTCTCTTTTTCTCATCGAGAAGTATGATTTTTATTTTTGAGTCACTCGATTTCATTGAGTATTGAAGAAGTTATCAATGTTTAAAGTTTACCAGTTTTTCCGCGGACCAGTCACCTTTCAGGCTATTTTCCGACCATCTCTGACAACCATTGGGCTTCCAAATAGATATAATATTGTTCTACACTTTCCTATCTTCATTTTGATATGTTATGGGTCGAATTTGGTTAAGAAACGATTGAGGTACGAAGCTTTGAAAATTTTCCAAACTTCCGGCCAAGAGCTCCAGGACACTTAACGGAGTTTTTAACGGAAGGAGCAAAATAATGGATGGTAGACAATCTCAGGGACCATTTCTATTGATTTTCAATCTCAGGGACCAAAGTGATGTGTTATGCAAATCTCAGGGATCATTTTGGCTAAAAACCTTATATATTGGGGTGTGATTCACACACCCCCTTTTACTTCTCACACACCCTTATTAATTTATGTCATTTGATCTTCTTAAATTAATTCGATCCGACGACCAAAAATTAAGAAGGTGTGTGAGAAGTAAAAAATGATCTGTGGATAACGCACCGCTATATATTTCTGTTTGGGCCTCAAATCTTGGGTTAGGCCGAGTGATTAGGAGTCGGCCCAAAAAGGAGAAAATTGTGTATGTCGGCCTAAACTAACCTAAATAATAGATTAATTTCAACCAAATTAAACTCACAAGGGTACAAATCAATTGTAGTAATATATGCAAATACGAGGTCGATCCCACAGGATTGTGTGACGACCCGTCCCTGAGAATTTTGATTTTCATAATTTTAATAAGTGATTGTACGAAAATACCCTTCGAGGCACGGACGTGTGGGCACAAACAATTCGTGATTTGGAGTTATAACGAAGGAGTTATTAACATTTGAAGTTGGGGGCCTTTTAGGAAATTAATTAATTTTAATAAGAATTCCATATTTTAGAATTAAATTAGCAAGCCACATGTGTGGTCCAGATTTAATGAAGAAAGAAACGGGCGGCTGAGATGCAAGGAAAAGAATAGGAAAAGAGAGAAGATGGAGGAATAAGGAGACGAGAGAGAAATGGAAGGACCAATGGAAGAGGAGAGAGGGTGAAAAACACCTAACCCGTCTGACCTGCGCCGGACCCGTGAGACCCAAAGGTATTTCCGTCATTTTCCAACGATCTGAGGTTCATCACCACCTGGAAATCAATCATCATCATCTCCTCTTCATCTTGCATCCAAGATTGATGGCGTTTTGGCCCGTGTCGAGAAGAACGAAACCGGTGGTTCCCAGTGGCGGAGCCAGGAATCTTACCACAAGGGGTCTTAGTGTAAAAGTCCAAATAAAAATTTAGGATGGAAAAACATATTGAAAATGAAATCATAGTACTTTCATTCATAATTCATAACGGAAACAATATTACAAGCTATAATTGTCCACGACGAGGTTTCATATTTTGAAAACGAAGCATTATAGCTTCATTTTCAACACAAGCAAAAATATCTCTCTCAATATAAACAAGCAAGCTATCACTCAACCATTGATCTCCCATTTTGTTCCTAAGCGGACCCTTAACAATATTCATGACAGAAAATGCTCTCTCCACTGAAGCAGTTGCAACTGGTAAAACTAAAGACAATGTAATGAGCAAATATACATAATTGAATACTTGATGCATCCTTGTCTCCACCATTTTTTTCGCATGATGTATTAATAGAGGGTGTGTGAGAAGTACTTGTGTATGAATACCGGTACCTTAATTTTATTGGGACACTCTTTTTTGGCTTATTTTTAGCTACTCTCCCTAGAACTCCATTTTAATCCCACTTTGCTCTCTATAACTCAAAAGTTACTACTTTACTCCCTGAAAATCAAAATTCGTTTCACTTTGACTTGTGGACTCTCTCTTCTCATTGAAACTTATAAGTCGTCTTCTAAAACATATGTGGAACCCAACACACAATAAAACTATGTCACATGTGCAATAAATTTGATTATAAATCTCCAAGTGCGTTAACATTCAACAATCAGAGAATATTAAGTTTAAAAGAAATTGAAAAAAAAGAAGGAAATTGGTTAGTCTGGAGCCCTCAAAATCACAACCACATTAGAAATTAACAGATCTAAGGCAATGTGGAACAAATTCTAAGTTTTATAGAGAGAACTTTCAAGAGTTGAAGAGCAAAATGAGATAAAAATAGAGTTTCAGTGAGCAAAGTGGACTGAACTATGTGTTTTAAAAAATAAAATGGAGACTTTTGAGTTACATAAAAACTCCGACTAGATCTTTTTATAGTGACCCACTCTTTGAGTTCACTTCCCCCCGTCCTCTAACAAACAACTAGTGGGAGTTACTATCTCAAAGAAACGAACATATGTCATATGTGTATCCTACACTAGTGCTTTCCGGATAAAAGAAGAAACTTAAGTCTAAATTCGTGTTTTATTTTGGTTGAAAAACTTAAAACTCAATTTGAGAGTTAAAAGAAAATAGAATCAAGGGCAGTGAGCAACATGTAGACTGGAGTTGACGTTTTCTTCTACGAACCAGGGGCAGCTCCGTCAATTTCGCCGAACCAGGTTAAATCCATCCGTCCCCTCCCTCGCCTCTCCAATTTACGCGCCAACAAAGACCCAGCTGTACCGTCCACGTGTACAGCCCTTCCGCTGACCTCCTCGACTCCTTCCTCCGCATACACCACGAGTTCAAAACCTCCTCATCCTCTCCCCCGCCAGGCAGCCTCCTTCTTCTTCAACCTGCAAGCGAACTCTTTCTTCTTCTTTCAGACATTTCGTCGACCACGTGGTGTGCAGCTCCAAAAGGTCGCACCAGCAGCTCCAAGGGACCTCTAAGGTTATTTCCATGGCTTCCAAGAGGTCGTGCGACCCCATTGACCCCACTGTGGCTCCGCCTCTGGTGGTTCCAAGGGTGAACGGCGGCGGATCCACCATTTCTACAACTAATTCCCTCGATCACCATCATCATTAGATTCCCCTTGAGGTCAGGAACAAAGCCCAATCAACATTTGGGGCGGCGAATCGACGGAATGGACGAATCGATGAACACCCAAACCTAGGGTTTCCGACAGGTTTCAATGAAATTGAGGTGTTTCCAAGCCAAATTGGCCTTGGTCATAGGTATGAAAATTACTCTACTCATTGAGATCTTTATTTCTGCAAAATTTGGTAATTTTTGGAAATAGTTGAATTTTCCGGCGAGTCGGGGCGGTCGACCGCCACCCACTGCGGCGGTTCGTGCGGCGGCACGTGGCTAGTGGGCCATCAATATTATTTTTAGGCTATCTTTGATGTCTTAAGTTCAGTTTTGATAATTGAATGACGTAGATTGGTCGTTGGAACTTAATTTCAATACAGTACGTGGTTAGGTGAAAATATGAATTGACGATCTGACCGTTGGATCGTCACCAAAATTTGATACCTTATAATACGTAACATTTAATGATCATAGGAACTTACATATCGGAAATCCGAAGTATGGATCTTCTCGAATTGGATTTGGAAGTTCATAAAATAAAACGTTAACCACCACTTGGTTTTGGCAATTGGCGGATATCCGCCCGTTGGATCATAACGAAATTTCAGTATGTTATTCTAGGAGTATAATGTGTATCTTTGGAAGTCACGGATCAGAAATCTGAGTTACAGATCTTCCGAATCAAGTATGTAGGGTTGTGACCCTATCGTCGAACTTTGATCGATTGATGACTTTTAGTCAATGGGTCTTAAACCATTCTAAAATGTCCTGGGGGATGTGTTATATATGAATTATTTATTCTATTGTTAAGAGTTCTGAGATGTGATTTGATAATTGGTCACAGGCGCCGATCATTCAGGATGCCTCGATGCTCGTGTTAGGGAATCGTAGCTCGGCTTCCAAGTGAGTGGGCATTTTGGTTTTCTATATATGTATATATAGCTTGTGGTTTTCCAGAAAAGTCATATAATTGGTTATATGCTCTGAAATATTATGATAAGTGTTTATACGTTAGATTATGTATTTATTAGTTGCATATACTATGATATGAATGCGTTTTAGTTTGCATTATGGCATACCCATATGCATATTACCTACCTATAATTGTCGTGAATGCTTGAAGTGCTAAGGTGAACGCGGGACACGCAGGTGAGTTCAGGTGAGTTTATGGTGTTTTTTAAATGATTAGGTTATGGCTTGATTATATTGTGTTTTACGCAACTCCGGCATTGTCGAACAGGTTGCCATAATAAGTAACTCCGACATTGTCGTACAGGTTGCCTACGAGTCGTACAAGTTGCGTTAGGCAACTCTGAATCATGTGATATCATAGATTGATTTATGTGTCGTACAGACCACTATAGGTGGTTCCGACACAGTTTTGTGGCACAGACCACTATAGGTGGTTCCGACATAGTCTTGTCGTACAGACCACTATAGGTGGTTCCGACTCATGTGCAGGCATATGTGATGAGCTATAGGTTCAGCCGTACATGCCACTATAAGTGGATCAGGCTGACACTTTATTATTCATCGTTTTAGTTCAGCTGTTAGGCTTGATTAATTATATGGTATCTTGCAGGATATATATGTTGGGATTTCTGGATTTATGGAAATGACCTTGAGACATATATATTTGTGTATATTATAATTTATGGGAAATTATACAGGTTTTTCGGCAAGGGGTTATACTTTTGATAATGCAGAAAGGTTTTGAAAAGCTTTGTTTTCGTCCACTCACATTTTCTTGCTTTGCACCCCTCCAGGTATTATTTGTTAAAGGTTCGTATCAACGAGGATTCGTGGCATATTCCAGTTTAGGTGGCTACCTCTGAGGGTATGATTCTTACCTATGCTACTGTACTTTACTTATGCTCTGACATCGAGTGTGAAATGGGCTCGATCCCGCTCACCGGGAACTTCTGCTCTTAGACACTTTAGGTTTAAATTTATTCACATTCTTACACATCAGCACACTTTATGACTTCGTCACCTTCCAGGTGTCGGCCAGCACGACTCGATTCGGAGTCCTAGTGGACGTTCCGGGTTGAGGTGTGTCTGATTGCTTTAACACCAATTTAACTGATCAACCATGCTAGACTTAATTAAACAAACAAATGATAAATTGAATTGAATAATTGAGTAATTAATTAAGACTATAATTAACAAGAAAAAGAAAAGACAATAAATTCAAATAAACACATGACACAAGAAAACCAAAGGTTATGAATTCACCAATAACAATCTTATTTACTTTTCCTAAAGCCAACTACTATCCAATTACCATGCCAATGTTAAAGGTTGGTATGAATTAATCCGTGGTTAGGCATCAACTCTTGAATCTCTATATGATAATTATATCCTATTGGTTAGGCATACAATTAAACACATAAAAGCCCATTAAGTGTAGATGAATCATGTCAACCAAGTTGGACTAGCTTGATATTTGTCATCCTCACTAGTTTGTCTACTCTTCTTAATCTTAATTCCAATAATCCTAATTGATTGGTCATCCTCATTGATTTATCTAAATATTTAGATGCAAGATTCCTAAAGGTGATCAGTCATTAGCAATCCGAATCTAGAATAAAATACCCACAAAGATTAAGAATATAATATGGCATATAATCGGATAATAATTAACAAAGTACTTCACAAATATTCATGTCATGACTTCATCATAAGCCTTAGAAAATAACTTAGTTAGACGTAGAAACAAAAATAAAAGAAAAATAGAACCCAGAGTTCATGACAAAGCACGTCCCTAAGCTCTTCTTCACAAATTGCAGAAATGGTGAATGATGTAATAGTGTGGGTGATATGGGGATTTTCAGAGAGAGCTTAGGACACCTTATTTATACTAGTGTGTTTGTTGCACCGGACTATCTCGGACTGGACTAGCTACAGGGACTAAACTAGACTGGCTTAGAATAGACTAAGATGGACTGACTTAGTGAAGCTTTTGGCACAGTGTCAGACTAAGAAGTATGATAATAAAAATTATATCACATTCTTCAACCAAAAAACCCAAATTCAAAGACTTGAGTCACTTGCCCATAACCCATCGGCTTAGTGGAAAGGAAAGTAAAAATCACCCAACAGAGCAATTCAGAACAAAAATCCATACATCTGAATTCAAAACAATAATACATCTGAACAACAATGAAAAATCAACATAGCAGAAAACAATAACCTCTTATAGCAATTGGCTGATTCTGGAAAATTCCAAGATAGAGTTAGTATTAGAGTAAATTGTAACTATGGTCCTTGAACTTTAACTCAATTGGAGCAATGGTCCCTCAACTAAAAATCCATTACCATTGGTCCCTCAACTCATCAAAACGTGCAGCTATGGTCCCTCACCTAAAAATCCATTACCATTGGTTCCTCAACTTTAATTCAACTGGAGAAATGATCCCTTAACTTTAACCCAATTGTAGCAATGGTCCTTCCAACATAACTCGTTTTGACAAAAATTTTGACGTAGTTGACGAAAATGATCATAATTACACACTTTGATAAGTTGAGAAATTCCTTTGAGTATGCTCTCAATTCACCTAGGCATTAGCAGTCACTTTTGGAAACCCATTTTCTCTTTTTTTTTTTTCTACAAGCACATATCAAAGTGAACCAAAACCCAACCACAAAAACAAAAAATCGACAAATGGAAAACCAATTTCAAGCAAAACATTGAACCAAAATAGCAAAAAAGAGAATCCATTTCCTAATTTCAACAATGAGAGAGAGCACTTGGCAGCGAGGTAATGAAATCGGAGGTCACGGAGGACGATCTGGGAGGCATTGAGGAGGTAGGAGGCATCTGGGAGACATCAATATGGGCCTTGGATCGAGCCGACCAATCGGTGGGTGGTAGGTAATCAGATTTTAAGATTTATAGCGGTGGGTGGGCATTTGAGAGACAGAGAGGAAGAATAATGCGGGGAAGGATTAGAAGCAGATGAAGTAAGACGCGGACGCAACAGACGAAGACGAAGTGAAGCAGATGGGCTTACTAGTCCGATGCCTTTTGGAGGGCCTCGCTAAGACCTCCTAGTGAGGGACTTAGTGAAGGGGAGTCCCTTTTTATCCCATTAACCTTAGTCTAGTGCTACACCAAACATGGGACTACACTGACTATTAGTCCAGTCCAATCTAGTCCAATGAAAGCTAAGGATGGCAAACAAATGCACCCAATGGTGTGTTTGTTTTACCAGATTATTTTGGACTGGATTAGCATCAGGACTAAGCTAAACTGACTTAGAATAGACTAAACTAGACTAACATAGTGACGCATTTGGTGCAATGTCGGACTAAGAAGCAGGATAATGAAAATCCCAAAAATTTATATAATCAACAAAATAAACTAGAGTTGATAATGTAAGATTTATTTTGTTGAATATGAAGGTTTGAGTAACTTTGGTAGATGGTTCATCACCCCAAAAAATCCCATTACCATTATGGGTTTCTGTTTGGAATCCAATTGATTCATCACCCAAAAAAACCAAACCAATTGAGAAAATTAATCAACATCTGAATCTAGTTTACATAACAAATGTCTTGTCCCCAACATCTGAATCCATCTCTAATCAGCAAGACTACATATTTTCTATTTCTACAGAAAATTAATCACAATGATCAATTATTTCATCTCATTTTGTTTCCAGAACTTTCTGTGCAAAAATAAGAAAGTAGTTGCATTTTTATTCACAATGCTCCAATGTCCATGAGCCGGTTTGAAAGCAAGAATGGACGTTGTGGATGAGATGCCATGGTGAACTGCAACTCGCAGATCCAAGTCTTTCGCCATCGAACTCCTGTATGGCAAATTATTGATGTGGTAAAAACTAACTCACAAATTCAACCCTATAAATTATGCAATTGTAATATGAGTAAGTAGGGATCGTTCTATTCCAAGGATTAGAAGGGATGCTAATCAACACAAATTAAACTTATAAATTTGAAAACTAAGTTAAACTAACATCAAAACAATGACTGGGGGGGATTAGAAGGGATTTTGGACGAATTTAATTAAAACAAAACTAAATGGCAGCAAGTAAATTAAGTTGTGAATGAAATATGGATGAAATGATAGCTAACAGATTCTTCCCCACACATGAAACATATGCATATAAAGCGATTTCCAGTTATTCTTCGTATAAATTATGAATGACAATGCCCCAAATTATTTGTGAACAACACTAATTAACTCTCAGATTTTCCTAAGTTCATTGAATTGGACTCAGCGACGCAATCAAATTATTCTTCTCAAGTTCCCTAACTATGAAAAGCATGATAGAGATACTTCAAAAAGATCATTAAGTTTGGTGAAAATCATAAGCATTGACAAAACATTCGTAACTATAAAAAGCATGATACTCCTGCCAAGAATTTACTTAACTCAATCATGACTAGTGACTTTTACTACTTACAAATATAAGTTCATAACGATTAGGTGGAATTCCCGTATATTCTAACATCAAATCCTTGCATGTAAACTAAGTGTGCACCCTTAATAAACATACAAGAATATGTTCTCTATAAAGCAGATAAGTAAATCGCATTCATGTCTTTTGAAACAATAACTGGATGTAATCAATTTATATAAAACATATGATCATGGCTTCAAATTCACCTATAGCTAAAAAGAAACTTAGTTACACATGTTCATCCTAACTGAAAAACAATCTAAAATGAACATTGAAACTTAAAACAAAGAGAGAAAAAACTCTGAAAACTCTAGCAACTTCAATGGATGAATGGCAGGCGCGGCACACCTTAAATCGTTACAGAAATTTCATATATATAGGGGGAACAACTAAATCCAAGAAGGAAATGGTATTGGTGTTTTAAATTATTTAGAACTCTAAGAATCAGGTAGAAAGTGTTGGAATGTGATTAGGATTCCTCCTTCCAGCTGGAGATAAGAAAAGATAATGTTCCTCTCCAACTTGGATTCTTATTTCTTGTGTAATTCGTTATCTTCCAAGCCTCAACTTTAATTTCTCTAGAGTTTAGCACATGTCTAACACCATTTAAACACCAAAAATGTCCACCCATATGCTATCCACGCATGCTATCCGATCCTAGTCCAAAACTACTCCAAATTGCTTCATTTAGCTATTTATTGTCATCTTTACCAACTGGACCTACAATAATATGAAAATAACTTAAATTACCAAAATAAATGGAAATGAATTAATTAAATGCAAGGAAATAAGATAACAAAGTCTCATAAATATACTCCTATCAATTATGTTGAAACTAATCATTTCCACAATACAAAATCCCAATCAAACAAGGGGGCAAGTATCAGTCAAAACGTCGATACTAAGTCTGCCAAATTAATTTAATCCAAGTGTTTGAGCATAAAAATACACAGAAACCTATTAATCAAGCATCCGTGCCCAGAAACCCATCAATTAATTAACGAGAATCCAAATACACAATCCACAGAATTGAAAGTATGAGAACTCAAATACACTTTGAATTTCAAGCATTTATTCCAAAACCCATCCAAAATTTCTGAAAGTCTGAAAGGTACTACTTGCCTCAACTGCCAAAACCCAAGTAAAATAAACCACAAAAACTTCACCAACCCAGACGCCAAAATACCCAAATAACACAATCCAAAACAAACCCACATCTATTCAATCAACAAAACACAAAAAGAAGGCCAATTCCAGAAGAAAATTGAACCCATATCCAGCAAGTTGAGGCAGTAGGCGAACCCAGATCCAGCGCGATGAGGCCATAGGAGCCATAGAGTCTTTGTCGACGTGGAGCGAAGTGCGGGGAGAGGGGCAAGGGTGGAAAAAGACATAGATGGAAGGGGAGGTCTTAGCAGTCCGTCCGATTTTGGGGTCCTTAGCTAAATAATTAATGACACAAACTAGAACATAATCCTTCTTAGCTTAGGAAACACGTCATCTGTCTTGCACGCCAAATTTGGGGTCGATTTATCTTCTGAAAAATTATGTAAAAATATGAAAAATGTAGCTTTATCTCTTGTCTTTCCAAGCATATATTGCACTCCACTAGAAAAAATCAGGAAAAGCTCCAAATCTTCATTCTCCCCCACCTGCAAAGTTCTAACTAGAAATCAACTTCTGCTGGATTGATTTGTAAAACTGGAATGAATGGCTTCATGGAAAATTATGAAATTTGGATATAATGATCTTCAACCTCTTAATTTCCTTCTCCAATTAGCCTTGCATCGAAACTCCTCCGGAAAGTCGAATTATCACAAAAAACGTTCTACGTGCATAGATTGGCTGAAATTAAGGAAATAAATGTAATAAGGCTATTTTATAATCAATTTCCATAACAAAAACCTAGGGATAATTAACGTGAAAATATGATAAATAATACACCTATCATAGCTGAGTCCTGGTCGAGCAAAGATTGATTCAAGGATAATGATTGGTATTCAAATTAGCGTTTAGAGTACTTGGCGTGAATGGTCAGGGCTCTATAAGGATTGAGATAGGTTTTGGATGAGATTTGAATGGAATGCATCAACAGTCTAGGCCTAGAATCCTATTTTGAGTTGAAGTCTAACGAGGTTAGGTGGTGAGAAAGTTTTGATTAGATCATGATTGTGAAGTGAACACTACAAATACAGAAGCATTGGCAACATGAGGAGGACCTTTAACTCAATACACAAATCAACATTCTATGAATTGGACTTTCTAATCATCAACACATTCCGACTGGATAGATGGGTTTTGGTTGGTAGCTAACAGATGACGACCGACTGGATAAACGGGGTTTTCCAAAATAACCGGTAAAGGCAATGGAGTTGACAGATGAGGCTGGAGCTATAAAGTCAGCTTGCTTAAAGAGTCTCGACCGACTGGATAGATGATAATTCTTTCTTTTGTGACTGGCTATTTATCCCAAGTCTTAGCAAAGAAAAATCTTTGATTCTTTAGCGAAAGAGGTCACTTCATCCATCTTCTCGGCGAAGTGAGGTGTTCTATGATTGGTTACTCTCAGGTCACATCTAGATTTTGACATGCAGATGGCCGAGCCACTTTTATGATTGAGACACTCATCTCCGTTGAGTATCTTTGCTCATTCAGTTTGATACCGATTCGGCAAACCTATGTTTTCACTAATATATAGGCGAGGCTGCCGAACATGGTGCACAAGACCTAGAACTTCATACCGATTTGCATAACCTTATCTTTAGGTTTTAGAAATCAAGGTCGAGAGTGTTCAAACCTCGGTCGTAAAGTTCTAGTTTTACTAGGCAGCAAAATAAGTAGTGAAGATTTGGCGTGTGGTCTAATATTCTAGTGATTGGGATTATGTTTCCATCCATGCGTCCCAGTTTTGAAATTCCCCCTGCCCTAAATTATTATAATAGTTATGAACCCTTAATAATAATAATAATAATAATAATAATAATAATTTTTTTAAAAATAAAAAGGATGTTGTAGGCATAATTTACTGAACAGTTATGAAGGCCATAGAGAGAGAGTGCGGCAAGAGTAGAGAGAAAGAGAGAGGTGTGTAATTGTGGGTGTGTGTTATTCCACCCCAATGTGCCTTTATTTATAGTAGTAGGGAAGGTTAATTCCTTACCCTTTAGGATTACAACATTTAATAGGTAATCTACTCCTAATAGGAATATAAGAGATAATCCAAGATATACTATGATTTACACAATCACATTCCTAATCTAGTAGGACTGCAACACTCCATCTTGAGTGTGTAAATACTCAAGTACATGGCGCATCAGGTCTTCAGCGATGAAGTAAGTATAGTTGATGAAGTCATCGGCATAATGAGCAAGTGTGAGTCTCAAATCAATGGAAGAATGCATAAAAAAAAGTAAAACTCACAAAACCTTGCTATGGTAAAACCCAAGGTGGAGAAAAACCCATAAACTAAGGAGAAACGTGAGAAGTTGCATTAAGTCAAAACTATACGTCTTTTCGACGCAAGTAGAAGAGCTCATAAGGGTATGATCAGCCTAGGATGGGTGCCTTGTTAAAACCTAGTTAGGTAGCAAAAACCTAGTGGGAAAAATGCTCCTAATCGTAGGAAAAAGAGTACATTAAGATCAAGTGAGTATACTTCTGGATACTCTCCTTGAGTTTAACATAACTTCCAAATGAGAACTACAAGCATTGCATATGAATAGTTAGGCATACCAATTCCTCGGACAAGCTTATGGAAGGTTAACTTCGGCAGTGACGTCATGTAGAGGTCAGCAAGGTTGTCTGAGATCGGCTTGCATGACTTCAATCTCCTGATGCTTTGCTGATGTAGATGTAGACGTAATATGTCTTGGTGTTCACTTCGTTGATGTATCATGGCTTGGTCGGGTGGATACATACGGCATAGTCTTCATGGATCGTCGTTGGCACTCAACGATGGATGAAAACACAACAAGTACTTCGAATATGCTCAACAAGAACTCCTAACCATGTCTCACGTGTGGCGAGTGAAGTAAGGTGAGTCTTGGAACGATTTGAAGATTTCGCAACTAAGGTCATATCGTGGACCTCCAAGATATTGAGATATCCCTAATGGTAAAGACATAACCATTTGGGGATTTTGCCTTGTGCGGGTTTGATAAGTAACATGCGTCAGTATAACAACAAGGCAAGCATCATTCCGAGGATCAAGGGGGTTGAATCCTCTCGAGATGCGTTGGGATTTGATTTGCCCAAATTCCTAGTACCTTCAGGGAACGTCTTTAATACCAATTCAGTGGTTGCGTGTAGGCGCGATGCTTTTTTTTTCAAGATCAACAGCGAAGGAGATGTCCTGTCTATATACAATGAGCTAAGTACAACGAAGCGCAAAGTTGAACTTTAGATATGGAATTTTGGATTCCATAACCTAGGGTCTCATTTGCATATAAGGTATGGACGATCAAAGGTATTCTCAAAGGTAACACATTCGGGGTGTAGTTAGACTGGTAGACCAAAATACCGTCAGAACAATGCTTCAACTTCAAGTCAAGGCATAAACGAGTTTTCCTGAGATCCTTCATCTCAAATTCTGTTAGTTTTCTCAAGTTATTCCTGAGTCTTAGTGAGATTCGTGTTAACGACATAAACTGTAACTCTAGCAATTCAGAATAAGACTTGATAGTTTAACACGCAAGGGCATAATTCATATCCCTGACTGATCAAATAATCACGTAGACGGGTATACCACATCCGTCGGATTTTTCAATCCATAAGTGAACGCCTCAAAACGAGTTAAGAGGGTGTTCCATGGTTTGGAACTATTTGAACCAGTCCATGTAATTCTTCTGGAACTTACATGTCAATCTCCGTATCTATATCCCCATGGAGAAACACTAACCACATTTCATATTGCGGCTATCAATCACAGAACGTTTGAGAGAAACCTTGCGCCGTAAGGCATGCATCATATCACACTATTTCATTCATCTCATAACGTTTCCTTTCCCACTTGTAACACAATAGGGTTACCTTGGGCAGTGTAGGAACGACAGGTCCAATACACACTTTGGTAAGGAATTTGACCTGGATTGTAATTTCAGTTATCCAATCAATTCTACGTTGTCACTTAATCAACGGAACACGAATAGATATCGTCGCTTTTCATTTATGTCGGTAGCTACCATATAAGTGAAAACATCATCGATGGTAATCACATTTCAATTCCATTTAGCTTATCTAAACTAGTATACTAGACCAAGAACTTCATGTCTTGGAAGTAATCTGGATTAATCTCTTGAGATGGAAATGATTTGAGATAGCGAGTGAGTTTAGATTCATTGCTGTGCCGTGTCTTCCTCTTCCAAGGAAGTGAATCCTACAAACCGAATGATCTGTCATGCTCCAGGCCAAGACAGATTGATTGGCTATTCGTGGGTGTACCAAACCGTCCAACAGAGACGGAACACCCTCCAGGTTTGTTGACTCGACGTCCGTTAAGTACATCTATCCTTGTAGGCATGTTTGCAGCTAGTATTTGATCTCGTCACTTTAGCTAGATCAGAGGAATACGTCTAGAGCAACATTCTGAAATCTAGAATTCATCGCACTTGCTTATCACACTTGTGCGGTATGGGGATCGAGATGAGACATAGTTGGCAACGTCAACGCAAATTCGCGCCGTTCTACAGGAACTTTGACGTTCTTATCTCCCCCTAAGGGCGAGAAAACTGTCTCATTAAAGTGACAACCCGCAAATGAGCGGTAAATAGATCGCGTGCAAGGGCTCAAAGAGAGCTAGTGTGAAGGAGAATCATGATCGAAAAAAGATACACATCCTTCTTTAAGGACCCATGATGGTACGTTGCGGCGGCGCAACTTGGCACATGGAATGCACACCCAAATGCGTAAATACAAAAATCGTCAAGTTTATACCCAATAACCAACTGTAACATCATATAGGTTAGGTGGCAATGGGCCTCAAGGCGGACCAACATCACTGCGTACAAGGATTGCATAGCCCTAGGCAGAAACTGAAAACTTGGTACGTTTACCAAAATTCGGGTGATCATTTAAATTGTGTTTTATGATCACTAGGCGAGGCTATTTGGGGTGAACATGAGAATTCGATGTTCAATTATAAACCCAAAATGACATGCAATACTTTATCGAAAACCGTCGATATAAACTCCCTGGCATTATCCAGTCTCCCGAACCTTAAGGGATAAGTAGAGTGGTGAGCCCTTAATTGGCCAGAAGGCTTAGCAGCAATGTGTATGGACAAACATGTGACCAGTTTGTCGATTCATCAACCAAAACCATAAGCCTTTATATGGTTCGCATTTTTGTTGGATTGGTCCACGTATATTGCCTTGAATCCACTATGAAAAGAGAGTCGTTTCGTATCTTTGCAAGGAATGATTTAGAAAATCAAACTTCACAAATGAGCAAACTTTGGCAAGTGTGCTTGTAGGCACAAGATCCTTACTTTGGGTAAGAAGATACTGCGAAGCATCGTTGGTCGACCTAAGTGTCCCAAAAGGTCGTGCCAAAGCAAGAAACTACTCAATCACCTAGCTCCAAGCCGGCCACATGCGGTGTATCCTCAGTTAGGAGACAACCCATTGGCCCCAAATCAAAGCTTCAGGCTCATTTTTGGAGGTGGTGCAATGATATTTCGCTCTATTTTCTTCAGTGGTTTCATTTATGATCATTGTCATCTCGAATATCCTTAAAAACTCAACGTTAGGGAGAATTTAAGGTCCCTTAAATGGTGATTCAGTACCATTCATACAACGAGGACCATGCCATTGCTCTTAATCAGGTTGGATAAACCTGAAGACGTTGTTAGAGATGTGATTTAGGTGTAAAGTTAGTGTGCGTAGTACGCATTCAGCCAGACAACTAACTTTCTCACATTCCTACCTAATCACGTATTTAATTGAATCGGTCACATGTATTAAGAAACATGATTCAATTAACTCATATTCGAGGACAATATCAATAAGTAAGCCAAAGTTGAATCCAAGAACATGGAAAAATATTCACAAAGTAAGCCAAAGTTACTAGGTGGATTCAGCCAACAAGGCCATTCATGTCAAAATTATGCTCTTCCAACGATGTTTGGTGGTGCAAAATCAGTCTCACATATTGACTACTAGAATGGTACTTCTCAACGACATTGGTAGAGGCACGAACAGGTGCATAACCAACGATCTATTCGATTGAGACGGAAGTAGATTCTGTAGGTTGAGGTTTGGGAATATTATCCCTTATTCTTGAAGTTTTAGGTCTTAGGTGCCAAAGATCATGCTTCGGGCATGATGCCACACCTTGGTAGACCCTGATTCTACCATATGTTGTAAAAACAAACTCAAAATTGGATTGTGAGAAAGTATGCCATTCGGTGTATCCCTACCAAAGTAGTGCATCACCATTTGGTAGGTTTTGATCGAACTGGGTCGAGGTATTCGGTAAACTCCATCCGAACTAGGTCCATACTTTTCTCTCACGTTTGTGGTAGTAATCAGATCCGAGAATTTAGTAAACTTCCGCTTTCTACACTTGTTACTTCAGGAGCGAGTTAGAAACATGGAAGGACAAGAAAAGTATTCTCCAGTCAAAATTTGATCGGATTTATAAACTTAAGAATTGTACTCATTCATGGACGTAATCATGGTGTGCCTCAGGCAATGTCTTGCATGATTAGACGGTCCGTAGGAGCGAGCCAAAGAGCCATGGAATCCTCGATCGGGAGGTATTTCCATTTGTAATGCTTCGGGCATAAGTCTTCGAATGAAGATCATGGCGGAAGCCTATTCAGCTTTTCCTTGCCATTGTTGGCTTCAATGGTTTCTCGGCTACTTGATAGTCAAATGGGAGATTCACGTCTTGTACCCCACATTAAGTGGTTTCTAATAGAAACGTCCAAATCAGGAAAATCAAACTTGTGACGGTTCGACAATCCACTGAATTGGAAGGAACAAGATTGTGATTTGGTGTTATGGGAATGAATCATCCATCAGCATCAAAGTTAGAACATTCGAGTTCTAAGACATGGTTTTCATGAAAAGCATCGGGTTTTCATGGGTGTATTGTTTTATGAAAACTTCGGGTTTCAAAGGCACTAAATTTGAAACTACAAGTTCAATTTAGTTTATGAACGTTTAGTTCATAAAAGAGACGTTCCTGCATGAACACAGAATGCAATATACAACTAAGTATAGTGGATTTGAGGTTCTTCGAGAAATCAAGTGTGAGTGCTTCGTTACTACGAAAGTATGTCACGGATCAAAGTATAAAAATAAATTATTGAATCGTTAATGTCCAAAAGTGGGCTTTAGGCCAATAATTTTGGATTAATTATCAGATTAATGGACTGCAGGTCAATTTTAATTAATTTAATAAATCGGGCCATACAAGGTCGATTGTAGAAGCAAAAATAATAATAACATTCGGGTTAAAATTATTTTAAAATACTAAATAACAGCATTGGGTCGAAAATACCATAGCCCAAAAATTTGGGCTGGGTGCCGTGAGTAAAAGGCACGGGGGTAAGCTGCAAAAGGCATCCCACGAAGTGGCTGTAAGACACGGGTCCAGGTGGGCAAGCCCAGCCGTGAAGGCTGGTGTGTTGGGCCTAATAGCGGGCACGGGTTCAGGCCCAGCAGATTGCTGTCCTGTGGGTTCAAGTGGGAAGCAAGCCTAGCTAAGCTGGCTTGCAGGTTTAAGTCACACGAGGCCCAGCTGAGGCTAGGGCTGAGTTTAGTGGACCGTGGCAGGGGCAAAACCCAGCAGACTGGGCTATGGGTAACGGGCCGGGGCGACATGGCATAAGGCCAGTGGGCTAAGGACGCGCAGGACATCGGGCCAAAGGTGCAGGCTTTTGGTTTGGGTGAATGGACTGCAGGTCCATCAGTCAGGTCAGGCCCTAGGGCCTTGGGATGTCAGTGCAGCAAAACCCAAAGGGTGCTTCCGTGTGATCCACTCGACTAGGCTTCATGCCAGCGGTGGTCCATGGTGCCATGGTGGGTGCTACGGCAGTGCCCTATGCAAAAAGAAAATTTCCTTTTTTTTCGACATAGGTAGGGTTTTACAAACCCTAGATTTGCTTCTAATTTATTTTATATACATTGACTCACAATTCCACATAGCAATTTATTTGCGTAATGCATGAAACAAATATATATATTGACAAATATATGAACATATACAATATATATATCGGAAGGAAAATATAAACATAGGGGGTTCATGCATCATGGGGAATGTTTTCATGCTTCAAGGTCGTTTCAAATATCTTACTTTATTTTAAGCGTACCTGATTGGCAGAAAACTACAAAAGCCTTTGAATTTGTAGAAGATCCTTTGCAGAAAGCCGGAATTGCATTTCCAATGCGTTGTATCACGTTCGACACAGAAAAATTAAATTGAATCAATAGCATATATATCAATTCAAAATAATAAATTAATCATAAAAAGAATGATTAAAACATAATACTCCCCTGATTGAGGATCAAACTCTCTTTAGCATAATGTCAAGAGCGTGCTGATAACGTGCTGTAGGCATAATTTACTGAACAATTATGAAGGCCATAGAGAGAGGGTGCGGCAATAGTAGAGAGAAAGAGAGAGATGTGTAATTGTGGGTGTGTGTTATTCCACCCCATTGTGCCTTTATTTATAGTAGTAGGGAAGGTTAATTCCTTACCCTTTAGGATAACAACATTTAATAGGTAATATACTCCTAATAGGAATGTAAGAGATAATCCAAGATATACTAGGATTTACACAATCACATTCCTAATCTAATAGGACTGCAACAAAGGATTCATTGATAAAAAAATAAAAAGGAGTCAGGTTTGAAATTCTAGAAAATTCAGACCTCAAAATTGGGCTGATCATGATTTTATTTTATTTTTTAGCACAAAGATAACAACTATATAATGTGACAATTTCGAATTTTGCCGCTCCCCCCAATAGTAATAATAATTTGGTTTAATGTTTTTGGTATAACTAATTTGGTTTAATTTTAAGCGTGTTTATCACTTAATACTACAATTTAGTGGTATTATAATCACTTATAAATGACATGCCTTAAGCTCGAATATCAAAAAGACGAGTTCGCAATCAATTTATTTCAGCACCCCTTAATATATTGTTGTATAAAAAACGGTAAGTGTGTCTAAAAATTTATAAATAATAAAAATTTGGTTGACTTTTCTTCCGAATCTATTTTTAAATTATCTATCACCGATATACTCGTCTTTCTCTCATAACATTCAGCACAAACAAATAGACCAAAAAAAATATTCAAAGCAAAAATTGATACTCCAACATAGAAATTGTGATTGAATTTTCTTCCATATCCTCTTCATCTGGCTAAAAAGAGCATATAGAGATGCATTAATATTTTATAGGGTATACATTTCACAAACACCTCATTAGTTTTGAGCTTGTAGAGAGAAAAAGAAAAGTAGAAAAATTTCATGACTACTTTGTTGGAGTTAAACTCTAAAGTCTAGCCTTAACTTATTTAGTTTTTGTATCCGAAATAAATTAGGGTTAAAGTTTTAATGAGTGGGCTATTCTTTGTGCTTGAAGAAGGGCGAAACCCGTCTATATTCTTTTTTCTTTTCTCTTTTTTTTCTTGGTAAATACCCGGCTACATTCGTATAGGCTAAAGGGGCTCTAGCATTGAATGTAATTTTATGGGCTTTAGTATATATTCTGGTTTCTGCTTCTAGAATCAGTTATTGGGTAGGACTCTTGAGACGAAAAAGTATATATACGTTTGTAGTCCCTATTCACGCTGCTAGCAAACTACAACCCAAGAACTCCCCTTCAGCAGTGCTTAGGCCATCTCCAACTGATGGCTGGCCAGAGGGCTCGTTTGAGCCCTTTGGCCCTCCAAGATTCTCCAAGATATTAATATTTTAATGAACAGTACAGGGCTATATTTGCCTCCGTCTCCACCGAGAGCCAAAGGGTCAGAGGGCTCGTTTTAGCCCTGTCACAAAAAACCGTCTCCAACCGAGGGCCAAAGGGCCAAACATAATTTATTATTTAAAAACTACAACTAAAATGTTGTTTAAGTTTCATGTTGTTAAATGTTTTTTTTATGTCGTATAATTTTTATGTTGGTTAATGTTATTAATGTTGTTTCATGTTACTTAATTTAATTTAATGTTGTATAATGACTTAGGAAGTTATAGGAAAAAAATAGAATTAAAAAAAAAAAACAAATTTTGTGAAATAGAAGTTATAGGAAAAAAAAAATAGAATTTAAAATAAAATGAAACAAATTTTGTGAAATAGAAGTTATAGGAAAAAATGGAATTTAAAAAAAAATATGAAACAAATTTTGTAAAATAAAAGTTATTGGAAAAAAATAGAATTTAAAAAAATATATGAAAAATAGAAGTTATAGCAAAAATTTTGTAAATAAAAAAAATTAATAAAACTGTAAAAGAAAAAATTATTCAAAGCATTCCTGTCGGTTAGGCCATCTCCAACCGATGGCTGGCCAGAGGGCTCGTTTGAGCCCTCTGGCCCTCCAAGATTCTCCAAGATATTAATATTTTAATGAACAGTACAATGCAATATTTGCCTCCGTCTCCAACCGAGGGCCAGAGGGCTAGAGGGCTCGTTTTAGCCCTGTCACAAAAAACCATCTCCAACCGAGGGCCAAAGGGCCATAGGGCCAAACATAATTTATTATTTTATGTTGTATAATTTTTATGTTGGTTAATGTTATTTAATGTTGTTTCATATTGTTTAGTGTTGTTTCATGTTACTTAATTTAATTTAATGTTGTATAATGGCCTAGGAAGTTATAGGAAAAAAATAGAATTGAAAAAAAATATGAAACAAATTTTGTGAAATAGAAGTTATAGGAAAAAAATGGAATTTAAAAAAAAATATGAAACAAATTTTGTAAAATACAAGTTATATGAAAAAAAAAAATATGAATCAAATTTTGTAAAATAGAAGTTATAGGAAAAAAATAGAATTTAAAAAAAAAATTGAAACAAATTTTGTGAAATAGAAGTTAAAGGAAAAAAAATGGAATTTAAAAAAAATATGAAACAAATTTTGTAAAATAGAAGTTATAGGAAAAAAAAATTGAAACAAATTTTGTAAAATAGAATTGAAAAAAAATATGAAACAAAATTTGATTCATATGAAAGGGAAAAAAAAAAGTTTAAATTCATATAAAAAAAATAATAATTTAATACAACGGCTACTAGCCGTTATATTAAAAAAAATTCAAACTATTAGTGTTGGTTATAACCGACACTAATAGTAATTAAAAAAAAAATTGCCTTTGAATAACTATTACTGTCGATTATAACCGACAGTATTAAAAAAACCTTAATTAGTGTTGTCGGTTATAACCGACAACAATAGGAAAAATACAAAAAAAAAAATAAATAGCCAGCCCTTTGGCTCTTTGGCCCTTTGAAATTTCGTGGGGCCCTCCTAGATTCCCGAGCCCTCTGGTCTAGCCCTCGGTTGGAGACGGTTTTAGGGCTATTTTCGGCCCTCTGGCCCTCTGGACCCTTCGGTTGGAGATGGCCTTATAACCGACAGGAAAGCCAACAGACAAAAAAAAATGACCAGCCACTTTGGTCCTTTGGGATTCCGTGGGGCCCTCCCAGATTCCAGAGCCCTCTGGCCTAGCCCTCGGTTGGAGACGGTTTTCGGGCTATTTTCGGCCCTCTGGCCCTCTTGACCGTTCGGTTGGAGATGGCCTTAGAACATCTTCAAACTATTCTGTCCTTATTTTATTTGTCCATAATAAAGTTTATATAGTTAAACTAGGAAAGATGATTAAAGTAGCAGAACCTTCGAGAGTAACTCCGAAATATAGTTAAAAAATAACTGAAGTACCTTTGGAGATTGGAACACTCTCCCTTTTAAGTTGGTCTTTCGATGGCGATGGTTATTCAACATTAGGAGGCGGCACGGCATAGCTAATAATTTGGGGAAACTGGCAAGTATCATCTGACCAAGAAAAAGATACAAGCAAAGTAGCAAACACCTCATTTTCCAGGTTAGGTAACAAACAAACACACACACACACACGCGTGTTCTTTCCATGTCAATCTTAGTTCGTAAGATTCGTTAATGGCGTCCTCAAATTCTATAGGTTCTTTAATTAGTTTATTAAGGGATTAGATCCTTTTTTGTTCGTTAACTTATGCCACAACATGAGAAGTGAGGAGGAGTTGACACATTAGAGCATTTTTAATGGAGATGTAAAAAAAATATGCGCCTAATTTGTATTTGATGGCTAAGTTGGCATTGAAATAACACCTTTAAAATTTTAATCTCCAATGAAAACGTCAGTTTCTTATTTTTCTTGTTCAAGTGGGGACCCATACATATAAAATATGTTATGTTTACTTTTTGGAAACCAATAAAAAATAAACAAGTTGCTTTGGAAGTTGTGAAAGATATTTAAAAAATCAAAATAAAGGATTTGACAGTGCTATGTATTTTGACGCTAGGAGCTTGATTCCAAATTCCAACTCTACTTTAGCAAACCGGTTGAAGAAACACATGCTGTCAAAAGCTAATGTTGGAGCCTCCATCATTGAATTGAAGTTCAGTTGGAGATGCTCTTAGAGAAAACAGAGTATACACAAACGAAAATCATATATAACTAACAGATAATCACTCAATTGACCCTTGCTTAGTTCCCAAAAGATAACATTAAAAATAAGTGATTTATTGCAGGTAAAAAATTGGATCCTATATATGGACTTGGATCCTCGCCGGATCCCCTTTATGGAGATCCTAGGAATCAACCCATCTGGACCGTTGATCGAAAATCGTGCGGTCCAAATTAAATGCTTTTTATATTTTTAAAAGTAAAATAACCTCGTTTTGAGTGAAAAATATAAAAAAAGAAAAAACTGTGGCCGCACGATTTTCTATCAACGGTCCAGATGGGTTGATCCCTAGGATCCCCATGAAAGGGATCCGGCGGGGATCCAATTCCCCT
This sequence comes from Cotoneaster glaucophyllus, assembly GCA_036320875.1. Taxonomy (NCBI): domain Eukaryota; kingdom Viridiplantae; phylum Streptophyta; class Magnoliopsida; order Rosales; family Rosaceae; genus Cotoneaster; species Cotoneaster glaucophyllus. The sequence continues at coordinate 16,851,255 of CM070060.1, forward strand.
ATATATAACCCTAGACCCGACAAGTCCCTTTATAATACTCTTGAAAAGCCTAGAAGTCATCAAGTTATGATGAAGATCATTAATTTTGTAAGATGTATAAGTTTCATATAATTTTCTATGCACATACGTCAAACGTGCAATGTAGTTCTTGGATGACCAAATCAAACAATTTTGTCCTTATACATTCCTACTTTTCCGTACAGACTGTAAATTACTAACATAATTGAACCCTCACCTTAAATGTCTTACTTTCTCCTCCACAAGCCAAAATGTTAAAGCTCTCTTAGCTCTACTCCTAAATGGCCAAGGTTCATTCTCTCTCAATATCCAGTAGTAGCGATCATGATGATGCTTCATGGAATAATTGTAAAACTAAACTTATCAAAAACATAAGTTAAGGGATCAAGCTCATGAACCACAATTTTTTACAAGTATTTTGATCAAAACTAAAGTTGCTACCAAATACAAAAGGGCAAGTAAAAGAGTAAACTTATCTAATGAGCAGCTGCCTGATAAATGCAAAGAAAGCTTTTCCCTCATATTCCAAATGGTGCGGCACTCTCCAGTTCAAAGAAAAGATTGGTTCCCGTAGAAGCAGTAGAATAAGAAGCCAAAACAGACATCTAAAGGGTGCACCTTCTCCTCTATTGCAAAACCAAAAATACTAAATCTAACAATAGGTCCTAGTTCAATATTGAGCGTACGTTTTGTGAGAGCAGAGGTCACTATTTATATTGAAACAATCCTCATGATTTTCCTATTAAAATCAATGTAGGAAACAGACGCAATTCCAATCCAATTATGAGTGCTAAGTATCAAGGTTTGATTAAAGTTTCAATCCCAAACTGATTGAGACAACTTTAAACTCTTTGACAAGACCATACCAATTCGAAACACTATAGCCTGTTTCTAGCACTCACAATCATACTCATATTCTAACATTTTCCCACTTGAGTATAACGTGTGCTTGAAACACAACTAATCAAATTATTACAGAAGTGATCACATAAGTCTTGTACAAAAAGTTCTTTATCATATACAACATATATATCCATACATTCAAAACATATAACCAAAAACCTCCGCTGCTACATAATGCATAATTGGTTTAAGGTTAATGATGTCCAATTTGTACATAATAACGTGAACTCAATTTTAGGGCAAACCAAAATTATTCGCTCCCACTCATCTGGCCAAACTTAACAACAATAATGTTAAACTTCAGCTAACAACAAATGCTAACTTCCACATTACTAGAACACAATGAATAATAAAGTAATAATTCAACCAATTGCCTAATCAAACCATAATTCGATTTATAAGTATCAAAATGAATTATAACTCCACAAGAGACATGAACCAACATGCAAAACAAAACCAAAATTGTTTGCGTACACACATCCATGCCAAACTCGGTACTAAAAAAAATAATATTTAGTTTCAATCATCTTGTTACTCAACTATAATGAATAACATGATCATCATTCAACAAATTGCTTAAACAAAAATCTTAAAAAGATCCATAAGCAACGCCATGAATAATTATAATTCCACCAAATGCCTTATCAAATCAGAAATGATTTTAAAGCATCATAAGAATTAAAATTTAAAAGTAATATGTGACGACCCGTCCCTAAAAATTATGATTCTTATAAATTTAATAAGTGAATATACGAAAATGCCCTTCGAGGTGTATGCATTGACCGTTGTTGACCGTAGTGACATGTCATGTAAGGTTCGTTTTCTTGGCGTACCTCCATAGTACTCGTCGCTACGGACGCGTGGGCACAGACGGTTCGTGATTTGGAGTTATAATGAAGGAGATATTAACGTTTGAAGTTAGGGACATTTTAGTAATTTAATTAATTTTTGGAATGCTCCAGAAACTGTGAAGAAAATCTGGTGAAGCCACATGTGTGGCCCAGATTAAAGGAATGAAAAATGAATAGTGGAGATGCAAAGGGAAAAAAATAAAGGAGGAGGAACCGGCCAGTGGGGGAGAGGAGAGAGAAGAGGGTGACCAGTGGGTGAGGAGAGAAAGGAGAGGGAAGAGAAGGAGAGGAACAGGGGAAATCCACCCAGCCAAACTGGGTCATCCCGTGAGCCGCATCTCGACCCGGCGGAAACCACGATTTCCGACGCCTTTTCAGGTGATTTCTCCGGCACTTAGAAGCCACACACCACCTGAAAGTGACCTAGCACCCTTTCCTCTTCCAATTTCATCAAAAAAACTGAGTTAAATGGGTTGATTTCGAGATAAACTTACCGGCGGGTTCGTGCGGGTACAGCTCAAATTCCTCCATTTTTGAAAGTAGAACAGTCGACCACCACCATCAAACTATTCCTCGTGAGGCAGGGAACAAAACCCAAACAAGTTTGGGGGCGTCGGAGTTCGATTTGAGGTCGAATCAAAGCACACCCTTTATAGGGTTCCGGTGGATTTTCTTGAATTTGAGGCTTTTTTCCGGCCAAATTGGCCTTAGTCATAGGTATGAAAGTTGCTCTACTTATGGAGATCTTCATTTTTGCAAAATTTAGTAATTTTTGGAAATAGTTGGATTTTCCAGCAAGTCGGGGCGGCCGATTGCCACCCACGGCGGCGCGTGGCTAGTGGGCCATCAATGCTATTTTTAGTCTATGTTAGATGTCCTGAATCCAGTTTTGATATTTGATTGACGTAGGTTGATCATTTGAACCTAAATTCATTATGATACGTGGTTAGGTCAATATGTGAATCAACGATCCAATCGTTGGATCATCACCAAACTTTGATACGTTATAGTATGTAATATTTGAAGAATCTAGGAACTTACGGATCGGGAATCTGATGTATGGATCTTCCCGAATTGGATTTGTAAGTTCTTAAAATAAAACGTTAACCGCCACACGATTTTAGAAATTGGCGGAGATCCTACCGTTGGATAGTAACGAAACTTTAGTATGTTGTTCTAGAAGCATAATGTGTGTCATAGGAAGTTACGGATCGAAAATATGAGATGTGGATCCTCTGGATTGAGTTATGTAGGGTTGTGCACCCTATCGTCGAACTTTGATCGAAGGTTGACTTTTGGTCAATGGGTCTCAAACCATTCTAAAATGTCCTTGATGATATGTTTTATGTAAGTTACGTATTCTATTGATAAGAGTTCTGAGATGTAGTTTGATAATTCTTATAGGCGTCGATTGTTCGAGACGCCTTTGTACTAGTATTAGGGAGTCGTAGAGCGGACTCCAGGTGAGAGGGCTTTTGGTTTTATATATATATGCATTACGTTTTTCCCAGAGAACTTATTTAAATGGTTTTATGCTTTTAAAATGCCATGCCAAATACTTCATATTTTAGAATATGCATTTAATAGTTAAATGTGTTATTGTTGATGTTGCGGACGCTCAGGTAAGTCCCAGGTGAGTTTATATATTGTTGATGATAAGTTGCATGATTATGGTTATACTCAGAGCTATTTAGAGCTTATTAACCTGCACCCCGGTGTTAGTGCTCCCGCCCGTGGCCAGGGCACAGTTCTTCGCGTGATGTTCACCTCCCGTACCATACGCTCACCTTGGATCCAAGTTAGGTGCACAGTCTTGTCGTACAGACCACTATAGGTGGTTCCGACATGTAGGTGACCCGCGAGTTATCACACAGCCTTCACGTGATCGTAGTATTTGAGCGTACTTATTACACCTAGCCCTGTCGTACAGACCACCCTAGGTGGTTCAGACTCGTGTGCAATACTTGATGAGTCGTAGTTCAGCCGTACAGGCCACATTAGGTGGATCCGGCTGATATGTTACTTTTCACTGATTTATATTGTTAGGATTCCTTACTTGGTTTTATTAAGATATTTGGCATGGTATGCATATGGATTTTGCTATCTCGAGCATGGTTTTTGGATATATTTATGTATACTATTTTCTGGGAAATTATACAAGTTTTACGGCGAGGGGTTACTACCTTTGATATTTAAAACGGTTTTTGAAAAGGTTTGTTTTTGGCCACTCACATTTTCTTGTTTTGCGCCCTTGCAGGTTTTAACTGCTAAAGTTTCGTATCGACGAGGATTCGTGGCATATCCCAGTGTAGGTGGCTGCCTTTGAGGGTATGATTCTTACCCACACTATTGTACTTTACTTATGCTCTGACATCGCGTGTGAAATGGGCTCAATCCCGCTCACCGCGCACTTCTTCCTTTAGACACTTTAAGGTTTAAATTTATTCACATTTTTACACATCACTACACTTTATGGCTTCGTCACCTTCCAGGTGACGGCCAACACCCCTCGATTCGGAGTCTTAATGGACGTTTCGGGTCGGGGTGTGTCAAATCGCTGTCCTAAATACCCTTAGACTTATACCCACATTCGAACATATGATTCTTCCACTTGAGCATATGGTGAAGGTATTACACAACTAATAAAGAAATGAGAAATATGAACCAATTAGTTCCTGATTTCTCGCCTGATCAAGCATAATCTTAGTTTAATCAATAGACTTAAACCACTATGTAAAATTTATGTATCAAAAGACAATCTCATTCTTCTAGAGAAACTTATCTCACATAAACCCAAAATCACTAATTTCTACTATGATATAAAATCAGACACAATTTTTGGATTCAATTTGATCATAACTAGTTCACTATCCATCAAACAAAATCAACCAAATTTTGATGATATCTGGATATATATCACAACAATGTCTTGATTAAAACGAGATACCAAGACCTTTAAATCTTTTGTAAAACTCAAAATTTATCTTCATCTCAATTTGCAGTTTCAATCGAAACAAAATAGTCCAACATACATCATAAGAGCACTTCCACCGGAGCAATATTTGCCCCGCACCCAGTCCAAATACCATCCTAGGACCTAGTTTCTACACTCCAGCCCGCCCACTTGCCTAGCACCCAGCCCAAGCCAGGCAACAGCCTAGTTTAATTTTGACAGACCCATGGACCGGGCAAAATGGCTGGCGCGTGCGTTACACGGGCGAGTGGGGGAGAGTAGCCGACAGGCTACTTGCGGCGGGGCCCGCTATCGGGCTTAGTTTTCTTCACCCGTGAGTGGGCGACGTGGCGTGACAAGTGCCGTTGGATTTCCAACGGCTAGTTTTTCTAGACCGTTGGATTTCCAACAGTAAAAAAAATTTGAAATTTTATTTTAACCTGGATCGTTGGATCATAGATCAACGGTTCAAGGTTTTTCACCCAAAAATTTAAAAAAAAAAAAAAACAGGGCCCAACGGTCAGAATTATGACCGTTGGCCACGTGGGAGATTATGGGCTGTTGGATTTGAATATTTTTCAAATCCAACGGTCCAGATTTATTAATAACATTAAAATTAATTAAAAATTATTTAAAAAATAATTTAAATTACAAAAAAAATTTAAAAAATACAGAATTTTTTTTTTATATAAATACCTAGCCCTCATCTTCCACCTTACACGACATTTCATTATTTTCTACACTTTCTACATTTCAATATTTTGTACACTTTGAGAGAAAAAATGAGTTCGTGGAAGAATATTGAAGATATTACGTTGTGTGAAAGTTGGTATCACGCTACTCATGACTCGATTACTTGTAATGAGATGGATAAGCGAGAAATGTGGAGTAGAATTACGAAAGCATTTTGCGATGTACATGGAAAAGATGCAAGAACTAGTCAAGGTCTTCAAGGTCGTTGGAAAAAGCTCAACGCATCCTTTACTTGTTGGAAGACGCCATCTCTCATGCTTCCGGTAATCTGCATAGTGGGACAAGTTTAGCGGATCAGGTGATAATAATTTTATTTATTTATATGCATTCCACCCGCACCAATCTTTTAATTTATTTAATTTCTTATAAAATATATGTAATTTTTATGTACTATTTCTTATGTAATCTTTTAATTTATTTAATTTCTTATGTAATTTATGTAATTTATATGCATTCCACCCGCATCAATATTTTAAATGATTTATTTGTGTTACACCCGCATCTCAACCTCCATATTCCTGGAGATTGATCATCTCTTCCTGTTGTGCCAACAATATTTTCTGTTGCTCCTCATATTGTTTTTGCACTCTCCTTGAAGAAGACATTGTAAAAAAAAACATTCAAGATTTGAAAATGATGAAGAAGGATTTTGAGCTAAAAAGAAGGATTGAGTTTGGTGTGAGGATGGATGTAGAGATGTAGGGTTTATATTGACAAAAAAAGAAAGGATGGGGTTCTGGACAATGCCACGTGGCACTACGTGATTGGTTGAAAATCTTATCGAAATCTTGGCTAAATTATTGCAAACAGGAAGTGACACGTGGCGCGTCGAGATTGGTTGAAAATATTATCAGAAATCTATCCACAAAATAGTACGTTCGGATAATGACACGTAGCGTGACGAGATTGGTTGAAAATCTTATCGAAATCTTGGCTAAATTATTGTAAACAGGAAGTGACACGTGGCGTGTCGAGATTGGTTGAAAATCTTAGCGAAAATCTATGCATAAAATAGTACGTTCGGATAATGACACGTGGCGTGACGAGATTGGTTAAAAATCCTATCCGAAATTAAAACAATTTTTTTTTATTTTATAAAAAAAATTAATAATATTTGAAATGGGCTGGGTGCCAGCGCATTTTGTAGGGGTGGAGATCGTTTGGGCCAGCGCATTTTTAGACTGGGTGCCATCACATTTTTTTTAGGGGTGGAGATGCTTTGGCCTATTACTGTTCATTGGGGTCTATTACTGTTCATTTGAGTGGATAAATACGCTGGGGCTGACACCCAGTCTTAGGGGTGGAATTACTCTAATTGAAACAATAAATATATTGGGTAAAATCACAAAACCTAATGTACAAGCCTAGATCTTGAACTCCATGATTTTACAATACAATAAAATGTATCATAAACAATAATGAGTCAATTATATGACAGGTGCATTCTTGCGAATTTGAAAGAAACCACATGGCCAAAACGATTAAGCCATCTTTAACTTTACAATTGCTAAGTCAATACAGCAATAGGCATTAACTTTAGACGTCTAAAACACACATGATATACAAATTCATAACACTCACATATACACAAATCTCAAATAGTCACATAACGAAGTCATCTTTCATAGATGATAGAGTTATCATCGTGAAAATATTAATCCATATATATATGTGCGCGCGCGCTAATAAAAGCATTAGGATTCCATTAGAGTGAATTGGCCATTTTAATATTTTTTTTTTCTCTCAAAAGTCAAGCACTCCACACGTAAACATACTTGGACACAAAAAACCAAACCCCTTTCCATGCAAAATACCACATGAGAAATTCATTCAAATAAGCGTTATATACATATTCATAAGTCTGAATACACACCTACAAGTTCAAAATAGAAATTATCCATATATGCTGTAAGTAACCATCACCATAATCAATTACTATATCAGTAAAAATGTATATTGGCAATTCAAACCATTACGTAAGGGATCAACTAGTGATACATATCTTAAATAATTTCATTAACAAAATTGGCGTCTGTATCCTTATCTAAACTTATCAACAACATAAGTTAAGACTAAACTTATCAAAACCATAAGTTAAGAGATCAAGCTCATGAATCACAAATTTATGCAAGTATGCTGATCAAAACTAAAGTTGCTACCAAATATAAAAGAGCAAGTAAAGAGTAAACTTATCAAATGAGCAGTTGTCTGTCAAATGCAAAGAAAGCTTTTCCCTCATATTCCAAATGGTGCGGCACTCTCCAGTTCAAAGAAGAGCTTGGTCCCCATAGAAGCAGTAGAACAAGAAGCCAAAACAGATTTCTAAACTGTGCACCTTCTCCTCTCTTGCAAAATCAAAAGTACTCAATCTAGCAATAGGTTTTAGTTCAATATTGAGCGTATGTTTTGTGAGAGCAGAGGTCACTATTTATATTGAAATAATCCTCATGATTTCCTCATTAAAATCAACGTAGGAAACAAATGCAATTCCAATCCAACTATGAGTGCTAAGTATGAAGGTTTAAATAAAGTTTCAATCCCAAACTGATTAGGACAACTTTAAATTCTTCAACAAAACTTTTCCATACCAATTTGAAACACTATAGCCGGTTTCTAGCACTCACAATCATACTCATATTCTAACAATAATAACTAAATGACACGAAAGAGAGAAACATTTACTATATGGGTGAAATCGCTTGTGATGCAAGGAAACGGATGCAATGCCTTTGATGAAAATGGCAAAGTCATTTATCACATAAATAACTTCGACAACAAGCACAACAAAGTCAACAATATTTGTACTTTCCGAAAATGGGAAGGCTACAAAATTAACAATATTGGTGCCAATAAGTCATTGTTCGAGTGAGAAAAAGTTGTAGATCAATTTGGGAAATAAGGAGTCATCGTACAAAGTAACAATGACATATGATAACAATTAGGGGTGGGCGCGGTTTGGTTTGGTGCGGTTTTGAGTGAAACCAAAACCAAAACCGCAAGTTTTTGCGGTTTGGTTCGGTGCGGTTTTGAGGCTAAAACCGAAATGAAACCAAACCATTTGGTTCGGTTCGGTTTGATTTCAAACGGTTTCGGTTTGGTTTCATAATTGTTTGAAAAAAAGATGGTGGGTTTTATAATTATGTGAATATTAAGTGTCCAGCTGCAAAGTGAGGATGGTGTAATGGGACAACATTTATGGACTAGTAGAGTACAAACACCTATGTGCTCAGTGTGCTGCTAAAACTAAAAGTGAACAACTATGGCCGAAGGCAGGGCCTTTCCATTTTGCTGTCATAAACCCACAGCCACAGCCTTTTACTCTACACCAAATTTTGCCTCAATTGCAACCTGCTTTCCCTTGCATTACATTGCATGTACCAATAAAAAACTATCATAGTTACCTAGTTGATGACAACAAAATTCACATCCTCAAGGACCACAACAAAATAATTCAACTTGAGGCAACCAAGTTAATAAATTCATGTTCACAAATCCAAAATACAAGTGCAGTTTGAAGAGCACTTTTTGCCTTACTAAGCCAAAGCCTTCCCATAGAAAGTCAGATTGTAATTGTAGATGAGATTGTCAAGGACTTGCCCAACAACCGGTATGTTTAATGACTTCCTTGCCTCACTGCATCACAAATTCACGATTGGCGTGGCGTAAGTTTAGGGTCTAATACCATCACAAAATACAAATTCATGTTACCTAGTTGATGACAATAGAATTCATACCACAACAAAATACAAATTTACCTAGTTCGCTAATGCAGTAAGCACTGCTAGCCAATAGCCATCCACTAGCATTACTTTTTTGGATTTGAATGTATGAAGAATATGGGGCCAACCTCGTTGATCTTTATCAATGTACCCAACAAAGCCAGAGAGCCAAGCCATGGCGTCTCTCTCACCTCCGGTACTCACCACCCCCACCGTTCCCAACCCTGCCACAAAACCTCTCTCCCCCTTCTCTCAAAACTAAATTAATGTATGCACGCATCACAATTGCACATTAAATTTTTTACTGAAATTAATAAATTATACTGGGCAGATTCGGCAGAAACGGGAACCCATCTACCCATTATTCCCATGTCACCAAATGCAAATGTATGCTTTCAATTGACATTCTAATGTTCATGAACGAAGAAAAATCAAATACTAACCAACGAAAAACCAAATCCCCTTTTGATTCAAAACCCAACCCTAAACCTAACCCTAAAATTAATCTCAAATCTATAAGTAAATTTAACTAAAACAAGTTATAAATCATAGTTCTTACCATATTAGCACTTTGAAATTTAGAAGCTAGGAGCTGGAAAGCCTGGAATGAAGAGGAAAGGAGGCCAGATAAGTGCTTTAATTTCAAGCTTCTCTGCACAAGGCCTCTCCTTAAGGGACTTGGTCGCTCTTTCGGGTGCTCACACTATTGGCTTTGCAAGATGCACAATATTCCGCCCACGCATCTACAACGACTCCACCATCGACCGAGAGAGAGAGAGCGTGCAGAGTCGCAGAGTGGAGGAGACCGAGAGAGATGAATAAAGATAAAGTTGAGAAAGAAAGAGCAGAGTCTACGCACGGACTAGAAGAAAGAAAATAAAGGGTTATGTTATGATGTGGTTGAGTCCATACTAAATGTATGGACTCAATGAAAATAACCAATAGAATTTAAGATTTAAAAAAGGTATGCGGTTTCGGTTTCGGTTCGGTTTCGGAGGGCCGAAACCGAAACCAAACCGTTTTTCCCCTATTCGGTTCGGTTTCAAACCGAAACCGTTTTGAAACCGCAAAACCAAACCATTCGGTGCGGTTCGATTTGGTTCGTGTTTCGGTTGCGGTTTTCGGTTTCAAATGCCCACCCCTAATAACAATTGCCACATGTTAGAGGGTATATATGGCAAATCAACATCTTTCAGAAGTACGGATATCAATGGAAGAGTTGTAGCAGAGGCAAAAAGCAACCAAGTTCAGGAGTAGTACTCGAGATGATGTGTTTACTTTGTTGTCAGAACCGCATGTGGATCATTCATTTATCATGGCCCTTACCACTGTCTATGGCTTAATCAGAAATCAAACATGACTCGTACATGTGAAATCAATTCATGAGTTTGTTTTGACCAATTTTCTAGTGATTTAGAAGTTTTTATTTTATTATTTATTTATTTTATTTATTATTTTTTTGGGAATTCAACCCATTGATATGTGTGTCATATTTGTAAATACATTATCTTGATGTAATGAAAACAGATCCCTAATCTTTACTCATTTTTAATTTTCCTCTCTTCTTATTGGCTACACATAATATTTCGTTTTGCTAATTATCAATCTAAATTGAGTGCTACACTTACCATCTATTTGTATCATCTCTACTGGATATAGGGCTCATCAACACATGTGAATCTCATCTTTATAAGAGAGATGGTACAAATAGATGGTAAGAATAATATTGATCAATTACTTATCTTGACTTCCAATATCACGATTAGTGGAGTTGTTATTTGACTAAAAGTGGAGAATGCTAGGAATTGTATATCAAAATATAATTTATTTCACTTAGAGCATCTTCTATATGGGTATCAATCAGGCCCGGCCCAAGCCCAATGCTGGCAGGGCGATCGTCCAGGGCCCAAAAAAATCCGGGGCACCAAAATTATTACGGTAGTATATTTATATATGTTTTCATAAGAGTATAAATTTATAAAATTTGGTTAGATTACAAAGAAATTGAGCTAGAAGTGGTGGTTTCTTCATTTGAAAATAATGAAGAGGTCTTGGGTTCAAAACACTACATGTGCTTATTTACTTTCCTATTTTTACAATTTTTTTTCATAAGAGTATAAATTAATTTTTACAATTTTTTTTTTTCATAAGAGTATAAATTTATAAAATTTGGTTAAATGATCAAAAAGTTTAAATAGAAGCAATGGTTTTTCTTGTTTAAAATTAACAAGATTTCCTAAGTTCGAAATGCTATATGCGTGTTTATTCTTTGCAATTTTTATGAATATTTGTTTGGTTGTTAATTTATTTTTAGTTACTAGCTAGTAGTTATGTGGGTCGCTATTTTTAAATATTCGTTTGAATTCAAGTCTAAACTTCTACAAAGAGTAATATGTAGATTAAATTTTTAGAGCAAATTTGCAAATCATATGACGTGTCATCAAAATGTTTAATTTAGTGCCCATTCATTACTTATACATATTAATTAAAGACTCAAACATCATTATTTTTTGAGTCTCATATTGACAAGGTTAGTAAATAAGAAAAAACACCTCACGATTTATACAAAAACACTTTAAAAGTTCATATGGAAAACAAAACTCATCATCTATCTACATGGAAGCTCGGAGTTTTTTGGTTTCCTTCTCTGGATGAAAATAAATTAGTCTTTTTGTGTTTCTAAATTATTGAGTTTGAACTGCTTTTCTAAGTATAATTTTATCGATATCTTACGTGAGAAAATAAATAATTTTCTTATATAAAGTTAGGGCACATTTTTTGGTATCGCCCCGGGCCTCAAAAATCTCTGGACCGGCCCTGGTATCAATATTACATACACATCTGCTGTTAGTAAGAAAGCTAATAAATAAGTTTAACGAGATATAAAATACTCATATTGACTGAAAAATGCAAATGATTATACAATTTACGTTTTTTTACATTTCCAAGTTAGAAAAGAAAGAAATAACTCGACGAGGTGAAGAGAGGTGGGGACAAATTGCATATGGGCCTTCGTTTTATGCTTTGTACTTCCCTTGTTTATGGCCTTCGTTTGAATGTTTTATTGTGGTGGTAATGTAGTTTTACCTTTGACCACAAAAAAATAAAAAAGTTCCCACTTTAACTTCCACTCCAGGAATCAAATAATATGTGGTTTCCACCTCAAAATTAGTTATCAAATACCTCAAAATTATGAATGGAATCAAACATTTGAACCGATTTCAATTTTTATTTTCTTCGAAAAAACGACAACATTAACATGTTACATTGTTAATTGTAAGGAGAGAATGAGATTAGTGAGGATGGAACACTCATCAGGGTGCATAGGCTATCTTGAATTCAAAAGGCAAGTCTTAAGAGTTATAAGTCATATTTAACACCACATATAACGGTGCAAGTTATAATAATTTTAGTACATACGAAGTCAAATTTGAATTTTAACTTTTAATTCTTATGTATTAGAACTTTTGTATATAATAGAGTTTTCAAGTTAAATATAACTTTTGTATCTTCTAAAGGTGGTGGTGTAAGATCCCACATCGCCTAGGGGTATGGATCTTGTAAGCCTTATATGTATATTCTCATCTCTACCTAGCACGAGCCCTTTTGAGAGCTCACTGGCTTCAAGTTCATTAGGAACTCCGAAGTTAAGCGAGCTCGTGCGAGAGCAATCCCATGATGGGTGACCACTGGGAAGTTTTCGTGTGAGTTCCCAGAAACAAAACTGTGAGGGCGTGGTCGGGGCCCAAAGCGGACAATATTGTGCTACGATGGAGTCGAGCCCGGGTCGGGATGTGACAATTTGGCATCAGAGTCAATCCCTGGCCGGAAATGTGTCGATGAGGACGTCGGGCTCCTAAGGGGGGTGGATTGTAAGATCCCACATCGCCTAGGGGTACGGATCTTGTAAGCCTTATACGTATATTCTCATCTCTACCTAGTACGATGCCTTTTGGGAGCTCACTGGCTTCGGGTTCATTAGGAACTCCGAAGTTAAGCGAGTTCACGCGAGAGCAATCCCATGATGGGTGACCCACTGGAAGTTCTCGTGTGAGTTCCCAGAAACAAAACCGTGAGGGAGTGGTCGGGGCCCAAAGCGGACAATATCGTGCTACGATGGAGTCGAGCCCAGGATGTGATGGGAGCCCGGGTCAGGATGTGATAGGTGGTCCCATATCCAAGCTAAATATGATTTTTCATAGAGTAATGTTAGACTAAATTTGCAAACTAAATGATGTGTCACCAATAAGAAATAAACACATTAATCAACACTTAACTAATAATCTAATCATCAACTTTCATGTCATTTAGTTTACAAAATTTAGTCTACACATTTAGTCTCCCTAGCATTACTCATTTTCATATAGCACAAACGTTATATATACCCACCTTTCCAAGCTTTTACAGAAAAATTAAATTATATTCAGAGCCAAATATAACTTTTGACCCAAAACTTCATTAAACATAACCTTACTTCCTTATTTCTAAGTTTCTTAATTCTTAATTTCTCTTATCTTTTTATAAATAAGTAAAAACAGATCCAGAAGCCATCTTTATATGTGTTGTACTTTAAAAACCCATAACAATTGAAGTGATGAACCTGTAAAGATTGATGTGTCCAACGGAAAAAATGATTTAACGATAATATGCAAGTTGTAAACCTGAATCTTCAACTCAGTGCTATCTCTGTTAGAATGGTACATGATTATATTATTGGAAAAAAGTTCAACTAATTTATATTCATGTATGAATTAGAGTTTTCAGTATTAAACCGAATACAACAATAATATTAAAAGGTATCTGTTGAAATGTTCCACATCGACCGTATCAATGATAAAATCAGAGTTTATATACCCTAATCCCACTTCAGCCCACACCTGACGGATTGTGCAGGTGGTAGTTACCAAGTTGGGGACAGTATCGGTGTTGTTGGAAGTGGGCCTTTGGCTCGTTTATCTGATAATTCTATATGGTATCAGAACCAGAGAGCGAGTATGTACCATACTGCCACGTGATGAGTGGGTCCCCTTGGCCCTGCGCGATGATGGTGGGTCCCTTGGCCACGCGTGTAGGGTGAGTCCCCTTGGCTCCTCATGGTTGTCGATGTGTGGATCTCCCACGTGTGACCCACTAATTGGATTCCACGTGAGGGGACGTGTTGAAATGTCCCACATCGACCGTCCTACCATACTGCCACGTGATGGGTGGGTCTTCTTGGCCCCGCTTGTAGGGTGAGTCCCTTTGGCTCCATGTGGTTGTCGATGTGTGGATCTCCCACGTGTGACCCACTAATTGGGTCACACATGAAGGGGTGTGTTGAAATGTCCCACATCGACCGTATCAATGACAAAAGAATAGTTTAAATACCCTAATCCCACTCCAACTAATACCGAGACCTTTTGTGATAAAACCCACACTTGACGGATTGTGCATGTCGTAATTATCAAGTTGGGGACAATATCGGTGTTGTTGGAAGTCGGCCTTTGGCCCGTCTCTCTGATAATTCACGATGATGGTGGGTCTCTTGGCCCGTCTCTTTGATAATTCACTATGATGGTGGGTCCCTTGGCCCCGCGTGTAGAGTGAGTCCCCTTGACTCCATGTGGTTGTCTATGTGTGGATCTCCCACTTGTGACCCACTAATTGGGTCTCACGTGATAGGGCATGTTGACATGTCTCACATCGACCGTATCAATGACAAAAGAAGAGTTTAAATACCCTAATCACACTCCAACTAATACCGAGGCCTTTTGTGATAAAACTTCACACCTGATGGATTATGCAGGTGGTAATTACCAAGTTGGGGACAATATCGGTGTTGTTGGAAGTCGGCCTTTGGCCCGTCTCTCTGATAATTCACGATGATGGTGGGTCTCTTGGCCCCACGTGTAGGGTGAGTTCTCTTGGCTCCATGTGGTTGTCAATGTGTGGATCTCCCACTTGTGACCTACTAATTGGATCCCACGTAAGGGGGTGTGTTGAAATGTCACAGATCGACCAATATCAATGATAAAAAAAAAGAGTTTAAATACTCTAATCCAACTCCGACTAATAATGAGCCCTTTTGTGATAAAACCCTACACCTAACGAAGTGTGCATGTGGTAATTACCAAGTTAAGGATAATATCGGTGTTGTTGATATGGGTCTTCGGTCCGTCTCTCTAATAATTCTACAATATCAAATCAACAAAGAAGAAGAAACTCCAATAAACTGGTAATTAATTGATATAATCACATGATTTCGTTAAAGCTGTTTTCAAAGCATATGCATGCATGGTTGGTCCAACCACACAAAGTGCCAAAGCATGTACTGACGAGCCCTAACGACTATACCATAACCGCGTGATACCCACCCTAATTAACTTATAAGCAAATCATTAATCATAGCTAAATTGGAAGACAAATTATTATATGATTTTTAAGTGGATTAAGAAATCGATACAAGTACATTAATTAATATGTTTCACATTCTTGGTAGATAGGTTTTTTTTTTTTTCAATAGAAATCCTTTGGTTAGCTAGCCAACTTGTGTGTCATCAGCACCTTCCGAATAATTGAAGTCTCCTCTGTTTCTTTATTAGTTCCTTAGAGCATCTCCAAAAGAGCTGTTAAAAGTTCCTTAGAGCATCTCCAAGAGCTGTTAAAATGTCCAAATCAACTTTAACAGTCATAAAAGGCAGCAACAAAATTTTCCAACCGAGAAGCCAGATCTGATGTGGCATGACATGGAATAGCAGCCCACACCCTTGCTATCAAATTTGGCAGCAACGCATATTTTTAATTCATTATTAAACATTTTTCCTTGTCGCCTATCCACCTTCTTTCAAAGCAAAATGAAAAAGGCAAAAACAAAAATTCTTTTTCTTCATCATTTTTAATTCCTTTCACCTGGAATTCCAAAACCTTCAAACTTCTTCGTCTCTAACCATTTGCAGAGTCCCCCCAAAACCCTTCTCATCGCCCTTTCTCCCTCTTCGTCGTCGTCTTTTCTCTCTGCACCTCCGCTCGATCACTTACAGTGTCGGCTAGGTCAAGCTCGTCTCCACCGTCAAGATGGGATTTGGGGCCTCTGAAGAGCTGGGGTGAGGTTTGGAATATCGAAAAGGGTTGGGGTTTGGGTCAACAAGGAAGAAGAAGTGGAATGGGCTGGGATTTGGGTCAAGATGGGATTTGGGGGCCTTCGAAGAGGTGGGGTGGGATTTCTCTTCAATCTTGATCCACACAACCACAAAAGTTTAATTTATGCAACACAAGAACGAAACAGCAAGGAATTGTGATTTAGGGTTTCACAATTGTAAAAGTTAATTTTGATAAATAAGAAAAAATGAATGCCAAATGATTCATTATTTATTTATATTTTTTGCTAAAATTGTAGAAGTTATTTATATTTGTAAAATATAAATATAAAATAAAAATTATAAAAAGAAAATAATGTAATAAAATAATAGTTCAATTTGACATATTGGATGGAGACTAAAATTTTAAAAGATGTCAAATTGCCACATAGGCTATCAAATTTAAATTTTATGTTTAAAATTTGACATCTCCTTTGGAGATGCTCTTGTGTGTGTGTGTATATACCTCATAAAATACTCGCGAGAGCGTAAAAAAAGTCAGAAATTGTCCAAAATAAGATCAATATATATACTTGATAGAAGCACTTTATATATATATATATATATATATATATATATATATATATATATATATATATATCAGGCCCTTTATTCAAAGAGATTTCTATTTTTGAGTAAAAATAGGAACTAGTTGTAGGGCCCACTCTACGTCGAACTTTAATGATCCGAACTGTCTATTTGTAAGTCTCAATTCATAGATCATCATTGCAAAAATTCAATTCAATCTGAAACCATTTTCCTATTTAATTATCACGATTAAATTTCATTATTTCTTATAGAACAAAGTGTTCATCAATTTTTTTTTAACTCAATTAAATGTCTCAAATATTTTGCAAAGATGATCTATGAGGTGCAATTTGAAAAATAGACAATTTGGATCATTGAAGTTTGATGTGGTATGAGCCCCACAACTAATCCCCATTTATAAAAAAATAGGGATCCTTTCCCATAAAGGCTCTTAAATACACACACACACACACACACACACACACACACACACACAGGGATAGGATCAAGGGACAAAGATTTTGACAAATATTTTTACTCTTCTTTACAACCCTTAGATTTTGTAACATTCAACGGTCTTGATTAAGAGTGCTGTAGAGGATTTTAAACATTAAATGAGGTATAAATTTATAATTAAGAAATTAATAAAAGTTAAAACTAAGAAAATAATAAAAACCGAGGGAATAATCCTGTAAACATAAGGAAGAAGCGAAAATGGTCGTCTTGGATGAAAATGTAGAAGCACGACCATCCAAATTGCTTCGTCCAACCCCCACACCTCAAAGTCCTATCATTCACGCTGTCAAACTTAGTATCATTCAATTGATTGATAAAAAAATTCCGATATAAAAGCAGATCATTCTCCATAGTGGTGAGGTAGGTTGTGTCTACAACATCTGGACGAACAAAGAAAGGAGATTGATTGATGTGGCTAGGAAAATTTGCCAACACTTCTCTTTGAACCCAGATGCACATATTAAGTTTGTGCATGATAGGCCTTTTCATGATAAGAGTATTTCATAGATTACGAGAAGCTGAAAGCCTTGGGATGGTCCCAACAGACATCGGGATGATGGATTGAAGAAGACATTAGACTGGTACGCAGTGGCGGATCCAGGATTTTAACA
Source organism: Cotoneaster glaucophyllus (assembly GCA_036320875.1). NCBI lineage: Eukaryota > Viridiplantae > Streptophyta > Magnoliopsida > Rosales > Rosaceae > Cotoneaster > Cotoneaster glaucophyllus. The sequence goes on from CM070060.1 coordinate 16,869,222, forward strand.
TAGGGTGATCCCACTATAAAAGCTCCAAAAAGGGACGAAAATATCATTGAACAAATAAATGGCAAACTACAACTTTTCATTTATAATCTTTGTGCTAAACAAGCTAGAAATACTAAATTTGTCCCCGACGGGATTTCATACTTTGAAAACATGTCATGATAGTTTCATTGTCAATACAAAAAAAAAAACATCTTTCTCAGTAAACAATAGTTTTAGGTCCTAATTTCGTTCTTTTTGGTAAAGGAATTTGCACCTTTGCTAAGCAACCCCACACTTTGAGGGTTTTATAAGTGGGTTTATGTCTTTTCCATAGTTCATAAGGTGACTCGTCAATCTTCTTTAGAGGAACCTTATTCAATATGGTATTTGCAGTAAGTAAAGCTTCACCCCACAAACTGTGCGGAAGCCCAGAACTATTTAACATGGAATTAATCATATCCTTGAATGTTTTATTTTTCCTTTCGGCAAGACCATTTTGTTATGGTGTGTATGGAGCCGTTGTTTGATGTATAATTCTATGTTGTGCACAAAAATATGAGAAGGCAATAGACTCATACTCTCCTCCTCTATCAGATCTAAGTGCTTTGATTTTCCTCTCAAGTTGATTTTCAATTTTGGCTTTATATGTCTTAAACATATTCAAAGCTTCGTCCTTGCTATGAATCAAATAAGCATAGCAATACTTACTGCAATCATCAATAAAAGTGACATAATAATTCTTTCCTCCACGAGTTGGTGTGGATTTAAAGTCACAAAGATCACTATGAATTAATCCAAGTAATTCATTTGATCTTTCCAAAATTGACTTTCTCGTTTGCCTAGCAAATTTCGATTCAGTACATGTTTCACACTTATGATTAAAATCAATTTCGAATTTAGGTAATAATTCTAATTTAACCATTCTTTGCATGGAACGAAAATTAACATGTCCTAATCTAGCATGCCAAATATTAGAAGATATAAGTAGAAGCATTTATTTTATTAGCATCATCAATGGCAATTACATTGAGTTTCACGAGGTCATCAGCCACATATCCCTTTCCAACAAACATCCCACCCTTGGTACGTACAAATTTGTTGGATTCCATTACACGTTTAAAGCCCTTAGTAATCAGAATAGGTCAAGAAGCCAAGTTCCTCCTTATTTCAGGAACATGCAGCACATTCAGCAAGGTGAGACTCTTTGCAGATGTGAATTTGAGTATCACTTTGCCTTTGCCCTCCACCGCAGATGAGGTAGAATTGCCCATATACAGCTTTTCTCCAGGGGCAACATGATGGTATTTAGTGAACAGATTTTTGTCAGCGCAGATGTGCTTGGTAACACCAGTATCCATAAGCCATTCACTCCCATTCGAGACCATGTTGACCTCGGACACAACAGTAGCCAATTCTTCATCGGTGATTGCCATGTTAGCATGGTTGTTGTTTCCGTTGGCATGATTTCCATCCTTGCGATGATAACAATCTTGTGCCTTGTGACCAGATTTGCCACACACATAGGAGGCGCCCTTAATCTTCTTCAGATTCTTGCCTTTTGGAGCAAGGGCAGATTGTACAAACTGCTTGGTTTTTGGAGCCTTATTCTTTTTCGGCTTAGCCTTGGAGTTTCCTCCCTCAACATAATTCGCATTGGCTTCAATGGCAGCAAACCCACCAGAACGGTCTGCCTTTCTGTGGTCTTCTTCCACTCTTAGCCTCAGAATCAAATCCTCTATATTCATCTCACGACACTTGTGCTTGAGATAAATTTTGAAGTCATTCCAAGAAGTTGGCAACTTCTCGATTATTGCTCCAACTTGAAAATGGAATCCCTCGGAGTGCAATTCATAGATCAATTTCTGGATTTCTTCGACCTAGGAGACAACAGATTTTGAATCCACCATGGTATATTTGAGAAACTTACCGATAGCAAATTTCTTTGAATCGGCATCATCAATCTAATACTTTTTCTCTAGGGATTCCCATAACTCCTTTGATGTCTTGTACAGAGAATAAATGTCGTAGAGATTGTCATCCAAACTATTCAAAATATAGTTCCTGCAACAAAACTCAGAATGATTCCAAGCTTCAATTGCCATGACAGTTTCTTTCGTCATTGGATTCTTATTAGACTTCGGATCTTCTTCCTTGGCAACATGAGCTAGATTCATTGTTGTCAGGAAAAACAACATCTTCTGTTGCCATCTCTTGAAGTCCAGCCCTTTGAACTTCTCAGGCTTTTCAGAGTACTTTGGCACAACGCCATTCACAGTCATAGATTGTTGATCCATAACTTTCTATTTCAAGATTGTTGGATATATGTCAACAATCTGTGATAAATTTATATATGCTAATAAATAATAAATGCAAACAATGTATGAACAATAAAATATATTAAACAAAAATATTGAAGATCGAGGCTTGCGTACAACAATGTCCTTGAAACAGAAATTTCACCCCTACTTAGTGCTTGTAGTTTTACGGACGTCTGCTTCACCAGAATTTAACGATCAAGTCAAAATTCCAGCACCGGAAAACTTGACTTGTGGGGAATTTCTGTGTGGTTCTCTCAGAAATCATATTTGTGATTGTAGAAGAAGAATGTTGATTTTCTGTGTTCTAAATGTCATGCAGATGGATGAATATATAATATGATTATGTCTGTTCGCAACAAGTATGAGGAAAGGATGCATCTGTTGGGAGACATCTCTTCAGATGGGTGTTGTGCTCTCTGCGTTTTTTCATTGACTTCAGACTTCATCTGAAAAGATGAGTCTGCTCAAAAAATAATTTAATTAAATTCGAAATTAATTAAATAATTTATTTTTCAGAGCCCATCTTTTGATAATTAATTATATATATTAATTAATTATAATTAATTACCAATTAATTAGTACACCCCAAAGCCCAACCCCAAGGGTGAGCCCAATTTTAGTCTCCAAGGCCTATCACTCCAATCACTTACTATAAGGGATAAAGCCTTATAAAGTGAGGAAATCTTTTGGGAATGGCCAATGTGGGACAAAGAAATTTCTACTCAAAATTTCCAACGCTAACTTGGCTGTGTAGTAGTCTCATCAAACACCAAGCATTTCTTCCTCCATTATCAAACCAAAAACTTCTCTCTTCTCACGACTCTCAAATGGCCAAGGTTCATCCTCTAAATATTACACCAACTACATCATGTTCTGGTAGCGAGTATATGACTTCAAAGAGGGAAACATTTACTATCACTAGTAAGCATAACTGTTTGGGCGATGAAGGGAAAACCATCGCGCAAAGGCAAATACGATCCCCAGAAACATTGGGCGGCGAACACAGTATCGTGTAAAGCTCGTGACGTCAGACATTGCATGACAAAGGGAACTGCTTCGTCGTGCGGAATAAATGTTGCGCGATGGAATTGGTTGTTGTTGAGCGAAACGAAGAGTGACGAAGCAGTGTTCGTTGCGCGTGATACTCCGCGCAACGAATCTGGGGTTCAAACCCCAAATCCTTGTGCGACAGACATAGCGGCTGTCGTAGTAAGATTTTAAAATTATATTTTAAAATAATTTTTTTTTTTATTATTTAGTTTTTCCTTTTAAATGTTGATAATATTGTTTTATGTATAAATTAATTTAATGAAATTAAAAACAAAAAATGTAAAGAGGAATATATATGGAATTAAAAAATTATTGAAAATGTACATACAAGGGAAATTTTTTTAAAACAAAACTAAAATAGGTAGTCTTCATCGTCACAATTGCCAGTTGGTGGTGTTGCTGCTGCTTTGGGGGGCTGGAAGGTCATAGCTGTTGCGGCGGAGGGCTGGAAGGTCGTTCATGGAGGTCAACGTCAAGGAACCAAATGCCAGAGATTTAAAGGGCGAGATAAATTTGGTTCATCAAACTGTTATGGGCCGCAAGCTGAGACTGCTGGGCGGAATTCTGCGTCTTTAGGTCCGCCACTTCAGATGTCAGCGATTCGACCTTTTCTGTTCTCTACCTGGAGGATAAGGCAGACAGGTCCCGAAGGCGGGCTTTCCCAAGCCCTCGGTGAACATTCCCGTGCCTAGGACTGAGGGTCTGATCGAGTGTGTCTGTCATGATCTGAAAACCAACATCCTCATGGGGAAACACCTCTATCGGGGTCTTTGTGGGAAGCTGAGAAGCCACCTCCTCTAGAACGGTCTAGCCTTTCTCCACCACGGTGGATTAGCAGAAAAAATAAACAAATTAATTTTAATATACATGTAATTAATATTAATACTAATTGAATATTAAAAAAATTGAAATAACTTACATGAAGCTGCTCCGTCAGCTCATCCCCGAGCTGAACGTACACCTCCTTGAACATGTCAATCTCAGGAAGCTTTGACCCCCTAAAAACAAAAGTTAACATAGATTACCATTTGTGTAATAGAAAGTAAAATGAATGAAAACTTAAAATAAATATACGGTTACCTTACCTCATTCCTCAACCCTATAAGAGAAGCGCCGTGAGCCGGAGCGGAGCGGTGAAGAAGTTTCTTTTTCAATCGATTGATCGAGTTTGCCTTCACTTTTTTCTGTTGAATTAAAAAACATTTTAGTTTAGATATTTATAACAAATTAATGAAAAAATTATTTAAAAATATAAAAGTTTTGATTAATATTATTGAAATATATATATATATATATATATATATATATTATACTTATGAGTTATTTTTCGTCTTGAAAATGGCCGCAGCGCCACTCCCACTAATCCTGATGGTCCACCAACTCTATAGGGTACCCAACTGCTAGAGCAACCTCCGGACCATCAAATTTCTCATAATGCTTGTGGAGGTCGCTCTTCTATTGAGTAAACCTACCAGCGCAAAGGTCGTTGATGTACTGGTTTTGATTGGCATCGAGGTTCGTGACCTCATGGTGAAGCTGCAAAACTCAACAAATAAATAGTAGTTAAAATTTATAATAATTTGTTTACTTTAATAAAACTTTAGTATTTGAGGTTGAAAATACTTACCGATAATTCATGAAGAATGACTTCCTTGACTTCAGGTGGGACAACATTCCAGGACTCCCACATGAGGGGCTAATGATTCCTAATAACTGAGCCAATGTCGCTGGCCAACATACTGTGCTGCTCCTTTGTTACAGCCGCACGATGTCGAGGATCCCACGTAATAGTGATCTTCTCGGTCGTGTTGCGAATGGTATGTGACGTCTTCAAAAGTCTGCATGGGCCCCTGGTTTTTTTTTTTTAACTACCAATTAAACAAATTAAACATTAGACGAATTCTATTTTCTACCAAAAATTCGGCAGAACCTCCCCTAATACTATAACATTTCCTAAAACCTCCAGACAATATAACAACAAAAACAACACATCCACCCAACAATTCAGATAGTTTATACCAATTGGGGATGTTAAAACAAAATTTACAACTTGTTGATTGACTTCACACTACGAGTTTGCAACAAGTTTTGGCTTCCAAGGCCAGGTGTGCCAACTTAAATCGGTTACAGTAGTGGTTTTACTAATATAGAGAGCATGTGTTTGTGGGATTACACGAACTCACAACAATAGGCGCAAAGCACTCAAAGCGAAATTCTCAGTAACTTCGTTCTAATTAATGGGAATGTGATAGTTTTTAAGCTTCAAGCATGCCTAAAGACTAATGTCAATGTTGCTTTGACCATTATGAAACAAGAAGCAAGCTTACCAATCATGCCATTTACATAACGAATTGTCCAGCACGACGCACCTTAACAATTGGGTCAAGTAAAACAGATATGATTGGACCAAAAGAAGAACATAAGAGGATACAGTAAGTTTCTCAAAAATTTACTCCTACCTCCCCATCAATCTAATGTCCCAACCAAAACCCTCTTCCCCAACTGCCCTGTACCCAAAATCCTTTAAGGGTTTTATAGAATTATGCATTTTCAACTCAGTCCTCCAAGTTTCCAGAGTATGACATGCCTTTCGATTTTCACAACAACCAAAAAAAACTTTCAAAATTTCGATTATACTATGGGAAAGATGCATTACCTATTTGGGACCCCTCTCCATGGACAAAGGAAGCCTCACCAGACTGCTCAGCCTTCTAAGAACTCTGGGGCAGTCGATAAGTCTGCTGGGCGCTTAGTCCTAGATGCGTCACCGAAAAAGTCACTAATGCAGGAGCTATAGACACCGTTGGACCAATAGGCGTGATCGGAGGTACACCCGTTGTGCCCATATCAGGTGGGGAGGTGGCAGCAGGACTACCTACTGGAGAACGTGTCTAACTGACCCTACTACCTGCCCGGCGGTTTGAAATTAAGTTCGACATCTACAAAAACAATAAATAAAAAAGTTACATTCCACTACTTTGACCGATTCACAACCAGGAAGCTAGGGAGAACAAATTATGGCTAAGAAAAGTTGCAAAAATCATGAATACTAGAGATTTACCATAAGACAGAAAATGCGAGACTGACATATATAGGAAATCGATAATGATTAGCATTAACTAATTAATCTAGTTTGGATATACTAAAAGTTATCCAAACCTTGAAGCAAAATGCTATATATCTTTAAATTTATTAATACCATTAAAGAAGGAATCGAATTATCAAATGACCCATACACGCGCAACACATATATTGCATCCAATATCATTTTCAATCATGTTTATCACTTTCTCAGGGAAAAGGGACCTTACATGATTTTCTCTAGTAGGTACCCTTTCAAAGAAATCTTGACACTTGCAACTTACACCAAGGGTAGATGGGCAACCGTAGGAACTACCAAAATGCACTAGAAAATGTTATCATAAAGAAAAAGTAACACCCTGACACACCCCGATCCGAAGGTCAACGAGGACTCCGAATCGAGTTGTGCTGGCTGACACCTGGAAGATGACGAAGCCATAAAGTGTAGTGATGTGGAAAATGTGATAAATTTAAACCTAAAAGTACCTAAATACAAGAATGCATGGTGAGCGGGAATAAACCCAATTCACACGTGATGCTAGCATAAGTACAGTACAGTAAAATAAGGTGAGAATTATACCATTGATGGTAATCTTTACACCAAGATTTGCCAATAATCCTCGTTAGTACGAAAACTCTACTACTATCACCTAGATGAGCGAAAAATAAAGGTGAGTGGGCCTGAAAATAAAATTTTAATAAAAACCTTTTGAAAACGTTATAACCCCACGCCATAAAACTTGTATAGTTTCCAGAAAATAATAATAATACGTAAGTACGAAAATGAATGCACAAGTGTAGTGATAAATGTAAGTCAGGTGCAAATCAATCTAAACCAATATACCAGTTGGAGTCACCTAATGTGACCTGCACGACTAGACCTTTTGCTCATCAGTCTATGCTAGCACACGAGTCGGAGACTCCTAATGCGACCTGTACGATAAGCTAGGTGTAATAATATACGCTCTAGTGCTATGATCACGTGAAGGCTAGCACTATGCATTGGTAACCTACGAGTCGGAGTCGCCTAATGCAACCTGTACGACAGGCTAGCACCTAACTTGGATCCAAGGCGAGCGTGCGGTGTGGGAGGTGAACGATCACGTGAAGGTTGGCCCTGGCCTGGGGCGAAAACACTGACACCGAGGTGCAGCAATGATGAGCAACTATATGAATATATACATGCCATAATGATGTAATAATTCCAATCACATAATAACTCACCTGAACTTACTTGCGCATCCCGTAGGATCATTTGGCATTTCACAATTTCATAATAGTGTAACATTTTAAATATAACATTATTTAATCATGGCATGATATGCATAACTCAGTTTAAAGCATTTGTGGAAACTATAAAGTTTATATATACACACACACACACATACACTATAAAAAGGAAAAAGACCCACTTACCTGGAGTTCGTGCTACAACTCCCTAGCACGAATATCAAGGCGTCACAAACGATCGTCGCCTAGAATAACTATTCAGTCATTTCTTAGAATTCTTATCGATAGAACATGTAACTTACATAAAACACATCCCCAAGGACGTTTTTGAATGATTTGAGACCTATTGACCAAAAGTCAACCTACGTAACTCGATCCGGAAGATCTGAATCTTAGATTTCTGATCCGTAACTTGCAAAGATCCACATTATGCTTCGAAAACATCATACTAAAGTTTCATTACGATCCAACGGTTGGATCTCCGCCAATTGTAAATTCAAGTCGCGGTTAAAATTTTATTTTATGAACTTACAAATCTAATGCGGGAAGATCCGTACGTCGGATTCCTGATCTCTAAGTTCCTATGATCCTTATATATTACTTACTATAATGTATTAAAGTTTGGTGATGATCCAATGGTCGAATTGTCGAACTATAAAAAAACGGTTATCAAATTGACATCATAACATCAAATTTAACTCAAATAGGCAGTGTTGGCCCACTGGCCACGCGTCGCCGCATGTGGTGGTCGGCCGCTCAGACTCGCCAGAAAAATCAACTACTTCTAAAAATTCTCAAACTTCACAGAAATGAAGATCTCAGTGAGTAGAGCAAGTTTTATACCTATGGCCAAGTCCAATTTGGCCGGGAAAAGCCCCAATTTCACAAAAACTCACCGTAGATTTGGATGCTCGACAATTCGTCCTCAAATCGAACTCCAACGCCCCAACCAATGCACTAGCTTTGTTCCTGACCTCAAGAGGAGTCGACCCATGGTGGTAGTCCACAAAAATTTGCTTCAGGGACGGCGGAATCACCGTTGTATAAGCGCGGAAACCCGACGAGCTCATTCTCGGAGAAACAGAAACCAAAACCCATCAAATTTGGGTGGAGATACAAGCTGGAAGGTCGCCGAGCTGTATGGAAGTGATAGATGGAGGTGGTTCACCAGAAAAATACCGTGAAAGGCGTCGGAAAGGCTACGAAAAATCGGGTCAGATACTGGGTCTCGGTTGTGAACGGGTTAGGGTCCGGGTTGGCTAAACCTTTCTTCCCTCCTTTCTCTCCCTTCTCTTCCTTCTGATTGGCCAATCTATTCTCTCTCCTATTCTGAATGGGCGTCCCGCCCCTCATTTTTCTTCTTCATCTCTTCTCCCAACCGTCTATTTCTTCTTTCTTTAAATCTGGGCTACACTTGTGGCTTTCTAGATTAAGCTCCAAAAATCTGGAGCTTTCTAGAAAATAACCAATTTACTAAATGTCGCCAACTTTAAATGTTAATATCTCCTTCATTATAACTCCAAATCATGCTCTGTTTACGCCCACGCATTCGTAGCGACGAGTACTACGAGAATACACCTAGAAAATGAACCTTACATGACATAACAACACGGTCAACAATAGTCAATGTCTTTGCCTCGAAGGGCATTTTCGTAAATTCACATTTAAAAATTATAAAGACTATATTTTTTTGGGACGGGTCGTTACAATCTTCCTCCCTTAAGAAAATTTCATCCCCGAAATTGAAAATAATTTGCTAAATGTAAATACTCAAAGACAGGGAGAAATATATGTATATCAGCTTATGGTGATATTTCCCATTTGCATTTGGATACAAAAAGTTATTATAACCATTCAAACGATTTCTTGATGGGTTAGAGGTAACGTCATATCGATACTCGTGAACTTCAACTGGAATGGAATAAGGAAGACTGAAATGTTTAGGGGTAGAAACATCTCTTACTACGGTGCTTAATAATTTTGTTTGCACAACCGGGATGATCCACGATAGCGCAATCATAGACGTTGATTTAGTTCTTCCAATGCTGCTGTCAGAAACTTAGCTCTTTCCAAAAGTAAGTGAAATTGGGAAGTTCTAAGGTTAATAAAGATTTTGGACATATTTCTCCATAGAGAAGTACCATTCGGTTTTCAGATGAAACTGAGAACTGTTAACTCTAGGTCATATATATAATGGTTCATTTTGAGCGGTTCTACCGTTGGGAAATGTAAGCAATACTCCATCATACTACCTCTACACAGTTGAAATATCCAAAGAACACGTCATCGTGGATTTTGAAATATCCAAAGAACACGTCATCCTGTATAGTTTCCAGAAAATAATAATAATACGTAAGTACTAAAATGAATGCACAAGTGTAGTGAAAACAGAAGCATGCCATGTCATAACGTCTAAGCAATGATAAATGTAAGTCAGGTGCAAATCAGTCCAAACCAACATACTAGTCAGAGTTACCTAATGTGACTTGTACGACTAGACCTTTTGCTCATCAGTGTACGCTAGCACACAAGTCGAAGTCGCCTAATGCGACTTGTACGACATGCTAGGTGTAATAATATACGCTCTAGTGCTACAATCACGTGAAGGCTAGCGCTATGCGTGGGTCACCTACGAGTCGGAGTCGCCTAATGCGACCTGTACGATAGGCTAGCACCTAACTTGGATCCAAGATGAACGTGTGGTGCGGGAGGTGAACGATCACGTGAAGGCTGGCCCTGGCCTGGGGTGGGAGCACTTAAACCGGGGTGCAACAATGATGAGAAAATATATGAATATATACATACCATAATGATGTAATAATTCCAATCACATAATAACTCACCTGAACTTACCTGTGCATCCCGTAGGATCATTTCGCATTTCACAATTTCATAACAGTGCAACATTTTAAATATAACATTATTTAATCATGGCATGATATGCATAGCTCAATTCAAAGCATTTGTGGAAACTATAAAGTTTATATATATATATATACACACACACACACACACACACATATACTATAAAAAGGAAAAAGACCCACTCATCTGGAGTCCGCACTACAACTCCCTAGCACGAATATCAAGGCGTCACGAACGATCGTTGCCTAGAACAAATATTCAATTACGTCTTAGAATTCTTATCGATAGAACACGTAGCTTACATAAAACACATCCCTCATTTCTCTTCCTTCTGATTGGCTAGTCTCTTCTCTCTCCTCTTCTAAATGGGCGTCCCGCCCCTCCTTTCTCTCTTTTATCTCTTCTCCCAACCGTCCATTTCTTCTTTCTTTAAATTTGGACCACACACGTGGCTTTCCAGATTAAGCTCCAAAAATCTGGAGCTTTCTAGAAATAACTAATTTACTAAAATGCCATTGACTTTAAATGTTAATATCTCCTTCGTTATAACTCCAAATCACGCTCCGTTTGTGCCTACGCATTTGTGGCGATGAGTACTACGAGAATATAACTAAGAAAACGAACCTTACATGACATAACAAGACGGTCAACAAAAGTCAACATCTTTGCCTCAAAGGGCATTTTCGTAAATTCACATTTAAAAATTATAAAGACTATAATTTTTTGGGACGGGTCGTTACACACCCTGAGACAGAAGAACTAAAAAGTCTAAACATGCTATGAGGTTATGTTAGCTTCTATGGCATTCATAAAATTCTAACAAGACTATTTTTGTAATGCTACTGACAGTGTACCAAATTTCCTTTGAAATAAAAAGATGGAAGTCATTTTAGTGAAATTCTTTATGCAGTGCCACAGATCATGAAAAATATAAAAAACATAAAGATGATCAAGTTTTAGCAACTCCAACTAATTCCTAGCAAAACCCATCTCATACAAACAAGAAACAAGAACAAAAAATCCTAAAAAATCACATTCAAATCCAAATGACAACAAAAATTTAAAATTTTTCCAAGAACCTAACTGTCAAAAAACCACCAGAAAACTATATTTGAACCCAAATGTGCTCTCGCTCTGTACCCAAGTCGAATCCCCCTCCCCCATAGTTTAGATGGATATCCTATTGTTTGTCAAAAGAAGAAAAGTAGAAGAAGCCACTATTTTATACCAGTAAGTTCAATGGCAGCATCCTGATAGCTGCTCTTCTTCCCTTGGCTACTCCCACAAAACACACAAATCCTCCTAAACCTGGATTGCTGCTTCATTTCACTCTCAATCTCCATTCTTTCTCTCTCAAACCACTCATCTATTTGAAATAAAAAGATGGAATTCATTTTACTAGAAAATAATGTATTTGTTGATTGCTAAAGTGTTGAACAAATCAGTGTACTATTTGTTGTATACTTGCCATGAAACTAGCTCCAGATTTCTTTAGCATTTCCTATTTTGTTATTTAATTTGTAAATAGTGACTTGAGCAGTTTCCAATGAACTGCGTTTTGGCCTTAACTTTTGAACTTGCGTCTCTAATCTCTATCAAAGTAGTAGAACAAGTGTTGCTTTAAGAGCTTTTTTGATAAGTTTTAGTTGTGATGTAAATTTCAGTGCCTACACTTTGCAACTTCTAAAGTAAGACTTCCACCCCCAAAATTTGAATTTTATTAGGAACGCTGTTAACAAATGAATTAAATAAATTCAAATTTTGGAAAGATGAATAAACAGTTATATATATATAAAGATGATATAAGGATGAGAAAGAAGCAATAATACTAACTGAACAAATTGTATTTGTGATAAATTCATACCAATCGACATAAAGGGTGTAAAAAAGGGGATCCTATCAACTTGTAATAAGTCATGAGCTTAGTCTTACTTCATCGTCGCCAAAATTAGGTCCTCAACATAAGTAGTATACATGTGGAAAATCTAGAAAGTAACAAAACAATACCAATCTGTCTGAACTGGAAACCAAGCAGAGAACCAAAGTAAACCAAAATATATCCAAGCACAGAACTACCATACTAGAAGTAATAGAAAATATATCCAAAGTAAACAAAAATATATTCATCCACAGAACCAAAGTAACCATGGGTGCGTTGGACAGACACTGCTTCCATTTATTTAGACAATTAGAAGATGGTCTAAGATATGCAAACAGAAACAACAACATGAAATATAAAGAAAATGTCTTTAAGCAGTAAAAACACTTTGCAGTATAAGCAATTGAAAAACTAAAAAAGAATGTGTTTGCGTATGTTTGTGTGAAGGTGGCCAGATATTAGAAGAAACTATAAGTAATCGAAAACCACCACCCAATATTCTCAATTCAAAAACCATAACCCAATATTCTCAATTCGAAAACTCTACCCCAAATTCCCAATTCGACCCTACCCCCAGATTCCCAATTCGAACCCTAAAGCACTAACCCAAGATTCCCAATTCAAACCCTAAATCCCTAAATGTTCTAATTAAAACAATTCAATAGAAAAAATGAAAAATTGGACTAAGAAATAATTGAATTAAGGGACACTGGGTACTAAATTAGTCTTGTTGCAGCGGCGGTGAGATGGTGTGGCATCGAAGTGCGGTGGCTGAGCGAGGGAGAATGACGGAGAGAGAGAGAGAGAGAGAGAGAGAGAGAGAGAGAGAGAGAGAGAGACTGATATAGTGAGTGATGAGAGAAGAGTGATAAGAGCCGAAGAGAATCGAGAGAGAAAGGAGAGTGATTCAGACAGAATTGAGAGAGAGATGCGAGTTAAGTTTGAGCTTCACATGCAAAGAATGGGAGAGAGACAGAGATAAGTTAAGGCGCCGAACTCTAAACGCACCCAATTTTGACAAAAAAAAAAATCAAAATTTTACTTGTTTGCGCGACGACATTGTTCTAATTTTCATCGCGTGACCAATTTTTAAATAATTTTTTTTGGTTAAATAAATAAATAGTTTTCGTCGCATGCAAATAATTTTTACTTGTTCGCGCGACGACATTTCCAAAACGTCGTCACGCATATTTGTACATTTAATTTATATTTTTGGTTAAATAAATAAATAATTTTTTTTTTTGTTAAAGGAAACTTTTGTTTGTATATAAAATAAATATCATTCAATAAATATCATTACATTTATCCTCATCTGAACTAGAATAAATATCATCACTATCGTCAGATTCAGACTCTCATTGTATCGCACGCTCGGGTGCATTGTATTGCGGTAGATCCCCGAGGTCAATCATAATGGAGTCGATCGATATTTCGATTTCAGGACCTCCGGCTACCTGATACGGTTCTTGTACAATAGTCATATCCTGCAGTGTATCTGCACCAAGTTCCGTTGAATTCTCTAGTTGTTGGTCAGCAATGTCACCATAATCGTCATCGTTAGCAGGATCTTAGTCCGGAATATCATACAGCCCTTTTATGCTCAATCTGCTGAACTACATTCCATCCCATGCCGCCCTTAGGGTCATCTATATAGAAAATTTATTTGACCATCGTTGCCAAAATGTAAGGGTCGTCGGTATACCAACATCTGTTAGTGTTGATGAATAGCAAAACATCGTCTTGCTTAACACCTTCAACCCTATGTGGGTTTGTATCAAACCAATGACACTTAAACAGGATAACTTGACAACGGTCTTTGTAAAGCAATTGCATAACACTTGTTAGTTTTCCATAGAAATCAATATTTGAAATGTCGCCCGTACCCGGGACATGTACCCCACTATTTTGTGTACAAAGCTTGTCATTGTGATTAGCTGCCAAAAACTTGATGCCATTTACATGAGTACAATTCTACGTTTAGGGGCTCAATAGCCAAGTTGTACAATTCTTCAGTGCAAGCATGCGAATTCATGTTCTTCAATTTCTTCACCTATATTAATGATAAAAAGTTCCCGCTTCATCAACTCTTCATGCTCCTGCTTCATCAACTCTTCATGCTTATCTAGGTAGGTAATTGTCTCGTCACAATTGTTAAGTACAAACCAATGTGCTACCTCCATGTCCATTTTGTTAAACGACTCCCCTTTGATTGGTTCGCCAAAGGGTCGTGCAATTTGGGCAAAAACATAAAGTTTTTCACTTCTCATACCACCGTCATTATTGAGTTAATGTCAATTGAACGTAGTCTCAATGTCTTGTAGGTACATTGCACAAAATGTAAGCGACTCAAATGCGACCCATGCCTCCACGATTGATCATTCGGGCTTTGCCCCGTTCCGTACACTCTTTTTTAATTCACCCAGTAGTTTGCATCAATACAGAAAATAATGTGTAAAATTAGTTAAATCATACATACATCACGAACTAAAGGAATTATGGCGATTAAATACCTTTCTATCGGATACATCCATCGATAGTTTATGGGTTCGGCTAGAAGTGCCTTATCCGGCAATTGAATCATGACGTGGATCATGCTTGTGAAGAAAGTTGGAGGAAATATTTATTCAAACTTGCATAACACTTCAATAATATCATCGCACAACTGTTTAACACCAAACTTGCGCAAAGATCTTGCAGTTAATTGAGAAAAAAATCTTGCCAACAACATAATTAGCTTCACCACATCTTCGGGCAAGAGGTATCGAATTCCCACTGGGAGAAGGCGTTGAAGTATCACATGACAATCATGACTCTTGAGGCCTGAAAATTTGCCTCATCCACGTTTACTCAATGGCCGATGTTTGAAGCATACATATCCGGAAACTTTACAGAAGATAGAAACTCCAAAAACTTTTTCCTTTTATCCTGTTTCACAGAAAACGATGCAAGCTTCTTTCTGGCTATGTCTTCATACCTTGTCATCCATAAACCTAGCCTAACGCCCATTTTTTCTGGATCAATCCGAGCTTTTATTGTGTCATTTGTTTTTCCCTCAATGTCTAATATATTTTCGACCAGTGTATCAAACACATTTTTCTCAACATGCATTGCATCGATGTTGTGTCTCAATTTTAATGTGTCTCAATTTTAATTTGGACTAGTATAGAAGCTCGAACAACCTCGTCTTGTGTGTCCATTTCAGATGTGTCTGTTCTTGTCCTATTTACAGATTTTCCCATGGAGCAAAATCCAAACTATTCACTTGAGCCAAAATTTCATCTCCGGACCATTCTCTGGGTTTTGGCCGAAGCTCTTTGCCGTTAAAGAAGGCTGCCTCGTTCTAACGCCACTCGTGCTCCCATGACAACCATCTGTGATACCCTAGGTAACAAACTTTTCCTGCATACCAACCAGTCGTTGTGTTCTCTTTGCAAACTGGGCATGCGTAATAACTTTAATGCTCCACCCACATCACTACTGCTCTCAAAGTGAACATCTTCTTGGTAGATTTATCGTACGTGAGAACACCGTTTTCCAATAATTCTTTTAGTTCATCGACCAACAGTTGTAAATAAACATCAATAGACGTGCCCGGATCTTCTGTTATCAACAATGTCATCATCATATATTCTTTGTTCATGCACTTCCAAGGTGGCAAATTATACGGAATTGAGAAGATTGGCCAAGTGTTATGATTTTGGTTTAGAACCCCAAACGGATTAAACTCGTCTGTCGCAAGTCCCAATCTAATGTTTTAGGGCTAACGTGCAAAATCGGGGTACAGCCGATCAAACTCTTTCCAGGCCTTTCCATCTGCAGGAAGTCTCATAACATTGTCATCCACTCGTCTGTCCTTATGCCACCTCATGTCGCTTGCAATGTGCGTCGACATATACAATCGCTGCAACCTGAGCGTTAATGGGAGATAACGCATTACTTTTTTGTGGAATCTTCGTTGTTCTATTCTGAAAGGTCATTTTAAACCGCGACTCATTACATACAGGGCATTTATCCAATGCTTTATTCTTTTTGTAGAATAAAATGCAATTATTTTTTCACGCATGAATTTTTTTCATATCCTAATCCAAGACCTCAACACCTTCTTTGCACTTTTATGATCAGTAGGCAGGCAATTGTTCTTTGGAAGCATCATCTTGAAAACCCCCAAAAAGTAATCAAAACACTGGTTTGACATACGAAACTTTATTTTGCCATGCATCAACTCAAAAATGGCCGTGAGCACCGAAAATCCTTCACAACCGGGGTATAAATCTTTCTTGGCACTTTTTAATAGTTTTTCATATTTTTCAAATGCGTCACTGTCCATTGTGGGAGGGACGTCATCTTCTACTTCTTCATTCGTATTCGAACTAGCGTTTGGAAAAGCATCATTGATAATGTCCATAATTTGTTCATTTGGGTCCACAACAGATTCAACTGTCTCCACTACTCGGGTATTGTGTGAGAATGAAGCATGTTGTATTTGTTCTCCATGATAATTCCACGTAGTATAAGTTTTCATCATCCCATTTCTGACTACATGGTATCGAACAATTTCAAAATATTCAATCATTAAGTTGTTACACTTTCTACAAATACACCGAATTTGAGTTGAACCCCGGTTGTTTGCAATTGCAAAATCAATGAATTGATTTATTCCATCCAAATAATCATCAACACATCTGTTAGGATTATGTATCCACTGTTTGTCCATATCACCTGCTAACATAAAATTTTTACAAGGGTTACAACAACTTCAATTATCACATGCCACCTTATGCCTCCGGGATGGGTCCTATCTCATTCGAGAATGCATAATTACATGTTGTAATTTACGGTTCCAACACATTAGAGTTCGATCGTGGGAAAACTTCGGCAACATCTCTCTGCAGTTCTTCAAGTGCACGACGTAGATACAAAAAAATACAATGCACCCGAAGATCGTAAAGAGATGCTACCAAATTTCCCACGTTCAAACTCTAATGCATGAACCGCAAACTACAACATGTAACTGTGCATTCTCAAACTGTCCAAAATTTTGGGACAATTCAAGAATTAATTGGACTGCATTCATGCTTTCGCATCCAATTAATTCTCAAACGAGAAACTAAGCTCATATGAATATTACAAACCTTTTTTTTGGACATCCATACAAAAATGGTTGCATACATATACATAAACTCACAAGTATACACTACATACAACATAATTTAAATGATTGGACATTAAATAAGTTAGTTAAGAAAATATATAAATGATTGGACATTAAATAAGTTAGTTAAGAAAATATACCTCCGAGATTAACGGCAATTCAACATTCAATGCTGGAAATTCCAACAAGAAGGTAGTTGTTGCAATTGTTTTGCAGCTTCTGCCTTCTTGCATTCTAGTTAAATTCAATAAAGTGAAAAGACTTTGCATGATGAAAGCACCGTCGCGCAAAACATGCTGCTTCCACTTTTGGCGCCATCCAACCACTCTTTGCCACGTTTGTTATAACACTTTGCGAGACGAAAGAACCGTCGTGCAAAACTTGCTGCTTCCACATTTGGCGCCATCCAATCACTCTTTACCGCGACGAAACATTATTTGTCGAGCATTACCTTCTTTTTTTTAAAAAAAAAAAATTCGTTTGTTTTTAAAAAAAATGAAATTTTCTATTCAGTCTTTAATTTTTTTTAAACTACATAAATACTTAATAAATCAAAAATTTATTTCATTAAACCATTTGTGCATAATTAAGTAATATAAATATTTATTAAAATGCATTAATTTTATTCAAAAAAAAAACATTAAGTATGTGTTTAAGTAAACCGTTCAAAATAAAATACTTCTAATTCATATTTCATTATTAAATAACCAATAAATTTAAAATAAATAAAAAACACTACTTTACTCCTCCGCTAGTAGTTCTGCCGCATGTTGATTATCAAACTTCCACTCCCGGAAACGAGACTTGAACATGTTGTCGATTGCATTCATCAGATTTGGGTTACTTTTGTCAATGTCCCAATTAGGCTGTCATGCGAAAACTAATAAATTAAATATCACTATTATATTAAATTTAACAAACATAATTATTATTTAACTAATAACTTAACACATACAGCTAACTCATCAATCATGTGAATCTTCAGCTCCTCGGGGATGGGTGTCCAAGACTCCCAATCCACAGCACATTTGACATGCACCAATGCTCCAATGTCGAACCAAAAGCTGGCACGCTTATCTAACTTCACCACCCCCATTAATTCGTCAGCAATGATTCGGTAACAGCTTCCACCATAAGTGTGTCGGACACGTTCCTCAGCTCTTTTCTTCTTGTCTATGAACAAAATATATATTCATAATACTGAAGCTAAATATAAAGTTTATACAAATACAAAATTTACAGCGTAAACCTTTTCCATGACCTTCGCCATCCATTGTCTTTGACGAACGCGCACCACAGTCAGCTATCGCACCAACAATAAAAAAAATTGATTATAATCTGCAAAATTGTAAAGCGTTTCCAAAACACATTTTGAAGATGAAGGAGAGAATAAATGCATATTTATAGGAAGGTTAGGGACTTTTCGCAACGAAGCCCTTGTCGCACAAACATCTGCAGTAAATACGATTTTGATTCCTCTGATTCACATGCACTGAATGCTCTGACCTAAAAACGGAACGACCTTTGCGTGACGAAGCCTTTGTCGCGCAAGATTTTATCACCTAGCGCGACTTTGGCCGCGCAAAACATATAGATTCAAAATATGGCGATAACGTTATCAGCGTTTTTTGTGCGACGAACGTAATGGATTGTAATTATGAAGTTTACATAAATATAGATCCTTATAATATTTATTTTAAAAATAATTAAAAACTTAAGTAAATTGAATTAATATTCCATGTAATTATTTAAACAACAAAACATGAATTAAACCCTAATTAAGTCCAAATACGTAACCGATAGAAAGACCTTAAAATTAAATATTGTCCTAAAAAAACATAAATTTAAAAGTACTGTTTCGATGGTCCTCCATTCTGCTCCACACCATAATGCCACCGCTTGTAACCCCCCTTGAACGCCTCCTCCATCAATTTCATCAACTCTTCGTCCGTTTCATCAAGAGTATAGTTACACTGTTACACATATATGCAAATAATTAATTCCAATATATAAGAAATTTTTTAACAAAACTATATATTTTCTACTTTTGTCACACTTACTAATAATTGATGCATCACCGCCTTCTTCGCATTCTCGGGCACATATTTCCAAGAACGTCACTTAGCAGTAGGACAATTAGTCCACGTTGCTACATTAATGGCATACACAAACTCCACATATTGGCTCATATGGTAGGGCCCGGAGGACATGCTTTACTTCTGTTTTTTATCCTCCATTCGAGCACGGAAGAGAATTGTGAAGAATAAGGAGAGCAGAAGCGCATATTTATTGGAAGGTTAGGCACTTTGCGCGACAAAGCCTTTGTCGCGCAAACCTCTGCACTAAATATAGTATTGATTCTGATTCCTATGATTCACATGCACTGAATGCTCTGACATAAAACCTGACTGGACTTTGCGCGACGAAGCCTTTGTCGCGCAAGTGTTCCGCGGTTTACAATGCATTGAATGCTCTGACCAAAAAATTAAACACTGATGGACCTTGTTACAGTGTTTTGTGCGACGAAATTTTGTCCAACAATTGTTTCTGCGACAAATGTTTTGTCGCGTAAAACCTTGCGCGACAATTAAAATTATCTATTTTGTTCCGTCTCAAAAATAGTTTCACAAAATATTAATGTCAATATTATAGTATTTTTGAAATCTATTCTCGAGACGAAACAAAATAAATACAATCCATATAAATTTGTTCTTCCAAATTATTAACAATTCATTGTCATTATTTAACTAAACCATAAATAGACTAATAAAAAAACTGTTCTAATCTTCCGCTAGTCCAGCCACTCCATGTCGCTCTGTGTCATGTTGAACATCAAACTTCAATTCCCGGAAACAATACTTGAACACAACGTCGATGCACTTCATCAAATTTGCGTCACTTTTGTCAATGTCCCAATCAGGCTAATATGCAAAAATAAATAAATGATACATGTCACTATTATATTTTATCTAATGAACTAAATTATTATTTAACTAATTAATAATTTACACGTATTGCTAACGCATCGATCATGACCGTCTTTATCTCCTAGAGGACATCTCTCCAAGACTCCTAATTCACTCTACATCTATCATGCACCAATACCCCTAAACTTGTTCACCATATCCAACTTCTTATATCCTACTAATTCGGCATAAATGATTCGGTAGTTGCTCTTAGCAGAAGAAGGACCACAAGAGTCTGCCATCGCGTACGAAAAAACAAACAAAAATTAAAAGAATACTTCGACGAAAGGAATTCTGGCTTCTTTGCGTTTTCGAAACGAATTGTGAAAAATAAGGAGAGTAGAAACGCATATTTATAGGAAGATTAGGGGCTTTGCACGATGCAGCCTTTGTCGCGCAAATAGATTTTGCGTGACAAAGCCTGTGTTGTGCAAGGTTTTCCCTGGAAAAACGTCGTCGTGCAATCTTTTCATGCCTAAAAAAAATTACCCATGGTTTTCTTACTCACTTTGGGCGATGAATATTTTTTTTCCGGCATGCAAACACTATTATGCGACCAAGTGTGCGTTGCACAAAGTAGCACCATTCTTGCACAACGAAGTTTTTTTTTTTGTCCTGCAAAACTCACTTGCGCGACGAATTTTGCTTTGTCGCCCAAGCATTTGTCGCATGAATAGTGTTTCCTACTAGTGTATATGGATGAAATTGCTTTGGATGCAAGGAAACGGGTGCACTGCCTTTGACAAAAATGGCGAAATAGTATATCGCATAGATAACTACGAGAACAAACACAGCAACGAAATTTATCTCATGGATCTTGGCGGCAAACTTCTTTTTTCTTTATGTGAGAAGAAAATGAGTGTTTTTCCAAGTTGGAATGGCTGTCAAAGCAATGATATTGATGCCAAGAAGCCAATGTTTCAAGTGAGAAAAAATTGTAGAATAAATCTTGGAAATAATAAAGATGTTCTTATAAAGTAACCATGGGATCTGATAGCAATTGCTACATGTTAGAGGGTTTGAATGGTAAATCATCATCAGCTTTCAGAATACGAGACAACAATGGAGGAGTTGTGGCAGAGGCAAAGAGGAAGCAGTCAAGTTCAGGAGTAGTTTTTGGAGATGATGTGCTCACTTTGGTGGTGAAGCCTCATGTTGATCACTCCATCATGGCTCTGGTTACTGTTTATGGCTTAATTAGACATCAAATATGATTTTTAGAGCTGTCTCAGATACATATAGTTGTAGAAAATACAAAATAGTAGAGTATCATAGTGAAATCAAGTTAGTTTCTGCTTTTGTATATCCAGTTATTGGGTTTTTATGAGAATTCAACATATATAAGATTCAGCTAGCTTTTCTCCTAATTAACGTTCAGTCACGGTGATTAATTACCCATTCTTGTTGGTCAATTAGTTAATTATCTACCGAAGAGAATAAAGAGTCCCACAAACGAGAAAAAGTCACAAATAGAGTTAAATCAAGTAACATTGCAAAACCATAATGATGGTAGGGTCGGGATATCCACTTCATGTTCTTGTGACTTCGATCAGTGTAAATAAAACTCAACTTCCGAGAAAAGAAATGTATAAAACCCTAATCTTAACTTGGTTCATAGCGTCTTGAGGGGCTGATACATTTCTATAATACTCTTTCATCACATCCATCTATTTCACATACCAACAGTGAATTTTACTTAAAACCTGGCTTGTGATGATGATAACTTCAAGGGACAGACAAATTAATAAAAGTTGATTACATCATGATTAATTTTGACAGCTCCCCAGACATTGCGTCAATGAAAGCTCCCCATTATCTTCCGGCCGCAAGTCTTATTAAATCTTGAGAAATACTAGCATGGGAATTAATTTTAAACAGTGAGGTGTTAAAGAGTACCGTTAAATAGTGATGTGGTAGAGAGTCTCATTTTTGGAGATCTTAGCATTACTCTTCGCTTTTTGTTTACTTTGAAGAAGCTTCCCTCATGTACATGTTCATGTTTGAAGGTTATCTCCAACCCAATAGTGAGAAATCCTAAAATTTAGCTCCGTATTTTTAACTATTCATCTATACGTATGAGGTTACTGAGTTTTTTTTTTCTCCAACGATGAAGGACTTATAATTCCCATCCTCAACTTTATAATATGTTAAACTTTTGTATTCCTTTGAATTTTTTTTGCTAGCAATTTTGAAATTAGCTTTTGTATAATCTATCTTGTTTTACTTTTACAAACATTTTGATGTAAAAAAAAATTCAATTGTGAAAAATTGAATTTTTGTAGTGGAATGAGAAAATTTAATTTTTTATTTTATTTTATGGATTGGTGAAATAATGGAAGGGTATTTAGGGTGTGTTTTTTTTTCCTCGTTAAGGTTCACTGGACCGGATTGCTTTGCTAAGACTACTAATCCTGTGTTTGGTACGAGCTGGACTAAAATGAGATTAAGTCGGACTCGTTCCGACTAAGTGCTTTGATACGTCGTCCTAGTGAGACCCCCTAAAAAGCATGAGACTGCTAATCCCATCTCCAACATCATTTGCATGCCTTTATCGTCAGCAACTCCTACTCCTTTGCCCATGCCCAGATCTGAAACCCACCCCCTACCTACTGCCTAAATCACAAAATCCACCACCTAAAATTCAAAAACCCTTAGAAGTACCTATGGACGAATCCCCCCCCCCCCCCCCCCCCCCCCCAAATTCAAAACAAAAAGGCAAAATCACCATAAAATCCTGAGATTTTTCAAGAAAATCAGAGGATGCGATAGGTGGAGAGCTCAGATGAATCCTCTAAGCGAATCCTTTGCATAGAGTGGATGAAGGAAAAGGGGGAGAGGTTAGGGAGAGAGTGGAAAGAGGAGAGATTAGGGAAAGAGTAACGGAGGAAAAGAGGGAGAGGGAACAGAGAGAGTGGGCAGAGGAAAATAAAGAGATGTATAGGAGAGAGGAAGAGAATTCTAGAAAAATAATGAAACGGGATAAAAAGAGGGAGATGGGAGGGAGAGAATGGCGGAGGAAAAGCGGAATAAGTTAGAGAGAGAAACGATTCTAGAAAAAAATAAAAAGATATTGCCCATTAGAGAGATGATTCTACAAACAAATAAAATGATACACTGCTAATAAAATACTAATAAATATAGATTAACTAAAATGATATCTAAAAGCAGTTCCACCGGGGAACTGATAGGCCAGCACCCATCCAAAAAACAAGCTCGGCACCCAGGCTATCCACTCCAGCCGAGCATTTTGACCGGCACCCAGCCTAAGCCAGGCAAGAGACCAGCCTAAAATCGACAGACCCACATGCCGGGCCATTTGACGTCAGCCGGGACATCAACCTCCCGCACGATCAACCCGTCACAGAGAGATCTTGGTGCAGAGCACCTCCATGGCGAGCTCCCGCGAGGAGACGACGACGAGGTTGCGCTGCCCCATGCGGAGGAGGAAGCAGTCATCGAATTTCTTGGCGAGGTCGGTGAGATTACGGTGGTTGAGGTCATCGCCGACCTGGAGCCAGTTTTCCAGGAGGAGGAGGTCCATTTTTGGGGGAGCGTTGGTGTGGTGAGTAGTTTTGGTAGGTGTGCGGAGCGAAGAAGGAGAAGAAGAGTTTTGGTAGGTGTACGGTGCGAAGAAGAAGTGGGAAGAAGAAGGAATATTAAAAATTAAATTATTATTTTATAATAAAAATTAATATTATTTTAATAAAATTGACTAGGCTATTTAGTTTGAGGGGTGGAGATGCTTTGACCTATTACTGTTTATTAGGGTCTATTAATGTTCACTTGAGTGGATAAATGCGCTGGGTGCTGGCACAAAGTTCTTAGGGGTGGAATTGCTCTAAGGTTGTTAATTATCCTACTTCTTAGTCTGACATTGTACCAACGCTTTACTAAATCAATCCAGCTTAATATATTCTAAGCCAATCCAGCTTAGTCCCTGAAGCTAGTCTAGTCCGAGATAGTCCGGTGCAACAAAGGCATCCTTAAAGAGTTTTGAAAGTGTTTAGTGTTAGATCTGATTTGGATTAATTAATAATATTATCTTGACCGTTGTATTTAAGTTTGAGCTGTTGGATCTTTTTTATTACCTTTAAAATTGATTAAATTGAGTTTGAGTCATTGGATTTAAAAAGGAATGTAGCTGGTGCCCACATTGGATCATAACCAAGAGACGCGACATCCATTAGACGACAACGGGTAGCCAATCTTAGTAGTAAAAACTGGGCTTGCTTTGAGCATGCTCATATCAAATCCCTCGGTCATGTTGCTACTGACGCGTGGGTCTGCCACTCGAGAGTTTTTTCAGTGTTCCCGTCACTTGAGGTGGTACACCACGTGTCTCTATGTAAATGGTTGGATATGCGTGTTATAAGATTAATAACTTAAAAATTAAAATTTTCCACCACTTACATAAAAACACGTGGTGTACCATCCGTGTTCCCGTCACAACTAAAAATTTTCCCTGCCACTCCCCCATTCACGTGTTGTTGCAGCTTGCTTGCTGGGGCCCTCATCCCATTTCATTTCTTATCCATCTAGGAGGGATGCAAGACTAGACCTGGCATTTTGGATCCAACCCGTTAATCTGACCCAACCCGACCCATTAATATTAGTATTTGGGTGGATGCTTAACGGGTTGGGTAGTTAACGGGTGAACCTGTTAACAACCCGTTAAATAACGGGTCACTTTGGGTCAATCCGTTAGACCCGTTAGCAGCCGTTAGCACCCGTTAATTGAGGATGTTTTAGTAATTTCATTAAAAGTCTTAACAACAAAAAATAAACTCTATGCAAAAAAAAAAAAAAAAAATTTAATAGGTGTTAACGGGTCGGGTTCGGGTGTCCCGTTAACTTAACGGGTCGGATTGAACCCAACCCAAACCTAATAAACCCGATCCGTTTATAGGTCTATGCAAGACCCATATATCCACTCGCAAACCAAATTCCTCGGTTTCCCACCCATAAACCACTTCACACTTCTACAATAATTATTAGGAATTTTATTAGTTTTGCACTAAAATATATATATTCATGAGGATTTCGAGGATTTTAAAAATCTAAACGACAATGTAATCATCGTCTACGCGTGGAGAATGCATCTGCTAGCGTTTATATATTCTTTCACTTTTTTTACACTTGTAAATTAATTAATATGAATTTTTATTTATTTTGAACTCTCCTAAATATATTATTCATGAGGGTTTGTAGGGTTTAAAAATTCAAACGAAGATGTACCCATCTCAAAGCGTAGAGGATGCAATTACGAGCGTTTGCATATTTTTTCACATTTTTCACATTTTTCACATTTGTAAATTAATCATTACAATTTTTTTTATAATGTGTTTGGTATTTTTAAATTACTTTGATATTTTTATTTTTTAATGTGTTTTATAATGTTTTTAGTCTCACTTTTAAGAGAATAAAACATTTGTGAGTATGACTGTATAAGATAGAGTAAAATACTTTGTTAGGTCGCTGACTCTGTAATTGAAAGTCTGTCTTTTTTTACCATACTAATTGATTTGAATTTTGAAAACAGATGAAGTAACATTTATCCTAGTATGATAATAAGATCATAATAAAAATAATAAAACAAAATTTTTAACTTATGTAAAATACAATAATACATATTTAATATGCAATATATACTCTATGAGATTATTGACACACCCAGACCCGGAAAGTCCACTAGAACTCCAAATCGAGATGTGCTGGCCGACACCTGGAAGGTGATGAAGCCAAAAAGGATGGTGATGGGGAAAATGTGAATAAATTTAAACCTAAAATGTCTAAGGCAGAAGTGCGCGGTGAACGGGATTGAGCCCAATTCACACGCGATGTCAGAGCATAAGTAAAGTACAGTAATGTGGGTAAGAATCATACCCTCAGAGGCAGCCACCTAAACTGGATTATGCCATGAATCCTTGTCGATACGTACCTTTAGCAGTTTAAACCTAGAGGGGTGCAAAACAAGAAAATGTGAGTGGGCGAAAACAAAGCTTTTCAAAACCTTTCTACATTATCAAAAGTATAACCCCTCACCGTAAAACTTGTATAATTTCCCAGAAAATATAATATACACAAATATATATGTCTCAAGATCATTTCCATAATCCAGAAATCCCAACATGTATATCCTGCAAGATACCATATAAATAATAAAGCCTAACAGTTGAACTAAAACGATGAATAATAATGTGTCAGTCTGATCCACTTATAGTGGCCTGTACGGCTGAATCTATAACTCATCACATATACTTGTACATGAGTCGGAACCACCTATAGTGGTCTGTACCACAAGATTATGTCGGAACCATCAATAATAGTCTGTACGACAATATTGTATCGGAACCACCTATAGTGGTCTGTACGACAATATTATGTCGGAACCATCAACAATGGTCTGTACGACAATACTGTGTCAGAACCACCTATATAGTGGTCTGTACGACAATACTGTGTCAGAACCACCTATATAGTGGTCTGTACGACAATATTATGTCGGAACCACCGATAGATAAATTCTAAATGTCACTAGGTATTACCACAACCGTACATCTTACCATTAACAACATATAACCTTACCTGGAACTTACCTGAGCGTTCGTTGCAGCAACCATAGTATATGCAACTAATAAATACATATTTTAACTTATAAACATTTAACACGATAGTTCAAAGTATAAAGCCAATTAAATGACTTTTCTGGGAAAACACAAGGCATATATACATATATAGACAACCAAAATGCCCACTCACTTGGAATCTGCACTACGATTCCCTAACATGAGCATCGAGGCATCTCGAACGATCGGCGCCTGTGACCAAGGCCAATTTGGCCTAGAAAAGCTTCAATTTTGCTAAAAACGTACGGAACCCTAGGTTTTGGGTGTGTTCGATTCGACTCCAAAACAACTGCGCTGCTCCAACCAATGATTGGGCATGATTCCTGGGTCCAAGGGAAATATTTTAGTAGGTTTGATCGACGACGATTGA
The DNA here is from genome assembly GCA_036320875.1 of Cotoneaster glaucophyllus. Taxonomy (NCBI): domain Eukaryota; kingdom Viridiplantae; phylum Streptophyta; class Magnoliopsida; order Rosales; family Rosaceae; genus Cotoneaster; species Cotoneaster glaucophyllus. The sequence goes on from CM070060.1 coordinate 16,896,738, forward strand.
TGCACGAACGATAGATCACCACCGTGACACCCACGGCTCACCATCAGGAGTCTCTCTTCGTTTCAGAGACTTGTTTTTGGGTAATGGCGATGACTGTTTCACCAAGGAAACGTCGGAATTCGGCGTCGAGGTGCTAGGAGGCGGGTCCGGTCGACGGAAAGAACCGGGTCGTACACGATCCCGTGTTACCCCTTCCCCCTCCTTTTTCATTCTTCCTAATTTTCTGATTGGTTATTCCATTCTCCCTCTCCCTCTAACTGGGCAGCGCCCAACTCTTTTATTTTCTTCCTTTTACATCCCCACCATCCAATTCCTTCTTCCTTTAATCTGGGCCACACATGTGGTTCCACCAGATTTTATAAATCTATTTTCTTTTCTAAAATATTCAATGTACTAAAATGCCCCCAACTTTAAACATTAATAATTCCTTCGTTATAACTCCAAATCCCGACATGACAGTCAACAAAGGTCAAAACATATGCCTCGGAGGATATGCTAAGAAAATAATTCTTATGTGACACGACATGACAGTCAACAAAGGTCAAAACATATGCCTCGGAGGGCATTTTTCGTAAATTCACTTATTAAAATTATAATTTTTCGGGACGGGTCATTACAATTATTGTACTTTATAATAAGTTTTTTAAGTAGTTTAACTTTAAAATCATCAAAATAATTTTTTTCTTAGCATGTCGAAACGAGTTACCCACGTGTAAACTCGTTAAGGACCCGTTACTAACGAGTCCTTAACAAGGGACCTGATAAAGACCGAATTAGTTATCGTGTTGCCCTGAAACTCGTTATTTTCGTGTCGTTTCGAGTCGTGTAAGAAGTTGTCAGGTCTACTAGTGGCCAACCTCCCTGGAGAGAAAAGAGAGAGAAATGTTCTCCTTTTTGCTTCTTGAAAATCCTAATGAGATTAAACCTATAACTTCACTTTATACCACCAAACAATTGAGTGACAAACTTGAAATTAAGCTAACATCCTTTCTATGGCTAGCCTCACTATGTTAGAGGGCATTGTGCCCTTTTGTGTTTAAGTTGTAATACAACTTAAGCTAATGGGCTTGACCATTCAATGCCCAATTGACCTTGAGACCCAAAACTAACCCGAGGTCTAAAACAAACTTATTCGTTTCATTAATTAACATTTTAATTAATACTAACTATAAACAATTAAACTATTTAACTGTCTTTACTCAACTCCGTTATATCTTTCAGTCATTACCTTAGACAATGTGTGATCTATTAGGTTTCTTTTAGCGAGGTAGTGGGTGATTAGAACTCTAACTGATCGGTTATGAATTGAAACTTATTTTCAATTGTCCCTTTAGCGATTGTTCATCTCAGGGCTTCCACAAACTATAAGTGATACCTAGCAGTATGTCGTGGCTACCCAAGCTAATTAGAATAAGTTGGAGAACCTATTCAGTTTGGGATTACAATGCAATACATCCCTTCTTTAATTCAATACTCTTTATTGCATTGTTTGGTTACTAGTTTATCCATGGTTAATAGTTTATCCATGTCTCCTATCCAATGTGATTCGCTTGTATATATGATTACCTTGAATCTGATTGAACAACTTCCTAAATCTCATTCATACTCTGGCCAGAGATTCTTAATCATATCGTAAAGCAGTCTCCCTCAACAGTTTGAAGGTTAGAGATTCCTTATTGTACATTCACATTCTCACATGATCAAGTAGCTTAATCGCAACTATGTCATGGACATCCTCAAATGAAATGCCTTTAACACAGTTAAAGACTAAGGACCTAACTACAAAACAACTATGATATCTCAGGTTAAAGAATTACTTTGCAATATCCCAACTATGAGTTATCATGTGACAAGAGTATAAGAACTCTTTGTTGATCGTGTTCCACATACTCATTCTCTATTGAGCACCTACATACTCATCTTGGTGCCATTCACACCAAAGACTTGATATTAGTCACTAGGGAAAGACGTAACATGTACTAATATATCTAGATTGTCAATGCCCAATCAACAATTCTGTGATCAAGAACGTTTAGGATATGTATATGGAAGAGAATGGTCTCATGAATCTAACTTTTTTGTATTACATTCTCTTACTTACATATTCTTTGAACTTATTGTTTAAGCGTATAGCATTTAATGAGACAACTTTAAACAATAATTTTTACCCTTACATTAAATTAGTTTAGTTTAACATGTGAAATGTCTGTAAAGTATTATCGTATGATTGGCTTTAAGGCACATTTGCAACAAATCAAATTTGCATTCGGGTGCATAGACTATGTTTACTTCAAAAGCTAAAACTTATGAGTTACAAGTCATATTTAACTCCAAATATGATGGTGCAAGTTATAATAATTTATGTGCATATAGAGTCAAATTTGACGTTTAAGTTTTAATGCTTTTGCATTACAGCGAGATTAAGTTAATTTTGAAGTTAGGTGGAACTTTGGTGGTCCCATATCCAAAGCCAAATATGACTTCGCATATAGCACCAAAGTTACATATATAACCCACTTTTCCAATGCATTACAGAAAAATTAAATTAAATTCAGAGCCGATTATAACTTTTGACTCCAAAATTTCATTAAAAATAGTCTTACTTCCTTATTTTTAGGTTTCTTAATTCTTTGTTTCTCTTATTCTTTATAAATAAGTAAAAAAGAAGCCATCTATATATGAGTTTTATTTTTTATTTTTTTAAAAAAACATAACAATTGAAGTGATGAACATGTAAAGATTGATGTGCCCAATGGAATAAATGATTTAACAATAATATGCAAGTTGTAAAGTTGTATTTTTAACTTGGTGCGATCTGTTAGAATGGTACGTGATTATATTATTGGAAAAAGTTCAACTAATTTATATTCATATATGAATTAGAATTTTCAGTATTAATTAAACTGGACACACCAATAATGTTAAAGGGTATCAAATAGAAGAAGAAAGCTCCAATAATCTGGTAATTACGAGATCGAATCATACATAATTTCATTAAAGCTGTTATGAAAGCATATGCATGCATGGCTGGTCCAACCACACCATGTGCCAAGCATGTACTGACGAGTCCTAACTACTATATCATAACCGCGTGATACCCGTCCATTTAACTTATAAACAAATCATATAATTCATATTTAATTGTAAGACAAAATATTATATAATTTTTAAGTTGTTAAGAAATTGATACAGGTACATTAATGCGTCAAGTTCTTGTTAGCTAGTTTTTTTTTTTTTTTTTTTTTTTCTTTTTTATCAATTGAAATCCTTTTGTTAGCTAGGCAATCAGTGTGTCATCAGCATGCTCCGATCGAATAATTGAAGTCCCCTTTGTTTCTTTACTATTTCCTTATTATGTGTGTATGTATATACCTCATAAAATACTCGCGAAAGCCAAGAAAAAGTCAAAACGTGTCGAAGATAAGATCAGTATATATACTAGATTGGACCACTCTCTCTCTCTCTCTCTCTCTCTCTCTCTCTCTCTCTCTCTCTCTCTCTCTCTCTCTCTCTATATATATATATATATATATATAAGAAGTCTTGAATGGAAGAGATTTTTATTTTTTTTGTAAAAGTACGGATTAATTGTTGAGCTCACATCACATCGAATTTTAACAATCTAAATAGTCTATTTTTTAAGTTGGACCTCATAAATCATCTTTGCAATTTGGGATTAGTTGTTGGGCCCACACTAATTGGCTAGCTAACAAAAATGTTCATCAATTTCTTTAAACTCAATTAGATGCTTTATATATTTCCGATTTGGCTAATATTTTGCAAAAATGATCTATGAGGTGCAACTTGAAAAATAGACAGTTCGGATTGTTAAAGTTCGATGTGGTGTGAACTTCACAACTAATTCTCATTTTTATAAATAAAAAAATGAAGATCTCTTCCCTTAAAGATTTCTTGTACATATGTCTAATAATATAATGTGTATTATACAATTTTTTTAATTTTTTGCACAAATGCATATATAAAAAACGTGGAGTTTTGGAAGACTAATTAAACTAATATTCAGAAAATTTTATATTGGTCCTAGTCCCTCTCTTTGAGAGAGTATAAATTACTAACTTGACTCTAGCAGTTTCATCAAACACAAGCATCTCTAATCTCTTCCTCAAATATCAAACAAAAAACTTCTCCCTTCTCACAGCTCCCAAATGGCGAAGGTTCATTCTCTAAATATTACACCGACTACTACATGTTCTAGTAACGAGTATATGACTTCAAAGAGGGAAACATTCACTATATGGATGAAATCGCTTGTGATGCAAGGAAACGGGTGCACTGCCTTTGACGAAAATGGTGAAGTTGTTTATCGTATAGATAACTACGACAACAAACACAGCAACGAAGTTTATCTCATGGATCTCCACGGCAAACTTCTTTTTTCTCTATGTGAGAAGAAAATGAGCGTTTTTCCAAGTTGGAATGGCTATCAAAGCAATGATATTGGTGCCAAGAAGCCAATTTTTCAAGTAAGAAAAAGTTGTAGAATAAATCTTAGAAATAAAGATTGTTCTTATAAAGTAACCATGGGATCTGATAGCAATTGCTACATGTTAGAGGGTTTGAATGGTAAATCATCATCATCAGCTTTCAGAATAAGAGACAACAATGGAGGAGTTGTGGCAGAGGCAAAGAGAAAGCAGTCAAGTTCAGGAGTAGTTTTTGGAGATGATGTGCTTACTTTGGTGGTGGAGTCTCATGTTGATCACTCCTTCATCATGGCTCTGGTCACTGTTTATGGCTTAATTAGACATCAAATATGATTTTTAGAGCTGTCTCAGATACATATAATTGTAGAAAATAGTAGAGTAGCATAGCGAAATAAATTTAGCTTGTTCTTTTGTATAACCAATTATTGGGTTTTTGTGAGAATTCTACACACATATATAGATTCAGCTAGCTTTTCTCGTAATTAATTTTCAGTCACGGTGATTAATTACTCATTCTTGATGGTCAATTAGTTAATTATCTGCCCAAGAAGATAGAGTCCCACATACAATAAAAGGTTGCAAATTAAACAGAGTAACATTGCGAAAGCATAATGATAGTACGGTCGATTTATCTACTTCATGTTCTTAATTGTGGCTTCGATCAGATTAAATAAATCTTAACTTCCTAGAAAGGAAAAGAGTAAAACCTTAATCTTAACTTTTTTCATAGTGTCTGATTGGTTGATACATTTCTATAAGGCTTTTTAGCCAAAATGATCATTGAGATTATCCTAACTCCTCATTTTGGTCCCCGAGATTGTCCACCATCAATCATTTTGGTGATTCGGTAAAAAATTATGTTAAATAAGGACCAAAATGACAACATTACCATCTATATAACAAACAATAGGGCAAAATGACTTGACAAAATTTGAGGGTATTTTTGTCATTTTATACTTATTTTATAGAGATTTTTCATGGAATGGCCAAAATGATTGATTGTGGACAAACTCAGAGATCAATTCTAACGATTTCGAATTTCAAAGACCAAAGTGAGAAATTATGCAAATCTCAGGGACCATTTTGACTAAAAATCCTTTCTATAATACTCTTTCTACACATCCATCTATTAACACATGCAGCCAACAATGAATTTTACTTAAAACTTGTGGTGCTAATTAGTTTGTTTAACAAAAGAAATGGAATTACTATTTAGTGTAGTTAATGCAAGTACGTCTGACAGCCTGTCCCGAATTTGTACATATTTGTTTTCCTCGAATTAATGAAAGTACGAAACCACCCTTGAGCGTTGGGTTTTATTTTATTTTTGGTTTAAGATTAAAGGCCCAAAAGTTTGGGTTTTGGACCAATTACATTACTTCCAAGTTAGTGGGAGCTAAGTAGGGTTAGTAGTGGGGAGATTAGGGTTAGTAGTGTTTCTAGTTTGGTTCTAAACCAACTAGAATTAAACTTGGTGGTTGTTGTGTTGTTGGCTAACTTAGAACCACACACTATCATCCATCCCTTTTGGACTCTCTCCCACTCTCCCGTACGCTCTCTCTCTCTCACTCTCGGACTCACTCTCCCTCTCACTCTGCAACTTTACGGCACAACCCCAAAACACTTAGAAAACTTACAGATCGAGGATTTTAAGACCTCCATCATGATCTCTGTGAATTCGTAAGCACAACCATAGCCTTAGCTGGTTGTGAGACTGCTAAAAACCCTAGTTTTTGAGAGGGCAGTCGAGGTACAGTACCGCAGAGATGTTTGTCAAGGTTTCAAGCTATTTCAAGGTTTCTAAAGGTATCCTCTAGTCCTCCTAGATAATTTGCTGAGTTTTGGTTGAGTTTTAACGTCGGAAAAACCCAGAAAAGTGGAACCCCGATCTCAGCACTATTCATCAACTTTTTAACGAACGTTTTTCTTTGAATTTCAAGCTCACAAGGAGCTTTAGAAGATCCTCACAAACCTCGGAGTGGTTCGTTGGTGGAATTGGACGTCGGGAAGCCCAGATACGAGGAGTTACAGAGGTCGCCGGATTTTCGAGTTTGCTCCGACGTGATTTCGTAGGATTCAAGACCTAAAACAGGTATAACGTGATTCTCTATACCCTAAGCTTCATTTTGGTACAAGTTTCGAAGAAAATGGTTGAGAATCGAGCAAGAATAGTGAGTTTAAAGTTTTCCCAGTTTTCCGACGACTGCGACGGTCGCCGGAGTTGGACGTTGAAGATGAGAGAATATTCCGTCAAGTCTGACGAAATATTCTAACGGCGTCAGTTAACTTTGACAGTTTCTGTTAGCTTTTGACAGAATATTCCTAACGGCAGTTAGGATTCCGTCCGTGTGCCAGGCATGTGCTTGCGCGTGGGGGCGCGTCTGGCCGTGCCTTGGCCGGCGCGTGAGGGCGCGTGGGACCTCCAAAATTTATTCTAAAAATTTGGGGATGTTTCTAAGGTTTTGTAGATCATTTTGGTATATTCACACACCTCAATTGAGCAATGTATGAGAAGTTATTTCTTAGTTTCGTTTATGTGCTTTAAAATAACGTTAAAACAGTTGTTTCTCACATAGGCGAGACCTATCCAGAGGACCAGCGTAGCCAGGCTAGGCACGGAGACTACGATCCGTCTACATACCAATGAGTGGGCTTTTGGTTTTCCGTATATACCTATATACTAAGTATTTTTCCCAGAATATGCATTTTAAATGATTTTAATAAATGATTTGCCATGCCAATGGGTACATACTCTTGATTATGCATTTTGAATTGTATGCGCATGATTGTTGGTGCTGCGGGCGCTCAGGTAAGTTTCAGGTAAGATTATGTGTGGTTAATAATAAGTTAAGTTATGAAAAGTATAGTGAGATGTATCGAGAGCTCATTAACCTGCACCCCGATGTTAGTGCTCCCGCCCAGAGTTAGGGGCATAGTCTTTCACATGATGTTCAACTCCCGCACCACACGCTTATCTTGGATCCAAGTTAGGTGCACAGTCTTGTCGTATAGACCACTTTCAGTGGGTTCGACTCGTAGGTGACCCGCGATCATTCGCACAGTCTTCACATGATTGTATCACTAGAGCGTAATGTTTACACCTAGTCCTGTCGTATAGACCACTATAAGTGGGTTTGACTCGTGTGCAGGCATGATTTATGAGCTAGAGTTCAGCTGACGAGTTGTTGCAGTTATTATTGCATTTGAAATACTTACCTGATGATTTGATTAGTATGGCATGGCATATTCATGAATTGTTGCATTATTGACGATGATGATTTTCAGATGAGATTTATTATTGTATATACTATTTTCTGGGAAAGTATATAGGTTTTACGGCGAGGGGTTATAAATGTGATTTATGAAATGATTTTCGAAAAAGACTTTGTTTTTGCCCACTCACGCTTTTGTTTTGCGCCCCTCCAGGTATTAGGTAGCTTTGTTGGTGGCTCACAAGGATATATCGGAGATTTTGACAGACATCACCCATGTAGGACCACCTTCGGGTGTTAATTATTTAAGTAATTCTTATGCATTGACTGCACCTAGACCTTCATGCTCTGAATGTGTAATCACACTTATTCCTGTTTTTAGTACTCCCTTGAGGTTGTTTTCATTCATTCGTATTTCTTCCTATATTATTGCTTTCGCATTGTGCACATGGCTACGTCACCCTCACGTGACGGCGAGCATGCCTCGATCTCGGTCGGGGTGTGTCAGTTTGGTATCAGAGCCTAGGTTCCGCAGTCCTGCATATGTTGTGAGTAATCTAATCATTGTGATGTCTTTTGTCAGAATTATGCCGCCTCGTAGGGATCCACGTTCTTCTGTTAAGCCTAGTTTCCCCGATGTTGCTCAGTTAGGGGAGGCTATCGCTAATGCCATTCAGGTTTCTCTTCGCCCTCCACAGAGAACTCCGTTGGAGACGATGTACAATCTAAAGCTGCCTACTTTTATGGGTAATGAGGGCCACGAAGGGTCCGAACGTTGACTCGAGCATGTGGAGAAGACTTTTCAGGTGATGCAGAGTCAAGGCAGCATTCCGGCTGAAAGGTGGGTTGAGACCACTTCTTGGTTTTTGGGTAGAGAGACTGCATCCTGGTGGAATCATGAGACTTATGGATGGACTCCCGAGGAAAAAATGAACTGGGAGAAATTTAGACGGTCGTTCTATAAGAGATTCATTCCTCCAACATACCTTGACCAGAAGAAACAGGAATTCACAAATTTGAAACAGGGGAAGATGACCGCCAATGAGTATTATAGGAAGTTCACGGATCTATCCCGCTATGATGCAGAGATTGTTGCTAATCTAGTTGAGATTCTTCGCCGCTTTAAGTTGGGTACTAAGAAGAAGTGGTGTTCTATGGCGACTATTCTGCCCTGTGCTGCTTATCAGGAGTTCTACGATGTTTGTTGAGGATTGAGGATTCTGATAAAATGTCGAGTGAGAGTGAAGAAGAAGAAGAAAGGGGCAGTAATCTGAAGAAGTATGATAAGGGCAAGGGACAGTCATCTAGGGGCCTCGACAGACCCAGAGTTTTAAGAAGAGTGGGAATAGTTCTAGCTCTTCCAGTGGGGGCTTTGGTGCCACAGGACAGAGGAGAGGAGGTAGACCTGCTGAAGGATCTCGCTTCCAGAGGCCAAGAGAGGCAGGTGGTTTAGGCGCACCTTTATGTCGTAGGTGCAATAATCGACATTTTGGAGAGTGTCGACGAGGTAGTAGTGGATGTTATACATGTTGTTAGACAAGGCATATGTCTAAGTATTGTCCTCAGAATCCACAGAGACTTCAACCGCCACAGCAGACACAGCGGCCTCCCTTACCACCGCCAGTTCAGACCCAGCAGTATTCAGGACTTAGTGGTTATGTTCCGATAGGTCGTGGTGGTGCATACCATTATCAGGAGGATCCCAGTCCTTATGCTCCAGGACAGTACCAGTACCCCTAGGATCCCTACCAGCAGAGTGGTTATGGCCAGTACCCAGGAGGATATATGCCTTATCAGTAGAGTGGCATGGGTCAGTATCCAGCCAGTGGATCCCAGTGGCAGTCAGGAGGACAGCCCCAGCAGGTTGATGTTGGGCTAGTAGTGCTGGATCCTCGAGACAACACAGTCAGGCAGGTCAGGGGCGTAGTATGCAGGGTCGAGGTGTTCATGCTGGTAGAGGCTGAGGAGGACGACAGCAGGCCCAGGGGCGTATCAACAACATTACCTTGCATGACGCCCAGAACTATCCTGACTTAATAATGGGTACGTCTAATGTTCTTGGTCTTTTTGCTAGAGTCTTAATTGACTGTGGAGCTACCCATTCTATCATTTCTCATACATTTGCTCAGTTAACTCAACCTCAGTCTACACCTTTGGGTTATGAGTTAGAATTCTCTATGCCTAGAGGAGAAAAGTGCTCAGTTAGTTATGTCTACCCGGGTTGTCCTGTGTTGATTGAAGATGTAGTTATGCCAGCTAATCTTCTCCCATTAGATCTTGCGGATTTCGACGTGATTTTGGGAGCAGACTGGTTACACTATAACTATGCTGACATTCACTGTCGTGAGAAAACGGTGACTTTTCGTCGCCCAGGTTTACCCGGAGTTTCGCTCGTAGGTGAACGTAGTGGAGTGAGACATGGGGTTATTTCTGCCTTAAGGGCAAAGAAGTTGTTGAATAAAGGGTGCCAAGGGTACTTAGCTCATGTGGTGCTAAATGACATTACTCCAAGTAGTGTGGAGGAAGTTCTAGTGGTTAGGCATTTTCCAGATGTCTTTCCTCATGATTTGCCTAGGTTACCGCCTGATAGAGATGTGGAGTTTTCCACCGACTTACTTCCAGGTACGGATCCCATTTCTTTAGTTCCTTATTGAATGGCACCTGCTGAACTGAGAGAGTTAAAGATTCAGCTTCAAGAGTTGGTTGATAAAAGTTTCATCCAGCCCAGCGTTTCACCCTGGGGAGCCCCAGTGTTGTTTGTTCGGAAGAAAGATGGAACCTTAAAGCTATGCATTGATTATCGGCAATTAAATCGGGTAACGATTAAAAACCGTTATCCATAGCCACGCATAGATGATCTATTTGACCAACTTCGAGGCGCATGCGTGTTCTCGAAGATTTATTTGAGATCGGGGTATTATCAGTTGAAGATTAGGAGTGATGATGTCCCTAAAACGGTTTTCAAGACTCGTTATGGTCATTATGAATTCCTTGTGATGCCGTTCGGATTAACAAATGCACCAGCAGCTTTCATGGGCTTGATGAACAAAGTATTCTAGGAATATCTTGACAGGTTCGTCATTATTTTTATCGATGATATACTGGTATACTCTAGAACTAAGGAAGACCATGTGCGACATCTCTCTTTGATGTTGAAGAAGTTGAGGAAACATCGCCTTTATGCCAAGTTCAGTAAGTGCCAATTTTGGTTAAATCAAGTGGCATTCTTAGGTCATGTTATATCAGCTCAAGGAATTAGGGTGGACCCTCAGAAGATTGCAGCCGTGGAGAGTTGGGAACAACCACGAACCGTCACCGAGGTACGGAGTTTCCTGGGTTTAGCAGGTTACTACCGACGGTTTGTTAAGGATTTCTCAGTGATTGTGTTTCCACTTACGAGGTTGACTAGGAAGGAAGTTAAGTTTGAGTGGGATGAGAATTGTGAACAGAGTTTCCAGCATCTTAAGTATTATCTCACTCATGCACCAGTTCTGACACTTCCAGACGACAGTGGTAACTTTGAGATTTATAGCGATGCTTCTTTGAATGGCCTGGGATGTGTTTTGATGCAACATGGTGGGGTAATTGCTTATGCTTCGAGACAGTTGAAGCCTCATGAATGGAATTATCCTACACATGATTTGGAGCTAGCAGCCATCATTTTCGCTCTGAAGATTTGGAGACATTACCTCTATGGTGAGAAGTGTAAGATTTTTACAGATCACAAAAGTCTTCAATACATTTTTCACTCAGAAAGAACTTAATCTTCGGCAGCGGAGATGGATAGAATTGCTCAGTGATTATGATTGCACGATTGAGTATCACCCTGGTCGTGCAAACGTGCATTAAGTAGGAAGTCTCAAGGACATGGCGGTTGATGATTGGATTATTACCTAAATGTTGATTAACTTGTTTATTTCTTATTGTTGACACATCACATAATTTACAAATTGGGTGTAAAAATTTAATTTACTTAACATTACTATTCTCTTTAATCTATGTTTGCTTTGAAGAACCTTCGTTCATGTACATGATCATGTCTTAAGGTTATCTCCGACTCAATGATGGGAAATCCTAAAATTTAGTCCCATATTTTTAATTATTCATCTATACTTATGATGTTTGTGATTTTCTTCCTCTAACGGTAAGGAACCTATTCATCTATACGTATGAGGTTACAAACATTTTGATGAAAAAAATTCAATTCTGAAAATTCAATTTTTTGCAGTGAAATGAAAAAATTGAAATTTTTTTATGGATTACTAAACAAATTGATGGGTATTTATACAGTTTTGGAGACAGCCTAAGCGCGTAAAGGTCAAATCTATAAATAAGGTAAACACAAAAGATAATTGTTGTTGGCATTCTATCATTCATTCTTATTGTTAAATATATTAATATTAGTACTGCCACATCACTACTATTGACAGTTTGCCATATCACTGATGATAGTTAAGGAAGAGAAGGAGTGCCACATCATTTACCAGAATTAGTTAGTTGTTAGAAGTTTGTTACATTGCTAGCTTGCACGCTAAGCTACTCTCAGTTATATAACTTGTATTGATTCAGTCATTGTACTATCTTGACAATTCTAAGTAATATCAGAAGCTCAAATTCTCTTAACTCTTTCGTTCTTTTCTTCTTCATACTGTTCATACTTTTCTGCAATTCATCCATTGCTGCATACTGTGATGTATGTTATCATGGTGTCTTCGCCTATGGTTGGGATTTTTGGAGCAATTCTTTCTACTGTGCTACGATTGTTGTGAAGAAAGTTTTAGTCTTGAAGTTTTTCTGGGTTCTTGCGATTGAAGTAGAAGGATTTCAGAGTTTGAAGGTTGAAGTGGTAATTCAAAGTTCTTGTGATTGAAGTTTTTTTGGGTTCTTGTGGTCAAACTCGACAGAAAATCAGGTATTTTCTTATGCACTCCTGGTATTTGATTGTTTGTGGCAGAGAGATATAATTGTCTGAAATACAAGTTATGTGACAATGGCCGATAACCATTCTTTAATTGAGTGATTAATGAAGCATGAAAGCCAATAGCCATTAGTTCTTTTGAGTAAAGTTTTCTGTTGAGTTTACACACGAAAAGGCCGAAGCCAGTAGTGTGTTGATTGAGTTTTAATAATCTATGAAGTTGGATTGACTGTGAAGCTCTTCGAGTGTGATTTTTTGGCTTGTTAAAGAATTCAAGATTTACTGTGAAGATTGTGTTCAAGATTGCTGTTAAGAAGCTATGGCATTCAGTAGTGTTAAAGTTGAAAGTCTTTGGGGGATGATTACTGTAAAGCTTCAAGAAGATATATTTGTCATATGAAATTATCAGTTTCAATCAGTACTTAAGGGATATGATTTCTTAGACTTTTTAATGGAGATTCTCAATGTCCTCTAAAGTTTGTGATAAATACTGATACTAAAGTGACAAAAGAAGTTACTACTGCATATAAAGAATGGGTGGAAACATATGTTTCTTTACTCAGTTTACTAATAGCTACACTTTCAAATGATGCTCTGGACACTATCATTGGTTGTAAAACATCTAAAGAAGCTCGGAAGTGTTTGGAAAAAAGGTATGTATCTGTGTTAGTTGTTAGAGTCGATCAACTCAAAACTGAGTTTCATACTGCATAGAAAGGAACTGATTTTGTAGACAAGTATTTGTTAAGGTTGAAGGGAATTAAGGATTGTAGGGGAGAAAAGTACAGATAATGATCTTGTTATTGCTGCTTTATCTAGATTGCCTTTAGAATTTGAGATGATTAAAACTGTAATTCTTGCTAGAGAAACACCAATATCAATGAAGGATTTTAGGGCTCAGCTTCTAAGTGCTAAGGGTAATCATGAATCAAAGGTCACCAATCTGTCTAATTTTATGACAGCCATGTATGTTCAAGGTAATTCATCAAGTTCACAGAGATCTCAAAGAGGATATGAGCAAGGAGATAGTTCCAATTCATAGAGGGAAGCTCAAGGAGGAAATGGTTTTAATGGAGGTTCAAGCTATGGAGGAAATAACAGCAAAAACAGAAGATATTTAACAACAACAAAAGGTTTTATGGAGGAAAAACAACTCAATGTCATATTCTAATTTTCGGAACAGATCCAATTCATTCCCTGATAATGGAAAAAGTCTTCAAAGTGGGGGTTCTCAAAATTCCTTTTCTGGAAATGAAGGCAAACAAGAAGATACATGGAATGGCAATACCAATTACAAGGCCAGGCCACAGTGTCTCCTAAGTGTCAAATTTGTTCAAGAAGTGGTCACACAGCACCAAACTGTTTCTATAGAGCTGACAACACTCAGAATTCTGGTGGTTTCTTGGTCTATCAAATCTGTGGAAAAGAGGTCACATAGCTTTGGAATGTTTTCACATAAACAACTTTTCATATCAAGGAGTTGCATCTTTTACATCTCTTGCTGGTATGGCTGCTCAAGGATCAAATGATGCAAATGGAGATTCAAATATGCATGGTTTTTCAAATGCAGATACTTGGTGGTTGACACAGGTGCCACTCACCATATGACATCAAATCTCGATGTTCTGAGTCAAATTACTCCTTATAATGGTGATGCCAAAATCATTGTTGGTAATGGACAAGCTTTGCCTCTTAGTAAAACTCCACAAAGTTCAGTAATTCTTCATAATGTTTTACATGTGCCAAGAATCACTATGAATCTGTTATATGTCAAGAAATTATGCAGAGATAATGGTTGTTGGTTTGTTTGTGATGATCTGATATTTTTCATATAGGACAAGGCAACTCGAATGATTTTGTACCAATGAAATAGTAATGATGGGGAGTTGTTCATGATACCAATTATTGTGTTTTTGAAGTTTGGTGGTACAAACCTAGGCAAGTGTGCTGCATTTTTTGGAAAGAAGATTAAAGCTGCAGTTTGGCATAAAAGGTTGAGTCATCAATCTAAAGAAGTTTTTAGCATAATGTTAAATAATAATGAGCTGTCAAGTACTATAGATCCCTATCCATCTTTTTGTACTGCTTGTATTCAAGGCAAGATGAGTCGGCTGCCTTTTCATGTAAAACAAGATAGGTTCAGTGTTGTTTTTGAGAAAATACACTCATATGTATGGGGTCCTTCACCAGTGAAATCTATAGAAGGTTATAGATACTACATCAACTTTGTTGATGACTGTTCTAGGTTTGTATGGATTTTTCCACTGGTGAATAAATCATATGCTTTCTTAATTTTTACCAAGTTTCATGCATTTGTTGTGCATCAGTTCAATGTGTCAATCAAATACTTATAGTCTGATGGTGGAGGAGAGTATATGTGTAACATGTTTAGACATTATTTCATGTCCTTACACTCCTCAGCAAAATGGGATTACCGAGAAGGAACACAGACATGTAGTTGATACAACTATCAATCTCATGTCAGATGCATAATTACCTTATGTTTTCTAGTATCATGCTTGTTCCCATGCAATTTTTCTAATAAATAGGATGTCATGTAGAAGCTTAAACATGAAGTCTCCATATCAAATTATTTTTCAGAACATTCTTGACATTAAGAATTTCAAGGTTTTTGGTACTGCAGTATATCCATTACTAAGACCATTTAATCACAATAAGCTGGAACCAAGATCAACTTAGTGTGTCTTTCTTGGTTTTGCACTTGGTAATAAAGGAGTAATATGTTATGACATTACGACCAGGAAATTCATTTTGTCTAGACATGTGATTCATGATGAAGACATATATCCATTCAAGCAAGTTTCAACACAGAAGAATTCCACTACAGTGCAAATATCTTTACAATCTCCAGTTACAATTCAGTTACTGATTCCAAGTATCAGATCTCCTATTTCTGTACAAATGCAAAATGGTTCTCAGGAAATTAATTCAATGTCAATAACAACTGGTGATATTGGTTCAGGTCATAGTATTCACAGTTTTCCTGAAAATGACAAAAATGAGGGTTCTATTAATAGTTTTGATATTTTGAGTAACATAAGTGGGAATAAGGTAATAGTTAGTGACTGGGATATGAGTTCAAATGCTAGGACTTTTATACCTGACTCATGAGAATCTTTACATCATCATTCCTCATCACATCATCACTCTAGTACATCATCAATGTTGCCTGACCACTCAGACAACTTGAGGTATATCTTCCAAACTTACCTCTACCTCATTTAATTCAAAACAATGGATCTACAACTCATTCCATGACCACTACACTAAGGAGTAGGACAATTGAAAGAAGAAATTATGTTACATTAGTGGCATCTTGTCTTGAGTTACAATCATTCCTGATGATGAACCATTCACTAGAGGTTATTCTTTTATTTATGAGATTTCTAATGTATCAGAACCTACAACATTCTGGAAAGCAACAACTATACCACAATGGCAAATATGAATGCAAGAAGAGTATGATTCACTTTGAGCTCAAGGGACTTAGGTTCTAGTTCCACCACCTGAAGATAGGGCAATTGTGGGCAGTAAATGAGTTTATAAGGTAAAGAAAAACCCATATCGTAGTATTTCAAGATATAAAGCAAGGCTGGTGGATTTCTCTCAAGAACATACGATTGATTACCTAGATACTTTTCGATCCAGTTGTAAGGTACACTACTGTCAGGATCATTTTGGCTTTAGCTGCAATCAATCACTGGAATCTCAGATAATTGGATATCAAAAATGCATTTCTACATGGAGATTTGCAAGAAGTATACATGAAGCAACTTTAGAGAGTTGTTGATTCATCTCATCCTTCTCATATATGTAAGTTGATCAAATCACTATATGGACTAAAGTAGGCTCCAAGAGCTTGGATTTCAAAATTCACAAGTTATTTGAGAGTTCTGGGATTCAAAGCTTCGACCTTACATACAGATCTCTTTGTTAAGCAAGAAGAGTCATACATTATCATCTTGTTACTCTATGTAGATGATATTATCCTCACTGGATCTAGTTCTATAAAAGTACAAAAGGTGGTGCAAGAACTATCAGAGGTGTTTGAGTTATGGGATAGCTTACTTACTTTATGGGATTGTGGGTTAAGTATAAAGAGATTAGGGATATATTTGTTAACCAGTCTAAGTATGTGAAAGATTTGATACATAAGGCTGGAATGGATTCATGTAAACCTACAAATACTCCATGTAAACCTCATCATCAAATGTTACAAATAGAAGGGGAGCTGTTATCAAATCCAACAATATACAAAAGCATAGTTTGCTCACTATAGTATTTGACATTCACTAGGGCAGATATTGCTTTTGCAGTTAATACAATGTGGTCAATTAATGAGTACACCAACTGATATGCATTTTGGAGCTGTTAAAAGGATTATCAGGTATCTCCAAGGAACAATCAATACTGGTATCTGTTTTTTCTGCAGACACAGTGACAATGCTAAATGCATTCTTAGACTCTGATTGGGCTACAGATTTAAATACTCGAAGATTAATGACATGATATGTGGTTTATTTGGGGAACAATCCTATCTTATGGTAGTCAAAGAAACAGAACTCAGTGTCCAGAAGTTCCACTGAGGCATAATCCTGCATGTATTGCTTGGATAAGGAATGTACAGAAGGATTTAAGGGTGTTTGTTTCCAATCCACCAACAATTCCCTGTGACAATATGTCTGCTATTGCATTAAGTGCAAATCCAATTTTTCAAGGATAAAACACCTAAATACAGATTATCATTTTGTATAAGAGATAGTGCAACAAGGTGATTTACAGGTTCATCATATACTAACTAAGGGACAAACTGCAGATGTGTTAACTAAAAGCCTTCATAATTCTGCATTTATCAAACATTGTAACAATCTCAAGTTGCAGAATCCCAGCTGAGATTGAGGGGGGATGTTGAATATATCAGTACTGCCACATCACTATTATTGACAGTTTGCCACATCACTGATGTCAGTTAAGGAAGTTAAGGAGTGCCACAACATTTGTTAGAGTTAGTTGTTAGAAGTTTGTTACATTGCTAGCTTGCACACTGAGCTACTCTCAGCTATATAGCTTGTATTGATTCAGTCATTGTACTATCTTACAATTCTAAGTAATATAAGAAGCTTAAATTCTCTCAACTTTTTCATTCTTTTCTTCTTCATACTCTTCATACTTTTCTGTAATTCCTCCATTGATGCATACTGTGATGTATGTTATCATTTATTTTTATATTAGTGGCAATTCAGTATAAGGGGTGAGGAAATAATTTAGTTCAAACTCATCATTCACGAGCCAAAAAAATTTCACTTACAAGTGAAGAAAAATACTAGACCCTAGTAACATAGATGAAGAAATTTAAGATTACTAATGAATTTTAAAATGACGGGATTTTATTTTATAAAATTTATGAATTTTCTTGTTTGGTTAACCTAAAAAACAGTGGAATTGAATACATAATTTGTTATTTTTAAACTCTCAATCATAGAAATTGAGAAATGACACCTATTTACATGGAATTTAAACTTGGGAATTGGAGGTCCCAAATTTCAATTTTTTTTCCACACGGAAATTCGAAATTTCTATGTTTATGAATCCAAATAAGGGAATTGGTGCATCTCAATTTATAAATTCTGACTTTTATCCAAATTCAAAGTTTAGTTCCCTCTTCCAAACATATTGTAAGAGTCGCATTAGTCAATCTTAATATGTAGTTTAATTGGTTCAGACAACTCTCCGGCAAAGACCCATTGCGTCTGCTAAATCCTTGTTGGAACCATTTGAAACCATTTCATTTCTTGTTGTGATTCAGTGCCAAAATATAAATTTCAATAATTTTCAATTTACTGTGATTAATTTAAGTTGTTATATAGTGTAGTCGAACGTGTGAATTGCTGTATTATATTCTTTCCTCCTTAATAATTACTCCTTAATAATTAATTGGGTTTTTATCACCAATGGTCCCTGAGATTGACCAAACTCATCATTTTGGTCCCTCACTTTCAAAATCAATCAATGTCGTCCCTGACATTCACCACCGCATATCAATTTGGTCCTTCTGTTTAGATTCCGTCAAATATTTCTGTTAGTTTGCATGTGGGACCCACAAAGCTAATAAAATGGTGACAGGTGTATTACACAAAAGAAGGTTTTTACCACAAATGGTCCCTGACATTGATCAAACTTCTCATTCTGCTCCTTGAGTTTCAAAAATCAATAAATTTTGTCCTTGACTTTAAGTACTGCACATCAATTTAGTCATTCTGTTAAAATTTCGGTCATTATTTTTTGTTACTGTGATAATATAGCCTCATTGATCCAATCATATTTTTATGATTTAAAACTAAAAGTACTATAAGAAATTAAAAAAAAATATTAAAAGGAAAAAAATAAGACATCATCATCTTGTCCTCTGTGAACACACTTCTCATTCTCTCTAGTTGGTTATAATCCTATCAAATTTGAATTGAATTTGGATTCGATTTTATCAAATTTAGATTGAATCTTATTTTCCAATTGGGATTGTGAGATGCGAGAAAAATGTCAGCGTGGAATATTCGCCAGTTGGTTCACCCTAAAAAAATTAGTTTCTTATAGTTAATCCACTTGGCACCATATGATTGGACTAGCGGGACCGCATCAGCACACTAACAAAAAATATTGATGAAATTTTAATGGAAGGGCTCTATTGATGTGCGATAGTGAAAGTTAGGGACCAAATTTATTTATTTTTGAAACTCAGGGAGCAGAATGAAGAGTTTGATCAATGTCAGAGACCATTTGTGATAAAAACCTTCTTCTGTGTAATACCCGTGTCACCATTTTATTGGCTTTGGGCGTCCCACATGCAAACTAACAGAAAAATTTGACGGAATCTAAACGGAAGGACCAAATTGATGTGTGGTGGTGAATGTCAGGGACGACATTGATTGATTTTGAAAGTAAGAGACCAAAATGATGAGTTTGGTCAATCTTAGAGACCATTGGTGATAAAAACCCTAATTAATTGATAATTCTGAAATTGCCCTGTCCAATAACCTAACTAAGTCATTTTAATTTTTGTAACTTTTAAAGTAATTTGGTTTTTGATTTGCAATAGGCTGAAGAGTCGCCAAAAGAAACATAACTAATGCGGTTCACTGAGTATTTCGAGGGTGCTTTTGTGAAGTAAAGGATGCAACTATATTTTCGATTCCAATGCATTTTCTTTGTATTTGGGGGTTAAGGAACTTATTAGTCTTTTAGTGCATGCTAAGTTAGCATCATAAGTCAATTTGGTAAAATCTCAGTTTATAAGTTAGGGCTCATTAGTCTTTTTGTCTTTCAGCTAAGTTAGCATCTGATTTGGCAATATTTGTTGAGTTGATAATCAATTGGTGAGTTTGTTTTGACAGATCCCACTGTGCGACATTTATGACACATCAGTGAACTGGTTCTGCCAACGTTCCATTGAGGCTTTTGAATCCATCATATACCGCTCTTTAGGCAGCATCCTTGCGGACCTAGCAAGCCGGGTAGCTCTTTCCCAAGAGTCCAATCTGCTGCATGTGTCGGCAAAATCTTAGGTAGTTTATACATACAACTTGCTATGTATGCCTCATGTTTAATTGGTTTTTCCAAGAAATGCTACATTTGAAATTGTCACTAGTTAGCATTTGAAATTGTCACTAGTTCAAAAGTTGTAAACTCATGCACACAATTGTTGAAATGTAAGCTATGTTGCAGACTTGAAGGTTCGAAGACAAGACCAAAGGGACTTAAAGCTGGAACGGCTAGTTTTACGCTTTAAATGTAACGGCTAGTTTTATGAAGCAATGAAGCATAAGATCCTTGTTTCGAAATAACAGATGTAGGAGTAGGAGTAGAACTAGTGTAGGGCTGTGATTCATATATCTAGCTGTCCATTTGAAGGACTTGTACTATCTGCAATACCTGCAGATCAAAATGAAGATGATTTGAAAAATGATGGTTGAATGAAATCACAATGCTGCTGCCATGTTTTGCAGACTGAAAAACTTTGAAATTCCTTTTGTTCTTCCTTAATCTTGCACTTAATTTTTCCCTAAACATACAAATTCTAACATGACCTTAAAGCCTTGTTTTGATCTCTAGCTGGGCGTTGTTGTGATTCAAGGGGAGATTTCAACTAAACCCTTAAAACCTCTCAAAGTCTCCTTATTTTCTTATAAAATATCAATCAGCACCAATGGAGATGTTAAAGCTCTAGTCTTTGCGGAAGAAAACTATGAGTTTTGGAGTATTAAGATGAAAACCATCTTCAAATCTCATGGTCTCTGGGATTTTGTCCAGAAAGGGTATGAAATCTCTACTGAAGAAAGTGCAGATGCTGAAAAGCTTCCTATAGGTAAGAAGATCATACTGAAAAATAGCATAACTAGAGATGCCAAAGCTTTGGGGATTATTCAGAACTCTGTCTCAGACCAAGTCTTTCACAGAATAGCGCATGAAGAAACCTCAAATGGTGCATGGGACAAACTCTAAAGAGAACACAAAGGAGATATAAAGGTAAGGAAAGTTAAACTTCAAACTCTGAGAAGGGATTTTGAGTATGCTAGACTGAAAGAACGAGAACCCTTGAATATTGATTTCAGTAGGCTGTTTGAATTAACCTATGGAGAAGAACTTAGTGATGCTAGAATAGTGCAGAAAATACTCATTAGTCTTACCAGGAAATATGATAATATTGTCAATGTTATTGAGGAAACTAAAGATCCTAATACACTAGGAATACAAAAAGTTGTAACCTCAATTAAAGCATGTAATCAAAGGTTAGATAGGTGAAATTAGTACCAGGCAGAATATCCTGTATACAAAAATAATAATCTGCTGGACTGACTAGTAAAGCCCGATAGTCAACTAAGATAGAATTGTTAATCAATAAATCAAAGATTTAATAACCAATTTCAAATACCAAAAGCTATCCTAGTCAGCAAAGCCTAAGTTTGTTCTAAGTTATTAATGTGTCAAGTAAGCATGATTGTGAGCACATACAATTAAATATTCAAGTGATACATGTAGCATGTATATGTATGGGGATATGTGACACAATATAAATAACTTTGAACACAAGATATTTTTGGCCGGAAAACCCACCTTTAGGTTAAAAATCCAGGGACTCTCCACTGAGTTGAATCCACTAGTATAATCAAGATTCTTACGAAGTACCATTCAAAGCTCAATTCCTAGACCTTGTCTAAGGAGTAGCTTTACCTTTGTACAACCTGACCTTACATAAAATGGAGTCCTTCGGTCTTCACGAAGTGGCAGCTCCTCCTGAGCTCTTCACCTTATGGCACCGAGAATGTGTTGTCTTGAATCTTTACAAGATGACAGCTTCTCCTAAACTCTTTACCTTATGGCACCGAGGACAACACACAAGCTATGGATATAGTGATATGGTAATGATATGCAAATCTGGATTCAAATGTCTAGTCAATTTCCCCTTGAAAGAAGAAATTGACGAGAATCCTAAAATTGGTCAGTTTTAAAGATTTGAAACTAGAAACACTTGACTACAAATTTATTGCAAAACCAAAGACAATGCAACCCTATTCTTCAATGATTGGGTGTTTAATTGCAACTAGGGTTTCATAAATGAAGAACAAAGAGGAAGGTGAGGCCTTAATGACATTTTCTCTCTTTCTCTCTCTAGGAATATAATCTAAAAACCTCTAAGGAAGAAACAAAAACCTAGCCAAAGATACATGCAAAAGGGATGTTTCATTTCATCTAGCAAGGACAAGGGACATGTGATACACTAGAAAACAATCTAGGTAGATCCATGGCTAAAAGCTGGTAGCCAGTAAAAAGGTATCAGTCAGCCCATGTGGGGCAGGTCTAAATTTGCATGCCTAGCTTGCTAGAAATCCATGCGCAAGCGTGACTAGACAACTAAGTTAGATAGAATGAAGTAGGAATGTAGATGTAAAATGCACATGCATGAACAAACCTTTTGAAGTGAGATGTGACACATCCCATAAACAGAGAAAAGCCTAAAACTAGATTGAGCATGTGGTACACTTACAATGTTGACAAGGAAAGCCAAACCTAAAAGTCTAGACTTCACAATAGGCATGTTGAAAATGCCTTCCAACGGTTGAACATTGAAGGCAAAGGAAACTACTCCAGTGGGCCATTCTTTGGAAATCAAAACTATAAATATAAGAATGAGTGGAAATGAAGAAACAAGAAGTGGGATTGTAGACTCAGTGTAGTGCAGAAGTAAATTGTAGGAAATAATGGCAGAGAAACATAAAAAAACTGCCTGTAAAATATGTGACAAATTACATTTTGGAGCTTGCTGGAAGGAAAACCCAAGTGTACAAAGTGTAACAGTTTTGGACATTGGATGAAAGATTGCAATGCCAAAGGTAATCAACAGGTCAACTTTGAAAATCAAGTGGAGGAAGCCAATGTTTCTTTGCTCAGTGTAGAATGGCAACTATAAAGAAGGCTAGTACCATCTGGTACATTAACAGTGGGTTCAATAATGACATTGCTGCACATGAGTCATTACTCATTGACATCGACACATCCTTCAAAGGCAGAGTTAAAATGGGAAATCGAAACTTAATGCAGTTGGTAGAGGCACTTTAGTTATTGAAAGCAGGAAGGGAAAGAGATACATTAGGGAAGTGATGCTTGTACCAGGGCTTGATGAAAATCTTCTTAGTGTTGGGTAGATGATTGAGCATAAGTATTTTCTCTTATTTGGTGACTCTATGGTAGAAATTTATGATGACAGGTCATTGTCAAATCTGGTGGCTAAAGTACTAACGAAGGATAACAGGAGCTTTCCTCTTTTCTTGAAACATATGGATTCAATTGCCATGAGAACAACTGTGCTTGAGAATGCCTGGCTATGGCACAAAAGGCTAGGGCATCTTAACTACCAAAGTCTAAAGAACTTGAAGAATCAGGAGCTAGTGTATGGAATATCTGAGATTGATGAAGTAAAGGAAGTATGTGAAGGCTATGCAATGGGAAAGAAACATAGGGAACGATTCTCTACAATTCAAACCTGGAAAGCAACTAAACCACTAGAGCTTATTCATAGTGATGTATATGGTCTAATGAGAACTGCAACACTTGGAGCTAACAAGTATTTCTTGGCCGCCGTTGATGACAAAAGTAGAATGTGCTGGGTATATTCATACTGATGTTTTTACTGTGTTCAAGATGTTCAAACAAATGGTTGAAAGATAAAGTGGTTGGGAAATCAAAAAAAGCTAAGAAGTGACAGAGGTGGAGAGTACACCTCACTTGAATTTGACAAGTTTTGTGAAGATATAGGCCTTGAAAAGCAACTGAAGGTACCCTATAGCCCTCAACAAAATGAAGTGGTTAAGAGAAAGAACATGACCATAGTTGAGATGGCTAGGCAATGCTACATGAGAAAGGAATGCCCTATCATTTCTGGGGAGAAGCAGTCAACACTGCAGTGTACTTATTAAATAGGTGTCCAACTAAAGCTGTGGAGAAATTGACACCATTGGAAGCCTACAGTGGGAGAAAACCCTCCATGAAACATTTAAAGGTCAGGGCCGGTCCAGAGATTTTTGAGGCTTGGGGCGATACCAAAAAATGTGCCCTAACTTTATATAAGAAAATTATTTCTTTTCTCACGTAAGATATCGATAAAATTATACTTAGAAAAGCAGTTCAAACTCAATAATTTAGAAACACAGAAAGACTAATTTATTTGTATCCAGAGAAGGAAACCAAAAAACTCCGAGCTTCCATGTAGATAGATGATGAGTTTTGTTTTCCATATGAACTTTAAAGTATTTTTGTATAAATCGTGAGGTGTTTTTTCTTATTTACTAACCTTGTCAATATGAGACTCAAAAAATAATGATGTTTGAGTCTTTAATTAATATGTATAAGTAATGAATGGGTACTAAATTAAACATTTTGATGACATGTCATATGATTTGCAAATTTGCTCTAAAAATTTGGTCTACATATTACTCTTTGTAGAAGATTAGACTTGAATTCAAACGAATATTTAAAAATAGCGACCCACATAACTAGTAGCTAGTAACTAAAAATAAATTAACAACCAAATAAATATTCGTAAAAATTGAAAAGAATAAACACGCATATAGCATTTCGAACTTAGGAAATCTTGTTAATTTTAAACAAGAAAAACCATTGCTTCTATTTAAACTTTTTGATCATCTAACCAAATTTTATAAATTTATACTCTTATGAAGAAAAAAAAATTGTAAAAATTAATTTATACTCTTATGAAAAAAATTTGTAAAAATTGGAAAGTAAATAAGCACATGTAGTGTTTTGAACCCAAGACCTCTTCATTATTTTCAAATGAAGAAACCACCACTTCTAGCTCAATTTCTTTGTAATCTAACCAAATTTTATAAATTTATACTCTTATGAAAACATATATAAATATACTATCGTAATAATTTTGGTGCGCCGAATTTTTTTGGGCCCTGGACGATCACCCTGCCAGCACTGGGCTTGGGCCGGGCCTGTTGAAGGTCTTTGGATCAGTGTGCTATGTTCATATTCCTACACAACTCAGACATAAGTTGAAGGAAACAAGCAAGAAGTGTGTGTTTATTGGATATGGAAGTTGTGAGAAGGGATATAGGTTATTTAATGTCAACACTCAAAGAGTCATAATCTCTAGGGATGTTGTATATGATGAAAGAGCTAAATGGAGTTGGGAAAGCAACACTGAAGTACACCTCTCAGTGCCTCTTAATGAAGATCACTCAAATTCAATGAAGTATTAAGATCAGGAAGAACCTGATATGGTCCCTGAAACTCAAACACCAGCTTAATCCCAACTTTCTTCTCTATAATCAACACCTCAAAGTTTGAGTGGAAATTCTCAAATCACTAACTCACTGCAATCTACTCCAAGTTCAACTCCTATAAAACTGAGGAGTTTAAATGAGATATATACCTCCTGCAATTTCAACGTTGTAGAACCAGAAACTTTCGGAGAAGCTAAAGGTGATTTGGCATGGCAGAAAGTAATGGAGGAAGAAATAGCAGTTATTGAAAAAACTCAACTTGGGAGTTGGTTAACAGACCAAGTGACAAACCTGTCATTGGTGTTAAGTGGGTATATAAGACCAAGCTCAACCTAGATGGATTTGTGCAAATGAACAAGGCAAGACTTGTTGCCAAAGGGTACTCACAACAATCTGGAGTCGATTTCAATGAAACCTTTGACCCAATGGCAAATTTGGACACCATTACTACTCTAATAGCTTTGGCAACATAGAAGGATTGGAAATTGTTCCAATTGGATGTAAAATTAGCTTTTCTCAATGGTGTGCTAGAAGAAGAGGTCTATGTTGATTAACTTAAGGGTTTCCAAGTCCAAAATGCAGAAGATAAGGTGTATAGGTCAAAGAAGGCTCTATATGGGCTAAAGCAAGCACCTAGAGCATGGTATGGTGAGATAGTCTCTTACTTCACCAAAAATGGAATCCACAGAAGCTCCAGTGAAGCTACCTTATATACTAAGAAACAAGGAAAGTCTGATATTCTCATTGTATCTGTGTATGTTGATGCTCAACAAGTTCAAGCATGATATGATGAACCATTATGAGATGTCTGATTTAGGGTTACTACATCATTTTCTTGGCATTGGTGTTCTGCAAAATGAGTGGGATTTTCATTCACCAAATGAAGTATGCAAAGACTTTGTTGGAGAAATTTGGCCTAAAGGACTGCAAATCAGTTTGCATACCTTTGGTTGCAAATGCAAAGTTAAGCCGAGATGATGGAGCTGAATTTGTGGATCAAAGTCTATACATAAACATTGTGAGCCGTTTACTTTACTTAACAACAACAAGACCTGACATTATGTATGTTGCAAGTCTTCTCTCTAGGTTCAAGCATTGTCCCACAAAAACACACCTAGGAACTGCAAAAAGGGTTCTGAGATATGTGCAAGGCGCAATTGATTATGGGATCCACTATGAGAAAGGACAATCCTCAATTCTAATTGGTTTCTGTGATAATGATTGGAGAGGCAGTGAAGATGATTCAAAGAGCACCTCAGGGTATTCATTTTCCTTTGGATCTGGTGTTTTCTCATGAGCTTCTGTCAAGCAACAAACTGTTGCATTGTCTACTGCAGAAGCTGAGTATGTAGCTACTGCATAAGCAACCTCTCAAGCCATCTGGCTTAGATTTGTGTTGAAAGATTTTGGTGAGGTTCAATTGGAACCTACTCCACTGATGTGTGATAACACATCACACATCAGCAATTGCAATGACCAAGAATTATGTATTTCATCACAGGACAAGGTACATCAAAAGAAAGTATCATTTCATGAGAGATACTTTACAGCAAAATGTAATCCAGCTGTTATATTGCAAAACTGAAGATCAAATGACTGATATCTTCACCAAACCACTGCCTAAAGAGAGGTTGACATACCTCAGAGGATTGCTAGGAACCAATTCTGGAAATAGCTTAAAGGGGGAGTGTTGAAATGTAAGCTATGTTGCAGACTTGAAGGTTCGAAGGACAGGACCAAATGGACTTAAAGTTGCAACAGCTAGTTTTAGGTTTTAAATGTAACGGCTAGTTTTATGAAGAAATAAAGTATAGGATCCTAGTTTCGAAAGAACAGATGTAGGACTAGGATTAGAACTATTGTAGGGCTGTGATTCATATATTCAGCTGTCCATTTAAAGGACTTGTACTATCTGCAATACCCTGCAGATAAGAATGAAGAATGTTTTGAAAAATGATGATTGAATGAAATCACAGTGCTGCTGCCATGTTTTGCAGACTGTGAAAACTTTGAAATTCCTTTAGTTCTTCCTTAATCTTGCACATAATTATTCCCTAAACATACAAATTCTAACAAGAATTGATTAAGAAACAAATCTAAATTATAAACATGCGTCAGGATAGCAGTTAAAACACTCTAAAATGCTTCCAAACCGAGATAATCATGCAGCCAAAACTTATAATTATATCCACCATCCAGTGACCAACTAGAATAAAATTGCAACGCTAGCAAATCAAGATATGAATCAAGAACCAAAGAAGGAGGTGAAGCTAGAAAGAGAGAGAAATATGTTCTGAAATTAAAACTTCTTTTGTAAGAAGGTTTCAAATGGTTTAGGATCAAGAACTTTGTCAGTAGAACCACTATTAGATCAATCAAGGTGCATATTTTTAAATGGTTCTCAATGACTTTCCTCCTAAACCAATTGTTTTTCTAGTGCTGTTAAATCTGTTCAATTGGCCTTAGATCAAAATATTAGTGCTGTTAATCCTTAACTTAGTGTGGCAAGTTCTGATAACTAGATTAGCTCAGCATGGAACAGAATGGTGTTGATCTTTGTATCCATAAAACATAAGTATCATACGATGATTTGTTCCTTGTACGTAGTTAGATACCAGTACCAC
Organism: Cotoneaster glaucophyllus; assembly: GCA_036320875.1. Taxonomy (NCBI): domain Eukaryota; kingdom Viridiplantae; phylum Streptophyta; class Magnoliopsida; order Rosales; family Rosaceae; genus Cotoneaster; species Cotoneaster glaucophyllus. Next base: position 16,924,758 of record CM070060.1, read on the forward strand.
ACAACTAGAGAATCTCCAAGATGCTTCTTGTCTTCCTTCTAATTTCTCGTGTTGGAAATCAACTTTTAGTGCTTGCATTAATTTGCTTGTTATATGTAAACCTACTTATGAAATGAAATAAAAATCTGCTTTGTGTTTATGCTGGAATATTAAGTCTGAAGTTGAAATCTCAGGTTACAAAATTGTGGTTCTGGCAATGATATTGTGAAGCAAACCTGTTGCCGTGGTTAGGCTACTGCCAGGGTTGAGAGGAAATTCAAAGTGTCAAGGGCCAGATAAGCTTTCCCTGATTGTATAGATGGTTGCTCAGTTAACTTGATGTCTTGGTCCTTCATTATAGGTTTTCCCCTTTAATTAATTTGTGTTGTGATCATAAATTATTATTAAATCTCAAAATTGTCTTGTGCAGGCTAGTCAAGGAGACCTGACCGTGGGGTTGTATGCATGGGGCACGATATTCTGCCATTTTGTGACAAAACGAGTAATCCCGAGTTCTAGAATCTTGTTCTGCAGCTATTGGAGGGCTAGGTAATAAAAATAAAAGTTCCCTAATTTTTCAACAATTGTTTTCCCTTTAGATTCTTTGAACTCTGAAAGCTGCCTGTTTGTTTGCAGATTTTTGTCTACGCCATATGCACAAACCATTTTACTAAATGGTGCTGTGAGGGAGGGAGTGCCTTTGGTGCCAACTTCTTCACTTGAGATACTTGAGTAAAGTAATTCCTGTATATGAGAGGTGTACATTAAAACACGTGTTACTTGGTATTATACTTAACTAGGATGTTTTTGTACAGGCTACTGAAAGGTTTGAGGCTCTCTTTCCAACTCTAAAAGCAGTGTCTCATGCAGGCACTCCTGAAAGAAGAGGATAAGGGAAGTCCTTTTGGCGTGTAGGATAGATAGATGGATGTAAGTATTCGTAGTAGATACCACTTGTTGACTGCACTATTATTGTACTGGAGATTCTGTACGGAGTTTCTTGTATATGCTGCTAACTTGAACTTCTATCTAGGTTCATCGCTCTTCTTTTTCATGTTCTTTTGTTGTTCTTTAAATTCAGCATATAATTCTTATTTCTCATGCATGTGTATAGTAAATAACAATGTGAGAATCTAAATGCACTGCCTGAATCTTGTAAACTTGTTCGTCTAATCCAAATAATTCTTCTTTAACAACGCTGTTCTTGCGAACACAAAGGCCTTTGCTATTACCACAACACAGATTTACAAGTGTTATCTTTGTCAAACCTAAGCAGTCATACGATATTCGGGATTAATATATCATCGCTTGCAATATTACGGCTATTAATCTTTCTTTCTCTCGTAATGCTGCATTTGCACATCTCCCCTCTCATTTTATTTCATTTAAAATTTTGAGTTCATTCTTTTATTTGTTTGTTTGGACAACGTATTTTCAAGTACCAAGAAATTTAGGATAAGTTATCGGGTAAAACACCATTAGATAAAAGTTTGTTATTGAGTTCATTTTTTATGATCATATAAAGATCATCTATCTCGAAAACTTTGTTCACCATTAGCCATTTATATGAATTAAAGGAAAATAACGATTCTAATTATAATGTATGTATGGTGAAATCATTCTCCCCTACCTTTAATATGTCTAAAATTTTAAAGGTTATCCATTCCAATCCAATCCTAGAAATTAACCGATAATTACACTACAACAGAATTGGTCTTTTGCGACACACAAAGGGCGCCGTAAACGGTTATTCACGGTGTGAGCCCCCAAGCAGTAAAAGCCCCTGTCGTGGAAGAAGTTTTGTCAAATACGACGTTCCCTAGTAGCTGTGAATAATTTAGGCAAAACACGTCGTAAATGCTCTTTAAGGCGTGCCTTGCGCGCCTTAATTGGTATTAGATAAGGCGTTAATGGAGTGTCGTAATACTGCAAAAGTTGCCGTAATTTATATTTGATACGGCGTTTATTGAGTGTCGTAATACTGTGAAGGCAATTACGGCATACAGCGTACATCGTAAAAGAAGACTACCATCAACAATTACGACTGATTTTGCATGCTGTAGTTTACATTTATTTTTATTTTTATTTTTAACAATTCATTTTAGATGGACCTCACTTCATAACATCTAAATTAATATTGTAAGGAGTACAATAGAAAGATAACAATAATCATCGTAAACGCATTAAACTCTAAATACTTAGATTAATTAGTAAAAATTGTCAATTACATTACAATTGGAAGTTTACAAAAAACCTGAGTTGTTTTGTTCCTCTTACAACTTATGCACATCCTAACGCTAACAGAGGAAACTAATGATGACCATAAGGCAACATCATACCAAAAAGCAATATCCCAAGCACACCCTCCATCTCCATGTTCATGGAGCAACCAATTTCATCACAAAAGAGCACCATACCAAGAAGGAAGCGTTGAGCTAATTCTCAAATTTGTAGGACCAAAATATAAGGCAACATCATACCAAAAAGTAATATCCCAAGCACACCCTCCATGTTCATGGAGCAACCAATTTCATCACAAAAGAGCACCATGCCAAGAAGAAAGCTTTGAGCTAATTCTCAAATATGTAGGACCAAAATATAAGGCAACATCATACAAAGCAATATCCCAAGCACACTCCATGTTCATGGAGCAACCAATTTCATCACAAAAGAGCACCATACCAAGAAGGAAGCGTTGAGCTAATTCTCAAATATGTAGGACCAAAATATATATAGCTAGTAAGTGAGAAAAAAACCAAGAAATAACTAAAGTAGAAATTGATATAAATTTAGTGAACCATCACAACAAAAATTAGTACCTTTTAATCAAGAGCTAGTCAAAGGAGATAGATTCGATTGGCCATGCAATTGTACTAAGGAGTGCATCGTCGAGAAGAAAAAACTCACGTGTTGGTCGAGGTAAGTTTATCCTAGATACAAGTATCTCAAGGACAACTTTCCAATTATTTGGTCCAAGTGGCTCAAAATGCACCAAATCTTGAGGATTTGTGGATGCAATTTCAGCAAGTGCAACAACTTCTCTAGTCCCTGTCCAATTTAGTAATTTTCACTTAGTCCCTTGAGGTTTGGGAGAATTATGATTTAGATTACCAGAAGAGGCATCAAGGTTGAAGATTTAGCTTGAGGCTTGGAAGAAGTAGCATGATGGTTTGCTAAATTAGCATGGTGATTGGCTGAAACATTTGGTAAGTTTCCAGATCCTTGATGATTTGTGCAAACACAAGGAGATTGCCATTAAAGTAGACCATAATTTATGAGTTTGATGCTAATTTAATATTTAATAATAATAATAAAGTGTACGAAAAATGTACTTACCGAGTTAGCATTTTTCCCCATCCGTCCAACTAGTAGGGAATGGACAATATTTTTCAAATCGTCCAACTCTTTTTCCAGCATAATAACTCTCTCACGATTATATGTTTGAACACTCACTTGTGAAAGTGTTGCACCAAACCCAAGTCCCCTTACTCTACCTCTACGTTCGGGTCCAAGCGCTTTGGCAAGAGCATCATTCTTAACAGAGTTTTTATCAACATCTGTTACATTCTTATTTGCTTCTTGTATTTTTTTCTACGATGAAAAAGCAAAATGTTAACTTACAAAATAAAGACTATAATACTAATACAAATGAGTATAAATTGTTCCATTCATTACCGCTATAGTTGCAACCTCTTTGTTTAAAAATTCACTAGATTTTCTTGTGTGCCCACGAATCCATACATCTCCCCTTGTTATTGCATCAGGTGTTTCACTTTCTCTTATCTGCATCATTAGAAATTAAAAAAAAAAGCACTAAGAGAGAATATTAGATCATAGTCTTCATACAGCAGCACCACTCACAATTATGTTAAAAGTTGTTGTGCTGCTGCATCTACTAATGCTGCATATGGAGTCTACTACCAAGGTGATCCCTAGGGTAAATCTCTAGGGTAAGGCTCATTGTAATCTTTAGGGTAAGGGTATTTAAATCACATTTCCCTTGATTTAAGGGAGGAGACTGATTGGGGTAATGTCTTTGTGTAAGGTTTAGATTAGGTAGGCAACATGCCTTCTTCTTTCTTGTCAGCTGCTTGTTGCAACCATCCTTCCCATCTCTTTTCCCTCTCTCTTCTCATATATACCCGGACTCACTCTTTTACAAACATACATGAAATATACATTGAAACTTTAAACCAGAAAATCTACAAAAGTAAAATATAACTAACAGAAATAAAAATTGTAGTTTACCATCTCATCTTCAAGGCGAGCATAGCCCTTGCGACTCATTGTGTGTAGCATAGTTTGCTTTGCCCTCATTTTCTTGAATCTCTCACTTATCTCCTATATATCCAAAATTTATTCAATATAATTGTTATGGATTTGAAGTACTGAAAATATAATGGATATATTTGAATAAAAGAAAAGAAATATTGTTACCTTATATTTTGAACCTAAGCGTTTCTTAACGAAACTCCGCCATTGTACCAAACTCACATTATCAGGCTTGAGTTTCTTTGTAACACGCTTAAAACCAATTTGCTCTCCTCGTTTCTGCACTTCCTTAAGCATTTTGCATCTATGATCTAGCCAATGCTTTGAAATCTTTTGTAATGAATACTTCTTATGACATTCATCAACAACAAATTTATTCTAAAACATAAAACATTAAATTATTGAAACTGATAGAGAACTAATTTAAACATCGGAATAAAAACATAATAAGGTTTTTATATTACCTGAACATGCTCCCACAGTTGATGCTTAAAGTCATCAACAAATTCTTTCCATGTATCTAAGGTAATGGGAACCAACTCACTTGCCGTGACACCAAGGAGAGAAGCATCTTTGCTGCATTTTCCCCAAATAGTTGGCCTCGATGATTGAAGTCAACTAGGAGCTTTTCCCCTTTGCTAAGATATTGCAATTTAGCCCGACCCCAAGGTTTCCTTTTTCCTTCATTATTCTTAGACTCACCAACCTTGCTTTTGCCTTTGTTTTTTTCCGTGGATGCTTCTTCAATGGAAGGTGAATTATTATCCTTACTTCCTTCATTATCAAGTATAGATGGTATGTCAGGTGGAGGATTAGAATTTCCCTCTTGTATTCTGAAATTACTACTCTGTCTTGCCCGTAAGACAGCAGCAACAATAGTAGCTATCTGTTTCTTTGATCGCTTGGCACCCTGTTTTGACGACTATATAAGAATATAAATGAAGCAACAAAAAATGTGAGAACACTTTATATGATTATTTGAGGTTAAAAAAAAAAGAAGAAAAGAAATTGATAGAGTATGTCAGCTTACTTCACCAGACATATTCACTTGTATGCAGACTTCCAAAAAATATATTTCAACCTGTGAACCACGAACATTAATGTAATCATCATAAGTACCATCTCCTAATTTGTATCCTCAAAATCATGAAAATGATAACTATTGTCACCTAAGTGCATGTCAAGTCTTGTTACATCTAATGGTATGGACAATGTACAATCACTCTCATCAGAATTATCAAAATCATAAAATCCCCTAACTGGTGCATCCAACACAACATACCAATTTGATTCATCGCATACTCTCCAATAAAACACTTTCTTAGCTTGAGAAGCTAATATAAATGGATCATTTTTAAATTGATGTAGGCCTTGATGGAGATTAACCAATGTGAATCCCTCTTCAACCTTGACACCATTGGTTATATTTGCCCAATCGCAATCAAATATAGGCACTTTAAACATGTGCTAGTCAAGCAAGATTATGTCATTTATAACCCCATAATAAGTAACTTTTCCAATGGCTTGAGATGTGTCTTTTGCACTAGATGGACATAGTGTGTCTGCTTCCAAGGATACACCACTATCTTGTGTACTTCTATCAACATCTCTTGTGTGGAAGCGATTTCCATTGATAATATAGCCAAAATATGACATTACATCTCTCGAAGGCCTACATGCAAGCCACTTCACTGTAGTTGACATACCACTAGTATTGCCAAACTTGACTTTTCTTTCTAATCATTCACTAAAAGTCGATATATGTTTTCTTTCTAAAAGACTTTCATTATTCAAAAGGCGTCTATCTGAATGCTTAAGCTCTTCTCGGTACATTCTGGTACAAAAAAAAACAAAAGCATGCAGTTAGATTTGATTAATTTCAAATGCCATAGAAAGTATATGTGGTGTGTGTGTGTGTGTATTACATATATTCTTACGCTATATATGGTTGAACTTCTACTGTATTTAATAATACATAACGATGAGCGATCTCCAACATGTCACAATCCATGGCCTTCAACCTTCCTTCTAAAATGGGTCTTCCGTCAGTTGCTATTCCAAATTTAGATTCCTCATTACGGATTTGTCGATCTCCCACTCCAGCAGCTTTTTTTATGTACCCACTACAATGCTTTGAGTTTTCTTCACTAGCATAACGTTTTGTTATACAGCCTTCGGGTCTTGCACGATTTTTAACAAATCCTTTTAGTATCTTCAAAAACCTAGAACAAGATACAAAACCATACACATTGAAATTTATTTTGTAAAATTTAATTGAAGCCTTATATATGCACGTGTACATAATAATATTTATACAAATGAAGAATACCTTTCAAATGGGTACATCCAACGAAATTGGACTGGCCACCTATTAGAGCTTCTCTACCAAGATGAATTGTCAAGTGCAGCATAATATCAAAGAAGGCAGGTGGAAAATACTTCTCAAATATACACAAGGTCTTTGCAATTTCGGAGTCAAGAGCTTCCAATTTGTTTTTGTCAATGACTTTTTGACACAATTCATTGAAAAATGCACATAGTCGAAAGATTGCAATCCTTGGTCCATTTGACAAAAGGCCTTTTAATGCCACAGGTAACAATTGTTGTAATAGAACATGACAATCATGAGACTTCAAGCCTAAAACCCTACAGTCTTCTAAGGAAACATGATTAGCAATGTTAGAGCTGTAACCATCTGGTAATTTTAAATCTGCCAACGTCTTACAAAAAACCTTTTTCTCTGCTTGTGTAAACATGTGTGGCCCTTGAGGCAAGTGAACATTGACCCCATCCATATGTAAGTCTTTTTTAATTCCCAAGTTTTGCAAATCTTTGCGAGAATTGGCCCCATCTTTGGTTTTTCTCTTCATATTCAAAAGTGTCCCCAAAATGCTCTCACATATATTTTTTCAATGTGCATCGCGTCTAAATTGTGACGCAAAAGTAATATCTGAAATATATACATTTAAAAGAAAATTCTCATAAATCTAAGTAAAACCATGTTAAAAATGAATAGGAAAAGTAAACAAAAAGGGCAAGTAGAAATTCTAACCTCCCAATATGGTAGATCAAAGAAGATGGATTTTTTTTCCAAGGCCAAATAGCATTTGTCTTCTTCTTCTTGCTTCTCTTTCCAAACTTTCTCTTCTTTCCTACTTTTCCTCAGTCATTCTCCCAATCATTGAGTGCATGGGCAATTTCTAAACCATTCAACATTCTAGGCTTAACCCTGTGTTCTTCTTTTCCATCGTAACAATCTTCATTTGTGAGGAATGGTTGATTGTGAGAAAGAAACCATCTATGGCCCATGTATGCAAACTTATGACTAGCGTCAAGCCATAATGAACATGTGCCAACATCATATATTGGACATGCTACTTTACTTTTTACAGGATGCCCAGACAAATTTCCATAGGCTGGAAAATCACTTATTGTCCACATCAGAATAGCCTTCAAATTGAACATGGACTTACCAAAAACATCATACACTTCAATACCATTGTTCCATGGCTTTTTTAAATCATCAATCAGTGGCTCCAAATATACATCTATATCATTTCCTGGCTACTCCTTCCCAGGAATTAATAATGACAATATTACATTATCCTTGGACATGCATTATGATGGAAGAAGATTATACGTAACTAGTACCACTAGCCAAACACTATATCTTGAACTAAGATCAGCAAAGGGATTAAACCCATCAGATGAAAGGGCAAATCTAAGATTTCGTGGATCTGATGCAAAATTAGGATACTTACGATCTATTCTTTCCCATGCCGGTGAATCAACCGGATGTCTCATCTTTCCATCTTTACTTTTATGCTTCGAATGCCATAACAGTTGTTCAGCCTTCTCGGGTGATCTAAATATCCTCCTAAGTAGAGGTATTATAGGAAAATAATGCAAGACTTTAGCAGGTATTCCTTTGTGAATCTTTTTAGTGCGCTCATTAGTTTTCCACCTTGAAGCATCACATGTTGGACAAGTCTCCAAATGCTCTCGGTCCTTCCAAAATAAACAACAGTCATTGATACATGCATCGATCTTTTCATAACCTAGATCAAACGTCTTCAATAATTTTTTTGTCGAATTCAAGGAATCAGGAAGTGTGCTCTCATCTGGCAACATATCGTTCAAAATTTGAAGTAAATCATTGTAGCCACTATCAGTCAACCCATGCATAGCTTTAAACTTGTATAAGACAACAACTGCTCCCATCTCTGTGTACTTAGTACAACCAGGAAATAAAGGAAGCTCGGCATCCTCCAACAAACTTATAAAATTTGGCTCTATTCTTTCATGTTATGGTTCTACAACACCATCATCTTGAAAATATGCATCCCTATACATTCTATAAACATCGGACATTTTATGTTGAAGAGATGCATTCGATTTTTGTCCATGCCATATCCAATTATCGTACGTATGGTCAAATCCGTATTCAATTAAATGATCATACACTACTGTGGAAAGTTAGAAGCGCATGTTAAGACAATCCTTGCAAGGACATATTATTTTTTTGGATTACCGTCCTTAGTCAGAACATTCTTCAAAAAACTACGTACCCCATTTTGATACACTGCTGAATTTCTAGAAGGAAAAAGTACAAATTCAATGTGTGTGGAATATAAATAAGAAATCTTAACATTTACACACAGAGTTCAGAATATAACCTTGGAAAGTATGCCCATTCTTTATCCATTGTACACCAATTAAACTCTACATTCTAGATTGTCGAGTTCTCTAGTTCTAGCAATCAACATAGTAGCTACTAAAATATATACAGAAAACAAAATCAAGTTTAAAAGCACTATAATACAAAAACTTAGCATATTCAAAGGCAAGACACATAAATAAGCCATCAATTACAATAATGAAAATAAATGACTGCTTATTTACATAATTTGTTATACCTGAATTTCTAGGCATGCATTGACAGTTATGAAACCTTGATAAGCCAAATAAGCAACGATGTAGGCATATTATCAAACCTGCAATAGCCAAATAAGCTGTGCTTTAGGAGATTATATACTCTCAGAATAAACCACAACTATTTGTAAAACATATCAAATCTTTCCCAACTTGTCATCCAATATCCAACTTGTATCATCCAGCTATCAAGTCGTACGAAGTGAAGACATGAAAGATGCATAACTTTGTTACATCAACAAATGCATCTAAAATGTACAAGATTTAGACCTAAGTCCTAACTCCTAACCAAATGAATTGTAATCTCTTTTTTCCGCCAAAGGTAATTTGAAGTTGATACATTCAAATTCTTCTTCTTTAGTTTTCCTTGGTTATCACAAATCACAATATCAACATTCAAATGGATTACATAAATAAATCATCAATCATATATGTTGTCAGTCGTTTTATATTTTTTCGGAAACAGACACACTTGTAAATGAACAACCCAACAGTAATCAAATACTTTATAATGATCCCACGTAGAAAACAAGTCTGAAAGCTAACAAAATTCCTAATAATGTTGCATTAAAAATCAAAAAGATTCATAACTTGTAATTGCACGGAATTGTCGTGCCAATAAACTACTTTTCTCTCGGATTCTAATCATCTTTTGGTTGCAACAAAGACAATAAAACAATTTTCTTGCAACAAAGACAGTAAAACAACCAATGAAAAAGTGGTCAAGATGACCACTAAAGGAAAACAAAAATGCATGAGGGAAACAAAACCCTCCTAATAATTTAGTGTAATTTAGTGGTCCTCATGCATGAAAAAGTGATTTACAAACCCTTACCCTAAATATTACAATGAGCCTTACCCTAGAGATTTACCCTGGGGGTCACCTTGGTAGTAGACTCCATATGCAACATCAGTAGATGCAGCATCACTGATGCAACATCAGTCATATGCAACATCACAACACCTTCATTCAAGCCATATTCCTTCAAATACTCACAAATGCATACATAGCACCAGACAAAAGATTGAAATCTACATCCTTTTTCATAACTACAAACTCAACATTTATATCATTGAAAAGGGTAAAACCAAATGGTTAAAAATACAAAAGTTTCAAAAAAAATATTGAAATTGCATTTTCTAAAAAGAATAAACAAGTGAAAAAAGAGAGATGTGTTGGATTAGGAAATCACCATGGCCAGCTGGGGAGCTTGACGAGTCGTAGAAGCTGGGGACTCTGGAGAAAGAAAAGAGAATCAAGCCAAAAAGCCAAAAAGCTCCTTTTTGAGCATTGGGAAATTGAAACAAGTCTAATGGTGCTGGGCACCCCAAAACACATGAATTGGTCTAATAAAAAATAATAAAATGTGGGTTGGGAAAATTTCAGCGGGAACTAAAAAAAAATTTCGGCGCCAAATTGTCTATTGATTGACTAGAAAACTTTGGCTTGTTTATAACATAATAATTTTCCAAAGTTAGATTCATTATTTACGACGTGTCATTCGTGTCATAACAAGTAGGGACTCAAATATATGAAAAATTCACATTATGACATAACGTGAAGCCTTAAAAGAGAAGGAAAGTGTGTCGTATAAATTGTCAAATACGACACACAACGCTTAAGCCGTAAATATTTGTGTTTAACGACTTGCACAAAAGTACTGCCGTGAATGTGAGATTATGCACAAGTATTACGACATGAACTTTATGAATGTCGTGAATGATATTATTTACGACATACCAGTACTGTATGTCGTATTTGCCAAGTCGTAAAAGACCTAAACTGTTGTAGTGTTAATTGAGCTGTCAAATTGCAGTAGGATAAGAGAGCAATTTCTATGACGTGGATACATAGCCATCATGCCATCCCGTGCGAATTATATAATGCATGTGGAGGAAAAGAAAACAATCGAAAAGATAATTGCTAGAAGTCTTTCGTTTATGACAGGCAATGAGTGGAATTATCACAACTAGCATCTACTCTGGGAATAGAGGATTCTCACAAGCTGCCGGTGGCTAGTTATAAAGTCTCAGAATCTATTGGGCCTTTTTTTGTTTCTGGGTAATAGATTTAAACTCATCCCAACAAAAAGTTGGCGATATAAGCAATTTTATCTTATAACGATGAGTGAAAGTAACAATAGGAAAAGAAAACAGCTTGTAAACACTAAACAGGTTTTGAAAGAAAAAAAATTCAGTAACATAGAAGAACTCAAACGTCCCGCGCAGAAAGGGAGGGAACTCAATCTAGGGTTAGCGTTTGGAGGGAGCGGGAGGTATCGCTCGAGAGCGAAAAGCTTTGGGGAGGGAGAGAGAGAGAGAGAGAGGCCCCAGATCTAAATCTGTTTAAGCGTAGAGAGAGTTCTAAATCTATTCACTGAGATGACTACATAGGGCATCAGTGGTTAGCCTCACTGACTAGTGTGCATGGTACATGAAAGTATCTCAAGGTTTCTAAATCCGATTTCTCAATTAGTCATATCGTAAGTACTTTAAATTTTGACAAATTTGGAAATTCGAAGGGAGCTAAACGATTAATGGGTGTGAAATAGGTTAAGAAAAACACTAGCAAACTTATTGTACTTAGTATTAATCATAATTTAGAGCAAACGTAATAACAAGAATCCATGGTTCATCAAAGAAAGAAGAGAAAAAGTAGTTACTTTTGAAAATTTCCACTTTGAAGAACTTATGGGTACTTTTGATAACCATTATGTATTTGCAAGTGGCTTCTAGCTTAGTTGGTTAAGAGGTTTGCTCGTGCACCTGTGGTCCTGTGTTCAAATCCTCATTCCCGTAGTTTAGATGAATTTCGTATAGATTATCATATCGTTTGTGAACAACAAATAACCATTCTGTATAATTTACAAGGAAATGAAAACTAAAACCAAAAACTATTTCAAGATTTTATTTTCATTCGTTCTTGTTTATTTCTTCCTCTCTCTTGCTCGCCCCCAGTGAAAGAGTCTCCCACTGAGAGAAACTCTCTCGCAACTAGTATATTGTCTCAGTTGAACCACTGACGACATAAATGATTGTCATGTATTCAAATAGTACACACTCATCACCCTTAATCATTCCTCATTTTCCTCTCATACTTTTCTTAGACCTCAAGCATAAAAGATGAAAACTAAAAATAAAACAAATATAAATGATTATCAGACGGAACTTATAATGTTGAGCAAATACACAATAACTTCAAATTTCCCATCTAATAATTTGGTTCGTTCAAAAGGCAAATACACTAGTGATATCTTTTGTGAGTAAGCAGCGGGCACTCACAAAACTAAAAAGGTGTTGTGAGTACCTAAAATGTTTGACCATTTCCTATAAAACAACTTTTCTTTTATAAGCACTTTTGTTAGATATGTTCTTATTGGCAGGAATGCTTAACTTTTTAGGACCGAGGAGGGATTCTTCGTCAAGATATTTTATGACCGTTTCATAAAATGTCACTTATGATATGAACTATTCATATCATAAAGGAAAATTTAATTTGAACCCTATGATGTATCTCTACACCCAAGTAATAAAATTTGTTTGCCAAACTTTCAAAATTACCCTTGAATCTCTAATCTCTAATCTCTAATATTAGAAAGCCAGAAGTTAAGTTTGGTGTCTCAAGACTTCACCAAAAAAATTTGGACTAAAAAGCCCCCCAAACAAAAACAAATTACAACTACCAACATCCAAAGGGTTATAATCGGCAAGGGCATTTTGGTACAAAAATGTATCAGATAATCAAAGGAAAGAAGATAAAATAAATAAATAAAAGATAAAAACCTGCGATTTCACAGGAGCAGGGCCGGTCCAGAGATTTTTGAGGCCCGGGGCGATACCAAAAAATGTGCCCTAACTTTATATAAGAAAATTATTTATTTTCTCACGTAAGATATCGATAAAATTATACTTAGAAAAGCAGTTCAAACTCAATAATTTAGAAACACAAAAAGACTAATTTATTTGCATCCAGAGAAGGAAACCAAAAAACTCCGAGCTTCCATGTAGATAGATGATGAGTTTTGTTTTCCATATGAACTTTTAAAGTGTTTTTGTATAAATCGTGAGGTGTTTTTTCTTATTTACTAACCTTGTCAATATGAGACTCAAAAAATAATGATGTTTGAGTCTTTAATTAATATGTATAAGTAATGAATGGGCACTAAATTAAACATTTTGATGACACGTCATATGATTTGCAAATTTGCTCTAAAAATTTGGTCTACATATTACTCTTTGTAGAAGTTTAGACTTGAATTCAAACGAATATTTAAAAATAGCGACCCACATAACTACTAGCTAGTAACTAAAAATAAATTAACAACCAAACAAATATTCGTAAAAATTGAAAAGAATAAACACGCATATAGCATTTCGAACTTAGGAAATCTTGTTAATTTTAAACAAGAAAAACCATTGCTTCTATTTAAACCTTTTGATCATTTAACCAAATTTTATAAATTTATACTCTTATGAAAAAAAAAAAATTGTAAAAATTAATTTATACTCTTATGAAAAAAAATTGTAAAAATAGGAAAGTAAATAAGCACATGTAGTGTTTTGAACCCAAGACCTCTTCATTATTTTCAAATGAAGAAACCACCACTTCTAGCTCAATTTCTTTGTAATCTAACCAAATTTTATAAATTTATACTCTTATGAAAACATATATAAATATACTACCGTAATAATTTTGGTGCCCCGAATTTTTTTGGGCCCTGGACGATCGCCCTGCCAGCATTGGGCTTGGGCCGGGCCTGCACAGGAGAGAAGAAGAACGTGGTGTTCTTTGAAACTGCTCTGAGCAGTTGCGTTTGGTTTATCTCTTTCTTCTGTCACGCAAAAACTGATTCGTTGGTTTCTCAGGTATTTTTCTTCACTTTTTTCTCTCCTCTTTGGTATTTTTGGTATTTTTTTAGCTTCCAAGGAACTATTGGTTATGTTAATCCAATTTTTCCATTGTTTTCTTTTCATAAACTCGATGGCCGAGAAAGCCAATGGGGTGGTGGGGCAAAAGCCGAGCAGAAACCGGTGGTGAGGCCCTATCCTTTCCACGAAATCGAGATCAAACGACAGCGTCATTGGGAGGAAACCCCTGCTGAAATTGATATCTCGAAGCCCAAATACTATCTTCTTGATATGTTCCCTTATCCCAGGTAAACTCTATCCCTTTTTTATTTATTTATTTTAAATTGCAAATGCAAGTAATTGTTTATGAAGAAAATATGAAGACCCAGTTTTATTAATAAAGTGATTGTCTGAGCAATTGGTTTAACTGAGAGACTTAAACTTTATTAATTCGGATGCCTTAAGGAAATTCCAGGGCGAAGGTTCTATGTGTTGTTCCAGTGGATGAGGATGCATTCTGAAAATTTCAGTGCGAGGTTTCTATGTGATGTTCCCGTGGATGAATAGGCGATGCAAATGTACGATTTAATTTTGAAGATGAAGTTCGTTTCTTTTTTTCTGGAGTTTGTTTCATGTTTATGAGTGTTAAACGAAAAGGTTTTTGCAGCCATGATGATGGCATATGACGTGTAAAGTACCTTGTTGGTCAGATGAGAAAGGTTTCATTTGATGCCACTTTTAATTACATCACCTTAACCATTGTTCGCTTTCTTTGTTTGATGATTTTTTTTTTTTTTTTGGTCCTGATATCCATTAACTACCTCATGTAAAGGAGAAATTTTTAGTTGTGACGGGAACACGAGTGGTACAACACGTGTTTTTATGTGAGTGGTAAAAAAATTTATTTTTTATGTTATTAACTTTTTAACGCACATATCTCACAATTTATATAGCAACGCGTGATGTACCATCCTGTGTGACGGTCATATTGAAAAATCTTTCCATGTAAAGGGAGCCATGGAAGGAAAGTTCACGTCAACTGCGGGATTGGCTGGCTCCCGATGATAACAGGCTGGCACTTGGCATGTCTACGGAAATGGAGCACAAGCGAGCATGTGATGGTAGCAAGGTATTAAATATCGGTAATATCGGAAATATCGGTAGTCCGAAAACACGAAAATATCGATGGAAATATCGGGATAATATCGATATCGATAAAAATTATATGGAAACCACGGAAATTGTAAGAAAAACTTGGAAATTTTTATTGAAATTTTGCAGGATGTTTATTTAGTCAATTATCTATTAGTTTATCACAAAAAATTGGAAGGAAATGCATTGCATGATGGATTTAACTGATTTAAGTTGATTATATAGCGAGCTGACAAACATTGTGAGTGTAGAAAATATGTAGTAATTAATGAAAGAAGTTTAAACACACCATAATCATTTATATAAAATGAATTAGTACAATATTTTACACTTTATACATTGCATGGTAAGATACATGAGTGACTTAGTACCACATAGAGTTCCTACGAGGTTCAAATTTTTCACTATCTTCATCATCTCTATGTGTAGAGTAAGTGTATTGTGAAGGTGTTGAAGGTGTTGAAGGAGTAAAATGGGAGGGGTTCAAATCCCCTTGGTGTTTTTTTAAATATAGAAATTTATCCTAGATAATAAATATTAGCTTGCAAGCCTTGCAGACATCTTAACGACCATATAAATATTACAGGCTGAATATGTAATCACAAACACATCTGTAGCGATTTTATATATTAAAAAATAAAAAAATTAAGAAAAATTAATTATTCTTTGTTTCACTTTAATTTGTTTAAGCAAAAAAGGTAATAATCAAAGAAAAGCACGAAGGGCATTTCGGTAAAACTGAATGGAAAAATTCCTTTCCGTCCTTCATAATATCCCCCTCCCCATTTCTCTTTCCCCATTGCCCGTCCAAGCCTCTCCTCTCCGCTCTCTCTCTCTAAAAACCACAACTTTTTATTCCTTTCTCTCTCTAGAAAAACCACACCCTCCATTTTTCTTTCTTTCCATCTATCTATATCTCTGAAAAAAACAGAAGAAAAAAAAAGGGAGGAAGAGATCGATCGATCGATCGATCAGGGTTTAGGGCCGAGAAGGAAGAGACGGAGAAGGAAGAGCCGAGAAGGAAGAGACGGAGTTCAAGGTCCCCGAAACTCTAACGCACTGCGTCAACAACTGCGGCGTCATCGGTAATCCCTCCACCAACAACATGTGCCAGAAGTGCTTCAACGCCGCCACGGCCGCCGCCACCACCTCATCGTCGTCTTCGTCCGCGGCGATTTTGAAGTTTTCTGAGGAGAAAAGTCCGAGATCTACCTCATCCTTCAGCTTCGAGGCCCCGGGCGAGACCTTCCGGAAGACGATGGCGTTGGAGATCGCGAGATCGGCCGGAGCTGTAGAAGCTCCGGCGTTCTTCTCTGATTCGCGATCCAAAATATCGATATTTCCAAAATATCGCAATAATTTCGTAAATATCGCGATATTTGGACGAAAACCATTTGGATACCTATTAAAATATCGGTTCCCTTAAAAACCGATAATATCGGCGATATATCGCCGATATTATCGGCATTTTCTTCCTTGGATGGTAGTGATGAGGACCCCGACGTTCCTCCTGGTTTTGGTTGATGAGTTTCCATGCATTTCAGTTTTCACGGTTATTATTTAACCGTCAAATTTCAGAGACAATGCAGTCCAGGATCAATCTGTGGTAACCGCTTAATGAATTTTATATTGAGTTGTTACAATGGGAAAATTCTCTATAATTCCTTGATAGAATGCTCTATGTTAACATATGTTGCGTGTGGGAATCTGGCCTTGGGTATTTAGTGTATTCAAAATTATTAGCTTCCTTAAAACTTTGGATGCCGCGCGTAGAGCGCTGTAATGTAAAAAAAGTCTTTCGCACATGCAAAGTGCATGCAGAAAGGCTAGTAAATAAGAAAAGGAAAACAAAAATTTGTCTTTACCATCTATACTTCCACCCAGACATTAATGGTCCCAATACCCAAAGTTCCCCGATGAAAAACAGTCACACACCCATTATTTTCGGTCAAACCTAAAGCCCAAAAACATCATGTGCTTCCTTCTTGGACGTGGCCAAATCGTCCGATGATCCTTCGTTGTCGAATTTTAGAATTAGTCTGGATTTGGAGAGGAAGGGTCAGTTGATAAACCAATGATTCATTAAGGAATCTTCTTGAGCCGTGTGGTTCATGTTGTAAATGGATTAGTCATATTCATTCTCATTGAGTTGTGTTCATAAATTCATCACTCTCTTATTCAAAATTTCTTATAATGTAGCGGGGACTCCCACTTTTTGTTATGCTTGTACTTGCGAGCGAAATCTTCATGGATTTTGATTTCTGAAAGATCATTGTTTATGAAATCAATGCTGCTGTCTAATATTTTGATCTCCCATCGTTTCTGCCAATTTTAAGGTTTGAATTTGAAATGCATCTTCTTCCTCCTTACTCGACCAGTTTGTGCATAGGGAGTTGCCTATGTTTCATTTACCGGCAATAATGGAGCTATTGGTTTTGGGTTGTTGGTGTCAACATAGCTAGAAATAACGAAGCTTTGCTATGGAAGTAGAGAGAGAAACTATCGAAGAAATTGATAGTGAGAGAGAGGGAAAATTGTAACTGAACTTTTCTATTTCTGTAAATTAATCAATACAAGATACTCCTACTATTTATACTAATACAATCTCATAACACCCTTAAGGCAAAGTTCAACAGCCACTAATATCTAGACAAGTGGCACACTCTCTATAACTCAACTGATAAACTACAAATATCCTTATATTTTATCATTCCCCCTCAAGCTTATGTTGGGAAGCCCCAAGCATAAGGTTAGAACAATGATGATTAAAGGAAGGAGAACACAGACCCTTGGTAAGGATATCTGCATATTGATCAGTAGAAGATACAAACTGAAGAGAAATAATGCCTTGATGAACGCGTTCTCTAACAAAGTGGCAATCCACTTCAATATGTTTAGCTTTGGAGTGAAGAACTGGATTAATTGCCAACGCCATAGCTGAGATATTATCGCAATGTAACAAAGGAGGAACATAACTCAAGATAGACAGGTCCTTGAGTAGCTATTGGATCCAGACAATCTCAGCAGTGGTAGTGGCCATAGCACGATATTCAGCTTCAGTAGAAGAGCGGCTGACTGTGTGTTGTTTCTTAGAGCTCCAAGAAATGGGATTGGAACCAAGAAACACAACAAAACCAGTGGTAGAACGTCTATCATTGGGATCACCTGCCCAATCCGCATCTGTGTAAGCTCGAATATCTAAATCTCCAGGTCGAAAACAGAGTCCCCAATCCATAGTGCCTCTGAGATATCGCAAGATCCGTTTGACCGCAACAAAATGGGATTCTAATGGTGTGTGCATAAATTGGCAAACCTGATTAACTGAGTAGGCAATGTCAGGTCTAGTGAATATTAGGTATTGAAGAGCCCCAACAATGCTTCTATAATGTGTTGGATCAAAATATAGAGAACTGCCATGATTCAGTAATTTGTGATTGGGGTGACAGGGAGTAATGCAAGGCTTGCACCGAACCATATCTGTCTTCTGCAGCAAGTCTTGTATATATTTAGACTGATGAACAAACAACCCCTGTGGACAATACTCAATCTCCAGACCTAGAAAATAATGAAGCAGGCCTAAGTCTTTCATATCAAATTCCTTCGTCAAGTGTTGAATCACATATTGGACACTATCATCATGATCACCAGTAAGTATAATATCATCCACGTATAACAATAACACAACCATATGAAGACCATCATGCTTGACAAAGAGAGAAAGATCTGCATAGGAAGCTTGAAATCCTAGAGAAACTATAAATGAAGTAAACCGGTCATTCGTATTAAGGGTACAAATGTAATACAGTACAATTAGTAAGGTTGTTAGTATTTGGTTAAAGTAGTTAGAAGGATTTCTTTTATAAAAACAGAATGTGTAATATTCATTTTAGTTAGTTAATGCAAATCCTATTTCTCTCTCTAAACTCTCTCTCTATAATCTCTTTTGTTGCAGCTCTTGCTAATGGCAATGATGCTCAGTGAGTTGTACTAAATGTCTTCTGCTTAGTGCATGAAACAGGAAGCAATGCACGATTCTTTGGCTCCATAAATCTCTTGGGAGTGGCAGAAGCTTTTGCTGGAGTAACTCGGCTGTTGACGATATTTGAAGTTTTGGAAGGAATTGGCAGCGTATGGCTGCTTTTCTATAGGTGCCAATGCCACCAACCGAATGCCCTCCAGATATACTAGGATTTAAAGTCCTATCATTGCTAAATGTATGCCGCATCTCCTGGTAATGGGGAGTGGAGAAAGGAACGTCTTCTGGCTCTGAAAATCTTGTTTTCTTCAAGTAACAGATGTGCTAGTTGACCGCTAAAGTTCCATGTCTGGGGTTATTGAGTTTGAGATGAACCTTGTGAACATGAGGTTGAAGGAATGGGTGAGCAAGCAGCTCGGCAGCACTCGGCCTGAGTTCTGGGTTTTTCCGAAGCATGCTTTTAATAAGTGTTCAGAATGCACTAGTGTACTTTGTGGGAAGAAGAACAGAAGAAGTTGCATTAGCACTGGTTGCAATTGGCATTTAAAGATATCCCGGCAGCTTATGCAAACTGGATTGAAATGCTTTTACAGAGACGGTAAATGACAAACTCTTTGGAGAAGGACATGAGGAGCAAAAGCAAGCTCAATTGCTGCAATCTGCAGTGCGTCCATTTGTCCATATTTCAGTGTTTGCTATTTGAGAACTTTGCTGCAATCTCAAACTGGGAAATCCCAGTTGAGATTGAGGGGGAGTATTAAGGGTACAAATGTAATACAGTACAATTAGTAAGGTTGTTAGTATTTGGTTAAAGTAGTTAGGAGGATTTCTTTTATAAAAACAGAATGTGTAATATTCATTTTAGTTAGTTAATGCAAATCCTATTTCTCTCTCTATAATCTCTTTTGTTTCTCTATCATCTTCCTCTTCCTCTGTACCAATTCTTCATCTTTGCAATGTAGTTAACAATTCCAAGCTCGGGGAGCTTGTTTTAGCCCATAGAGAGACCTTTGCAACTTTCACACATACTCAGGATGATCTTTATCAACAAACCCCTGAGGTTGAGACATATACACTTCCTCCTCAAGAAAGCCATGTAAAAAGGCATTTTTTACATCGAGTTGCTTCAACTTCCAACCTTTAGTAGCTGCCAAGGATAACATTAATCGCATTATGGTTGGTTTAACCACAGGGCTGAAGGTCTCATAATAGTTAAGGCCAGCTTCTTGAGAAAAGCCCTTAGCCACTAACCGAGCCTTATGTCGAGCAATAGAGCCATTTGGATGCCTCTTGATCTTGTAGATCCATTTGCAGCCTACTAGGTTTTTATGTGAAGGTAGAGGAACAAAGGACCAAGTCTTTTGTTGAAGTAAAGTATCCATTTCCTCTTTCATAGCTTGTTTCCACTCAACAGATTTAGATGCTGCAGTAAACGAGGTTGGTTCTGTACCAATGGAGGACTGAACTGTAACACTGAATACTTGTTTCTTCTTAAAAATACCAGACTTGGACCTAGTTTGCATAGAATGACAATTTTGAGGAGCAATGACCACAGGCTGTAGATCTGGAACCTGAGATGTAGTGATGTCGGGATGTAACTCTGATATGTGAGAAGCCTCTGAATTCTCATGTCTTGCTGATGTAGTAGAAGAGGAGACAAGATCACCATGTGAGGGAGAACTAGACTGAGTAACTTGAAGTGATGCAGAAGGTTGTTGAAAAACTTGTGGTAGGGGTATAGGGATAACAGGATACTGATTAAATGTATTTGAATGAGCAACCCGTAGTGGTGAGGTAGAATGTGGAAGGCAAGAAGATCCCTTATCAAATGTAGAAGACAAATGAGGATAGTGTGTTTCATCGAACAACACATGTCTGGAAACTATCAACTTGTATTTAGAAACATCAAAACAAATATAACCTTTGTATTGTGCAGCATACCCTAAGAAAATACATTGTGTTGTCTTAGAATCAAGCTTAGTGGTTCTATAAGGTTTCAGAGACGGAATAACAGGCACAGCCAAAAATCCTTAAGTGATCTAATCTCGGTGGAGAGTGAAAGAACACTTCAAATGGTGATTGCATGCTAAGAATAGGTGTAGGCATCCTATTAATAAGATAGGTGGCAGTAGCACATGCATGATACCAAAACAAATTTGATAGGGAAGCTTGCTGAAGAAGAGTAATAGCTGTTTCAACTGTATTTCTATTCTTTCTTTTAGCTAAGCCATTTTGCTCAGGTGTGTATGGGCATGAAATCTGACGAACAATGCCTTTGGACTTTAGGAAAGACTGGAATTGTGAACTAATATATTCTCCACCACCATCACTCTGAAGAATTTTAATAGACTGAGCAAAAGAAGTAACAACATAGGCGTGAAACTGAACAAATAACCCAAACACAGCAGCTTTATTTATAACAGGAAAAATTCATGTATACCTAGTACATTCATCAATGAATGATACATAGTACTTGCAGCCTTC
Organism: Cotoneaster glaucophyllus; assembly: GCA_036320875.1. Taxonomy (NCBI): domain Eukaryota; kingdom Viridiplantae; phylum Streptophyta; class Magnoliopsida; order Rosales; family Rosaceae; genus Cotoneaster; species Cotoneaster glaucophyllus. The sequence goes on from CM070060.1 coordinate 16,946,401, forward strand.
TAGAAAAATTTGAGGAGCAGGGCCCCTACACATCAGTGTGTATCACTTCAAAGGGAATGGTAGATTTAGAAGCATGAACAGGAAATGGCAATTTGGTGAATTTGCCTTTTAAGCAAGAAATACAAGACTGAGACTCAATGGTACTAGGGATTGGAATTAATGACTTACTAAGAGCGGTTTTTACAATAGAATTGGTAGGGTGTCCCAATCTACAATGCCATAGTGTAGAACTAACTTTTTGTCCAAGAAAGGTTGTTGGATGACCAGTTGACGGTTTGAACACTGGAATGGGGTATACTGCATTGTTACTCAGTCCGTGGAACAACGTTCTCTTGGTGACCTTGTCCTGTACACAGACAGAAAATTCATCAACAATGCATCTGCAGTTGTTATCTTTACACAATTGATGCATAGACAACAAGTGTTGAGATAACTGAGGAACATGCAGAACAGAATTCAATTTAAACATATGAGATTTTGTGGAAAGTTTAGAACTGCCATAATTAGCAATTTTTCAACCTTCACCATTTGCACCAGTAACACTGTCATTAGCAGGATAGGGAGCAGCCATATGGAGATTTGATAGATCACTGGTCATATGATTGGTCGCCCCGGAGTCAAGAAGCCAATACTCCTGTTGTGGTGCAGAAGGTGATGCTGGAGCCCGAGCATTCATAGCAACATGAGAGTTGTGTCGTGAACCTCTAGGATGCTGAAAAAACTGAGAATTCATTCCAGTATGTGGAGCTGGAGACTGCATTGAAGATTGATATTGTAGTGGATACTGTTGTGGATAAGCAGGAAATGACTGTGATGAATTGAATGGTTGATTTGCAGCTTGGTTTCTGTCAAAACATGTAGCTGTAGTGTGTCCAACACGATGACAAATTTGACACCCATGCTGGAAACAAGTAAGGGCTGAATGTCCTTTTCGATCACATATTTGACATACTTGTTGAAGATTCTGAGAAACTGGAGATCCGAATGACTGAAATGAAGGCTGGGAAAAGGCATTTACACTGTAAGAAGGTTGCTGATTGTATTGTGACTGATTTCCAGAAAAAAAATTCTTGCCTTTGCCTTTGGATTTGAAATTATTCCCTCTGAAATTATTGTAAGTCCCTGAGCCATGTTGAGACACAAAAGCTTGAGATCCAGATAATGGAATTTGAGTAAATTGAGGCATGAATGGCAGGTGTGCAATTGGTTGGGAAAATGAAGCAGTAGGAGAGGACAAATTGTTGTGGCCTGAGAAATGACCACTGTGAGATCCAGAAGTATATGGCTTTGTACCCGAAGAGCCACCAACATCAAAAGTAGGAGCAGTAGTTTGAGCATGCATGGCTGACAATAGAGGAATATGTCTAGTGGTCTCATCTAGAGTAGATTCTTCAGCCCTCAGTTGTGATCGAAGCTCCTTAAGAGACACCAGAGTCTCACGACCACGAATCACTGCTTTAATGGTGTTATACTCAGGGGGTAGACCTCGCAATGCTACAATAACAATGTCTTCATCAGATATGAAGACTCCTACGGCAGCCAATTGATCCCTAGCATCCTTGATTCGTTGCAAATAAGCATCAACATTCTCAGAACCCTTCTTAATATTTTGAAGATCAATCTTCATTTGCACAATGCTAGTCCTAGTCATACTAGCAAACCTTTCATGAAGACAATTCCACATCTCTCTTGAGCTTTGACAACCAATGACACAAGACAAGGCAGCCTGTAAACAGGGTAGCAGTGATAAGTGCCATTAAAGCCTTATCATGATTCTTCCAAATTGTAAATGTATCAGTCACATTCTGTTCATTTTCCACTGTAACATTATCAGAATCAAAATCATCAAGTCGTGCAGGGCAAGGAATTGATCCATCTAGAAATCCTCGAATTCCATTGCCATCCAACAACAGTTCTAATTGGAACTTCCAAGTCACATAATTGGAATCATCCAGCTTTACCGTAACAATGTTGCTCACACTTGGAATCAATGAAGAAATTGGGGATTGTGAAAGAGCCAATTGGGCAGTGGTAACCATGTTTGTATAGTTAATAATCCTCAAATCGTAAATCGCAAGAAGTTCACCAGAGACAGAGATAGTACACAAGAAATGTAGCAAGATCACATTATACAGGTCACAAACAGGTTCAAGAATCCACAACAATAATCCCTAAATATTAGGGTTTTTCGAGAAAAATCAGAAATTTCGACAATTAACAGCAACACAACCGTTATGCAAAAGAAATATCACCTCTGCAACCAACGACGATGAATAACTGCTCTCGATGACGAAGAATTCCCAAAACAATGAATTCTAGGGTTTTGCAGAGCACCGACTTCGAACAACAGCGACGGAAGCAACAACCAGAGAGGAGGACAACAATCCATGAATCACAACAACAAATAGAGAAAGCGGAAGCAAGAAGGATCGGCAACCAATGGCGTTAACCATACCAGCGAAGATACCATGTCAACAGAGCTAGAAATAACGAAGCTTTGCTATGGAGGTAGAGAGAGAAACTATCGAAGAAATTGATAGTGAGAGAGAGGGAAAATTGTAACTGAACTTTTCTATTTCTGTAAATTAATCAATACAAGATACTCCTACTATTTATACTAATACAATCTCATAACACCCTTAAGGCAAAGTTCAACAACCACTAATATCTAGACAAGTGGCACACTCTTTATAACTCAACTGATAAACTACAAATATCCTTATATTCTATCAGTTCGGAGTAAAGATAAAAACTACTGCTTTCTGTTGGGTTGTAAAAGAAAATTTTCGTTTTCTTTTTCTATTAAAGGGCAATGTTGAAAGTTTGATCGACAAATTTTTTTAGTGGGGTAAAGAGATACGTCATATTGGTTTAAATAAAATTTCTTATTTAATATACACAATATTCCTGTAACCAGACATCCTTAACCACCTAACTAAACATCTAACTCCCATTTCTCTCCTCTTCCATGATCTTGGAACCTGTCGAAGAGAACAATTCAGGTGGCGTCGCCGCAGAAGAGTGAGTTTGAAGTTAGAGTAGTTAGAGAAGAAAGGGAGTGAGGATTGGGCTGGTTGGTGAAGAGAGTGATTTTCGGTGGACTCACTAGAGAAGAGAGGGATTGAAGGTTGAGCTCGTCGGAGAAAACAAAGATTTGGCGTGAGGACAACGAACATGCATGACAATGGTTGAAGAGGAAGCAAGGGAGGCAAGAGCTGTTGTATATTTATGCCACTAACTTTGTTTAAGCTACTTAAATCACAACCAAGGAAGAACCAAAACTCAAACTGATAAAAACCTTTTGTTGCATACTGACCTGAAGTACCTGTACTTGATGAAGCCATGAACGCAGAAAATTGACAACAACGAACTGTGATTCTTCTCCTCTCTGTTAGATTGCAATTTGCTCAAAACTAAGAATAGGGCTTAGTTATGATGTGAGCGATAATCTGTGAGAGCAGAGATACTAACTCCTTAATTAACAAGGAATAGCTCACTAACTCTTATAAGGTTTTCCTTATACCAATTGGACTCCAATACCAACGTCAAAACATCCTGCCTCATGTTCACATTCTTACATTCTCCCACTTGAACATGAGACCTATGTCAGACATGATATCACCAATCTCAAGAAGTGATCACATGACCTTAATCAAGAATTAATCATCATGACCAATGTTCCTTTGCATTTCAAAATACTGAAACCAAGAATTATAAACCACACAACAAATTTGCAGTATTGATTCAAAGTCCACATGTACCTAATCTGCAAATACATCTCATGATCAAACACTAAATTGCTCCCACTTTGCAAAAGATTCATATATCACAAAAGAGAGCAAATCAATACTAATTAAAAGAAGAATTCATAATGATCTTTAAACAGACAAACTGTTTATAAAGCAACAGAAGAATCCAATCTTAAAATTCTAACTATCTTGCAAAACTGCAAAACTTCATAATTGAAGTATCAAGCTCCAACACATGGACATTTATTGAAACACAAAATAGACTACCAAGGCTTGCTAAAAACAAAAAATAATTTAACCTCAATGCATCCGAATTGCATCAGCCGTTTCAGAACTTTTAATCCTTGCAGTAGCAATTCTCAGCTCTTGATAAAATAATGACTACTCCTACTGATCAAAGCTTTCTAGCACCCCCATACGGACAACATGTAACTTAAACTCTCTAATAGGCAAAGCTTTATTTAAAGGATCAGCCAGCATCTGAGTTGTACTAATATGTTGTACCTCAATCCACCCCTTCTTAACCTGTTCTCGGACTTTGAGAAATTTTACATCCATGAGCCTGGAAGCTAAAGTTCTTCTATTATTCTTAGCAAAGAATAAAGCTGAGTTATTATCACAATACATTCTCACAGGTCTCTGTACTGAATTTATGATCTTTAAGTCTGACATAAAATTTCTCAACCAAGCAGCTTGCTTCATTCCTTCAAAACAAGCCACAAAATCAGCCTCCATGATCGAAGTAGCAATAACAGTTTGTTTTGCACTCTTCCAAGAAACTGCACCTCCATTTAGCATGAAGATATAACCACCTGTGAACTTCCTATCATCCACATCACCAGCCAAATCTGAATCTGTATACCCTTCAAGTTCTAAAGAATCACATTTGCCATAAACTAACATGAAATTTTTAGTCCTTTGCAAATATCTCAGAACTTTCTTTGCAGCTTTCCAATGTGCATCTCCTGGATTTGCTTGAAACCTTCCCAACATGCCTGCAATATAAGCAATATCTGGTCGTGTACAAATTGTTGCATACATGAGGCTTTCCACCAAAGAAGCATAAGGTTTAGATTTCATTTTCTCAGTCTCCAAATCAGTCTTCGGACATTGACTCCTTGAAAACTTATCTCCCTTGTTGACTGGAACCTGACCACAGTTACAACTTTCCATATTAAATTGAAACAACACTCTTTCAATGTAACCCTTTTGGGATAAACCAAGCAATCTCCTCTGTCTATCACGAATGATTTCAATTCCTAACACATAGTTTGCCTCTCCTAGAAGAATATCATCAACTGAGCATCCTTTTAGTACTTTGTAACAACTGAGGACAAGAACTTGCTAGAAGGATATCATCAACACAAAGCACCTAAAGAATAAACTTCGTACCAGAAAACTTAATGTAAATGCAATCGTCCAATTTGTTTTCTTTAAAACCCTAAGAAGAAACAATCTGATCAAATTTCAAATATCATTGTCTAGAAGCTTGCTTCAACCCATATATGGACTTATTGAGCTTGCAAACTATGTTTTCCTTCCCCCTTTCAACAAATCCAATAGGTTGTTTCATGTAAATGCACTCTGCTAGGTCTCCATTAACAGTTTTCACATCCATTTGGTGCAACTCCAAATCAAAATAAGCAACGAAAGACATGACAACTCTCATTGAATCCTTAGAAGACACTGGAGAAAAAGTATCATTATAATTAATACCTTCTCTCTGACTAAAACCCTTTGCAACTAACCGGGCTTTATACCGCTCAATTCGACCATGAACATCCCTTTTGGTTTTATATGCCCACTTGCAACCTATAGGCTTAATTTGAGAACTAGACTCCACAAGTGTCCAAACATTGATTTTGAACATTGAATCTAGCTCATCCTTCATTGCATTCTGCCATAAAGGTCAATTGAGAACTTTCCATGGCTTGAGTATATGAAAGGGGATCATCAATATCACCAATATCAAAATCTGTTTCTTGTAGATAAACATAATCACTGGCAGCTGTTGATTTACGAACCCTGGTTCATTTTCTTGGCTGAAACTGAGGTAATGCTTCATTCAACCTTTGAGTTTCTGTAACATTATCTGAAGGTGTTGCTGATGGATCAATTTCCATCATGTTGCTTGTATCAAGATCCAAATCTGCAACCAAATCATCTGTTTTGGTTGACATAGAGGTAGGAAATAACAAGACTTGATTGAAACTAGTATTTGTAGTGTCTCCAGAAATCTGTTTGATCTCTTCAAAAACGAATTCTCTCTTGAAAGGTCTGATACATCTTGATCTTCCAAGAAGAATGCATTATGTGTTTCTTGAATTCGAGTGTGGCCCTGAGGAATGTAGAATCTATACCCTTTTGATCTGTCAGGATAACCAATGAAATAACAAGATTGTGCTCTCGGATCCAACTTTCTCTCATTTGGATTATAAAATCTTGCTTCAGCTTTGCACCCCCAAACATGAAAATGTCCAAAACTTGGTATTCTTCCATGCCACAATTCAAAAGGAGTTGAAGAAACTGATTTACTTGTTTTGATAAAATATTTGTTTCCACATATTGTTTTGACTGGAAAAAGGACCACAAATGTCCGTATGTATAATTTCAAGTAAACCTTGACTCCTTTTAGCATCCAAGTTCCTAAAATTAGTCATTTTACCCTTTAAACAGTCAACATAGACAGTTGCAGTAGTGAGGTCTAATTTTGGAATCAAATAAGCTTTTGAAAGTTTAAGTATCCTCTCTTTCGAAATGTGTCCTAATCTTTTGTGCTAGAGAATATAAGACGTATCAAGCTCCAGCATTCTTTTAGAACAAATATTTAAAATTGAATGATCTAGCATCTCAACTGTGCATTCTAGACGCCACAAATTATCAGACAAGCAAGCAGTTCCTAAGATAGTGTCAAAACAGTTTTTCTTAAAAAAATTTAAGCAAATATCATCTGCAAGAAAGGACAGACCATCTTTTACAATTTTCGACGCAAAAATAAGGTTTCTTCTCATCTTAGGGACATATAACACATCTTTTAACTCCAAAACAAAACCAGAAGACAATTTCAATTTTACAATCCCAATTGAATCTACTACAACTTTAGTCCCTTCCCCAACAAAAACATTGTATAAAGCATTTCCAATTTCCTTTTGTTTTTTGAAAACCATCCAAAGAGTTAGTTATATGTACTGAGCAGCCAGTATTAAACCACCAAGAATCAATAGGTACTTCACAAAGATTAGATTCAACACAAGCAAGTACCTGTTCTTTTTCTTTGCTCTTTAAGTAATCTTTAAAAATCTCACAATTGACTTTTAGATGCCCCTTAGTTTTACACCAAAAACACTTAAGTTTAGACACATCTTTAGGTTTAGCTTTAAAATTGATAGATTTTCTAGGGTAGTCATTTACTTTAGCAGATGCATTAAACCTATTAGAATTCTTAGAGAATTTAGAGTTCTTACCAGGACCAAAAGAACCCCCATCGTTGAATGTTCTCTTCTCTTTTCCAGATTGCACAAGGTTTACTTCCTCAATCTTCTTGCCTTTTTCTTGTTTTTGCCGAGCTTCCTCTTGCACACATTGTGCAATAAGGTCATCTATATCCCAACTTTTATCTTGCGTGTTGTAGGAGACTCTTAATTGACTATGTAGGAGACTTTTAATTGACTATACTTAGTGGGAAGGGCCTGAAGAATCATAAACACAAGTTGTTTGTCACCGATATGGACATCCATGGAATTCAATTTCTCAGCAACATCTATCATTTTCATAATGTGATCCCTTATGGAGCTAGTGCCCTCAATCTTGTATGTAGTCAGCAAGGACATGTATTGACTCACTTCTGCTTTCTCAGACTCCTTAAACTTCTGTTCAATCGCCTTTAAATAATCCATAGCTTGTTCTGGCTTTTTGATTCCACCTCTGATAGTATCAGTCATTGCACTTTCAATGATAGAAAGTGCCACTTTATTAGATCTTGTCCATCTTTATGATCTGATTTCCAGCCCTAGTGCTTTGATCATTAACCAAAGGTTTGGGATTATCAATTGCTATATCAAACTCATTAAGAGTCAACAGCAAATTGATATCCCTTCTCCATTTTTTGTAGTTGCTTCCACCAGTAAGGATTGGGATGTTTGCCAAGTTCAAGGTCTTCATTGATATTTCAGATGCTGAAGAAAATCACAATATGAACTTTTTAGAGTTCCTGATTTCTATTCTTAGTCAATTGCACATTAGGACATCATAACTGTTTATCCATATATATAATCTCAACAACTAATAAGTTGGCAAGCACATATAGGATAAATCGTTTTACTGAAGTAAACTTAATGACATATAATAATGAACAATCATTTAACTGGGAAGAAAAGATTTGTCCCATATATGAACAGTCGATTGATGACAAGTGTTAAAAACTCAAGATCTTAAATTTCCCTTTTAACTTTAAGATGCATGTTTATCTGGTTCGAATCAACAGTCTAACACATGGTATTCTAATCGAACTTATCAAATAGAAGGATTCAAACATAATTGAATTTCATATTTTCATGCTTCTTGTTTGAGTTTCAGAATACATACGTTGAATATGAAAACCCATATCGTGCAGCGGAAACTTAATTTAATATGGATTTGTTTCTTAATTCTCAGATCCTTTCTCCAAACACTAAATCGAAGACGAGAGAGAGCAATCGAAAAGGTTCTCTTTCCCCAGAAAACCCCAAAACAAATTCTGAAGAATTTTAACGGTCGGAAAATTCAAATAAAAACCTTTTCCTGCAACGCACCGTTTTGTATAATTTTAAATTTTTAATTCCAATAACCAAAACCTGTTTCGAAACCTAACAACCGAAACCTTCTCCTAATTTTATTATTAGTTTCTTTTGTTGATTGAATTTAAGAACTAAACCTATGGCTCTAATACCACATGTTGTATATTTATGCCACTAACTTTGTTTAAGCTACTTAAATCACAACCCAAGCAAGAAACAAAACTCAAACTGATAAAAACATTTTGCTGCATTTTGACCTGAAGTACCTGTACTTGATGAAGCCATGAACGCAGAAAATTGACACCAACGAACTGTAATTCTTCTCCTCTCTGTCAGATTGCAGTTTGCTCAAATCTAAGAATAGGGCTTAGTTCTGATGTGAGCGATAGAGATCAACCTATATATATGTATATAACCCTTTTCATGTTATAATAAGGATTCCCTATTAGAATCCATATAGAAAACTGCTTTGATTTCCTATATCAGTATTAACATGAAATTAACTCCTTAATTAACAAGGAATAGTTCACCAACTCTTATAAGGCTTCCTTATACCAATTGGACTCCAATACCAACGTCAAAACATCCTGCCTCATGTTCACATTCTTACAAGAAGCAGAAGAGGAGATCGGGTTGGTTGGGGCTGACGGCAACCATTGTGTATATTTGCCATGGCATCACCAGAGTGGGGGAGTTTAGTTACACGTTTAAAGGGAAAGATGTGTCTGGTTATAGGTTTAAAGGAAGGAGTGATTGTTTGCATGGTAGGATACTAGAAACTTGAGTAGAATTTCATATGACATCTGTCATAATGGGTCATTTAAAAGAGTGAGTAAACTGGGTACTTCTTCTTAGTGAGCACATAAGTATTATTCAAAATTTGTAGACTGTGCCAATCATCGAACAAATTTAGTGACGAATTTGGTGTATGTAGCAATAGCACCACCCTAATTTTTTGTCCCGTCAAATAAACATTCTAACTAGGGTTTCTTTTTTTTTTTTTTTTTTTTTTTTTTTTTTTTTCTCTAAAGAAAATATTATTCACAAATAAGTCCTTCAGATATCCTTTTTAGTCACAAACTTTTTTCTTTGGAGTGCAAATTATATGGGTGAGGTCTGCCTATATTAGGGAAGCGGTGTTGACAAAAAAAATAAAAAATAAAAAATAGAGAGGTGGTCAATATGGGTTCCATATAACATTATTCACATCAATATAGTATTGTACATAGGCCTAGCAATTCCAGACACGATCTGATAACCCGACACGACACGAAATTAACAGGTGTTCGGGTCGACATGATAACGAATCGGGTCATTATCGGGTAACCCGATAAGCACTTGTTAAGATAACGGGTTGGTTCGGGTATACACGTGGGTAACACGATACACGATAAGCAAAATATTAATTTTATAATTTTATAACCCTAAAAAATACTATAATAATTATATATATTAATTTAACAATTTTATACCCCTAAAAACTATAATAATTATATATATATATAAATTAAATTAAATTTTAAAAATTGGTGACCATTGGATCGGCTTAAATATACATACCATTTAATTTTTCAAGTGTTATACATGCAAAATAAATAAATTCAAATCTACTTAATAAATATATATATATATATACACACACACCATTGAACTTGATGGGATACGAATTCTACGAAACTAATTTCAACGATCCAACCGTCGAACTTGCTTGTATATGCTTCGAGATCGCATATGCCAAAAATCGAAAAAAAACAAACATTCAGAGATCCAGTAACCGGACAAAACTTTTCGACGGTTATAAACGAAAAATCACGATTTAACAGTTATTTTAACTCCGATTTTGATGATTTTTTTTACAGCTACACTCCGTTACCCTATATGAATACAGTGAATGAATTCAATCTTCAATTTAAAATATTTACACAAGTAGATACCACAAAATCTTCTGTTATACTTAATGAAAGGATAAATAAACTCTCTTAAGTGTTAGTGAATCTATTGTTTTGATGAGATGAGCATTCTACGAAACTAATTTCAACGATCCAACCGTCGAACTTGTTTGTATATGCTTCGAGATCACATACGCCAAAAATCGTAAAAAACAAACATTCAGAGATCAAGTAACGGGACAAAACTTTTCGACGGTTATAAAAGAAAAATCACGATTTAACGGTTATTTTAACTCTTGATAATTTTTTACAGCTACACACCTTGACCCTATATGAATAGGATGATTGAATTCGATCTTCAATTTAAAATATTTACACAAGTGGATACCACAAAAACTTATGTTATGCTTAATGAAAGTATAAAAAAACTCTTAAGTGTTAGTGAATCTATCGTTTTGATGGGATACGCATCCTACGAAACTAATTTCAACGATATAACTGTCAAAATTGTTTGTATATGCTTCGAGATCGCATACGCCAAAAATCGCAAAAAATAAACATTCAGAGATCAAGTAACGGGACAAAACTTTTTTACGGTTATAAACAAAAAATCACGATTTAACGGTTATTTTAACTCCGATTTTGATGATTTTTTACAGCTACACTCCTTGACCCTATATGAATACAATGAATGAATTCGATCTTCAATTTAAAATATATTTACACAAGTGGATACCACAAAATCTTATGTTATACTTAATGAAAGGATAAATAAACTCTAAGTGTTAGTGAATCTATTGTTTTGATGAGATACGCATTCTACGAAACTAATTTCAACGATCCAACCGTCAAACTTGTTTCTATATGCTTCGTGAATCTATTGTTCTGATTTTGATAATTTTTTACAGCTACACTCATTGACCCTATATGAATACAATGAATGAATTTGATCTTCAATTTAAAATATTTACACAAGTGGATACCACAAAATCTTATGTTATACTTAATGAAAGTATAAATAAACTCTTAAGTGTTAGCGAATCTATCATTTTGATGGGATACACATTCTACGAAACTAATTTCACCGATCTAACCGTCAAACTTGTTTGTTTATGCTTCGAGATCACATACGCCAAAAATCGTAAAAAAAAGCATTCAGAGATCAAGTAACGGGATAAAACTTTTCTATGGTTATAAACGAAAAATCACGATTTAACCGTTATTTTAACTCCGATTTTGATAATTTTTTACAGGTACACTCCTTGACCCTATATGAATACAATGAATGAATTCGATCTTCAATTTAAAATATATTTGCACAAGTGGATACCACAAAATCTTATGTTATACTTAATAAAAGGATAAATAAACCCCAAGTGTTAGTGAATCTATTGTTTTGATGAGATACGCATTCTACGAAACTAATTTCAACGATCCAACCGTCAAACTTGTTTGTATATGCTTCGAGATCGCATACACCAAAAATCACAAATAAAAAAAAACATTTACAGATCAAGTAATGGGGCAAAACTTTTCGACGGTTATAAACGAAAAATTACGATTTAACCGTTATTTTAACTCTGATTTTGATGATTTTTTACAGCTACACTCCTTGACCCTATATGAATACAATGAATGAATTCGATCTTCAATTTAAAATATTTGCACAAGTGGATAGCACAAAATCTTATGTTATACTTAATGAAAGTATAAATAAACTCTAAGTGTTAGTGAATCTATTGTTTTGATGGGATACGCATTCTACGAAACTAATTTCAACGATCCAACCGTCAAACTTGTTTGTATGTGCTTCGAGATGATATACGCCAAAAATCGTAAAAAAAACACATTCAGAGATCAAATAACGGGACAAAACTTTTCGATGGGTATAAACGAAAAATCACGATTTAATGGTCATTTTAACTCCCATTTTGATGATTTTTTACATCTACCTTCCTTGACCCTATATGAATACAATGAATAAATTCGATCTTCAATTTAAAATATTTACACAAGTGGATACCACAAAATCGTATGTTATACTTAATGAAAGTATAAATAAACTCTTAAGTGTTAGTGAATCTATTGTTTTGATGGGATACGCATTCTACGAAACTAATTTCAACGATCCAACCGTCAAACTTATTTGTATATGCTTCAAGATCACATACGCAAAAAATCGCAAAAAACAAACATTCAGAGATCAAGTAACGGGACAAAACTTTTCGACGGTTATAAACGAAAAATCTTGATTTAACGGTTATTTTAACCCCGATTTTGATGATTTGTTATAGATACACTCCTTGACCCTATATGAATACAATTAATGAATTCGATCTTCAATTTAAAATATTTAAACAAGTGGATACCACAAAATCTTATGTTATACTTAATGAAAGTATAAATAAACTTAGTGAATCTATCATTTTGATGGGATACGCATTCTATAAAACTAATTTCAACGATCCAACCGTCAAACTTGTTTGTATATGCTTCGAGATCACATACGCCAAAAATCGTAAAAAACAAACATTCAGAGATTAAGTAACGAGATAAAACTTTTCGATTGTTATAAACGAAAAATCACGATTTAACCGTTATTTTAACTCCGATTTAAATGAGTTTTTACAGCTACCTTCCTTGACCCTCTATGAATACAATGAATGAATTCGATCTTCAATTTAAAATATTTACACAAGTCGATACCACAAAATCTTATGTTATACTTAATGAAAGTATAAATAAACTGTAAGTGTTAGTGAATCTATTGTTTTGATGGGATAAGCATTCTGCGAAACTAATTTCAACGATCCAACCGTCAAACTTATTTGTATATTCTTTGAAATCGCATACGCCAAAAATCGTAAAAACCAAACATTCAAAGATCAAGTAAGGGGACAAAACTTTTCGACGGTTATCAACGAAAAATCACGATTTAACGGTTATTTTAACTCCGATTTTGATGATTTTTTTACAGCTACACTCCTTGACCCTATATGAATACAATGAATGAACTCGATCTTCAATTTAAAATATTTACACTAGTGGATAACACAAAATCTTATGTTATACTTAATGAAAGGCTTCACAACCTTGAAAACAAAAACTCTTTCATTTTGCATATCCTTGCGCATTTAATATTTTGTAATAGACTAGTAGTGCATGAATGTTTTTTTATTAGGCTCTTATTTTCAAGTGTAGATGTAATTCTTAAACGACAAATGTGTTTTAATGTTTTGAAGTAATATTTATGTGGCAATGTGTGGTATGTGCAAATTTAAGAAGAAAAAAAATATTTTTCTTAACGGATCATAATGGGTCATAACGGGTCGGGTCATTTTACCCGTTGGGTAAAGTGACCTGACCTGTTAAGATAACAGGTGTGACACGACATGACCCGTTAAGATAACAGGTGTTACACGAAAACGACACGAACACGACAGACACGACCCGTTTGCCAGGTTTAATTGTACATGCTCCACCCAGCATAAATGCAGTGGGATAACTCTATTTGAACTTGCAAATCAACATACTTCCAAGAGAACCACCGAAAAAATTATTGATGTAATTCAGATGTATAAATACAAAATAATATGTTTTAAGCATCACCTAATTATTTTACAGGCGTGGTTTCAATTCATTTCTGGCATTGCTAGTTATTTTTTTCCCACATTTAATGCAGATAAAATGTGACGACCCGTCCCTAAAAATTATGATTTTTATAATTTTAATAAGTGAATTTACGAAAATGCCCTTCGAGGCAAATGCATTGGCTTTTGTTGATTGCTGTGTCGTGTCACGTAAGACTCGTTTTCTTGGCGTATCCTCGTTGTACTCGTCGCTACAGACGCGTGGGCGCAAGCCGGAATGTAATGTGGAGTTATATGAAGATTTTACGAATCTTTAAACGTCGAGAGCATTTTGGTAATTTATCATTTGAAACACATGTGTTATTTTGTCTGACCATTGGATGAGTGCCACGTGGGGCCACCCCCACTTTTCTGGAACACTCTCTCTCTTTCTTTTTCTTCTTCTTCCGTAGCTTTTCTATCTAACTCTCTAACTCTCTCTCGGCTCTCCCTTTCTCCAGCGAAACAAACCACAATCATCACCAAAAATTTCGGCTTGTTGAACATCAAAACCACCATTATCTGCATGTCTTCACCACCATAAACCCAGTTTGAGTTTTGTTTCATTGAAAACGAATCCTAACCTCAAGTTCGAAGAACAAGGTTTTGGACCGAGACTTCTAGGCTTGATTCAGACAATTTCCAGCCATCTTTTGAACTCAAAAAATCTATAAATAGATTCCTCATGTTGTGTAGATGAATTTTCATGTTTGGATCGTGTGATTTGGTGGAGAAATGAGAAAGTTATGACGATTTAAAGTTTGCCCAGTTTCCGGCCTCCGCCACTTTCGAGGCATTTTACGGCCAAATAACGGCGAGATAGCCATCGTGTAAGGTACCAATCTCTTTGTCTCGTCGAGAACTATGATTTCCATTTTTGAATTACTTATTTCGTTTAGTATTGACAAAGTTATGGACCTTGAAAGGTTGCCTAGAAATTCTGGCGAATTTCCCTGTTTTCTGGCCATCTTTCAGGCTGTTTTCTGGCCGTCTTTCAGGCTGTTTTCTGGCCATCTCCGGCGACCATTTGGACTTCAAGCAGGTATAATCTTTTTCTACACTTCTCTTGCTTCGTTTTGGTATATTATAGGTTGAATTTTGTTGACAAACAAGTGAGATATGGAGTTCCAAAGATTGCCCAGAAAATCTGCAAAATCTGCAGAATCCGGCAAAATTTCGTTAAGGTCCTCCACCTGAACATTATAGCAATCAATGATCCGACTGTTGGATCGTCACTAAAATTTAATACATTATAGTATGTAATATTTAAGGTCCATAGAAACTTACGGATTGGGAATCCGACATACGGATCTTCCTGAATTGGATTTGTAAGTTTATAAAATAAAACGTTAACCTGCCACTGGAATTTGCAATTGGCGGAGATCCAACCGTTGGATCGTAGCAAAACTTTAGTATGTTATTCTAGAAGCATAATGTGGATCTTAGAAAGTTACGGATCAGAAATTTAAGATGCAGATCTTCAGGATCGAGTTATATAAAGTTGTGGACCCTACCGTCGATCAAAGATTGACGGTTGACTTTTGGTCAATAGGTCTCAAATTATTCTAGAATGTCCTTGAGGATGTGTTTTATGTGAGTTACGTATTCTATTAATAAGATTTCTGAGATGTGATTCGATAATTGTTCTAGGCGCCGATCGTTCGGGACGCCTCGATGTGTTGTGCTAGGGAATCGTAGCGCGGACTCCAGGTGAGTGGGCTTTTGGTTTTCTATATATATATATATATATATATATATATACGTATATATGTTTTAAGTTTTTCCAGAAATTGTTTTAAATGGTTTTACGATTTAAATGACATGTTAATTGCATTACATTTTAGAATATGTGTTAGTATAATTATGCATATTGTTACTTGATGCTGCGGACGCTCAGGTAAGCTTCAGGTGAGTATATATTGATGGTAATGATTGTAGTGTGTATGATTATGTTGGGTTGCACTTAGTGTATGATTATGTTGGGGTGCACTTAGTGTTTAATATCCCGCATCCTGGTGTTAGTGCTCCGCCTAGCCTTCACGTGATCATTCACCTCTCGCACCACACAGCTCACCTTGGATCCAAGGCAAGTGTCAGCCTGTCGTACATACCATATTAGGTGGTTCCGACTCGTAGGTGACTTGCCATACTTCGCACAGCCTTCACGTGATCGTAGCACTTGAGTGTAACTATTTACACCAAGCCTGTCGTATAGACCACTTTAGGTGGTTCCGAATCGTGTACGAGAATTGGGTTATGAGTTAAAGGCTCAGCCGTACAAGTCACGTTAGTTGACTCCAGCTGACATATCATTTTTCATTGATTTATTTCACCTGGCTTACTCATTTCATTTCTGAGATATTTGACATGGCATATACTTGGTTTTTCCTACTCTTGGATATGATTTCTGTATACGTATATATTACTATTTTCTGGAAAATTATACGGGTTTTACGGTGAGGGGTTACTATTTTTGGAAAGAGAAATGGTTTTTGAAAAGATTTGTTTTTGCCCACTCACATTTTCTTGTTTTGCGCCCCTCTAGGTTTTAAGTGCTAAGGTTCGTATCGACGAGGATTCTTGGCGAATCTCAGTATAGGTGGCTGCCTTTGAGGGTATGATTCTTACCCACACTACTGTACTTTACTTATGCTCTGACGTCGCGCGTGAAATGGGTCCATTCCCGCTCACTGCGCACTTTTGCCTTAACACTTTTAGGTTTAAATCTATTCACATTTTTCACATCACCGTACTTTATGGCTTCGTCACCTTCCAGGTGTCTGCCAGCACAGCTCGATTCGGAGTCCTAGTGGACATTCCGGGTCGGGGTGTGTCATAAAAGCCCCAACATTCTTACCCCTCTAATAGAGCATCTCTAATTGTAGTAGCAAATTTCCGTCGTCCTTGATCTTAACAAAAATGCACCTACAAAATGATCACCACCTTTGATCAAAGAACTAAGCCTCACGTGCCCACAAGGTTGTTTTTTTATTTTTTATTTTTTTTTTGGGGGAGGTGGATTAGTTAGGCCAATGGATCTCTGATGTTTAAGTTAGTTTTTCTGAAAAGAGTAAGTGTTTAGGGCTTTTAGGTGTAGCAAAAGCTTACCGAAATTTGGTAACTGTTAACAAGGAGTCCAACATACGTTAAACTTACTATTGCACTCTGCCTTTTGATGATAATATTCTTATCACTTGTATCTAATATAGATGGGAACTTCAAATCCTAATAGGACTCTTGTACATCAATCTTATGCAACCATTTCTACAAAGGAATGAAGTAATGCTTTCAGAAATATTTTCTCACCTTTATTTAGATTTCTACATGGTATCATCCCTTCTTCGATCCTGACCCTCTTCATCACCATGTCAACCTCTGCTTCTTCCTCCCTTCCCGGACCAAACGTCGCTCAATTTCTTAAACTCACTGACTTTAATTACCTTACCTGGCTTCGTCAAATCAAGCCGTTCTTGATTGGTCATGACCTCTAGAAGTTTGTCGATGGCTTATTTCCCCAACCATCACCACCATCATCACCGTACCCCCAACCCCTGCCTCTGACTCGGACAGTTCTTCTGCTACTGCTACCATTACCTCATCCACAACCCCGAATCCCGACTATCTCAAGTGGTTCCAACAAGACCAATTGGTCGTTAGCTACATCACTTCCAACCTCACTAAACCCATCATTGCCCTCATCGTGGGTCACGAATCGGCTAAGGCTCTTTGGGACTGTCTCCAACGTCGCTTTTCTCAGCCGTCTGTCACCAACTCTGCCACCCTTTGCTAACAACTTCTTGATTTAACCAAGGGGTCAACCCCTGTGCTTAAATAGCTGCAGCAAGCCAAGACATTGGCTGATAAACTAACCAGTATTGGTCGCACCGTGGATCCTGACGATTTCATCAGCAAAGTCATTCGCGGTCTGGGCCCTGACTACTCCATTTTTCGTACTGCCATCATCAACATCACGCCTCTACCCACCTTTGAGGAACTTCATTCTAAAATCCTCACATTTGACTTGCAGAACCCTCATTCCTCCTCGGGCTCTGCTGCTTCTCAGACTGCGCTTCTCACCACCCAAGCTTCTCCGCGTGGTTCCCAATCCTCTGCCCATCGTGGTGGCGGTCTTTCCTGGCATAGGACTCGTAATCGCGGAGGACATGGCCGCAACCAGAGCTCCTTTTGTGGTGGCCGCTCTGAACAACCCTATCGGTCCTCGAATCAAAATTGGAATGGCTCTGTTTCAAATTGGAATGGGCCCCCACCTTCTTGGCCTAGTTCCCGTGGCTTCCCTAGAGCATCTTGGGCTGGCTCAGGCTTGCTGGGCCCTCATCCACCGAACACTTCTGCCTGATGTCCTACATGTTCCACACCGCACCATTCTGTCGCTACTTGTCCTCATCGTTATGGTGGTCCCGAGGCACTTCCCCCATTTTCTGGCTCTCAAGTTGTTCAGTACCAGGATCCCTCCATATGGTTCCCCGACACAGGTGCCACCCACCTCATGACCGATGATGTCACTGCCCTTCCGCATCCCCTACGATATCATGGGTCTAACTCAGTTGAATTGGGTAATGGTGACACTCTAAATATTGCATCCACTGGTACCATTCCTCTTGATCTCAATTCTTCTTTGTTCGTTCTTCGTAATGTCTTTCTTGTTCCTTCCTTACGTAAAAGTCTTATTTTTGTTGCTCCTTTTACATATGACAATAATGTTGCCATTTGTTTCTTCCCTTCCTTTTACCGTATTTATGATTTACGTACTGGTGCATTGCTATTTCAGGGCCCATGTAAGAATGGTCTATATCCATTGTCTATTTCTCCTCCTAAAGCTCTAGCTGCATTGTCTGTTAATTGGCATCAACGTCTTGGTCACCCATCTCCGTCTGTGCTATCGTGTTTGGGTTCTAGTCTAGGTCCTAATTTTACTATTTCTCATTTTTTTTGTACGAGCTGTGCTTTAGGGAAATCAACGCAGGTCCATTTTCCATCTAATAATAAACATGTTCTTTTTCCTTTCTTTCTTGTTCACTCTGATGTATGGATGTCCACTGTTGATTTTGTCTCTGGTTATTGCTATTATGTTCTTTTCACTACTCATGGATTTACCCTATGAAAAACAAATATGAAGTCTTCTCCCATTTTCAAACATTTGTCGCTATGGTTCTAAATTTATTTCATGCCTCTATTAAATATTTACAAAGTGATGGTAGCACTGAGTATGTAAATCACTCCATGTCTGAGTTTTGTCGTCTTTCTGGTATTCATCAACGCTTTTCATGTCCTCACACACCCCAACAAAATGTGCTTGCTGAGCGTAAACATCGTCACATTGCTGACATGAATCGTACCCTCCTTACCGCAGCCAAAGCTCCACTCTCGCTCTGGGTTGAAGCTGCCCTTTACCTCTGTTCATCTCATTAATTTACTTCCTATTCCTACCCTATCCTGGTCCACCCCCCACACCCTATTATTTGGATGTTCTCCGTCCTATACTCACTTACGCACCTTTGGATGCCTATGTTTTCCCCATTTAGGCAATTATGTCAAAAACAAACTAACACCTCGTTCCATTGAATGTGTTTTTGTGGGATATAGTCCTTCTCATAAGGGTTACAGGTGTCTTGATCCTACCTCGGGCCGGGTTTACATTTCTCGCCATTTTGTCTTCAATGAAGCTGTTTTCCCTTTTCACAAGCCTAGAAGTCCTTCCCCATCACCCTATGTGGAGCTTTCCATTTGGCCTATTGCTCCCACTACCCACCCACCTACCACCGGCCCATCTTCATTTCCTGCAGCCCACCGTCCGTGTCTCATTCTCCCGTGACAGACCCAACTTCTCCACCTCCTGCACTTTTGCCATCTTTCTCCCTAGTTCCTGCTGTCGCCCCACCACCCCCACCTATCCCGTCGCACCCTATGGTCACCCGCTCTAGAGATGGCACAAGGAAACTAAAAACATGGATTGATGGGTCCATTCGTTATCCCTTACCTCACGCCTTAAATATGTCTTTATTTACTAATGAGCCCACTTGTTTTTCTCAGGCAAATCGTCAACCAGAATGGTGTGTAGCCATGGCAGAAGAGATCAACGCCCTCCTCAAAAAATCATACCTGGGTTCTTGTTCCTCCTTCTCCTACTCAGCACAAGATAGGTTGCAAATGGGTCTATCGTATCAAGCGCAATACCTACGGCACCATAGAACGTTATAAAGCTCGACTGGTGGCCAAGGGCTTTCATCAACAACTCGGAATTGATTTTCATGACACCTTTAGCCCAGTGGTGAAGCCTGCAACAATCCGTACTGTCTGGAGCCTCGTGGTTTCTAGGGGTTGGCACCTTCGTCAACTAGACGTCAAAAATGCGTTCTTGCATGGTCACCTTCAGGAGGAGGTTTATATGTCACAACCACCTGGCTTCATTCATCCTCAATTTCCCCACCATGTGTTGCCGACCAGTGAAGGCCCTCTACGGTCTCAAGCAGGCTCATCAGGCTTGGTTTACAAGGTTTAGCTCATTTCTTTCTTCCTATGGTTTCGTCCAAAGTTGGGCAGACAACTCACTTTCTATTCTCCATCGTTTTTCTCATACTATCGTGCTGCTCCTATACTTTGATGATATAGTTTTGACAGGCAGTGATTATACTCTTGTACAAGTTATCATCCAGGCTTTGAGTTCTGCTTTTGACTTGAAGAAGTTAGGTCATTTACATTATTTTTTGGGTATTCAGGTACAAACAGCCACCACTGGAATCCATCTCTCCCAAACCAAATATGCACTTGACTTATTGAAGCGAGCCAATATGGTTGAGTGTAAGCCATGCTCAACTCCAGTTGCTGCCAAGACCTCCCTCTCGGCTCATGATGGTCCCTTACTCTCCTTACCTACTGAATTTTGAGCTCTAGTTGGTTGCCTCCAGTATCTGACTTTAACCCGGCCGGACATATCATTTGCTGTCAACAGTGTGGCCCAGTTTATGGCTTCTCCTCGACAACCACACCTTCTCGTAGTTAAACATATCCTCCGGTACATCAAAGGATCACTTGCTCATGGCTTGTTGCTTCGTCCCCAACCTGCTCCATCTTGTATTTCTGCTTATTTCGATGCAGATTGGGCTAAGTGTGTTGATACCCGTCGCTCAACCACAGGGTACTTAATTTATCATGGCAATAATCTGGTGTCCTGGTGCTCCAAGAAACAACCCACGGTCTCCAAGTCCAGCGCTGAGTCCGAATACCGAGCTTTATCTCATGCTTGTGCAGAAACTACGTGGCTCTCCTATTTGTTTCATGAGTTCGGAATTGCTGCTCAGTTTCCAATTCACCTCTACTGTGACAACCTCAGACCACTTACATGGTTACCAACCCTGTGTTCCATGTTCGGAATTGCCACATTGAGTTAGACTACCACTTTGTTCGGGAACGTGTGGCTTTGGGTAGTCACCACATTCGTTTTCTGCCTTCTGTCGACCAACCTACATACTTACTCACAAAGGGTTTTCACAAGCCTCGTCATCTCCTTCTTTGGTCCAAACTTGTCCATCCTTCGACACCAAGCTTGCAGGGGGCTGTTAACAAGGAGTCCAACATACGTTAAACTTAATGTTGTACTCTGCCTTTTGATGATAACATTCTTATCATTTGTATCTGATATAGATCGGAACTTCAAATCCTAATAGGACTCTTGTACATCAATCTTATGTAACTATTTATACAGAGGAATCAAGTAATGAAAAGTAATTCTTTCAGAAATATTTTCTCACCTTAATTTAGATTTCTACAGTAGCACTAGTACAAAAAAACAATTTGCCTGACGCAGGTACCTTCGTCGCACAAAGTAAAAAAACGTTGCCTGAAAATTAGCCCAACGAAACCTTCGTCGCACGGCAACCGTCGCACAAAAGCAGTGAAAACAGAGTTTGCGCCACGAAGAGAGCACCTCGGTCGCGCAAAGACACTTTGCACGACGCATGTCCTTCCGTTGCAGAAAGGCAGCAAAACTTCTTTGTACGATGCAGGTTATGCGTCGCGCAAAGTGTCTTTGCGCGACGTAGGGACATATGTCGCGCAAGGGAGTTTTGCGCGACGAACCCTTGTTTTTTTTTTCTTTTTTTGGAAAAAATATTTTTTATTTAAATTTTTATATATATTGTAATTAAATTATAAATAATAATTAATAAACCAAGAAAAAATATTTAATTATAAAATATAATGTACATACAAGATGTCCGAACAAATAAGAAAAAACTACAACAAGAAGTCTTCTAGGTTTGATACATCAGGCTACTGGGTATCGGCTGGGCGAAGTGGCTGAGAGGTCGAAGGTGGAGCAAGATCAAGTGCTGGCATCGGGATTTGGGGGCCGGACATTTGTAAGGCCCGTACAATCATACTCATCTGCTCGCCCTGGGCCGCAAGCTGACCTTTTAGGGTTGTCACTTCATCCTTTAGGGCGTTGACTTATCATGTGGTCGATCTGGAAGAGGAGGCACCTGTCTCACGAACCCGTGCCTTCCCTATACACCGAACAACCTTGCCATGACGATGACCGAACTTCTGATCCAGGACCTCAGTCAAGATCTGAAGACCTGCATCCTCGGGTCCAGTGACGTCCTCGATCGAGGTCTCCAGGGGAAGCTGCGATGTTGCTTCTTGGAGAACAGCAGTGCGCTTTTCCACCATAGCAGCCTGTAATAATAAAGAAAAAACATATAATGTTTAATAAAAAAATATAAATAATATTTGAACGATTCATAAATATAAGAATAATAACAATTACATATACTTACATGGAGCTGCTCTCATCATCGGGTCGAACATAAAAGTCCTTGAACATGTCGAGCTCTAGAAACTTGGAACCCTCATGAAGAAAAAAAACATTAAGAAAATTTGGAAATATGATTGGAAGAAATAGAGATACTTGACAGTATCAAATAGAATTGCTAGTTCAAATGCCAACAAGGGTGCAAAGACAATCTTCAAGCTTACAACTGCACACATTATAGTTCACCAAGAAGTAATCGTAAGTGACTGTTTGATAATTCATTAATCGACCAACCAAAAAGTAAACACGTTATAGATAAAGAACATGATTTCAGTGATCCTTGTCATTAAGTATGTTGCATGTATTGTTAGGAAAAATTAGAGTACACAACTCTAACACAAGTGTTGGAGAGACAATACAAGTAAACAAATTACTTGTTTTACACACACAAAATATTACAACACAAACTCTCAAGGACACACTTTAGAAGCTATGACACTCACTCTCTTTCTAGAGACAAACTCTAGACAACTCACACTCCTACAAGACTACTCTTGCTTCTCACTCTCTTACTTAGCTCTCTCTTGATTCTTACTTCTTCTTAGTTACTTCGGTTGGTTTATTTACAACACCACACACTTATTTTGCCGACTCCAATTGCCCACCGACATGGGCATTACATAATAGCCATAGATCTGTGATGGTTCTAGGCTTTTCTACAAACAAACCATTTTTCTAGATTTTCTTAAGCCTAAGGCGATGGACTTAGGCTTTTCCAACTTGCTACCTTCTTTGCTAGAGTTTTCTAGCATATTCCCATTATAGAATCTTCTAGAGAAAACCATGCATGTTTGAACTAGAATATTCTAGTTCCTTTGTATCGACTGATCTTAATGAGCTGGTGTTGATCTTTAACACTCCCCCTCAACACTAGCTCATTCTTTTCTTCTCGCTGAGTTGACGCTTTATCTTGAACACCCATTTGCATGATATGGGTTTCACATCTCTTGGCCTTGCCACTGGATCCTAAGTTTGACATTTCTTTAACGCAACGACCTCTTCTCCTAGCTTTATGCCACTCAAAATTCTGTGATGCTTCTTTACGCATCTCAGCCTCAACTGCTTCTACTATGGCTACATTGTCGTATATGGGATTTGGCTTCGGCATTCCTGTTGACCTCCTTAGTTGTGATCGTGGAATTGATACTTCCACTTCACTAGGTCTAAAATTTCCTGGTTGTTGATACACACCAGTTTGCCAATGACTCTTAGGTACTTCTTGCTTGATATCGTCACCATCAAGCAATTCCTCGAGCTCTTCTGGACTCGATTAGAATTGGGCAGCTTGGTCTCCCATTTTCTCCTACAACATATCTTCAATCTCTTTTGAGTCAGGCAACACCTCATTTTCTGAGCACCAACAAGATGATGCTTCTGCATTCCATTCTTCCTCCACAACTAGATATGCTACGCGCGTCCTAATCATCTTCAATTTTCTTCTCTGAGTTGGCAACACAGGGATGGCAATTTTAACCGTTAATAACCGTGGATAATCGCTCAAATGGATTGGATTTGGGTATGAAAATTCGGGTATATTTTGGATATAGGAAAAAACCGTAAATATTATTCGGTTATGGTTTTGGATATGGTTATAGGGGTCCCCAATATGTATATTCATTTATTCACCGAATCTTACTTTGAGAATATAAAAATTGCATTGTATGAGTTGCATTTTGTGGCAAAGTTCAAAAGTTTTGATATGAATCAAAACCAATGAGAATTAAATGGTACTTATGGGAGATATCAAAGATTAACCAATATTATCAATGTTTAACTTTAATTTTTATGCTCCACAAGATCCATTAATTAAATCATTTTATACATCAAATATTTAATGACGAAATTAATATTTACTAAATTATCATGCGTCAATTGGACGAATATATTGTTTTGTATTGACAAAGATGGATATAACCGTTCACCGATGGGGAATCCGTTATCCGGTAGGTATGGTTATGGATAATACCCGATGGTTAATTTGCGGTTATGGATATGGTTAATTTTCGTGGTTATGGGGATGGATATAGCATTTCCGTCCCTAAACCGATCCATTGCCATTCCTATGGCAACATTACTTTCTGCGGGCTTTTTAAACCAGCAATCTTTCCCCATGTGACCCTTCTTTCCACAATTGTAACATTTGCCCTCAAACCTTTTATTATTCTGGGACTGACCACGGTTGTCATGATACGTTGGAGCTCCCCCTTGTTGAGAACTCCCTTCCATCCGATGACATTTCTCCTAGTCACTATTCCTTTTCGATCCTTCACCAGCATGCTGCTTGAAGCTGCCTTTACTTTCGATGTAGAGCACTTCCTCTTCACCTTTTAACAAGACCCCTCCCATTTACTTTGCCAAAGCTTCTTGATCGGCAAGCAAATTCTCAAACTTAACAAGTGATGGTTAGGTCGGCCATCCTTGTACAGTAGCAACAAAGCCTCGATATTCGGGTCTCAATCCATGGATAATTATACTTTTTATCCTGGATTCTACAATGGCTGCACTAGGATCTAACTCAGAAATTTCACAGCAAATAGACTTTACCTTATGGAAATATTCGGCAATCGTCATGTCTCATTGGGCCACCGATAACAACTCGTTCTCGAGAAGCTGCAGCCTTGTATCATTCCTATTTAAAAAGAGTGTGGCGAAGGTGTCCCACGCTTCTTTTGGTGTCTTGGCCTTCCGTGTGTGCTCCAACATGTCATCTTCAACTGTAGTTTTTTAGGTGAACATTGCCTTACCTGCCTTGATCTTCCATTTTTGCAAAGTGCCGCTGGTGTCTTCTTCCGGTTGTGTAACTTCATTACCTCCGACGACATCCCTAAGATATTGGCCTTGTAGGTAAGACTCCATACATGTTGCCCATGTGTTGTAATTTTTGTTGTTCAACTTCTTGATTGCTCTAACAACTTGAAGATCTCCCATCGTGTTGGCAGAGCTTCAATACACCGAACAAGATTAGTCAACAATCTTATGAAGTACTAAACTTCTCACGATTCTCGGAAGCTTCACTAGAGACGGTCCCCGAATGTACCGCTCTGATACCAATTGTTAGGGAAAATTAGAGTACACAACTCTAACACAAGTGTTGGAGAGACAATACAAGTAAACAAATTACTTGTATTACACACACAAAATATTACAACACAAACTCTCAAGAACACACTTTAGAAGCTATGACACTGATTCTCTTTCTAGAGACAAACTCTAGACAACTCACACTCCTACAAGACTACTCTTGTTTCTCACTCTCGTACTTAGCACTCTGTTGATTCTTACTTCTTCTTAGTTACTTCGGTTGGTTTATTTCACAGCATCACACACCTATTTATAGGTGGTGTTTTGCCGACTCCAATTGCCCACGGACATGGGCATTACATAATAGCCACACATTTGTGATGGTTCTAGGCTTTTCTACAAACAAACCATTTTTCTAGATTTTCTTAAGCCTGAGGTGGTGGACTTAGGCTTTTCCAACGTGCTATCTTCTTTGCTAGAGTTTTTTAGCATATTCCTATTATAGAATTTTCTAGAGAGAATCATGCATGTTTGAACTAGACTAATGTAGTTCTTTTGTACCGACTGATTTTAATGGGCTGGTGTTGATCTTTAACATGTATACCATATCTGCTCTGAAGGTATATACAAAGCATTAGTTCAAATGCGACAAGTAACGGTGTCGCCATGACAGCATGAAAAGGTGCCCACTGCCCATAAGAAAGAAATATTTACTTTTTTGTTGCTCAACTTGAAACATAAATAAATTAATTGGATTGTCTATGGAAAAATGATGGCACGCAGTGGGGACAAATGCAAAAAAAATGGAAATACAATCTCATACATTGCGATGAAAATCTGCCTCGTGCTACAACTACAGTCTACATGGAACAGCCAGAGAGGGGAAAATATGATCCTGCAGTATTATGAAAACAGAACACTATATATTCAATCAATCCCGAAAAAGTCAGCTGAGATTTGGAGGTTTAAAGAAAGTTATGCTTCATCAAAGATATTTAGAACCCTCGAGACAATTACAAGTAACAAAACCTAAACCATCATGCAGTTTTCTTTCATGAGACAGCCTCAAAAGGTTCTTTTACAATCTTCCTAATCAGCTGCTACTACAATGCAAACGCAGCCGCTAGTAAAACAATGGAAACAATGAATGGCTTACACCTTGTTAAGTTCTTAATTAAATTGGTATGTTTTCATCTCTGTTTTTTATAGATTTGGCAGTGCATTGGTCAATTTGAACTATCTTGCAAAATGGAATCATTGAGCATCGAAATTTCCGATACCGAAACATTGTAGTCCACATAAGAACTTGAAACAGATAGCATAACAAAAACTAACTAAAACCATCACATAAAATCCAAAGATCTCGAGCAAGAAACTTCCACGATCACTAAAAATGCATGCCCAATAGAATAAACTACGAGCCCAAGAAGGAAACTTTTTAAATTAATAAGCAGAACCCACAAGTTTTTTACTGGAAAATTGAGGGGGATTCTCAGCAATTCACTCTCTAAACAAAGAAATTTGAACACACTAATGTAAAAACTTCACAAACTCACAAATGGGTACCTTTAGTTTGCGAGAACAATGCAGTAAAAATCGAAAAAACTACAGTATCTAATACTCTATCGGGTAATAAAAAATTCAAACGCATATGAAAGATTCCGTTTTCCCCTATTATTTTCTCTCAGTTTCTCGGCAACCAAACAACAGGCAACAAAAAACCAGAGGGAATAGAAAATTACGAACCACCAAGGGTAGCGGACGGAACGGTGGAGCTTGAGAACGAGGAGAGTCGTGAACATGAAAAGCGACGCGTCGGCGACAAGTGTTTGGAGAGACTTGGCCACCGACCGCCGCGTCATCACTCTCCTCTGAACCATATTTCCTGAAAGTACTGCTGCGAAGAAATTGAGGTTTTCTGTCTCTGAATCTCTGTCTGCAGAGGATGGAATCTACAGGGGAGTGTACCGAAACGGAGAGAGACCAAGGGTGTCGGAGGTCTCAAAATGATCAGATAAAAGATAGGAAAGGAGACTTCTTCGAGGTTATGTTTGAAGTGAGGGAGGCGTGCACTTTTTACAATCGGAAAAATTTTAAAAAAAAGCCACCCATTTTGTCCGATTAAACTGCCAAAATTTAAACAAATTGCATGCGTCTTATAATAACTTGTTTGCGCGATGCAATTTGTTCGCACCGCAAACACCCTTTGCGGGACGCATTGTTTAGTGCGTCGTGCAAACAGTCTTTGCGTAACGCATTGGTAGCTGTGTCGCGCAAAGTATATTTGTGCAATGACCCCATTGTGACGTCGCACAAGTTATATTAAAAAAATATATATATTATAAAATTTACTGAAAATGTGGCTTTATTCCTTTCAAATTCTTTTTTTTTTACATAAAATGTGATAGCCCGTCCCTAATTATATTATATTTCACCCCCAATGACATGAATTGATGTATATACCCTTAAGCGTTAGATTGTGTTTGCATTTTTGGGCTAAGAAAATTGGTCCAATCATTTTATTTACCACATTTTTGGACCCAATTTCATGTTAGGGTTACAGGGTTTGTTAGGTTAGTGGTTAGTGGGCCGATTAGGGCCTTATCATTTTTCTTCTTCCTTTGCCCAATCAGGAGGAGGACACACACACACACCACACATACACACACAGACCTTCACTCTCCCTCTCTCTCTAAACCTCTCATTTCCGTAATACGTACGGACTAACCTCAAACCTTCGATCCCAAGCACGGATCGAGCTGTTAAAGATCACAAACAAGCTCCCTGTAAACCTCTGAGCACGGTAGTACCGGTTTTTGGACGTCGAGCCCTCGAAACCCAGAGAACCAGGGAGCTCCGACAAGGTGTACAGTGACCTTGTGTCGATCGAGTGTCTTTCACGTTATTTTGAGGTTTGTAAAGGTATTAAAAACTACTTTTAGAAGCTATTTGAGTATTTTTGCAAAGTTTTGGACGTTAAATACTTAGGTTTGGTGTGTTGTAGAACTGACCGGAAATAGGGAAGATTTTCCGACGATTTCCTGTGAGATTTTGGGCTTCAAATTGGTAAGATTGTGTTCTACTCACTCTAAGCTTCATTTTGGTATAAATTTCGTGAAATTTGGTTGAAAAATGAGTGAGAAACTAGGTTTAGAATTATTTCCAGAAACCGGTGACACAGTCGCCGGAGTCTGGCGACTCACCGAAAAAGAAGGCCAATATTCCGTCAACTTTGACGGAATATTCCTAAAGGAAGTGAACAGCGTCAGTTAAAAGTAATGGTATATTCTATATTTTAACGGAATATTCCCTAACGCCGTTAGGGATTCCGTCCCCTGTGCCAGGCACTTGCCTGCGCGTGAGGGCACGTGTGAGGTCAGAAATTTTTTCTAAAAATATGGGGATGCTCGTGGGGTTGAGTAGGTCATGTTGGTATATTCAAACACCCCTAATTGAGCAATGTATGAGAAGTTATTACCTAATTTTGGTTATGTGCTTATAAATAACGTTTATTTAGTTGTATAGCATATAGGGGAGACATACCCAGAGGATGAGCACGGTCAAGCAAGGCTATGGGGCTACGACCCTTCTACATATCAATGAGTGGGCATTTTGGTTTTCTATATATGTACATATGCCTTGTGTTTTCCCAGAAAAGTCATATAATTGCTTATATGTTTTGAAATATTATATTAAGTGTTTTTAAATTAGAATATGTACTTATTAATTGCATATCCTATGGTTGGTGCTGCAGACGTACAGGTAAGTTCAGGTAAGTTTATGAGGCTTTGAAATGATAGAGTTATGGCGTGGTTATATTTACGTTTTAGCAACTCCAACACTGTCATCCAGATTGCCTACCAGCCGTACATGCCACATTAGGTGGATTCGGCTAAGCATATTTGATGAACATTCAGCCGTACAGGCCACATTAGGTGGATCCGGCTACGCATATTTGATGAGCATTCAGCCGTACAGGCCACATTAGGTGGATCCGGCTAGGCATATTTTATGAGCTTACAGCCGTACAGGCCACAATAGGTGGATCCGGCTGGTGAGCTATAGATTCAGGCGTACAGGCCACCATAGGTGGATCCGGCTGATATATATTGTTATTCTTCCTTTAATTTCATTTGTTGTTCCTATTATTCATATAAGACTTGCATGGCTTACACTTTGAGACTTTAGATGGTGGAAATGACTTTTAGTGTACATCTGTGTTTATGTATTCTATTTTCTGGGAAATTGTACATGTTTTACGGTGAGGGGTTAGAACTTTTGAGAAAATGTAATGTTTTTGAAATGCTTTATTTTTGTCCACTCACACTTTCTGTTTTGCGCCCCTCTAGGTTCTAGATATGAGTGCTTGTGGTGGCTTACGAGGACGTGACATCGGTTCTAACAGTCTATATTTTGTGTAGGAATATCCCTCTGGCATTGTATAATTAGTAATTATCCTGCTGGACTGCACTTAGGCTACTTATGCTCTTATTGTGGGTTATCACACTTAAACCTCGTCACTTGCACTATATTATTCATCTAGACTAAATTAGTTACTTTGGTTTTTAATTACTCGCATTATTATGCTTTTATCACTTCCGCACTGCGCAATGGCTACGTCACCCTCACGTGACGACCAGCACACCTTGAATTTAGGTCGGGGTGTGTCAGTTTGGTATCAGAGCCTAGGTTTGGCAGTCCTGCATATTTTTGTGAGTATTCTAATTATTTTGGTGTCTTCTGTCTAAACTATGCCGCCTTGTAGAGAGCCATGTACTCATCTGAGTCTAGTTTCTCTGATATCGCTCAGTTAGGGGAAGCTATTGCTAATGCTATTCAGGCTACGTTTCACCCTCCTCAGAGGAATCCTCTGGAGACTGTATATAATTTGAAGTTGAATAATTTTGTGGGCAATGAAGGACACGAGGGAGCTGAGCGTTGGCTCAACCATCTCGAGAAAGCTTTCAGGTTGATGCAGAGACAGGGAAATCTCCTTGAGGATAAGTGGGTTAAGACTACCACCTGGTTTTTGGGTGAGGAGCCTGCATCTTGGTGGAGGCAGGAGTCCTATCAGTTGTCACCCGAGGAAGCTGGTAATTAGGAAGTTTACAAGCAGCTATTCCAGAAAAGATTCGTTCTTCCGGAGTACAGAGATCGAAAGAAACAGGAATTCACTCATTTGAAGCAGGGAAAAATGTTGGCAAATGAGTATTACAGGAGGTTTACTGATTTGTCTCGCTATTGTCCGGATATTGCTGCTAATCTGGCAGAGATGCTTTGCCGTTTCAGATTGGGTACTCGAAAGAAATGGCGTTCTATGGCGACTACGACTCCTTGTGCTTCTTATCAGAAGTTTTATGAGATTTTTCTACGAATTGAAGATTTAGAGAATATGCCTAGTGATAGTGACGAGGAAGAGGAAAAAGATGGTAATCAGAGAAAGAATAATAAAGATAAGGGGCAGTCATCACAGGGGCCTCGTAAGACCCAGAATTTCAAAAAGAGTGGTACCAGTTCTAGTTCTTCCAGTGGCGGTTTTAGTGCTACTGGGCAGAGAAGAGGTGGCAGATTTTCTGGAGGTCCTCGTTTTCAGAGGTAAAGAGACTCTGGTAGTACAGTTGCTCCCTTATGCCGTAGATGCAATAATCGGCATTTTGGGCAGTGTAGGCGGGGTAGTAGTGCATGCTTTACATGTGGCCAGGTGAGACATAGAGTTGTTCAGTGTCCTCAAAATCAGCAGAGGTCCCAACCACCTTTCTTACCGCCTCCAGTTCCCCTTCAGCAGGTCCCGGGACCTAGTGGTTATACCAGGTAGGTCGTGGGAGTGTCTATTACTATCAGGGCAATATAGCTCCTTATACTGGAGGGTAGTATCAGTACCCACATGACCCGTATCAACAGGGTGGTTATACCAGTACCCAGAGGGTTACACACCGTATTAGCCATTTTCAACTGGGGGATCACAATGGAATACTGGAAGACAGTCCCAAAATTTGGAAGTTGCTTCTAGTAGTGCGGGATCGTCGAGGCATCCTAGCCAGCCTAGTCGTGGTGCTTAGGGACGTGGGACTCAAGCTAGTAGAGGTCGTGGTGGAAGGCAACAGGCTCAGGGACGTATTCATCATATCACTTTGCATGATGCTCATAACCATCCTGACTTGATCATGGGTACGTTAAATATTCTTCGTCACTTTGCTAGAGTTTTAATTGATTGTGGTGCTACGCATTCCGTTATTTCTCATACATTTGCTCAATTGACTCAACCTCATTCCACACCTCTGGGGTACGAGTTAGAGTTTTCTATGCCTAGAGGGGAAATATGTTATGTTAGCTGTGTATATCCTAGATGTCCAGTGTTGGTAGAGGATGTAGTTATGCCAGCTAATCTCGTTCCGTTAGATATTGTGGATTTTGATGTCATCTTGGGTGCGATTGGTTGCATTACAATCATGCCAATATACATTGTTATGAGAAAATGGTTACATTCCATTGCCCAGGGTTACCTGAAGTTACATTTGTGGGCGAGCGTAGTGGAGTGAGGCACGGTATTATCTCTGCCGTGAGGGCAAAAAGGTTGTTAAGTAAAGGTTGCAAGGGATATTTAGCTCATGTGGTATTGAATGATAATGTTCCTAGCAGCGAGGAGGATGTACGAGTGGTCAAGCATTTTCCTGACGTTTCCCCTGATGATTTACCTAGACTACCGCCAGACAGAGATGTGGAGTTCACCATTGATTTACTTCCAGGTACTGATCCTATATCTTTAACTCCTTATCGAATGGCTCTTGCTGAATTAAGGGAATTAAAAACCCAGTTGCAGGAATTAGCTGATAAGGGTTTTATTCAGCCTAGTATTTCACCCTGGGGAGCTCCAGTTTTATTTGTTCGAAAGAAAGGCGGGACCTTGAGATTATGTATTGATTATAGGCAATTAAATCGGGTGACGATTAAAAACCGTTATCTGTTGCCGCGCATAGATAACTTATTTGATCAACTTTGAGGTGCCTATGTATGTTCTAAGATTGATTTAAGGTCTGGGTATTACCAGTTGAAGATTAAAAGTGAGGATGTCCCTAAGACGACATTTAGGACTCGATACGGTCATTATGAGTTTCTGGTGATGCCATTCGGGTTAACTAACGCACCTGCAGCTTTTATAGGCTTAATGAACAAGGTATTCCAGCCATATCTAGACAGGTTTGTCATTGTCTTTATTGATGATATTCTGGTATACTCTAAATCTAAAGCAGAGCATGTGCGACATCTTACCTTGGTGTTGAAGAAATTGAGGGAACACCAACTTTATGCTAAGTTTAGCAAATGCCAGTTTTGGTTAAATCAAGTGGCATTCTTGGGACATGTTATATCAACCCAAGGTATTAAGGGGGACGAAAATTGTGAGCAATTTTTTGAGCAGCTTAAGTATTGTCTCACTCATGCACCTGTTTTGGCACTTCCAGATGATAATGGTAATTTCAAGATTTATAGTGATGCTTCCTTGAATGGTCTGGGTTGTGTATTGATGCAACATGGTAGGGTGATTTCTTATGATTCGTGACAGTTGAAACCTCATGAGATGAATTACCCTACTCATGATCTTTAGTTAGCCGCTATTATTTTTGCTTTGAAGATTTGGAGGCATTACCCTTATGGTGAAAAAATGTAAGATTTTCATGGTTCACAAAAGCCTTCAGTATATTTTTACCTAGAGAGACCTCAACCTTCGACAACGAAGGTGGATAGAATTGCTGACTGATTATGATTGCACGATTGAGTATCATCCTGGTCGTGCGAATGTGGTTGCATATGCACTTAGTAGAAAAGCTCAAGGCAGAGTCAATGCTTTATATGCTTGTTGTATTCCTCTTCTTGCTAACTTGAGGTCTACTGAAGTGAAGTTGGGGGTGGAAGAGAAAGAGGAAGCTCTACTTGCCAGTTTCCAGGTTAGACCGATTTAAATTGATCGTATACTTGATGCTCAGATGAATGATGAGGAAACTCAAGAGTTAATTCAGGCCAGAAGTAGATGGAAAAAGAAAGACCTTAGAGTTTGAGAGTCTGATGGTATGCTTATGCAAGAAAGTCGAATGTACGTGCCGAATAATGCTGAGCTAAAGAAAGAAATTATGGATGAGGCGCACGTATCGGCTTATGCAATGCATCCAGAGGGTACTAAAATGTATCATACCATTAGACCATTTTATTATTAGCCAAGCATGACAAGGGAAATTGCAGAGTATGTAAGTAGATGTGTAATTTGCCAGCAAGTCAAAGCGGAAAGGAAAAAACCATTTGGATTGATGCAACCACTTCCTATTCCTCAGTGGAAGTGGGAAAATATTACTATGGATTTTGTGTACAAGCTTCCACGTACGCAGAATGGTCATGATGGCATTTGGGTAATAGTAGATCGGCTTACGAAGTCAGCGCACTTTATTCCAGTGCGAGAAAAATATCCTCTAAGCCGATTAGCTAAATTATTCATATCCAAGATTGTAAAGTACCATGGAGTTCCAGTGAGTATTATCTCTGATCGAGATCCCATATTCACTTCTAAGTTCTGGGTAGCATTTCAGGAGGCTCTCGGTTCGAGACTACTTTATAGTACCGCATATCATCCCCAGACAGATGGTCAATCTGAGAGGACTATTCAGACGCTGGAAGATATGCTAAGAGCTTCTGTATTGCTGTTTGGTGACGCTTGGCATAGGCGTTTGGATTTGATGGAGTTTGCCTATAATAATAGTTACCATTCGAGTATTGGTATGTCACATTTTGAGGCACTCTATGGTAAATCTTGCCGCACACCTTTATGTTGGTCAGAGGTCGGTGAAAGAGCTTTGGTGGGCCCTGACATTGTCGAGGAGACTACTCAAAATGTTCAGGTAATTAAATCTTGTTCAGGTAATTAAATCTAACCTGAAAGCGGCCCAGGATCGACAAAAGAGCCTAGCAGATAAGCATGCTACTGATCGAGTGTATAATGTTGGTGATTGGGACTATCACCGCGGAATGGTGTGGTATGGTTTGGGAAAAAGGGTAAGCTGAGCCCTAGATACATCAGACTATATCAGGTCACTGAACGAGTCGGGGAAGTAGCTTACAGGCTTGAGTTGCCTCCAGAGTTGTCTAAGGTACATGATGTGTTTCATGTTTCCATGCTTCGTCACTATGTCTCGGATCCATCTCATGTGATACCTCCTCAACCGTTAGAAATTAATCCGGATTTGACTTATGAGGAGGAACCAGTGACTATTTTAGATTGGAAAGATAAAGTGCTGAGGAACAAAATGGTTCGAATGGTAAGGTTTTGTGGAGGAATCATTCAGTGGAGGAAGCCATATAGGAAACAGAGGACCGTATGCGAAAAATGTATCCACGTTTATTTTATGGTTATTAGTGGTTTGTTATGTTACTGTATGAAATTTCGGGGACAAAATTTTCTTAAGGGGGGTAGGTTGGGACAGCCCGTCCCTAATTATATTATATTTCACCCCCGATGACGTGAATTGACGTATTTACCCATGAGCGTTGGATTGTGTTTGCATTTTTGGACTAAGAAAACTTGTCCAATCATTTATATTTCCCACATTTTTGGACCCAATTGCATGTTAGGGTTTTAGGGTTTGTTAGGTTAGTGGTTAGTGGGCCAATTAGGGCCTTATCATTTTTCTTCTTCCTTTGCCCAATCAGGAGGAGGACACACACACACCACACGTACACACACAGACCTTCACACACACACACACTCTCTCTCTCAACCTCCCATTTCCGTACGACGTACGGACTAACCTCAAACCTTCGATCCCAAGCACGGACCGAGCTGTTAGAGATCACAAACAAGTTCCCTGTAAACTACCAATTTTTGGACGTGGAGCCCTCGAAACCTTGAGAACCAGGGATCTCTGACAAGGTGTACAGTTATCTTGTGTCAATCGCGCGTCTTTCACATTATTTTGAGGTTTGTAAAGGTCCTAAAAACTACTTTTAGAAGCTATTTGGGTATTTTTGCAAAGTTTTGGACGTTAAATACTTAGGTTTGGTGTGTTGTAGAACTGATCGGAAATAGGGAAGATTTTCCGACCATTTCTTGTGAGATTTTGGGCTTCAAATTGATAAGATTGTGTTCTACTCACTCTAAGCTTCATTTTGGTATAAATTTCATGAAATTTGGTTGAAAAAGGAGTGAGAAATTAGGTTTAGAATTATTTCCAGAAACCGGTGACACAGTCGCCGGAGTCCGGCGACTCGCCTAAGACGAAGGCGAATATTCTGTCAACTTTGACGGAATATTCCTAAAGGAAGTGAACGGCGTCAGTTAAAAGTAATGGTATATTCTATATTTTAACAGAATATTCCCTAACGCCGTTAGGGACTCCGTCCCCTGTGCCAGGCACGTGCCTGAGTGTGGCCGTGCCTTGGCCGACACGTGAAGGCGCATGTGAGGTCAGAATTTTTTTCTAAAAATATTGGGATGCTCGTGGGGTTGAGGAGGTCATGTTGGTATATTCAAACACCCCAATTGAGTAATGTATGAGAAGTTATTACCTAATTTTGGTTATGTGCTTATAAATAACGTTTATTTAGCTGTTTCGCATATAGGGGAGACATACCCAGAGGACGAGTGCGGTCAAGCAAGGCTCGGGGGCGACGACCCTTCTACATATCAATGAGTGGGCATTTTGGTTTTCTATATATGTATATATGCCTTGTGTTTTCCCAGAAAAGTCATATAATTGGTTATATGTTTTGAAATATTATGTTAAGTGTTTTTAAATTAGAATATGTACTTATTAATTGCATATCCTATGGTTGGTGCTGCGGACGTACAGGTAAGTTCAGGTAAGTTTATGGTGCTTTGAAATGATAGAGTTATGGTGTGGTTATATTTACGTTTTAGCAACTCCGACACTATCGTACAGATTGCCTACCAGTCGTACATGCCACATTAGGTGGATCCGGCTAAGCATATTTGATGAACATTCAGCTGTACAGGCCACATTAGGTGGATCCGGCTAAGCATATTTGATGAGCATTCAGCCGTATGGGCCACATTAGGTGGATCCGACTAGGCATATTTTATGAGCTTACAGCCGTACTAGGCATATTTTATGAGCTTACAGCCGTACAAGCCACATTAGGTGGATCCAGCTAAGTATACTTGGTGAGCTATAGATTATGCCTTACAGGCCAGCATAGGTGGATCCGGCTGATATATATTGTTATTCTTCATTCAATTTCGTTTGGTTGTTCCTATTATTCATATAAGACTTGCATGGCTTACACTTTGAGACTTTGGATGGTGGAAATGACTTTTAGTATTCATATGTGTTTATGTATTCTATTTTCTGGGAAATTGTACGGGTTTTACTGCGAGGGGTTAGAACTTTTGAGAAAATGTAATGTTTTTGAAATGCTTTATTTTTGCCCACTCACACTTTCTGTTTTGCGCCCCTCTAGGTTCTAGGTAGGAGTGCTTGCTAGTGGCTTACGAGGACGTGACGGCGGTTCTAACAGTCTATATTTTGTGTAGGACTATCCCTCTGGTATTGTATAATTAGTAATTGTCCTGCTGGACTGCACTTAGGCTACCTATGCTCTGATTGTGGGTTATCACACTTAAACCTCGTCACTTGCACTATAGTATTCTTCTAGACTAAATTAGTTAATTTGGTTTTTAATTACTCGCATTATTATGCTTTTATCACTTTTGCACTGCGCACATGGCTACGTCACCCTCACGTGACGGCCAGCACACCTTGAATTTAGGTCTGGGTGTGTCAGTTTGGTATCAGAGCCAAGGTTTGGCAGTCAAACATAGGTTTGTGATGAGATAAGCATTCTACAAAACTAGTTTCAACGATCCAACCGTCAAACATGTTTGTATATACTTCGAGATCGCATACACCAAAAATCGCAAAAATAAACATTTAGAGATCAAGTAACGGGACAAAACTTTTCGACGATTATAAACGAAAAATCACGATTTAATGGTTATTTTAACTCCGATTTTGATATTTTTTACAGCTACACACTCCTTCACCCGATATGAATACAGTGTATGAACTTGATCTTCAATTTAAAATATTTACACTAGTGGATACCACAAAATCTTATGTTATACTTAATGAAAGTGTAAATAAACTTTTAAGTGTTAGTGAATCTATTGTTTTGATGGGATGCACATTCTACAAAACTAATTTCAACGATCTAACCGTCAAACTGGTTTGTATATGCTTCGAGATCGTACACGCAAAATATGGCAAAAAAAAAAAAAGCATTCAGGGATCAAGTAATGGGACATAACTTTTTCGACCGTTATAAACGAAAAATCACGATTTAACGATTATTTTAAAATACAATGAACAAATTCGATCTTCAATTTAAAATATATACCCTAATGGATACCACAAATCTTATGTTATACTTTATGAAAGTGTAAATAAACTCTAAGTGTTAGTGAATCTATCGTTTTGATGGGATATGTGTTCCACGAACTAGTTTCAACAATCCAACCGTCAAACTTGTCTATATATTCTTTGAGATCGCATAAGCAAAAAATCCCAAAAAATAAGCATTCAGAGATCAAGTAACGGGACAAAACTTTTTGACGATTATAAACGAAAAATCACGATTTAATGGTTATTTAACTCCGATTTTGATTATTTTTTTACAGCTACACTCCTTGATCCTATATGAATACAATGAACTAATTCGATCGTCAATTTAAAATATTTACACTAATGGATACCACAAAATCTTATGTTATACTTAATGAAAGTGTAAATAAATTGTAAGTGTTAGTGAATCTATCGTTTTGATGGGATACGCATTCTACGAAACTAGTTTCAACGATCCAACCATCAAACTTGTTTGCAAATACTTCGAGATCGCACATGCCAAAAATCGCAAAAAAAAAAAACATTCAGAGATCAAGTAACAGGACAAAACTTTTTTACGGTTATATATGAAGAATCACGATTTAATGGTTATTTTAACTCCGATTTTGATGGCTTTTTACAGCTACACTCCTTGATCCAAGAACTAATTTGATCATCAATTTATATAAGTTCTGGGAAATTTGATTTTTTAAGTTATTAACTTTTTAACACATATATCCCACCATTTGTATAGTGACACGTGATGTACCACACCGCGTACCCATCACACTGAATAATCTCTCGAGCTATAGAAAGAAGAATAAATGAGATCCCAAATGTACCTCTCTTCCATCAGAGGCTAATCACAACGACAAGTGACGACACCACATTAACTACATTCAATCCCACATTAGCCAAGTCAAAAGAGTTCCTCAAACTTTGCCTTTATAAAAGATAACCTCTACTCCCTTCAAAGAGTTAATCATTAATTACTATTCAACACTATATTATCACTAAACATGCCCACGTGGCGCCTCAAACATACTTTGCTAACTTAAGCATAAGAGACTATTAGTCAGTACCACACTGGTGTCGTTCGATCTTACTCTACCTTCCTCATAGGTTGAGACACACCCTGACCGGAGTTGAGACATGTTGGCCATCACGTGAGAGTGACGTAGCCAAATGCGCAACAAAAGTGATAATAATAGGAAAATGTGAATAAATAAGAATGTAAACTAGACTTATTTAACTGGAGATGATATATAAGTGTGTGAAAGTGATCAAGTACAAGATACACACATATTAGTACATAGGTAAAACGAAAGTGCAATCGAACTAACTAAATACTAATTATACAAACTGGGAGAATATCCCTACTTTTATTTATGAAAATGTCAGAACTGCCGTGTAGTCCTCGTGAGCCACCAAAGAAGAACAACTACCTAGAACCTGGAGGGGCGCAAAACAGAAGGGTGAGTGGGCAAAACAAAATGTTTGAAAATATATTTATCTTTATGAACATAATAACCCCTCTCCGTAAAACCAGTATAGTTTTCAGAAAATACTACTACGTAGGTAGGAAAAACCAATGCACAAGATCAACGAAAACTGAAGTATGCCATGTCATAATATCGCATCAATTATAAGTGTAAGACAGGTGTGAGATCAGACCAAAAATCGACATGCCAGTCGGAGTCACCTAAGTTGACCTGTACGACTGGATCTATAGCTCATCAATCTAGGCTAGCACACGAGTCGGAGTCAACTAGTGTTACCTGTACGACAAGCTGGGTATAAATATGTACGCTCAAAAGCTACGATCACGTGAACGCTGTGCTATAAATCGTGGGTCACCTACATGTTGGAACCACCTATTGTGGTCTGTACGATAGGCTGGCACCAGACTTGGATCGAAGGTGAGCGTGCGGTGCAGGAGGTGAACAATCACGCGATGGCTGTGCCCTGGCCCGGGGCAGAAGCACTAATACTAGGGTGCAGCCATGATAAGCTGTAAATAAATGTATGCATACCAATGCAATTACAACCCATTCAATTACATAATACTCACCTGAAGCTTACCTGAGTCTCCGCAGCATCACATAGTACAATTCATAAGGGTAACAATGCAATATTTAAAATGTAACTTTTTATGACATGGCAAGCAAAGCATAATTCGATATAAAAACGTTTCTGAAAACTATATATATAGAAAACACTCATTGATAAGTAGCAGGATCGTAGCCCCTAGCTTCGCTTATCCACGAGGGTACGTCTCTCCTATATGCGATACAACTATTTTTATGTTAATTAATTAGCACAAATACAAAATCCAGGAATAACTCCTCATAGTTTGCTCAAATGTAAGGTTTGAATATACAAACGTGACCTACTCGATGATACGAACATCCCCAATTTTTTAGAAATAATTTTGGACCTCGGACGCGCCGCCACGCACAGACCAAGGCACGGCCAGACGTGCCAGCCACGCGTAGGCACGTGCACGGCACACTGACGGAAACCCTAACGGCATTAGGAATATTCCGTCAAAATAGGTGGAATATTCAGTTAAATGGTAATGGTGTTACCTAACGCCGTTAGAATATTTCGTTAAAGTTAACGGAATATACCTTCTTCTTCTCCGGTCACTGGCCGGTCTTCGCCGTCCGTTGCCGCCGTCTGCACTCGCCGGTTTCTGGAAAATTTTCAAATGATTATATCTACTTCATTTCTTAACCAAAATCCATGAAATTTATATGGATTTAAATGGTTGGAAAATCCCTCAAAAGCTCTGGCCAAAACTGGAGTTCGTGTGATCCGATGTTAACGCAACCTCAAACCTACTCTAGAGTGCTAGGAAAGTTGTGTGGGAACCTTTCCAAGTCCTAAAACCCTGCAATCTAGCCGAAATCGTGTCGGAGGAAAATTGCACCTCGTCGAAGCTTCTGACTTCCCGAGTTAAACTATTCAACTCGCTAAACAAATGGTATAGCTAGGTTCGTAAGATCGAGATGAACACGATGATGGTCTTTACAAGTTCAATCCGTGATATTTTGATGATGGTTGTTGGGTGAGGTAACTTGTACACGAAATCCATCATAATCATTCCGCGTACTAAGTA
Source organism: Cotoneaster glaucophyllus (assembly GCA_036320875.1). Taxonomy (NCBI): domain Eukaryota; kingdom Viridiplantae; phylum Streptophyta; class Magnoliopsida; order Rosales; family Rosaceae; genus Cotoneaster; species Cotoneaster glaucophyllus. Next base: position 16,987,795 of record CM070060.1, read on the forward strand.
ACTTGTACACGAAATCCATGGTAATATCTTTCCATTCCCACTGAGGTGTGGGAAGTGGTTGTAATAACCCAAAAGGTCTCTTCCTTTCTACCTTGACTTGTTAACATACTGCACAGCGACTCACATACTCAGCAATTTCTCTTTTCATACCAGGCCAATAATAGAATGGTTAAATGGTGTGATACATCTTGGTACTCCTTGCATAAGCATACCATCCAGTCTCCGGACCCTAAGGTCTTTCTTTTCCCCTCTAAACACTGCTTGTATTAACTCCTGAGATTCCAGATCATTCGCTTGAGCTTCGAGTACACGATCTAACAAAATTGGCCTAACTTGAAAATTAGCAAGTAGAGCTCCCTGGTAATCTTCCCCTAATGTAACTCCAGTAGATCACAATTCAGTCAAGAGTGGAACACTGCATGCATAAAGTGTGTTGAGTCGACCATTGGATTTCCTGCTTAAAGCATCAGCTACAGAGTTTGCGCGACCAGGATGATACTCAATCGTGCAGTCATAATCACTGAGCAACTCAACCAATCTCATCTGCCTTAGGTTAAGATCTTTCTGAGTAAAAATATATTTAAAGCTTTTATGGTCCGTGAAAATCTGACACGTAACCCCGTACAAATAATACCTCCAGATTTTCAATGCAAAGATAATAGCTGCTAACTCGAGATCATGAATGGGATAATTCATCTCGTGGGGCTTTAACTGTCGTGAAACATACGTGATCACCCTACCGTGTTGCATTAGTACCCGGCCCAAACCATTCAAAGAAGCATCATTATAAATCTCGAAATTCCCACTGTCATCAGGAAGCGCCAGAACAAGTGCATGAGTGAGACAATATTTCAACTGCTGAAAACTTCCCTCATAATCATCACTCCACTCAAATTTTACTCATTTCCTAGTCAACCTAGTTAGAGGCAAGGCTATAGCTGAGAAATCTTTCACAAAGCGTTGGTAATAGCCCGCAAGACCAAGAAAACTTCGTACTTCTGTCACAGTCCGAGGTTATTCCCAATTCTCCACTCGAGCTACTTTTGGAGGATCCACAAGAATACCCTGGGCTGATATCACGTGTCCAAAAAATGCCACTTGATCTAGCCAAAATTGGCATTTACTAAATTTAGTATACAGCTGATATTCCCTCAACTTCTTCGGAACTAGAGTGAGATGTCTGGTATGCTCCACCTGAGATTTAGAATATACCAAAATATCATCGATAAAGACAATAACGAACCTGCCGAGATAAGGGCGAAATACCCGATTCATTAAATCCATAAAAGCTATTGGAGCGTTCGTTAACCCGAATGGCATCATGAGAAACTTGTAATTCCCATATCGAGTCTGAAATGTCGTCTTCAGGGACATCCTCACTCCTGATCTTCAGCTGATAATACCTAGATCTCAGATCAATCTTTGAGAACAAACAGGCACCTCGAAGCTGGTAAAAAAGATCATCAATACGAGGTAACGGATAACGATTTTTAATCGTTGCCCGGTTCAATTGTCTGTAATCAATACATAACCTTAGAGTCCCTGTCTTTTTTCGTACGAACAACACTGGGGCTCCTCAAGGAGTAGTACTAAGCTGAATAAAACCTTTATCCACTAATTCTTGCAACTGGGTTTTCAATTCCCTCAACTCAGCATGAGGCATTTGGTAAGGGGTTAAAGAAATAGGATTTGTACTTGGAAGTAACTCCATTTCACGATCTGGAGGTAGTCCAGGTAAATCATCAGGTATGCCTTTATCTGATGAGCTGATGCGCTAGCACTCCAATGATGAGTAGTTGAATCTGGTATGCCTTTATCTGCTTCATTTGATATTCATATCTTCTGTGAACATTATTGATCGCATCAGATATTCCAATATGAAGATTTGTGCAATGTTGAATGAACACTGGGCTATTTGTTGATATGTACTGAACAACAAGATCTCTCTTTAGTACTGAACACATCAGCTACCTGCTCATTTGTTGATATGTACTGAACAACAAGATCTCCCTTTTGAACTTTTTCACGAACAAAATGATAGTCCGTGTCTAGATGTTTAATCTTCGAATGGAACACTGGATTGGAACATAATGCCAAGGCTGAGAGATTATCAAAGTGCAAGGTAGGAGGTTGTGTTAGAACTTGATGCACATCCTTAAAGAAAGATCTAATCCAGAACACATCTGCAACACAGTGTGCCAAGGCTTTATACTCGGCTTCTGTGGAACTTCGAGACACGGTTGCCTGCTTCTTTGAATGCCATGAAATCGGATTTGAACCCAAGTAAACTATATAGCCAGTAATGGATCTCCTTGTGTTAATATTTGTTGCCCAGTCAGAATCAGAGTATGCATTAATCTGAAAATCAAAAGATTAAGTATATTGTATACCACAGTTGACTGTACCCTGGAGATACCTCATGATTCTTTTCACCAGATGCAAATGGGACTCAGTAGGATTGGTCATATATTGGCACACAACATTGATTGAATGTGCAACATATGGCCTAGTAAAGGTAAGATACTACAGAGCTCCAACCAGGCTCCTATAGTGTGTAGGATCAGACAATGGTGTTCGCTCAATTGTAAGTAACTGTGAATGTGGTTTGGAAGTTGTTGAGGTTGGTTTACAGTGTTCCATCCCAGCCTTTTTCAACAACTTCTTCGTATACTTTGACTGATTCATAAATAAAGACCCATCTCCATTATATTGAATCTGAAGTCCTAAGAAATATGTCAGTCTGCCTATCCTTTAAATCAAACACATCTGCAAGACTGTCAATCACAGATTGAATCTTCTCAGTATTAGATCCAGTTAAAATGATGTCATTAACGTATAAAATGAGTAAAGTAACATCACTCCCATCCACTTTCACAAACAAACTTGTATCGGACATCGAAGTTTTAAAACCGAGGGAAGGAAAAAAACTTGTAGACTTGGAATTCCAAGATCTTGGAGCTTGTTTCAATCCATATAATGATTTTACCAATCTGCACACATGATTTGGATATTGTTGATCCACAAACCCTTGGGGTTGTTTCATATATACTTCTTCTTCAAGCTCCCCATGCAAAAAAGCATTTTTAATATCTAACTGTCTTAAACTCCTGTGAAATTGTGCTGCCAATGCCAGAATAAGTCTCATAGTTGAATGTCGAACCATAGGGCTAAAATTTTCTGAATAATCTAGTCCTTGCTCTTGACAACCTTATGCCACCAATCTAGCTTTGTATCTTTACATTGTCCCATCAGGATTTCTTTTTACTTTATACACCCATTTACTTCCTATCACAGCTCTATCACTTGGAGGAAGAACAAGTTTCCATGTACCCTGTGATTTTAAAGCATCATATTCCTCCTGCATAGCTTTTTGCCAGTGAACTATAGTTAATGCAGCTTTAAAGGTCTTTGGTTCTTCTTCTTCATGTATGTCAGCCAAGAATGAAACACCACATGATGTATAGCTATTTGAATCCCCAGTAACATCATTTAAAAACTGAAGAGATGCTAACTGAGGTAATACAGCCAGAAACGATGTGTAATCTCTCCTCAGAATAGCACCAGTCTTAAGCCTAGTTTGAATAACATTATTCTGTGACTGAGATTGAGAGCATGTATGTTGTGGAGGCATAGGGAGAATTACCTGAAGTTGAACAAGATTAAAGACAGGAAGCAAGGGACCTGCATGTTGTGATGAGGAAAAAGTTTCTGTAGAGGCTTGTGTTTCAAATCCCTGTGTTCCAGAACTACCTATGTTTGAAGAAGAAATTGGTGTTTGTGCATCATGATGAACTGCATTTGATGAAGAACCATTTACAATCCCATTACCAGAAAATGATTCTACCGGACCCTCTTGATGACTAGAATTTTCATGATTCAAATATCTCTGCTGCACTGGATTAAGTACCACTATACTTCTATACTGAGATTGAACTGGATTATGTACTTGAACTTCAAACTTTAAAAGTGTATAAGGAAATATACTCTCATCAAAGATAACATGTCTTGAGATGATACACTTCTTATTCTTAACATTGTAACAAATCACACCTTTATAGCCTACAGAATATCCTATGAACACACATTGTGCAGATCTTGGTTGTAACTTGTGTACAGAGTAAGGTCTTAACCATGGATATACTACTGATCCAAACACTTTCAAACTCTTCAACTTTGGATCTTTGTCATACAATTTCTTATAAGGTGACTCCATGGACAACCCTTTACATGACATTCATAGTACCAAAAATCAATTGGCAATCCAGCCTAAACAAGAAGGTTAATGGCAGTTTCCACTATATGCATATGTTTTCTTTCAACTACTTCATTTCGTTGAGGAGTGTATGGGCAATAAATTATTTGTTCAACACCTTTTTCATCAAGAAAAGCTTTAAAAGAATGACTTGTGTACTCTCCCCCACCATTAGTTTGAATACATTTAATAGCAACACCAAACTGTGTATGAACAAGATTATAGAATTTCAGAAAAATAGCATACACATCTGATTTGTTATACATAGGAAAAATCCAAGTATACTTTGTATATTGACCAACAAAAGTTACATAATATCTATACCCCTCCATTGTCTTAACTGGAGAAGGGCCCCATACATCTGAGTGCACCTTTTCAAATGGTGAATAGTACCTATCACTGCTAAAAGAGAAAGGAAGTATGCACATCTTTCCTTGAATACAATGGGTACATATACTATGACTCTCATCTAATTCTAGTGGTATATTTGACTATCTCAACATGATAGACATTATTTCATTAGTAGGATGACCAAACCGTTGATGCCACAAAGTTGACTTTACCAATTGTCCAAGAAAAGCAGAATGTCCCTGAACCACACATTGTACTCCTCTTGACTGCTTGATGACAGGGATTTGAAACAATTGTCTGGCTCTACTCTTTCATCTGTGCAGGATGTCCCTTGTCTTCTTGTCCTGCACAAAAAACTCATTCTCATCATATATAAACCAACTATGATTGTCAGCACACAATTGTTGAACAGATAGCAAACTTCGAGCAATTTTTGGCACATGTAAAACATTGTTAAGAACAAGATTTTGAGAGTTGGTTTTAATTGTAGTTGCACCAGTATTTGCAATAGATAATCATGTCCCATTTCCAATTGTAATTGTATCAGAACCTTGGAATGGTGTAACTTGACTCAGTGTGTTGACATCAGCAGTGATATGGTGAGATGCACCAATATCAACAATTCATGCATCCTGAGGAATTTGTTGTTCTGTTTGCTGTGCTGCCATATCTGTTAAAGTTGCAGGTGGTTGCTGACCCTGGAACACATAATTCCCTCTGTGATTACACTCAATAGCTGAATGACCACGTTTCCCACAAATCTGGCATTCCATTTGAAAACCATTATTTGGACCATGAGCATTTCTATGAAAGCAATTAACAATAATATGTCCCCTCCTGTTGCAAATCTGACACTCAATCACTGTAGTGGACTTGTTTTCTGTGTTCCCATGCCACACATTTGAACCATACTGCCTTGAACTACCAGATGGATACCCAGATGAAGTACTAGAATTGTATCCCTTGCCTCTAAATCCAGTGTTTGGCTTGTAACTGTTATTACCCTTATAATTTTGCTTATGTACAAATGAAGGTTTTAGACCAAAGTTTGAAACATTGCCTATATACCCAAAACCATAAGGAACTTGAACAGGAAACTGTTGTGGTATTGAAGGTTGTGGGTATTGCTGTGGTAAGACAAATGGTGGTGGTGGTGGTGGATATTGTTGTATATAATTGTCAGCAGAATATGGATATGGATGAGAAGTGAGAATACCACCAGTTGTTGCTGCTAAATGGCTATGCCATGCAGGATTAGATCCTGAAGCAGATGAATCCCCCTGAGACGACTGAGACCCTTGAACATATAAGGCAGAAAGATTTTGAGACACAACACTTGATTCACCTTCAATTTCTTTTTCAGCCCCAAGCAACAGAGCCCTAATTTCTTTCAGGAAAATGGATGACTCTTTGGCTAATATCACTGTTCAAATTATTGCATACTCTCTTGGTAAACCAGCTAAACCAAAAATTATCACATCATTATCAGAAATTAGCTCTCCAGCAACAGTTAACTCGTCCCTTATATTTTTCAACCTTAACAGATATTTATCAATCGAATCTCCTCATTTCTGAATTGTATGCAATTCAGTCTTTAAATGATTAACTCTAGATTTAGACACTGAAGCAAAACGATCCACAAGATTCGACCTAAGCCTCACAAGCAGTTACACAGCCAAGAACATATTCAATAGCCTCATCAAACAAAGTAGCTAATAAAAGACTCAACAATGCCATATCTGTGGATTCCCATTCAATATAAGCAGCAGTATATTCAGAAGTGATACCTCTCTCAGTGTGAATGACAAATTTTGGTGGACACACAGCAATGCCATCAAAGTGTCCAAACAATTTATGACCTTTTAACACAGACTTGAACTGAAATGCCCATTTCGCAAAATTATCTTCCTTCAATTTTATAGTAATCATACCGAGTAGATTTTCAACCTTAACAGTAAGATTAGTCATGATTTCTCGATGCAAAACACAAACTTTCAAGAAGTATACAAACACCCAATTTTTCTACAAGATGAATCGACAGAGAGATTGAAACTCCCGTAGTAGTCAAGAAAGACTGAAACTTTCTTATGAATCAAGAGAGATTAAAACTCCCGTAGTAGTCGAACACACAAAAATTCTGAAATCTTGAATTTCTAATCAGGACTGAAACCCAATTGCATAGTAGAAATAGACAATATCACCTGAATAGCAGCTTTGATTAAAACCCCAAATCATAAGAACTTCAATCGCCAAAACTGCAAACGCCAGAGCATTGACCAGATTCGGTGAGATCCCCTTTTGCCACATCAATCGTTGTAGTAGTAGCAGCGGAAGAACTAGGATCGACAATGGCGGCGATGATACAATATTAACACTCAAGAATCAATGAAAGCTTAGGGATGAAGAAAATGATGAACTCGAAGAACAAGAATTAAGAGAGATAAGGATTGAGAAAGATTTTTCTGTTATTCACTGAGTACTGAAAATGTTTACACACTCTAATTATCTAAGTCTCCAAACAATGGTTATATAGAGACAATGATGAGCAGATTTACAATTTTACCCTTTCAACTGACTTTAACTGTTTTTTGACAAACTCTAACTAATGCAAATTTATTTGGTTAATACTTCCTTGATTACCACATCCCTTGTTACCTCGTCCCTGACTAGGCTGATTAGGCTGCCTCATCGAACCACCACTGCTAGAGGCGACATCAAGATTCTGGGATTGTCCTCTAGCATACGACTGCGACCCGCCGCCCTAATATGGTGCATAGTGAATAACCTCCCTGATACGGTGGATAACCACCCTGATAATATAGATCAGCTGGATACTGGTATGCTCCCCCAGAATATGGAGCTACATCTCCCTGATAGTGGTAAGCACCCCATAACATGTCGGAATGTAGGCACTAGGTCCTTGAATCTGCTGAAGAGGGGTTGCAGGTGGTAATGCAAGGGGCTGAGGTTTTTGCTGATTCTGCGGACATTGGTTAGCTCGATGCCTCATCTGCCCACAAGTGAAACATCTACCACTACCACCTTGTCTGCACTCCCCAAAATGACGATTATTACACCTACGACAAATCGGAGCACCAGAACTATTAGGTTTCTCTGTGTTTTACGAAGATCGTAGGATGACTACCCTTTATCTTTATTAATATTACTTTTCTGATTATTACCTTTTTCTTCTTCTTCATCGCTATCATCCGGAGCAATTTCAGAGTATTCAACCTGAAGTAATACCTCAAAGAATTCCTGATATGTAGAATAGGGAATCGAAGTCGCCATAGAACACAACCGCTTGCGAGTTCCCTTCTTGAAATGCTGGAGCATCTTAGCAGGATTTGCAGCAATCTCTGCACAATACTGAGACAAATCAGTAAACTTTCTATGATACTCAGTGGCTGACATTTGCCCTTGCTTCAGTTCTGAAAATTCATCCCTCTTATGATCCAAGTACTTCTGAGGTATAAATCTTTTCAGAAATAGATGCTTGAAAATCTCCCAATTTGTGGCATCTTCAGCTGACAACAGATAGGATTCTTGTTTCCACCATGATGCAGCATCCAACCGTAACAACCAAGTGGCTGTCTCGACCCTTTTGTCCTCTAAAAGATTTATCTGTCGCTACATCAACTGAAAGGTTTTCTCAACATGGTCGAGCCAAAGCTCAGCTTTATCGGACCTCTTACTGCCAAAGAAATCATTTAGCTTCAAGTTATATACAATCTCTAGAGAGTCCTCTGGGGAGGACGAAGTGAGGACTGAATAGCATTAACAATAGCTTCACCAAGTTGTCCAATATTTGGGAAATCAGACTCAGAAAAAGTACGTGGCTCTCTACGAGGCGACATGGTTCTGACATAAGAGATCAAAACGATTAGGACTTAAGCAAAGAATACAAAATTGCCCAACCTAGCTCTAATACCAATCTGACACACCTCGACTGGTGTCGAGACGTGCAGGCCATCACGTGAGAGTGACGTAGCCAAATGCGCAACAAAAGTGATCATAATAGGAAAATGTGAATAAATAAAAACCTAAACTAAACTTATTTAACTAGAGATGATATATAAGTGTGTGAAAGTGATCAAGTATAAGATACACACATATCAAAGCATAGGTAAAACGAAAGTGCAGTTGAACTAACTAAATACTAATTATACAAACAGGGAGAATATCCCTACTTTTATTTATGGAAACGTTAGAATCGCCGTGTAGTCCTCGTGAGCCACCAAAGATGAACAGCTGACTAGAACCTAGAGGGGTGCAAAACAGAAGGGTGAGTGGGCAAAACAAAGCATTTGAAAATGTATTTATCTTTATGAACATAATAACCCCTCTCCTTAAAAGCCGTATAGTTTTCAGCAAATACTACTACGTAGGTAGGAAAAACCAATGCATAAGAGCAGCGAAAATTGAAGTAAGCCATGTCATAATATCTCATCGATCATAAGTGTAAGCCAGGTGTGAAATCAGACCAAACCGACATGCCAGTCAGAGTCACCTAACCTGACAAGTACAACTGGATCTATAGCTCATCAATCTAGGCTAGCACACGAGTCGGAGACACCTAGTGTGACCTATACAATATGCTGGGTATATATGTGTACGCCCAAGTGCTATGATCACGTGAAGGCTGTGCGATAAATCGCGGGTCACCTACGAGTCGGAACCACCTATTGTGGTCTATACGACAGGCTGGCACCAGACTTGGGTCCAAGGTGAGCGTGCAGTGCAGGTGGTGAACAATCACGTGAAGGCTGTGCCTTGGCCCCGGGCGAGAGCACTAATAACGGGGTGCAACCATGATGAGCTGTAAATAAATGTACGCATACCACTGCAATTACAACCCATTCAATCACATAATATTCACCCGAAGCTTACTGAGTCTCCGCAACATCATATAATAATAATCACAAAGGTAACAATGCAATATTTAAATGTAACTTATTTATGACATGGCAAGCACAATATAATTCCATATAAAAATGTTTCTGAAAACATATATATATATATATATATGGGTAAATTACATAGTAACCCCTCAGGTTTGAGGTCTATTACAACTCCATACAACATCTTTAAAACATTTCACTTTCATACCTTACGTACCATTTTATTTCAAAATAATACCTCCGTTAGATTTTCCATCCATTGGTCTGTTAAATGTTGACGTGGTAGCCACATTTGCGCTGATGTGGCTGCCACGTGGCAAAAAAAGTATTTTTTATACATTAAAAATATTATAATATTAACCCTATTAAAAAAAATAAAATAAAAAAGACAGAAAAACCCGAACCTAGATCCCCTTCCTTCCCCCTCACCTTTCTGTAACTCCTATTTACAAAAGCAGTGGAGCCGGAGGAAGCGATGGGCTTAGGGATTGAGGAGAAGAGGTGGGTGGTTGGCCCCCTGAGGATTCGTCGGACTCGAGAAACATGGTAGGAGGTTGGGGGAGGCGAGGCAGGAGAAAGAGGGAGAGAGAGAGAGAGAGAGGGGTCGATGGGTAAGGGGGTGGGGGTGGGATGTGGGGTTGCGGTTCATCCCCACCAACGCACATGGCAGGGCGTCGCACACGATCCCCTCCACGCAGGCAAAGGCCACAATTCGCTCCGCGAAAGACTCGGAGCTGCCGATCCATCTCAGGGCCCACTGGGCCTTCTTCGCGACGCAGGGGATGGTGTCGATCGCGTGGAAGAGGCGGTGCTTCTCGTCGGAGTCCTTGATGCACGTCTTGAGAATGAGGCTGTACATCTTGGAGTGGATGTTCTCAATGGCGATCTGGAACCTATAGAAGGCGCGGGCCTTGGTGACCTAGACCTCCTTCATAAACCTCCCAGCGAGATTATCAAGGACGATGCCGTCGGAGGCAACGAAGAAGGCGAGAATGTGTGAGACGAAGTGCCTCTCGCTATCGGATAGGGCTTCCCACTGGCGAATGTCCTATCATCGGAGGCTCAGGAGGGAAAAGAGGGGTGGGGAGGGTTTGGGTTTTTCTGGTTTTTATTTTTTATTTTTTATTTAAAAAAATAGGGTTAATATTATAATATTTTTAATAAAAAAATAAATAAAAAAATTGCCATGTGGCAGCCACATCAGCACAAATGTGGCAGCCACATCAGCATTTAACAGACCAATGGATAACTCCTCATAGTTTGCTCAAATGTAAGGTTTGAATATACGAACGTGACCTGCTCAATGATACGAACATCCGCAAATTTTTAGAAATAATTTTGGACCTCAGACGTGCCGCGACGCGTCGACCAAGTCACTGCCAGACGCGCCGGTCAAGCGTAGGCACGTGCACAGCACATTGACAGAAACCCTAACGGGGTTAGGAATATTCCGTTAAATGGTAATGGCGTTACCTAATGCCGTTAGAATATTCCATTAAAGTTAATGGAATATACCTTCTTATTCTCCAGTCACTTGCCGGTCTCCGCCGTCCGCTGCCGCCGGCCGCCATTTGCACTCGCCGATTTATGGAAAATTTTCAAATGCTTATATCTACTTCATTTCTTAACCAAAATCCATGAAATTTATATGGATTTAAAGGTCTTGAAGAGTAGAACACGTTCGTACCTACTAGAAGTCCAAAATCCAACGGAAAATGGTCAGAAAATCCCTCGAAAGCTCCGGCCAAAACTGGAGTTCCTCGAAATCATATGATATGACGTCAACGCAACCTCAAACCTACTCTAGAGTGCTAGGGAAGTTGCGTGGGAACCTTTCCAAGTCCTAAAACACAGTAATCTCGTCGAGATAGCGCCAGAGGAAAATTGCACCTCGCCGGAGCTTCTGACTTCTCGAGTTAAACTCGTCAACTCGCTAAACAAATGTTATAGCTAGGTTCGTAAGATCGAGATGAACACGAGATGGTCTGTACGAGTTCGATCCGTGATATTTTGATGATGGTTGTGGGGTGAGGGTGACTCGGCATACAAAGGAAGAAGAATGTGCGAGAAGAAAGGAGAGAGAAAGAATGAGTGCGTGCATATGTGTTCTGATTGGGCAAAAGAGAGAGAGCTATTTTTAATTGGCCCAAAGAAGAAGAAAAATGACTTACTTGATTGAGCTAAAGGAAATGGGAGCCCATATAATTGGTTCATAATTTACCCGTTTACGCACCTAAATAATCGTAACTTTTTCATTACGACTCCGATTCGGGCCTAACTCACGTCAATGCATTTGTGACATCGAGTATGATTTAATTATGATAGCGAAAATAATAATTTAAAACTGCATATGTACATCCATGTCACTTAGCCAACGGAGGCATATTCATCATTTTACACACTCGGGGAGAAAATTATATAATAAATTGGAACGGGTCGTCACAGGTTGCTTCACCCATTTACCCTTAATCAGAGCCCTCGCAAATGCTATCTGACCACACTTTACATTGACTCAAGATTCTTTGCCCATCAATATTTAGCGACGTCTATGAGAATCAACCCACGACCACATGTTAAAAGCACCTAATAAAATTATGATTTGCAAGATGTTCCCATCTGATAAATACCAACTAATTTAAGATCTATAAACACCGTAATGATATCACGAGATTCCATACATACGTGTATATATATATATACAAATTAGCTTCTCTCTCAAAACAAGTTTTTAAACAAAAAGATTTGGAGACCAATTGGTGTACTCGTACTCCTTTCATGTCCTAATTCATTTTGTAGAAGAATAAAGAAGGATTTGAGGAAGCAATGGTGGATCCAGGAAATAATATTTTGGGGATCAATAAGAATAGTGCGCGCAGCGCGTAAATTTTTTTACCAGAAATAACATGCATATCGCCATTTCATCAAGTCATGGTAGGCCTGAAGTAATTTGGAAAGGCATACTGCACACCTGTTAATGTATGCAGGGGCAACACCAAAGGTATCCATAGACATTCACCGAGTCTTGGTAGGTCTGAAGTCAGTTGGAGGGCATGTATGAAGCCAACTCTAATCTTCAAAAGGGGCAGCATCCGGGGTATCCATAGACATTCACCGAAGTTCGAAAGATCAGCACCCAAAGTATCCATAGACGTTCACCAAAGTTCGGGAGGTCAGATGACCCCCCCTGCCCCTCAATGCATACTCCAGAGAAAGCATCATGGCTAGTGATTCAACCCGCATGTGATGAGATTAGGTAGATGTGAGTGACATTGTCAAAACTAAAATTCAATTGCATATTTGCAATTTTGGACTAGGATATACATATGAAGCTCAAAGTTGACATTGAAAAAGTAGACAAATACTAGATAGTCTTGATCAGTCGACGAGAAAGAGAAAACTTCATTTACAGTGAATTTATGTATGTAACTTTACTAAAACAAAGTTGTTGATAGTATCAATTTCATCATACGAAAATGAGGAATTTTGCATGGACTACTTTTTATGTTGCCAATTGGTTTTGTAGTGAATTCTCAATTTTCTTCATGATATCAGAGCAGATTGTCTCGCATGTGAAATCTAACGGCCACGTGTGCTCCACCTAACCCAATTTGTGTTGTCTATGTATTAAGCTTGGAAATTCACAGATACATGAATGGGTGTGTTGAGAGTATCAATCACATCGAAGAAATGAGGGACCTTGCATGTCCATATAAGTAGTTGGACTACTCTCCATATTACCAATTGAATTTATGATGTAACCTCAACTTTCTTCACTAATGTTGGTTTGCTTTCAACGATTTCATAATAATATTGTGACTAGTTTCTTAATTATCATGTTTTTTATTGAACTTTAAACCCCTTGGTTTATGTTTTCCCATGGACACCAATGTTATGCAAAAAGTTTGAATATGATGATATGTGAATATGGAAAGAGTAAACGAAAGAAGTAAACATGGCAACTTCACAAGCACAAGCAAATAAGAATTATGGATAACATATACTTGCATATCCTATGTGGAATGCACATATTCTTTTATGGGTCATTTTGATTTCGGTCCCTAATCAAACTAACTGGTTGACTGAAACATTGTTTGTTTAAATATTTTGATCGAGGCCCTTAACATTATTTAAGAGATTTAACTCATATATTTATTCATTTAATGTCCCACAAATTATGAAATTTAAACAAATTCAAATAATATTTTTAAAATATACTAAATACTTAAAAAATAAATATTTAGAGTAACATTGCTTTTCACAAAATTATAGCAAGAAAATAATGTACCCAGCCAACATAATTATTAACATATTTTAAAAAATAACTACTTATATATTTTAAAAATAAAATAAATACATATAATTAGTAGGGTTACATTTAGAAAAATTAAAAATGGGTACAAATAAATTAAAAAATATGGGTACAAATACAAATAAAAATTTAAAAAATATAGGCACAAAAAAAAATTAATATATGGGTACAAATTAAAATTAAAAAGAAAATTGGTACTGTGACAGCCCGTCCCTGATTTTAATAGTTTTTAAAGTTTTAATAAAGGATTTTACAAAAATACCCTTTCAGGCACGTGCGTTGTTCGAGGTTAATTGATGTGTCGTGCCATCTAAGATTTGTTTTCTTGGCATAACCTCGTAGTACTCGTCGCTACGGACGCATGGGCGCAGACGGCTTGTGATTTGGAGTTATAACGAAGAAGTTATTAAAGTTTGAAGTTTTGGGGATTTTATGAAATTTATTATAAAATCTGGTGTGACATTTGGATGGCCCAGATTTAAAGGAACTTGAAATGGATGGCTCGGATGGGAGAGGAAAGGAAGTCACGTGGGTGTGTGCGTGTGTGGCTTGTGGAAAACAGAAAAGAAGAAGAAGAACAGGTTGGGCAAATCTGCCCAACCAGAAGAAGGAAGAAGAAGCTCCGGGAGAGAGACTGGCGAATGGGGAGAGGAGAGAGAGTGAGACTGACCAATCGGAACAGGGAAAGGAGGAAAGAAGAGAGGGTGAGAAGCGGAGGAAAAGAAGAGAAACGGGTTGGGAGAACCCGTGACCCGCGCGCGACCCGCCGGTGTTCTTCACCCATTTCCGTCGAAATTTCATCATTTTTCCGGTGAGTTACCTCAAACCATCACTTGGAAAACCCTCTATGATCTTCCCTCTTCCTATTGCACTCCAAAAATCAAGGAATTTGGCTTTGAAACTTGATTAAAACCGTGCGGTGTGTGTGCGGTGGGTTAGTGTGCAATTCTTCAAATCTTGAAACGTTTTCTTTCAATTACTAACATCCATAGCATCTCCTTAGGACCTGGAACAAAGCCCAAGCATTAGTTGGAGCATCGAAGTGGTTTTGGAGGTCGAATTGAAAACACCCATTTCTAGGGTTCTTCACGGGTTTGATGAAATTGAAGCCTTTCTAAGCCAAATTGGACTTGGCCGAAGGTATGAAAGTTGTTCCTCTCTTTGAGATCTTCAATTCTGCAATTTTTGGGGAATTTTTAAAAATAGTTGAATTTTCGGGCGAGTCTGGACGGCCGACCGCCACTCACGGCGGCCCGTGTGGCGGCGCGT
Organism: Cotoneaster glaucophyllus; assembly: GCA_036320875.1. Taxonomy (NCBI): domain Eukaryota; kingdom Viridiplantae; phylum Streptophyta; class Magnoliopsida; order Rosales; family Rosaceae; genus Cotoneaster; species Cotoneaster glaucophyllus. The sequence goes on from CM070060.1 coordinate 17,002,877, forward strand.
GGCCAGTGAGCCGCCAATGTCATTCTTAGGCTGTGTTTAATGCTCTAGGTTCATTTTTGATAATTGTTGGACGTAAATTGAGTAATTGAACCTAAGTTCGTTACGATTCGTGGTTAGGTGAAAATATGAATCGACGATCCGACCGTTGGATCGTCACCAAAATTTGATACGTGGTAGTACGTATTATTTGAAGAAGGTAGGAACTTACGGATCGGAAATCCGACGTACGGATCTTCCAGAATTGAGTTTGTAAGTTCATAAAATAAAATGTGAACCGCCACTTGGTTTTGGCAATTGGCGGAGATCCGACTGTTGGATCGCAACGAAATTTCAGTATGTTGCCCTAGGAGCATAATATGCATCTGGGGAAGTTACGGATCAGAGTTTTGAGTTACGGATCTTCCGGAACAAGTATGTGGGGCTGTGGACCCTACCGTCGATCGTTGATCGACGGTTGACTTTTGATTAAGGGTCTTAAATGATTCTAGAATACCCTTGAGGATATGTTTTACGTGAATTACGAATTTTATGGTTAAGAGTTCTAAGTTGTAGTTTGATATTTGTTTTAGGCGCCGAACGTTTTGGGACGCTTCGATGTTCACGTTAGGGAGCTGTAGCGCGGACTCCAGGTGAGTGGGCTTTTGTTTTCCGTATATACCTTATACTATGCGTTTTCCCAAAAATTGTTTTAAATGATTTATGAAATGGAATGCCATGTCAAGTATATTTATGTTTAAGTATACTTGAAATGTTTTCTTTTAAAGGAAAGTATGCCTTTATGAGATGAAATGCCATGCTAATATCTATAATGAAATGAGTATGCATTATGAGATAGTTATGCCTTATGAAATAGTTATGCATCATGAAATGGTTATGCATCATGGAGTGGTTATGCATCATGAATTTGTATGCGCATGATTGTTGGTGCTGAGGACGCTCAGGTAAGTTCAGGTAAGACTCTGCGTGTTTAAATACAAGTTGAGTTAAGAAGAGTATGACGAGATTGTTGAGATGCATCGAGAGCTCATAAACCTGCACCCCGGTGTTAGTGCTCCCGTCCAGAGTTAGGGGCCAGTTTTTCACGTGATGTTCACCTCCCGCACCATACGCTCATCTTGGATCCAAGTTAGGTGCATAGTCCTGTCGTATAGACCACTTTCAGTGGGTTCGACTCGTAGGTGACTCGCGATCATAGACGTGGGTTTGACTCAGACCCATGATCTTTCGCACAGTCTTCACGTGATTGTAGCACTAGAGTGTACTATATTACACCCAGTCTTGTCGTATAGACCACCTTGAGTGGGTTCGACTTGTGTGCAGGATATACAGATGATGAGATATGTTGAGATTGATTATGAGCTATAGTTCCAGCCGTGCTGATCACACGGTGGACATGTTATTACCTAGGATGAGTTTATTTCACCTGATGCACTTACCTGATGATTTAGTGGCATGGCATGGCATATGTTTGATTCGTTGGCATATATATTTTGATGAATGATTTTCAGATGAGATAAGTATATGTTTATACTGTTTTCTGGGAAAGTATACAGGTTTTACGGCGAGGGGTTATAAATGTGATTTTTGAAATGATTTTCGAAAAGACTTTGTTTTTGCCCACTCACGCTTTTGTTTTTCGCCCCTCCAGGTTCTAGGTAGCATTGTTGGTGGTATCCGAGGCAGCAGCAGCTATTCTGACAGAAATTCACCCAAGTAGGACCCTTGGGACGTTTTTATTTTTAGTACTCCTTATATTCGACTAAAAAAAAATTAGCATGGCTAAATATAAATATACCAAATGTAACATTTGTAACACTAAATAAATATACTTAGAAATAAAAAAATAATTATCATTGAAATAATTAATGACATTTATTAATACCTAAAGACCTTGATCAAAAATTGAAAAGGAATAAAGTTTTAATCAATGGAGTAGGAAAAAAGGTGATGAGAACCTAATTTCTTGACCGAATAAAGCTGAGGATTGAAACTAGTATTAATCTTCATTTGAAGATCAATCTTACGAAAAATCATTTGAATTGGAGATCGTTTAACCATCCAAGCATATTAAATAAATGAACAGTTCTTCATGAATATATTACTTAGTACTGTTGGGAGTATTGGATCAATAGCTTAGAAATTGCCAGTTGTTGGTAGATTACATAGGCAGTTACAAAGATAGCTTATCTTGTAAGCTGTTATAGAACTCGTTTGGATGTGCTTTTAAAATGACTAAAAGAGCTTTTGATGAAAATGTTTTTAGAACCATTCTTTAGTAAAAATGCAAGTAAATCCTCAAAAAGCACTTAAAGTGCTATTGAAACCCAAAAATATTTTCTCTAAAAGCGCTTTCAGTCATTTCGAAAGCACATCCAAACGAGCCCATAGTTGTTAAGATTTACACTTGTATAAAAGACTCAGTTTGTAGGAGAGAAGTTAGTGTGAATGAAATATTCCTTTCTTCCTTTCTAAGAAATTTCAAGAACTCTCTCTCTCTATCTCTCTGATCATCTTTCCCTCTGAGTTTATAGATTGATATAGGTTGGTTTACAAGTACTTACACTGTCGATTTTTTTTATACATTTGAATGACTAAATTACCTCTAATTGAAATGATTTTTTTTATACGGGTGATCTTCAAATGAAGATTGAGAAATTGAATGTTTCCGATTATAAAACTTATAAGGTCAAGATACATTGTTCGTAAGGGAATAATGCAAGTATTATCCAATATTACAATCGAGGTTCTAATAGGAGCATATTTATGCGAATTTGAAGACCAAAAGAGGCTAGGAATGTGCTAAAGAGATGAAGAAAATAAATTCAAGACAAAGAAGATAAGGAAGCTCAGCAAGAAAGAAGGAAAATTAGCCAAGTTACCTTATCTTGTCCTAATCCTTCCCTAATCCTACTCCACCTAAGTTCTAGCTGCAAGGAGGATCCCTAATTATATTAGGACACTTAAATAAATGATTCTAGAAGGCCTAATCCCATTCCCAATAGGATGCCGCACCTATTCCTTATAGAAAACCCTTTCCTTACCGTGCAAGGCATTCCCCTTCCCTCCAAATCCTACCGCACCTCTCTTTCCCTTTTCCTCTTGGATTCTGCATTTACTTAGCCTTTTTCCTTGTGGATTTGGGTGCAAAATCTGTCTCCAAAATTAAATAGGGTTGTGCCCTCCTTTGCCCTATAAATATTTCATTATGCCGTAGCATTCTACACCATTCCTTACCACAATTCAAGTCACCACCCATCCATCACACACACCCTTGTGTCGGAGCCTTGCAACGAGAAAGGAGAGGAAACCCTTGAGCCGTGCTCTGCCATTCAAGCTTTGGATTGCTGGAACGTTTTTAGGTGTATTCCATCTTTTGTTTTCAATGTTTAAATTTAATTATCTTTGTTTAATTGCGAACATGAGGAGCTAAACTCGTTTTAGCTATAGGAGAATTCAAAACCATGAACATATAAGTAATATGAGTTGATTACTTCCAGTTATTGTTTCATAAATCATGAATGCAATTTGCTTAACTGCTTGATTGATAACTTATTCTTGTATGTTGATTAAGGATGCATATTTAGTTTGCATGCATGAATTTGATGCTAAAATATAAGGAATTTTTACCTAATCGTTATGAACTTATATTTGCAAGTAGTGGAGGTCGCTAGTCACGATCGTGTTAAGTAAATTCCTGGCAGGAGTATCATGTTGTTCATAGTTACGAATGCCTTGTCAATGCTTATGATTTTCATAGAACTTAATGATCTTTGATATGTATCTCTATTATGATGTTCATGTAGGGAACTTGAGAAGAATAATTTGGTTGCGACACGATGTCCAATACAATGAACTTAGGAAAATTTGAGGGTTAATTAGTGTTGTTCACGGTTAATCTGGGGCATTGTCACTCATGGCTTATCGGAAGGATAACGGGAAATCGATTCATATGCATATGTGTCATGTGTGGAGAAGGACCCTCTAGCTAGCCATTCACCCATCAATTCACCCAATTTCGTGCCAAAGTTGTTTAGGATCTTTAATTTGTTTGTTTTAGTTTAAATTCGTCAAAACACCAATCCCCCTTTACTTTGTCGTATCAACTTAGTTAGAATCTGTCTAAACTTGTTTCTTTTAGTGTTTTGAGTCAAGTTAAGTTAAAATTTCGTCCAAACATCTTCTTAGTGTTTGTTTTGAGTCAATTTACTTGTTTTGTGCTGTTTTGAGTCTTTTTAGTTTGTTTTGAGTCTTTAGAGTCTAGTTCAGTGTTTTTAAGTCTAGTTTTGTGTTTTTGAGTCAAATTTGAGTAGATTAGCAGTCCCTTCTAATCCCCGGCCTAGAACGATCCCTACTTACATATCTACTACAATTGTCACAAGAGGGTTTAATTTGTGTGCTAAGCTTTTATCACATCAAATTTTTGGCGCCGTTGCCAAGGATTAGTAAAATTGCTAATCACCCTGTTTTGTTTATTTTACTTTTGATATTTGATTTAGTTTTCTTTCTTTGATTTTAGGTACTAGAGAAGCAAGACATGGCAATTGCTAATCTTCAAGCTCAAATGGCGAATCTTACATCTTTTTTGACGCAATACTAGAGAAGCAAGACATGGCAATTGCTAATCTTCAAGCTCAAATGGCGAATCTTACTTCTTAGTTGACGCAATATATCGAAAGGACCATAATGCAAAGAGCCCCTACATTTGATGTGTCCTATAGGCAAGGATATCAAGCTAACCAACGTCCACAAAGAGGTTGGGAGAGTGTCAATACCTAGGGTTTATCAAGGCCATAATCAATCAAGGAACGACTTGTTTTCCAACACCTACAATTCAAATTGGAGCAATCATTCAAATTCTATGTGGTGGAAACCTCAACAAGAAGGATATTGGAAGCCATATGAGGAGTTCTATTCAAGACCTATGCGTCCACCACAGCCTCCCCCGCAACAATTCCAACCCAATTCAGGTTCGTCAATGGATTATGATCAAATTCTTGAAACACTAACTTCTTTGACGCAGGGCCTACAAAATCAAGGGCACGGATTACAAAATCAAGCTAAGGAGTTGAGTGAATTGAAGACTTAAATAGGAGAGATCGCAGAATTCAAGGGGCAAATTCAAGAACAAAGTGAACTCTCCAACTCAACTATTGTAAATTCAACAGGAGATTTTGAAATTGCTGAAGCTATCAGTTTAGGAAGTGGTATGGAGGTTGAAGATGAACCCAAGACATCCAACCCAAGCCAAAACATGGATGAACAACTGCTGCAAGAATAAGAAGTGATGGACAAGGCCACGACAAGGGAAAAACCACCTTTGCCGCAGCCTAGCCTTGCTCCACCACCTTTGCCGCAGCCCTCTAAGGCTCCTACGCCATCTAATTCAGATAAGGTAGTTCCAAATTCAATTCTTTCTAACCCCATTCCACCAAATGTGCCTATACCTTGCATGTTTATGCAATCCAAGGAAGAAGAGAGTGAAAAAAGTCATCTTGGAAGCTTGTCCAAAGGTGCAAATTGATATCCCAAGCCTTAGGAAGTGGTATGGAGGTTGAAGATGAACCCAAGACATCCAACCCAAGCCAAAACATGGATGAACATCTGCTGCAAGAAGAAGAAGAGATGGAGAAGGCCACGACAAGGGAAAAACCACCTTTGCCACAGCCTAGCCTTGCTCCACTACCTTTGTCGCCGCCCTCTAAGGCTCCTACGCCATCCAATTCAGATAAGGTAGTTCCAAATTCAATTCTTTCTAACCCCATTCCATCAAATGTGCCTATACGTTGCAGGTTTATGCAATCCAAGGAAGAAGAGAGTGAAAAAGTCATCTTGAAAGCCTGTCCAAAGCACTGTTCTAAAAATCCCCGCCTAGGCGCTAGGCGGTTGGTCACCGCCCCGATTAATGCCTAGACCGCCTAGCCCACCCAAACCTGATGAGGCGCCCGCCTAGACCGCCTAGGCACCCGCCTAGGCACCCGCCTAGCCCGCCCAGACCCCTCTAGACACCTGCCTAGGTTGCAACTTACTTAGATAAAAAATAGATAACTTTTCTTTTGTATTTTATTATTTCCAATAAATTGTAAGAGACTTATTGAATACTTAAATAAACACACATTATATGTTTGCTCCCTATGTTTTTATTATGTTCCAATACTTCATAATATAGATGTCATTCTATTTTCTAGTTTATAACGAAATTATGTATATTTTAAGTATAAACAAACACTTATTTACACGAAATATAATAGATTTACTTAAATCCGCCTAGTCCGCCTAGTCGCCCGCCTAGGCTCCGCCTAGCCGCCTAGGCGCTAGGCCCCATCCCGCCGCCCGACTAGCGCCTAGCGCCTTTTAGAAGCTTGGTCCAAAGGTGCAAATTGATATCCCGATTCTTGGTGCAACAAAGCAAGTTCCATAATGTGTTAAAGTTTTTAAAGAGCTTTGTACAACAATAAGAAGGATTCAAAAAAAAGAAGTGGATGGGGAATATCTAGCACCAATCAAGAAAGATGTATTTAGACCCACCATCAAAGAAGGAATTGGAGTGGATCACAAGGGACACGTCATTGCCCTAAAAATACCCAATCTGGCCGAATGTACCATTCCTAAAACTTTTGAAGTGGTGTTTGTCCTTGAGTTCTTGTCGGAGCACACAAGTAAGCCACCTCCTCGAATTTCAATTTCGTTTTCTATTAACATCTTGTTGATTTCAATGATTCAGGCACCCAATCTAGGATTTAAATCATGACCGGATCATTTCAAGTATATCTTCCATTCAAAGATCAATTCCATGTCATGGGCTCCAATGAAGCTTAAGAGGAGGTATCGTCCGACTGGAAGACGTTAAAGCAAGCGCTTCTTTCAAATAAAGAAGACCTAGGAATCTCTGGCTCGAAGACCAGATTTGCGTTCCTAAACCCTACTCTTTATTGCTTTTACTTTACCATTATTGTCATGTTTGTTAGTTGTGTTGTTTAATTGCTTGTGTGTCAGTCTATGTTTGAAACATTGAGGACAATGTTTGGTTTAAGTGTGGGGGGGGGGGGGTAAACAAATGATTTTTCATTGATTTTCGCGGGATTTTATCACCTATCACTTCTAAAGTTGTTTCTCACTGTTTTTAAGTGTTTTTATTGTGTTTTGGAGTGTTTTAATGTGTTTTGAAAGAAAAAAACGAAAATTTGAAAAAAAATTCGAAAATTTGTTTTGAGAAACCCAAAAAGAGTCATTTTTGTGTGTTTGTTTGTGTCTTAGGGTACCTTCCAACACAATGATGAGGATTTGGTTTTTAATTGCATGACTGTTAAAGAAAGTTACAAACATGGATGGAAGTTTGATATGCTCTTTGGTTTATGCTTAGTTGTAGTTGTCGTTTACGAATTCACATGTAATCACAAAGGAAAAAAAAATCAATTTTTGTAACATGCTTGAAGGAAGGAACTCAAACTAATGCTACAACCCTGAGAGACTTGAGCCTAAACTTTATTTGGAGAGTTATTAATCTGTGATGTTTTTGTTTTCTAAAGTCGTTGTATGATCTCATTATTTCTTTGCTTGGTTGCTACTTAGAATGCGTTTCATCATTATAGATCCAAATACTATAACTCATACCCATTTCATTCAAAGCATGAAATTGATTGCATAACAAATAACAAGATGAAGTTGTTTAGTTAAACTAGAGCCAAAAAGCCTTACCCTTTGCATTTGTATTGTAGGTTTAACCCCCTTTGCATTTGTATTGTACGTTTAACCCCTTTGAGCCTTAATTATCCTATTTTCTTTGTTAGCCACATTATCTCTACCTAGCCTAGAATAGGACTATCCATACCCTTGTTCTTAAAGAATAGTGGAGCATGACTTAGAGGGAATTCCTTTTGATCGACATTATGCAGAAAAAACAAGTGTGGGGGAAGGGTTTTTTGTGAAGGTCTATAAGGTTGTGTTTAGTGTGCCAAAGAGAAAATGGCACGGGAAAAGAAAAAGAAAAAAGAAACGTGAAAAAAGAAAGAAAAAAAAAGTTGTGAAAAGAAAGGAAAAAAGGTTGAAAACAAGTGAGAATAAGTTCGCAAGTATTGGTTGTTGAAGAAAGGGTCCAAAAGTTTGAATTTGGCCCTAAGTATTGTGTGAATCATCCCCTTCGTGTTTAAAGTGGGTTGCTGCATTCGAAAGTGAATTCTAAGTGTTGATTTCATTACTTTGCTTACTATCGCTTTAAGAACTTTTGTTTATCCTTACCTTTCTTTGTTAGCCAATACCCTAGCCTCGTTACAACCCTTAGATTTCAATCTTGATTGTTGTGTGTTCAATATGTGGAGGTTGGAATTGGTACGAGCATATGGTATCCCTGGTTCTCGCGTCTAAGTAGTGGCATTTCATTCATGAGATCATATACATGTTTGTATTAATAACTCCAGAAAGTGCCTTCTTTGTTATAAACATATATGAGTGCTAGCCTACATGTTTACATCAATCTTCTCACATATACCTAGTGTAGGGAGTGTAGTCAGAAAATGTGTGTGAAAATAGAGAGTATCCGGTGAGGAATTGAGGGATTTCTCTTAAGCCATGTTACTACATTCAAAACATTGTTTTAATTGATTAACAGCGAACTAGTGAGTGGCGACTGTGATTAAGTATGTGCTCGAGGGTAAGGATGACTAAAATCTATGTGAGTAGTGATTTTTAACTTGTCATGTTGCATTGAAAATCCCTGAGGCAAATGTTGGAAGGTCTAGATTGTGTTTTGTTTTGTTTTGTTTTGCTCGAGGACTAGCAAAAGCTAAGTGTGGGGGAATTTGATAGGAGCATATTTATGCGACTTAGTTAGCTTGTTTCTTGACATTTATGTAGTTAATTTCTAGTTATTACAATGTTTTAAGCTATTTTCTTGTGTTTGTAGGTTCAAAGGGCTAAAGTGGCAAGAAAGTGCATTTTGGAGCAGTTTCGGGCTTGGACTGGATAGCACATGCACGGAGCAAGGTGGATGGACGAATTTGAAGACCAAAAGAGGCTAGGAATGTGCTAAAGCGATGAAGAAAATAAATTCAAGACAAAGAAGATAAGGAAGCTCAACAAAAAAGAAGGAAAATTAGTCAAGTTACCTTATCTTGTCCTAATCCTTCCCTAATCCTACTCCACCTAAGTTCCAGCTGCAAGGAGGATCCCTAATTATATTAGGACACTTAAATAAATGATTCTAGAAGGCCTAATCCCATTCCCAATAGATGCCGCACCTATTCCTTCTAGAAAATCCTTTCCTTGCAGTGCAAGGCATTCCCCTTCCCTCCAAATCCTGCCCGCACCTCTATTTCCCTTTTCCTCTTGGATTCTGCATTTACTTAGCCTTTTTCCTTGTGGATTTGGGTACAAAATCTGTCTCCAAAATTAAATAGGGCCGTGCCCTCCTTTGCCCTATAAATATGTCATTCTGTCGCAGCATTCTACACCATTCCTCGCCACAATTCAAGTCACCACCCATCCATCACACACACCCTTGTGCCGCAGCCTTACAATGAGAAAGGAGAGGAAACCCTTGAGCCTTGCCCTGCCATTCAAGCTTTGGATTGCTGGAACTTTTTTAGGTGTATTCCATCTTTTGTTTTCAATGTTTAAATTTAATTATCTTTGTTTAATTGCGAACATGAGGAGCTAAACTCGTTTTAGCTAGAGGAGAATTCAAAACTGTGAACATATATGTAATATGAGTTGATTACTTCTAGTTATTGTTTCATAAATCATGAATGCAAATTGCTTAACTGCTTGATTGATAACTTATTCTTGTATGTTGATTAAGGATGCATACTTAGTTTGCATGCATGAATTTGATGCTAAAATATAAGGGATTTTCACCTAATCGTTATGAACTTATATTTGCAAGTAGTGGAGGTTGCTAGTCACGATCGTGTTAAGTAAATTCCTGGCAGGAGTATCATGATGTTCATAGTTACGAATGCCTTGTCAATGATTATGATTTTCATAGAACTTAATGATCTTTGATATGTATCTCTATTATGATGTTCATGTAGGGAACTTGAGAAGAATAATTTGGTTGCGACGCGATGTCCGATACAATGAACTTAGGAAAATCTTATGGTTAATTAGTGTTGTTCACGGTTAATCTGGGGCATTGTCATTCATGGCTTATCGGAAGGATAACTGGAAATCGATTCATATGCATATGTGTTATGTGTGGAGAAGGACCCTCTAGCTAGCCATTCACCCATCAATTCACCCAATTTCGTGCCAAAGTTGTTTAGAGTCTTTAATTTGTTTGTTTTATTTTAAATTCGTCAAAACACCAATCCCCCTTTACTTTGTCGTATCAACTTAGTTAGAATCTGTCTAAACTTGTTTCTTTTAGTGTTTTGAGTCAAGTTAAGTTAGAATTTCGTCCAAACATCTTCTTAGTGTCTGTTTTGAGTCAATTTGCTTGTTTTGTGCTGTTTTGAGTCTTTTTAGTTTGTTTTGAGTCTTTAGAGTTTAGTTAAGTGTTTTTAAGTCTAGTTTTGTGTTTTTGAGTCAAATTTGAGTAGATTAGTAGTCCCTCCTAATCCCCGGCCTAGAACGATCCATACTTACATATCTACTACAATTGTCACAAGAGGGTTTAATTTGTGTGCTAAACTTTTATCACATCAGGTTCCCCGAATTTGTGATATTATTAATTGGAAAAATTACACATATAATATATTTTTAATACTTAATTTTAATTAACAATGCACTTTTCAAAAGTTAATATATGTAGAAGATGATATCATTAACTTTTTTTTCTTTCTAGAGTTTAAATTACCAAAATGCTCTTTTTAGTCATAAAATATGTATGATTTCAGTGCGTGTCTACACCATCCTTGTCTCCGCCCAGCATGATGAGACCGTCACAAATTATGAGATTTCCGCTGACCTATCTTGATGAGAAGAGAGTCTCCATCTTAACCATCAGCCGCTTTGTGATTGGTGGTGGTGATGCAGGTCTTCCTAGACGCAAGATCATTATTGATACATATAGTGGATGGGAAGTGACACACCCCGACCGAGATCGAGGCATGCTGGCCGTCACGTGAGAGTGACGTAGCCATGTGCACAGTGCGGAAGCATTATAAAGAAAGATTTACGAATGAATAAAAAAAACCAACTTCAAGAGTGTTAGAACATAAATAAGTGTGAATACACATTCAAAGCATAAAAGCCTAGGTGCAGTCAAGCATAAGAAGTACTTAATTAAACAACACCCGAAGGTGGTCCTACATAGGTGATGATCTTTCAGAACGTCTGATGTGTCCTCGTGAGCCACCAACAAAGCTACCTAATACCTGGAGGGGCACAAAACAAAAGTGTGAGTGGGCAAAAACAAAGTTTTTCAAAATTCATTTCATAAACAACCTTTATATCTCCTCGCCGTAAAACCTGTATATTTTCCCAGAAAATAGTATATACATATACTAAATCTCATCTGAAAATCATCATTGTCAATAATGCAACAAATCATGAATATGCCATGCCATACTAATCAAATCATCAGGTAAGTAATTCAAATGCAATAATAACTGCAACAGCTCCTCAGCTGAACTCTAGCTCATTGATCATGCCTGCACACGAGTCGAACCCAGTTATAATGGTCTATATGACAGGACTGGGTGTAAAACAGTACGCTCTAGTGCTACAATCACGTGAAGACTGTGCGAATGATCGCGGGTCACGTACGAGTCGAACCCACTGAAAGTGGTCTATACGACAGGACTGTGCACCTAACTTGGATCCAAGATGAGCATGTGATGCGGGAGGTGAACATCACGTGAAAGACTATGCCCCTAACTCTGGGCGGGAGCACTAACACCGAGGTGCAGGTTAATGAGCTCTCCATGCATCTCATCATACTTTTCATAACTCAACTTCTTATTACCAAGACAATAACTTACCTGGAACTTACCTGAGCGCCCGCAGCACCAACAATCATGCGCATACAATTCATAATGCATAATCACAAGTATGTATGCATTGGCATGGCAATTCATTTATAAAAACATTTAAAATGCATATTCTTGGAAAAATACTTAGTATATAGGTATATACGGAAAACCAAAAGCCCACTCATTGGTATATAGACGGATCGTAGCCCCCGTGCCTAGCCTGGCTACGCTTATCCTCCGGATAAGTCTCGCCTATGTGAGAAACAACTGTTTTAACGTTATTTTAAAGCACATAAATGAAACTAGAAAATAACTTCTCATACATTGCTCAATTGGGGTGTTTGAATATACCAAAATGATCTACACAACCTCAGAAACATCCCCAAATTTTTAGAATAATTTTTGGAGGTCTCACGCGCCGCCACACGCCGGCGAAGGCACGGCCAGACGCGCCCCCCCGCGCGGCCAACCCTGACGGAATCCCTAACTGCCGTTAGAACTAACGGAATCTGTCAAAGTTAACTGACGGCGTTAGAATATTCCGTCAAGTACCTTCGAACTCCGGCAACCGTCGCCTTCGTCGGAAACTGGGTAAAACTTTAAACTCACTATTCTCACTCGTTTTTCAACCATTTTCTACGAATTTACCACCAAAATGAAGCTTAGGATACAGAGAACCACGTTATACCTATTTGAAGCTTCAAATTCCACGAAATCACGTCAGAGAGAGTTCAAAAATCCGATGACCTCTGCAACTCCTCGTATCTGGGCTTCCCGACGTCCAATTTTCACCAACGAACCACTCCGAGGTTCGTGAGGACCTTCTAAAGCTCCCTGTGAGCGTAAAATTTAAAGAAAAACCTTCGTTAAAAATTTGGTGAACAGTACCACGATCGAGACTTCATTTTTCTGGGTTTCTTTACGTCCAAACTCAATTCAAAACATCCCAAAACACTCAAGAGGAAGAGAGGATACCTTTAGGAACCTTGAAATGGTTTGAAACCTTGACAATCACCTCGGTGGTACTGTACCTCGACAGTGCTCTTTGAATCTAGGGTTTTTCGAAAGTCTCACGGTCAAAAAGGAATATGGTTGTGCTCGTGGATCTTCAAGGAACTCAAATATGGTCTCTGCAGGTTCGATCTGTGAAGTTTGGGTGCGATCCGTACAGTTTCAGAGTGAGGGAGAGTGTGTCCAAGAGTAAGAGAGAGAAAGGGAGAGTTGTTTCAGTTTGGGTGTGTGTGTGTGGTCCTCACAGAACCAATCACACAACACCTAAATCTACACTTAGTTTCTAATTGGTCCACAACCAAACTAACCTAACTAACTAACCCCAAAAATTCTAACTCTTACCTTATTGGTTCCCAAGAATTTGGAAATAGGGTAATTGGTCCAAAACCAAGAATCTTGGGCCTTGAAACTTAGCCCAAAATAAAATTTAACTCAACGCTCAAGGGTAATTGCGTCCATTCACACTTTCGAGGATAATATAATTACAAAATCCGGGACGGGCTGTCACAGGAAGTCCATGATGGTGGTGCAAATTTAAAAAGCAAATTTCTATAATTTCATACATTTTCAGGTTTTTTATCTTTCTATTATTCGTTTATCTTTCTATTTCAATTTTATGTGATATGTTATTTCATCACTACCTTTATGTATAAAGAGAAAGAGACTTCTGTCAAAATTGATGGCACTGTAACTATGAAGCTAGAGTAGTAACTAGCTCTATCAAGCCTGTGATTTCTTGCAAATCATATAATATTTGGTGTTCTCATAAAATTATTATTTTATTAAACCAATGGATGAATTAGTGAAATTTTGTAAATTTTGTCATTCATCGGAAAGAAGAAAAGGTGAGGAAGAGATGTTTAAATATACAAACTAATTCTACTAAAACCACAAAATAATTTTACTAAAAAGTACACAAAATTGATCCTACAAATATTTAAAATTGATTCTGCATAAATGGACGATGAGGGGTTGGACTAATGGCATTTATGTAGTTTTGTTGAAAGTATATAAACTAACACTATGTTTGGATGAAGGAAATAAACTTGGAATTTGGGTAAAAGTCAGAATTTATAAATTGACATACACCAATTCCCTTGTTTGGATTCATAAACGTAGAAATTTAGAATTTCTGCGTGAAAAAAAAAATTGGAATTTGGGACCTTTAATTCCCAAGTTTAAATTCCATGTAAATATGTGTCATTTCTCAATTTCTATAATTGAGAGCTTAAAAATAACAAATTTCGTATTCAATTCCATTGTTTTTTAAGGTTAACCAAACAAGAAAATTCACAAATTCTATAAAATAAAATCATGTCATTTCAATTTCTGTCATTTTAAAATTCCTTAATAATCTTAAATTTCTTCATCCAAGCATAGTGTAATTCTACTAAAACTATGCAAAGTTATTCTACTATAAAGTGTATAATTTGATTCTATATATATGAAACTGATTCTGCAAAAGTGGTCGATGACGGATTGGACTGACGGCATGTACGTAGTTTTGTTGAAAATATTCAAATAAATTTTACTAAAACTATACAAATTGATTCTACTAAAAAGTATACAAAACTGATTCTACATATATTTGAAACTGATTTGTAAAAATAATTGATGAGGGGTTGGACTAATTCTAGTAATAAAGGATACAAACTGATTCTACGTATAATTTCAAAAGTGATCCTGCAAAAATGGTAAATGAATGGTTGAGCTGATGGTAAACATTAATTTCTTTGAATTTGTGTGGCTTGGGCGATGTTAACAAGAGCAATTGTTAGGGGTATGGTTGGTATTTTAAAAATTATTTTCATATTTTTGGGTTCACTTTAGGTATTTTTATATTTCTATCTTCCCTTAAAATATTTAAAAATTAATGAAGTTTCTTAAAATATAGTAGTATATTTTTGTCACTATATGTAACGCTCCCTATTAATTAGGATTTATCGCAACCATTTTGTCTAAGTACTTGAGCAATCTATGGTTCTTTGTAATTAATAGTGGTTATTCCAAAAACGCAAGAAATCTAACGGTTTCAGCATACATCAACATCTTACGGCAGTATTCTTACTAATAAATTAGACAATGAACACAAGTCACAGGTGACGCAATAGATTAATTATGCCACTGAACAGTGTCAAATGGTAACATTATCATTATCATTTTGATAACACCAATTTGATCTTAGCCATTTGATAAAATAATGTTGTTAATGTGAATGTTACTTTCAAGAAACTTCTCCCTTGTGATGATGGGAGTCTATACGTAAAATAAAGCTTTAGTCAGCCCCTCTCCTATACGGCTGTTTTAAGTATTATATTATATACCAAGGATCCAAAAAATAATTGTCTACAATTTTCTTCTTGTTGGACCAGTATCTGTCTCTGATCGTATAAGAGCAGTTCCACCCCTAAAATAATACGCTAGCATCCAACCCATTTAATCCACTCAGTGAACAGTAATAGATTCCAATGAACAGTAATAGGCCAAATGCATCTCCATCCCTAAAAAAATGCGCTAGCACAAAGTCTAAAAAATGCGCTGGCACCCAGCCCATTTAAAAAATTTTAAATTTTTTATAAAAGAATAAATAAATAAAATAGTTTTAATTTTGGATAGGATTTTTAACCAATCGCGTCGCGTCACGCCACGTGTCATTATCCTAACATACTATTTTGTGAATAGATTTCCGCTAAGATTTTCAACTAATCTCGACGCGCCACATGTCACTATCTGTTTACAATAATTTAGCCAAGATTACGATAAGATTTTCAACCAATCTCGACGCGCCACGTGTCACTTCCTGTTTACAATAATTTAGCCAAGATTTCGATAAGATTTTCAACCAATCATGTAGTGCCACGTGGCATTGTCCAGAACCTCATCCTTTCTTTTTTTTGTCCATATAAACTGTACATCCCTACATCCATCCTCACACCAAACTCAATCCTTCTTTTTAGCTCAGAATCATTTTTCATCATTTTCAAATATTGAGTTCTTACAATGTCTTCTTCAAGGAGAGTGTATAATCAGTTTGAGGAGCAACATAAAAGATTGTTGGCACAACAGGAAAAATTGGTCAATCTCGAGGAAGGTGGAGGTGGAGATGAGGCTTTCGCAATGGAGGAGGATGAGGATGATGATCATAGAAGGCAGAGGGCCTCACATTCCCGCCGTGTCATGGAAGTTGTGGGTCAAATAGACAAACTCAAACGTGCTGCAAACTTCGATAGAAACGGGGAAAGACGAGGCAAAGATCTCTTAGAATATTATTTTATTCCCAACAACGTATTCCCTGATCATGTTTTTAGACGTCGTTTTAGAATGCAACGAAGTTTGTTCGACAAAATCATGAGTGCTATTTGCAACCATGATCCATACTTTATGCAAAAAGATGATGCTTTTCATGTTCTAGGTTTTCTTCCTGAGCAAAAAATTACGACTGCCTTGCGAATGCTTGCATATGGAGCATGTGCAGATCAAGTGGATGAGATCACGAGGATTGAAAAAACAACTGTTATGGAGTCCCTGATGCGGTTTTGCTCTACAATTGAAGCCCTCTACACTAATGAGTACCTTCGGAAACCCATGCCAAGGGACATGCGAAGGCTTCTGAGGAAGGGTGAGATGAGATGCTTCCCTGGCATGATTGGAAGCATCAACTGCATGCACTGGACTTGGAAAAACTGTCCAAGTGAGTGGCAATGAGCTTATGGCGACAGAAAAAAAGTCAAAAGTATAATTTTGGAAGCGGTGGCTTCATTTGATACATGGATTTGGCATGCTTTTTTTTGGTGTTTCAGGAGCTCAGAATGACCTAAATGTCCTCGCCCAATCTCCAGTGTTCGACGAACTGCTGCAAAGACAATAGCTGAGATGCATATATTGGGTTAATGGCCATAAATACGACAGACCATACTACATTGCAGACGGCATTTACCCAAGGTGGTCAACGTTTGTCAAAACAGTGCCACATCCACAGAGTGAAAAAGAAAAACACTTCACAAAATGTCAAGAGAAGTGTAGGAAGGATGTGGAGCGTTGTTTTGGTATCCTGCAAGCTCGTTGGGCGATTGTTAGGGCTGCTACAAGAATGTTTGATGTCAAGACTCTTTGATCCATCATGATGACGTGTATTATTCTCCACAACATGATTGTGGAAGATGAGTATGATTATGATGCCATCGAGAATACGAGCCGGATCCGATGAACAACACAAGAACACGTATCTACTCTGCTCATGACCGGATCGAAGATCCCGTGCACCACGAGCCGTTGGAACGGGATGGACGTTACAATGAATTGATAATTGAACGGTACACTTCAGTGCAAGAGCCATACTGGCACATAACCCGCGAAAATTACTTGATTGAGCACTAGTGGGGATTGCAAGAAGGTGAAGATAATTAAAATGAGCTTGTGGTTGAAGAATAAAGTGTATTTTTTTAAGTTTATTTAATTTTATTTAGTGTGTTTTTGTTTTTAAGTTTATTTGGTGAGGTTATGTAAATTTAATTGGTGTTTTTTATTTTTAAGTTTATTTGGTGAGTTTATGTAATCTTATTTAGTGTTTTTTTTTTTTTAACTTTATATGGTGAGGTTATGTAATTTTATTTGGTGTTTTTTTTAAAGTTTATTTGGTGAGTTTATGTAATCTTATTTGATGTGTTTAAATAAAGTACAAAAAATAAATTTGAAATTGCATAAAGTTCTAAAAATAAATAAGAAATTACATAAAGTACTAATAATAAATAAGAAATTACACAAAGTACTAATAATAAATAATAAATTACATCTATTAATAAAAATAAATAAGAAATTACATAAAGTACTAAAATAAAGACGAAATCACATAAAAATTACATAAGAAATTAAATAAAGTACTACAAATAAATACGACATTATACAAAGTCTGTGGAGCTAGGATATGTGGTGCTAGGATCCTCGTTGCTAGTATCAGTGTAGCTAGAACCCCCTCGACTTGTTTTCGCATCTCTTGCACACCTCATTCACACCACGTCTCTTTTTTCCAAAGTCCAAAAATATTTTGAATTTAGAGGCAGTCTTACTAGAGGCTTGTTCATAGTGTCACGATGTGCTTGAGCCATCCTTTCTTCTCTAAGCATCTCATTTTCTCGATTAAGTGCTTCTCTAATCATCTCGTTCTCTCGATTAACTATTTCTCTTTGTCTCTCAGACACCGCATCACGTCTCTCAATAGCTGCCATAGCAACAACTTTTTCCTCATCTCTAGCTGCTTCCAGCGCCATGTTCAGTTCACCTTGGTGACCAAGTTCGTTCATATATTTAGTGTAGCCATTTTTGGAAGATTTACATTTTTTCTTTGATGCCTTTTTACGTTGAGGCTTGAGGGACTGACAAGTCGGTTGGGTCTCCGGAATTTCTTTAGGCGTCCTTTCGTGTCTTCAAATGTGTCGCCTTCTTGTTCGGTCGTGCCTGCCTCTAGCGAACTTCTGGACCGGTTGCCACAATTTTGTATATGGGGCAATCTTTGACAATTTGCCAACATTTCCATTTGCTGAATGATTTGTTATGGTTATTCGAATTGTAGAATGCTTGTGTTTGCAGTGTCTATAAATGTGGGATAAGACAGTATTATAAAATGCGGGTGTAACACAAATAAATAAATATAAATATTGATGCGGATGGAATGCATATAAATAAATAAAAATATTGTCACCTGATCCGCTAAACTTGTCCCACTATGCAGATTACCGGAAGCATGAGAGATGGCGTTTTTCCAACATGTAAAGGATGCATTGAGTTTTTTCCAACGACCTTGAAGACCTTGACTACTTCTGGCATCTTTTTCATGTACATCGCAAAACGCTTTCATAATTTTACTCCACATTTCTCGCTTATCCATCTCATTACCCATAATCAGGTCATGAGTAGTGTGAACCCAGCATTCAGACAAAGTAAGATCTTCAATAAGCTTCCATGTAGTCATTTGTTTCTCTCAAAGTGTAGAAAGCATTGAAATGTAGAAAGTGTAGAAAGTGTAAAAAATATTGAAATGTGGTGTAAGGTGGAAGATGAGGGTTAGGTATTTATAGAAAAAATAAAATAAAATTTTTAAAATTTTTATGTATTTTTTAACAATATTTCATAATTTTTAATTAATTTTTTTTATAAATTTTAATTTGGTTAATTAATCTGGACTGTTGAATTTGAAAAATATTCAAATCCAACAGCCTATAAGTTGACACGTGGCCAACGATCATAATTCTGACCGTTGTGTCTTTTTTTTGGGGGGGAACGTGGACCGTTGATCTGTGATCGGATGGTCCAGATCAAAATTCAAATTCAAATTTTTTTGACCGTTGGAAATCCAACTGTTCAGATAACTAGCCGTTGGAAATCCACGCTGGCGTCAGCATGGCGACAGATGGGCCGGTCCATGGCGCAGTCGATTCTGGGCTGGCTTGGAGACCAGCTTGGGCTGGGTGCCAGCCTATCTGCTGGGCTAGAGTGGATTGGCTGGATGCCGGGCTAAAGGTTCCTTGGTGGAACTGCTCTAAGGAGAAGTGCGTAGTAGAAAAAGGGAGTCTGTTACGTACTTTAAGATACTTCCACAATCGAGAAATATAAGCAAGACAAAAGAGGTGATATAAATAGTGAATTTTACTGTTAATAATTAGGCATTTCTTGGAGTTACATATTGATTCTGCAAAATATACATATTTAGATGAAATCGTACATGATAGAAGCAAAAATATGTATGGTCGCCTCCAAAATAGTCCTTGTATTGGAACCATTGAAGCATTGAAAGTCCCACATAGAGAAACTGTTGCGAATGAATCGCTCTAATATTGAATAGTTGACTACAAATTTCATCGAAGCCTTCTATGTCAAACAGTAAACCCATACCTACTGAATATGTGAAAGTTTAAAAATATGTGAAATTGTAGGAGATTTATAAAACTTTGTGGAATTTGTAGGAAAATATGAAAATTATGTGAAATTGTAGTAAAGTTATGAAAATCCGTGAAATTTGTAAGAAATGTTTAAATTTGGTAAGATTTTAGAAATATGTGAACTTGTAGGAAATTTATGAATATTTGTGAAATTTGTAGGAAAATATGAAAATTATGTGAAATTGTAGTAAAGTTTTGAAAAATTATGAAATTTGTGGGAAATGTTTAAATTTGGTAAAATTTTAGCAATATGTGAAATTGTAGGAGAGTTATGAAAATTTGTAGGAAAATAGGAAAATTATGAGAAACCCAGGAAAATTATGAAATTCTGGTCAGAGTGAGTGGTCGGCCTTCAGCGCCACTTAGGCAGCTAGCGAAACCCAGGCAGCCACTGCCGACTCGGTCGCTGGCGCAAGTAGTTATGCGCCATTGACCTAGGAAGCTCGATCTGCTATGCTCAAACCTTTTCTAAGGTAGCCTTAGCACAGAGGCTGACTCGACGGCCATAGAGGAGGTAGGGATTAGAGAGCTCACCATTGGCCTGAGACAAAAAAAAATCGAGAGATTTGTAAGGGGTTAGTAAGCAACCGGATAACTTAGGTCACACAAAAGTGGATCCGAGTTGTATATCTTCCTAGTCACCGTCGAGCGAGTGACAAATTCAACAGTTTGTGACTCATGGCATGGGTTCCATCATGTGCAACAACTGTCTCAGAGTCAATGAGTCATACAAGACACATAGCTCCCAGGTCCATGCTGAGATGAATCGACAGTTTTTATGCAATAATATTTTTCTTTTCCTATACTTATTTAATGTGGTTGTAAACTAAACTATTTTGTTTTCTATTTTTGGGAATTTCATGCCAACTTCGAGCAGGATACAACGGACAAGGCTTGCCTCTAGTACATAGACTTGGTGTGAAGTTAGCAATATAAGGATTGGAAGTACGAGCTATACAAGTACTACCAGACTTGTACGCTGCCTGTGGCAGCTCTTACATATCCACCCCAAAAGTTTGTGGAAATTGTGGGCAAGCGGCAATGATTGTGCACTCATTTTTAAAGTGAAAAATTTAAGGTAAGTTTTATTTATATTTTAATTTTAGTACAATTTTTATATTCTTTTGGTTAAGTTCAATATTTTTTTAATGAACAGAGAAAACGGCTACAAAAAAAAGGAACTGCGAGAAGAAGCCATACTTCATCACTTCGGTTCTCAATCCATTTCTGACTAGGTCGAGGAACGGCAAACAACACTTGATCTAGAGGTGTCTCTATAGTTGCTGATAGACAAGATTGGACAACGGAAAGGCAAGGAACTTTGTGGCCTAGGAGCGGGTCAGGTTCAGGACCTCGAAGGTTTTTTTTTCTTCAACTAGCTCTAATCCTTTGGCCGAGGTAAATTCCAAACTTCAGTATGCGGAGATGGAGCCAACTCGTCAAAAAGAAGAAGTTGAGCGCCTACAAGAAGAAACGGCATGCTTGACACAAGCCGCTGCACATAACCGAGAATTAATGTTCTTGTACTTTGCTATGGTAGCTGAATCCTTGTCAGCTTTTGATATCAAGATCTCTGAGCCCAGACCGACCTTCAAGAGCCATTCCTCCACCCTCCGTAGTAGTTCACATTTATTTTTTTAGTTTCTTTAATGTAATTGTCCGAACAATTTTTTTTTTTGAATATAAATATTGTTCTTTAATATTTATTATAAATATTTTTGTTTTATAATTAGAATTATATAAAGGGTTAAGTACCTAAAATCCTTAACCTTTTAGTGTCATTGCAAATTGATCTCAACCTTTTTAAACATTCCAAACAAGTACCTAACCTATTAAAAATATGACAGTCGTTAAGCTGAAGTTAATTTTTCAAACATTGATTATATTCAAAACTCACCAACTAGGTATTTCATGGACAATATTAATACTAGTTGCCTCAAAACCTAAATTTTAAACATAGATTATATAATACGGAACTCAATACTCAAATAGGTCTAAAAACTCGAGACATTACGCACCATTTTTTAATATTAGTTGACTCTAGTTAATCTAATGTTTTTTTAAATTAAAAGATGTTAGACCTGGTGGAAATTTCATCCCGCAAAATTAATTCTCATTGAGTTAGCCACTTTCGAGCTATTTTTCGGCCAAACCACGACGAATTATCCATCAAAAATAAAACCATTCTCTTCGTCTCTTTGAGAAGTATGATTTTCATTTTTTAATCACTCGATTTTGTTAAGTATTGCAGAAGTTATGAACGTTTAAAGTTTACCCAGTTTTCTGGTGACTTTTCCAGTTTTCCTGCGGACCAGTCACCTTTCAGGCTATTTTTCGGCCATCTTTGGCAACGATTAGGCTTCCAAATAGGCATAATCATGTTCAACACTTTCCTATCTTCATTTTGATATATTATGGGTTGAATTTGGTTAAGAAACGACTGAGTTACGAAGCTTTGAAAATTGCCCAAATTTCCAGCCAAAAATCTCAATTTTCGGTATAAGCTTCTGGACCACTTAACGTAGTTTTTAATGAAAGGACTAAAATAATGGATGGTGGACATTCTCAGGGACCATTTCTATTGATTTTCAATCTCAGGGACCAAAGTGATGTGTTATGCAAATCTCAGGGACCATTTTGGCTAAAAGGCCTTTTATTTTTTAAGTTTTGGTTTTCCAGCTTTTTCAAGTCAAGTTTATCACATTATTTAGTTCTCTACTGGCCGACGAGATATCGTTGCTGGTCAAGAATATTATGTTGGGTCAACCAATTTAACGCACATTTGCCTGATGAATATAGTCGTTGGGTTAACTCTGTTTTTCCCGATGGAATTACAATTTCATCGTTAAGACTTCGTGCGACGGATTTTACCCCGACTAATGTAGTATGAAAGTTGTGGTAAATTTAGCATTACCCATATAAAACATGTTAAAAACAGCTAGTATTTTCCTTAATTATATATGATTATTGCTGGTAATCAGGTATTTCTTGGAGTTACATATGCATATATAATCATAGTCATATTAAAATGCCCCTTCCCAACTTATAGTTGTACGTTCACTGCATCTAAGGTCGGTTTCAACAAAAGGTCTAACCCTAATTAAATTCCTAATAATAATAAATAAATATAATGTGTATTTCATTTCATATACTTGATACATTTTCCCAAAAACTTTTACTTGCAGCGAATCTGAGAACGGCAGCAGGGAGTCCTAAAAAATAGTGAAAATAGTTTTTTTCTTTTTTAACAAAACATATTATCTACACTACACTAAAGGAGGAAGTGTGCTTAGCCTCACAGCAAATCTGAGAACGGCAGCAAGGCTCTTATACCAATTGAAATTGTACTAGACGGAATATCCTGTAAATAAAAATTAACTTTTGCACAATAGATTAGTCAAATGAACTAGTTAACTAGTTACAAGTTAGTCAATGATATAAAGTGCAATTGTAAGAACAAAACATAACTGACCAATACGTTCAACTAATCAAAGTCTGCCTAGATTAGTTTCACAACAATAATTCATAAGCTTGAACACATTTACAAATCGATTCATTATGCAAACAACAATAACAAAAGCAATTATGAATTAAAGTATGCTGGATTGACTAGTCAAGCTCACTAGTCAACTAAGTACAAATTTGTCAGTTAATCAAACGAAAATCCACGAATCAAACTTAGTTCACTACGAGTTATCTTAGTGAACAATAAATCAGTTCATTGCTCTTAATATGCAGTGTAAACTTAGTCTCTACCACATATCAAATAACAATTCATAGGATGCATGAAACATATGCAAGTAAATAAGATATGTGGACAAGCTTAAGAGACAAATAACGCAAGAAGTTTTTGGCCGGAAAAACCCATATGTTGGTTAAAAAACTGGGGACTCTCCACTGAGTCCAATCCACTAGTAAAATCAAGATTCTTACAATGTAACCACACAAACTCAATTCCTAGATCCCTATCTACGAAGCAGCTTGTACCTTTGTGCAACCTTGCCTTTCACGAGATGGACTCCTTTGGTCTTCACGAAGTGACAGCTCCTCCTAAGCTCCTCACCTTGTGGCACTGAAATCCAATCAACTTATACAAATGATATTATGATGAAGTTGATGCAAATCTGGATTCGATTGTCTAGTCAGTTTCACCAATCAAACACTTGAAAGATGAAACTGACGGGAATCCAAAAAGAGGTTAATTTAAATACTTGAAACTTGACAAACTTGACCACCAAATTAAAACAAAATCATGAAGACAATGCTACCCTAATATGCAGTGATTGTGTATTTGATGCATGAACATTGTTTTGTGGCTAGGGTTTTAATGAAGAACATAAGAGGTAGCTCAAAGCTGAAATCAACTCTTTCCTAAAAATGTAAAACTCCTAGGACAAATGAGCATATAAAATGATTTTAAGCAAGCAATTTCAAAGATAGGTTTAGAAATATTCAATGAAGAACATTACCCATAAAATATGCTTGATGCTCCTAGGAGATTTGAGATGGAGATGAAAAATGAAGCTTTCAAAAAATTTCCAATCTCAAACCCCAAAGACAAAAGTACCCTAGATTTGGCTTTTAAAGAGGGCTTGATGTTCAAACAGAAATGGGACCAGAAAAGTCACGTGTCATGTGCAAAAGCAATATGGAAAGATCTAAGGCTGAAAAAACCATTTTCAGGAAAAAGCTGTCAGATGTTCCATATGGATTGTCTTAAAGTATGTGCCCAGCTCGCGTGAAAGCAGCAAAAAGTTTTGACGAGACAGAACCACTAGACAAAATGTATTGGAAATAATGGTGTGTAATGCATATGATGAACAAACATTTGACGTAAGAAGTTAAGCTCTTAAAGTGATATTTTCAGCAGCAAGATCCCAAAGTAGCATTCAAATCCTAAATCTAACTAGAGCATGTGTGGTACAACTTACAACCTTTGACAAGGGAAGCCAAACAATAAATCTAGACTTCATAGAATTTAATTGAGTAAAAGTCATCGCACAAAAGCCGTTGTAAGACACTTTTGTCGATGGTTACAAATATTTGTTGGCCAACGAGATCTTGTCTGACGTGCATGGCGATGAACCTTTGTTGGGTAAGTTTGTGTTGGTCATTGTCGTAGTAAAAATCAGCCTTCAGTCTTGACGAATTTGTACTTACAAAACAATCAACACCTTTGATCAAAGATCAAAGCCTCACGTGCCCACAAGGTGGGGGAGAGGGGTTTGGCCAATGGATCTTTGATACCTAAGTCAGTTTCTCTCAAAAGAATTATTGTTTAGGGCTTGTATGCGTAGCAAAAGTTTACCAAATTGGGTGGAGATGGAGATATTTATAGGAGGAATGGTCGGCCCATTTAATGAGGGCAATCTTGTCTTTATTGAGAAAAAACCCACATGTCATTTTCTGGATTTTTGGATTACTTTTGGCTCCACAAATACCCCCTCACCTGCTGGGCTTCAAGTAGAAAATGGTAATAGGTGTAAAATATCAAGCTGCATAGGTGAGCAGAGAGTTGTTTCCCAATTTGATGTAGATTTTCCACTTTAACTTCAAAATAGAGGCTTATTTGGAAAGGGAAAGCAATTGCCACCAAATTGAAGCCTACCTCAAGCAAGGGGTTAAATAAATTTGGAGAAAAATTTATCCTAACAAGAAGAGAGTAAGGCTAGAGGATATTGTAAACCCCTCCCCTAATTTTCTTCATTGCTTGCCCTTGCGAATAGTTGATTATCGACGTTGCTTTTTTTCTCTACGCAACACCAAGGTAAGAGAAAAAAATATTTCCTTTCTTCTTCTTAGGTTCTGTTGCCACGGGGCAACCGTTGAGGTGGGTCATCGTGTCCGCTGGCAGCAACCGGGAGACGTAGCAAGGAGCCACGGTGATGGGGCACTGTACTTGCTTGACTTGGGCCAAGACTAGTACCGCGACGTGGCCACTGATATATAAGAATGAGAGAGGCCAGAGTGGGTTGGGCTCCTTGGGCCAAGAGGCCTGGGCGTTAATCTGCTACATTGGAATTGGGAGAAGGGTTGGGCCATTTTATAGCCTGGCCGAAAAGACAGAGTTGGGCCGTGGGGTCTGGCGTAGGGGCGCTGGGCTATACGATCCTTTCCATTATTTTTATATTTTTTTTATTTCTTCTCCTCTGAGATGGCCTATGAATATTTTTTTCCATGTCTTCCATGTAGGACTTCTGAGATGTCTTCCTCCAATAGTAAAAGTGATGAATATCTTCTGCCTTTGTATCGTCAAAGCGGGTCTGCTGGAAAGGTGGGCTACTTTAGGTATGCTCATTTCAAGATCAATTTTGATGAGTTTTTTTGGGGATTTTCTCGAGACGTACCAGCATGCAATTACATCGAGAGTTCGCTTCAAACGGGTGAAGGATAAGAGTAGCCATAAACCATGCAATGCAACCTTCAAAGCTAGAAATAGAGCTATTAAATTCCACCCGTACTACTTTATGTTGGGATTTACCTTCCCACCCTACCTCTTCTAAGAGGTGATCTGCTACATGAAGTGTGCACTTGCTCAGTGCTCCCCAAACGTAATTCACGTAGGGTTTTTCAACTTGTGCAAGCTTTTTGATTTAGGTTTTAATCGTCAATCAATTCTAGTACTTCTTTGAGATTAGCCATAAGGATGGAATAGGGCAGCTGAGGTATCGCCATAGGCTATTCGACACTTCGAGGAAAGGTGATCATGAGTGGGCGAGTGACACCTTGGAGATCATCGGAGAGTTGGAGTCCAACTCATCGCCTTATATGTGCATTCCAATTGAATTTATCGATGGTAAGTTAACCAGTTCATTTTTGGTCTGCTTGGAATTCTATTGAGCTGCTCTTGAATTCAAGTTTTTGATCGTCCTCTTTACTTTGGGTAGATTCAGAATTTAGCACAACTCCAAGAACTACGTCGGATATGAAGAAAGTGCATGTCATCCTAGGCATTCATATTGGATATTGTGAGTGGCGTTGGCTGATCAGTCATCTTCGTTGGGAGAAACATGGAATGCCTAAAAGGGAAGAAACTAAGCCGATCAAGGAAAAGACGCTTGCTCGTCTGATCGTCATTGTGCAGCCTACTGCCAGTGAAGGTGGAAAAAAATAGACCTTCGTTACCTACTCGAGAGTCGTCGGCTGAGAATAAGCCAAAGACTTCCTTTGCTGCTTGTAGAGGCTCGGCTGCTATTGAAAAGCTTGTCATTAATCTGACTTTTTCCAAAATGAAAAAAGAGGCTAAGCTACTGGTGGTACTACGGGCGTATCGCACGACGATCCAAAAGCTACCAAGGAAACATCATTCTTTATGGCTTACGGAACAAAGGCTGTCATCCCCGTTCAAATCACAACTATGCTAAATACATATACCGAATAGTGAACCACCTTGGGAAATTTGGGGATTAAATGAAAACTAGAATCGATTTCGCAGAAGAATGCGGGAAATGCGCTCAAGTTCGACTAGCAGCAGATCCGGTTGTACTACAATAAAGGTTACAAGCCAAGGACCTAGTCCTAAGATAAGTCTTTGAGAACACTAAGATCCCAGGAAAAGGCAAACTCAGAGCAAACTAGGAAGGACCATACAAGATCGCTAGAGTGGGGGGCAACATAACTTATCACTTGGAGCATATGGATGAGACCCTGATTACCAAGAAATGGAACATCATAAAGCTCATAAAGTACTATTCGTAAGCGCACCACACGAACTACGTGTGATTTGATTCCCTTCCCGTGATATATAGACAGTCATAGGCTTATTGTCAAAAGTGATCCCTGGTGTTATTTTTACATCACATCATCTTTTTCATAGAGCTGCACCAATGATTTGATTCTCCATCTCAAAGATATATAGGCAATCCTTTACGGATTGAATCAACGCCTTATTAATCTAATTATACTTTGAGTCATGAATAAAGAAAAGTTATTTGTCGTAAATGTCTTTTCTCTCTTTTATTCGATGCAAGGGAGTACCTTACTCATTTCAAATAAGGCACCAACTTTGAAAAACTTCGCCTAAATGCACATCTAAAAAAATTCAAAGTAACGTTACTAGAGGAGTTTCCAGTCCGTCTTGAACGGTTAGCAGCTGGAAGACTCGAATAATAATAAGCGTGGTAACGATTGGCAGGCTACATGCATAGGCATATGACGCCCTAACTTAGGAATACTTAGGAGTCCAATGCACTATCTGACCTCCATAAATTTATGTAATCAGCAAAATTGTGGGTTATAACATTCAAACCCGGGCTCTACGCCATTCCAGGAAATAGTCAAAATAGGTGATCCGGAAATCATCCAAATGTGGCTATAAACTCCGACCCCGTGTAAGACTACTTTTATCCTCACCAACTTACTAAGTATGTTCAGCAACACCAAGTGTTAGCAGGTCCGAATATGGCATCTAGACTAGACAATCCTCATAGGAATTTTATTCCAACGGAGCTCCGATACACGGAAATGCTTTGTTCAAGCCAACAAAGGTAGTCTGGTGAGAAATGCTTAGGTCCAACACATATAGGGTCTGACAAAAGGATTCAAAAAGTGTTTCCAACCCATATGCCGACAACCATGTTTCCAAAGAACTTTCTTTAAGATTCATTGGAAATGTACGCGCAACCCAGTCTGGGAAGAGAAACTCATTTTCCACACTACGTTGCAATTGTCAAAGCTCTTAACCCAAAAACATGGGAGAGGTATGGAAAATTTCATTAAACTTATATTTTGCAGGATCTTTTTGATGTACGTGAAGTTGTCTCAGATCCGATAAATGTCGAAAAAGAGCTTGGAGTAAGGGGTTCCTCATGAGTTTAATGTTCAATTCTTGGTACCAGAGTAGGGTGGTACTCCGGATATCGCGATAAGAATCCTACGTAAAATGAAACGTTTAGGAGGTAATATTTTTCCAAACCAACAATACCAAGGGGGTTTTTTTAAAACTCTGTCCCTGGCCTGCACACTTATTCGCATTTTTGCTCCGTTGCATATTTTATTTCTCGAAGTTCATTTACTTTGGAAGCATTTATCAGATTGAAAATTCTTTATGCCAAAAGATACAGAAGACAAGAAGATTCTCATGCAAATGAATCATTGCTATCAAAGTTACAAAGAAGATCAAACTAGTACAATGGTTTGGGGGAGACAAGCCTTCATTTACAGTAGGCAAAAGAGAAATTTTGGAGTCGAAACAACATGTTGAACTGGAGTCATTAATTCAAGAGAGAATACCATCGTCAAGCTAGCGACATGCTACGCCCACCTTGCTGCATACCGAGCACAACACTCATTGAAGGTGAGTACTTAGATGGAGATCCACCACCGTCGTTGTCCACCCGTAAAGGAAGTGGAAAGAACTGAAGATGAAGAATTCACAAGAACATCTCATCGCCTTGAAGGAATCAGACACTGGTACATATTCTGCACAAGGTGCTCGCACAAGAAGAAGGTTGGTGATGGGGCATTCTAGTGCGGTTTCAAATACTCAAGCCACATGAGTGCCACTTAGGTGAGTGCTTAAACGAAGGGCCATCATCGTCATCGTCAGCAAGCATCAGATGAGGAAGAAAGCGGTGACAAAAGACCTTCTGTGGATCTTCATGCTTCATGCAGATCCTACGCTTCCATAAAGCCCACATAAAGAGCTTTACGAAGGGATGAATGTTATAGAATGAGTTGAAAGAAGCGTGAGAAATTATAGAGTGAGTTGCAGGAAGCAATGAGACATTTATGAGAATGTGTAGGGATTTACAGTAGGCAACACAATTTTCTGAATTCAAAGTTTTCTTCAAAGAATGACTCAGAAGAAGATTATGGTTAGGTAAAGGAAAAACAGGCATCATGGCATAAATGAGGAAAGATTGAAGAAAATTGTGATTTGAGAAGGCTATTTAAAGACAGACCAAGAGAGAATTTCACTGTTGAAAGCAAAGGGCGTCATCAGGTCAGCATGAACGTGCATCAAGGCTAATCAATGAGATATACGATTTTTTTTTTTTGAAGATCGTGCATGCAAAACGAAGGTGTGCATCATCATGACGGTAAATGTTGGAAATCGTGAACGGCACAACTACCTCCATTTAGTGAGCCATACCAAATTTCAAGATTTTGAATACCAAACGGTATGCATTCCAGTTTAGTCCCAAAGGCATGGTCTTCGAATAACAATCCATTCTTAAGAGGAATGTGTGCCTCTCAGATGGATCGTTAGGGGAAATTGTGGGACCATGATTTTCCAAGGCCGAATTAAGCCGAATACAGTTACCTCAGAAGTCTGGTTATGGACACACCAGCTCCAAGCAGAGCTGTATCAGACGGAGTAGTGGTGCCACCATCACTTTACTCTGGGGCACTAAGCGGAGTCCGAGCGACTCTGCTGGATGACCATGCTTGTTCTATAAGACACAATCTGATCTGGGTCACAATCAAATCCTATAAGTCTTGGAGTTCCTACAACCTAGGGATTGGCTTGCGCAGCAAGTAATCACAAAAGGTCTCTCTCCCCATGGTATAAATACACCCACCTAGGGTTCATCTATGGTAATGCAGTCTAAACACTAGAATTCTCTTGCCTAATGCTTGAGTCTAAAATCATTCACTAACTTGATTGGAGAGCCTTTGGCCGACACTCCCCTTCCCGGGTCATAGGCTTCCTCATGGTTGTTTTACTGTTTTGCAGGTTGCTCGGATTTACTCATATTTGCACTTAGCCACCGCTCATGGAGGTGCGCGAATTTGGTTCCAACAATCAGGTAACGCGAACAGTTTTTTATAAAACTTATTAATTATCAGAGTGTTCTAACTTCTTTCTCATAACTTTCTCACCGTTTGCCCGACGAATTCACTTTGCCCGTCAAAACCCTTTCGTCTCCTAAAACCTATGGAAAAAACCATTTGTTTTGTTCCTTCAAGTAAATATTCTTTGCCCGACAGAATTGTTATTCATCAGACAAACTTTAGTCGGGCAAAAGGTAATTTCAGCTAGTGAGCAAATTGTCCAACCTTCCATCACTATATTAAATTTTTTTTTTTACTTGCGAGGAAATTAACTGAGAGGTTGTCTTCTTTGAAGTTTTTACATTTTCTAGATGTGCGCTTTAATAACACCACTATAGTTGCCACTTAATACTATGGTTTAGTGGTATTCCTCTTCACTTATAAGTGAGAGGTCTTAGGTTCGATTATCACCAAATTTGAGCTAGAACCACATTATTGATAGCCTATTGTGAAACTAATCCTATCACATCTCCCTAAGTGTAGATAATATCATTTATTAAAAAAAAAAATAATAATAATAATAATAACACCGTTATAGTTCCTACCAGTGCTTCTCATGAAAAGCATGATATATATCATTATGGCGCTTAAATATAAAATATATTTAGAAGCAACAAAACATGGATGACCTTGGAGTTAATCTGCCGCCCTTCTCATGATCGGAGAGGATCTCATCTGTCAATGATTCCAAATTTACTGAGCATCTTACTTGCTAATGATACTAAATTGCCGAGTCAGCACCGGAGACAAAATCAAAGTGATACTACCAGATTCATTAACATTGAATAATCCTTAAACAACATAAAAAAATAAATAAATAGATGTCTCTGTTGGGATGTGTGTGACACTGGGTCTTTTATATTTTCAGGGTTCAACATCCAAAGGTCAACAATATTAGTTATAGCTCCTCTGGCAAAGGTTACAATGGAAAACGAAGCGCATGCGTAAGCCCCCTTGCAAGTTAATAGCTTAGAGCATCTAGTTTCACAAACAAAAGATCTCTAATCACACTTCTTAATTATATTTAGGTCAATTTAAGAACTAAAGAGAAAAGTAGAAACAAACGAAAGGGTATTTTTGGATTGAAAAAAAAAAACAATTGCAGGTTTCTTTTTTTGTTTTGAACTGGTTGGAGGAATTGGAGTTGATTATACTTGTAGTGTGTGTATATATATATGGTGTAACGAAGAAATTATATCTTCAAGTTCATAGGCGAGGAACATAAAATGGCCCTGAAATGTACATCATGACAAAATTTAACATAAATTCTAAGAGATTTGATGGTATGGGGTAGAGTGGAGTTGAACATTTTGAAAGTTTTGGGGGGTTGGAAAAATTCAAGTTGCAATTTGGAACGAGGTCACATAAGTTCATGCCATGGGATACTGCTAAACTTGTCCCTAATTTTATTTAAGACCCATTTGATAACTTTCCTTTTTGTATTTAGTTTTCAATTTTGAAAAGCGACTCTTTTAATGTTAATTTTGTTTTGTTCGAATGATGTTTATCCTCTTTGGCTTCTTTGCACGCAATGGTTTACTTGTTTAGACCACATTCGCGAGATAACTTTTTATTACTCTCACATCTTTCGAGAAATTTTTTTTGTTGCAGATTGCTTTGCTAAAATAGACCTGTCTTCTTCTCATTTAGTCTGGCATGATTCTCCTTCGTTAGTGGTTTGTGCTACTTTGTTTTCGTACTCTGCTAACTTGTCTGCCTTTTGCTTTTCAAATTAATGCATCATCTGCCTTTTAGGAGGTGGATTGCTTAGCCAATTATGGAGTTCATCATCCATGTGGTTCATCAGCATTTCGCTTGGGTTGGTTTGGGACTTTGGTTCCAGGTGTATGATGTATTGTTTTATCTTGGCGAGTTTTGGATTCATCCTCCCGCTTGTATTTATTTTTTATCGTTCTTTTTGTTTAATTAAATTTTGGCGATAAGGGACAGTGACGTCGTTCTATTGGAGAGTTAGCTCTTTCTAATCGCTCTGGACGGGAAAGAAGTAGTTTACATTGTAGTTGATGGCTAAATCCTAGGGTTTTGGTTCTTCTAACCATTTGTGCGAGTTTCGAGAGTAAGGTTACTATGGTAGATCAATGACCAAAGAACTTCAAAGGTCTCCCCAACCACAACCACAAGCTCGGCGACCTCATCATCATCCTCCTCTTGTGTGGTGGCTCCACAAACACCATTCAATTTCTTGGACTTGAAATTGAAAAGACAAACCCATGTCTTCCAACAATTTGTGTGGCCACCACCAGAATGTGATATAGCAGTGGCAATGTAGGCAAACAGATCTCACAGCAAATTAAAAGGATTCAAGATGAAATCGAACAGATTCGAAACAAATTATCGATTGGCGTTTACGGTAGAGATCATTGTCGATTTCTTGTAATTTTATAAGTTTGTTTGGGTTATCAAGAGGAAGAGTAAGATAAGTGAAGGAGAGAGAGTACAGAATATTCTTTTAATCTTAATATGGGTTAAATAGTATTTTTCATGCACAAACTAAGGAAGCACATAAAACACGAGCTCCATGCCATTGATCTTAAACTAATTAATAAAAATAATTCATTGATCTAGCCCAAAAACGAAATTTACACTTGATATATCCCTAATTACAAAAGAATCTATTGACTTTAACAGAAAAAACCTATAAAAATATATGTTAGGTATTAATCTTTGATGATTTTAGGAAGGATTTAATAATTTTTGTTATTATATTTCTTAATTAATACAACAATTTAACAGCCACTCAGTACTACGGTCTGGTGGTATTTATCTTCACTTGGAAGTGAGAGGTCTTAGGTTTGAATCTTGTGGATGGCGAATTCGATACCAAATTAGGTTGCCCATTGTGTGGCTTCGCCGAAGTCTCCATCTCCATAGTGTAAAAATATCGATGTACTAAAAAAAATACAACAATTTAACATTTTATCCTTCAATCAAAGTATTCAAATTAATTAAGTTTCAATTCTAGGCCCGTATTTCACACAATAGGTCCTGGGTTCGAATCTTGGCTGTGGTGAATCACACTATGGTGGTCAGGGTGAGGCTGAAAAGTCTCTGTGAGTCTTCTTGGCCCCGGAAGAGTAGATTGGTGTGGCGAAACAACTAGTTGATCTCCTTTTAGAAAAAAGAAAAAAAAAGTCTAAGATTTTAGTCATTTTTTAATGTTTTTTTATCAAGTGTTAGTGGTGTGTAGAAAATATTAAAAAATTAAAAAGATATTGGAAAAGTAATTTGGGATGTGTGAATATAATCTCTCTAATAAAAACTGTCACATCCCGGCCCGGACCCCCACCACATCCCGGGCTCGACTCCGTCGTAGCACGATATTGTCCGCTTTGGGCCCCGGCCACGCCCTCACGGTTTTGTTTCTGGGAACTCACACGAGAACTTCCCAGTGGGTCACCCATCATAGGATTGCTCTCGTGCAAACTCGCTTAACGTCGGAGTTCCGATGGAATCCGAAGCCAGTGAGCTCCCAAAAAGCCTCATCCTAGGTAGAGATGGGAATATACATTTAAGGCTTACATGATCCACACCCCTGGGCGATGTGGGATCTTACAATCCACCCCCCTTAGGGGCCCGACGTCCTCGTCGGTACACTTCCGGCTAGGGATTGGCTCTGATACCAAATTGTCACATCCCGGTTCGGGCCCCCACCACATCCCGGACTGGACTCCGCCGTAGCACGATATTGTCCGCTTTGGGCCCCGGCCACGCCCTCACGGTTTTGTTTCTGGGAACTCACACGAGAACTTTCTAGTGGGTCACCCATCATAGGATTGCTCTCGCGCAAACTCGCTTAACTTCGGAGTTCCGATGGAATCCAAAGCCAGTGAGCTCCCAAAATGCCTCGTGCTAGGTAGAGATGGGAATATACATTTAAGGCTTACAGGATCCACACCCCTGGGCGATGTGGGATCTTACAATCAGCCACCACATCCCGGGCTGGGATGTGACAAAAACTGTATCATACTAAGCTTCATACCATGATTTGAACTTTTTACAACAGACAAATCGAAAAAGCCTTTCCTAATTCATTTCTTACCGTATCTAACAATTTTTTTAATCCTTTAGGTTCTCATCCCTAATTCAGTTCTCATTAATTGAAACCTCATTAATTAATTCATTTCTCATTAATTGAATATTAAATTATTTGCATGTTTGCATATTTTTTTTTTTTAACAAAAGATATTATCTACAATAAAGAGGATGAGGTGGGCTTAGCCTCACAATGAGTTAGCAATATTTGGTTCAAATTCAGTTCTCATTAATTGAAACCTCATTAATTAATTCATTTCTCATTAATTGAATATTAAATTATTTGCATGTTTGCATTTTTTTTGTTTAACAAAAGATATTATCTACAATAAAGAGGATGAGGTGGCCTTAGCCTAACAATGGGTTAGCAATATTTGGTTCAAATTCATTTCTTATCGTATCTAACAATTTTTTTAATACATTAGGTTCTCATCCCTAATTCAGTTCTCATTAATTGAAACCTCATTAATTAATTCATTTCTCATTAATACAATGGGTTAGCAATATTTGGTTCAAATTCACCTTTGGCAAGAATCAAATCTAAGACCTCTCACTTACAAGTGAAGAGGAATAACACTAAACCGTAGTAGTCATGTCAGCATATGTTAATTTTTTTCTTTTGAACAAAAATGTAATATGAAGCAACAACAAAATGGAATTTTTTGCTGGGAAAAATATACAGACCTGTGATAACCCGTCTCTAATTTTATGTTTTATAAATTTTAAAAGTGTGAATTGACAAAAATGCCCTTGAGGAGAGAATATTGATTTTAGTTTACTATCATTTCGTGAAGTGTATGGCCTATTATTTTATCGTATTCCTATAGTACTCGACGATACGAACGCATAAACGCAAGCGAAAGAAAATTTGGAGTTATGGTTAAAATGTTACGGGCTTACGAACATGAAGGGTAGTTGGGTATTTTTCCGCTAGGTGATATTTTGTGAGGCACGTGGGGCCACATCCCACTCTCTGCTCTGTCCCGTATCCCCACCTTCCAGAGATCTCGGTCTCTCTCATTATTTTCTTTCTTATTTAAGACTATCTATCTCTCTCTCTCTCGAAGACTCCATTCTTCCCTTCTCTCTCGTATCTCACTCTTCCTTCCTCCCTCGTTCCTCTGTTTTACAGAGGCCAGCAAACTCAGCTGCTCTCGTGAGACCCTTGTCATAGTGCCATCACTCACTATGCTGACGAGATGACACCCTTACCATGTCCCCTTCTCTGCCATTTGCTTCACCTCCCTCATCTCTTCTCGGCCCTTTATGCAAACACAGAGAAACCACCCTACTTTTATCCTTGCCATTTCGACAAGCACACCACCGTGAACTTAGACATGCCACGATCATTAACCCAGGATCAACACTATCGAGCTGGAACTCCCACGGTACAGTGGCCATCGCCATTGTTCTTGATGATCTCCGACGAACCCTCGTCGATTCCGACCAAGGTAGGCTTCGGGGTCCCTTCATTTCGTTCCATTTCGTTAAAAGGGTTGATTTCTGAAATGTGCATTGTACATGTGATTTGACACAGAACCATCACGAGGAAGAATTTCTAGAATTCTGGAAATTAGGACCCGTGGCCATTTGGCCACTTTCAGATCAATTTTCCAGTCAACATCGGCCACTACTGAGCCTCCAATGGGTATAGTCCCTATGTTTCTAACTTCACATTGGTTTTTGAATTATCGAAATGGGTTTAGAATCGAGCTCAATAGGAGCTCTAGAAGTTGGATCGAAAACCTGCAAAACGCAGGTTCTCGCGATGAAGGTAAGTATGGTCATACTCCCAAGCGCGTGGCGCGCGTGAACGTGTGAGTGTAATGCCATCGCGTCAACGCATGGTTGCCTATGCAGCCACCTTGTGGAGGCACGTGCGGCGATGCTGGGAGGAACTCGAGGTCCCTCCTTTGGTTCCTCGACATGCCGGACCCGAATATGCCATATGTTTTCTGAAATTTTCGTTGTTTGGTTATATTTTCGTTAAGGGCCGTCACTTAGTTAGTAAATGAATCGACAATCCGACCATTGGATTGTCACCAAAATTTGATACGTATAGTACGTAATATTTGAGGATATTAGAAACTTATGGATCGGTAATCCGACGTACGGATCTTCCCGAATTGGATATGTAAGTTACGTGTTATATTGATAAGAATTCTGAGACGTGATTTGATAATTGTTCTAGGTGCCGATCATTCGTGACGCCTCGATATTCGTGCTAGAGAGTTGTAGCGCGGACCTTAGGTAAGTGGGTCTTTTTCCTTTTTATAGTATATATATAAACTTTATAGTTTCCACAAATGCTTTGAACTGAGTTATGCGTATTATGCCATGATTAAATAATGTTATATTTAAAATGTTGCATTGTTATGAAATTGTGAAATGCCAAACGATCCTACGGGATGCACAGGTAAGTTTAGGGGTGGAATTTTTTCCCGAAAATCCCGAACCCGTCCCGAAATTTGACCGAAAAATGCCCGAACCGAATTTCCAGAAAAATTCTGTACCCGAAACCGAACCCATCCCGAAAGTTTCAGTTTGGGATTCGGCCACATCTTTGAAAGCGTTCGGTAATCTCGAACCGAACCGAATATTATATATATATATATATTTATTTATTTATTTATTTTTAATTTTTAATTAGAAATTACTTGAACCGTTGGATTTGTTAAGATCAAATCCAACCGTCCATTGAGTTAGGTCAGGTTGGTTTAGTTATCTCTCAGACACTCTATCTGTCTCTCCGCTCTCGTTCTCGCTCTCGCTCACCCTCTCCGTCTTCGCTCTCGCTCACAGTCTCTCTCTCACAGTCTCACAGTCTCACTCACACTCTCACTCACAGTCCCGCCGTCCGTGCTCCCGCCGCTCCATTCCTCCGTCGAATCCACGCTGCTCCTCATCCTCTACGACTCAAGCAGGCGCAGGAAGGGACCGAGTCCCAAAATCCAGGTTAGGGTTTTTTATTTTCATTAGAGTTTTGTTCTTTAGTGTTTAGGGTCAAAACTAGAGTGTTCATATATATCCATTCATCAACTCTAACTTAATAAAAAAAAAAACCCATGATTTAATTTCCTTGGTGGTAAAACAAATTCTTAGAAACAGGAACAACTCTTCCAAACCACAAAATTGCTCAGAGAGAGAGAGAGAGAAAGAGTTCTTACATGAGGTGCTGCAATTGCTTGAGGGAGTCCAAGTCCTGAGCATCGATTAGTATTTTGAGTTCATTTGATATCTCCTCCGATTATTTATTAAAAAGTTGAACAGAATAAGAAAAATGATTCCCAATTAAAATTGAAAGTGATAGAAGTGTCTAGGATCCTTATTATGCAGGCTAATAAGGCTATGCAGGCTGCAACACCTGCCTTTATTTTCATTCATTTTGTTTGCAATACGAAGCAGAGATGGAGTGCAGTGACAATGTTTTCAAATAATCTTGTGAACAAGGAAATAGGAAAGGCTTTCTTTCAAAGGCACATAAGGACTATGTAAAGCATGCAGAAATTTACTCCTGTAGAAACTAGAATATAGTATCAGGCCACGTTTATACGTTATTATAACGATAGCTTAATAATTGTTAATTTTTCTTAGGGTCTCGTCACATCTGGCTTGTGCAGGGTGTACTGGTGTGAAGAGTTGAACCCACTTCTGATGCACATAATGTATTAAAGGAGGTATGCTGGCTATTTGAATCTTGAGTGTGTGCTGCTATTGGTATCTCTACTTAAAATTGTAAAAAGCTTTAAAAGCCCAACATTTTGGGCTTCAAGGCCCAATCCCGAAGTGACCCGAAAATCTCGAAACACTTTCTCGGGATTCCAATAGTTTCGGTTCGGTTTCGGGATATAAAATCCCATCCCGAAATGTTTTGGTTTGGGATTCAGGTTAGGAGTTTCGGTTCCGGATCCTGACCCGAACCACCCCTAGGCAAGTTCAGGTGAGTTTACTTTGTGATTGGAATTGTTGTATCATATTGGCATGCATATATTCATTTAGAGCTCATCATTGATGCACCCCCGTGTTAGTGCTCCCGCCCCGGGCTAGGGCACAGTCCTTTACGTGATGTTAACCTCCCGCACCGCATGCTCGCCTTGGATCCAAGTAGTTGCTACCTTGTCGAACAGACTGCATTAGGCAGCTCCAAGTCATAAATGACCCGCGATTTATCGCTAACCATCACGTGATCATAGCACTAGAGCGTACATATTTACACCCAACATGTCGTATAGGTCACACTAGGTGACTCCGACTCGTGTGATAGCACAGACTGATGAGCAATAGGTCCAATCATACAAGTCACATTAGGTGACTCCAACTGGCATGCTAGTTAGACTGATTTCACACCTGGCTTACATTTATTATTGTTAAGACGTTGTGACATGGCATGCTTCTGTTTTCACTGCACTTGTGCATTCATTTTCGTACTTAAGTATTATTATTATTTTCTGGAAACTATACAGGTTTTACGACAAGGGGTTATAACGTTTTCAAAAGGTTTCGAGGGGTTATAACGTTTTCAAAAGGTTTTTATTAAAACTTTATTTTCAGGCCCACTCACCCTTGTTTTTCGCCCCTCCAGGTTCTAGTAGCATAGTTTTCGTACCGACGAGGAGTATTGGCAAATCTTGGTGTAGAGGATTACCATTGATGATATAATTCTCACCCTATTTTACTGTACTGTACTTATACTCTATCATCACGTGTGAAATGGGTTCATACTTGCTCACCGCGCACTCTTGTATTTAGGCACTTTTAGGTTTAAATTTATTCACATCTTCACATCACTACACTTTATTGCTTTGTCACCTTCCAGGTGTCGGCTAACATAGCTCGATTCAGAGTCCTAGTTGACATTCCGGGTCGGGATGTGCCAAGACCCATCTCAATAGTGACAATTCCCAACCACGGAATGAAAATACCCACACTTTAATTCATTGTTACCCTTTAGATTATTTATCCCACAACTACTTCATCACGTTGTCTCTTTTCACCATAAAAAAAAACAAGTAAATAAATAAAAAAAGGTGAAATCCAAATTAGATGGAAACGTAAGGGTGGAATGTTTTGCCAAATTATCATACCAACCGAATTACCAACCGTACCATACCAAAGTTGTGCCAAAAAATTTGTACCATTGGTAATGGTACGGTATTTGTACCGTACCATACATTTTTGGTATGGTAATGGTACTCAAAATCATTATCAATGGTATACCATACCGTACCACTACTATTAAAATTATATTATATTATTTATTTATTCATTTATATATAATTAGGTATTATTATCATTATATATGCACTTTATATTTTTTTTCTAGTCATTTATCCAATCATCTCATCCTCTAACCTCTACTTTCCCCAAAAAAAAAAAAAACATAAGCCTTCTTGCGTTGTGACTCTTCATATTTTCACTTATCTAGCCATCGACTTCATCTCTGCTGCTCCAGTTCCAGCGACTCTCTCTCTCCAGAGTCCATCTCATCTTCTCCTTCATCAAATTGGGATGTCTTTCTCCCTAGCTTCGTCTATCAAGTTAATTTTTGTACAATTTTAAAGAATGTAGAGATGAAATTTAGGAATCTTTGTACTATTTTTTTAGGGATATTGGGTTCTTTCAGCAATTCTTCTAGCTATTTACTTCTTGTTTCTTTAGTAAATCTCTATAAAATTCTCATAATTAAATAAAAAAAGTTTTAGAAACCCAAATAGAGTGGCCAAAACACGTTTGAGCCTTAAATTGGGTTGGAAAAAAAAACTCAAATTTGGCCCAAAAGAATGGCCCAAAACAAAGTGGTAATTACCATTACCATGCCATGCCAACTAAACTATTTGGCATGCCAAAATTTGGAATACCAAAAGTTTGGTACGGTAATAGTAATAGATTTTGTTATACCAAAAGTTTGGTATGGTAATTGGTACATGAGTTTTGGTATGGTAATCGTACCAATACCACCCCTACATCCACGCAGTCCCAACAGTTATTGGAGATGGAACCACCATCAATTCCACGTTCTCAATCCCCACAGTGCATACAAAGGATGAAACTCGATGGTTTTCTCCAAATCACTTTGGTCTTCTATTCAGACCCCTCCACGCCTTTTATCGGAGTTTCTTTACACTAAAGGGTGGGGGGAGTGAGCAGAGGAGTTTAAAATTAGAAAACCTATTAATCATTTTCAAATATATCCTTTTAGTATTTTTCATCTACTTTTATCTTTCATTTGTACCCTTTTTTTTTTTTTTTTAATTTGTACTAACATTCTTTTTCGCTTTTATTGTACAGTTTTTTATTTTTTATTTATGGTTTGGCCAATAACGATAAAATTAGGGAAGCCTTTGGATACAAAATTAGTGATATATATAGAAATCAAGTTAAACGCTTACTACCTACTCAATTGTAAGGTGTTCATCTTAAAATGACAATGGCCAACTGTGGTCGACACATTTTTTTGTACTATACAACCAAACAAGTAGCTTAGAAACCCCTTTCCTAAACAAATTGAACTCAGCACCACACTCGTTCGGTATGGGATACCAAACCGAAACTAGTATCCCGAATCCCAAACCAAAATTTTTCGGGACTGGAATTTAAAGACCAATCCCAAACCAAATTTTCGGGATTTCGGGACAAGTCGGGAATCCCAAATTAAAATATGAAATTATGAATTATTCTTCAAATATATAATTCAAGAACACATTCATGAACTAAGAATATCATTTCATTCACACTACCATTTAATCGACTGGCATGCCTGACTGTTTTTATCAGAGCCAAAATTCAAATTAATTAAACCCTTTTGACAATCTATTGAGAAACAAAAGAATCAAGCCTTCTGAAATCATCAACCATGATAGTAGCAATAATAAAATCCAAATGAATATCAAACAGAACATGAAAAATATGCAAGGTGTAGGGCATTCCAGGTTGCAAAGCATGAATTAGAAACTACTAGCATCAATTATAAAAGAATAATATATATAATATATATGTATATATATATATATAATAATTAATAATATATATTTTCGGTTCGGTATGGGATTCCCGAAATATTGAGAAGCCAATCCCGATTCCCGTACCGAAATTTCGGGATTGGTTTGGGATCGGGATTTTTTCGGTTCGGTTCGGGATTTTCGGGAATCTTTTCCACCCAATAGAATATAATTCCCTAGAT
The DNA here is from genome assembly GCA_036320875.1 of Cotoneaster glaucophyllus. Lineage (NCBI taxonomy): Eukaryota > Viridiplantae > Streptophyta > Magnoliopsida > Rosales > Rosaceae > Cotoneaster > Cotoneaster glaucophyllus. Next base: position 17,044,738 of record CM070060.1, read on the forward strand.
TAGTATGTGTACTAGTAAAACAAATAAAATACCTTCATGATTCATACAATATATTATATCAATAAAAAAATTATCAATATATTAGTTAAAACATTTTTTCCAACATCCGTGGTTGGTCTTATCGCGTCATTTTCTGTTATATAGTCTTAGATGAATAGTTTTATGTTGAAATCATTTTTTTTTTGGTCTAAGTCGTATCCTGAAGTTTTAAAAGTCCATTAATTATCAAGATTCACTGCATCTTTTGTTGCATCTGTCACCCCTTTTTGGAGTACGTTCGGCGGTTCTAGTATATACATGGAAGAATACTTGATTACTTTGTACACAATTGCAGAGGCTTGCTTCTGTGACCATCCTTTCAAGTAAAGGAAGAATACTTGATTACTTTGTACACAATTGCAGAGGCTTGCTTCTGTGACCATCCTTTCAAGTAAAGGTTCTCTCTCTCTCTCTCTCTCTCTCTCCATGCACATGCAGTTTCTAGGCTTCTAGCGTCGACCTCTAATTTTTTCCAAATAATCGTTTGTACTTCATATGTTCAAAAGCCAGATGCTTTTCTAATGCTATTTTCTAAGTATTTTAGTTAGGGTTAATCTCAGTTTACTATATTGAAGTTTATTGATTTTCAACATTTGGTACATGAAATTTTTTTCGTCCAGTTTGGTACCTAAAGTTATAATTCAGGGACACTTTCATAGATCCGTTAAGTTTTCCGTTAGAACTTCTATTAACCGATGAAATGGCGCCCACGTGGACAATAATTGAATGCCACGTGTTAATATGGGCCCACTTGAATATTAAAAAATTAAAAAAAAATAAAAATACAAAAACACAAAATAATAATAATAATAATATTCAAGTGGAGAGAAGGCAGGTTGCAGAAGAGAGAAGGGAGGGAAGGGGTGCGGGTTGTATAAGAGAGAAGGGAGGAAGAGGGTGTGGGGGGATGAGGTAGGAGACGGATGGGTTTTTCTTTTTTTTTTCTTTTCAAATTTTTTAATATTTAAGTGGGCCCATATTGACACATGGCGCTCAGTTATTGTCCACGTGAGCGCCACGTCATCAGTTAACAGAAGTTTTAACGGATGTATAAAAGTGTCCCAAAATTATAACTTTAGGTACCAGATTGGAACGAAAAAAACTTCATATACCAAATGTTGAAAACCAAGAAACTTCAGAGTAGTAAACTGAGATTAACCCTTTTAATTATTATTGTTTTCCTGCATGTGCTCCATTTAATCTAATAGCTTGTACTCTTGTTTCACTTATGCTAGAAATACCCATTGATTTCTGGATTTTCTTTTCATCGTCATTTATAACATGTGGATTTCCTAATCATTTACCTAGCTAATACGTGGAATTATATTCATTTACCTGCCTAGCATCATAGCATGAGGATGTTAATTTTATTCCTTTTCATTTCTTTTTTTAGGTCTGATGTTTCATTTTGTTTCAAAACTAAATTAATATAGATGATGACCTGAAACTCACCTTGTATTATACATGGGAACCAAATTCTACACATGCCCACTCTTTTTTTAGGCATTGGATTCAACAAAACAAAAAAGAATCAAGGGCGGAAATTAAAAAGAGTGTACAGAAAGTGAAAAGGGCGTGTTCTCCTATTCCAATTATCAAAATCCTTAACCAGAGACATCTTTGTTTTTGCCACTTATACCACAATCTAGTGGTATTTCTCTTCATGAAGGGTTTAGATTCGAATATTTTGAATGGCAAATCCTATACGAATTTATTCTCTCACCCTTTACTATAAATACATACTTACTTAAAAATATATAAAAATCTTCGCCTTTTAGTCAACAAGAAGGGTTTAGCAAACGGAATGAACTTGTTAGTATTTTTTGGGTTGTTTTATTAATACCTCACATATTGTTAATTACTCTTCAAAATTTCTTTTTTTATCAAAGTTTATCTTAATACATCCACGCATTTTCTCATAATAAATTCACACGACACTCTTAATATACACCTAACATTTTCAACATACACTCCACAATAAACATCTTATTGCTTCTCTGTGAAAACATAGAAATCGAGTTGAAGTAAAATGAAGTTGTTATCTGCATCCAGTGGCGGATCCAGGAATCTTACCCCAAGGGGTCGCAGTGTAAAAGTTCAAATAAAAATTTAGGATGGAAAAACATATTGAAAATGAAATCATAGTACTTTCATTCATAATTCATAATGGAAACAATATTACAAACTATAATTGTCCACGACGAGGTTTCATATTTTGAAAACGAAGCATTATAGCTTCATTTTCAATACAAGCAAAAATATCTCTCTCAATATAAACAAGCAAGCTATCACTCAACTATTGATCTCCCATTTTGTTCCTAAGTGGACCCTTAACAATATTCATGACAGAAAATGAAGCGTCGATTAATTCCCGACATATTAGTTATTGGAAAATTATGACCTCTAGGTTGACAAGGTCATTTTTGTAGATATGATCTTCGGACCTCATCTCTCATATTAGCATCATAATCTATTATTCGAGTTCTTAATCCAGGATCCGCTTGAAGATTACCCAAACCACCATCTAACTGACTTTGTCTTGAACTTGGAGTTCTTGAACTACCAACAGTATTTGAACTATCAACATTATTCGAACTACCCGAACCCGATGATGACTTTCTCTTAAAAAACCGTTCCATAATAATTCTACATATACAAAATATTCAAAATAAATACTCATAATATAAACAAATCATCAACATAATCAAAATAAATATGAATTGGATATTCAATTAAATTAAATATATCTTAGACTCTTAATCCTAAAGTAGACTATGAATTAAATTAATCAGTACCAACAATCATATGAATAATCAAGAATTCAATTTTCATAGTATTCATAAAAATAAAAAAAATAAAAAAAATAAAACATAGTATTCAATTTTTATTTACTTCAAAAAAAAAAAAAACAAATCAATAATCATAGGATTCATGTGATTGTGAACAATTTTGAAAAATGAAATCTGGCCCCCTGGGGTTTTGTCGTGAGGGGGAGAAAGGAGTAAAGGTGGGGTTTGTCGTGTGGGGGGGGGAGAAAGGAGTAAAGGTGGGGGGATGGGGTTGGTTGTCTGGGAAAAGGGTGGGGGGGGTTTAATTGAAACGGGATGGGGATGGGGACCAGTGGTCCCCGGTTTATTATTTTTTTTTAATTTGTTAAGCACCAAAACGGCGTCGTTTACCAAAAAATTTTAAATTTTTTTTACCAGGCCCAAAACGACGTCGTTTTGGCCTGGTTTTTAAAATTAAAAAAAAAACCTGCGTGCGCAGGCTTCTTCACAAATGCAGAACAGAAGAACCACCGCCGCGGAAGAACCCAGTTTCCGGCCGAACCGTAATTTAAACATCTTATGAGATCAAAATTATAATTGTCTATTTGGGTATATAGTCATTTACGACAAATTTATTTGTAGAGTATTTATGAGATCAAAATTATAATTGTCTATTTGGGTATATAGTCATTTACGACAAATTTATTTGTAGAGTATATTCAACAATATGTGAGATGTCAATAAGATTTTTTTTTAATTTTTTTATATGATGTGTATACCAAAAAAGGGAGGTTTAATAAAAAGGTCCTGGTACTGTTCACTTTTAATGAAAAGTCCTTTTTAAAGGTATAGTGAATAGTATCAGTTAAAGGTAAAAAAGGACTTTTCGTTAAAAGAGAAGTTTTTTTGGGACTTTTCATTAGTTTTCCTAAAAAAATATCCTTAAAAAATGTGTAAAAAAACATTTATTTCATGATAAGCTCACGTGTTGTCGTGAATATTTTCGACCAAATGTAACCGAAGAAATTAAAGATTAATTTGGGGAACGGAAACCGACCTTTACTTGTCTTATAAGATTTTTAGGGATTTTATGTATATACAATTGCCAACAACTTCAGCGTGTATCCCATAGCGTCAGACCTAAGAGAAAAATTTTATTTTGAGTGGAATACGAATAGTATATTACGTGTTTTTATATAAGTGGTAGGAAAATTTATTTTTTAAATTATTAATTTTTTAACATGCATATCTCACTATTTGTATAGTGACACGTGACCTAGGTTATAACGGGACCCACAACCTGCACCACTATTCTTTTTGTACAAAGAATCTCCCTCCGTCGAATACTCATTGCATTCAAAATTAAATGTTAAACCGAATTAGGTTATTCATTGTGGGGCTTAATCAAATTCTCTATGGCTTTAGTGCAAAAATATGGTTGTACTAAAAAGAAAAAAACTTTGCGGAAACTTTACCCTCCAATTTCTCCAATTTTTAAACTTTCCTCATTTTTTCTCTTCAGAGACAAAAAAGAAGGCTCCGATCATAACCACCAACAAACCTCACGTTCATGGCGACCAAGTTCTTGGCTCTCTGCATTCGCAACAAGAGCCAGGGAGACCTCTCTCCTCGGCCCCACTATCCCTCCATGCCAAAGTACCCCAAAGGTGTGGCGGCTGAAGCCGAGGCTAAGGCCTTGTTCTCTGTCATGGGCATGACGTGCTCTGCCTGCGCCGGATCGGTCGAGAAGGCGGTCAAGAGGCTCCCCGGGATTCGCGAGGCCGTTGTCGACGTCTTGAACAACCGGGCACAAGTCATGTTCTTTCCCAATTTCGTTAGCGTAAGTCGCTTTATCTGTGAAGAGAATCTTTCATTTTGTTTCTGCTTTTCATTTATGATGGCATATAGATAAATTAGTTAACAATACCGGAAGCGTTTCGTTAAAACTTCGTAAATAAATTAGTGAGCATCACCGTTATCAGGGAGTAGTGAGCAAAAATATTTACTAATTACGAGAGATTTTTCAATGTGACCGGCATACGAGGTGGTACATCACGTGTTATTATACAAATAGTACGATATGTGTGTTAAAAAGTTAATAATTTAAAAAACAAAATTTCTCACCACTTACATAAAAACACGTGGTGTATCACTCATATTTCAGTCACAATAAAAAAATTTCCCTAATTACATCCATGTTTATATTTGATGTGTATTGGAATTGGCCTGTCAAATATGTGATTTAGGTCACCTAACACACTCCTCTTGCCCTTTTGCTTTCCCAAATGTACAGAATTGCTTCTACACTTTTGCACACAAAGAAATTGTCCTCTTAATTTTAGAACTAGGTTAAAAATTGGGATTTTTCTAAGCTTCGATTCAGAGCTAATTTATTCTATCCCTAGAGAAAACATAGTTGTGGCATTTGGATTGAGTTTGCACACTTTATTTCTCTTTCTGTAAACTCTTATTCCAGCATTTAGAATAAGTAAATTAAAAAAGAATCAAGGAACCAAAATGAACAGGAATGTGTTGAATGAAAAATAATTAAATGCCCTAAGTTTGAGACAACGTTGTTTAAAGAGTTTGCACACTTGTTTTCTCCTTCTGTAAACTCTTATTTATGTCTAGCATTTGAATTGAGTAAATTAAAAAAGAATCAAGAAACAAAAATGAACAAGAAAGTGTTGAATGAAAAAACGAATGTGTGAAAATCATTTTCCTAACAAAATTCTCTCTATCCAAGGAAAAAGGTGTACTTGGAGATCTAATACAATATAAACAATAAGGAGATGTTATAAAGAGTTCAAATTCTGCTTGTATATTGTTTCTGCGTTGGTACGTATTGTGCTTATAATAAAGCCAGGTTCTTTGTAGATTTGTTCAAAAGTCAAATATCAAGACTAAAAAAACATACAATTAGAACATCTTATTTTACTCTTAAACCTCTTAATTCACGGCCTTAGCTGACGCTTAATCATAGTTCCAATCTTTGACTTGGCTTCATAGTTTGTAGAGATTGACAAACCTAATTTTTCTTTATTATGAAAAAGAAGGCTTATCTTCCACACCAAGTACAAACCAAACTACTGTCTATTAAAATATAAGCAAGTTCTAACCTCTTGCTAGAATTAATATGTATATAAAAACGAAATTAATACCATGCATGACGTCTAACAGTTTGACCGGCATTCCCAACATTTATCTGAATAGACTATTATTAAGTTTAGGTAAATGATTTTCACACTACGGTTAATTTTTGTCATTTGATTCTTCTTTATTTTTAATCCAACGGCAAGAAAATAGAGAAGACTGTGCAAGCAGAGAACATGGGGTGTGAAAATCAAGTCTCTAATTTTAAGCTAAGGTAACGCAGATTTGCACCTTGAGTCAGAAACTGTTCTGGTTGCTTGCCTACGTGTCTTCTATTAGCAACAACAATAACCATTTGAAAGAAATAATTAGCATGAACACTTGAGACAGATGACATTTGCAACTATGTGAAAACAACTTTGATCTGTGTATTCATCCAACACCAACAATAAATTACCAAATTTTAATATCTTTGATTATTAATAACTAAAAAGTACTAATAGAGTTGTGGCTTCTATAATTTTAGCTGTTATCACTTGTATTCTGCAGAAACACCGAGGTTTTACATAGAAGATTATTACCTAGGAGACATCTCTAGTAGCTAGCTTTAATTTGGGTAGAATCATTTTTTGAAGATTTTCGCAAGGGAAGTTCGATTCCTGACATTTAATCTCTTGATAGAAACTGAATTTTTGGCACTATTGCATATACCTTTCTGTAGTTTGAGAATTTTTCTCTGGCTTCTATTGTCTAATAACTAGTTTCTTGCTTATCATTTCCCATCAGTTTATTTATTAGTAGTTGGCCTTTTTTATAGCTGTTGTCTTACATCTTGTAGGCGGAGAATATTCGTGAGACAATTGAAGATGTTGGATTCCAAGCCACGTTGATTAATGATGAGGGAAATGAGAAGTCCATATTGATATGCAGAATTCGGATAAAGGGAATGACTTGCACTTCTTGCTCAACTACAGTTGAATCAGCTTTACAGGCAGTTCATGGTGTACAAAAAGCCCAAGTTGCCTTAGCAACTGAAGAAGCAGATGTCCACTATGATCCAAAGGTTGTGAGCTACAACCAGCTGTTGCAAACTATTGAAGACCTTGGATTCGAATCAATACTTATTACCGCAGGGGAAGACATGAGCCGGATAGAGCTTGAAGTTGATGGTGTAAGGACTGATCACTCGATGAGAATACTTGGACAGTCTCTTCAAGCACTCCCTGGTGTGCAAACTATAGACTTTGATTCTGAAATCAAGAAAATCTCTGTTTCTTACAAATCAGATATGACTGGGCCAAGAAGTTTCATTAATGTGATTGAAACAACCGGGTCTAGGCGTTTCAAGGCAAAGATTTTTCCAGGAGGTGAAGCAGGAAGAGATAGTCATAGAAAGGAGGAAATTAAGCAGTATTTTAGAGTCTTTCTGTGGAGTTTGGTTTTCACTATTCCGGTGTTTTTAACCTCCATGGTGTTCATGTATATTCCTGGAATTAAGCATGGCCTAGAAACTAAAATAGTGCATAATCTTATGATTGGGGAGCTCATGAGGTGGATTCTGGCCACTCCGGTGCAATTCATTATAGGCCGGAGGTTCTATACTGGGGCGTACAAATCACTACGCCATGGTTCTGCGAATATGGATGTGCTAATCGCATTAGGAACAAATGCAGCCTATTTTTATTCAGTCTACTCGGTAGTGAGAGCTGCTACCTCTACAGATTTTATGGGTACTGATTTCTTCGAGACTAGTGCCATGCTTATTTCATTCATTCTTCTTGGAAAGTACCTAGAGGTATTAGCTAAGGGGAAGACGTCAGATGCCATTGCCAAACTGATGGACTTGGCACCTGAAACAGCAACATTATTGATACTAGACGAAGAAGGAAATGTGATAAATGAAGAGGAAATTGATAGTAGGTTGATACAAAAGAATGATATCCTTAAAATTATTCCTGGGGCGAAAGTAGCTTCGGATGGCTATGTTACATGGGGGCAAAGCCATGTTAATGAGAGTATGATAACGGGCGAAGCACGACCGGTCGCAAAAAGAAAGGGTGATTCAGTCATTGGAGGTACTTTGAATCAGAACGGTGTCCTACATATCAAGGCAACCAGGGTTGGTGCAGAAAGTTCCCTTTCGCAAATTGTACGGCTTGTTGAATCAGCTCAGATGGCCAAAGCTCCTGTACAGAAACTTGCTGACCGCATTTCCAAATACTTCGTGCCACTGGTAAGAATTATATCATGATTAATTACTCAAGTTCTTTAAGGATTTGTTTTGGTTCAACTGAAAGGATACATGAGGCTTTTTCTTAAAATGTGGTTTTAATTTGCAGGTGATCTACTTTCATTCTTGACCTGGCTTTCCTGGTTTTTGTCTGGAAGATACCATGGCTACCCTGAATCTTGGATACCATCTTCCATGGATAGCTTTGAGCTTTCTCTCCAGTTTGGAATCTCTGTCATGGTTATAGCATGCCCTTGTGCTTTAGGCCTAGCAACTCCCACAGCTGTCATGGTTGGAACCGGAGTAGGCGCATCTCAAGGTGTATTGATCAAAGGAGGCCAAGCATTAGAAAGTGCACATAAGGTTAGGAAGCGGCATCCTTATAGCAGTTTGATGATTTCTATAATATCGAAATTGGCAGTTTTCTGCATTGGGGCAGTTTAAGAGCAATTATTATGCAATTTAATGATCAAGTGTAACTATAGATTTGATTTTCCTTAAATCAGTTGAAGAAGTGTAACTGTAGATTTGATTGATGATGTTTTAGGTGAACTGCATTGTGTTCGACAAGACAGGGACTCTCACAATTGGAAAGCCAGTGGTTGTTAACACGCAACTCCTGAAAAATATGGTGCTGGGAGAATTCTATGAACTTGTTGCTGCAGCCGAGGTCGGTTTTAACTTATAAAACACGTCTGTAGTATTTTTAGAAATTCATGAAGAGTTTTTTATATGTTCATTATTATCCACAATGATTTGAAGCTTCACCATTTTGTATGACTTATATATATATATATATATATATATATATATATATATCAGGTGAACAGCGAACACCCGTTGGCTAAGGCCATTGTTGAGTACGCCAAAAAGTTCAGAGAAGACGAAGAGAATCCTGCCTGGCCAGAAGCAAAAGACTTTGAATCCATAACTGGTCATGGGGTGAAAGCCATTGTTAGGAACAAGGAAATAATTGTTGGCAACAAGAGCTTGATGGTGGAGCGCAACATTGCGGTTCCAATTGATGCAGAAGAGATACTTGCAGAAGCTGAAGGACTCGCTCAAACTGGGATTTTAATATCTATAGATGGAAAAGTGGCTGGAGTTCTGTCCATATCTGATCCACTGAAACCAGGTGCTCAAGAAGTAATTTCCATACTCGAGTCTATGAAAATTAAAAGCATAATGGTGACAGGTGACAATTGGGGAACTGCAAATTCTATCGCTAAAGAAGTTGGAATTGAGACCGTTATTGCAGAAGCCAAACCCTATCAGAAAGCAGACAAAGTGAAGGAGTTGCAGGTACATAAAATGAAACTTTGTTAATTTGTTACAAACTCTTCTCAAAAATTTGTTACAAACTACAAGAGTATGTTCTTAACTTCATGCACACCTCATGCACGTTACTTAATTTTAATGTTCACAGGCTTCCGGCGACATTGTTGCAATGGTGGGAGACGGAATCAATGACTCACCAGCACTTGTGGCAGCAAATGTAGGAATGGCAATTGGTGCAGGAACAGACATTGCCATTGAGGCAGCTGACATTGTTCTAATGAAAAGCAACTTGGAGGATGTCATAACTGCGATTCACCTTTCTAGGAAAACTTTCACCCGTATCCGTTTGAACTACATTTGGGCTTTGGGATATAACGTTCTTGGCATTCCAATAGCTGCAGGAGCCCTTTTCCCATCTACTGGATTTCGTTTACCACCATGGATTGCTGGAGCTGCAATGGCTGCTTCTTCTGTCAGCGTTGTTTGCTGCTCTCTGCTGTTGAAGAATTATAAGAGGCCAAAGGTTCTGGACAACTTGGAGGTACGCGGAATAAGTATTGAGTGATTGATTAGGAGCCTTTTAATTCTGTTGTGTGTACGCGTGTAGGACTCAAGTTCGAGTAATTTGAGTAGTGGTTTGGCTGCAGTAGCAAATATGTAATAATGTAGGTTGTTTACATATGTTCTGTATATATAAGCGTATACGAATGCAAGCTTCGTTAGAACATATGACCTGCATTTGCAGTGTTGTTATCGTAATTGATGGATGCCTAAATCATCCTTGAAAAAAAGGAAAATCATCCATCCATTCTCCTTTACCGGAGTCTTGGAAACTTTTGAAGCAAAATTTACTCCGGAGCATCAGTCAAAGAAAACAAATAACTATAAGGTCATGACTGAAAAATGCAACCTCGTCTAATGAATTTCACAGCTGCATGTTACTGTATGGCGCATTCTAAAATCTTGAAGTAAAGGCACGTATTGCAATTCTTTTGGCAATATCGTGGATACAAACACCTTTCAAAGATACATAATTTAACTTTTAGCCTAGTTTCCAAAAGTTTCCTTTCGATAGGATTGGAGATAGCCTTACCTTGGAAGATATAAAAGTTAGGATAGGGCACAGACTCGTGGCATCGTTTTTTTAACACAACTTTTGACACATATTTTTATGGGGCCCACTTCATAATAAATTTCAACGATCTAAAACATCTAACTTTTAGATCTTTCTCCAAATATCATGTCTACCAAAAATCACTCAAATCTGAAATCATATGATCGTAAAAGATAAACGCTGCCAAAGTGGTGTATTGGGTTGAAAGGCATCCCTTCATCTCGCCTTGGGAGACGATGCCAGCCAAGATGCACCTTCTGGTGAAAACCGTCACGTTCTTGTCTGCATGCACGAGTGCAACTTGAGCCTTCTTTGACACCGAAGAATCCTGCTTATCGTTTTGGGAAGTCCTTTCGCATGTTGCATAAGAATTCTTCGTTGCTCCCAGCAAGGCTAGGCTGATGACAGGCTCACGCCTCTGACGCTCTCCTTGCTCCCTTAATGACATCAGCTTGGAAGGTGCGTGTTGAAGCGTGGTCACCGTCTTTGCCTTGTTCTGAGTTGTGGCACTAACAGAGTCTCGCTTACGGCCGAAGCGCTCACACTCTTTGACTTGGTGGCAAGAACAGCTTGACCCATCTTCGAAGCCATTGATTTCGATGGTATATTTTGGATTTTGAATGGGGTAAGAGATGAGAGGTAGATATTATCCCAATGGGCTTGCCAAATTTGTAAACGGGAAGTTTCTTGTGACAAATCAAATAAGGACACGTGTACAAAATAAATGTTTTTTATTAATGTAAATGTAGGGTTATAATTTTTTTAGAAACTTGAATCCTCTTATTTGATCTCCGGGGTGAAAAATGTGTGTGTAATTGATCTGAGGGTCGCGATGACTTGATCTTGAATGAATGAACACCTTAAGGTTTTGGCTTGTGGGGAAGGAGGGGAGTGGCATATGTAGGAGTGCTTGGTGGTTCTTCACAAGAATGAAGAAGAATGCAGAGCGCTTTCTGAATATTATGTGTTTGGGCATTTTGGAGTTCAGTGATTGAGAGCTTCAGCGTTTGCTTGTGAGAATGATTTTCTTACCCCTTTATCTTGGAGCCTCGTATTTATACTCTCCAAGCTTTCCCTACGAAATAACCAAGACTTGATTTGTGTCTTGGTTTGTGATTTGACTCCATCAATTAATATTTGATTGGTTTTTAAGCCAAAATGATCCCTGAGATTTGCATAACACATCACTTTGGTCCCTAAGATTGAAAATCAATAGAAATGGTCCTTGAGATTGTCCACCATCCATTATTTTGGTCCTTCCATTAAAAACTCCGTTAAGTGTCCCGGAGCTCTTGGCCGGAAGTTTGGGCAATTTTCAAAGCTTCGTAACTCAATCGTTTCTTAACCAAATTCGACCCATAATATATCAAAATGAAGATAGGAAAGTGTAGAACAAGATTATACCTACTTGGAAGCCCAATGGTTACCAGAGATGGCCAGAAAATAGCCTGAAACGTGACTGGTCCGCGGGAAAACTGGAAAACTCGCAGCAAACTGGGTAAACTTTAAACTTTCACAACTTCTTCAATACTCAACGAAATCGAGTGATTCAAAAATGAAAATCATACTTCTAAATGAGACAAATAGAATGGTACCTTTCCAGTTTTTCTGCGGACCAGTCACCTTTCAGGCTATTTTCTGGATATCTCTGGCAACCGTTGGGCTTCCAAATAGGTATAATCTTGTTCTACACTTTCATATCTTCATTTTGATATATTATGGGCCGAATTTGGTTAAGAAACAATTGAGTTACGAAGCTTTGAAAATTACCCAAACTTTCGGCCAAGAGCTCCAGGACACTTAACGGAGTTTTTAACGGAATAACCAAAATAATGGATGATGGACAATCTCAGGGACCATTTATATTGATTTTCAATCTGAGGGACCAAAGTGATGTGTTATGCAAATCTCATGGACCATTTTGGCTAAAAAGCCTATTTGATTTAACCAAATACAAACCAAATAAATCAATGTTCCCAATTTGGCATTTCATTTTATTTAAATTTAAATTAATTAATTATTTTCATTTAAACTAAAATCAAATAATTCATTTATGCCAAGTGTTGACATGTGTCCCTCCTGATGACTCATCCGGTTTTCACTACCAAACGAATTGTCATTGGCGAGGGTCAAATGTTGTCGGAAAAGCATTTTGTCGTCGCAAATACCTATTGCCGACAGAAAAAAAGCCCTCATTGGTCGTAAAAAATTGTGCCATTAGAAAAGTTTTTTTTTTTGACCAACTGTTCGAAAATACTTTATCATCGAATCACAAGACTTGTCATTAGTAGTTAGTCTTTCGTTGGAATAAATATTTGAAAACGACAAACTTGTTTAATTTCTGACATGTAATATGGTCACAAATATTTAAATGGCCATAAAAAGTACTTTCCAAACGACATCTATTTTTGTGATAACATATTTTCAACAAAAACTCGTGTAAGAAATTTTATTTTCAACAATGAAATATGTATTTTGATGACCTAGCTTGTCGTAAATATTTATTTTTAACCATGTCCATTAGTCATTACTGAGAACAAAAAACCGTAAAAAGATACAAATATATTGTAAAAAAAATTACGAAGGCCAATTTGTATTGAACGAAATATTTTATATTAATGAAATAATATACAAGTTACCATAGAAGGAAAAAAAAAATCGAACCTAATAAAATTAAAATACTGATTACAATCCTAAAATATACCCAATAACACTATAGTCGTCCATTTCAACTTCCAAATAAACGTTGAGGAGTTTGAATGCAGCTTTCAAGTCTTCATGAGTTCGCGTGTGTGCACTAGGTTGAGGAGTTCCTTTTGTTGCTTCAAGAGATTTTGTAGCATCTCCTACCTGAAAATCATAGGTTGTAGTTTAAACCAAAATAATTTTGATTAGAACTATGCCAATATCCATGTATAATAAAACATCATATTAAGGAACTTATATACTAGTTTTTGGAGGAATCTGATTAATAGGGCAAAAAACCCAGATCAGATCTAGTAGGAGTTTAGTTACTAGTGGCAATACAATGAGCCTTCAACTATAAAGGCTCAACATATATTGACTATATAAAAGTTCTGAACATGTACATTTGGAAAGTAAATTTTGTACAAGTTCTGTAAATATAAGTTTAGCCTTATTTCTTATATTTCTAAGTTCTGTTCTTTTAATTGCTGGCATCATTTCCCCATCCCCACATCATCTTTGAATTCTAGTACCATAACATTAAAGCCATCATTGATACATAGATACCAGATGAATGGAGGAGGACAATCAAATTACAATAATGAACCAACTTAATCACCGAAGACAAAAAGGACACACCGAATGGAAATGTACAAACGCAAATTCCCTTGAAACATGAGTAAGTTTGTCTCTAACAAGACGAAAATCCTGCGGATATTACGTCAATAGACTGAAAAGTAATTAGAGTTAAGGACAGCATTGAGATATGTTCAACACAAGTTCGACTATTAAAGTAATTAGAGAGGACAGCATTGAGATATGATCAAATAAATGGACTACAAGAGAACACATATATGAGTCGTAACGAATAGACTGAAAAGTTGGAATTAATGGAGACCTAAAGGACAAAAGCTTCCCTTGCTGAAATCACAATTTTGTTACAAGATTAAGCTATTCAGACTTGCATATCAAATTGCAGCAATCACTCTTAAGATATCCAAACTGCAGCTGCTTAAATATATGACAAAATCAAATGATGCAAAACTGTATATATCATTCACAAAAATCATGCAAAATATTTAATAAACAATTACTCAACATTGAAAGGCATTATCAGATTCTCATATCAATTACTCACATCGTCCAAGCAAGAACCACATGGAGACCAGGAAAAACAAAAAAAATTCAAACTTGAAAGGTAAAATATTAATAATATTCACCAAAATATGCAAAAGGGAAGCAATTTTACAGATCCCGTTTCCTTTAGGGTCTTGTACCATACACGGCGAATAACCCACCGAGATTGGGCTATGATTTTTCGAATCCAATGCTATTTTTTTTTAGCATTCCCACTAATATTAATCTGAATGTTATTATTTTGTTTCTATGATCAAACCTGGATGGTTACGATCTATTGAATTAATTAAAGTGACCCGCAGTCGATTAATCTGACAATTAATCCAAAATTATTAGTCTGAAGCTCACTTTTTGGCAATTAACGGTTCAATAAATTATTTCTTTTCTTTGAACTGTTGCCTACCTTTTGTAGTCCCGATGCACTCACACTTGGGTTCTTGAAGCAATCCAAAAATTCACTACATTTAGTTGTATATTGTATTATGTGTTATTGCAGGTGTCCCTATATATGAACTAGACGTCCATAACTAAATCGAACCTGTAGTTTCGAATCGAGCGCCTTTGAAACCTGAAGTTTTCATTCAAAACTTACCACATGAAACCCGTATCTTTTATACTTAAATTAAACCAATACATGTCTATAGAACCCGAATGTTCTATAATGTATGTCTATGGCTCTCCATATGGCTAACCACTTTTTTGTTGTACCCTTTGTTTTAGGGACATGTCGAACTTGAAGAAGCTCGATTTCACCACTTTGGAAGTATTTGGAAGAAACTACCTAAAGTGGGTTCAAGACATGAAGCTCCATCTTACTGCAAAGAATCTTCGAGCCACCATCGAGGAACCTACTGACGACCGAGTCGATGAAGCTTAGAAGGCTACTGCTATGATCTTCATCCAAAGACACATCCATGATGCACTGCAGACCGAGTACCTCACTGAGGAAGACCCACGCACCCACTGGGTTGCTCTGGCCGATCGCTTCGATCACCAGAAAAACATTTACTTCCGTGAAGCAAGACACAACTGGTAGCATTTACACTTCCAAGACTTTAATTCTGTGAATGAATACAACTCTGAAGTTTGTAGAATCCAAGCATTGCTTAAGTTCTGTGAAGAGGACTTAAACGAAAAGGATTTCCTGAAGAAGACCTATTCGACCTTCAATGCCATCAATATTGTCATGCAGCAACAATATAGGGCATAAAAGTTAACCAAATTTTTGGATTTGATCTATGCTTTACTGGTCGTTGAAAAGGCGAACCAGTTTTTGATGAAGAATCATCAATTTAGACTTACTGGCTCGAACGTTTCACCTGATGCGCATGCGACGAATTCTAGCAGCCACAACCAACGGAAAACCCGTCGTGGCCGTGGAAATGAGCGGCAAGCCCCACCACGGGCCAAATGGGCCCAAGATCAACAGAGCAGAGGCCCATCTAAGGGAGGAAATTTGACTCAAAAGAGCCAACCCCTTGCCCTTAAGGCCCCAAACTTCAAGAACAAGGGAAAAGCTACTGTTCAATCGAATTCCACTGAACTGGACATGTGCTACCACTGTGGATCAAAAAATCATTGGTCACGCGTATGCCGAGCTACCCCCGAGGCTATTGCCAAGTATCATTCCCGTTGTGAGACTAACTTTGTGCATGTAGAACATCCTGAAAATGCTACTACAACTATGAAGATTTCAGATTTTTAGGAGGCATCCGCTCCCATAGAAGAATAAAGTTTTATTTTTGTAAGACATGTTAGGGGGTTTTACACCCCTAGTGGCTTAACACACTAGGTGTGGCCGAACCCCCCCCCCCCCCCCCCCCCCTTATTTTTTAAGGTTTCTGGTTTTATTTTTCGACAATTTTTCTAAGTCTTTGGAATTATTTGTTTGGTTTTAGTTTGTTTTGAATTATGGATAATTATTTTTTATGGATATTATTTCTTGATTGATTAATTGAATGAATGGAATTATATTTATGCATGTGTCCAATTCAATTTGTTTATTTTTAGATATGACTATTGGAGAAGTCAGCTGTCTAGCTGATAGTGCTACCACGCACACCATCTTGCGTGAGCAACACTATTTCACTAACTTCGTACCTAAAAATGCACCTCTAACAACCCTCTCAGACCCATCCAACCTGATAAAATGATACGAAAAGGCTCGTATAATGTTGTCTAATGGTACTGACTTAACCATTAAAGAGGCCCTCTATTCTCCACGTTCCGGAAGAACGTTGCTGAGCTTTAGATATATTTTAGATAACAATATCATATTGAAACCACTAAAAAAGAATGGTTCTGAATTTCTTTGTATCACTTCTTACCAATATGGCCAGAAGCGTATTCATGAGAAGCTGGAACGTTTCCCTAGTGGGTTGTACATAACAACCATTCGATCCATGGAGACCCACCAGCCGGCCCTATGTCTCGGTTCTAGAGAACTCTCCTGCTTTGGCATGATCGTATAGGACATCCCGGATGAGATATGATGAGCTATATCCTCAAAATATCACACGGGCATCACCTAAAATTTTAACCCGACCATCTACCATGCAAAGCATACTCCCTGGGGAAGTTCAATATTCAACCCTTAGCTACAAAGATTATTCACGACCCCACTAATTTTCTTCAGAGTATTCAAAGGGATATTTGTGGACCTATCCAACCAACATGGGGACTATTTAGATACTTCATGGTGTTGGTTGATGCATCGATGCATTTGTCACATGTCTACTTATTGTCCACATGCAAAGCTGCATTTGCGAAACTCCTAGCTCAAATTATTAAGCTTAAGCAACACCACCCTGATTATCTGATTAAGTCAATTTAACTAGATAATGATGGAGAGTTTACGCACAAACTTTTGATGGGATTGAAGTTGAACATCCTGTACCCTATGTTCACACCCAAAACAACCTGGCAGAAACTTTCATAAAGCACCTTTAAACGATAACTCAGACTTTGGTTATGCGAACCGAATGGCCAGTATCTACCTGGGGCCATGCAATATTGCATGCAGCTATGTTAGTCCGCCTGAGGCCCATCGCTACCCAACCTCATTCACCGTTACAGTTGGTACTGGATACAAGCCCGATGTCTCACATTTACGTATGTTTTGGTCTGCAGTCTGTGTGCCAATAGTGCCGCCACTAAGTACCAAAATGGGTTCTTAGAGAAGACTGAGAATCTATGTCGGTTATGATTCGCCATCAATTATTCGCTATTTAGAGCCCTTGACAGGAGATCTTTTTACCGCACGTTTTGCGAATTGTTACTTTGATGAGAGTCTTCTCATCGTTAGGGGGAGATAAGATTACTAACGTTCCTGTAGAACGCTGTGAATTATCGTGGATTACTCCCACTTTGTCTCAATTAGATCCCCGCACTGCTCAGTCTGAAACTAATGTGCGACATATTCTAGAGCTTCAGAGGATTGCTCAAAGCATGCCGAATTCTTTTACTGATCTAGCAAAGGTGACGAGATCACATATACCCGCTGCAAACGCACCTGCAAGGATGAATGTACTTAACATACGCCATAATACCGCCTTGAAAGGCCGGACCATCCTCGAGGGTAGGGCGGCCGCACCTTCCACGCAACCCCATACACTAGCGACTAGCCAATCATCTGCTCCTACCCTAAGCATGGCAGACCCCCTATTCAAAGGATTCACAACCCCAGAAGAGGAAAACGGCAACAACTAGTGACCCTAGTTTAAATCCGACCACCGCTTACTCATCTATTCCAATGCATAGGTTATTCTAGATTATGGACATGGTAACCGTGTATCTCTATGGGGATCTAGACATGGAAATCTACATGAAAGTTCCAAAAGGGCTTGCATTGACTAGTTCAAATAGTTCTAGACCACGAAACACCCGCTTGATTAGATTGAAGAGATCACTCTACAGATTGAAATAATCCGACCGGATGTGGTATAACCACCTAAGTTAATATTTGACAAGTCAGGGTTATGTGAACAATAAACTATGCCCATGCGTGTTCATCAAGAAGTCACATTCCGAATTTGCGATCGTTTCAGTTTATGTCGACGACATGAACCTCATCGAAATTTCCCGCAGAGCATGAGGAAATTGTCGTTCACTTGAAATCAGAATTTGAGATGTAGGATCTTGGACAAACTCGATATTGTCTTAGCCTGGAGATCGAGCATTGTTCGAATGGAATCCCAGTACATCAATCGAACTACATCCAAAAGGTCTTATGATGTTTTAATGAGGATAAAGCGAAGCCTTCGAGTACTTCTATGGTCGTTCGGACTCTGGATGCTAAACGAGATCCCTATCGTCCCAAGGAAGATGAGGAAGAGATTTTGGAGCCTGAAGTTCCATACCTAAGTGCAATTGGTGCTTTATTGTACTTAGCTTAATGCACTAGACATGACATCTCCTCCGCTGTTAATTTTTTGGCTAGATACAGCAACGCGCCTATATGCAAACACTTGAATGGTGTTATAGGCATTTTTTGCTACCTCAAGGGTACGATGGATTTAGGCTTGTTCTAGTCCCATGAATCCTCGAAAGGAGCTTCCGCCCCCCTCGGTCCTTGGGTTGATTCTCGCCTAGTTGGTTATGCAGATGATGGTTATCCGTCTGGCCCACAGAGGGCACATTCTCAAATGGGCTGTGTCTTTACCATTAAAGACACCACAATATCTTGGAGGTCTACCAAGCAAACGCTAGTTGCGACTTCTTTGAACCATGCTGAGATTCTAACCTTGCATGAAGCCTCGCGTGAGCAGTTATGGAATATATTCGAAGCACTAGTGGCCTTACTTCCATCGTTGACCTTCCTACGACGATCTTTGAAGACAATGCAGCATGTATCGAGCAGTTAAAGAAAGGATACATCATGGGAGACAACACCAAACATATAACGCCGAAGTTCTTTTACTCTCACTAGCAACAATAGCATCAGAACATTGAAGTCAAGCAAATCCGTTCCCAAGACAACCAGGCCGATCTCTTCACCAAGTCATTGCCCAAGTTTATTTTTCCTACAATTAGGAATATTTTTCCCACTGGGTTTTTACTACCTACTAAGTTTTGATGAGGCACCCATTCTGGGATGATTATACTCCATTGAGTTCACTACTTTCGTCCCATTTGACGTTTGTTTTAGACATTATGCATACTTCTCACTTTTCTCCTTAGTCTATGGGTTTTTACCTGCTTTAGGTTTTACCATAGCGATGTTTTGTGAGTTTTACTACCAATGCAAAATTTCTTTAAATTTGAGCCTCGCATTCGCCCATTATGCCGATGCTTTTATAAACTATTCTACCTCAACTGCTGAAGACCTGATGCGAAGTTTTGTTTGAATATTTACACACTCAAGGAGAAGTGTTGCAGTCCTATTAGATTATGAATGCGATTGTGTAAATCCTAGTGTATCTAGAGATATCTTGGAATATTCCCTTTAGTAGATATTATCCTATTAGAGTTGTAATCCTATTAGGGTAAGGATTTAACCTATCATACTACTATAAATAAAGACACAATGGGGTGATACAACACACACCTCAGAATTACATCTCTCTCATCTCTCTCTCTTGCCACCGGCTCTCTTCCCTCTCTAGCCCTATATACAGTTCAGTAAATAAGGCCTACAACACAATGTATATTATGTCGTCATTATATCATCGTTGTGTTATTTATATATAATCAATATGTCGTTACTAAAAATGACCACTTTTGCAACATGTAGCTATTTTCCAAATAAAATAAAATAAAAAAAGTTAAAATAAAGACAGAAACGTTCAAAACCAAGTAAAATAACGCAAACACAAATCCCAGATGAACCAAAAGTTAACCAAAAAAAAAAATGTTGTAACCAGCACCCATGTATATTGCTTTTTGGTAGTGCAATTATTTTGGATTATTGAAATGCCTACAAATGCAATTCCCTGTGCCAATCACTCATATATAAAAAAACACTGAAATAATAATAGTTATGATGATTGAAATGCATGATTGATAAGTAACAGTAATGCTAGGAAGATCAAAATTTTAAACTAAATTTGTGAATTAAATTATGTGTCACTAATAGAAAATAAGTACGTTAATTAACGTTTAAATAAAAATCCAATCATAAAAAATCATATCATTTGGTTTTAAAATATGGTCTCTTTAGCATTACCCGATAAGTAATTACTGTATTAATTATAAGGTTAATGCCAAGAAGACCAAATTTTTAAACAAATTTTGAAGATGATTGAATTATTACCTAAGTATTGATTAACGTGCTTATTTTTTTATTGATAACACGTAATTTCATTTGCAAATATAGTTTAAACTTTTATTCTCCTTAGTATTATCTATGTTATTAGCAGTGAGTTGGTGCGACAAATGATGAAGAAGCAAACCCATTTTCAGCATCTGTAAGCTTTTGATGAGAACCTGGGATTTAAAATTACTTGCCGTGCGGTCCTCTACTCCTCTTGTGGAATGTGGATGATTCATCGCCCACGAAAGAGACTGCTCAGTGGCTACACACACACACACACACACACTTTATAGGGGCTCATTCGATAGTTTCATTTGTAATGATTCAAGTCGGTTATATTTTAGTACATCATTTACAGATCATTCTTATAAAAAATTAGACAAATTCAAGACCATAAGACATTCATTTGTAATTGACAAATACGATTCAACAAAGAAACACAAAAATAACTATCATTAATTCACCGATCATATGGTTTCGGATTTTGATATTTTTAGTAGACATAATCTTTAAAAAAAGACATAAAATAAACAGTTCAAATATATTACCAGATAGCGCGTATAAAATAAGTATCAAAATAAATGTCTAACATGTGTGTTAAACAATGAGTGTCCACAATCCTAACCATGTAATATCACAACTAAAAAGTAAGTAAAATCGTATATCAATACCCACAATTTGTTGGAATTTTTTAAAGAAAATTAACGAAAAGTCCAAAAAAACTTCTCTTTTAACGAAAAATCATTTTTAAAGGTATAGTGAATAGTACCAGGTAAAGGTAAAAATGTGGTTTTTCGTTAAAAGTGAACAGTACCGGGAGTGTTTCGTTAAAACTTCCAATTTTTTAAGGGGTATTTCAAAATACGAGTGTGTTTGATATCATATAATTTTACAGCTATTTTCCTCTTCTTAGCAGCTATCCCAAATGGTATTTATATATTCTCATTATTATCAAATTCAAGGTATTTCAAGGTCTTTGATTTCTATTGGACCGTTTCCATTTCAACACTCATATTACATCCATTATATCACTTTATAACGTTAATGATAGTATTGAATTTAAGGGTTGTCACTTCTTAACGTTTTTAACCATATATATTATATACTTGTTAATCTCTATCGTCAAGAATGAAAATGAGAATCATTTGCTCTTCTTTCTTCTCCTATCTTCTTGATCCATAATTTTGAAAGCTTTATTTTTGTATTCTTCACTCTCTCCATACCAAAGTATCGAGTTGTTCACCTGATTAAAGTATTGTGAGTGTACGCTTACAAGGAACAGAGGTTGTGGTATTCTGGAGGATATAACGCCCTGCTACACCGAAACATTGTTTCCGAGGAGTGAAATCTACTCTTAAACACATGAACTTAAACGGTTCAACCCAATAATTGTTCTAATGAAACATTATTGAAGATCAATACATTCGTCACAAAAGTTTCTATTAGATTATTGTTTTATTTAATAAATTGTGATAATAAAAAATTTCATATACAAATATTAATTTTATGTGATTGAAAAAAAAAAAAAAAAAAAAAAAAAAAAAGCGGCATGCACATCGTCTATATTTCCAACACAATTCATATGCCACACACTTTGTATGATACTATGGAGAACCGTAGTATGTGTGTGTGTGTGTGGGATAGTTTAGTTGCGATCCCTGGTCCCTAACTGTTATATACTCAAACCTTATGCACTTTAGATTTTTTATGTAAGTCTCTCTCCTACTACATAAATGACATAATAATAAATAAAAAATGCAGTAATGCCAATAAAGACTCAACCGTCTTTTTTTTTTTTTCTTGCCTTCATTTATACTACCAATTTAATTATTCAAAATTGCGTATTGGTTTTGTTTAAAAAAATACGAGAAATTACACAGAACTACCTCAACTATTGGGTCATTAACAGTTTCATACCTCGTCTTTAAAAAGTTTCAATGTCATACTGTACCTTCGAATTTGTTGCAATGTCATACCTTCCGTCAGTTGTCTGTCAATTCCTCTGTTAAATGCTGACGTGGCACACTTTCTATTAAAAAACTAAAAAAATATTATTAAAAACTAAAAAAAATTATTTAATATTTTTTAAATATTAAAATAATAATTAATTAAACAAAAAAAAACCAAGTTCGTCTTTCCCCTCCCCCCCCCCTCATCCCCTGCAACCCAGAAAGAATGACGAAACCAAGTTCACCTTTCCCCTCCCCCCCCCCCACCCCTGCAACCCAGAAACCAAGTTCGTCTTTCCCCCTCCCCCCCCCCCCAACCCCTGCAACCCATAAAGAAAGAAGAAGAAGAAGAAGAAGAAGAAGAAGAAGAAGAAGAAGAAGAAGAAGGCAACCCAGAAAGAAAGAAGAAACAAAGTTCGTCTTTCCCCCTTCCCCCCCCCCCCCCACCCCTGCAACCTAGAAAGAAAGAAGAAGAAGAAGACGAAGAAGAAGAAGAAGAAGAAACCAAGTTTGTCTTTCCCCTCCCCCCCCCCCCCCCCACCCCTGCAAACCAGAAAGAAAGAAAGAAAGAAAGAAAGAAGAAGAAGAAAAGGAAAAAAAAAAAAAAAAAAAAAAAACCCCAAGTTCGTCTTCCCTCTGCAAATCAGAAAAACAGAAGAAGAAAAAAAAAAAAAAACCATCTTCATCTTCCCCTTCCCTCCTCCTCCGCACCCACTACCTACAACCCCAAAAAAAAAAAAAAAAAAAAAAAAACAAATCCATCTTCATCTTCCCCGACCCCTATTTCCTTGCCAACCCAGATCCCGTCTTCCGCCGATTCTGCGGGTGGAGAAATTGGGCACGGAGAAAATGGGGGGAATGGGTGTGGATTTAAGGAGTGGGGTGTGTAGAGAAGGGAAGGGGAAGACGGGAGGGGGAAGAAACGAGTGGGTTGCAAGGAAGGGGCCCAAGGAAGAGGGGTCAGGGAAGACGAACTTGGGTTTTTTCTTTTTCTTTCTTCTTCTTTTTCTTCTTCTTCTTTCTTTCCTTCTGGGTTGCAGGGGGTGGAGGGGGGGAGAAGACGAACTTTAGGTTGTTTTTTTTATTTTTTTTAATTAATTATTATTTTAATATTTAAAAAATATTAAATGATTTATTTTAGTTTTTAATAATATTTTATTACTTTTTTAATAGAAAGTGTGCCACGTCAGCATATAACAGAGGAATTGACAGACAACTTCCGTATGACATTGCAACAAATTCGAAGATACGGTATGACATTGAAACTTTTTAAAGACGAGGTATGAAACTGTTAATAACCCAATAGTTGAGGTAGTTCTGTGTAATTTACCCAAAAAAATAATAATAATAATTGTTTATGGGTGCATTCTAGGTTTTAAAAAAAAGGATTTTATTTATTTACTTATTTAAAAAATGAGTACATTTATATAATAAAATTTGGCTGCATTATATATGTATATATATATATATATATAATTGGTACATTTAAAAAATAAAACGTGTGTACATTTTATATAGAAACCAATGGGTACATTTTATATTACAAAAAAATAATGGTACATTTTAGATTAAAAAATAAAAGATTTTACATTAAAAAATGGGTACATTTTACATAAAAAATGGTACTTAAAAAAAAAAAAGGGATACATTTTACATATAACAAAGTGGTACATTTGTAAAAAAAAAATGGGTACATTATAAATAAATTATGTGTACAAATAAAAGATGAAAACTATGACAACCCGTCCCTACTTTTCACTGTAATTTCTTTTTCGTTAGTGTAAGTTGATGATTTTACCCTTTTTGGCAAAAGTGGAATCTAACGTGGACGTGGTTTTCGGCTTTCAGTTTCATTTTCCTGGTTTCGTACTAAATTAGTACTCATCGCTACAAATGGATGAGTGCGTTTTAGACTCGAATCAGATCTATAACGAAAAAGTTACGCTCCGTTAAAGTACGTTAACCACAAGTATTTTTGTACACGCACGTACAAATTATCAGTGTTTGAAACAATTTAGGGAAGCAGATTTTGTACATTAAAATTTGAACAAAATCCACCCATCCCTTCCCTAATTGGTGGATCTGGTCCCCCTTTCTTCACACAAACCACCAATCAAGCCCTTTCCCTCCTTTTTCATCCACCCAATCAGCCATCACCCTCAAACCTATCACCAAATTAGAACTCACTGAAGCTCTCTCTCTCTTTTCTCTTTGTCCTCGAACTCTTCTTCTCTCTGCAACTCCTTCAAACGATCCTCACAACACTCAAACGTGGCTTGAAAACCACACCATTGAACTTGCCTCACCAGCACGAACACAAACGTGCCCTTGCATCGTGGTTTGACCGAGTTTTGGACGTTGAACTCGGAAGGTCCGACTCGGCTCAACCTTTCCCTGATGAGTTGCAACCAAGTTACAGGTTTTTAGGAAGTCTAAAGACCTCCACTCTACTCCTCGAGGTCTTTAGTGAAGGTTTGAAGAAGAGTTGACGTTGAAACAGACGAGTTTCGAGGATTCGAGTTTAAGCCGCGACTATCGAGCCAATTTCAGGCCTTTTCCCGTCCATTTTTGGATTCCAAAAGGTATAAACTGGTTCTACACTTCATACGCTTCATTTCCATATAAATTTTGTGAAAAATGGTTGAGAAATGAAGAAGATATGAAGGTTTGAAATTTTACCCACAAACCGGCGAAAATTTCTAGATTCCAGCGAGTGCAGACGACAGCGGACGGCGACGACCGACGAGGACCCCCAGAGAAGATGACGGAATATTCCGTCAAAGTTGACGGAATATTTTAACGGCGTCAGGTACCGTTAAACTCTGTTAATTATTTAACAGAATATTATGTCAAACTGATGGATTATTCTTGACGGACGCAGGGTCTGGCGCGTATGGCCGTGTCCTAGCCAGCGCGTGGTGGCGCGTATGGCAGTGTCCTAGCCAGCGGGTGGCTGTGCATCCAACCTCCGATTGGCTATCTGTCAATTTCTGTAGGTCCATGATGTCGAGTGGATTGATTTTGTATATTCAAACCTTATGTTTGAGAAATCTACAGAGGTTTTGTTTAAGTTTCCATTTATTTGTTATTAAACTAAGTTAATTAGTAATTTCACGTATAGGGGAAACGTATCTCGAGGACGTACGGGGTCAAGCAAGGCTTGGAGGCTTCGTTTCGATTGCGTAACTGTGAGTGGATCATTTCTTTTTATAAGTATACGCATACTTGCTAGTTTCCAGTTATACTTTAAAAAGAATTTACTATGTATGCCTTGCTTAGACTAAAATTACATGAAGTAGTGAAATGACTGAACCTAGGGAATTATTCTGAGCCCTATAGGTTCACAGGTATGCACGAGATACCATGATATTATATATACAACTGTGATTATTACTATGTTGATTAGAGTTATCGAATCTTTGTGACATGATTTTATTTATGTCATCTGCTCATCATTGCTGCACCCTGGTGCTTGTACTCCGCCTAGGGCCAGGAACAGCCTTTCACGTGTATGTTCACATCCGCACCGTTTGCTCATCATGGATCCAAGTTAGATGCCAGTCTTGTCATACAAATTGCATTAGGGAATTCCGACTCGTATGTGACCGCGCTACGGCGCCAACCTTCATGTGATTGTAGTACTAGAGCGCATTTATTACACCCAGTCTGGTTGTATAGGTTGCTTTAGGCAACTCCGACTCGTGTGTCCGCATATGTCAATGAGCATTTGTTATGTTATGTTTACATATTACGAGGTTATGTGATATTGGTCACCTTGTGCTTATTTGCGATAGCTGTGCCTTATTGATTTCTTGAGACTTTGCAGGCTACGATAAGTATTTTCTTATTATACATAGTACGTATATATTTTTGAAACTATACTTGATTTTACGGCGAGGGGTTATAATGTTTTTGAAAAGATTTTTACAAAACGTTATGACCCACTCGACTTTGGTTTTCGCCCCTCCAGGTTTAGTAGCTGTGATTACATGTAAACAAGGACTCTGGCAAGACCTCAGTAGATGGTTATCGTTAGTGGTATAACCCTTGTGGATGCAAATTCTCTCCTCTTCGGTCTTGGACGATTTTGCACCTACAAAACAACTTGCACCTTAGGTTAAGGCCAAAAATCTCACGCGCCCACGATGAATGGGGGGGGGGGGGCTTTGGCCGAAGAACCTCCGATGCCAAAGTTAGAATTTTAGAGAGAAAAAGTGTTTAGAGTATTTTTGCCAAAGTTAGAATTTTATAGGAGATGGCCGGTCCCCTTTGGAGAAAAGGTGGCTGGCCCTTGCTAGGGTTTTTTGTGTTTAATTTAGGTTTCATTAGCCCATTTATTGGCTAATTAAACTAAAAGGGAATGTGTTTGTATTTATGAAAAAGGTTATAATGAGTAATTAGATGATTGGCTTAAGAAAGGAAGGAAAAAAGGGAAGGAAATATAGGAAATAATTGGGAAGTGGCCGGCCCCTCTTTGGAGAGAGAGGACCGGCCCTTTGGGGTGATTGTGAGGCTTTATGGCTAATTTAATTGACAAATTAATGAGGAATAATCCCATTAATTTGCCAATTATCTCCATTTATGTGGGATAATTGGTAGATTTATGAGATAACTACCTAAAATGTGGATTCATGAAATAATTCGGATTTGTTTACCTTTTACGGGCACTTTTAACTTGACCGACGATAATTACCGGCTGCTCGCGCGTAGGAATTCTGATGCACCTCAAGGGCATTTTTGTCTCCTTAATCCGAAAATCCACGTGTCGCCTTGTGATTATTTTTGGCTCCACAAATGCCCCCACACCTGTTGGGCTGCTCGCAGAAAAGGGCAACAGGTGTAGAGATTCTCCCACTTCGGGAAACTTCAAGTTGCTTCCTATTTGTTGATTTTCCTCTTGTAATAGGAAGATAAATCCCTTTAGGAAAAGGGAAGTAAATTTCCCTTAAAGCTTATTTAAGTCCACCTTAAGTGGATTATTAAATCAACCCTCAGAGAAGAATTTACTTCACCTTACAAGAGAGAAAGAGAGCTTAGAGGATATTTGTTCCCCCTCCTCTAGCAGTCTTCCACATCTTACCCGTATAAAGGATCGCTCCTTGCTGCTTCTAGGTAAGAAAAAATTAATTTTCTTGTCTCCTTGAAATTTGGTTGGATGAGGACCCGAGACTCGTGATTGGCGATTCGTGAATCTATGGCTTGCAGTGCCATGGAAAAAATACATATATATATATATATATATATATATATATATATTTTGCTTTTCCTTCTGCTGGGCGCGGGGCGTCGTTTCTTGGAGTAAGAAACCAGGCCGTGGGGCCTGGCTGGTTGCTGGGTCTTGCGGCAAAATATAATTTTTATTTATTTTTTTATTTTTTTGCAACCTTCTAACGAATCTTTCTCGTACCCTTCCTTGTAGAGTCTTCTCCACCATGTCTTCCTCGGGCCTCAAGAATGATGACGGCATGCCGCCATTGTACCGTCAAGGCGGGTCTCTGACCAAGGTTGGCTATTTCAAGGCTGCTCATTTCAAGATCAATTCTGATGATTCCTTTAGAGACTTCCTTGAGACATATTGGCATGCCATTCCATCTGGAGTGCGTGTGAAGCGGGTTAAGGATGGTAGCAGCCGTGAGCCATGCGATGAAGTTCGAAGAGCCATCAAATTCCATCCTTACTACTTTGTACTGGGGTTCACCTTTCCCATGCCGCGCTTTTTCCAAGAAGTGCTCTGCTCCATGAAATGTGCGCCTGCTCAATGTTCTCCGAATGCGGTTCGAGTGATGGTGGGGTTCCACAATTTGAGCCAATTCTTTGATTTGGGACTAACCACCAACGAATTCTGGTACTTCTTCGACATAGGTCGTGTTGATGGAGTTGGGCAGCTGCGGACTCGTCATAGACTTTTTGACAACTCAAGTAAGGGTGATCATGATTGGGCCAAAGAGACCTTGGAGATAAGTGGCGAGTGGGAGTCCGATCACTTCCCTGAGCTGCGGGTGTCAACAATCTTCATATTCGGTAAGCAGGCTGCTTTAATTTCTTTCTCGGCTGCTTGATTTTGATGTTAAACTGCTCTTCAATTTTCTGATTGCTCTCTGCCGTCCTTGTAGATTCGGAGTTTGGCTCAACTCTCAAGGTCTCCCCAGACATGAAGAAAGTGCATGTTGCTCTAGGTATTCTTTCTGAGTATCGTGAATGGCGATGGCTGCTAAGTCCTCTTCGTATGGAGAAAGATGGATTGCCCCCAAAGGAAGAAGTAAGACGGATCAAGGCAGCTGCATTGGCTCATCCTATCACTGTAGTGGAGCCTGCTGTCAACGATAGTGGAAGAAAGAGACATTCCCCGCCTGCCTAAGAGTCGCCTGCTGAAAAGAAGCCACGGGTCGCTCGTGAAGGTTCGCCCGCTGCTCAGGAGGTGTTTGATGTGAAGAAGCCAAAGACTTCATCTGCTACTCGGCGGGGTTCACCGGCTGCTCCCAAGCTTGTGATTGACTTGACTTCAAAAGAGACTACCGGACCTGTGCCAGTGACGCCTGCCGTTTCGAAGGCTGCTAGCTCGATTGCCGATAGGATTGCTCAACGCCGGGGTTCGTCAGTGCCGAAGTTTGTGCAAAAATGTCCGCCTGGGGTTAAATCTGATTCTCCTTCAGAAAAGGCTTGCTTCCGTGAAGAATAGCACGACATCCTCGTCTGCTAAGGTGGCGCCAAATCTTGTCTCTTTCGCTGCTGAGACCAAGCTGCCTTCTGAGAGGGGTGAGACTGTTTGCGCTAACGGTCCTGGTAAATCCGCCAAGTCTAATTCTAAGGAAGCTGCTGAGATTTGTGCGCTTTTGAGGCCAGACCTTCTTGAGGATATGGATGCGTGTGCTAAATTTGTCGATGGCGTCAAATGGATTATTTGTCTAGGCTCCTTCGTGAAGCATACGCCTGAGTATAGGAAGGCTGCTCTGCTGACCATGATGCAAAAAACGGCGATCTTGGCTGCCGAGTCCATGGTCTTTGATCAAGAGGATACCAAGGCTGCCCAGGAGGTGGCGAGGTCTATGGCTGCTGAAGCTTACTCCTCGGCCGAGAAAGTTAAAAATTTAGAGTCTGAACTTGCTGCTTTGAAGGGGTCTAACGTCTCTGCCCCCACTTCTCTGCAACTTGAGACCGCTCGCCAAGAGATCGCGAACTTGAAGGCTAGGCTTGACGCGACTCTAGTAAAATATGAAAGTGCAGAGAAGGAGATTGAACGTTACATACCTCAGATTCAGGATCTCGAACGCTCTATCTCTGAAACCCGCTCCGCTGCTTATGCTAAAGATGAAGAACTGATCGCCGCTTACAACCAAGTGATACACGTCAAGAAAATCGTTGACAGGCTTGAGCCTCAAGTGTTGGAGCTTCAAGGTGCTTTGAAGATTAACGATAGTCTGAAAAAATAGGTGGAGGAAATGCAGCGGGTCCGTGCTTGTCTGCTTGAGGAAGTTGAGCAACTAAATAGTGAGAAAGCTGGGTTTGAGGCTTCGCTGACTCAAAACCAATCTGACTTCTACAAACTTGGTTATGTTGATCATCTCTTTGGACGGCTGTCTGACTTTGAGTTTTCTGAAAAAGACTTTGAGACTTTCTCCATTTCTCCAGAAGATTTGCTCGCCTTTACTTTCGAGTCCTCCATCGGTGAAATAGTTGGAGATGGAAGTGTCCACGGCGGGGCAGCCGGGAGTGAAGCGCCGAATAGTACCACTGCGGGAGTTGTCGTGGCTGCCGAAGGTGTGACGATGGAGCAGTCGTCGGGTGGCCAAGCTGCTGAATAGTAGTCTTCTAGGTAGCCTTTAGGATTTATTTTTCCTTGTTGCTTTTGCTTTGCTTGAACTCCTTCAGTCTTTGCTAACTATTTATCAATTTTGCTAGAAAATTTAATAAACTTGTTTCCTTCGCTTTTCTCCATCTTCGCTTCTTTTGTTCATGCCTTAACCTTTAGACTTTATAGGCCAGTAGCAGGCGTGCCACTTTTTTATAAGCAGACAGGCCGCGTAGCCTACGTAGTCGTAGGTGTTGGTGTAGAACTTTTGCAAAGTTGTTAGCCGTAGGATCGGCAGCCGGATGCCTTACTTACAGAAGCAGACAAATCCGCGTGACCACTAGGCTGTTAACCTTGGCTTTTTCCAATTCCGTAGGTTGCGCAGCAAGTGTCACAACACTTTAGGACTTGGTGCAAATTGTTCCGCGCTTGGCAGAGGTGAAGCTTATCGACTACGTAGCATGTCGGTAGTGGATAAAACTTCGTATATGCCTGCTAGCTTGTTTAACCTTTCACAAGAATGTGCGGTTGTATAAGTCTAGTGTGGCTTCACTGCTTGAAGGGCAAGCTGTAGGTAGTCTTCCGGAATCCGTAGGCTACCTTAGTGCACTCGGTAACATCTTTAGGGTTCCAGGGCAGCCGTCAATCGGATGTACTGTGTAATGTGCCCCCTCCGTCTCTAGGGCCCGGTTCCCCGCGGATTAGGCCAAGAGACCCAAAATCCTTCAATTAGCTAAGCCTTGAAAAAGACCATTGTGGCTACTTCTAGGAATCCCAGCGTGCATCTAGTTATACTAGGGTAGCCAGGCTCATCCACGTTTGGATATTCGGAGTGTAGAGTTTATCCTCCCGCTTTGGAGAGCAAGGTTGGTCCCTCAGGGGGTGCAATTCCTACGGTGAGTCCCTAAGAAGGGCGCGATCTTCTTTTGAAGCGCAGGAGTGATCAGTTGTTGCCATGAAATCAAGTTGTAAAAAAGTTCCTCATTGAAAAACAAGTGAACAAATAACTTAATTGTAAAGACTGCGGAACAACTGGATAGTCCTCGGCTTGCGAGGTGGTGCCCGTCTGAGCTGCTTGAGCCTTCGGGTATAGTTGGAGATCACACGTGGTATTTCCTCAAGTTGTAGGCGTTCCACTGCTTTTCGATCTCCTTGTCATTCATGGTGGCGAGGGTGTAGCTTCCCTTGCCACCTACTCTGCTGATCTTGTAAGGTCCTTCCCAAATAGGGTCCATCTTCTTCGATCCCTCCCTTCGAGCAGTGATGAAGGCCTTCCTCAGAACTAGATCTTCGGGTTAAAATTGCCGGATTTTGGACCTTTTGTTGTAGCTAGAGAGGAGCTGCTGCTGGTAGGATGCGATGCGGGCTATGGTCTGCTCGCGCCTTTCCTCTGCTAGGTCTAGGTTCATGGCCATCTCTTCACTGTTCTGCTCGACATCTGGCAGCAGGGTGGTGATGCTTGGCATGATGATGTTGGGAGGAATGATTGCTTCCGAACCGAACGCCAAAGAGAAAGGGGTTTCTCCGGTTGCTCGCCTTTTGGTGGTACGATACGCCCACAGACATCCGGGGAGTGCATCTGGCCACTTTCCTTTTTTGTCGGTGAGGGATTTTTTGAGGCAGTCGAGGATCGTCTTGTTGGAAGCTTCGGCCTGCCCATTGCCTTGCGGATACCTTGGTGTGGACATGTGTTGCTTTATACCGTATTTTTGGAAGAATCCGGCCAAGTCTTTGCCCACGAATTACGGGCCGTTGTAGGTGACGATGGACTGAGGGATACCAAAGCGGCAAATGATGTTCCTCCATATGAAGCGCTCTATGTCCGTCTGAGTTGTTGTTGTCATGGGCTCCGCTTCTACCCACTTGGTGAAATAATCGGTTGCCACGATCATCATTCCTCTGCCCCCAGCAGCGGGAGGCATGGGCCCAACCAGGTCGATTGCCCACTGCATGAACGGCCAGAGACTTGCTTGTGGATGTAACTCGCTGGCAGGCAGGGCCGGTATAGGCTTGTAACGTTGGCAGCGGTCGCACTTTTGCACTAACTCCCGGGCATCTTGATGCATAGTTGGCCAGTAGTAGCCTGCATTGAGAGCCTTTTGCGCTAGAGATCGTCCTCCAGAATGGTTCCCACAAACGCCTTCATGGATTGAACTTAGGACCTTCAAATCATCAGGAGGCGCCAAGCATCAGAGGTGCGGTCCGGTGTAGGATCTTCGAACTAAAATGCCCTCCCACATGTAGTAGCGCACTGCTCGGGTTTGAAGTTTCCTTGACTCCAATCTTTCTGTGGGGAGCGTGCCGTTGACCAAGTAATCTATAATAGGACTTTGCCAATTTGGAGTTCCACTAACCTGCGTCACCTCGGCTACTGGCTCGGACTCTATGCTCGACTTATCTAGGTACTCCACCGGAATTGAACGCTTGAGCTGGTGATCGAGGGCAGAGCCCAGGCCGGCTAGAGCATCTGCATGGGCATTTTCCGTCCGTGGAACTTGAGTGAGCGTATAAGTCTGAAATGCCTCAAGCTGCTCGCGTACCTTCTCTAGATATTTCCCCATCCTTGGATGTTTTCGCCGTGTATTCCCTCGTGGTTTGGCTAGTAATCAGCTGAGAATCAGAATAGATCGCCAGCTTCTTCACTGCTAAGTCTTTCGCCATTCGAAGGCCTGCCAGTAGGGCCTCGTATTCTGCTTCATTGTTGGATGCTTTGAAGCCTAAAGTGATCGGCTGCTCCAGCAGTGAGCCATCTGGGGTAATGAGAACCACGCCTGCTCCTGAACCTTTATGATTGGAGGCGCCGTCGACGTGCAGATGTCAAATGTGACCATTGAGGGAGGCGGGTGAAGCTAAGGTCTCAGCTGCTTCTGGGACATCGTCGGGCTCCTCTGCTGCGCTGCTTAGGCTAGGCGCAAATTCTGCTATGAAATCTGCCAAGGCTTGGGCCTTTATCGTTGTACGGGGTCGGAAGACTAAACCATATTGGCCTAGTTCAAGTGCCCACTTCATCACTCGTTGAGAAGCATTCGGACCATGCAGGATGGATCGTAGAGGATATTGAGTCATGACGATGACTGTATGAGCTTGAAAGTACGGTCTAAGTTTCCGAGCTGCCACAACTAGAGCCAAAATTAATTTTTTGATCTTCGGATATCTTGTTTTCACATCGAGGAGAGCTTTAGAAGTGTAGAACACCGGTAGTTGGACCCCCAGCTCTTCTCGTATGAGGGCAGAGCTCACCGCTACTTCTGAGACTGCCAAGTAGATGTACAAGTCCTCCGCAGCTTCCGGCTTGGATAGTAATGGAGGCGATGTGAGATACTTCTTCAAGTCTTGGAAGGCTTTTTCGCATTCTTCATCCCATTTGTCACGTTGCGCCCTCTTGATGGCTTTGAAGAAAGGCTTGCATCTATCGGTAGATCGCGAGAGGAAGCAGTTGAGGGCGGCTGCTCGTCCGGTCAAACTTTGGATCTCCTTCAAGGTTGTGGGAGACTTCATTTCCAGAATTGCTCGGATCTGCTTGGGATGCGCCTCGATCTCTCGTTGGGTGACTAAGTGCCCTAGGAATCGACCTGAAGATACTCCAAATGTGCATTTGGCAGGATTGAGCTTCATCTTGTATTTCCTAAGGATGTCAAATGTTTCCGCCAAATTGCGAATGTGGTCTGACCGCTGCTTGCCTTTCACCATAATGTCATCGACATAGACCTCCATGGTAACCCCAATTTGCTTTTTGAACATCATATTCACTAACCTTTGGTAGGTTGCTCTTGCGTTCTTGAGGCCAAAAAGCATGACTTTGTAGCAGTATGTACCTCGCTCGATCACAAACGCTGTTTTCTCCTTGTTGGGCTCGTGCATGGCTATTTGGTTGTAGCCAGAGTATGCGTCCAGGAAGCTGAGCAGCTGGTTTCCAGAAGTTGAGTCCACCAAGAGGTCGATTCGGGGGACCGGATAAGGATCCTTCGGGCATGCTTTGTTGAGGTCGGTGTAATCTACGCAAACCCTCCATTTGCCTTTCTTCTTCTTCATAACTAGCACCACGTTGGCGAGCCATGCGGAGTGTGCTACCTCTTCTATGAATCCGGCCTCCAACAGCTTGTCTATCTCGGCCTCGATGATCGCTACTCGTTCTGGCGCAAAGTGCCTTCTCTTCTGGATTATTGGCTTAGCAGCGGGGTCAACATGTAACCTGTGGCAAGCCACCTTTGGGTCGATGTCGGGCATGTCGGATGGTGACCATGCAAAGATGTCTCGGTTCTTCCTGAGGAAGGTAGTGAGTTCTTCTTTCTCGGTTGGGCTTAGGCGAGAGCCAATCCTAGCGGTCTTTTCTGGCTGCTGGGATCGAGAATGATTTCTTCAGCGTCTTCTTCGGGTTTCCAGCCTATCTTGTCTGCTTAGGCGCCATCTTCTCGATCCTCTTGCTGTAATTGCTATTTGGCAGCTTCGTCATCTTTTTGGACTTCGGTGACCTCCACGGGAGTGGAGGTCTTCTTCCTTGATTCTTTCAACATTTGCACGGTGCATCGTCGGGATGCGGCCTGGTCGGACTTAATTTTTCCAATTCCTCATCCCGGGACGCGGAAGCGGATTTTTTGGTACTTGACTGAAGTAACAGCATCTAGCTTGATCAACCAAGGCCTCCCAAGGATCCCGTTGTATGGGGATGGATCGCTTACGATTGTGAATGTTTGCTTCAAGACTACTGGCGATGTCTTCACGTCAAGTGTGATTTGGCCGATTGCAGTTGAGGTGTGCCCATTGAATCCAGTGAGTACCTCTGCTCGACGTGTCATTGTGCTCTCCAAGCCCATCTTCTGGATGACTGAGAATTGAAGTAGATTGACCGCACTTCTGTTGTCCACCATCATTCGGTTGATTATGGCATGGGCTATTTGGACAGATACCACCAGGCGCGTCGTCATGCGGTAAATCAACGCCTTCTGCGTCCTGCTCAGTGAAGCCGATGATGGGCCCTGGTAGTGCGTCGGCCGTCTGGACTTGTGAGATCAATAAGGTCTGCTGGATCTTCCTTTTCTTCGAGTTGTTGGTGGCCCCCAAGTGCTCGGATTCGGCAAAGATACCATTAATCTGAATTGTCTTGGCTGGTGGCTCCTCTTCCTCCTTAGCATTCATTCTTGGCTGCGCTACTGGCTTGTCCAAATACTTGTCGACTTTGCCTTCCTTCACAAGATTTTCCAAATAATTCTTCCAAGTGTAGCAGCTTTCAGTGGTGTGACCTGGTCCTCGATGGAATGCGCAATATTTGGTGTGGTCCAGCTTGGAGGTATCTCATTTTGATTGCTTCGGCAACTTTAACCATGGCTCGTTTTTTACATCACGGAGAATTTGATGGATCAGAATTGAAAACTTCGAGTAATTCCTGGTCGTGGAGCCTTCTTTGGTCATGGGCCTGTCCCTCAGCTTGGCCTTCTGTCTGCTATTGCTGGGCCGTTTTTTCATCTTCCTTTCTTTGAGCCACCACCAATTCTTTTTTCGGCTGCTCGGGCGCTTTCTCTGCTCGTCGGGCCTCATCCCAGAGTGCATGCTTCTCTGCTAAGGCGAAGGAATCTGCTAGAGTCAAGTCTTCTTTCATGATCATTTCTCCAAATAGGGGGTGATCTGCAGGGAGGCCCTTTTGAAAGGCTGCACTGGCTATTGAGTCGTCGCATCCAACGATCTTCGCCTTCTCGGCTTTAAACCTCTTCACGTAGTCGCGGAGTGATTCCTTTGGGTTCTTCTTCACGTTGAACAAGTGATCGGATTTTTTCTTGATCGAGCAGTAAGATGAGTATTCTTTGGTGAAGACTAGGGAAAGATCGTCAAAGCTCTGGATGGATCGTGGCAGCAAGGTGTGGAACCAATCTTGTGCTTCGCCTTGCAAGGTGGTGGCGAATATTTTGCACATAAGGGCGTCGTTACTCCGGTAAAGGACCATTGCACTTCGGTAATGCTTCAAGTGCCTCTCTGGATCTCCATCTCCTTTGAATGAGGTAAAGTGCGGCATGCTAAACTTACACGGAGGTTCCGTCTGCTCGATCTCATCTGTGAAGGGTGATCGGCTTATGTTGGTCATTTCCCGCCACAATGCTTCATCGGCCACATTGCCACGTCGGAACTCGCGCAGTCACTCGTTGAAAAGCTTTTCCACTTCTTCTTGGATTTGTCTTTGTTGGGGCAGCGGAGCCCTGAGTTGTCCCAAGTCTTGGCCTACCGGCATAGGCTGCTCCTCCGGACGCTCCACTCGTCGTTGCCTTGGCTACCTAGCTGGCGAAGGGTCTCTCCGTGGGCTGCCTGTTGAACTTGAAGCGGATCGAGTAGCTGCTTGCCTTCGTGCGTCACGCTGCATCCTCTGAAGTGACGTGGAATATGCTCATTGAAGGCCTAAGCGTGAATGGATACTCTGCCTGGACGGCTGCTCATGTGGTTCTTCAAAACGTGGCCCCAACCTTGATTGTATGCTTGCTCGCGGGCCTAACCGAGAGTGCACGCTCTTCCTCGCGCTAAGCCGGGAGTCCACGCTATCTCGGGGGCCCAGCCGAGATTGCACATTGCCTGACTGCTCAGTCTGATTGATCGGCTGCTTGCCAGGACGTCGCTGGAAAGGTCCCTCGTCTGCCCTTGTCCTACTTCGGGACACCTCGTCTGGGGCACGTTGGATCTCGGTGCGCTGCAAAAGTTGATTGACCAAGGTTGTCTGTTGTGCTAGGGCGCTCGTCAACTCCATGACTTGTCGAGACAAGTATTGCTCGCCACTCAAATTGGATGAACTAGGAAGGAACACTCCTCCTTGAGCAATGGATGGATGGTTGATTCCGGGCACGAGATTTGAGTTGGTCAACGTCAAATCTGTAAAGAAAGGCTGTGAAACTGCACTCGGCTCAACGGTTGGTCCGGATGGTTGGGCTGCTTAGGACACCACTAGGGCAGGCCAGGTTGAGGGGGCAGGCTGGGCTGCAGGGGCAGGCTTGGCTGCAGGAGCAGGCTGCTCAGCACGAGATGCACGCGAGTGCGAGGCTTGGGCCGTGGCCTTGGTGGTATAGACTTTGGGTGGTGCGGCTTGGACTGCAGTAGCGGTGCCATGGACCTCGCCGCGGGTGGTCACCGCGGTGGTTCCCATGGTGGAGCCTCGTGGTAGTGGCGCCATCTCTCCTAGAGCCACATTCAATCTCGTAGATCGCCGCGGTCCCATGTCTTGAATGTTTGAATTGTCACTCGTGGAATTTTCTAGATTTCTAACCATTATGTACTTTTCGCTTCCTTCTTTTTTATACGTTTTATCAAAGAACTTTTTACGAATAAAAAATTCTAATAATAAAAACGCACGAAAGAATACAAATGGACTAGAAATTGAAGAAAAAACCTTTTGTGTGCTAGAGTCTTTTTCGAGCGTAGATTTCTTCTCTCAATGAAAGCACCAATTTGTGGATGCAAATTCTCTCCTCTTCGGTCTTGGACGATTTTTCACCTACAAAACAACTTGCACCTTAGGTTAAGGCCAAAAACCTCACGCACCCACGATGAATGGGGGGCTTTGGCCGAAGAACCTCCGATGCCAAAGTTAGAATTTTAGAGAGAAAAAGTGTTTAGAGTATTTTTGCAAGAGGAGTGGAATTAGGTTTTGTGAGAAAAAGGGGTAATATTTATAGGAGATGGCCGGTCCCCTTTGGAGAAAAGGTGGCCGGCCCTTGCTAGGGTTTTTTGTGTTTAATTTAGGTTTAATTAGCCCATTTATTGGCTAATTAAACTAAAAGGGAATGTGTTTGTATTTATGAAAAAGGTTATAATGAGTAATTAGATGATTGGCTTAAGAAAGGAAGGAAAAAAGGGAAGGAAATATAGGAAATAATTGGGAAGTGGCCGGCCCCTCTTTGGAGAGAGAGGACCGGCCCTTTGGGGGTGATTGTGAGGCTTTATGGCTAATTGAATTGACAAATTAATGAGGAATAATCCCATTAATTTGCCAATTATCTCCATTTATGTGGGATAATTGGTAGATTTATGAGATAACTACCTAAAATGTGGATGGATTAAATAATTCGGATTTGTTTACCTTTTACGGGCACCTTTGACTTGAGCGACGATAATTACCGGCTGCTCGCGCGTAGGAATTCTGATGCACCTCAAGGGCATTTTTGTCTCCTTAATCCGAAAATCCACGTGTCGCCTTTGTGATTATTTTTGGCTCCACAACCCTCACCTTAATTACTGTACTATTCTTATGCTCTGCCATCACGTGTGAAATGGGTTCAATCCTGCTCACCCACGCACTCTTTTGATTAGGCACTTTTAGGTTTTTAAATTTATTCGTATTTTTCCATTACACTACACATTATGGCTTCGTCACCCTCCAGGTGTCGGCCAACACAACTCTATTCGGAGTCCAAGTGGACATTCAGAGTCGGGGTGTGTAAAAAAAATTATGAGTACAAATAAAAGTTTATAAAATAAGGGACAAAAAGAAATTAATATATGGGTACAAATTAAAATTTAAGAAAATTGGTACAAAAGTTATTGCAAATTAAAAATGGGTACAAACTAGAAATAGAAATATATGATAAAAAGTTTAGCCATGAATATAATATATCAAATGCAACGTTTCTAACACT
Source organism: Cotoneaster glaucophyllus (assembly GCA_036320875.1). NCBI lineage: Eukaryota > Viridiplantae > Streptophyta > Magnoliopsida > Rosales > Rosaceae > Cotoneaster > Cotoneaster glaucophyllus. Next base: position 17,083,679 of record CM070060.1, read on the forward strand.
AAATGAATATATTTAAAAATAAAACTTAATTATGTTGACATGTAAATATTTTGTTTTTGAATAATTAATGGCGTTTATTAAAACCGAAGGACCTTGATCAAAATTTGAAAATGAATAAAGTTTTAATCAATAGAGTAGAAAAAATAAGGATGAGAACCTATATATATATATATATATATACAGGCCCTTTATGCAAAGGGATCCCCATTTTTTTTTTTTTCAAAAATAGGGATTAGGTGTGGTGACACACCCCGACCGAGATCGAGGCATGCTGGCCGCCACGTGAGGGTGACGTAGCCATGTGCACAGTGCGGAAGCAAAATATAGCAAGAATGTACGAACGAATAAAAACCAAACTTCAAGGAATGCTAGAATGGAAATAAGTGTGAATACATAATCGGAGCGTAAATAGTCTAGGTGCAGTCAATGCATAAGAAGTACTTAATTTAACAACACCTGAAGGTGGTCCTACATAGGTGATGGTCTGTCAGAACGTCTGATGTATCCTCGTGAGCCACCAGCAAAAGCTACCTAAAACCTGGAGGGGCGCAAAACAAAAGCGTGAGTGGGCAAAAACAAAGCTTTTCGAAAATCATTTCATAAACAATAGTTCTATCCCCTCGCCGTAAAACCTGTATACTTTCCCAGGAAATAGTATATATATATACTAAATCTCAACTTCCAAAATCATCATATTCAAAAATACGTAAACACATCATGAATATGCCATGCCATATAAATCAAAACATCAGGTAAGTAATTCAAATGCAATAATAACTGCAACAGCTAGTCTGCTGAACTCTAGCTCATATATCATGCCTGCACACTAGTCGAACCCACTTATAGTGGTCTATACGACAGGACTGGGTGTAAAATAATACGCTCTAGTGCTACAATCACGTGAAGACTGTGTGAATGATCGCGGGTCACCTACGAGTCGAACCCACTGAAAGTGGTCTATACCACAGGACTATGCACCTAACTTGGATCCAAGATGAGCGTGTCGTGCGGGAGGTGAACATCACGTGAAAGACTATACCCCTAACCATGGACGGGAGCACTAACACCGGGTTGCAGGTTAATGAGCTCTCGATGCATCTCATCAATCTCATCATAACTCAACTTCTCATTAACAATGCATGAACTTACCTAGAACTTACCTGAGCGCCCACAGTGTCGACAATCATGTATATACAAATCATAATGCATATTCAAAAGTATACATATGCATTGGCATGGCAATTCATTTATAAAATCATTTAAAAATGCGTTTCTGGGAAAAATACTCAGTATATAGGTATATACGGAAAATCAAAAGCCCACTCACTGGTATGTAGACAGATCGTAACCTTCGTGCCTAGCCTGGCTACGCTCATCCTCCGGATAGGTCTCGCCTATTTGAAGCTTCAAATTCCACGAAATCACGTCGAAGCAAGCTCGAAAATCCGGTGACTTCTGCAACTCCTCGTATCTGGGCTTCCCGACGTCCAAATTTCACCAACGATGCACTCCGAGCATCGTGAGAATGTGCTTAAGCTCCCTGTGAGCTTTAGGAGTCTTGAAATGAAGCAAAACTTCCACGATCGAGTGGGTGCTACTGTACCTCGACGGACCTCTCAGATTCTAGGGTTTTTCTGTGATTTCACGACCAAAAATGACATGGTTGTGCTCGTGAACCTTCAAGGATCACAATGGTGACCTTAGTTCATTCAATCTGCAAAGTTTTGGGATAATTTGGGTGTTGTCCGTACGTTTGTAGAGGGAGGGTGAGAGAGAGTCCGAGAGTAAGAGAGGGAGAGAAGAGAGAGAGAAGGATTTCAGATGGTTATGTGTGTGTGGTCCTCACCCACCAATCACAACACACAAAAATCCAAAACTTCCCTCCTAATTGGCCCTAAAGCAAGGTTACTACAAAACCCTAACCCTAACTCTAATTTAATAGGTTCCCACAAACTTGGAAACACACTAATTGGTCCAAAACCAACTATTATGGGCCTTCTAGTCTTAGCCCAAGATAAAATATAACCCAACACTCAAGGGTAGTTTCGTACTTTCATAAATTCGAGGAGAACAATGATACATAAACGGGACGGGCTGTCACATGTGAGGCTCACTCCACATCGAATTTCAACGATCTGAACCATTTATTTTGTAAGTCTCAATTCATAAATCATCCTTGCAAAAATTCAATTCAATCCGAAACCATTTGCCTATTTAATTATCAAAGATAAAATTTCATTGTTTCTTATTGTTGACCCTAAAAACTACCAAGCCTATGTGGCGCGCAGGCCGAGTAACTAATAAGCTAACTACGTCCTTCGGTTGAATGCGGGGCGTGCCAACTCGAGGGCCGAACTCGGTCGGTGAGTAAAATGTTGATGTTGCGTTGTGTGCGCGGCTGACTTCTCAATCTTGCAATTGCGACCAAGGAAGGAACACGCCTCGGCCTTTGGATTCTAGAGCCTGAAGACAAGGCTGCTAGTCTTGCGAAGTTCACGAATCGTTGGCGCCGGATTCAGTCACGGTGATTATATTTGTGAACGTATAAGCACGTCGAATCAACACCAAAGTGTAGGGACACAAATACTCAAAACAGACGTACGTCTTGACGGTAAAAGTGGTTCGACCATCGGAATGCCGAACTCTGAAGCTAACCTGTGAGTATCCAATCATAAAATAACTCGGCGTTCAATGTGCCGAGCTCAGTAATTCGTAACACCTCACTTCGCCGAGAAGGCTGATAAGATGACCTCCGTCGATAAGAACTCGAAAGGCCTTCTTGACCGAGACTTGGATAGGTAACCAGTCGGCCTCAACGCAGTGCTGTTTATCCAAACTGAAGGTGCTCCGCGATCGGCTGGTTCTACGGCGATAGTGCTGTTTATCCAAACTGAATGTATCACCGGTTGCCTTCACAGTGCTGTTTATCCAAACTGAAGATGTGTTGGTGAAAGAGAAAATAAAAATCTCAAAGTTGAGAGGTTTCGCGTAGAGCGAGAGTTTGCGCAGGGCAGTTTGTGTGTTGAGTTGGAGAGGGCGAATATTGTGTTCCTCCTTCTATTTATAGTAGCGCAAATACTCCTGATTGAACCAAAATCGTCATTGGATAGGAATCCTCTTCCTAGTCCCACTCTTCCTCGGCCGATCCTAATCCAACCCTATCTCGACCAATCCTAATCCAACCGGGACTCTGAACCTGCCTCCAATCGTGGGCTTGATTCACCTATGTATCATGGTTCACCTGGGACTCCTTTTCCTAATAGATCTCGGCCTCTATCACATCCTCACGCTTATCCGCATCATCCCCACTCCAATTATTATTTGGTCACCTTGATCCCCTCGACCCATAATACCAGTCCATAGAGAAGGCACTGGGCCGAAAGTGGTCCTAATTCGACTCAATAATGTATTGGGCCCAAACACTTATATAACAAAGTATTTGTTAATTTCTTTGAACCTAATTAGATGTCTTAAATATTTCCGATTTAACTAATATTTTGCAAGGATTAGCCAAAAATTAACTCTTAATTTCAAAAATGTCAGTTTTTATAAAACAATTCATAAATATTCAAAATCTCACCTAAATGGACACAAGTACCCTCAATGTATATGAATAGACTTAAAGACTTCTTGTGCTACAATCTCTAACTAAAACTTTCTCCTTTTTTTTTTCCTATTTTCTTTTCCAAACGAAGAGCAAACGTTTTTCTCAATTTTATTTTAGTAAATAATCAAGGAAACCTTTCTTTCTCACATGGTTCCCAGAAAATACTTTAGCATGTTATATGTAAGATCCCACATCGCCCAGGGGTGTGGATCCTATAAGCCTTATTTGTATATTCCCATCTCTACCTAGCACGAGGCCTTTTGGGAGCTCGCTGGCTTCGGGTTCCGTAGGAACTCCGAAGTTAAGCAAGAATGGGCCAAAGCATTCCCAAGATGGGTGACCCACTGAAGTTCTGCTCGCGTGAGTTCCCAAACAAAACCGTGAGGGCGTGGTCGGGGCCCAAAGTGGACAATATCGTGCTACTGTGGAGTCGAGTCCGGGATGTGGTGAGGGTCTGGGCTGGGATGTGACATTATAAAAGTGAACTATCAGAGTAAAGAAATCAAGTAATACCCTTTTAATTTTCTGAAATTTAAAGGATTTTACGTACAATCAAAATCAACAACAAAATGATCAAAAGGAAATATTTATTCATTACACCCCAATATAAAAAGAGTTTTACGTGGAACGGGATTCCTACAAGTTTGTTTACAATGGTCATTTGAACCACATTTTGAACATTCCCTAGTTGATTTTTTTCCTCCACATGATGGGATCCTTTCATCTTTGCACCTACCATATCTTCTTCATGTAATTGGTGGTAGGACAATTCTTTCATTTACATGATCATTTACTATTTGCTTGGTCCGATCACCAACTGGCCATATAGCATCTGCATATGTAATGATTAAAGAAATTGTAGTATATATAATAATAGGAACACATAATATAACATAAAAATTATCGACTTTAATGATAATTCAACGGAAGAAGAAACTAAAAAATCCATTTACTAGTCAAGTTACAACCAAAACTTAAATTCCTTTGTTTTCATATATTTTACTAAAAAATAATGATCTACTACACCATTCAAATTCTCAGCAACAGGGACAATCCCCAGGTTGGAAAAAAATATATATATATATATTCGACTTTGTTCCCTAAAGGCCTTTTTACATTTTTCAATCTACCCAACTTAGATATGGCAACATTTTTCCATGCTTATTCAATATATAATTGAATGGTAAAAACTTTTCCATGCTTTTTTAGTATAATCGAATAGACATGAATGTGTTATGTTTGATTATATTGAAAACGCATGGCAAAACTTTTACAGTCAATTACAAATGGTTGAATATTAAATTTGAGGGTATTTGTGTCTATTTAAGTGAGATTTTGGATATATTTGAAAGTTTTTATAAAAATTGATATTTTTGAAATTAGGAATTAATATTTGGCTATATTTGATAAATACTCAACACCCGATCTATGAGGTGCAATTTGAAAAATAAACAGTTCGGATTGTTAAAGTTTGATGTAATGTGCAATCCACAATGAATCCCCATTTTTATAAAAAAATATATAAGAATCCCTTCCCTTATATATATATATATATACAGGGACCTTATGCAAAGGGATCCCCATTTTTAGAAAAAAATGGGGATTAGGTGTGGGGCCCACTCCACATCGAATTTCAACGATCCGAACCGTCTATTTTTCAAGTTAGACCTCATAGATCATCCTTGCAAAAATTCAATTCTATCCGAAACCATTTGCCTATTTAATTATCACGATAAAATTTCATTGTTTCTTATATAACAAAGTATTCGTTAATTTCTTTGAACCCAATTAGATGCCTTAAACATTTCCGATTTGCCTAATATTTTGCAAGGATGATCTATGAGGTGGAACTTGAAAAATAGACGTTCGGATCGTTGAAATTCGATGTGGAGTGGGCCCACACCTAATCCCCATTTTTTTCTAAAAATGGGGATCCCTTTGCATAAGGTCCATGTATATATATATATCCAAATGGAACATTTCTGAAGATTCTCCATATTCGAAGATCCAAGTGCTTATATATTACATTATCGTCTCCTAAAGCATCTGCCTGGTAGCCAGATATCATAAAGTAATTGTCCTTTTTGTTTATTTGTTTAATTTTTTTCCTTTATTATTATTATGCAAATTAAATTTGGTGTTATACAGCATGCGCACCCATGAGATTAAAAAATAAGTTAAGAGTAGAGCAAGAAAGCAAAGGATGAATCAGAAAGCATTGACATGGTTGTGGAGAAGAAAGCGTTCTCTTACAAAACAGTATAATTAGACTGTCAAACTAATTAAATCTTCAATTAGTCGAATTGCGTGTAAATTTTGAACAGTAGTTAAATATTAATCATATGATCACCCTGTTTACGAAAGAAAATAGACAACCTCATTACAAATTGCGTGTAAATTTCGGCAAGCATTATATTGTAGCATACTTTAACTAGCAATGTCGAATGGCGTGTTGCATATCCTTGAATTGGCTCTGCACTTCGTAAGTCATTCTCTTTAGTTTATTTCTTGGATCAATTGATCATGATGTCACATGGGAGAACGGATCCGGATTTGTTGGTTTTTTCGACTCTTCAATGTGTTTTAGGGTGACCATTGAATCTGATATAAATGAGAAAGTATAAATATGAGAGGAAAGCTTAAAGGGGTTTCCTTCTTCAACGTATTGTTGGCTTGGAATAAGGCCACAGTGACACTGAGCACAAAAGTTAACTTGTAGCAATAAATTTATTTTTCTTGGATTTAGTAGGGTTCCTTCTCTAAAGTCAGCCACATCTTACTCTAATCATCTCATTTGTCTTCTTTGTTTATTGAATATTAGCCTCATTAAGCACTATCAAAAATTACTATTTGCCCAACGAACTAAATTTCATTGCTCAAATAAACTTTACACGATTGGAAAAAATTTGTGGATTACCTCAATTGGGTCTGGAGCTCACGGTACAAGGAGTGGAAGTACGAGCTCCACAAGTACTATGACTCATGTTTGACACCAGAGGCAGCACAAGCGGACCCGCCTAATTAAGGAGTTCCTGGAGAGGGTGGACGAGTGGCACTGGCTTTGCACTCACTCTGAGAGTGAAAAGTTCCAGGTAATATTTTTTTAAATTTTATATTAATTTCATTTGTATTCTATATTTGTTTTTTTTATTTTCATTTAAGCTAATACTTTTTAATGTGTAGAAAGTATCGACGACAAATAAGGAAAACCGGGAATCCTACCAGGTTGAGGAACGATGGGAGGCTGGGGAGAAGTTCCCAGATGTGGTGGTCGGGGAGGGGGAGGCCCATGACAACCATGGCAAAATGTTGCGGAAGAGATTTATCTAAGTATATATTCTTACATAACTTTGTATTTAATTTTTAATTAGTATTTATGGTTCAAATTCCAATTGACTAACTTCGTATTCTTTTTAATTTTACAATATATTTTTTAAATCTTCGTATCTTTTATCTGCATTATTTTTTTAATTAGTTAATGAAGCACAAATTTATATTTTCTTTTAATATCATACTATCCTGCCTGACAAAAATGTCGTCTCTTAAACTCTTTTTGCACGACAAAGAGTTCGTCGGATTTTCTCACTGTATTGTTTTAATATAAAATGACGACCAGGTACAGTTTGTTGTGTGAGATTACCTCCGTTGCATAATTTTGCTCCTACACGACGAATGTATTTGTCGTGTAAGTCGGTTTAAATTATGTGCGACGATCTTGACCCTACGAAACTTGACCAATGATCCTCAGTCGTCCAAATTTTTTGCAAACGAAGCTTTTTCGTTTCGTCATATATTTTTTCCTGTAGTGCTAGCTGTCAGTCTTTTAAAACTAATATAAATTAAATAAATTGTACGAATATTCCAGTTTTATTATAAATTGAATATGTTTTGTGATTAATATAATTAAAAATAATTCATTTTTTTAAATCAGTTAAATAAATTATAATTTTAAATTAACAATTTATTAAAAAAAATTAAAAAGGTTGCCCGACATATACATTCGTCTAGCATGTGTTTTTTATTTTTATTTTTTTTTAAACCTTGCCTAATTTTTTTTTCCTTTTTTAATATACAGAAAATACAACTTTGCTCGATAAAATTATGAAAAATTGGTCGAGCAAAGGCTACAATTTTAGTCGTCTAGGACACTATTCTAGCTCAACGATGGGTTTTACTGACGAAGATACTATACGCCGAGCTAGTTATATTTGTCTGGCCAAGTTGGTCAACACACTTGGCTCGACGAAACTATCGTCGATAATTTCGTTAGCAACTTTGTCCATCGAATTTTTAAAATACATCGGATCAAAATTTGAGTGACGACCTTTGCCCGACTGATTTTGCCCAAGAATGTCCATGGGGCAAAACTATTGGTGACGAAACCTTATTTGTCCCAACAAAATATTTTCGTCTGAAAAGGATAATTTTTTTTTTGTAGTTAAGGTACTTGAATAATATTAACTTAAGCAAGCTTTGTAGTTGGTGCTGATCATTAACCCTATCACTCGAGGATATGAGTTCGACTCTCCACTCCTAAGTACATATCAATTGTATTTAAAACTTTCTATTGGTTGCTACTTCCCTTCTTAATATTCTTAATATCGAAAAGGTACCAAGTTTCAAATTCTTAATATTAGAAAGATCCCATGTTCCAATTTGCATAAGGTAATTAGATTAATAAGGACTTTAATTAAATTAATAACTAAACTAATTAATAAGGAATTACAATGAGCATGCATACCCATGAATTCTCTTCTTTGAGCATAAAAGAAATAAAATAAAATAAAAAAAACATACATAAACATGAATGTTTGAAGCTGCTAGAATATTAATTTCCAAATATCATATACTGAATTTCTCAGATATTTTTAGTACAATTTCCAAACTTCTATATCAATGGCCAACACTAAATAATCAAAGGTTAACTACTCATATGCGGTGGTGTCCATGTTTCCATATAAATTCCGTTACAAAAGAAGCTACATAAATGGTAGTCGTTTCAGTGACTCATAGGGCTTCCCTCAGCTCAGTCTTTTTGGTTCTTGAGAATGGTCGCCGCCTCTCCCAGGACCGGAATGATTATCCCTGCCCGATGGGTCTACATCTAACCAGTCACGGTAGGACCCCATTTGCCACTAAAACCTAATTTTACGGTTTCCTTGTTCACTTCAGACACGCATCCCACGTATTTCCACTACCCGAAAGTATTTAGAAACCCCAATATCCAACTTTCCCAGAGTGCATGCTCCGTACCTCCTCCTCCTCCCCAACTTTAAATAGCTTACCAACTTCCCAGAAAAGAAAACCCTAATAACTAAATTTGCTAGAATGGGTTGCATTTGCAATGACTGCTGGGCTGACATGTCACCCCGGCCGCGCTATCCGTCGATGCATAAGCACCCGAAAGGTACATCGCCGGAAGCAAGGCATGTCAATGGCTCTGAGGTGAAGGCGTTGTTCTCTGTGGTTGGCATCACATGTTCTGCACGCGCCGGATCGATTGAAAAGGCGGTCAAGCGGCTTCCGGGAATCCGTGAGGCTGTCGTTGATGTGTTGAATAATACAGTCCATGTTCTCTACAATCCAAGCTTGGTTACTGTAAGTTCTTACTTTTTTGGATTGCTCTTTTTTTCCTCTTGATTGCAAGAGAAATTACTTTCTTTGGCTAAATAGTTAGAGGGAAATGGCTTTTTTTTTTTTTTTTAAATGGCGACAACCTGTTTGGAGCATAACGATCAAGCAGATTTTTATGTGTAGTTAATATTTCAAGAAAAGTTGGACTTTCATGGATTGGGAGTGTCCAAATAGAGTTAATATATTACGGCTTTGGCAAATCTCGCTTTCAATATCGTTTTACTTTCGCCCAAAAGAAAATATTGTGGTATTAAAAAATTCAAATATTTGTTTTACCACTAAAATATTATGAATTCAATTTTCTTTTAAAATCAACTAAAGGTAACAAAGAATAGTGAGTCATTTACGAATATGCGTTTTTAATATTAAAAAAATGTTTCAAATTCGAGTTTTCATCTACCATGCACACATAACAAATAATTAACACAGTAGAGAGACTGCATAACAAATAATTAACACAGTAGAGAGACTGCAGTTTTGGGTTCACTAATTGACCTCGACCTGAGTAATTTTTAACTATTACTCATAATATACAATAAGTTCACAGAAAATGTAAAATCCTCCATGTTTAAATGCTAAAATAATACTTAGAATTAACCTTGGCAAATGTTGCAACCGGCAGGAGCCCCCAAACCTCAACCAACCTGAGTGGAGAGTGATGGCCCTTCGTTCCAAAATCAATCATATGTGTTCTTAACATGGTTTTAAAAGCTACTTTTATTTCCCTTTTCCTGTATTACCTTTTCAAATTGACCAGAATTATCTTAATTTGAAAGCACTGAACTATTTATTAAACGGGAAGCATGATTTTAAGTTCTAACCCACAAAGTTTATTTTGAAATATACACAAGTCGAATCTGACTTTTTGCATTACATCATTTTCTAGCTACTAGTATAAGTTTAGTCATAATCAGAGAAGTTTCTTTATTAATATAGAACTCTAATTTTTTTTTTAAATAATATCGTTTGTTCAAAAAAAAAAAAAAAAAAACACTCTAATTTTGTCACCTCAAAAATCTAGTTGTGCGCTTTTAATAAGATATTTTTTTCCAACTTAAAAAAAAATATTTTCTTTCTAAATATTAAAAAATTAGGGTGCATAATTAGATGTTTGAGTGACAATAACAATTTTTTAATAAAAAAAAATTAATTTAAGTCCTATTTTGTGAACCATTATTAGAAATAATCCATTTTATTAAAATAGATCATATCCCTTGATATTAGGATTATTTTATTATTATTAATTATCTCCTTTTTTATACTTATATCTTTAATAATTACTGTTCTAAAAATCCCCGCCTAGTGCCATCTAGGCGGGCCAGCTGGCCACCTCCCCGATTAATGCCTAGGCATTTTAAAATTAAGAAAGGGTGTCTACACATGCTAAGGTGCTCGCCTAGACCGTCTAAGCACCCGCCTAGCCTGTCCAGACCCGCCTAAGCACCAACCTAGCTTGCAACTAACTTAAACAGAAAATATATAACTTTCATTTTGCATTTTATTTTTTTTCAACAAACTGTAAGAGGTTTGTTGAATACTTAAATGAACATACATTATATGCTTGTTCCCCATGTTTTCATTATGTTCCAATACTTCATAATATATATGTCATTCTATTTTATAGTTTATGGAGAAATTAGATTCACATCCTTCTTTTTGCCACTCCATTGATTAAAATCCTATTCATTTTCAATTTTTGATCAAGGTCCTTGGGTATTAATAACATCATTAATTATTTGAATAATAAAATATTTTTATTTTTAAATATATTCCTTTAGTGTTACAAATGTTACAATTAGTATATTTATATTTATGGCTAAAATTTTTATCATATATTTTTATTTTTAGTTTGTACCTATTTTTAATTTGCAAATATTTTTTAATTTGTACCAATTTTCTTTTCATTTTTAATTTGTACCCATATATTAGTTTCTTTTTGTGCCCATATTTTTTAAAGTTTTATTTGTGTTTGTACCCATGTGTATACCATCACATGACATTGTATATTTAACCAATGATGGGAAAACTACATATGGTATATTTATGTTTTATGCCTAAATTTTGTATCATATATTTATATTTTTAGTTTGTACCCACTTTTAATTCGCAACATTTTTTTTTAAATTTGTAGTATTTTCTTTTTAGTTTTATTTTGTACCTATGTATTAATTTCTTTTAGCACCTATATTTTTTTTTTAAATTCATTTGTACTCATAATTTTTTAATCTTTTATATGTACCCTAATTTATTTGTAATATACTCATTCTTCTTTATTAATGTACCACTTTGTTATATGTGAAATGTACCAATTTTTTTAACACTATGGATACATTCTTTTGCCATTTATTATTTCTTATTTTTACATAGTTTTTATCCATTTATTCAATCAAAATGTTTGAATTTTTTTTATTGTAACCGTTTCTATTAGTATTATAATGAGGGATTTTAAATTTATAGGATTATAAATCTCATAAAATATCAAACAATTAATGTGAAAACTATACAAATATAAATATTAATAGTAATATAATGAGGTGTACAAAGTCAAGGGATTTTGATCGAACTTTGAATACTATTAAGGTTTTAATCAAAGAATGTTAAGGATTAGGGACCGCATCCAAAGTATCTTTTTTTTTATCTTTTGAATTCTAGTGTTAAAATCAAGGAGAAATTAGGTTCTCATCCTTCATTTTGCTACTCCATTGATTAAAATCCAATTCATTTTCAATTTTTTATCAAGGTCCTTGGGTATTAATAACATCATTAATTATTTCAATAATAAAATATTTTTTTATTTCTAAATATATTCATTTAATGTTAAAAATGTTACAATTAGTATATTTATATTTATGACTAAATTTTTTATCATATATTTTTAGTTTTAGTTTGTACCCATTTTTAATTTGAAATTCTTTTTTAATTAGTACTAATTTTCTTTTCAGTTTTAATTTGTACCCATATATTAATTTCTTTTTGTGCCTATTTTTTTTAAAGTTTATTTGTATTTGTACCCATATTTTTGTTTTATTTGTACTTTTTTTTTTTTTGCTAAATGTACACATGCTAATTATATGTACCCATTCATGTAAAACATTTTAATCTTAAAACGTACTCATTCTTAAATATACTAATTTGTTATATATAAAATGTACCCTTTTTTATATAAAATCTGTCACATCCCGACCCGGGGCGGATCACTTCCCGGGCCCGCTCCATCACCGTAGCACGATATTGTCCGCTTTGGGCCCCGACTACGCCCTCACGGTTTTGTTTCTGAGAACTCACACGAGAACTTCCCAGTGGGTCACCCATCATGGGAGTGCTCTCGCGCGATACTCGCTTAACTTCGGAGTTCCCATGGAACCCGAAGCCAGTAAGCTCCCAAAAGGCCTCGTGCTAGGTGAGGATGGGAATATACATATAAGGATCACTCCCCTGGGCGATGTGGGATCTCACAATCCACCCCCCTTAGGGGCCTGACGTCCTCGTCGGCACACCACGGCCAGGGTTAGGCTCTGATACCAAATTGTCACATCCCGACCAGGGGCGGATCACTTCCCGGGCCCGCTCCACCACCGTAGCACGATATTGTCCGCTTTGGGCCCCTGACTACGCCCTCACGGTTTTGTTTCTGGGAACTCACACGAGAACTTCTCAGTGGGTCACCCATCATGGGAGTGCTCTCGCGCGATACTCGCTTAACTTCGGAGTTCCCATGGAACCCGAAGCCAGTGAGCTCCCAAAAGGCCTCGTGCTAGGTGAGGATGGGAATATACATATAAGGATCACTCCCCTGGGCGATGTGGGATCTCACAAAATCTATTCAATTTTGATGAATGTACCCATGTTTATATATTTACACACACACACACATACACACACATACAATAGTATATTTATATTTTAATATTTTTAATCCCACAAATCATGATTTTTTATTTAAAATCTTATTTATATAAACAACTAAAATTTCTAATTTTTAATTTAAAAAATATAGTAACGTACATAGAAATAAATGATCACATTAATTTCAAGGACTTCGATCAAAAATTAAAAATCAACGGACATTTATTTACACGAAATATGATAGATGTACTTAAATCTGCCTAATCTGCCTAGGCGCCCACCTAGGCTCTGCCTAGCCATCTAGGTGCTAAACTGCAGCCTTTTAGAACCTTGTTAATAATTATCTCTTTAATAATAAGAATTTTTTTCCTCTGTTTATCTCAACTAGCCTTCGTGTGTCACTTAAAACACCTCTAATGGAAGTCCTTATTTAGGAACTCTCACTCTCACTCTCACTCCACTTTTGAGTACTCATTTGAGGACTTAAAGGGATTTTTGTGTCCCTAAAGGAATATTGCCTCCAATGGTAGAGTTCTTATAGTAGAATCCCTAACTTTAAAGTTTTTATGATTTTACATGATAATTTGATTAGGTGTACATTTTTTTGCTTATGTTAACCTTTTTTTAATTAATTAAAAACATTAAAATTAAAAGCATCAATAACATTAACTCTTCAATCAAGATTGTGGGTCCCATTTTCTACTCAAGGTGCACATTTTTTTGTTTATGTTATCCATTTTTTAATTAATTAAAAGCATTAAAAGCTTCAATTAACATTGTGGCCCCGTTTCCCACTCAAGGTTGTCCCTATACAATCCCTATATGTGATGATATATACTATGCATCCGATGATTCCCTATACTTTACAGACTCACTTTCCTATCTAATGGAGATTCATTTTGTCCTTATATTTGTTTTATACCTATTTTATACGGTGGTTGTCCATATTTATGGACTCCACTGGAGATGCTCTTAGTATTAAGGTCTAGTGGTATTCCTCTTCACTTGTAAATGAGAGGTCTTAGGTTCGATTCTTGCCAAACGCGAATCTGAACCATAGGTGGGTTGGGGCCTACTGCCTAGGCAACTAGACAATAAGTGTCTGCTTATACTTAAAAGATACATAATTTCTTCAGGATACATAAACTACAAAATAGAATAACACATAGATTATATAGTATTAGAACATAATGAACCCATGGGGAACAAGTATATAATGTGTGTTCATCTAAGTATTCAACAAGTCTCTTACAATTTATTAAAAAAAATGCAAAATGAAAGTTATTTATTTTTTGTCAAAGTAAGATCCGCAACCAAGGCAAGTACATAGGCACGTCTTGGCGGGTTAGGCGGGCGCCTAAGTGGTCTAGGTGGCTTCCCAAGCAGGTCTAGGTGACCTTTCTTAATTTTCAAATGCCTAGGGATTAATCGGGGCAGGGGTCAACTGCCTAGTGCCTAAGCAACGGTAGGTGAGAATTTTTATAACAATGATTTTGACCCACAACCCAAAACAGAAACAACCTCATGTGATGAAAATGCAAAAATTTCAAAGGATTATAGACAATTAATGTAGTATATAAAGAATGAATTCCAAAAATTTAAAACATCAACCTCGTGTGAGGACTTGGCTAAAACCTTAAGTTTAACAGTAATGCTAGGAAGAACAAATTTTCTTTAACTAAATTTGTAAACTAAATGATGTGATTGTAGATGATTGGATTATTCATGAAGTGTCAATTAATATGCTTGTTTCTTATTGGTAACATATCATTTGATTTGCAAATTTGGTTTAAAATTTTGTTCTTCCTAGCATTATCCTATTTTTAATCATCCTAAACTAAACATTTAAGAGCAATAACAACAAAGCATTTCATTTAAGATTAGTTTCAAAATTTTCTAGCTCTTCCACAAAATCTATTACAAAATTTTTAGCACTTCGCAACACCAGATTCACAATTCCAACACTTCTGCAAGATCAGTTTTAAAACTCTAGCATTTCTACAAGATCAGTTTCAAAATTTTCAGCACTTCTGCAAGATCAATTTCGAATTTAGCACTTATACAAGATGTGTTTCAACATTCCAGTATTTTTGCAAGATTAGTCTCAAAATTCCAATATTTCTGCAATGTCAGTTTCAAAATTTTCATCATCCAACAAGATCTGTTTTAAAAAAATCAACCCTTCTACAAGATTAGTTTCAAAATATTTAGCACTTCTACAAAACGAGTTTTAAAATTTCAGTATTTTTGCATGATCAGTTTCAAAATTCATGCACTTCTACAATATCAGTTTCAAAATTCATAAATCAAAATCGATCAAAAACCTCAAAATCAAATACTTTCAAAAAATAATAAAATAAAAAAAACCTAAAATCTAAAATTCCAATCGTTCTTAGAAAAAAAAAACACTCATAAATCTTGGGAACAAAAATGAAAAAAGAGGAGGGACATCGAGAAGTGTGAAGAAGAAATATGGGAGAGAAAGACGACAAAGAAGTAGGAGAGAGAGACGGGTAGGAAGGAGAAGGAATAGAGAGAAATGAACGAAGAAGAAAAAGGAGAGAGAAATAAACAATACAAATAAAGCGACAAAGAATCATCTTATAGCTAAGTGAATCTGTAAATGCAAAAGCAATTAAAAAAACAATCATGACATCACCTGCAACATGGATAAATTTTGTCTCTTTGAAATAAATAAATATAAAAAAAAAAACTTGGTCTCTCTCTAAAATATAGTCTTATAATTTGGATGTGTGTAATTGTTCTAAAAAAAATACTAGTGAAGAAAAGGTCAAATTGAGCTTAATCTAATAAAATGTTGATTTTTTTGACCTAAATCTAATTGTCCATTTTTTATATTCTCATTTATGCAATGTCTATCGTTCTCATCGAATTTAAAAAGCAATGCCGATATATTTTTTTTTTTCTTTCTGGAATAATACTTGCATTCTTTCTTGGGGATAAGCTGATTTACACATTTACAAATAACGTATTTTTACTGTAAAAATTTCATAATCGAAACCGTTCAATTTCTTTTAAAGCTTATCCTTACAAAAAAAAATCATATGAATCGAAGATTGTTGAGTCATCCAAATATATGGAACAAATAGGCTGTTCATCATTAATATGTTACTTGGTACTTACACCGTCGATTTATATTGACATATTTGGAGGGCTAAATGACTGTTTGATTCAAATGACTGTTTGTAAGGATGATCTTCCAATGAAGATTAACAAATTAAACAGTTCTGATTATGAAATTTCTACAGTGAAATACATTATTTGCAAGGGAACTAAGGAACTCATTGTCTAATTTTGCAAGTAACTTTATATCTTCAAAGTGGAGTCTCGTTCTTTTAGTCACAAAATGACCCAAAGGTTCATGGTCAATCATTGAGTTTATAAAAGAGGTTGATACTAAAAAGATTAAATGTATATTAATTATTAACTTATTCTTCACCAAGGTTCTAAAAGACGCTAGGCGCTAGTCGGGCGGCGGGTTGGGGCCTAGCGCCTAGGCGGCTAGGCGGGGTCTAGGCGGGCGCCTAGGCGGACTAGGCGGATTTAACTAAATCCATTGTATTTCGTGTAAATAAGTGTCTGTTTATACTTAAAATATTTATAATTTCATCATAAACTACAAAATAGAATGACATATGTATTATGAAGTATTGGAACATAATGAAAACATGAGGAACAAACATATAGTATGTGCTCATTTAAGTATTCAACAAGTCCCTTACAATTTATTAAAAAAATTAAATGCAAATTGAAAGTTATCTATTTTCTATCTAAGTGAGTCGCAACCTAGGCAGGTGTCTAGGCGGGTTTGGGCGGGCTAGGCGGGTGCCTAGGCGGTCTAGGCGGGCGCCTCAACTGGTCTAGGCGCCCTTTCCTAATTTTCAAACGCCTAGGCATGAATCGGGGCGGTGACCAGCCGCCTAGCGCCTAGGCGGGGCCTAGGCGGCGCTAGGCGGGGATTTTTAGAACAGTGTTCTTCACCGTTGATATCAAACCCGTTACTGGGCGACCATACATTATGGTTTGAAAAAACTAAGTATTATGTTTAGAGTGCGAATCTTTAGAGAATTAAAATATTCTCTAATATATTAATGTTATCTAGGCCTCTGCACCCATTGCCACTTGGCTTTTGAGTAAGAATTTAAGGATCCCATTTTACTGCTCATTAAATTTGGTACAACAAATCATACAGTCCATTACCAACATTCATAAAGTGATAGAGCTAATTACTCCAATGCGTATGTAGGAGGTAAAAATATGCGAGACTATTGAAGATGCGGGATTTGAAGCCAAATTGATCAAAGAGGAGACAATTAATGGCAAATTAAGACAAGTATGCAGAATAAGCATAAATGGAATGACTTGCACCTCTTGCTCCTCCACTGTTGAATCTGCCCTCCAAGCAGTTCATGGTGTACAAAGAGCTCAAGTGGCCTTAGCAACTGAAGAAGCAGAAGTTCATTACGATCCAAAGATTGTAATCTACAATCAGCTGTTGGAAATCGTCGAAAACACCGGATTCGAAGCCAAACTTATTAGTCTAGGGGACGACATAAGCAAGATTGAGCTCAAAGTTGACGGCATAAAGACTGAACAAAGCATTAGAGCAATAACAAAGTCCCTTGAAGCACTTCCTGGGGTTCAAGACATAGAGACATTCCCCGAACTAAACAAAATTTCGGTTTCTTATACACAAGATGTGATAGGACCAAGAACTTTCATCGAAGTGATCGAGTCATCAGGGTCCGCGCATTTCAAAGCAATGATATACCCTGAAGAGGGGAGAGACACTCATAGAAAGGAGGAAGTTAAGCAGTACTATAAATACTTTTTATGGAGTTTGTTTTTCGCAATTCCCGTGTTTTTAACCTCCATGGTGTTGATGTATATCCCTGGAATTAAGAAGGTGCTTGATGTTAGAATTGTGAATAAGTTGACAGTTGGTCAGATTCTGAGGTGGGAGCTGTCCACTCCAGTGCAGTTCATCATAGGCAGGAGGTTCTACATTGGATCATACAAAGCGTTGCGCAACGGTTCTGCTAATATGGATGTTTTGATTGCCTTGGGAACCAATGCAGCCTATTTCTATTCAGTCTATATAGTTTTAAGATCTGCAATCTCGAGAGATTTCAAAGGTACAGATTTCTTTGAGACTAGCTCAATGCTTATTACATTTATCTTGTTAGGCAAGTATCTAGAGGTTTTGGCAAAGGGGAAGACATCTGATGCCATTGCCAAGCTTATGAACTTGGCGCCCAAGACAGCAACGTTGCTGAGTTTGGATGATGATGGAAACGTGGTAAACAAACAAGAAATCGATAGTAGGTTGATACAAAAGAATGATGTGATTAAAATCATTCCGGGTGCTAAAGTTGCCTGTGATGGTTTTGTTGTATGGGGGCAGAGCCATGTGAATGAAAGCATGATAACAGGAGAAGCGCAGCCGGTGGGTAAAAATAAGGGTGATGCTGTCATTGGAGGCACTGTGAATGAGAATGGAGTGTTGCATATTAAGGCAACAAGGGTTGGATCCGAGAGTGCTCTATCGCAGATTGTTCGACTTGTTGAATCTGCACAAATGGCCAAAGCTCCTGTACAGAAGTTTGCTGATTGCATTTCGAAATACTTTGTGCCAACGGTAACCAACTAATTTGACATGAATTTTCAGTCATAATAAATCTTTCGGAAATTGTTTTGAAAGCATTTCGATTAGTATTATGTTTGTGCATAACTTTGTAAGCATGTGGCTAAATTTGCAGGTTATCATTCTTTCATTTTCGACGTGGCTTGCCTGGTTTTTATCAGGAAAGTTCCATAGCTACCCACATTCTTGGATACCATCTTCTATGGACAGTTTTGAGCTTGCACTTCAGTTTGGGATCTCAGTCATGGTCATAGCTTGCCCTTGTGCTTTAGGCCTAGCAACTCCTACTGCCGTTATGGTTGGTACCGGAGTTGGTGCATCTCAAGGTATACTGATCAAAGGGGGTCACGCATTAGAGAACGCACATAAGGTTAGCAAGTGATATTCTTCTAGCACTTTGTCATTAAACTAGAGGACCTCTTTCCACATTTTTAGTTCTCATGGATCTGTAATTTGAGTACTGCAGGTGAACTGCATTGTTTTCGACAAGACGGGGACTCTCACAGTTGGGAAACCAGGGGTTGTAAACACAAAAATCTTCAATAATATGCTCACTCATGAATTTTATGAACTTGTTGCAGCAACTGAGGTAGGCATTTCAATATCACTTCCAATTTTTGTCGAACGGAAGTATGATGCTCTTCAATGTATTTGTGTATATTAGGTCAACAGTGAGCATCCACTAGCCAAGGCTATTGTAGAGCATGCCAAGAAATCCAGAGAAGGTGAAGACAATCCTTCCTGGCCTGAAGCACAAAATTTTGCATCCATTACCGGCCAAGGATTGAAGGCAGTTGTTCGGGACAAGGAGATAATCGTAGGCAACAAGATTTTAATGTTGGAATCTAACATTGCTATTCCGGAGATGGCTAAAGCTGCACTAGAAGAAGCTGAAGCATTAGCTCAAACCGGGATTCTAATAGCTATAGACAGGGAAGTAGCAGGAGTTGTAGCCATATCCGATCCACTGAAACCCGGCGCCAAAGAAGTCGTTTCCATACTCAAGTCTATGGGAATTGAAAGTATCATGGTTACAGGTGACAATTGGGGCACAGCCAATTCCATTGCCAAGGAAACTGAAATTGAAACTGTGATCGCAGAAGCCAAACCCGAACATAAAGCTAAGAAAGTGAAGGATTTGCAGGTGAGTCGTGTACTTTCACAGTCGTTAATTATACTACATTTTATTTTACCATAAGATGCAGCTGGTCTTAGAATTTTTCGGAGAAAATAAGCTTCATGTTCTTATTCACAGGAAAAGGGGTACGTTGTTGCAATGGTGGGAGATGGGATCAACGACTCGCCGGCACTTGTGGCAGCAGATGTAGGAATGGCAATTGGTGCTGGCACAGATATTGCAATTGAAGCAGCTGACATTGTTCTTATGAAGAGCAACTTGGAAGATGTGGTAACAGCCATTGACCTTTCCAGGAAAACCTTCTCTCGCATTCGTTTGAACTACATCTGGGCGTTGGGATACAATGTGCTCGGAATCCCAGTAGCTGCTGGAGCCCTTTTTCCATCCACCAGGTTTAGATTACCGCCATGGATTGCCGGAGCTGCAATGGCAGCCTCCTCTGTTAGCGTCGTTTGCTGCTCTTTGCTGTTGAAGAACTACAAGAGACCCAAGAAGTTGGATGCCCTTGATGTACATGAAGTAAGAATCGAACGATAATATTAGTTCCGATTTAGTTGGAACGACGACAGTTTGGTTCCCGGTGTATATTATTGTGATCCCAGACTTCATCTTTGATGAATTATTATGCACTAATGACCCACAAGACATTAAAAGGAAGAGAGTTGTGCATCTCACCATCTGCCAAAGTAACATGCTTCAGGATTGTGGTGTTTTAAAAAAAAACTGCTTATTTAAAATATTTGGACATCAATTGTATTTGATAAAAGTTGCTTCCTTGAAAAACTATTGTCAATGACGATAGAAAAACAAAAGTAGGGTCTACCCTACTTCTTAAAAAAGGATGATTTTTTTTTTTTTTTTTTTTTTCTTCAAAGCATGGTAATCAAACTCAAAGCCTATTTAATAAAAATTTCAAATGACAAAGATACCCTCATATATTTGACAAAGATCCCCTTCCACAAGCAAAGTAAAAATCCGGTACAAGTTACAGAGGAGCTCATCCTATCTTCAGATAGAAACACAACTGGTTAATCTAACATTGATAAAGTGGAGTAAGGTTATTTCAAACTTGCAGAGTTGAATGTTTCCCCAATAAATTTACGATGTTGGTACGGGCACTGCCTATATAATTTTCGGTATCTAATTTCCGTGGCCAGTTTAGCTCAGTAGATTACATCATTCCCATGATGTCACAAAACATCAATAGCACAGAACAAACCAAAGTAGACAATAATAGTATGGTTTTATTTATCTCAAGCCAACTGAAATTTTGAATTAGATTGCCTTGTAGATAGTACGAGATAAGATAGAAAATAGAGCAACGTTCCAAAATTTAGCAGACTAAGAACACATCAAAGGTGGAAGGATGATGCATTATTAACCACTTTTCATAAATAATTAACACACCAACAAACCATTGCTTCAATCAACTGTAAATATTAATACTTCATCTCTCATCGCGTATTACTTTCTTACTTATTTACTTCATCAGTAGAATTTGGTTCATTATACTTGACAAGTTGAAGAAAATCCTTCCAAACCCACAAACCCATCCCAATTATTTAAATGAAATTGACCCGATGAGTCACATCTATTTACCTCAAGTTGCATGATTTCACAAACCATGCTGATATCTGCTATGGATGGTTTGAGGCCACCCACCAAGAATTTTCCGTTACCCTGGAGCCAGGAGCCAATTCGACTCTATTTTTGACAAAGAAGAGGACAAAAGTTTCTCGGCTTCAGCAGCTGCTTGTGGATTCAATGGAAATCCAAGCACGGGTCCAAGTACAGTATTTTGAACGTATGTCGCTGAAAGAGAAGCATCAAATGAAAATAAATAAGACAAGGGAAAACCAAAGCAAGTACTTTACTGTTCAAATATGTATCTTGTGATGAGGGCAACATTGCAACAAAGAATAACCAGAAATTATATTGTGTCAGCGGCATGTTGCTCGCTACTGAAGACAGATGTATGTATGTGAAAATTCAAATTCAAATAGCCAATAAAAAATGCAATCTAATGCAGTGTGAACCATAACTGCATGTCTATAGTTGCCATCGGAAGAATGTATGTCAATTAAACAATCACTTTAATACCAACTAAGTAAATACATTGAGATTTAAACTGGCCGAAGGTTGTATGCATCTGCAAGTTGAAAAATAATACATACAAATCCATTTTAACAGAAAACGAGGTACAGGTACTCGCGGATGGCTGAATCTAAATGATTATCATTCTTATTCTTAATTCTTTCCACATTTTGTGCATATATTTTCAACAATGAGTGCCAAACACCACTGACAATGACTAGACAATTGAGCCTTTTTTCTCTTCTCTGGGGCCTGAAACTAACCAGTCATACATCACTGAATTCATACTTACAACTTTCTACCCGAGTCGCTGTACATAGGTTTTTTTATGTATAACTCTATAGGTGTATAATAAATCTGCTTAGCAACAGCTCATCAGATAGAAAGAAGTTATATAGCTGAAGCATTTAATCATCAATATGCAGTTATTGACAACTTTTCTCAATGCAAGGAGAAAGCAAAATCAAATGCGACCAGAGACTAAAGAAATCAGAAGCATAATTTGGTACACAAGTATAGAGACATGCGCCTCGACGTAAGTTGGAGTGATGCCAATCCAATACTGAGTTGATTTTAGCTCTCTGAAAAGGTCAGCAGGATACCTGAAAGCACAAAAAGGAAAGGTTATTTACAGAACTATACATAAAAAACGATAAACCATTTGAGAGTATGAAAAACTATTGAAACAGAAGCTGCATGAACCCAGATCTCACGATATTTCCTTGGAAAATGATATTTTGGTTTAAAGTGAAAGTGTGTCCTTACTTAGTAATTGATAAAGTAACTAAAATATCATAATTACCAAGCTTACATTGCTAACTTTTGCTGGCCATTATTATAATTCTGCTCTACATTATCAGAAATTCTATTTGTGGTTCCTTATCTTTGGATCTTCAGAGATGATCTGAAGTGCGCGAAAATGCGAGTTCTATTTGTCTAAGAGCAGTATGTATTTTAATTCATCAAAATAAATTGAATACAAACTCACAAGGCAAAAATATTGAGCATGTCCATTTCCAAATTACATAACCAATCCCATGCCATATATGTTCAACTTATGAATTCTGTTGGGTTTTTTCCAGCCCATGATAAGTTGTCCTAACTCTATAAGGAGTTATAGTCTTAGAGGATTAAATTGTTTTCCCAATTGGAGTTGTTTTCCCAATTCGAGTTGGTTTCTCAATTGGAGAAGGATTCATAACTAGATTCCAATTATGATTAGTAATTCTAATTAAAGAAGACCTTTATTATGTCTATATAAAGGGGCTATTGTACTAGTTTTGAGAAGGGAGCAAAACAATAAATTGTATACCACTCAAGGGATTAGAGTGAGAGAATATTGTAAAGTGTATGCAAGAGAAAAGAAAAGAGATAGTGTATTTCTTGTTCTTGTTCTTTCAGGTTTTTCGTCAAGTCCTAGTTCTAGAGATTTGGCAAGATTATTGGTTATACTCATTATTGATATAGTGAAAGATTGTTGTTGTTGTCCCGTGGACGTAGGCACATATTGCCGAACCACGTAAATTCTTGGTGTTATTTATCTTGGTTATTTGTTTTCCGATTTCCGGAGTTTGTTCTATTTTTCCCATTCTTAAACGCGATATTCTCAACAAATTCAACACTGTCCCCAAGCATTTACGTCAAAAGAATTCACTGCACCAAGGAAGCAACAAGACTTACCAATGATCTGCTACTCCAGGAAATGCACAAGCAAGATAGACAAGAATAGCATGACTGCCAAAAAGAATGAACGGATGAATAAATTGAATCGAGAAAGCCTAAGGCAGTTACTACAGTGTACAAAACACAAAATATAATTAAATTACCTTTCAAATAGATTAAATCTCCCATCAGCAATAGCAGGAACTTGTCCCATAGGGTTTATTTCTACAGATCATATAAAAAACAAACAAAAAACCGTGAGCCATTGAGCAGATACCATCCCACTCATCCAGCATAGAATCCTTCTCTCTTTTTCTGATAAGCTTCAGTGAACAACTTTGGTACGTTACTACTACGCTAGGGCCACCACAGTTAGCAAAATAAAAAACAAGCAGTCGTTACTTCAAACATCATAAAAAGATTAAAACATACTGTTTCTTTACTCGTGAATTAACCCCGATCATTCAATGATTCTTCTTAAGTGATTTCTCTGATAGGACTCTTCTTAAGTGAGTGACTTCAGTCTTGCTCTACATTCGAAGGTCATATACTTCCTACAAGTACTTGTTTTTCCCTTTTTCATCAACACGGTTATCCTACAATATGAAACATCAGTTCAAAACAACTGGGTCCCAATTGCGTTTGCAGACCTAAACATAACCGAGTTGACTAAGGGGATGTACCCCGTCTGCACCCAAGTTCGAATCCCTATCCCGTAGTTTAGATTAGAATATCATCTCCATCTAAAAGAAAAAACTTACCCAAATAAGTTTATAACCAATTTATTAGTCCAAAAAATAGAAAAACAAATTAAACACAGATTTTCAACTGACGACCAAACATAAACCTGAATTCAATCGAAATGAACACATATAGACATACTTTTGAATTCAGGAGACAAGTGTTGACGTTTGGATATGGCCACCTTAATCTCCTCGAACTCTATTCCATTTGCCCTTTCATAACACGAGAAAAAAAAACACCACACAAAATCAGACCGCAAAAACAACAACCCAGATTCAAAAACTAAGAAATTTATCAATCTAATTATAGAAATAATAACAAAAACCTTAAAATTTGGAAACAACAGAGAAAAAGGAAAGTATAGATCACTTGAGGAAGATTAAAATTGCACGAGATGGTTGTGACGTTCTATCAACGTATACTTTCAGCTTCATATCTCCTTTTTGGTGAATTTTCTCTTGATTTTTTGTCACGCTGCCGGTCAAGGATTTGAGGTTGATCACTTTATGGGTGACTCTCTAGCTTCGGACCTTTGGTGCAGTGAGCTTTATCCGGTTTTATAGCTTCGCGGCAATATTTGGTATGGTCCGGACGAAGTTGGAATTGGGTTGGGTTGGGTTGGGTTGGGTTGGACTGTGTTGGTCTGCGCTGGTTGAGTGTGTGCTCTATTGTTCTGGTAAATTGGAACTAGTAAATTGGAACGAAAGAGAGAAAGAAATCATGTTGTGAACTTTCTATCATTAGGGACAGAAAGAAAACATCTCAACATACAATTTCTCTCCCAACCCATACACAGATGCCTAGCCTCTATTATTTTTTTTTTTCCTCCTTCTTTTCCTTATTAATATTCTATTAAAGATCTTATATTCGAATTTCGCTCCCTCCCCCTCACTATGATTATTTCTGATCTGCTTGAGCTAATCTCAAATTTAACTCAATCTTATACTTGTTTGGGTTGATATTTAAACATTGGGCTTTGTATTAGGGAAAGCCCAAAGGGGCCAAAACAAGTTGAACTTGCTCGAGCCCAGCAATGAAGCCTGGAGTGAACTGAAGCCTTCTTAGCCAAGGAACAGGCCATGTGCCTATGATTGAAGTGACAAATGACAGAGAGCAGCTCACTACCAGCTAGAAAGCACTTTCTGATGGCATAAAGATGTAAATACAAGATGACTCACTACCCCTGAAGACCTTCGGCCAAGAACAAAGCTAAGGCAGTCGGGCCAAACTGCCTATAAAAGGAGAAAGAGACAATAGAGATAAGGACACTCAACCAATCAAACTCAGATACATACAAACTCTGCTCTCAAGCCAGTTCGTACCCAGAAAAGCTGAAACTCGCCCAGATTCAGTTCTTTTAGCAATAGTTCCCTTAGAAAAGCTATCTTTTGTCTTGTGTAAAAACTCTGCTACCTTGCCTAGTGATGAGTCAATATTATATTGTATATTTCACCTTATTCTTAATATAATTTGGTAATTATTTTTTGTAGAATTTGGATACTTTGCTTTATACTCTCAACATAGACATTCGACTTCATCTGGAGCAAAACGTGACCAAACGGACGAATTTTGAAGCGATTCAAATTAGAGGACGTTCATGTGTCCCTTGGTGTGTTCGTATCAAAATTTCAGCAATTTCTAACAAGCATTTACTTTCTGGAGATTGAATGAAGGAGTAGTGCGCGTTATTGGAAAGAGACGTTTCTGGGCTAAACTCCGTTTTTGGAGCCCAAGATAACTTCGGATGGGTTCGTGGCCTTCTGTAGAAGTGTTTCAGAATAGTCCAAGCTTTAGATTCTAGCTATTTTGGGCCAGTTTTGGAGCTGTTATGGGTCCAAACTGTGGTTGTGCAGAATTTTGGACGAATTTACCAAGTCAATTTAGGATTATAATTCCTAATTTATTTTTATTTATTTAGTTTCCTAGTCTATTTCTAAGACCTTGTACTTGGAGGATTTTAATAAGAGTAGTATAAATTAGCCTTTTGGCAGATCTAGGGTCTCTATGGAATTTTTGGAAGAGATGATTTGGAACAAAGCTTAGAGATTTCAAGACTTATACTTTCAAGGTGTTTTCATTCTTTTTCTATTTCAATAAAGACTTTGTGAATTTTATTATGAATATGCGTAACTAATTTTCTTTTGCTAGGGTGAAGCCATGATCCTTAACAAGAATATTTAGTCTCTTTTTAATTTTCTTATGAATTTATGCATGCAAGTTTTGGATTGTTAATCACTGTGCTTTAAACTATCTATTTGTCTTAGTGATTCGCGACCATTAGGATATTTAGAATAGTAATTTGACGCAATTTTGGCGAAGTGTTGTCCCTAAAATTGACTAAGGCTTCTTGTGGTTAATTTGTGTAACCTTTTAGGATGGACGACACGTTTTAAAGGGTTATATGGTTTTTCAAAAGGTTTTCATAAAACTTAATGAGTCTTGCATGTTCACATTCGATCTGGACACCACGGACGGGTTGTATGTTAGATATACGTTCTATGTTGGAGGTTATAAGTAGGATATACTTTAGGAAAACCTAACCTTCAAAATATGCATGTATGGTTCATAAGTAATTACAAGAGCTACATAGGATTGTTAGGGTGAAGGCGGAACCCTAGTACTTTTTCATCTTGAATTCTAAAAATTGTTTCTTTCTCCTTCTTTAAAGTTGCAGTTTTCAAGTAATCTTTTTAATTAAATTTGTTTTTCTTAATTTGGGTCATTAAATCTTTTTTTTTTCAAAGACTTTGTTTTAATTAATTAGTTGAGAATTGATTTCACTTTAATCTTTTAATTAATCTATATGGAGAACGACCTTACTTGATCCAATTATACTACAATAACCTTACTTCTCTTACAAGTATTTTAGGTCCTTTTTGCGCAGGTGGTAAAAATCCTATCAAGAAATTGACGCCGCTGCCGGGGATTGATTTTATATAGATTTTTGTTTATCATATTCTCAATTAACTGTTCTCGTATATAATTAAGGAAAAAATTCGTTTATATATATTATTCCCTGCAGATTGTGCATTGCATGGTCGATACCAGATCACAAAAACAGCAACTTGCAGATTTTGATCCATAACCTAAACAAACAGCTAGAAAGAGACGTAGAGAGTAGAATCTGTATTGGGAACCTTCACTGCAGAGAACAAGTTTGCATAATCTGTTTACAGGGGTTTTGGATAACAAAGAAGTTATGGCATTTGTTATACCAATAGCAGGACAACCACTGAGGGAATCCCTAGCAGCTCATGCCACAAAGGTGCCAAGCTACATTACCTATCCTGAAGTTGAAGATGGGTCTACGTTTGAGATACGGCATCATATGTTGGAGATCTTGCCCTCTTTTCACGGTTTATCAACAGATGATCCTAACATGCATCTAACTGAATTTCTAATGGGATGCAAAAATATTTTAGTGAAATGATTTTCAGCAGAATCTATCAAACTCAGACTTTTTCTCTACACTTTGAAGGATGGTGCAAGGAGATGGTTACTCACACTTCCATCTGGAAGCATTACTTCGTGGAACCAACTCAGTGCTGCATTTTTAAGAAAATACTACCCAGCTTCAAAAACACTTGATATAAGCACTCAAATTTTAACATTTGCTCAGAAACCTAATGAAGCTATTCATGAAGCATGGGAGACGTTACAAGGATTTGCTCAGGAAATGTCCACATTCAAGCATTAATGGTGACACTCAAATGAATTTATTTTACAGAGGGCTGAATTTGACTACTAAGACTCTTGTTAATGCTTCATGTGGAGGAACGTATTCAGACAAAAATGCACTACAAGCGTATCAATTGTTTGAGAAAATGGCGACAGAATCTCAACAATAGGCGGTTGATCTACCACAGACCAGGGGTGTTTTGAGATGTCTAGTGGCTCACCTCATGTATCTGCACAAATAGAAAAGATGGAGAAAAGTTAGAAAAGTTTGTTGCAAAATTTGACATGCTTTTACAAAGAATGGCAGCACCTGTGCAACAGCTTGTTGTCCAGCAGCCTACTGCAGCGGCGTGTACTATTTATGGCATCACAACACATGATTTTACGGGCCACCCGCATAAGGACGCATGTCCGGAGCATGTTACAGAACAGATTAATGCATTCAATAATTATCAAAGGCCTAGGAATGATCCCTATTCAAATTTTTATTAACTGGGGTGGAGAGATCATCCAAATTTCAAGTGGGATAAAGATCAACAGGTTAAACCACAGTTTCAACAACAAATACAGCAACATGTTGCTCATGCTAAACCTTCTTGGGAAGTCACAATTGAAAAATTGGCATATCACACTAAGGCAAGTTTTGATGCAACAAAACAAGAAATTCAGAAAACCAACCAAAACATTCAGAAGATACAAGCAACCATGAAAGATCTACAGCAGCAAATAGGGCCGCTTTCACTCCAGTTTTTCGGGCAGAGAAACAGGAAAATTTCCTAGCCAAACTGTCCCTAATCCACATGGAAATGCAGATTGTAATGTTGTCGAAATATTGCATTGTGGTAAAAGTTATGACAACCGTGATGCAGAAAATGCAGAAAACATTGCTGGAACTTCACAGGAAACACCTGTTCAAGCCACAAACAGGTTCTGAAATTTCTGCAGAATCCACCCAGCCGCTGGACATATCCGAATATATTTACAGTACCTGATGCATAAACTACAGCAAAGTCGGAACGTGTTTATGTTCCACCTATGCCATATCCCGGAAGATTGAAGCCTCATGCAAAAGATCAACAATTAACAGATTTCATGAAGACATTGGCTAAAGTGCAGATTAATCTACCATTAATTGAAGCAATCAAGAACATTCCCTCATATGCCAAATTTCTGAAAGATGTGTGCACAAAGAAAAAGAAGCTTATGGATTTCAAAAAAGTGATTCTCACAAAACAATGCAGTGCAGTTTTATTACAAAAGTTGCCACCGTAGAAAAAAGATCCAGGGAGTTTTACAATTTCATGCACAATAGGAATCAGATTTAAACGTGCTTTAATTGATCTGGGTGCTAGTATTAATTTAATGCCTTTCTCTGTTTTTCGGCGGCTGGGACAAGGAGAAATCAAACCAGCATTAGTTATTTTACAGTTAGCGGATCGTTTCGGTTGCTTGTCCTAGGGGTATTATTGAAGATCTTATTATCAAAGTGGACAATCTCTACCTTCCAGCAGATTTTGTGGTTTTGGATATGGATGAAGATATGCAAACACCTATTATTTTGGGGTGCCTATTCATGGAAACTGCTAGAACTTTGATAGATGTGGAAGCTGGCACATTGACACTTAGAGTACAAGAACAATCTGTTGTGTTTAATTTATTTGAAGCAACTAAGAGGCCCAGTGATATGCAAGATTGTATGAGAGTTGACGTGTTAGAAGGCTTCGTGCATGCAGGTATTATGCCCTGTTTGACAGCAGATCCATTATTAAACATTTTACATGGTTTTGAAGACACAAAAACTGAAGATGAAGAGGCTTTTGAGTATGTTACAGCTTTGGAAAGTGTCCCTTTACACCAGCCAAAATGGAGGCACGTTTTTTAGGGTTTGGGGGAACCAAAAACACCATTACAACCTTCAAAATTACAGCCACCTAAGCTAGAATTGAAGCCATTACCCGAACACTTAAAATATGCTTATTTGGGTGCTAATTCATCGTTGCCAGTTATTATTTTTGCATATTTATCTCCAATTGAGGAAGACAAATTACTGCGCATTTTGAGAAATTTTCAAGATGCCATTGGGTGGACAATTGCAGATATTAAGAGGATCAGGCCCAACACTCTGTATGCACAGAATTTTGATAGAAGAGGGTGTGAAACCCACCATTGATGCCAGTTATTATTTTTGTAGATTTATCTCCAATTGAGGAAGACAAATTACTGCACATTTTGAGAAATTTTCAAGATGCCATTGGGTGGACAATTGCAGATATTAAGAGGATCAGCCCAACACTCTGTATGCACAGAATTTTGATAGAAGAGGGTGTGAAACCCACCATTGATGCTCAACACCGATTAAATCCGATTATGAAGGAAGTTGTTCGAAATGAGGTTATGAAGCTTTTAGATGCTGGAATGATTTATCCAATTTCATATAGTAAATGGGTCAGTCCAACTCAGGTGGTACCTAAACGCACTGGAATTATAATTGTGAAAAATGACAATGACGAGCTTGTGCCTACACGTTTAACTATGGGGTGGCGAATGTGCGTTGATTACAGAAATAACAATACAGGTACTAGAAATGACCATTTTCCATTACCCTTTACTGATCAAATGTTGGAGAGATTGGCTAGTCGGGCTTTCTATTATTTTTTTAGATGGGTATTCAGGCTACAATCAAATTTCAGTTGCACCAGAGGATCAGGAAAAGACCACTTTCACTTGCCCTTTTCGTACGTTTGCTTACATAAGAATGCCTTTCGGATTATGCAATGCACCTGCAACATTCTAATGCTGCATGATGAGCATATTCTTAGGTTTGGTTGAACGAGTTGTTGAAGTATTTATGGATGATTTTTCTGTTTTTATGGATTCGTTTGATCATTGTTTGCAGAATTTATCTTTGGTTCTTGAGCATTGCAAAGAAACTAATTTGGTATTGAATTGGGAGAAGTGTCATTTTATTGTTAAACAAGGCATTGTTTTAGGGCACTTAGTATCTAGCAAGGGTATTGAGGTTGATAAAGCTAAGATTGATGTTATTGCTAAGTTGCCACCTCCTACTACTGTGAAGAGCATTCGTTCGTTTCTTGGGCATGCTGGGTTTTATAGACGGTTTATCAAGGATTTCTCCAAGATTACTCGACCTTTGTGTAACTTATTGGCTAAGGATGCACAATTTGTTTTTGATGATG
The DNA here is from genome assembly GCA_036320875.1 of Cotoneaster glaucophyllus. Taxonomy (NCBI): domain Eukaryota; kingdom Viridiplantae; phylum Streptophyta; class Magnoliopsida; order Rosales; family Rosaceae; genus Cotoneaster; species Cotoneaster glaucophyllus. The sequence continues at coordinate 17,114,944 of CM070060.1, forward strand.
CATGCTTGGAGTCTTTCAGCAAGTTGAAAACACTCCTAACTTCAGCACCTGATTATTGCAGCTCCGGACTGGAACTTACCGTTTGAATTAATGTGTGATGCATCGGATTATGCAGTTGGGGCAGTTCTTGGACAGCGAAAATACAAGATTCCTCAAGTCATTTATTATGCCAGCATAACTCTCAATGATGCACAAGATTCCTCAAGTCATTTATTATGCCAGCATAACTCTCAATGATGCACAGCGAAAAGACAAGATTCCTCAAGTCATTTATTACTGTGTGATTTTTATTATGAATATGCGTAACTAATTTTCTTTTGCTAAGGTGAGGCCATGATCCTTAGCAAGAATATGTAGTCTATTTTTTAATTTTCTTACGAAATTATGCATGCAAGTTTTGGATTGTTAATCACTGTGCTTTAAACTATCTATTTGTCTTAGTGATTCGCGACCATTAGGATATTTAGAAAAGTAATTTGATACAATTTTGGCTGAGGGCTGTCTCTAAAATTGACTAAGGCTTCTTGTGGGTAATTTGTGTGACCTCTTAGGATGGACGACATGTTTTAAGGGTTATATGGTTTTTCAAAAGGTTTTCATAAAACTTAATGAGTCTTGCATGTTCACATTCGATCTGGACACCACGGACGGGTTGCATGTTAGATATATGTTCTATGTTGGAGGTTCCAAGTAGGATATACTTTAGGAAAACCTAACCTTCAAAATTTGCATGTGTGGTTCATAAGTAATTAGAAGAGCTACATAGGATTGTTATGGTGACGGCGGAACCCTAGTACTTTTTCACCTTGAATTCTAAAAAATGTTTCTTTCTCCTTCTTTAAAGTTGCAGTTTTTAAGTAATCTTTTTAATTAAATTCATTTTTCTAATTTAGGTCATTAAATCATTTTTTTCAAAGACTTTGTTTTAATTAATTAGTTCAGAATTGATTTCACTTTAATCTTTTTAAATTAATCTCTGTGGAGAACGACCTTGCTTGAGCCAATTATACTACAATAACCTTGTTTCTCTTGCAAGTATTTTAGGTGTTTTAACCCTTTTTGCGCAGGTGGTAAAATTCCTATCACTTAGTGTTGTAGTATCGATTCCCTTGTGTAAAAACTTGTTTACCATACATCATTTTTAGCATACAAACCTTTGTGAACTCAAAGAGAAATGGCTGCAAGAAGTTCAACCTTGCCCGACAAGGTGAAATCTTGCCCGAGTCTCTTTGTTTGTGCTTTAACTTAGTAGATATGTCGCTTCATGTATTTTTCAACATATATTCAAGTTATTTCCAACTGTTTTCTACTTAGGAGTCCCATTTGCATTCAGATCTGGTTAACTTAATAAACCTATTTTCATTAAGAACAAACTGGGATCGAGGAAATGGTTTAAAGGGTCCTGAACTCCCCTCGTTTTGGACATACAAGATTATGAACTAAAAGTCCTTGTTTACAAGGTAAGAAAAAGAACTTAATGTAGACTTAATCCATATGCGACAATCCTTTGATAACAAGCAGTTTAAGTAACTTGGGGTGCAAGTAATCAACTTAAAACACACTTGTCCTACATCTGTTATACTGAGATAGCAGTGGCACGCCAAGATCCTTGTTAGTTTTGATTGTCAACCTCAAGGCCTACACCTAAGGCCCTACAAAGGCACATTTCAAAACTAACTTCAAACTCTTCTTACAGCACACCAAGCAGTAAGAACTCGACCAACACCAAGTGCCAACACCCCTGGGGAGCTGTGCGAGGGGAGAATCATTTCCACCAAAGCATAGTTTTGGCACGCTCAGTGGGATACATAGTCTTGTATGTCAAGGAGAAGAAGGAAAGAGCGAACTTTCAGGTGGAACACAGAGTACGGGTCACCCCATTGTTTAAAAATATCAGATAAGACAGACCACTCGGAAGATTTTCCCTCCCTACGAGGCCCTGCGATTCTGGAGAGCCTAACTGTGTGCAGTTTAGGGACTAGATCCAAGACCTCATAGTTAAAGGGAAGTTGTTGCTGGAAAAACCCCAACCTAATATGATGATTGATACGAATCCTTTACCAGATGCCACAATCAATATGATCAACCTCAACTGGTTTGAGAAAGGGAAAGCCAAGGCCACCTGGGAAGTGAAGGGAGAAAGAAAGCAAGTTACCCGACCCACAGAAGGGGTTAGAAGGTTGCCCGATATACCCAAAGCAGCCATAGTGAAGAGAATAGTGTTGTGTAACAAGTGCCAGTGTGAGTGTGAGCTAAAAGTACCAGCATCGAGAGCTATTATTGACCAAGAATTGGTCAGGAGAAGAGAGAAAAAAAGAACATGATGCCCGCAAAAGTATCATGCGGACAACTGAGAAAGAGACTTCCAGGAATATCTTCCAGAGGTTGGGAGGTGACTCAGAACCCAAAGGCTTATCTGAAGTCTTTAGGAATTATGAAGCCTATGAGGCGGTGGAAGATAATTACGCAAAGTTACCAAGATGGATGGATGGATGTAAGACCCCCCCCCCCCAACCAAGCTGTGATGCCAGGATGAAGTAAGGATTGAGAGAAAGAATAATGAACCCAATTTCCCTAGTTACTAAGAAAGATTCAGCCTGACTCAGCCGAAAATGGTACATAGTTGGAAAGGATGGAAGACCAGTCAAGGAAATAAAGGCATCTATGATTAGAAGAGTTCAAAGGCAGCACAAAGCCCACATGAACTCATTAAAAGTCTCTATCACATCAGAGGTCTTAGAAAATGTCAAGTTCGAGAAGGTCCCTCAATGAGGGAGAAAAGCAACTTCAGTGGATGAGTAAGAGAGAGATAGAAAGAGCCAATAGCAAAACTGAGGGAGAATGAGATCATGTGCCTCCAAACCCCCATCCAGAGAAATATAGAATCTTGAGAAAGGTACAATATGATGTGATGATGATGCCAACACCAAGATGGAGTCCAGAACCAATCTGTTTTGGAACCATTTCACCTGAAATATGGATACCTTCACCTTTGATGGTTGATACTCTTTATGAAATCCCAAGGCAACTCATGACTTTGGTATAATCAAAGAGGAGGAAGTGCCCGAATTGATGTTGCCAAAAGATACACAGGCCTGGATAGACGAGTTTGTGTACCAGATTGGAAGAAAGAAAGATGAGGTACCTGAACCCAACAACTTCCATGTAAACATAACCTATGTTTTATCTTCCATGTTTTGCGTCGAACCGGATCAGCCAGCCACGATAGAATGTGATTATTTGGCTACATAACTAATGATGGCACTTGTTAGTGTTGAAAGAAGCTGGGAAAGAGAGATCAAACATGGCAGACTTACCCGAGGATGCACGAAATGAGCCTAAGAGGATATATTCGGATCAAATGGTGTTCAGTAGACTGAGCTTAGTCATGGCCAACCATCTTAAGCTCATATATGTAACTTCTCATCTGGAGGGAGTACCCTTCAAAAAGGTCTTGATAGATGGTAGAGCAGCGGTCAATATACTCCCTCTTAAGCAAATAAGAAGGTTGTGTAGAAGTGAAGATGACCTTATCCCTATTGATCTTACAATTTCCAGTTTCTCTGGAGCCATCATTAGAACTTATGGGATATTTCCCTTGGAGGTTGGCTTGGGGTCCAAAGCAAATCATGTTAGCTTTCTTTATGGTGGATAGTAGCTCTACTTATGGAGCATTGTTGGGCAGAGATTGGATTCACCAAAGTCTACCATGAGGCAAGAGCCGAGGAACTAGAATTTTGGGAGATTATGGAGGCCGAGTCACGGCCATTTCTCCCATCTACCAATATTGCAGATGCAAGCTTTTACAACCCCAGTATTGGAATCTTGCAATGTTTAGGAGCTAATGAGAACGGTTGCCCTACTAAGGAATGGGATATGCCTCATATTGTCATAGCCCACCAACACCAATGATGTCAAAACATAGGAGGAATGACCAAGTAGTTGCAGTCCGGTCCTTAATCAAAAGACTGTTGGTGTATGGGAATGAGAGAAAAGAAGTGAGAATGAGCTCAGTCAAGGAGGGAGCAGAGTGGGAAAAAGAAGCTTTAAGTGCCAAGAACAGAGAAGAAGAAGAGTTTTGAGAAAGGAGATAGAGATAGCCATACACATGGCTGAGTGTATATATGATTTAGACTGGCCAGAGGATGTGCCCGAGGGTCCAAAGTCAATTGATTTTTTGTGTACAGAGCCTGATAAACCAACACCAAAGGTATAAAACCCTTTGAAAACCATTAATTTGGGGACTGAAGAGAATCCAAGGCCAATGCAACTCAATGGCTTGTTGGAAACTGGTGGTCGGGCAAAGATAGTAGACCTTTTGCATGAATTTAAAGATTGCTTTGTATGGCATTATATTGAGATACCTAGATTGGACCCTAGTTTAGTATAGCACAAAATGCTTATCAAGGAAGGGTACAAACCTATGAAGCAAGCTCCAAAAAGAATGTCTAAGGAGATAAAAGAAAAGGTTAAAGAAAATATCGACAGGCTGGTGAAGGCAGGATTTATTAGGCCTGCCAAATATGTCGAGTGGTTAGCCAACATTTACCTATATTAAAAGCTGTAACTAACACCATCAAATGTTGTGTTGACTATCGAAACATTAATGAAGCCATGCCTAAAAATGAGCACCTCATGCCAATAGTTGATCTGTCCATAGATGCAGTTGCAAAACATAAAGTTCTATCTTTTATGGACGGTAATGCCGGATATAATCAAATAAAAATGGCTAAAGAAGATATTCATAAGACAGATTTTAGGTGCCCGGGGCATTTAGGAGCTTATGAATACGTTGACATGCCATTCGGGCTCAAAAATACTGGTGCCACATATCAAAGGGCAATGAATGCCATTTTCCACGATATAATCGGCCATAGCATGGAAGTGTACATTGATGATATAGTGGTCAAGTCTAAAACTGAGGAACAACACTTAGAAGACCTCAGACGAGCCTTAACCAGGGTGAGGACCCATGAGTTGAAAATGAATCCAAAGAAATGTGCTTTTGGAGTTAGATCGGGCAACTTATTAGGATTCCTTGTTCATTAGAGAAGGGTGGAAGTGGACAAAAACAAGGCTCGGGCTATAATGGAGTCACCTTATCCTACTAACAAGGTGCGGTTGCAAAGGTTGCTGGGCAAAATCAACTTCTTAAGGAGATTTATTGCTAACTTGATAGGCAAGGTTCAACCGCTGACTCCTTTGTTAAGATTGAAAAACCAAGAAGAGTTCGAGTAAGGCCAACAATACCAGGAGGCTTTTGACAAAGTGAAGGCTTACTTGGCCTCAGAGAGGGAAACCTTTGAAGCTTTATATTTCTACCTCTGAAAAGTCAATAGGAAGCTTGCTAGCTCAGAACAATGAAGGGGGAATGAGCAAGCAACATATTACCTCAGTAGGATTCTTACTGAGGTAGAAACAAGGTATTCCCCCCATTGAAAAGCTATGTTTAGCCTTGTACTTCATTGCTTGCAAGTTAAGGCATTACATGTTGTCTTGCCACATCCATATCATTGCCAAGACAGATGTAATCAAGTATATGCTGTCAAAACCAATGCTAACTGAAAGAATTAGGAAATGGATTCTAGCACTATCAGAATTCAGTTTCTAGTATGTACCCCAAAAAGAAATAAAGGGGTAGGCAATTGTAGACTTCTTGGCCGAGCATCAAGAATTACATAATGAACTCGTCAATATCCCAAGAACTTTGGAGGTAGCCAGTCTTTGGATCCCATCAAGTAGAGATCATTCGGGCAAGGAATAATGGATTCTGCAAGAAGTAAAAATAATAACCAGCCCATAGATCACTCATTGGAGGTTATATTTTGATGGATCTTGCACCTAACATGCTACTAGAGCTGGGATTGTTATCATTGATCCCAAAGGAGTTCACCATTGCTATTCATTCCTTCTAGATTATCAAGATATCACCAACAATCGGGCATAGTATGAGGCACTGATAATTGGCTTGGAAATCCTGATAGAGTTAGGGGAAACTGAAGTGGAGGTATTTGGTGATTCAAAGCTGGTAACTAATCAATTAAATAGAGACTACAAGTGCAGACACATCACCATAACTGGTTATTACTTGGCAGCTACTCAACTATTGAGTTATTGGGGTACTGAGATTTTAGTCAATCATATTCCCAGATAGTCAAATTTAATTGTTAATGAAATGGCACAATTGGCTTCTGAAGCACAGATCCAAGAAAGAAGGTTCAAGGTGGAGGTGGAAGTACAAAGAAGAAATCTCCATTCTATCTTTGAAAGAGGGTTCAGTTTAGATGTAATGACCAAGGAACCCAAAGACTAGAGAACACTTATCACCCAGTACTTGGAGGATCTTTCTTTTCCCACAAGTAAGAAAATTAAGCAGCAAGCAATTAAGTTTGTCATGTGGGATAAAACCTTGCTGAGAAAAACTCCAGATAGACTTTTGTTGAAGTGCTTAGGCCTAGAAGAGTCAATGAGAGTGATGGCTAAAGTGTATGAAGGAATTTGTGGGGCACACCAAGCTAGAAATAAGAACAGATGGTTGCTAAGAATGTATGGCTACTTTTGGCCTGATATGGAGAAGGATTGCAAGGCTTATGCTCGAGGTTATGAAGAATGCCAGAGATATGGGTCACTTCAACATATGCCCTCAGTACCCTTGGCCTTTCAAATGATGGGCAATGGACTTCATCGGGCAGATTTACCCAGCCTCCAGCAAGGGGCACACTTTCATAATTGTGGCAATAGATTACTTCACTAAGTGGGTGGAAGCTTCAGCTGTGAAAACTATCACTTTAGCTGCTGTGAAGAAATTTATTGTAACCAAGATCTTGCACATATATGGGGTGCCCGAGACAATTGTGACAGACAGGGGGCCATCTTTTATCTCAAAAGAAGTAGAGGAGTTTGCAGAAAAGTTCAAAATAAAGATGATCCAATCTAGTCCCTACTATCCCTAATCAAATGGCCAAGCAGGAGCTAGCAATAAGATCTTGGTGAATATCATTAAGAGAATGGTAGTAGATAGTCCAGAGAAGTGGCATGAGAAGTTGGGAGATACTATGTGGGCTTATAGGACCTCGAAGAGGGCAGGAACTAGAACCAATCCTTATGCCTTAACCTTCAGGCAAGATACTGTGCTCTTTATGGAAATCAATGTAAGTTCTGTCAGACTTCAAAACCAATTTGGTCTACACAGTGAAGAATACATTCAAGCTATGTGTCAAGGAGTTGAAGATTTGGATGTAGCCTGAATTGAAGCCTTAAACAAAATTCAAGAAGAGAAGAGAGTTGTTGCCCGAGCTTATAACAAGAAAGTGAAGTTAAAAACCTTCAAGGAAGGAAAGTTAGTGTGGAAGGCAATTCTGCCCTTGAGAGCTCAAGTTAGAGGTTTTGGGAAGTGGAGTCCTACTTGGGAAGGTCCTTTCATTGTTAACCAAGTATTAGACAAATGAGGTTATTACTTGGCAGATTTGGAAGGGAACTTGTAAAGGCATCCAGTCAATGTTAAGTTTTTTAAGAAATATCACCCAACTTTGTGGGATGTTAGAGATTGTTGTATCAAAGAAGTCTAATTGTTTTGAGGAGGGTTGAAGTTAGCTTATGCATTTACCACAATTAAGCTTTGAATTAAATAAAACAAGTTGGAAGTGAAGATGCAAGTCATTTCATTTCATTTCATCAAGAGAATATTACAAAAGCTCTAGCCTAACAGTTTTACATCCTTAGCTAAAGTAGTTATCCTAGAGTGATAGGCTTGCATTATTGTGAATATTCGACCTGGTTCCTCTAAAGCAGTGTTGTTGTTAGCTAGCTGAGCTTCTGCATCATCTACTTCCAGATTGACTTTCTTCGCCTCTTCTATTTTTTTATAGAGTTTGCTCAATAAACTCATATGCTTGACCTTCAAAGCAGAGAGTTGCTCATCCAGTTTCTGAATCTCTAAAGAAACCACCATAATGTGGTCTTCCAGAACTGAACCTGCTTCTACCAACTACCGCAGAGAAGTTGAAGTCTGAGCGTGTTTCTCCTGGTAACACTTGACTCGCTTTGATGCTTTCTCTGCCCGAATGTGCTGATTCTTCAAGGCCATCAGGTTCTCGAAAAAGTTAAGAAATGACTCGTACTGAACCTTGGATATTTGCTGAGCCTTGTATAACTCAGTCAGAGCATTCTCAGCTTCTTAGAGGGCTTTCAGGCTAAAAGAAGCAGTGAAGTCTCTTTGCACCCATTGTTGGAAAATCTGGCGCTGATCTTGCAAAAGTTGAGGTTCAATAGGGCGCCTTGGGGAGCTCAGATTGGTCTTGATTTGCCCAAACTAGCTGACAAGTTCTGGCAAATAGGCTGTAGCTGGAATAGATGCAAGTGGTGGAGGCACCACTCCAGCTCCTCCAGAGGCAACAATAGTAGATGCAGCTTCAGGTGCAAGTGTGGGAAGAGATTCAGAGATGGAAGTGGCAGGAGCTACAATCTTCTTTGGCTGAGGGATGGGAATCCCTGTGACCCCAGAAGCCTTGGGATGCTTGGGAATGACCACTTTTTGCACCACAGGTCGAGGGGACTTGCCCGACCCATCGTTGAAGCCTATTAAACAAATGAAGAGTAAATTAGAAGAATAATCTACAATTAAAGCCTAAAGGAAAACCAAAGAAGAAGAAGTTTGTATACCTAAGTTGAGCTCGGAGCTTTAGGAAGAGATGGAGTTGACATTGTTTCCTTGGAAGGCTGAGGAGACTCAACCTTGCTTGCTGAGGGGAGAGAAAAGTTGCCCGAACCTTCACCAGGGACATATCAAGTCAAAGGAAAAACACAAGTGTTAGCCAATCAACTTGTATAAGGAAATTATAAGAGTGGAAGAAATTTGTATACCTGGGAAGACCCTGAGACTTGGGGGAGAGCCTCCGTGGTTGCAGTTGCCTTAGGGGATCTGATGAGTCAATATTATACTATATATTTTACCCTATTCTTAGTATTAATTTATTAGTATTTTGGTAGAATTTTGATACTTTGTTATATATTTCTAATGTAGGACATTCGACTTCCTCTGGAGCAAAAAGTAATCAAACGGACGAATTTTGGAGTGATTCCAATTGGAGGATGTTCGTTAGTCTTTCAAGATTATTGTGTCAAAATTCCAGATTTTTCTACCAAGCCGTTTGACTGTGGCCATGAAATAAAGACCCAGCGCGCAGCTTTCCCAGATTGACGTTTTTGGACGTTTTGGGTATTTTTTAGGTCAAGATGGCATATTTTGAGGAAGATTCCTTCTGAGGATTTGTAGGGGACGTCTTCAGCTTTCAAAAGAGACCTTTTGGGACCAAATCGGAGTTGATTTGGTCGGTCAAAATTGTGATTTTCTGAGAAGTCCGAATTCTAGTTCAAATAGGAAACCTTTTATTTTCTGTTTTATTATTTTATTAGGTTTCCTAGTTTCATTCTAAGACCTTTTACTAAGAGGATTTTAATTATAGTAGTATAAATAAGGCTTTTTAGCCATTAGGAGAACGTATGCAACTTTTGGAGGAGCTTTTGTGCACTACATAGAGAGCTTTTGACGATTTAAGTTTATTTCCAAGGCGTTTTCTTTCCATGTTGTTAATAATATTTTGTTTTATGTTTATTAGTAAAAAAAAATATATAATAAAAAAAAGTAAAAAAATAAAAAATAAATAAAAATAATAAAAATTAAAATTTAAAAAAAAAAAAATTTTTATTATATTTTTTTATGGATTGCAACTTAAAGGTGGAAATTTTGTTTTAGTTTATTTTTGTTTAAGTTCTTAGGTTTGTTAGCTTTTATTTTTGTTTTTGAATTTTGTTTTGCTTGAGGACAAGCAAAAAGCTAAGTTTGGGGGTATTTTGATGAGTTAATATTATATTATATATTTTACCCTATTCTTAGTATAATTTGGTGATTATTTTGGTAAAATTTTGATACTTTGCTTTATATTTCCAATATAGGACATTCGACTTCCTCTGGAGCAAAACATGATCAAACGGACGAATTTTGAAGTAATTCAAATTGGAGGATGTTCGTGTGTCTCTTGGCTTGTTCGTGTCAAAATTTGGGATTTTTCTACCAGGCGATTATTTTCTGGCGATTTATTGAAGAAGCAGTGCGCGTTGCAGTTCAATGACGTTTCTGGGCTTAAACTGCGTTTTTGGAGCCCAAGATGTCCTCAGATGGGTTCGTGGCCTTCTGGAGAAGTGTTCAGAATAGTTCAAACTTTAAATCCAGCTATTTTGGGCAAGTTTTGGAGCTGAATTAGGTCCAGAACGTAACTGTACAGTTTATGTGCAGTTTTTCCTAGTTTAATTAGGTCTAAGATATTTTTATTATTATTTAAATTAGTTTCCTAGTTTGACTAAGTTTCCTAGGATTCTAGGGTTTTTGAAAAGGCTCAGCAACTATATAATTGTGGGGGCCGTGCGTTTTTAGGAGGACCTCCTTTTTACTATTATTTTTCTTTCAACTTTGGAGCTAAGGATTTCAAGGGTTCTCAAAGTCTTTGTGATTTTCTAATTCAAGGTGTTTTCTATCCTTTGTTCTTAATAATATTTTGGTTTATGCTTTTTAGTAACTAATTTCGTTTGCTAGGGCGATGCCTTGAGTCTTAGCATGAATATGTAGTCTTTATTTATTTAATTGCTTATGATATTATACATGCATACTTTGAATTATTAATCACTGTGCTTTAAACTGTCTCTATATCTTAATGCTTAGCTACCATTAGGATGTTTGGATAAGTAATCGGATGCAATTCGATCGGAATGCCACCGAGGGATTGAGTATTGCTTCTTGTGATTGATAGTTGTAATTTCACCTAGGGCGAATGCCACGTCTTAGGGGTTGCATGGTTTTTCAAAGGGTTTTCACAAAGCGTAATGAGTCATGCATGTTTATATTTGATCTGAATGCCACAGACGGTTTGCATGTTTGATATACGTTCTAGCTTGAATGCCACAAGTAGAATATGCATAAGGAAACCTAACCTTCAAAGTTGCATGGGTAATTCATAAGTAATTGGTAATCTACATAGGATTGTTAAGGGGACGGCGGAACCCTAGGCTTTTACAATTTTAACTTTCAAAAACCGTTTTCTTTAAGTTTATTTTATTTTGTCACTTTATTATTTTCTATTAAATTCGTTTTTAATATTTTAGGTTATAAAATCAACATCTTCCCAATTTTTGTTTTCAAATAATTAATTAAGATTTGGTTTTAGCATAGATTATTCATTCAATCCCTGTGGAAAACGACCTTGTTTGAGCTGCTATACTACGACAACCTTATACTCTTGCAAGTATTTTTAAGTGTTTTTATTCCTACTTTTGCAGGTGGTAAAAATCCCTATCAAGAAATTGGCACCGCTGCCAGGGATTGTTTTAAATAATTTGTGTTTATCATTCTTAGTTAATTGCTCTTGTATATATCTTTTTATTTACTTGATTTTAATTTTTTTTTCAGGTAACAATTTGTTGGTTTTAAGGGCATTGCATCAATGGATTGGTTTGGAGCCTCACAAGAAGCACCTGTAGTTTGTGCTCTTTGCAATTTGAATACGCATGATATTATGTATTATCCTCAGAGGCAGTATTTTCCAGAGTTTGTGCAACAGCATATAAATATGAGGAACAATTTTCAGAGGCCTAGGTGCAAGACCTATTCAAATTTTTACAATCCATCATGGCCAGAGCATCAAAATCATATGTGGGTGGGTAACCATCAGCCATTTGAACAGCCTCATGCGCCAGCAAAAGCTGATTGGGAAATTGCAATTGACAAGTTGGCAGATGCCACTCGCATCAGTATTGAGCAAAGCAACCAGAACCTGCAAAGGATCCAGCAGACAATGAATCAGAACATGCAGAATATGCAAGCTTCAATAATTAATTTGGAGAGGCAATTTGGGCAGCTCATGCATCAATGGGACGAACACGAGGAAGACGAGTTTCCTTGTCAACAAATTGCTGTGCCACAAGATTCAGAGGAATGGTGTGTAATTCAACCACCCCGATATGCAGAGAGTTATGATAACATGCTGGGAGATAATGAAATTAAAGAGCCATCAAGGTTTCCCTCATGCACAATGGAGGAAAAAGCACGTTCTGATCCTGAAAGTTCCATAGAATTTGCTCCTAACAAAGTCTGTGTGCCACACATACAATTTCAAGAGTCTGTAATGCAACCCATGAAGCTACAGGAACACGTTGAAACTGACGGGTTGAACGGTGTTCACAAGAAGTCAGAATTTGATGATTCCCATGATCAGATTTTGAGTACTCTAACCATTTTGGATACAGGGCAGACGGGTGGTGATGAAATAATTTTAAATGTTGTATTGAACACACCAGCAGCACAGTCCATCAACTTTAAAGAGAATCTGGGCAAGTCCTTCAAGAAGGCTAATATTTACAAGTGGAAGAAGATAAAGCCCAACGGCAGCCAAAGTGTTCTCATCAAGAAATTCGGCCACTACAGAGATTGTGGGTGTTAAATACAAGGTTCAAGGGACCTCGACGAAAACATAAACCTCACTGGAAACAGCCTCATTTGATTACGAAGAGTCATTCACATACAAAGGGCAATTATGAAGAATTCAACCACTGATAAACAACTCATTCCATACCAACTGTTGTTATATGATGCTGTTAAAGAATGGTTGACTCTACAAGAACAAGTGACGTGATCAAAATCTCATTCTAATCCGTCTAGCTATAGACGTTAACTAAAGCGCTAATTGGGAGGCAACCCAATCTTTCTAACTCTTTTCTTCTTATTTCGTTTATTTTATTTTCTTGTTTTTATTCCTAATTACAGAAGGAAAAAAAATTCAGAAAATTGAACAACCCTAAAAAAAAAAAAAAAAAAAAACATGCAGTTTTAAATTCCTGTTATTTTTCTTATCTAATTAGATTTTCGATTTGTGATTGCAGGTTGCATTCGGAACTAATTTGACCTAATCTCAACTACGGGCGTGCAATCAACATTCATTCACCCCAGCGCACTCATCATCAGTGGAGATGCAAAATAAATTTAGTCATACATGAACACACAGAAAAATTTAAAAAGACAGTACACTGATGCAAGGACTAAATTTCACAGACTCAGATTAGGACAACGGAATAAGTTTGGGGGTTGTCAGCTATTTACCTTCTTTTTTTTTGGATCTGAAATTTGCGGAATCTGCCAAAAGTTTCGTCCTCAAATCGGTGCTTTAGTTCTCTTTGTCACTCGAGTTTCCTAGGCACAGATTTGGACATGCATGAGTTAGAATTTCAGATATCGCCAAGTGGAGACCATAATCGCAGAGAAAATGCACGATGGAGACCATACAGCTATGGAGGCACGGCTGGGTATCTGTGTTTGGGTTCGACAAATCCAGGACCATTGGAAGAATTGGAATGACTAGAGAGCTATGTAGGAATTGTTCGGGTCTTTGGTTAGAGAGAGAGCTCCAGGTTTCTAATTGTTATCAGACATGGGAGGGATGTTTTGCAATAATACGAGGGAGGGTTGTTTCTTTATCACATGAGGGAGTGATCCGGCCGTTCCTTTGGTATCCTAAGAGCTCACGGCATTGATGATTGCCACGTGTACACAGTTGTCACCTTTCCATGTCTGTTCCCGAGAATGGTTTGAATGAATAGGACAGAGAGCCGTTTCGGCTCTGGCCTCAAGGATTGCAATGAGGCGTCCAATGTTAGGGTTTTGGTGCACATGTGCCGTGCACATGGCCTTGGCGTTGACCTTCCGTGGGTTCTCTTTCTCGGGCCCAGTGTATTTTGTAACTGGACCCCAATCCAACTCCGGCTTGCCAATATGAGCCTTTGCATCCGCACACATGTCCCTTGTCATATCCGCACCTTTCCAACCAGGTGCACTCTTTGCTTTTTATTACTATTCTTCCTTTATTTTTATTTATTTTCTTTTGTCGTGTCTTTCTTTTAGTTAGGTCTCCATTAGGTTTTGTTTTAGTTTTCTTTTTGTCTTTTTATTTTCTTGCTCGTCTTTTTGTTCTTTTCTGTTTTATTTCTTCACCTTGAGGACAATGTGTGATTTAAGTTTGGGGGTGGGAAATATAATTTTAGATTTTTAATTTTTAAGTCAATAAAAAATTTTCGTTTTTAAGTTAATATCCATAGTTTATTTTAAACGTTAGAACAAAAGGACATGGTGAAGATTAACCTATAATAGAGTCTTTCCCATTTATCGTTGTTTAGACACTAATTCATGAGTTATACTTTGAAAATTTGCACATTCACATCAACATGGTTTGTGGGGAGTGAGATTGAAATACTTACTTTTAGTCTAAGTTTAATTTTACTTTTTGTTTCAAGTAAAGCCAGTTATTGTTATGAATAAAGTAATAATTGTCCCACCCGAGACTTTACTTAGTAACCGGGCCAGTCCTGCCTAATCAGCAGTGATTCTCGCGTCAAACAGTAGAATTTTGGCATGAGGCAGGGTGGTTAGATTGGTTCCGAGAGAACTAGCATTACACGACCACTACTATTACTCAAAAAAAAAAAAAAAAACAAATAAATCGAAAAGAAAAAAAAAAAAAAATGTATGAGAGTATGTGAAGTGTTGAAATAAAAGGACAAGAGGTAAGGGTTTTAGTCGAGTCTCCTTAGCCATGTTGGTTCACTTTACACCAAAGGAAGTTCATGAATTCTTTTCTAATTGATTCTAAATGGCTTAGACTCTGCAGTGGGATTAGTTGGAACTTTTGAAAAGATGTTCTAATTTTTAACGTTTTCTATGGATTGCAACTTGAAGGTGAAAATTTGTCTTAGTTAATTTTTGTTAAAGTTTTTAAGTTTGCTAGTTTTTATTCTTTTTTTTTTTAGTTTTGTTTTGCTTGAGGACAAGCAAAAAGCTAAGTTTGGGGGTATTTTGATGAGTCAATATTATACTATATATTTTACCCTATTCTTAGTATTAATTTATTAGTTATTTTGGTAGAATTTTAATACTTTGTTATATATTTCTAATGTAGGACATTCGACTTCCTCTGGAGCAAAAAGTAATCAAACGGACGAATTTTGGAGTGATTCCAATTGGAGGATGTTCGTTAGTCTTTCAAGATTATTGTATCAAAATTCCAGATTTTTCTACCAAGCCGTTTGACCGTGGCGATGAAATAAAGACCCAGCGCGCAGCTTTCCCAGATTGACGTTTTTGGACGTTTTGGGTATTGTTTAGGTCAAGATGGCATATTTTGAGGAAGATTCCTTCTGAGGATTTGTAGGGGACGTCTTCAGCTTTCAAAAGAGACCTTTTGGGACCAAATCGGAGTTGATTTGGTTGGTCAAAATTGTGATTTTCTGAGAAGTCCGAATTCCAGTTCAAATAGGAAACCTTTTATTTTCTGTTTTATTATTTTATTAGGTTTCCTAGTTTCATTCTAAGACCTTTTACTAAGAGGATTTTAATTATAGTAGTATAAATAAGGCTTTTTAGGCATTAGGAGAACGTATGCAACTTTTGGAGGAGCTTTTGTGCACTACATAGAGAGCTTTTGACGATTTAAGTTTATTTCCAAGATGTTTTCTTTCCATGTTGTTAATAATATTTTGTTTTATGTTTATTAGGATCTCAAGAATCAACTTAAAACACATTTGTCCTATATCTGTTATACTGAGATAGCAGTGGCACGCCTAGATCCTTGTTAGTTTTGATTGTGAGACTCAAGGCCTACACGTAAGACCCTACAAAGGTACCTTTCAAAACTAACTTCAAACTCTTCATGCAGCACACTAAGCAGTAAGAACTCGACCAACACCAGGTGCCAACGCCCCCGGGGAGCTATGCGAGGGGAGAATCTTTTCCACCAAAACAATACTACATTTCGTTTTACATTAAAATGCAGCAGGTCTTTAGAATTTTGCGGAGACAAACTGTATTAGTTATTCTAATCCAGCAAGGTTCATGTTCTTACTCACAGGCTACGAGGTACGTTGTTGCAATAGTGGGAGATGAGATCAACGACTCATCGGCACCTGTGGCAGCAGATGTAGGAATGGCAATTGGTGCTGGCACAGATATTCCTATTGAAGCAGCTCAAATTGTTCTTATGAAGAGCAACTTGGAAGATGTGATAACAGCCATTGACCTTTCCAGGAAAACCTTCTCTCACATTCTTTTGAACTATATCTGGGCGTTGGGATATAATGTGCTCGGAATCCCAGTAGCTGCGGGAGCTCTTTTTCCATCTACCAAGTTTAGATTACCGCCATGGATTGCTGGAGCTGCAATGGCAGCCTCCTCTGTTAGCGTCCTTTGCTGCTTGAAGAACTACAAGAGACCCAAGAAGTTGGAAGTTCTTGAGATACATGAAGTAAGAATCGAACGATAAATATTAGTTTCGATTCAATTGGAACGACGACAGTTTGGTTCCCGATGTATATTATTGTGATAGCAGACTTGATCTTTGATGAATTATTATGCACTAATGACCCACAAGACAATAAAGGAAGAGAGTTGTGTATCTCACCATCTGCTAAAGTAACATGGGGTTTGAGATTACGGTGTTTTTTTTTAGTACATCGATATTTTTACGTTAGGGTGACGGAGAGTTCGGTTAAGTCACACAATGAGCAGCCTAATTTGGTATCGAATTCGCTATCCATGAGATTCGAACCAAAGACCTCTCACTTCTAAGTGAAGAGGAATACCACCAGATCGTAGTATTGAGTGGCAGGATTATGGTGCTTTTAAAAACCAGCTTAATCTTGACAAAAAAAAAAAAAAAAGTGTTTCTTTAAGAAACTGCTATCAATGACGGTAGAAAAACAAAAGTAGGTTTGTCATGCTTCTAGAAAAGTTTTTTTAAAGCATACTAATCAATGCCTAGTTAATGAAATTTTCACATGACAAGAATACCCTCATATATTTTCGTAAAATTACAATCTTTGATCCTACATTATTGCCTTTGACAATTATTATATTACTTTTAACTATGATATCGCTCTTAAGTCATTTAACACATTCACATCAATTTATATAAAAGTTTACAAAACACTCAGACACTTTTTTTCTTTTTTGTTAAAAGCACTTTTTCCAAAAAAGAGTTTACCATGTAAGACTATATTAGAGTTGCACACTTGTATGTAACATCTCATGTAGACTAAGGATTGCAGAGATTGATTTCAATAATACTTGTACTCTAATAAGAAGAGTGTGTTATTAGGATTTTATAGCTAAAGCAATCGTGATACGATCAGTAAACATAATCAGATATGAATCTAAAATTTAGGTGATAAAAAGTCTTGTTCGAGTAGGATTACATGATGGGAAGTTCCCTACTCGGATTCCACCTCTTTTACTATATAACAGGGGTACTGCTTTCACACTCAATACACAGAAATAACCCTTCTAGCCCCATTGAATAGAGCTGTGATAAAGAGAGTGAGAGAGTAGAAGATCAGTTGTTTACGCTATAGAGTTGTCACGATACAAGAAGAGATGCTGACACTCAGAAAATTGCTCAACGGAAGTTCTAATCTAGATAACTGCTCACTGCAATACCAAATAAGCTCTTAATTAACTTGATAGTGAAGTAAAACATTGCACATGTCAAAGTATACATTGACATTTAACGTTGCCGGCCAGGCTCAAGTAACGCGAAAAGGCCATTATTCTCACAGAACTTCGAATCACATATATGGATTCTCATATCACATCACATCTTTGAACGCACAGCTGCTCTATCGCTGGAATCGGTCTTGTTGCTTGCTCCCATCAACCCCCGCTCTTGAAATCTTGTTTTGGCCCTGAAGAGAACTTCATGTACTTCATCAAAGTGAGGTCTTGTCGCATTTTTAGTATCCTCAATCCACTGTAGAACTCTCTTGTGCGGGCCAAGTATACGATTGCGGTCTTTCTCATCTACAAGCTACAGACAAAATGAAGCGTTACGATATCACGTGATGCCATCCGCAAATGAAAGTTGTTTTCTTTATAATGTATAATCTTTTACTACAGAGAGTGACCGGACCAATAGATCCTCTTCCACAAGCAAAGTAAAAGTCCGGTAGAAATCACATAGGGGCTCATCCTATCTTCAGAGAGAAACACAACTGGTTAATCTAACATCAATAAAGTGGAGTAAGGTTATTTCAAACTTGCAGAGTTGAATGTTTCCCCAATAAATTTACGATGTTGGTACGGGCACTGCCTACATAATTTTCTGTAACTAATTTCCATGGCCAGTTTAGCTCAGTAGATTACATCATTCCCATGATGTCACAAAACATCAATAGAACAGAACAGATCCAGTAGACGACTATAGTATGGTTTTATTTATCTCAAGCCAATAAAAATCTTGAATATATAAGGAGTATGACTTGACAGATTCCCTTCTAGATAGTACGAGATAAGCTAGAAATAGAGTAACATTCAAAACTTAGCAGACTAAGAACACGTCAAAGGTGGAAGGATGACACGCTATTTACCACTTTTCATAAATAATTAACACACCAAGAAACCATTGCTTCAATCAACTGTAAATGTTAATACTTCATCTCTCATCGTGTATTACTTTTTACCTATTTACTTCATCAGTAGAATTTGGTTCATTATACATGACAAGTTGAAGAAAATCCTTCCGAACCCACAAACCCATCCCAATTATTTAAATGAAATTGACCCATAAAGCAACATTTATAAGCATGAGTCGCATCTATTTACCTCAAGTTGCATGATTTCACAAACCATGCTGAGATCTGCTATAGATGGTTTGAGGCCACCCACCAAGAATTTTCCATTACCCTGGAGCCAAATCGACTCTATTTTTGACAAAGAGGAGGACAAAAGTTTCTCAGCTTCAGCAGCTGCTTGTGGATTCAATGGAAGTCCAAGCACGGGTGCAAGTACAGTATTTAAAACGTATGGTGCTGAAAGAGAAGCATCAAAGGAAAATAAATAAGACAAGGGGAAACCAAAGCAAGTACTTTATTGTTCAAATATGTATCTTGTGATGAGGGCGACATCACAACAAAGAATAACCAGAAATTATATTGAGTCAACGGTATATTGCTCGCTACTGAAGACAGATGTATGCATGTGAAAATTCAATAGCCAATGAAAAATGCAATCCAACAAAGTAAATACGTTGAATTTAAACTGGCTGAAAGTAGTACTTCTGGAAGTTGAAAACAGAAAATGAGGTACAGGTACTCGCGGATGGCTGAATCTAAATGATTATCATTCTTATTCTTATTTCTTTCCACACTTTGTGCATATATTTTCAACAATGAGAACCAAATACCACTGACAAAGACTAGACAATTGAGGCTTTTTTCTCTTCTGGGGCCTGAAACTAACCAATCATATATCACTGAATTCATACTCACAAATTTCTACCCGAGTCACTGTCTCACTGCACATAGGTTCTTTTATGTATAACTGTATAGGTATATAATAAATCTCCCTAGCAACAGCTCATCAGATAGAAAGAAGTTATATCGCTGAAGAATAGAATCATCAATATACAGTTATTAACAACTTTTCTCACTGCAAGGAGAAAGCAGAATCAAATGCGACCAGACTAAAGAAATCAGAAGCATAATTTGGTAGACAAGTATAGAGACCTGCTCCACGGCGTAAGTTAGAGTGATGCCAATCCAATACTGAGTTGATTTTAGCTCTCCTGAAAAGGTCAGCAGGATACCTGAAAGCACAAAAAGGAAAGGTTATTTACAGAACTATAGATAAAAATGATAAACCATTTGAGAGTATCAAACACTTTTGAAACAGAAGCTGCATGAACCCAGATGCCACGATATTTCCTTGGAAAATGCTATTTTGGTTTAATGTAAGTGTGTCCTTAGTAATTGATAAAGTAACTAAAATATCATAATTACCAAGCTTACATTGCTAACTTTTGTTGGCCATAATTATAATTCTGCTCTACATTATTAGAAATTCTGAACTTTGACAAGAAAACAATAAGAAATTCTAACAAAAATCGACTTCCATTTGTGCTTCCTTTTCTTTGGATCTTCAGAGATGATCTGAAGTGCGAGAAAATGTAAGTTCTATTTGTCTAAGAGCAGTATGTATTGAAATTTATCAAAATAAATTGAATACAAACTCACAAGGCAAAGTATTGAGCATGTCCATATCCAAATTACATAACCAAACCCATGCCCTTTATGTCAAAAAAATTCACGGCACCAAGGAAGCAACAAGACTTACCAATGATCTGCTACTCCAGGAAATGCGCAAGCAAGATAAACAAGAATTGCATGACTGCCAAAAAGAATGAACGGATGAATAAATTGAATAGAGAAAACCTAATATAGTTACTACAGTGTACAAAACACGAAATATAATTAATTACCTTTCAAAGAGATTAAATCTCCCATCAGCAATAGCAGGAACTTGTCCCATAGGGTTTATTTCTACAGATCATATAAAAAAAACAAACAAAAAACCATGAGCCGTTCAGCAGATACCATCCCACTCATCCAGCATAGAATCCTTCTCTCTTTTTCTTGTAAGCTTCAGTGAACAACTTTGGTACGTTACTACTACGCTAGGGCCACCACATTAGCAAAATAAAAAACAAGCAGTCATTACTTGAAACATGGTAAAAGATTAAAACATATTGTTTCATTACTCGTGAATTAACCCCTCCATTCAATGATCTTCTTAAGTGATTTCTCTGACAGGACTCTTCTTAAGTGAGTGACGTCGGTCTTGTTCTACACTCGAAAGTCATATATGTCCTACAAGTACTTGTTTTTCCATTTTTCATCAACATGGTTATCATTCAATAAGAAACATCAGTTCGAAACTATTGGGTCCCAAATACGTTTGCAGACTTAAACGTAGCCAAGTCGACGAAGGGCATGTACCCCGTCTGCACCCAAGTTCGAATCCCCATCCCCATAGCTTAGATTAGATTAGAATATCATCTCCATCCAAAAGAAAAAACTTACCCAAATAAGTTTATAACCAATTTATTAGTCCAGAAAATAGAAAAAACAAAATAAATTCAGATTTTCCACTGCTCACCAAACATAAACCTGAATTCAAACGAAATTAACATATATAGACATACTTTTGAATTCAGGAGACAATTGTTGACGTTTGGATATGTCCATCTTAATCTCCTCGAACTCTATTCCATTTACCCTTTCACAACACGGAAAAAAGAAACATGTCAAAAAATCAGACCGCAAAAACAACAACCCAGATTCAAAAACAAAGAAATTTATCAATCTAATTATAGAAATAACAACAAAAACCTTAAAATTTGGAAACAACAGAAAAAAGGAAAGTATAGATTACTTGAGGAAGATTAAAATTGCACGAGATGGTTGTGACAATCTATCGACGTATACTTTCAGCTTCATTTCTTCTTTTTGGTGAATTTTCTCCTGATTCTTTGTCATGCCGCGGGTCAAGGATTTGATGTCGATCAGCTTTATTAGTGACTCTGTAGCGTCTGACCTTTTGTGCCCTGAGCTTTATCCGGTTTTAGATCTTCGCGGCAACTATTGGGATCGTCCGGATGAAGTAGATGGACCTGGATTGGGTTGGGTTGGGTTGGGTTGGGTTGGGTTGGGTTGGTCTAGACTAGGCCTGGCAATTCCTGACACGATCCGATAATTCGATCCGACACGATACGAAATTAAAAGGTGTTCGGATAAAAACGATAACGAATCAGGTCGTTATCGGGTAACTCGATAAGCACCTGTTAAGATAACGGGTTGGTTTGAGTATACACGTGTGTAACACGATACACGATAAGCAAAATATTAATTTTATAATTTTATAACTCTAAAAAAATAGTATAATAATTATATATATTAATTTAACAATTTTATACTCCTAAAAACTATAATTATATATATATATATATAAATTAAATTAAATTTAAAAAATTGGTGACCATTGGATCGGCTTAAATATACATAACATTTAATTTTTCAAGTGTTATACTTACAAAATAAATAAATTCAAATCTACTTAATAAATATATATATATACACACACCATTGAACTTGATGGGATACAAATTCTACGAAACTAATTTCAACGATCAACCCGTCGAACTTGCTTGTATATGCTTCGAGATCGCATACGCCAAAAATCGAAAAAAAAAAACAAACATTCAGAGATCAAGTAACGGACAAAACTTTTCGACGGTTATAAACAAAAAATCACGATTTAACGGTTATTTTAACTCCGATTTTAATGATTTTTTTACAGCTACACTCCTTTACCCTATATGAATACAATGAATGAATTCGATCTTCAATTTAAAATATTTACACAAGTAGATACCACAAAATCTTATGTTATACTTAATGAAAGTATAAATAAACTCTTTAAGTGTTAGTGAATTTACCGTTTTGATGAGATACGCATTCTACGAAACTAATTTCAACAATCCAACCGTCAAACTTGTTTGTATATGCTTCGAGATCGCATACGCCAAAAATCGCAAAAAACAAACATTCAGAGATCAAGTAACGGGACAAAACTTTTCGATGGTTATAAATGAAAAATCACGATTTAACGGTTATTTTAACTCCGATTTTGATAATTTTTTACAGCTACACTCCTTGACCCTATATGAATACAATGAATGAATTCGATCTTCAATTTAAAATATTTACACAAGTAGATACCACAAAAACTTATGTTATGCTTAATGAAAGTATAAATAAACTCTAAGTGTTAGTGAATCTATCGTTTTGATGGGATACGCATCCTACGAAACTAATTTCAACAATCCAACCGTCAAAATTGTTTGTATATGCTTCGAGATCGCATACGCCAAAAATCGCAAAAAACAAACATTCAAAGATCAAGTAACAGGATATAACTTTTTGACGGTTATAAACGAAAAATCACGATTTAACTGTTATTTTAACTCTGATTTTGATGATTACACTCCTTTACCCTATATGAATACAATGAATGAATTCGATCTTCAATTTAAAATATTTACACAAGTGGATACCACAAAATCTTATGTTATACTTAATGAAAGTATAAATAAACTCTTAAGTGTTACTGAATCTATCATTTTGATGGGATACGCATTCTACGAAACTAATTTCAACGATCCAACCGTCAAACTTGTTTGTATATGCTTCGAGATCACATACGCCAAAAATCGTAAAAAAACAAACATTCAGAGATCAAGTAACGGGACAAAACTTTTCGATGGTTATAAATGAAAAATCACGATTTAACGGTTATTTTAACTCCGATTTTGATGATTTTTTTACAGCTACCTTCCTTGACCCTATATGAATACAATGAATGAATTCGATCTTCAATCTAAAATATTTACACAAGTGGATAACATAAAATCTTATGTTATACTTAATGAAAGTATAAATAAACTCTTAAGTGTTACTGAATCTATTGTTTTGATGGGATACGCATTATACGAAATCAATTTCAATGATCCAACCGTCAAACTTATTTTTATATGCTTCGAGATCGCATACGCCAAAAATCGCAAAAAACAAACATTCAGAGATCAAGTAACGGGACAAAACTTTTCGACAGTTATAAACGAAAAATCATGATTTAACGGTTATTTCAACTCTGATTTTGATGATTTTTTATAGCTACACTCATTGACCCTATATGAATACAATGAATGAATTCGATCTTCAATTTAAAATATTTACACAAGTGGATACCACAAAATCTTATGTTAAACTTAATGAAAGTATAAATAAACTCTAAGTGTTAGTGAATCTATCATTTTGATGGGATACGCATTCTACGAAACTAATTTCAACGATCCAACCATCAAACTTTTTTGTATATGCTTCGAGATCACATACGCCAAAAATCGTAAAAAACAAACATTTAGAGATCAAGTAACGGAACAAAACTTTTCGACGGTTATAAACGAAAAATCATGATTTAACGGTTATTTTAACTCCGATTTTGATGATTTTTTAGCTACACTCCTTGACCCTATATGAATACAATGAATGAACTCGATCTTCAATTTAAAATATTTACACTAGTGGATAACACAAAATCTTTATGTTATACTTAATGAAAGGCTTCACAACCTTGAAAACAAAAACTCTTTCATTTTGCATATCCTTGCACATTTAATATTTTGTAATAGACTAGTAGTGTATGAATGTTTTTTTATTAGGCTCTTATTTTCGAGTGTAGATGTAGTACTTAAACGACAAATATGTTAAATGTTTTGAAGTAATATTTATGTGGCAATGTGTTGTATGTGCAAATTTAAGAAAAAAAAATATTTTTCTTAACGGGTCGGGTCACTTTACCCGTTGGGTAAAGTGACCCGACCTGTTAAGGACCTGTTAAGATAACAGGTGTGACACGACATGACCCGTTAAGATAGCAGGTGTTACACGAAAACGACACGAACACGACAGACACGACCCGTTTGCCAGGTCTAGTCTAGGTTGGTCTGAGCTGGCTGAACTTGAGTGTGCGCTCTACCAACAACGCCCAAGTTGCATCCTTTATTATTTTTTGGTTCTGGTAAATTGGAATGAATTGAGGTTTTGATTAATTTAAGAGAGTTTGATTTATTAAAATGTCTCAATTATACTCGAAAGAAAACATCTGAACATACAAATTCACTCCCAACCCAAACACAGATGCCTAGCTATTTATTCCTTATTAATATTTTTTTAAGCATCTTAAGTTCAATTACGCTCATTCTCTCCCACTGTGATTTGTATCATATAAAAATTCAAGTCAAATTTTGATCAGCTTGAGCTAATCTCTTAACACATGGTGACAACAATAATCGAATGTTTTTAAGAATGGAGAAGAGTGAAGAAAGCCGGTGCGGAACAAGAACAATGAATGAGATCATGTCAAAAGTAAAAAACTAAAAATGAAATAGCTATGTAATAAGTTATTAAGTCCCTTCACACTACGACGTCGTATCAGTCCAACGCAGTCATCCGGCAACCGGTCTTCCTGAAACTGAAACCACTGTTTTCACATTGACTGGTAAGTGACGACCAGTGATAAAGAGCCTCGATCTGCGAGGAACCTGACAATATGGGTAGTCGACACGTAGAAGTATCGGGAACGTTTAAGCTGCCTGAGAGCAACTCCACCGTTGCAAAGGCCCCCTAGGGCAAGTCACTATTGAATAGCCTCAAATGAACAGTAACTGCCTTAATGAACAATAACTGCCTTTTGCATCTCCATCCTTACACTGAATAGTCATGGCAATAGGCAATAAAATATTAGTATTTTTTATTAAAATAATTACTTGTGGGATTTCTTTTACTTTGACCGGTTCCCTCACATAGCCCTCTCTCTCATTTCCCTTACACTTTTTCTCTCTTTCTCTCTCTACCGACGCAATCCTTCCCCCTCATTTCTGAAACCTCTCTCTCTTTAATCTCTTGACACTCTCATTCTCTTTCTAAAGCTCCGAGAGCTCTCATCCTTCCTCTTCTTTGAAACCGAAGCAAATCAAACTAACAAACTTCGAAATCTCAATCCCATGGATGAGAGGAACTCGAATATATCCTTGCATGCATCATCAGAGCACTATTTGGGTGATCCACCATTGAAGCCGAGAGCTTCAAGCTTCCATTGCTCAAACCCAGGTGAGGTTATTGCCCTACTTCAATTGCTTGAGTTATTCTCTGGTTTTTGATGTGTTTCGAGTTGAAATCCTTGGGTTTAGTCTCTGCCATTTGTCTGTGGGTGTATCATCAGCCTCGACTCCGGCGAGAGCCGTTGAGTTCGAAGCCTACCGGGTTTTACATTTTTTAATTTTTTATTAATATTTTATATTTTTATTAATTTTATATTGTGGCTGACGTCGCCCTGACGTCAGCGTTGCATCACCCCCACCTCGGACTCTTGGGTCACCGATTTGTGTCGGGCCTGTCGCTTAGGCCCCCTCTTGAGCTGAAGGCCGCATGGGCTGGAATTGATCGCCCCAACGATTTGCTCCTGTACAATCCACAGTTCATCGGGCTAAGGGCCCCGCTGGACTTGCTCTGAGCAAGTAGATGTGGGTGACATTGACTAGCGTGCGCAGTGTTCACGCTATGCAGGTAGGCAGGCCTGCATCTGCATGGAAGTTAGAGCTTTTAGTAACTTAGCTAATTACCACTTCCCCATTCCACCATGCTTTTCTGTTTCTGTTTAGCTAAGCAAACCTAACCAATGGTGGCATGGTGCCACAAGGGATGCATAATACATTAATCTCAAAGGCAAAAGGTCCAACTATAATTAGGAGAAGAACTAGCTAGCTTAAGTAATTGGGTGTATATCACCAATTTGTCACGTCTCTTTAGCACTCATCATGTGATATAATCATAGTTTATCTCATTTTTTTTTAAGTTTTTCACGTCACACATAGTGTGTCATTTGATAATTTTTAAAGAAAACATGAGAGAGTTACAAATTTGGATAAGCTAGTTTTTTTCTTGCTTAATGGTGTATTTATGTTGATGATGACAATTGAGAAAAACTTGCACGATTTTGTTTCTTTTCATCTCTCTCCTCATACTGAGGAAAAAGACTGGAAGAAAAACAAGCGTGTTTATAAAATATGATCGATGATAGATAGAAATCAAAAGTTCCACATATAGCAGCATTGTGGTCATGGGCGGAGCCAATGAAGGCTCACTGGGGGCAGATACCCCCACTTCAGTAATTCGTTTGTTAAGTTGCAGACTAGAGTTATATAATATACACACGTTATCTTTAAAGAAAATATATGTATATAATATTCAACATACCTTCAGACTACTTATACTCTATATCAAATATGAGCAAAAGTGCTCTTACTCTGTCTTTCAAACTTAAAAACTCCTATCCCACCTATCATGTATTAATATTTTTTTCATCACTTTTCCACTTTCCACTACTATACTGAAATTTTTGTAACATGGAACTATGATACATCATCATTTGAAAGCATCCTTATTATCATATTGAGTATAAGCCATACTATACTAAGGTTTTCTTAGTTAATTTTAGGGATGCACCACTAAAAGAAATTTGTAGCACTGTCCCTGACCTGAACCGTCTATTTTTTAAGTCTTGATCATAGATCATCCTTGCAAAAATTCAAATCACTCCAAAACTATTTGCCTATTTAATTGTCACAATGAAATCTCATTGTTTTTAATAGAAAGTGTTCGTCAATTTCTTTAAATTCAATTAGATGTCTCAAATATTTCTAATTTGACTAATATTTTGTAAGAATGATCTATGAGGTGCAACTTAAAAAATAAATAGTTCGGATAATTGAAGTTTGATGTAATGTAGGTAGGTTTTCTTAGTTGATTTTCGGGATGCCCCACTAAAAGAAATTTGTAGCTCCGTCCTTGATTGTGGTTAATGCAATTAATAGTACATCGATATTAGATGCATGTATGAATATGAAGTTATGGTATGCCATTTTGCATACAATTTATCAATTGGCAAATACATTTCGTCCATTTACCTCTCTTTTTTTGTTGCTCAATATTTTTCTCTAAAAATGCTACTCTTATTATATTTTTCATATCGTATTTGTACTATTTTCTTAATAAAGATGAGACTCACATGCGTCGGTGGGCTCTACCACTATTAAAGAGATAAACAAATGTAGTATGAAAAATATAGTACGTGTAGCAGTACTCTTTTCTCTATCAAAATATAGTAAGTGTAGCAGTACTCTTTTCTCTATCAGACCATTTTATCATCATTTGCATACTGTTAATAGATACATGAGCTATCCACTCATGAGAAAGGAGCAAGAGGGTGGCAATGTGACATAGTTGAAATGTTGAGATTTAATCATGAAAATTACATGAATATAGGCAATAACAACTTATTTTGTGTGACCTGCGTCCAATTTCTAATTTGTTAGAGACTGTCTTAAGTTTAAATTTCATGAATGAAACTCTCTCAAAAGTCGGGCTCTTTATGTATTCTCTGTCATTTCAAGTGTTTAGCACAATGTTTTATGATATTGATACGAGAATTAACGTTAAACCGTAAAGTGACAGAAAATTCATAGAAAATCTCACTTTAAGAGAATGCTCTTAATATTTCTCATTACCAAAACTCATCAAACATACAATACATAACCAGGACATGTGATGAGGAGTTTCGGTGATTAATTTATCAAAAAAATTATTTAGAGGGTCAAATTTAACTGGAATAATAGTTGAGACTTGAGAGGGTCAAATGGAAATTTACTCTAATTTTTTAAAACATTAAAGAGTGAAACCAAACTGAGAAGCCGAAGAGAGTAATAAGGACAAACAGAGCAGTGAGATTCAGAAAGAAAAAAAAAACAAAGAGAGGGGAAGAAAATGGGAAGAGAAAAACAAGTACCGATACCCACAGCTTTTAGTCTCCCGCTCACCACTCCATAGAAACAAATACTAAATATACTTTTTTTTTTTTTTTAATACATAACTCACACCTAAGCAAATCCCACTTCGCTTTCATCTCTCTCTCTGTCTCTCTCTCTAAAATCTATCAAACCTTACTGCATTGTCCTCCTGTTCCTTCCTCTCTCAGAACTTGGAAAGAAAATGGCTAAAATCTGAGAGCAGCTGCATTTAGCTTAAAACCACGTAAGTAATTAAGTTATAAACTCTCAAATTTTCCACTCTCTTAGTTTTACATGTTGTATTAAAAAGCTTCTAGCTTTGTTAACTTCTGCTTTTACTTCTCTGCTTGTCTTCTTTTTTTCAATGAATTTTTATTTTGGTTTGTCAAAGTGCATGTATGTGTGAGAAATTCAGCCAGAAATTTTTACCTGCATTTTCAGTTTTAGGCCCCTTGATTCTATATTTTGCTGTTCTGCTTCTGTGTGAAAGAAAAAAAAACTGAGGACTTTATAACTCTGTGAGTTATAATCTGGGGTTTCTCAGTAATCCTGTTTGGTTGCTGAGAAAGGGAAGGAAAATAGTTGAACCATGCACCTCACATTTTACAAATATTTAATTATCTGGACTTATATACATCTTCCTGCATTTTCCTGATCACCAAACAGATCTCACAAAGCACAAATCCCAGTTAAGACTTTTTGTACTTTCCTGACTGATTAGGTGGTGAATATTCAATGAAAAGATCATGTGTATTAAGCGAGCTTTTTGGATCTCATTAGGGTTGCTTTATTTTTTGTGCTTAATTACTTTATTTAGGGGTGTGCTATCCCCACACATCCTTTTTTACTTCTTCCACATCCCTTGTTAATTTCTTTCATTTGATATTCTTCAATTCATCCGATCCGAAGGCCAAAAATTAAAGGGGTGTGAGAGAAGTAAAAAGGGGTGTGTGGATATCACACCCCCTTTATTTAATTTGTGTTTAACAGCCTACTTCTGCACATGCTTGTGCTAAAAAGTTGCTGACTTTGTTGCTTTCCCAATCCAATCCATATGACTTGTTTAGTTTAAGTCCCACTTTTTGTATTTTGCAAGTTAGCAGATTTTAATTGCCAACAATGAGTTTTGGGATTGATTAAATCGTTTTAGTTTAACCTTTCTGCCAGTGATTAAAATTTTTTGTCCAGTAAAATATGCAGAAGCAGTTAAAACAAGATCTTCTAGACTCTGTCAGATTGTGTTTTTGCTTATTTTTTGGCCACAGATTCTGCCTTCCGACAAGCTGAGCGTTTTGGTTCCGAAAACTTGATGGTTTACATCTTGGTTTCTTGGCTTTATTCGTGCAGTCTGCAGTGCTTGCAATTACACATCTATATCAGTGTCTAAATTTATGTTGTTCCTTTCTCTGTAGGTACCTGTAGTTTTTTATTTTGTTCTGTTACTATGATGAGCAATCTTAAGCTCGGGGTAGATGTAGTTGGCGCGCACAATCTTTTGCCTAAAGATGGGCAAGGTTCATCCAATGCCTTTGTGGAGCTTTACTTTGATGGTCAAAGGTTCCGCACCACTATCAAAGAAAAGGATCTAAACCCCATTTGGAACGAGAGCTTCTATTTCAACATTTCTGATCCTTCAAACCTGCATTATCTTACACTAGAGGCCTATGTTTACAATAATGTCAAAGCTACCTACTCCAGGTCCTTCCTTGGAAAGATTAGCCTCACCGGAAACTCATTTGTCCCCTATTCAGATGCTGTTGTCTTGCATTACCCTTTGGAAAAGCGCGGCATCTTTTCCCGTGTAAGAGGAGAGCTTGGCCTCAAGGTGTATGTTACTGATGACCCGTCAATCAGGTCTTCCACTCCAGTCCCTAATGCCGAATCCCTCGCAAATGCGGATCCAAGTGCAGCTCATGGACACACTGAAGGAGTTCCAAATCCTGTCGTGAACGCTTTGCGAAATGAGAGAGCTGGGACCAGACACAGCTTTCATCATCTTCCTCATCCAAGTCATGATGAACAACATCAGCATCGTGCTTCTTCTGCACCGGATGAGCATTATGTGCCCAAGTACGAAACTGATCAAATGAAACAGGAACAACCGCAGCCTGCAAAGCTGGTTCGCATGCACTCTGCTGCATCATCACAACCGGTTGATTTTGCACTAAAAGAGACTAGCCCTTACCTTGGAGGTGGAAGAGTTGTTGGTGGCCGTGTTATTCATGGAGACAAGACAGCAAGCACCTATGATCTCGTGGAACGCATGTATTATTTATATGTAAGGGTTGTTAAGGCTCGCGAGCTTCCTGCCATGGATGTCACAGGGAGTCTTGATCCGTATGTTGAAGTCAGAATTGGAAACTACAGAGGGATTACAAATCACTTTGAGAAGAAGCAAAATCCTATATGGAATCAGGTTTTTGCCTTCTCAAAGGATCGAATGCAAGCATCTGTATTAGAAGTTGTGATTAAGGACAAGGATCTAATTACAGATGATTTTGTGGGGCTTGTAAGATTCGACATCAATGAGGTGCCGATGAGAGTCCCACCAGATAGTCCTCTGGCTCCAGAATGGTACCGGCTTGAGGACAAGAAGGGAGAAAAGAATAAGAGTGAGCTGATGCTCGCAGTCTGGATTGGAACGCAAGCAGATGAGGCCTTTGCTGATGCATGGCATTCTGATGCAGCTACTCCCGTTGATAGCACACCAGCTGCCTCCACGCTAATACGTTCAAAGGTCTATCATGCACCGAGGTTGTGGTATGTGCGTGTCAATGTTATCGAGGCACAAGACCTTTTTGCAGCAGAGAAGAATCGCTTTCCGGAATCATATGTCAAGGTACAGCTTGGAAACCAGGTTTTGAAAACAAAGACACTTCAGGCTCGGAATCTAAACCCCCTTTGGAATGAAGATCTTTTGTTTGTTGCTTCTGAACCCTTTGAAGATCATCTTATCATTTCAGTTGAGGATCGTGTGGGCCCTGGAAGAGATGAAATCATTGGGAGAGTCATATTACCGCTGAATGCTGTAGATAGGCGCGCTGATGATCGTATGATCCATTCCCGATGGTTTAATCTGGAAAAGCCAGTTGCTGTTGACATAGATCAGTTGAAAAGGGACAAGTTCTCAAGCCGCCTTCATCTTCGAGTTTGTCTTGATGGAGGTTATCATGTTCTTGATGAATCAACTCATTACAGTAGTGATTTACGCCCTACAGCAAAGCAGCTCTGGAGGCCATCAATTGGGGTACTAGAGCTCGGAATCTTGAATGCATCAGGGCTTCACCCAATGAAAACACGCAATGAAAAGGGCACATCTGATACATACTGTGTGGCAAAGTATGGTCATAAATGGGTCCGGACAAGAACCCTCGTTGATAACCTGAGTCCAAAATACAATGAGCAGTACACTTGGGAAGTATTTGACCCTGCTACAGTTCTTACTGTAGGTGTATTCGACAACAGTCAGCTCGGGGATAAGGATTCCCATGGTAACAAGGACCTGAAGATTGGGAAGGTTCGCGTTCGTATCTCAACACTTGAAGCAGGACGTATATACACACACTCTTACCCCCTGCTGGTTCTTCACCCAACTGGTGTTAAGAAGATGGGGGAGCTGCATTTGGCAATTCGGTTTTCATGCACTTCTTTTGTAAACATGATGTTCGTTTACTCAAAACCGCTGCTGCCAAAGATGCATTATGTGAGGCCCTTCAACATTGTGCAGCTTGACATGTTACGTCACCAGGCTGTCAACATAGTTGCAGCAAGGTTAGGCCGAGCGGAGCCACCGCTTAGGAAGGAAGTGGTGGAATACATGTCTGACGTGGACTCACATCTTTGGAGTATGAGGCGGAGCAAAGCAAATTTCTTCAGGCTAATGACGGTTTTCTCAGGAGTATTTGCTGTAGGCAAATGGTTTACTGATATATGCATGTGGAAGAATCCTATCACAACAGTGCTTGTTCATGTTCTCTTCCTTATGCTGGTTTGCTTCCCGGAATTAATTCTGCCCACAGTGTTTCTTTACATGTTTCTGATAGGGATATGGAACTTTCGCTACAGGCCCAGATATCCTCCCCACATGAACACAAAGATCTCACAAGCCGAGTTAGTGCACCCCGATGAGCTAGATGAGGAGTTCGACACATTCCCAACAAGCAAGAACCCAGAGCTGGTGAGAATGAGGTATGATCGCCTAAGGAGCGTAGCTGGTAGAATTCAGACTGTTGTTGGTGATGTAGCTACCCAAGGGGAGCGGTTTCAGGTACTGTTAAGCTGGCGCGATCCACGCGCTTCAGCACTTTTTGTCACATTCTGCCTCATAGCTGCCTTGGTGATGTACGTTACACCGTTCCAGGTAGTGGCAGCATTGGCAGGGTTCTTTATGATGAGGCATCCGAGATTTCGCAATAGGCTACCATCCGCACCCATCAACTTTTTCCGCAGGCTGCCTTCGAGGACCGACAGTATGTTGTAAACTAAAGCTCAAATGTTTGTCGCTGCTGGGATCATTTTGACTTTAATTGCTGAACAATGAACGTAATATTTGTTGACATTGTTGTTCTTCTTCCTGTTTCTTGCCTCCTTTCGGCCACTAGTGAGATGATGTGGGAACATGAATAAGTAAAATAAAATTTTCAAGAAAATTCTTGCACTCTATTATTTGTCTGCTAGAAACACTAACGATAAGATCATTTCTCGATCACATTGTAAATCACATACTTGAACGATGTGAATTCAACCTGATCGTTAGTCCCGCTTTATAAAGGTCGTGTTCAATAAGTACATTATTTTTATCACATTGTAAATCACATCTCTGAACAAGCTGTTGGAAATTATATATTATTGTTGACCCTAAAAACTACCAAGCCTACGTGGCGCGCAGGCCGAGTAATCTATGAGCTAACTACGTCCTTCGGTTGAATGCGGGGCGTGCCAACTCGACGGCCGAGCTCGGCCGGTGAGTAAAATGTTGATGTTGCGTTGTTTGCGCGGCTGACTTCTGAGTCTTGCGACTGCGACCGAGACCGAGGAAGGAACACGCCTCGGCCTTTGGGTTCTAGAGCCTGAAGACAAGGACTACTAGTCTTGCGAAGTTCACGACTCGTTGGCACCGGATTCGGTCACGGTGATTATATTCGTGAAGGTATAAGCACGCCGAATCGATACCAACGTATAAGGGCACAGGTACTCGAAACTGATGTAGGTCTTGATTGTGAAAGTGGTTCGGCCGTCTGAATGCCGAACTCTGAAACCAACCTACGAGTATTCAATCATAAAACAACTCGGCGTTCAATGTGCCGAGCCTGGTAATTCGTAATACCTCACTTCGCTGAGAAGGCTGATGAGATAACCTCTGCTAATAAGGATTCGAAAATCCTTCTCGACCGAGACTTGGATAGGTAGCCAACCGGCCTCGATGCAGTGCTGTTTATCCAAACTGAAGGTGCTCCGCGGTCGATTGGTTCTACGGCGATAGTGCTGTTTATCCAAACTGAAGATATCACCGGTTGCCTTCACAGTGCTGTTTATCCAAACTGAAGATGTGTTGGCAGACAAGAAAATAAAAATCTCAAAGGTTGAGAGGGTTTGCGCAGGGCAGATTTGTGTGTTGAATTGGAGAGGGTTGAATGTTGTGCTCCGGAGGCCAGCTGGGCGAGTTCATCAGCGACGGTGTTTCGATCTCGAGACACGTGGCTAAATGTTATACCGTCGAATGACTCGGCCAGGTAGCTGGCAACCATGTGATATGGTGCCAGAGTGCAACTCATGCAACAGAAAGTGCCATTGAGCTGGTTGATGACAAGTTCGGAATCGTCGAGAACAAACACGCGAGGTGCTCGGAATTCGTGGAGAACGCTAAGCCCGATGACAAGGGCCTCATATTCGGCCTGATTGTTAGTGCACTCAAAGTCGAGTTTGAGGGAAAAGTACCAACGATGTCGGTTTGGTGACTGGATGACGATACCGACGCCGGCCGATGTGGAAGTGCTAAAGCCATCGAAGTACAGCGTCCAGAAATTGTCGCGTGCTTCTATCATGCCGATCTCGACATTGTCCTCCCCGAAGTCGTATGGGAAGGGATGTTGAGCAAGAAAATCGGCGAGGGCTTGCCCCTTGACTGCTTTCTGAGGTACATACTGCAAGCTAAATTTGGATAATGCCATCGTCCATTTCCCAATTCGGCCTTTGACTATTGGCCGAGTGAGCATGTATCGGATGACATCGGTTTGAGCGATGACATGAGTGACCGTCGGCAGCATGTAGTGCCGGAGTTTAGATGCGGCGAAAAATAGAGCCAAGCACAGTTTCTCGACGGGGGAGTAATTGATTTCAGGTGAGTTGAGCCTCCGGCTGAGATAGAAAACGGCCTGCTCTCGACCGGCGTCATTGTCTTGTGCAAGGAGACAGCCAATGGATTCCTCGACCGCGGATATGTAAAGCTTTAGAGGTTTATCGCGTCGAGGAGGAACGAGAACGGGTGGTTTTGTAAGAGAGACTTTGATTTGTGTGAAGGCTGCTTGATGTTCGTCACGCCACTCGAACTTGTCTGAATCCTTGAGTTTCAGAAGTGTGGAGAATGCCTTCATTTTGCCTGCCGAATTTGCTATGAAACGTCGGAGGAAACTTATTTGGCCGAGCAACGACTGGAGTTGCTTTTTGGTGGTTGGTGGTGGAGCGTTCAAAATTGCTCGTGCCTTGTTCTCATCTATCTCAATGCCCCGATGATGGACAAGAAAACCCAAAAAATTGCCGGCTGATACACCGAAGGCGCATTTAGCGGGATTCATCTTGAGTGATGTCGGCGAATACGAAGGAAAGCCTGCCGAAGATCATCAAGATGTGTTCGGCGACACTTGGATTTTACTACCACATCATCGATATATACTTCAACGGTTGTGCCAATCAGATCATGAAAGATGGCGTTCATGGTGCGTTGATATGTGGCACCAGCGTTTTTAAGGCCGAATGGCATGACTACCCATTCATAAGTGCCAAGTGCCCCCGGGCAACGAACGGCAGTTTTATGGACATCGACTTCGGCAATGAAGATCTGGTTATAACCGGCATGTCCATCCATGAAGGACAATATGGCATGATTGGCCGCGGCGTCAATGAGTAAGTCCAAGAGTGGCATTGTGTACTCATCCTTAGGTGTGGCCAGATTCAGATTGCGAAAATCGATGCAAATGAGGAGAGCACCGTTTTTCTTGAGCACGGGGACGATATTGGCGAGCCATTCGACGTATCGAGCTGTCCGAATGAACCCAGCGTTTAAGAGACGAACGAGTTCATCTTTAATGCCGAGTTGGACTTCGGTCGAGAATCGGCGGGGTGGTTGCCGAAAGGGCTTGCAACTAGGTTTGATACGTAATTCGTGCTCGACGAGTGTGCGATCGAGGCCAGACATCTCATGATAGCTCAAAGCAAAACAATTTTAAATTCATGGAGTAGCTCGCAAAGCTCCGCTTTCATAGACTGGGGAAGCAGAACGCTAATAAATAGTGGCCGAGGATCCTCGGCTGTTCCAACATTCACCTCCTCCAATGGATCCTTAACCTGAGGCCGAGTGTCTTTAAGGTCGGCCGGAGCGGCAGGAATATTATCAAAAGAGAGCACGGGACCGCTATCGTCTTCGGCCAGGAATTCCACAAGATTAATACCCGAATGAGACTGTTTGGATATAATATGCCAATGAGCCAGCAGTCGTTCCATAATCGATGAAACCGCGGCTCGGCGTCGGATTTGAGTGATGTCAGACATCGGGATCGATGATAAGGTTAGCTAGTCCGAGTCTCGCCGAATCCTGATAGACAGTTTCGGCGCCAACCTCGACGGCTTTCTGAACAGAAATGCGAGTCGGTCATCCTTCTTCATTGAGTCCCTGTAGAGTAATGTACCCAACGTGGTCGTCGTAATATCGTGCTTGGACCATGTTGGCTTCAAAGGGCTGATGGTCGGCCGGGTGTACGACGATGGATTTCCCATCCCAAAAGACGAGTACTTGATATAACGAGGAAGGAATACAACTTGTTTGGTGAATCCAATCACGACAGAGCAATGCATTGTACTCGGTCTTCGAGTCAACTACGAAGAAAGCTGTCATGTGGTTGCGACCAGCGATGCTTACTTCTAATGGTAGCACTCCTTTGGTTTGAGACTTATCCCCGACGAAGCTGCTCATGGTGATGCCTGATGGGATAAGTTCGTCGTTGGAACGGTAAAGGGCCTTCATGATGGATACATGCATTATATTGACAGTAGCTCCATAGTCGACGAAGATTTTTGAGACTGGGTATCCTTCGATGTGAGCTGTGATGTATAGAGGTTTGAGGTGACGAAGGTTGGTGGCCGAAGAGCGAGGAAACAATTCGGCCAGAGCTGCCTTGAGATTATCATCCTTAGTCGTTGGTTCGAGATCGGTGAGAGAAACAAAGTCGACTTGTGTAGCTTCTTCAGCCACTACATCGTCGTCTAGGGAGCTCGGCTGGGACGTGGTTAACTAAAAATCGGCAGACAAGACATGGACCATGCTGATTTCCATGTTATCGAAGATTGAAGGGCCCATCGAGTTGGGATCTTCCCCTTTCGTCGGTTCCTCTTTGTCTAGAGGCTCGTCCTCTGGAATTTCTTCCTCGTCCCCTAGGTTCTTATCCTCGTCTTCAAAGTTCGCATCCTCGTCCCCAAAGTTCGCATCCTCAAGGTTCTCTTCCTCATTCCCAAGGTTCTCATCTTCATCCCCAAGATTCTCTTCCTGGTTCGCTTCCTTGTCCTTTAGGTTCTTTGGTACTAGAGCCGGCTCTGGGACTTGCGCCGTGGCCTGGGTTTGTTCTTGATATGCTATCCGGGCATTTCTGACGTCCAGGTGCCTCCAAACGTTCGACACGACGTATTTCATCAGCCGTAAGGCCGAAGAGAGAAACGGCCGAAAATACCTCAAAATGGTATCGCAAGTACTGGAGATCTTCTAAGGAAAAAGGAAGTTCATTTGCGTTGATGTCTGTATATGGATCGACACTGAAATCGAGAACTCGGGCCTCGCGTATGTGTTGGAACCTAGTTTTCAACCCGAGATCGAAATTCTTTTGGATAATTCGCTCGGCATCTGGACAGGTTAGAACGAGGTCGATCGTGTCTTGACACGCTTTCGGCAAACCATATAAATCATTGGCCGAATGAGTTTTGTGAAACTCCCGCATGTACTGTAATGCTTCGCCGACAAATGGTGGATGTAGATTTCGCCAAACTTTGATCAATGGTTCTTCTACGGGCAATGGAGGAAGTTTATCTTCAGCCTCTTTCTTAAAATGCTCAAGTCGGGCTTTCATCTCTCCAGGCCGAATAAGAAGTTTGATTCGTTTTTCGGCCTTCTCAAATGTGGTTACCAAGGCATGATCAACCGACTGTTTACCTTGTACCAATTCTGTCATAATCGCAGGGGTTTACCGGTTATTGTTATCACCGATTTTCTCCTTCGGCTGCCATTTGTGGCTCGATGCAGCCGAGGTCTCTTGGGCCGCTTGCCGGCGGGCCAGGCAATCGATCCTTTGGCGTCGGCGCTTCTGTGATTTGGATAACGCAGGTGTATACACCATTGGACGAGTGATAAGTATACCATCGTTGGTCTTGAGGTTCAGGAGGCTTAAAAGTTCTTCGACTTGCGGAGGAACTCGAGCTGCCAGAATTGCGGGAATAATACTCTTCATTGTAGAATGGAGTATCAAAGTCGAGTCGTCTCTTGGCCGAGGATGATTTGACCTCCTGTGGGCCGAGCCTGTTAAAAACGGTATTGCGCGGATTCGAGCTGGGCGTTTTTTGAGGCGTCGTCGGGCCTGAGCGCAAACGCGGCGTTTCTACCTATCGTGGCTGTGCTCTGGGTTTAACCAGAACATCGGCTTTGCGCTGTGTGCGCAAGGTTGCCGATTCATCGGTTTTTTCAGCACTCGCACTTGACCTGGATTCGACGATGGCCGGTCTGACCGAATCTCGAGGTGGTGAATTCGAGAAAAGATCGATCTTGAGGCGAGGTTGGCCTCTTTTTGTTAAGTAGTGCCGAGCAAGGGACGATCTCGACCTTTGAACTTGACATAGGTTCAACGATGGCTGGTCCGATCGAATCTCGAGGTGGGGAATTCGAGCACAAATCGATCTGAAGCCGCGGCTTGGCCCCTTTTCTTGGGGTATGTCGTGCCGAGACGATCTCGATCTTTCCTTTCCCTTTGTCTCGAGGTAAATGAGCATCGACCATACCCACCGTCGTTGTAGGGAAAGGGTCAATATCAACTCCCATTCTCTTCTCCGGAAACTTAAGTTTGCCGTCGTCGATCCATCTCTGAATGGTATCTCGAAACACGACACAATTGTTTGTCGTATGTTTGCTTGAATCATGATACTTGCAATATACTCGCCCTTTCAGTTCCTCGGCCCTGGGAATGTTATGCCCCGGCCGAAGCTTTATAATCTTGGCGAATAATAATTGATCGAAGATGGCGTCGGCCTTAGTAATATCAAACGTATATACTTTTGTCGTCTTGACAACGTTTTCTTCTGATATTGGCAGAGCTTTGACATCCTTAGGGTTGACGTGGGTCAACGCCTTGCATATATAGGGTTTGTCAATCACTATTTCGGCTGCATCTATGCTAGCGTATTCTTCAGAGTCTGCCGATGCATAACTGACCGAGGGGTTTTTATAGATGGTCCCTCGGGATGGGGGTTTCGAGGCTTTCTCTTCGCGGAGCAGATAATCGTATTGCTCGACATGCTGAGCTAATTTGTACATGTCGCGGAAGTTCGCCCCCAAGAATTTCTTCTTGTACTCCACATCTAAACCGTTCAACGCCAGTCGAAAAAACTCGACTTCTGGTAGGGGTACTCGGCACCAGTTCCTGGCCGATTTAAATCGCGTGAGATAATCCATCGGCCATTCGTCAGAGTCTTGTGCCATTCTGGCCAACGAAGAGACTAACATTTCCATCCCCGGCCGATAGAACTGCTCATGAAATTTCTCGGCCAATTCTTCCCAACTTTGAATGGAATTGGGTGGGAGATTAATGTACCACGCGAATGCCGAACCCGTGAGTGAGAAGTTAAACAGCCGCAACTTATAGAGGTCATTATTAACATCTCCACACTGCGCGGTGAAACGGGCGACGTGCTCTAAGGAGGATAGAGATGATTCTCCACCAAAAAGGCTAAAGTCTGGGATTTTAAAGCCTTTAGGATATTCGAACTTCTCCACTTAAGCTGGGTATGGGTGGATGAATTTGGGGAACTTCGGCCATTTTTTCAGAGCCGAATCAATCATTCTCTGAACTTCGACCACATCTACAGACGTTGTTCCCACACTTGAATCAACATCGCCTGTCCGACTGCTTGATCCACCTCTCTTGTCTAGTTCGACCATTTTGAGCCGAGCAGGTCCTGCCTTGGCCGGTGATACTGATACGAAATTATTTTTTGGCATAGGTTGTCTGGAATGATCAGAGTAGCCAATATGTTGGGTGTTGTTAACCACGGCCTCGAGTAATCTCGTGTGTATGGCGTTTTGACTATGTATTTCCTCGAGTATCCCTCTTATTCCTTGACTGAACATGTTTTCGAATTGCCAGGACTGTTCTTCGAGCCTTCGTCGAAAAAATGATCTGGTTGGTGGGTCGGATCCCTTACCACCGTCTTCATCACAGTCCTCCACTAAGCCTTCAATCACGGCTTCCTTTGTTATCTTTGCAAGTAGGTCTCGAGGCAGTTCGCCAACGCTCGTTTCTCTTTCTGGTCGTGTCCCTTTCGATGCCTCAGGCGTTCCGGCAGCATAGGGCTGTGCCCGTAACGAACCTTCGGCTCCAGGGTTCTGACTTGAGTGGGTAGCGACTGATTTTCCCATGGTTAATTTCTTTGTTACTGACCGTGTTTCAATGGTCATGAACTTCGAAGGTTTAGCACTTAGTCCCACTGGGCGTGCCAAAATGTTGACCCTAAAAACTACCAAGCCTACGTGGCACGCAGGCCGAGTAATCTATGAGCTAACTACGTCCTTCGGTTGAATGCGGGGCGTGCCAACTCGACGGCCGAGCTCGGCCGGTGAGTAAAATGTTGATGTTGCGTTGTGTGCGCGGCTGACTTCTGAGTCTTGCGACTGCGACCGAGGAAGGAACACGCCTCGGCCTTTGGGTTCTAGAGCCTGAAGACAAGGCTACTAGTCTTACGAAGTTCACGACTGGTTGGTGCCGGATTCAGTCACGGTGATTATATTCGTGAAGGTATAAGCACGCCGAATCGATACCAACGTATAAGGGCACAGGTACTCGAAACTGATGTAGGTCTTGATTGTGAAAGTGGTTCGGCCGTCTGAATGCCGAACTCTGAAACCAACCTGCGAGTATCCAATCATAAAATAACTCGGCGTTCAATGTGCCGAGCCTGGTAATTCGTAATACCTCACTTCGCCGTGAAGGCTGATGAGATAACCTCTGCCAATAAGGATTCGAAAATCCTTCTCGACCGAGACTTGGATAGGTAACCAACCGGCCTCGATGCAATGCTGTTTATCCAAACTGAAGGTGCTCCGCGGTCGACTGGTTCTACGGCGATAGTGCTGTTTATCCAAACTGAAGATATCACCGGTTGCCTTCACAGTGCTGTTTATCCAAACTGAAGATGTGTTGGCGGACAAGAAAATAAAAATCTCAAAGGTTGAGAGGGTTCGCGCAGGGCAGATTTGTGTGTTGAATTGGAGAGGGCTGAATGTTGTGCTTTCCCCTCTATTTATAGTGCTTCGAATACTCCGATTCATCCTCGGATTAAGCCTCATCTTCCTAGTCTAACTCTACCTTAGCCGATACTAATCCAGTTCTGTCTCGGCCGATCCCAATCCAACTAGGACTCTGAACCTGCCCCCAATTGCAAGCTCGGTTCACTTCTTCTTGGGACTCCTTCTCCTAATGGGTCTCGGCCTCTATCAGCTTATCTGTTCCTCCTAATTCAAATAGGATTCCTTCTGATCCGTAGCCCATAGCGCCGACCCATTACCTTCACGCAAGGCCTGGGCCGAGGATGGTCCGTGCTCGGCCCAATGTCATTTTGGGTCCAAACAATTATAATATATGCAATATTGTAATATATAATTTTAATAATTGAATGAAAAATAGTGTTAACCAATTTCTTAGAAAGGTTATGTTGTTTAGGTGTATTCTTTTGATAAGTGATGTATACTTATAGATGAAAAGGTATATCTCTTTAACAAGAAGTACTTGGGTTCTATATAAACCCATGAAACCATTATCATTAAGGATAGAAAATTAGAGTTAATTTTACTTTTGCGAAATAGAGTTTCCCCACTTTGTTTCTCTCATGCTTCGTGTGTCAAATTCTGAGTCGTGTCTTGAGAGTACGGAATATTAAAAGTTCGCCAGAGTCTGAAGATTGAAGTGCTTTGACTTCGGATTATAGATTGTTGAATCCTAGGAGATGGATGCCTATCGAACTACAAGCACAAGAGTAGGGGCGAAATTCTATCTTTAGGACATTGCATTTATGCAAGCCTCAGTCTCCAAGTTTGTCAGTCTTTCTAACTTTATCTCTAGTTGTTTATATTAATCTCATATATAATTGATGTTGTGAATTTCTTTATGATTATTAAAGGTTATGTTGTTTAGGTGTATTCTCTTGATAAGTGATGTATACTTATAGATGAAAAGATACATCTCTTTAACAAGAAGTACTTGGGTTCTATATAAACCCATGAAACCATTATCATTAAGGATATAAAATTAGAGTTAATTTTACTCTTGAGAAATAAGGTTTCCCCACTTTGTTTCTCTCATGCTTCGTGTGTCAAATTCCAAGTCGTGTCTTGAGAGTACGAAATATATGAAGTTTACCAAAGTCTGAAGATTAAAGTGCTTTGATTTCGGATTATAGATTGTTGAATCCTGGGA
The DNA here is from genome assembly GCA_036320875.1 of Cotoneaster glaucophyllus. NCBI lineage: Eukaryota > Viridiplantae > Streptophyta > Magnoliopsida > Rosales > Rosaceae > Cotoneaster > Cotoneaster glaucophyllus. The sequence continues at coordinate 17,157,212 of CM070060.1, forward strand.
GATGGACGCCTATCGAACTACAAGCACAAGAGTAGGGGTGAAATTCTATCTTTAGGACATTGCATTTATACAAGCCTCAACCTCCAAGTTTGTCAGTTTTTCTAACTTTATCTCTAGTTGTTTTTATTAATCTCATATATAATTGATGTTGTGAATTTCTTTATGATTATTATTAGTGGAATTCTTTTATATTTTTCATATTTTCTAATATTGCTCCAACAATCTAAAGATAGAAAATATTATGCAATATTAGAAGTATGTATGAATGTGAGTGTTAGAAGATTTTAAGGCCATCTCCAACCGAAGGGGCCAGAGGGCCAGAGGGCCGAAAATGGCCCTAAAACTGTCTCCAACCGAGGGCTAGGCCAGAGGGCTCTGGAATCTGGCAGGGCCCCACGGAATCGGAGAGGGCAGGAGGGCTGGCTGTGTTCGGCCAGCCAACCAGCCCTGGACTGGCTTTTTTTTTTTTAAGGCTTTTCTTTGCTGTCGGTTAAAACCGACAGCATTAAGGACAAACAATTTTTTTATTTATTTATTCAGTACAACCGACAGCAATAGTTTGAATTTTTGTTAACTCCAACGGCTAGTTGAGTCACTAGCCGTTGCTTCACTTTTTTTTTTTTTTTTTTTTTTTTTTTTAAATTGCAGCTGTTTGTTGTGTTTTTTTTTTTTAAAATTTAAACATTTGCTTCTCAATTTGCTTCTCAATTTTTTTTCAATATTTCTCAATTTTTCCTTCTTCAATATTTCCTTCTCAATTTTTCCTTCTCAATTTTTTTCAATATTTCTCAATATTTCCTTCTTCATTATTTCCTTCTTTAATTTTTCCTTCTAATTTTTCCTTCTCAATTATTTTCAATATTTCTCAATATTTCCTTCTTTAATATTTCCTTCTCAATTTTTCCTTCTCAATTTTTTTCAATATTTCCTTCAATATATTTCTCAATATTTCCTTCAATATATTTTCCAATATTTCCTTCATCTCTAACTTTTGAATTTAAGTTGTAGCTTTAAAATAATAAATTATGTTTGGCCCTATGGCCCTTTGGCCCTCGGTTGGAGACGGTTTTTTGTGACAGGGCTAAAACGAGCCCTCTGGCCCTCGGTTGGAGACGGAGGCAAATATGGCCCTGTACTGTTCATTAAAATATTAATATCTTGGAGAATCTTGGAGGGCCAGAGGGCTCAAACGAGCCCTCTGGCCAGCCATCGGTTGGAGATGGCCTAAGATCAACAACATTGAACGTAACCCTAACCCTAAGTCGAAGAAACTATGATTTTCTACAGAAAAAGGTATGTCTCGGTGGGGCTGCAGTTTATTTGCTTATTGATGTATACTCGGTATACATAATAGTATTGTTAAACATGATACAACTCAAAATATATTCATCTATATACGTAAGAGCAATGTTTGCATGTTGCTTCAATAAAATAGTTTGCATGTTGCTTTAATAAAATAGTTTTACTATGTGCATACACTTATTTTATGGGGAAGAAAAGGACATGAACTGATATAGACGGCAATATAGAAGGAGTTGTTTCTCCTTCATAATAATATTTCATTATTAATTTGCACGAGATAGCATATCATTGGTAGATGAGAAGTTTGAACATTATGCGTGCCTGGCATGGACAAGTGTATAACTGTTTCTCGTTGCAAAAATCTAAAAGGTCATAACCTTTCACCAGTGCATGTTTGGTACTTGACTCTTCTATTAGAAAAGAGGTGACGGTTAAGGCCAAGTGAAATGGCTTAAATAAATAAAAGTTCCTTTTGCAGAAAGGAATTGCATCTGTATAATTGGTGTAGTATTCTGAATCCCATTATTTAAAATGGAAGATTGAGTGGCTTCATGATCCAAACAAATCATGTCTTGTTAGGGAAGATGCAAACTGCGGCATCATTGAAAATTATTGAAGCCAGGACTAGGCTTCAGTGCTTAAATCCATGGCTTAATTTTGGTCGATCTATTTCTGCATATCATTGGGAATATGCTTTCTGCCCAAGTAATGTGGTGAGAGAAAAAAAAAAAGAAAAAAAAAAAGGGGAAAGATGAATCTGCCATGCGAGATCCAAACCTCAAAGGAAAGGCATGTCATGTGAACTGTGTCTGCGTTTGGCAGTGAATATAACCTCTCCTATCAGTCACCACCAGCCTTGAAGTTGAAGCTCTTGAGAAAAGCATATGTACGTGGGTTGGTGGGTGCTTCTGTGAATTGGGTATTTTCATACATTGAAGATATTGCTGTCACAAAATCCTATATTTGGTTTTGCGCAAAGATGAACTCATTTTGGACAGAGCTCGGAGAAAGATAGAAGTGAGATGAGTAAATGAACAAGATTTTCAATTCTGGGTTTCTTCGACATTTGAGTTTATCAATTAATTGGGCATGAGGGCATAAAGGATCTCCTTTTATTATCACCAAGAAGATGTCTTTTCTCTTACACCAATGAGTTAAAGTGTGGGGTCTTTCGTAAAATGAATGACTAGACACAGAAATAATGCTTATTCAGTAAGCATACATAATTGAATTAGACAAGATGATGCTTATCAAGTAAGCATATAAATCGAATGTACATAACCATTCGGTTGTGTTATTCATAGTCAAGAGCATCCGCATGTACTAGATGAATTCAATAATGCTAACTAATTGAATCTTTGACAATGTGAAGGCAAAGTACATAGGTGGAAATACATGCAATGAAATAAAGAAATCCTCAAATGAAAGTATATTACAATCCGGATAGGAAGCATACACGCTTCAAAATGTTGTAGGGGATAATCTTGCATGTATTGTGATGGTTTGCGAATAAGGCAAAGAACAAATTAGGAGGAGTAATTTGCATGTAAGAGAGATAATAATCTCTTATAATGAATGAGTTTTAAGGTGTGAAGAGGTTAGAGAGCTTCTTTCAAATACCTTAAATGTGGGGGAAGTCTACTTCTTAGTGTTAGCAAATTATTTTGTAAGTCCTAGCATATGTTTTGAGGGCTTAACATTGGAAATCAACTACCCTCATATGAAATATAATTTCATAAGATGGATTGTGCACACCATTAAAGATAGTCAACCTAAATGGTACCAAATATTAAAGGTTTGACTAGAGAGTAAGTTGATCATCGAGGGGAATGAGGCTAAAGCCAACTTAACTAATGAATCAGCCGGGCGGAAACCTAACTTAGTTGATTGGAGATCCCATGGTCTAAGTTCAATAGGCGAACTAGTTGGGCATGATTCAAAGAAGTTAACACACTATATACCTCATTTCTATGGTGGAAGAAGTGTGTTGTCTGCAGAAGATTTAGGGTGTATATTTATACTTAATGACAATGATATCTTATAAATAAGAGGAATAGAGCAGACTATTCTTAATCAGTGGTCACCTATGTGAGAGTAGAAATGGGTCGCTTCTATGAGAATGAGATGGCTAAATTCTCTACAGCTATCAGGAATCCGGGATTTGTTCAGGACCAAAATGAACACAACCGTATGAACCATAATATATTAGGATTAGTGATGTGTGTAGCTTATTGTCTCGGTTTACTGTTGTGGTGAACAGTTCAAGATCTTCCACATCCACTACGTCACCAAGTAAATCTGATAAGTATTCACTAGGGTAGGTTCAAGTCCAAAAGACACCTCTCCCGATGCATCTCTTGTCCGTCTGTACTCTCAAATTCTTCCTATTTTTTCATTCATGTGGGGGATTGTTGGAAATTATATATTATAATATATGCAATATTGTAATATATAATTTTAATAATTGAATGAAAAATTGTGTTAACCAATTTCTTAGAAAGGTTATGTTGTTTAGGTGTATTCTGTTGATAAGTGATGTATACTTATAGATGAAAAGATACATCTCTTTAACAAAAAGTACTTGGGTTCTATGTAAACCCCATGACACCATTATCATTAAGGATAGAAAATTAGAGTTAATTTTACTCTTGAGAAATAGGGTTTCCCCACTTTGTTTTTCTCATGCTTCATGTGTCAAATTCCGAGTCGTGTCTTGAGAGTACGGAATATATAAAGTTCGCCAGAGTCTGAAGATTGAAGTGCTTTAACTTCGGATTATAGATTGTTGAATCCGGGAAGATGGATGCCTATCGAACTACAAGCACAAGAGTAGGGGCAAAATTCTATCTTTAGGACATTGCATTTATGTAAGCCTCAATCTCCAAGTTTGTCAGTTTTTAACTTTATCTCTAGTTGTTTATATTAATCTCATATATAATTGATGTTGTGAATTTCTTTATGATTATTATTATTGGAATTCTTTTATATTTATCATATTTTCTAATATTGCTCCAACACAAGCACAATTCAGAGTGATAGTTAATCCCTCCTTTATGTGTAGTACGAAAGCACACCAATGGGAGAAACAGGGATTGCCGATATTCCCTCCACTTTAGCCACCCGGGAGAAACGGGTATGGACGATATTTCCCCCACTTCAGCCGCCCAGGAGAAACAGGTATACCGTATAGGGTTTTACCAAGAACCCCCGACAATATGTGTGTGGGACCATTTCTTATAAAGGAGATCCGCCTTGACCACATGCAATCAAATTCGAAATGAGCTCTCTAATTTCAAAGACATGTCTCACAATCCAAATTCAAATAGAGCTCCACCTTGACCACATGCAACCAAATTCCAAATGAGCTCTCCAACTTCAAAGATCGTGACAGTCACCAATCCACCAAGCATTGCTGGGTTCTGATATCAATTGTAGCTCTCCAACTTCAAAGATCATGACAATCACCAATCCACCAAATGAGCTCTCTACCTTCAAAGACACTTCTCATGATCCAATTTCAAATAGAGATCCACCTTGACCACATGCAACCAAATTCCAAATGAGGCTGGGCTCTGATTTGTTGTGCAGAAGCACACTAATGGGTCCCACATACATGAGTTGGTATAGCCGACATTCCCCCCACTTTAGCCACTTGGGAGAAACAAGCATAAAGGACTAGATTCTCCTTTCATTAGCCGATGCGGGACTCTCAATCAGTGTTTGTCCTAAGATTTTAGAGACCATGTGCGAGACTCAAACGATGACCCTTACATGGTCTAAAATTTTGGTTGCCATATTTTCTTTTATATTTTTATTGTGTATAAATTGATATAACTCAAAAAAAATAAAAATGAAGCATGGTGTGGTGTCTATGACTTAAGGATGTGAGCAAAGTTGCGCTATAATTTTCTTTTTGATATATATATATATATATATATATGACTAGATGATTTTCAAATGAAATAAAAATTAGATGACCTTTAAATAGTGACAAAAAATAAATGATTACAATGATATCATATAAGAAAATTGGGGGCTTTTAAAGATTATGTCTTCAGACTTAAAAGGATTTTAATTTAGAGAAAATTAGAATTAGATACCTCATTTTAGACTTTTGTAAACTAAACATTTATGTTTTTTGAGTTTTTGACTAAGCTTTTGAAACATTTGATTAAGATACTCAGACTTGAACTACGTCAAATTAATTGAAATTAATTTACATTTAAATATCTGCTATATTTTTAAATAATTTCAACTATATTTAAGTCTAAAAATTTAAACTTTTCAAATCTAAATGTACACCCACGCCAAATGGAAACGTACCAACATTAAATGAAAACGTACCAACGTCAAACGAAAACGTACCAACCCCGAATTAAAATGTACCCAATTATAAACTATATGAAAATGAATATTCATCTTTTTGGTGACACACCCCGACCCGGAATGTCCATTAGGACTCCGAATCGAGCCATGCTGGCCGACACCTGGAAGGTGACGAAGCCATAAAGTGTGATGATGTGTAAAAATATGAATAAATTTAAACCTAAACGTGTCTATACATATCAGAGTGCACCGTGAGCGGGTATGAACCCAATTCACAAGCATTGGCAGAGCATAAGGTTAGTGCAGTAAGATAGGGTGAGAATTATACCATCAAGAGTATCCACTACACCCAGGTTTGCCACGGCTCCTCGTCGATGTGAAAACTCAGCTACTAATACATGGAGGGGCGCAAAACAGAAAATGTGAGTGGGTGAAAATAAAGATTTTCGAAAACATTTATTTTCTCAAAGGTTATAACCCCTCGCTGTAAAACCTGTATACTTTCCCAGAAAATAGTATATACATATACTAAATCGCAACTGATAACATCATCATCAAAATACGTAAACAAATCATGAATATGCCGTGCCACAATAATCAAATCACTAGGTAAGTAATCCAAATGCAATAATAATTGCAATATCACATCAACTGAACTCTAGCTCATAAATCATGCCTGCACACGATTCGAACCCACTTATAGTGGTCTATATACGCTCTAGTGCTACAATCACGTGAAGACTGTGCGAATGATCGCGGGTCACCTACGAGTCGAACCCACTAAAAGTGGTCTATACGATAGGACTGTGCACCTAACTTGGATCCAAGATGAGTGATAGGAGCATATTTATGCGACTTAGTTAGCTTGTTTTCTTGCATTTACTTAGCTTAATATTGTTAATTATAGTGTTTTAAACCATTTTCGTGCAATTTCAGGGCCTAATGACAAAGTGTGCAAAAAGAGCCAATTTGGAGTGTTTTGGAGCTATTTTGGACCAAGGATGGATAGCTTATGAGTCAAGCAAGAAGGATGGACGAATTTGAGGATTTAAAGGCTAGGAATCAGCTAAGAAGAAGGAAGAAACAAGTTCAAGTTCTAGAAGATAAGAGAAGAGCAAGAAATATGGAACATTATCTCAAACATTATCCAAAACCTTATCTTATCTTATCCAAACTACCTTATCTTATCCTAACCTTATCCTAATCCTATTCTACCTTAAAACCAGCTACAAAGAGGACTCCTAATTACATTTAAACACCTAGAAATCAGATTTCTAGAATCCTTATCCTATTCCTACAAAGGTGCCACACATATCATCTTCTAGAAGCCCAAATACCTGCTGCAAGGAACCATCCTTTTCCCCCTTGGATTGTGCTCGAATTTAACCTTGTTCTTTGTGGATTTGGAGTCTTAAATCCCTCTCCAAAACTACCTTGAAACCGTGCCTTTTCAGCCCTATAAATACATAGGTGCTGCAGCTCATTCATTCACCACCTCTCTCATATTTCACTCTACATTCAGCCATCCACCCTTCACCATAATTCAGCTACATCCATCCACCACCCTCAAACACCATCTGCCGCAGCAAGGAAGGAAGGAAAAGAAGATACTTGGAGCGTTTCTAGGTGTATTCTATCCTTAGTTTAATGTTTGTTTTAATTTGGTTTTCAATTATGTGGAACTAAGTTTATTTTAGTTGGGGGTGAATTTGAAGCCATGATTATATGCTATATATGAATTGATTACATCCAATTATTGTTTCTTAAGACTTGAATGTGATTTGCTTATCTAAGTTATTAAAACTTGTTTATGTGTGTTAATTGGGAGTCGACACTTAATTTGCATGCATTAACTTGAAGCTAGAGTATAAGGGAGTTTCACCTAATCGTTATGAACTTATATTCACAAGTAGTAAAGGTTGCTAGTCACAATCATGTTAAGTAAGTCCTAGGCAAGAGTTTCATGCATTCATAGTTATAATTGCCTTGTCAACACTTATGATTTTCAAAGAACGTAATGACCTTTGATATGTTTTCTATCATGCAATCATAGTTAGGGACTTGATAAGGATAATTTGGTTGTAATGCATGTTTCATTCAATTCAATGAGAAAAGGAAAATCTGATGGTTAATTTATGCTTACATGGTTAACTTGGAGTGTTGTCATTCATAGTCTAAAGGAATAATAATTGGAAATTGGTTCATATGCATATGTCATGTGTGGAGAATGATCCTCTAACTAAACTCATCATCCATTCAATTCATCAAAATCGTTTTTCTTAAGTGTTTTAAACAAAGTTTCTGTTTTAAAGTTTAAATTCGTCCAAAACAATCCCCTTTTCATCTAATCTTGTTATTTGAGTCAAAAACCTGTTTTCTTTAGTCTTTTGAGTCAAGTTTTACCTTATTTTCGTGGAAATCACTTCTTGGGTCTTAAATTAAGTCTTTTTGGTTGTTTTAAGTTGTTTTGAGTCTTTTAAACCTGTTTTGAGTCCCTTGAGTCTATTTAAACGTTTTTAAGTTTGTTTTTGTGTTTTTAAGTCTAAATTGTGTTGATTAGCATCCCTAGTTAATCCCCGGCCTAGAACGAATCCTACTTGCATCATATACTACAATTGTCATAAATAGGGTTTAATTTGCGTGTTAAGTAATTTTCACATCAATGAGCGTGTGGTGCTGGAGGTGAATATCACGTGAAGGCATGTGCCCCTAACCATGGGCGGGAGCACTAACACCGGGGTGCAGGTTAATGAACTCTCAAAGCCTCTCATTATAACCATAACCATGTAATTTACCATTAACTAAAAATAACCTTACCTGAACTTACCTGAGCGTCCGCAGCGTCAACCATGATATATGCAACTAATAAATGCATAATCTAACTTATACACATGTAACATAGTATTTCAATGCATATTCTAAGTAATAAGCATATGTCACGACACTTCAAGGTATACAACCATTTGAATACGTTTTCTGGGAAAACACGAGTCATATACACATATATAGAAAACCAAAATGCCCACTCACCTGGAGTCCGCGCTACGACTCCCTACACAATCACCGAGGCGTCCCAAAACGATCGGCGCCTAAAACAATTATCAAACTACACCTTAGAACTCTTAATCATAGGATACATAAATCACACAAAACATCTCCTCAAGGATATTCTAGAATCGTTTAAGACTCTTAGTCAAAAGTTAACCGTTGATCAAAGATCGACGGTAGGGTCCACAACCCTACATACTTGATCCGGGAGATCCGTAACTTAGATCTCCAATCCATAACTTCCCCAGGTACACATTATACTTCTAGAACATCATACTAAAGTTTCGTTACGATCCAACGGTTGGATCTCTGCCAATTACCAAAACCAAGTGGCGGTTAACATTTTATTTTATGAACTTCCAAATCCAATTCTGGAAGATCCGTCCGTCGGATTTCTGATCCGTAAGTTCCTACATTCTTCAAATATTATGTACTACAACATACCAAAGTTTGATGACAATCCAACGGTCGGATAGTTGATTCATATATTCACCTAACCACGTATCGTAGATAATTTAGGTTCCAATGATCAATCTACATCAATCAAATATCAAAACTGAACTCAGAGCATTTAACATAGCCTAAAAACAGCGTTGGTGGCCCACTGGCCACGCGCTGCAGCACGCGCCGCCATGGGTGGTGGTCGGCCACCCCGACTCGCCGGAAAATCCAACTATTTACAAAATTTACCAAAATTTTCAGAAATGAAGATCTCAAATAGAGGAACAACTTTCATACTTGTGACCAAGGCCAATTTGGCTTGGAAACATCTCAATTTCACCAAAACCCGTATGAACCCTAGAATTGGGTGTGCTTCGATTCGACCCCCAAAACAACTCCAATGCTCCAATCCAAGCTTGGGCTTTGTTCCTGAGCTCAAGAGAAGCACATTGGTGGTTTTAATCGTTTCAGGAATGGCGGATTTACAGCCGTGGGTGCCTCGGGCCGACGTGCTCTCTCCCCCGTGTAAACACGACGAATAGTCCTCAAAATTAGATGGAAGTGGAAGCTGAGATGATGCCATGCTGAATGGTGATGTTGTTTGGCTACAATCTATGGGAAAATTGAAGGAAACCATCGGAAAGTTTGAAGAGAAACGGGTCGGCCAGGCGGGTCAAGGGGATCCGGCCGATCCCCCGTGTCTTTTCCTTCCTCCTTTCCCTCATGTCTTCTCCTCCTAGTTGGTCATTCATCTCTCTCTCCTCTTCTAACTGAGCAGCGCCCATCCCTTTCTATTTCCCCTTTTCCTTTCATCCACACCATCCAGTTCTTACTTCCTTTAATCTGGGACATCCAAATGGCATGCCAGATAATAAACAAATTCCAGCTTTTTTCTTTTCTAAAATAAATAAATTACTAAAATGCCTCAAACTTCAAACGTTAATATCTCATTCGTTATAGCTCCAAATCACGAACCGTCTGCACCCACGCGTTCATAGCGATGAGTACTACAAATAACCTCAGTCAACACACGTGGCTCAAAGGGCATTTTTGTAAAATCACTTATTAAAATTTATAAAATTGTAAAATCAGGGACGGGCTATCACATTTGGAATGTTTAAAAATATGTTTGATTCATATACAATGCTCTAGATAGTCTTGTTTGTTGGTAGATAAGTCTCTGGAACAACTTTTAGTTGATCGGAGATAAATCCTTAGTTAAAAAAAAATTAATTAAAGTAATTCCTCATTATTAGGACAAAAAGTAATAAAACTTATGTTTTGAAAACAAACATACAAAAAACTAAATGTACCAAAAATTCATATGTACCAATAAGCCAAATGGAACAAAAATTCATATGTACCAAGTAACTAAATGTACCATTATAATCAAACGTACCGATATAATCAAACGTACCTAACAACGAGTTTTGTTACATTCTATTTAATTTACTAAAATAAATATATTAATAAAAAAAATCTTAAATCATCATAATAAGAGATGCATAAAAATAGGAGGAAAAAATGGAATGGTAACGTGAATAGACTTCTAATGAAATAAAATTAAAAGACCAAAATTGTAGGGAAAATGTTTAATCAAATTTGCAAAATGAATAGATGTTTAGTCTATGACATTTAAAAACCAGGCGTCTAATTCAAAACGCCCCTTTAATTTATTATGACAAAAAAAATATGAGCTAGTTAACTGGAAGAACCAGAGCCTTCCCACTCCGCTAGGACGGATTTATTAGTTATGTTCACTTTTTAAAACAATTAATACACAAAGGTTATTAAAATTTAGGCCGGCCCTGCTCTCAATTTGGCTCAAATCAAATCTAAGCCAGTTCGATAAGTACGGTACATCTTTAAACCTTTCTTGCTATATAATCATTGGAATTTAGTCAAATGCAAACCTAAATATTTTTTTAATTAAGTATTGGAAAACTAATACTTAACAGTTTGACCAAAAAAAAAAAAAGTATTAGAAAACTAATATTGCATTCCAACGTGCAACCAAATCAGATTCTACTTCTCAAACGTGCTTCCATGAAAGAACACGATCCGACCTTCCCCTAGCAAGAACTTAAAACCAGAGGCGGAGCACGTGCAAACATCAAGCTTTCTCACAATGGTCGGTGTTTCCATGTCGAAACGAAAACCAAAACTCCCCAAGCAACTGGCCCCGAAAGAATCCTGTAGCTGTTTCCTTTTTCTTTTCAAATTTCTCTATCGAGTCCCGGTTGCATTTTTCTTTCTCTTTCTTATCTACCTCTGGTCCTCCTCCGCCACCATTTTCTCCGGCAACATTGTCCACATTTGTGTTTCCTCCCGGAAGCTCAACGACCATTACTGCCTTTCTGCTGGTAAAACCCAACCCAAGTTTGAAATCCCAATTCCGATCGTCAATCATAGTTCCGTTTACCTCTACACTCTTGACAAGAGTTTGAACCTCCCTCTTCCCTCATCGCCTCCTTTGTACCGCGGCAACGGTTCCACTAGTCCTCAATCCACTGTCAATGGTGAGAAGGTGAGAGAGACCGCTGAAGTTATCCGAGATGAGTATGAACCGGTAACCATGAGGAATGGCGAGAACAAAGACGGAGAAGAGCAGATTGCGAATGCAAAGAAGGACGTTGAAGAACAGATGCGAATGCACAGATCATGGATTTCGGATAAGAAGCAAGCCGGGTGCGAAGGGAGGGGAGTATATGTGTATGACTTGCCATCCAAGTTTAATTTTGACTTGATTGGTCAGTGCAGAGACATGGTTCCATGGATGGACTTCTGCAAGTACTTCAAAAATGAAGCCATGGGAGAACCAATTCCAAAATTCGGAAACGGTTGGTACCAGACACATCAGTACTCATTGGAGCCGATTTTTCATCAGAGGGTTATGAAGCATCCTTGCAGGGTTTATAATGAGGATGAAGCCAAGCTTTTCTACATTCCATTTTACGGTGGTTTGGATATTCTGAGATGGCATTTCAAGAATGTCTCCAGCGACGTGAAAGACACATTGAGTTTGGAGCTCATAACATGGCTTGAGAAACAAAGATCATGGACTAAGAATTCTCGCAAGGATCATGTCATTGTGTTGGGAAAAATTTCGTGGGATTTTCGGAGAAAGGGCCGCTCTTGGGGAACCAGATTCTTGGAGATTGATCAAATGAAAAACCCGGTAAAGCTTTTGATTGAGAGGCAGCCATGGCAGCCAAATGACATAGGAATCCCACACCCAACATCCTTCCATCCAAGCTCAGACCACGACATCATGGCTTGGCAATGGAAAATTATAAGCTCACACCGAAAACAGTTAGTGGGCTTCGCTGGTGCAGAAAGGCCCGGTCAAGCTGAGAGCATAAGGTCTATGCTAATCAAACAGTGCAATCCATCCTCCAAAAATGGAAACCAATGCCGATTTCTTGACTGTGGTTCGGGCGGATGTGATCAGCCAGAGACAGTCATTGACCTCTTCCTAGAGTCTGAATTCTGCCTGCAGCCCCCAGGGGACAGCCCTACTAGAAAATCACTATTTGATTCGCTGATAGCGGGCTGCATTCCCGTGCTTTTTGATCCTTTCACAGCTTATTACCAGTACCCGTGGCATTTGCCGGAGGATCACGGAAAGTATTCTGTGTTTGTGGATCAAGAGGAAGTGAGGGGAATGAAGGTGAATGTGGTGGAGATGTTGATGAAGATTTCAAAGGAGAAGAGGGATGATATGAGGAGGTTTATAGTGTATGAATTGTTGCCTGGTTTGGTGTATGGGGATTCAAATGCAAAATTTGAAAAGTTTGAGGATGCATTTTCCATCACAATGAGTAATCTCATGGAGAGGGTGACCAAATTGAAATTAAATGTATCATTTGAGGAGACAACAACAACCAACCCTTATCCCGTTAAGTGGGGTCGGCTATAAATCATAGAATGTCGATGCGCTTTATTTTGCGCCAAAATTTAAAGATTCAATTTTTTTTTTTTGTTCTTTTATTATTTTTGTCTTACTTTTGAACTCATAAACAAAGCATTGTGGAGAGGGAAAAAGAAGGGTTTATATCACAAATGGTCCCTGAAATTGACCCCATCAATCATGATGGTCCTGAAATTGAAAATCGATCAATGTAATCCCTGAATTTTAACTCGCGAATCAATGTGGTCCTTCTGTTAGTGTTCCGTCCAAATTAACTTTAAAAAAAGGTTAGAGAACCAATTTTTCATGGTAAAATGATCAAAAATAACCCTGTTACTTATAATTTTACTTACTACCTCTCTTTTCTTTTTTCCATCTTCACTTTTCTCTCCATTTTTTCATGGATTTGGTGCTAAAACTAAAATAAAAACAAAAAAAAGTGGTTCTCTAACCTTTTTTTGGTCATTTTACCATGAAAAATTGGTTTTCTAACCTTTTTTTAGTGTTAATTTGGACGGAACACTAACAGAAGGACCACATTGATTCGCGAGTTAAAATTCAGGGACTACATTGATCGATTTTCAATTTCAGGGACCATCATGATTGATGGGGTCAATTTCAGGGACCATTTATGATATAAACCCGGAAAAAGAATATTTGAGTCCTATAAAAACAATACTTATTTTTTATTTAACTTGTAATTACTGTCACATCATTCTATTCTCAATTTTTTCAAAATCAAACTCTCGCGCAATGAACCACTACAGAATGGTATAAATTTTTTTTTTTACAAAAAAAAACCCAAATTGCAAAAGAGAAATTCAACAAAAAAACACCATCGTTCATTTTATCATTACAAAACAACCTAATTCTTCAAAAATTGAAAAAGAACTAAAAAAAAAAAATTTAATTTGGGATTAGATACATACCTGTCGTTGTTTCGTAAAACTTGCATTGGAAGTCTTGATGCAGGTGGAAACATAATACAACCAGTGAGCTTCCATTCACCTACAAATCTCATATATAGTTATCGCTCAAATTCTTTGTAAATGTGGTGGGCGAGTTTAATCTATAACAAAAAATCCCACCAACTTGAACAAACAATTGTTTCAAGAAAACAAAGCAATTACGTTTAGAAAAGTACATATAATGGAAGAGTTCAAAATTTGAATTGCATAAGCGTTTTGATTTAATAGGGTAACCAAATTGATGTCACTAATTGGTGATCAGCATTAAGCTCCTTCTGCAAGACCCAAGACCACACCCTATTCTTTTTTCTTTTTTTTTTTCTGAAGAAAAAGAAATTTATCAAAGGAAAAAACCTCTACAACAACTGATGCCCAAACAATCAAAGTTTAGGGCATTAAACACTACAGAAGAGAGACAATGATCCCAAAAATGCGGGTTATCAAGAGTAAGACCTAGATGAGCTACTCATCCACCACAAAATTTGCTTCTTCGAAAACATGGTTTCATTCGATGTGATTGAACTCTGAGGCTATCCGACGAACATCCTCAATAATAGAATTTAGGTTCTAAGAGACATCTCATCTTCCTTGAATCGCACACATGATTAGCTTTGAATCTCCCTTCACCAGAATGTTTTGAAGCCCTTTACGTCTAGCAAACCTTAATTCTTATCTCAAACCTATAGCCTCAGCCACTGAAATAGTTACTCCGTCTAGGTTGAAGGCACCAGCACCAATAATCCGACACTCAGAATTCCTTAACATGAAGGTGCAACACCTCTCTTTAGAATGACAGAATCATCAAAGTTTAACTTTATAACATCCTGATCAAGGGGGCTACCATCGAATGACCTACTCAGAAGAAGCATCAACCTTGCATTTTGGTTTCCAATTAACGCTGAAGAACGAAGAATCCACACTAGCTGCAATGGCAAGGCAGCGAGTATGGATAGGATTGATACCCCCAAAAACACCATATTATTTCTTTCATTCCATATTTGCCAACAATTGAGAATTGCTTTCCTCAACTCATTGAGATCTTCCTTACAAATGGAAATAGATTGAGTCTACAACGATCAACAATACAAACATTTGTTGCTACATCTTCGTATTAGTTAAAAAAATACATATTTCCAAAGTCTTCACTTGAGAAGTTCAAAGATTGCATTGACACACATCCACCTGATGACAAGGTAGTTAATCCAGGTTTATTATAATCAGGTGGAGCATCTAAGAGTATGCGACATTGGCTACATAAGCAAAATATTTTTTGTTTCCTTCAGACCAGGGACAATAAAAGCAATGTGAATGCTCACTGAAAAAGCAGTGTGAATGAAGAATTTGAAAGACGATTAAAATTTAAGAAAAACTAATGAAAAGGGCTTGAAAAGTTTTAGTTTTAATAAAAAACCATGTTATAAGTTTTGTTTAACGATTAGTACAAGGTCCATATTAAAATAGTCCAACTAAAATGACCCAACTATAATAAATTATGAGTTCTAGATGACCCAACTATAATAATGACCCAACTATAATAACTTTTTACGTTGAGTTCTAGATTTTCGTCGTTAATGGAGTTCATCGATGTTTTGCAGACCTTCTTCTTTTTCTTTGAAACAAAAATATAGATCTTCATGCTATTTAATTTATATCTTGTATTATTTCGTTGAAATGTGATCGTCGTTATTATTCATAGTGTATTCGAGGTACTGTTTTTCAATTTTTCTTCATCAGTAGATTTCATCGTTTGTTTCTTCAGAAAATAAATTTTAGATCTGCATGCTATTCAATAATAACGACGAGTCACTATTTTTGGACCGTAAAAATAAACTGTTTCTGGATTTTAAGCAACACTATTTCTGGAATCTAAGTCACTGTTTCTGGATCCAAATGAAATAGACACACTGTTTCTTAAATGTAAGCTAGAAACAAAATAATGAAATTCGCTGTATGTGGATTCAAAGCAAAATAAGCACCCTGGTTTTTAAATATAATCAACTGATACATGAAAGAAAAGAAACAGTCAAAGGTTAAAACATAGACTATTTCTGGAATCTAAGTCACTGTTTTTGGAATTTAAGTCATTGTTTCTGGATTTTGGTTCTTTTCTTTCCAGATACAGTGTTTGTTTGTGCACGGACAAAACAAACACTCTATCTATTTTTTTTATTTTTTTAAAAAAAAACAGTGTTATGTTTTGGGTTATCCAGAAACAATTTTATATTTTGGTTATTTTTTTTTCCAGACACTTTTTCACCGGTTTCTGCCATTAAACTTCTTTGAACTTGTTTCTGCGACTTTGTTCCAATGAATGCTTCCTTTTTCAATTTTGATTTGAACTTTGATTTTGTTGTTTTTGAAATGGGGGAGTTCGATTTGATAGGAAGACAGAGTTATTATGGCGGTTTCGTGCTGGGTTGGGGTTGGTGAAGAGTTAGGACAATATCAAATCATTTAAATGTATTTACGGAAGTGTAGATTTGTAGCGGGTTGGGCTTATAAGTTTGACCCGTAGACAATAGTTTTGGATGATTTTTATTAAACTTTGAGCCCTTTTGGTTAAATAACATTTTTGGATGGTTTTTGGTTAAATACTTGTTGGCCCAAGCCCTTTTCATTAAAGCTATTATTCACTTGATGACTGTAGTTCCCATTAATGTATTAAAATAACCCACGGGGTTTTTTTTAAGGAAAACTATTGAAAAGGGCCTAAAAAGTTTTAGTTTTAATAAAAAACCATGTTATAAGTTTTGTTTAATTATCAGTACAAAGCCCATATTAAAGCAGTCCAATTAAAAGTGGCCCAACTGTAATAAATTGTGTTTTGTCGCTTTTACCCCTAACTTTTTAGGTTGAGCTTTAAATTTGTTTATTTCGATTTTTTGATAAGCTGTTTTTTTTGCCGGAGCTAGTTGAAGGCTTTGAGAACCAGAATTTCGAATTCTTATCAATTTGAACGTGATAGTCGTTTCAACATTTGAAGTTCTGATCAAATTGAATGTTAGCGTTGCTTTTATCATCCGTCATTATTCAAACTGTATTCGAGGTAATTTTTTTTCCAGATTTTCGTCTTTAATGGAGTTCATCGTCTTTGATGGAGATCATCGTTGTTTTCCGTCAAATTCATAGTGTTTTCCAGTTACTGTTTTTGAATTTTTCTCTGTCAGTGAAGTTTATCGTTTGTTTCCGCAGAAAATCAATTTCGTGATGGAGATCTGCATGTTATTCAATTTGTTTTGTTTATTAAATTTGAGAACTGCATATTATTTCAATTTCGTATTCATTTAGTTGATAATTGTATATGAGTTGCAGAAGGTTTTTTCTCGGTTCGAAGATACAGCTTTAGCTTTTGGTTTTCCATAAACAGTTTTAGGTTTGTTCAGTTGTTCCAGAAACAATGTTATGTTTTTGTTTCGGTTTTCCAGAAACAGTTTCATGTTTTGGTCATTTTTTCCATAAACAGTTTAAGTTTTTGTTTACTTTTTATAGAGACAGTGTTATTTTTCCAGCGACAGTGTTATTTTTCCAGCGACAGTGTTAGTTTTTCCAGCGACAGTTTTGGTTTTTCCAGATACAGTGTTAGTTTTTCCAGCTACAGTGTTAGTTTATGTTTTGGTTCTTTTTCCATAAACAGTGTTATTTTTTCCAGAGACAGTGTTAGTTTTTGCAGCGACAGTGTTAGTTTTTCCAGCAACAGTGTTATTTTTCCAGCGACAGTGTTATGTTTTTCCAGCGACAATTTTAGTTTTTGTTCAGTTGTTCCTTAATCAATGTTATTTTGTTGTTCAATTTTTCAGATACAGTGTTAATGTTCTATATGTTTATTTAATATTTGTGTATTGATTTTTTGTTTTGTTTTGTTTTTTTTTGTTTTGTGTTGTATAGTTATGGAGAATGGTAAACTAGCTCTGTTTACTTATGGTGGTTTATCAGTGATTAGTTCTATTTCATCAATGTGTACATTCGATCAGATTTGTGTTGATCTTTGCTCTAGGTTTAAAGGTTTGAGACTGGGTTGTTTTGAGCGAGATATTCTTTGAGTGAAGGTTCTACTTGTATATTGGATTGTGATGCTAATGTTAAGAACATGTTGTTAGTTCTTGGAGTTGTTGGAAAAAATCTGGTAGAAATATTGGTTTTAGATAAATGCGCAGGTGATCTAATTGAGTTACCTACAGATAGTGTATCTTCTTCATGCTATACATCAGATTCTACAGCGCTTGTTAGTGAAAATTATCATCTAGGGAAGTATGGTTCTCATGGTATTCATAGCTACATGACTTCTGAATGGGAAAACTATATTGAATCTGTGGGTCAAGTTTTTAAAGGAGGTTGTGCTGATTTTCGTGATAAGTTGAATAAGTTCTCTGTTGAGTGTGGGTTTGAGTTGAAATATTTGAAGAACGATAAAAGTCGTATTAGGGCTGAGTGTTCGAGGAAAGAATCCAACGGTTGTCTTTGGCGTGTATATGCATCAAAGTGTTCAATTAATGATTTTTTTGTTATTCGGAAATTGCACAATGTGCATACATGTAAGGGAATGATCCGAAAGAAGAAAAACAAAGTTGTTGGTCCGAAGTTTGTTGCTTCTATCATTAAGGACAAGGTTCAGTCAAATCCACTTATCAAACCGAAGGAAATCATTTCAAACCTAAAGCAGTTTTACGGACTAGACATTGATTACTCTACTGCATACTTCGGTAAAGATAAGGCTGTTTCTGAGCTAAATGGCAACATTGTTGATTCTTACAAGTTGTTGCCTTGGTATATAGAATCTAACCTTGCAAGCAATCCTGGATCTGTGTTTGAGCTTGAAGTTGTACCAAAGTCCAACAGGTTTCTTCGATTGTTCATCTCTTATGATGCATGGATCAAAGGATTCATGTTTTGTCGCCCAATGTTATTCATTGATGGCACATTCATCAAGAGCAAATACAAGGGCACTCTTTTATCTTGTTGTGCAAAAAATGGCAATGATGGTGAGTTAATAGTCTGATTTTATATTTGATGTTATTTGTTCGGTTTTTGTATACGAGTTGCAGAAGATTTATTATCGTTATGAAGATACAATGTTAGCTTGTGGTTCAGTTTTTCCAGATACAGTGTTTTTTTTTTCCATAAACAGTTGTAGTTTTGTTCACTTTTCCAGAAACAGTGTTTACTTTTCAGCGACAGTATTACACCTTATGGTATTTTATTCCTTGTCTGTTTATTGCAGAGATCTTCGAGGTTGCTTATGCTATTGTTGATTCAGAAACAATAGAAAATTGGAGATGGTTTTTGTCAATATTATCTCGTATATTGAGGCGTCAAGAGAGGGTGATAGCATTTATGTCGGATAGACATGATGGAATTTTGAGGTGCATTCCTGAATTTTTCCCTGAATCTCCACATTCATACTGTCTTGTTCATTTAAAACAGAATGTTAGTAGCTTATTTCCAAAGGGTGCTGGTGAGGGACTAAAGAAGAAGATGATGAATCTTTTAGCAAACTGTGCTTATGCATGCACTGCATCAGATTTTGATGATTGCATTGCAGAATTTATGGATAATGGGAGAGGGCATGTGAAGAATTTTATAGCTGATTTGCCTAAAGAGAACTATGCTATTGCTTACTTTCCGGGTAGGAGATGGGGATCAATGAGTAATGCACTTTCCGAGTCTTTTAATGCCATGGTGTCGAATAACCGTTGTATGCTACTTATGGATCTTCTTGAAGAAATTATTCATACCATTTGGTGTCCAAAGAAATTATTCGGCTTATGGTTAGCATGGCTGAGAAGAAATTATTCGGTCAAAATATTCATACCATTTTGTGTCCAAAGAAAGAAAATGAGTTGAGGTTGCTGTTAAAAGAGGGCATGCATTGGCGGATTAGTCGTTCTGACATGGATGTTTTTGAAGTTAGGACGAAGTGGAATCGTTTTGTTGTTTGTTTGGATGATAGGACATGCTCTTGTGTTCAATGGCAGCACAATTGTTTCCCATGTTCTCATGCATTGCAGGTGTTGCAGCATGATAATCGTGATGTATTTGAATATATTGAAGATTACTGGAAGGCATCTTTTTATCGGGAAACTTATCAGTTTGTTATGAATCCAGTTTCAGATTTGGATAAGCCTAATGTTAATAATTTTACGAATGGTGTGAGGCCTCCTATTACTAAGGTTCCGTCTGGAAGGCCAAAGAAGATTAGGATTAAATCTGCTGGTGAAATTAGTCGGACAAGGAAGACTGTGACTTGTAGCATATGTGGAGGTTCGGGACATAACAAAGTTTCATGCAAAGTTGTTATACAAGACGGTTGATTTCTTTTTTTCTTTTATTTTTTAATAGAATGGGAGCTACCTGTGTTATGTAACCAATTTTATTATTTGGAGATTGCTTATTTGTTTGTAATTGATGTTTTAGATTATATAAGTTTTGGGTTATACAAATTTACTTATTTCGGTGTTAGTTTATTGAGTTTTCCAGACACAGTGCTCGATTTTAGTTTATACAAATCAAAATGTTTGTGGAATCAAATTGTAATATGTGCCACTATTTTCTGCAAAGTTACCAAACAATCACCGAGTTTTGTTGGATTTTCCAGAGAAAGTGTTATGTTTTTCCAGCGACAGTGTTGGTTTTTCCAGCGACAGTGTTCGGTTTTCCAGCGACAGTGTTGGTTGGTTTTTCCAGCGACAGTGTTGGGTTTTCCAGCGACAGTGTTAGTTTTTCCAACGACAGTGTTGGTTTTTCCAGCGACAGTGTTACTTTTTCCAGCGACAGTGTTAGTTTATTTTCAGAGACAGTATTAGTTTATTTTCCAGCGACAGTGTTAGTTTATTTCCAGAGACAGTGTAAATGTTTCCAGCGACAGTGTTAGTTTATTTCCAGCTACAATGTTAGTTTATTTCCAGAGACAGTGTTAATGTTTCTAGCGACAGTGTTAGTTTATCACAACTTAAGATCCAAGTGCGACAATGTACATTGAGTAGCATCAAACATGTTTGACAAAGACTTTTGTTAAACCATGGTAAAAAGGAAATCGTGAATGTTAAGAAGTACATTCAGTTGACAAAAATATTCTAATGCCCAATCCTTGTCAATTTCTGTGAGATTTCTTCGAAAGCTTCTTGTTCTTTTGTCCAGCTGTACTCATGATTCATCAAATCCACAAGGATATCTTTCCGTGCTTTTAAAACTTGATAATCTTGGATATGTTCTTGAATTTTCTGGTTCTTTGAGAGTTGGTCAATGAAGCTAAGCATGTATAAGCCGCAATCCAATATGTGATTTAGAAGGAAATTTAAGTTGTAATGAACATGAGTATTAAAGGCAAACAAAGTATGTGAAAGATAAGTAGTTCAAAAAGCACATTGTTGGTTTATGTATACACAAAACAGAAACGATATATAGAAGTAAAACTGGTTTCAATTTTTTCACATACACTGTTGGTTTCTGTTGCGCACAGATTCTGTCCTCGTTGACTTGGAATTCAAAGTCACTTTTTATGGAATTGATTTTCTTCATTGTTTCTTGGTTTAAATCCTCAAGTTTTGAATGGCTTGTTGATTCCCTTGCCTTCTCAAGCCAATACTGAACAAAGGTGCCCTGCACAAAGTTATTATAGAATAATAATATACTTATTTGCAATATATATGAGAGAGATTTGTGATTTTGATTTTTTGGCTTACCACTATTGATGCATTTTCCCAGTAGCAATCACTTTCCAGATCTTCATCTTTTGAGTTTTGGCGAGCTGAATTGTAGTGAGTCATTTCTATAGTTTTTGTGTCCAAAACTACCAAGGAGAAATGGTTGTAATGGAACAATGGGAAGAAAATCTTTGATACTTTTCCATATTAGTCCATCAGTTGATTGTAGAGCCTTTCCTTGTTTCGGACAGTTTCTTGAATGATTTGTTCATTGATGTTGTTCTGTTGGAATAAAAAATCATGTAAAAATCATATCACAGTGTTTCTGCATCCAACTCATAATATGGCATACTGTTTCTGGAAAATAGCTAATTAGAAAGTTCACTGTTTATGGATTCAGAACAAAATTGCACACTGTTTATGGATTCAGAGCAAAATTGGCACATTGTTTGTTCAAAAGTATTACACAAACACGCTGTTTTACACAAATCAAGGATATTATTTTCCAGCGACAGTGTTAGTTTTTCTTCCAGCGACAGTTAAAGATACAAGTATTTACACAAATCAAGGACATTGTTTTTTCCAGCGACAGTGTTAGTTTTTCCAGCGACAGTTAACAAAAAGTTGTTTTAATAAACATGCATTTAACAAAAAGTTCATACGAAGCAAAATTAGTTATATACTTACAAAGATTGTTGTAGAGACGTAGAAGTTCTTTTGTTTTTTGATTTTTTCTTTTTCTCTTTTGAGGTAGCAGAAAGAGTCAACAATCTGAGTTGATATAGGTCCATTTGATATCAAACCGTGCAGGTCTTCTTTCAACACCATTATTCTTGCATAGTTGAAATCTGTAGTTTCAGCAGTCCAATATTGATCGCTGCAGGAAATTACAGAAGGTTTAGTTATGTTATATTTATTTAGTGCTTATAAATTTATGGGAGTTTGTAATCAAACATTAGTTAAGAGCAATGTCTTAAAAATCGATATTATCGGCGATATTTCGCCGATAATATCGTTTTTTTCACCGAACGATATTTTTTTAACTTAAAATATAATATCTTGATAATATCGCGATAATATCGCTAATATCGATAATATCGCGATATTAGCGATATTATCGCGCCGGATCCGTCGTCGTCGTCGGAAATCCACGCTCAGACGCTGAAAAGGAGCAATCCCCGCTCGGATTTGATGGATCTGAATCATCTGAGAGACTGAGGACTGACTGAGGGATCGGAGAAGAAGGATCGAGACCACGGGTACGCCGGAATTGGGTGCGCCTTCTCCCGAGTCGGATCCGTGCCAAAAACTTGAAGAAAAGAACGATATGAGCTTCTATCATCACAACCAAGCACACACTAGAGCATGAGGAAGAGATTTCGAAGCTTACCCGTTCGGAAAACGCGAAGAGGTTCGCCGGAGAACCTTCCCGAGTTCGCTCCCTTTGCTGCGACGGTGCGACGGGAGAGAGAGATAGAGAAGGAGAGAGACGAAGCGAATGAGATGATGGTGCTTGTGTGCGTGGCCGTGGGTGTGTATGTGTGTCTCGGCGCAAGAGAGAATAAGAGAGGTGAGTTTCGAGAGTTACAGAGAAACAGAGAGAAGAAAGAGAGAGAAGAAAGAGACTGAGGGGTCTCAGGTAGGGGTCAGCGACAGAGAAAAGAGAGAGAGTTGAGGTGCTGCCAAGTGGCAGTTTGGGGTCTAAAGAGAAAAACTGATGAACGGTCCAGATTAAAATAGATAGGAGGATTTAATTGATAGTTAATGGCTTGCGTCACCCTCTGTGTGTGTGTACTAAGTCACTCATGTATCTTACCATGCAATCTATAAAGTGTAAAATATTGTACTAATTCATTATATATAAATGATTTTGGTGTGTTTAAACTTCTTTCATTAATTACTACATATTTTCTACACTCACAATGTTTGCCAGCTCGCTATATAATCAACTTAAATCAGTTAAATCCATCATGCAATGCATTTCCTTCCAATTTTTTGTGATAAACTAATAGATAATTGACTAAATAAACATCCTGCAAAGTTTCAATAAAAATTTCCAAGTTTTTCTTACAATTTCCGTGGGTTTTATTCAATTTTTATCGATATCGATAATATCCCGATATTTCCATCGATATTTCCGTGTTTTGGGACTACCGATATTTCCGATATCATCGATATTTAATACCTTGGTTAAGAGTTTGTATAGTACTTACATGTCTTGTGTTGAGCAGAATTGAATTATTTTCCTTTTTTCATCTGGTTCCAGCATCTTGTACACTTGAAGTTGTCTCCAGTTCACACCAGTATATGTTAGATTTGTTGCTGGAAAGTCATCAGGCTATGAGGACTATATTTTCGTCTTTTAAATTCAGACTGAATGATGGTGTGCTTGGGAGGACTATATTTTTGCATTTGGTTGTTGTCTTTCTGGATGTTTGTTTGTTTGATTGCACATCATCCTTCTTAAGAGCAGCGTTCTGTTTCGGAGCTTGAATTTCCTCTTCTTTCTGTTTTTCTTTTGCCACTGATGAAAGAATTTTGTCCGGCAGACCTGTAGTTTTGTCATCATTCATCATGTTTTCTTGAATTTCTCCCTCGTTTGATTTTGAAATAGATTTGGCTCTTTGTTTTTTCTTCTTCTTTATCGCTGTTGTTGGTTGCAGTGTTTCAGAGCTTTTCTTTTGCCTCTTTGTTCCACATTTGTTGTTTTCTTTAGGTTCTGGCTTTCTCTTGTGCTGCCTTTTCCTTTTTTTCTGTGTATTTTGCATTGAGTCTCCAATGCTATCTTCTTCGGTACTTCTCTCAATCTGCAGATGTATAGTTTCCTTCTTGGTGTATGCTATTCTTTCTACTTCTCCAAAAATTCTCCTCTTTTGTGTACTTTTCGTTGTTTTCGATATCACCTTGACACTAGTTCTTGTTGAGTTTGGCACTTGTATAGTTATCTTAAGTGAAGCCATCTGCTAATATAGTTATATTAGAATTCAACTTGAACATAAGCATATATAAATTAATAATTAATATGAGTACACATTGTTTATGAACAACACAATGGAGAAGAATAATACAATGTTTCTGCAACTGAAAAATGCAAAAGTTGTAGTTTATAATCACAGTAAAACATGCTCTAAGTAGATTTCGTACATTTCTTTTCTCAATTCAGCACGTTTTCAACCAAATGGAAAATATATTTTTTAGATCCGTAACATTTAATGTCGGTTAAAGTGGGTTTTCTAGTTATGAAGATGAAAAACGGTGATGAATTTCATGCATGTTATTTTTGTATACGCTTGATTCAAGTAGATCTAACTTATGTATACAATGAAATGATATTCTTAAATTATTTGAGAAATTTTGTAAGAAATTTTTACCTCTGTTTGTTTACGCTTGTTTCACCGGAAGTTGCTCACCAAAGTTGAGTCTGTAACTGTTGTTGAATCTGTAACTGTCGATCACCGGAAGTTGCATGTTATAATCATACTGTATACACAAATTTTTAGCTCTGTATACGCTCGATTCAATGGATGACTTTGGCTCAAGGAAGTTGAAAAATATATGGGTTTTCAGTTTTTGAGTGCGAGAACATCGTTCCAGAAAACAGAAAATGATTTAAGTGGCCGCCTGATATCAATATTATATATTTCTTTTTGTTTTTTTCCATAAATAGTTTTATTATGCGTGTTCATTTTTTCCAGCGACAGTGTTATGTTTTGGTTCGGATTTTCCAGTAACAGTTTGATGTTTTGGTTCTTTTTTTTTTCTTTTTTTCTTTTTTTCTTTTTTCATAAATAGAGTTGTTTTGTAAGAATTTGTTACCTTTGGTTTGTATATGCTTTGATTCAAGTAAAGTCGATCAATGGAAGTTGCTCGAGCAGTAGAAAGTCTTATGATTTTCAGAAATCGAAGAATGAGTATGGATGACTTTTGCTCAAAGAAGTTCAAAAGTGTGGGTTTTCAGTTTTTGCGATCGTGAAAATGGTACATTTTCATTCCTATGCTAGAATGAAACAGCATATTAGTCGTATATTTTCCAGAAACAATGCGAACCCTTTTCCAGAAACAGTGCGAACAATTTTCCAGAAACAGTGTATGTTCCAGAAACAGATTCCTGCAATCTTTTGACAAAAAATAAAAGAATGAACTAGACTATAATTTGTAATTGTAATGACTGAGTAATTACAATGAAATATGGTCATCATCATCTCCAAAAAGTTCATCAATGTAATCATGTTTCCTAGCAACCTTTTTTTCTTCCAGCAACCTTTTAAGTCCGTTTGGATAGCTGTGTGGATGATTGACCAAGATAGTTATAATTGAAGCCCTCTTCATAAATACTTCTTCCTTGTGAAAAGTGGATTGTACTGGTTTGCCTTCATGAATTTGGTTTGCAAAGTGAATGACAAATATTCCGCAATCCAATCTGCATTTTTTGCAAAACAAAGAAGTATGATAAATAAAGAAAGTAGATAAATTTATAACAGTAAAGTGTTGTCTAGTTTTCCAGATAGTGTTATTTTCCAGCGACAGTGTTATTTTTCTAGCAACAATGTTATTTTTCCAGCAACAGTGTTAGTTTTTCCAGCGACAGTGTTAGGTTTTCCAACGACAGTGTTGGTTTTTACAAAGACAGTTACGAATTCAAGTTTTTACACAAATCTAGGACATTTTTTCTGGATTATAAGTCATTGTCTCTGGATCCAAAAGCAAAATAGCTCAGTGTTTATGAAAATGAACTCAAATAATGACATGAAACTATGTTTTTGTACTTACGAGTCTTCTCTTTGCTGTGCACTAGTCAAGCATCTTTCAATCTCTATTTTGATGGTTTGATCAGCTTTGAAATCCTTGTACAGTGCTTCTATTTTGTCCCTCTGTAGAACAGAAAATAATAATAATGAGATTTTGATTTGTCTTTTTTACCATAGTAGGATAGTTTGTAATTGATTTAAGTTTGTTTTCTTACCACTTCCACCGCATGCTTAAAGTATATGTCTGTGGCGCCCTCTATCCTTGGTAGTTTGGAATTGTACTGTGTCATTTTTCCATTTTTAATATCCCAAACTACCAGGGTATAGTGGTAATAACACTTTAAGCATATGAAGACCTTTCCCACTTTGTCAACATTCTCTTCCAAGAGTCTTTTCAATGTTTGATCAATATATCTCTGGTCACTCTCCAATTTTGGGTTCTCGACGTCATTCTGAAACAATAACATAACCTTTTTTTACTGTTTATGAAATTGACAAACAGAAATTTGTTGTAAATAAACTTGTTTACACTTACGAAGAGGAAGGAAGGAAGATATAGATTTTGCTTGTCCCATCTTTGCTTCATTTTCTGACATGATGAAGAAGGACGCATCAATTATATTGGAGTCAATTGCACCATCGACGAACAATGTTTTCAAATCTGACTTCAGAACAACAAGCTCATGCGCCATGTTCTGTTTCTTCGGTTGCATCCAAAAATAATCCCTGTGTAAGAAAATTAAATGTTAAATATATATATATATATATAATTGACACTGTTAGTTTCTGTACACTTTAATTTCCAGATACATTGTTAGTTTTTCCAGAGACATTGTTAGTTTTTCCAGCGACAGTGTTAGAAAGTAAGGGACTATTTATGGAATATAAGTGACTGTTTATGAACTTGTTTCCAGCGACAGTATTAGTTTTTTCCAGCGACAATTACAGATTCAAGTATTAACACAAATCAAGGACATTGTTGAAATATAATCATACTGTTTATGAAATATAACTTGATAGTTAATGTTATCGAAAACTTACAAGTCATCTTTTCTGTAATATTCCTTGATTTTCTCTCTTGTATTCTCGTCAAGCAACCTGTAAGCTTGTGTTGCCGAAGGGAGGTAACTGTCTTTATCAGTCTTTGAGCTTTTTGCATTTGTCTTCTTTGCAGGCTTCCCTTTTGGAATTGGCTTTGGTTTTACCACTTTTGGAATTGGCTTTTCTTTTTCAACAATTGGCTTCATCTTTTCGACCAGTAGCTTCTTCTTTTTTTCTTGTTCTTCAAGTATGCGCTGCTCCTTCTCTCTATCAATAATTGGTTCCAAAGTCTGCTCTGGCTGTGGTATAATTGACGGGCTTTCACTGTCACTAACAGCATATATGTACTTGGCCTTCTTTTTTTGGATTTTCTGGATAGGGACATAGTCAAACTCAGGAAGAACATTTGCTTTACGATCGTCCCTGGTTCGAACATTTCTAACCAAAGTTCTTGTCCGCTTTTTTTCTTCGGCATTTTCTTTTTGTCCATCTTTAATGTCCTTGGCTTCTGGAGTAGCCATGGTATCTTTTATGTTTGCAGCTTCAACATATTGACTGTCCATTTGAACATCAATTGGATCTTGAACTTGGTTTTTCCCACTGATTGCTTCTGTTTCAGCTTCTTGACTCTCTATTTTATCATCAATTGGAACATCTGGAAGTATATTCATTTTTCCTGAAGCTTCAGCGTTCTTCAGGGTTCCAATTTCATTAAGTATATTCATTTTTGCTGAAGCTTCAGTGTTCTTCATCCGCAACTGCTGGATTTCAGCATCCATATCATTGATTTTCTTCTTGTTCAACTCTTTTTCTTCTTCAAGCTTCTCAATGTCTCTTTTGAGCTATCCAGTTGTTTGTCCAGAAACTATAGAAGCTGTTTGCAGACTATCAATTGCATGAATCATCATGTGCTTGACCACCATATACCTCATATGTTCCATGGCTGTACATTTTTGAATTTGGTTGAACATCTCTTCGATTAATGTTGTGTCAATACCATGAATATGAGTTTGATAATCTGGATTAAGCTTAAGATATTCTTCAGCGTACAACTTGTCAAACTATACTTGGGCTTCATCAATAGTGTTGTACTCAGGTGCTTCATCTTTTTTACTTCTCTTTTCAGGTTCAATGACATCTTTTGCAGCAGGAGTCCCCTTTCTTTTTCTTGTCACGATCTTTTCTTGAGCTTTTCTTGAAGAATCGTCTACTTTCTCAGTAGGAGGATCAACAATCTGTACACAGTTACAAAAGTATTATTTATTAAGTGACTGTTTATGGAATATAAGTGTGTTTCTGGTATATAAGTGACTGTTTATGGAGTATAAGTGACTGTTTATGGAATATAAGTGACTGTTTATGGAATATAAGTCACTGTTTCTGGAATATAAGTCATTGCTTTTGTAGGACTTGATTCCAGTGATAGTGTTAGTTTTTACAGAGACAGTGTTATTTTTCCAGCGACAGTCTTACTTTATTTCCAGCGACAGTGTTAGTTTTCCAGATACAGTGTTAATGTTTCCAGAGACAGTGTTAATGTTTCCAGCGACAGTGTTAGTTTTTCCAGCGACAGTAACAAAAATCAAGGACATTGTTTTCCAGCGACAGTTAACAAAAAGTATGCAGATGTCAAAGTATAAATGTTTCTGTTTATTATACATTACCTCAATATCTTTCTTTTGGTCATGTTTTTTTATCTCTTGTCTTCCTTCTTTTAGTTGGCGTTGTCTTTGTTTCACCCATTTTGGAAGGGAACACTCATTTTTCAGTAGGAAGAATCGCACCGGCAATCTGCACACAGTCACACATTGGTTTGTTTATAGTTTTTTGAAAGTTGAATTGTTTCTAGAAATTTAAAATCTAAACATTATCTGAAAATGATTTTGATTATGGGATACCTCAATATCTTCAACTTTGACATCTCTGATTGCTTGGTGTATCTTTGTTGTGTCCCATCTTCCTATCGCCGGAACCATGTTTTCTCGGCCTTCAATCGTCGGAACAAGGTTTGCTTTAAGACATAGCCAATACTGGACAAATTAAGAAAAGTGAGAATAGTTACAGTTTGAGAATCATAATAAAAATTTCATACTTTTAAAACTAGAATTCTTATATTCTTACCAAAATAAGAACGGTGCAACTGCTGGTTGTTGTTGCATCCCCTCTTTCCATCGACAGTGTTTGTGATTTGTCTACCATTTTGAAGAGGTAGTCTCTTACACCCTTGGCCCAATTATATCTGTTGATTTCGTCCAACCTTGCACAAATTTGCAGGAAGCTCCATGTGATGTATGATCCGGAGTTTGCAAACAAGAGTGACTGGATGAGATGTGCACATATGATGGAAGCCGTATCTCTTGTACCTTGAGGATTTCGGAGAACGAGTGATTTTCTATATGCTTCAAGAAGGTGTTTTTGTTTCACTCGTTCAACGTTATGAAAGTACTTCTCCAAGAATCTGTCCTCCTTACCAGATTGGGAGGATTTGTCGGTGTTTGGCAGTTCAACTCCATCGTTGTTCAGTCCAAAGATTACGACAACATCATCGGGTGTTATCCCTCTTGCATCTCGATCTCCAAATCTGAACTTTTGCTCTCTGGAGTCGTAGCATTTTATAAACTTAATTAAATCCGTATCAGACTTCTTCTTCCTTTTGGTGACAACAAGGATGTGATCCATGTACAGTTTAATAAGACTCCAGAATGGTGTCTTTGCCAACTGCTCGCAAACATCTTTGCGCTCTTCAAGCATTGGCTCTTATATTTCCATTGAGTCTGAAAACCCGGTCATATTGCACCAATACTGGAGATATGAAGTTCGATTTCTTCTTATCTTATCCGTTGAAGTTTTCTTCTCCTTCTTCTTCTTCGTCTTGGTTGTTTTGCGTGCAAAATACTTCACTCTCAATCTCTTGTTTACCTGTATTTTTGTAAATATGAACAAAGTTTTAGGAATTATAATCAACTGTTTATGAAGAACAAGCATAATATGGAATGAAGAAAACAGATAGTCACAGTTATGTTTTGGTTCTTTTTTTTTCCAGAGACAATGTTGTTTTTTCCAGAGATAGTGTTAGTTTTTTCCAGATACAATGTTAGTTTTTTCCAGAGACAGTGTTAGTTTTTCCAGCGATAGTGTTACTTTTTCCAGCGACAATGTTAGTTTATTTCCAGCGACAGTGTTAATGTTTCCAGAGACAGTGTTAGTTTTCCAACGACAGTGTTAGTTTTTCCAGAGACAGTTGCAGATTTAAGTATTTACACAAAATAAAAGACACTGTTTTCCAGCGACAATGTTATTTTTCCAGAGACAGTGTTATTTTTCCAGAGACAGTATTAGTTTTTCCAGTGACAGTATTAGTTTATTTCCAGCGACAGTGTTAGTTTTCCAGAGACAGTGTTAATGTTTCCATAAACAGTGTTAGTTTTCCAACGACAGTGTTAATTTTTCCAACAGATTCAAGTATTTACACAAAATCAAAGACATTGTTTTCCAGCGACAGTGTTATTTTTCCAGCGACAGTTTTAGTTTTTCCAGCGACAGTGTTATTTTTCCAGCGACAGTGTTAGTTTCTAAAAAAGTGGCAAAAAATCATACTTTCTATTTTCTAAAAAAGTGGCAAAAAATCATACTTTCTATTTTCTAAAAAAGTTACCTCTTTTTCGCCGCTTTGTTATGTCGATTGTTCTGGTGCCTTTTGCACTTCTTTTTCTGTTGCTTTCCGACGGAGGTTGTGGTGAAATTTGGACTTCTGTTCCTCCGGTTTGTTCTGACGGAGGTTTTGCACCACATTTTCGCTGGTTTCTGCCATTGAACTTATGTGAACTTGTTTCGCCGGCTTGGGTTCGATGAATGCTTTCTTTTCAACTGTGATTTGAACTTTGATTTTGATTGATTTTGAAATGGGGGAAGTTTGATTCGACGGGGGTTACGTGCTGGGGGTCGTGCTGGGGGGTTACGTGCTGGGGGTTGAGTTTCGTTAAAAGTCGCGAACATTGAATGCTATAGGGGTATTTAGGGAAAGTAATTTTGTAACGGGTTGGGCTTGTAAATTCGGCCCGTGGATAATAAGTTTTGGATGGTTTTTTATTAAACTTTGAGCCCTTTTGGTTAAATAACATTTTAAGATGGTTTTTGGTTAAATATTTGTTGGTCCAAGCCCTTTTCATTAAAGCTCCCTTTTTTTTATTTTGGGTAAAAATATGATGAGTTTGTTAGGCCTTTGACTCTTGCATATAAAGTATTGAAGAATAAGGGAAAAGAAAGAAGAGATAGAAAAAAAGAAGAAGAAAATACCAGTGAGCTACACTGGAAAATAATTAGAATTATTTTGTATTTCTATTATTTTTACTACTGCTGCCCCGAGATTGTCAACACACTTACCAAATCTCGTAAATATTGTATCTTATTTATTTTATTCTACCCACACATCACATCAGTTTCACAACATCCATTTAATCTCTACTAAGTAATAAAACACTCATTGTCAACCAAAACCCTATGAAATTACCAGTTTAACCATCTAATTAAAATAAAACATGAATAAGAAATATGGGGTAGAAATGTAATTTCACACAACTAAATTTTGCTGCTTTTTTTTTCAAAGCCTCAACTACATGTAATCCTAACATATCTCTAATTTAAAAAAAAAAAACTTCCCACTCCCACTTTCTCTCTCACTCTCTTCCTCTCTTCCTCTCTTCCTCTCTTCCTCTATTTCAAAAACAAAAATAAAAAATTTTGCTCACAGACTTTGTGTGTGTTCATATGCTAATATATATAAAGAAAACATAGACCCACTGAAAAAACTAACCAAATCCAGAAGTAAAGAATCAAAGACAAATAAGAATTTGCATTATCATAAAAGTACAAAACAATTAAGAGAAAACAAAAAATATGTCAAATATCCAAACATACACAGTTCACACCATTCACACCATTCACACCATACACGCATATTTTAGTCCAACAATCAACTAAAATCTGACCGTTGAAACCCATGACGTATTCCCTGATGCAAAATCCCAGCCGTTTCCCCACTTCCAAACGCTTTATCCTTACACCTCCACGTGTGCAGATACAAAACCACCTACGTGTCAACCTAGTATCCTCCACGTGTGCGCTCACAGATCATCACATTCCACAGCTATAAATGTAGGCCCATTCTCAGCTTTGAGTCTCCAAATGCTCTGCATCTGCAATTCTGCTCGTTTTTTCTTCCGACGAAAGCTCACTGTCGCCGCTTCATCTGCTTCTCAGCTTCTGCAAAAGAACTTCTCGGACGATTCCTTGCAGACCCTTTTGCCACCGTCGCGGATTTGTCTGTTTTCGCCGTCGATCAAGGTCGAATTTTCAAGCCCGGTTGCGTCTATTTTGCTGTTGAATCGTACAATGGCTGGCCAGTCCGAGAGTAAATCAATCCACGACTTCACTGTCAAGGTTGGCTTTTCTCACGAATTTTGATTATTTTTACAGTTTTGCGTCAATTTTGACTATTTTCATTTTCCATTTGGGATTGGGGATTTTTGTTTGTTTAGCAGCCGGGGTTTGCTTATAGTTCTCAATTAAATGTTGAAATTAGGGGCAAGAGGCACTTTACCAGGTAGTGGAAAGGTGTTAAACCCTTGCACGACGGTATGAATTCAAACCTCGTCGGTGGCTAATCTAACATCTAATTTAACAAAATCTATTGATTGTCCAAAAAAAAAAAAATTGTTGAAATTAGGGGGATTGATTTGGCTTTCCCCTATTTTAATAGAATTCGGGTAATTTATGTAAAGGTCCGTTCTTTAATCTATTTTGGGTTTAATTTATCATGTTAGAATCTGGGTTCTGATCGCATTGGTGGGTGGCCCTTGTGGTTAGGGCCTTCCTCTTCAATCCGCTTTGTCCCGGGTGCAAACCACCCCGACCACGTAGAGTAGATTAGTGAAGAATATCGCCTTTACTATTTATAATAGAAAATGAATTCGGGTTATTTTAAATTTGACCCAAAAAAAAAAATGATGGGATTGAGTTGCAAAAGTGTCATGTGCTATAGGGGCTGTCGGTTGTTTAAACTTCATCCGCAAACTGAGAATTGAATGCGTGTAATGTAAATCCGTTTACTTTCAGGATGCCAAGGGTAATGATGTTGATCTCAGCACCTACAAAGGGAAGGTCCTTCTGATCGTTAACGTTGCGTCGCAATGGTACACTATATCTTCCTTCTTCTTCTGAGATTTTATGTGCAATCCATACAAACTTACCAAATGGAATGAAAATCTGATAAA
This sequence comes from Cotoneaster glaucophyllus, assembly GCA_036320875.1. Classification (NCBI taxonomy): domain Eukaryota; kingdom Viridiplantae; phylum Streptophyta; class Magnoliopsida; order Rosales; family Rosaceae; genus Cotoneaster; species Cotoneaster glaucophyllus. The sequence continues at coordinate 17,190,908 of CM070060.1, forward strand.
TATGGTTATATTCTCATGTAATGGGATGCATTTTTTGCCGATCTTGTTTTTCGTAATCTGAAGTGTGAACGTATTATATAATTTGGTTTTTTATTTTGATGCAGTGGCTTGAGTAATTCAAACTACACAGAGTTGGCTCAGTTGTATGAGAAATACAAAACTCAAGGTCTGCTTTCCTTTTGCCTGTTTGTACTTCATCCCGTGGCTGTTTTCGTAGAAACTCTGAATCGTTCGGTTGCCTTGTAGGCTTGTAGCTCACACTTGCTTCTGTGGACTTGCAGGTTTGGAAATCTTGGCATTCCCATGCAACCAGTTTGGAGCTCAGGAGCCAGGGACAAATGACGAGATTGTAGAGTTTGCCTGCACTCGCTTCAAGGCTGAGTATCCCATCTTTGACAAGGTAAGAGCTCCTTAGGATGTCATATTAGCAGGGAAAGCGTCTTCCTTTGGTTCATTCACTAGAGCTGGAGACTTACATTCTTCCAATTTTAGGTGGATGTGAACGGCGACAATGCCGCTCCGATTTACAAATTCTTGAAGTCGAGCAAGGGTGGACTGTTTGGTGACCGCATCAAGTGGAACTTCTCCAAGTTCCTGGTTGACAAAGAAGGGAAAATCGTTGACCGTTATGCCCCTACAACTTCTCCTCTTAGCATTGAGGTGAGAAGTCGTACATAGATTCATGACAATGACATTGAACTGAGAAAGTGAATTAGGTTAACGAATTTCTGGTTTGTGGTCTTGCTTCTTGTTTTGCAGAAGGATGTGAAGAAACTGCTGGGGGTGGCATGAACAGGCAGCTCTATGTGAAGAAAAGAGAGGAGAGTAAAACTAATAGAGGAATAAAAGGCACTTACTGAAATAAGAATGCATCTCTATTTGAATTATTGGGTATCTTGTAAGGGTTGCGTTCTGGTGATTTCTGTTGATGTTTGAGATAAGAGTCGGAATCTGCCAGTATTGAGTCATGTCATTTATGCATATTTAAGCTTCGTTGGTTATCGACGCTTTCATCGCTCTCTCGAGTCATGACTTGTCGCAGATTTCTCCACCGCGTGCTCCCTCTTTCTACCTCTCTCAACCATACCTAACATGTTTGATGTTAGGGTTCTGTTCACCGTGTTTCTATTTGCAATCTTAATTATAAAATTATAATGCCCAAATTGACTAGCGGTTCCGTTTCCACTTGGTCACAAGAAAATTCATTCAAAGGAAAAACACAATGCATGTTAAAAATGAATCACTCGACGTAATCATTTGGTTAGCAGAAAAATCATTAAACGGAAAAACACAATGCCTGTAAATCATTCTGCATAATCATTTCATCTAGTCAAAAGAAGCCATGGACTACAATTACGAAAGCAAATGAATATAGTCTAACCGCAGGGTCTTGTAGCTTACCTACTTAACAACGTTTATCCTTGCATCCGATTTCTATGTTGAGCAACAATGAGTATAAGCATAGCCTAGCCCAAAGTTGTGACCAAGGCCCAAGGCCCAAGGCCCAAGGAGAAACATGAGGGCCTAAAGCGTCATTAACATTTTGTTAACACGGTCAGCTTCCAACATTGAATATGGAAAGACGGGCATTTTTCAACGTTCTGGACCTTCAGGTGTTTCAGTTTGTTCGGAGTTGAGAGCACAAGAGGATGACAAGCCAGGCAACTGAGAACTCAAAAACAATTTACGACTTCACTGCCAAGGCAACTCCCTATCTATATCATCTATCTATGTATAATTGCATATCTTCAATTAGTTTATTCTTTTTCTGCTCAATTTTTAGGTTGCGATGTAAAAAGACTCTACATATTCTTCAAAAATTTGTTGTTTAAATAATGAGTAGAAGATGGCTAGTGTTGGAATCATCTGGTTGTGTTCAAAGTTTTCATCTTTTCTTGCAATACTAATCAATTTGAAGGAATTTTGAATTCTGGGTACTACTTATTTTTGGCTTGTTTGGAGAATTGGGAATTTTCCTTACTCTGGACTCTGGACTCTGGGCTCTGGTTGGTTGCCAAGAAAAATAAAAGGAAATATTGTAAACATAGCCTCTTCGGGCCTGGAAGGAGTGGATAACCGTGGCTTGCCCCACTATTTCTGAAAAAGATAGATAAATAAATAAATGTTGCTATTGTGTTGAATCTATGTCGGAATTAATTTGGTTAATGAATAATTGTTGTTTGTGAATCTTGATTTTGATAGTTGTGTTTATATTTGTATAGGATGCAAAGGGCAATGATGTGGATCTTAGCTTGTACAAGGGAAAAGTTCTACTCGTTATCAATGTTGCTTCCAAATGGTATTATTCCTCGTCTCCTTACTTTGTTTGTTCTTTCTTTTTTGCGCCCGACAACTATAAGTTTCATACATAAACACTTAGAGAGCTTAATTGGAGATATAATTAGTCACTTGTCATGTTCTTATTGATTGCTGGTTGCAAAATTCATTTGGTGCCCTTCTCCCGTTGCATATTCAATTGGGTGTTTCTCTTAAGTATTAAGCTTGAAGTGTTTTTCTCTAAAGGTGTGATGTTATTCAGGGCTAATACGGGAAAATAACTTTTTTCGTTTTTTTTCCCTTTCTAAACGTATCTATTCATTGCTGGTTTTCACTAATTGTGGCAGTGGACTGACCAACTCAAACTACACAGAACTGAATCAACTATACCAACAGTATAAAGATCAAGGTTTGCATTTTGATCTCAAAATGTTCTTTCACGCCTATCGTTTTGGTAACCAATAGTGGCAGTCTCATTTTCATCATAGAAACAAGTACTCCTCGGTGTAAAATACAGAAGTCCTTTTTTCTTAAAGATAAATAAGAGAAAGATCAATGTAATATGATATGACTAATTCAACAAATAATTCTACCCTTTTGTTTTTCCCCTTTGTGTGATATACTGGGGAATTGATGCAGGCTTTGAGATATTGGCGTTTCCATGCAATCAGTTTGGTGATGAGGAACCGGGAAGTAATAAAGAGATTGAAGAGTTTGTCTGCACTCGTTTCAAATCTGAATTTCCAATGTTTGACAAGGTAAATCAAGCAGCTGTAGATTAGTTTGTATCTACTTTCAAACAGCTTACACGGTTAAACCTTTTGCACTTTTAGGCCGGCCAAAAGGGTTCAACCACAAGGTTATCTATTATTTATTCTCTTTGTAAAACGATGGAGAAGGGCATTGCCATATTTAGATTACAAGTTTTAGTTTCAAGATTTGAGATAATGATAGGCTAGTCAAATTAACTGCTATATTGTTACACGCAGATTTAAAATTAGTTTAGAATTTTTGCAATTTAGAATTTGTATATCTTCTTCCCCATGGCCATTTCCTCTACATCTGAGAGAATGGAGTATTGTAATATGTGAAATTTGGTTTGTAATTTCACCATCTCTCGCTCTTGTGTTAGATTGAAGTAAACGGTGATAATGCTGCTCCCTTGTATAAGTTCTTGAAGTTAGGCAAATGGGGATTCTTTGGAGATGATATCCAATGGAATTTTACCAAGTTTCTAGTTGACAAGGAGGGGAAAGTTTCTGATCGCTATTACCCGACCACTCCCCCACTTAGTATTGAGGTAAAAACTTGGATGTTCGAACTTTGATTCTCAAATATAATTGTGCTGTGCTACCCTTGATGTTTGTTGTATTTTCGATCTGTGTAATCATGCTAGCTTTCTGCATACATAATTCTTTTGCAGCGGGATTTAAAGAAGCTATTGGGAGTCCTGTGAATGCTGAGATGCGAAGTTTCTACTGGGTTGTAGCGTAAGCGGTATGCATATGCTTTCCTTTTCTCCACCAGGAGAGGGAAAAAGCCTTGCTTTTGTGTGTTGTTATGCCTCCAAGACTGGTTTAGGACCTAACGTCGTGCCGATGTGTTGTATATCATGCTCCATAAACTGAGCAAGACCAATTTCTTATTTTAAATGATAATGTCACCATGAGATTGGACTTGTCTATTTGATTGTTTGCTGTATGATAGATGAGTAAGGCAGATGATGCAACCATACATTGGAGTCGTGATCAAGTAATTAGAGTGGACAAAATGTTTACATAAATGCACTATTTTAAGTACAAATATTTGTGTTTTCATTTCCCAAGCCCCTTTCAATTATGTGGACACACAATATATATTCATTGTTTTCAAGATTATTAAAGGACCTTTCGAGTTCATTTGATCCAAATATTATTCTGGATATTATGCTACAAATGGTACTTGCAAAAGCGAAAACTCATCCTACTTTACAGATATAAATATTTGTCTTACGGTAAACATTTTATGAAGGTACAAATTTAAGTCTTGCATTCTATGCTTAAGTTATGTTGGAGAATGCGTGAATTCTAATTTTTCTCTAATATAAAGAACATTCTTGCATTTATTTGTAGTGAAGAAATGGTAACACAATAAAAAACCAACCCTGCATTTGACCTCTAAAGATTGATTATTTCTAAAACTGAACACAAGTACTACACTATTTTTGAACTGTACACTGACAATTTTTAAAAATTGAATGCAGGTACTATCACTATTTTTTAAACTAAACACTAGTATTATCACTATTTCTAAAACTGAACATGGGAATTACACTATTTCTGAAACTAAACATGGGTTGGCGTGTGCCTTGCATGCGCTTTTGGTTGGAATTTTTTTTTTTTGCTTTTCTTTCTTTTGTGTTTATCATTAAATAAAGCAGTTGGATGATTTTGAGATAAAATTCAAAGTTTTGAAGTCATTTTCATTGTTTTCCTAAAAATATTTTGTGTCCAATTCTTGAAATAATCAATCTTCCGTTCTAAAAATAGTCATTGTTCATACGACATGACACAAACTGAATAACTTATCCAAGGCACAAACTGAATAATTTATCCAAATTAAAGTTAAAATCACTATTTCGAAATTAAAATTAACATAGTTAATAAAACTGAAAAATGAAAAATTTCTTCATTGTTGGTCTTGTAATATTACTACTTAGTTTGTTCTAAAAATATCATGAAACAATGTTCAAATAAACAAACAATAAACTAACAAAAAAATATTATTTATGGTGACATGAGAGAGTGGGGATAGGTGAAATGAGAGATGATAGACAAAGTCGATGTGGATGGCAGAGGAGAGAGGAGAAAGGAGAGTGGAGAGAGAAAGTTGTGGAAATATGTGAAAGAAGAGAGAGAAATAAAGTTAAATAATATGATTTGTATGGGTGGAGTGAGGGAGGGAGGAGAAGAAAGAGAGAGAGAGAGAGAGTGAGTGATCTGACGTGGATAAATAATAAAAAAAAAGTTATTTATGGTGATATGAGAGAGTGTGAATAGCTGAAAGGAGAGATGATAGACAAAGTTGATGTGGATGGGTGAGGAGAGATGATAGTGGAGAAAGAAAGTTGATGAGAGGAATATGTGAAAGGGGAGACATATATATATATATAATATGATTTGTACGGCTGGAGTGAGCGAGGGATGAAGAGAGAGAGATAGAGTGATTTGACGCGTGGAACCGCGTGTTAGTTTTTTGTTATTCTATTAAATTATTTTGTTATTTTCATTAAAGTTTAAGTCTTTTTATTAAGGTTTAAGGACTTTTTATTAAATAAAGTTATTAAATGATTTTTGGTTAATAAAAAGTTTGGAAAACCCATTTTCATTAAAACTCCCTTAAACTAGACCTTAATGGCACATGAATAATCTAGCAGTCTTTAGGAAGATTAAATTTTTATTACAAATTTGACTGTGGATGCAAATTTCCGCCTTCCTTTGATTGACGAATCTGCACATGCAAAATAATAACACCTAAGATTAAGGCCAAAAACATCACGAGCCCATTGTGAAATGGAGGCTTTGGCCAAAGAATCTGCGAGGCCAAAGTTAGAATTCTGAGAATAATGTGTTTGAGCGTTTGTGGGTAGTAAAAAGCCTTTTTACGGGTAGCTAAAGCTTACTGAATTTTGGAGATAAAGTGTGTATTTATAGGAGAAAATGAGGAGATGAACCGACCCTCTAGGTTTTAGGGGTGGCCAGCCCTATGTTGTATTTTGGGTGAGAAAATTCCAAGATATTTGTGTAAATAAATATCTTGGAGTAATTAGGTAAATATCATAAATAAATGGGATTAGGATTACTTACTTGAAAGAGATTTTCTTTGATTAGGAATGTATTTATGATAAGAATAAGGGATTATTCTATCATAAATACATTTGACTTTTCCTACAGGCAGGGTGTCTTGAGCAGTTGTTGATCTATGCCTGCTCTACCTCAGATGTGCGTGGTGAATGAGACTGTTCCCTGCTCATTTAATAGGGGCAGTCTTGTCTTTTTGGGGAATAATTCACGTGTCAGCTCCATGATTTATGGGATTATCTTTGGCTCCACAAATACTCCTACACCTGCTTGGCTACTCGCAGGAAAAGGCAGTAGGTGTAGGAATCCAAAGCTATAACGGAGTTTGTGTCCCAATTTGATATAGATCTCCTATTTGATTTGGAATTTAAATTCTTCTAGGAAAGGGAATGTAATTGCCACCAAAACATATCTAAGTCTGCGTCAAGTAGGGGGTTAAATAAATTTGGAGTGCAATTAAAACCCCGTAGAAAGAGAGAAAGCCAGAGGATATTTGTTCCCCTTTCATTAGCAATCTTCTTCGCTTACCTGTGCAATGTGTTATGTTGCTTTTGTTCTTTTCCAAGGTAAGAAATTTTTAATTTTTTCCTTCATCTTGATTTTGCGGAGCCTCGGGGCTTGAATGTTTTGCTCAACAGGGGTCGAGGACTTGGGATGGTGTGTTGCGGCATGATGCGGCGCTACTGCTGCATGGTGTGGCCGGCGGCTGAGGCAGCTCGGCTTGAGCCGTAGACTGCTAGGCGCTGGCCAAGCTGGTGCTTTAGGACGTCTACTATTGGCCATTAAGCACGGGCCCGCGTGACTGAAGGGGAAAGAGGAGGCGCGGGCCTTCTCAGATGACTAGGTTGCTGGGCTTGGGCCCGTGCAACGAAGGAGAGATGCGAGAGAGAGAGAGAGAGAGAGAAAAAAGAGAGAGAGAGAGAGAGAGAGAGGCACGAGGGTGCCAGCCCTACCTCATGTTGGATTGGGCTGCAAGGGCCTACTAGGCCGAGAGAAAGATGGGAGCTAGCGCGAGCTGGGCTCCCTGCTGCTGTACTGTGAGGGTTGGGCTGTGGGGCCTGGCACGGAGCACTAGGTTATGCGGCCATTTTTTCTATTTTTTCTTCTTTAAGCAGCCTTATAATAATTTTTCCTTGCACATTGTAGGATTTTAGAACATGTCTTCCTTGAGCCAAATGAGAGATGAATTTATGCCGCTGTTGTATCGCCAGGGCGAATCTGCAAGTAAGCTAGGTTACTTCAGGGCTGGTCATGTCAAGGTTGGTTTCGATGAGCAGTTCAAAGACTTCCTCGAGATGTTTAAGCACGCAATTTAGTTTGGGTTCGTGTGAAGCGGGCCAAGGATGGTAGCAGTCGCGAACCGTGTGGGTCTAGGAAAGCTATCAAGTTTCACCCCTACTACTTTGTGTTAGGATTCATCTTTTCCATGCCTCGATTCTTCCAAGAGGTTATCTGCTCCATGAAGTGTGCTCTTGCTCAGTGCTCTCCGAATGCGGTCTGCGTGATGGTGAGGTTCCACAACTTGAGCAGGTTCTTTAACTTGGACCTGACTGCCAACGAGTTTTGGTACTTTTTAGACATAGGCCACATCGTGGTGTTGGGTTGCTGAGGACCTGCCATAGGCTATTCGATCACTTGAGCAAAGAGGATCATGGCTGGTCTAAAGAGACCATAGAGATCAGTGAATAGGAAATCTGACTCTTCACCTGGGCTGCGCGTTCCGACTGCTTTCATCGATGGTAAGTAGGCTGCTTAGTCTCTAAGCTACTTTATGCTTTTGTTGAGCTGCCTTCCGACTTGTCTTCATCTGTTTATGTAGATTAAAAATTCGGTTCGTCCCAAGACTTCTCCAGACATGAAGAAGGTGCACATCGCTTTAAGGATCCCTGCTGAATATCGTGAGTGGCGTTGGCTGCTCAGTCCTCTTCGTAGGGAGAAAGGTGGGTTGCCCCCGTTGGAAGAGATTAGAAAGATCAATGGTGAGGCGTTTGCTCCTCCAATTGCCACTGTGGAGCCTGTTGCAAGTGAAGGCGGGATAGAGATCTTTGTCGCCTGTTCGAGAGCCGTTTGTGGAGAAAAAACTGAGGACTTCCTCTGCTGCTCGCGAGGGTGCGTTCACTGCTGGGAGGCTTGTGATTAACTTAACTTCTTCCAAGGAGAAGAAATAGGCTACTGGATCTGAGCCTGTGAAGCCTGCTACTCTGAGGGTTGCTAGAACAGTTGCCGACAAGATTGCGCAGTGGAGGAATTCTACCTTGCCCCCTGTGCCTGGTTTTATTCCCAGACAACATTCCGTGCCCAAGTCCAATTTGATTCCGAAAGTGCGTGAAGCAGTGAAGAACGATGATGGCGATTTCACTGTCAAGGCGGTGCCAGAGCCGACCCCTTATGCTGAGAAAGAAGCGCCTACCCGTATGAGCAGCCGTGAATAGCCTGCCAAACCAGCCTTAGGAGAGTTTTCAGAGATCTGTGCGCTGTTGAAGCCCGATCTGCTTGAGGACGCGGAAGCATGTGCCAAGTTTGTTGATGGCGTAAGCAAGGTTGTCAACTCCAGTTTCTTCGTGAGGCGTGAAGCTCACTCACGGAAGGGTTCCCTACTTGCTATGATGTAGAAATATGTGATCTTGGCAGCCGAGTACATGCGTATAGAGCAGGATGACGTCAAGGCTGCTAGGGAGATAACGACAGCCATGGTAGCAAAAGCTTGCTCGGCTGCTGAGAAAATTAAAGAGTTGGAGTCTGAACTTGTCTTTTTGAAAGGATCTGTTGTCTTTGCCCCCACTGCTCAATAGTTTAAGACTGCTCGCCAAGAGATCAGTTGTAAGATCCCGCATTTTGAAAATATATGTTTCTTATTATTTAAATATATATATATATATATATAAGGTATGTTTATCATAAAGAAGTTTCAGTACGTTGTTGACTCACCATACTGATTTAACATGAGGTGTTGATAGGAGGTGGAGTGGTGGAGCTAGCTCTAGGTGGTGGCATTCTGATCTAATTTGTTAAGGTTAGGTGGCATTGTTTAGAGGTCCCAGGTGCTCGACGAGCACTCTATTGTTGTTGACTAGCTATACCTAGTAGCATGAGCTGTCTTGCATGCATGAGGATTAGACACACTTCGAACCATTCTTATTTTGGTTGCCGCCACACCCACCAGTGTTATACTTCGAATTCTCCTAGTATAAATAGGAGCAAAGGCTCCATTTTTTTGAAACCACAAAAGCATGCAATGCATGCATTACGTAGAAATGATGTATATATATAGTATATATCTATGTATATCTATGTATATACGTATGTGTATATATATTATATATGTTTAGAGAGAGATTAGAAAAGAAAATAGTGTGGAAGAAATACATGGCATTAGAAGTGATCAATGAGGTTGCTCAAGTGGATCTTCGTTTTAACTTTGGATTTGAGGTAGGGGATTCATGGGGAACTTATCACCATTAGGGTATTTGTCTTGTTTAAGCTTTGTGAAATATGTGTTATACTTGATATATCTCTGTAATTGATATAATTATGTATTTTGGAATATGATTTATATTATTGTTGATAATGTGGATATTGTGATGATGATGGTGATTATATGCATATGTCATTGCATATTGGAGGGGATGGATTTTATTGGTTATTCGATATTGGGAAATGGAAATGGAAATATTCTTTTGTGTGGTTGAGTTCGACTTTCGTAGGGACCAGCAAGTGTTGCAAAAGTGAAATTATAGGAATGTTATGAAGTAGTGGGGACTCTGGCGACCGAGAGGAGAACAAGACGGCCAACAAAATGGAAAATTCGGGATGATTAAGTTACGAGGGTTAGTTTATATAATAGAGCATTCGGACCACCACTGTAGTGGTAAAATGCATGGTATGGGACATGCAGGTCCGCGTGTTTTATTATATGAATTAATGGGTTGGGTAATTCAAGTTAAGTTTCATTCATGGAATATAATATATATTTGATAACATGATATAATTTATTTATATGAGCATGACACTTGGCTTAGCTTTGATAATTATCCTTGATAAGACTTATGTCCCTACTGAGCTGTGTTTTCGCTCAATCTATATATTTTAGACCTTGCAGGTTCGGTACAAGATTAACAAAGGGTAGACGAACTAAGGTTATGTTAGACAAGGGATTTAAGTTTTTAATTTATTTTGTACACCTGTAAGGATTTTGGAGTTATTTTTATAAGAGAAGTTTTTTTCGTTTTTTTTTTTTTACTTTTACTTGCGCTCTGGGCGCGGGGTTTATTTTTCCGCCGATCTCGGGTTCGGGGCTTGATAGATTGGTATCAGAGCCCAGTTATTAGATACCCTTGGGATACTGTGGAGCCAGTTAGGTTGAATTGAAATGAGCTAGTGACATAGAATTTTAAGAGTAGACTTTCGGGAGTAAGTTTAGTAAATCTCAAGGACGAAACTTCTTTAAGGAGGGCAGATTGTAAGATCCCGCATTTTGAAAATATATGTTTCTTATTATTATTTAAAAAAATATATATTAGGTATGTTTATCATACTGAAGTTTCAGTACGTTGTTGACTCACCATATTGATTTAACATGAGGTGTTTATAGGAGGTGGAGTGGTGGAGCTGGCTCTACGTGGTGGCATTCTTATCTAATTTGTTAAGGTTATGTGGCATTGTTTAGAGGTCCTAGGTGCTCGACGAGCACTCTATTGTTGCTGACTAGCTATAGCTAGTAGCAGAAGCTGTCTTGCATGCATGAGGATTAGACACATTTCGAACCATTCTTATCTTGGTTGCCGCCACACCCACCAGTGTTATACTTTTAGGTTGCCGACTTCTCCTAATATAAATAGGAGCAAAGGCTCCATTCTTTTGAAACTACAGAAGCATGCAATGCATGCATTACGTAGAAATGATGTATATATCTATGTATATATATGTATATACGCAATGGCGTAGCCACCCACAAGGTTAAGGTGGGCTGTAGCCCAGGGAGGTTTTCTGTAAGAGTAGTGCTATCCATGCACTCATTTTTACTGCTCACACACCCCTCTCAATTTTCGGTTTTTCGGATCGAATGAATTGAAGATGATCACTGACAAAAAATTAATAAGGCTATGTTGGAGGTAAAAATGGGTTTGTGAATAGAATTATTCTTTTGTAAACTCATGCTTATAGCCTATTCAATTTCAATACGTATTATTATTTAATGTATATTTAGTAGAGGATAGGTAGTAAATAATACGTTTTATGCTAAAAATTATAAATTAGTATCTCCAGTCCCCCTTTATCCTATTCTTTAAAGAAAAAGACCATTTACCTTATGTAATTTAACCTTTGTACTTCTTACTCAAGAAAAGAAAAATATTTGTTTTTAAATCCACAATTAAATCTCTATCTCCGCAATTCCTTACTTTCTGTTGCGATTTTCCAATGAATGTCATCTTTGGTACGTTCTTAATCACTTTATTTACTTATTCTTGATTTAATTAGTAGGTTAATTATTTATATGGTCCTTGAATTTATCGGTTAGGGTTATGATTTTAAGAATAGTTTTATATTATATTGTTGTCTTTTATATTTTGTTATTATATAATTTTATATACGCAAAAAAATAAATATATGATTTTATGGTACTATTTTTAGCTAGCCCACCCAGGAAAAAAATCCTGGCTGCGCCCTTGTATATATGTATGTGTATATATATTATATATTTTTAGAGAGAGATTATAAAAGAAAATAGAGTGGAAGAAATACATGGCATTTGGAGTGATCAAGGAGGTTGTTCAAGTGGATCTTCGTTTTAACTTTGGATTTGAGGTAGGGGTTTCTTGGGGAACTTATCACCATTGGGGTATTTGTCGTGTTTAAGCTTTGTGAAATATGTGTTATACTTGATATATCTCTGTAATTGATATAATTATGTATTTTGGAATATGATTTATATTATTGTTGATAATGTGGATATCGTGATGATGATGGTGATTATATGCATATGTCATTGCATATTGGAGGGGATGGATTTTATTGGTTATTCGAGATTGGGAAATGGAAATGGAAATATTCTTTTGTGTAGTTGAGTTCGACTTTCGTAGGGACCAGCAAGGGTGGCAAAAGTGAAATTATAGGAATAGTATGAAGTAGTGGGGACTCTGGCGACCGAGAGGAGAACAAGACGACCAACAAAATGGAAAATTCGGGATGATTATGTTACGGGGGTTAGTTTATATAATAGAGCATTCGGACCATCGCTGCAGTGGTAAAATGCATGGTATGGGACATGCAGGTCCGCGTGTTTTATTATATGAATTAATGGGTTGGGTAATTGAAGTTAAGTTGCATTCATGGAATATAATATATATTTGATAACATGATATAATTTATTTATATGAGCATGACACTTGGTTTAGCTTTGATAATTATCTTTGATAAGACTTATGTCCCTACTGAGCTGTGTTTTCGCTCACCCTATATATTTTAGACCTTGCAGGTTCGGTACAAGATTAACAAAGGGTAGACGAACTAAGGTTATGTTAGACAAGGGATTTAAGTTTTTAATTTATTTTGTACACCTGTAAGTATTTTGGAGTTATTTTTATAAGAGAAGTTTTTTTTTTTTTTTCGTTTTTTTTTTTTACATTTACTCGAGCTCCGGGTGCGGGGTTTATTTTTCCGCCGACCCCGGATCCGGGGCGTGACATCAGTGACTTGAAGACTCAGCTTGAGGCTATCCAGGGGAAGTATGGTGTTGTAAGAATGATATTGAAGTTCAAGCGTTGCTAGTGTATGACCTTGAGCGTGCCATTTAGAATTTTGGTTTGCCCATGATTCCAAGGATGTAGATCTGCCCGCTATGCATAATGACGTTGTTCGACTCAAGAAGGTCGTTAGTAGAATTGAGTCTAAGGAAGTGGAGCTGCAATGAGCGTTGTCTGCTAGTGAGAACTTGAAGAAGAAACTAGATGAGTTGTAGAATGCTCGTATTGAGCTGACTAAGGAGAATAAACAGCTGAAGAGCAAGAAGTCTGATCTTGAGGTTGTCATTGCCCATCGTCAAGCTGACTTCTACAAGCTTGGTTACATAGTTCATTTCCTTGGCATACCATCTGACTACACCTTTTCTCATAAAGACCGCGAGCTTTTTGCTATTTGTTATGAGGATCTGCTAAAGTTTTCCTTCAATAGCTTCGTTGGTGCAGCGCCTAAGGATCAGGTTGCCAAGGCAAGTGCGGCCGAAGGTAGTGCCACCCAGGTAAGGGTGGCTGATGATAGTGCTGCCCAGGATGAGGCAGCTGTATATGAAGTGCGGGAGGTTGATACTGCTAGGAGCGATGCGGTTGCTGATGAGTAGTTTTTTTTTTATAGACTTTAGGATTTACTTTCTTTTCCTTTCCTGCTTTGTTTTTTCCTTTGCTTGAACTCTGTTGGCCTTCGTGCTAGTTTACCAATTTGCTAGAAATTAATAAACTGTTTTTCTTCGCTTTACTTCATCCTCGTCTTTTTGCCTTGCTTCAAGCTTTTGTCGTAGAATGAACAATCGAGCATGCTACTTTGAACAAAGCAGTCAAGCCCATCTTCATTGGTTTAGGCGCCAACTTCAGGTTATCGGGTGCGAATCTTCGTTTGCTTAAGGCATCTTTTGAAACTTTTAACTTGTAGGGCCGAATGACCTCCATAGTTGTATATCTCGTATCAGTGGTCCACTAGATCTTTAATCACAAGGTCGTTAGCAAAGCGCACTACTTTTTAATAAGCAGGCAGGTTTGCATGACCTATGTGACTGTCGATCTAGGCTTAGGACCTATGCGAAGTTGTTCACCAAAAAGCCAGCAGTCAAGCGCCTTACTTACAGAAGCAGGTGAGTATGCATGACTGCTCTGTTGTTAGCTTTGATCTTCTAGGGTGTTGAACTGCTGAGCTTTATCTCGCGTTGTTGCTCCATGACCATTAGCTGCCTAGCTAGTCGTCATTTCTCCAATCCTTTGAGTTGCGTGGCCTGCATCACAACATACTAAAGATTGCTGGGACACAAAATTTGCTACCCTTTTCCATCAAAAGTGTGTGGTTGGTTCGAAAGAACGTTTTGCACTTTATGTAAGGTTGCATAGCAAGTAGCATAACATTTTAGGAGTCAGTGTGAACCCAAGGGGTTGTTCTACGGTAGGCAATGCATATGCACGTTAACCTGTTAACCTTTCACAAGATTGTGCAGTTGTATAGGTTTATGCAGCTAATTGCTCAAAGGGTGTACTGTAGGTAGTCTTCTAGAAACTGTAGACTGCTTGTTGAATTGGCAGCGGCTTTAGGTCCCCAGGGATCTTCCAGAAATTGTAGGATACTCATTGAATAAGCAGTGGTTTTAGGTTCTTAAGGATCTTCCAGAAACCGTAAGCTGCTCATTGAATTGGCAGCGACTTTAGGTTTCCAGGGATACGCAAAGATGTTAGTTGGTCACATACAAGATAATCAACTACTTACGCTAGCTGGTCACATCAAGGATGTTTAACTGTGTGAACCCCGTGCGTGTAGCCAAAGCTAGAATTCCGTATCCTCGTAGAGATCACCTATGTATTGCACCAGGGATGCTCAGTTTTGAATATTAGCTGGTCACATCGCGAATGCTCAAAAAGGATGTTCCTTTAACAGGAAGAGGGAATACTATTCCGTAACATGAAGATCGCTAGTTGGTCACATACAGAATGCTTAGCCGGGTGTTGCTAGCAGCTGGTCACATCAAGGATGCTCAACTACGGTCCATCTTCATGGGCAGCCGTCCAAAGGGTGAGCTACACAGCGTGCCTCCTCTGTCTTTAAGGCCCGGGCCCTCGCAGATCAAACCAAAGGCCTTAAATCCTTCAATTTAGATAAGCCTTGAAAAAAGACCATTATAGCCACTTCTAGGGATGCTAGCGTAGACCATTATGCTTTAGTTACACTAGGGCAGCCCGACCCATCCATGTCTGGATATTTGGAATGCGTAGTTCTACCATCTCTCAGGGGGAGAGCATGGTTGGTCTCTAGGGGGTGCAATTCCTGCAATAGGTCCCTGATTGGGCCCGATCTTCAATGAGAGAAAAAGTATACAATTGTTGCAGATACGCAATCGAGCCAAGTGATGAATAACTTCAACAATCTCCATTGAAAAATGAGAAGAATGATATCGAACTTAGCTGAAAGGTAGAAACCGCGTAACAACTGGATAGTCCTCGGCTTGCAAGGTAGTGCTCGTACAGCTGCTTAAGTCTTTGAGCTTTATTTTGTCCGAGCAGGGCTTAAGGAGAAGTGGGAGGTCATGTGTAGTACTTCCGCAGGTTATAGGCATTCCACTGTATGTCGATCTCTTTGTCGTTCATGGTGGAGAGGTTATAGGTTACCCTTGTCGTCTACTCTATTGACTTGTACGGACCTTCCCATATATGATTCATCTTCTTGGAGCCTTCTCTTTAGGTAGTGATGAATGTTTTTCTTAGAACTAGATCTCCAAGCTGAAACTGTCTTTGCCCTTTTGTTGTAGCTAGAGATGAGCTACTGCTGGTAGGCTACAATGCGGGTGATGACCTTCTCGCGTTCATCCTCTGCCATATCTAGATTTGTGGCTATCTCATTTCTGTTATGCTCCAAAGTTGGTAGTATGGTGCTGATGCTCGACACAATGACATTGTGAGGGATGATTACTTCTGAACCGAATGCCAAGGAGAAATGAGGTCCACCGGTTGCTCATCGTTTGGTTATGCGATACTTCCATATGACACTGGGAAGTTTGTTTGGCCATTTTCCTTGCTTGTCTATGAGAGATTTCTTGAGATAGTCTATGATTATCTTGTTGAACGCCTCTGCCTGCCCGTTGCCTTGAGGATATCGAGGCGTAGACATGTGTTGCTTGATGCCATATTTCTGGAAGAACTTTGCCAAGTCTTTGTCCACGAATTGTGGGCCATTGTCGGTGATGAGGGATGTTGAATCTACAGATGATGTTCCTCCATATAAAGCGCTCTATGTCTGATTGAGTAGTGGTGGTCATGGGCTCGGCTTTTACCCATTTGGTAAAGTAGTTGGTAGCCACGATCATTATGCTCCTACCCTAGTAGCGGACAACATGGACCTACCAGGTCGATTCCCACTGCATGAATGGCCATGGGTTTTTCTGCGGGTGGAGCTCGCTGACAAGCAGTGCGTGTACAGGCTTGAAGTGTTGGCAGCTGTCGCACTTTTAAAAAAATTCCTTAGCATGTTGATGCACGGTGAGCCAGTAGTAGCCAGCATTGAAGACCTTATATGTTAAGGATCGGCTTCCTGAATGGTTTCCATAAACGCCTTTGTGGATCGAGCTTAAAACTTTCAAGTCTCGGGAGGCGCTAGTAGGGGAAATGTGGGCCTTAAAATGATCTTCGGACAAAAATGCCATTTCACATGTAGTAGCGTGCTGCCTTTATCATGAGCTTCCTAGATTCCAATCTTTCTGCAGGGAATATCATATTGATTTGGTAGTCGATGATGAGATCTTGCCAGCTTGGGGTTATATTGACTTGTAACACCTCGACTGCTGGTTCTTCTTATATGCTCGGTTTTCCCAAATAGTCGATCGGGATAGAGCGTCTGAACTGCTAGTCTAAAGCAGGGCCTAAGGTTGCCAGGGCGTCTGCATGAGTGTTGTCTGCCCGTGGCATTTATGTGTGAGTGTAAGTCTGAAGCACCTAAGCTGCTTTCGTACCTTCTCGAGGTATAACGACATCTTTGGATGCTTGGTGTGATATAAATTAAGCACACAAATTAAACCCTCTTTTTGACAATTGTAGTATGGATAAGTAGGGATCGTTCTAGGCCGGGGATTAGGAGGGATTGCTAATCTATACAAAACTGACTCAAAAACTTGAAAATAAACTTAAAAACACTTGACTAGACTTAAAAGACTCAAAACAAACTAAAAAGACTCAAAATAGCACAAAACAATCAAATAGACTCAAACTGGACACTAGAGAGATGTTTGGACGAATTCTAACTTTAACTTGACTCAAAACACTTAAAAACACAAGTTTGGACAGATTCTAACCTAATTGACACAACAAAGTAAAGGGGATTGGGTTTTGGACGAATTTAAAGTAAAACAAGTAAACTAAAGACTTAAACAGATTTTGGCACGAAATTGGTGAATTGGATGGGTGATGGGCTAGCTAGAACGTCATTCTCCACACATGACACACTTGCATACAAATCGATTTCCAGTTGCGTTTCCAATAAACTATGAACCTCAACACCCCAGATTAACCGTGAACAACACTAATTAACCCTCAGATTTTCCTTATGTCATTGAATTGGATGGATAACGCAACGGCAATCAAATTATTCTTCAAAAGTTCCCTACATGAACAGCATAATAGAGATACAATCAAAGATCATTACGTTCTATGAAAATCATAAGCATTGACCGCACTTGTAACTATGAACAGCATGATACTTATGCCAGGAATTCACTTAACGCGATTGTGACTAGCAACCTCCACTACTTATGAATATAAGTTCATAACGATTAGGTGAAACTCCCTTATATTCTAGCGTCAGATTCAAGCATGCAAACTAAGTAGGCCTCCTTAATCAACATACAAGAATAAGTTATCAATCAAACAGTTAAGTAAATTGCATTCACGATTTATGAAATCACAACTGGAAGTAATCAATTCATATCACAAATATGTTCATGGCTTTGAATTTCCCCCTAGCTAAAACAAGTTTAGCTCCTCATGTTCACAGCAAAACAAAGATAATTAAATTTAAACATTGAAAACAAAGAATAGAGTACACCTAGAAACGCTTCAACAATCCAACGTCTTGAATGGCAGGCACGTCCAAGGGTCTCCTTCCTTCTCCTTTGCTGCGGCACAAGGGTGGTTAATGGATTTAGGTGTGAATTGTGGTGGTGGATGGATGCAGGTGAGTTATGGTGAAGGATGGGTTGGTGGGTGGTGTGGAATGGTGTGAAGAGTGGTCTATTTATATAGGGGAAGGAAAAGCCACGACCTAATTATTTTAGGAGACAGATTTTATCTCCAAATCCACAAGGAAAAGGTAATTAAATGTCAGAATTCAAGAGAGAAAAGGAAAGGGAGTTGCGGCAAGTCCTAGAGTGAATGGGAAAGTAGTGC
This sequence comes from Cotoneaster glaucophyllus, assembly GCA_036320875.1. Classification (NCBI taxonomy): domain Eukaryota; kingdom Viridiplantae; phylum Streptophyta; class Magnoliopsida; order Rosales; family Rosaceae; genus Cotoneaster; species Cotoneaster glaucophyllus. The sequence continues at coordinate 17,209,149 of CM070060.1, forward strand.
ACAACAGGATTTTGGGGAGAACAGGAAAGTAAGGTGCGGCACCCATTAGGAAAGGGTTTAGGCCTTCTAGAATTAGGTAATTATGTGTCCTAAATTATTTAGCAAGCCTCTTTCCAGCTGGAACCTTAGTAATTTTAGGATTAGGAAAGGTAAGGACAAAATAAGGTAAGTTTGACTAGTCATTCCTTCTTCTTGCTGGATTCCTTGTCCTCCCTTGACTTGAATTTATTTTCTTCCTCTCTTTGGCACATTCCTAGCTTACTTTGGTCTTCAATTTCGTCCATCTACTTTGCTCCAAGCATGTGCTATCCATTCCATGCCCAAAACTGCTCCAAAAGGCACCAAAATGCACTTTCTTGCCTCTTTAACCCTTGGACCTACAAACACACGAAAATAGCTTAAAATACTAAATTAACTAGGAACTAACAACATAAATGCAAGAAAACAAGCTAACTAAGTCGCATAAATATGCTCCTATCAATGCTTTGCTACATACTCCCTAGTAGTTTAGCTAGTGATGAGCTGAGAATCAGAATGGATCGCGAGATTCTTGATTGCCAGATTTTGTGCCATTCGGAGGTTTGCCAATAAGGCCTCGTACTTTGCTTCGTTGTTTGATGCTTTAAAGCCTAAAGTGATTGCCTGCTCGAGCATTGAGCTGTCTAGAGTGATGAAAACCAACCTGCTTCAGAACCTTTGTAGTTGGATGAACCGTCGACATGTAGGCACCAAAAACCTTTGTAAAAAAAGGTTGGTTCGGTCAAGGTGTGCTCGAAGGCTTCTTTGGGCTGTGTTGTTGAGTCTTCCAGGCCGGGAGTGAACTCTGCTATGAAGTCTTCCAAGGCCTAAGCTTTTATCACCGTGAGGGGTCGGTAAACTAAGCCGTATTGGCTGAGTTCCAACGCTCACTTCATCACTTTTTGAGAAGCGTCTGGACCATGTTGGATAGATCGTAAGGGATACTGAGTCAAAATGACGACCGTATGCACCTGAAAGTATGGTCTTAGCTTCTAAGTTGTAATGATTATCGCCAAAATTAGCTTTTCAATCCTCGGGTATCTTGTTTTCATATGGAGGAGAGCTTTAGAATTGTGGTGAATTCTCAGTTGAGCCTCAAGTTCTTCTCGTATGAAAGCAGAGCTTACTACATTTGAGACTGCCAAGTAGATGTATAATTCCTCGGCTGCTTCCTGCTTGGATAGCAGCAGATGAGATGTCAGATATCTCTTCAAGTCTTGAAATGCTTTCTCGCATTCGTCGTCCCACTTGTCTATTTACACCTTCTTGATGGTCTTGAAAAATGGCTTGCATCGATCAGTTGAGCGCGAGAGGAAACAGTTGAGTGAGACTGGCTCAATCGTGAGTCGATTCTAGCCATTTTCTCTGATAACTTGGGATCAAGAATGATGTATTCGACGTCATCTTCTGGCTTCCATCCTTTTTCTTCTATCGGCGTGTCCTTCTGATTGTCGTCATCTTGATCTGCCTGTTGTGGTTACTATTTGGTAGCAGACCTGTCATTCTGAACCTCAATAGCTTCTACGGGGGTGAATGACTTCTTCTTTGACTCCTTCAACATTTGCACCGTGCATTGTCGGGATGCGACATGGTCAGACTTGATCTCTTCAACTTTTCCTCCCAGGATGCAGAATCAGATTTTCTGGCACTCGACGGAGGTTACGACGCCCAGTTTCGCTAGCTAGGGCCTTCCTAGAATCCCGTTATAGGGAGACGGGTCGCTGACTATAATGAACGTCTGGTTTTAGACTACTAGTGGTGTTCTCACATCGAGTGTAATACTGCCAATAACAGTTGAGGTGCATCCATTGAATCTGGTAAGTACTTATGCTCAACATATTATTGTGCTTTCCAGACCCATCTTTTGAATGACGGATAACTCAAGTAGATTTATTGAACTGCCGTTGTCCACCATCACTTTGTCGATTATAGCGTGTGCTAGTTGAACGGACACTACCAGAGCATCGTCGTGTGAAAAGTCAACTCCCTCAACATCTTGCTCGGTGAAACCTAACGATGGGCCCAGGTTTGGCGTTGGCTGCCTAAACTTGGAAGACTACTATAGCCTGCTGAATCTTCCTCTTCTTGGAGTTGTTTGTGGCCCTCAAGTACTTGAACTTGGCAAAAATGTCGTTGATTTTGATTGTCTTAGCAGATGGCTCATCGTTTGCGTCTGTGTTCCTCCTAGGCTGCGCAGCTGGCTTGTCCAGGTATTTATCGCATTTACCTTCCTTCATCAGCTTCTTTAGGTAGTCCCTCCAGGTATAACATTTGAATCTCGTGTGACCAAGACCTCGGTGGAACGCGCAGTACTTATGTGATCTAGCTTGGAGGTGTCTCTTTTGGATTGTCTTGGCATCTTGAACCAAGGCTCACTCTTAAGGTTGTTGAGGATCTGGTTGACCAAGGTCAAGAACTTGGTATAGTTCTTGGTAGCCTGACCTCTTTTTTATGGGGACCAGTCCCTGCGCTTGGCCCTCTGTCTGCTTTGGTCGTTGGACTGCTTCTTGTCCACCTTATTCTGAGCTGTCTCGGACTCATTCTGAGACTGTTCAAGTGCTTTGTTTACTTGTCGAGCCTCGTCCCAAAGTGCATGTTTCTCTACTATAGTGAATAAGTCTGCCAAAGTCAGGTCTTCTTTCATGATCAATTCTCTGAATAGGGGATGATCTGCTGAGAGTCCTTTTTGGAAGGCTGCGATGGCGATCAAGTTGTTACAGCCGACTATCTTCAACTTCTCCGCCTTGAACCTCTTCACATAGTAGCCAGCGACTCCTTCAGACTCTTCTTGATGTTGAAAAGATGATCAGACTTTTTCTTAATCGAGCAGTACGATGAGTACTCCTTAGTGAAAACTACGGAAAGGTTGTCAAAACTCCAAATTGATTGTGGAGGTAGGGTACAGAACGAATCCTGCGCCTCGCCTTGCAAAGTAGTGGTGAATATCTTGCACATTAAAGCGTCGTTGGCCTGTGTAGATGATCATCATGCTGCGGTAGTGCTTCAAATGCCTTTCCGGGTCTCCGTCTTCCTTAAATAAAGTGAAATGCAGCGTATTGAACTTATGCCAAGGCTCTGTCTACTCGATCTCGTCCGTGAAGACTGATATGCCCATGTGTGCCAGGTCTTTACGAAGGGCCTCGTCTGTCTTAATGCGCTGGAATCTGCTCAATCGCTCAGTCAGGAGCCTCTATACTTTTTCTTGAATTTGCCTCTATCGAGGTAGTGGGGCTTTCGACTGCCCCCGGTTATGACTTATTAGTCTCGGTTGCTCTTTCCTATGCTCAGCTCGTCTATACCGCAATTGCGGTGTATATGGTACGTTCCTGGCAGGCGAGCAGATTACTCATAGGCTTCCGGTTGAACTTGAGCCAGACTGAGCTGCTGCTTCTCTTTGTCCGTCGTGCTGCCTACTCCGATATAAGGTAGGGGATGCTCATTGCGGGCCTAATCGCAAATAAACGCTTCGCCTAGAAGGTTGTCTATGTTGATTATCGGAGTGTGGCCCGAACCGTGAATGTATGCTCGTACGGGAGCCCAATCGAGAATGCAAGCTCCTCCGCGCACTAAGACGAGAGTATACATTATCTCGAGGGCCCAGGCAGAAGTGTACACTGGCAGAACACTTGGTTCGTGGCTAGTCAAGGGTCTGCTTACCTGGACGCTGCTGGAAAGAAATGTCATCGCCCCTCTTGTCCTATTTCGGGACACCTCGTCTAGGGCACACTGCATGAGCTGATTCACCAAGGTAGTCTGCTGCGCGACAATGCTTGTCAGTTCGACAATCTATCGGGATAGGTGTTGTTCGCCATTTAGAGTGGAAGAGCTGGGATGGTAGACGTCTACTTGAGTAGTGGAAGTGTAATGGACTCAGGGTGCAAAGCTTGAGTCAGGATGGGTCATATCGGCAGTAAGGTATGGTGAAAAATACCTTTGGTTCAACTGTTGGCCTCAAAATCTGGATCTGGGCTGGTTGAATTGGTATGGGACCGTGCTGGACCGTCTGGAGGGTTGCAGGAGCAAGTTGGGCGTATGGGCCCAGAGCCGCCTCAATTCGTCCTGCTTGTCCTTGAGCTGAAGGCACGTTAGGTTCACGCCGAGCTGCAACTTGCGTCGTGGTTAGCGCGGCTTGGACTGCCTCAGTCTGTGCAGCTCACATCCAAGTGAAGGTAGTAGGCTAAGGGCTGCTGGCGAGGGCGAGCAGCTGCCTGAGCCTCGCCCTCACCAGCGTCTGTTGGCTGCTTGCACCATATGCCTCTTGCCTTAGGGTTTCTTCGCTTTGAGTGGAGGCTGCCCCGTGGGCCACTATAGCGGAGGCTACCTCTGCTGGCATGGCCATTGTACCTCCTAGAGGAGGTAAATGAGCAGTCCTTGTCGTGGTAAGCCTTGAAGAGCGACGACGTGGAGCCACGTCGCGATCTCCATCAGTTGGTCCATGTCCTTCAACATAAAAGGTCCTATTAGTTGTAGTTTCTGAATTTCCTGCCATTGTAGTCGTGGATCTACGAACGAAGGAAGTTGAAAGAAAGAGTCTTCTTCGAGTCTTCGAACCAGAGCCCTCAATGAAACCACTAATTTGTGGATGCAAGTTTCCGCCTTCCTTTGATTGACGAATCTGTACCTACAAGATTAAGGCAAAAAAACTCACGCGCCCATGATGAATTGGGGAGGGGGGTACTTTGGCCGAAGAATCTCTTATGCCAAAGTTAGAATTATGAGAAGAATGTGTTTGAGTGTTTGTGGGTAGCAAAAAGCCTCTTTATAGGTAGCTAAAACTTACTGAATTTTGGAGATAAAGTGTGTATTTATAGGAAAAAAAGAGGAGATGGGCCGACCCTCTAGGGTTTAGGGGTGGTCAGCCCTATGTGGTATTTTGGGTGAGAAAATTACAAGATATTTGTGTAAATATATATCTTGGAGTAATTAGGTAAATATCCTAAATAAATGGAATTAGGATTACTTACTTGAAAGAGGTTCTCTTATTAGGAATGTATTTATGGTAAGAATAAGGGATTATTCTATCATAAATACCTTTGACTTTTCCCACGAGCAGGGGTGCCTTGAGCAATCGTTGATCTCTGCTTGCTTTACCTCAGCTATGAGTGGTGAATGAGACTGCTCACTGCTCATTTAATAGGGGCAACCTTGTCTTTCTTGAGAAATAATTCACGTGTCAGCTCCATGATTTTTGGGATTATTTTTTGCTCCACATTGACATTTGTCTCAAAAACGTTTATGAGTAAAAGCGTTTTCTAAATAAGTATTTCCAAACCGTCCTGTAATATTGAGTTGTATGAGAGCACTAGAAACTCTTTGGGCCAAGATACCCTCGACAAGATCTTCCAGGTTGCTAGAAGTTTGTAAACCAAAGTTTGGACCGAAGCCCCAAAGGAAGCAAATCCCTAGCCCATCCAGAGGTGTAAAACAGTAAATAACTAAGGGCCCGGCAGGGAGGGACCAATCATTCCAAAGTCACACCCCAATGATTCCCTCCCTATTCGTACGTCACTTGTTTCCCATTCCTTTATAAAATGCCTTGCTCATAGTTGTTGGTCTGGTACTGGTACCTGAGAGCTTTGTTTGGCAAACAGTTGAGACCAGAAAAACAAAAGAATGGCAAGTCCTCGCCCAGCCACTGGATCATTTTATGACTTTACTGTCAAGGTAAATCCTTTCTATCCTCAATTAACTTATGATTAATTTTCCTAATTTGTAGCAGATCGGTAAGTTTTTCCGTAACCACCAGGTGGGTTTTCAATCCACCACTTGCAGAAGATGAGTAGTTTCTTGAGGAGCGTGATTTTGTTGAATGTGTTCAAAATTAAAATAACGAGCATATGGGAATTTTGGGTGTTCATTTTTGGCATGTTTTGAGAATTTTCCTTGTCCTGTTGGATGCCAAGAAAAAAAGCATATCTGAAAGGTTAAATGTTTTGATAAGATCCAATTCTCAATTCCCTTAATCAACCTGCAATTCCCTTAATCAGCTGGCATTTCTAACAGACTTCACTAAATATCAGGAATAAGCCTAATAATCCAAGAATTAAACCCTTAATAATGATTAAGCTAATCACTAATTACAGATCATATCAAGTTTCGACAAATATTGGCAACAGAAGTTTTGTTAATTTGTGTTGAACCCATGCTGGAGATTCAGCTGAGAAATGTGATTCGTGTGTGTTGGTCTTGTACTTCTTGTGATGGGGTTTTAATTTTTTTTAAGTGCAGGATGTTAAGGGGAATGATGTCGATCTTAGCATTTACAAGGGAAAAGTTCTGCTGGTCATCAATGTTGCTTCCAAATGGTAATATACATTATACACCCTCGTTTTTGTCCCTAATCGTGTTTTTTTTTTCTTTTCGTTTTATGCTTTCATTCATTGCCTTTTTTTTTACTGATTTTCCCGGCAGCGGACTGACCAACTCAAATTACGATGAGCTGAATGAACTGTATCAAAAGTATAAAGATCAAGGTTTGCATATGGAACTTGTACTGTATTCTTACATGTTCTTGAGCTGACATCTATCAATGTAGTTACTTCTCTTACAAGTTGAGTTCTGGTACATGCTCATCTGCTGCTTTCGAATTAATATACTGTCTTGCATATGCAGTGATCAAAAAACATGAATTCCCTCAAAAGTTTTGCAGAAATTCTACCTTTTCCATTATTTTCCCCTTTGTATGATATATTGGGAGGTTGATGCAGGCTTTGAAATTCTGGCATTTCCGTGCAACCAGTTTGGTAGTCAGGAACCAGGAAGTAACAAAGAGATTGAAGATTTTGTCTGCACTCGTTTCAAATCGGAGTTTCCCATTTTTGACAAGGTAGATCCAGAAACAATAGATTATCTTCGATTGTATCTATTTTCCAGTAGCTCATCTTTGTAACAAGATTATGAGCAGGTGGTTGAAGATCTCTGTGTTTACAAATTTGAGTTCCAACTTTCAAGGCTTTCAAATTTGATACATTTAGGCTACTGAAACTTTAATAGTTGAAGTGAAAAAAAAAAAAAAAAAAAAAACTATCTAATGAGTAATGAGTGCTTATTTTAATTCTATTTGAACTCCTGCAAATTAGAACTTTCACATGCGTTATTCCACACAGATATTTCAACTGCATCTAAGAGCTAGGACGGTATTGCAGTAATGTTAGATCTTTCTTTCTATATCTGCCCTTGTTGTTGTGTTAGATTGAAGTAAACGGAGATAATACTGCTCCAGTATACAAGTTCTTGAAGGAAGGCAAGTGGGGATTCTTTGGAGACGATATTCAGTGGAACTTTACCAAGTTTCTAGTTGACAAAGAAGGCAAAGCGTCTCACCGCTATTACCCAACCACTCCCCCCCTTAGCATCGAGGTCTGTTTCTCGAATGTAATCATGTTATGCTGCCTCTGTTGTTTACTGTGATTAATCATCTTGCTCCGTAGATTTGTCAATTTTTCTAGCCTTCTGACATTATACATTTTCTCCAGCATGACATCAAGACGCTGTTGGGAGTCGCATAAGTTGCTGAGATGTGAAGATTTCAACATATGCTTGCCTTTTGTGTATCGAACTGGAATAAAAAGTTCAAGCTTGCTTTTGTGTATGTTTATCATATCAGTGTGATTTCAAGACTTGTTAAGGATGGAGGCATGGTGTTAATTAAGAAAACATTAAGCAGTTGCAGTCCCTGTTTGTTTTTTAAACTTGATTAAACCATTTATGTTCCTTGTGGGATGATGAAAATTTTTCTTTGGCAGTCAGGATTCAAAGATCTTTCCTAATCTGGATGTTGGTTATTTTGATCACAGATTGCATTCTTTTCGCATGTATAGGTGAAAGGCTTAGCTGTCTATTTCTCCGGAGATATATCCCCGCGTTCTATAACACTCATCAGGTGACCTCCTATCAAGACGAGTGCTATAAAAACATAGGGATATATATGAAAGATAATCTAATATGTTTATAGAACTCAACTCAATTGATGAGTGAGCCGATTGCATTGATATTTATACGAGTAGAATTTATATACGTGTAGAATTAGGTTACAAATAAATAGCAGCATGTGATCTAAATATAAAACAGAATAAAGATTGAACTTGATCTGCAGCAGCCGCATGGTCTTAGGAATCCGTATTGGGACAGGACTGTAGTTGTGCAGGTGGTATTACAGTCGGTTTATCACTCCCCCGCAAACTGAGTGGTCAACAACAAACGGGAAGTTTGGACAGCAGGAAGGCAAAACGAACAGCAGAGAGGCCCTTGGTAAGCAGATAAGCCAACTGATCTGTGGAAGAGACATAGCCAACCAAAATTTCTTTACGAGTGACCTTCTCACGAATGTAGTGATAGTCAATTTCAACATGACGCATGATAGGGATTTTACCACCTACAAAAGTAGGGATAAAAACACTTTAAAAATACTTGCAAGAGTACAAGGTTGTCGTAGTATAGCAACTCAAGCAAGGTCGTTTTCCACAGGGATTGAATGAATAATCTATGTTAAAACCAAATCTTAGTTAATTATTTAAAAACGAAATTGGGAAGAGGTTAATTTTATTACCTAAAATATTAAAAACGAATTTAATTAAAAACAATTAAATAAATTGACAAAGTAAAGAAAACAAAAGAAAAGAGTTTTGAAAACCAAATTTGTAAAAGCCTAGGGTTCTGCCGTCCCCTTAACAATCCTACATAGATTTACCAATTACTTATGAATTACGCATGCAACTTTGAAGGTTAGGTTTTCCTTATGTATATTCTACTTGTGGCATTCAAGCTAGAACGTATATCAAACATGCAATCCGTCTGTGGCATTCAGATCAAATATAAACATGCATGACTCATTACACTTTGTGGAAACCCTTTGAAAAACCATGCAACCCCTAAGACGTGGCATTCGCCGTAGGTGAAATTACAACTATCAATCACAAGAAGCAATACTCAATCCCCCGGTGGCATTCCGATCGAATTGCATCCGATTACTTATCTAAACATCCTAATGGTAGCTAAGCATTAAGATATAGAGACAGTTTAAAGCACAATGATTAATAATTCAAAGCAGGCATGTATAATATCATAAGCAATTAAATAAAAACTACATATTCATGCTAAGGCTCAAGGCATCGCCCTAGCAAACGAAATTAGTTACTAACAACCATAAAACAAAATATTATTAAGAACATGGAAAGAAAACACCTTGAAAATAAACTTAAATCGTCAAAAGCTCTCTAAGTAGTGCACAAAAGCTCCTCCAAAAGTTGCATACGTTCTCCCCCCTTTTTACCTAATGGCTAAAAATCTTATTTATACAAGTACAAAATAAACCCTAAAGGTTATTGGAATAAAACTAGGAAACCTAATAAAATAATAAAACAGAAAATAAAAGGTTTCCTATTTGAACTGGAATTCGGACTTCTCAGAAAATCACACTTTTGACCAACCAAATCAACTCTGATTTGGTCCCAAAAGGTCTCTTTTGAAAGCTGAAGACGTCCTCTACAAATCCTCAGAAGGAATCTTCCTCAAAATATGCCATCTTGACCTCCAAAATACCCAAAACGTCCAAAAACGTCAATCTGGGAAAGCTGCGCGCTGGGTCTTAATTACATCGCCACGGTCAAACAGCTAAGTAGAAAAATCTGGAATTTTGACACAATCATTTTGAAAGGCACACGAACATCCTCTAATTGGAATCACTCCAAAATTCGTCCGTTTGATCACTTTTTGCTCCAGAGGAAATCGAATGTCCTACATTGGAAATATATAACAAAGTATCAAAATTCTACCAAAATAACCAATAAATTAATACTAAGATTAGGGTAAAATATATAGTATAATATCGACTCATCAACGCATACGTTATTGATAAACTGGGTTGGAGGCAACTGAGATGGCACTGATATTATCACACCATAACCACAAAGGATCAAGAGGAAGATGAAGCTCGCGGAATATAGTATGATACCAAGAAAGGGCAGCGGCAGGGTAAGCAAGTTTACGATATTGAGCTTATGTACTCGAACAAGAAACACCTCGTTGTTTCTTGGAGCTCCAGGAAGTTAGGTTGTCGCCAAATAAAATACAATAACCACAAGTAGAGTGGTGATCATCAGGATCGCCAGCATAGTACGCATCAGCATAAGCAGTTAGTGTGAGCAAACTGGGAAGATAAACAATGCCATGACTGGGAGTGGCCTTGAGATAACGCAAAATACGCTCAACAGCAACCCAATGTGCCGTTGTTGGTTTATGCATAAGGTGATAAACTTGGTTGACAGCAAGCGCGATATCAAAACGAGTAAAGAGGAGATACTGCAAGGCACCTATGACACTACGAAACTCAGTGATATCAAACAATGGTTCGCCATCATGCAAACTTAGGCGAAGACCACTTATTGCAGGAGTAGAGATCAGATTGCAGTCTGGCATCTTAGTACATTTGGGAAGATCAGTGATATACTTCGTTTGAGTGAGATGAAGACTAGTTGTAGTACGATGGACTTCCATGCCCAAAAAATAATGAAGAGCTCTGAAGAGGCCTAAGCTCTTTCATTGAAAACAATGTGCCTAACTATTTTATCATGCGAGTAATATGCGACATACTATTGCCGGTGATCAGAATATCATCCACGTAAATCAACAAGTAGATAACCACAGAGCCATCAAAGAAGGTGAACAATGACGAATCAGCATGAGACGAGATGAAACCCAAATTTTCGATATGTTGAGAAAAACACTGAAATCAAGCACGAGGAGCTTGTTTGAGACTATATAGAGACCAACGCAATTGGCAGACATGGGAGGGGCGTTGAGGATCAATAAATCCTTGTGGTTGTCTCATATATACTTCTTCAGTCAAAGAATCATGAAGGAACGCATTTTGTACATCAAGTTGTCGAAGAGGCCAATTGAAGTGAATGGCAATGGAAAGAATTAACCTAATAATGGCATAATTAACAACGGGATTAAATGTCTTGTCCTAGTCCAATCCTTCTTGTTGATGGAACCCATTCGCCACTAAACGTGCCTTGTAGCACTCAATTGATCCATCGGAACGCCGCTTGATCTTGTAAACCCATTTATTTGGAAGAACATTCATATTGGGGCGAAAAGGACCCAAAGTCCAAGTGTCATTCCGTTGCAAGGCATTAAGCTCGTTAGCAATAGCAATGCGCCATTCTAAAACTTTATTAGCCTGACTAAAACATGTTGGCTCAACCAAGTTGTGATCAATAGTAGTAGCAAAAACATATTTCGAAGTAGATTTACTAAGTGCAGCCTTTGATCGAGTAACCATGGGATGAGTTGAAGTACTTACCTCGGGAGTAGAAGAAACCGGTGCCGAGGAGGGTGTATAGGGCGGCAGGGCTGAGGGAAGGACGGGATTAGGTGGTGGCTGGACAGTAAAGACATGAGACATAGGCTTAGGTCTACGGGTATAGACTTGCAGTGGGCGCTGCTGATGGGTGGCAGGGGAAGTAGTAGGCTCGGTTGGAATACTAGGAGGCTGGAGTGGTACAACTGGCTGTGTAGAGGATGTAGGTGCGGGAATGGGTTGCATGGTTGGCCCAATGGCAAGGATGGGATCCATCGACGAGGAGAGCGGCAAGGACGAAGTAACAATGGATTCTTCACAGGAACAGTTGAATATCAGAGTGTGCAACGAACAAGACTACAAAATAATAAGAATATTATTAAACAAATAAGAATGCCGAAACGGCTACAAAATCTCAAGAGACTACATCGTGAATGACTTATTCCACAAAGCTACGAAGCATTATATTTATAGCGAACAAACCTCACCCTAATACTAATAGGCTAGGCCCAAACTAAACTTATAAGAAAACCCAAACAATATAATACCTAAAATACTAATATATTCCAACACCCCCTGTCAAACTCATGTCGGCATACGACATGGGTTTGCAAACAAGCAGATGCAGATTGGATTCGTTAGGCTGACTGGCAGGCATGCAAACTTGACTGGACTTGACTTGACTTGACTGGCGAACTTGGCGAACTGATTCTGGAAGGTGAACTGATTCTGATTCCGACTGGCTAATGTTGAGAGTATGAAAAGAACTCGTCACTAAACAGATGAGATTTCCATATCTCAATTGTAACTATGAACAAACAAAAACAAAGTACTACCACTCGAGTGGTCACAAAACAATTCCAAACAGGCCAACCAACAATTCATGCTGGCTTAAAACAAACTTAACCATATTTTTTTTATTTGCCTGTGTGGGCCTAAAACAAACTTCCAAAAAAAATTTCTTTTTCTTTTTCCTTTTTCCTTTTTTTTCTTTATCCCCTCATTTTCTCTGTGGTCAGTACTCTGGGTTTTCATCAGAAAACGGTGCAAGTGTAGGAACAAGGTGCAACGGTTCGAGTGCAGGAATAAGGTACAGATGCAAATGGGTCGGACTGCAGCAACATGGGGTAACGACAGCTACAAATCTGGGTGCGGATGCAAGCTGGTTCGATCGGGGTCTAGTTCATGATGTAGTGGGCGTGCGGGTCAAAAACAGCGGCAGTGATCTAAGGCGGAGACGACAAGTGCGATGTGGTGGTTTGATGGCGGCCGTAGATGCAGACCGGTGTGGCTCAAGCAAGAGGCTCTGATCAGACAATGAAAACAGGGATGATTTCTGGGTTTCACGACTTCGCATCCTGCAGTCTGTAGACCCCTTTTTTTCAAACTAAACCAACGACAATCTAAACAACGAACAAGATGGACAAACAAACTGATACGAATCAAATCAAGAGCAGATTAAATCCCGAATGGTCAAACCTGATACCAAGAATATCAGAGTGTGCAACAAACAAGACTACAAAATAATAAGAATATTATTAAACAAACGAGAATGCCAAAATGCTATAAAATCCCAAGAGACTACATCGTGAATGACTTATTTCACAGAGCTACGAAGCATTATATTTATAGCGAACAAACCTAACCCTAATACTAGCAGGCTAGGCCAAAACTCAACTTATAAGAAAACCCAAACAATATAATACCTAAAATACTAATATATTCCAACAGAAACCTGTTCTCATCAAACACAACATGTTGAGAAAGAAAAACACGTCCTGTAGAGGGATCCAAACACCTATAACCATGATGATTTAATGAACAGCCTAAGAAAACACAACATTTACAACGACATTGCAACTTATTATTATTATATGGACGCAAATAAGGATAACATGCACACCCAAAAACCTTAAAAAAAAACATATTTTTAGGAGGTTTAAGAAATAATTTTTCATATAGAGAAATATGTTGTAACATACGAGTGGCCAACCTATTAATTATATAGTTGGAAGTGTGAAACGCTTCTGCCCAATAGGAAGTGGGCAAAGCGGACTGAGCTAAGAGGGTAAGACCAGTTTTCAACTGAGTGTTTATGTTTACGATCAGCTGAATCATTTTGTTCAGGATGATGGGGACATGTAAGACAATGGTAACTACCATGTTCATCAAGAAATTTTCTAAAAATTGTGATTAACAAATTCCCCACCACCATCTATTTGAAAAGCTTTAATCTTAACATTGAACATATTTTCAACCAAGTTTTTAAAGGTAACAAAAGTGAAAAGAAAAAAAAACATTGGATTTTAAACGTAACAGATAAAACCAAGTATAACAAGAGAAATCATTCAAAAAAACCACATAATACTTAAAACCAGAAACAGACAGTGATGGTGAAGACCAAACATCAGAATGAACTAATTCCAAAGGAGAAGAAGACATAGAAGGGGATAAAGAAAATGGTAATTTATGACAAGACAAAATTCACAAAAGTTACTAGATAACGAGCCTTGAATTGACAATTTATTTGCAGAAATTAAATATTTTAAAATTGAAAACGAAAGATGTTCTGGCCTAGAATGCCATAAAGTATTAGTTACACATTCACCTAAGAAAGAAAAAACACCATGAGATGGATGAGAGGAGGGGGGTGGTCGATGGGTAGAGTCCATTGTTACTCCGGCCTTGTAAAAGGGTCTTCCCCGTCGTGAATCCTGCACACGATAAAATTTGGGATGTAAGGTAAAGAAACAATTATTATCATCGAAAAATTGATTCAAAGAAATGACATTAGTAGAGGCTTGAGGGCAATAGAGACTGTTAGCCAAACAAAAAGAAGCATATTTAGTTCGAAGATAAGAGTCACCAATTTTGGATATTTGCAAACCTGGACCACCATGCACACCACGAATTAGGTCATTTCCATGATACTCACGAGGATTTTGGAGTTGTGCCATGTCATTGGTTATGTGAGAGTTCGCACCAGAATCAAAGAGCCATTGTTGAACAGAAGGAGAGGCGGCAGATGCACGAGAAGAGGGGGGCAGCCACATATGCTTGAAGACAAGACGAAGGAACCCTTCCTTCATATGACATGTTGAGGCGGTTGAAGTAGTCAATAGCCGAGTGACCGAAACGTTGACAAATCAGACATTGGATGCGTCCAGGAGAGAAAAAAACCTGTTGATTGAAATGTAGAACCGTTAGGTGCAGGGGTCGGACCTAGGATACCATTAGAAGATGATGAAGGGCCACGAGAAGGGGTTGCAGACGAAGAGGAGGCCTGAGAGAAACTAGTGTCTGGGGTGAAGTTGCGAGAGACGCCACCCCCACATGAGTAACCACCACCGCGACCGCCACATTACTGACCACCACGGCCGTGGAAACCACCACAGCCACCATGGACAGCAGCAAATTCAGAAGGGCCGACATCCGCGGGAAGAGAAAAAGTGTTGTGACGTTGTTCCGCACTTAATAAAGCTTCCAAATCATTGTAGGTGATAGCAGTGTCTCGGCTTGTGCAGAGGAAATTGTAGTCTCATATTGTGGACCAACCTTGCTCATAATAATGGCGACTAAATCAGATTCTGAAACGAGAGCACCATAGAGTGCAAGATTATCGGCGATGACATTAACCTTATCAAGATAATCGGCGATAGAAAGATCACCACGAGAAGTATTCATCAATTCGGTATGCATCTGAATAATACAATTCTAAGAAGTAGAAGCATATCGTTCTTGGAGAGACGACCAAGCAGAGGTAGAATCAATCTTGTCGACAATTGTACCAGACCTTAGGAGTGAGAGAACTAGTAATCCAAGAGAGAATCATCTGATCAGTTTGAATCCATTCGTTGTATAAAGGATTCACTTTGTCGGTGAGTTTGCCGTTGTCATCCAGTAGAAAGGCAGCAAGGCAGGGAGAGTCTCCAGTGACATAGGAGAGCAGATTACGACTTCGAAGAAGAGAGAAACTGAGCACGCCAGGAATGGTAGTTGTTGCGGTCGAGCTTGATTGTGAGAAAATTGGTGACCAAGGGAATAGAGGCAGCAGCAGTAGAGAAGAAAGCCATAGCTGAAAAGAGCTAAAAAAAAAAAAAAAAATTGAACTTTAACCTTTGTCGTTAGACTAGGGCTCGTGATACCGTGAAAGATAATCCAATATGTTTATAGAACACAACTCAATTAATGAGTGAGCTGATTACATTGATATTTATATGAGTAGAATTGATATACGTGTAGAATTAGGATTACAAATAAATGGCAGCACGTGAACTAAATGCAAAACAGAATCAAGATTGAACTTGATCTGCAGCAGCCGCATGGTCTGAGGAATCCATGTTGGGACAAGACTGTCGTTGTAGGTGGTATAGCAGTCAGTTTATCAATATATATATATATATATATATAATCCTTTCGATGAGCTTCAGTTAAAAGATCCCTCAAATAAGCTTATATAAGGGACCTATGTTGCACAGACATGGACAAAAATTCGACGAAAAAGTGATACGGCGACACGGCAAATCTCAAAAAATAAGGACACGAACACGACTATCTAAAAAAAAATGCTAGTGAAAACAAAAACATCACTAGAAATAAAAAAAAAATAAAAAAAAGAAGAAGAGATCCTTTTATACCAATATCCTCAAACGAAAAAAAAAATCTCTTGAATTAGAAAACCGAAATCAAGGAGAAAAAGAATCCACGAGCCAAGCCCAGCAGACTCTCCCGGTCACTGAAACACAGATGAGGGCTTTCTTTCAGAACCTCATTCACCCCCTTATGTATGTCAGGATCAACAGGAATGGTTAAGTGGCTAGAAGCTGACTGGTCAGCTCGAAAGAAGAACGCTATGGCTGGAGATTTATTTCATATCAAGAGTTTGTTGGAGAGGCCAAGGAAGACAGATTGATATATGATATTAAATCGAGACCGAGATAGAGAGAGGGCTCCTCGTTGGCATTTCGAGACAAATCATAGGAATGGTGCTAATTCCCATGTTCCTTTTAGTCTCGTTTGGTTTTAAGGGCCTCCCCGTCCCCTTCTAGTTTTTTGAAAGCCGTTAAACTTTCGATTTGGATCAGCAGCTCATCCAAAGTAATCCATTTCATAATTGCATATGAAAATAAATAGAGTTTTCTTTCGACCAGCAAAGTCAAGTATTGAATGAATGTTCGTTTTCGGAGATGGATAGAAATCCTTATTTCATCTTTCGGTTAGAATCGGGGAGGGGAAGTGCCACTTGTGACGGCCAACGGAAGGACCAGTCCCCTTTGTTTCAGAAGTTGATTCTATTTCTACATCTGTTTCTTCCTCACTTTCCTGCTTCTTTTCTTTACTCTCAAAATAGAGTTCTGTTTATGTTCTTAGTACCTAGCAGTGAGAATCCTAAAAATGATTGTTCTGATTTATCATGTAAATTCTTTTAAATGCAAAAATAAAATAATTCTCTGTGGTGGAACAAAATATCTCTCATTTCCCCCTCGAATAAATTCTTCTTTTTGGTTTCCAAAGGAATGTTGTTATGTTGCCTTGAACGGTGCACTAATCCTTTGAATCCGGTACCAACAGTTATCATCCATCTCTAGAACAACGTTCTCTTTCAAACCTTTCAACCAATCGATACGTAGACTAATATTGAATGGGTCACGCATACTATGTGTGGAAACTGTGTAAAGTGATGGTAGTTTAATGAATAAAGTGAGCAACATATCTTGAAGGTAGGAAATGTGTCCTAGGGTAACAACTCATTTTAGGCCCCTATGATTCTAAAATGGTTAAAAGCGTTTTTATAAATGAATACCGAAATTCGATATAAAAGAAAATCAAATATCAAAATTTCGATATATAAGAGTGTAATTTGTGGTTTCTTTTGTTGTGAAACTAATTATTACGAGAGACTAGGGGGATGGCCGGTTAGAGAAGAGAGAGAGAGAGAGAGAGAAAGGCTTGCGGTATTCTATATTTCTATGTGTAATTCCTGATCCTTAATGTCTTTATTTATACTAATAATGATAAAATTTACTTGCCTTGCAATTAATACAAGTTGTACAAGGAGAGGATCTTCTAGATCCAACAAATCTCTACTTCTATTTTACACAAGTATTAGAATTCCATTCTTAGTTTTTTAACAATTTTGCAAATGAAGAGAGGAAAAAACTCTAAAATTGTGTTTGGATGAGGAAATTTAAGATTGCTAAGAAATTTTAAAATGATAGAATTTTATTTCCTAAAATTTGTAAATTTCCTTGTTTTAGTTAAACTAAAAGTATAATGGAATTTGAACACATAAATTTTTATTTTTAAACTCTTACTCGTAGAAATTTGGAAATAAGACATACTTATATAAAATTTAAACTCGGGAATTAGAGGTCTCAAGTTCCAAGTTTTTTTTTTTTTGCACGAAGAAATTCTAAATTTCTTTGTCTATGAATCCAAACGATAAAATTTGTGTATGTTAATTTATAAATTCTAACTTTTGTCAAAATTCCATGTTTATTTTATTCCTTCTAAACATAGTGTAAAGCAGCATGCAAAACTAAACAACGTCCACCGTTCTAAGGCAAAAGAATGGCTGAACTACCATCGTTATTTCATCTACACCATCAGGAAAGGGGAACCACCACTCCACTCTGAATTGCATCTCAATCATAATTTCAAGCACTAAAGAGCGGATTTCGTAGAAAGCATCACTTAAGGGATTCTTGCTGATTTTGTGGTGTGGAGTTGATTTCCAACATCCCCTTCTGTCGATCTTATTTCTCGTTGGCTATATCTTCCATGGGAAACAAGATTTCTGGTTGCTTTACAGCAATTCCCCAAGGCAAGATAAAGCTTCTGTTCTTTTTTCTTTTTTTTTGACCCTAATTTAGTTTTGTACAGAACTTGCTATGGTTGTGCAATTTTCGTTCACATTTTATCTTGGGTGCAAAAGTTTCATTTAATCATTTAACCTGTGTTTTTACTTTTCATTTACCCTAATGTGCCAATGTTGCATTTTTCGCCAGTACTCTTTAGGGGTTTTTTTTTTTAATTCTTTTATTTTTTTATTTTTTTTTAAATGATACTCCAAACTACTCTAAACGGAAAGGGAGATTTCAAGCGCACTACCATGCATCAACCCAAAATAAGTAACATGCGATATTTTAAACTGCTCTTTAGCTTTTTCTGAAAATGTAGAACAAGCGTAGCGTTGTTAGTAGTGAGTGTGCTGCTACAATCAACCCAAAATAAGAACGTGAAAGTAACAGGTATAGTTCATGTGTTCCTTAATTTGGCTGGTTTGTGACTTTTACTAGCAGGTGGTACTTCAGAGTTGGGACCAGATTGTAAAACGATAAGCCAACCCAATGAGTACCCAACTGGAACAATTTACGAATACACTGTCAAGGTAAACAAGCCTATCTTCAATTAGTTTTCAATAATAACGTTCTATCGAGTGGGTATTTTAATTTACAAGTAGTGTAAATTAGTCAAAAAATACTGCTTGCTCTTCAAAATGATGGGAAAAGAATTCTTGAGGGAAGCCAGTTGGTATGAAATTCATGCTCATGTGAAAGTTCATACCCATGCAGCAGGTATCACATTCTCAAGAGTGTGTTTACCAGACATGAAAATGGTATCTCGTACCTATTCCCAGTGCTCTAATCCACGGATAGAAGTAGTTTTATTGTCTCTTGATTTATAGTTCATCTGATGGTTGCTAATTTATATGTTTTGTGCAGGATGTTAAAGGAAAGGATGTGAATCTTAGCATGTACAGGGGAAAGGTTCTGGTGATTGTTAATGTTGCTTCCCAATGGTATTCCTTATAATCGCCTTTCTGGCATTTTTTTCGTTCGTGGTAATATTTTTAACCAAAAAATGCAAAGTTCTTTTTTGATTGTTGATTTTCATTTCATTGATTTCCGCAGTGGATTGACGGATGAAAACTACACGGAGTTTAATCAACTATATCAAAAGTATAAAGATAAAGGTGTGGATTCTGAGCTGATGTTATTTTTTCATGCCTGCCATTTTAACAACCATTAAAAAATTTGACTGTAACAACCAGGTTTCTAGAAAATTTAGTCTTGAACTGCCATCGATTGATGAAGCTTTTTTTTCTTCTAGTAATTAAATTTATACTGTTTTGCTTCTGCAGCAGTCTAATATTTATGAGAAGAACAAGAATTCCCTCAGTTTTGTAATATGAAAAACTTTTTCATCATAAACTCAATTACCAGGTCAAAAGGTTACTGAAATATTTCTACTTTTCTCTTTACTTCTCCTTTGTATGATGTACCGGGGGTGCGGCGCAGGCTTGGAGATTCTGGCATTTCCGTGCAACCAGTTTGCTGCTCAGGAACCAGGAAGTAATGAACAGATTCAAGAGTTTGCCTGCACTCGTTTCAAAACAGCATTCCCAATTTTTAACAAGGTAGATTCAGAATCGAAACAGTTTATGTTGCATCTGCTTTCCAACAGTGTAAACTTATTAGACTTTTAGGCAAGCCAGAAGATTGTTCGACTGGATGCCTCATGCATTGTCTTTGTAAAATGACGAACAACTGCATTGTAACTATGTGCATGCTAACAAACTTAAACTTCTAGAATTTCATATATGTATAATTGTTCTATATCAGCGCTAATTTATAACTCCCGTTTGGAATTTTGCAGGTTAAAGAGTTTTAGATGTGTTCTTGGACGTTGTTGTAATTATTGCACACTTTTAAATTTACCATTTTTGTTCTTGTGTTAGATTGAAGTAAACGGGTTTAATACTGCTCCGTTGTACAAGTTCTTGAAGTTAGGCAAATGGGGATTCTTCGATGACGATATCCAGTGGAACTTTGCTAAGTTTCTTGTTGACAAGCAGGGGAAACCTGTCGGTCGTTATTACCCAACAACTTCACCCCTTAGCCTTCAGGTGAAAACCTGGACGTCGAATTCTCAAATATAATGTTATGCTGCTTCTGTTGTTTATTGCAGTGATCATCGGTAGGTTTTGTCAAGTACTCCAGCTGTTTAACATTGTATTATTTTTGCAGCACGACATAAACAGGCTATTGGAAGCCTCATGAATACTGTGAGATGCAAAGGCGTTAACCCGAGGGTGCATGCTCCCCGCCAGATTCACTAATCGAACAAAACGATTTCTGTTCTTTGTTTGATGATTGACATTGGCCTAGTTGGGAGTCAGGATGTAATGGTCTCTTCCGAACCATCGTTGACAGTGACCTGTGATACAAAAAACTCACTAGCTTCATCTAGTTTTCTTTAAATCTTGTAAACCCTGGTCTGTTAATTGGTTGTTAGGAGTTTAAAGATGCTAATCTCGTGGACACATTTTTGAAGAAAATGCCCGTCTGCTGTGCTGGCATTCACGAACTAAAGGTCCGATATGGTCACGCCACCATCGCCTAACTCACACCTGTTTGAGCAGACGGGGGACGAGCATTCTTCCTGTGTTTTATGTTTTTCCGATCAATACAAGCACTGTTGTCCCCAAAACACTCCCTTACGATCATAGTTTAACAGAAGTGGTAAACATCTTAATGGTTCCAGATTGGTACACATGGAACCACATATCAAGATACCAAACAAACCAAAGACATTAGCAGGGCCGTCATTAGAAGGGGCTATAATCACTTCTGAGGCTATAATCGCTTTTCCCAAAAGTGATTATGTCCCTATTAATGAATCACCACCAACAAGCCCCGAATGGAACAGGCGACGCTCCATCACCTGGATAGCGAAACACAAGTTGCTCTGAAGATTTGTACAAAAAGAAAGAGACTAATTCATCCATACATATGCCACATACAATTCTGCAAATTGTGATTTTGAATTGGTTACGAACTTCAAAAGGACTTTTGATTCAATAGGAAGTTTCCACCTAAAAGCCAAAAGAATATCTTGCTACAGATGAGTATCTTAACCTCCACACTACGTGAAACTTCCTCAATGAGTGAATTATGTCACCGAAACATCTCCCAGAGTTATGGATTTTGTTACAGATTATGTTAGCGAAAACTTGTTTAATCACCGGTGGGTGAAGGGTCGTCAAGCTACCCTTCTCACAGACGCAGTTCATTTACAACAACACATATACAAAACCGGCACGTCTGTTGCAGTTTATCTTCATCCGCGAGTCAAGTCAATACCAGTGTGGCCATTTCTCAAATCAACTTGCCGCGAGCCAGGCCAAATGCCTGCACCGGACGGATTATAATTTTGAGTAGGTGGGGCACTGCTTGGTAGAGCCAATTTCTCGCTATGCTGTGGCTTGGAATTCTCATCGCTATTGGGACCAGCCAATTGCTTGTTCTTGGTCTTCGAGCTACCATATACAAAACTGCAAAGCACAACCTGCAGCAACACATGAATCGGATCTTCAATAGGCATCTGCATTCCTTCACTACAATTAGAACTGATAAAAGTGCTTCTAAGATCATCCGATGCTAGACAAATATCAAATGTCACGACATGCGTGCAATTGCAGAGAACCAGCAGGAAATAAAACATTAGCATTCAGCCTAGAAACGTTGAACAAATTACTGAGCAGTAAACAAAATACCTGCACTGGAGTTGCTGCAATAAGCACTGCGACAGCACCACCAATGACATGACCATTAGGATTAGAAAGGGAAACACTAATTCCCCCTGTTCGATTGCGAGGTCCACCATCCTCTGCAACTAAGTACGAACCTGACAAGCATAATATCTGGAACCGACCCTGCAGAGCCACATAAACAACCAAGTTAAAGGGAGAAAATAAGCTAATTATTGCAAAAACTGGACTTGCAAAAGTAAGTGCATTTTTATGAGCAATGATTCACTATTTCAGCGTAGAATACTGTGATAGACGATTTACTTGATAAAGTTAAGAACACGTTTCTGGGAAGAATATACAAACCTTTTGAGCTGCTCCAGAATGGAACAAACAAAAGAAAAATGTTGATACTCTTTGAGATGGAAGTAGGCATTTCAGCCTACTTAAAAACTGGATACTATCGGGGATTCTGAACTAATTACTGTCAGAGTAACAATGTTTAACCTGCTTCTAACAGTTAACCCCACTCCTAATGGCACCTTTTCTCCTCTTACTAATAAGCATTGACCAATCCACTGAACTATATTAGGTTCGGCCACTAAGAAGGGTTGGCAACAGCCTCAACGACAATCACCATAAGCATCTCCTGATTCTAACATCTGATTATCTGGCGATCTCACTGAGACTTGCAGCTGTTACAGCCACCATCAACCCATTAAATCATCAAACAGCCAGAGTGTGCTGTCATATGTGGACATCTACAATTTACAAGACCCTTTGACGAATCCTTCTACATCTAACCAAGCATGCAAGCAACCTTCCCCGAGGCAGATTTAAATTGCCTGCCTCAAAAACCATGAACATCACAGTATAGCTTAAAACCCCAAACCGTAAACAAATGTTTAGTTTTTTTCCTTACCATTCTCCTATGTTGCACGGATAAAGATACAGATGGGGTTATCCAGTACCATACAGTACACTAACACGGCAAATCTCTAAAAAAATAAGGATACGATATGGAAATTAAACTAATGTATATTTTTAAAACTATATTTCATAGGGTTCATATGTCATTATATAAGTTCAATAACAAAAGAGTGAAGCATTCATGTTTATCTTTTAACATTAATAAAATAACTCACTGCTCAGTATTTATGGTTTTTGAGAATGGTCCCCGCCTATCCCCAAGGAACAGAATGATTATCCCTGCCTGATGGGTCTACATCCATCTCTAAATATCCCGGTGAGTACCAAATCCACAAGAACAACGGAATTTAGAAACTACAACAACCCAAATTCCTAACTTAATTCAAGATTGATATTTTATCGTGACCGTATGCTAGGAGTATAAGTATCCTATAGTCAACACCACAAAAAGTCAATGATACTCCAAATGGAGTATCTGATGCGTATCGGAAGGTATTGTGGGGGTGTAGGCATCCGATACTCACCCTTGTCCAAATTTGAAGTATTGGTGCAATATAGACATTCTCCAAACAGACTCCCTGCCTCGTAGCCCACTTCATTTATCTCCTTTTCATTCTATTCTTTCATTAGTTTTAATTCTGCTGGGGGCCCGAAGTCCGTGTTAGCACATTCTATACCATTACCAACTGTTCTTCTGCCCCATATGTATTTGATAAGTAGTTAATTACTGCACTAAGTTCCTTTTCCCATCAGCTATTTGAACCAAACAGAGTGCTCAAACTATTAAAAGAAAATGAAATGTACTATAACTATAACCAATCACAAATTTACACAATGAGCGGACAGCTCTTAGCAATCATAAACATTATAATGCTCAACAACTGAACTACAGTTACAACTTATGGTATTTGCACGAAATGATTGAAACAAATAGAAGACAATTTGCAGCTTCCTATCCTAGTTTTGGAATAGAAATTCTAACTAAGATATGGTCCAATATAGAAGGAAAAGGAACTAAAATTGAATTATTTCTTCTGTTGATACGTACTTAATTACTGCCCTACTTTCTCATTAGGAACTAAAAATGTTCAAATTATTACAGAAAATGAGATGTACTATACATATAACCAACCACAAACTTACACAATGAGCCTGGAAGTGGACAGCTCTTTGCGATCAAAAACGTTACAACACTTCACTAACTCAACTAAGTTGCCAACTTTGGTATTTGCAAGAAATGTTTTTATAAATAAGAAATATGTGGCATCATATCCCACTTTTGAAACGGAATTATCCATAATTTAGATATAGTCCAGCATAGAAGGAAAAGTATCTAAAATGGAATTCTTTCTTATGCGCCATAATGAGCAAAATTAGAGAGAAAATTGAGTTAACCTCATATGTGACACTGACACCAGTAGATGCAGGCTCGCGTAGAGTTACAGAAGACACTGCACCATTTCCAGACAATATGCATAGCGCCCTTGGTCTCTGTTGTGCGAATAACAATAATTTTGCTGCAATGTCCTATTGAAAAACAATAAGGAAAAATGTTTAACAGGGGCAGGAGTTCATATGCATTTAAGCAGTAAATCAACAGATAACTATCATTCAAAAGCAAGTTCAAGACAATGACAGAAAGACTTTCACCAAGAACCAGACACTACAGAAATCAGCAAGGAAACAATAGACAGACAAGTGTTGCATGCATATAGAGTAGCCTGACTTGCGTGTGTTTTTTCAAATGTACGTACTATGTATCTTGACTTTCTGGAATCCTAGTGATATGGCCATTCAACTGATATGTACATGTTCTAACTTCTAATAATTCCTACCGGGCTTTAACATTATGCAAAATTTTAATAGTGTAGTTCTATAGATTTATGATCCATAAACATCCACTTCAATATTCTAAAAAGTATTTGGTCAGAAGCTTCTAGTTAGTTATCTGAAGCAAGCATAATAGGGGCCGGTAAGAATGATCAGTGCCCATTTCTGGTATTCATCTGTTTTCTTTTCCTTATGCATGAATTTAAGAGCTTATGCAGGTTGAAACCATAATTAAACAAAGACAATAAACAACGACAACCTCCAGTGTCCTCAAGGAGGGACTGTTGAGCACAACACAATGAAGCAACTCCATTGTTAAAGCACAAAATGTTTGTGACATCAATTCTTAGTATCTTACTAATATGAGTGGTGTCTAGCATACCTCTCCAGCTCCAATGGTGATAACATGGGGTGCAAAAGCTAATCCAGCCGAAGTGTTCATCCAATCTCCTATGAAAACAGTTTAAAACGTCCAAGACATAGTAAGAATAAGCCGCCCTTATAAAACATGTGAGAAATAGAAAAACTTGAACTGGAAAATTACAAACGTCTTGTGCTAAAAAAAGTCGTTGTTAGTGAGCACCTCAAGGACATTACTCATAATTTACAAAATGGGGGAAGTTTACTAACATTAGCAGAATTGGCATGAATTAACCACCATTTATAGAAATTGAATGAACGAAATTGATAAGAAAATGCTAAACAATAATGGGCTACTACATGCTAGCCAACTAAATTTAGAAAAATTGATAAAATTAGAACCGGAAGCAAACAAAAGTAAGACATAAAAAGGGGTGTTAGCAATTGCACAGAGATTTACCAAGAGCAGCCAACTGTTGCTTCCTACCACTCCCAGGTGGCCTCCCTCTACTACGTTTCGGGGTCGGACTGGTTGAACCCGGTGTAGGAGTAGGTGTTGCAGACATGGGAGACAACCCCAGAGAAACTGGCCCATCGGGGCCATACTTCCGGGGCCTCCCTCTTTTCTTCTTTACAGGCTGAGCTGAAGGCGCTCCGGGAGTGACATTCATGGTACTGCCATGATGTTCAAAATTGGGTCTTGAAGGCTCCACTGAGAATGTTGATCCCACAGAGCTGACCCTCACATTGGACTGAGGTTGGATGAGGGTGTTTGAGATGGGCCTGAACCCAAGTGCAGCATGGTGAAGTCCGCCACCGCCACCGCCACCGCCACCGCCGCCAGCCTGTGATCCTGGCATAGACCCACCAACCCCTCCTCCCCTATCGATGTAGTATGAAGCTGACCCACCAGACAATCCCATTGCTTCCCTCCCATCCATGCATTTACAAAGAGATTTGTCACTAAAAACCTCAACTCTTTGTCACCTAAAGATTGTTTCTACAACCCTCTTAGTCAATTTTACAGAAAACAGAAAATTCAAACAAAATGGGGGAAAAGTTATAACATTATTTTCAAAAACCAAAAAAAAAGAGGGGAAATAAATCCCCTTTAACCCTAAATCTTCAAAATACAAAAACAGAGTGAGCTTATAAAAAAGGGTTTTGCTTGAAGTTCCAGAAAAATCTAAAAACCCTAAAAAGTTCGGACCTTTACCCACAGAAACAAGTAACCAAGTGACTGCAGAGCTTGAACATTAGGACCCCTACAGACCCTTCACACAAAATATCCAGCCAAAACCAAAATGTAGAAAATCCGGAGCTCAGGGAGTTACAGAGAAGCAAGAATAACAACCTGGCAGCTCTTGAACGACTGCCTCAGACACAGCAACAGAACAAAACCCTAGATTTGAAGTCTAGGGTTTTGACAGGAAAATGTAGGAGGCGGAAAAGGGGAAAAAAGGAGGGCGGAAAAGACAAAGGGAAAGGGGTTGGGGAGAAAAAAAATGAAACGAAAATTTGAGCTTTTGAATGAAGTTGTGAGTGTGAGAGAGAGTTTTGTGTGTGAACCGTGAACTACTAACTGAGCAGGAAAGAGAGGGAGGAGGGAGGGAGGAGGGAGGGAGAGAGAGAGAGAGGGAGAGAGGGAGAGAGGGTGCTTTTACCTTTATCTTTAATCTGATCCGGTGAGTGAGGCCTGACGGGAAGTGTGGTGGGGTGTAAGTATCTCTGACCATACGAAAGGAAAGACTTACTGCTATTGGACAGACGGACCCCTACCCCGAGTACCAACCTAGATGTCCCCATCAGATTGCCCTTTCTTAGGGCACAGAGTCCTCCAGGGCCCCCATGCCACACATCGTCCCCCTCTGTCTTACTTCTCTCTCTTGGTCTTGGTGTTGGTATCTTTGCCGAGTTAGGTCATCTCCAACTGTTTTTGCCATCTGGATCTTCAACAAATTAATATTTTAATGAATAATGCAGGGTTATATTTCTTACTATCTCTAATCGAGGGTCAAGTGGCCATAGGGCTCATTTTAGCCCTGTTACAAAAAATCATCTCCAACCGAGGGCCAAATAACTATAGGACCAAACATAATTAAATATTTAAAATACATTGTGAAAACACTTACTTCGTTGTAGTAATTAGCGCTGCTTTCATACCTACTTGCGGCAATTAACAGTTGTATGTTAAATTAATTTTTTAATTTAAGTGTCTAATTACTAGTACAACTTAGTTTGAGATAGTTACATGTATAAATGCACATTTACCATCTCTAATAGGGAGCTTATATTTGGGGCACCCATTATATTTGTCCCACATTAGTTGTGGGAGAGATTTTGGCAGGCAAACATGCTTATAAAAGTTTGACTTGCATATGTGGCACCCCAACAGAACTAATCACCTTTTTGGGTCTATAATTAAATATTTTTTAAAAAAATTTGGCCCAAAAAAAAAATATATAATAACTAGCTAATGTCACACTGACTTCAGCTAACCGTTGCATTCAAATTTCTGGCCTGGCCCAGGACTGGCTGGGTTGGGCTAACTGGTTGGCCCTTTGACCCTTTTTTGTTCAGTGGGGCCCATGAGCCATTTGGCCTAGTCCTTGGTTGGAGACGAATTTCGAGCTATTTTCGATCATCTGACCCTCTAGACCCTTCGGTTAGAGATGGCCTTAGGTTCATCAGATTGGTATTCTGATGTAAACAGTGCTAGTAGCCAAAAAAGTAATATTTTACTTATTGGAACGGGCTGGAATTTGATTGAGAAAGAGTTTTTTCGAGCCACTAATACAAGATCGTAGTGGTTTTTTGAGCCACTAATATAGGATTGTACAAAAAGCTTAAATATGCTTTGTTTTAATGATTTAGAACGCCACGATGAGGATAAATATATTAAACGATGTTGTTTTCTTTTAATGTTATTCTCATAACACAACATCTAGATAAATGTGGCATTGGCTCTCAGTCAGTTAGTTTAAAAAGAACTAATGAGTGATTAGCGTGGTCAATAAAATGTTGATTGTTAAGTTATCGATCTAAAATGATAGGAGCATATTTATGCGACTTAGTTAGCTTGTTTTCTTGCATTTACTTAGCTTAATTATGTTAATTATAGTGTTTTAAGTCATTTTCGTGCAATTTCAGGGCTTAATGACAAAGTGTGCAAAAAGAGCCAATTTGGAGTGTTTTGGAGCTATTTTGGGCCAAGGATGGATAGCTTATGATTCAAGCAAGAAGGATGGACGAATTTGAGGATTTAAAGGCTAGGAATCAGCTAAGAAGAAGGAAGAAACAAGTTCAAGTTGTAGAAGATAAGAGAAGAGCAAGAAATAAGGAGCATTATCTAGAAGCATTATCCATAACCTTATCTTATCTTGCCTTATCCTTACCTTATCTTATCCACCTTATTTTCAGCCAAAAAGGGGGGGTCTCTTATCAGATTTTATCACCTAAAATTGGGGGTTCTAGAAGCCTAAAAACATGCAACAAAGTCCTTAAACTTCTCCTACAAAGGTGGCGCCTAAGACCTCTTCTAGAAGCCTTTCCCTTGTCCTACAAACCTGCCGCATGTATGTCCTTCTAGATGCCTAAAAACCTGGCGCCTAAATGCCCTTCTAGATGCCTATTTTCTGCTGGAAAAACACATCCTTTTCCCCTTTGGATTGTGATTAAAGTTGGCCTAATTTCTGAGGGATTTGGAGTTCCAATCCTACACCCATTCTAAGTCCTAAATCAACCCTTGTTTTGGATTTCATTCAGTCCCTATAAATACAATGCCGCACCACCTCTCACCACTCATCCCCCCATTCGACATACATCTTTCAGACCCTCACTCATTCATTCACAAAGCCTACATTGTGCGCAATTGCAAGAAGGAGAGGAAGGACATTGCCGTGCACTTGGAGCTCTATTCTAGGTGTTGTCTTTCTTTTATCTCAATGTTTAATTCAAGTTATTTTTGTGTAATTGCAAACATGAGAGGCTAAATTTCTTATTAGTTGGGGGTGAATTTGAAGCCATGATTATATGCTATATATGAATTGATTACATCCAATTATTGTTTCTTAAAGACTTGAATGTGATTTGCTTATCTAAGTTATTAAAACTTGTTTGTGTATGTTAATTGGGAGTCGACACTTAATTTGCATGCATTAACTTGAAGCTAGAGTATAAGGGAGTTTCACATAATCGTTACGAACTTATATTCACAAGTAGTAAAGGTTGCTAGTCACAATCATGTTAAGTAAGTCCTAGGCAAGAGTTTCATGCTTTTCATAGTTACGAATGCCTTGTCAACACTTATGATTTTCAAAGAACGTAATGACCTTTGATATGTTTTCTATCATGCTATCATAGTTAGGGACTTGATAAGGATAATTTGGTTGTAATGCATGTTTCATTCAATTCAATGAGAAAGGGAAAATCTGATGGTTAATTTATGCTTACATGGTTAACTTGGAGTGTTGTCATTCAGAGTCTTAAGGAATAATAATTGGAAATTGGTTCATGTGCATATATCATGTGTGGAGAAGGATCCTCTAACTAAACTCATCATCCATTCAATTCATCAAAATCGTTTTTCTTAAGTGTTTTAAATAAAGTTTCTGTTTTAAAGTTTAATTTCGTCCAAAACAATCCCCTTTTTATCTAATCTTGTTATTTGAGTCAAAACCTGTTTCTTTTAGTCTTTTGAGTCAAGTTTTACCTTATTTTCGTCAAATTCACTTCTTGGGTCTAAAACTGAGTATTTTTTGTTGTTTTAAGTTGTTTTGAGTCTTTTAAACCTGTTTTGAGTCCCTTGAGTCTATTTAAACGTTTTTAAGTTTGTTTTTGTGTTTTTGAGTCATACTTGTGTAGATTAGCAGCCCTAGTTAATCCCCGGCCTAGAACGATCCCTATTTACATCTATACTACAATTGTCATCAATAGGGTTTAATTTGTGTGCTTAAGTAATTTTCACATCAAATTTTGGCGCCGTTGCCGGGGATTAGCAAATTGCTAATCCCTTGTTTGTTTCGTAAGTTTTAGTTAGTATTCTTATCTTGTTTTGTTTTCTTGTTTCAGGTACTAAGTTTATGACTCGTAGTTCTCAACCTATTCGTGCAAACATCTTGGATTTTGACGACGATTTCGAACGAACGTTGAGAAGGAAGAGGAAGCAACCAGAACCAAACCCACCTAGTTCAAGTTCAGAGGCCGAATCTGAATTTGAGGAAGAGGAAGAAGAAGAACAAGCCATGGCAGCGGACAATCGTACAATCAAAGAACTTTCAGCCTCGGGGTTGGACAATGCCGCACCTCTTTACATTCAATACCCCGTGGCTGCCCAAGGTAAGACCGATGAGTTCGAATTGAAGTCTAGCTTGTTGCAACACATTCCCAAATACCATGGGCTGTCCATGGAAGATCCAAACAAGCATCTTAAGGAGTTTGAAGTGGTATGTTCGAGCATGACACCCATTAATGTCAATGGGAGCATTCTGAAGATGAAAGCCTTTCCATTCTCTCTTTTGGACAAGGCTAAAGATTGGCTATACAAATTGGCACCCGGAACTGTCACTTCTTGGGAAAGTATGAAGAGAGCATTCTTGGAGAAATTCTTCCCAACATCACGAGTAATTCTTTTGAGGAAGAAAATAAGTGGCATCCAACAAAACCAAGGAGAATCTTTTCCGGCATATTATGAGCGTTTCAAGGCCGTAGTTGCATCTTGTCCACAACACCAAATGAAGGAGGAGCTGTTAATTCAATACTTTTACGAGGGACTCCTTCCAATTGAAAGACAAATGCTAGATGCCTCGGCAGGGGGAGCTTTGGTTGACAAAACACCGGTGGCTGCCAAGATCCTAATTTTGAACCGGGCTTTGAACGCACAACAATATGAGGGAGTTGGCCAAAGAGATACCCCACGGCAGCAAGTGAATGAGGTAAGTTCCAATTCTGATTTGCAATCTTAAATAAATAACCTTACTACTATGTTTTCACAGTTTATGGAAGGATGCAAAATACAAGGAAGCACCCCAAGTGTGTGTGGCTTGTGTTCTATGCACGGGCATCCCAATGATCAATGTCCACAATTGATTGAAAATGGAGGATGGGAAAGTGCCAATGCCATAGGTTTTCAAAGCCAAAATCAGCAAAGGAATGATCCATACTCAAATACATACAATCCGGGATGGAGAGATCACCCAAATTTCAAGTGGAGGGAGCCTCAACAACCTCAACAACCTCAACAACAAAGAGGTTTTCGACAAACACCCCCTAGGTTTTATCAAAAGCCATTCGCTCAATCTCAACCTCAAACACAAATTGTCCTACCAAATTCAGGTTCGCTAGTTAATAATGATCAAGTTATTCAATTATTAACTTCTGTTTCGCAGGGATTAGAAACTCAAAACAATCGAATAGCGAATCAAGATAAAAAAGATGAGTGACATGGAGAAGCAAATAGGGCAGATTTCTGAGTTCCTAGGGCAGTTTAGAGAACAAGGCAAACTTCATAGTTCAACCGTTGTGAATCCAAATGGAGGTTTTGAAACCGCTAAGGCCATTACATTGAGGAGTGGCAAGGAGCTTGGAAACCACTCAAAACTGTCCAAACAAGGCCCCAACGAGGATGAAAAGCTGCTGCAAGAAGAAGAACGGGGAGGACAGGCCACGGCAAGGGAAGAGAATGGCTTGCCGCAGCCCCCTAGAGTCCTAAAACAGTCCCAAAACACCAAGGTAAGCCCTAATCCGAATTTTTCAAGTTCTATTCCACCAAATGTGCCCTTTCCTAGCAGGTTTAAGCAATCAAAGAAAGAAGAGAATGAGAAAGACATTTTGGAAACCTTTCGGAAAGTTCAAGTCAATATTCCGCTCCTTGATGCAATTAAGCAAGTACCTAAGTATGCCAAGTTTTTGAAAGAACTTTGCACAACAAGGAAGAGGATTTCGAACAAAGAAGTGGTTCAGGTAAGTGAGAATGTTTCTGCGGTGCTACAAAGGAAACTACCACCTAAATGCAAAGATCAGGGTAGTTTCACAATTCTGTGCATTATTGGCAATACTAAGTTTGAACATGCCATGCTAGATTTAGGTGCTTCAATTAATGTTATGCCCTATTCAATTTATGCATCAATGAACTTAGGCGAGCTTAAAAATGATGGTGTAATTATTCAATTGGCCGACCATTCTAACGCATATCCGAAAGGAGTTGTGGAAGATGTTTTAGTGCAGGTGAACAATTTGATCTTTCCAGCGGACTTTTACGTGCTTGACATGGAAGATGGAGTCTATTCTACCCCATTGCCGATCCTCCTTGGGAGACCTTTCATGAAAACAGCCCGCACGAAGATAGACGTATTCAAAGGGACGTTAACGATGGAATTTGATGGCGAGATTATTGATTTTAACATTTCTGATGCTATGAAATATCCTAAAGATGAGCATTCATGTTTTGCTATTGATGTACTTGATTCTTTGGCGCAGGACTTTCTTGATTCGTTAGACAAAGATCCCCTTGAAACAACAATTGCCGAAGGATTGGGCCTAAAACCCAATCTGGCCGTGCCTAGTGAAGAAGTGGGCGAGATGGTGGCTGCCCTAAGGGAATTGCCACAATATCATTGTAAGTCTTCAATCCCAAATTCCATTCTCGTTTCTACTGATAAATTGTTACCTTCAGTGATTCAGGCCCCAATTCTTGAACTTAAACCATTGCCGAGTCGTTTGAAGTACGCCTATTTAGGAGACAAAGAAACGTTGCTGATCATTATCTCTTCAACACTCACGGCATTAGAAGAAGAAAAACTGATTCGGGTGTTGAAAGAGCACAAAACAGCCATAGGGTGGACCTTGGCCGACATTAAAGGTATTAGCCATACAACTTGCATGCATCGCATACTTCTAGAGGAGAGGGCTAAACCAACTCGAGAGGCTCAACGCCGACTCAACCCTCCAATGATGGAGGTTGTGAAGAAGGAGGTTATAAAGCTTCTCGATTGTGGAGTGATCTACCCTATCTCGGATAGCCGATGGGTTTCGCCGGTTCAAGTTGTTCCAAAGAAATCGGGAGTTACAGTGGTGAAAAATGCTGAGAATGAGCTTGTGCCAACCCGTATCCAAACAGGTTGGAGAGTGTGCATTGATTATAGAAAGCTCAACGCCACCACAAGGAAGGACCACTTCCCTTTGCCGTTCATTGATCAAATGCTTGAAAGATTAGCCGGTCATTCTTTTGAAGGAAAATTTGTGAAAAAACATGTTCATTTGAGCAACATCTATGGCATGCAATTAACAATTAAAGGCGGAATCATGCTTGTATGCACTCAAAACAAAACATTACCCATGAAATTCAAAGCCTAGTAGAAATGGTGAACCAAGACTCAACTCAAGATCTAAAAGAAAGAGTTGAGATTTCTTTATACCTTTGAAGTACCTCTTTGCTTAGCAAAGGTTAATCTCCCATGTGAGGGCCTTCTTCCTTTGTCACCTTGCTCCTTGGCTCCATGGATGAAGGTGGAAGAACTTTGCTTCTTGGATCCATGCCTTCTTGGATGTGGATGGAAGAATAGGTTTCTCCAAAAGTCACCAAAGTTGGAGACCTCTAAGTTTCGACACCAAGGATGGTTGAGGAAGAAGATGAGTGGCCATGGAGGAGTTAGATGCTAGTAAACTCCCCCATGGTGGCCGGCCTTCCTAGAGAGAAAGAGAGAGCCAAAAACTCTCATCTTTCCTCAAAGAAAACCCTAATGAAGAAAAAACTATAAAGTCATATTTATACCTCCCTCAATTGGAGTGGCAAACTTGTAATAAGTCCAAAATCCACTCCCTCTCTAATCATGGCCGGCCTCCCTATTGTTAGTGGGTTAATTGCCCATTTTGTTTTAGTTGTCACACAACTTAAACCTTATGTGCCTTGTGGACCAAAACCCTTTTGTGTCCCGAAACCCAAAACTAACTTAAGGCCTAAAACGAACCTTTCGTTCTAGATTAATTAACTTTTAATTAATCATTGCCACATACAATTAAACTATTTAATTGTCCTTACTCATCTTCATTATATCCTTCAATCATTACCTTACACGGTGTGCGATCCATTAGGTTCCTTTTAGCGAGGCAGTAGGCGATTGTTACTCTTAACGATCGATTGTGAATTGAAACATACTTTCAATTCTCCCTTAAATGATTATACATCTTTAGGGCTTCCACAAACCATGAGTGACACCTAGCAGTGTATCATGGCTACCCAAACTAATCAGAAGAGGTGGAGAACTTATTCAGTTTAGGATTACAATGCAATACGGTCTTTCTCTAATACAATACTCTTGACCACATTGTTTGGTTTGATAGTTTATTCATGTCTACTATCCAATGTGATTCATATACTTATATGATTACCTTGAATGTGATTTGGAACGACTTCCTAAATCTCATTCATACTCTGGCCATAAATTCTTAATCATATCATAGAGTATTCTCCCTCAAACGGTTTTAAGGTTAGAGATCCCTTGTTGCGCATTCACTTACCTCCATGGCTAAGAGGCTTAACCCCAACTATGTCGTGGACACCCTCTGACGGAGTGACTTTGACATAGTCAAAGATCAAGGACCTAACCACAAGACAACTGTGATGCCTCAGGTCAAAGGACTACTTTGCATTATCCCAACCATGAGTTCTCATATGACATGAATATGAGAACTCCTCATTGATCGCGTTCAGTGGACTCATTCTTTATCGAGCACCTACATGCTTGTCTTGGTGTCAGTCACACCAATAACTCGAGACCAGTCATTCTCCCTAAGAGAAGACATAGCACGTACTGATCTTAACGGACTGTCAATGCCCAATTAGCAATCCTATGATCAGGAACGTTTAGGATATGTATACGAAAGAGAATGGTCTCATCAATCTAACTTCTTTAGATTACATTCTCCCAATAGCATATTCCTTGGACTTATCGTTTAAGCACATAACATTTATATGAGACAGCTTGAAACAATAATCTTTGCCCTTTATATTAAACTAGATTAGTTTAACATGTGAAATGTCCGTAAAGTATCATCATATGATTGGTTTTAGGGCACATTTCCAACAATCTCCCACTTGCACTAGAGCCAATCGGCTTGGTTATCAGTGATGATACCTCTTCTGAATTCATTTCAAAAAATGGCTGAGTAGTAGGCCTAGACAATGGATATCTATATGTTATCCATAGAAGCTACCTTGAGAATAACGACGTCACCATTATACATGATTCTCAATCATGTGGTTTAGTTTCTCACTTGAGTTCGGATCTTGATGAGACCTTGATTCCCTGGCTTGAGCTATCGCCCCATTAGTGTCGTAGTGTCTGTACACTAGAGACACTTTCTGGTTGGAACCGAATAGAGAGTTCATAAATGAACTTTCCCATCCAAACAACATTGTTGTAAACTTCCTCCATCCGCCAGCCGCCACAGACACCCCCGCCCTCACAAGTTCCAATCTTTAAGGTCCCAAGCTGCTATTCTAGCATCCGGTTCGACCAATCAAGCCGTTGGGACCGTTGAGGAGGAAGGCTGTCAGCGGTGGTGGGCCTGCGGAGTTGTGTGGGTTTTGGATCTGGGGGGGCTTGTGGTTCGAGAGAGAGAGAGTGAGGAGAGTGGGAGGAGGGTCGAACCGCTGAGGAGGAAGGCGCCGACGGTGGTGGCCCGGTAGAGTTGTGTGGGTTTTGGATCTGGGGGGTTTGGGGTTCCAGAGAGAGTGAGTGAGGAGAGTCGGATGAGGGTCGAGGGAATGGGTTTATGGGTTTCAACTTTTTTTTTTTTTTTTTTAAATGGGTTTTTGGATTTGGATTTGCTAAGTTTTGTTTCAAGCCATGGCACTTGCAATTGTAGGGATTTGCAATGATTGGTCCATGGCGAGGAAGGGATGAAGGGTGCAGGGAGGGAAGTGGCGTGGGGAAGGAGAGATGAAAGGTGCAGGGAGGGAGGCAGGCATGGATGAAATTATGGGTTTTCAATTTTTTTTTTCTGTTCAATAGGGCAATAAAAAATTATTTTTTTGTCACGTGGCACAAATGTGGCAGCCACGTCAACTTTTAACGGATCAATGGATGGAAAATGTAACAGATGTATTATATTGAAATAAAATAGTACTTGAGGTATTAAAGTGAAATGTTTTAAAGATGTTGTAAAAAATTGAAATCGACCAAAAACTTGAGGTGGTAAAGTGTAATTTACCCATAAAAATACTAAAGCCTATAAAAGATCAGGGTTTTCTGGTATGCTGTACATGGTATGTACTTAGAGGTTTAGACGGTTAGATTCTCAAAAACTTTTTAACCCAAAAAAAAAAAAAAAAGAAAAGATTTTCACCCTTTATTGCTAGTGTATTGTCTATGTTCACAACATTATTATACATATACTAAAACCCAGTTCGGCCGGTACTGTTTTTCACTGTTCGTGAACAGTGAAAGGGCGGAAATGCCCTTGATTTGGTATATTCCCTGGCGTTTTTCCTCTTGGTTGCACAGTTAAAGGGCGGATTTGCCCTCCTTTGCCATGCGTGTTCTTTGCAGACGTCAACGTTTCTCTTCTGGATTCTTCTTTTCATTTCCGTCTCTCTCTCAGAAACCTTTTCTTTCTCGCAAACCTCTCATTCCCTTGCTCTCCGATCTCCACTTCTCTATGTGCCTTGCTTTCTTCCAGAAAAAGCTCAAGCTCGTCAAATTGGTTTAGATCTTTTCGTCGGGGGTTACAAACGGCAACGCTCTCTTGCTGAAAAATAGCGAATTTGGTCTCGATTTGAAGCCCATAAAAGATTGCATCTCCTGCTGCCGATTTGATCTGGGTAATTGTTTGCTTTGAATGTTATGTGCTTGCAGAGTGTAAATTTAGATTTTAAATGCCTTTTTTGTTCAAATTTTTTGGTTACGATTTTGGGAATTTTATTTGTAGCTTCGGATTCTGGGTGATGATGGTTAATTTGGTTTTGTTTTCGATTTCAGGAGATAATTTGGTGCCCTGTTGAGGGGGGCTTCTATCCGGACCGCTATGGAACACCTCTTATTCAGCTAAGTTATATTTTATAACCATTGCCTTTCGGTTTTTATTTTACATTTTTTGTCTCTTTCGATGAAACCTTGAAAATTTCCTTTTATTGGCAGTTGTGGTGCTTTCTTGGGTTTTTCCCTTCAAAAGAGAATTTTGCGTTTTGGCTAAATTTCCACGGTGAAAAAGCTCTCAGATCTCCAGCTTGCAGGTTTGCATTTCCACCGTCCAGTGCCTCTTTTTTTTGTACAAAATTTTGATTTTCTGAATGGTTCTACATCTGATTAATGCCAGTTGTGATGATTGACTTTTATACAATAATATCAATTGTTTATGAAAAAACTGGAAACTAAGCCTTGCGATCGTCTTTATTCGGTTCGTGTGAAAATCATCTCTTTGCTATATGTATATTATATTCCAATTGTTATGAATTTGCCAGATTAACATTTTAGCCTTCATCGTGATTTGTATTAAACTTCTTCTTGAGGTAGTTCAATTGCAAGAAAAGCTCAGAGGTTTGGGAAAGCTTTTGGGGTAGTTGGGCAGTTTTATTTTAAGCAGGAGTCAAACATCAAGACATTGCAAGGCACAAGGGTACAATTCGGACTCAGGATATGCAGGTATATATTGATTTGATTTCTGTTGTATTGGTTGAAGCTTTGTTAACAATACTAGAGTTGTTAAATTATGTCTCAATGTTGTTGTTGTTGCTGT
The DNA here is from genome assembly GCA_036320875.1 of Cotoneaster glaucophyllus. NCBI lineage: Eukaryota > Viridiplantae > Streptophyta > Magnoliopsida > Rosales > Rosaceae > Cotoneaster > Cotoneaster glaucophyllus. The sequence continues at coordinate 17,246,855 of CM070060.1, forward strand.
TACTCGGTCATGGGGTTTCTTAAGGTAGACTGATACCAAATTATTTTTTGTTTTAGGAACTGCAATTGTGTAATTGGATAAGAAAACTAGAAAATATGTTCGATTAGAACAAATAATTGTAATCATATCTTTAATTTATTTTTGGATTCTATCTTGGTATCATGTTGAGTGTTAGTCTTATCTTTAAACTTTATGCTGCTGAGTTTGTTTAAACTCTAATTGTAATTGTAGGTTGATTTGGACCTGGGCAACTATGAACGCTTCCTAGATGTGACTTTTACTAGGGATATCAACATGACCACTGGCAAGATTTATCAGGTGCTTCTAACTCGATTTTGACTTCCTTTACAGTGTGTATCATTTCCTAATTTTGACTTCGAACTTGATCTTACTTATAGTTTTTAGTTTTTGAAAAAGATGTAAATGTAATAACCGAGGTTTGTAATAGGGAGGGAGACACCATCAGTTGCTGGAATCATTAACCCCGGTTCTAAGGGATTTCACAAGCTATTTTTCGGTCAAGAGGAAATCGCCATACCAGTGCACTCAAAGTAAGTCGCCATTCTCTCATCCTCTTCCTAGATTTCGTCTTTCGTGGCTACAAGTCACCTTTTGTATAGTTATGTATATGCGTGTATGGTTGGTTAATCTTAATTTTCCATATCCAATATATTCAAATCATGTTATTAGTCAGATTGCTATTCTTGATCTGTTGTTTTGAGATTGTCTGACCTTTGGGTTGATAACTGTTGCAGCATTGAAGCATCTTGCTCTGCACATCTTACTGCTGATGTCTTAATCAACTTTGCTTTATACAGAAGGTCAGTGATTATTCTATGAAAAGTGTTTTGGAGTGCAAAACTTCTATGGTTGTATCTAACGATGAATGTATGTTGATATATCTTTAGTGCTGCCGCTTCTTCCATGGCTGCTCTCAAGCAACCAACCATTAGAGTTGTGGCAATCATTGCTGAAGGTGTACCTGAGTCAGACACTAAGCAATTGATCGCATATGCACGGGCAAACAACAAGGTTACACGATTGATGCAAAGTCATCTTAATTTTACTAACCTGGGAAAATGAATTGGCAATACTAACTTTAATTATCGTATCTTTTGCAGGTTGTCATTGGCCTAGCTGCTGTTGGAGGAATTCAAGCTGGAGCTTTTAAGATTGGTGACACTGCTGGAACAATTGATAACATTATTCACTGTAAGCTATACAGGCCTGGATCTGTTGGTTTTGTCTCCAAATCTGTATGTAGCTAATCCAATATCAACTTCAGATAATTTGGTTATTCATAAGACTTTCATGATGTATATACCTTAAACGTTTAGCGTATTGGAATTAAGTTCATTCATTTCTGTCCTGTGCCTTATGTTGGCAAGACTGTCCAAGTGATGGTACAAATTCACAATGTTCATATCTCCTACCTTTTCTTTTTTGCTTCACTTGCTTGAACGCTGATGACTGCCTTTCTTCCGTGATTTGAGTCGATTTAGGTGGTTCCACACATAACTGATGTCATTAAGACATGTGTCGAATCTGTTTCAGTCATTTTCGTCGATGGAAAAGATGGCCCTGCAAATGTTTATGCAGATCATTGGGAGTTTAATTTATTAGTATTTATGTAGAAATAGAAATAATTATAAATGAAACCTTCTTATCAAGCATGACCTTTCTTTTGATGTTTGTTTGATTTTCTTTTGTTGGTTGTGTTTTGCAACTCATCAAGAACAGTAAACAAGTGAAAGGTATAAGCTCTCCATAATAGGGTATTCTTTTATTCATTTTAAAAATCATCTGTACGGTAGCTGGTAGATTTTTTTCTATTTGAGATTACTTATTGTTGTGGTAGCTAGAGTTGCGTTGAGATTTCTTTTGCTATTTGATATTTTGCTATACATTCTTTACTTACAATTTAATATGTCCATTTATACTCTCGAAAATTGATAAAATATATATTTTGGTTCTGCATCTTTGTAACAGAATGGACAGCCTTCCGTGATTTGCAAGCTTTTAAACCACCAAAAAAGATAATGGCCTCTGTGTGTAAAGTATGAAGAAGTTAAGGCAGGTGAATTTCAAAAACTCATGTTTGTACAAGCTGTTATAATTTGAACAAGTAACAACTATATATTTTATGCAAATACTTGGTACACGCTATATAAATTTTACACACAATTCTTACAACATATTTGTTCCCTTATGTAACATTTATGTACAATACTTACAATATATTTGACATTCCCGCAGCAACGAGCGGGCAAACTTCCTAGTGTATCTCTATATATATAACGGGACCACACCAAAATAGGTGAAGCTTTTAATATTCCTAACATACCCCTCCCTCAGTTTCCCAAAAAAAAAAATTAGCATACCCCTCCCTCAATAAAATAATTTAATTTAAAAGAAAATTCAAACTAAACAAAATTAAAAATTAAAAATTAAAAATTAAAAATAAATATAAAAAAAAAAGATATAAAAAAGCAAGTTGCCGCACAATGAGAGGCTAGTAATTTCGAAAGAGATTCTTTTAGCCATTTTATTTTGTGCATACCCCTTACCAAGAGGGATCCCCATTTTTCTAAAAAAATGGGGACACCCTCTTGACCGTTGGATTGCCTTTAATGAAATTGTGTGGTTGAGATTAAAACACAGCCCACACAATTTCATTAAAGTCAAATCCAACGGTCAAGAGGGTGTCCCCATTTTTTTAGAAAAATAGGGATCCCTCTTGTGAAATGATTCCTTATTTTGTGTTTTGTTCTAGATATAAAAACTTTTAGGGTAAATTACACTTTACCACCTTAGATTTGGGATCGATTTCAATTCTTTACAACATCTTTAAAACATTTCACTTTCGTACCTCAAGTACTATTTTATTTCAATATAATACATTCGTTACATTTTTCATCCATTGATCCATTAAGAGTTGACGTGGCTGCCACATTTGTGCCACGTGGCTGTCAAATGTGTGCCACGTAGGGACAAACCCAGAAACCTTATTCCCCCCCCCCCCCACCGCACGACTCGCCTCACCCAAAAACCTTCCTTCTTCCCCTCTCCCCCCCCCCCCGCGCATGACCCGCCTCACCCAAACACCTAATCCCCCCAAGCTCCATGAATCCATGCCTACCCAGTTACCTTCCGCCCGCATATCTAGGGGGAATCGGAAAAAGAGAGACAAAATCAACGGAAGAATGAAGGTGGTTCGGGTTCAGGTACTCCGCTGGTAGCTTTGGGGAGACTCCTCCCTTTCTCCCTCTCCTCGCTTGGGTCGGGGGATAAGGTTTCTGGTTTGTCGGGGTGGGGGTTTTAATTTAATTTTTTTTTTTTTAGAATATTCAGGTTTTTTTTTTTAAAAAAAATTATTATTATTGCCACGTGGCATACATTTGGCAGCCACATGGTACAAATATGACAGCCAAGTCAGCTCTTAACTGATCAATGGATGGAAAATGTAACGGATGTATTATATTGAAATAAAATAGTACTTTAGGTATGAAAATGAAATGTTTTAAATATGTTGTTGTAAGGAATTGAAATCGACCACAAATCTAAGGTGGTAAAGTGTAATTTACCTAAACTTTTAAAATGATTAAAAGTGACTTTTGACAATGAAATATTTTTTTTAATTGCGTTTGACATTATAAACATAAAAAGCACTCCGAGGAAGCAAATTTTAGATAAGCACTTCCAAAAGTAATAAGTTTTTCTCGATTTTTTAATAAATTGGTTAACATGTTTTTTAATATCATTTATAAACAGAAATTGTTTCAAGCAGTCCAAAATGCAAAAAGGTATGCTAAAAGCTAAAATAAATTAATGTTAAGTGTCAAAGTAATTAAAAGCATTCACTCATACACTTAGTAACCTAAACAACAATGTAATTTTGGTGGCTTAATAATAGCATCTCCTAGGAGTTAACAAATTTCAATCTTTGAAAAGTGTCATTAGCAAACCTATAATGGCCAAGCGAAAGAACTCTACTTTTCTGGCGAATTTGTTGGTAATTTACCAGGGCGGATGAGGCACACAGATTTCGTACAAAGTCATAGATTAAAATTTTGAATTTCAAGATTGTGGTACATAATTAGTGCCAACATGATTTTCTCCGAATCTTTTTTATGATGATCTTGAAAATCTGTGAATTGTATCAGTGTCATCGTACATCGTGCGATCAGTTTTTTTTAAGTACTGTTTGTGTTTAATTTTAAACAAAAAAAATTAAAATAATTTCTGATCATACGATTTACAGATTCCCAAAATAATCTCACAAAAAAAAAATCCAACGAGGATCCAGATTCTAATCAGTATACACGATTCACGTCCCTTGAATTCGATAGCAGAAAGTGTCGTACAGTACAAAGTCTGGAACGACAAAATTGGAGTCGCCGTCATCAGTCAAGACTGTCGGTATCTTCACCAAATATTTCATCCATGACAAGTTCTGTTTGGACTGAAATTATAAACTGTCTATTGAATGCCCAATTACCTTCTTTTTTTTTTCTTTTTTTTTTTTTAACTAATGGAAGTGTTTTCATAGAAGTGTTTTCATATGGCAATTTGGTAGTTTTAGGAGGATAAAAGCTCAAGTTGCAATAATTTTTTTATCCTCGGACAATAATTACATCAGCAGCTAGGAACATAGAGGATTAATCTGAGAGGAAAATGCTTAAATTAGAAGATAGGTGAAGACAAGAACACTCAACTCACAACACATCAAGACTTTAAAGCTCTGCAACCTACTTTTTCCAAATTCCTTTAGTAATTCTACAACTTTGCAATTGCATTTACGATTAAAGCTCTGCTATATTGCCTGTAGTATCCATTTCCTGTATTAAAACATCATTTCAAAACACTTTAGTTACTACCAAGAACTTGCATGAATAGGCTTAAACTTCACTTGATTGCCTGTAATTCTCATTTCCTTTTAAGTTATTATTTTGTTGTTGAATATTTGATAAATGGTTAACTTCATTTCCTTCATGTTTTTCATTTTCATATAATTTGTCATAAATTCTGTGATTATATTTAGGAGAAATTAGGTTCTCATCCTTCCTTTTATTACTCCATTGATTAAAATTCTATTACTTTTTAATTTTTGATCAAGGTCCTTGGGTATTAATAACATCATTAATTATTTCAATAATAAAATATTTTTTTTATTTCTAAATATATTCATTTAATATTAAAAATGTTACAATTAGTATATTTATATTTATGAATAAATTTTTTATCATATATTTTTAGTTTTAATTTGTACCCATTTTTAATTTATAATTCTTTTTTAATTTGTACCAATTTTCTTTTCAATTTTATTTTGTACCCATATATTAATTTCTTTTTATGCCCATATTTTTTTAAAGTTTATTTGTATTTGCACCCATATTTTTTTTTATTTGTACTTTTTTTTTGCTAAATGTACCCATGCTAATTATATGTACCCATTCATGTAAAATTTTTTAATCTTAAAATGTACTCATTCTTAAATATACCAATTTGTTATATGTAAAATGTACCCCTTTTTTTATATAAAATCTATTCAATTTTTTTAATCCATTTTTAAACTTATATGGGTACATTCTTTTTTCTTTGATTTTAAAATGTATCTATGTCAAATTTAATCGAAGAAATTTACTAATGTTATTAAGCCTAATATCTTTTTTATTTTTTATTTTTTATTTTTTTTGTGATTTTGAAGAATGTACCCATGTTTTGATACAATAATTTTTTTGGTTAATTTTGATGAATGTACCCATGTTTATATATATACACACACACACACACACACACACACACACACACACACACACACAATAGTATATTTATATTTTAATATTTTTAATCCCACAAATTATGGGGTTTTTTTTTATATTTAAAATCTCATTTACATAAACAACTAAATTTTCTAATTTTTAATTTAAAAAAAATATAGTAACGTACATATAAATAAATTATCACATTATTTCAGGGACCTCGATCAAAAATTAAAAACCAACAAGGTTTCAATCAAAGAATATTCATGGCCAAGGACCGCATCCAAAGTCTCCCTTATATTTATATGGAACTGCAAAGATGAGTTGTAGACATGTAAATTCCAGTGAAAATAAATGTTCGCCAGTGCATTGAATTTCGACATGCGAGGCTTACGTGACGTGTACCATGTGTTTCACAAATTATACACATGACATATGACTCAACAAAACCGGACAAGTCATCACATGTCGACACTTGGAGAGAAAGAATTATTTGGTTTTAATTTAAATTGAAATAAAATAAAAAGGCCAAATTGGGGAAGATTGATTTTTTTGATTTAAATCAAATATTGAGTGATGGAGGCAAATCATGAACCAAGCCACAAATCAAGTCTAGGTTCTTATGTCAATTCGTCAACCGCACAATCAAGCCCAAGTTCAATCATAGCCAAGGCTTGGAGAGCTTATAAATACGAGGCTCCAAGACAAGGGAAAGGGGTCCAAAAAATCATTCTCACACCCAGACGCTGAAGCTCTGAAGCCCCTCCAAACTCCCAAATTTCCAAAGGCTTAAACACTCAGAAGACTCAGAAAACTCTTCGCGTTCTTATTCGTTCTTGAGAAGAATCATCAAGCACCACTACACGTGCTGATTCTTCCATCATCGTAAGCCAAAACCTTGAGGCGTTTGTTCATTCGAGATTAAGTCATCGCGACCTTCGGATCAACAACACTACATTTTTCAACTTCGATGATCGAATCAGAGTATTCAAGCTTGTAAAGAGATTGTAACCCTAAACTCATTAATACAAGTACAATTACTTTGTACATGTGTTCTTGTCTGATTTGTCACAAGAAATTCGCATTTACATGAGTTGAACCAAAATCCTGTTGGCTTAAATCAATCTCAGAATATGTTTACTGAGTGGATTCGAAAAAGATGAAGAAGAATTTGAAATGGTTTCTTCTTTCTCTCTGCAAGTTGCAGAGGTGCTCTTTCTATATCTGATATATGACCACTCACTCACACAAGTCGTGAGGTGAGGAATATAACTGTTTTTGTGACTGTTGGATCTCTTCTCTCTCCTAGCTTAGATCACAGCCACACATCTAATCATAGAATAAAGGAAAAATACCACATGGCTCTCATGGCCTTTTACAAAACAAAACTTTACACTTGACTTTCTAAGCACAAGTAGATACACCAATTAAATCATAAAACTTATTCTATCAGCTCACAACTTATAATTCAACAAATCCACTCACTTTGTGGTTATCACTTGGCAAACACAAAGAAAGTATTTGAAGTTTTACATAACAAGGTATAGAAAAGAACTTAACATATATTTTAACGCCTCTATGACACAATATCTTGATTAGAAGCTCAATTTACTTGTGGCACAAGTTTACAATGTAACAATAGCATCATTCTACCTTTCTATTATCTTAGCCCAATAACGGTACGCCTGACAATAACAAATAACTCATTTAAAGAGTCTGATGCCTACTCAAGGCTTTCAAAGGATTTTTAAACTGAAAAAGAGTACCAACACTCGCAGATGGATTGTGATGCCAGCTGTTCAGGCAAGAAATCCTAGATGGCGGACGTTCCTGGCTCGAGCACACAGCTCCTCAAGGGATTGGCACTTTGGTTGGTTTTTCGGGCTCCTGCTTGTAAGAGGCTGCAATAGGAGTTTATAGTTAGTCCTGAAATGTGCCTTTATAGGGCCTTAGGTATAGGCCTTGAGGCTCACAATCAAAACTAACTATATGTGGAGGCGTGCCATTGCCATCTCTATATGGCAGATGTAGAACAAGTTTGTTTTAAGTAGATTACTTGCGCCCCAAGTTACTCTGACTTTCTTGTTTATCAAAGGATTGTCGTAGATGAGTTAAGTCTACATTATGTTCTTTTCTATGCCTTGAGATCAAGGACTTTTATCCATCTTGTATACTTAAAGGATGAAGATCCAGATCTGATCAGTTCATCAGTTATGGTCCACTTTTATCTTCTTATAACAATGAAAACCTTTAAACGAACCAGATCTGAGATCTAATGATGCTTTGAATCCATAAGGGATCGGAAATGACTTGCATATCTGCTGAGGAATACATTAAAATACTAGATCTACTTAATTAAAAGACAACACAAAGAGAGTCGGGCAGGATTTAACCTTGTCGGGCAAGGTTGAATCTTGTGCAGCTTCTTCTCTTTATGATTACAAAGGGTTTTGGGAGCTAAGGGGATTGAAGGTAAACTAATTTACATAAGGGAATCGATACTACATCATTAAGAGAAAGGTAGCAGAGCTTTTACACAGGCAGATGGCATTCTATTCTAAGAGTTCTAAGACTAAAAGGAGGCAGAATATGGGCAAGGTGCAGCTTTCTAGGTATTTGGCTTGACTGAGAGGCAAGTTTTATGTTTATTTGATTGGTTGAGTGTCCTTGTCTTTGGGCCCTCTTCCTCCTTTTAAAGAAAAATAGGTTGTGGTTTGAATCTTGCCCGAAAGCCACTGGAGGGTAGCAAACCGCTTGATTATTTACTGGAACTGCCACTGTAACTTACTTTTTGGCTGATAGCTAGCAGGTCTCCATCGCTTGTCCTATATGATTATTGTGGAGCCAAAAATAATCACAAGGCGACAAGTAGATTTTTTGGCAAAAGATGACCAAACTACCCTTGAGGCACACCGGGATTCCTACACGCGAGCAACAGACAATCAACCTTCAACTAAGTAAAAAATGCTCCAAAAAAGGTAACAATTCAATATCCATCTCATCAAATCCCTTTTTGCAAGGTAAACTCCAAAATATTCATTCCAAAATTATGTTAATTGGTTAATTAATGGTTTAATTACTAAATTAATCCATTGAATACCAATTAAGTCACCCAATTGACCACAAAATATCTCCAAATATGTGCTAAAGGGCCGGCCACCTATTGCTAAAAGAGGAACCAGGTTGTCTCCTCATATTTACCCATTTCATCACACTAATTAGCTAATTAATTTGGCAATAATTCTATTTTGCTAAATTAATTAGCCAATTAATCACATAACTCCCAAAATTAGCCCCAAAAACTAGTCAAAACCGGCCATCCCCTTAGCTTTCTACCTTTCCTATCTTTTCCCACTTTACTACCCCAATTAAGCCAGCTAATTGATTCTATAACCACCCATTTATTCCCTTTATGTTTAATTAGCCAATTAATCATAATAAATTGGCTAATTAAACCTAAAATTCAACCACAAAACCCACTTAATGGCCAGTCACTTTCTCTAAAAAGTGGACCTGCCAAACCCTATAAATAGGCTCCCATTTTCACAAAACTTTCATTCGAACACTCTTGCAAAAATCCCAAAATTCTCTAAACACTCTTTCTCTCTAAAATCTAACTTTGGCATCGGAGGTTCTTCGGCCAAAGCCCCCCCCCCCCATTCATCGTGGGTGCGTGAGGTTCTTGGCCTTGACCTAAGGTGTTAATTGTTGTGTAGGTGCAAAATTGTCCAAGATCAAGGAGGAAGAAATTTGCATCCACAAATTGGTGCTTTCATTGAGAGAAAGAAATCCACGCTCAAAAAAGACTCTCGCACAAAAAGGTTTTTTCTCTAATTTCTAGTCCATTTGTATTTTTCATACGTTTTTATTATTAGAATTTTTTATTTGCAAAGGTTCTTTGATAAAACGTATAAAAAAAAGGAAAAAAAATACAATGGCTAGAAATTTAGAAAATTCCACAAGTGACAATTCAAACATTCAAGAAATGGGACCGCGGCGATCCACAAGATTGAACGTGATTCTAGGGGGGCGGCACCACCACCATGAGGCTCCACCATGGTAACCACCGCGATGACCACCCGCGGCAAGATCCATGGTACCACTACCACGACCCAAGTCGTGCCACCAAAGCAAGCTCAAGCTGTGCCATTCAAGGCCCATGCCACCAAAGCCACAGCCCAAGCCTCACACTCGTGTGCATCACGCATTGAGCAGCCTGCTCTCGTGGCCAAGCCTGCCCCTACAGCCCAGCCTGCTCCCGCGGCTCAGCCTGCTTTAATGGTTTCCTAAGCAGCCCAAGTCGGCTCAAGACCATTTCAACCATCCGGACCAACCGTCGAGCAGGGGGTAATTTCACAACATTTCTTCACGGATTTGACATTTCCCAACTCAAATCTCGCGCCCGGAGTCAACCACCCTTCCACTGCTCAATGAGGTATATTCCTTCCAAGCTCTTCCAATCCGAATGGCGAGCAACACTTGTCCCGACAAGTTTGGTACAAACAACATCAATAATGTAATATCAAGTATGACATTTGAAATGTTTGCATGCTTTGTTATATGCTTGTCATACCTAGAAACCTAATGATATTGAATACTTGGGTACGACCAGGAGAACCAAAGTTCCTAAACTAATGAGAAGTTCATCACCAATCACAAAGAAAAACCAAATGCATATCAATATTTTTGAGGCAACACCTAACTCCACATAGCGTAATTCCTAAACTTGCACTCTAAAATTTACTTTATGGGTATGTTTGTTACGCCGGACTACTTGGCCATATTAGGCTATTTTGAGTTACTCCAAGTTGTATCAAGCAGAATGTGTATTTAACAGTCTTACTAAGTGGACTCGTGCCTCACCAAGTCTTTTTATTTTGACCTTGTTAACCTAAGGGGTCTAAAAAGAACTAACCCAACCTTCGTCTGTGAACCATAATTTGAATATTTACCGGAGGAAATTATTCCATTACCTCAAAGGCGATGCAATCTAGTTATGAAGGTCCAAAACGGCTACGCCCAAGTACTGGTCGCCGACGTCCAAACCCAACAACAGCCCGCGTTCCAAAGCATTAGCCTTGACCAAATCTTGGAACAAGTTCAGCAGTTTTACGAACCTCATGTAATTATATGTGAATTTGTCCAAAATATATTAGGAAATTCAGTGTGGCATTTCGTCCAACAGGGTCAACTGATTAGTGGAGTGCCAGTTTCACCTAAAACTCACTGGGACTTGTGAAAAAGAGAAGTTAAAATGGGTCGGACCGGAACACAAAGATATAGTGGACCATCGGGTTGGATTATATTCTGCCTGCAGGCTGGCCCAACCCATTATATTTTTGGGGGTTTTGCAAAAAAAAAAAAAAAAAAAACCCTGTTTTAGTGGCCCGTTTACTCTTTCAACCCATTTTCGAAAGTTTTACAATTCTAAAACCCTTGGTGATGGGGCGAGTTGGATCAGGATGCCAACGCCATAACTATCATGCTGGTTATGGCTGCGGGTCTGTTGTTCCAGTTTTTGTGTCTCCTTTATGTCTTTTTTCTAATTATTTAACATATGTCCAATCTATTAACTCAGAAAGTAACATTGTTAATAAATAAAATAATAATTTCTATTAATTAATGAAATCCTTTTTGTCAACCATAATAGGGTAAAAAGACAACTCAGTCTTCTATCACACAGAAAAATGATGGGTAATAATGTAATTTCATACATCCAAATTTTACTGTTTTTTATTGAAGCCTCACCTATAGGTGATGTTAAAATATCTCTAATATTTAAAATTATAAAAAAAAACCAAAAACCAAAACCTCCCACTCTCCCCACGTTCTCTCTCTCTCTTCCCCTCTCTCCTTCTCATTTTCTAGAAAAATATGTTCATGCACACAAAGTGTGTAGGCAAATGCTATTAATAATAATGATAATAACTAAAACTACAAGACCAGAGAATCCCTTACACGATTCCGGTGGCCAACACTCCTTACCATCCACTACCCCTCATTCGTCTCCTCACCGAAGTCCACCACCACTTGAGCCACATCCATGTTCTAACCTCCATTCCGCTGCCCCTCTTTCCTTCAACCACCACCACCACCTCTTCATCTCTGTCCTCCTCTCCTTGATCACTCGTCAATTTTGAGTTTGATAATTGTGGTTTATGAGTTTCAATTCTAATAGTTTTTCAACCTAATTTCTTTCTTCTTTAATGCACATGAGACATGAATAACCCATCTTTCAATTTTATTGTTCTATGGGAAGGAGTGCGGGGAATATTGTATCCATTTTCGGAATAAAAAATATGGGGCAACAAGGGCACAATGATTGACATTTGAGGATAAGTAATATGTGAGTAAGAAGTTGTGGTGTAGCCTATAGGAGTGGACTGGTGTGGTGGATTGTGGTAGTGGAATGAGTTCCTTGGATGGGAGGGGATGAAGGAGGACATCGATGGTGGCAGTGGCTGCTGATGTTGTATGTTGGTTTGTGTATCTTTTATTTCTTTTTAGTTTTGTATTTTCATTTACTTAAACTTAAGGGTGTTAAATTTTGGTTTAGGTGTTAAGTTTTGGTTTAAGTGGATGGACACATGTCAAGCAATTAAGGAGTAAATACAAAAGCGACACAAAAATGCGGAAAGTAAACCCGCATCCGTCGGTATTAGGGAGCTCCTTTCTATATGTTGGGAACCAGTAAGTTTTATTAAAACATTGTATTCCCTATTAAAGTAATAAAAGAATTTTTTTTAAATGATATTGTGTTTGACAGAAGCCCCCAACACAATTCATGCTTCACTGCCGACTCCTTCCTCTCTAGTTGGGGTCGGTATGCAACTTGCTCTTCCTTCTTTTCCTTCTCCTCTCTAGCTCTCTACCCCCTTCTTAAATCACCTTTCTTCCCTCCCATCTGGTCTCTCCCTTTCCTCCAACTTACTTCTTTTTAGCCCATCTCTTCCCTCCCATAATTTATGGTCCCCAATCCATTCTCCTCAATTTTCATAGTTTATTTATATTCCCTGTTTTCGGTAACCTTTTTATTTTATAGTTTCTTTGAGCTTGTCTCAGATCTGGGCTTTTATGCACCTTTATTCCTCTGTTGATTCTCCCTGTCGTCAATCTTCCACCTTTGACCTTTGATACTCGGCCTACCGTGTGTCTCGCATAGGCGGTGCACTTTGGTGTTTGATGGTTGTTAAAGTGTTTTTAGGATTAATTGGTAGGATTATGAGAGCGCTTTTTGCGCAGGTGACTCATTCACCCTCATCTTCTGTTCATCTAGCTTGTTCGTGGGTTCTTCCTCTCGGTGGTGGTGGCGGATCTCTACTGCTGTGATGGAGTTAACAGTTGTCTAGATCTAGGGTTGTTGTTGTTGTGAGCATGCTCTTTTTGGGCATCTATGTTGCAATTCCTTTTGGACTATGATTGTATTTGGATTGCCTTTGGGCTTTCTATTTCATGTAATAGTTTTTTAAAACTATATAAAACTACCACAACTATTGGGCCAAAAACAGTTTCATACATCATCTTTAAAACATTGCAATATCATACCTTAACGTATGAATTTATTGCAATGTCAGACATTCATCAGTTTTTCTGTCAAGTTTTCTATTAAATGATGATGTGGCTTATACTGGGTCCCACTCTATCCCAACTGGAGTTCCACGTTGCACCGCCACATAGTTTTCTCGCCAAAAAATTTCCACTTCATTTAAAAAAAAAAATATTTCAAGGGTTTAATTTTGAAAGCTAATACAACCTAAAATATCCAAATTCCACATAAACGCATGATGTGACCAAAAGATGAGCACAAATCTCACATAAGCACATGATATAACCAAAAGATGCAAATTCCACATCAAAATGAACAACAAAAAATATTTGCAAAGCCCAAAAGATGAACTGTAATGCATCTAGCATCCTTAATCCATCTAACATTTACAAAGATATGCATTAAACATCACTAAATATCCAAAAATGCATGATGCACTGGTTCAAAAAACCTACTGAAGTCCATCTAAGAAAATAGTGCAATTAGTGCATTTCAATGCTTACAAATCAGTTAAAAAACCCCAAATAAAATCCAATGTTTGTGATGTTTAATTCCAGAATCCATGTACCATAATTTCAGTTCCTATTGCTCATAAAACATGACGCAAAAAAAAGTAATTTGTTACATTTCATGGCTTCTTCAGGTCTTGGTTTGCCTTGTCTTTCTCTGCTTGGTGACACTTAGTGATTGAACTTCAGAATTTACAGATGAACCATCCCCTGTTTGTGATGCCTAATTCCAATGTTCATTACAAAAAGTAAGATGCAAAGCAAGGTTCTAAACTAAATTTGGTGTTGTAAACAACAAAAAAGAGGATTAGGTTTTTACCTTAGATTTCCTTATCTTCTTTCTAGGTGTAGCTTCGGCTGATGATAATGCTCGTCCTTGTGCTGATGCATAGAAGAAAGTACAAAATCATTAAACAATTAAAGGATTAAATTAGCAAGTACAAAATGTTACGTGTTTGTCGTTTTAGAGGAAGATGTCGATGATGGGTCTTTGAATTACGACCTTCTTGCTTGCATATAGTACACTTCAAAGCACCTTGCCCCTTCCTTTCTAGCTTAAATGATTTAGGAGGACCTTCAAGATTATTTGGTGGGTTTGTGGGAGTGTTGACTATCTTTGTCTAATTCACTAGTTTCTTTGTTACTCTTCTTCTTTGGTCTTCCAAGTTGTGTTGTATATAATGGAGGCAAGATTGGTGGGTTTTCAGTATCTTCCCACAAAGACATACCATTCATTGACATTATTAAGTGAGAATAAACTTCCAAGTACCATGCCTTTGAATTGCGAGGTATTCCCGTCAAGCCATACTTCCTGCAAGAGCATGCTTTCTCAACTAAGTCCACTACATATTGCTTCCACCTTCAGCATCCATTTGAAATTTGGGCTCTCATGACCATTTTGCAATGCACCTGCCAGTTAAGTTTGGCTTCTTCCAACTTCTTAATCTTTGGGTAGAGATCTCCTACTTGCTTCATCATTATACCTCATCTCATTTTAATTCTCTTCATCAACGTAGTGTGAATCATTTGCAGCATAGTCATAATAAGCTTTTGCCTTGGCATTAGTATGATTGCGTTGAAGAATTCACAATGATTATTTAGCAACATGTCACACTTTGTATAGGTTTCAAAGTGTGACTTGCTCCACTAAGTTGCATGCTTCTTTACTAGCCAATTGTACGCATTTTCATCTAGCTTCATCACATTCTCCATTTCTCTTTTGAAGTATGGAACCGTTATTGTTCCGAAAACTGCCCATAGAGCATCCTTCAAAGTTTTCCCCTTGAACAAATTCCTATAATTTGTGTATAAGTGCCCCACACAGAATCTGTGGTGGCAATTGGGGAAAACATATTGAAATGCTGGAATTAGCCTTTTTTGCTTGTCACTAATAAATATCCACCCATTTTGGTTTACAATACCCACATCATCAGCCAAAAGTTCTAAGAACCAAATTCAAGCTGCCTTATTCTCCATTTCCACCATTACAAAAGCAATAACTCATGTCTCATCATTTGGATCAATGCCCACAACACATAGCAATTGCCTTCCATGTAGAACCTTCAAGTGGCACCCCATCTAAACCTATCAAAGGTCTGTACCCTGTCTTAAAGCCTTATTTGCATGCCCCCAAGCAACATATATTCTTTAGAACCTTTGCACATCCAACTCCAACTTCACAGTGCTTCCAGGGCTAGTCATCCTTACTTCCTCAGTAAAATCTCATAGTATTGTATATTGCTCTGCATGTCTGCCTTCAATAATCTTCAAAGCTCTATCCAGTGCCTTATAAGCCTTCATCCTTGTACACCCATAATTCCACTTGGATTCCACAGTTCCTAAAAAAGAATCCATAGGCCATGTAGGATTGAGCTTTATCTGATCCAAGTAAAAATCTATGAGTAAAGGAGAAGTCAAGTTCTTATTCACCCAAGTCATCCAACAAGTGTGGTGACCAAGTATTGTCTTGATTTGGATGTTGTTTGATCCATGCATCTTGTAAGAAGCACACATCCAAGGGCAGTCCTTTGTACACTTTGAGTAATCTTCAACTTCTCATTCCTAGGAAAATGAATTTTTCCATATCCTTTCACTAAAGAGTACATGATGACAGTTATCTTGAATTGCACATTGTCTCTGTAAATAAGTCCTAGAGTAAGCTGTGGATTCTTCATATCTGTTTTCTCATTAAACTTTGGATAGTGCTATCTTTTTTTGCATCATTCCTCATCTTCAGAGTGCACACTATCCAGATCATTAGAATTATAATCTGGTTCATGAACCATATTCATCTCCCTATCTCCAGCTTCTTCAACATCTTCTAGCCTATCATCTTCTTGTCTTCCATTACTTTGCCCACCTTCTCCTTCACTTAGTGGTTCTTCTTCTCTTTCAGTGCGCTCCTCAGTTTGCCTTCTTTTTCTTTGCTCAGATTGCCTTCCTTTTCTTTGTTCAGATTGCACCTCATTTGCTTGTTCAGTCCCATCAAACTTAACAAACTTTGGGTTATCTTCTTCAGTCCCATATTCATTCTCTACAAAGTCATTGTCTTCTTCGACATGTAATCTTCAACATGTACATTTCCTACGTCTTCTTCAACAACTTAACTTATACACCTTCTTGAGGAACTTGTACATCTTCTAGACCACCTTCTTGTGCAACTTGTACATCTTCAACCTCATTCACACATGTACCACCTACCTTAGTCACACTTGTACTATCCACCTCAGCCACACTTGTACTAGCCACCTCTTCTTGGTGTTAACCATCATCCGAGCAGATAATAGGCACCTCTTCTTAAACAAATACCCCTTATTATCTGGGGGTCCTTCAATAGCTAGCAAGCCCTTTCTTTTTCTTGGTTTACAAGTTATTGCCCTAACATCCCCCTCTTCATCACTTAATTCCTTAATAACCACTATACTTGGACCAGTGCACTCCATAGACTCAAGAAATGTTGTTCCTTGGTGAAGGCTTCTTGTGCGGATAATTCTTCGATGTACATGTCTATCACTCGAACCTTTGGAGCAAAGTTGCACATCTTCTATACATCGACATCACTTTGAATGGGCTTTAAACTATTACAAATGTCTATGTTGGTAATCTTATAGTAGTAGTTCATGAACATCTCACTATATCCTAAAGCTTCCACCATATCATCTATCACAGGGAGTAGGGATGGGCAAATACAAACCAATTATGGTTAACAGCAGTTACCTGCCCATTTAAATTTCATGGTTACAGTTATGGGTAACTGTTTAGATAATTAAATGATTATGGGTATAACCGTTTACTCGTGAAATTTAAATGAACGGTTATGGATATTAACCGCGGTTATAAACGGGTACCCGTTTACCCGTTTATTTTAAGAAATATATATATATATATATATATATATATATATATATATATATATAAAATTAAAAAAAATAACCTAAGTTGTTCGTTCTCTTCGCTAGGACCATACTCTTGTGTCTGCCGCTTGTCTCTCTCTCATCGCTGCCCTCTCTCATCTCCACCACTCATCTCTCTCCCCTCGCTGCTCATCCCTAGAGGCATATAGACAGCTCTCCTCATTAGCTTTGATAAACCAGAAAACCAATACAGAAAACTAGGCAGCATACTTCAAGTATTCGAGTAATTCTATTATCAGAGGCTTGCCATCTTACTATAGATTTGACATTTGGACTATAATGATGATGTGCATCATAGTAGCTAGGTGATGAAATCTGACTGGTATGTTTAATTCACTTTTATGTTCCTGTCATGGGAACCGGTTGTGGTACAAATATGATGCATAATTTGAGGTCACATTCACTAGTTATACATTGTTCAGAGCGTTCTCTTCTAGCTGTCCTTTTTTATCCTTCATATATATATTTCCTTCTATATGCTTTATCCATCAAAGCCAACACCTCAAGTTGTTTATAGCCAAAAGTTCTATAATTAATGCAAATGATATGTTGCTAATTGTCGAGTTCCTAATTGGGATACTAATTCAATTTATACATTTCTTTGTAGCCTTTTTTTGGTGACAACGAGTCAATGAGATTTTGTGCTTGAACGTGCTAAAGCATTAGTGTTCGAAAGTGTTTAGTTTTGAAATATTCTGGAGCTTTGAATCATCTAGTATTCAAGATAATGACTACCTTGAGTTTTTAGAAGCTTTACTTTGTAATCATATGGATGTTATAATTGAAGACTTGCTTGGGTATAGAAGGAAAATATGTTGAAAATACATGAATTTTCTTTCCAATATGCTTGCTCAAGTAATGAGAGGTATTTTATTAGTAACAAATCAATTCTTAGCAAATATATTATCTCATTGATTGATAACAGTTAAAAATACTGTTAGTAAATTATTTATTTCAATTATTGGAATTGTACACGGTTACTTTTAAAAAAAAATGTAAATAGGAGAAAAAATGGTAAATGGGTTAAAAATGAATAAATGGGTAAACGAGTAAATGGATATACGATTATGGTAAAATGGGTACGCGGTTATGGGTATGGTTAACCGTTTATAAACAATTATGAGTATGGGTATAACCGAACGGTTATGCAGGTATGAGCATAAACGGTTATGAGTAAATAACAGTGGTTACTCGCGCATCATAACCATTGCTCATCCCTAACAGGAAGTGACATTAAGTCCTTGTCACAATAATTTATACACGTAACTTACCCCCCAAAGTAGTGTTCATGACCAAGCTCCCCACTATGATGCAAATGAATGAAAATAGGTCTGGATAAACTGAAATTCACAAAAAAGACCTAGTTAAAACCAAAGGTTTTTAAAAACGTTAGGCGCTAGTTGGACGGAGGGCTGAAGCCTAGCGCCTAGGCGAGACCTAGGCGGTTTTAAGTAATTTATTATATTTCTTTATTATATAGATAAGTTGGACTTAAAAAAGAAAATAAAGAAAATAAAACATTGTTTTTTTTAAACAAAAATAAAACATTGTTATAAAAAAAAAAAAAAGTAAAAATCTATAAATATAAATAGTCAGGTCTTGGTTTATCATTAAAAAATAAAAATAAAATCTATAAATATAGATAGTTGGCGGTTTGTTCTGGTTTTACCATTAAAAAATATACACTGTGAAATTAGACTTGGTTTTATCAATCTTTTTAATATTTTATTTATTTTTTCACTATGTCTCCGTGCTTTGGTCTTGGTTTTATCACTCCCTTAATATTTTATTCATTTTTACTCTTTCTCCGTGCCATCATTTCATGTCTCATTAACACTCCCACTTTTATCTGTCTCATTGTCTCACTCTATCTTTTCACTTTCTTTTCTCAGAAAACTAGGTCCTCCTCCACACCGGTGCACGTCGAGAAAAATTGCAATCCACCATTCTCATCGCTCCACCACATCACCATACTCTCTCTTTCCACCCTTTCTCTTCTCGTCGATTAGCAGTGAGTGAAGATGAAAGATGACGACGACCAAAGATAACAGAGTCTGCAAAACAAAAACAAAAAACCAATGCCTGCAAGGCCGACTGGATCACCCCCTAGAACGCCTAGAGAGCACCTAAACGGGCGCTTAACTCCAACCTGACTTTACTGAACGATTTGACCTAAATCACGACGGTACTCTATCGCCTAGGCCACCGCCTAGGCCGATTTTTAGAACACTCGTAAAAACCCTAGTTAGCGCAATCAACAAACCCTAGGACGACAACCGACCCGAAATGTAAACAATTGCAGTTTAACATATTCAATAGTTGACAAAAAAACCAAAGGACAAAGCACATCACAGACAAAAGCACAAGAGGATCCAAAAGGACCCCATTATCCAACAAATCAGTAGCATTTGGAATAAACCACCAACAAACAAAGCACCAAAAGGACCCCTTTATCGAACATTAGAATAAACAAAAACACCCAAATTAGAACAAAGAGCCAAAATTTTTGTTAAACAATTATCCAAAGCATAGTAAACAAACAACCTTTTTCTCAACAACAATAAACAAAGCACCCAAATGACCCCTATTATCCAACATATCAATAAGCATTTTGAATAAATAAACAACAAAACCCACCCATCGCCAACAAAGATTTTGGAATCAACAAACCTCGAACAACGGGAATAAAAAATGGGAAACAACAAAGCACAAAACGAAATGAAAAAATTACTTGCAGTAGGTAGGCGTCGTTTTCTCAGGATCCTAGCACACATTCCACCGCATTTCGAATCCTTCGAAAACATGTGGAACTTAGGGTTAAAAAAAACGAATAGAAGGAAGCTAGGCGACGACGAGACGAACTTAGGGATTTCGTTGAATGAGCTAATTGATCGTGATTTGGAGTGGGCCGGTGATATGAAATTAGGGTTAGGGTTCTTCTTCGATTTGGGAACATGAGCGAAATTGAAATGGAATTGCACGATTGGGGCTTTGTGTTTTAATTCGAATTGCATGGTTTACGAGCCAATTTTTTTTATTTTAATATATTTTTAAATTTTTATTGTAATATCCATGTGTGATCCTTTTAGATGATTCACATGTTTCACAAAACCCAATAGGATCTTATCCAGATCATTTTGGTGAGAATTCGTGAATCGTGTCTGTTCATCGTACATCGTGCGATCAATTTTTGTCAAGTACTATTTATGTTTATTTTTAAATAAAAATATTTAAAACGATTTCTGACCGCACGATGTACAATGAACGAACACGATTCACGTATCCCGGGATCCTCACAAAGAGGATCCGGACTCTTAGAAAACAACGTGGACTTCCATTTGTGGAGGGAGTGAGACCCAACATAAGTCACGTCAGCATTTAACGTAGAAATTGACAAACAAACTGACGGATATCTAACATTGCAATAAATTTATAAGATAAGGTATGACATTGCAATGTTTTAAAAATGAGGTATAAAACTGTAGTTGACTTGATAATTGAGATAATTTTGTGCAATTTACCAAAAAAAAAAAAGGAAAACTAACGAAAAGTCCAAAAAAAAAAACTTAGTTTTAATGAAAAATGACAAATAAAGGTGTAGTGAATAGTACCAATGAAAGGTAAAAATATGGTTTTTCGTTAAAAGTGAACAGTATCGGGAGTGTTTCGTTAAAACTCCAAAAAAAAAAAAATATATTGTGTTTAAACACAATAAAACACACCATCATAGAAACAACACCAAATACTAAAACTTGATTTGTAGATTTCAACGAAGAGAAAAGAAAGAAACATTATAGATTATAAAATTATATAAACTCATGTATTTTTAATATATTAAAATCTTAAACAGGTATCCGAGATGATTTCATTGACCGCTCCATCGGTTTTAAAAAGAGCAAATCCCCGCTGTTATCCATATACTCACAGTATTTTCTCCATTCCTACCCCCTTTGCACTATGTAAAGCACAAAATGCCATATGATGATGATAAAAGTTGAGAATGCTATTGGGATTGAGGTGTACTTGGTCTCCATAATGCAAGGCAACTACCGTTGAGATATGAATATATTTCAAGAGAGACAACATGCATGTTTAATCATTGAACAATAAAAAACGCGGAATACTACAAATCCTCGTGAAACTTGCAACACATTTGAGATTATCATATTCGCAACCAAAAATGTATGATAGTATTATTCAAAAGTAAAATGCAATGATCAAACTCCACACAATTGTTAGACAACGACGGCGCCCTCAAATTTCCAATTTTCTTTCTATAGCTGTGACTGGTTTACTGTTTTATATCTTCGTCAACAAGTTCCTCAGGTGTAACCCCTACCTTCATAGCAAACAACCCATTGAATCGAGGTTCATCATTTCCCTTCGTGTTGACTCTATGATTGCCGTGTCGTACTCCGTCGTTACTCCAAACCTAAACGAACAAAAGGAAATTAGAGCACTCAAACATACTCTAACAAAAACTAGAATCTCTACTAGTTTTTGTTCATCAATTCAGACGTTGTGGCATACCTAAAATACGTCGCCAGCCAGGAATAGGAAGGATGAAGGTACATTAGGATCAAACATTATCCACTCATCACCCTTTGTGCTTATTTCTAGACCTTTGAGATTTTGGAGGAGAAAATGGAAAAGCTCTTCTCAATATGACTTACTAGCCCCTCATCAGTTCCAACCATCTTGGGTTCTTTGTATTTTGCAAACTGTATGAAGTAAGAAGTCGATTGAATGTGATTGTCATGGTACTTATCTACACAATAGTTTTCGAATACCATTCTCTTCACGGCTTGATCTAGCTTACGCATCACATTTGCATACACATCTGTATTATTACTGGCCAACAAATAACAAAAGAATATTAGCATAAGATGTAGATGAAAACTATATCTTATCAAATGTAGATAAAGTTATGTATACACAAACCAAAATTGGTCGTTTCCCTCAGGCCAAAAGAGTTGTACGAACTTCTGAGTTTCTTCAATGTTTGTAGGGTTATTAACCCCCAAACCTTCATGACTATGTTATAAGTGAAATGGCCACAGTAAGGATTTCCTTCGTATCGGTTTTTGGCTTTGAGCTCAGTAGGGGCATCAAACAAGTCCTTCACTGAACCAAAGATGTTTTGAAGCTCCGAGTAAACGTCGTCAAAACAAACAAGCTTTTCGAGTGCACGGCAGACATCGTTGCGGCAGTCCTCTTTGGAGAAATCTATGACTGGAAGTTTGGCCATTATTTGGGTGTAAACTCGTGCAACCAAATGTTTTCCTTCTGACTAGCTATGAAGTTTTGAGGGATCTAAAGGGTAAACTTAAAGTGAGTAATGTAACATACGAAAAGAGGAAGGATTTTATAGGGTTTTCCTTTTATGGGGCAATAGGCGAATAAAAAAAATGCAATTATGGACTTTTCAAGGGTACCAAGTTTGCTGGTGTGCAAAAATCCTCAATTTTCTTCGGTGCTAATACCCCACATTCTGTTCGCCACGAGCTGTGCACGATCTTAGGTATGCGCAGGTATCTGATCCTGGGCTTTATTTGGGTATCCCTACAGTTTGGGGAAGATTTAAAAAAGCTGAACTTGCTTTCGTTAAAGAAAGGGTCTTGGCTAAAATACAAGGGTGGAAACAATTCTTTCTATCTCAAGTAGGTCGGGAAGTGTTGATAAAAGCGGTAGTCCAAGCTATTCCACCCTATCCAATGAACTTGTTCCGGTTCCCGGGTTCCCGGATACACTTTGCTGGGAAATTGATTCGGCTGTTGCTCGTTTCTGGTGGGGCCAAAAGGAGGGGGAACGGAAAATTCATTGGGTGAACTGGGAGACTTTGGGGGCGGCAAAATGTGAGGGTGGAATGGGGTTTCGGAATCTCAGTGAATTTAACTTGGCTCTTCTAGGGAAGCAGTGTTGGCGACTAATAAACGAACCCAACTCTCTTTGGGCTTAAGTTATCAAGGGGCAGTATTTCCCTAACTACTCGTTCATGGAGGCAAAGCATGGGAGTAGGACCTCTTGGGCTTGGTCGAGCCTCTTGGCTGGAAAAGAAGTGACTGCAGCGGGTTCACATTGGCAAATCATGGGTGGGAGTTAGACTATGTTGTGGAGGGATCGTTGGATTTTGTCGTTAATTTGGGGACACCCAAGCCCTCTCCATGGCCCAACCCCTGATTCTAATCAATTGGTTTCCTCCATAATCTGTCAGGTGTCCCGTTGTTGCCAGATCAATGCAATTAGTGATGACATTTCGGTGGGTGACCAAGCAGCAATCCTTGACACTGATATCAGTGACGGAGAGAGGCAATATAGGCTCATCTAGCCCGCGGATCAACGAGGAAGGTATACGGTAAAATTGGGGTACCACTAAATACATAATCAAGCACGTCGCAACCGGTCTCATTGGCCATCCTCATCAATGTCTATTGATAAGCTCATATTTATATATATTTTACATCAAATTCACTTGTCTTTTCTTAGTTAGTTCCTTATATTTTTGAGCTATTTACTTTATTTTTGTGTTTTGTAGGATTTTTCAAGCAAAGAAAATAAAAATAGCACAAGTGGAATTTTAAGTAACAAATTCGTCAAAACTGCCTGTGCAGATCAGATGACTTTGGAAGCAAGTTGCGGACAGCTCAGAATGAATTAGAGAATGATCCTTATATGCTTGGAAAGATACGGATGTCTATTTTCTGGACCATTTCGCGGATTGTTAATATCATTTTTCTAGAAGAAGTTATGGCCGTTTTAACACTAAAAGGTTGACAAGAGGCTGAGCAGTTTGTAACTGCAATGAAAGCAATAAACCCAATAAATCTAGCAGCCAAGAACAAGTCAACTGATACTTATTCAAATATTAAAGGGAATGGAATTAAAGATGAGGTTTAAGTGGGAGTAATGGGCATAAAGGCTACCTAAAGAGTTACAATTGTTTTACCATTTCCTCTCACTTATTGTCATCACTAAATGGCTATTAGTGGGTGAGTTAAGGAGAAGAAAATGATGCAGCAAGAATTGGTTTAAAAGCAGCATTAGGGAAGGAAGGAAGGAGGCGGAGGCCTCATGTCTTTCTTTTGGTTTCATTTAAGAATTATGTGTAACTAAATTTTTAGTAGTTAGGGGCTGTTTTGAAGCCCCGAATATGATTGCAAGTGTGTTATGACATTTCGTTTCAATTTATTTTATGAATGGATGAAAATTGGTTCACTACTTATCTCATTGATGAATTCTTTATGTGTTTTCTATGGATGCATACTTAGTAAGCATATCTAGGATTCTAATGCTATGAATATGTGTGTCTGCCCTTGTCGAATGAGGACCTACATATGTTCTAGAGTAGTACTTGTTAATTGCGATTAACATGTGAACCAATTTCTAGGATAAGTAAGACAACGCCAGTACTTACGATGCCTTGTGATGACTCAAACTCTTTTCGTTCTTAATGATTTCTACTTGTTAAATCTATGAACACGCCATTCTAGATTGCATGCTAGGGACTAAGTTAAGTTGAAAACGCCATTCTCTTAACATACTACATAAGAAAGAGTAATAGGTTGAGTTCTAACATTGAGCCAACTTGAGCATCTTCATCCGGAAATAAAAGGAATTTGAATGAAACATAACATGTTTGCATGATTATTTGGTGGTGGATAGCACTTCCCCTAACTCGTTTTCTTAACTTGTGAACTACAATCTATTTTTACTATTTAAAATTTGTTTCTGTCCTGTTTTTGTTTGATTTAATTTAAATATCAAATCAACTCCAAAAATCCCAAATATTTGTATGAGTGTATCTCTGTGTGTCTAGTATCGTCATATAAAATTTCGTAGACTTTAGATAAGTGTAAATTGGTCTAATAATTATTTTTCAGTGGCTGGTCAGTAGGGACAGCAACCCAGTTTTTGTGACATTTTAAGTAGTTAGATAAAACAATCTTCTACGGGAAAGACCCTTATTTTCATATGCTACAATTGACAAATCTTAGTGTTAATAAGGAAAATCAATAGGATATTTGTGTGCTACTTTGTGGTGTGCTTTTAATCTTATCATCTATCAACACCTCTGCGTGGAAAGCCATCTGGAGGTTAGATGTCCCATCGAAAATCAAAAATTTCCTTTGGAGGGTTCTCAATAATGCAACTGCCACCAAACTTAAATTATTTCGAAAACGCTATGGCTCTTCTCCGCTATGCCTTTCTGCAATCTCCAGGAGGAATCGATTGAACATGTATTATTATTATGCCCATGGGTGGAGGGTGTTTGGTTTGGTGGTCCGTTGGGTTATCGAGTTAAGAGAAATTCCATAACCATAGTCTTTGGTTTGAGCACTTGCTAAATGGGGCCGATGGAAGCACTGATGGATGAATGCAATCCTTGGTCCACGTTGCGTTCACATGCTGGAATATTTGGAAGTCTCGGTGCAATGCTATCTTTAATCATAAGCTTCCGCCTCCTCACCAAACCTTACAGGCTACCTCTTGTGCTCTTGCTTCTTTCTTGAGTGAGCAAGTTCCGAGACTTGGGGGAAACCGTGGGGTTATTACTGATCATGCTCCTAGTAATACGTGGTCCCCTTCACCTGGTGACACGGTAAAGATAAACGTGGACGCAAGTTGGAGGGCTAATGGTAATCTGGGGTATATTGGAGTGGTGGTGCGAGATTCTAATTCTGGATGTCTGGTTGTTCGGAGAAGGGCAATCAGGGCGATAAGTTGTGCAGTGGCGGAAGCTCTCAGCGTGTTGGAGGGGTGCCTCCTAGCCTAACAACACGGGTTCACAAAGGTGGTTGTGGAATCTGATTCGAATGAGGTAATCTCGTGGTTGAACAGGTGTATCGAGAACGGTTGTTGGGGGGCTTTCCCTTCTTTGTGCAAGATTCAACAGTTGGGGGAGTCCTTCCATGCATGTGTCTGGTCTTGGGTCCCAACATCGGCAAATGAAGTGGCGGATTATGTAGCGTCGCACATTGCAGGGGAGATGTGCGACTTGGTTTGGGTCGATCGGCCCCCATCTTCGTTCGTGAGAATTCTGAACAAGGACGATCTCCCTTGTCCCCCTAGTTAGTTTTTTTGGTGGTTGTAAGGGGTTGGCATTGTCTGTTTCGATGCCTTTCCTACTTCCCTTATTTCCATTTCTATTTCCTTGTTGCTTGCCCTGAGTGGCTTTCTTTGTTCTCCTAGCTTTCGGCCCTGGCAATGAAATATTTTCAGTTCACAAAAAAATAAATTTGCTGGTGTGCTCTATCAGAAGGTCAAGTGGTTCCTGATTTTTGGTAAAATCAAGTAGCCTTGGATCTCCAGTAAGGCTGGTTCGGATCGGGTTTCTATCCAAAACCCAATTCCGAAAATCGAACCAAAAAATTTCGAGACAGGAACTTTAAATCCAAAAATCGAATGCAAATTTCGGGAATTTTTGAACTTCAATAATACCGATATTGTTTTGGTTTTTTGGTTCGGATTGGAAATTGGAAATTTGAATTTAAAATCCCTAATCCCAAATTCGAATTCAAAATCTCAATCCACAGTTCGAATTTAAAGTCCCTAAAATTTCAAATTTCTAATCCCCAATTTCAGAGTCCTTAATCCCTAAATTGAATTCAAAATCCCAATCCTAATTTTAATTGAAATCAGAAACCCTAGTCCCCAATTTCAGCCCTAATCCCCAATTCGAATTCAAAATCACAATACCTAATTTCAACCACTTGTATTATGATATTTAGACGGTTGAGATTAAATCTTAACCAATCTGACAGACCAAATAATTCCTACACCTTAATTTAAGAATATGTAAATAGACTATCGGTTCGATTCGAGATTACCAAACGAATCCATATGTGAGACCAATTTCCATATCAAACTTTTTGGGAGGGGTTTTGGGTACCCAATGTTTTAGAATTTTAAATTTAGGCCTTTTTCGGTACGGAATTGATGCGGTTCAGGATATTCGGTATATTTTTCCGACCCCCAAAACCTTGGTTGGCGGCCATGGGATAACTCTCCCATTTCTTAATTTCACCATGTCTCAGTTCATTGGACGCCAATAAACTTTTTAAACACGTAATGCAATTACTACGTCACAAAAACTAAATATCATTTCTCAATTTCACCAAGTCAAGGTTCATTAGACACTGAAAATACTTTTTAAACACGAAAAATCACATAAATTAAATATCCATACCATTTCCCTATATAGAACTACATAGAAAACTCTCTTCTAATGAAGACCATGCATGGTTAGAATAAATTTTTCAGTATACCGAGAACACAGTTCGGTACACCAAATATCATAATACAAACGATTATAAAAAAAATTCAAATATCCAACTACTTATATCATGACACTTGATATATCAGACCATGTTTATGACATATTGAAAAGTTTCTCTTATGCAAATATTAAGAAGATTTGATTTGGAAATTGAGATTTGAATTTTTTATTTGTACAAGTAGTACAAACCGATATAGAAGTGTCAGTTAGATACATTGTGTTAGAGACAAAAAATGAATGTAGAGTAAATACTCAAATAAAAACTTAAATAAACTCCTAAATGGTTACCACAAACTCTACCAACACAAATTTGTTACAAAGACGGTAGGAGGCAGACCCACGTAGTGGGGTGCAGTCGGAGGAGGGGCTTTGGGGAGTAAAAATATCAACTATGTACGTATCACTAGGATTACTCTTATTTAAATAAAATCTTAGTACTACGATAAAAATTTGTAGAATTAACTATTTAATTTTAGTGTAACCTGCAGTTAGCGAAACTTATTCGGTTCAAGTTTAATTTTTTTTCAAGTTAATTTCATCCTTATTTTCTAAAAAGAATAGTCTTCGGGCAAACTGATTAGGGTAATTGTATTTTTGACTTTGTGTGTATTACACACATTTGTAACGTTATATGTTCCTCCTTACATTGAAGAAACGTAAAATACATTGGGAAACGTTGAAAAATAGTTAATTTTAGAGGTACCAATTGAACTTTAATCACGTTTTTTGACTTTTTATAATTTTAAACAAAAACTCAAGTAAAGGGTCTTAATTATCCTTAAAAATATTGTTGACATAAGTTCTCCTTTTTTAGAGAAAACACTGTTGCTATCACTTCACATTCCAGAACCCAACACAAAACCCAAAAAAAGGAAAACCTTGTATCGAAACCAGTAGTCACAGAAACACACACACAAAGTCCAATTTTAAACGAAGCACTCTTCCCCGTCACTTCACACTGCAGAAACCACCACAAAACCCCAAAAAAAAAAAAAAAAAAAAAAAAACTCCCTGATTCCAAACTGCAATTAACACACTCACACACATACAGACATGATCATATAGAATTCCAGATAAAGGAGGCTTATGAAATCTCCTTGAAAATTTCTTAATTTTCTTGCAAGCCAAACACGATAGATGGTGTTGGGTACCATTCATTCATGCTCTTCGATTCAATGACATACATGTGCCTGCTTAGTTAAGTAGTCTCCAATTATCAACTTAGAAGATGACAAAGTACTAAAGGGAATTTGTTTGCCCTCACTAAGTGTAACTGGACTAACTATTAGTCCAGTCCCGTGTTTGTTCTGTAGTGGGATTATGTTTAATTAGATTAAAGGGGACTCGCATGGACAAACTCTTTCACTAGGAGTTCTTAGCGAGACCCCCCAATACCCATGGGATTGCTAAGACCTCGTCTACTCTGTCTTCGTATGCACCCTCTCATCCTCTCTCTTTTCTCTGTTCTCTTGAGCACCGACAACCACCATCACACCACAACTTGCCAACTCTAGCGAGATCACACCACCAGCCCACCACCACTCTCACCTCACCCTGAACCTAGAATTTCGAATTAAGGAAGATCCGGCTCTTACCGTCGTCCATCCAGCTCTAGCCGTCTACTTCGCTACGCTTCGAACTCGACCTTGGACTTATCGGCTTTGCACAATTGACAGGATCTTGTAAACCCAACGGTGGGTGAGCCACCCAGTGCGCTTGAAGGAATATGGGAGGCCAAAAACGTCGGAACCTACGATGGTGATAAAGACATTGGCTGGATTGGGACGACAGCGGCGTGTTCTCCACCAATGGCAGCGGCTTGGGATTCTTGTTTTCATAATGTTTTGATTTAAATTGGGTTTTGATTTTGAACTGGGTTTGATATGATCTGGGATTGGCCATTTGATTTGCTTTGCAATTGTTTGAATGATCTGCAGGTGTGGAATGAATTTTCGAGAGAGAAGAAGAGAATTTAGAAAAGAAAAAAAAAAGAGATTAAATAATAAAATATTAATATATATTAGATTAAATAATATTATATTAGAATCTGTTATTATCCAGCTTCCTAATCCGACACTGCACCAAACGCTTCATTAAGTTAGTTCAGTTTAGTCTAATATAAGCCAGTCAAGCTTAGCCCCCGAAGCTAGTCCAGTCCGAGATAGTTCGGTGCAACAAACGCACCCTAAAAGGCCAAAGTCGGAGCCATGACTGTTTTCTAGGTGGCCTACACATAAATCATGGCTATCTACTATTGTCGCCTACACCTCTGAACGGAGAGGATATGGATTGCTAAGGCTAATTAAAACTTTTTATCTGGATTTTTGGTTAGAAAGTTTGGCTAAAATTCAATTTGTGCCTCTAAAATTGGCTACTTTCCAAAATTTCCCAAGAAAAAATTAGTATCTGGTCCCTAGTTACTAATGTTCATTGATTGAAACCTTATTAGTTTTCAAATTTTGATTGGAGTCTCTAGCATTAATATGATAATGAATTTACATGTTTATTACATATTTTTTAAAATAAAAATTAGTAATTGATTTAGGGTTTTAATACTCACACCTCTATTAAACTCCTAATTAATTTTCAATTCAAACATTTCCCAAAAAAAAAAAAATAGAATAAGTTTGTACCCATTAGTTTTTTGGGTAAATTACATAAAACTACCTCAACTATTGGGTCATTAACAGTTTCATACCTCGTCTTTAAAAAGTTTCAATGTCATACCTTATCTTCGAATTTGTTGCAATGTCATACCTTCTGTCAGTTGTCTGTTAATTCCTCTGTTAAATGGTGATGTGGCTTGAGATGGGGTCCACTTTGTATTAAAAATTATTAAAAACTAAAAAAAAAATCATTTAATATTTTTTAAATATTAAAATAATAATTAATTATTAAAAAAAAAAACCCTTCAGTTCGTCCCTTTTCCTCCTCCCCTCTCTTCTCCCCCATCTTCATCTTCTTCCCCCCACCCTGCAACCTAGAAAAAGAAAAAAAAATTGTTCAGTTCGTCTTCTCCCCCTTCCTCATCACCCTCATCCTCCTCCTTTCCGCCCCATCTTCATCTTCTTCCCCCGACCCCCTACCTACAACCCAGAAAAAAAAAAAAAAGAAAAAAAAAAACCCTAGATCCCATCTACGCCGTCATCGTCGGGTTTGTGAGGTGAAATTGGGAAACCCCCTTTGCCAGGCCGATTCCGCGAGTGGAGAACCTGGGCGTCGAGAAAATTGGAGGAATCAGTGTGGATTTAAGGAGTGGGGTGTGTAGAGGAGGGAAGAGGGTAGGTACGAGGGTGGGTGCGGGTGCGGGGGGAAGACGAACTAGGTTTTTTTTTTTTCTTTTCCTTTTTCTGGGTTGTCGGTAGGGGATCGGGGGAAGAAGATGAAGATGGGGGAGAAGAGAGGAGGGGTGTGGGGGATGGGGGTAGACGAACTGAGGTTTTTTTTTTTAATTAATTATTATTTTAATAGTTAAAAAATATTAAATGATTTTTTTTTTAGTTTTTAATAATTTTTTAATAGAAAGTGGGCCCCGCCTTAAGCCACGTTAGCATTTAACAGAGAAATTGACAAACAACTGACGGAAGGTATGACATTGCAACAAATTCGAAGATAAGATATGACATTGAAACTTTTAAAGACGAGGTATGAAACTGTTAATGACGTAATAGTTGAGATAGTTTTATGTAATTTACCCTAGTTTTTTTGTAAAAAGATTCTCAATTTTTTAATCTTAAATGTACCCATTCATGTAATTTTCAATTTTTTTCTATGTTTTGAAGAATGTATCCATGTTTTGGTACAATAATTTTTTTTTTGTTAATTTTGATGAATGTACCCACTTTTTATATATATAGACACACACACACACACACACACACACAATATAATAGGGAGTATATTTATATTTTATTATTTTTAATCCCACAAATTATGGGTTATATTTAAAATCTCATTAATGTCACATCCCAGTCCGCATAGCACGACATTGTCCGTTTTGGGCTACGCCCTCACGAATTTGTTCTTGGGCAAGAGAACATCACTACCCAAAACGCGTCTTGCTAGGAAGAGATGGTCATGTACATAAAAGGCCAGGGACCAACCCTCACCCCGCTGATGTGGGATACTACAATCCACCCCTCTTAGGAAGACCGACGTCCTCGTTGGCACATCCAAATGGACAGTAAGTCTGGCTCTGATACCAAATTGTTACGTCCTGGCCTCCACCGTAGCACGATATTGTCCGCTTTGGGCCACGCCCTCACGAATTTGTTCTTGGGCTTCCACCCAAAATGCGTCATGCTAGGAAGAGATGGGCATGTACGTATAAGGCCAGGGACCAACCTTCACCCCGCCGATGTGGGATACTACATTAATATAAACAAATACAAATTTCAATTTTTAATTTTTAATTTAAAAAATATAGTAACTTACACTATTACATTAATGTCAAGAACTTTGATCAAAACCTAAAAACAGACAAGAATATTGTTTAACTTTTGGTACATGAGTTTGTACTCCAAGATAGTATCAACGAGGAAGTGATAAATCAGAATTGTAGAGATGAATGAGAGAGAAGGGAAGAAGATGGAGTCGTGGCTTTGAATTCTGTTGATTCTCGGATTCAATTACATCACAAGAGAAGTGTGGGTGCACATCTTAGTAGTTGTTGCAACCTCACTCACTCAACTCACTAGGCACAAGTGCAGTGCACATGACAACTTAAAATACCTATCTACTATGGTAGATGGCAATCATCTAGCATGTAAGCTAGTTCTAATCACAGCCGTCCATTTACAAATAAGAACAAATTAAAAGAACTTGTTGAAATACAAAGTGTTCTTCTTCAAATCTTAGTTGCAATGCTTACAATCCAACACTCCCTTCTAAACTTGATGCTGATGTCACCCTGAGCATCTCCTTGAAATACATAAACTTGTCCTTCGGTAGAGCCTTTGTAAGAATATTTGTCGTTTGCTCTTCAGTCTTGCAGTAGACAATCTCAATCTCATTTGTTAAATTGCTTCTCGGATGAAGTGGAATTTTCTGTTTATGTGCCTTGTTTTTTTTGGAGAAAAACAAGATTCTTGACAATTGTTATTGCTGAAAACTGAATTATTATCCTAAAGTAACTGAGTTAGTTCGATTTGCTCCTCACAAAAATCTTCTAACAACAATCTCAACCATTTGCCTTCAGAAGTTGCCTATGATGCATTAACATATTCTGCTTCTGTAGTGGAGAGTGCAACTGTGTTTTTCTTGATTGATGCCCAAGAAGACACATATGAACCAAGGTTGAATGCATATCCAAAAGTGCTTCTCATATCATCTTCACTTCCAGCCCAGTCAATGTTACAATAGTATATAAGTAAAGCTGATTTGCCTTTGACATATACAATCAAGTGGACCTTGAGTGTACCTCATGATCTTTTTTGCAGTTCCTAAGTACTTCTTAGTTGGGTTATTTGTGAATCTAGTGAGAAGGCTTGCAGCAAATATGCCAGGCCTTGTAGCAGTCAAATAGAGCAACCTTCCCACAATCTTCCTATACTTAGCTTCATTTGCGGCCTCACTACCATGAACTTTTCATAATTTATCCTGTACAACAAGTGGAGTTCCAACTGACTTACAATCCTTCAACCCAATTTCTCATGTAGTTTCAATGCATATTTCTTTTGATGAATGAAAATATATTTGTCAGATTGAACTACTCTCATGCCTAAGAAATGATGTAGTAACCCAAGGTCTGTCATCTCATAGTGGTTCATCATGTCACTTTTGATGAATGAAAATGTATTTCTTTTGATGTATGAAAATATATTTGTCAATTTGAACTACTCTCATGCCTAAGAAATGATGTAGTAACCCAAGGCCTGTCATCTCATTGTGATTCATCATGTCACTTTTGAATTCCTCAAGCATTAATGGACATCTCCCAGTATAAACAATTATTATACTTGAGTTTTCATTTGTTTTGGTATAAAGGGTAGCTTCACTAGCACTTTTCAAGAATCCAGCCTTGGTGAAGTATGAATCTATTTCATCATACCAAGCTCTAAGAGCTTGTTTTAGACCATAGAAAGCCTTGTTGAGCTTGTACACTTTGTCTTCTCCATTTTGGACCATAAACCCTTGTGTCTTACCTACATAAACTTCCTTTTTAAGCACTACAGTCAAGGATGCTATTTCACATTCAATTGGTAGAGACTCCAAATTATGAGCTGCCTATGCTATCAAGGTTCTAATTGTGTCCAACTTTACAATACGAGCAAATGTTTCATTGAAATCCATCTGAGTGAACGGGAAATCAGTCGAGTGGTGGCTCTAAACTCCGACCCTGAGTAAGAATACTTCTATCTCAGGTTAGCGTACTAAGTCAAGTTCATTATGCAGTGATCATGTGCCTAAAAAAGGTTCGAATGAGGCATCCAACAAGATTCGACACTTTCTCATCTGTAATCTGATCAATGCATTATTCACAACAAGTTTCAGATCAAGAGATTTTTCATAGGTCCTAGACCTGGAGTAGGAGTAGGGTGATATTCTGACTATCGCAATGGAAATCTTTATAAACGATGAGTTTAGGAGATGACATTTTCGACTTCAATGTTGTCAAGGGAAAACAGAAGCCCCCACCTACAAGTTTATTTGTGTTTAACTCTGTTACTTAACTTCGAGTTTGTTTACTCTAGAAGATTGTCAGATTAAACTATATTCCGCAATAAGGAAGCCAAAGATGAAAAGTTCTAAGTATTTTACTTTAACAAGATTAAAGACTTAAGTGGAATAAACTTAGCATAATATCTCATTCCTGGGATAAAGCAAAATAGGCACAATTCGCCATGCATCCAACTTTTCAGCTATGCATTATGAACTGCAAACAAGGGTCTACAATATGGATTGGAACTCGAAAGATTAGACCTTTAAGAGACAAGCAAGTAAGACTAGCCAGATTTGGCTAACTCTGAAAGATCATTCTAGATCGATTTGATCATGGTTCGTTGATAACTATCCATCTACGGAGCTCACTCTCAAAAGCATAATTAGGGGCAATTGTGGGACCATGTTAGGCCCATGTCTCGTGGCACCATGGGTGGCGAGAATGACCGAAATGCTCATAGCACATGATGTTCACTCAATTAGATGTTCAAACTGAGAGGCCTAGTGCGGGTCAAAGCAGGTTACTCTAATAGGCATCTTGGTCAGGTTTGACTAGTAAGCCTTCTTAGTCAGATCAAACTTCGCCTCAGTTAGATCGGACTTTGCCTCAGTCATATCAGACTAGTTAGGCTGGTGAGACGAAATCAAAATACCAAGTGAAGTCAGACGCCTAATTCAAGTCAAATTGGGATATCTTGGGATTAGGCAACGTAATCATAATCCTCGGAGGATTAGATATCATATCCTAGATTCCCTCCTAGATAGCCTTCCAGTATAATTGGAAATTGCTCTATCAAGATCTCTATAAATACTCTAGCATGGGAATTTATCTGGGACTTCTCTTTAGGTCATGGATGACCCTTGACTCTCTGATAATCTCTATAAATCTAATATTCTCTACGCCTAATAGGCTCATACATTTTCTACATATTGTTCATCTACGTAGACATGGAGACACCTCCTACACGCCCCGCCATAGGTTATTCATCAAGGATGGTTCACGATGTTGTACACATCACAACATTCATTCTTTGGAAATACACCAGTGATTTGATTCTCCTTCTGTGGAGATATGTAACAGTCCGGTCTGAATTCAATCACACCCCCAATCAACCTTATTCTCCCCGTGCCAGAGAATCATGAGCAATTCTGACCGAATTACGCCTTCATTCGTGGATGCACGATTTTGGTTCCAATAATATTTATTCAACGAAAGGAAAAGTTCTCCTTTCTGTACTTATATAATATCATTTAATGAACAAACGTAAAAATGAAAACCGTTCCAATCACTTTGTCATCAAAATTATATATAGAAATATTTTGTTAGATTTGAATACCATCTAGCTATTCATATATATCAAAGAAATCCACAGATATATAACAAGTGGCATGCTCATGAAAAGTTGATTTCTTTGAAACAAGTCGTATAAATTTTCTAAAAATGGTCTTTAGACAATGATTAAGAGAATGCACGGTTTTAATTATGACGTTAATATGGGAAATAATGCATCACTAATAGGAAATGTGAACTTTTCTTCTTACTAATATTTTCATTTAGAGAATATTCTTTCTGCAACTAGGTGCATAGAAGCAGTGTCACTAGGCCTGGTAAATGGGTCGTGTTTGTTGTGTTCGTGTCGTTTTCGTGGCACCTGCTAGGGGTGAAACTCGGACAGGTTGGAAGGTCAACCCAATCTTAACCCAACTTTTACAATTCGGGCTCGGGTTTAGTTGGGTTAGGGTTTACTTGGGTTGGGTTCGTGTTGCCCAACTTTTTCAAGTTTAATCCTGTAATAACTTAGTTTCCAAGAATTCCTAAAAAAAAATTAAGCCAAGTAGCATCAAAGCTAGCTAAATTTAATTTCATAAATCAATCAAAGTTGCTGAGCAATTGCTTTGAGACACAACGAATTTAGGTTTTGGAGACTAACAATCTACTATAAAGCTTTAGGATTTAGAGACTACGAATATAGGTTGACTAATCAAAGTCTCTTATTCCCTAAAAGCTTAAGTAATTATAAAGGGTAATTTATTAAAAAAATATATATTAGAAAGGGCATTGGTTTTTGGACTTGGCCCACTTAAGTGTAGTATGAGCATTAATTGATATGAGTTACAATTTGGTTAGATTGGGTTTAGTTAATCGGGTTGGGGATAGACGCGCAAATGATCAACCCAACTCAACCCAATGAATGGGTTGAAATTGTGTTGGGTTCGGGAGGGTTATAATTAAAAAAAAAAAAAAAAAAAAAAAAAAAAGAACCCTGCTTGTTCAGGTTTAAAGTCGAGTTGGACATGGATAGGTTCGGATTGGCCCAACCCAAGTTGCACCCCTAACACAGGTTATCTTAACGGGTCGTGTCGTGTCACACTCATTATCTTAACGGGTTCTTAACAGGTCGGGTCACTTTACCTATTAAAATTAACAGGTAAAATGACGCGATCCGTTTAACCCGTTAAGGAAAAAATATATATTTTTAAAAATTTGCACATAACACATTGTCACATAAATATTTCTTCAAAACATAAAAACACATTTATCATTAAGTACTACATACTCCAAAATAAGAGCCAGTAAAAAAGTATCAATACACTACTACAAGATATCAAATGTGCAAGGATATGCTAAATAAAGGAGTTTTTCTTTTCAAGGTTGTGGAACTTTCTCAGAAGTTAAAACCTTGTCAATGAAACTCAAAGCTTGCACGTTCTTTTTACAAAATCCTTCAATTTTCATCGTTCATGATGGAGAAATGGTAGTGGAACTTTGGTTTGATCTATTATCTTCAAGAGTTATATAGATGACGTTTTCAATAAAGCTTTTCACATCAGAACTCTCCTCCGCATAAACTAAGTACACAAAAACGAAAACATTATAAACCATTCAAATTATGAGAAGTTTACCAAAAATAATTATGAAAAAGAAATAAAACAATAGTACTAGGGAATTGGGTATTGGGTTCTAGTAGTAATGGAATCCAGGAAGGAGAACTCGAGCGAAATAGAGAGAAGGCTAAGATAGAATCAAATTGGGAGATAAAATAGAAAGTGAAGTTGCGATTAAGAATTAGGTTTTGTGTTGTACTGCTTTTGTAATTGGAATTTATAATTCAACAGTAGAGATTTAATCTCACAAATTAAATCCTTGTGCTCTTAATCTTACCGTGTTTTGGTTTACGTATGTGTATACTTGAACTGACCTGTTATCTTAATAGGTGCTTATTGGGTTACCGATAACAACCTGATTCGTTATCGTGCCGACCCAAAACCTGTTAATTTCGTATCGTTTCGAGCCGAGTACACGTGTCGTGTAAGAAATTGTCAGGCCTAAGTGTCCCCCCTCAAGCTTGACCCCGTACAACTCAAGCTAACATTTATGATTTCAGAAACATTTCCAGAACGAGAACAAAGGATTTGCCCTCATTATATATATATATATATATATATATTGTTGTAAAATCGACAGTGTATGCAGTGGAATAAATAAAACAAGACACAAAATTTACGAGGTTCCTCTACAGTCAGTGTGACTGGAGTACGTCCTCGGAGCAGCAGTGATGCTTTCATTTATAATCTGAAGTAATAAGATTACAAAGATAACTTTCTCTTTTTCTTCTCTCTACCATGAGCTTTGTGGCTTTTCTCTCTTCTTCCTCTCTTTCTTTTTTCCATTCTATCTATCTTCCATATGCTCCTTTGTTTTATAGGTAAAGCATGTTTGACAAAGTTTAAGTGGGGTTGTAGTGGATGGCCATCCACATTGAATGGCTTATGAATTACAACATTCCCCCTTGGATGACCATAAGTTGTGACTCTGCTGCTAGCCACCTCTCTGATCATTTTCACTTGCCTTATCTGTCTCCCATGTAGAAGTGGCATGTTCTCTAATTTTCCCCAGGCAGATGTGGCATCTTCTCTGGAAAGCCTTAAAATCTGAATCTGTTTTTGGATGCTCCCCCTGATGAGTTTCTCCCCCTGATTTCAAATTCTTTAGGCTGATGTTTCACCCAAAGATGATATTCCTTTTTCACTTGCTTTTCTTCTCGTTGACTTTCCACAGCTTGATCTTGACTGGGCTAGAGGGTCTTCTGCTAGACTTCCTTCAAAGGTCTGAATTTACTCCTTTTATCTAGAGCTAAATTTGATTCAAGGGTGGTGGACACTTGATCTTGAATCGAACTTATGATTCATTTAAGGGCCTTGGGACTTGTTCTTGAATGAAATTGAACCATGAGCAGCTCCACGTGGCAAGTGATCTTCAGCACCGTTGGGGATAGATCGGCACGTGTTTTGTTATGCTTGTCTCCACATGCTTCAATGTATCACTTTCGTTTGGCTTATTTGTTCCCTTTGCAGAAGTGGTATTTTCCCTAGTTTTCCTCCATGCATGTGTGACATCTTCTCTTGCAGTATTTGTCCCCTGATGTAGGAGTGAAATGTAACCCTTGCATTTGAATGGTCCTTTAGAACATCACTTCTCAGCGGTTCATCATGCTTGGCAGGTTCAGTGTAAATAGCCAACATCATATCAACAGTTGAAGATGAGTACTTGAGAACGATGCAAGGTAAGCAACCAGGCAGTCGGTTCCTGACTGGAAGTTTGATTTCAGGTTCTGACTGATTGCTTTCTTTTTCCTTGTCTTGCAGGTAAGAACAAGGACAAAGGAAAGGACAGAGAGATTGCATGATATGAGATACTCTTGTTCTCGTCCCTGATGATATGAGATACTTTTCCTCTTGAAGGAAAAAGTATAAGATTTTTATGTTGGTGTAAACCTTTTCAATTGAAAGGGGTTTCTTGATGAGGAAATGAGTTTGGCATTTTTAGGGACTTCGTTGAAGAGGTATTCTCGGAGAGGAAGAAAACTGAGTATGTTGAGAGGTTTGGTTGCAGATGCATTCTCGGCAAGGAGAGAGAGTTAGGCGTTTTGGATGTGTGCCTTGCCATAGAGGATGAAGGTCGACATATATAGGGATTTCCCGATAGCAAGTAATGGTGTGGATGTGGCCTTGTTACCCACGCTTGTCGGCAACTTCATGTATTTTCAACTCTTTCAGATATCTTTGGCAAAGTTGAAAGTGATATCAAAAAAGCTGAGATTACATCTGAGAAATGTTGACAGACTTTATGCAGGAAAATCCGGCTTTTGAAATTCGGAGAGTGGTGTCTCTTTGAATTTTAAACAAGCGTCTCTGTTGCCTCTTTTTTTTTTTTTTTTTTTTTTTTATAGAGGCATCAATTGTGCTCAAAATGTATGTTCGGAAAACTGCTGCATGTAGAATTTTCCCCTTCTTGCACTTTTGAGATTTTATCTTTCATCATTTCTGAAAATGGCTTGCCCATCTAACCTTTGTTTAGATTTGAGTCTTGGGATGGATCCTTCTTATCTTCTAATAGCCCTCTTATAGTTGCAAACTCTGTGATGAGGGATAATACAACTACTACAGTAGTAGCTAGGAACCTTCTCACTCCCAGAGATAAAAGAATACTTTCAAAGAAGACTGATGAATCGGCTGTTCAAGATTCTTTAGCTTTCAGTGTTCAATGTGCGAGCTCTGTATCCAATATGGGTCAACGTCTACTTGCTTGAACTCGCCAAGTTGAATCATTGATGGCTGAGGTGGCAAGTCTTAAACAAGAGATCAGAGGGCTCAAGCACGAGAATATAGTGTTACACATGCTTACAAATAATTACTCAACGAGCATAAAAAGAAAGCTCGACCAGCTGCTGGAATCCGAAAGTCGGACTCAAAATGAAAATCAGAGGTTCGATGCTTTATTCCAAAAACATCTATTGCCGTAGTCATCCGGAGTTTTACCAAGTATTGAGGCTCCAAATAATCAACCTCCAGTGCTTCCCCTTTCTGGGGTACTTCCGAGTACTGAGGCTTTACATGAGCAACTTTTGT
The DNA here is from genome assembly GCA_036320875.1 of Cotoneaster glaucophyllus. NCBI lineage: Eukaryota > Viridiplantae > Streptophyta > Magnoliopsida > Rosales > Rosaceae > Cotoneaster > Cotoneaster glaucophyllus. Next base: position 17,286,931 of record CM070060.1, read on the forward strand.
GAAGGCTCCCTCCTGTTTTTTCATTTTAACTCATATGTATGTTCATGTCTATAATTTCTTAGAGATATTAATAGATAAGCTTTATTTTATTCAATATATTGTGCTAAATACAATAAAGCATATACTTCACTAAGATGTGGTACTTCTAGACCAAATATCAATTTATCTTTTCCCTCACGAAGATAAATGGTCGTTCTTAGTGTCTAAATATTGATTAATCACTTGAGTTTTCAACTCATAATCTTCAATCCATATGATTCTTTAATATCATCAACATCATGAATAAGATTCGTGTTGGCATATTGTTCGATCTATAACTCGAGACAATATTTCTCTCAACACTTTATAATTTTTCTAGACTCTTCAGGAGTTCTAATTTAATGTCATTGACTCTTGCAAGAGATTTTAGTATGTTGCAACAATATCATAATGATAGTACTCACTAAGGCAATTTATATCATCCACTAGTATTGTGTACATAATTTATGTTTTACATTTTCAAGGCTTTCTTCAAGCAATCTGAATCCTTCAGGGTTTTCTACACTGCATGACACATTCTCCTTTGAAATTTATACAGAGCAATTTTCTCCCATGTATACTTGAGGGATTACTTATGGAGATATGATGTGGGCGACTCACAACCCTTCGTATATAATTCTCCATTCATATGAACTCGTTTACAACCTTGTGTCGTATCATGTGAGTGTATTTCACTGTATTACAAATGCCCATAACCTCTTTGGTTCAACATCTTTTGGCGATTTGTACAATAGGTCCATTTTCCACGTTCTTGGTAAATTGATATGGAATTTGCCTTTCTCCATTTTGGCCAATAATTTTCCTTTTGTCGACGAACAAAAGAACGCAGCTCAATATCCACAACTCATTGATGAATTTAGTAGCTACTGAAAATGTGACAGCCCGTCCCCGAATATGTAATTATTTTATCCTCGAAAATGTGAATGGACGGATCTACCCTCGAGCGTTTGGTTAAATTTTATTTTGGGCTAAGTTTCAAGGCCCAAAAGTTTGGGTTTTGGACCAATGGCACTGTTTCCAAGTTAGTGGGAACCCTATTTGTGTAAGTGTGAGAAGATTAGGGTTTAGTTGGTTAGATTAGTTAGTTTAGTTCTAAACCAATTAGATTAGGTTTTGTGGTTTGTTGGTGGTGTTGTTGGCTGGCTGAGAACCACACACACACATTCACACATTCACACAATTGAACCTTTCTTCTCTCTCTTCCCTCTCTCACTCTCGGACACACCCTCTCACTCTTCCTCTGCAATTGTACGAACAAGATCCAAACCGAACCAAAATTTTACAGATCGAGCAAACCAAAGGCACCATTGTAATTCTGGTGAGTCCACGAGCACAACCATAGCCTTAGCTGGTTGTGGCTCCTTCGAGAACCCCGTAAACCCGAGAGGCTCCGTCGAGGGTAGAGTGACCCCGACATGGTTACAGAGGATTCAAGCCATTTCAAGGCCCAAAAAGGTATTCCCTCTTCCCCCTAAGTGTTTTGGGATGTTTTTGGACGAGTTTTAACGTGAGAACACCCCGAAAAATGAATTTCCGAGAAGAACACTGTTCACCAACTTTTTATTGGTTGTTTTGCTGTGAATTCTAGGACCATAGCAAGCTTTAGGAGGTCCTCACGAACCTCGGAGTTGTTCGTTGGCAAGATTTGGACGTCAGGAAGCCCAGATACGAGGAGTTGTAGGTGTGGCCGGACTATCGAAGCTTTTCCGGCGAGTTTTCGACGACTTTGGACCTCGAGATAGGTATAACGTGATTCCTTATACCCTAAGCTTCGTTTTGGTAGTAATTTCGTAGAAAATGGTGAAGAATTGAGTGAGAATAAAGGTTTAGAAGTTTTACCCAGTTTCCGGCGACGGCGACGGCCGCCGGAGTTCGAAGGTAGGAGACGAGTGAATATTCCGTCAAGTCTGACTGAATATTCTAACGCCGTCAGTTAACTTTGACATATTCCGTTAGTTTTAACGGAATATTCCTAATGGCATCATAGTTTCTGTTCGTGTGCCAGGCACATGCCTGCGCGTGGGGGCGCGTCTGGCCGTGCCTTGGCCTACGCGTGAGGGCGCGTGGGGTCTCCAAAAATTATTCTAAAAATTTGGGGATGTTTCTGAAGTTGTGTAGATCATTTTGGTATATTCACACACCTCAATTGAGCAATGTATGAGAAGTTATTTCCTAGTTTCGTTTATGTGCTTTAAAATAACGTATTTATAGTTGTTTCTCACATAGGCAAGACCTATCCGGAGGACGAGCGTAGCCAGGCTAGGCACAGGGGCTGCGATCCGTCTACATACCAGTGAGTGGGCTTTTGGTTTTCCGTATATACCTATATACTACGTATTTTTCCCAGAATATGCATTTTAAATGATTTTATAAACGAATTGCCATGCCAATGCATACATACTTGTGATTATGCATTATGAATATGCACATGATTGTTGGTGCTGCGGGCGCTCAGGTAAGTTATTGTGTTGGTAATAAGAAGTTGAGTTATGAAGAGTATGATGAGATGCATTGAGAGCTCATTAACCTGCACCTCGGTGTTAGTGCTCCCGCCCAGGGTTAGGGGCATAGTCTTTCACGTGATGTTCACCTCCCGTACCACACGCTCATCTTGGATCCAAGTTAGGTGCACAGTCCTGTCGTATAGACCACTTTCAGTGGGTTTGACTCGTAGGTGACCCGCGATCATTCGCACAGTCTTCACGTGATTGTAGCACTAGAGCGTATTGTTTTACACCAGTCCTGTCGTATAGACCACTATAAGTGGGTTCGACTCGTGTGCAGGCATGATCTATGAGCTAGAGTTCAGTTGACGAGCTGTTGCAGTTATTATTGCATTTGAATTACTTACCTGATGATTTGATTAGTATGGCATGGCATATTCATGATTTGTTGCATTATTGACGATGATGATTTTCAGATGAGATTTAGTATATGTATATACTATTTTCTGGGAAAGTATACAGGTTTTACGGCGAGGGGATATAAAGGTTGTTTATGAAATGAATTTTGAAAAACTTTGTTTTTGCCCACTCACGCTTTTGTTTTGCGCCCCTCCAGGTATTAGGTAGCTTTGTTGATGGCTCACGAGGGCACATCGGACGTTCTGACAGATCATCACCTATGTAGGACCACCTTCGAGTGTTGTTTAATTAAGTACTTCTTATGCTTGACTGCACCTAGACTATTTACGCTCTGATTGTGTTATCACACTTATTTCTGTTCTAACACTCTTGAAGTTGGTTTTTATTCATTCGTAAATCTTTCTTTATAATGCTTCCGCACTGTGCACATGACTACGTCACCCTCACGTGACGGCCAGCATGCCTCGATCTCGGTCGGGATGTGTCAGAAAAAACCAAAATTAACATTGGTAATCATCAATCCATGATCGCATATTCTCATGTGCATGCGCATGCATAAAAGCTTTTCATTTCTTTGGATATCCATTACCTCTTCAAGGGCATTACACTATCTCTTCCAGGATAGTCATAGTTTAGAGAATGCAGATCATAACCTCTTCTTGAGCGTTATAGAGCTTGGATTTTAATCTCCACTTCCGGGAGTTGAGTCATTGGAACCTATACGTCGATCATGCTTCATGCATGAGACATCAACATTTTCATGTCCACGGATTGTCCTTTCTGGGACGTGTATCCATGCGGCGACTGTCATGCTTCCGGCATCTCACAGTTATTCTTCGGGAATGCAATAGTTCAGTAGTGCCCTATTCTTCGTCTTTCGAATGACTGAACCTTCTGAATCTAAGGGTTTGCCACGCTTCAGGCGTGCAACAGATAAATCATTTGCTACCACATTATTTTGTCTAACAAGGACATCAATTCTTGTAGGCACATTTGTAGCAAGTAAATGTGATTTTATTACTTTCGTTGCATCATTAAATGCATCTGGCATTTGATTTGCACATCGTTGCATCATTCAATTATTCTTACTTCATTTTTATATTGATTGCTTTGTGAATCAAAATAATACAAATTCTCTTCGTTCTTCTGGAACGGTCTTTTCTCATAACTGTCTTTTCTCATTATTCTTCTGGAATGATATTTTCTCATCGTTCTTCAGGAATGGTGTTATTTTCTCCCCCTAACGGTGGGAAAATTGTCTTATCAAAATGATAGTCTGCAAACCACTCGGTAAACATATCCTCAGTCAAGGGTTCTAAATATTGAATGATATATGGTGTTCAAAATCAATACTCAATCGGCGATGATGCCTTATTTTAGTACATTTTGGTAGTGCAATAGGCACATAAACAATACAACCAAAAAACTCGTAAAAATATAATGTTTGGATGGTGCCCAAACACGAGTTGTACTAAGAAATATCGATGGTTGGCAACAGGTCTCAACCGAACTAATAATGCATTATGTAAAATGGTATGTTCCCATCTTGGAATTTCTTTTTCATGAGCAGAACGCGGGTAATCAATTTCATCCGCTTAATAAATATTTCTGCTAAACCATTTTTGAGTATGGACATGAGGAACATGGCGTTCAACATCAATGCCCAATGACATGCAATAATCATCTAAACTTTGAGATGTAAACTCTCCGGCAAATATGCATTATATCATCATTTATATAAATCAAGGAACTTCTTGTCCTTATTTAATAGTCTGTGGACTGAGGCTCTTATGTCCATTATTACAATTAAGTTGTGGCACTTCAGCACTTCAAACTTAAGGTACTCATCAAGGAACTTCATGTTGATCTTTTTGCATGACGTTTTTGCATGATGGAACTTCGGGTCCAATCATTTTATGTGATGAGGATCAAGAAACTTCAAGTTCTGATCTGATCAAGGAACTTCACGTCTTGTAAATACTCATCGTAACAAAAGATAAGTACAATAAATAAATTAAAGCAATAGGCGGTAATTCCAGCCATGATAAATAAATTGTTTTTAAGTAAATAAAGCTTGTGACAAGGGCTTTGATTCAGCACCATTCACATAAATATCAAAGCTTTAAAGCAAAGGGTAATAATTCTACCCAATGTCAATAAACAAAACTTGTGATAGGCTTTAAACCAATACCATGCACACAAATATGCCAAAACAGAAAATGCAATGATTAAGTCCTCATCTTTTGTTTTTTCTTTTTCTTGTTCTGCCACTTTCTTTTGCTTCATCCCTTTCATTTTTGTTATTATTTCACAGTTCTTAAGTCATTTTAGTTACTCGGGAAGTAATAGTAACAATAAGTTCCAATTGGTGTTCCTCCTATGGTGAGTTTCGAAAAAGTCGAAACGGTTCCCATAAGTTTTGGAGTCAAGAGTGTCTGCAACTTATGAGAAGATCAAACCATTATATTTAGCTCAAATTAGTATGATATGGATAAGAGGATACCGAACAACTTTCGTGAAGAAACAATTTCGATCTGAGCTACCGAAATGAAGTTTTGGTACTCATAACAGTGGCTGTCCAGTTTTCTGCGGAAATTGAAACTGGTTTGGTATTTCAGGCATCTGTGATGATCGCATTGTTGGAATTTTCTGAAAATTTGATATGTTGTAGATACTAGGCTGACGAAGAACTTTGAAGAAGAAAGTATTTCAATCCGAGGTCTGCTAGTTAGAGTTCCGAGGCTGTTTACATGGCTGTCAGATTCTCTACGAATTTTAAGTCTCTCTTTAGCTTTTGCAAAAGATGATATACAGTGTATATATATATATATATATATATATATATATATATTTGCTTCAGGAAAATCAGTAGTACAAAGATTTTAAGATGAAATGAAAAGATTTTCTTATCTATGATATTAGGTGAACAAGATTTGTGGTGTTGTGCTTTCCACTGACACGAGAGCTTCTCATGCTGATAACGTATTGTAAAATCAACGGTGTATGCAATGGAATAAATAAAACAAAACACAAAATTTACGAGATTCCTCTACAGTCAGTGTGACTGGAGTACGTCCTTGGAGCAACAATGATGCTTTCATTTATAATCTGAAGTAATAAGATTACAAAAATAACTCTCTATTCTCTCCTCTCTTTTTCTTCTCTCTACCATGAGCTTTGTGGCTTCTCTCTCTTCTTCCTCTCTTTCTTTTTTTCGTTCTATCTATCTTCCATATACTACTTTGTTTTATAGGCAAAGCATGTTTGACAAAGTTTTAGTGGGGTTGTAGTGGATGGTCATCCACATTGAATGGCTTATGAATTACAACATATATATATATATATATATATATATATATATGAAGACCTTATGCAAAGGGATCCCCATTTTTAAAAAAAAAATAGGGATTAGGTGTGGGGCCTACTCCACATCGAATTTCAACGATCCGAACCGTCTATTTTTCAAGTTACACCTCATAGATCATCCTTACAAAAATTCAATTCAATCCGAAACCATTTGCCTATTTAATTATCACGATAAAATTTCATTATTTCTTAATTAACAAAGTATTCGTTAATTTCTTTGAACCCAATTAGATGCCTTAAACATTTCCGATTTGCCTAATATTTTGCAAGGATGATCTATGAGGTGGAACTTGAAAAATAGACGATTCAGATCGTTGAAATTCGATGTGGAGTGGGCCCCACACCTAATCCCCATTTTTTTCTAAAAATGAGGATCCCTTTGCATAAGGTCCCTGTATATATATATATAGCTTAAGAAATTCGAATTTAGGAGTATCTACTTGAGAGCTAAAACCGTAATAATCAATTGAATAAACTAAATGATGGCTTACAACCAACTTTGATTTTAAATGTTTCACCGTTTCAAATCAGAAAACAGAGAAAGACTTTCAAGCTCGGCACGTCTTTTAGCCGCCCTTCTGAAAGGTTTCCGATTTCGCCACCATAAACGTTCTATCCCACTAGAACATCTAAAACTATTGTTGGGCTCTCTAATTGCAAGCATCTTTTGTGCTATAACGGACTCTGCCTTCTTTGGGTTCGTCCGGCGCTTTCTATGCGTAGGAGAGGGCGTTTTGGGCTCTACAGATTTCGCATCGCTACATCTGCGCAAGAAAGCATTTTGGGAGAACCAGTTATTGAACACGCATACTAGTAATCGAAACAGGATACAGTTAATTTTGAGGAGACCAGGCTGACCTCTCTTGATCCAAGGCCGGTTCAGCAGACAACTCTTCTGCTAGAGGCTGACATGCAGGGCATATGTAAGTCTTTGGCGTGGAACGCAGTTTTATGCAATCGAAGTGGTACCACTCATCACATTGGTCACACGCAATCATTGCTCGCTGATCATACGGCCTTCGACATATGCAATAAAGCATACTCCGAGCCTTCAACAACTGGAACCAGTAAGCATTGTTTTAGGGTGGGTCAGAGATCCAGCATAGTTTATTAACAAAAGGCCACATCACACAATTAAGACGAAAGCCTCCTCTGTTACCTTAAGTTCCTTCTCTAGACGAACAGGCAAATTTTCACCCTCCGAAACAAGTTCAAAAATTTTATCCAAGGGGAGAGCCCCAGAATCGGCAACAACCTGTGCACAAAATAATGATGCCAAATAAGAGAGGAGAGGAAAGAAAAAGAGAAGATAGAGAAATCTAGGAGAGAAATGTGCTCCTAACCGTCTTGGCAGTATCTGCCCACTGCAAACCAATAATCCTCACTTCTGTAAGTTTCTGCCAATAGTAATCTTCGGGTGGAATGTTTAAGGCAGCTCCCTAAACATTAAAGAAAAAATAAATACGTGCATGAACATTAAGTAGGTCAAAAATCGAGGATATTCTTTCCCACTAAATTGGTTTACTTGATAAAGGTTTGCCATTATGGGACAATCATGAGTGACCTCACACCTGAACATTTGTTTTTGCCTCAAAAAGTTGAAAATCAATGTATTAAGTGCTTCTATTATTTCTTTGGATTCTAAAAGCAAAAAACCTAGCCACCATTTCTCGGTATCCAGTACTCATGCACAAGTAAAGAAATTCTCGATCTAAAACAACCAATTGTTGGAAAATTATTTTTCCATCCTAGGGTTAGATTAAAGAATTCACCTGAAAGGATTGAGAAATTGTTCATCTATATCAGCAGCACATACCTCTTTTAACTGCTGCTGAATCTGTTGGATTGTGGCCTTTTGTGAACCCTCCAATAACCTGTCGACTCTGACTATCCATGAGTATCTTGATAAGGCCAACATAAGGTTGCTATCCCCTTCATGATCATGCACACCTTGAATTTCTCTGGCCTGTATAACAAAAACAATTTCAATCACGAAGACTCACCAACTTCTGCCTACATCAAGGTCATTCCCATCAACAGAAAATACCCAAGACTGGCTATTCTCCTTTTTTTTCTTTTCAATTTCTGAAAGACTAGTTTTCTAACAACATACCTAGTAAATTCCAACCCAAAGGCATTTATTACTTATTAAAGATGGCAAAGCCAGCGGGTCCATCACAATTTTTTTATCTAATAAAAAAAAGTTTGACACTACAACGAAAATGCTCCTTAAGATACCTTTAAAGCCGTGGTTAGCTTTTCAGAGATGACACTGAGATCTTTATCAGAATAAGCTAACGTAAAATCCACTATTTCTGTCAACCGAGATTTGCATGCCAGAGCTTGCTTCAAAAAAATTTCAGCGCCTCTCTTTCTTCAATACTGAAAATACAAAACAATGTCAATAATTCCAATTAACTATCAACATATGAATAAACAAGTAGCTTCAAGGAGTGCATCCATAATACACTTCATTACCGAACACAGAAGTCTTCATCACCGGATAGATGTTCAATAATTTTTTTCAGTTCTGGCCACACCCCTCCAAATATCTGTACAACGTAAAAGGGATATTAATATAGATATCAAACATATAGTCTTCCTTACAGAATATGCTAAACAAACTAATCCATACCGGAGAACTGCGTCCATTTTGAGAAGTTGTTCCAGATACCAGATGTCGGCAACATGGGCAAATATATTCTGCATGTTTTCCATCTATTATGGAAGACCCTAGACACCCCAAATGGTAGCTGTTCATATAAAAGATATCAAGTTATAACCTATAACAGGGGGAGAGTTTACGGGAATTGTGTTGCTTGCTTAAAATTCATAGAAGTAAAAACAAGTGATTGTGTGCAGAAATAAGATTGAAATATCAACCTAATGTGAAACAATTAAGTACTAGTAATAACATGCAAGGATGAAGGACCTGCAAAACTTTACAATAGCAATAAATACCTTACCAGTCCTTGCATGAAGAACAAGCAAGAAATTCTTGATCCAGAGAACCACTGGAGCAGCAAGCAAAGGACCTACTCTCTTTCAAGCCATGTGGCTTCTCATATATGCGCATACATCGATCTAGAGTCTGTCCCATCTGTGAATCAATAACAACAATTTAAGTCCGCATGGAAAACATTACAATTAAATGCAATAAATTACAAAGAGTTTTAGCTGAAACCTTTTCTAAACCGCCAAGCAATGAATTATCATCTTCAACTACTACCCTGACAATATCCATGCACTTTCGTTTCCAACTCTCAACCCTTTCAACTTCAGATACAATCAAATCTAGTTCTGTGCAACTGAAAGCAGCAGAAACTCCAAGTTCCTGAATGCAATTGAATCATATTAGGCATGTTTTCAGGAATTTAAGTACATAATCGAATGTAACTTAACAATCAATACCACACAACAAGAGAAAGCAGGCAAAAATTATACAACATTGACCAAGCCAAAGTGTTGTACTCTTCAACAATCGTAGAAGTCATCAGTTATAATCAACCATCAAATATGATATTAACATTAAAACTATAAATAAAGACATTGACTCAAAGATGAACTCCAAGATAACAAAATTGAACTTTGTCATTTCTAAAGTACTTAAGCATGTACAAGCGCACAAACCGACATCATACCTTTAGCTGCAATGTTAGAGACCAAGATCGTTCTTCTGGCCTTAGGCTGAAAAGTTGATAAACTTGTTCAAGCCAGGACCTACAATATATATAAAATTACTTAATATAAATCATACTGGTAATGCAAGAGAGGTCAATACAAATTGAAAATTGTGTAAGTTTTAATCCCCGCATTGAAAACCCAGAAACCAAGTTTTTTTTTGTTTGTTACCCAATTGGTTACACACTTAGGCCAAATGGTTTTCCATTCCCTTGAACTGATCAAAAGGGAAAAAGGTACAATATATCAGACCGCCCAAAGAGGTCATAATTTGATATGAGCAGAAAACAAGCCACTGAATCAGGCAGCACCCCTGAAGTTTTAGTATACAAGTTTTAAGGACCAATTCATTCCAAGAGTTCTCTTTCCTTCAACTTGATAACTAAACATCAAAACATTTCTTAATACACTAAATCACGGCACAACTTTTATTTCTACCTAGTAGAAGTAGAACCAACCTAATATTACTAAATAATATGTAAACAAATTTGGAAAACAAGAACTTTTCTTTTTTCTAAGGAAATCATTTTGCAGTGACAATAGTATTTGAAAGACACGTTTTCTCAAACACTCATATTATTAGCCTCATTTTCATATTCTGCAACAGCCTGGACTTGTAGCATGCATACGAAGTCCTTGAAATTTTTTCCCAAACTCCCGCAAATATATCTACTTATCAAGTAATGCACTTCAGTTTAAAATGTGAACGTAAAACAATGAACAGGTCAAAGAAACTGCTAGCTCACTTGTGTTTCTGAATAGCACATTCAAGTTGACCAACCATCAATGGGAAGGAGACACTAATACTCTGCAAAAGAAGATGGTACAGTTTAGTAAAGCAAGTATAAAAATATCCATGTATAGAATTGATTTGAAAAATTACCAAAAAAATAAAAGCACCTGAGATTTAGCTAGTACTTCTTCAGCTTCACTTAACGTGCGTCTTTCAGAATTGCATGGTGCAGAAATAACCTTTGTAGCATGCTCAAGCCATTTGAGCCCTTCAACCAACAAGCCCCACAATGCACTAGGGGCATATGTACCATATAAATTTCCTGCAGCACTCACCAAATCTTCAACATCCTACAACAGAAATGACAAGTCTCCATAAAATTGCCAATCAGAAAGGCATTGTACAGAAAGTTCATACATTGTTAAAACAAGCACATGAAAACCAAGCAAGACCAAGATAGCATCCTCGTTATTCCACCACTAGTACCAAGGGTAGCTTAAAAATCACAGGGACACTTTTTTTTTTAAGTTGGTCTATACAATATCTATTTACTCTTGCTTAGCAACTTGTGCCTTGCATTCATTCTGATTGTGGTGGGTTGAGACTTGGAGTGTCATTTCATTTAGGGCCAATATTAACTCTTCCTAATTCCTATCCTTTTTCTCAGATCTCATCTATGTCGTCTCTCCCTTCTCTTTGATTGAAAAAATGAACAATAAAAGACGAAAAGCAAAGCTTCTGCGAAACACGCTTCTAGTTGTATGGAAAAGTAGTTGGAGTCTTGGATGCAATGGACAAACATTGATACACTTTTTATGATGTGTCGAACAAACATTGATAAGACTCCTTGTGCTGTGTCTTGGTCCATTATTTTCTCCATCACGTACTTATTACATTAATTGGTACCGAAGCTGGTTGCTACTCTACCGCTAGATGCATTTTATTATTGTAATGAAAGGAAGAAGAAGTAGAGGAGATGCTCTACACTGCAAAATTTTTGAGACTAAGAAGTGTAAATTTCAAGCACTTCAGAGATTTAGCAATTGTCAGTGCAACTTGAAGGCGAAATGTTAGTACTAGGGAGCATGGAGGATCAAGTCATGGGAATATTAACGAGTCTGGTGATAACTCTGCCAGCAGTCATAACTGGATTTGGTAGGAAATGCAAGGGAAAAGTGGTTATACAACCACAACTAAAACTTAAGCATCATGTTGTACGATCACTATTGCAAATTCATACGAAGTTGACCACAATTGTGACAAAATTTGATTACTATTGGAGTATGAAGTATTACCTCAAGAGGAGGAACTCCAGAGCAGAAAGAAAGAGCCTTCTTACACCATTGCAGCACAGAACAAGCCTCCTTAAGTTTCACAAGCTCGCCAAAGTCAAAAGAAAGAGATAAACCAGTGCTTTCCAAGGATTCGATTCTTGCAATTAGATGTTCAATCTTGGAAAGAAGACCATCTCTTGTTCCATCACCAATGATACTAATATCAAATAGGCACCTTGTATCTTGCAGTAGAGAGCAAGCATCATTCTCCCATTCCTTACAGTTCATCAAAACAGTCTCAAGCATCCTTATTTCTTTCAAAGAAACCTTCAGATGCTTTGACTCGGACACTAATTCCTACAACATTAAACCATATTGTTATCTAGGTCTATCAATCTTTAGCAAAGAAAACAAACAGGAGACATTGAGAACCTTCAAGGTGTCAACATTCAGCAAAGAACTTGAAACAGATACCAAAGGAAAACAAGTCATTAAAAATGGCTTTGAGCTCCTTAACCAGATCATAGCCTTTGATAGTGCATCCTTGACATCAAGGAGAGAAGATAAATTCACATGTATGTCTTCCGAACTCCTAAAACATTAAAACTCAATTATTAGAACCAGCAAAGGAACTTATCCACGAACACCCATATGGTAAAAAAAAAAAATGTAAAGCATGTAGAAAACCTGATAACATCCTCAAAGTCAGATATCAGAGCCTCATGTGCAAGGATATATTTCGCTCTTTCCTCCCATAGCATTGCAGCATCAAACACTTCAGACATATCAACGAATAACTTCTCCCCCTCAATATGTAACCTGACAGAGAACACAAATTGATCAAGGGTTAATGCAAATACAATCCATTCTTTAGTATCACACTTGTACCAGGGATCAAGGTTACGGTACATACATTCTTGCCTCCATCATCACTTCTTGAATGAAGTCCAGAGACAATTTAGTATCTCGTATCTGCATATATTCCAAGTAAATTATATGCATTTGGGTGTCTATTAGGATTCAAGCACAAAAAACAAGTGAAACTACATAGGAGCAGGCCAGAAGGGGGAGGGATGGATACCCGTGGGCTAGCTTAGGCCCACTTAACTTGTCGCTGTGTACATACTGCTAGTTTGCAACGTGGCATGCACAAAAACTCACATAGACACTAAGCTAATCCCATTGGGTTACCCACGACCATCTATAGAGGGAGGGAGGGAACATAATAATAGTAACTTACCCTCAGCGCCTTTTCCCTGCACTGAGCCTTCTTCAACTCAAACTCTACAATAGACAACTGATCAACTGACAAATAAAAAAAAAAACCCAACGTTAGCAACAAGAGAGGCCTCTTTCCAATGACTGCTGAAAAAGTCAACATATTCCAGAACCTTTAATTCTCAAAGATGCTCCATCTGTTAAAATGAGCATTAACTCATTAACTACATTTTGATCCTCTCTTTCGTGAATGTTCACAAGAACAGCATTAAGAAGAGAAATCCAAGAAACAGCATCAGTGTGGTACTGCCTCAGAAGCTTCAGCTCTGGTGTGTTAACAGTAAAACCATCCAATTCTTTAAGAAACACCTCAACATCCTGCAGAAGCCATGTATTCATAAGTACAAGTACTTTAAATCATGCAAATCATTGGGGTAGCCTATTATCCGTATGACTAACCTCAAGGATAATAGGACCTTTCAAAATTTCACCACATCGAGCACGACACGATTCAGCCTTCCTTAACAGATCCAAAAGCCAATATGTGTCTGGGAGTTCAACTTGGAGCTCTGAAATCTGTTTATTAGATTCAATTTTATGATCCCAACCAACAAAAAGGAAAAATAAAAAATAAAAAAATAAAAAAAAAGAAGAAAAGAAGAAAAGAATTGTTAGTCACAACCTAAGAGATTTAAACAAAACACAAAGTTCGGCAACAGAACAGCATGCCAATCATCATTACCTCTGATTTCAAATTGTAAACAATATCAATCTCAATTGCAGCAGTACGTGTCTCTGAGATACATTTTCTTATGCCTTCCATCAAGACCTGCCCAGATAATGAAGCCAGATTATAAACATTAGCTTGCCATATAAGAGAATACGTTATAGATCGAATTATTGTTAACTCGGGTTTTGGTAGAATTTGAGTCCAAATAAAGTAAACTACCTTTGCTGATGAAATTCTTTGTAGTAAATTTTCACTTTCTTTCACACAGACTGGAAGCTCACAGGCTCTGGAATACAACAATTCCAACTCTGATAGCTGGAGGGACAATTGTAAACAAATGTTAATCCTTATGAATGACGTCAAATGAGATCACACTGTAATCGATTAGTGCTATTATTGTACAGAAGACAATAGAGACACTGCCTATTTTCTGCAAGTACATGTACGTGTTGGGTTTTTTCCAGCCCATGATAAGTTGTCCTAAGTCTATAAGGAGTTATAGTCTTAGAGGATTAAATTGTTTTCCCAATTGGAGTTAGTTTCTCAATTGGAGTAGGATTTATAACTAGATTCCAATTAGGATTAATAATCCTTATTGAAGAAGACCTTTATTATGTCTATATAAAGGGGCTATTGTACTAGTTTTAAAAGGGGCAAAGTGTGTGCGAGAGAAAAGAAAAGAGAGTGTATTTCTTGTTCTTGTTCTTTCAGGTTTTTCGTCAAGTCCTAGTTCTAGAGATTTGGCAAGATTATTGGTTGTACTCATTATTGATATAGTGAAAGATTGTTGTTGCTGTCCCGTGGACGTAGGCACATATTGCCGAACCACGTAAATTCTTGGTGTTATTTATCTTGGTTATTTGTTTTTCGATTTCCAGAGTTTGTTCTTGTTTTTCCCATTCTTAAACGTGATATTCTCAACAGTACGACCAGAGAAAAAAGTGAATTTATAGAGCTTCGCTCTGGCCCTGGCCCTTTTCTTCACATTAGTATTGTTAGAACACTGTTTGGTAAACTCATGAGAGAATAGACAGAAAAATACCTTTGGGCATGATGACATAGCAGATTCAATTTCCTGTATCAAAACCTTTGCCTTTTCGGCGTAGCCCTGTATCACAGAATCACACCCCTGGTAAGAGTCTTAGTTGGCAAGGCCCAGGATAAGACAAACTAACAATTACACCCACTCACAAAACTGTAACCTTCAAATTATGATGCCCAGTCTCGTGACAGGGCACCGCATCAAAACTCAGCAACTCATTGATATAATCCAAGTGAACTTTCTCTATATTGTTTCCACAATGAGATGACCAAGTTTCAAGTTTAGATAGACAATCTCTTACACCTTCGGCCCATTTCTGAAATCTGATCAAATTCTTGATCGTTTCCCGCACCTATATTTCAATGTGAATGTAAGTGAGCATAGGTGAAATTTCAGAACGAAACAGAAGATAAAAAGCAGTTGAAACTCACAGGATTCATCTCTGAGCCAGCCCAAAGAAACTGTTCGGCTTCTTTTAATAAAGACACATACTCATCTCTTGAAAACAGATTCTGAGAAATCTTGCATGAGCGCAAAAGCCATTGTTCTGCAAGTTGAGCAAAAGTAGCATGGCCCCCTTTCACCTACATGCATTGCATGGCCTCAGAAGCAGTCTAAAAAACCCACATACTAATTACATCATATTGTAGGCACCACATATGTTGATTAAGCACCAGTTAATGTTAAAAATCATGCAGACATTCTTAGAAAGAAATACAGATTAACATTAAAAACCAAAATGATGGTACTATAGCCAACATAACATTATTGATTAGTCAAGATAAAAAAATCCAACCTTTTTTGTCAAAGCCGTTGGTTCATCAGGGAATGAGGTTTGCCTTCTTATAGTCCTACTTTGTGTTGTATCCTCATAACAATGTTTATCCATTTCAAGCACCAATTCATGCAACTCTGCCAGAGAATGACGATACAAAAGACAGCGTCTATTGGATTTGCATTCACAAAGGTGTTCCCAATGCTGCACAAAAGATAAAGCATTTTGTGAGGATAACAGGTCCAACCATGTTCATAACTTGATTTTACATCGTAAATAGTTATCATTATAATTTAGTTAGTACGAGAGAATTCTTAACAAGGTAAGGATAAGAAAACAAAAGTATCAACTCTGGGTTATAGAGATCAGGTAATTAACATCAACTATCAAACACCTAATAAGAACAGAAAAGAAAACAAAAGAGTCAGATTTATCATCAAAACTAAAAACTTCCAACCAAGTAATCTGCACTCTGACTTGATACCCCCAAACAATGAGAAAATCTACTTACAAATATTATCCTTATCTTTGTTAGGATTTTAAAAGATTAAAGGACCAGAATCATGTGCAATAGATTATATAATATACTTGAAAAATTATTTGACTCTTTTGTCCTCAATCCAACTATATAAAAATGGAATGCATCTAAAATTATATCATTCTTTTTCCTTCCTCTCATCTTTCCCTTCTGCTAAACAAAAGAATCCGGGAAACTTTGTATCTTTGCTTTTATTTCCAATATTCCACCTCATGATGTATTCATTTCACTCCATCCTTCTTACCAAACAGTGTACTGAAAGTTGAATAAATACTATCTAGGTGATCTGTCATTGCATCATCTCCATCAACTTTAAATAATTGGGAAAAAATCTCCAAAAGAAGAACAATTATGCAAACATGTGCTTTTATTTTTCTCCATTCCAACTTTTCTTACAGAATAATCCCCCGCAAGATTTATAAGCATAGATCATAACTTATGTCCAAATTGAACTACACACATAAATACTAAACAGAGTGAGGATTTGAAACAGATTCTGAGAATCACATACCTCTAGACATACAAAAGCAGATGGCCTACAATGACAAACAACAGCAGAAAGAAAAAGATACTGTTGGCATATAATGCATGTAGGATCCTACAAAAAAACAGCAGGAAATATCATTATCATCTGAAAATAATTAAATTTGCAAAGCATATGCCCAAACACAAGGTCGTAATGCATTATGCAAGTACCTCTTCGGTACGAACATACTCAGGGCATTTCCGAGAGGACATAATGGATGATCCGATGATTCCTTTTCTCCAAAGCCTCTCCCTCCAAGTTTTTTCCTTGCTGTAGATTCTTGTCAATTCTTTCTTCAAATAAGTTGACACTCTGCTGTCACAGTCACTCTGCTAAACCAAAACACGATTAAGCTCACGGGACCTATAATTCAGTTAAGTCACTAGCAAAAGAACTTAAAGGGAGAAAGGAAGCCAATAAACAATGTTGACACAAGACAACTACTTTTGCAGCATTTATTGACTGAAAGAATGCCACATTACAACAAATAAATAATTTGATAATCAGACGTGAAAATCTTTTCTAACAATGTACATTGACGTGAGTAAGCTGTGTAGCCCAATTGCTATCCAATAAACATTATTATGCCTTTCAATTCACATTATGATGGCTTCATAACCCAAGGGCTACTCCAATACAATATAGCTTCATAACTGCAGAGTTTTGCATATTTTTATATGAGCTCACTGAAGATTATGGAAACATTCACTACACAACATAGCCTGTAATAGCATCCCATCTAAAATTTGAACATTTACTGAGAGATATAAAATGAAAGTTATTCAACAGGTATAAGATCACAAATTTTATTAGCAAACAAACAGGACTTGCATTTGTGTATCATTAAACAACACAATACAAGGTTAAAGTTGTACAGCTGAACATGGAAAAGACTTGTATAGATTGACAAAGATCTGAGAACATCAGATTGTGAACTACGGATAGCTTGGTCCCCCAGACTTCTAGCCAAAACCCAAAACACCAAGCAAATACTTGATATCAAACACTGAATTGGCTAGCTAGTTTAAGGTATTTGTTGTACACATGCATATAGTAAAGCATAAGATGTCCTATCACTAAAATTAACCTTGTCCTATCACTAAAATTAACCTTGGCTAGCACGCAAACAAGCTCCTCATGAGACAGAATGGCAGTTTTGTGATAAAGCTGATACAGCCCTGCTCCAAACCCACCATGAGGTAGCCAGTCCGCTGGAGCAAAATTGACAGCTTCTGCACAATTCAAACCTGAAAATGCCAGAGCCAATGCGTTATCCCCTGCGTAGGAATTAACTGAACACTACATCACCTGACCACCATCAACTTGTAAAGCAAAATGCCATACCAAGATTAAAGCCTCCATGGTAAGATCTGGGGAAGGTGATGACAAAATTCCCAGGCTCCTAGCAGAGAGCAAGTGTGAAAAGAACGTCAACAATTACTAAAAATACCAGATGAATAATTTAAAATTAGTATGTGTATAATTAAAGTTGAAAAGAAAACCCTAAATACAGTTATGAATATATTGATAGACAACCATGCTGTAGCATTGCATACAATTCAGAACCTACAAATTCTTAGTTCAAAATTCTATATATTACCAAATTCCTTCAAAAGAAAGGGGAGAGAAAAAACGAAGGAAACCTCTAGCAACATTTCATTAAAAAGTGAAATTCTAGCAATAAAAAAATTATCAAGGTTTTCACTGAGTCTTTGCATTCATATCCTTCTGTGTGAAAAAAATAGACTAGCATTTTTCAGCATTGCTTTTTGTCAATTATCAAAGAAAGGATTTCATAAACACAGGATATAGATTCAAAATGCTCAAACCTGTAGCACACTATATACTGGAACTCCATTCTCTTGCAAAACAGATGGATTTAACATGGTAACAAGCTGAAAGAGTAAATCAGGTTGTGCATCAAAAAGATCAGGAAGACTGTTGCGCATCACCTACAGCAGATAAGTAAAAATTGTGTTTATAATTCAGCATCAGAAAAACACTATTTGGTTTGGTATTGAACAACCAACGCAAGCATTGGTAAATATGAAAGGTTACACCGTTACAGTAATCAGCAGAGAACTACAGCACGCTACAATTAAATACAAATTAAATTCATTCCCTTGCCACAATAATGTACTATAGAAATTCCCAATAATAAAAACAATGAATTACAAGAAGGATACCACAAATGAGAAAAAGCTGATATTCTAAGAACAAATACCAAACCCCAAAATAAATGAAAAAAATGAAAGGGCTACCTTCTCAAATATACTGGCTTCACTACCAGGGACGCTGTACCAACATTTTGGCTCTCCCCTGAGAAAACAATAGAAAGCTAACATTCAAATCATCCACTTTAAGTTACACAAAAAGAAAAAATATTTGATTTCTGAAAAAGAGAAAATATTTTATCACTGAATATGAATTGTCACTTTGAAAGTTCAAATCCATAAGTTTCATTAACAAAATCCTGAACATAATGTCATGAAGAAAAGGGAAAACTCATCCACCACATAGAGACAACAAAAGAAATATTTCGACCATTGTTTTTTCTCAAATATAAGCAAAAGCCTGAAGGAAATCAAACAGCATAGCCTCATAAGTCTACCTACAAATCGCTTTCAACTATGAAACACAGCTTTCCACACTAGTCCGGCAAGAGATGCAAAATTAGTTTTTACTTGATCAGCGAAACTAAAAATAGAGACTCACCACTATAAGACAACCACAATCAGATAATACTAGGACATGGCCGACGTTAAATATTATTTCAGTACTCAATTAATCATTAAAGAACCCAAGGTGCATGATTGGAAGCTGACAAATGGACAGGTTTCAGCAATCCATAATCAAATTTAATATCAAATTAGTATTGTCAGCCAGATATACTTCGATGTGATAACAATTTCACCAATGAATCTACTTTTATGTTGACTGAATTCTGCACAGGGAATAATCATCACAAAAGATACATTACTTCCAAAAGTGTATTTTGTAAGTGGTGCACATATGTTTCCTGAAAATGATGTCCTCTCTGTGGTTATAACCGAAGATCTTGTTCAAAAGTCATCTTTCTTTTGAATTCTTTTAATGCAGAGTATCAACAGGTGGACAGAAATTTTATTATTATTTTCAAAGGATTCCATGGGGGAAAAAACAAGTGAATCATGTCTTTCTTTTCTTTTATGAGGTTAATGAGGGTGTCTCCTCGTCTTCCCCATGTTTCTTAACCTTGTTATTGTTGTACTTTTATGCGCAAACGGAAGCGAATTCTAACAAAGTATCAAATATCAATGTTGTAAACGAAAGCGAAGAAACAAACAATCTCAGAATAAGAACACAAGAGATTAACGTGGTTTGACATAAAGCTTACGTCCATAGGCGAAGCATGGTGAGAAATTTCACTAAACAAACAGAGATTACCATAGAGTGGCTAACTCTCACAAACCAAATCTCAAAAATTACAAACCCTAAACCAAACGAGTAGAGAACCCCAAACAAATAGAGAAGATTGTTCCAAATTGGTCTCTAACTCTCAAACTCACAAATTGACTCTCACCAAAATGCGAAGCGAATAAGCCATGAATTTGCTAGGACTTGACGAAAAACCTGAAAGAACAAGAACAAGGAATACACTATCTCTTTTCTTTTCTCTCGCACACACTTTACAATATTCTCTCACTCTAATCCCTTGAGTGGTATACAATTTATTGTTTTGCTCCCTTTTAAAACTAGTACAATAGCCCCTTTATATAGACATAATAAAGGTCTTCTTCAATAAGGATTATTAATCCTAATTGGAATCTAGTTATAAATCCTACTCCAATTGAGAAACTAACTCCAATTGGGAAAACAATTTAATCCTCTAAGACTATAACTCCTTATAGACTTAGGACAACTTATCATGGGCTGGAAAAAACCCAACAATCTCCCCCTCCAGACCATGAGGAAGGTATACCATAATAGGATTTCTCCTCTTGACCGAACTCCCATTGATCGAACTACTCATTAACCAAGACCCTCTTGATTAGACTTCTCTTGACCAGGCTCCCCCTGATCGCAATACCCATCGTCATTGGCAAAGGCAATTATAGACTTCTTTGCTAGAAAACATCGCTTATCTTCATCTTGGTTCAATCAGCATCAGACATACTTGCTGGCTTGCTCTTAACACCTTCAGTAAAGCATGTCCTCCTCTTGATTTCCACGTAACCCAATTAAAGCAGGTTGCACCCTCCATTCTAAACGGATATCAGCCAAACCAGGCTCTGATACCACTTGTTGAGAATATCACGTTTAAGAATGGGAAAAACAAGAACAAACTCTGGAAATCGAAAAACAAATAACCAAGATAAATAACACCAAGAATTTACGTGGTTCGGCAATATGTGCCTACGTCCACGGGACAGCAACAACAATCTTTCACTATATCAATAATGAGTACAACCAATAATCTTGCCAAATCTCTAGAACTAGGACTTGACGAAAAACCTGAAAGAACAAGAACAAGGAATACACTATCTCTTTTCTTTTCTCTCGCACACACTTTACAATATTCTCTCACTCTAATCCCTTGAGTGGTATACAATTTATTGTTTTGCTCCCTTTTAAAACTAGTACAATAGCCCCTTTATATAGACATAATAAAGGTCTTCTTCAATAAGGATTATTAATCCTAATTGGAATCTAGTTATAAATCCTACTCCAATTGAGAAACTAACTCCAATTGGGAAAACAATTTAATCCTCTAAGACTATAACTCCTTATAGACTTAGGACAACTTATCATGGGCTGGAAAAAACCCAACAATCTCCCCCTCCAGACCATGAGGAAGGTATACCATAATAGGATTTCTCCTCTTGACCGAACTCCCATTGATCGAACTACTCATTAACCAAGACCCTCTTGATTAGACTTCTCTTGACCAGGCTCCCCCTGATCGCAATACCCATCGTCATTGGCAAAGGCAATTATAGACTTCTTTGCTAGAAAACATCGCTTATCTTCATCTTGGTTCAATCAGCATCAGACATACTTGCTGGCTTGCTCTTAACACCTTCAGTAAAGCATGTCCTCCTCTTGATTTCCACGTAACCCAATTAAAGCAGGTTGCACCCTCCATTCTAAACGGATATCAGCCAAACCAGGCTCTGATACCACTTGTTGAGAATATCACGTTTAAGAATGGGAAAAACAAGAACAAACTCTGGAAATCGAAAAACAAATAACCAAGATAAATAACACCAAGAATTTACGTGGTTCGGCAATATGTGCCTACGTCCACGGGACAGCAACAACAATCTTTCACTATATCAATAATGAGTACAACCAATAATCTTGCCAAATCTCTAGAACTAGGACTTGACGAAAAACCTGAAAGAACAAGAACAAGGAATACACTATCTCTTTTCTTTTCTCTCGCACACACTTTACAATATTCTCTCACTCTAATCCCTTGAGTGGTATACAATTTATTGTTTTGCTCCCTTTTAAAACTAGTACAATAGCCCCTTTATATAGACATAATAAAGGTCTTCTTCAATAAGGATTATTAATCCTAATTGGAATCTAGTTATAAATCCTACTCCAATTGAGAACACTCTCCTGACTCCAAACGGTAACCTCACCCAAAAGAGAAAACTCTCTAAACCAATGGTGAGGCGCAAAAAATAAACTAACCCTAGGTACCGTTTGGTATGCAGACGGGACGGGACAGGACGGAACAGGACGGAACGGATGATGTAAATATTGAAAAAAATAAGAGAAAATTTTGTCTTAAAATGTTATACATTTGTGTTCCACAGATGTGGAACGGGTCGTTCCAGGGGGGAGAGGTGGAACGAAAAATCAGCCAAATTTCGTCCCATGGGACAACCCGTTCCACGGTTTTTTGGCGTACCAAACGCGGGACGGAACGCCTCGTCCCGTTCCATCCCGTCCCGTCCCACGTACCAAACGCACCCCTAAAGTCCTATTTATAATGCATAGAACTTAGGTTATAATGAGAATCATAATCCTAATTGGAAGTAAATCCAAATCCTAATCAAATAGGTAATCAACAAAATCTCTCCACCAAGCAAGGAATCCAACCAAGAAGTCAAACCCAAACCCAAATAGGACACCAAAACGAAATAGGTAACACAAACCTAATTTCTCCATCATCCTGTTTTTGAGCCGTAAATCACAACAGTTATTAGCTCCTCCATATTTCTTTGCTGGCCCCAAATATTTTCTCTCAATCACACACACACTTACACACAAACCAATAGGAGTTGACATCCCATCCAGCTCCATGGAATGTGCACATGTTTACAACTCAAAGCCACTAATAATCATCTTACATGGATAATTTATTATGCATTTGTAACCAAAATTATCTCGTATATAATATTAAAAAAATTCACAAGATATACATACCAGTGATGATAATTCATTGAGTAAAAACAATGATCTTCAAAATGCCAGCAAAAAGATGAGAACAGCATCCCAACATACAGCCAAGGAACCATAACACCAGCAATGTTATGATGAACAGCTCTAAGCACTGATCCTTTCAGTTTGGGTAAGTTATTGAGATTCCATGGGCTACTACAGTATTCATCCCATATCTTGGCCTCAGCTGATTCTGGTTTCTGGTCATTTACACACGGAAACCCACTCCCATACATGGAAGTATCCAAGTCACTGCCATACATAACTTCCACCTCACCGGCTGAACCCTCCACAATTTCCCAAAACTTTTTCTCTATTTGAACCCTTGATGCAGATCCTGACCCAAACCATTTCCTCATGGCACGATTAGCCATACGCCTAAAAACTTCCAGCGAGAGCTGCTTACCAGGCACGAAGCCAAAACTATCCTTGTCGGAATTCAAGCAATCCAAGCAATACCAATTCCCTGGCGGAACCTGCTTCAATGGAGGAGACAAACAATAAATGTGCCACCCCTTATTACACCTATCACACAAAAGCATCACTTCACCGTGCAAGCCACTTACGCATTGTTCACATATCTGATCATGCTCCTCATCCTCCTTCTCCACCTTACTGACCTTAACTTTCCCACCATCCTTACTGATTCGCCTCCTTTTGGAGCTGGAACATTCAAAACTCTGTTCACCCCTCTTCTCCACAGGCATACCCCTCTTATATCTTCTGGCCCCCTCTCTGTTCAGCTTGTTATAATACTTTTCATAATCATACAAATGGTCACGATACAGTTGACACAATACGTGCTTCGAGCACTCCGAAGTCCCTTTCCCCGGCCTCACAAAACGAGCAACCTCCCCCCACTTCTTCCCCTTCACAACCTTATCATACCCTCCATATCGCTTCACAGCATTAAACAACTTACACAAATCCAACTCCTCCCCTTGGAAAACCACCCTCTTCCGCAACTTCTTCCCACAACGGTCCTCCAAAAACCTATCGTACTCCAACTCAAAAGTCTTGGAATCGCACGACGCAGGGCGCACCTGCAGCTGGTGAATGGCCTGCGTCTTCGTGGGAAATGTAAACGAATCGAAATCCAACGCAAACGGAGGTTTCCAGCTCTTCGGCGGAACTATCCTACAAATCCCATACACCTCGGCCTCGGGCCTGATCTTATAAATATACTCCAAAGGGTCTCTAAATTCATCCTCAGTAGGGTAATACACAGGTGCAGATGGAATATTCAATGATCCAGATGATGAAACACTCAAAGTTTGACCTACAACTCCCTTCTCCACAGCCCTAGGTTTTCCTTTCCCCATTAACACCACCACACAGATACACACAACCTATACATATAACTACCTACATAAACATACAATTAAATTTGGATTAATTAAATTAAATTAAATTGAATAAAATTAACATTGCAGTACTGAAATTCGAATTCGAGTGGTTTTAGGGTTTTGCAGAGCGTACCTTTGTGATAAACTGAGACCGGCGACTGTATTTCAGAGAGAGAGAAGAAGGAGAGGGTGTGGCTTCTGAGTTTGGTGCGAAAACCAAGTGTTATTGAAAGAAAAGACGCAGAATTACAAATTAGGGCCTGAAAATGGTAAAATTTACGAGAATGGTAACTCTATCTCTTGTTGTTGCTTTTTTTCTTCGTTTTTTTTTCAATAAAGATAAGGAGTTTCCTTTAAGTGGGCCTAGTCGTACTATTATTGCCGCGGCTTGCATCGGGAGATCGGGTGGCTGAGCGTGTAGCATGGGATTTGATGGACGGTCAGAATTCAGGCGTTTGGTTTTGCTCTTGGTTTGAGAGCGTGTTTGGCTGCACGTGTGTTGAAGCAACCGTACTGCTGTCCCCTTCCTCCTTCCTTTTGCCAAAGGCGTTTCCAATTTAGTATCTTTATTGTGGCGAAAGTGAAACAAGAATTCTTTAAGATATAGCCATCATGGTCTTTGTAGTGATAAAATGAAATAAATAACAAATAGTTGCAATATTGTTTATCTGAACCTCCTCCAAAGCCAGATCGTTTGGCCAGCGTTTAACTGAAAAATTCTGTTTCATCACTGCCTAGGGGACTTGTTCCAATATTCGTGAAGCCATTTCTTCATCCCTCACTATATGATCTACATATTGTCCTTTGCCGAATTCATTCCTTACACCCCATCATTTATTGAGAGGTTGAGAAATTTCCAAAACCCCTCAAGATGAACCACCAGCTCTTCAACCTTGGGAAATATTTTATGAGAAAAGTCTTGCACTATGTTTCTTCTCCAACTGTTGCAAATAACACGCATAGAATTAGAATAGTCTGGAACCTATAAAAAACACAAGGGGAGATGCATAATTTAAAAACTGTAAAAGGACATGAATGGTGTCCATTTTGGATATTATCAAAGAGAAAAGGTAGAGAGAGAGAGAGAGAAACATATACTCCTACCTACAATTAAAACCCATTGGTTGTAATGAAAAATTCAAAACAGCATACCTCAGTTAACCCAGCAACAATGACTTCGATCGACACAAACGTCTGGGTTTAAATCCATCCAATACCTGTTTCACAGTGACAAAATGTGTAAAAATCCGTAAATGACCAAAAAGCAAAGAAGAAGCATTCAAAAGATTAAGGTGAAGGAAGTGATAATCTAAAAATCCAGAGAAGGTTGGTCGAGGGACGTCCACAAAATGTTTTTTTGGGTCAAAAACTGTCATGCATCTGACCCATGGTTGGCGGAAAAATAATAACCCCGCACCCGGTGCGCGAGTAAAAGAAAAACAAGCTTCTCTTATAAAATAACTCCAAAAGCCTTACAAGGTGTACAAAATAATAAAATAAACTCTTAAATCCCTCGTCTAACACCACCTCAGCTCGTCTACTCTTCGCCAATCTTGTACCGAGCCTAGAAGATCTAAAATGTATAGGGTGAGCGAAACCAAAGCTTAGTAGGGACATAAGCCTTATCAAGGATAACTGTCAAGGCTAAACCAAGTGTCATGCAACACGTAATCAATTATAACATGTTATCATTAATCACTATTTAATTGATAAACCATGGATGCAACTTAACTTCAATTACCCAACCTGTTAATCTATATAATAAAACAAGCGGACCTGCATGTTTATACCATGCATTTTAGCACTGCAGCAGTCGTCCGAATACTCTATTATACAAACTAACCTCCGTAACTCAATCATCCCAAATACCCCATTTTGTTGGTCATCTTGTTCTACTCTCGGTTGCCAGAGTCCCCACTACTTCATACAATTTCTATAATTTCACTTTTGCCACTCTTACTAGTCCCTACGAGAGTCAAACTCAACCACACAAAAGATAGTTCCATTTTCATATCTCATTCTCAAATAAACCAATAAAATCCATCCGCTCCAATATGAAATGATATCCATACAATCAACATTATTTCATTAACCACATTATAAATAAAAAAACAGTATTCCAGTATACACCATTATATCAATTATAGAGATAGATCAAGTGTAACACATATTTCACAAAGCTTAAAAAGGACAAATACCCCAATAGTGATAAGTTCCCAAGAATTTTGATAGATTTTTCTAAGTGATAGATTTTAAAGAATATTATATACTCGACATTTCTATATAGATTTTGAGAGATTTATATGGAATCCTGTTATAGATTTCTATGAATTTATATGGACTTCTTTTATGGATTTCTTAGGATTTAGTTGACTCTTAATATGATCCAGTGCAGAATACGAAAGGAATATAAACATATATATATATGTATATATTGATGTGGAAATATATATCTGTTTATATTTCCTAACTTGCTGATCAATGGGAATCTGGGAACTAATTCTTTGACATCCAAATACCCAACTCACTGTTATAAAAATCCCCGCCTAGCGCTACCTAGGCCCAACCTAGGCGCTAGGCGGTTGGTCACCGCCCCGATTAATGCCTAGGCGTTCAAAAATTAAGAAAGGGTTCCTAGACCTGCTGAGGTGCCCGCCTAGACCGCCTAGGCACTCGCCCAGCTGCCTAGGCGCTAGGTCCCAACCCTCCGCCCGACTAGTACCTAACGTCTTTTAGAACCTTAACCCAACTTGCTAATCAATGCTTACTATGGGAAAGGTTTGTCATAAAAGTCCAAATCATTGGCACATAAGCTTTCAAAATGAGGAAAAGATGATTGCAGAACATGATCCCTTTTGGCTATAAGATACCGTAAGAATAGTTAGATGGCAGAGGCAGTGGAACTATTGAAAACAACATCAAACATGGCATGTCAACCATGATGTGTTAGGTATTTGATGTTAACATGGTGGTTGAGCATGGCAGAATTGGACTCGAGGAAGATGGGATTGAAGACAGTGACGTTGAGAAGTAAGATGAGGGGAGAGGGCTAGAAGAGCATAAGCTAGATTTTCCTAGGTAGGGTTCTTTTTTTCTTGGTTACATGTACTTCTTGCTTTCAAATTCAAAATCTACAACTTAATGAAATGCTGTCAAATCTTTGATTTTTTTTTAATACACATATTTATAATCCCTCTAAAAAATCCATTAAAATCTTAATTGACTACTTATGGATTTGGATGTATTCTTTAAAACCCTCTTAATCCTAATTTGACTACATCATGATTTCAAAGTCTTTTAAAATCCTAATTGACTACCCTCTGATTTTAAAGTATATTAAAATCTCATCAAATCTTAATTTGACTAACTTCTAAAACTCAGTAAAAAACAATGTTCACCAACAATGAGTTGACGAAAATGTCCTTAATTTTCTTCTTTATGTCTCATTCTTTTTTCAGTTTGAAACAGTTAAGATACTAAAGTGCTCATATTATCCACGCATTGATCATCGTGGATGCCTCTTGAACTCCCCAATTCTCCGCTCATTTCGACCTCCTCGCCTTTCTTCTTTCATAATGCTCGACTTGTTTTTTCTTTCTCCCTCCCATATCGTCTTCCAAATCAAACCCTAAATGTAATCCCTTCTCTACCACTGCCACCTTTGTCGACTAGAAAAAACCCAAACGATCCAACTCTATTGTCGTTTTCATGTTAGCAATATTTAGCGTTACACATTAATTTTCCAGCGATCCAATTCTGGCCGATCCTCGGTGAATTAGGCATCTGGAAACGCCTCATCTCGCTCCTAAGAGATAAATTATGGTATTGCATGTTTTAATTTAGGAGAAATTAGGTTCTCATCCTTCCTTTTGCTACTCCATTGATTAAAATCCTATTCCTTTTCAATTTTTTATCAAGGTCCTTGGCTATTAATAACATCATTAATTATTTCAATAATAAATTTTTTTTTATTTGTAAATATATTCATTTAATGTTAAAAATGTTACAATTAGTATATTTATATTTATGACTAAATTTTTTATCATATATTTTTAGTTTTAGTTGGTACCCATTTTTAATTTGTACCAATTTTCTTTTCTGTTTTAATTTGCACTCACATATTAATTTCTTTTTGTGACCATATTTTTTAAAGTTTATTTGTATTTGTACCCATATATATTTTTTTATTTCTACTTTTTATTTCGCTAAATGTACCCATGCTAATTATATGTACCTATTCATGTAAAACTTTTTAATCTTAAAATGTACTCATTCTTAAATATACCAATTTGTTATATGTAAAATGTACTATTTTTTTATATAAAATCTATTCAATTTTTTTTAATCCATTTTAAAACTTATATGGGTACATTCTTTTTTCTTTGATTTTAAAATGTATCCATGTCAAGTTTAATCGAAGAAATTTACTAATGTTATTAAGCCTAATATTTTTTTTGTTGTGATTTTGAAGATTGTAATTGTGACAGCTCGTCCCTAAGTTTATTATATTTTTATCCTCGATGTTGTGGAATGACGAAAGTACCCTTGAGTGTTGGTTTGTGTTTGCAATTTGGGCTAAGGTAAAAGACCCAAATTATTTATTTTGGACCAATTATTCTAGTTCCCATTTGTTGGGAACCAATTAGAGTTAGGTGTTAGAATTTTAGGGTTTGTTAAGCTAGTAGATTTGGCCCAATTAGAAACTAACTTTTGTTTTGGGTATCCAATCAGCACGGGTACACACACAAAAACTGAAAACATCACCCTTCTTCTCTCTCTTCACTCTCGAACCATCTCTCTCTCTCCGTACAGATGTACGGACTTGGACGTTGACCTTCAAAACTCAAGGGATCGAAGGTGCTAAGACCACCATTGAGTTCCTTGTGAACTCCTGAACAAGTTCGTACCATTTGTGAGACGTGAGGCTTTCGGAAATACGAAAACCAAAGACCTCCGACGGGGGTACAGTGACCTCGTTGTGATCGTGAGTTGTTCACAGAGTTTTAAGGCTCCAGAAGGTATTATTTCGTCTTTTCTAGTGTCTTAGAGTAGTTTTGGACAGTTTTTAACGTAAAGTTAGGTGTTTTTACAAGGTTGCAGAGGTGGCCGGTTTTGTCAAGGTTTCACGGCGAGTTTCTCGTCGGAGTTAAGGCCTAAAAGTGATAAGGTTTCCTTCCTTTTGTCTTAAGCTTCATTTTGGTGAAGATTTCGTGAAAAATGGTGAAGAGACGAGTGAGAAAATAGGGTTAGAACATTCTCCAGAATCCGGCATTCGTAACGGTCACCGGTGCCGGCAGCTGGTGACTTGCCGAAGAAGAAGGGGAATATTTCGTCAAGTTTGACGGAATATTCTAACGGCGTCAGTTAAAAGAAACGGAATATTATGTATTTTAACGGAATATTCCCTGACGTCGTTAACTTTTCCGTCCCCTGTGCCAGGCACGTGCCTGCGCGTGAGGGCACGTGTGGACTCCAAAAAATTTTCTAAAAATATGGGGATGTTCGTGGGGTTGAGTAGGTCATGTTGGTATATTCAAACACCCCAATTGAGCAATGTATGAGAAGTTATTACCTAGTTTTGGTTATGTGCTTATAAATATTGTTTATATAGTTGTTTCACATATAGGTGAGACTTAAGTGGAGGACGAGCGTACTCAGGCAAGGCTCAGGGGTTACGACCCTTCCACATACCAGTGAGTGAGCTTTTGTTTTTATATATATGTATATGTGCATTGCGTTTTTCCCAGAAAACGTATTTTAAAGAGTTTTATTCATTAAATTGCCATGATGCATATTTATTATTTTAGAAAATGCATTTCATATTCAATTATGTTGTTGATGGTGTTGTGGACGCTAAGGTAAGACTCAGGTAAGTGGGTATGCTTTGGTTGGTAAGTTACATGTTAATGGTTGCATTATGGACGCATTTAGAGCTCATTAACCTGCACCCTGGTGTTAGTGCTCCCGCCCGTGGCCAGGGCATAGTCCTTCACGTGATGTTCACCTCCCGCACCATACGCTCACCTTGGATCCAAGTTAGGTGCACAGTCTTGTCGTACAGACCACATTAGGTGGTTCCGACATGTAGGTGACCCGCGACTATTCACACAGCCTTCACGTGATCGTAGCACTTGAGCGTATATGTATTACACCTAGCCCTGTCGTACAGACCACATTAGGTGGTTTCGACTCGTGTGCAGGCATACTAGATGAGCTATAGGTTCAGCTGTACAGGCCACCTTAGGTGGATATAGCTGACATATCTTCCATTATCGTTGATGCATTCTTTTATATATTGCTTATTACATTTGGTTGATTCGATTATTCCGATGATGCATCCCATGGCATATTGTTTTGATGTTGAGATTGATGATTTTGAGATACATATATATACATATATATATATGTTCTACTTTATGGGAAAACTATACAGGTTTTACAGCGAGGGGTTAGAACTTTTGAGAAAAAGAATGTTTTTGAAAGTCTTTGTTTTTGCCCACTCACACTTTCTGTTTTGCGCCCCTCCAGGTACTAGGTAGAAGTGCTTCTGGTGGTTCACGAGGATTGTACGGCGGTTCTGACAAACTTTAGTTGTTGTAGGTCTACTTCTTTAGTACTGTATAATTAGTATTCGTCCTGCTGGACTGCACCTAGGTTATTTATGCTCTGATTATGTGTTTTACACTTAACTCTTGACACTTGCACTTATTTGCTTATTTAGTAAGTTTGCTAGGTTGGTTTATATTTACTCACTTTTTCATTCTTACATCACTTCCGCACTATGCACATGGCTATGTCACCCTCACGTGACGGCCAGCACGCCTTGATCTAGGTCAGGGTGTGTTAGTAACCATGTTTTAATACAATAATTTTTTTGGTTAATTTTGATGAATGTACCCATGTTTATATATATACACACACACACACACATACACTGACACACCCCGACCGAGATCGAGGCATGCTGGCCGTCACTTGGGGGTGACGTAGCCATGTGCACAGTGCGGAAGCATTAATATAAGAAGAAATACGAGTAAATAAAAACCGAAATCAAGAAGTGTTAACACACAATCAGAGCATAATTGTCTAGGTGCAGTCGAACATAAGGAGTACTTAAATAAAAACATCCTATGGGTCCTACATGGGTGAAGGTCTGTCAGAATCACGGCTGCTGCCTCGGATACCACCAACAACGTTACCTAGAACCTGGAGGGGCGCAAAACAAAAGCGTGAGTGGGCAAAAACAAAGTCTTTCGAAAATCATTTCAAAAACAATCTTTATAACCCCTAGCCGTAAAACCTGTATACTTTCCCAGAAAATAGTATGTACATATACCTATTCTCATTTAAACTCATCATCGTCAAATATATGCCAACAAATCAAGAATATGCCATGATATGCCATAATATGCCATGCCATAATAATCAACTCATCAGGTAAGTATATCAAATGCTATAACCACTACAACAGCTCGTCAGCTGATCTCTAGCTCATAAATCATGCCTGCACATGAGTCGAACCCACTTATAGTGGTCTATACGACAGGACTGGTGTATAATAATACGCTCTAGTGCTACAATCACGTGAAGATTGTGCGAATGATCGCGGGTCACTTACGAGTCGAACCCACTGAAAGTGGTCTATACGACAGGATTGTGCACCTAACTTGGATCCAAGATGAGCGTATGGTGCGGGAGGTGAACATCACGTGAAAGACTAGCCCCTAACTCTGGGCGGGAGCACTAACACCGGGGTGCAGGTTAATAAGCTCTCAATGCATCTCATCATACTCTTCATAACTCAACTTCTATTTAACCACACATAATCTTACCTGATACTTACCTGAGCGTCCACAGCACCAACAATCATGCGCATACAATTTCATGATGCATAACCATTCCATGATGCATAACCATTTCATTATGCATAACCATTTCATGATGCATAACCATTTCATTTATAAAAGCATTTAAAATGCACTTTCTGGGAAAAACACGTAGTATATAGGTATATACGGAAAATAAAAGCCCACTCACTGGTAAGTAGAAGGATCGTAGCCCCCGTGCCTAGCCTGGCTACGCTCGTCCTCCGGACAGGTTTCGCCTGTTTTAGGCTGTGAATTTCACGAAAACACGTCGGGGAAAGCTTGAAACTCTGGCGACCTCTGTGAATCGTCGTATCTGAGCTTCCCGTGGACCAATTCTTACCAACGATGCACTCCGAGCGTCGTGAGGACCTCCTTAAGCTCCCTATGGTCCTTTGGGAGTCTTAAAATGGCTTGAAACTTCCACGATCATGTGGTCGTTACTGTACCTCAACGGCTCTCATTCGAACTAGGGTTTCTCGAAGGTTTCCTCGCTGAAAATGGGTATGGTTGTGCTCGTATGAACCTCAGGAATCCAATGGTGCCCTTTAAACCTTCGATCTGTAACGTTTGTAAGGGTTTTGGGGTTGGTCCGTACAACTTCAACGGGAGAGAGAGTGTGTCCGAGTGTGAGAGAGGAGAGAGAGTCAACGGGAGAGAGAGAGTGTTTGTGTGTGTCCTCAACACCAATCACAACACACTAAAATCCAACTTTAGTTTCCAATTGGTCCAAAACTTACCAACCTAACCAATTAAACCCTAATCTTCTCAACTTACACAATTAGGGTTCCCAAAATTTAGGAAATGAGGGGATTGGTCCAATTCCAAGAATTTGGGCCTTTACTTAAGCCCAAAATCATAAACGTAACTCATCGTTCAAGGGTAAAAACGTACATTCACATTTTCAAGGATAACAAATATGTACGAATTTGGGACGGGCTGTCACATACACAATAGTATATTTATATTTTAATATTTTTAATCCCACAAATTATGGTTTTTTTATTTAAAATCTCATTTATATAAACAACTAAAATTTCTAATTTTTAATTTAAAAAATATAGTAACGTACCTAGAAATAAATTATCACATTAATTTCAGGGACCTCGATCAAAAATTAAAAACCAACAAGGTTTCAATCAAAAAAATATTCATAGCCAATGACCGCATCCAAAGTCTCCCTTTAATTTATGGTTAATCGAAAGGTAATCTTAACATCTCCATCTTCCATTGAGTTTCAGAAGTCCAACAGGTAATTTATGGTTGACACTTGAACAGCAAGCAATTGTCGTCTCAAGTGTCATCATCGTTGGCCAAATAGATTCCACCAAACCGGAAGAGTAACTCTCTCATTTGACCCTTTTAATTTTATTTTTTTATATTTCATAATTATCCATATGAAATTTGGATTTGATGTTGTTGGGTTTTTTTATTTAATTTTATTTGTGATACATATTTTGAGTCTTTCGTTTATTGTTTCCTATATTGGACAACAAAATTTAATAAGAAGTTTGAATGGATTGAAGGTATGGTTATGATGGTTGAAAAGTCCAATCTTTTTTATTTTTTGATTTATTTCCTGTAAGTTGATTACATATTGTTTTATTTATTTATTTTGGTTAGATTGTTTAATCTTTGATGGGCTTACTTAATGTGTAATTCTTTAAGCATTTGACAAAGTAGGATTTGAGATTGATGTTGTTGTTTCCTTTTTTTTTTTATGAAATTAATAGGTCAATGTTCTTGAAACACAAGACGTGAAATCGCACACATGTAGTTGCCCTCGATTAATTCGGGTAAAGTCGTAGTTTGATTTAGGTTTTACATGATGAATCGTTATACTTAAGATTTTTGGATAACAGATGTGTGAGGCATTGGCCCATGATCTGTGATAATCTAGCTGGAATTATAAGTGTCACCATAAGTTATGAAAGAGGGATGACGTGAAGTTAAGTTTAAAGTATTAGTAAGGCTTTGTTATTTTTGATAAATTCTGAAACTTTAGACCATTTGGGGTTTCTTTTTTTCCTGGGTTTTTAAGTGAATGGGTAGATGAGCTCTTTTGGGTTGTTTTTGTGCTGAGAAAACTAAGAGAAAAATGAGAAAATGTGCCTCCTTAAAATTTTTGTGCAGCTTTCTTTTATGGGTGGTGAATCTTTTGCTTCAAAAGAAGGTATGTGTTCCTCTATGACCTCTCTGTTTCTCAGAACTTAGTTTCTATAAATCTCTGTTTAGTTGCTCAGAAAATACCAGCATTCATTTCTTTGTTTTGTTTTAACCTTTTACAGCAAAGGTAACCCGACAACATGATTAGATTTGTAGCTTATTAAAATGGTTAATTCAAAAGAATTTGCATTAAATAAAAAAATTACTTTTTTTTTTTCATTTTGTTTTTGAATTAACCAAAATCCAGTTGACATTTTCCAAACATGTTCAATATTTCGACCAAAACCTAGTTTCATTAAACAATAAGTAGTATATTGTTTATTCTAATATTTTTTTAGTATATATGTGCTTACTGATAAATCTTCAGTTTAGTATGTTTTCTTTTCTATGGCGATTTTTTTTATTGATTAATTGATTTTGTTGCATGTTAAAAGCGGTTAGGTTGTGAAAAATAATGGTAAAACTCGAACAGGTGCTTTATGCTTACAGCTTCTCTGTGTTTCACTTACAATTATCATAAGATTCTTTTGCTAAATTTACTTTGATTATCCTTTTTACGGATTTCAAAAATTAAGTTGATTATACTTGTTAATGTTGTGTGATTGGTTGTTATATAGCTGATTAGTTGTTAATTAAATTCAACTTTTTACTTTTAAGTTTTTAAGAATCCATGTATTTTGCCAAATTGCAATCTAATTTGGATTACATATAATCCTACATGATATTAATGAAGTATCAAACAATTAATGTTTGTGATGAAATGGAAGTTTTGAATAATTATTTCACACTCTTGGCCTAAGATAGGGAGCTTAGTTGGATTGGGTTATGAGTTTAATTAGGGGTGGGTTCAAAAATTTGAAAAACCAAAAAAAAAAGGGGAATAAAGACCGAATCGAACAGAACTTTATTGGTTCAGTTTCGCCTTTGGAGGTTCAAAAATTGAACCGAACCAAATCCAATCGAAACCCTTTACACTTTATGAATGTATATCCATGATGTTTTTTTTTGTGAAACTTTGTTGCCAAGTTTGATGTTACATCCCGACCCGAGCTTAACTCCATCGTAGCACGATATTGTCCACTTTGGGCCCCGACCACACCTTCATAGTTTTGTTTCTAGGAACTCACGCGAGCAGAACTTCCCAGTGGGTCACCCATCTCGGGAATGCCCTGGCCCATTCTCGCTTAACTTCATAGTTCTTACGGAACCCGAAGCCTGTGAGCTCCCAAAAGGCCTCGTGCTAAAGGAGGTGGGCATGTACATATAAGGCATAGAGGATCCACTCCCCTGGACGATGTGGGATCTAACATTTGAAACTAAGACAACAGTTTTTTCAAGGAGCATACTTAGTTCAATTAGTGAACATATTTTATTGGTTATAGAAGAAAGTTTTGGAAGCTTTGAAACTTGTAAGAGCTTCTCTATTTGTTTGCTTTTGGAATGGATACGGTGATCATTTTTCTTTGCAATTAAGGTTGTTGATAGAAGGATTCGTTTATATTATTTTGTATATGTATAACTAACTACCCTTCCACTTTCCCCATTTTCTTATTATTAGTCTACCAATGCAAGCATCTTTTCTAAAGTCCATATTAAAAAAGATCAAGTTTTATACCAAAACCGAACCGAAACCAAACCAAAAAAAACCTAACCGAACAAAAACCAAAAGAAAATCTAACTGAACCGAACCAAACTGAAACTTCGGTTCAGTTTCATGTTTGGCAAAAAAACGAACCAAACGAAACTGAACCCACCCCTAGGTTTAATTGGATTTCCTTTTGTTTGTTTGCTGATGGCACCAAGTTGTGGTTTTTGCTTGATCCATTGTCTAGTTTGTAAAATGATGCTTGAAAGGTATTCGATTTTGTTTCAGTTTCTACATTAATAGTTGAGTAAAAATTGCTTTTCTTTAATTTGAGTGGCTCTAAGTGTTTAATTAACACACATACAGGTAAATTACTTAAGGAGAATGATCCAGAAGTGGGTCACAAAAAGACAGTAACTTCACTTGCAAAATATGTATATGGTTTTCCATTTCTCACCAGTTTGCTAGATAAATTTGCCAAGGTAATGCAGCTCATAATTTTCGTACTTTGTTTCTTGATTTATATGTAGGCTTCATGATTTCACTGAGTTTTTTAAATGTGAATGTAGAGTACTATTTTGCAATTAGGATTTGTGTGTTGATTGTAAAATTTGAATTTTTTTTTTTTTTTTATGTGGGTGATTGAATTTTGTTTGCATTTAACACAAAATTAATGAAATAAGATTGAAAAAAAAGGAGGTGTTTCTATCAAGTAATTATGTTTTAGACAAATTTTATGCAAAAGTTATCTCATTTGTTTGTGTAGTTTCGCATCAAGTTAAGTTCTGTTGAGCTTATAAATTTCATTATTTGGAAATTCTCTTTTCATTACTTGACCATTTTTGGGCGGAATGACTTTTTCACCCTAATATCCCCGTGTATCATACATTTATCCCTCGGATAATCCAACACTAAAGTTCTCATGTTCCACGAACATTTCGAAATAATCCAACACTAAAGTTCTCATGTTCCACGAACTCCGAAAATATTTCAACAAATTTAACATGCTTGACTTGAAATAAATAAAGATTTGAAAATAGATAAATCCCACGATATACATGGACTTCGTTTATCAGAAAATAAAAATATTTTGAGCACTGATGTGGATTATAGTTAAGCACACAAATTAAACCCTCTTTTTATCAATTGTAGTATATGTATAAGTAGGGATCGTTCTGGACCGGGAATTAGGAGGGATTGCTAATCAACTCTAAACTGACTCAAAAACACAAAAACAAAGTTAAAAACGTTTAAATAGACTTAAGGGACTCAAAATAGGTTCACAAGACTCAAAACAAGCTAAAAATACTCAAAACTGCTTAAAAACACCAATTGGACAGATTCTAGACACTAGACACAACTTTGGACGAAAATTGAATTAAACTTGACTCAAAACACACGAGAATTTAAACTAAGACAGATTCTAACTAATTAGACTCAAACAAGTGAAGGGGGATTGATTTTAGAGTGAATTAAAGCTAAAACAAACAGAAACACTAAACTAGACAGATTTGGACGAATTTGGGTTTTAGGGATGGATGGTGAACTAGCTAGAGGTTTCCTTATCCACACATGAATTATATGCATATGAATCAACTTCCAGTTACGTTTTCATTGATTTACGAATGACAATGCCCCAGATTAACCGTGTCAATCACTAATTAACCCTCAGATTCTCCTAATTTCATTGAATTGGACGGACAACTCATCTACAACCAAATTATTCTCATCAATTTCCCTACATGGCATCATAATAGAGACACAATCAGAGATCATTACGTTCATTGAGAATCATAAGCATTGACGAGGCATTCATAACTATGACATCATGTTACTCACACCAAGAATTGAACTTAACACGATTGATCCAGCAATCTTTACTACTTTTGAACATAAGTTTGTAACGATTATGTGAAACTCACTTATATCCTAGCATCAAATTCATGCATGCAAATTAAGTGTCGACCCTTAACCAACAAACACAAATAAGTTCTAATTCAAACAGTTAAGCCAATTGCATTCATAACTCAAGAATCTGTAACTGAAACTTATTAACTCATAACGCACATAAAATCATGGTTTCAAAGTAGCCTCTAGCTAAAAACAAGTTTAGCCTCTCATAATTACAGCAAGAACAAGAGAAATTAAATTAAACATCGAAAGCATAAGGTAGAAAACACCTAGAACGCCCAGCAATCAGATTGGGTGCAAGCACGCTCCAAGGTTGTTTCTCCTCTCCTTCCTCCTTGCTATGGTGCGGCACAAGTGGCTGTGGGTGTATATGGATGTATGAAGGTGGTGTGGATGGGTGGTGGATGCGGCAAGGGGGTATGGAAGTGTATGGAATGGCTGAATTATGAAGGGTTGTGGCAGGAATGTGTGGGAGTGATTTTGGGATTGTGAATGGTGGTTTGATTTGTGCGGCTGCTGTATGTATATATAGGGGAGAGGTAGGCATGGCTGGGAGGAGAATTAGCATAGGTTTTGGAGTAGGAAACCCAAGGAAAAAGGGGATAAGGGTGCGGCACAATCAGATTGGCCTTCTAGAATGAGGTCTAGGTGCCAGAAATATAGGGAATGTGCAGCACATGCTCTAATTCAGATTAGCACGTTTTTAGGCTTCTAGAATCCCTAATTTTAGGTGATAAGAATCAGATATGGACCCCTTATTTGGCTAAAAATATGGAAATATAAGATAAGGCAAGGATAAGATAGGATAAGGTGATAAGGTTAGAGATAATGTTCCATATTTCTTGCTTCTATCTTATCTTTCTGAACTTGAATTTAATTCTCCATCTTTCTTGGCTGATTCCAAGCCTTCCTTTCTTCAAATTCGTCCATCCTCAAGCCTCCATGTTTGCACTATCCAATCTTGGCCCAAAAATGCTCTAGAATGCTCCAAATTGCTTCTTTTTGTCACTTTGACACTTAGGACCTGAAATTGGACGAAAATAACTTTAAACACTATAATTAACATAGTTTAGCTAACTAAATGCAAGAAAACAAGCTAACTAAGTCGCATAAATATGCTCCTATCAAGCACATTACATAAACCACTCATTTCAATCGATAGCTAAAACCTTGGCAAGACAATCCCTTGAACAATTTTGGTACACATCGACGGGTGGTCTAGTAACAAACAAATGGGTGGGATATACTGAATTCAATTAGTCAAGATAAAAATAATACATATAACACAACTAGTATAATATAATTTTTTTTTAATAAAAATAATTATAGTAGATTATACATTTTTTTAAAATACAGGTTTTCACATGAATGGAGAGATATTTGATTTTTGTACTGCTCACAAGTAATTATTGTCAAATTATGGCTTAAGTTGTTTTTTCTTTTTATAGAATTTGAACTGGGAATGGAGAAAAGAAGATGATTGGTAATGGCTAAATGCATGATGTTTGTTTTTCCTACTCAAAAAGGTAACTTTTCAATTTATGCATCATAATTTTCTCATTTATTCAGCACACTTCAGCTCATTCTTCTTCGTCAATTTTAATTCTTGTTTTCTTACTTTCAATCTCATGTTCATTATCATAATCATTTACTTAAAATAAAATTGGCAAGAAAAATTATCAATCCCCTCTATATATCTTTATTTTCAAGATTTGATCAAAGTGCTTTGACTAATAGACACATCAACATTTTTGAATTTATTTAAATTACATGTCATTTTTGTGTGTTTTTATTTTATTTTAATAAAGATAGTATAAATTCAATTCTAAATTTATCCTTTTAGTTATTGGATAATTATGTATATCCTTATCTTGTGGCAATTTATTAATTTATGGCAGTAATTGAATCCAATTAATGTACGACATGTTACGTGAAAAAAAGCTAGGGTTGAAAAACACTCTCAGGGAAAAAAGCCACATGTTATGTAAAAAAACAATTTGGAAAGATCTAGGGTTGAAAAACACTCTCGGGGAAAAAGCTGTCAGAAAGCCTATATAGGTTGTCTTAAGGTATGTGCCCACCTTGCATGAAAGAAGTGAGAAGTTTTAACTAGACAGAACCACCAGACAAAATCAACTGGAAATAATGGCGTGAAATGCATATGTATGAACAAACTTTTGATGTAAGAAGTTAAGCTCTTGAAATGATATGTCCAGCAACAAGATCCCAAAGTAGCATTTTAACCTTAAATCTAACTAGAGTATGATGGTACAATTTACATTTGACAAGGGAAGCCAAACAATAAATCTAGACTTCACACACATGTTTTGCAGTTAATTGATGACCAAGTTAAAAGGTCATAATTAAAGGTTCCAAATGTACACAGAATATTGTTGAAGTTGCGTAATATAAAGGAAAATCAACTTTTTCTTTTTGCAGGTTCCGGTTCAGCAAACAATGCTCTTTTTACACTCTTATTTGATGCAAGTGATTAAATTTCTTCAATGTGTCCTTCCAAGGGTGTAAAAGACGAGCAAATTGTAGCAATGACCCATCAACTAAAAATCCACGACTAATGATCCCTAAACTTCTCAAAAAGTGCAATCATGATTCTTTTTTGCAACTCTGTTAGAACTTCCGTTAAAACGAGTCGTATTGGAAGAATCATTGCTACAATTGGGTTAAAGTTGAGGGATCATTGCTCTAATTGGGTTAAAATTGAGTGACAATTTCTTCAATTGGGTTAAAGTTGAGGGACCCTTTCTATAATTTTTTTTTTCATTTACTTTCTCATATTTGCCCCTTGATTTTAACCTCACGTTCATGGCAAGTGACCCATCCTAATTCCACTGCTTGCGCATAGGAATTCCAGTGTGCCTCGAGGGTAGTTTTATCTTTTTTACCCAAACAATCCACGTGTCGCCTCTTGATTATTTTTGGCTCCATAAATGCCCCCACACTTGTTGAGCTGCTCGCAGGAAAGGGCAGCAGGTGTAGAGATTTTCTTGCTTTATGAAACATAGGCTTGTTTCCTATTTTGATGTAGATTCCCTCTTTAATTGGAAATTAGGTCCTTCTAGGAAAGGGAAATAAATTTCCCTCAAAGCCTATTTAAGTCCACCTTAAGGGGGTTATTAAATCAACTTTGGAGAGCAATTTATTCTACCCTCCAAGAAAGAGAAAGCTTAGAGGATATTAGTTCCTCATCCTCTAGCAATAATCTACATCTTGCCCGTGCAAAGGACCGTATTTCGTTGATTTCTTCGTCTTCTCTATGCCGCACTGATGTAAGAAAAAATTAATTTTTCTTGTCTTCTTCTTGGATAGTGCTGTCGCGGGGCAACCGTTGGGGTGGTGCGGCACGTCAGCTGGCAGGGGCCAAGAGTCGGCTCGGCATGGGCCGAAGAGGTGTTGTGGCAAGGGTCACTGCTTGGGTTGCTTGGCTTGGCTAGAGCCAAGGGCAGCTTGAGCGGCTGGGGAGGCGAACTGAGGCACTGGGGCGAAGTGCTAGGGTAGCCGCATGACTCATATCCTTTAGGCTCTTGGACCTGACGCGGGCCAAGCTGGCGATTAAGAGAAATGAGGAGGTCGCGGGCTTCATGGGCTACTGGAATACTGGGCATGCAGGCCTCCTGCCTGCTGGAATGTTGGTTTGAGCTCCTCTGCTGAGTACCGTGAATGGCGTTAGCTGCTTAGTCCTCTTTGCCGAGAGAAAAATGGGCTGCTCCCGAGATATGAGGTAAAAATGATCAAGGCGGATGCATTGGCTTGTCTGAATGCTGTCGTGGAGCCTATTATGAATGAAGGTGAAAATAAGAGATCTTCCCACCTGCTTAAGAGATGCTGGTTGAAAAAAACTGAAGACTTCCTCTGCTGCTTGTGAGGGTCCGCCTGCTGCCGATAGGCCTGAGATTGACATGACTTCTTCCATTGGGAAGAAAAATGAGGCCGCTAAATCTAAGCATGTGGCGCCTGCCATGTCGAGAATGGCTTGTACGATTGCTGATAGAATTACTCAATGTAAAGGTCCTTTCATGCCCCCAATGCCGAAGTTTGTACTAAGACGTCCATTAGGAGCCAAGTCTGGTTCACATTTGGAG
Organism: Cotoneaster glaucophyllus; assembly: GCA_036320875.1. Lineage (NCBI taxonomy): Eukaryota > Viridiplantae > Streptophyta > Magnoliopsida > Rosales > Rosaceae > Cotoneaster > Cotoneaster glaucophyllus. Next base: position 17,329,125 of record CM070060.1, read on the forward strand.
AAACTTGTTATTATAAAGAGCAATAAGGTGGACTCTGTTGCTAAGGTGGCGCCAAGGCCCACTTCCTCTGCTACTGAGACTGATTTGCCTGCTAGGAAGGAAGAGACTGCTCGTGTGAGCAGTTGTGAGAAATCCACTAAGCCTGCTTCTAGGGAGACTGATGAGATCTGTGTGCTCTTGAAACCAGATCTGCTTGAAGACATGAATGTTTGTTCCAAGTTTGTTGATGGCGTTAGAAAGGTTTGCTTGCCCAAGTTCCTTTGCGAAGCATACAACACAATATAGAATGATTGGTCTGCTTGCTATGATGTAGATATAAAAAGGCTGCCAAGGAGGTGGCGAAGACTATGGTAGCTGAAGCTTATTCCTCGACCGAGAAGATTAAGAGGTTGGATTTTGAGCTCGTTGCTTTGAAGGGGTCTAATATTTCTGCCCCTATTTCTCTGTAGCTTTGGACCGTTCGCCAAGAGATCGTTAACTTGAAGACTAAGCTTGACGCGATCCAAGTTAAGTATGAAAGTGCAGAGAAAAAGATTGGATGTTACATACCTCAGATTCAAGATCTTGAGTTTGCAGTTTCTGAGCTTTGTTTCGCTGCTTATGCAAAGGATGAAGAGTTGATTGCTGCTTATAATTAAGTGATCCACTTCAAGAGAATCGTCGATAGGCTTGAACCTCAAGTGTTGGAACTTCAAGGTGTACTGAAGATCAACGAAAGTCTGAAAAAGGAAGTGGATGAGCTGCAGCGCGTCCGTGTTGGTCTGTTCGAGGAGAATGAGCAGCTGAAGGGTGAGAAGGATGGGCTCGAGGTTTCGAGACCTTCTCTATTTCTCCAGAAGACTTGTTCACCTTTACTTTTGAGGCCTCCATTGGTGAAGTAGTCGGAGATGTTGGTGCCCAGGCTGGAGCAGCCGAGGGTGAAGTGCCGGATGGTACCGCTGCTGAGAATGTCTCGGCTACTAAATGTGTGGCCACCGAGTAGTCGTGGAGTGTCCAAGCTGTGATTACTTCTGAATTCCTCATTGAAAGACGAGTGAAGCGAACGAGAACTTAGTTGTAAGGTAGGAACTGCATAACAACTAGATAGTCCTCAGCTTGTGAGGTGGTACCCGTCGAGCTGCTTGAGTCTTCGGGCTTTGATGTAGTGAGAGGTCACACATGGTACTTCCTCAGATTGTAGGCGTTCCACTGCTTTTTGATCTTTTTGTAGTTTTATGGTGGCGAGGGTGTAATTACTCTTACCGCCTACTCTGCTGATCTTGTACTGACCTTCCTAGATATGATCCATCTTTTTGGAGCCTTCTATGTGGGCAGTGATGAAGGCTTTTCTTAGGACTAGATCTCCGGGCTAGAATTGTCGGATCTTGGCCCTTTTGTTTTAGCTTGAGAGGAGTTGTTGTTGGTAGGCTGCGATGCGGGTGATGGTCTGCTCACACTTCTCCTCTACCAGATCTAAGCTTGTGGCCATCTTCTTTCTGTTCCACTCAATGATTGGCACTAGAGTGCTGATACTTGGCACGATGACATTGAGATGAATGATTGCTTCTGAACCAAATGCCAAAGAGAAAGGAGCTTCACCGGTTGCTCGTCCTTTGGTGGTGTGATATGCCCATAAGCATCTGGGGAATTCGTCTGGCCATTTTCCCTTCTTATCGGTGAAGGATTTCTTGAGGCAGTCGAGGATCATCTTGTTGGATGCTTCAGCTCGCCTATTGCCTTGAGGATATCTTGGCATGGACATGTGCTGTTTGATGTTATACTTTTGGAAGAACTTCGCCAAATCTTCACCTACGAATTGCGGGCCGTTGTTGGTGACGATGAATTGAGGGATGCCAAATCAGCAAATGATGTTCCTCCATATGAAGCGCTCTATGTCCGTCTGAGTCGTGGTCGTCATGGGCTCTGCTTCTATCCATTTGGTGAAATAGTCGGTTGCTATGATCATCATGCCTCTGCCCCCAGTAGTAGGCGGTATAGGTCTTACCAGGTCGATTGCCCACTGCATGAATGGTCAATGACTCATCTGTGGGTGTAGCTCGCTGGTAAGCAGTGCTGGTACCAGCTTATAGTGTTGGCAGCAGTCGTAACGGTCGCACTTTTGTACTAACTCCTTAGCATCTTGGTGCATGGTAGGCTAGTAGTAGCCTGCGTTAAGAGCCTTCTGTGCTAAGGATCGACCTCCGGAGTGGTTTCCAAAAATGCCTTCGTGGATTGAGCTTAAAACCTTCAAGTCATCAGGAGGCGTTAGGCAGCGGAGATGTGGTCCAGTGTAGGATCTTCGGATGAGAATGCCATTCCACATGTAGTAGCGCGCTGCCCTTATTTGGAGTTTTCTAGACTCTAATTTTTCCGAATGTGCCATTGACCAGGTTGTCTATAGTGGAATTTTGCCAATTTGGAGTTGTACTAACCTGTGACACTTCGACTGCTGGCTCCGCTTCTATGCTCGGCTTGTCTAGATACTCTACCGTAATAGAGCGTTTGAGTTGATGGTCGAAGGCGGAGCCTAAGCCGGCTAGCGCATTTACGTGGGCGTTGTCTGCCCGCGGAACTTGAGTGAGAGTATAGGTCTGGAATGCCTCAAATTGCTTGCGTACCTTCTCTAGGTATTGTGCCATCCTTGGATGTTTTACCGCGTACTCCCTAATAGTTTGGCTGGTGATTAGCTAGGAATCAGAATGAATTGCAAGCTTATTCACCGTGTCATTCAGAGGCTTGCTAGTAGGGCCTTGTACTCTGCTTCAATGTTAGATGCTTTGAAGCCTAAGGTGATCGCCTGCTCAAGCATTGAACCGTCTAGGGCGACAAGGACCACACCTGTTTCCAAGCCTTTGTAGTTGGACTCGTCGTCGACATGCAAATGCCAGTAATCTCCATTGAGGGAGCAGGGGCGGCTAAGGTGTGCTCGGCTGCTTCCGGGGCGTCGTTGGGCCTCTCTGTTGCGTTGCCTAGGCTAGGCGTGAAGGCGCGGTAGGGAGCCGTGGAGCTGGTGTCATGTTACACGTAGCAGGAAATGCTCAACTGCCGGTATTGGGCCACTCTAGAGTTGAATTATGGAGCAATGGTCGGCTAAGGCCGTGTGTCGCGAGGCAGGAGGTGGTGCTCAACTGCCAGTACATGTTGCTCTTATGTAGAATCTTTTGGGGCGACGAAGACAAAAATTGCTTTCGATTGTGTCCTTCTAGTGTTCTTCTGCCCTTCATGTGCCTTTTAAGCTGAGTTGTTGCGTTCGTAAAAAAACTTTGCATTGCCAATGTATGAGCCTTTATCGTCGCGCATTGGATTGGGCGGAATAGTGCGTCATGATGATGACCGCATGCGACTGAAGGTAAAACTTGAGCTTTCGAGTTGCAACAACTATCGCCAAAGTTAACTTTTGAATTTTTTGGTAGCATCGATGAGAGCTTTTAAACTATGGATTACAGGTAGTCGGCCCCCCAGCTCTTCTCGTATGATGGTAGAGCTTATTGCTGCTTCAGATACCATCAAATATGTGAATAAGTCATCCGCTGCTTCCGGTTTGGATAGTTGGGAGTGATGTCAGGTACTTCTTCCGGTCCTTGAATCTGGATCAGCAAGCCTCGTCCTAAAGTGCGTTCTTTTCTGCTAGAGCGAAAGAGTCTGCCAGAGTCAGATCTTCTTTCATGATCAATTTTTAGAACAGCGGGTGGTCTGCTGAAAGTCCTTTTTGGAAGGCTGCTCTAGCTATCGAGTCGTTGCATCCGACTATCTTTGCCTTCTCTGCTTTGAACCTCTTCACATAGTCGCGCATCGACTCTTTTGGGTTCTTCTTGACGTTGAACAAGTGGTTGGACTTCTTCTTGATTGAGCGATATGATGAATATTCTTTGGTGAAAACCAAAGAAAGTTCGTCAAAACTCTGGATAAATTGTGGAGGTAGGGTGTAGAACCAATCTTGCGCCTCGCCTTGTAGAGTGGTGGCGAATATCTTACACATGAGATCATCGTTGTTTCGATAGAGGATCATTGCGCTTCGTTAGTGCTTTAGGTGTCTCTCCGGGTCTTCATCTCCTTTGAATGATATGAAATGTGGCATGCTGTACTTGTGTGGAGGCTCTGCCTGCTCAATCTCGTCTGTGAAGGGTGACCTGACTATGTTGATCATGTCCCGTCGTAGTGCCTCGTCGGCCACTTCTTTGCGTTGGAAATCACGTGATCGCTTGTTTAGGAGCTTGTGTGCTTCTTCCTGAATTTGCCTTTTCTGGGGTAGCGGAGTTCTCGGCTGCCCCCAGTTTTGACCTGCTGGTCTAGGCTGCTCTTCTACGTGCTCGGCTCGTCTATGCCGCGGTAGCGGTGCATGTGGTGGATTCCTAGCAGGCGAGGGATTTCGTAGGTGCTGGTTGAACTTGAGCCGGATTGAGTGACTGCTTCTCTCCGACCGTTGTGCTGCCTACTTCGATGTGATGTGGAGGATGCTCCTTGCGGGCCTAGTTGCGAATGAACACTTCGCTTGGAAGGCTGCTCATGTTGATTATCGGAGTGTGGCCCCAATCGTGAGTGTATGCTCGTCTGTGGGCCTAGTTGAGAGTGCATGCTCATCCGCGCGCTAAGACGGGAGTATACGCTATCTCGGGGGCCCAACCAGGAGTGTACTCTGCCCAAACGCTCGGTTTGGGGCTTGTCGAGTGGCTGCTTGCTGAGACGCTGCTTGAGAGGTTCTTCGTCTGCCCTTGTCCTTCTTTGGGACACCTCGTTTGGGACATGTTGCATCTTGGTGCACTGCAAGAGCTGGTTTACCAAGGTCGTCTGTTGTGCTAGGGCGCTCGTCAACTCTATGACTTGTAGAGACAAGTGTTGTTCGCCATTTAGATTGGAAGTGCTTGGAAGGAATGTGCCTCATTGAGCAGTGGAATGGCGGTAAACTCCGGGCTCGAGATTTGAGTTGGGAAATGCCAAATTCGCGGAGAAATATGGTGAGAATGCCCCCGGCTCGATGGTAAGTCTGTATGGTTGAGATAGTCTTAGACCGACTTGGGCTGCTTGAAAGGCCACGAGAGTAGGATGGGCCACGAGAGCAGGCTGGGCCACGGGAGTGGGCTGCTTGGTGGAAGCAGGCTAGGCCACGAAATTGGGCTGCTTGGAGAGAGCAGGCTGGACCACAAGAGTGGGCTACTCGGCGGGAGCAGGTTGGCCACGGGAGTGGGCTGGATGGCGTATGACACACGTGGGTGCGAGGCTTGGGCTCGGCTAGGCAACGCATGGGGCTCGCGTTGGGCTTGGAGTAACATGGCTTGGGCCGTGGCCTTGGATGGCACGGCTCGGGCCTGGTGATGGCGTCATGAACCTTGTCGTGGGTGGCTACCGTGGTAGCCACCGCGGTGGTTCCCGTGGTGGAAACTCGTGGTGGTGGTGCCGCTCCACTTGTTGTCACATTCAACCTCGTTGATCGCCGCAGTCCCATTTTTTGAATATTGGAATTTTCACTCGTGGAGTTTTCTAAATTTCTAGCCATTGTATTTTTTTTTTACGTTTTATCAAAGAATCATTGCAAAATAAAAAATTCTAATAATAAGAACGTATGAAAAAATACAAGTGGACTAGAAAATAGAGAAAAAAACCTTTTTATGCGAGAGTCTTCTACGAGTGTGGATTTCTTCCTCTCAATGAAAGCACCAATTTGTGGATGCAAATTTCTTCTTCCTTGATCTTGGACAAAATTGCACCTACAAAACAATTAACACCTTTGGTCAAGGCCAAGAGCCTCACGCGCCCACAATGAATGGGGGGCTTTCGCCGAAGAACCTCTGATGCCAAAGTTAGAATTTAGAGAGAAAGTGTTTGAGGATTTTGGAGAATTTTAGCAAGAGAATTAGAAGTGGGTTTTGGAGAGAATGAGGGGGTTAATATAGGGGAGTGGCCGGCCTCCTAGGGTGAGAGAGGACCGGCCACTTAGCCTTGTTTGTGAGTTAGGTTCTTGATTTGTGTTATTTTGGGAGTTATGGAAATAATTAGCTAATTGATGGGATAATTATTTGATTAATTGGCTAATTAATATAATAAAAGAGGAAGGATTTGGGGGTTACCTTGTGGAGAAGATATGATGAGGATGGATGAAATGGATTGTAATTAAATACCTATTTGGGCACTTTTGACTTGATTGAGGTTTTTGGCGACCCACGGACTCGTACTGAGCATCCTTATCCCAACGTCGACCGCCTGGCGTGGAGTCGTCGACCAAAACCCAGTGTTCTTCTCCGGCGACACGAACCCAGCAAACGCTGGGGTGTTTTTGCCTCAGACCCGAGCCCATTAGGGCTTCGCTGCACTCGGTCCAACACCAGCCCTTTGGGCTTTGGTGTTCTGTTCGAAACCTTACAATATGGGCTCCCAAATTGCAGCCCATTATCACGGCCTGCATAAAAAAAAAAAAAAAAAAAAAAAATTGGGTCTGCCTGCAGCAGCCCAATCCCTGCCCCAATCCTCCCCGTAGGCCTGCAGCCTACATCCGAGACCCCCAGCCCAATTCTTGGGCCTGGGATACACAACACAACATTTTTTAAAGCCATCCGTGGCTTAGTTTTTTCTTTTGGGTCCCGAATTTTATTAGCCTAATTATTTTAGGCCCAATGGGTTTTATATTTTTTTCTCCCACACTTTAATTTGGCCCGAAGTCCAAATAATTAAGTCAATTATAATTATCAACCTAAATTTATATTTTTGCATATTCTTGTTGCATATTTGCTTGCATATATATTTGTATTTGCCTGCAGGAATATATGAACCTGAAGTTCATAATTATTTTGAAACCTGAAGTTTCTTATAAACATGCCTTGTTTGAAAACCTGAACTTTTTTCATTTAAAAACATCACCTATGAAAACCCGCAGTTTTCATGCAAAATCCAACCAATACATGTCTATTAGAACCTATATGTTCTACTCTTACGTGAATGGATTGATTCTTCTCCATTACACTAACCACATCTTGTCCATCTATTTTGTGATAGGAACATGTCGAATTTGAACAAACTCGACTTCACCGCTTTGGAGATCTCTAGAAGGAACTACCTCAAGTGGGTTCAAGATGTGAAGCTTCACCTCACTGCAAAGAATTTGCATCCTGCCATTGAACAAGCAACGGATGAGCCTGTTGGCGAAGCTAAAAAAGCCACCGCTATGATCTTCATCCGAAGACATATTCATGATGCCCTGCAAACTGAGTATCTTGCTGAGGAGGATCCACGTGCATTATGGGTCACTTTGGCTGATCGTTTTGATCACCAAAAAGACATATTCTTGCCTGAAGCAAGACACGACTGGCAGCATTTGCGCTTCCAAGACTTTAAGTCTGTGAATGAATATAATTCTGAAGTTTGTCGAATCCGATCACTTCTCAAGTTTTGCAATGAAACTTTGACTGAAGAAGATTTCCTGGAGTAGACCTATTCGACCTTCTCTGCTTCTAATATTGTCATGCAGCAACAATATAGAGCTCAGAAGTTCACTAAGTTCTCGGATTTCATCTCTGTTCTACTTCTTGCTGAAAAGCAGAACCAGCTGTTGATGAAGAATTTTCACGCTCGACCTACTGGGGCTACTGTTGTGCTTGAAGCACATTATAGCACAAATCAACGCCCAAAACACCAAAAGAGGCGTGGTAGGGGCGGCCAGAAGCCATCCCACCAAGGTCAACAGAGTCAAGGCCCGTCCAAGGGAGGAAACAAAGCCCAGAAGCGCTCAAACCTCACTCCCAAGGCCCCGAACTTCAAGAATAAAGGCAAAGCACCTGAAACCATGGATGCGGACATGTGTTATCGCTGTGGTTCAAATGACCATTGGTCCCATGTTTGCCGAGCTCCCAAGAAGGTTGTAGATGAATATCATTCTCGTCGTAAGAAGTTTGAATCAAACTTCATGCAAGTGGACGAACTGGAGACTACAAAGATGGAGGTTTTTGATTTTTAGGAGGATAACACCCCTATGGAAGATTAAAATCTTAGACATAGACTTATTTTTATTTGAAATAAGACAATTGGGGCTGGATTCCACCTAGTGGCCGAACCCCCTTGTTTTTGGTTGATTTTTTGAACAATTTTCCTTTATGTTTTGGATTATTAGTTGGTGATTTGTTTTGGATATTAAGTTTTTCTTTGAATAAATGAAATTATTTTGAATTGATAATTGTTTTTATAAACTTTTATGTATGTGACCGATTCAAATTAATTTTTCATTCTAGGTATGACTAGTGAGAAAGTTAGTTGTCTGGCAGATAGTGCAACCACGCACACAGTTTTGCGCGAACGCATCTATTTCACTAACTTCATACCTAAGAATGCGCCTCAGACAACCCTCACAGGCCCATCCAACCTGATCGAAGGATACGGTAAGGCACGTATAATGTTGTCCAATGGTACAATTTTGACCATTGCTGAGGCACTCTATTCACCACGTTCCGGAAGAACGTTGCTAAGTTTCAAGGATATTAGAGATAATAATTACCACGCTGAAACCCACGTAGAAAACGAAGTTGAATTTCTGTGCATAACTTCCTACGAATATGGCCAGAAGTGTATTCTAGAGAAGATGGAGCGTACCCCGAGTGGTCTGTATACTACGACCATACGCCCCATAGAATGCCACTATATGGCCGGCCCTACTACTGGGACCGCACACGAAATTACTTTGGCATGACCGTTTGAGACATCCTGGACGAATAGCGATGCGCCGTATCCTCAAATCATCGCACGGGCATCCACTAACCCGAAGTTTAGGTTCGATCCAAGGAATAACATGGCAAACATGTTCGACGGGAAAGCTTATTACTAAGCCTTCTTATCACAAAATTCGTTCGAATCCTCCCATTTTTCTACAACGGATTCAGGGGGACATTTGTGGACCGATTCACCCTCCCTGTGGACCATTTAGATACTTTATGTTTTTGGTTGACGCTTCCACACGTTGGTCACACGTGTGTTTGTTGTCCACAAGGAATGCTGCATTCTCCAAACTGTTGGCTAATGTTATCAAGCTCAGGGCTCACCACCCTGATTATCCGATCAAATATATTCGATTGGATAATGCTGGAGAATTCACATCTAAAACTTTTGATGACTATTGCATGTCGGTTGGGGTTGAAGTTGGAACATCCTGTACCCCATGTTCACACCCAGAATGGCCTGGCATAGGCTTTCATTAAGAGCTTACAAATGATTGCTCGATTGTTGGTCATACGTGCCAAATTCCCGATCGCTGCTTGGGACCATGCAATATTGCACGCAGCAAAGTTGGTCCGCCTGAGGCCCGTTGTGACACAACCATTCAGTGCCCTTCAGTTGGTTACCGGATATGAACCCGACATATCGCATATGCGCGTTTTTGGTTGTGCGGTATATGTGCCGATCTCGCCGCCCTTAAGTACAAAAATGGGGCCTCAGCGAAGGATATGAATCTATGTCGGATATGATTCTCCTTCGATTATTCGTTACTTAGAACCTTTGACAGGTGATCTGTTTACCGCTCGTTTCGCGGATTGTCACTTCTATGAGACAGTCTTCCCGTCGTTAGGGGGAGATAAGAACGTCAACGTTCCTGAAGAACAACGCGAATTATCATGGACGACTCCCACTTTGTCTCATTTAGATCCCCTCACCGCTCAGTCTGAAACTGAAGTGCATCGCATATTAGATCTCCAGAGCATGCAGATGCTTTCACCGATCTAGCGCGCTTGACAAGATCACATATTCTAGCTGCAAATACGTCTGCAAAGATAGATGTACCAAATGTACGACGGACTGCCCTCCTGGAAGCCCGGGACCCCAATTCTGGTGATCTACGTACATTAGCAGCTAGCTAATCATCTGCCCCTACACAAAAGCGTGGCAGACCTCTTGGTTCAAAGGATTCACACCCCCGGAAGAGGAATTCCACGACATAAGGTCCTGAAGAGCTTTTCGTGAATCCGACTATTGCTTACTCATTCTACCCAACTCATGAGGAAATTCTAGATTATGGAAGCGTCATTGAAGAGACGAATCATCCTCTCGAGAATCGTGAGATTTCGGTCTATTATGCTAGCTTAGATGATGTGTGGAGTAAAAATGAGATGATTGTCGACGATGCATTAGCATTTGCAGTAGCTACTGAGATCATGTTGATTGATGACATTGAACCGCGTTTCGTTGATAAATGTTGACGTAGAACTGATTGGTCAAACGGGAAACAAGCAATCTAAGTCAAACTCGATTTACTTGCGAAATGTATGGTGTTTGGACCTGTAGCTCCTACTCTTCCACATGTGAAGCCCGTTGGCTACAAGTGGGTTTTTGTTTGAAAACGTAATGAGAAGAATGAAATTGTGCATTACAAAGCTCATCTTGTTGCACAAGGTTTCTCACAACGCCCCGGGATTGACTATGACGAAACTTATTCACCTGTTATGGATGTGATTACTTTTCGCTACCTTATCAGTTTGGTAGTTTCCGAAAAACTGGATATGTAGTTGATGGACGTAGTAACAGCGTATCTCTATGGGGATCTTGATACGGAAATCTATATGAAAGTTCCTGAAGGACTTACGTTGACTGGCTCAAATATTTCCAAACCCCGGAACACGCTCTCGATTCGGCTGAGGCGTTCACTCTATGGTTTGAAACAATCTGAAAGAATGTGGTATAACCATCTGAGTGAGTATTTGACTAGTCAGGGATATGTGAACAATGAACTATGCCCTTGTGTGTTCATTAAGAAGTCACATTCCGGATTTGCGATTGTTGCAGTATATGTCGATGACATGAATCTCATCGAAACTCCTGAAGAGCTCGCGAGAACTGCTGCGCACTTGAAGTGGGAATTTGAGACGAAAGATCTAGGTAAGACTCGATACTGTCTCGGTCTCGAGATAGAGCACTGTTCGGATGGAATCGTAGTACATTAATCGAACTACACCCAGAAGGTGTTGCGCCACTTTAATAAGGATAAAGCGAAGCCTTCGAGTACTCCTATGGTCATTCATTCGTTAGATGCAAAACGAGATCCCTTCCATCCAAAAGAGGATGAGAAAGAGATTTTGGAGCCTGAAGTTCCTTATCTAAGTGCGATAGGGGCTTTATTGTACTTAGCTCAATGCACTAGACCCGACATTTCCTTCGCTATTAATCTTTTGGCAAGATACAGTAATGCACCTACACGCAGACACTGGGCTGGCGTGAAAGACATCTTCCGTTACCTTAAGGGTACTACATATTTGGGCTTGTTCTATCCCTACAAATCCTCGAAGGGTGCCGTACCTTATGCTTCTCGAGTCGATTCCCGCCTTGTTGGTTATGCCGACGCATGATACTTATCTGATCTGCACAAGGCGCGCTCTCAAACAGGTTATGTCTTTACCGTTGGAGGCACCACAATCTCTTGGAGGTAAACTAAACATACCTTAGTTGCCACTTCGTCTAACCATGCTGAAATTCTCGCCTTACATGAAGCAACTTGGGAATGCTTTTGATTGAGAGCAGCAGTGGGCCATATTTGAAGCTCCTGCGATCTTTATCCCGCCGTTGATGTCCCGACGACGATCTTTGAAGATAATGCAGCATGCATCGAACAACTCAAGAAGAGTTACATCAAATGAGACAACACCAAGCACATTGAGCCAAAGTTTTTCTTTTCACATCAACTACAAGAGCACCAATAAGATTGAAGTCACGCAAATCCGTTCACAAGACAATATGGCCGACCTCTTCACCAAATCACTACCGAAGACGACGTTTCACAAGCTTGTTCATAGAATTGGTATGCGTAAACTTTCTGAGTTGTAACTTTGCTTTTTCTCTTTGGAATTATGTCAAACTCAGGGGGAGTATCCTGTAGATACTTGCTTGATCTTAATGTACTCTTTTCCCCTACGATTATGAGCATTTTTTCCAATGGGTTTTTGCTACCTAACTAGGTTTTAACGAGGCACCCACCTTGGGCTGGTCATATCCCTGATGACGTCATCTAGACGTTTCTTTTGATGTTGCATTTCTCACACATTTTTCCTTAGACTATGGGTTTTGTCCCTACTCGGGTTTTTGCCATAACCTTAGGGTTTTTTAGTGAGACTTACTACTTATGCAAGTTCCTACCTTATTGAGAATAAGCGTTGTTCCTTAGAATCAGTGCCAATGAGTCAATTTCCTCAACTTCTGCATGATGCTGAATCTACCTTGAGTATTTACACACTCAAGGGGGAGTGTTGTAAACATTCCTAGTTTAAATGTGATTGCGTAAATCTTAGATTAGATTTGATTCTAATTATCCTTTCCTATTACAATTTGTATTAGTTGGTGAAGAAGTAATATCTTCTCTCCTTCTTATTACTATAAATAAAGGCACAAGGACTGGGGAAATAACACACAATTCCTCAAGCCTATTCTCCAATCTCTCTCTCTTCCCTTTGCCGCACCTCTCTCTCCTTGTCAGATAAAATAGGCTACAACAATATCTTATATTTTACACAATTATTGGCCTAAATATTATAATTATTTTCTTTTTCTAATTTTTGGGGTTTTGTCCTTTTAGGGGGAGATAGTTTTGCAATTGAGTTATCGCCAGACTATGATTCACCACCATCGTCTCCCCATCACCGCCGTTGCGACCACAACTTAGTCCTCCCTCTCAAATCTTGGTCGTCGATTCTCAGACTCACTGACTCTCCTCCCTCTCGAACTCTATGTCCCAGACTGACTGACTGACTGACTCTCCCCCACTCGAATCTCGATAGCTGAGCTCCCTCCTTCAGCTCCTCTGAAGTCGACTCCAACCACCACTTGACGGTCCATCTCGAAGCCAAAATCTTCAAACAAAAGGTATTCAATTACAGGAATTTAGGATTGAAGAATAAATTAGGGTTTTTGTAGAGTAGGTGATTTTGGGTTCTTGATTTGCTGCTTGTGTGCTTTCCATCTGATTCGATTCAAGTTTGTCGTTGTTTTATTATTTATTTATTTTATTTTTATTGTTTTTGCTTTCACACACCCGTTGATTATGGGGAGCGAGTGACCTGGGTGTGTGAAAATCAGAAAAAAAAAAAAGGTCATGTCGATGGAAATAGAAATGGAGAACTAATCCCACACGCAGGCACCCACCCACTATATAACACCAATACAAAAAATTTAAATAAAATAAATAATTCTTAAATTTGGCCGTTTAATATTATGACTAGAGAAATGTTAAATTCGATTCTTGTTAAAGATGAATTTGAACAATATTATTGATAATTCAATTGAGATGCTAAAGTCCTCGTCTAGTAATATCTATCGTTTAAAAAAAAAAAAAAAAAAAATCTTGAATCCGTGAATATTAAAATTAAAATATTTCACATTTTTAATATATAATTCTCATCTAAATCTCGTAGCTCGCTCGCTCTCTCTCTCTCTCTCTCTCTCTATATATTTTCTCTTTCCGCAGAGAAAGCAACGCGGAAACAACGACGAAGAAGACGACGACGATTTATGATTCAAAAGTCCCTCAACTCTCACTGTCCATACAACTCATTTTCAGCACAATATACATATATATATATATATATTATATAATTTCAGCACTCAAAAAATAAAGAAAATAAAAAAAATAAACGAGGTAAAAAAATAAAATTAAAATACCTCTTTGCTTTCCTTGCCTTTGACCGAATCGAGGACGGGGAATTTGCTTGGCTCATTCATTCAATTTCAGGTTCTCTCAAAGTTCTTCTCGAATTTTCATTTTTTTTTTCGAAAATAAATATTGTTTTTATTTTTTCGATTTCGTGTTTATTTATTTTGGGCATGCGGTGGTTTGCTTCTGTGATCTTTGATTTGAGCTAAAAGGGTCTCTGTTTTATGCTGTTTTGGTTTCTGGGTCTGCTCGTTTGCTGCAAAAGGAACGAGCTTTTTTGTGTTTAGTGGTTTCAGACAACTGGGTTTTTTTGTTTTGGCCTAGTTGGTAGTCTGGACTCAATTGACTAAGCTCGGATCACAGTGAGTTGACTCAGATTGGAATCCTTTGTTGAGCTGAGTTGCTACTTTTTCAGTGATGTATTGTTTGTCTGTGCTTTTTGGGAATTGGATTAGTGATTGCATCCTCTGGCATTGTTTCTGTGTGTGTTGTGTTTGGCATCAGTGTTAGTACTAAAGTGTCCCTTGACTTGAATCATTGAAATTTGAATGATTTGTGTTGACCCCCTGATTTCATTTTTGCTTTATGTGGAAAGGAACATTTGAAAGAAGCTGTTTTGCCACAAAAAGAACGGAGGGAATTTTTTTTTTTGGCAGAAGCCTTTATGATTGTAGAATTGTTGAAGTTAGTCTCAGATTTTAAGAAAATGAGCTGGAGTTTGACATGGGGATTTGAGGTTTTCCATATGATTGTAGTTCCTGAGTGGTGAATATTTGGCAGGTCTTGCACAGTGACAGGATCTGTTTTGGCCGGTATTTAAGGCAGATGGCGGTTTTCAGTTTCTACAAACTTATATAAAATCTTGAAGCCTCAAGACTTGCTAGTGTGTGCTGTCAAATTCTGAGATTAGGATGGGTTGTGGGTGTTCCAACCTCTCCGTGTGTTGTTGGGGCCCAGAAGTTGACGGACCAGTTCTTGAGACCCAAAGTGTGGGTAAGCGAACTAATGAAGTGTAGCTATCATGTCTCATTTTTATTCTGTTTGGAACGATTGCAATATCACGGTTTGCTTTCCTTTTGTAGAAAATGAGGAGAGCAATGAACTTGATTTGCCTGCATTTCATGAATACACAATCGAGCAACTTAGGATGGCAACATCTGGATTCGCTGTGGAGAATATAGTTTCTGAACACGGGGAAAAGGCCCCAAATGTGGTTTACAAAGGGAAGCTTGAGGATCAAAGACGGATAGCTGTCAAAAGATTCAACAGATCAGCTTGGCCTGATACCCGACAATTTTTGGTAAGTATGTACTGGCTCCCAATCATTATGATGTCATTGTATCTCCTTCCAAAAAGTTCTCTTGCTGATCAGCATTCAAAGATTTTGCCAGGTTCATGTCTTTGTTTTTTCTCCCTGTCAGTGCGTCACTCATAATTTATTTGCGTTACTCATAATGTATTAGAATGGCTAGAGACGTTTTTGACCAATAGATGGGTTCTTGATATTGCTGATTGCTGAGTAACTTCCTTCCATCCTTGTTACTATTTTAAACATTATGTAATATGAATTCCTCTTTCCTGTACCAAAATCTGTTAAACTAAATTGATCTTTTTCCTCGGAAAAGGAGTTTGTACTACAGTTTACACATGAGCAGTTCAACTTTTGGAGTGTGTTTTGAAATTGGATGCCTCACTGACTTTAAATGGTTTCGTGATGTATGAATCTCTTGACATGACTTGCACATCCAGCTTGATAGCACTAAAAGAATTAATCCCCAACATATTTTCATCATCATTGTCATCATTGTTTTTAATATTGTGGTAACTGCTATCATTTGCTTTGATGTTCCTAAGATCAAGATCTTGTTTCAATTAATTATGATACACATTAAATTGAATGTTCACCCCCCTCCCTGTGGAAGAAGTCCTGAAAGCAAAATTGTTTCTTTCGGCTACACTTTTTCTCCCCTTATGATCACATCGAGCTACACTAGTTTGAGTGGAAAATGACATTATATGTGGTCTGTTTTTAGCATATAATAATTGGCTAAACCAAGTAGTTTGATTTCAAACATTTTATGCATGTCATATATCTTTTGAATATGTAAGAGATTTGTTTACCATCTTCACCTCTTCAGCAATGCTTGCATTATGCAATGTCTACATTTCTACATAGTCGTTAACGTAGTTCTTTTCTTCTCCTTGAGTTATGATTTTTTATTTCTTGCTCTAACCTGACCTTTACAATTTTAGGAAGAAGCAAGGGCTGTTGGGCAGCTCCGGAACACCCGATTGGCAAATTTACTTGGTTGTTGCTGTGAAAGTGACGAGAGACTACTTGTTGCTGAGTATATGCCCCATGATACATTGGCAAAGCATTTATTCCATTGTAAGTTCATTAGATTCACTAATTTTTATGTATAGTTTGTTCGTAATTTTAATGCCTTTAGTTTTTGTGTGAATTCATTTCCCTATATGCTCTGAGTTGAGACTGAAATACTTTAATTATGAGTCTGAAGGTTGAAGTTTCTCTATTGAGCAATTATGTCTCACCTTTGTCTGATTATCTGACTGTTAAACAGTTTAACTGTTGTAATTGTATTTCTCAACTAGCCGGTTGAGGGTCTTTTTAAAAAATAATAATAATAATAATAATTATGAAAATCACTTGTAGGGTTTCAGGTGCTAAGTTTTTTTATTTTATTTTTAATGATTATAAATGTTGATAAGGTGCAATAGCTTCTTGGTTTGGCAGTTTCCTTTGGTTATATGATATATTATCTTTTTTTCAATTTCTTAAAGCTTCATATAATTTATTGTTTTAAATATCATTCCTGGCACGTTGGGATCAGGTGCAAAAACCACTCATCATCGTCAATCGTGATAATTGCTTTGTTTGGACTTTCTTGGGGTTTCCATATCTGTTGAAGTATTTATGAATCTCTTTTACTTTATCATTGACATCTGTTATGCAGTGATGCTCCTCTGTGTAGTTATGTTTCCTCCTTTTGTTTTAACTTTTGGTTCTCCAAAGAAAACAATATTTATTGCTTTTAATTTGTATTGATTCAGGGGAAACACAACCCATGAAGTGGGCAATGCGGTTAAGGGTGGCTTTATATCTTGCACAGGCCCTTGAATATTGTACCAGTAAAGGACGTGCCCTTTATCATGATTTAAATGCATATAGAATTGTCTTTGATGATGTGAGTATATATCAATTCACCGTTATCTTCAAACTTAATGCAGTACTGTGTTTTTCATCTCTCTTGTATAGTGTGAGTCTGATATGAATTGCTCTTCCTAAATCTCAGGATTGTAACCCTAGACTTTCATGCTTTGGTCTGATGAAAAACAGTAGAGATGGAAAAAGCTACAGTACAAACCTGGCATTTACTCCTCCTGAGTATCTAAGGACAGGTATTCATCTTCAAGAAGTAAAATTCCTCAGCTTCCAGATGACCGTGCTGACATTCATTCATTAGTAACATCTTTGGCCTCTTGATTAGACGGCATCATGACAGCTGAACCCTAGTTACCATCTGGACACTGATAATAAGATTTTAAATGTGATCATTGTGATGTTTGCTTGTTTTGACTTGTGATCTTATGTTTAATTCCATTCTCATATCCTTGTTCTGCTCATATGGTTACCTTATTTACGAATATTGATCACCTCCCTCATCTTTTTTGTAGGAAGAGTTACCGCAGAAAGTGTAATGTATAGCTTTGGCACCCTTTTGCTTGACCTCCTCAGTGGAAAACATATTCCTCCGAGCCATGTAAGTCTCTTTTGCAATAAGACTCTTTCGATGTGACCAATTAATGCACCATTTGTGTCATCTAAGAGTAATATGGGAACTACTTGTGTGGTACTAGTACCAGTACCATACAGGAAGTTTTCATAGAAGTAACGATGATTATGGAAGCAGCGACTGCAGGTATACTAGTGACATTGCATAATCTTTCAACCTCAAAATTCCCGAGTAATTCATGGATGTTGTTTTGCATTATCTTTCTCATTAAACTCCTGTGAAGGTTGAGGGTTTCAGGGTTCCTCGTTCACTTAAAAAACATTTTACTCTAGCCATAGGAGTTCTTTTGGTGATTTATTGTTCTCAGTTGTCAATTCTATGCGATTGCATTTCTAATATTCGGTTGCACAATGTTCTAGGCACTCGACCTTATTCGCGACAGGAATCTTCAGATGCTAACAGATTCTTGTTTGGAAGGCCAATTCTCAAATGACGAGGGAACAGAATTAGTCCGTTTGGCTTCAAGATGTTTGCAATATGAACCGCGAGAGCGTCCTAATCCTAAGTCATTAGTTGTTGCCTTGGTTCCTCTTCAGAAGGACACAGAGGTTGGTGTTCTTTTGTTAATGACACTATTATTCTTATTGGTTGTTCTTTTCTTTCGAAGTGTTATCACTATCAAATTTTGTGATTTTGGAACTATTGATACCTCTTCTTGTCAGAGACTGTGGTACTCTTTACAACTTAAAACCAAAGCAAATACAGCCATGTTTAATGAAGCAGTTCACATTTTTGTGCTTCAATTCTGAATAAGTCGTACCATTTGATCTTGGAGTACTCCAGTAAAAAACTTGAAGAATATTTTCATGTGGCCTATTGATCTATATTATTAAGGCAGAAGGTCTATACGTCATTCTAAAGTGTATGTTAAATTTTTACTCGTTATGGACATCCTCAACAGCAAATCATGATTAATTAATATCTGTGCTTGTATTGAAACGTTGAATAGTCTTTTGCAATCTAGAGAAGCTTTAAGTACGTTGTTCTGCAGGTTCCTTCTCATGTATTGATGGGTATACCACATGGTGCAGCAGCTTTACCTAATCTATCACCATTTGGTGAAGCTTGTGTGAGGACGGATTTAACAGCCATATATGAGATCATAGAAAGTATTGGATACAAGGATGATGAAGGTGCAGCAACTGAGGTTCGTTTCTAATATATCATATTTAAGGAATGCCAAATTCTCTTGTTCTGTGATAATCCTGTAGCTTGTGTAGACTTCTCTCATATATCAATTATAATCATAGCAAGCATAATACTTGTGTAATTTGATCCTTCACTGGTACTTGTGCTCAGTAACATGAAGGTGCATGTCTACCCCAAAATCACATGAGGATTCACAGAGAGATCTACTTATGACTATAGTCTATACTTTGTCATAAATCATGATGGCATAGAATCAATCAATCCTTGACATTTAAAAAAAAAAAAAGGGTTGGAATGAACCAACGAGCTATCTATTTAGCTTCTTTGCTTTGGTCATCGTATAACCATGCCCCTCTTTAGATGTTTGGTTTTTCACTTTCAGGTATGCACATTTAGATAATGGCTCTGTATTTTTATTTTTTGTTAATCTTCCTAACAAGATGATTGTTAAATGATATAACTCATGCCCTCTCTGTCAATTGTCAACTATATACTTATAGCTGCCACTCTTAGATTTTGTCATTCCCTGATATTTGTCCTGCAGCTGCACCCCGTACTCACATATGGTATGCTAATTATTGCTTTTTCTAGCTTTCAGCTTTCATTCCAGATGTGGACCAACCAGATGCAGGAGACATTGAACTCAAAGAAAAAGGGTGATGTTGCTTTCCGTCATAAAGATTTCAGAGCTGCAATTGAGTGCTACTCCCAGGTCAATTTAGTTTGCTGTCCTTTCAAATTTTTTACCTTTCTGAGTAGATAGATGTCCACCACATTTGGCAATCAATACTTGCATTACCATATAAAGTAACTTTAATTATATGATAAAGCATATGCATTGGGCTGAAGTGAAGTATCACTTGTTGAAGGGGCTGGTCCAAGCGCTGCCCAAGGCATATGCACTCTGGTAACCCGATCCAGAGTGAGCCTGCATAAGTATCTTTTTGTTTTGGGCTTAGTTTGGGCCAGCCTAAATGAGAAATGGGGTTTTCCAATCCTCACTTGGCAGCCTCAGACTTTCCATAAATTCATTCAATAGCGACCGACTGATCCACCTTGACTGTTCTTCCTTTATAAGCATAGCCACTAAAACTATCAGATCTATAATCTGTTGCCAGCAAACCCATCCCAACCACCTTCACCGCGTGTCAATTTCCAGATATACAAACCCCCTCAGTCAATATATCCAGCACAACCACAAAGCCCAAATACAGCCGCCAACAGTGTAAGCTCTGATATTTCTGAAAACTAAAGTTAATGGTGTCTAGGTGCAAGCAAGATAGTTTCTAATGTCCCGATGGTGGGATGGGGATTGCTCTTCAGGAGAATTAATTCTAACAGTATGTTTGGAAAAGGAAAGAAAAGAGAAGGGTGAAGGGGGAAAAGGGAAGCTTGCTTGGTAGCGAGGGGTGGAGCGGTAGCACATCTACCAGGCATACCATTTTTCAACTTTCTAACTTTGGTTGGATCAAAGTATAGATTGAAATTAATTGCTTTCAGTTATATTTTAGGTTTACTTTTACTAAAATCTGTTTTGGGAAGAAAAGAAGTTGAATGGTAACTAGATAAGAAGATTTTTATCTTTTCTTCACATCTACATGCAATACCACGACTACACGAGGGAACGGGGTACCCTCCTTTTCCCGTACAAATATACTAAATAACACGAGGCGAAGACCCATTCCTTTCTATCTTCCTTGTTTTCCATCATTCCTCTATGTCAAACATGTGTGATTGATCAAGAAGGATTCAGCAGAGGACTGTACGATGTTCCATTAGAGAAACGAAAATAAATTGAGGCAATATTGTTTTAGAATTGTATGGTCTGTTATCACATTTTATTTGTGCACATTTTTTCTGGGTTTTTTCATGATTGATGTAGGGCATTGAGTTAGCCTTGACTAAAAGGGGGGCTAAAATCCTGCCGAGATTGGCCCTGCCAATTCAGTAAAAGCTTTGTCCTGGGGCTAGCCTTTTCCGATGGACTGTTCTACAACCTGAAATTAGTTCTTTTATATAAGTTGGTTTCAAATTGGTTTCATATAGCTGACAGTTTGTTCATTTAACTTGCAGTTTATTGATGTCGGAACCATGGTTTCCCCGACAGTTTTTGCACGCCGAAGCTTGTCATACCTCATGAATAATATGCCACAGGAAGCCTTGAATGATGCGGCACAAGCCCAAGTGATTTTCCCTGTTTGGCACATCGCCTTGTATTTGCAAGCTGCAGCACTTTTTGCACTTGGAAAGAATGACGAGGCACAGGTATCCCTCAAAGAGGGTAGTGTACTTGAAAGTAAAAGGAATGCAAGTGCTTGACGGTTAGCTGCTAAAGGTTGAATCTCTTTCCTTTGTATTGAACCGCTCTTTTCCGGAAAGATGAGCACTGGACAGGGACTCTTAGTCAGGAGGTTAATCAGTCATCGAGTAGGCCGCATAGACGGAACAGAAGCAAGTCATTAATCTTCTATTGCATGACTGGTTCGTGCGTTGTGGATGTTGAAGCATTCTTTGGCAAAATTTACTGGACGGGTTGGTTTGGTCTCTTTTGTTTATGACGAATTTGCCCTTCATTGTTGTTCAAATGATCTGTTTCCAATACAAGAATGTTGGGGAAATAATCACATCATATGATGCATTTGAAACGTTATATATATTTTGTAAAGGATTTAATCTTCTGTTGTTTTGATCTTGCATTGAAAAAGGTGAAGAGAACTGCTTACAATGGCATGCTTGTAATTTCACTGTTTTTTTATTTTTTATTTTTATATATATATATATATATATATATATTTTTTTTTTTTTTGGAAATAAAATTTGTTGTTTATTGTGCGCGAATCTCTGCAATTACTTCTATATATTGATCATTTTGAACTAAAATCAAACTTTTGGGTGGAATAGTCACGTTATGTATGAGCATGGTCTAAAATATCCATAATATTCCGATATTTTCATTGAAATTTCCGTGTTTTTGGACTACCGATATTTCTGAAATCATCGATATTTTAGACCTTGCTAAGTTACTCATGTATTTTATCATGCAATGTATAAAGTGTAAAATATTGTACTAATTCATTATATATAAATGATTATGGTGTGTTTAAACTTCTTTCATTAATTACTACATATTTTCTACATTCACAATGTTTGCCAGCTCGCTATATAATCAACTTAAATAAGTTAAATCTATCATGCAATGCATTTCCTTACAATGTTTTGTGATAAACTAATAGATAATTGACTAAATAAACATCCTGCAAAGTTTCAATAAAAATTTCCAAGTTTTTCTTACAATTTCCGTGGTTTGTATTTAATTTTTATCGATATCGATAATATCCCGATATTTCCATCGAAATTTTCGTGTTTTTGGACTACCGATATTTCCGATATCATCGATATTTTAGACCTTGTGTATGAGCAAAGCTACCTTGTTTTGCCAAATAAATCCCATGAAAATTGATTGGGTAGCGATTTCGCATCGTAACATCGTTTACATGGAGCGGAACGACAAAACCCTCCTTAGATAATGATGTCTGACTAAAAATATCTCTATCTTTGACCATTTATGCTTAAAATTGAATATTTTGAAATATTTTATGTAATCATGAGAAGTATGTATAAACGTTGATGAAATCTTAATCACTACAAATCTAGTAAAAATCCAAACCGAAGACAGAAGGAATGAAGACGGTGGACGTTGACATTGCATTTCTGAACTGAAAAACCTTGCTGGATGATTGACCGGCAAAAGAAACGTTGATGAATGAACGAATGTAGGAAGAAACCAAAAAATAAAACAGAAAAACACAAAAAAAAGGGCCCAACCGGGTTCGAACCGGTGACCTCTTGATCTGCAGTCAAATGCTCTACCACTGAGCTATGGACCCAATTGACCATGACAATTCTTTTTTTTCACATATATACTGAATATTATTTTTAGGTTCTGGCTTCTAAGAGCTTTGATAGGTCAACTTGTTTTTCTTTAATTATGAATTACATCTATTCAATTTTATCACTTATAATGCTATAGACATGTAAATTTTGTTGCATACAAATGATGCATGACAAAGCTCCACGTTGCATATGACTCATCACAAATGAACAAGTCATCAATGACATGTGGCACAAATCAAGCAAAAGAAACTCAAAAGCATTCCTAAAATGTGGCAAAGGAGAAGAAATCTCCTTAAAATCGGCAAGGGGGCCAAATTGCTCCCAAAACAGAAATGAAAGCTAAAGCATCTTCACAAAACAAGTACGAATTGAAGATTGCTCGCAAAATAGGCAAGAAAGCCTTCAGCCAAGTAAGGGAAAGTGGCTGAAATTAAGACACAAAACATGCTTAAATTCTCCCATGGACGAATCAAAGCCAAATCCATCCAAAGGCAAGCTTTGAGACGTCTATAAATATAAGGTACTCAGACAAGCGTAAAGGTCAACAATTTCTACATTGAAGGGCCGAAATTCTCATAAAAGAAGAACCTCTGCCAAATCTTTGAAGACTAATACGCTGCCAAAGCTCTCTTCGAAGAACGTACAACCAAAGCCGAAGCATTCCTTTGAAGAATCAACAAACACTTTTGCCGATTCCTTCAAGACTTTGTTGAAAGCTTAAAACTTGTAACGACATTCGATTGAAGATCAAGTCGCCAAGACCCTTGAATCAACAAAATCCCACATCAACATCACCTTTGCCACATGTCATACATAAACCTGGAGGTGAAGACTATCCACGCATTGTTTCAAGCTCAAAACTTGAAGCAATCGTTCAATCGTTCGTCTGAGATCAAGTCACCGTGACCCTTGGATCAACAACCTACAAATCTACATCAATTTTAAAGACTGAATCAGAGGAAAATTGTAAACAGAGATTGTAACCCTACAAATTCATCAATATAAATCTACTTTGTACTCATGTTCTCGTTTCATTCGTTATAGAATTTTCGTGTTTACAAATTTGGCATCCCTGGTGGGACCTCTCTGCTTCTCATCTCTGTCTTCAAATTCACAAGAAACATACATGGCATCAAGAAATGATTAAGCTGTTCCCGCAACCAACACGAATAACAAGAACATCATTGCCGCAAGTGGTGGCACTTTGGGCGTCACAACTCGAAGCAAGGCAAAAGCTCTTTCTGCCGTGCCTTCCACCTCTACATCAAATCTGCCGAAGGAGCAAGAGCACCCGAGGCACGAGCTCGTGATCACCATGGCCTCGATAAGGGCGCCAAGGGAAGAAAGCCCGATGAAGTACCCCGAGTCGTTGACTTCTGATGCTAGCTTAAGCAGCATCTCGTATCTCGTAGCCATGCAAGTCATGACTATTAGTGCAACTTCAATCGAAGGGCAGCTGGCACAAATAAGTGAAGCAATCGCAAGGCTGATAAGGACTATGGAAGAAAAGGACTTGCAGATTACTACACTCGTCAACCGTTTGGAGGCGCAGCACAACGAGAAAGCTGACCTAAAGGTTGATCCACCAAAGGAGGAGCCTCCGATGGAAAAAAAACTGAGGAGAAACTAGAGGTGGACCGAGCTACGATGCTAATGGGATCTCTCTCTATCCAACAGCTGCAAGAGATGATCACAAACACGATCAAGGCGCAATATAAAGGAAGTTCGCATGATTCCGTGCTGTACTCAAAGCCATACTTTAAAAGGATTGACGCCTTGAGGATGCCAATGGGTTATCAGCCACCCAAATTCATGCATTTCGATCAAAAGGGCAATCTTAAACAACATATTGCCCATTTCATTGAAACCTGCAACAATGCTGGGACAGAATGAGACTACCTTATTAAGCAGTTCATGCGCTCGCTAAAAGGTAATGCCTTTGACTGGTACACCAACCTCAAGCCCGAGTCTATCAATAGCTGAGACCAGCTTGAAAGGGAATTCCTCAACCGCTTCTACAACACTGGCCGCACCATAAGCATGCTGGAGTTGACGAGTACGAAACAGTGGAAGGATGAACCTGTCGTCGACTACATCAATAGGTGGCGTTCATTAAGTTTGGATTACAAAGATAGGCTTTCTAAAACGTTCACCATTTAGATGTGTGTTCAAGGCATGCATTAGGGGTTACATTACATCCTCCAAGGCATAAAACCGAGAACATTTGAAGAATTGGAAACTTGATCCCATGATATGGAGCTGAGTATTGCCAATCATGGGAAGAAGGAGCCGATCACCAACTTCAAAAAGAATAAGATGTTCGCCCCAAAGGTAGACAAGATTAGGAAAAAGCCCGCCAATGAAGCTTTTGCTGTCCATACTACCCCCATCAAGACCTCCTCCACGCTCGGCAAAATAAAGGAAATGAAAAGTGATCATTCTCACACCCAAGATAGGTATAAAAACACCTTGAGGGAACTGGAGCACAAGACGTACCCTTTTTCTGACTCTGACGTGGCTGCAATGCTAGACGACTTGCTGGAAAATAAGGTAATTGAGTTACCTGAATGCAAGTGCCCCAAAGAGATGAATCGCATTAATGATCCTAGGTACTGCAAGTATCATCATATCGTGAGTCATCCTGTTGGCAAGTGCTTCGTCCTCAATGAGCTCATCATGAAGCTAGCACAACAAGGGCAAATTGAACTCGACCTGGAAGACACGGCCGCAACATACAATACCATGATTGTGTTTGAGTCCATTGATTCTGATGCGAAATAAATTAAGCACACAAATTAAACCCTCTTGGTGTGAATTGTAGTATAGATGCAAGTAGGGATCGTTCTAGGCCGGGGATTAGGAGGGATTGCCAATCGACTTTAAACTGACTCAAAGACTCAAAAACAAAGTTAAAAACGTTTGAATAGGTTCAAAAGACTTAAAACAAGTTCACAAGACTCAAAATAGGGTGAAAACACTCAAAACTGCCTAAAAACACAAACTAGGCAGTTTCTTACTCTAAACACAATTTTGGACGAAAATAAGTTTTTGGCTTGACTTAAAACACTTAAAAACACAAACAAAACAAGTTTAAAACAATTTGAAACAAGAAAGTAAAGGGGGGATTTTGTTTGAACGAATTTAAAAGGAAAACAATTTGAAAACAGATTTTAAAGTAAAACAAAGTTTGAAAACGTTTTTGAGAAGTTTGGATGGATGATGGGCTAGCTAGAGGCTCTTTCTCCACACATGTTATGTATGCAAACGAATCGATTCCCAGTTACTCCTTCATTGAATCACGAATGACAATGCCCCAAGTTAACCGTGACATCACTAATTAACCATCAGATTTTCCTTGAGTTATTGGATTGGATGACATCATTCGACAACCCAAAGCATTCTTTGAAAGTCCCCTACATGACATCATAATAAAGATACAATCAAAGATCATTACATTCAATGAAAATCATAAGCATTGACATAGCACTTGTAACTATGACATCATGTCACTCATGCTAGGAATTGAACTTAACGCGATCGTTTATAAGCGACCTTCACCACTTATGAGTATAAGGTTGTAACGATTATGTGAAACTCCCTTATACTCTAGCATCAAATTCATGCATGCCAATTAAGTGTCGACCCTCAATCAACAAACACAAATAAGTTATCAATCAAACAGTTAAGCCAATTGCATTCACAACTCAAGAATTCGTAACTGAAACTTATCAATTCATATCGCACCCATAATCATGGCTTTGAAATCACCCCTAGCCAAAAAGGGGCCTAGCCACTCATGTTCACAGCAAAACAACAAGAATTTAATTTAAACATTTAAAACAAAGAAAGAATTACACCTAGAACGCTCCAACGATCCAAAGCTTGAAGAGCAAACACGTCCAAGGTTTTCCTTCTTCTCCTTTGTTGCGGCACAAGTGGGTAAGGGATGTATGGGATGTATTTTGGGGTCAAAGATGTAAGGGAGGTGCGGCAAGAGTGAAAGTTTGGCTGAATGTGTGTATAGTTGTGTGAAGTGGTGAATGGATGGTGGAATGGTGTCTAGAATGGTGCTGCAAAGTCATATATTTATAGGGGAAGGTAGAGCACGCCCCAATTAATTTGGGAATCAGATTTTAATACCAAATCCACAAGGAAAAGGCAATTAAATGTTAGAAACCAAGGGGGAAAGGGAATGTAGGGTGCAGCAACCTAGAAAGAAAGGGAATGTGCTTGGCTTGTGCGGCAAGGAAGGTAAACATAAGTGAAGGGTGTGGCTCCCTTGTAGCTGTGGGTTTATGTCTTCTAGAATAAGTATTTAAGTGTCCTAATATATTTAGGACTCCCCTTTGTAGATGAAACCTTGATAAAATAGGATTAGGAAAGTCAAAGGTCAAAATAAGGAAACTTTGACTTAGTCAACCCTTCTTCTTCTTGGATTCCTTTTCCTTCCTTGACTTGAATTTATTTTTCCTCCTCTCTTTGGCTGATTCCTAGCATGCTTTGGCCTTCAATTTCGTCAATCTACATTGCTCCAAGCATAAGCTATCCAAAACATGCCCAAAACTGCTCCAAAAGGCTCCAAAATGCACTTTCTTGCTACTTTACCCCTTTGGACCTACAAACACACGAAAATGACTTTAAACACTAAAATAACTAAGGAAACACAACGTAAATGCACAAGAACAAGCTAACTAAGTAGCATAAATATGCTCCTATCAAATGCCGCAACATACAATACCATGATTGTGTTTGGGTCCATTGATTCCGTGCCTTTCCAAGTGACGCATGACCACTCCCGACCATGCTTAAGCCACATGGCACCTTCCGTATAACCATCACTAGGGGAAAGCGACCAAAATCTGCCTACAGATGATGAAGAAGGATGGACATTGGTGACTTACAAAAGGACAAGGAAGCCAATACCACAAGCCATAAAGCCAAAGGTGGAACAAGAGAGAAAGCACCGCCGTCGCACCGTCGCAACAGTAGGAAGCCCAAAAGAAATGTAAGAGCAGCTAAGCCAGTGTATGATGGGGAACCTATGGAGCAAGAACTAGGCATTCCCGTCTCCTTGCATGAGTACTTCCCGTAGGACTTCTTTCAACAGTGCACTACCGTTCCTTGTCACATGGTTGAAGTAGAGATAGAAGAGCCCTCAAAAGGCAAAGCTATCACTATCGAGGAAGAGAAGACCCTCATGCCCAAAGAAGGCATGCCAACATACTTTAGCATCAAGGAAACACTACTATTGCCCAAGGAGATGCGAAAAACACTAGTAACGGTCTTGGCGAGTCCCGACGACCATGAAGTGTAAGAAAGCAAGGACGAAGGCTTGAAGCTTCAGCCACATGATGTGCCGCCCATGACACAATCAACTTCACGGACGAAGACTTGCTGTTAGGGTCAAAGCCTCACAACCATCTTCTCTTCGTCTCTGGGTACGTGAGAGAGAGAACAAAATCAACTGTATGCTTGTGGATCGTGAATCAGCCATAAACATCATGCCAAAGTCAACAATGACCACAATCAGCATCAAGGTGGATGAACTATCCAGAAGCCGTTTCCTAATCCAAGTGGAGATGACCATTAGCAAACTCAAATTAAGCACGCTATTCCACGTGATTGATGCAAGAACTTCCTACTTACTCTTAGGAAGGCCTTGGATCCACGACAATGGAGTGGTGCCATCCACCCTTCATCAATGCTTGAAGTTCTACCGAGAAGGAGTAAAGGTGATACAAGGCGACATTAAGCCATTCATTGAAAGTCAAATCCCCTCACTAAGGATGGCTATACAAGAAGGCTTGATTGAAGAGGAAAATGAAAAGCTATGACTTCAAGAGTTGGAAGCACTTAAAGAAACGAGGCTCGAAGCTCAACAACACTTGGAATACTACTGAGCACGACTATCCAAGGCATTCAACAAGAAGGTCCGCCCAAGGTCTTTCCAAACTAGAGATCTTGTCTTGGCATTACAAAGGCCTATCATAACAACTCACAAGACAAAAAACAAGTTCACATCAAAGTGAGATGGACCTTACGTAATACAAGAGGTCTACACTAACGGTGCCTACTTAATCATGGTGGAAGACGGCTTAAAGAATGGCCCCATCAATGGTAGATTCTTGAAGCGTTACCACCTCTAAACCAAACAAGCAATGCTCCTCGCATGCATGAGTCTAAACTGCACCACGGCACAATGCTCCTTGCCTGCACAAGCCTAAATTGTACACGGCAACAATGCTCCTTGTTCGTACGAGCTTAAAAGGCGACACCCAATGCTCCTGGCCTGCAAGAGCATAAACTATGTAGGGTTTATATCACAAATGGTCCTTGAAATTGACCCCATCAATCATGATGGTCCCTGAAATTGAAAATCAATCAATGTAGTCCCTGGATTTTAACTCGCGAATCAATGTCGTCCTTCTGTTAGTGTTCCGTCCAAATTAACTTTTAAAAAAGGTTAGAGAACCAATTTTTCATGGTAAAATGATCAAAAATAACCCTGTTACTTATAATTTTACTTACTACCTCTCTTTTCTTTTTTCCATCTTCACTTTTCTCTCCATTTTTTCATGGATTTGGTGCTAAAACTAAAATAAAAACAAAAAAAGTGGTTCTCTAACCTTTTTTTGGTCATTTTACCATGAAAAATTGGTTCTCTAACCTTTTTTTAGTGTTAATTTGGACGAAACACTAACAGAAGGACCACATTGATTCGCGAGTTAAAATTCAGGGACTACATTGATCGATTTTCAATTTCAGGGACCATCATGATTGATGGGGTCAATTTCAGGGACCATTTGTGATATAAACCCAACTATGTACGGCAGAATCACCATCAAAACTGTCAAAACCATCAAAAAACAATCCATCATTTCCTTTGAACTACGTCATGACTTGATCCCTCATCAACCGAGGGTACGTAGGCAACTGGAAACTTCAAAACTTCAAGTATAGTCACATCACCAACAAAACGCAAACACTTTGAAGAATAAAGAAAAAATTCAAAATGTGAATACTTTATTTCTTTAAAGGAAGAATTCAGTTGCAAATCCTTATTACAAAGTAAGCAAAAACAAAGAAGACTTAAAGCACAAAAATGGAAGACACTACTTGAAAGCTATGTCTCTAAAACTACGGCGACGACCTTCAAGCAAGCCTTCCAAAGTCTTCAAAGGCTCCACATCGGTGGGAGACAAGGGCGGCACTTCCATGGCCGCACCTTTCTCTTGCTCTAGGCATAAAATCTCTTCTTGATGCTGGGAAAATGTATCTTCTTGCTCTGAGAGAACACCTTGAAGTCTTGATTCTTCGATTTCCAACTGTTCTCGCTCTCGCACCAATGCTTTTAGACGCGCCTGGACGGAAGCTAAAGAAGTCCCAGTGGCTTGATAACCTTCCAAAGCAGCTTGCTGAAAAGACCAAACTTGGGCAATTGATAAGTATGTTGCCGCAAGTTGATGAGCTCTAACCTCTGGATTTAACTTCTTCGAGGAAACATCATGCAAAGAAGAATACTCAATTGAGGCGGCCATAAGTTTGGCAATCTTAGCTTTCAAGAGTGAGGAATCAACGTTAAGGTTGTCAATCGCAGAAACAAGCTTCGACAAATCCACCTTGAGCAACGCAAGGTCCTTTAATGGGCACTTTGAAATCCTCTTCTCAATATGGCTCTTGATATCCATGGTCGCGCAAAGGTTGATGTGATGGATAAGCGGCTCAGTGCCACTAAGGTTCGGCCCTCTACCTACACCTACACACAAAAAACTTAGGCAACTTGACGGATTTGGAACAAGCTCTGCACCGAGCAGATCCCCAATATCCTCGTCTGTAGGTAGATTGTCTCCAAATAACATCTCCGTAAAGGAATGAACGCCCACGTTCACCAGATCAAAAAAGCAAGAAGGCCCAGCCTAAAGAAGACAAAGAAAGGTGTTAGAAACAAAAGCTAAACCAATGAAAGCAGAAGAAATCACAAGAAAGAAGGAAATACATACATCTTTCTCAAGTGACACACGGCCATCAAAATAAGGAGGCCTAAACATTTTCTTCTTCTTATGACGAAAATTAACGTCGCTGTCATCCGGAGCACCTTCATGCAGTCGTTTGTTCAAAACTTGGGGACGTTGCAGCAAAACAAGTTCATCCTCGTGTGAATCAACTTTGTCACCCGACTCTTTAGAAGCATCCAAATGTTGAGAGGACAAGCACAAGCATTGAGGAGCTAAAGCCATAGGTCCCTTTTGCAAAGGAGTTGAACTCGCACAATCAAAAGGTGCCAGCTGTGTAGGTACCGCAAAACAACCATTTCTCAACGCATCATTGAGTGAATGAGAAGAATTGGTGTCACTTACCGTCCCCAAGTCTTCACGATGAACTTTTGACCACCAACCTATGTAGGCACGGGTCACTGGATTACTCTTGAGCTCGTTCTTGGCTGGCAGGGTGATAAAAGCATTTGTACATACGCGGGTGCTAGACTCCTAATGCATATACACGGCTTGCAAGGATTTCGACTGTATGTTTTCCTTTAGCTTGCCTGGCACATGTTGGACAAAACCAAATTGCCTGCTGAAACGATGAGGACTATATGGTTGAATAATACATCGATCTCCTTGCCGCAAAGAAACATACCCCAAGCGAAGACTTGTGAGATAAGACAAGTTTGAGAAACGAAGGTGTGAATCATCTATGAGACATTGCCACGCCGAGCCAACTCTCGCCAGATGGTCCATCCTCAAATCGTCACAACTTCTAAACAACGCTCGCGCCTGCAAATCATCAAGGCTCTTCACAGAAAGCATGCCAAAGTACTTTGTCGTCAAAGACCCCAACTTAACTAAAGTTATTGAAGAAAACCCCGACTTGTCTAAAGTCGATGAAGAAAAATGAGTGCCAAAATACTCACCCAACTAACCGTACACATAGTGGTAAAGAAGTACTGCAGCTCGATCTTCAGTGCTCGCCGAGTTCGAAACAACACTCAAGCTATCATAAATATTAGCTATGGCCGGAATAGCAAGGCTGATAGATTCACCTGTAACCATCTTGCTAGCCACTTTGAAGACTCTATGATGGATAAAGTTGACATCGTCTTTAGGGAAAACAAACTTACAAAGCCAACAAGCTAAGAAAGCGGCTAGGTAAGATTCTTCCACGTGCTTTGACGCTACACCAAGATCTTCAAACGATGTCAACTCGACAGGGGCACGACGGCTAGCTGAACCAATGGAACCTGACGGGTCTGAGTTTCCTTTTGGCTTAGTGGTCTTGTTGCGGCCACTTTTCTTCGAAGACTTCCCTTACTTCATGGCATCCCAATACCAAAATCGGATCCATGAAAAAATCTTCTCGCTTGACTTACCCTAAGCCTCATAGGAATGCTTGTGATATGCCCAAAACAAATAGCGGCAACTCGCAAGCAATCCTCGGCTATTGCGATGAAAAAATTCCTTCATGCTAGGAACAACCTTGTTGTAAAACTTACCCTGGATCGGCAAGCCTCCTATCTTATGAAGATCCCAAAGTGAAATCGACATCTCCCCTTGTGATGTGTGAAGTGTGCTGGTCGCTGAACATCAATGCTCAAAGAACACATAAAGGACGAAATAATGGCGCTTATAACTAAAAAAAGATGTGTACATAGTGTGATAAAGGCCCACATTGGTAATCACATCTTTATATCGGCTCAAGACATCTTGAAGCCACTCCCAATAAAACTTAGCAAAGACAGCTTCTCCAGTAGTAGACAAGATGCCATTCTAAGTCATTACTCTGCTACGGATGAGATCACCAAGAAGCTCAAACGAAGCTGGTGAATTGTCACGAACATGGTGCGAAAAATTCAAGATAAAAATCCTCAACGTACACGCCTTCTTCTTCTTATTTGGTCGACCAAAATCTGTCACCTCCCAAGATACTTCAAAAGACCACGACTTGATATGCATCGAGTTGTCTTTTGCAGGAAGAACAAGTGCCTTAGGGCCAATCAACGGTGCACAAAGTTTCAACGTCTTTCCCCTATCTTGCGAATCACTTTCCTTCGCAAGAATAGAGACAATATTGCTCTTAAAGCACTTGAAAAATACCATGGCTGCAACAACAAAAAAAAAAAAGAAAAAAAAAAGGAAAAACAACATAAGCATAAGGTGGGAAGGCAAAAAAAGAAGAAAAAAAAGATTGCTTCACTAAAGCAAAAGACATGTGAGACAAACCTCGTGAGCTTTGAAGGATGACGATGACAAAGTCACAACGACAAAAAGAAATGAGCCACAAAGCTTAAGCAGCACAACACAGAGAGCAGTTGCAAGACGATCCTTCAAAGCACGCTACAGTAGCAAAGAAAACCAAAATGCTACACAATCACACTACACAACCCCGCAGCGATTATGCAAGCAGTTTCTTGCACTGCACGGCAACGTCACCACCGAGGGAAACTGTGACCAAAAGGCACTACATAGCGAAACCCCGCTGCAGTCTTTTGCACAGCACCACGTGGTAAAAAGTGATGCACTGCAACAAGCTCCAAGCAACAACAAGGCACGACAGCAAGTAGCAATAGGGCACGGCACAGCAGCAAGCACAATGGCAGTGCATGGCAAGGGTGTGTTGTGGCAAAAACACACCCAATCCTCCAAAGCAAGGACAAGTTTTCAAGTTTACCAAACCAAGAGGGAAAACACCCCCTTGGCCGAAAAAAAAAAAGAAAAAGGGAAAGGAAAAAAAAATGCAAATCCGACTTACCCAAGGACAAGCATTAAATCTTTCCAAAGCTTTGAAGGAAATCACTAAAGCTTTCCAACACTTTGAGGGAAATCACCCTCATTGCCAAAATTGAAGGAGGTTCCTACCTAAGGAAGGAAAAAACATTTTTTTTCCTACAACCACAAGGAAAAAATTTCAAATGTATTTTTTCAAAATTATGGAAAATCAATACACACAATAAGTATGTACCGATTTATCCATTTCCAAAATTTCTTTCAAGATCAACACTCTACGGCCCTTGAAGAAAAATGATGCATCACAAATCTCCCACATGGCATATACTCATCACAAATGAACAAGTCATCAATGGCACGTGGCACAAATCAAGCAAAGGAAGCTCAAAAGCATTCCTAAAATGCAGCAAAGGGGAAGAAATCTCCTTAAAATCGGCAAGGGGCCCAAATTGCTCCCAAAACCTAAATGAAATCTAAAGCATCTTCACAAAACAAGCAAGAATTGAAGATTGCTTGCAAAATAGGCAAGAAAACCCTATAGATTTCGGCCAAACAAGGGAAAATGGCTGGAATTAAGACACAAAACATGCTTAAATTCTCCCATGGATGAATCAAGACACAAATTAAAGCCAAGTCCATCCAAAGGCAAGCGTTGAGACGTCTATAAATATAAGGTCCTCAGACAAGCATAAAGGTTGATAATTTTTACATTGAAGGGTCGAAATTCTCACAAAAGGAGAACCTCTGCCAAATCTTTGAAGACTAATACGCTGCCAAAGCTCTCTTCCAAGAATGTACAATCAAAGCCGAAGCTTTCCCTTGAAGAATCAACAGGCACTTGTGCCGATTCTTTCAAGACTTTGTTGAAAGCTTAAAACTTGTAACGACGTTCGATTCAAGATCAAGTCACCAAGACCCTTGAATCAACAAGATCCCACATCAACATCACATTTGCTGCAAGTCATACACAAACCTAGAGGTGAAGACTATCCACGCATTGTTTCAAGCTCAAAACTTGATGCAATCATTCAATAGTTCGTCTGAGATCAAGTCATCGCGACCCTTGGATCAAAAACTTACGCATCTACATCAAATTTGAAGACTGAATCAGAGGAAAATTGTAAACAGAGATTGTAACCCTACAAATTCATCAATACAAATCTACTTTGTACACGTGTTCTCGTTTCATTCGTTACAGAATTTTCATGTTTACAATTGCTCCTCTAAAAAAACTTATATATGAGTTTAAAATTTCAATGATATGAATAGGTGAACGTATGTTTGAACACAAAATTAAATTTGAATCCAAATTTTTTAATGCGTCGAAAGTGGTCTCAACATTATAAGTAACATCAATATTCACTCAATTTACTCTCTTAAAAAAACATTACAGCAATCACATATTCACAACAGAACCCAAATCCCCAAGAATGGGAAGGCTTTACAATAAATAACCCCATTATTGATAACCAAGCTAGAACAAGCACAAATTATTGACCTCCATATATAATTCAATTTAATTTCTTCAATCCCAAGCAACCTAAAATCGGAAAACCTCCAATCCTCAGTTCTCCAGCTCTTCCTTATCATACTCTCCCTCATCCTGTGCCACAGCATCTTGGTACTGCTGATACTCAGAGACCAAGTCATTCATGTTGCTCTCAGCCTCAGTAAACTCCATCTCATCCATACCCTCGCCTGTGTACCAATGCAAGAAGGCCTTCCTCCTAAACATGACCGTGAACTGCTCTGAAACCCGCCTAAACATCTCTTGAATTGATGTCGAATTCCCCATGAAT
Source organism: Cotoneaster glaucophyllus (assembly GCA_036320875.1). Lineage (NCBI taxonomy): Eukaryota > Viridiplantae > Streptophyta > Magnoliopsida > Rosales > Rosaceae > Cotoneaster > Cotoneaster glaucophyllus. Next base: position 17,364,091 of record CM070060.1, read on the forward strand.
GTAGAGGACATGGCAAGCCCGGTTGGTGGAATGTCACAAACACTTGATTTCACATTGTTTGGAATCCACTCCACAAAGAATGAGGAGTTCTTGTTTTGTATGTTGATCATCTGCTCGTCCACTTCTTTTGTGCTCATTTTGCCGCGGAACACGGCTGATGCTGTCAGGTATCTGCCATGGCGTGGATCTGCGGCACACATCATGTTCTTGGCGTCCCACATTTGTTGTGTGAGCTCAGGGATTGTGAGGGCTCTATAGAGTTGGGAGCCGCGGGAGGTCAAGGGTGCAAAACCAACCATGAAGAAATGGAGGCGGGGGAAGGGGATGAGATTCACGGCTAGTTTTCGGAGATCAGAGTTGAGTTGTCCCGGAAAGCGGAGGCAACATGTGACTCCACTCATGGTTGTGGAAATCAAATGGTTCAAATCACCAACTGTAACAAGTAGAATGAAAATGTAGGTTTTAGTATTTAAAACTTGTGCACAATAGCAAAATTATAATGTTTTTTCTTTCTTGGCAGACAAGTTATGGTATCAAACTCTCAATTTGGTAGAAATTCAGATTGACAATTTAACGACATAAAATGTCATACTATCTGATAAGAGAATATGCATGTTAAGTTGTTGCACTCTTAATTCGGTTCAAATGTTTAAATAAATTCACGTAATCAATGATCCAAAATGACTATAGTCCGACAATATATCACATTAAATTGTAAAAAACTTGCATTTATATGACTAAAAAGCTATTACCCAATACTTACAGCTTGGATTTGTGAGCTTGAGAGTTCTGAAACAAATATCATAGAGGGCTTCATTGTCGAGGACCATGACCTCATCAGCATTTTCAACCAATTGGTGAACAGAGAGGGTGGCATTGTAGGGTTCGACCACTGTGTCTGAGACTTTTGGTGAGGGGAAGACTGAGAAAGTCATCATCATTCTATCTGGGTACTCTTCCCTGATCTTTGAAATCAGTAAGGTCCCCATTCCTGACCCTGTCCCACCTCCTAGTGAATGGCAAATCTGGAACCCTATAACAAATTTATACATTTAACTGATTAAATTGGTAAAAAGATGGACAAATTAATAAAATCAATTAAGACCAAACTCAAAAAATGAAAAAATAATCAAGAAAATCAAAATAGCCCAAATTAGCCAACCATGTTGTCTTTAGCATTTTCCGGTGTTATCTGAGTGTTTTTTTCATTGGTAAAGCATACAAAAAGATCAAAATTTATTGTCTAGTATTGGAACATGATAACGTTGTATAACTAGTTCACATATTATAATATGAGTTGAAATTCATATATTTTGAAGGGTGTATACCAATAGATATTCGCTCATATTGTAACACGTGAACTAATTATACCACGTGACCGTATTGCAGTACTCAACAATAATTCTTCCAAACAAATTTTGATCCACGTTTAGAATCTAGGAAACCACATTTTGTAGTAATTCTTTTCTATTGGACCCAACTTTTCTAGAAATATATGATCACATCAATTAGGACTCGGAAAAAAGAGGAATTAGAAAGAAAAAAAAAGGCCAACAATCCCAAATTAAATACCTTGTAAACAATCACAATTCTCAGCCTCTTTTCTAACCACATCAAGAACAGCATCAATCAACTCAGCTCCTTCTGTGTAATGCCCTTTAGCCCAATTGTTTCCAGCTCCATTCTGGCCAAACACAAAGTTGTCCGGCCTGAAAATCTGCCCATAAGGACCAGTTCTTAAGCTGTCCATCGTCCCTGGCTCGAGGTCCATCAGCACCGCCCTAGGTACATATCTCCCGCCATTTGCTTCATTGTAGTAAACATTTACCCTCTCAAGCTGAAGGTGGGAGTTCCCGTTATATTTTCCAGTGGGATCGATCCCATGCTCGTCACACATCACCTCCCAAAACTTCCCTCCAATTTGGTTCCCACATTGTCCAGCTTGAATGTGCAAGATTTCTCTCATTTTCTAAACTGTACTACAAAAATAAATAAGTTAGGGTTTATGGGGAGAGAGAGAAAAGAAAGGTTGAGAGTGGAAGAGAAGAACAATGGAAAATTATAATTGGTGATAGCCTTTTTGTAGTTGCTCAAGTCTCTCTTGATTTTTTTGTTCTTCTTGTTGAATTAAATGAAAATATATAGCTAATAATAATATCATTCAATAATTTCATGTGGGTTTGTTCAGAGTGGCATGTCAAAACTCCAACAAGGAGTTGTGAGCTGGATAAGGGAAAGCGACAACAAGATTCATGCTTGCTCATTTCATTTCACTTCTGTCATTACTTAGGATATTCCTAAAATGCCCATTTCTTAATCTGGGGGTTTTGATCCTCTCTCACCTAATTTGAGTTAATTATTTAACACATTATGAGGATTATTGTCATTAATATGCTATACTGATCCTCTGTTTTAGTATAATCAAAGATATGTTATCCCAACGAGAAATGCTATATTAATTCAAAGGTGGAAGTATATGAAAGTAGGGAGTTTTAACGAAAAGATGTTATGACAAGAACAACACATACATCATACGTGCACATGTACGTAGAGGTTATATATACTTGATTATGCGGTTGTTACATATTTTTGACAAATGAGTTGAGGACAGTTGTTTATGTGCATGTGAATAATTTCTTGAAGAATGTAATTTTACATTGGAAAAATGACAAATGAATGATTTCACTCCTAAAAACATTGAGGCTTTTTTTGATAAAGCCCATCACATGTCGTGTGTGTAGGCGGTTAAGTTGCGACAATATTAGTGTGATTAGTAGTGGATCTGTAGCCTGACTCTAAAATCTTGACATGATATCAGAGCAAGTTTTCCCGACCCGACTAGACCTGAACGTTCCAGTTGTGAACATGATCCAACCCAAGCGTTCCAATTGTGAACAAGACCTTGACTTGGATTGACCTGACGATGAATCTTGGTTGAACTTGTGGCCCACAAAAAAATGGTCTCACGTGAGGAGGAGTGTTGAAAAATGCCATCTCACATCAGAAACATGGCATAGATACTTCACTACTTATCAATGAATGGTTTCACTACTGATGATGCATGTCAAGCTGTGCATGTGGTTAAATTGATACAGTATCAGTGTTATTAGTAGAGGGTCATTGACCCGACTCTAAGATCTTGACATAATTGTAAGTCATTGATGAATATATGGTCATCAACAGTTGACATTCAAAAGCTTGTTGATGCCTAAAATTTGTAATAGCATCAGTAAAAGTTGGTCTCTCTAAAAATATGATGAAAGAAAATAGAAGAGAAATCACTTGCTAAGTTTAAAATGTCCATGCAGACTACTAATTCGCCAATGCATCAAAGATTGATGAAGAAGACAATCAACAAGAATTTGGAAATCACCTCCACACATTTTGCTCATGTATGTTGAAATCAAAGCTCCTATTTATTTATTTATTTTAAAATAAACCTTACTATATTCGAAAATTTTGTTTTCGTACATGCCATGCATATTATTGGCAAAGTATGCATAAACGGATTTCTACCAAGAAATTATTTTCATAATTAAACAGATATTCCATCCATCCTTTTTTTTTTAGGAAAACTAATGAAAATGGTTTGAAAACTTTGAGTTTTAACGATAAGGACAAAATAAAGGGTAAAGTGAATAGTATCAGGTTTGACTTTTTAGTGTAAAAATATGGTTTTTCGTTAAAGTGAACAGTACTGCGGGCTTTTCTTTAAAACTCCCTTTTTTTTTTGGTCAAATGAAAGATTTGTTAGATTAAGCAGTCGACGGTGCAAGGGTAACACTCCTCTCCACCACTGTGGTAGATGACCACTTGCACAAATCGACGGGGTTCCATCTAAATTTATTAAAGTTTTTTTTATAGATATTGTGTTATGGCTGATTTGATCTGCTACCCAGAGATTAAAAACATGTCCTAAAAACAAAGTAACTTAAATTTACGTTACTTTGATTCTATACCAATTAGAACAAGACATTATCTTTCATAATACTGTCTAATTATGAACAGTAACAATAAAACTTTCGCAACAATCGACCGTTTCTTGGTCAATGATATATTAAGTTATGACTTTCACCAGATGAACTTGATTTCCAGATCAAGTTGAGGTGCCTTGTGGCAATGTATATGTATACTATAAAGTGTGTGTGTGTGTGTGTATATATGTACGAGAGAGAGAGAGAGAGAGAGAGAGAGAGAAAGAGAGGGAGAGGCAATTATTGGATGCAACCCCATGCATCTGTTTCCAACACTCCACTAGGACTAGTTGCCTTGGCTGCTTGGAATCCAATGTTGACTGTTGAGCTTACTCTAATTAAACAAAATATAATTCTTAATTAGGTAGAATAAGAGAGGGGGGGAGAAGATATCATGGGCTGTTGGAGCATCTTATATGCATATATACGTTTGGTGAACCATCCACATCTTAAGCTATCACAAAATTATGCTGGGATGTTCCCTCGACAGCAACCACACACCCATCATTCCAGGTGGACAGATGCATTTGGCATATCTCACACACCCCTCCCATCTATTCTTCTCTTCTTGTATATATCCATTTCAACCTAACACTTGCTAATTACCTATATATCCAAATTAATTAACAGATTACAATTAAGCTCTTAGATTTACAAATACGCTCAAGACTACTTATGACATGTTTACTTACTTTGAATGAGATGGATTATGAAAGTAAAAATTAGGGGAGAGGAGGAATATGGATCATCAGATCAATTATCCTACCATAATCAATCTAGTTTCTTACTTTTTAGGTGTTGATTATGGAGTGTAATGTGGAACTCACATACTTTTTGTTTTCATATATGATAATTATTGTATGATCGTCATGAATCAGAATAATTTTAATACACATACGAACATAAACACAAGAATCAATAGACTAGAGTATAAAGACATTGGTAAATAGGTGCAGAAGCACAAGGAAAAAAACATGATGGTAATATGTAAGTACTTGGATAGGAAACAGGAGCACATGGCACATATCGGTAGCCACATGACCTGGGCTTGGATTGCCACAACAAACCATTAGCTAGGTAGGACAAACAAATGAATTCATATCAAGAAAATTTTCCCTTTTTTTTGCACCTTCTATTTCATAAAGTTGAAGTTTCATCATAAACTTAATTGGCAATATAAAAAGTGTAGTCTAATTACTTATAAGTACAGGTAAGTCCCTTATAAGTACAGAGAGCAATCTAACTCAAACTTCCCTTCCATATTGCAATCAGAGAAGATAATATGATTTGTGTCCCCTTCATAAAAGCTAATATTGAATTTTTTTATTTAATGAAAGGATGATAATAGATTAGGCGAGTCGAACTACACATAATGTTTGGTCGTCGGACCACAAAAATAGCCTTACTCTTTAAATCCGCACAAGACAGTTAGAAAGAACCAAGACTCTGGAATTGACCATGAACTACAAACTAGGCTACTTCATTCCCGCTCAGAATGATTAAAAAGGGTTAAACACCCCAATAGAACTACTACCCTAGCTTGTATATTGAATTTGGTATGCCAACTTGAACAGGGAGTTGTGTATTCCAAACCCGAACAGGATATCATTCATTATTCTCATTCACGATTTTTCAAGTACATAAACATGCGCATAACCATTTTACCTTTTCATGTCAAAATATATGTCTAATCCATCCCCAAGCACAAAATATATAAACACGAGCAACAATATACATTTGAATCTGTTTAACTAATCAAACGTCATTAGCATTCACTGAAGCTGCAAGTTTGTTAATCTTCCAAAGAACAAATGAAAAGTAAGTAATGAGAGGTATGGATGATTCTTTTTCAATCTGGCTTTGGGCTGAAAATTTGAAATAAATGCAAGCAAGGGGTTTTATGAAAAAAATGCAAGGTAATGGGTTGAGTAAAAAAAAGTAGGCTGCAACAAAATGAACTTTTGTCCAGTACTTTCCGTCACATAACACATATTAGGGTTTGTCTTTCCCGATTGTTGCTTTTACTGTCCTGTTGAGATTTGTGTAATGTACTGCTAATTTTTTTTCAATAAATAGTGTTTATTTGTTAAAAAAAAACAAAACGTACCAATAGGTTGTACAGATGAATTCAACTCAAGAAGTGTTCGTATTATTTATTTTTAATCTTCCATTTTACATAACCTGAAGCCATGATCTGATTACACCAGGAAATTTGCAAAGGCTCCACTGCTGCAGTGCCTTTCACCTGATCAGCTTAGTAGCTCCTGAAAGATAGGGTCTATATTTTGTCCCCATTTCTTGTAATACAACTCCAACAGCTTCTCTGCTGGTGTTACACCTGAAATATATGATTAACGTTATATATAAATACCGATTTATCTGGTGATTTAAAACGAAAAAACTATTAAAAATGTATCTAAACTCGTAATTACAAACCAGTTCTAGCCACCTCCACCACGTCATTCAAAAACCCTGATTCATTAAAGCCTCTTCTTTCCAGGCCAGACTGCAGAAGAATGAATAACTCTATGACTCAGTCGCACACAGCACCACAAGAGCAGCAACAAGCTAGTAAAGCGTGACTTACCATTGCGAATTGTACCACATCTTCAGCAACATGCTTTAGCAATCGGCCACGAAATGGTGTCATTAGACCAGTTTTAGGGACCTACTAATTAAATGCCATTATACAATAAGATTTGGAAACTTAATCATTGTGGTAGAATGTAGGAGGCCTGTAGAAGAATAGTCTTTTGTTCTTGTAGTATTTCACTACACCTGATTTCTCAGCATCTGTCTTTCTTCGGCTGTCCAGTCGGCTATCAGGTCTAGTACATTTTGTAGGGAAACCTCATCATACAACAAACCAACCTGACATTCGAAATGAAAGCACAATCAGCTGGCATTCAGATATGTAAATTAATGCTAGTAGATACAAAATGATAAATATTTGCACCATCTCTTATGGGAAGATAATGTTGAAAAGTGAACAGATGATGACAAGTTATGTGTAAGGAACCAAATGCCGCTTAACCAAAGGGCAGGCAAAGCTTGTAATCTACTCCACGGTCCTCCATCAGCACCCCTCATCTCCAAGTATCTCTTCAGCCTAACCTGAATGGAAAGAGCAACATGGCATGATTAGGCATTAACATCGCAAAAACAAAAGCTATCTCGTTATTGACATTATTATGAACCTCGGGATATATAGTTCCCAAATGCATCTCCCAATCGTTGAGGGTTGGCAATGCACCGGGAATGCAACAAAGCTTTCCTGCCATAAACTCCTGCACGAATACAACCACACTATATTTTCAACCACTCAGTAGCTTGAGACAAACAAAGACTGCAGGCTGCAGCTACAGAAGAAATTAAGCCTCAAATTACAAGACTATAAAAAGGATAGATGGAAACCCGGAAGGTCATCCCAGTACAGTCAAAATGCCTCTTGTTCCGATAAACAAAGTACATGGGGATATCGAGAGCATATTCAACATACTGTTCGAACCTGCATACGAAAAAACAATTTAAGAAAAGAAAAGAAAGATAACACCAGCGAAATGCATTTAAAGGCTTGTACACCCATGAAAAACAAAAAATATCTTACCCAAAGGAGTCCTCGAAAACAAAAGGAATCATGCCAGTGCGATTGTTGTCAGTATCGGTCCAAATTTGACTGTTAGAAAAAGTTGAAGATTCAATACAGACCCGTGTACCAACCAATAAACATAGAGATGCCATGAAGAAGAGAAAATTGTGCCGAAATGACGTCTCCAATTTCATAAGACCAGAAAAAACAGAATCAAAGAAACCTTCTCATGCTAAGAAAACCATTTGGCTTTCCTTCAGTGAAAGGTGAATTTGCGAATAGAGCTGTTGCAATCTGTTCCATTTGTTGAAAGATTAGATACCATATAAGCAGAAAAATATACACCGAAAACAAGTTCAGTGTTCTCACAGGCTGCAAAGCAAGACTAGCGCGAAGTTTCTTTATCATGTCCACTTCAGATCTAAAGTCCAGATTAACCTAAAAAAATGAACAAAGAAGTTGTTCTTAGTTTAAAAGGTACTGCCTCCTGATCAGCTTAGCTTGTAAAAATCCTCTTACCTGTGCAGTGCAAGTCCTGAACATCAAATCAAGTCCAAGAGAGCCAACTTTGGGCATGTAATTCCTTATGATCTCGTATCTTTCCTGAGCCAAAATATACTCGATCAGTATGTAAGTAATTAAAATACAAAATGGCAGCATGAATTTGAAAGGGAGTCTTTGATATGTAACCAAAGTTCAACAATACCTTAGGCATCATGGGTATGTCTTTAACTTCCCACTTCGGCTGACAACCAATATCCATCAATCCGATTCCCATTTTGTTTAGAACTTCTTTAACCCAGTAAAAAGGAACATATGGACAAGTTAACTCCAAAAACAACAAATCAGAAACTCCATTTGTGAACTAAACTTTATCCGAAAGAACATTATGCTTAGAGTGTGAATCTGCTTGCATAGTTGCATGTGAATGCCACAGAAAAAACTATATTTTCACTGACCTGATAAACATGTGAATTGCCTTCAGCACAAATTTGATGCAGGGTTTCAAGAGGTGCACCACTATGCTCGAATTGACCTCCCCGCTCCAGCGTTATGCTTTGCTTACCCTGGTCGAAAATGTCATGCATTCTATTTAAAAATCACACAAATATGGAAAGGGTTTCTTGATAGGCAAAAAAAAAAAAAGAAACAAAAATTATAGCAATTTTACCTGTTCAAGTGCAATAATGTTACCCCCTTCCATAATTTTTTTCCCAATCAAACCTCTCAGCAATCCCATTAAGCAACTTAGCAATGTGTTCGTATGTCATAGGACGTAAAGTTTTCATATCAAAGCCAAACCTTTCCTGTTCAGTGCGAATTCTGAGGATGGAGCATGATTAAGTATAAGAATTAGGGCAATATATCCAAAAGACAGCGTAGCTAGAGAGAGAGCTAAGATACAAAGTATAACGAGCGGAATTATATTGAATCTCAAGCCACATGGAAATAATTTTGATCAACATAAACACATAATGCAATATAGTTATTGTTAGAGTATTTGAAATTGTAAAGTGTTGATGCAGAAGCTTAGATTCACAAGGATCAAATACTGATGTAGAATGAGGAAGAAAATAATGAAGGATTTTCAGAGAGAATTTGCAGAGAGAATCACATAGGCTATTGATCTCACACATTCATTCATTCGCTCACACAAAATACATGAGGTAGGGCCAGCCAATAAGGAGCTGAGCTCCCTAACGGATGAGGATCCTCTCTGGATCTTCTTTGTGATCCTCACATCCTATCCGTTCATAGTACATCGTGCGGCTAGCTTTTGTTAGGTACTGTTTGTATTTAATTTTATAGGAAACTAGATTATAATCCCTAAATAAGATCTATTTTTCATTAAAGTTGGGTGTAAGATTAAATACTGATTTTGGTCATTTGACTTTATATATCACCTAAAATCTAGCTAATAATTATTAACTTTTGTTTTGTTTTATTTTTAGTATTATAAATAGAATATTTTTACTTAATTTGTATTCAATATGGGTACAAAAATTGCTTAAGTGGTAATAGTACATATATGTTTATATGCACCTATATATATGTATGTATACATAATTTGTGTACCTGTGCATAGGTACATAAAAGTATATATGATACCTATATATATGAACCTATGTATATATGTTACCTATATATATGCACCTATATGTACATTTGTGTACCTATACATATGAACCTATGTATATATGTACCTATACATATGAACCTATGTATATATGTACCTATATATATGCACCTATGTATATATTCATGTACCTTTGTATGTATATTGTTTATTGTGTCTACATATTAATTTATTTGTTTGGTTTTGTGATTGTCTGTATAAATTTTATATAGTTTAATTCTCATTAGCAAAATGATTTAAAAAGTCTTTCATTTTAAATTACTAAATTTGATATGTAGAAATAAAAATTTCTATTTTTAAGGCCTTATTGATGATTAAATTAGGTATTTTAGGAAGAAAAAAAATTGAAAATAATAAAAGTGGGCAGGGGTATTTAATATGATTGATAATGAAAAAATAATATTCTTTGGGTCCTTAAGTCTAAATGCCCCTTAATTTTAAATAAAAACATTCAAAATTATTGCTGACAGCATGATGTATAATGAATGGATAGGATGTGAGAAAGTCTCTCACTCACAACTTGTAATCCTAGCCATCCATCTAATCTAGCCTATGAGCTTTAAACAAGTGGCAATTCCTTATAACAAACTGAAAAATAACAACTCTTTTCTATTACCTTGCATATAAGCTATAAAATCAAGAGTAATGCTATTCATACCATTTTTTTGTACCACATTTTCATACCATCTTAGGTAATCAACCATTTAATTACCTCCATTTTTCCTTAGGCTTGCATCCAGAGGCAAGATGCCCTATAAGATCCTCTTTTGTCAGTGGCTCGGTAGCTATTACAGCAGCTTCTGTGGGAGGACTTACAGCAACTATCATACTGGGTCGCGGTTTCATCTTCCCCACTCCTGCATTGTATGCATATGAAATCTTCATCTTCCTAGCAGTATAGGGCGGTACGGAAGAGAAGTGAATGCAGGATGATGAACTGGTCTGTCAAACGATTGCCATGTGCGACAAATGATTGCAACGAACTTTGATCTTTCTTACGGTGACCCTTGAGGAATGAATATATTATATATATGCGCGCGCGCGCGCGTCGTGATAATGTACACTATTTCACCAACTTCTCGTAATAATGTAGACTATTCACCAAGTTGTCATAAATTTAACAACTCCTGCATTTCTTTATAGCCATTGCCACTTTTCTGCAGATTAAAAATGTGGAATGAATGAATAAAGTAGAGTTACATTATGCGCTTGCATGATTAACACGTGAGGATTAATAATTTAATATAATGCAATCTGTATCTTACTTTTCACAACGAGTTTCTCGCTCTCTATAGAGTTTATAAAGATATCTTAAAGTATCAGCAATAGTTAAGCATAAACAAAAAGCAACTATAGTCCCGGCCCGAGCAATAGAACATTGTTTGGCTCCTTTCATATTCGGAACTGTTAGTGACACAGTACCAAAATATTGTTTGGCTCCTTTCATCTTATTCAAGCTACAAAATGAAAATTTTTATGTACACGTCATAATCTAATTGGTCTCCAATTCTAAAAAAGCTGCCTCTTTATATGTGAGGAGCCAAATATTTTCGAGGTCGATCACTTGGCTGCACAAAGTGTATGGCTCCTTGCAGGATCATCTCTGGATTCTTTTGGTGAGGATTCTGAAGATCTATAAATCGTATTCATTCATCGTATATCATGCGATTAGTTTTTATAAGGTATTGTTTGTGTTTAATTTAAAATAAAAATATTTAAAATGATTTCTGACCGCACGATGTACGATGAACGGACACGGTTCAGGGATCACTGAGATCCTCACAAAGAGGATCCGACGAGGATCTAGATTCGTATAACATATTGTAGAAATTTAAGTCGGGTATTGAGAACACAATATTAATATGATCATTGAGAGAAGATTATTTTTTGTTATGCTCAGAACTCGACTTTAATCTTAATTTTTTTTTAAACTAAATATCATTACTTTGCACCTTGGAACTCAATATTCGCTTCACTTTAGTTAGATTCCGTCAATTCTGTCATAAGGCTGTCAAACGTGTTGATGTGGAAGGGTAATTTAGTCATTTCATCTTACGTGGCATTTAAAAAACTATTTTTGTGCCGACGTGGCACTATTTTTGTCCCATGTTCTTTCTTTCATTCTCTCCTCCTCATCCTCCACCTCCTCCAAATCCTCCACCTCCTCCACCTCCTCCACCTCCACTTTTTTCTTTCTCATCCGGATCCAAATGGTGGGGATCCTAAGGAGATTTTTTACCACACGATATACAATGAACGGCTAGGATGACTAGAATATGAGGATCCCTAGATCCCCACCATTTGGATCCGAATGAGATCCTCATCCATGTGACCCTCTTCAAACTCTAAGGGCATGTTTGTTTGGGCTCGTTAATTTATGTTTAACTGGACTAGACTGGCTTAATAGTCCGTGTTTGGTTTGTTCCGGGACTGTCTTTGATGGGATTAAGTCAGACTCGTTTCGACTAAAGGCTTCACTACCTCATCTTAGCGAGGACCCTCGAAAAGGATGGAATTGCTAATCCCGGTTATCTAATACCTGCATCGTTTGTGATCTGCAAGCATGCGTCACCAAATCATGTCGTCCCGCCGATCTCCGTCATCCCGCAAACCCGTCACCAAATCTTGTCGTCTCGCCGATGTCCTTCGTCCCGCGAACCCAACCTCCTCTTTGCTTCAAATTGATTTCTCTCCCTCTTATGAAACCCAACGAATCCACAGCCCAAATTTCCCCTTCTTTGCTTCACAAAGGAATACATGGCTAGATCCGCCTTGGATTTGATCCAACGCCAAGAACTGAAATAGTAATCTCAAAGAACTGAAATTTAAAAATCAAAACAAATTTAAAGTTTCATACTTTGAAGAAGAGGGAGTAGGGAGGGTGACAGTGGGACGAAGAAAAAAGGGGGCAAAAGAGGGATAGGGAGGAAGACGATGGGCGGAAAAAGTGAGAGATTAAGAGAAAAGAAGAAGATTATAGAAAAAAAATGTGACAGCCCGTCCCGAATTTGTACATTTATTTCCCTCGAAGTTGTGAAAGTAAAATTTTACCCTTGAGCGTTGGGTTGAAATTTTATTTTTGGGCAAAGTTTAGAAGGCCCAAAATATTTTGGTTTTGGACCAATTAAAAGGGTTCCAAGTTAGTGGGAACCCTTTTGTGTAAGTGTTAGAAGGTTAGGGTTTAGTTAGTTAGGTTAGTTTAGTTTTGGACCAATTGGATTAGGTTTTTGTGGATTGTTGGTTGTGTTGTTGGCTGGCTGAGAACCACACACACACACTCACACAATTGAACCTTCTTCTCTCTCCTCTCTCTCTCTCACTCTCAGACTCACTCTCTCCCTCTCTGCAACCTATACGGATCACACCAAATCAAGCCAAAACTTCATAGATCGAACCTACAGAGAGCATATTCGTGATCCTTGTTGGTCCACGAGCACAACCATAACTTTAGCTCGTTATGAGATCGTCGAAAACCCTGAGAACCAAGAGCACCGTCGAGTGTACAGTGAACCCGAAGAGATCGTGGAGGTTTTACAGCATTTTAAGGCTTAGAAAGGTATCTCCTTCTCCTCCTAAGTGTTTTGGAACGTTTTTGGTCGAGGTTTAACTTGAGAAAACCCCGTAAATCGAAGTTCCGATTCTAGCACTGTTCACCAACTTTTTAATGGATTTCTTTGAATTTCAAGCTCACATGGAGCTTTAGAAGGACTTCACGAGGCTTGGAGTGGTTCGTTGGTAAAATTTGGACGTCGGAATCGCAAGACCGACGAGTTTCAAGTTTGGCCGGATTATCGAAGCTTTTTCCAACGTGATTCCGTGGATTTTGAAGCTTCAAATAGGTATAACGTTGTTCTACTCACTCTAAGCTTCATTTTGGTACCAATTTAGTAGAAAATGGCGAAGAAACAAGTGAGAAAATAAGATTTAAAGTTTTTTCCAGTTTCCTGCGACGACGACGGAGTCTGAAGGTAGAAGAAGACGGAATATTCCATCAATTTGGACGGAATATTCCTAACGGCGTCAGGTATCTTTAACAGATTCCGTTAGTTTTAACGGAATATTCCTAACGGCAGTTTCCGTCAGGGTTGGCCACGCGTGGGGGCGCGTAGGGCCGTGCCCTTACCGGCGCGTGGGGCATCGGAAATTTTTTCTAAAAATATGGGGATGTTCCTGAGGTTGTGTAGATCATTTTGTTATATTCAAACACCCCAATTGAGCAATGTATGAGAAATTATTTCCTAGTTTTGTTTATGTGCTTTAAAATAACGTTATTATAGTTGTTTCTCACATAGGCGAGACCTATCCGGAGGACGAGCTTAGCCAGGCTAGGCACGAAGGCTACGATCAGTCTACTTACCAGTGAGTGGGCTTTTGGTTTTCCGTATTTACCTATATGCTAAGTATTTTCCCATAAATGCATTTTAAATGATTTTATCAATGAATTGCCATGCCAATATATTTATATTTTTGCATATGCATTATGAGTTATATATGCATGGTTGACGACGTTGCGAGCGCTCAGGTAAGTTCCAGGTAAGTTTATATGTTGTTAATAAGAAGTTGTGTTATGAAGAGTATGATGAGATGCATCGAGAGCTCATTAACCTGCACCCCGGTGTTAGTGCTCCCACCTAGGGTTAGGGGCATAGTCTTTCACGTGATGTTCACCTCCCGCACCACACGCTCATCTTGGATCCAAGTTAGGTGCACAGTCCTGTCGTATAGACCACTTTCAGTGGGTTCGACTCGTAGGTGACCCGCGATCATTCGCACAGTCTTCACGTGATTGTAGCACTATAGCGTATTGTTTTACACCCAGTCCTGTCGTATAGACCACTATAAGTGGGTTCGACTCGTGTGCAGGCATGATTTATGAGCTAGAGTTCAGCTGATGAGATATTGCAGTTATTATTGCATTTGAATTACTTACCTGATGATTTGGTTTAAATGGCATGGCATATTCATGATTTATTCACATATTTTGACAATGATGATTTCAGTTGAGATTTAGTATATGTATATACTATTTTCTGGGAAAGTATACAGGTTTTACGACGATGGGTTATAACTGTGGTTTATGAAATGATTTTTTAAAAGCTTTGTTTTTGCCCACTCACGGTTTTGTTTTGCGCCCCTCCAGGTTTTAGGTAGCTTTGTTGGTGGCTCACGAGGATACAACGGAGGTTCTGACAGACCATCATCTATGTAGGACCACCTTTGGGTGTTATTTAATTAAGTACTTCTTATGCTTGACTGCACCTAGACTATTTATGCTCTGATTGTGTACTCACACTTATTTCCGTTCTAACACTCCTTGAAGTTTTGTTTTCATTCATTCGTAATTCTTGCTGTTTTATCGCTTCCGCACTGTGCACATGGCTACGTCACCCTCACGTGACGGCCAGCATGCCTCGATCTCGGTCGGGGTGTGTCAATTTGGTATCAGAGCCAATCCTGGCCGGAAGTGTGCAGACGAGGATGTCGGGCCTCTAAGGGGGGTGGATTGTAAGATCCCACATCGCCCAGGGGTGTGGATCATGTAAGCCTTATATGTATATTCCCATCTCTACCTAGCACGAGGCCTTTTGGGAGCTCACTGGCTTCGGGTTCCGTATGAACTCCGAAGTTAAGCGAGTTCGCACGAGAGCAATCCCATGATGGGTGACCCACTGGGAAGTTCTCGTGTGAGTTCCCAAAAACAAAACCGTGAGGGCGTGGCTGGGGCCCAAAGTGGAGAATATCGTGCTACGATGGAGTCAAGCCCGAGATGTGGTGGGGGCCCGGGTCGGGATGTGAAAAAAAAAATCAATAAATATATTAAGATTAAAATATTAATATATGATTAAATAATATAATATTATAGTTTATTGATTATCCTGTTTTTTAGCCCTGCACCAAACGTTTCACCAAGTTAATCGAGTTTAGTCTAATTTAAGCCAGTCTAGTTTAGTCCATAGTCCAGTTTGAAATAGTCTGGTGCACGAAAAAGAAAACCTTCCATAACTAGTGAAGAAAATTCTTGGCGAAGTTAGCCGAGTTGAAAGATCTAACACTTTTCAATTGATCCTGTTTCCTTAAAATTTTTGACACTTTCTTCATATAAAATAGAAACATAAACAATAACAAATTAGTTTGGTATGACATTTAACCCCAAGACTGAGTAGTTTAGATCAAAAAGCACAATTATCGAAGCAAAATGTTACCATAGAGCATAAACAAAACAAAGGATTAGGATTACACATGCACCAAGTAAATTTGAAAGGTTTACTTACAAAACATCCTACCGAAGTGCCTCACCTCAATAGCGTAGCTCCTCAAAGACGGGGTCTATATCTTTCCCTTATTTTTCATAATACAACTCCAACAGCTTCTCTCCTAGTGTTTACACCATCTGCCATATAATTTACTTTCAACGCAAATACGCCATTTCTGCCAAAAAGAAAACTATGCACCTATTGAAAATATAGTGCACATCACGCTTAATAATATAAAATCGACTTAGCTTAACTCCTAATTGCATACAAGTTCTAGTAACCTGCGCCGCTCATCCAAAAATCCAGATTCATTCTAGTCTCTTCTTTCCAGGTCATCTTGCATAAGAATATATGGACGCTACAACCCAGCCATTCGTGCGTGCGCACACACAGAGCAGTAAAAAAAAACCTTGCGCGATGAAATTTTGCACGACGAAACTCTGAACTTCGTCACACAAAGTCACTTTGCGCAACGAAATAACATCGTCGCACAAAGTCACTTTGCGCGACGAAATTCTAAGCTTCATTGCGCAAAGTCTTGCGCACGAAAAATATATCATCACGCAAAGTCACTTTGCGCGAAGAAAATTAAAACTTCGTGCGCAAAGTCTTTACAAAAATAAAAAAAAATTAAATTTTAAAATCTTTGCGCAACGTAATTCAAATATTTCGTCACCTAAACCAATTTATTTTTGTTTTCTATTTTGTACGCATAACACTTAAGAAATTGAACGGTATATATATTTATTAAGTAGCTTTAAATTTTTGTAGTTTGGATCAAATTTTTGTTAGAAAAATATATTTTAAATTTACAATCGAATTAGTTCATTGTATTCATATAGGGTCAAGGAGTGTAGCTATAAAAAAAATCATCAAAATTGGAGTTGAAATAACCGTTAAATCATGATTTTGCGTTTATAACCATCAAAAAGTTTTATCCAATTACTTGATCTCTGAATGTTTGTTTTTTGTGATTTTTGGCGTATATGATCTCGAAGTATATACAAACAAGTTTGACGGTTTGATCGTTAAAACTGGTTTTGTAGAATGCGTATCCCATCAAAACAATAGATTCACTAACAGTTAAAGAGTTTATTTATATTTTCATTAAGTATAACATAAGATTTTGTGGTATCCACTAGTGTAAATATTTTAAATTGAAGATCGAATTTAGTCATTTTATTCATATAGGGTCAAGGAGTGTAGCTGTAAAAAAAAAATCATCAAAATCGGAGTTAAAATAACCGTTAATTCGTGATTTTTCGTTTGTAACAGTCGAAATTTTTTGTCCTCTTACTTGATCTCTGAATGTTTGTTTTTTGTAATTTTTGGTGTATATGATCTCGAAGTATATACAAAGACGTTTGACGGTTGGATCGTTGAAACTAGTTTCGTAGAATGCATATCCCATCAAAACAATAGATTCACTAACACTTAAAGAGTTTATTTATATTTTCATTAAGTATAACATAAGATTTTGTGGTATCCACTAGTGTAAATATTTTAAATTGAAGATCGAATTCAGTCATTGTATTCATATAAGGTCAAGGAGTGTAGCTGTTAAAAATCATCAAAATCGGAGTTAAAATAATCGTTAAATCATGATTTTTCGTTTAAACCGTCGAAAAGTTTTGTCCCGTTACTTAATCTCTGAATTTTTTTTTTTTTTTTTGTGATTTTTCGTGTATATGATCTCGAAGTATATACAAACAAGTTTGACAGTTGGATCATTGAAACTAGTTTGGTAGAATGCATATCCCATCCAAACAATAGATTCACTAACACTTAAAGAGTTTATTTATATTTTCATTAAGTATAACATAAGATTTTGTGGTATCCACTAGTGTAAATATTTTAAATTGAAGATCGAATTCAGTCATTGTATTCATATAGGGTCAGGGAGTGTAGCTATAAAAAAAATCATCAAAATCGGAGTTAAAATAATCGTTAAATCGTGATTTTTCGTTTATAATTGTCGAAAAGTTTTGTCCCGTTACTTGATCTCTGAATGTTTATTTTTTTTCAATTTTTGGCGTATGCGATCTCGAAATATATACAAACAAGTTTGACGGTTGGATCGTTGAAACCAGTTTCGTAGAATGCATATCCCATTAAAACAATAGATTCACTAACACTTATAGTTTATTTATACTTTCATTAAGTATAACATAAGATTTTGTGGTATCCACTAGTGTAAATATTTTAAATTGAAGATCGAACTTAGTCATTGTATTCATATAGGGTCAAGGAGTGTAGCTGTAGAAAATCATCAAAATCAGAGTTAAATCGTTAAATCGTGATTTTTCATTTATAACCGTAAAAAAGTTTTGTCCCGTTACTTGATCTCTGAATATTTGTTTTTTGCGATTTTTGGCGTATACAATCTCGAAGTATATACAAACAAGCGTGACGGTTAGATCGTTGAATGGTGTGTGTATATATATATATATATATATTAAGTAGCTTTAAATTTATTTATTTTGTACGTATAACAATTAAGAAATTGAATGGTATATGTATTTATTAAGTAGCTTTAAATTTATTATTGTAGTTCTGATTGGATTTTTGTTTGAAAAATATAATATTGTGGGTTTTATATATACAAAAAAAATGAATTTGAAGGGAGTAAAGTCACATTTTCAGTAAATTTTATTATTTATAAATTTTCAAGTGGTCGCGCAAAACTTTGTGCGACCAACATTTCATCGTGCAAAACTCTAAAAATTTGGGCAGGCACCAAAAATGGGCCACGGGAAATTTTTGAAAAAAAAAATTTAGTGGTTGCGTAAAACTTTGCGCGACCAATTTTTCATTGCTCAAAACTTGGCGTGACCACCACTTAGTCGCGCAAAACTCTAAAAATTTGGGCGGGCAAAAAAAAGGGACGCGGGAATTTGTTTTTAAATATTTTTTAAGACTATGCACGACCAATATTTCGTCGCGCAAAGTGATGCGGTTTTTAAAACCAAAATAACTCCTCCACAATTTTCTCAATGTCTTTCTCTACTCTTACCTCTCATCTTTCTTTCCCTCTCCCCAAATCCAACCCTTTTTCTTACACTCACTCCTCTCAATTAATCTCTCTTCTCTCTCTTCACTATCTCTCGCTCTCACTCACTCTCTCATCTCTCTCCCACTATCTCCTCTAATTCTCTCACACTCATTCCTCCCTCTAATTCTCACTCACTCTCAATCTTGCCAAAAGGTATATTCTCCCCAAATTTTAATTGTTTTTCATTAATATGTGTTTTTGGAGTTAGTTTTGAGTTTGGTGCGGGGTTTTGGGTCGAGTATAGGATGATGAGTGGAGTTTGGGGTCGGATTTGGGGTATACCAATTTTATTGGAGATTATGCCAATTTTTTGTTATTTGACCATATATATCTTTTTAGCAGGGAATCGTCGAGATTTGACGGCTAAAGTTAAGGATTAGGAAGCTATCGAAACATATCCCCTGCCACTACCATCACAATAGACTTGTATTAGGATTTTATTATTGTACTTTGTTAATTTATGTGTACATTTTGAATATATTATATATATTGGATAATTTGATCACTATTTTTCATATGTAATTTTATTTTGAATATGTCAATCTAAATTAAAGTAATTAAAAAAATAAAATCATACAATTAAATTAAATTAAAAAAGTACAAATTCGAAAAATCTTGCGCTACCAAATATTTCTTTGCGTAAACAATTAATATAAGAGAAATAATAAAACAAAAAGTCAAAAACCTTGCGCAACAAAATATTTCGTCGTGCAAAATATTAAATTAATTTAGTTTAATTAAAAAAATTTAAAAACAAAAATTTAAAATATTTTGTCGCGCAATGTTGCTTTGCGCGACGAAGATTAATTTTCGTCGCACAAACTCTATCGTCAAGAGCTTTGTGAGACGAACCATACGCGACCAAAATTTTATCGCGTAAGGTTTTGCGCGACGAAATTGTACTTTGCGCAACAAACTTATTTCGTCGCGCAAAGTGTTTTTTGTGGTAGTGTAGAGGAAGAAAAGATGGCACTGGTAAAGAATGAAACAATGGGAGACCTTGATGTCTCGACAATTCCTACGTCACCATTAAGCATTGTCCTTCTCGATGCTGCCAGAAACTATGAGTTGAATAATATTCACATTAGTATAATATCATCTTTTTACGGTTTAAATCTGAAGATCCATTGGCTCGTGTTACAAATTTCCTAACATGGTTTCTAGGAGTCACTAAAGAACATCTCAGGATGGAATTCTTTCCTTGCATTGTAAAAGACAAATGAACGAGTTAACAAATTGTTGAATCGTTCTCACGCCTCGTAAAACGTCGTATCTCTCAGTTCGTTAGTCTTCTGAGTTGAAAAGAACTTTTGCAAGAACATGTTTGAATGTCATTCCAACTAGTCAGGGATCCAGGCCTAGTCATGTCATTGTCTTTGCTTTGGGTTTATAGCTATGACACACCATTAGTTATCACTTATCAGTAATAGTTCTATCCTCCCACTACCTTGCTAATTAGAACCCTAAAGGGTCGCACTCTGATAAGCTAAGATTTTGGAAACTTTAAGAAGATGGTGAGATCAATTAATTAGTGTGGGTAGGTTAAGATTAGTTAATTAATAAATTATACGCAAGTAGAACATTGTCTTGGGCCTTAAAAGTAATTTTCGGGTTCCCATTGGGTATGTAACTAAAGTAGTGCATGACAACTTAAGTGGGAAATTCCAAAAGGCCCACCTACACTATATGACCGGTTTTGGGGACTATATAGATGCATCTAACTCAGCGGTTTTGGAGAGCAAAGAGAAGGAGGAAAGCCACAATTCTTCTCCTTCCCTCCACAAAACTTAGCTACTATGAGGAGAGAGTGCTAGCACTCCTCTCTCTTCGTATATATGTTATTTCATCTTCTTTTCAAATCAAGGTTCGTGAAGATACTTAGTGGTCATCTATCATGGTGAATTTTGGAGATCTTACTCACACCTAGAAGAATGCAAGGAGAACAAATGAAGATACATCCATGGAAATTTGAAGGTCTTTCCTCAGAGGTGATAACTTTAGTTCTAGGAACCAAAGAGAGCTTCAAGGGTATTATCTTCTCATCATCTCTTCAACTTTTGTTTGGAACAAAATATATCTATGGTTCATCAACCCTTAGGCCTTGAAGATTTTGTAAAGGATTTGGTTTTTTGAATATATGCATATCTAGCTTTTGCATTTAATTTGATTTTAAGCATGAGTTACTTAACGAATCCTCTAATTTCACACAATTTTTCCTTCAACAAAGGAATTTTTTTTTGGTCAAGTTCAACAAAGGAATTGGTCATATCAATTTACAATTTCCAAATTTTGTCCAAATTTCAAGTTTATTTTATAGAAACAGAAAACTTCCTCTGTAAGTTTTCAATTGTATTTACTTGACTTAATAATTGTAAATTATGAAGGTATATATATAGCCTTTCGCTATTTACATAGATACCCCTGATATCCCTTAACTGCCTAACTAACCTTATAACATCCCTAACTAATCACAACCATTAGCACAGCTAATTACATTTAGATGTAACACACTATTTAACAATAACTGAAATGGATGACTTGTCATTCTCCCTAATATATTTCCTATCATCCTAACGAAGAGTAAGTGAAAAATGGTAAGACACAAAAATGGGAACGCCCAACCAAAATTCAAAATCTATATTTTAAGTATATACAATATTTGAAGAAGAACTAAATCACAATATTATGATATAGTTAAAGAACGGAAATTAACTATAGCTAATCATCTATAAGGTTTTTCTTGGAATTCCTATGTTGTTGAACGACCAAAATTGAACCATTGATATTAAGATCTGAAGAAGCCAAGAGATCCCCAACAGTTCCCAATTCAGGGCACTCTTCCCAGTCACTTAGTTCAGTTGTCAATGGAGAGTGTCCTCGTCCACCCTTCCCTACTATAAAAAGAGAGTACAAGTCCCCTATGTCTCTTAAAGCTGCCACTGTTTCTGCTCCATTGTTCACCTGCTTTTCAACATACCCAACTTTACCTGATGCCACATACCTAGCCAACAAATTAAGAAACAAATGTTCAGAATATATAAATTTGCAAAATTAGTTAAATTAATTTAAGACTTTTTGCCTAAAATGATATGAGACTCAATTATTTTTGCTTGTTAAGAGTTGCTTTCAAGATCTTGGCAATACGAGTTACGACATGTCTGCAAAGAAGAATTTTGTGGCTGATAGTTTAGCTAACTATAGTCTTGCTTTAGACCTACGAAATCACTATTTTGATAATCCTCCTTCTTGTTCAAATATTTGTTTATGAGAATCGACTTGGGACGACTTATTTTTGCTCAGTTTGTTTGGGCTATAAGCCCCGTTTTGAACCCAAAAAAAAAAAAAGATCTGAGATGTCCCATATAAAGTGACAAATATTAAACTTCCATATTCAAAATAATTAAGAAAGAGTCGTACGTACCCATTATAAAAGTCATTGAGAAAAGCATTGTCAATGTCATTCCCAGTTTCTAAACTCGACAAAGCCATGAAAACTTCAATGTCATTATTCCCCAGTTCATTCTCCACCTTCATATTCCTCGTATTCGACGATTCTGCTGGCAGAAACCTAATCACTGTCAAATTAACTCTAGGATGATTCGCGATCCTTGTACTCCAAGCAATCGCCTCGCGGTCATCCGGTCCGCCAAAGAAGAGGGTTGCAACATGTTGCACAACGTCCACCGTGAACAACTGCGAAAACCCTAGCGCCCCAGCAAGCCCCTTTTCGACAATAATCCCAACGGAACTCGGAGCATGACGAAGAATTTTTTGGTTTGTCGTCCGCACCGCCTCTTTTCCAGATTCCATTTTCCCGTCGATTCTTTGATGCTTGTGAAAGGGCAATAAAATGATAGTCGCACGCAAGTCCTCGGCAGCGTTGCACACGTCCTCATGCAAATTCGACACTGTGGAGACGGCCTTATTGAGGTTGATTAGGATTCGAGTCTCAGCAGTGAAGGCATCCACAGCTGCGTGGATTTCGAGCACATCGTTTCCGCCGTACTCTTCTTCGTCGCTCATTTCGTCAGCCTCCAGCTCGTGATACGACACGTTGGTGCGGCGGTTCCGATTCAGCTCGATCAGGTGGGTCATGTAGGGCATGATGGAGGCCGTTTGGGAGCCCCGCATTGAGGCGATGACCGAGAGTATGGCTGACATGTGGCGAGGGCCGTACACACAGGCCAGCAGTCGAAGCTCATTCTGATCGGGCTTTTCCAGCTCAAAGCCAAGAGATGTGTGTGTATGAGTGAAGAGTCTGTCTTCTCTTTTCATTAACAAAGCCACAACTGGCCCTGATATTACGGTGTTAATCACTATTGTCATTAGTAACAAGTTGTACGCCGTCGGGTTCCAAGTCTGAAACAATAGAAAAATGAAAAATTAATATCCAAATAATTTAGGTAAGGATGCATGGAATTGGTGCATGAAATCTGCAAATAGAACTACTTACACCACATATACGAAACAACCAACTCATTTGAATAGCCGTGTCTCGTGTCTATAATTCGAGATGACTAGTGAATGTGGTATAAGTAGCGTTATTAAAGTTTCCTCTCGGCCGTTTGAAAGATGGGATCAGCAATGTAGTCATTAAACATGTTTCTGATATATGCAAGATTAGTCTCTTGCAGTAAAATTTCCAAACAACGTAATCGAAGTTAAGAACCTTACAACTAGTGCCTTTGAGGCGCTGCCAACAAACAAGATATCAGCATGTCCCTTCAAGCTCAAGACAAAACCAAGGAAAAGCCCCTCATTTGGTGGAATCTTCAAATAGTGGCAAACCGCAAGAGTTCCACCAATCTTGCTACTGAGGCTCAACAGCACAAGTATGAACACAATCAGTACATTTCTCCAGCTTTTCAAATGACTCGCATCAAATTGGAAGCCAATATAGCCGAAGTAAACTGGGAGTACAAAGTTGTGGACAGAGTAAGTAAGTTTGTGCAACAAAGTTCTTGCCGTTTTGCCTTCCTTGGGGAACACCATGCCGGCAACAAAACAAGCTATCACACTATTAAACGTGCGCATTTCAATGATCATTGAACCAGCTATTAGAATAGATAAAATGAGAAACACCTCGGGGTTTCTGAGGTACTTTTGCTTATTGGTTCGTTTGTTCAACCAGACTGCCAAGTACTT
Source organism: Cotoneaster glaucophyllus (assembly GCA_036320875.1). Lineage (NCBI taxonomy): Eukaryota > Viridiplantae > Streptophyta > Magnoliopsida > Rosales > Rosaceae > Cotoneaster > Cotoneaster glaucophyllus. The sequence goes on from CM070060.1 coordinate 17,388,242, forward strand.
GAACCCAAAAAGTATTGGAACCATGCCTAGGAGGATCAAGAAGCCATCCCGTATATTAGTAACTTTTGAGAACGCGATGATCAAATTGAAAACAAGTAAGCAGGTGAGTTCGACGACCATAGCTGCAGATGCTGCCAAGCGACCAATGTCAGAAGTCGAAAACCTTAACTCTGCTCCTAAGCGATTGACAACTGGTGAAGATGTGTACGCTACAAGTAACATGATGCAAAAAACGAAACTAGCGTTTAGTTTGGCATTTTCAGCCATTAAGTGCTTGGAGATAAAGAAGGAGGCAACAAGGCCAAAAATGCCGCCTACTGAGGCACCACCGTAGGCAACGATACACACAATGCGTAGGTTGTGGCGTATATAAGCAATATCTATCTCCAAACCGAATAGGAACATGAAGAGAATCCGGCAGAAGAACCCGAACATCTCGTAGTATTCTGCAGCAGAAGCTTGAAAGAAGAATTCTTTTATTTCAGAAATATTAGACAACCCTGACGGACCCAACACCAAACCAGCCTGAATATATAAAACAAAATAGCATGTACATGCGAGTTAATTTGACATATTTTGTTATGAGACGACCAACCAAAATCACACGTTAAATTGCGATCGATGATTTCCATTAACAAATCAAACCCGTCTGATATAACATGTGCATACGAGTTAATTTAATATGTTACCTATGTTATGAGACTATAATCTGAATCACAAGTTCGAACATGAATACCCTCGATGAATGATTCGGACCGACAAATGTATTTGCAGATGAAGAAAATGATATACTTACAAGAATCTGAGCAATGGGGCCTGGTTGTCCCAAGGCCTTGAGCAGAATGTGAAAGAAATGTGAGATGACAAGGATGCAAGCTACTTGCATGCCCATGGAGGATAGAGGGTTGACCAAATCGTCTTGGCATACGAATTTGTGAGTAGCCTCCATTTTTGTGAGGAGTATGGAAATTAACGTAAATGAATATGTTCAGAAATATTGTATATTGATTAAAGGAGGAGACAAAAGACCTGCAGATTTGTCGTCAGAGATGCAACAAAGAGGTTATGGTTGTGAGGAAAGAGGTTATACAATGAAAAAAATAATTCCTCTCTCACGGGCACAGGAGAGAGAGAGTGGGGAGAGAGAGGAATTATTTTTTTTATCGTTTAATAACGCCACGTGTCGCCATTTCCAGTTGTCTAGCAAATTTGACATATTCAAGCTGGTCTCCTTTTTCCTAGCCCAAAGCTATACAGTATAAAATTAGTTTGGTACAACATATTTACTAATATTATATTTTGAAATATAATTTACTTTTAGTTAGCGTAATATATGAATTAATAACATCAACAATACGCATATTAGAATTTAACATCAGGGTTGTTCTTCCCCCAACCACCCTCTTCTTTTCGATTGATATTGCCGGAGCTCGACAAATGCATCGTCATAAGCAACGAGCTTGAAGCTCAAGTGGTTAAACGCATCGAACCATCTACCATGACATGAAACATTTCCACTTTTACCACACTGAATAGCATAACTATATACGTGACTTAGGTCTGTTCATCAGTATAATGAGTTCGCCTCCTTGCACCCACGTTCGAATTCTAGTAGTTTCAAACTTTGCATGTAAGAAAAACAAATAACACGTCTATTCAAGTGGGATGAAACAAAGATGAACTTGTGTTCACTGCCTCCCACAAAATATCATTAGGTTGTACAAATGGATTCATCTCAACAAGTTTGAATTATTTTAACCTTCCAAGACTAAACCGGAACAATGATTTGACTATGTTCGGTCCACGTAAACGTTAAACTCCATGCCTAAGATTTACATCACAAATTATTCCTCTGTAAAAGGCACAAACTGAAAGCAGCTACAATGGAAAATAGGACTACACCTGAAAATTTGAAAAGGTTTACACACAAAATGACGCCGCTGAAGCCGCCTCGTGCCTCAGTAGAGGAGCTCCTCGAAAACAGGGTCTATCTGTTGTCCCCATTTCCCATTGTACAATTCCAAAAGCTTCTCAGCTGGTGTTACACCTGCAATATAATTAACGTTCGACGTAAACACCACATTCCCCCGAAAACGAAAACCTATAGAAACTATAGTGCACATCCTGGTCGATAATAGAAAGTTGGCTTGGCTTTTTCGAAAGAGATGGTGCAACAGCGCGATCATATGGGAAAATAGAAAAACAAAAGAGATACGAGAGGAACTCCCCATTACATACCAGTTCTAACCACCTCCGCCACCTCATTCAAGAATCCTGTTTCTTTGAAGCCTCGTCTTTCCAGGCCGTCCTGTAGAAGAAAGGATGCCATAATCTAGTCATGCACAGACACAGGCTCACGAAATCTTAAACAGAGCACCGAGAGAAGCACAATTTACCCTTGCCAACTTTACAACATCTTGAGCTACATGCTTGAGCAATCCATGCCGAAATGGCGTCTTTAGACCAGTTATGGGAACCTACTAAAAGTAACTTTACAATTAGGTTTGCAAATTAATCACTGTTTAGAAATGTAAAAAGGTTTATCTCTCATAAAGAACAGAAGTATGAAAATTGTCTGGTAGTTCAAACTTCAAACTTCATAAATAAATATAGATTTGAAGGAAAGCTAAACAAGCAAATTCCAAAGCCGTGCAATTTTGCTATTGATTTTGTTAGGAGAAAACAGAAAGACAGAAGGTTGGTCTCAGGTTCAGAAGATTAGCTAAACATATCACTAGATCCCTTTAGCTGGACTTTGACCACAATGGCTAGGCCGTCTAATTTCCCTGGCTGCCCACATTGTGATTCTATTCCAGCACCAAATGTCTCTTCCTAGGCTCCAAAAGTGGCATAAAACAAGGTACAAACAAGTGCAAAAAACTTGCAACCTGACAGCATATGCCGTATGTGCAAGTGTCAACCACTCCCCAGGGTGATTTTTTCTCAACTTTTTCAAACACACATAATGTCTAGAATAGAGCTCAGATGACACAAGTTTGAATTCATGCATGCAAAGATAAATGAAAAGGAGTTTTATACTTTCTTTTCATTAAGACAAACAAATGGGCTTTGTTGTATAGGATCACCTTATTTCTCAGCATCTGTCTTTCTTCAGGGGTCCAATCAGCTGTAAGGTCTAACACGCTTTGTAAGGAAACCTCGTCGTACAAAATACCTACCTGAAATTTGAGACAAAATCACAATCAGCTTATGTTGCTGGCTATTAGTAGTTAATAGCATAACCTGCAGAAGCTAGATAGCTGTCATTCTGAGATGTTTTAGCATTTCACAGACAACACATGAGACACAGAGGATTAAAAAAGAAACACCAGTAGATATAAGATGATAAATATTTGTTCTATCTGTACGTAATTAAGAGAAGATAATGTTAATAAAAAGTGAAATATTTAAAATGTATGCTTGTGATATGTTAATAAAAAGTGAAATATTTAAAATGTACGCTTGTGACTTGCATATAAGTTCAGATTAACTAGTTATGTATAAAGTGTCACTTACCCAAAATGCGGGCAAAGCACATAATCTCCTCCAAGGCCCTCCATCAGCACCCCTCATCTCCAAGTATCTTTTTAGCCTGACCTGAACGAAAAAATAAATATCGCATAATTAGGGAACAGCATTCGAAAACATGAGGTGGTAATTTGATTATTTGATGCTAGCATCAACCTCAGGGAATATAGTTGTCAAATGATTCTCCCAATCGTTCAGGGTTGGCAATTCACCCGGAATGCAAGGAAGCTTCCCTGCCAAAAAGTCCTGTATGGAGATAACAATACCAATGTCTACAAAAAATTAGTAGCTTCAAACAAAGATAACAACTACAGAAGAAAGCCTCAAATTACAAGACCGTAAAGGAAAGATGGAAACCCGGAAGGTCATTCCAGTGCAATCGATATACTTCTTGTTCCGATAAACAAAGTACATGGGAACATCAAGAGCATAATCTACATACTGCTCAAACCTGCATATCAAATAAAATGAAACAAACAATACATATAAAAATAATTGAATCATTAATAGATAATCGTACAACTTTGAATGGCGAATAAGCCTTCAGTAAGAAATGGCCACTAAAGTTACAACTGGAAATCGATTCAAGCATTACACACTATGTGCAGAGCTAAATAGTATAAACAAAAGAAGTTAAGTGAATATATATATGTATATGTATATGTATATGTGTGTATATGTGTATATGTGTGTATATGTGTGTATGTGTGTGTATGTGTATATGTGTGTCTATGTGTATATGTGTCTATGTGTATATGTGTGTATATGTGTATATGTGTATATATGTGTATATGTGTATATATGTGTATATGTGTATATATGTATATATACACCATCTAAAACCATTCTAAATTCATTATACCATTCATGTACTCCATAGTTCAATTCTCCATACAAAACCATTCACATAAAAACAATCATTAATCAAACACAAACCAGACATAACTCCGTTTTTAGCATCCAAATAGAGCAGTGATAGAAAGTATGACCAACGAAACTATATTTGGTAAACAGCCAAAAGTTGTATATCCAAAAACCAAAATTGCACGCAGACCAAACGTCAGAGAATGTTCTCGCATCAGGTTTTGATTTGTTTGGCTGAGATTTTTAAGAATAGCACATTAATGAACAAACAAAAAAGCAGATAAGGCATAACAGGGAGATCAAGGACCTGTTTCTTAACAGACACTGAACTTTCTATGCTAAGTGATGTCATCCATCATCAAATATTTGGATTCTGAAGTACAAAATTCTAGCCACAAAAAGCAAGTACTAATTCATAAAGTACAAGTAAAAGCCTTACCCAAAAGAGTCATCAAAAACAAAAGGAAGCATGCCAGTGCGATTATTGTCCGTATCAGTCCAAATTTGGCTGTTACAACATGTAGAAAAATCAATAGAGATGCCAAGTCTCAACCAAAAACAATACGGACACCACAGATAATTTTAATAGCACATATATGACAAGAACATGAGAACAATAGAAACCTTCTCATGCTTAGAAAACCATTTGGCTTTCCTTCAGTGAAAGGTGAATTTGCGAATAGAGCTGTTGCTATCTGTTTCATTTGTTGAGAGGTTAGATACCACATAAGTAACAATTTTACGTCAAAACAAGATACCACAATTCCTCACAGGCTGCAAGGCAAGACCAGCACGAAATTTCCTTATCATGTCTGCTTCAGAACTGAAGTCCAGATTAACCTACAAAGTTGGGAAATAAAAAAGGGTTTGCATGAGCTACAAATATTTGACTCCTCACCAAAATCAATGGAATACCAGATTATGAAACATAACTACGTGTAAGAAGTATTCATCAAAACTACCTGATTAGATTAGTAACAAAGATCTTACCTGTACAGTGCAAGTTCTGAACATCATATCAAGTCCAAGGGTGCCAACTTTTGGCATGTAATTTCTCATAATATCATATCTTCCCTGAACCAAAATTCTCAATCAGCATGCATGTAACCAAAGTATATAAAAGCAATGAAAAGTGGCATTATTAAAGCTGTTACTAGACCAAATTGGGACAACAAGTAAATACAGTATCAAATTTCAAAAGCAGCGTTTGATATTAGCATCTAATGACAAGAGTTACTTTAGAAGAGCGATGTGCTTTGGTGTTCCTTTTCTCATTATAAAACTAATAAGAGGTTGTTTCAAGAAAATTTTTAAAAATAAATTATCCATCAAATAAAGCTGCAACCCGTCTATAGCTTTCCAATAACCAGTAAAGTGGAATAAAGAGGAATGCTTCAGCAACTGTGCGGCTGTGCCATCTCAATTTCCAATCCAAACAAAAGATGGGTTCGTGCATTGCCATATGGTTGAGAAGAGGATTCAAACATACCTTGGGCATAATAGGTATGTCCTTAAGTCCCCATTTGGGCTGAAAACCAATTCCAAGAAATCCAATTCCCATTTCCTCTGTAATTGCTTTAACCTAGTAAAAGTTAATAGAGAACAAATTTACTCACCAAATACAAAACAACAACAACAACAAAAACAACAAATAGAAACTTCATTTGTCAACTAGATTTTACTTAAAATCAATTTATGCATGAAATATGACAATACTTTGCACTTCATTGTAAGGTACTGTTGTTTGTTCTGACCTGATAAAGGTGTGAATTGACTTCAGCACAAGTTTGATGCAGAGTCGCAAGAGGTGCGCCACTAAGTTCAAATTGACCTCCAGGCTCCAGTGATATGCTTTGCTTACCCTGTCCCATAATGTCATTTTTTTTTTCAAATGACAACAATAAATGACAAGGGTTTCATGATAACTAATTTCAAATGGAAATATGAGGATGCATGAGTTACAAAGGGTTTCAAAATATTAACATCTGTATGACAGATAATCAAGGGAAGTAAAACAACTTATGAGCATCATCTAAAGTTGAAGAGTAGAAGAATACCTGTTTGAGTCCAATAATTTTGTCGCCTTCCATAACTTTTTCCCAATCAAATCTCTCGGAAATAACATTAAGCAACTCGGCTATTTGTTCATATTTTATAGGACGTAAGGTCTTTAGCTCAAAACCAAATTTCTCGTGCTCTGTGCCAATTCTGAGGGTTGAGCAAGTGTAAATTTTCACTTATGACTAGTTATCCAACAAACCACTACTGTAAATGAGGCAATAAATACCTCCATTTTTCCTTAGACTTGCATCCAGAGGCAAGATACGCTACAAGATCCTCTTTCGTTAGTGGCCCAGTAGCAATTACTGCATCTTCTGTTGGAGGACTGGCAGCAACTATCACACTATGCCCTCGTTTTTGTCCTACTCCTGCATTGTCTATATGTAAAATCTGTGTCTTCCTAGAAGAAGAACATGATACAGAAGAGAAGCCAATGGAATTTTCTTTCAACTTGGACGCCTCTATATTGTTTGCCATACTGAAAACCACATTTTGTCCAGATTTATACCAAAGTAGCTCAGTACGGATGCAGTATGATAAACCCGTCTGTGAAAAGAGTACCATGGCCCCCCCCTGGAAAATCGTATACAACCTCTCAGTCAACTATACTTTACAAATTCAAGGGAATCAGATAAAATTTAGCCATCCCAGAGACCTACTGTTGCCCTCTCCTAGTAAAGGCCTATCTAAATGATATACTTCTTGCATTGAAATTCCATGTCAAAGCTCAGTCAACCTTGTTATTTATTTTTAACACAAACAATATATGCCATTAAGTACTACAGTCTAGTGGTATTCCTCTTCACTTATAAGTGAGAGGTGTTAGGTTCAATTCTCGCCGCCAAAGGCAAATTTGAACCACGTTATTGCTAGCCCATTATGAGGCTTAGCCCACTTCCCCCACCCCCTAATGCAGAGTCGTTTATTAAAGAAATACAAACAATATATTTACGCGAAGACCACACATAATTTGTCATAATAATTTGATGTCGAACTCGTCATTAGGAGTCGAACCTATAACTTCTCACTTTCTAGTGAACATAAATAGCACCAAAAAGTAATACTAAAGTGTCAAAAACCGATGTCATTAATAATTTCGATTCTCTTTCCACATGTGCGTTTACACTTTTTCTTTCCCTTAAAAAATAAAAACTTTATAACCCCCCACTAACAAATTAGAATATTCAACCACAGCCACTACACTCTACGCATAACAAAAAGTGCAAAACTGTAAAATTGAATGGCCCCAAAAAAATAAAAATAAAATCCCATAAAAACAATAACACAAACAAAAAAAGCCCCATAAAATCAAGGGTTTATATCACAAACGATTCCTGAAATTGACCCCATCAATCATGATAGTCCCTGAAATTGAAAATCAATAAATGTAGTCCTCGAATTTTAACTCGCGAATCAATGTGGTCTTTCTGTTAGTGTTCCGTCCAAATTAACACTAAAAAAAGGTTAGAGAACCACTTTTTTTTGTTTTTATTTTAGTTTTAGCACCAAATCCATGAAAAAATGGAAAGAAAAGCGAAGATGGAAAAAAGAAAAGAGAGGTAGTAAGTAAAATTATAAGTAACAGGGTTATTTTTTATCATTTTACCATGAAAAATTGGTTCTCTAACCTTTTTTTTAAGTTAATTTGGACGCAAATGATCACATTGATTCGCGAGTTAAAATTCAGAAACTACATTGATCGATTTTCAATTTCAGGGATCATCATAATTGATAGGGTCAATTTCAGGGACCATTTGTGATATAAACCTTAAAATCAATAACACAAACAGCATATCACAGGATATCAAAACTGAAAATTAAACACTTAACGTTTGAAATGTTAATTGAATCGAATCATTCGAAACCCAGAAACTGTGCATGCAAGATGCAACATCCCACCGTAATTAACACAATCAAACTTCAAAATTGAGGCTCCAAAGATCAAAACTTGGCAACTGCAGGTAGCGTTAAATTAATCCAAAAGTAAATTATCAGATAAAAGTAAACTCATTACAGGATTTACCTGGAAATCTGACAATACAGTCGCAATTCAAATCTAGGATTCTGCAAGAAGCTTCTGAGGATGGCTCTCTGATAGAGAGAGAAATTCAAGAGAGAGAAACTGGCTCCTGTTTGCAGCAGATGAAAAGGAAGCGCAAGCTAGTGTATTTCGATGAGAAATTATATAGGCTCAAAGTGGATCGGATCCTCTAAGGATCTCTTCTCTCTGGACCCTTAAGACCATACATTGACAGCCGTTCAAGTAATAAAACAAAGTTTTGGGGACCAGGGACGGAGCGGAAGAGAGACACGATGTCGTTTCGTTTGGAGCCAATTAAAAATATATAAAACTTTGTGCCGCACGATTTTAAGTGAACATCTGAGATTATTTAGTCCGGAGTGTTTCGGAGAGAACTGAACTTGTCCTGAATTTGCCAAGTCGGCATTCTCAACTTGTACTCCCATCTCATTGTCCTATTTTTCCGAGCATTATTGTTTCATCCATTACAAAAAATTAAAAATTGAAATGTTATTTTCTCCACCTACTATTATTTTTAAATAACTTCTAAAACATATACAAATTTTTTTTATTTTTCATTTTTCAATTGGTTAAATAATTATCCCATTAGTAAAATGTTTGAACAACTATTATATATGAGAATTTTGAACAACTATTGTATATAATTAAACTAGAAGATTAAAAAATGAAGAAAATATTTATTTAAAGGAATTGAGATAGTTGTAGAGAGATGATGAACAGAAAGATCTTGTCGGTTTCTTGTATGAATTCGAAAGAGAAGAAGCAGGTTTTGCTTGAAGGGTAGGAATAAGAGGTTGACAGATGAGGATCTCATCGAGTTCAAAGGGTAAATCTTGGTGTTAAATTTTTTATTAAAAACTGATTCGGGAGATATGACAGTAAGTGGGTAGTTTATCAACACTCTTTCATTGCAAAATGTACACATACCCACAACTATTTGATAACTACTTTATGCCATTCAAGGAAAAAAATAGTTCGCAAGTTATTGAAAACTCTAGCCGTCTAAAGGAAAAACCAAAGAAAAAAAAAATTCTCTATCGCCCATCCCTGCTTTTGATTTTGGTGTTGGTGACAATCTTCTGAAAGTCATTCTTGGTCTCTTCCTTTTCGTTTACTTTGTTTGGTGTAAAATTGTTGTCTTGAAACGTTGTAGTCATCATCTTTTGGCCAATATACACAGCAATCACAATGTTTTGAATTCAATTATCACTTTCGATAAAAGGTTGAAGCTGAAAACCATTAAAGATGTCTGATTGCGTCCGGACCAGGTTTAGCCAGTATAACACCATGGGTTTAGCAACTGCGGTAATATGGCTCTCTGATGTCTTGAGCATGTGGAGTGGCAACATGATTTTATCAATTTATTTTGTTTCTGTTTAATATTTTTTAGGAATTGTCTTGGAGTTCGGTTTTGATCTCTCTCAGTGAGAGAGTTTGCTAGTTGTCTCTAGGAGGGTTGCTTGATTTTAATTTTTGTTTTGATGTGCTATCTCTTTTGGATCTACGTGTGTAGGGTGGAGCTGTTTGATTTGCTTGATCTACTTCACTAGTTGTTTTGGGATTGTGGTAGTGATTAGGTGATGCAATTAGACTCATGGGCATTGTACTCTTGTCCCAATATATGATTTGAGATTTTTATTCTCACATTATCTATGTGTATCATGAGGTTTAACAGTTAATTGATCTGTGTAATCTTGTGGTTCTCGATGAACTCGGACGTGTGCTTGAAGTTTATTCATTACTTTGCAATTAATGACGCTCTATTGTAATATTTTTAGATCTACTTTACAAAGACCCTTTGGGGCCGACTTCTTCACAATATGTATTTATAATGCCTTTTGTTTAGGGGTGTGATATCCACACATCCCATTTTATTTCTCACATACCTTTTTAATTTTCGACCGTCAGATCAGATGAATTGAAGAGGATCAAAAGACAAAAATTATGAATAAGTGTGTGAGAAGTAAAATAGAATGTGTGAATAGTACACCTTTTTTTTTTAATGAATGAAATATCGTACTCCTCTTCAAAATATTACTCGGCAAGTTAAGCAATTGGTCATTGAGGAAGCTAAATGATGGATTAAAGTAAGGTTAACGCCATCAAAGGATCCGCATACAAAATGTAACGGTTTGACTATCTACTGAAATAGTCTTTTGTTGTCGATAATTCATGAGTTTGTTCACTCTAAACCATTTTGGTCCCTACGTGAAAAATATGTCAATATTCTCGTTGAGTTGCCACGTGACCACCTTTTTAAGGATATTTTTGTCAAGCCAACTCTTCCACTTAACAAGAATATTAACAGATTTTTCACAGAATGAACAAAATGATTTACGGTGAACAAAGTCTGGGACCACTTCAATCTATTTTTATTATCATGAGTTAAAATGAGAAGTTATGTTAATATCAGAGCCCATTTTAACCAAAAGACCTAATTCATAAAGAGTAAGTAAACCCAACGGTGACAAAGGTTACCAGGGTCGATCGGCCCGTATTAGAATGCGTTTTATCAAATTTGTTTAAAACAAAAACAAAATTTGAAAATGGCGTAGAAGTAGAAAACCTATAAATGTGTGCATTAGGGTGGGCACTTGGAACCGAAAACCGAAATCGAAACACGAATCGAACCGCACCGAACGGTTTGGTTTTGCGGTTTTGAAACGGTTTCGGTTTTGAAACGGTTTCGGTTTCGAAACTGAACCGCGACAAAGAAAACGGTTTGGTTGCGGTTTTGGGTTTTCAAAACCGCACCGAAACCGAAACCGCACCATTTATTTTTTTGGTTGTACTAATGCCATAAGGCATTTGACATTGAACTTTGTATGAAACTTTGAAGTTTGAACTTTAGTTGTATTATGGCAAACTTAACTTTTCGATTGGGTTGTAGTAAAGTATTGTGATTGGTGATCAAGTTGAATTTTAGTAGATGTGAATCTGTGATGCGTTTTTGTGCAGTTTTGTGCAGTTTTTTTGTGCAGTTTTTTTGTGCAGTTTTGTGCAGTTTTTTGTGCAATTTGTGCAGTTTTTTTGGTGCAGTTTTGTGCAGTTTTTGTTGTGCAGTTTAGTTGATGTTTTGGTGCAGTTTAGGTGCTATTTTTTGTGCAATTTTGTGCAGTTTAGGTGCTGTTTTGGTGCAGTTTTGGTGCAGTTTTTGGTGTTGTTTTACTGCTGTTTTTTATGCAGTTTGGCTGCATTTGTTTGGCAGTTTTGCCTCTGTTTTTTGCTGCAGTTTTACTGCATTATTGTTGCTGTTTTTGGTGCAATTTTGCTGCATATTTATTAATTAATATACAAGGAAAATAAGACCGTCTTATGCATAAATATGTGTATATTTTAAATTGTACATTTTTTTCTCAAAAACCAAACCGAAACCGTTTGAAACCGCACCGAACCGAACCAAACGGTTTGGTTTCATTTCGGTTTTGGCTTCAAAACCGCACTGCGCCCGACCCCTAGTGTGCATAGCTTTGCGTTCCAAGTTTTTGACCCAAAATTTATGAATGAGTTAATAAGGTCACTAACTACTTTCCATCACACAAAAAAAAAATTAAGGGTAATGTTAGGGAGACTAAATTTGCAAACTAAATGATGTGTCACCAATAGGAATGAGCACGTTTATCAACGTTTAAGTAATAAACTAATTATTAACTTTCATGTCCTTTAATTTTCAAAACTTTATCTACAAATTTAGTCTCCCCAGCATTACCCAAAAATTAAGCATATTCCCAAACAAAGCTAGCCAAAACTTTTGGCCATGAGAGGAATAACTTTTGGCCATGAGAGGAATTGTAGCTATCTTCTTTTTAATTGATGAGAACATCTCACTCCAACTAATTTTATTTTTTTTCATAAATTTGAATAGTCTCTTAAATTGAGAGTTTTTTTTTTCCCCACCAGTTATCATAAAATTATAATTTAGAGTATATCCAAAAAAAAAAGCATAACTTAAAAAGAATATAGAAAGACACTTGTATTTGTAGAAAAAAGCAATACACAAATTGTATGAATTCTCATGAATAAGGTTGGTGTCAATTTGATGTTTTCATCTAAAGAACATGTACGTTGCAAAATTTATGCCAACCTTTTTTTTATTTTTTTATTATTACTTTGGGATTGTGATTTGTGAGGTATTTGATGACGAAAATATACCAAATGCCTGGAGCCTTGAAGATGAATACTATATTATATGACAAAGACTACTTATAAATCGGACAAGAATATTCTTTTTCAAAACTTAGTGGAATCTGATTATCACCGAACAATAATCTAATGCTAATTCAAACAATTAGGGTCCAATAAGGGTAAGGCATAGCATAGGTTCCTTCGTGAAGCCTCTCAAACATTTTGTACCACTATCTTAATTTTAATCATTTCTTTTGGAATATTTTCTTGATTTGGTTAATTCAATAGTGGGGAATTTACATTGAATCTACAACGAAAGCAAGTTGCGAACAACATATTTACCATTACAATACTCAAACAACAAACTAATTATTAGATCTGGTGGTTTCTCAAACAACGAACGAACTAAATCACTGAAAAATGCAGACCTTATAGTTTTCCTTAATTTGTGTTAACTACAATTGTCCATTTGTACATAGACATTGATTGATGCTTGACGCAAAGTGTATTATTTGTGTGGCGCACATGTGCGAATACACTTCAACATTTTTCAAGTTGATTATAGCAGCCATTATGATCATTTTTTTTAAAACAAATGATTTTATCTACACAGGGTGATGGAATGGGTTAAGCCTCATAATAGACTAGCAATAATGTGATTCAAATTTACCTTTGATAAGAATCGAACTTAAGATCTCTTATTTACAAATGAAAAGAAATATCAATAAACCGTAAATTTTCTTTTATACATGAATAAAGCATCCTTCTCTATTTTATATTTATCTTTTTAATTAAATTATGGGACACAATTATGTAGGATTAGGTTCTTAATGTGGATTCCAAAGGGGAAGCTTTCTCATGCATCTGTGATGTTGATTCTTCTTTGCTATTTTAATTCTATGGCTACATATATTTTATTGAACGATACATTTATAAAAAAAATAGTGTAAATTGGTATCAATTAAGTTCTTCATTCACAATATTTAAACTTAAAATCTCTAATTACACATAAAGAAAATTATTTTTTAACCCGTCCCTAATTGAGATATGACGCGCAGAACTTGAGATAAAGTTTGAATAGTCCTGCGCGTCATATCCCTCTGCCGTTCACTTTCTCCAAGATAATTCATTGCATATATCTCCCCATTTCTTAAAGATAATGTTGAAAATTTCAAAACTATAACACCTGCCACGTGATTAAAGACTCAAAGCTTTCCTGGAGACTCATGCACCAATGAAATCGCATCATCTTAGACCTAGACCCACACGTCTGCATGCAACTCCATCCTTTGACTATTCATTCTCATCTTTTTTTTTGTTATTATCTTATCTGACAAACATTCAATTCAATTTGCATGCAAATTGTTGTTTTGATCAGATAGAAAAACAAAAGGAATATTGTTTCATTCTTTACCAATTCTTATATCTTCAAAACTCATATGATCACACCACTTTGCCATTCCAATTATCTTTCGGTATTTATCAAATACCATCATTACCGAGATAACCTGCATGCATGGTTCGGTTCCGAGCAAATTCAACTCTTATCACCTTTGGCATCTTTATCTCCATTTCAAACTGCTAATTATCTTATGCATGAAACGCATGGAAAATAGTCTCTTAACCCGCCACGTTAGCTTTCAAACAAGTCATCATGTAAGCGTAGCAATTCGAATTGGAATTGATCTCTTTTGCTTCCAAAAATATATTTCATAAGATAATTACTATGAAAATCCAATAGTAATATCTAGAAAAATATGAAATCCAACGGTCAAGAACCCACTTATTTAACGGTCTCAATTGCTCGGGCCGATATTGTAAAATCGGGTCCAAACATAAATGCACAGGTAAGCCTACTATAGAGGATGCCTTAATCTTATTTTTGGTCATGATTAATATGTTATTGACTAGAATTGTTGAATGGATGTGGCATGATTATATTTATGTTATCTGCTCATCGTTTGCTGCATCGGTGTTAGTACTCGCCCGAGCCAGGGCTAGTCTTTCACATGTATGTGCACATCGCACCGTATGCTCACTTAGGATCCATTGTAGGTGCCAGTCCTATTGTACAGGTTGCAATAGGCAACTCCGACTCGTATGTGTTGCGCATAGCGCCAGTCTTCACGTGATTGTAGTATTAGAGCGTATATCATTATTACACCCAATCATGTTCATGTCAAAATACCTCTGCATGAACTCGTGTGTCAGCATATGTCGATGAGTATTTGATGTGATATGTTTATTTAGGCAAAAATATGTGATTACGGACGTCATGTACTTATTTACGAAAGTTGTGACGTATGGCATCCTCGAAATATTGCTGGTTATGGTAAGCATTTTTATACTATATGTAGTATGTATATTTTGAAAATTATACTTGTTTTACAGTGAAATTATACTTGTTTTACAGTGAGGGGTTATAACGATTTCAAAAGGTTTTTATTAAAACTTTATTTTCAGGCCCACTCACCCTTGTTTTCCGCCCCTCCAGGTTTTAGCAGCTCAGCTTTCGTATTGACGAGGATTCTTGGCAATCTTAGTATTGATGATTACCTTCGATGGTATCTTTCTCATCCTATCTTACTGTACTTTACTTATGCTCTGACATCATGTGTGAAATGAGTTCATTCCTGCTCACAAGCGCACTCTTATATTTAGGCACTTTTAGGTTTAAATTTATTCATATTTTCCACATCACTAACACTTTATGGCTTCGTCACCCTCCAGGTGTCAGCTAGCACAGCTCGATTCGAAGTCCAAATGACATCCCGGGTCGGGGTGTGTCAATAACTATGTATTAAAATAAGAACCTAGGTGATAGACACATAATCATGTTGTCATCCATCAGGTGGATTGAAAACTCGATCCACAAAAGAAAAATAAAATAGTCAATATATATACTCTTAATCCTTTTCTCTCGTGGTGGCATCATGACGTTCAGCCAATACTATTATTTTTGGAATAGGATTCTCTCATCTCCTAGTCTCCTTCATTTTCGCTTTTTTTTTTCTTTCTATTTGAATGATTACGATTAAGTCATGTCAACATTTTGTGATAATTTTATAATAGTTAGAAGAAGACAAAAAGCAATCTGTGAAATGAGGAGAGGGAAGATAATGGAAATAGGAGATGAGAGAATTTTACTCCATTATTTTGTGACTTTATAGTGCTCCCAATCCTTAGTATCTTGGCCTTTTGCAATTGACCAAAATAGACTAGGTTCTTTTGCTTTTGTTTTGTGGCGGTAGGCGGCGCCTTTGTTTTTAGTAAAGAATGAATTCCGTGAGGATCACTTAACATTGTTTCAATGGCTCGGGATTTTATCTGATAGTGAACTCGTTTTATGTGAATTATTCTCATAAATAGCAAGTAATATTGTGTTTTTGTTTTCGTTCGAGTTCCCTTCTCCCAAACCATAACCTCGAACCAACAACTTCGTATGAAATTGAACCTTCTTTTCTTAAATAAAAGTAAATAAATAAAAATCTTGTGAAGTCGAACATTTGTGAAACACGATAAGATAATCTACACTAAATTCATTCAAACTACGAAGTGGAGGAATTGAACACGAAATTTCAAATGCAAGACGAATGGTCTTAACCAAACCTTAAAGTTAAACCCAAAGGCCAATACTAAACCGTGGGCTTCAAATCCCTAACACTATATCCAAAATCTAATCCTAAAAATTGGCCCAGACTATTCAACGGCATCGACTACCAGTCCATTGTGGAAAGGCATAGGGCACGTATGAAGGAAGCAATTGCCATCATCTTCTTCTAGCTGATACGAGGTAGCAGAGATCATCTATATTGTTTTCCTTACTGCAACTTCAAGGCTATATTACATGTTTAACTGCATAGCAGTGATTGTTTTCTCCCTCGCTCGTTCTTTCGTTCTTGTTTATTGATTCTCCTTTGATTCAATCAATTCGATGACTGAAAGAAAAAAATAAAGAGAAGAAAACTAGTGTGTAGAAATCAGTTGAAAGTAGAAGCTGAATTAGTTATGAAAAAAACTGAAGAAAGTTGAGGTTCCACTATAAAAACAATATGGGAAATAATCTAATTACTTGTAAGCAAAAGTAGGTCCATTATTTCTGTGAAGTGGGATTCATACTCTCAACACATCCTCTTACATATGACAAATTTTGAAGCCGAACACATGAATAACACAAAGCAGGTGACTTGGAGCGGATGTGGGTGTTAGGATTTACACGTGGGACAATCTGTTCTGATACCATGAAGAAAGTTGAGCCAATTGGAAATATGAGGAATAACCTAATTACTTATAAGCACATACAAAGTCTCTCATTTCCCTCATGCGGAATTCATACCTCAACAAAAACCTATCTCCTCCTTAATCCCATCATTTTTAAAGAGATTGGAAGAGCTAAGTTTCGTCCATTGTCAATTCATGTTATATCATCAACTTGGACAAAGTATAGAGTTGATATCCATTCCATTCATTGTATCTTGAATTTGTACGAGTTATCCAATCCATTTCAATCCCAGCACCAAATGAGACCCAAGGGAGAAATTAAAAAAAATAAAAATAAAAAATAAAAATAAAAAATAAAAAAACCTCACATTGGCTATAAATGAAGAAGAAAAATCTCACACACTACATTTTTTTTGGTTTGAGGGGTTAGATCAAGGGATATGTTTACACTACTTTTTAGCCATTCGATTTTATAACATCTAACAGTCTTGATTAAGTATGATGTGGAGGCTAAACATTAATGATGTGGATTATAATTAATAAAAAAAATATTATAATAGAATAAATATGAAAAGGCAAAAAAAAAATCAATCTGAAATTGAAACCCAGAAAGGAGGGACTCGCCATGAACGTGAGAAGAAGGTGAAGAGAAAAACCCAACGTCTTCACTACATATTGCTTTGATTAAAACGATACAAAATTAAGAAGCACATCAAGTTGTCACTCGATCTAACCCCGAAACCCTAATTCTTTATTCTTGATATCTTTGGGTGAGAAATTAGATTGTGAAACAATTTCTTCCCTTGTTGGCCAAAAGGCAAGAGCAGTGTGAGGCCATGCTCCAATCTCAGATTCTTGTTGATGCAAATTTTCGTTGTCTCTAGTTTTGACGAAAATGCACCTGCAAAATAATTAATACCTTTGATCAAGGACCTAAGCCTCACGTGAGCACAAGGTGGGGGGAGAGTTAGGCCAATGGATCTCTGATGCCTAAGTTAGTTTCTCTGAAAAAGAGTAAGTGTTTAGGGCTTTTTAGGGTTGTAAAAGCTTGCTGAAATTTGGTAGAATAGGGGGTATATATAGGGAAATAATATCTTGAGATAATGGAGTAATTATCCCTAATTGATTTAAATAGGGATTACTTATTTGAATGGAGTCAAAGGTATTAATTGTTTAAATAGGGATGGTGTTAGAGTTTTACCCTCCACGTGGCGGCATCTTATTGGCCAAGGTTTATGGAGAAATATTCTCAAGATATTAAATAGGAAATAATATCTTGGGATAATGGAGTAATTATCCCGAATTGATTTAAATAGGGATTACTTATTTGAATGGAGTCAATCTTCAATTGGGAATGTATTAAAGATAGGATTTGGGTAATTAATCATCATCTTTAATGCTTTGACATTTCCTTACCAAGGGAAGGTGAGCTGTGGGCAGTCATATTCAGCTGTAGGGACATTCGGAGGTGTAAGCTGGGTGTGGGAGTATCTGAGGAGCCTGCCCATTTAATGAGGGCAATATTGTCTTTCTCAAGCAAAAGTCCACATGTCGCCTCTAAATTTCTGGGATTATTTTAGGCTCCACAAATGCCCCCACACTTGTTGGGCTGCACGAAGGAAAAGGGCAGTAGGTGTAGAAATCCTAAGCTGCATGGGCTTGTAGAGTTGTTTCCCAATTTGAACTTGATCTCCTTCCTTGATTTGGAGATAAACTTTTTCTAGGAAAAGGAAACCAATTGCCCCCAATACCTATTTAATTCTGCCTTAAGCAAGGGATTATATAAATTTGGAGAACAATCATCATTCCAACAAGGAAGAGATAAGCCAGAGGAAAATTTCCCCCTCCCCTAGCTTTCTTCTTCTCTTGCCCTTGCAAAAATTTGTCTCTTGTTGTTGTTCTTTTTCTCAGTGCCGCACCAAGGTAAAAAAAATTTGAATTTTCTTCTTCTTAATTTTTGGAACTTCGGGGCTTGAAAAATTGGCTCGGCAAGGGTCGGTGTGAAACTTGGCAAGGGTGCCACGACGCTGATGTGCTGCAATGGGCAGTGCAGGCTGCTGGTGGTGTGGCAGCGAAAGTCGGCTAGCGTGGGTAAAGGCTCGGCTCGGCTTGGCCGAGGTGCACTGCTTGTTGGGGCGTAGGGAGGCCAACTCGGGGCTTGGCCGAGGTGCATGCCTAGGACTTGCTGGGCTTGCGCACAAGAAAGAAGAGGATGAAAGAGAAACAGGCCTCATTTCGTGTTGGGTTGGAGCAGCTTGGGCCCCATGTAGTAGAGCGATAGTGAGGGCTGGGCCCTCTTATGGCCTGGCCAAGTTGACAAGCTGGGCCATAAGGCCTGGCGTTGGGGCGCTGGGCTCTACGGTCCTTCTTTATAATTTTTTTTTTGTTTTCCTTCTCGCGACCTGCCTTCTAAATATTTTTCTTCGTACTTTTTGCAAAAGTTTTGAGATGTCTTCCTCCGATCGCAAAAGTGACGAATATCCTCCACCTTTGTGTTGTCAAGGTGGTTCTTCCGGCAAGGTAGGCTACTTCAAGACTGCACATGTCAAGATCAATTCTAATGAGTTGTTTCTGAATTTTTTCGAGATGTACAAGCATGCGATTCCGTCAGGGATTCGCGTCAAGAAGGTGAAGGATGATAACAGCCATAAACTGTGCGGCGAAGGTGTCACCGCTACGAAGATGGCTATCAAATTTCATCGGTATTACTTTGTGTTTGGATTTACTTTTCCCATGCCGTGTCTTTTCCAGGAGGTGATCTGCTCCGTGAAATGCACGCATGTTCAGTGCTCCCCGAATGCAGTTCATGCGATGGTGAGGTTTTCGAACTTGAGTAGGTTTTTTGATCTTGGCTTGACCATAAATGAGTTTTGGTACTTCGAAATTGGCCATAAGGAAGGCGTGAGGCAGTTGAGGTCTCGCCATAGGTTGCTTGATGCTTGATGCAAATGTGATCATGAGTGGGCGAGAGATACCTTAGATGTAAGTGGAGAGTGGGAGTTTGAATCCTCTTATAAGCTACGCGTTCCGATTGTCTTTATCAGTGGTAAGTGAACTGCTTCATTCCTGGCCTACTTGAAGTTTCTTTGAGCTGCTCCATGACTTCAATTATTGATCGTCCTTCTTACTTTGTGTGGATTCAGAATTTAGCTCAACTCCAAGAACTTTGAAGGATATGAAGAAAGTGCACATCGTGTTAGACATTCCTATTGAGTACCATGAGTGGTGCTAGCTACTCAATCATCTTCGTTGGGAGAAAGGCAGGCTACCTCCGAAGGAAGAGATAAAGTGGATAAAGGAAGAAGCGTTTGCTCATCCGATCACTGTTGCAGATCCTACTGCCAATGAAGGTGGAAAGAAAAGATCTTCCTCACCTGCTTGTAAGCCTTTGGCCGAGAAAAAGCCAATGACTTTTTCTGTTGTTCGCGGGGGCTCGTCTACTGCTGAGAAGCTTGTCATCGATCTGACTTCTCCCAAGGGGAATAAAAAGATTGTTGAGTGTGAGCCTATGAAACCTGCTTCTCTAAAGGTGGCCACAACCATTGTTGAAAGGATTGCCAAGTGAAAAGGATCGATGGTGCCCCTGGTGTCTGGGTTTGTGTTGAAGCGCACGTCAGGAGCTAAGTCTGGTTTGGCTTCTAAGATGTTTGCCGCTATGAAAAGCGAAATGTGGATTATGCTGCTAAGGTGGTGCCTTGGCCTGTTCTTCCTTCTACTACGAATGATTCGTCTGCTGAGAAAAGGAAGTCTGCTCACACGGGGAGTTGTGAGAGATCCACTAAGTCTAAAGCTGGGAAGTTTCCCAAGATCTTTGCGCTGCAGAAGGCTGACCTGCTTGAGGATGTCAATGCATGCGCCAAGTTTGTTGATATTGTTGGGAAAGTTGTAGTCTGCTCAGACTCTTTTGTGAAGCGTCATGCCTACTAAAGGAGGTCTTCCTTGCTTGCTACAATGCATAAGACTTTGATCCTAGCAACTGAGTTTATGCATGTTGATCAGGATGCTGTCGAGTGTGCTCAAGAGGCCAAAATGGCATTGACAGCTCAGCTTTGCTCGGTTGTTAAAAGGATCGAGAAGCTCGAATCTGAACTTCTCGTTTTGAAGAGGTCTAATGTCTATACCCTCACTTATGTGTAGTTGAAGACCGTTCATCAGGAGGTCGTCGATCTAAAGGATAAGCTTAGTGTGACTCAAGCGATGTTAGAAGCTGCAAAGAAGGAAGTCAATCGTGTTGCACCGGTGGTCAAGAACCTTGAGTGTGTCAATTCAGAGCTACGATTTGCTTGTTTAGCCAAGGATGAAGAGCTTATCTTCATGTATGATGAAGTGTCTCGTCTCAAGGATGTTGCCAGTAAGCTTGAGTCCAAAGAAGTGGATCTGCAAGGTGCGATGTCTACTAGCGAGAACCTGAAGAAAGAACTGGATAAGCCTCATGATGCTCACATTGAGCTTGTTGAGGAGAATGTGCAGCTGAAAAATGAGAAGGTCGGTCACAAAGTGGCGCTTGCTTTTTTCCAGGTCGATTTCTACAAGCTAGGCTATGTAGACCATCTCCAGGGTAGGCCATCGAATTATGAGTTTTCCGAAAAGGACTTCGAGACTTTCTCCATTTCTCTAGTTAACCTACTTGACTTCTCCTTTGAGGCTGCCTTTTGTGGAGTAGCTGAGGGTTAGGCAATCTAGGCATGGGTGACTGAGGATGAGCTGATGGAAGCTTTGGCTGCTGAGAGCGGTGTGGCCGCTGAAGGTGTGGCAGTCGAGGAACCGGTGGTTGTCCAAGCTGCCAATGAGTAGTCTTTTTGCTTAGATTTAGAAATTTTCTTTTTTTCCCTTTCGTTTTGCTTTATTTGAACTTTGTTGACCTTCGAGCCAATTTATCAATTTGCTAGAAATTTAATAAACATGTTTCCTTACTTTGCTTCATCTTTCTTTTTCGCCATGTGTTTTTGCAAAACTTTACCGTATGACGGGCGGCTAGGTGAGTTGCTTCAATGAAGCAGTCGATCCCACGTCGTCACCTAGGTTTTAGTTTCGGCTTCGGGACTTCAGGAGCCTTGCTTGCTTGAGGTGATTTGCAAAACTTTGCCTTAGAACGGGCGGCTGGGTTGACTACTTCGATAAAGTAGTCGATCCCACGTCGTCACTTTAGGCTTTAGTCTTGGATTTGATGCTTAAGAAGTTTTAACTGCTCGAGGAAAAAATGCGAAATTTCTAATTTATAGAGTCGGCGGTCAAACTCGTGGCTTTCGGAGGAAGCAGGTGAGTCCGCATAGCTGTTATAGTTGTGAATCTCAGCTTTAGGGGCTTCACGAGCCTTGACCCTCGTGGGGCATATTGCGAAGTTTTTAACTTATAGAGTTGGCGCCTGGACTCGTGCTTCTTGTAAAAAGCATAGAAGTTCGTGTAGCTGTTATAGTCGTGAATCTGGCTTTTGGGGCTTCACGAGCCTTGGCCCTGTTAGGACATATTGCAAAAATTGTAACTTATAGAGCCGGCGGCTCAACTCATGCTTCTAGTAGAAAGCAGATGAGTCTGCATAGCTACTATAGTTGTACATTTCGGCTTTAGCGGCTGCATGAGCCTTGGCCTTCCCAGGGCATATTACGAAATTTTTAACTTATAGAGCCGTAGGCTGGAATCATGCTTCTCGTAGAAAGCAGATGAGTCTGCATAGCCATTATAATTGTACATTTCGACTTTAGCTCTTTCAAAACTTAAACCGTAAACCGTCGGTCGAAAAAATCTGCTTTTAAATAAGTAGACGGGTCCGCGTAGTCATAGCAGGTGTAAGTCTCGGCTTACAGATTGCCTAGGGCTGCCATCCATTGGGTCATCGGCTGCGCGTCTTACTTACAGAAGCAGACGACCCACGTGACCATTTTAGGCGTTGGCCATGGCTCTCGGAGGCATTTTAGGCTTAAGTTATAGGTGAAACTGCAACTCCAAGGTCATATGCTTCTGAGTTGCTGGTCCCTTGATCTTTTAAGCTGCACGTAGCTCGATATGGATCTCTTGGGCAGCAATTGTAACTGATTTCGCATGTCACTTAACTAGTATTGCAACACTTTAGACCCTAGTTACGTTCATGAAGACTTGCATGTCGACGATGGACCATCTAGTCACACGAACTCTTTTATGGGTAAGGATCCTACATTTAGCATCTCTTCCAGTTAAACAACCAGGGCTCTCGTAGAATCGAATCCTTCAATTGGCTAAATCTTTTAAGGAAAAAGTCTAATGTGGCCAATTCTAGGAGTTCTCCGACGCAGGCAGTCAATGCATTTAGGGGGATTGAGCAGGCGAACAACCCATCCACGTCTGGATTTCCCGAATCAGTTTACCCTATCCTAATGGGAGAGCACACGCCATGTCTGCAAGGGCATGCGTGTTTTCTAATTTGGCAGGAGTGGTCAGTGTGTTTATGCATTCGACCCAAGCTTGTGAATAATTCCTTCAATCTTCATTGAACATAGAGAAATGTATTAACTTTTCTTATAGGTAGTAATAGCATAACAATTGATAATCATCGACATGCGAGGTCTTGTTCGTCGAGCTGCTTAAGTCTTCGAACTTTATTTATCTTGAACAGGGTCCAAGAAATTGTGGGAGGTCACACATAGTAGTTTCTCAGGTTGTAGGCATTCCACTGTTTTTCGATCTCTTTGTCGTTTATAGTGGTAAGGGTGTAGTTTCCATTCCTGCCTACTCAGATGATTTTGTACGAACATTCCCAGATAGGAGCTATCCTTTTTTAGCTTCCTCAGTGGGTGGTTATGAAGGCTTTTCTAAGGATTAAGTCTCCTGGCTGGAACTGTCGGATCTTCGCCCTCTTTTTGTAGCTGGAAAAGAGCTGTTGATGATGGGCCGCAATGCGAGTAATAACCTTTTCGCTCTTTTCCTCTGCCAAGTCTAAGTTTGTGGCCATCTTTTTCTCGTTCTGCTTGAAATTCGGCAGTACAGTGATGATGCTGGGCACCACTTGTTGGGAGGAATGATCGCCTCAGAGCCAAACACCAAGGAGAATGAAGTTTCACCGATTGCTTGTCTCTTGGTGGTGCGATACGCCCACAGAACACCGGGAAGCTAGTCTGGCCACTTGCCCTTCTTGTATGAGATGAACTTCTTAAGGCAATCGAGAATGGTCTTGTTGGACGCCTCGACCTGCCCATTTCCATGCGGATATCGGGGTGTGGACATGTGTTGCTTGATGCCATATTTTTCAAAGAATTTCACCAAGTCTTTGGCCACGAACTGCAGACCATTGTCTGTGATGATAGAGTGAAGAATGCCGAATCGGTAGATGATGTTCTTCCATATGAACCGCTATATGTTCTTCTGGGTAGTTGTAGTCATGAGTTCAACTTCGACCCATTTCGTGAAGCAGTTGGTCCCTACAATCATTATGCCTCTGCCCCCAATGGCAGGCAACATTGGTCCCACTAGGTCAATCGCCCACTACATAAATGGTTAAGGGCTCATATATGGGTGGACTTGAAGCACTGGCAGTTGTCGCACCTTTCTACATACTCTTAGGCATCTTGATGCATGGTTGGCTAGTAGTAGCCTACGTTAAGAGTTTTTTGCCCTAAGGAGCAACCTTTATAGTTATTTTCATAGACGTCTTCATGGATTAAGCTAAGAATCTTCAAGTCGTCGGGAGGCGATAGGTAGCGGAGATGTGGTCCTGAGAAGGATCTACGAATGAGCATGCCGTTCCACATGTAGTAGCGTGCTGCCTTCGTTTGGAGCTTCCTGGACTTTAGTCTGTCTACATAGAGCGTTCCATTAATTATGTAGTCGATGATGAGATTCTCAACTCGGAGTTGTGTTGATCTGCACCACCTCTACTGCTGGTTCTGCATCTATGATCGACTTCTCCAAGTACTCAACTGGGATAAAGTGTTTGAGTTGATGGTCTAAGAAATAGCCTAGGCCTACTAGTGCATCTGCGTGGGCATTTTCTACTTGTGGAACCTAAGTGAGTGTGTACACCTTGAACGTCGCTAGCTACTCCCGTACCTTCTCGAGGTATCAGGCCATCCTTGGATACTTTACTGCATACTCTCATGAGGTTTGGTTGGTGATTAGATAGAAATCAGAATAGATCGCGAGCTTCTTCACCGCTAGGTTTTTCGCCAATCAAAAACCTGCTAGTAGGGCTTCATACTCCACTTTATTGTTTAACGCCTTGAAGTTTAGAATGATTGTCTGCTCGAGCATCGAACCGTCTAGGGTAGTAAGAACTAGGCCTGCTCACAATCCTTGGTGGTTTGATGATCTGTTGACATCCAAGCTCCAGAAATCTCTTGCAGGTAACACTGGTGCGGCTACGGCATGCTCGGCTGCCTCCGGGGTGTTTTTAGGCTAAGTAACTGCATTATTCAGGCTTAGGGTGAATTCTACTATGAAGTATGCCAATGTCTCAGCCTTTATCGTCGTGCAGGGTTAGTAAGCTAAGCCATACTGGCTAAGTTCCAACGCTCACTTCATCACTCGTTAAGAAGAGTCTGGACTATGCGAAACTGATCGCAATGAGTACTCGATCATGACGATGACCGGATGTCCCTAAAAGTACGATATGAGTTTCCGAGCTGCAACAATTGTTGGAAATTATATATTATAATATTTAATTTTTGTATAAATGAAAAATAAAAGTCGTGTCATAATTGAATTCAAATTCATGAGTTGTATCTGTTCGTTGGAACTTTAGGCAACAGTCATAATGTTTCCAAAAGGGTAGCTTGAGTTCTATATAAACTCAAGCATCCCATTTGTCTAATAGAATTAAGAGAAGAGTTTTCTCCAATGTCTTAGTAAAAATCTGAGTCGTGTCTTGAGAGTACGGAATATATGAAGTTCGCCAGAGTCCGAACATTGAAGTGCTTTGACTTCGGATTATAGATTGTTGAATCTTGGGAGACGGACGCCTACCGAACTACAAACACAAGAGTAGGGGTGAAATTTTGTCTTTAGGACATTGCATTTATGCAAGCCTCAATCTCCAAGTTTGTCAATTTTTCTAACTTTCTCTCTAGTTGTTTATATTAATCTCATACATAAATTGATGTTGTGGATTTCTTTCTGATTATTATTAATGGAATTCTTGTATTATTTTCATATTTTCTAATATTGCTCCAACAACAACTAACGCCAAAATTAGCTTTTCAATCTTCGGGTATCTATTTTCCGCATTGACGAGAGCTTTGGATGTGTAGAATACAAGCAAATTGGCCCTAGCTCTTCTTGTATAGTGGCAAAGCTCATTGCTACTTCTGATACCGACAAATAGATGTACAAGTTCTCTGCTGCTTCCGGCTTGGATAATAGATGAGGTGATGTCAGGTACTGCTTCAGGTCCTAAAATGCTTTCTCGCATTCATCGTCCTATTTGTCTCTATGTGCCCTCTTGATTTCCTTGAAGAAGAGCTTGCATTGGTCGGTGGATCGCGAGAGGAAACAATTGAGTGCAGCTACTCGTTCGATCAGACTTTGGATCTCATTCAGAGTCGTGGGGGACTTCATGTCCAAGATTGCTCTGATTTGCCTTAGATGAGTTTCGATTCCTAGCTGGGTTACAAGGTACCCTAAGAATCGGCCTGAGGAGACTCTGAACATGCACTTGGCTAGGATGAGTTTCATTTTGTACTCTCGGAGGATGTCAAAAGCCTCTGCCAAGTTGCCAATGTGATCTGACCGCTGCTTGCCTTTCACCATGATATCGTAGACGTAGACCTCTATGGTTACTCCAATTTGCTTCTTGAACATCGTGTTGACGAGTCGTTGGTAGGTAACCCTTGAGTTCTTAAGGCCAAAGGGAATAACCTTGTAGCAATATGCAACTCGCTCAATCACGAATATGGTTTTCTCTTTGTCAGGCTGGTGCATGACAATCTAATTATAACTTAAGTATGCGTCCAATAGACTGAGCAGCTAGTTCCTGGATGTTAAGTTAACGAGCAGGTCGATTCTGGGAACCAAATAGTTGTCTTTATGGCACTCCTTGTTAAGGTCAGTGTAATCCATGAATACTCTTCATTTGCCCTTCTATTTTTTCATCACCAGCACGACGTTGGCTAGCCATGCTGAGTGCGCCACTTCCTCAATGAATCTGGCCTTAAGTAGCTTGTCTATCTCCGCCTCACTAATTGCTACTTGCTCGGGTGTGAATTGTCGTATTTTCTGGATCAGAGGTTTGGCAGTGGGGTCGACGTGCAGTTTATGGCAAGCTATCGCTAGATCAATGTCGGGCATGTCTGAGAGTGACCATGTGAAAACATCACGATTTTCCCTGAGAAAACCCGTGAGTTCCTCCTTCTTCGTCGAGCTTAGATGTGAGCCAATCCTAGTCGTCTTCTCCGACTTGTGGGGGTCAAGAATGATGTGCTTTACGTCCTCCTTGGGTTTTTATCCTGATTCATTTGCCAAGACAGTGTCGATCTTGACGCCATCTTCTTGACCCGTCTGCTGTGATTGCTATTTAGTGGAGGTAGAATCATATTTCTGCACTTCAGCTGTTACTGCTGGGCAAAAGACTTCTTCTTCGTCTTCTTGAGAATTTGTACAATGCATTTCCTAGACATGGCCTGGTCGTCTTTGATCTCTTCGACTGCTCCCCTGGGATGCGAAATCGAATTTTCTGATACTTGATCGAGGTCACATCTCCAATCTTCACTAGCCAAGGTCGACCCAATATCTCGTTATGGGGAGATTGGTCGTTGACGATTATGAAGGTCTACAATGAGACAATTAGAGGGCTGGTTACGTCGAGCATGATTGTGCCTATGGCAGTTGAGGTAAGTCCGTTAAATATGGTCAAGACCTCTACTTTGCGTCTGATCGTGTTTTCCAGGCCCATATTCTGGATGATTAACAGTTGTAGGATATTGACTGAGCTGTCGTTGTCCACCATAATCCTGTTACCGATGGCGTTGGCCAATTGAATAGAAATCACCAAGGTGTCGTCGTGGGGAAAGTTTACTCCCTCAGCGTCCTGCTTAGTGAAATCGACGATTGGTTCAAGTACAACTTATATGGCTTGAATGAAAGACCGATCTCGCTGCTGGATCTTTTTCATTTTGGAACTGTTGGTGGCCCTTATATGCTTGAATTTGGCAAAGATGCCATTGATTCAGATCGTCTTCGTTGGAGGGTCGGCATCGACGTTTGCTTCTCGCCTCTACCGGGCAGCTGGTCTGTCGGGATACTGGTCGTATTTGCCTTCTTTTACGAGCTTCCCAAGCTACTTCATCTATGTTATGCAGTC
Source organism: Cotoneaster glaucophyllus (assembly GCA_036320875.1). Lineage (NCBI taxonomy): Eukaryota > Viridiplantae > Streptophyta > Magnoliopsida > Rosales > Rosaceae > Cotoneaster > Cotoneaster glaucophyllus. The sequence goes on from CM070060.1 coordinate 17,416,345, forward strand.
ATTGGTTGTGTGCCCTAGACCTGTATGGAATACGCGGTACTTTGTCTTGTCCATCTTGGAGGTATCTCCCTTCATGAGCTGTGGCATCTTGAACCATGGCTTGTCCTTAGGTTGCGAAGGATTTGGTTAATCGAGACTCAGAACTTGGTGTACACCTTGGGTGCAGAGCCTCATTTCGCTAGGGATCGGTCTCTGCGTCTGCTTCCTGGCTTGTTCTTGTCATTGAGCGGTTTATCGCCCGCCTTCTTCTGAGCTGGCTCCGTGTCTTTGCACGACTGCTCAGGCGGTTTCTGGGAACGCTTGGCCTCATCCCAAAAGGAGTGATTTTCTGCCAAAGCATAAGAATCTGCCAGGATCAAGTTCTCGCCCATGATCAGCTCTCCGGAAAGTGGGTAATCTACAGGAAGCCCATTCCGGAAGGCTGAGCTTGCAATGTTATCATCACATCCGACGATCTTTGACTTCTCCATCTTGAAACTCTTGACGTACATACGAAGTGACTCATTCGGGTCCTTCTTCATGTTGAAGAGGTGGTCAGACTTCTTCTTGATCGAGCGGTAGGATGAATATTTCTTAGTGAAAACCAAGGAAAGTTTGCTGAAGTTTCGGATTGAGCATGGCGGCAAGCTGTGGAACCAGTCTTGCGCCTCGCCTTGATCCACGTGTCACTTCTATAATTTTTGGAATTATTTTAAGCTCCACAATTCTCATCTTTGTTTGCGTGCAGTGTTTGAGTGATATAAACCCTCAAATTTACAATTTTCTCTTTGATCGCATAAAGCTAGCCAAAGCATGGGTTGTAAAATGCAATCACTTCTCACTCACGTTTATGTTCTTGAGCAATTCTGCAAAGCAATGGAGGTCTTCCTCTCCCTCCCTCCGCAGCATGAGTTCACGGTCTTTTATTTATTTTCTTAATTCCTCTCAGTTTTATATCTTTAAGTTTTAATCTTTATTTATCTTTTATTAGTTATAATCCACGTCATTTAATATTTAAAAGCCTTCATATCACACTACTTAATCAAGACCGTTGGATGTTATAAAATTTAATGGCTAAAAAGAAGTTTAAAAATATTTGTCGCTTGATCCTAACGCATTAAATAAATAGAAAAAGGTGGCACTTATGGTCAGTGTTTAAAAATTCTTCGACAGAAAATCATAGAAAGATATGAAAATAGGGGGTAAAGTCTAACTTCACCTCATATGGGAAAAACTCTTAAGTTAGGCTAAAATCTGTCAATATTTCTAGCACATCTGTTAAATATCGGAAAAACTCTTATATTTCATCAAAACTAATGTTTGACAATCCCTAAAGTTTCATTTTAAATTTCCATCATTTCCATCAAAAGCAACCGATATCGATATTGATATTCGATATATCCGTCGATATTTCCACAAATTTGCATATCAATATTTCTTCTGAGACCAATATTTTAAACACTGCTTATAGTACATTAACACGATGTAAGTTGATATAATTTCAAAACCTCAAAATGCGATATGAGAGAGAGCCAATTGAAAATCACCTCAAAAAATACTTTTTGTTTTTGTATTTATGCACAAAGCTAATATTTCAGGTGGTATTAGTATCTTACGTTCAACCTAGAGTCACAACACTAAACTGGGGGCTTTCAAATCCCAAATCCCAAATCCCAACACCAGCGACTATGTACCTAACTCAAATTAGCAGAGGGCTCAAACCGTTCTCTCCGAGTGAGTCTTTCTCCCAGTGTTGAAAGTTCTTCTCACTTTTAGTGTTAGGCTTTTATTCTTGAGAAAATCTGGTGGCAACAACCATAGCTACGGCCGGGGACGGTTACATATTTCCCCTTTCTTTCTTCCTCTTCTCTTTTCCTGGTTTCTATTGTTTTTTCCCCCAAATCTCTTTATCGATCTATACCGTTCCTCTGCTCCTGTGGATATCCCTTCTCCTAGCTCATCCCTTAGCCATGCATCCTGTTGAGATCATTGTAGAGTTATGGTGTTTACACCGGCTTGTGTGTTTCCAACACCATCACCTTCTCTACGTTGTCTGCCTTTACGGGCAGTGTCGCTCGTGGGTTTCCACAAGCTTAATTTTGATAGTTGGCTTTTCTCGTTTAGTTGCCGGCTATTCTGTTTTTACTATGCTCGAGGAGGGGGTTGGAGTGGGAAGATGCAATCGATGAGGCGATGAGGAATTGGATGGATCATGTGGAACAGTGGAGGTAGAGAATACAGTAGAAGTTTCCAGATTTTGTTGTGTAGTTTTAGTCATGAGCCTATCTGTTGATTGGCTCATTTTGTGTTTTATCTTGTTTTTTGCCCATCTTTTGTTTGTTTATATGTTTATTTTGGGCCTTTGATTAGCTTGTATATATGTTTTGGCTGGTTGGGAATAAAAAGAGGTTAAACCCCAACACGGGCATCCAAATTATAATCCCCAAAGTTTGGCCCAGTCTATTCAATTTGCACCAAAGGAATGGTGCAAAGTTTTCATAAAGACTAAAACCACTTTTAGGCAAGGCCCTTTGGGCTCGTTTGGTTTTTCAGATTTGATTGAATAACTCGCTATATTCAAAGTACGCTAAAGGAAGAATGAAATAAACTTACAGGACTTGAAGATAGAAGATGAGCTACTTAGAAAGGAAGCTTGAATTATAGGGAGTTGTTCAATCAAATCCAATCCTAGGTAGCTTTGTACCTTGTATTATGTCCTCACACTCTTTAACACATTCCTCTAAAGGCTTGAAGTTTTTTAAACTACATGCAAATCAAGTTCCCATTCATCTATTACAATCTAATTGTCTAAACGATAAACAATTTCAATCACAAAAGCAAAAAAAATTGTTGCAGAAGCATTGCCAAATACATATTACAAGTGCTAAACATACACATATATATATATATATATATAGTACAGCAAATACATACATTGATACATGCTAACATTAAGGAAGGCAGTCCAATGCAGACTACCTGAAATCTTTTTCCCCTTTCGCTTGTTTTCCCTTTTTTTTTCTTATACACAGCATCGTCGATATAAACCTACATCATCAAGAATCAAATGACAAATAAACATATGTACATTTTACAGGATTACCAGAAATTGTCATCGAATGCTACACTGGTTGATGGAGACGGATCCTCCTCTTCTTCCATTTCCAACTCTGGCTCTCCAGACCCGAATTCAGACTCAATATCAGCAAGATTCTTCAAATCAACAACAGATAGCTCGTCCAGGCGCCTAACCACCAAGTCTGCAGCCGCAAGCTCATATACAGGATGCTTACTGGCAACAGCCACACACTTCATCCGGGCATCGTGGGCAGCCTCAACTGTTTGATTTGAGTTCCCAAACACAATGCACCGCTCAGGTATGAACTTTAGAAGTTGTGCCGCGTACTCAAACATTTCTGGATCAGGTTTTCCCCTTTGAACATCTTCTGCAGCTACCATCACACTGAAATATTCTTCAATACCAATGGATCCCATTGCAGCCTCAAGAGTTTTTCGAGGGCGTGTAGAGACCAGTGCCATTGGTATCTTGTAATGCATCAAGACATTCACAAACTCTCTTGACCCAGCTCGGAATCGGTATATTCCACCCTGCAAAGCTTGGTAAATGTCTTCCTTTCGAGCAGCCATTCTTCTCAACTGTGCTGGGTCTCTCGACCAACAGAGAACCTCAGACATTGCCTGTTCATTCTTCATACCTTCAATTCTTCTAAGCATGAAAGCCGGGGGAGGAGATTTTCCTTCTTCTTGAGAAAGAACTAGCCAGGCTTGCTTCTCAAGATCAGTATTGTCTTCAATTAGAACTCCTTCCCACTCGAATATGGCAACTAGCCAACCACTCCCCATCCGCTCTTGCCGAAGCAAGGGATTGTGTAGTGAAGGGTTATCTGCTCTATTCTCCGGTGGCCACAACCCAGGTTTTCGATCTACACTGGTATCAGCAGGATAATTCCACTTCTGGGGAATTTTATCCTCCTTGAATGAATACGTCTCCTTCGCTAGTTCCATTGCAAGGGCCTTGATTGATGAATTCTTTGACTGATCCACTCTCAATCCAGGCAAATGAGGGGCCATAACAACCCTTCTACCAAGAATTTCTGCTATAGGAAATCGACAGTTATCAGAAAATCTCCTCTTGTTGGAGAAATTCTTCAAGAAGGCTCCCGTGTACAGAGGTCGATGTCCAAGAAGAGATGTCGAAGCGACTGATTCAGCCATTATCTACACAGTGACAATACCCCAACCAAGCTAAACTTGTTTAACTTCACAGATTATCCTTCTTAAACAAACCCTTGAAGTTTCAGCTGACTTCGACAGTTAAACCCGAAATCGAGCTAATTTACACCAATAAATCCTTTTCCAACAGAGGATTTAGAAATATAATCCAACCTCCCTCTGCAAATCCACTCAAATTTCAGTCTACTATACACATCTGGTTAAGTACCCCATAATTTTGCTAAAAACTGAGTCCTAATTATGCTTTACCAAACCTAACTATGTTGTCAAAGAACCATAAAAAAAACAATCCCTTGAAGCAAAATCTAAGCATAACCCATCAGACCCATCAACCTAAATCCCCAAATTAACAACATCCACAGCTTAAAATCTATTAAAAATCCAACCCCAGAAAGTAAAAAAAAAAGCTGAAAACAAAGGGAAAAAAGGAGAATAAAAATATACAGAATATACACAGCAATTCAGCAAAAACACCCCAAATTTCAGCCAAAATACAAGCCTCGTAACCTCTAAAATTAATCAGATTTCACTCACAAACGAACTCAACTAGGCAAAAACTAGATACATGTATATACAAAGACAGACCTTTGGTATATCACAATTGGAATATTATGTGAAGATTATAGAATATTAAAAGTAAAACCTGGGGAAGGACCAAAAGGGTTGGATGAAGGATTGGAGGCTGAAGATGCCACAGAGATGGGAGAGAGAGAGAGAGAGAAAGAGAGAAATTGTTGGGAAAACGGATTGGATGAATCTCTCCCTTTATTGCCTTTCTTCTCGAGGAGGTTTTTCTGTGGCTTATAAATTGTGCTCGGAGAGAGAGCGGTGAAATGCAACCGGCTTATGGACACGTGTCGGTGATTTGGTCTGGAAACTTTTAACTCCTTGGTCGGCATACCTTTTCTTTTCCGTAAGCGATATTGTGGCATGCGGAAGTTGAAGGCATGAGCATGACTTTACACGTGCGGACACGTGAATTGGGAATTGGAATGATCCTTTTGTTAAGGAATTAATTTGACTTCTCATCCGACGAGAAGTTTTTTTCTTCTCAATTTACCATGTGTTTAATTTACCAAACTTTATGTTTATAATTGTGTTGAGATCGTTCATATTATTACTTACTTTGTAAAAAATCATTTAGTCATTGAATTAATTTTTATAATAAATTTTATCATTAAAGAGATCATTATTGGTAATAAAAGGGACTAGACTTATTTTAACAAACTAGACTATAGCTAATATTAGCTATTTTTTTTTTTAACAAATGATATCATACTAAAGTGGAGGGGGTGAGCTTAGCTTTAATATGAGCTAGTAATGATGTGGTTCAAATTTATTTTTGACGAGAATCAAACATAAGACCTCTTACTTACACGTGAAGATAAATATCACTAAACCATAATATTAAGTGGCATATTAGCTCAACAAATTGAACTTATATAAAGTTTTCTTCTATAATAATTTTCTATAGGTAATATTAAGAATAGTGGATGATTTATTGTTAATGTATGTATGTAGACACTTTCCATAAAGTAGGCAACAAGTCTTTTCTCATGAAGTGTGCCTCATTTTCCATATGTAGCCAACAAGTCATTTTCTCATTGCATAAAGGGTGACGTATATGCTCTTTCCTCACTAATTACCATAATTAGTGCCTCAATGTTGCTTGTTTTGGACACTAAGATAGGGATGGGCAAATACCCATTGGTTATGGGTAACCTCGGTTACCCGCCCGTTTAAATTAAACGGTTACGGTTATGGGTAACCGTTTAGATAAATAAACGGTTATGGGTATAACTGTTTACCCGCGAAATTTAAATGGGCGGTTATGGGTATTAACCGCGGTTATAAACGGGTAACCGTTTACCCATTTATTTTATATATGTAAAATTAACACAAACCATATTCCCTATCGAACAAAACTTAGATCAATGTTATTGACTATAGTGCATGATTTCATGGTCCATTATATATATATATATATATATATATATATATATTATGTTAATATTTTACATTCCGAGTTAAATAACCAAAGAATATTGTCTTTTAACAGTTTTCGTAACCCAAAAATACATAGCCAATTTTATATTACCTTCATTGTTAACAGTTAAAAATATCGTCCGTAAACTATTATTTCAATTATTGGAATGATATAAGGACTTAAAAAATTAAAATGCGGAAATGTATGATGAATGTACTTATAACGGTGTTTACTTGTTAGAAAAAGAAAATTATGTCAAATTTTTCTTTTTTAATTTTCAAGTTGTTAAAAAAACACGTAGATGGGTGAAAAATGAGTAAATGGTAAAAAAAGAAAGGATAAACGGGTTAAAAAATGATAAATGGGTAAACGGGTATTAAACGGTTACGGTTAAATGGGTACGCGGTTATGGGTATGGTTAACCGTTTATAAACGGTTATGGGTATGGGTATAACCGTTTAGGCAATTACCCAACGGGTAAACGGTTATGCGGGTATGAGAATAAACGGTTGGATAAATAACCGCGGTTACCCGTCCGCCATAACCGTTGCCCATCCCTACACTAAGACGCATGAAATTATATATAACCAGTTCATCATTATAGAAGGCTTTGATTTGCACTAACTAATCATGCAGCGTGCAATATTATCAACCTAGGGCACCCAAAATCATACGGTAGTGTGCAATATTAACAACCTAGGGCACCCAAAATCATTGGCCCGTTTTCTCTCACTTTCTTCCCATCACAGCCACACATGTGGCACCACAGATCATTGCTCCAGCAAATCTGGAGACTTCCAGATAATGGTCAAATTTTGATGACTCGTTCCAATTTATTATATAATTTTCTCCGTGAGTGTGTAAAATGACAATATTGCCCTCTTTGATTTTGTGACGTGGATGTACATAAGCAGTTTTAAATTATTATTTTTGCCATCGTAATTAAATCGTACTCGTCGTCATGAATGCGTTGACGCGAGTTAGGCCCGAATCGGAGTCGTAACGAAAATGTTACGGTCATTTAGGTACGTAAACGGGTAAATTATGAACCAATTATATGGGCTCTTATTTCATTTAGCCTAATCGGATATTTTGTTTTCTTCTCCTTTGGGCCAATAAAAATTAGCTCTCTCTTTCTCCTGCCCAATCAGACACACATACACACACGTACACTCTCATTCTCTCTTCTTCTCGATTTTTCTCCCTCTGTACACCCAAGACACCCACACACACAACCATCATCAAACTCACACGGATTGAACCTTAGGAATCCACCATCATCCTCCTCTCAACTTCACGATCACCACCATACTTTTAGTTTTCCGTTTTAGTGAGTTTTGGCTCGGAAACCAGAAGCTCTGATGAGGAGCCAGTTTGCTCCGGCACGATCGCGGACGATCTACAAGGTTTTGAGACTCGGGATGGTCTCTATGCAACTTTCCTAGCATTTTAGAGTAGATTTGAAGTGGAGTGGACGTCAAAATAGGTAAGTTCAAAGAGTTGCAAAGTTGGCCGGATTTTCCAAGGAATTTTCCGACAGTTTTTCATTGGATTTTGGACTCCTAATAGGTACGAATGTGTTCTACTCTTCAAGACCTTAAATCTATATACATTTCATGGATTTTGGTTGAGAAATGACAAAGTTATAAGCTTTAGAAAATTTTCCAGAAACCGGCGAGTGCAAACGGCGACATACAGTGGAGACTGGCAAAGTGACCGAAGAAGAAGAAGAATATTCTGTTTAACTTTAACGGAATATTCTAACGGCATCAGGTACCGTCAATTACATTTAACAGAATATTCCATCAAACTGACAGAATATTCCATCAAACTGACGGAATATTCCTAACAGTGTCAGTCACACGGACGGCACGTGCCTGCGTGTGGCCAGCGCATGAGGGCGTTTCCGGTATCCAAATTTTTTTCTAAAAATATGGGGTTGTCTAGTAGATCACATTGGTATATTCAAACACCCCATTTAAGCAATCTATGAGGAATTAAACCTAGACTATGTTGATGTGCTATCGAATTAACGTTAAATTAGTTATTTCACATATAGGTGAGACGTACCCTAAGGACAAACGTGGACAAGCCATGCTAGAGGGCTACGATCCTGCTACTTATCAGTGAGTGGGCTTTTGTTTATATATATATATATATATATATATATATATATGAAATTATGCTTGCTTGCTTGCATGTCGTAAATAAGTTGCATTTTAAATATTGCATTGTTATACTTGTGGATTGTATTGTGTGATGCTGCGAAGACTCAGGTAAGCTTCAGATGAGTATTATATGATTAAATGAGTTACATTGCATTGGTATACATACATTTGCTTAGAGCTCATCATGGCTGCACCCCGGTATTAGTGCTCCCGGCCGAGGCTAGGCACAGCCTTCACGTGATCGTTCACCTCCCGCACCACACGTTCACTTTGGATCCAAGTTTAGTTCCAGCCTGTCGTACAGACCACAATAGGTGGTTCCGACTCGTAGATGACCCGCGCTTTATCGCACAGCCTTCACGTGATTGTAGCACTTGAGCGTACATATTTATACCCAACTTGTTGTACAGGTCACATTAGGTGATTCCGACTCGTGTGCTAGCCTAAATTGATGAGCTATAGATCCAGTCGTACAGGTCACGTTAGGTAACTCCGACTGGCTTACTATTTTATATTGGTTTCACACCTGGCTTACACGTATTATTGTTAAGATATTATGACATGGCATACTTCAGTTTTCACTGCTTTTGTGAATTCACTTTCGTACTACGTAGTATTATTTTTTGGAAACTATACAGGTTTTATAGTGAGGGGTTAGTACTTGAAATGATAAATGTGTTTTCTAAAGCTTTATTTTTTCCCACTCACCCTTCTGTTTTGTGCCCCTCTAGGTTCTAGGTCTGTTCATCTTTGGTGGCTCACGAGGACTATACGGCGGTTCTGACGGTTCCATAAATAAAGTAGGGATCTTCTCCTTGTTTGTATAATTAGTACTTAGTTGTTCAACTGCACTTTTGTTTACCTATGCTCTGATATGTGTGTATCACATACTTAATCACCTTCACACACTTATATATATATCCCCCAGTTTAAATAAGTTTAGTTTTGGTTTTTATTTATTTGCATTTTTTTTTTTTTTATCACTTCTGTTGCACACTTGGCTACGTCACCCTCATGTGATGGCCAGCACGTCTTGACTCCAGTCGGGGTGTGTCACAAATGACCATTTCGCCCCTATCTTTGCTCGTCTATAACTTCTTCGTTATAACTCCAAATTACATTCCATTTACACTCACGCATCTGTATCGAGACATACTATCCAAATATGTAAAGAAATGTGGAAAATCATGAAAGTATCAAATACGTCTGCGAAGAATTCTGTTTAATACAATAGGGGCAATTTTGTCCATTTACTTATTGAAAAAAAATATACGCCGTAAATATGAAAGCGTCGAAACTATGAATATGAAATACGAGATATGTAATTTCAAAGAGTGAAATCCGGGGACGGGATTTCACATTAACAATTTAAATTAATTAAAAAAAAAATCTCTTTTCTTACTTTTTCCCATAACCCGTTCGTCCTCCCATCATTTCTCCCCAGAACCCCTTTATACTTGGGGCCAAAATCTCCAAATTTCCCAATTTATCAGCAGTTTTTAAAGGAAAAAAAATTTGCTGGTGAATGATTTGGGAGCCCGTTCATTTTGAGCGGGAGGATGACAGAGGATTCCTACTGGGTAGTCCCGCTTGATAGTGACGAGCATACTCGAGAGCTCATTCACGATCTAGTTGCTATTGTAATGACCAGTTGTTTACGAAGATGAAAAGGTTGTCGTCGGGCAAAAGGTGCAAGAATGGGTGAAGATTGTTCACCTTAGGGCTGGGTTCGGTTTAAAACGGTTCGGTTTTTTGCCAAAACCGAAACCGAACAGAAATTTCAGTTCGATTCGGTTCAAATTTTTTTCGGTTTTTTTCGGTTCGGTTTCGGCCCAGTTCGGTTTTTTTTTTTTTTTTTTTTTTCCTTCAATAGCAAAAAAAATCCCTAAGAAAACAAAGCTTGCAGCCATTTTGTAATACATGTATAAATAAATTCAAAGTCTCATTCCAAATTTCCAATAGAATCAAAGACATTGACAATTGAAGCAGGATTAAATCTATATAATCTTCAAATCCATCTAGAAAAATTATAAGACACATTAAACCACTCATAAGCTTCAGGTTGCTTGGCTGATAGTTGATCCCGGATCTTTCAAGGGAAGAAGATTGTCTTAATAAACTACAATGATGCATTAGTTAAACATATTGAAAATCTTAAACCAAATAAGAGGAAATCATTGGGTTAATAAAATCTATAAGCAACCAAAGTGGATAGAAGTCACACATCAGTTGCATTTGAAACCCTTGACCAAATCCCTCATCTTCACAAACCCACTAATAATCGCATTCCACGACACTGCATTTCTCTGGGGCATCTGATCAAACAGCTTGTTGGCCTCCACCAAATCCCCAACACTAGCATACCTAACAACCATAGTCGTCCACGAAACCACACTTCTCTCAGACATTCCATCAAACACCTTGCGAGCGCAAACAATCTCCCTGCATTTCCCGTACAAATCAATCAAACTGGTGCCTACAAACACATCCTCGTCAACTCCACACCTCACCGCCGACCCATGTATCGCCCTTCTTTCCCAGACCCTGCCCTCACTCGCACACGCCTTAAAGAGAGATGGGTACATATACCTATCCGGAAGGCCCTCCACCCTCTTCATCCGAGCAAACAGATAATTAGAGCCAAATCATGTAGTTAGATCCATGCATCGAACCTTCATCGATCAAAACCCCATATGTTTTCCACTCACGTACATCTATCTCAAAGATCCAAACAAGAGCAAACATTCAAACTAAACCTCTAAAATTGTATAAAATAATGGAACGGAAAATTTGTAAATAGAGCATAACCAATTTGAACAGAAAATCAAAGGCAGAGAGGTGAGAGTGTGAGACTAACCTTTTGCTGTCGAGACTTGAAATGGCGAGATGATAGACTGACGGTGAGGTGTGAGAGATTGAGAGTGAGAATGGTCGCCGCTGGGAAAGAGAGGCAGAGAATTTGCGAGAGTGATTGAAGACCGAGAGAGAGAGAGGAGGAGGCTCAGGGCTCAGGCTGTTGCGCGAGATGTGAGAGACTGACTGACTAAGAGTGAGACGGGTCACAGATCACTGGGAAGGAAGAAGACGAAGACTGATTATGTTGAGAGAGGGTGCGCGGAGCGGCGAAGGCTGGGAAGGAGATGAGAGGGTCCAGACACAAACGGACAGAGAGATCAGGGATGAGGGAATGACAAATGAGGGATCAATGTTTAGCTTTAGGGTTTCAGACCGAAGTCACTGAACGACGTCGTCAACCAATACCAATACAAACTTTCAGGATGACACCCCGTTTCTATTACCAAATATAAAACGATGTCGTTTTTTACAACATTTCGGTTCGGTTCGGTTTCTGAAATTAAGAAACCAAACCGAACCAACCAGATTCGGTTCGGTTCGATTTTTTCGTTCGGTTCGGTTTTTTCGGTTTCGGTTCGGTTTGGTTTTCAGTTTTTTTCGGTTTTCAGTTTTTTGAACCCACCCCTAGTTCACCTTGCCATGGTCGTCGGTCTCCGCCAAGAATCGGAAGTAGAACATTTTGTCGTACGATTCGTCATTTTTCTTGGTGTAGAACTCGTAGGAGAAGGCTTTTCTTCCTCCTCTGGCAATGCCGCATTCGTCGGGGAGTATTTGGTTGGATAACTTGGATGCGTACTAGTGGCAATCGAAGAGAAGGGGAGGATGAATGGGTTCTAGGGAAAAACGAAGAAGAGAGTTTTTTTTTTTTTAATTAATTATTATTTTATTCCACTTACACAAATGAATGGGCCCCATTCCTGTCACGTCATTATTTAACAACCAAATTGACAAAAAATTTAACGGAGGTTTTTCATTGCAATTAATTCATAAGTTGAAATATGACATTGCAATGTTTAAAGCATGAGGTATGAAATTGTGATTCGACTCATAGTTAAGGTAGTTTTGTGTGATTTATCCAAAAATTTTGTTGACATTCACAAATATAGGAGGAAAAAAAATACACTACTTGTGGATGCAAATTTCCCCCTCCTTCTTCTTGGACAAAATTGCACCTACAAAACAATTAACACCTTAGGGTCAAGGCCAAGAGCCTCACGCGCCCATGATGAATGGGGGGGCTTTGGCCGAAGAACCTCCGATGCCAGCCAAAGTTAGAATTTAGAGAGAAAGAGTGTTTAGAGAATTTTAGGATTTTTGCAAGAGTGTTGGACCTAGGTTTTGGTGAGAATGGGAGCCAATATATAGGGCATGGCCGGTCCTCTTTGGAGAAAGAGTGGCTGGCCCTTTATGTGTATTTTGGGTGTTATTTGGTGATTTAATTAGCAATTTAATATATTGATTAGGAATAAATATATTAAATTGGCTAATTAACATAATTGAAATGAATGTTTTTGGGAGGTTATGTAATTTATGTGGAAGGTTTTGAAGGTTACGGAATAAAGATGGAAGAGATAAATTTGAACTTGTTACCTATTTTGGGCACTCTTGACTCAGTTGATGGATGATTCTCCACTGCTCGAGTGTAGAAAACCCAGTGTGTCTCGAGGGTAATTTTGTCCTCTTTTACCCAAAAATTCACGTGTCGCCTTGTGATTATTTTTGGCTCCACAAATGCCCCCACACCTGTTGGGCTGCTCGTAGGAAAGGGCAGCAGGTGTAGAGATCTTCTTGCTTTAGGAAACGTAGGACTGCTTCCTATTTTGATGTAGATTCCCTCTTTAATAGGAAATTAGATCCTTCTAGGAAAGGGAAATAAATTTCTCTCAAAGCCTATTTAAGTCCACCTTAAGTGGGTTATTAAATCAACTTTGGAGAGTGATTTATTCTACCCTACAAGAGAGAGAGAGCTTAGAGGATATTTGTTCCCCCTCTTCTAGCAATCTTCTACATCTTGCCCGTGCAAATGACCGTCTTTCGTTGATTTCTTCGTCTTCTCCGTGCCGCACCGATGTAAGAAAATTTTAATTGTTCTTGTCTTCTTTTTGGATAGTGTTGTCGCGGGGCAGCCGTCGGGGTGGTGCAACACGTCGGCTGGCAGGGGCCAGGAGTCGGTTCGGCATGGGCCGATGAGGTGTTGTGGCAAGGGGCCACTGCTTGGGTTGCTTGGCTTAGCTAGAGCTAAGGATTGGCTCGGCATAGGCCGAGAAAATGGCATGTCATGGGCAACAGTTTGGGCTGCCACATCTTTTTTGCTTGCCAAAAATGAGGAAACTGCTTGAGTTTAATTTCTCAGCTGCCGTAAATGGAGCAGTCAAGGATGGAGTTATCGAGATCGAAACTGCTAAGATGAAGTGTCAGATGAGCGAACTGTTAAGTGCAAAGTGGCTGCTACCCCCTTGACTATTCGCTGCCTAGTTGGTCTTCAAGCATTCGATCTTTTGAGGTATATGACCTTCTCGCACGGAAGAGCTTACCCAGATGGGTGTCAGTGAATTGGTTTACCCTCTCGCACTGGAGAGCAATTAGTTTATCCTCTCGCACTGGAGAGCAGACCCATATGGGTGTCGGGGAATTAGTTTACCCTCTCGCACTGGAGAGTAATTAGTTTATCCTCTCGCACTGGAAAACAGACCCATATGGGTGTCGGGGAATTGGTTTACCCTCTCGCACTGGAGAGCAATTAGTTTATCATCTCGCACTGGAGAGCAGACCCATATGGGTGTCGGGGAATTGGTTTACCCTCTCGCACTGGAGAGCAATTAGTTTATCCTCTCGCACTGGAGAGCAGACCCATATGGGTGTCCGGGAATTGGTTTACCCTCTCGCACTGGAGAACAATTAGTTTATCCTCTCGCACTAAAGAGCAGACCCATATGGGTGTCGGGGAATTAGTTTACCCTCTCGCACTGGAGAGCATGGAAGTTTTGCCTTTGTTAAGGTGGCAGAGCTCTCGGCTACCCCCGATTGTGACCTGCTGGTCTAGGCTGCTCCTCCATGTGTTCGGCTCGTCTATGTCGCGGCAACAGTGGGTGTGCTATATTCCTAGCAGGCGAGCGGGTAACTCGCAGGCTACTGGTTGAACTTGAGCCGGATTGAGTGACTGCTTCTCTCCGTCCATTGTGCTGCCTACTCCGATGTGAGGTGGAGGATGCTCCTTGCGGGCCTTGCCGCGAATGAACACTTCACTTGGAAGGTTGCTCATGTTGATTATCGGAATGTGACCCCAACCGTGAGTGTATGTTTATCCGTGGGCCTAACTGAGAGTGCACGCTCCTCCACGCGCTAAGATGGGAGTATACGCTATCTCGGGGGCCCAGTTGGGAGTGTACTCTGTAGAATGCTCGGTTCGCGGCTGGTCGAGTGGCGGCTTGCAGGGACGCTGCTGAAGAGGCTTTTCGTCTGCCCTCGTCCTACTTTGGGACACCTCGTCAGGGGCACGTTGCATCTTAGTGTGCTACAAGAGCTGGTTCACCAATGTCGTCTGCTGTGCTAGGGCGCTGGTCAACTCTATAACTTGTCGAGACAAGTGTTGTTCGCCATTTAGATTGGAAAAACTTGGAAGGAATGTGCCCCCTTCAGCAGTGGAAGGGTGGTAGACTCCGGGTGCGAGATTTGAGTTGGGAAATGCCAAATCCACAGAGAAATATGGTGAGAATGCCCCCAGCTCGATGATAGGTCTGGATGGTCTTGGGCCTACTTGGGCTGCTTGAAAGGCCACGGGAGCAGGCTGGGCCACGAGAGCAGGCTGGACCACTGGAGTGGGCTGCTCGGCGGGAGCAGGCTGGGCCACGGGAGTAGGCTGCTAGGCGGGAGCAGGCTGGGGCACGGGAGTGGGCTGCTCGGCTGGAGCAAGGTTGGACCATTGGAGTGGGCTGCTCGGTGTGTGGCACATGTGGGTGCGAGGCTTGGGCTCGGCTCGGCAATGCATTGGGCTCGCGTTGGGCTTGGAGTAACATGGCTTGGGCTGTGGCCTTGGATGACACGGCTCGGGCCGTGGTGATGGCGCCATGGACTTCGCCGTGGGTGGCTACCATGGTAGCCACCGTGGTGGAAACTCGTGGTGGTGGTGCCACTATTCCTAGGATCATATTCAATCTTGTGGATCGCCGTGGTCTTATTTCTTGGATATTGGAATTTTCACTCGTGGAATTTTCTAAATTTCTAGCCAATTGTATTTTTTATTTTTTTTTGTACGTTTTATCAAAGAACCTTTGCAAATAAAAAATTCTAATAATAAGAACGTATGAAAAAAATACAAGTGGACTAGAAAATAGAGAAAAAAACCTTTTTATGCGAGAGTCTTCTACGAGTGTGGATTTCTTTCTCTCAATGAAAGCACCAATTTGTGGATGCAAATTTCCGCCTCCTTCTTCTTGGACAAAATTGCACCTACAAAACAATTAACACCTTAGGGTCAAGGCCAAGAGCCTCACGCGCCCATGATGAATGGGGGGGGGCTTTGGCCGAAGAACCTCCGATGCCAAAGTTAGAATTTAGAGAGAAAGAGTGTTTAGAGAATTTTGGGATTTTTGCAAGAGTGTTGGACCTAGGTTTTGGTGAGAATGGGAGCCAATATATAGGGCATGGCCGGTCCTCTTTGGAGAAAGAGTGGCCGGCCCTTTATGTGTATTTTGGGTGTTATTTGGTGATTTAATTAGCAATTTAATATATTGATTAGGAATAAATATATTAAATTGGCTAATTAACATAATTGAAATGAATGTTTTTGGGAGGTTATGTAATTTATGTGGAAGGTTTTGAAGGTTACAGAATAAAGATGGATGAGATAAATTTGAACTTGTTACCTATTTTGGGCACTCTTGACTCGGTTGATGGATGATTCTCCACTGCTCGAGTGTAGGAAACCCGGTGTGTCTCGAGGGTAATTTTGTCCTCTTTTACCCAAAAATTCACGTGTCGCCTTGTGATTATTTTTGGCTCCACACTACTCACCATTCAACCTCTTAGTTATAGATGATTAGAACTACATTGTAGACAAATGAGAATGAATGTGTATACTAAAAAATGTTGTATATTGTGTAAATGCTCATTGCAAATGTGATCTACCAAGTATGATCATACCTTTACAAAATTGTCAAAGAAAGCGTCCTGGTACGTTTATTAGGTTGAAAGGCACTTTGTCTATAAAACGGTCATCCAAGAGAGGAGAACACATGGAAGAGAAGAGGAAAGAAAAACATCCAAGTTTACCCTTAAAGCTTTTCACCCCTGCACGTTCAAGTTTGTTTTTCAATCGTGTTTTTATTTTTTATATTGTACTTACAAAAGATATCAATTTTTAACCAACAGTAGTCCGGGCATTATTTGTCTTGGCTAAAAGCCAGTTTTATCATTTTTAGTTGCAAACTCATTATTTTGAAGATTCGAATCTAAAACTTATCGTTTACAAATTAAAAATAATACTAATAGACTATAATATTAAATGTCGTGTGGCTTTGTCTCTTAGTACTAGTATCGATAACAATGACTAATTGATTAAAAATCGTATTAGTGCTAAATTATGCTAGTAATCTTTGTATTTGTTTGACATTTCCCTCTCTAGTCAATACCACCTCAGTGCTGGTGAAACGACGCATGCAGACGGATTAACTACACCTGCAAAATCGGCGTTCCGTGGGGGTACCAATCCTCTACGTTGAAGCACAACAGATTTAGGAACTGTTATCCTCATGAGCTTGCGTTTAAGACAATAAGGATAAAATCCGTACAACTCTCAAGCGAGGGAGCATCCTAATATCCTGTACTCGGTTCCAAGCACACGAAACCCCATGGGCCATGAATTTTTTTTTCATTTGGACAAACAATATTATCTCCACTAAAGCAGAGAGAATAAGTTAAGCCTCACAGTAAATTAACAATAATGTAATTTAAATTTACATTTGACGAGAATCAAACATAAAACTTTTAACTTATAACCGAAGATAAATGGTGTCCGGCGCAAAACTACGGGCCCATTTGGGGATCCCAAACGGTGTCGCTTTAAATACCGCGATGACCACGTCATCGTCCTCAGAGCTTCCTAGTCTGAGACACAGCAGATAGAGAGAGAGAGAGAAGGGTCCTTGACAATCAGATTACCAAAACGCAGCGTTTCGCCTGGATAAAATCATGAGGAACCGGCGGTTTGCGCAGGTCACGACGAGCGACGACGAAGACGACGACGTCGCACCCCGGAGCCACCTGCAGTCGGCGGGGGATACATCGTCGCGGAAGAGGAAGCAGGTGAAGCTTCGAGAAGGGGACGACGAAGAGTCGGGGGAGGAGGAGAAGCAGAAGAGTAAGAAGAAGAGGAGAGGGAAGGAGAAAGAGGCCGAAACGGCGTCGGGTAGCGAAGCCGAGGAGGAGGAGCCACACGTGGTGGAGGACGCGAAGCCGATTGGCGAGGTCGTTAAGCTTTCCGGGAAGGGAAGGGGCCGGAGGCAGCACTACAAGGCGTTTGAGTACGACGGGACCCGATTTGACCTGGTCAGTTTGCGTTTTCGGGCTGGGTTTTGGGATTTTGTGTTTGGTGCTTGGGTTTTAGGGTTCTGATTTTTCTCGTATTGTTTGATTAATTGGTTTAAATTTAAGAATTTAAGAAATTGTGAATTCTGGGTACTTTTTTTTATATCTTGAAATTTTTGGTTTTGATTGTTGGGTTTGTAGGGTTTGGCGAATTGGGTGGTTCTTTGGTTGAATTTTGTTTTGGTTTTGATTCATTGCTGCAAAGTAAGAATTATTTACTATTTATTGTTTGGAAAATGTTGTTGTTTAAGCTGGCATTGTGGTATCATTTAATTTGGAACATCTCTGCCCCTTTGTAGGGCAATTTAAGCAACTAAACTTCCACTGGGAATCCTAGATTTCGAGTTGCATTTTCGTGTAAGACAGTCAACGATTGGATGAAAACATATTGTCCAAATTTCCAAAAGGGAATGATTGAGTTTTGTATGCAGACAAACTCGTTGTTGTCGTCTTCCTGTGATTAGGGAGGCAATTGAATGTTCTGGAATTTGTGTCTATTAGTTAAACATAGCTCCTTTTTCCCCTATTTTTGGTTTTTTTTTTTATGTTTCCCCTCCCGGATAAACTCTACATGCGGTTTGTAGAGGAGAAGTAATTTTGCATGTTCGATTCTGAACCACAAAATGTTAGATGTTGAAGCAAGTAGTCTTCTTATGAGTTGAAGCAAATAGGTCCTCAGCTGATATGCTATGAAAACATGGGATGAGTGTCAGCTGTAGGTACATGAAAGCTTCAGATTTAAGTGTTTTCCATAGACTTTCTGTGTTTTGAGTCTCCAGCAGCCATACTCTTCTTGCCCCTTTGACAAGAAGATGCTGTAAAATTCAAATTACGTGTCTTTGTAAAGATTTTTCATTGCTTATCTTTTTCTTCTGTTTCTTGCTGTTGGTATAATGTATGCTTTCCTTACATACAGGAAATTGTCATCAAGTGTTTCATGATATTTCTATATATTCAAATAGTTTAGATTTTGAAAAGCTCATTTATTTGATTCAGATTCCCTAGGTTCTTAATATCTCTTGATTTTTAAATGAGGTATCACTTGTTTATTTCATTAATGTTTTGCGCTGATCATTTAATCACTCTGTAGGAGGATCCGGTTCTTCTAACTCCTGAGGATACAAGACAAAAGCCTTATGTGGCAATTATCAAGGTACATGCTTTATGAAATCATATTATCACTTTTGTACATGGATATTATTTTTGGTTCTTTTAAACATTTTGCCTTTCACATTGTTCAATTTGTTTGCATCTCATTACTTGAGGTCCTAGTTTCTAAAATATACAGTAGATCAGAAGTGAAATTCAGGTTATGACAAATTGTTCAGATTGTGAAACATGGTTATTTTTTAGTATGGTGATATCTTTTTGGTTGAAAACAACTAACTGTAGGGGTTTTTATATGACGAAGATTTCTATGATTGGGTCACCCGCTTTTTTTCTAGTATATGTTGATTTAAGATCACGAGGAAACAACTATACTACTAGCAGATGTGCATTTTCTGGCAAAAGAACATGTATAGATGTAACAAAGATATAGGGGTCATATATACATGGTGACAGTCTCAAATACAGGTGAACCACATGGGGATAAGCATGCTGATTGCTTCACGTATTGTTATTCACTTCTCACCCTGTGATTCACTTTGTCCTCACCTTTGACTATTTAATTGTACATCTTTTGCTTGAATATTTTTCCTCAAGTTTCTTGGCATGTTGGTCTGTGTTTTATTACGCTTTTTGGTGGGCTTCTAGTTATTTTAAGTTATGGGCAACAGATTTGCTTTCTGTTTTTTTTTATTTGTATGCACTTATTCTCTTTCATCTCCTTCACATTCACAATGACTTAATTTTAATTTTCTGACTGTTGGAACTGGGGATTAATTAGGATATAAGTAGGACCGGAGGTGGGAGCATGATGGTATTAGGACAGTGGTTTTATCGCCCTGAAGAGGCAGAGAAAAAAGCTGGTGGAAACTGGCAGTCAACTGATACAAGGGAGTTGTTCTATAGTTTCCATCGTGATGAGGTTCCTGCAGAATCTGTAATGCATAAATGTTTGGTGCATTTTGTTCCGTTAAACAAACAGCTTCCAAGTCGTAAACAGTATCCTGGCTTCATTGTGCAAAAGGTGTATGACACCCAAGGGAAAAAACTCTGGAAGCTGACAGATAGAGACTATGAAGAGGATAAGCAACATGAGATTGACTTGCTAGTTCAGAAAACTATTAAACTATTGGGAGAACTTCCTGATATAGAGATTGCAGATAACAATGCTTATCAGGATGATCAGTTGAAGACTAAAAGAGGTCTGATTAAAAAGAATATATCACCCCTTGATGTTTCTAGGGTGGAAGAAGCAACTGCTAGGCCTGGTCACAATCAAAAAGCTGAAACGCCTGGAAGCTGCCCAACAAGCAACTCAGAATATCATTCCATTTTAGCGAAGTCCATGGCACTAACTGGAGACACACTACGTGACAGATGGTTGGAGAAACTTCTACAAAATATTCGGCACCACGTATGGAACTCTGCTGACACTACAAACGGTATTGAAAAGAGAAAATCTGGCTCTGATGATATTGATCATGAAAGTGACCGTAAGTCCACAGAAGTTGGAAATGGATCTCAGGATAATCTCAAGGTATGTAGTGAATGCTTTTCCACCCTCAGTTTGGCAGCTCTATATTTATCCTTTGGTTTTCTGACAAATAGGGTGCACTGGAAATCGGGAGTGGAGTCTCTGGGAGATGTTATAACTCACACGTTAACTTTATTGTCTTTTCAGAGTGGCAACACGTCTTTTCTCTGGCCAGAGGATGCTGTTCGTGCAGTTACTTCTCTAGAGAAGGCCTCGCATGAGTCTCTCTCCTCAGATTTCCAAAAGTATAACCAGAAGTTGCGGCAACTGGGATTCAATCTCCAGGTCAGAAGGCTCTGTGTGCTTGTATGCTCATGGTCATGCATATGTGTGCAGATAACATACTCTTGAAAAGACCTTCCAACTGTGTTATAAGAACGATGCATTTTTCCATTCATAAATGAACATTGTATTTTGGCTTGTTTGAGGTCCAAACTTTTTAGTCTTCAAACGTCTTTGTTTTCTATTCAAATGCCTTTTTTTTTTCTCTTTTTATTCTTATATTTCTTCTCTTTGCAGAAAAATTCATTCCTAAGCCGTCGTCTGCTAAATCGAGAGTTGGAACCTTTAACAATAGTGAATATGTCACCTGAGGAGTTAAAGGTATGGTCTTTATCATGGCTTCATTTGTAGGTGGTTGATTTTTATGGTGATTCTCAAGGAAGATTAATTCTGATTCGATTTTGATCAGATCCAGTTTTCTTTAGCTGTTTTTGGTCACACTGGACATATTTGTAACATCTATGCTGACTAATTCTTCCTTGTAGTCTAATTTTGGAGGGATGGAAGGTATTTATGCCAACAGTGGTAGTAGACATGTCTCTTATATCTTTGGATGTTGTTCCTTTCTTTTTCTTTTTTTTATGTTCATGTAAGGTTTTTCTAGGAAAAAAGTTTGGTAAGGCTGTTCAGTTGGTTGGTGGAGCATTTATCAAGGAAAGTGAAAGACGATAAATGTGTTTGATATTTGGGTCTTTGGGTTGAAGTGGGTTATTCATAGAGAATCTCTTTACGCTTTTAGCTTTAGGTCCAACTAGTCTTCAAAGCAGATAGCCATAGAGAAATTGTTGGTACTCTTAGGTTTTAGGTTCTGCATGTTGATTTGTTTGTTTATAAAAATCAATAAACTTCAATTCCTTTTTTGGCAGCAAAATCTTGAATGCATATTTAACAATTTTTCAGTAACATCTAAAGAGGTCTATTTTGGTCGTGAGTGCTCCAATTTTTTTCATTGATAATGGAAAATTGCCTGAGATGGTTTGGTCACGTGAAACCAATGTTTTAAAAGGCTCGCCTCAGGGCGTCTCTAGGCGCCCTGTGAGGCTGGGCTTGAGGGTTGCCGCCTTTGTTTTGAGGGAGTTGGCGGAAGGCGCCGGAAGGCGTCGCCAGAGCCGCCTAGGCGCGCCTCAGGGGAATTTTTTTTTTTCCACTCCCAAACCCAAATTTTGGGTAGGGTTTTAACAGCCTCATACCTCTTCCTTGCATTATCATCTCTCTGCCTTTTTTTTCTTTCTGATTTTTATTTTTTTATATAATGGGTGTGTGCTGTCTGGGTGCATTGTTATATGTGTGTTCATTGTGCTTTTCATCCTCTATTATATATATATATATATATATATATATAATATAATATATGTATATATATGTGTGTATATGTATTTATAATATATGTGTGTGCTCAGGGTGATTATTGATTAATAATCTTCTTCTTTTTTAATGTAATATATGTGTATGCTCAGTGTATATATTAAAAAATTTAGGTCTCGTGAGGCTTCGCCTCACGCCTCACGCCTAGGCTGGGCTATTCCTCAGACGCCTCGCCCACGCCTCACGCTTTTAATACATTGCGTGAAACAAAGTTCTACTTGTTCAGGACTGAGATAAATTTAATGAAAATGTATCCTATTATGGAATAGCACAGAAATTCATGTAAACTATTTCATTTCTGTTGAATTAAGGCATGTTCGAGTTGATTTGCTCTTTTCTTTTGCATATTTTTAATGATGTTCATAAGATTTACTAAAGAGTAATTTTGTGGATGTTCATATGTGGGGTTTTATTGCCATTGTTGGACTAGATGAAGAGAAAGAATACATTAGCTTTTGGTGAAAGATGTAGAGTCAATATTGCTTCAGCAAATTCTTTAGGTCTTTATGCCTTGGCTGGGAGTCTGGGACTCGGATTACCCGCTCACCTTTTCTCTCATAGTATGAAGGTGTCAGTTGAGAATAAAATAAAATGCTTCTGTGCTTCCCTCTGCCCTGGGTTGAGTGTGGCCTCTTGAGATGATACCTTTTGAGTATCCGTGTATGATAAGCAGACAAGATGTTGTTGCAATAGCCAATTTTGGTTTATACAAAAGTGATAATACTATTGTTGCTCTTGCTATCAAGGTTTTGATTTGTCATTAAACGTGACCTTTTAATGAACTTCAGGAGGGTTTAACAGCTGAGGAGAGAGCAAAGAAGGAGCCTGATGATTGGGAGCGTATGCAGGTGATTTTATTTGTACCCATTGTTGACTTCTTGCTCTGCAGTACATACGTTTTGTGCACATTGTTGACTTCATGCTCGTGAAACAGATGACTGATGCTCGTTGCTCAAGATGCTCAGAGTTCAAAGTGGGAGTTAGGGACATTATTCAAGCAGGACACAGTGCTCGCTATCAGGTTAGTGCATATAGGGATTAATATATGATATGCATCCAACCATAGTCTACTGTCAAGTGGCAATTGCTTTTGCCACTACATTTTGCTTTATAAAGTGGGATAATACACTGTTGGGAGCAACACAAAATAATGGGTAATGTTTGATGGCTAATTATGGTGTCAAATAGTCCAGCTCTGACGAAAATACCAAAAAGAAAAGATGTCTCTGGTATCACACCAATTGCGGAGTGGGGGTTAACCTAAGTAATCTGAAAGTCCTACCCACTGTCTATAAAGCAAGCATCAACTATGACTATTGAGTTGGCAACTCAAACCAATTTTCCCTTTAAATTAAAAGTTATAACATTGGATTTCATACATGTATCAAAGCCTATGATCAGCGTATTACACATTGTGATTGCTACATCAGTTGTTTTGTTTCAAAGTTTGAATTGCATACGTTTAAGTCCCTAAACTTTTTATATTTTAGCTGTAGTCTGACTAAAATAGGTGGTGATGATGGATGAAAGTTTTTGCGTTATCTCTATCTACCAAAGTTTTCTGGTTCTCGTTGAGTCCTCTTTCCAACATTTGATTGTTTATTTCTCTGATAGATGATATGGCCATTTGCTCTGTCAACTTCATTTGCCCTTTAGTTAAATGGAAGAATGCATGAACATTGTTGTTTCAAGGGTAATTTAGATTGTGACAGAGCTATATCCCTAGTTTGCTTGTTGCAACTTGAATTTACTCTCTCTTTCTTTTTTTTTTTTTAAGCTGGAGTGTATTGCCTGTGGTCATTCATGGTATGCTGCCCGGGATGCAGTTTCAATGCTCACAATTGATGCACCCAGTTCTAACAAGAATGTGGGGACGGCTCCTTTGGCCACTGCCAAGTTTGAAGATGTTGAAAAGAAGCTGGCGAGCCCACGTGAGCCTGACAAGGCAACCAAGGACACTCTAAGAAAAACAACTGAAGCATATATGCCGGTGTTGGAAGCGCAAAGATCACTTAGCAAGTCCAAAAAGGAAGAAATTTCTGATTCTGCAAAGAAAGCCGAGTAGAGATGCGGCGGTCTTTATAGTTTATGGATGTGGAAAATATAGGTGGATGAATTATGTAGGAAATGCAGCCTTGGTAGTTTTTGTACAGTCGTATACACATGCATATGTTAGTTAAAGCGGTCTTGAACCCCCGGGGGGTTAGGGTAGGTAATTTTGACTTGAATTCTGTATCTGCTGCTGATGCTCCAAAGATAGAATTACACTAGCCGAGCAGACAAGTAAAAGAGATAGAGATGCCTTGTACTAGTTTTCTCTGTTCCCATTATTCTGTTGAGTTTCGTGGGTGTTTATTTCCTTGTGTTTGCTTACGCGTGGGTTGGGTGTTATTTTCTTTTGAGTACAACGGTATAATGATGTATTTTACACCACTAACTAGATGAAGAGTTAGGTTAAGTCACACCATAGGTAACCTGATTTGATATTGAATTTGTTATCTACGAGATTCGAACCTAAGATTTCTCACTTATAAGTGAAGAGGAATACCATCAAATCATAATACTCAACCGGGGTTAGGTGTTTATTTGTTTACCCGATAGAGTTACCATACCAATTACAAAATCCTTTGACTAAAATATAAAGGTATTTAAGCCAAAATAGTCTTTAAGATTGTCATAATTCTTTACTTTGCTGCCTGAGTTTGAAATCAATAAAAGTGGTCTAAGTTTATCTACTGTTAATTATTTTGATCATTTTATGAAAAAAATTTATTAAATAAGAATTAAAATAACAAAAATATCCACAATTCAATAAACAATTCGCCAAAATGATTAGTAAAAATGAAGAGTAAATTTGACATTTTGTCTTTAAATTGTGATGTATTGACCAAAATGAATGATGGTGGACAAATTTAAAGACCAATTCTATCGATTTTAAATTTCAGATATCATTTTAGCTAAAAGATAATGTTACGGAAACTAAATTTTTTAAATCATATTTGCAAACTAAATAATATGGTTATTGATAACTAAATTTTTACTTAAGTATTAATTAACGTACTTATTTTTTATTAGTAACACATCATTTTCGTTTCTCTATCATTACCTTACTAAAAGCCTAAAACTAAAGGACTAGGATTCTCTCCCCTTCTCTTTTCATCTCATTCTCTCACATTCTCTTATTTTATCTTTCTCTAGCTATAAAAAATTAATATAAGATGTTGACGTGGCTTAACCGTGACCGTTCAATTAGGAGGAGAAGGAAGAGAAAGAAAATAAAGGGAAAGAAAATAAAGAGAGGAGAAAATTCTACTCCAAAACTAAATGGGATTGCGTGACTCGAGTCCAAGATTCCGTGGGCTTGATGTGACCGACAGCTTGGCCTAAAACCAATCACATGCATATGCATTTACCCATTTTTCCTTTAGCTTTGGGTCCATGCTTTTCCCATTCCCCAACAGTACCCAGACGTACGAGACTTGCCCATCATTTTCATTGACTCACTTGTGTCTTTTTCCTCATTCTAAAAGGACCACTTGACTTAAATAACCCTCCTAAACCAAACAATTTACAGCATGTGTCCATTATTTTTCGTCCAAACCAATGTTTCAATTTTTAAAGTTTCACTTTAGATTTTCATTATTTTTATTGAAACAATGTATATCGATATCGATCTTTAATATATTCGTCGATATTTTCACAAAATTGCATTTTAATATTTTCGTCAATGCAGATATTTTATACACTAATTATACCACTTAAAAGTTGTTTCATTACACATTCTTTCCAAGTAATCTTTTTTAGTGTTCGCTTTGTGCTTATTCCCTTTTTTCTCTCCTAGTTTTTCTCAAATCTCATTAGTTTGAAATCATTTAATAAAAAATAATCCAATAAAAAAAGGAGATCAAATCTTCTGCATCCAAAATAGGTGTAGCCTTAATGTAGCCCCAATTATTGATTGATATATATTAACTTTATGACAAGAAAGTTAAGAAAAGTTTAGTTTATAAACACATGTCCGTCAACGATTGAGGACACAGAGAGACCACATCTATTTTGTACGGAGAAGATTTGATCCCATCCAAAAGTGATCCGATTGAGAAGATGGCATTTGAAGATAATACTAGAGGGCTTTCTTGTCAACTAAGAAGTATCTAAATTTTGAAAATTTGAGGAGTTTTAGAGTAATTATAATTAAATTATAGTAGGGCAAGATCTGCATTTCACTAAATTAATGGTTTGATTAATTAATTAATTAATTATAGGGAACCGTCAGATTAATTGTGGGATTCCAGTCTTTGTTATTTGCAATTTCCCAAAACCATAAAACATAATAATTAATTTGTGGCAGTGCGAACTAAAGGACACCAACCTTATTCTAATCAATGGCATCAAAACTCCAAAAATACCCCCCTTAAACAAGGTATATCAATGGTCCAGACGAATGGCTTTATAGTCTTTCTAAACACGGGTGCCCTCCCCAAGGCCGCCATGCGTACAAATAAATTATAACCCAGAAAATTGAAATTAAAAAAGAAAAAGAAAAAGAAAAAAAAAAACACAAAAAGAAAGAGAAAAAATTTACAAAAAATAGAAAAGTTAAATCCACACGACATGTTGTAGGTTCGATTATTGCCGATAATGAATAGCAAAATGGTGGTCAAGAAGAAATTGAAATGCTTCTGTAAGTCCATCTCGGCCTCTAAAATGATGAATTGTTTTTAACGAAACCTTCAACTAATCATGTTTTGAAATTGAGAGAAAAAAAAGCAGCATATGGTGAGTTGAAGGGAGTAGATTCTCTACCCTCCTATTCCCATTCCGTTCTATCCCCTCCTCTCGCACATTACTTTTTGTCTTATTATCTTTATAAAAAAATTAATATAAAATGTTGACGTGGTTTAACTGTGATCATTTAAATAAAAAAAAGATGAAAATGTGAAGGATTACGAGGATAGAGAATCCTACTATCGAAAGCGCAAAGGTTCTTGAGTAGGCAGCAGCTCTTTGTCTCTTCAATGCTACAAAACTCTTGTTTGCACTCTTCCCCTTGTGTGTGTGACTTTAGAGAGATTTTCACTGTGAAGTGTGAGGTCACTCTCTCTCTCTCTCTCTCTCTCTCGTGGCATGCTTTCTCTTATTACATTGTCTCACCCATTATCCACCTTTTTTTTCTCTCTCTCTAGACCTCACTTTTTGTGTCTTTCGTGCTTTACTGCTCTTGGCCTTGTTCTGATTAGTCTCTTCTTTTCCTTTTTATCCCGAGTGAAATATATATTTACACTTTTGGGAGTTTTGGGTATTTTTTTGTTGTTGAAGATTCAAGGAGACTTTGAGTGGAAGAGATTGAAGAACATGATTGCATCTGCTGGTAGCTTGGTGGGTTTTCCTTTGGCTTCACTTATCTGAGAGATCTGCTCTGTGGTGGGGTAAGCACATTTTCTGCAACCATTATTTTTTTTGGTTGCCTTCAAATGCAAGTGAAAATACAAGCAACTTCTTTTCTGGAATATATAGCTTTTGGCTGTACTGCTTTACTCATCTGGGTGCTTTTGAAGTCATTAGAATTTCTTGTGTGCTTTTGGGTTATGGGTTTTCATTTCTGGAGGGATCAAGTTCTGGTTTTTTGAGGTTTATGTGATCTCAAAGTTTGGAATCTTTGATGGGTTTTGTGCCTTTTCAAACAATGGTTTCTGCCAAGGTGAGGATCGTTCAACTATTTTTTTTTCAATAATTTTTGGAATTTTGCAAATTAGAGATCTAATTTTCTGCAGATAGAGAAGTGCATTCGCATCAGTATATCTGTGCAAGTAAATTGCTCTTTGAAATCTAATTTCTTCTGTTTTTATCAATTTTGCGGAAAGCGTATCCCTTTTCATATGCATTGTATTTAAACAGATTTATTTTGGCAGATGAGATGTAGTAACTGCCATTGGGGTTAATTTTTGTTGCAGCTGAATGCTTTTCTTCGGTGTATTTATTTCTGTTCGATGTATTTGCCTGCCTATTTTGGGGAAAAAATTTAGGACTCGTTTGAAAGTGCTTTTAAAATGGCTGAAACCGCTTTTGATGAAAATGTTTTTGGAACCAATCCTTAGTAAAAATGCAAGTGAATCCTGGAGAAACACTGCTTCCTACAAGAAGCACATAGGTAGCACTTTAAGTACTTCTAAACAAGCCCTTAATTTTAATGTAGAAACTGCATGTCATTTTTAGCAGTGTTGTTAGGATTAAATTATATCCTGCAGGTCTTTATTTTTGTTGATATTGTTTCCATCTTTGTTGCAGAGTTTCCGATCGGTCAATGGGATTAGAGATGGATTTCGATAGAAATTGCACGGTAGGTTTGAGTCCTAACACTGTGCTTCCAACTCATCATCCTCGTTCCCATGGTGAAAGAAGGAGCACAAAAGGAAAATTAAAATGTAAAGATGATTTATTGAGCATAAAGGAGGATTTTGTGGAAATCAGCTTTCATCGCTATCGCAGCGCTTCTTGTAAAAGTGTTCCATCTAGGCCTGTTGTTAACATAGACCTTAAGCGTGGTTCTATTTATCAAAGCTCCAAAGAGGTACAAAATATTAAGAAAATGGGCACTGTTGAAGGAAGGAGAAAAGTTGGAATGCCACGAAGTAGTGACACCTCTTTCTCTTACCGAATTGTTGACACGATGTGTAGTTCAGATGAGGAGAGTACACAGAATAGGTCTTCCGTAGTATATTTGAAATCAGACTTGAATGCACCATCTGTTGGCCGGCCTCATGTTGAACCATGCTCATCAGATAGTTTGATTGATATTTGTATGGATCCCGATTACAGGGAAAAGCACTCTGCTGAAGCTTTACGAGAATTCTCAGTGGATCTGAAACTAAGAAGTGACGCTGTTGCTGGACCTCTAAATAATGGTAATGAACTTCTGGAAAGAGACCAAGTTCACACATTGCACAAGTCTTTCTCCGCTAAGGTGGAAATGCTCCAATCTCGTTCCCCACCAGAGAGTGCTCCCTCATCCAGGGTCAGCTCAAAGACCCGGTTCAGCCCTATTATAAAAATGTTTGATCCATTCATGAAGTCTAAGTCTTTGACAACTCCGAGTTATGTAGTGGAACCTGGCAGAGCCAAAATGACTGAGCCGGCAAACATGACAAGAAATAGGTCACATAAAAAATCTTTGTTGCCAGTCTATTCAAATACAGCACAAAGTCCAGATTGTGATCCTCAGCGTATCAACCGAGATAGCCACCAATCGGTTGTTGCATGCTCACCAGTTCACCTACATGGCCATCTCAAGTTACAAAATAAACACGGAATGCCATTTTTTGAGTTCTCGTTGAAGTGCTCAGGAGACGTCTTGGTGGCCAGGACATGGAAAGCAGATAATGCTATTAATGGGGTGTATACCTTTCACTCCATTGGAAGCAGAAAGAAGAGCAATGCCAGCGGTTGGGGATTATATGGTACTGACAGAGATTCTTCAATGGTGGGACAGATGCAAGTGTCCTGTTACCTATGTTCGGAACTCAAAGATGGAGTTTTTGAAAATTCCATGGTGACGGAGTTTGTGGTTTATGATATCGCTCATGCAAGGCAAACGTTTGCAGCCCAAGAAAACTCTAATAGTAGCCTTGATGATGTTAAACCTCCCAAAGGTTCTAGTCCAGGCACAGT
Organism: Cotoneaster glaucophyllus; assembly: GCA_036320875.1. Lineage (NCBI taxonomy): Eukaryota > Viridiplantae > Streptophyta > Magnoliopsida > Rosales > Rosaceae > Cotoneaster > Cotoneaster glaucophyllus. The sequence continues at coordinate 17,446,130 of CM070060.1, forward strand.
TGGGGCAACTGTAAAGTTGGACGGGTCTTGTCCCACCAAGGTCAAACTTCAACAAAAACATGCTTCCGACAACAGTGATAATGATACTTCAGCCTGGCCGTCTGCAGATTTGCATCCAAGCCGTGAAATTGCAGCCATTGTTATGCAAGTTCCGTTAGAAAAGAGAGAGAGCTTGAAATACAAGAGAGGGGATAAAATTAGTGATAAAGTACATCGAAACCTACTGTCTATGGGTGATAAGAAGAAGGAGGCTGCCCCTGATGGCCAAAGTCCAGGAAACCTACAGGTGGTGGTACCAGCTGGAAACCATGGCACGCCGAGTGCTGAAAGCAGCGGTCCTTCATCATTACTAGATCGGTGGAGGTTGGGTGGAGGCTGCGACTGTGGTGGCTGGGACATGTCCTGTCCTCTTATTGTCTTAAGCAATCCCCACACCGAAAGTGCTGATAATCAACTATTGGCGGAGAATCAGAAGCGTATGGAAATTTTTGTTCAGGTTTGATGTTGGAGAAAATTTTCATGATCATAGTTTGAATTGAATAAATGTTCTTTTTGTTAAATTCTGAACTAAAAAGAATTCTAGAGACAACGGGTTTGATTTGCTGGCTCCTCCCCATTGAAGAATCGTAGTTGACTTGCTGCTAATTTCGTTCTTCATTAATTTTGTTCATGCTTGGTAACAGATATGTAGGGAATCTCATAAGCTATTGCTCGACTTTGATTTGTTCACAGGGATCGAAGGAGAAAGCACCAGCATTGACCATGACAATGGTTGAAGAGGGACACTATGCAGTTGATTTTCATGCCCAGTTATCTACACTACAAGCATTTTCTACATGTGTTGCCATTCTGCACGGTACAGAAACATGCGCAGCCGCAGGGCAGGAGAGGAACACACAGTTGTCACAATGCAGTTCATTGAAGGTAGTGATTGAGGAAGAAGTGAAGTACTTAATTGAAGCAGTTACGGCAGGGGAGAAGAAGGAAGTAGCTAAGAGGGTGAAAAAAATCCAACCGTCTTATGTACTCAACCCTCCCTTCTCTCCAATTGCTCGGGTGTAGATTTCCAGCAGCATCTATGGTTTGCTCAGGAGAATCCCACAAGGGATTTAGAGATGACCCCGAGTCTAACCAGCACCAAGTGGAAGGGCATCGGCAACAGATGGCTGAGACGACATTTACACAGATACTGAGGGTCATTTAGTAGTAAAAAGTTGTGTGGCAAGGCTCAACAGGCAGCTGAGTGAGGCGAAAAGGACTTGGTGAAGCGGGCGAGGCTTGCCGTTGCCGGAGGGAGGGTTAGCACCATCAGGGAGGGTCTAAAATCTAGATCATTTGGAATTGTATCATTGAATATGTTCATCGACGAAGTCGATAATCCAAATGCAACAGCATACAACACTGTCCATATAGAAACCTGTAGGGGAAGGATAAAGAAGTGAGCATATGAGAATTAGGAGATAGCAGTTAGCATAGCAGTCCTTTCTCTTTTGCAAATTTTTGTTTTTATCAAATTTGGTTGATTTGTACTTTATAAATAAATTAGGAGGGAGAAGACAACATCCATGGTTGTTTTTCGCAACAGAGCCGTTGCCGGGGATTGAACCCGGGTTGCCGGCTGACAGGCGGGAATACTTACCACTAGACTACGACGACCTTCTTGACAACAAGTAGGATTAAACACATCTACTTAGGTATTATAAGTCGATTGAGTAATTTAAAGCAAGAATTCTGGCTGTGTAATATTATAATGAACCCAAAGCCAAGTAGGTGCTTCTATTTCCAATCTCCCTTTTTCATTTTCTTACAAAAATTATGGCGGCCATTTTCACGGAAAAATTTAAAATGAAAATGGGTTGCCATCATTGAAATCATGACATCAAAATTAGTTTAGACCAAGAGCTACCCTTTTTTTCCGTATATTTTGTATGAATTTGAAATGCGAATAAAGTTACACTAGTGTTAGAAAAATGGACACAAAATTATACATATTTTGATCCACATTTGCACCTACGCGGACCGTACATCCTTCTCTTATCAACAACTTTCACATACAAAATTTGAATGCAATCATTCTCCTATAAAAGCTGAAGAATTCTTGTATCTCTGGTCATGAATGTTGAGCATGCAGTCCAGATGATGCTTGTGAAGATGGTGATGGGATTGATGATGGCGGCACTGGATCATTGTCCATCTTTTGTTTGTATTGAATTCTTTGAACATCGGTTTGGGGACTCTCCAAAGAGAACAATCTCTTGAAAAATTCATACGATGCAAAGAAGATCGCTCCTTGAGACATATACATAATCAATCTCGGAGTCAATCCCCTGACAATGACAATAAGAAAATCAGTCATGCTATCGTCATATCAAGCATACAGCTCAAATGGAAATTTTGTTTGCAAGGGTTTCCCTATAAAATTGCTGGGTAGGACAAGAGATGAAATCGGCTCATTGATGATAAAAAGAACTATTCTTCTGACCTACGAATGAGCACAAATGGATTAAGAAATACCTGTAGAGGCCTTGCAGACCTTCATTCTTGACTATTTCCTGAAGGGCATGAATCACACCATTATACTGGCTCATAGACCCCGGAATCTGCATAACACAAACTTTTTAGGAAGCACAGACAACATATATAAATTTCGTTATAGTATTTACAAAGCGTAAAAGTCCAGGTAACACGCGACCTGTTGAAACTCTACAGACACAAAATGTCAAAACAAATGTCCTGCCCAGTCACATTCTACTTCAATAGTCTCGAGTGGATAATATCTTACCCTTGCAATGCTCTTAGAAACCTATTTTGGGAAGCTAGTAGAGATTCTATGGACAAAGTAGCTGGTGTGAATCGCTAAATAAAGGCTGAGACATTTTAGAACATGAAATAGCCCCGACTGTAATTGTTCAACATCACAATAAGTTTAATAATAAATGCATCAAAATTGCAAACCTGAGTCTGCAACCTTGTCTTCACAACATCAAAAGGAGTTGTAAATAAAGCAGCAGTAGATCCCGCTATTCCTCCACAAACTAGCTGCAGGAGCGGAAAAATCATGTTAATAAAAATCAGATGATAAGAGAAAGAAAACACTAGCTAAGCCAATTGCAAGAAGGTAGATTATAGTTAAAACTGAAGATGTTCGGCGTAGAGGAAGGAAACAAACTGTTTGTAATGTGGTGGGTTGGACACCAGCTTCTTTTGGAGACAGCATAAATTGCTTCAAGCTTTCATATGCGTAGAACTACAGTAGAGATACAGAAAGCTAAAATAAGACCAATAAAAATAAGGAAAACTAATGAAAAGTCAAAAAAAACTTCCCTTTTAACGAAAAGTCCTTTTTAAAGGTATAGTGAATAGTGTCAGGTAAAGGTAAAAAAGTGGTTTTTCGTTAAAAGTGAACAGTACCGGGACCTTTTCATTAAAACTCCCATAAAAATAACCATAGGCAGTTGAATGAATCCACAATACAAACAAAGCAAGAGGACATGTCTGATCCTCTCTCTCCCCCCGCATGTTTTTTGTTGACTCAAATTCCTTTCTCTAGCACAAAAACTAAATCATACGTAGAAATAACTGACCTTGACAATTGAGTGAGGAACATTCCTGCAGAGTACAGCTCCCCATCCAGCATACAGTGATGGCAAACCTCCCTTCCGAATGATTCCAACAAATGCATTCCTGAAAAAAATAAATGAAAAGGGGGAATCTGAATACTAACAAAACAGAAGTTCTATGCGTGGACCATGCCAGAACCAGAGTTCATAGCTATAACGAAGAAATGTCTAAAGCCGCTACAAAGGAAATGACAATGACTTTACAGTACTATTACAAATAAAAGTTCAAATACTTTAAAATAAAAATCTGAATGGATACAGCAATCAAAATAAATGGCTACAAACACTGGACTAAATATATGTCGATTGTGATATAGGCAACAGATAATACAAGGATCTTAAAGATATACCAGCAGCTGTGATAGTGTGAACCAACTTGCATCTGCTGCTTTATACGCTCACTAGGAGTAAAAATAAAGGAAGTAGCAATGCTTGCACAACCGCCTGCCACGCAGTGGGCAAAAGAGTAATACTCCTGCAAAAATGAAATGGGTGAGACTTTGAAAGCCTAAATGCAACGCATTGGCAATAATTACCAATAAGGCCTACGAGTCTACAACTCCACAACATGTTATAGACTTTTTTTGTCCCTCCCCTCCACACTTCCGCATGAGAATTAGAGTTGCAAATAAATAAATTAAACAAATTAATTAGTTGAGGGGACAGAGAAGTATAGGGACCAAGCCAGAGAGAAAAGCAAGATGGTGGAGATATTCACAGAGCAAAAAGTCAAGATCGTACCTTTGGAAAAAGAGGAAGCAAAGCTCCCTTGACTGATTCATATGTGAAAGTATAAACTGCAGAAATTGGAGCTGATGATGCAATGTTGGTAGCAATACCACGATAAAGTCCAGTTAAACCTAAAATCAGTTTCACCGCTATCAGTTATGTGACATCTTAAGAGAAAGCCTTCTAGAGGGTAGAAAAGATCAAATTAGTCAATAACGTTTATTCTCCTGAATTCCCATAAATCAACTCACCTCTATCAGACACAATTGATTTTCCAATGTCGTATATAGACTTCTGCTCAGCTCGGCAGGATTGAACAACAGTCTTAATTGTATCAACAGGATGAAGACAAATGCTAACAAATACTCCAGACAATGCACCTGCAAAGGCATGCTCTTGCTTAGGAAGAGCATAACGACACTTTTCACATGCTAATGCACAGATCTCTGCCTTGCATTCATCTTGGACGATATACTTTTCGGATTGTTTCTTTTTGTTCCCAAGTAGTTCATGATGATCTGTCTTAGGATGACATTCTTCAAACACATCATTACAGGAAACAATCGAGTCTATATGATAGTCAGTATATAGATTAGAATATGGGGTCCTTGAAATACTATCATCTGCCACACTGCCTACAGAACTCAGGAAGTAATCAGAAGACAGAGAAGTGCTTGCATCCATCTCCAAGTTTCCATTCTCATATGATGATAACTGGTATTTGTAACATTCAATTATAGCAGGTTTTTCAGCATTTGTGGCCAATTTCTCTGAATGACTAGTTGTATCTCCTGAAATAGATCGGCCTGCAATGCTCACTGTATCTCCTGGAATGCAGTACTGACCAGTTCTGTTATCAATCTCAATAACTTTGACAGGGCAGTTTAACCCAGAAGAAATCATATCACCCATCCATCCATATATACTTCCCAATTGGTATGAGACTTCAAAACTTGCAAGCCCCTTTCCCCTCCAAGATTCTTGAGACACACTCGCACCATCATGCAAAAACCTCCAAAATGATGAATGAGAATAACTTCTACTGCAAGGTTCGAACACTGAAATCTTTTCACTTACCTGCAGAAAATCTAAACTCGATTGGATTGCGGGTGGAAATGGACCAAAATTCCTGAAATCAACAGACAAGCACTCACTCTTGGCTGAAATAGGTGCCGTGTCATTTCCTTCCCTACCTATATCAGCCAAGATAACCTCCTTCTGACAGCCCACGTCATTTTGGTTTGAATGTGCCTTGGGTTGAAAAAAACCAAGAGGACGACTTGCACAATCCCATATCTGGCCAACTGCTGCGATGAGCTCAGCAGTGCTCAATATCTCACGAGGCTTAGACTGCAACTTTCTACTGCATTTCTTATTAACTTTATCAGAAATGGCGGGGACAGATTCTTCGTGAACAAAATCAGGAAGCCCAGAGGATGCCTGACCAACTGGGTACCACCTGTATTTGATCGAAGGTTGATCATTCTTATGCGGTTTATTGCCCCCTGCCATTTTCTTATATCTCTTAAGGTGTTCCTTGAAAAAGAAGAGTACAATGACTTGAAAACCAAGTAACTGCAAAGGGAAATAACAGATTGCATCACTGAATGGAACTAAAAACATAGAAATAACCATATTTAATCTCACTTATTGCTATTTGATCTCTCTCCCCTCATAATTACATATCATTGTATAAACGTTACGCTCTAATCGGTAGAATTCAGCTAACCACTTTCAGTAAGAACAACAGTAGAGAACATTTAAACGGCAATAATGTTACTTACCAGTCAACTTCCTCCCATTTCTTATTAACTGCAGATAATATAAAACGAACTCAGCCACAGCTTCCCCAATCCACAGGAGCACAATGACCCGATTAACGACACAGAAACCCTGAATAGTAATTGAAAATTCACAAAGTGGGACATAATTCCATCTCAATTAACACCCTCAAACATTTTGTCCAATAAAAAACCCAAAGGTGCAACACATTCAACTTTCAAATGAAATTCCATTAGACTATATGAAACATAATAATCTTCTAAAAGCATTCAATCAAGTGAAAATTGAACATAAAAGCATTCAATCATCTGATTATTTTCTCTTCCAACTTTCTCGGCAACCAAACAGGAAAAATTATCAAAAGAACAAATCATTTCTCCGGGGAAAGAATTGAACCTCAACAGAAGCGGCCGCGGGGGAGCCCAAGTCAGAACCTCTGTCTTTCTTCTTCTGCGGAACATGTCCAGGGAAAAGAATTGGGAAAAATATTAGGGTTTAAGGAGCAGTGGTGTAGGGTTTTATATAGTGATTTGTGCGCAGCATAAATTCAAAGTATGCCTGCATATATCACAACGCCTACGCTACCAAATCAGGATGATTCTTAAAGGAGGAAATTACATGGGCAATACACCCTAAAAATATTTGTTATTACAAATATGACACCCAGTTGCCTTGCGACTGCCAAAGCGAACCGGAAAATTTTGAATCTCAATATTTTTCAAACAATTGGAATGCACTTAAAGATTTCGAAAATTCTAAATTTTCGATCTGAATTTTTCTGAACTGTTTTGGAACTTACTCCCATAAGACCAACTCTAATTTTTGGAGTAAATCCTAAAATTTTCCTTCTATTCTCCTCAAAACACTCCAACCCTTGTTCTAAATTTTTTGGAGCAAGTCCTCAAATTTCCCTTCTATTCCCCTCAAAACACTCCAACCCCCATCTTCCCTTGTGCATGTTCTGTGTAATGATGGTCTTCCTTCCCCCCTCCCAAAAGTTTTCAACTGGTAGTGTGAGAAGTGACGCTTTTAGCATTAGATGCGACATCGTGGAATCTTGTACCTCCTTACACTACTCGATCTAATTGTCGTCTTTGGCTATTTTCCTCAGGGTAGGCTCTCTTTGTAAAACTTTGGCATCTTTGCCCAGATAATGTTATATCCTGTTCACCAAAAAAAGAATCCAAATTTCAACCAAGATTTAGCCCAAAATTAGTGGTGGAGCTCACATGTGAGAGTGAAAAAGGGCAATTGAAGCTCACTTGCCAGGCAAGGACACGCGGCACGCGCCTCACCCATCAGGTCTCCTGACCCCACCCATGTGGCCATGTCGACCACTTGTCTGCAAGAAGAATGAGCCTAACTGCTCTTTTTCGTCATCCAATTGCTCTAATTCAAATGGACCAACAGTCCAGATTTATATTTGTATTTTTTTGTTTTAAATTTATAATTTCATTCAATCCAACTGCTGATATTTAATATGATCAAATCTAACAGTATAAAAAAGATCTAACGACCCAAATTTAAGTTCAACGGTTAACTCAAAATTCACCCAAAAATTGTATAAATACCTATGTATTTGTTCAAACATCCACACAAAACTCACTTTCTCCTACAATTCTTCTAATTTTTCTTTCTACCATCTTCCAAAACCATTTCTTCCCATGTATTTGTTTCATGTATTTTGTGTTTATACATCTCTATCATATGTTTCATATTCTTCCATAGTGTTTCATGAGTTTTATGTGTCGATTTAGTGATTTTTCAATATTTATCAGAATTTAAATATTTTTAGGTTAAAATGTTCATAAAATTAATTTAGGATAGTCTACATAATTTTTTTTTTTAAAAATTAGCCCAAATTCATTTTTTTATAATGTGGGGCTAAAGTTTTTGGCCAGAGTGGTTGGAGTAGAAAAGTTGTTTCTAGGTTAAAACCTAAATTTTCAGGGCTAAAAATTTAGGTTTTACTCCAAGTGTCACATCCCGGCCCGAGCCCCCACCATATCCCGGGTTCGACTCCACCGTAGCACGATATTGTCCGCTTTGGGCCCCTACCACGCCCTCACAGTTTTGTTCTGGGAACTCACGCGAGCAGAACTTCCCAGTGGGTCACCCATCATGGGATTGCTCTCGCGCGAACTCGCTTAACTTCGGAGTTCCGATGGAATCCGAAGCCAGTGAGCTCCCAAAAGGCCTCGTGCTAAAGGAGGTGGGCATGTACATATAAGGCATAGAGGATCCACTCTCCAAGCTGACACACCTCGACCTCGAAAGGTCGAAGCATGTTGGCCATCACCGTGAGGTGACGTAACCATAAAGTTAAATGATGTGAAAAAGTGAGTAAATTTAAAACTAATTAGAACTAATATACTAAACAGTGATAGAGTGCGCAATCGTGGGGATAACCCACTACAAATATTCAGAGCTTAAAGACAGTAAAACTACATAAGAGTAGTCAAGCTGTTAAAGTACACTTATTACACAATAGTGATAAGTTCGTACGTCTAAAACTGAGGAGAATGTCAGAACTGCTGAGATTCCTCGAGTGCCACAAAGAGTACAGCTATCTAGGTCCTGGAGGGGCGAAAAACAAAGTTGAGTGGGTCAGCAAAACAATGCATATAAGAAAAACCTTTATTTTCGAAAGTACTAACCCCTCGCCGTAAAACAAGTATAGTTTCCTCAAAACGTACTACGTAAGTATGTAATCAATTATATATAACAGCAATATAACCTGCAACATGCCATAATGTGATATACCAAATGCCACAATAACATAATCATGTGATAATCAATTATAACCAGTTTTCTCATCATCTAAGCTAGCACACGAGTCAGAATTGCCTAAGGCAATTCTACCCGATAGGACTGGGTGTAATCAATACGCTCTAGTACTACGATCACGCGAAGACTGGTGCAAAGGCACGGTCACATACAAGTCGGATTGCCTAATGCAATCTACCCGACAGGACTGGCACCTAACTTGGATCCAAGGCGAGCGAATGGTGCGGATGCGAACATACACGTGAAGGACTGGCCCTGGCCCTGGGCGGAGTACTAACACAGGGGTGCAGCAGATGAGCATGTACCAATATGAATGAATGTCATGACAGTAATATCCCAACCATATAGCAGCATTTATCACAATTCTATATCACAATTATGAATAATCGGCAATCTAAGTGTATAACGGATATATGGAAACTATAAACATATATTGATATAAAAAACAAATAACTGCCCATTCACAAGTACGTCGCTGGGTCATAGCCCCTGAGCCTAGCCTGGCCCCGTACGTCCTCGGGATACGTTTCCCCTATATGTGAAATAACTAAAATATAATTAATTAAAGCACATATACGAAATCTTAGATAAAACCCCATAGTTTGCTCAAACCTAGGGTTTAAATACATGAAATCGATCTACTCGACGTCACGAACGTCCCCAAATTTTTAGAATAAATTATGGACACCGCACGCGCCGGCAGTGGCACGGCCCTACGCGCCCCCACTCGCGGCCAAACCCTAACAGAGGCCTAACGGTCGTTAGGAATATTCTGTTAAAACCTTAACAGAAGTTAACGGAGTTACCTAACGCTGTTAGAATATTCTGTCAACTCTGACGGAATATTCTGCCTCCTTCTCCTGCGAGCCTCGCCGTCGCCGCCGTCTGCAACTCGATTTTCGCCGGATTTCTGGAAAATTTTCAAACTTGCATAACTTCTTCATTTCTTAACCATTTTCGACCTACTTTATATGGATTTGAAGCTTATAAAGAGTAGAATCGTGTTATACCTGTTTGGAGTCCAAAAAGTGGACGGAGGTGGCTGGAAAATGCCTCGAAAGATCCGGCCAAAAGTGAACTCTTCGAATGAACTCTTCGAAACTCGGTCGTTTCACTTCCAAACTTCTTCCAATTTGTTGTAAGAGCCTCAATGAGTTGCGTAGAAGCTTCCCCAAGCTTCAAAACCTCCTAACTCGTTCAAGAACACGTCAAACTCAAATCGTCCGAGTTCGGACCTTCCGAGTTAACGAGTCAAATCTAATCTAAACTGGGTTCTAAGGGTATGGTTGTGATCATGAGTTCAAAATGAGTCTAATGCAAGGATTTTTGGGTTCGATCTGTAACGTTTTGTGGTTGTTTGCAGAGATTGCAGAGAAGAGAGTATACGGACGAGAGAGAGAGAGAGAGAGAGAGAGAGAGAGAGAGAGAGAGAAGAGAGAGAGAAAATGAAGAGAAAGAGAGCCTTTTTCTGATTGGGGGACAGAAGTGAGGGTTGCTTCTGATTGGGTGCTGCAAAAGAGGGATGGATGGGATTGGTTGGTGTGAAAAATGGAAAGGCACGGGTTGGGTTAAAAGGGTAGATAGGGATAGGGTTTTTGGATTTCCTACAGAAAAGGAAATCAAACACTATCTGAAATAGTGATTTTAAGCTGATAAAAATTCACATACTCTCGTGACAACGTGTACCATTTAAACACGATAGTGAGAAATAAAACGATAAAAATACGTGCACGTGTAGTAAGTTGTCGTTGACTATATATCTCCCTCAGACTAACAACCAGTCTGAATGGACTATCCAGACTTTCTTGGTGTGTTACGTTTATCTGCTCTATAGTTGTAGCACAATCGTATTAGTCACTTATTTTAGTTAGAACTGCTTGTAACTACGGTTACAATTTTTGGTCTTGGTTGTGGCATGTTTGAGACCTAGTTTGGACATACTTTGCTTAGCACTTGTTTGATAGAGGAGTTTTGCGAACAAGGTGTTCAATTGTGAGAGTTCACAATATAGAATTGTTTTATCGCTGTTGTTACCCAAGGGAGGTAGTGCGTGAGCACGATAGAGGGCTTGACTAGACGTTGTTTGTGTAATTCCCAATGAGAGGCATGATGGTAATATTGCACCCTCGGGAATTTGTTACATGCTTATCATGACAACAGTGAGTTGTCGATATCGCGGGCTGCAGACCGTAATATCAAGGACTTATTTGTTGGATTAGTTAAGCAAGTAAATAGGTAGGTCCTTTTACGTTTGTACTTACTTCTGTGTTTGTTGTATTTTACCTATTTATTACTTGGGTTCAACCCAAGGATATTACATACTTACTTTCGGAGTACGCGACGCAGCAGAACGTAGTAGAAAAATCATATGTTCAGTTTTAAATCAGTACAACTACTCTAAACCTTATGTTGTTGTATATATGTATTTTTGACGCGACGTTAGTACATATAAATATTTTAGACGTTTTGTTTTGCGAAAACTATTATATTATATTATTGTACTGAGAAAGAAGGAAAGTATGAGTTTGAGGCATGAAAGAGGAATCATTGCACTCCGATCGCGACGGAATGGCATTTTCCCTATTTTGCAACCGCTCTGACTTGATTTCTTTGTTACGTACACCTATTTTATTCTTCCTATTTTGAGTTTTGTGTAATAAATGATTTTAAATTTTGGGGACGAAATTTTCTTAAGGGGGTAGATTGTGACAACCCATCCCTAATTTTACGTTTTTATTAATTTTAAAAGCGTGAATTTACGAAAATGCCCTAGAGGCAAGGACTTTGACTTCCGTTGACCATTTATTCTAAAGACGTAGGACTCATTCTTTTAGCTTAACCTCATAGTACTCATCAATATGAGCGCATAGGCGAAAACCGTTTACGAGTCGGATTATAACGGTATAGTTACGGACGTTTGAAGTTGGTTATTCAAAGTTTAGTTATAAATTAATTAAATTCCTACCTTGTGGGAAAGAGGCCCAATTAGTTTGAAGTAAGTTTAAGGGGACCATCAGACAAGAGAGTGGTGGACAAATCAAACTAAAGGATTAAGGACCAATCAGATTTATAAAAAAAAAAAAAAAAAAGGCAGCAGCCAATCAGAGGAGAGAAGCTCCCAGCTTCTCCTTCCCGTGAACCAACCCAAAATGACCTGCTCGACCACCCATCTTCCAAGGTCGATTTCGGCCAACTTCGGTGGAGTTTTTCGATGCCACCACCACCATCTTGAAGCTCTCATTTCCCCTCTACCAAACCCACCCAAGAACCACCTTGATTAACCACGGTATGTGGCGGTTTGAGGCCACGAAAGTCGACGAAAATCAACGGTGCTTCGGCCATCTTTTTCAATTTTTCGCCGAATCGGCAAAGTGATGGCCGATGCCATCAATTGGGCTTTGTAGCCCATCATCCCAGGAGCAAATCCCAACCAACCTTGACCCCGTTGGACAACCGTAGACGACGGATCGATGCCGGGAAGTTTTAGGCACCCCCCCCGACTTTGTGGGCAAAATTGACCATCTTCCGTCCACTTTTGGACTTCGTGGCAGGTATGAAAGTTGTTCCTCTCATTGAGATCTTCATTTCTATGAAATTTGAGAATTTTTAGAAATAGTGAAATTTTTCGTCGAACCGTGGCGGCGCATGTGGCAGCATGTGGGCTGAGACCCCATCTTACCATCTTAGGCTAATTTTGAAGCCTCGATTCCATATTTGACATCCGTTTAGTGAAATACAATGTTTTGATGTAGTTTCGTAGTTGACCACCTAGTTGGCCGTCACAGGTCATTGCATGAATTGACGATCCGACCGTTGGATCGTCACCAAACCTTAGTACCTTATAGTACGTAATATTTGAGGATTATAGAAACTTATGGATTAGGAATCCGACTTACGGATCTTTCCAAATTAGTTTTGTAAGTTCGTAAATTAAAACGTCGGCCGCCACTAAATTTTAGCAATTGGCGGAGATTTGACCGTTGGATCGTTCGGAAACTTTAGGATGTTGTTCTAAAAGCTTAATGTGGATATTTGGAAGTTATGGATCGGAAATTAGAGGTACGGATCTTCCGGATCGAATTACGTAGAGTTGTGGACACTACTGTCGACCTTTGACCGACGATTAACTTTTAGTCAATGGGTTTCAAATCATTCTAGAACGTCCTTGGGGATGTGTTTTATGTCAGCTCCATGTTCAATCGATAAGAATCCTGAGTTGTGATTTGATTTGTTCTAGGCGACGTTTGTTCGTGATGTCTTGATATTCGTGCTAGGGAGTTGTAGCGCGGACTCCAGGTGAGTGGGCAGTTTATTTTATAACTATACATATTTATAGTTTCCCTAAATGCGTATTTACTTCACTTTTACACTTATATTGCCAAGTATCATTATTGTGGTATTAATTATGATAAATGCTGCTATATGGTTGAGATATTACTGTCATGACATTCATCCATATTTGTACATGCTCATCTTGCTGCACCCTGGTGTTAGTACTCTGCCCAGGGCCAGGGCCAGTCCTTCACGTGTATGTTCACATCCGCACCATTCGCTCGCCTTGGATCCAAGTTAGGTGCCAGTCCTGTCAGGTAGATTGCATTAGGCAATCCGACTTGTATGTGACCGTGCTTCTGCACCAGTCTTCACGTGATTATAGCACCCAATCCTGTCGGGTAGAATTGCATTAAGCAATTTTGACTCGTGTGCTAGCATAGATTGATGAGCAATTAATTATACATGATTATCACATGATTATATTACTATGGCATTTGACATATCATGACTTGGCATATTTCTGATTACATTGATGTTGTACTTTATTACATACTTACGTAGTATGTTTTACGGAAACTATACTTGTTTTACGGCGAGGAGTTAGTATATTTGAAAATAAAGTTTTTCTTACAAGCATTGTTTTGCTGACCCACTGGTTTAGTAGTTATGCTTATGTGTAAACGAGGGTTGTGGCAAATCTCTAGAGCTGGTTACCTTCAATGGTATAACCCTTATTCTATTTATTATATTGTCTTATGCTCTGACATCACGTGTGAAATGGGTGCAATCCCGCTCACCCGCGCACCCTTTTGTTTAGGCACTTTTAGGTTTAAATTTATTCACATTCTTTTTCCACTACACTACACCTTATGGCTTCGTCACCCTCCAGGTGTCGACCAGCACAACTCGGTTCGGAGTCCAAGTGGACTTTCTGGGTCGGGGTGTGTCAGTTTAGTTAGAGCAATCCCATGATGGGTGACCATTGGGAAGTTCTGCTAGCGTGAGTTCCCAGAAACAAAACCGTGAGGGCGTGGACGGGGCCCAAAGCGGACAATATCGTGCTACGGCGGAGTCGAGACTGGGATGTGGTAGGGGCCTGGGCCGGGATGTGACAATTTGGTATCAGAGCCAATCCCTGGCCGGAAGTGTGCCAACGAGGACGTTGGGCCCCTAAGGGCTTGGATTGTAAGATCCCACATCGCCCAAGGGTGTGGATCCTGTAAGCCTTATATGTATATTCCCATCTTTACCTAGCACGAGGCCTTTTGGGAGCTCACTGGCTTCGGGTTCCGTAGGAACTCCGAAGTTAAACGAGTTCGCGCGAGAGCAAGGGCTCGACTCCGCCGTTGCATGATATTGTCCGCTTTGTGCCCCGACCACACCGTCATTGTTTTGTTTCTGGGAACTCAAGAGAGCACAACTTCCCAGTGGGTCACCCATCCTGGGAATGCTCTGGCCCATTCTAGCTTAACTTCGGAGATCCTACGGAACCCGAAGCCAGTGAGCTTCCATATGGTCAGTTTTAAATCAGTACAACTACTCTAAACCTTATGTTGTTATACATATGTATTTTCAACGGGACGTTGGTACATATACATATTTTAGACGTTTTGTTTTTGTGAAAACTAGTATATTGTAGTATTGTACTAAGGAAGAAGGAAAGTATGTGTTGGAGGTATGACTTGATTTCTGACTTGATTTCTTCGTTACGTACACATATTTTATTCTTCCTATCTTGAGTTTTGTGTAATAAATGATTTTAAATTTCGGGGACGAAATTTTCTTAAGGGGGTAGATTGTGACAACCCGTCCCTAATTTTACGTTTTTATTAATTTTAAAAGTGTGAATTTACGAAAATGCCCTAGAGGCAAGAACTTTGACTTCCGTTGACCATAGGTTAGAAAGACGTAGGAACTTCGAAGTTAAGCGAGTTCGCGCGAGAGCAATCCCATGATGGGTGACCCACTGGGAAGTTCTGCTCGCATGAGTTCCCAGAAACCAAACCGTGAGGGCTTGGTCAGGGCCCCAAAGGGGACAATATCGTGCTACGACGGAGTCGAGCCCGGGATGTGGTGGGGGCCTGGGCCGGGATGTGACAATTTGGTACCAGATCCCACATCGCCCAAGGGTGAGGATCCTCTATGCCTTATATGTACATGCCCACCTCCAATTAGTACGCGACCTTTTGGGAGCTCACTGGCTTCGGGTTCCGTAGGAACTCCAAAGTTAAGCGAGAATGGGCCAGAGCATTCCCAGGATGGGTGACCCACTGGGAAGTTCTGCTCGCTTGAGTTCCCAGAAACAAAACCGTGAAGGTGTGGCCAGGGCCCAAAGCGGAAAATATCGTGCTACGACGGAGTCGAGCTCGGGATGTGGTGGTGGCCCAGGCCAGGATGTGACAATTTGGTATTAGAGCCAATCCTTGGCCTGAAGTGTGCCGACGAGGACGTCGGGCCCCTAAGGGGGATGGATTGTTAGATCCCACATCGCCCAGGGGAGTGGATCCTCTATGCCTTATATGTACATGCCCACCTCCAAATAGCACGATGCCTTTTGGGAGCTCACTGGCTTCGGGTTCCGTAGGAACTCCAAAGTTAAGCGAGTTCGCGCGAGAGCAATCTCATGATGGGTGACCCACTGGGAAGTTCTGCTAGCTTGAGTTCCCAGAAACAAAACCGTGAGGGCGTGGTCGGAGCCCAAAGAGGACAATATCGTGCTACGGCGGAGTCGAGCCGGGATGTGGTGGGGGCCCGGGCCGGGATGTGACAATTTGGTATCAGAGCCAATCCTTGGCCGGAAGTGTGCCGACGAGGACGTCGGGCCCCTAAGGGGGGTGGATTGTTAGATCCCACATTTCCCTTATATGTACATGCCCACCTCCAATTAGCACGAGGCCTTTTGGGAGCTCACTGGCTTCGGGTTTCGTAGGAACACCGAAGTTAAGCAAGAATGGGCCAGAGCATTCCCAGGATGGGTGACCCACTGGGAAGTTCCGCTCACGTGAGTTCTCAAAAACAAAACCGTGAGGGTGTGGTTGGGGCCCAAAGCGGACAATATCGTGCTACGGTGGAGTCGAGCTCGGGATGTGGTGGTCGCCCGGGCCGGGATGTGACACCAAGGGTTGGAGATGGTCTAAAAAAACATACAAATTTTTCTTATTTTTTATAGTTATTTACTCAAATTATAGTTTTTGTAATCCACGTTTTATTTTTGTCATTTTTAGATATATTTTGTTCCATGTTTTTAGAATTAAGTACCTAAAATCTCTCAACCTTTTAGTGTCATCCCAAATTGGTCTCAATTTTTTTAAACATTTCAAACAAGCAGTAGCGGAGCCAAGGTGGGGGCAATAGGATTCCTTGACCCCGATAACCTTGTGCCGACAGCCCCAAACAAGAAGAAGAAGAAGAAGTTGCTGCTCCATTTGTTAGCCATCACTCCATCAGCGCCTCTTCTCCCCCTGCTAAATCTTTCCACCACCTTGAATCTACCGCCTAGCAGCCTCCAGATCGTCAGACCCGCGTTTTCGGCCTGCCCTGTCTAGGGCGTCGAATCGGCCGGTACTCCGTCGTCATCACGGGGGATTTGGATTCTTTGGACTCCTCGATGGGTCCCATACACTTTGCGAGACCCTTTTATACATACCTCGTTTGTGAGCTTCTATGCCGAGATTGGTAAGTTGTACGGTGTGCGTAAGGTGTTTGAGGAAATGTCTGAACCATGTGTGGTTGCATGGAATACGATGATTGATGGGTTTGGGAAGAATGGGGATATAGGTTCTGTTGTTTTGCTATTTGAAAGCATGCCGGAAAGGGACGTGGTTTCATGGACAATCATTATAAACAGGTTTGGGGGAAATGGGTGTTTTAGCGAGGGAATTCTGTTTTTTCAGATTATGATGAATCATGAGAATGTGATGGGTTGTTTTGTGAAGCCAAATGAAGCTACTTATGTTAGTGTGTTTTCTTCCTGTGCTAATTTGGGTGGGTGGGGATCTATTTACTGGGGGAAGCAAATACATGGGCATGGGTCCGAATCCGATGTCATCGAAGCTCTTGTTCTTGGGCCAGACGCCGGTGTCCAGTACTCCGATGATGACGTCACCGGTCGAGGGTAAATTTCTAACCCCAATCGTTGTAAATTTCTGGCTTCGCCACTGCAAACAAGTACCCAACCTATTGAAAGTGTCACATCTTTTAAGTAACAGTTAATTTTTATCATTAAATGCACATATGGCAATAATGGGTCCCACTTATTTATTTACTTATAAAAATAACTTCAAAAAAGACATGAAGATGAAAAAATAAAAATAAATAAACAAACTCACGAATAAAATTCAAAATAAAAATGAAGTGCGGGAAATTTCCTAACAAAGAAGAAGGTTAAGAATTCATATAGGGTCTTGATGAGCTTGTTTCTACTCATTTGATTTCCTCATTTGCTTATTTTTAGCTAGTAAAGCTAAAGCTACAAGTTCTTCTTTATGGGCGGTGAAGATGGTGATGGCTGCATCATGTCAGTCCATACCATTTCAACAACCTCCATGACGCTTTTCTTGATGTTGGTGACTTGATTTGTAGGGTGAAGTTTGTGGTTGTGCGTATGGTTTGGAGGTAATGGCCTTAAGGGGATGGTGGTGACAATTACGTGGTGGAGACCATGCTTCCATGACCATATATTGACGTAGGATACAAAGTAAGCCCTATTAATTTAACAAAAATGTAGTTACGGGTTAGCAGGGGCACTTGTTTGGAATCTTTAAAAGGTTGAGACCAATTTGGAATAACACTAAAAGGTTGGAGGGCTTTAAGTACTTAATCCTCGTTTTTATACTAAAGATACTTTTATACATTAAAAAAAAGGGTTAATCCCAGTTTATTACCCTTAAGTTTTCTGGTTTTCAACATTTAGTACATGAAGTTTTTTTCGTCCCAGAGTCATATATAAAGTGTTAATTTTGGGACAGTCTTATACATCCGTTAGTCTGGCTGTTAAGTCTCCTGTTAACTGATGACGTGACGCCCACATGACAATGACTAGGCGCCACGTGTCAATAAGGGTCCCATGTAGATATTAAAAATTAAACATTACAAAATTACAAAAGAAAAAGGTTGTCTTCTTCTTGAACCCCATCCCCCCCCCCCCGACCCTTCATCCCTTCTCCCTTCTTTCTCTCCTCTGCACCCACCCAAGTCGCCGCTGCTGCCCTATCCTCGGTCGACCCTGCCCACCTACTCTGGGTCTGCACCATTCTCTACTAGCAACAGAACTCGCCCGAGTCACGTCTTCACTCGAACCTCAACTCCTCCGCCTTCCAACTCACCCACGAGTTCTTCCTCCAGGTCTGCAACTTTTTCCCCCTTTCATGGCGGCCCGTCTACCTCTTCTTCCTTTACACTCAGTCCCACCACCCCGATTTCACCCACACCGCAGTCTCCTTCAACAAAATGCTTGACGTCATCGGCAAGTCCAGGAACATTTGCACCGCTCGGATCTGATCAAGGTCGAGCACAATCGGCTCGAGAATGAAGTTGGAGATGTGAATGCGGCTTGATCAGCTGCTTTTCGCCATATTTGCGGTCGATTTCTCGAGATTTTCTATCAAATCCGCAGGGAGAGCAAGAGAGAGTGATGAACAGTGGGGGGGAATATGGGAAGTGGGAGAAGGTGGTGGTTGCGTACAGAGAAACAGGGCCGTCGAAGAGGATGAAGGTTGAGTGGGTGGAGTCGAAGATGGAGGGGGAAGGATGGATGTGTAGAGGTTGGGTAGGTGCAAAGGAAAGAAGGGTTGGGTCCAGGGGTTTGAGGAAGAAGACAACCTTTTTCTTTTGTAATTTTTTGTGCACACCATAAATTCAAAGTACGCCTTCATATATCACAACACCTACGCTACCAAATCAGGATGATTCTAAAATGAGGAAATTACATGGGCAATACACCCTAAAAATATTTATTACAAATGGTTTTTGGTTAAAAAAAGTTATAGGATGGTTTTTGGTTAAAATAAACTTAGTTCAAGCTCTTTTTATTAAAGCTCCCTAAAATCAATTGAATTTATACATAACCATTATCAAATATTTCAAAAAAAAAAAAATTATTGATCCCATATCCCGGCCAGAGTGTAACGCCCAGGCCCGAATTATATATATTAACGGGAATTAACTATGATAGGCCCAACTTAAAATCATAGTTAATTTATTTTCCATAATCACACTCTAAAACATTATTTCAAACACCAACAAGCTACTTATAGTTTCTTAAATGTCAAAAACACATCTTTAAAGTAACAATTAAATTCACTATCACTAGCATTATTTTCCAAATAATTTACTCCATTCCATGTATAACCCATAACCGTTATTCATTTACTAAAACATGCAATTTCGTTTCCAATTTAAAACTATTTTCTCCTCCCCCTAAATATTAATTCTCGACTATTTAAGGCTGCATCTAACCTCAGTTAGACTGCCTACGTACCCTTGAGCGGGATCAAGCCTTACGTAGTTCACATTTCAATTTCTAATTCATTTACGAAATTAATTAAATGACTAACAGTCACTAACTAGATTCAAACAATTGAATTATATAAATTGCACATCAAATATAGATTCAGCACATTGAAATTTGTACAAAATGGCAATATTAACCCACGCGCCGCCGCACGCGCCGCCACGTGTGGCGATCGGCCACCCCGACTCGCCGTAAAATTTTACTATTTTTAAAAATTACCAAATTTTACAGGGTTGTAGATTTCAATGAGTAGAACAACTTTCATACCTGTGGACAAGTCCAATTTGGCCAGGAAACAGCTCAAATAGTCCTCGAACCGTCGGAAACCCTTGAATTTGGGTGTTCTTGATTCGACTCAAAAACAACCCCGACGCCCCAAAAAATGCATGGGATTTGTTCCTGGGATTGAGGGGAATCTATTGGTGGGTATGGTGACCGACATTAGCTTCAAATTTTGGTGAATTTAACCCAAGACCATCGCACCCCCTACGTACGATTCTCTTGAAATCCACCCTATCTCATCAATTTTTCATGTGAAAATGGGAAAGGCAACGATGGGGTGCAAAGGAAGGATCATTTTGGCACGGGTCACATCGTCAAAGGTGGTCGGAGTTGAGAGATCCGTCCGGGTCGGGTCGGCGGATCCTAGAGATCCGGTTCTCTCTCTCATTTCTCTTTCTCCTTTCCCCTCCTTGTTCTCCCTCCTGATTGGTCCGAGTCCCTCCTATTTCTATCATTTCCTTTACATCACTGCCACACACGTGGCACTCCTTTTTTTTTCCTCCAGATTTCTGGAGGCCTCCACCAAATATCAAAATGACTATTTTGCCCTCAATTTCAATCGTTAATAACTTCTTCGTTATAATTTCGTTTCATGAACGGTTTGTGCCTACACGTTCGTGAGTTCGAGCTTTATTCAAAAATACAAATTGTGACCCCAAATGGTCTATATATTTTAAATAATTAATTTCTCAACTTCAAACTTCATACCCCGATTAATTTAAAACTAAATTCAAATAAATTAATATAATTTTCCGAATAATAACGTAAAATCTCAATAATACAAATACGTAAATTATAATAAATTTTGGAAACAGAACTTTAAAATTTTCCAATTCTATTTCCACGACCATAAATCGATTTATTTTCGATTTTCCCCACATATTCATAATTATGAATATCTAATCCATAAATTTAAATTTTCAGGGTATTACATTCACCCACCGTTAAAATAAATCTCGTCCCCGAGATTTCAACCATCAAATAACGAAAAGGGATTTAGAACTAGTCCCACCGTTCCATTTATATGGAATAAAATCATAATGATTCGCACAATATACACATATTCTTAGCAACATTTACTAGCAGGAAAAATATCCAAAATTCTAGCCATACACATTGGTAAGATTAATCATTAAAAATCAAGCCGCAACCTTTATTGGCTACATAAATACCAGATCATCGAACTGCCTCTATCATTGTCTAAATAAATACTAGCATAATAGTCACAATCATTTGTAAATTCACTCGCCATTGACTATACTCAGCCGTTACTTAAATAACTATCCAAAATTCCAATTATACTAATTGGAACTTTAAAGCATAATTATTGGTAGTACCACTTACCAGTACTTTTGACAATACCAATATAAGAGATTTTGATAATAAATATCATTGGCAAGATAGATTACCAAATTTCAAGCCATGACTACCATGGCTAACAAAATATCCAAATTTAACGCCATAATACACTAAGGGCAAATCAAACCAATGAAATTAGTAATTTATAGACTTCCCCGTCAATTCTCTTCATCAAACACAAGAACTCACACCCTATACTAAAATTCTATATCACCTCAAAACATACGACACCATGATGGTAATTACAACTAACTTCAACACCAAATTCATTCTATAATTACAATAGCCTCCACAACGCCTACCATCATTTCCAAAACTTGAACAAAAATAATTTACCTTGCAATGCTTGGGTAGGTGCAGATACAGCAATTGTCGCTCACTTACTTAGTCTCGTTTTAAATAAAGCTTTGAAATCTTTAATACGTCATGTCGTCATTTGGATTTTGTTTAGTCAATCTAATGCCATCCCATCCATTACAAGATTTTAAAATCACTCAACGTTAATCTTTTATTTTATACGGAACATAATGCATAAGGCTAAAGCCACACAGTTGGAGCCAAGTCTACACTCCACCAAATCTTAAAACCCTTCATGGTTGCCAGACAGGAAAACAGAGTTTTAGAACGTTACATTAAACTCAACAAATATAAGTCACTAGTTTCCAAAGTACTTAACGAAACCATTTAACAAATAGGAATGGCATTTCATTTTTCACATGTCACAATGCTTTCCATCAAACGAAAAAAAACACAACTGGGAAATCGTTGGTATTAAACGAACTCAAAATCTCATTCCATATTTTCAATTCATATTCACCAATAATAAATGAAGAAATCTTTATAATCGTTTCACCATTCCGAAAATAATGATCAACCATGACCATAAGATTTTATAACTTTCTAACCCTACCCACCATTTATAAAACAAGGATTTCCCATCTTTTTCTTTGGGTTCCAAACAGTGACTAGTAGACTGGGAAATATTGTAATATACCAGGCCAATACCCATCACACTTTCTTTTTCTCGTTCTCGCAGCCCGCAAAAAGAGCTTTTCTTCCGAAGATACTGGGTCTTCGTGCCCATTCAATCACTTTTCCACATTCCATGGGTTATTTCACCCAATTTCACATTCACGGGTCTTTCTCGCCCAATTTCACATTCACGGGCCTTTCTCGCCCAATCTCTCATATCCACCCTTATATCCACGGGCCTTTTTTTTTTGCCCAATTCACATATCCGCCGTTATATCCCCGGGTCTTTTTGTCCAATTCACTTTCTCAAGTGCCAGGTATAATACAAATTCTCCATCTACTTATCACCAACTCACACTCACCTTAACATTTAACATTTTCATAATGCATAGCCTAATATCGACTCAATTCAAGATTAATCCAAAACTTTAATCAAATGCTCATTTTCGAAGCTTTAACATGAATACGATATTTTAAAATTTTCCTACTCCCATTCAATTCAATACAAAGCATCATAATTCACAATATATGCATTCCACATAATTTTCCGTCATACTCATAGAACTTATGAAATAATGCAATATATACGCAAATCACAATTCCCATTAACGAAACTTTCATATTTATCAAGGAAATTGCACCCAAAATCATAGCACAATTTATATATGTATTTCACATATAAAACATGAATGCCACTTTATTCCTATAAATATGAATTAATGCAACCACAATGCATGCCATAATTCACACCAACAAGACTCAAGAATAGTGCATCTAGTAGAATAGGATCATTTGCTCTGATACCATTTTGTAACGCCCCGGCCCGAATTATATATATTAACGGGAATTAATTATGGTAGGCCCAACTTAAAATCATAGTTAATTTATTTCCCATAATCACACTCTAAAACATTATTTCAAACACCAACAAGCTACTTATAGTTTCTTAAATGTCAAAAACACATCTTTAAAGTAACAATTAAATTCACTATCACTAGCATTATTTTCCAAATACTTTACTCCATTCCATGTATAACCCATAACCGTTATTCATTTACTAAAACATGCAATTTCGTTTCCAATTTAGAACTATTTTCTCCTCCCCCTAAATATTAATTCTCGACTATTTAAGGCTGCATCTAACCTCGGTTTGACTGCCTACGTACCCTTGAGCAGGATCAAGCCTTACGTAGTTCACATTTCAATTTCTAACTCATTTACGAAATTAATTAAATGACTAACAGTCACTAACTAGATTCAAACAATTGAATTATATAAATTTCACATCAAATATAGATTCAGCACATTGAAATTTGTACAAAATGGCAGTATTAACCCACGCGCCGCCACACGTGGCGGTCGGCCACCCTGACTTGCCGGAAAATTTTACTATTTTTAAAAATTACCAAATTTTACTGGGTTGTAGATTTCAATGAGTATAACAACTTTCATACCTGTGGCCAAGTCCAATTTGGCCGGAAAACACCTCAAATAGTCCTCGAACCGCCGGAAACCCTTGAATTTAGGTGTTCTTGATTCGACTCAAAAACAACCCTGACGCCCCAAAAAATGCATGGGATTTGTTCCTGGGATTGAGGGGAATCTATTGGTGGGTATGGTGACCGGCGTTAGCTTCAAATTTTGGTGAATTTAACCCAAGACCGTCGCACCCCTACGTACGATTCTCTTGAAATCCACCATATCTCATCAATTGTTCATGTGAAAATGGGAAAGGCAACGATGGGGTGCAAAGGAAGGATCATTTTGGCACGGGTCACATCGTCAAAGGTGGTCGGAGTTGAGAGATCCGTCCGGGTCGGGTCGGCGGATCCTAGAGATCCGGTTCTCTCTCTCCTTTCTCTTCCTCCTTTCCCCTCCTTGTTCTCCCTCCTGATTGGTCCGAGTCCCTCCTATTTCTATCATTTCCTTTACATCACTGCCACACACGTGGCACTCCCTTTTTTTTCCTCCAGATTTCTGGAGGCCTCCACCAAATATCAAAATGATTATTTTGCCCTCAATTTCAATCGTTAATAACTTCTTCGTTATAATTTCGTTTCATGAACGGTTTGCGCCTACGCGTTCGTGAGTTCGAGCTTTATTCAAAAATACAAATTGTGACCCCAAATGGTCTATATATTTTAAATAATTAATTTCTCAACTTCAAACTTCATACCCCGATTAATTTAAAACTAAATTCAAATAAATTAATATAATTTTCCGAATAATAACGTAAAATCTCAATAATACAAATACGTAAATTATAATAAATTCCGGAAACAGAACTTTAAAATTTTCCAATTCTATTTCCACGACCATAAATCGATTTATTTTCGATTTTCCCCACATATTCATAATTATGAATATCTTATCCATACATTTAAATTTTCAGGGTATTACACTGGGCCCCCACCACATCCCTGGCTCGACTCCGCCGTAGCACGATATTGTCCGCTTTGGGCCCCGACCCGCCCTCAAGGTTTTGTTTTTGGGAACTCACGCGAGCAAAACTTCTTAGTGGGTCACCCATCCTAGGAATGCTCTGGCCCATTTTCGCTTAACTTCGGAGTTCCTACGGAACCCGAAACCAGTGAGCTCCCAAAAAGCCTCGTGCTAGGTAGAGATGAGAATATACATATAAGGCTTACAAGATCCACACCCCTAGGCGATGTGGGATCTTACAATCCACCCCCTTAGGGGCCGGAAGTCGTCGGCACACTTCAGGCCAGGGATTGGCTCTGATACCAAATTATCACATCCCGATCCGGGCCCCCACCACATCCGGGGCTCGACTCCACCGTAGCACGATATTGTCTGCTTTGGGCCTCGACCATGCCCTCACGATTTTGTTTCTGGGAACTGACGCGAGCAGAACTTCCCAGTTGGTCACCCATCCTGGGAATGCTCTAGCCCATTCTCGCTTAACTTCGGAGTTCCTACGGAACCCGAAGCCAGTGAGCTCCCAAAAGGCCTCGTGCTAGGCAGAGATGAGAATATACATATAAGGCTTACAAGATCCACACCCCTGAGCGATGTGGGATCTTACAATTGATGTATGAAAAAAATAGAGAATATTAAAAAACTTATAAACTATATGAAATTTCGATTTATGTTTTGAAATTTCCAAGATTACTTCAATTTTAAAATTTTTAGATATGCCGAAAATTCCGAATTTAAGAATTGTGGTCCGATTTTGAAATTTTGAAAGAGAAATTGAAAACCTTGTTTTTGATACAAACCTTTCCAAACACACCCCTAGCCGGCGCATCAATCGTTGGTAAAATTACTTGGCGACCAATTAAGCCACGGACACGAAATATCCCAATAAGAGGAGAAATTTTTGATTGTGACTGGAATACGGGTGGTACACCACGTGATTTTATATAAGTGGTGAGAAATTTTATTTTTTAAGTTATTAACATTTTAGCACACATATCTTACCATTTGTATAATGACACGTGGTGTACAATCTTGTATTCCGGTCACATTGAAAAATCTCTCCAATACGTGAGGGATTTAAAAAGAGTTCTTTTTTTTTTTTCCACATCAAATAGGTAATAATTAAGCGATCGATTTCCTAATCCAAACTGGTTCTGTTTGTACCATACTTGACCAATCCCGAAACTACCAAGCACCGGTCAACATTATACCGCCAAAGATCCCGAAACTACTAAGGACCGGTCAACGTTATACCGTCAAAGATCCAGAAGAGTTTCCCTCCAACCTGGAAGCCAATCACTACACGACACGTGTCAAGATCAGAAGCCAATCAGAGCGCGACACGTGTCGACATCAAGAACCAATCACAAGATGACACATGTCAATGTAACAAAGCTACAAGCTTTTCTATAAATAGGGTGCATTCCCCCACAACATTTCCTAATGTCATTGTATTGAGCAAATCATTAGAACTCACTAAACTGAGAGCTTGAGCCTATGTACTTGAGAGCTTGAACCTGTGTACTTGTGAAGACCCTTCACTATTAATACGAACTCCTCTGCTCCGTGGACGTAGCCAACCTTGGGCGAACCACGTACATCTTGTGTTTGCTTCCCTGCCACTGTCCATTTACATACTTATACACATCAGTGACCGGAGCAATCTAGCGAAGGTCACAATCTTTAAACTTTCTGTTGAACCAAAGTCCTTGCTGATTTTGTGCATCAACATTTGGCGCCGTCTGTGGGAAAAGACACTTATTCCTACTCTCTCCAGCTTTGTCAAGCTGGTTTCCACCATTCGTACACTTTCTTTTGATCAGGCATCCCTCTCCAACATGGGAAGCGAAGGAAGCCACAGCACCCAGAACGACACCCCTCTCGCACCTAATGCGAAGCAACAAAAGAAGGAACGAAAAAGACTTGCTCTTCAAGCTAAAATCGAAGAGCTGGAGGCTCAGAACAACAAGACAGCGATGAAGAATGAAGTCCTCCAAGAGCAGTATGAGAAGCTCTTCGAAATGCTCCACGAAGCTAGGCATGCTCAAACACATGAGCCCATTGCCCCTGTGGAAGTCAACCATCATCTAGGTACCCCCCAACCCGGAGGGTCACCAGCCTCCAACATGGATATGCTTGGCCAGGAGCATGTTGCTCATCAATATGTCGATCAACACGAGACTTCTCTCAACCCAGCCGCTTCAACCCGAAGCAAGAGAAGTGGAGGCAGACATCTCCTTACAGAAGGAGTGGAAGGATCAAAAGCTGTTTATCGCGACTGCCGAGACTTCCTGAGGCAACGTCGAGAGAACCCCATCCATATAGGATCAAAGATCAATGACCCAAGGGTTTCTGAAAGACTTGGTCCCCTGCCTCGACCTAGACCAATCGTCAGACCAGGGAATGAACGGCGAGTCCTAGAGGAACATGAAGGTATTGGGGACTCGGAAGTGTTCCGACAGACACACCCTGGAAGCCAATACGGTGAGTCCAAGAAAAAATCACATGCCCTCGACCAAACTTCCCTACTTCCAAGAGGCGATGGACATCTACGAAAAAAGATCCCAACAGTCCATGACTCCACTCAGGACCCCCTTGTCCTGCAACTCCTTGAGGAAGTGAACAAGTTAAAGGCCGAACGTCAAGCTGAGATACCTGATTGGAACCAACCCAGGCCTGGTCCTCTTACAAGAAGGATCCTCAACACCCCTCTCCAGGCAAAGACCAAGCAGAAGCTCGGCTTACAACTATATACCGGAAGAGAAGATCCGATTGAACACCTTAACCTCTTTGAATCCACCATGGCATACCGGATGCACACCGACGAAGAGCGATGCCTTCTCTTCCCCTCCACCCTCTCTGGTGGAGCTCTAAACTGGTATTGCCGTCTTCAACCTGAGACGGTAGACTCGTTTGAGGAACTAAGGAAACTGTTTGTCTCCCAACATATCTTCCAGACCGACCGTTTACATTCAGCAGATGACTTGTACACTATTTGTCAGAAGCCGGACGAGTCACTACGAGAGTATGCCGGCCGTTTCAGCCATGAATATTCTCGATGCGCGGAGGCGGATGACAAGACCGCCCTCAAAGCTTTCACGACAGGCCTGCGTGACTGTTTCTTCAAGTACATGATCAATGCCAACACTTGGAAAACCTACTCTGAGGTAATGGCGCAAGCCTACAACCATGCATCCGCCGAAGCAAGGACATACCAAGGGAAACCCCCTACGACTATTCCCTATCAACAAGTAGGAAGTGGGAACCAGGCCCAACCAAGTGGCCAGACCTCAACCTTCCAAACGGTTGCGGCACCTCCCCACGCCGTACCCAACGCTTCACCAAGGCAACCTGCCTACCAATCTCAAGGCAAGAGGAAGAATTTCCATCCTCAACAATCTCATTTCAACAAGAAGAGTAAGGGACACTATCATGATAACCAGGGATATCGCTACAATAATACCCACCCTCAGACGGTGAATGCAGTAGGGCAAGCACGGGTCAAGACAGGCCCTACCCCAAGGTATGAGACATACACATCTTTGAATACCACATACGCGGCCATTTACCCAAGCATAGCTCACTTGATACCAAAGCCGAAGCCAAGGCAGCCAGATTATAAGTCAACAAAGAACACAGGTGTATTTTGCTGCTACCACGAGTATAACGGCCATGACAGTGAGAAGTGTATCATCCTCAAGGACCATACTGAAGCTTTGGCACGCGAAGGGAAAATTGATCAATTCCTCCTCCACCCCCAAAGAGATAACCGTAACCAGCGCCAGGTGAATGTGATATATTCTATAAGTGGTGGCACACCCCTATCTGGATGTTCGAATAGGGCCATGAAAAACAATGAGCGAACCCTAAAGCCTGGCCATCAAGTGTTTCATGTGGAAGACGTCAGAGGAGGTAAGCATCAAAAACCTGACTGGGATCCAATATGCTTCTACCCTGAAGAAGAAAGAGGTATCATCTACCCTCACAACGACCCCTTGATCATAGAAGCTCACATAGCCAATTTTGATGTGCGACGGATCTTAGTAGACACTGGCGCTTCAGTCAATATCATGTTCGCCGGAGCCTTCAAGGCACTTAATGTAGCCGAACACTTGCTTGATCGCTCAATTTCTCCTCTGATAAGCTTCTCCGGTGATATCGTACAGCCTTTAGGGAGCATACACCTGCCACTCACCATTGGTACCGGTCCTTACACAGCGACCATCACCACTAACTTCTTGGTGGTCGACTGCCCAACGGCATACAACGTCATCTTTGGGCGCACAGGCATTAATGATCTCAAGGCCATGGTATCCACACATATGTTGCTGATGAAGTTTCCAACCCCCTCGGGCAATGGTTACATCAGAGGAGATCAACTTAGTGCACGATCATGTTATAACACTTCAGTTAAGCAACAACGCTTAACTATGCCTAAGGAGACTCTCTCTATACATGGTCATGGCACAGAGACCAACCCAAACGAAGCCAACTCGGACCTTCGTGATGACAACGGTCAACCCGACGACCCTCGAGACGACTCCTTCACCCAGCAAGCACAACCAGCTGAAGAGTTAGAGAAGGTCCCTATCTCCAAAGACCATCCAGATCGCATGGTGAAAATTGGCACTACCTTGTCACCACCTCTTCGGTTAGCATTAATCTCTTTTTTACAAGAGAACGCTGAGGTCTTCGCCTGGTCTTACAAAGACATGCCGGGCATCTCTCTCGATATCATCTGTCACCGTTTGAGTATTGATCCCAAGACCAAGCCAGTAAGACAGAAGCGAAGATCTTATGACGCCGAACGATACGAGGCAATGCGAGCAGAAGTTGAAAAACTCAAAGATATAGGCTTCGTCCGAGAGGTCAATTACCCAACATGGGTAGCAAATGTCGTCCTGGTTAAGAAGAATCCGACTAAGGAAAGTCTCCTGCTCCAAAAGGTCTTATGGAGAATGTGTGTCGACTACACCGACCTAAACAAAGCATGCCCGAAGGATAGCTTCCCCCTTCCTCTCATTGATAGGCTTATAGACTCTACGGCAGGGTGTGAACTCCTAAGCTTCATGGATGCTTACTCAGGATACAACCAGATCCTCATGAACCCTCCGGACCAAGAACACACAGCCTTCACTACTGACAGGGGACTGTATTGTTATAAAGTCATGCCCTTTGGCCTAAAGAATGCAGGAGCGACTTTTCAAAGACTAGTAAATTCAATGTTCGCCGAACAAATTGGGAAGAGCATGGAAGTTTATGTTGACGACATGCTAGTCAAGAGCAAACAGGCTGACCAACACATCACTAACCTCTCTGAGACTTTCGCTATTTTGAAAAAATATCGAATGAGGCTAAACCCCAACAAGTGTGCCTTCGGCGTAGGCTCTGGCAAATTCTTGGGCTTCATGATTAGCCAACGAGGCATTGAAGCTAACCCCGAGAAGATCAAAGCAATTCTCGACATGAAAGAGCCAGTAACTTCAAAAGACATCCAGAGCCTTACCGGTAAGGTAGCAGCTTTGACCAGGTTCATCTCTAAGGCCACAGACAGATGTACTCCTTTCTTCAAAGCACTAAAGGGAAAAAAGAAGTACATTACGTGGACTGATGAATGTGCCGAGGCATTCAAGAACCTCAAGGAGTACATGAGCAAAGCCCCACTACTCTCCAAACCCGAAGTTGGTGACACTCTCATCGTCTATCTATCAGTATCAGCTTCAGCAGTAAGTTCTGTTCTCATTCGAAAGGATGGTAATGTAGAACGACCCGTCTACTATGCTAGCAAAGCCTTACAAGACGCGGAGACACGTTATTCTGATATTGAGAAATTGGCTCTGGCATTAGTCATGACTGCTCGAAAACTTCACCCTTACTTTCAAGCACACTCCATTATCGTGCTTACCAACCATCCTTTACGACAAATACTCCAGAGTCCGGACACTTCGGGACGAATGATCAAGTGGGCAATAGCGTTGGGTGAGTTTGACATCTCCTACCAACCAAAACCAGCTGAGAAGGGACAAGCAGTGGCAGACTTCATCGCCGAATTCACATATCATGTTGACACGGCTCCTGCACCTAAAGCAATGACTTTGCCACCCTCGGAGACTCAGAAAATAGAACCAACAGCCCCAACATGGAGCTTGTACGTTGACGGTTCATCCAACCAACAGGGCTGTGGAGCAGGTCTAGTCCTTACTACCCCTGACAAAGTGGCAATGGAGTATGCTCTTCGTTTCAAATTCAAGGCGTCGAACAACGAGGCCGAATATGAAGCCCTTCTAGCAGGATTACGTTTGGCAAAACACCTTGGAGCCAAACAAATTGATATCTTCAGTGACTCCCAATTGGTAGTTAACCAGGTCAGCAACAACTTTGATGCCAAAGATAGTTCCATGGCAGCATATCTTGCGCAAACACAACTTTTGCTCAAGAACTTCCACTACCAAATCACCCAAATCCCTCGAGCGGCAAACAGTCATGCAGACGCCTTGGCTCGACTCGCCTCAGCAGTGGAGGATAAGATCAGAAGAAAGATTCATGTCGAGCTATTGGCAACGCCAAGCACCATGGTCGCGGAGGTGTGCAACTTACAACAAGGGGATAGTTGGATCACCCCGATTTATAACTTCCTTGCTCATGGCACCCTCCCAAGTGACAAAATCCAGGCTAAACAAATTCGGTACAAGTCTGCCCGCTACTTGATCATCAATGATCGACTGTACAAGCGAGGGTTTAGCTTGCCATACCTAAGATGTCTTACGCCTGCAGAGGCAGAGATTGCCCTTCGAGAAATACATGAGGGAGTTTGTGGAGATCATGCTGGATCCCGATCTCTAGCACATAAGGCTTTTCGTCAAGGATATTACTGGCCAACACTCCACCAAGATGCCATCAAAGTATCTCGTTCATGCGACAAATGTCAACGCTATGCGGCCATTCCTCATTCCCCTCCTGAACCTCTCACCCCCATGGTCAGCCCTTGGCCCTTCGCCCAGTGGGGACTGGATTTGATCGGCCCAATGCCGGCAGGGAAGGGTAAAGTCTGCTATGCAGTTGTTGCAGTTGACTATTTCACAAAATGGGCCGAGGTAGAACCCTTGGCAACCATTACCGAGGCAAAAATAGAGGACTTTGTATGGAAGAACATCATCTGCAGATTCGGCATTCCCAACGCTATAGTCACTGACAATGGGCGACAGTTTGACAACAAGAAGTTCAAGATGTTTTGTTCTAAGTTCAACATCAACTTGTGCTTTGCCTCCCCAGCTCATCCCCAGTCCAATGGACAAGTTGAAGCCATAAACAAAATAATCAAGCGCACTTTGAAAACCAGCTTGGATAAGGCTAAAGGCTGTTGGCCAGAATTTGTACCCCAAGTTCTTTGGTCATACCGCACTTCATATCGAACTTCAACGGGAGAAACTCCATTCTCACTTGCCTTTGGTACAGAGGCAGTTGTCCCAGTTGAACTCGAGCAAGCAACATACAGAGTCCAGAGCTACCTGCAAAGTGGGAATGACGAACAGCTCACCCTCAACTTAGATTTAGTTGAGGAACACAGAGATCAGGCCCACTTGAGAAATGTCGCTTACAAGCAGCGCATCTCCAATTACTATGACTCCAGGGTCAAGCCTCGCTCATTCAAAATAGGGGATTGGGTACTAAAGAAAAGACTACTATGCGACAGAGTCCCCAGCGAAGGCACACTCAGTCCAAACTGGGATGGACCGTTTGAAGTCATCGGCATCAGTCGCCCTGGCTCCTACAAACTCAGAAGCTCCGATGGCAAGACCCTTGGCCACCCATGGAACGCTGATCACCTGAAATACTATTACAAGTAAACTCACAGTGTACAAGTGTTGGGTTATAAGCCGTTCGGCATCCTATGTAATAAAGACCAATTGGCAATGAATTCAATAAAGAGGTGATTTAGCCAACTCGGCCCCTCACTCATTTACATTCCTAACAAATAAACACTCAAGTGTCGAAACTTCAACGCGAATGTTTCTAACATGAAATAAATTCTAAGTATGTGTCAACAAGACCATACAAACAAATGAACAACCAAACCATGGGTTATATCCAAACAATGGACCTATCAAAACATGGACAAAGATCCATAAACAAAAAAAAAAAACTCTCAAGCTTATAACAGGGCACATGCCATGCAAGCAACAAATTAGTACATCTGAAACACACAAGGGAGGGCATCACTGATCATCCTCATCCGAGGTCGAACCCCGGACGATATCACTCTGCGTCCCACCACCATCCTCCGCATCTTCAAGATCATCCTCACCCCGCTGAGTCTGCTCATCAACACTAGCCTCATCACCGGATTCCTCTTCACTGCTGGGGTCAACCTCAAGGACGAAGGTTTTACCCTGTTGGCGATATTCATTTATCTCCTTACGGTATTTTCGAAGAACACTTCCATTATCATAACGATCAAGGACGGCCATCCACTTCCTTTTCTCAAAGTGAACTTCACGAGTGCAATGAGGCTTAATGGCAAGGTGAAAGGCAGGGGAACCTAAGTATTCCTGCACAGCAGCCTCCTTTTCGACAGGAATACTCTTCTTCAACTCAGAAACCTCCTCCTTAATCTCGGATACCTCAAGAATAGTTGTCTCCAACTGTTTCTTAGTTGCCTCCAACTGTTTTTTGAGCCTTAGATTTTCGCCATTTCGCCTCGTTAGACTTGCATGGGTCTCATCCTTGACTCGGAGGGCATCAGTCAAAAGTCCTTTATACCTCCTGGCATCATCCACAAGTTTTTTACTTTCCATTAATTGTGCCTTACATCGTTCAGCATCTCGCAGCCTGTCATCATACTCAGTCATGACCTGCATAACAAGAGGATCACTATTAAAAAAAAAAAAAAAAAAAAAAACAGAGGAGAAAATAAGGAAATGACAAAGCGGCACTTACATAGGAAGATAGCTTCCGCATCCGATCGCGATCTGATTCATCCTCTACTAATGACTCTCTGAGCTCATCGAGAGTGAGTCGACGCCCGGCCAGACAGTTGTCAGTATACCCAACATTTTTCGACCGCACAACAACATTCAACTGTTTCTCAGAGACACTGCTAGCCTTTTCTTTATCTTTCCTCTTACGGCTGCAACTAGGGTCATTTCCTTGACCGGGATGCTCCATAACTGGAGGAAGGATAGGATCAACAGCAGGAGGAGGAGGCAACAATCGCCTCTCATCCCCTGCAACTACAGTAACAGCACATCCGATGGCCCCAACTTCAGTTTTCTTCGAGGCAGCGGTCTTAAGGCCTTCTTCGTGAGACTTAGGTCTAACGACTTGTTTCACCCGATGCTTACGAGCTTCCTTGTGAAACAAAATGTCTTCCGAGGGAACCAACATGGGTGCTTTCCTCTTTTTAGTGCTGGTCTCACCTCCCTTACTCACTTTCTCCACTGAACAAGGGAAGTCAAAATAAGGAATGCAATTCTATAAAAAAAAAAAAAAAAAGTCAAGCGACGGATATGACTTACTCGTTCGTCTTTGGCACTTAGAAGTCAGGGACTGGAAACCGTACTTTTGAAATAAAGGCCGCAGCTTGCTCAAATGTCTATTCTCCTTAGGCACTCTCAGCACTTTCTCCACATCAGCTAGCTCTCTTCCAGACAGGTCAATGGTGCCTCGCGTCACTGCATGAAGAAAAATGTCAGAAACTAGAAGAAATCACAACAAGGAGAAAATAATGTGAATAAAGGATACATTACAACCTACAGCCTGGAAGTGAGTAGGAACACGCCGTTCAGGTGTAATATCCCTAGCATGCTCCCAATCATTATAAACAAAGCACCAACGATTTCTCCAAGTGCAGTATGCCTTTTTCTTACCAAAGACAACACGCTCTCTCTCACTCCGACATGCACACTCAACATAACCAGTGCATGACTTCACAGGACGCATCTTATAGCAATAGCGCCATTGATGGAAGGAAGGTTCACCTAACCCACACTCCATCCAAATAATATAAAACCCGATCAAGGTATCCCAGAAACCAGGGTTAAGCTGCCCAGGCGCGTATCCAATGAAAGAAAGCATTCGTTGCAACCACGGATGCAAAGGTAACTTCACCCCTAAGGTCAGTAATATCTGGGTATAGAGCATAACATGACCTTTGGGCGGATCAGTGGGTAATTCTTTACAACTCGCCAAGCGTATTCCTACACTACAGGGTATACTACATGACTGCCTAAGGGCCTCAAGCTGTTCTTCACTATTTAATAAGTTTTCCTCTAAATGGTCCGCTGCGAATTCAGAGCGAAATATGGGCATGGCATCACAAATAACTCCCTCATCCACTGACATGAAGGAGGAAGAACCATTATGGGCTAAGGTTTGACAATTGTGAAGATCATCCAATGTTTCTTTGGCACAAGACTCTAACAAAGACCCTGAAGACTCTGACATTGCAGGCTCAAACCTAGAACTAGAGCTAGAACCAGGGGAACCCTCACCACTAGGACTTCCAAGCTCTGACATCTACAACAAACAAAAAAAAACTCTATCACTACGTGAAGGATGGAAACATAAGGAAGTTCCTAGGGAATGAGGAAAAGCTTAACCAATTCATCATGTTCGTAACCAAACAAAAGAACACTCAAACAATTCTACAAGAATGAAAGCACGCAATCTAGTGAAGAAGATCACCAACCTGAAGATGGTGCAAAGCAATGCCGGAATCCTTCTCAAAGAGCACTCTGTCTCCAAAAAAAAAAAAAAAAAAAAAAAATCACTGCAAAATAAGCGAACGAAGGCAATGAGAAGAAGGGAAACTTATCCTACTTATATAGCTTAACATGGCCAAAGAAATTCAAATTCGAATTCAAGTCATGAGACAACCCCACATGGAAAGCCTCTCCACACAAGCAAGAGAGTTCCAAGTATGAAATCCTCAACCCTCCCCCATCAAAGGGGGGAAAACACAGCAGCTTCATCAAATGGAGTTCAAGTACAATTCTCAAAAAAGCTTCACACACTCTTGATCAAGACAATGTGAAACAAAACCAACTTATGGGGACCATTACAAAGCTTCACCTATAAAACTTCGACCCTCAAAGCTTCACCTAAAAAGCTTCACCCTCAAAGCTTCACCTATAAAGCTTCGACCTCAAAGCTTCACCTATAAAGCTTCGACCTCAAAGCTTCACCTATAAAGCTTCGACCTCAAAGCTTCACCTATAAAGCTTCGACCTTCAAAGCTTCACCTATAAAGCTTCGACTTCAAAGCTTCACCTATAAAGCTTCGCCACAAAAGCTTCACCTACAAAGCTTCGCCAGAAAAGCTTCACCTACAAAGCTTGGCCATAAAAGCTCCACCTACAAAGCTTCGTCACAAAAGCTTCACCTATAAAGCTTCGACTTCAAAGCTTCACCTAAAAAGCTTCACCTATAAAGCTTCGACCACAAAGCTTCACCTATAAAGCTTCGACCTTCAAAGCTTCACCTAAAAAGCTTCACTCTCAAAGCTTCACCTAAAAAGCTTCACCCTCAAAGCTTCACCTATAAAGCTTCGACCTCAAAGCTTCACCTATAAAGCTTCGACCTTCAAAGCTTCACCTATAAAGCTTCGACTTCAAAGCTTCACCTATAAAGCTTCACCCACAAAGCTTCACCTATAAAGCTTCGACCCTCAAAGCTTCACCTAAAAAGCTTCACCCTCAAAGCTTCACCTATAAAGCTTCGACCTCAAAGCTTAACCTATAAAGCTTCGACCACAAAGCTTCACCTAAAAAGCTTCACCCTCAAAGCTTCACCTAAAAAGCTTCGACCTTAAAGCTTCACCTATAAAGCTTCGACCTCAAAGCTTCACCTATAAAGCTTCGACCTCAAAGCTTCACCTATAAAGCTTCGACCTCAAAGCTTCACCTAAAAAGCTTCACCCCCAAAGCTTCACCCAAAAGCTTCACCCTCAAAGCTTCACCTAAAAAGCTTCACCCTCAAAGCTTCACCTAAAAAGCTCCACCCTCAAAGCTTCAACCAAAAAAACTTCACCCTCAAAGCTTCACCTAAAAAGCTTCACCCTCAAAGCTTCACCTAAAAAGCTCCACCCTCAAAGCTTCACCTATAAAGCTTCACCCTAAAAGCTTCATCTAAAAAGCTTCACCCTCAAAGCTTCACCAAAAAAAAAAACCTTACCCATTAAACTGTTTTCCAAATACAAAACCTCGCTGCAAACAAACATATTTGGTTTACAAAAACCCGAGATTCCCTTGAGTCTGTACAAAAACACATGGGTAAACATAAACATTTCCAGTTCTACATTCACAAAACCCCTGTCATAAGCAAACATACAATTATATATATGTTCCCAAACATATTATAATGGATCAAACAAGAAGCCAAAGTCCCACATTTCAATAAAGGACACAAGTACAAGATATTCACCAATAGTGAAAGTGCTACAAAAATGAAAATCTTCCCCAGACTAGAAATCCAACCCAAGCAGTTCTTGAGCAGATGAACAACTTTCAAGAAGGAACTGTCTCTGTTTAAGTGAAGGAAATTGGAATGTTGAAACTCCAAACTTGACAGTCAGATTCCCGCGGATTTCAAAGCTGCTGTGATGTTTCGAAGATCTGGAAATATTTAACCATTAGTTCATTCTGAATTTTTGATATATTATGGAAGAGACAATGGGGAACAACGTTGCTGAAGAAAGTATGGTGATCTGAGCAGGAGAAAATGAAGTTTCGAAGCTCACAAACAAGCCTGACAGGCTGACAGACAAATGTTGAACAGTCACTCATCATACCTGAATTTCTGAACTCGTGCTGCTCCGATGGACCTCAAATTTGGATATGTTGTAGTTCACAAGTTAATGAACAACTTTCAAGAAGGAACTGTCTCTGTTTAAGTGAAGGAAATTGGAATGTTGAAACTCCAAACTTGACAGTCAGATTCCCGCGGATTTCAAAGCTGCTGTGATGTTTCGAAGATCTGGAAATATTTAACCATTAGTTCATCCTGAATTTTTGATATGTTATTAAAGAGATAATGAGGAACAACTTATATGAAGAAAATATTTTGATCTGAACAAGAGAAAATGGAGTTTTGAAGCTCACAACAGGTCTGACGGGTTGACAGACAAATGATGAACAGTCACTGATCGTACCTGAATTTCTGGAGTTGTACTACTCCGATGGATGTCAAATTTGAATATGTTGTAATTCAGGAATTAAGGAACAACTTTCATGAAGACAACTTTGTGATTCGAGCTACAGACGATGGTGCTATGTTGAAAACCAATTCAGGCTGTTAGTGGAAATAAAAAACAATGCCACCAAAGAAACACCATCATGATGTTTTCATCATTATGATACTTTCATCATTGTGATGCTTTCATCATTGTGATGCTTCCATTATGATGTTAGAGCACCAACGGTTACACCCTCTGCAATTCCACTTATTCGGGCCTAGCAACCTTCAAGAAGAAAATATGTGAAGAAAGCATTACAACTTGGGGGACTAGCAAGACACCTCCTTCATCAACTCATTCGACTGGAGACTTGGGGGACTCCCACCGTATGCTACTACGTCTTGGTACTCAAAAGTTTTGCGACCACTCATTAACTTGGATTTTTTATTCAAGTCCCCAACCGAGAAGTTTTCCTCACTCGGGAAATTAGGGGAGCACTATTTCAACCTACAAGGACCCATCCACGAAGTTTCAACATGCAAACTTCAACAAAAAAAATTCAAAAAAGTTCAGTGCAATATGCCGTGGTGCGTTTAACACAATACGTCGAACTGAAGCAAAACTTATTTATTGATAAGTCCCGACAAATTACAAACATGTGCGTACACATGAATCAAACAAACAAACAGGAGGGATCCCTCACAAAGATTGGTCAGAAGCAGCCTCGGCACTGGACAGAACACTGGAAGAAGGAGGTACCGACGTTTGGTCAGATGGAACCTCAGTACATGGTACAGCCCCAGAAGACGAAGGCGGAAAATGCCTTTGGAACAAACCCACAAACTTCTGATGATCACTCAAAATTTGACCATCAGATTCCTGTAGCTGGTCAAGCTTCCTCTTCATGCTCGTAGCATAGTTATGTGCAAGCCTATGCAACTGTTTATTCTCGTGCTTAAGCCCCCTGATCTCCTGCTTGAGACTCACCACTTCAGCCGCCAATGATTCAACTTGGCGGGTCCGAGCAAATAGGCGTTGGGCCATATTAGATACAGAATTCGCACACTGAACACTGAGAGCCAAAGAATCCTTAACAGCCAACTCATCAGACCGTCTGGCAAGTAGTCTGTTATCTTTGGGTGTGGCAAGATTCTTGCCCACCACAGCAGCGGTCATGTCACTCTGCATCACCGAGTCCTCAACAGTAAGAGGACCAGTAGAGGATAAGAATAATGGGCGCCATATGTTGTCTTGGGGAAACAAGGTTGTCTCTTCCCCAACATTAAAGCCCAAATGGAGGTCAGATGGGCCAGACATCTTCAGAAACAACGAAAGAAGAATGAGGTCCAATAAATCTCAGAAATACAAGGTAAAGGAAATTTCTACAAGCAGTAACTCTACGAACGTACCTCTCAAACACAATTGGTACTCTTATAAAAGAAAGGACAGCTGGACTGTTTGTTCAAAAATCAAAGAGACACCACTCTCCGAATTCCGAGAAACAGATTTTCCTGGGCAATCGTTACACGCAATACCAGCTCCTCGAATACCAAAAATAACTTTGCCGAAAGAACTCTGACAAAGTTAAGGCACGAGAATTTCGAAGTTCCAGCTACCCTACTATTTCTTACAGGAGTAAAAGAACAGCACCACTGCTCGATAACTGGAAAAGTTCTATGTGTGTCGACCTCCATGCCCCGTGACAAAGCAGACTTACAAAAAAAAAGGGGGCCCAACTTTTCCCCGCACCCGAGAAAGTACCCCTAATGGGATTGATTGCTAAAAAAAAAAAAAAAAATCAAAGAGGCACCGCTCTCCGAACCTCGAGAGTCGGATTTTCCTAGATAAAATGGTCAACACTGTTTACACGCAACATCAGCTTTCCAGGTACCACAGACCACTTTGTCAAAAATCTCTGACAAAGTGAAAACGCGTGAATCTTGCAGCTCCCACTATATTGCCATAAACAAGAAAGGTAAAGGAACAGCGTTACTACTTGTTGTTGAGAATTTTCTATATGAAGAGTTTCATCCTCCTCAGTCAAGCAGACCTGCCAACATGCTCAACTTTTCCTCACATCCGAGAGAGCATTCCCAACGGAACCTTCTCAAAATGCTCAACCTCCTTCCCCCCGATAATACCTCTGCAAACAAGCTACACTAAAGCAAGAGTATCTCATATCATTAGGGTTAAAAGCAAGAGTATCCCATATCATGCTTTTTCCCTGTCCTTTCCTTTGCCTTTGCCCTTACTCGCAAGACAAGGAGAAAGAACGCAATCAGTCGGAACCTGAAATCAAACATCCTGTCAGGAACTGATTGCTAGGGACCTTTGCACAATTGGTCACCAAGCATTGCTCTCGAGTACTCATCTTCAACTGTTCTCAAGGTCACGAATTCCTTCGACAAACACCTCAGAACAGCTGGTATGACATCGGCCCTTTACACCGAAGACGCCAAGCATAGGTGAGTCGCTGAGAAGCTAGTGCTCTGATGGACCATTTAAATGCAAAGGTTTCACATCACCCCTGCCAGGCAGAAGATTGAAGCAGAAGGTTCAACAACGAGCTGGAGCAGATCACTACAGCACGATGTCCTTCATGCATAACCACACAATCCAGACAGAGGAATCTAGGTCAAACCCAAACTCGGCATCCACCATTTTGCCAACAGTAAAAGTATCCCATATCATCAGGATCGAGCGTACTCGAGAGTTGACGGGTTTGTTTTGACCCTCAAATTCTTGAGTCGACTCACTCCTCTGGAGGAAACCAGAAAACCCTCCAACCCAGTTCAAGAATAACCTGTGGAAAG
Organism: Cotoneaster glaucophyllus; assembly: GCA_036320875.1. Classification (NCBI taxonomy): domain Eukaryota; kingdom Viridiplantae; phylum Streptophyta; class Magnoliopsida; order Rosales; family Rosaceae; genus Cotoneaster; species Cotoneaster glaucophyllus. The sequence goes on from CM070060.1 coordinate 17,486,870, forward strand.
TCAACAAGTACTACAAACACATGTCGATTCACCGGCTACTCCTTCGAAAGCAAGAGTATCTCATATCATCTCTTCTCCTTGTCATTTTCTTGTCCTCGTTGCTGAATGAGAGACAAGTAAAAGGAGAACAATCAGATGGAGCCCGAAGCCAAACCTTTGATCCGAGACCAACTGCCTGAGATTCTGATTGCTTACCGTGTCTGTCATCTACTTCGGCAAATCTCCTAGCTTGGTGACTTGGGGGACTCCTACTATATGGTTCGCATAGCACCTGACCAAGCCCGAAACTACAAGTAAGCTTCAAGCGAAATTGATACATTACCTTGTGCATCAACATCAAATAAAAGTCTACTTATAAAAAAAACTAGAGAGCATACTGCTTCTACTTATGGGAAAAATAAGACAAGGGAAAACGGTAGCACATTTCGGTACTTAGAAGTTCCGTGATTACTCAGTGGCTTGGATCTTGCAAGTCCCCAACCGAGGAGCTTCCCTCACTCGGGAACTTAGGGGAGCACTGTTTGTACCATACTTGACCAATCCCGAAACTACCAAGCACCGGTCAACATTATACCGCCAAAGATCCCGAAACTACTAAGGACCGGTCAACGTTATACCGTCAAAGATCCAGAAGAGTTTCCCTCCAACCTGGAAGCCAATCACTACACGACACGTGTCAAGATCAGAAGCCAATCAGAGCGCGACACGTGTCGACATCAAGAACCAATCACAAGATGACACATGTCAATGTAACAAAGCTACAAGCTTTTCTATAAATAGGGTGCATTCCCCCACAACATTTCCTAATGTCATTGTATTGAGCAAATCATTAGAACTCACTAAACTGAGAGCTTGAGCCTATGTACTTGAGAGCTTGAACCTGTGTACTTGTGAAGACCCTTCACTATTAATACGAACTCCTCTGCTCCGTGGACGTAGCCAACCTTGGGCGAACCACGTACATCTTGTGTTTGCTTCCTTGCCACTGTCCATTTACATACTTATACACATCAGTGACCGGAGCAATCTAGCGAAGGTCACAATCTTTAAACTTTCTGTTGAACCAAAGTCCTTGCTGATTTTGTGCATCAACAGGTTCAGTATTCACATCCTACAAATAGCTAGCCGGTCATTCTATTTCATTTATCACTAACCATTATTCTCTCTCTCTCTCTCTCTCTCTCTCTCTTCTAAGTTTACTAGATTACCATTTACCTCCTCTTTGTCTAGGGCTAGTAATCCTTTTGAAATCGTGCATTCCGATGTTTGGGGACCAATTCTAGAGTCTTTTGATGGATACAAATACTTTAGTAACTTTTGTGGATGATTTCATAATGATCACTTGGTTGTACCTTTTGAAATTTAAAAATGAAGTGATGAATGTTTTTCAAGATTTTCATAGACTTGTGACCACACAATTTGCTTCAACAATTCATGTTCTACGATCAAATAATGGCACTGAATATATGTCCCATAACATGTCAAAATATATAAGCATGCATGGTATACTACACCAAACGAGTTGTGTTGAAATATATAGTGAAGTTGCACATCATGGATATCATCACCAGAAACCCTAGCTCCGATGAGGTCTTTGTTTCTCCTCATGAACCAAAACCCTGTTTCGTGTTTCACCCCCTCTTTCAATATTCAAGAATGATGGAAGACGAAGACGACGAACAAGCAGAAGAAGAGAGTCTCCACAGAGCTAACCGTAGCCCCTGGTTCCAGCACTTCATATGTTCACCAAGTCTCAACTACTCTGACGTTAGGGTGCACTTTACAATATATTCACAAAGTTTGAACTACTCTAATGTTAGGGTGCACTTCCCAGTGCCCATAATGTGTTCACGAAGTTTCAACTACTCTGACGTTAGGGTTTCCGTCTTCGATTTTGTCCGCCACCAAGAGAGAAGCAGATATTAAAAACCTTTCTGATAGGGATTTTACCACCTGTCAAAGTAGGGATAAAAACACTTAAAAATACTTGCAAGAGTACAAGGTTGTCGTAGTATAGCAGCTCAAGCAAGATCGTTCTCCACAGGGATTGAATGAATAATTTATGTTAAAACCAAATCTTAATTAATTATTTGAAAACAAAGTTTGGAAGAGATTGATTTTATGACCTAAAATATTAAAAACGAATTTAATTAAAAACAATTAAATAAATTGAGAAAGTAGAGAAAACCAAAAGAAAATAGTTTTGCAATCTATTTAAGCACTAGGGTTCCGCCGTCACCTTAACAATCCTATGTAGTTCTTTCCAATTACTTATGAATTATACATGCATATTTTGAAGGTTAGGTTTTCCTAAAGTATGCCCTACTTGGAACCTCCATCATAGAACGTATATCTAACATGCAACCCGTCTGTGGCGTCCAGATCGAATGTGAACATGCAAGAATCATTAAGTTTTGTGAAAACCTTTTGAAAAACCATATAACCCTTAAAACGTGTCGTCCATCCTAAGAAGTTACGCATCAAATTACCTTTCTAAATATCCTAACGGTGGCCAATCATCAAGACAATTAGATAGTTTCAAGCACGGTGATTAATAATTTAAAACTTGCATGCATAATATCATAAGCAAATTGAAAAGAAAGTACATATTCTTGCTAGCAAACGAAACTAGTTACGAACAATTATAAAACAAAATATTATTAAAAACATGGATAGAAAACACCTTGAAAATAAACTTGAATTATCAAAAGCTCTCTAAAGCCAAAATGCGTGTGTTCTCCTCTTTTCTATCCCCTTTCTTAGTAATGGCCAAAAAGCCTTATTTATACTACTAGAAAATAAAACCCTAAAAGGTCTTAGAGTAAAACTAGGAAACATAATTAAATAACAAAACAGAAAATAAAAGATTTACTATTTGAACTAAAATTCGGACTTCTCAAGAAATCAGTCTTTTGACCGACCAAATCAACTCCAATTTGGTCCCAAGATGTCCCCTACAAATCTTCCTCAAAATATGTCATCTTGACCTCCAAAATACCCATCCAGAAACATCAATCTGGGAAAGCTGTGCGCTGGGCCTTTATTTCATCACCACGGTCAAACGCCTTGGTAGAAAAATCTAGAATTTTGATACAATCATCTTGAAAGGCACACGAATATCTTCCAATTGGAATCACTCCAAAACTCATATGTTTGATCACTTTTTGCTACAAAGGAAGTCGAATGTCCTACATTGAAAATATAAACCAAAGTATCAAAATTTTACCAAGATAACTAATAAAATATAACTAAGATTAGGATAAAATATATAGTATAATATGAATTCATCACCTTCTCCTTTCCGTACCCCGAACCGTCGACAACTACCACCGCTCGAAGTGAACAATATTAAGCAGGAAGCCGAGGAGGAGGAGGAGGAAGAGACCTGGAAAATCAGGAAGACGCTGATGACAGGTGACCTCGGAAACACGTGCAGATTTTGGAGACAAAAAGTTTGGTGGCGAACCATCTGTTGCGTTACTGGAACCACGAAGTTGTCGAAAGAGTTTTGGTTAGCAACTAGCAAGGGTGCCAGAGTTATAGTTCGCAACTGCGATACGAATTCAAACCAAAAATTGAGTGTCAGGTATTGGAAGAGCTCCCACAGTTACCTTCTCAATGGAAGGTGGGGCAAGTTTGCGAAGAGGAGAAGGTTGAAGGAGGGTGATGAAATTGGGCTTTACTGGGATGCTCCGGCTTCCAGGTTCATGTTTTCGGTTCTCCGACGGGCTGACCAACCAACCAGCTGCTCTTCATCCTCGACAGTCTCGGTAGCAAAAAGGATCGGAGAAAGAAGAAATTTTAGTCAATTCTCTGTCAATTATCATGTTTAGTGAACTTATTGATTACTTCTCTTCTTTGTCTTTTCTTTTGGTACATTCCAATTTTTCCATTAGCTTTATGGACGACTTTCTTAATTTCGTTTTACGAGGAAGATCTGGTAACATTTTTTTTCTTTCAACTCGTTTACCTTTTTTAATTCGAAAGAACCAGAGAATTTGATTTATGTTTATGTACGAACATACAGAAATACGATAAGATTATACTGTACTTGAGCACTGTCACGTGGCCTATCATATTCACCTATGTTCAAACAATTGGTTGTAATATTATACCTAAATTAAGAAGAAATAAATCATTCATGCGTATTATAACATATGAACTGATCTCATGCCTACGTATTGCATGCCTGAAATGTTGGACTAAAATATAGGCAAACTTTAATTAAAAATAAGAGAAATGCTAAGATGATTCTCTTAAGGTGAGACTCTCCAAAAATTTTCCACCACCTCATACTTTTGGCACAATGTTTTATAATATTGGCACAAGAATTGTACTAAAAATATGAGGTGACGGAGAGTCAGAGACCCACTTTGAGAGATCTCCTTAGCATTTCTCTAAAAATAAAGGATTGCGAAATTAAAATAGAGAAAAATAATATAAAAAAATAAGGGTAAAAGTGTACAAAATGCAGAGATCCCATAAATCGAAGTTTTTTATACTATTGATTCTTAAGTACATATAGTACAATGTCAAAGTCTGAAGTCTCCAGTTGCCGTTTTTCAATATTAAGACAAATGGAAACTACTAATAGACTACAAGTAGGAGCAGAAATTCAAATCGCATTAGTACAGTGAGTTTCTGAGAACAATGCCAGGGAAGTTAAACTCTATCGACGTCCAGATCACGTTTTTAATTCCAGCGTTTGGAAGACCTCACTGATGAGCTGCTGCCGACAGTAGATTTCCTAGGACCTGTAATGCATTAGGGGAATGAGTAAAGAGAAGGGGTGGCGTCGAGAGGAGGAAATGAAGGGGGGAGGGAACGGAGGTTTGGAGAATTACAGTAGCAACGGTTAAAGTAAATGAATGGCTGCTAGTCTAATGCTTGAATACAACACAACTGTTAAATACAGACAGAAGGATTCAGATACATACTTGGCAAAGCCTTTGAGGAACTTCTGATAACTGACGTCCGAGTAGCTTTTGTTTCTGCTAACTTAGGTGATGGCTTTGGAAGTTTAGATGGTGCAAATCTTGAATCCAGATAAAAAGAACAATTGAAGCATTAGATTTGAAGGAATGAAGCGTGTTTAATGACTAGAGTCGGGTAAATATGAAACCACCCAACCTCAATTCAAATCAAAATTTTGAAACTTTGAGCAATTAACAAATGGTGCATCAAAAACAACAAGAATTTCTGAAGGAAAAGTTAGCAACCTTTTATACTGTCAACCAGCATTCTGGCAATTTAGAAAATGTCAAACATGACAAGTGCAGCCAGCAATTAATTAAATAGAAGCCCAGATAATTTCAGCAATTAATTACTGTTCTTACTAACAAAATAACACGTTATCAATCACATGAGGTTGTGAGGAAATGGGAAACTCACCTTACTGTGCGCTGGGAAGGTGTCTTCTCGCCTCGAGCATTCTCAGCTTGAGTTTTCGTGACATCTGTATTTCCAGCATTTGTATTTTCTGTTGGTTTTGTAACATCAGGGAAAAGAGAAAACTCCATAAAACTGGCCATGGAACCCTCGGTTTCTGTTCCCATTGAGAGACCGCCATCAGATATGTCGCTTAATCTCTCCCCAGAATCTTCCTCACCAAAGCCCAAGAGCTCAAAATCTTCAGTGATTTTTTGACTTGACTCATCTCCATGCTTTTGTTGAGTCGAGTGCTCCTTGTGACGTCTAAAGTCATCTATTGACTGCTCAGAACTGCCGTCAGAATGCTTTCCCCTACCTCCATACTTTGGTTGAGTTGAATGGCCATTATGATTTCTAAAGTCATCCTGTGACTTATCAGAACCAGCTTCAGGACTCTTTGTCTCACCTCCATGATATGACCGAAGCAAATGTTCCTTAGTATCTTTAAAGTCGTCTGCTGACTGATGAGAACTATCTTCAGAATGCTTTGCCTCACCTTCATGCTTTGTCTGTGGCAAATGTTCCTTGTGATGTCTAAAGTCATCCATTGACAGAGAACTACCTCCATTCTTTGACTGAGGAAAATCTTCCCTACGATTTCTAAGGTCATCTATTGACAGCTGAGAACTAACTTCAGAATGCTTATCACTATAATATCCTGAGCGTCTTCTACCTGGACTTTTTTGGCTCAGTCGAGGAGACCCAATTGAATGTCTTCTTGGAGAGGAAGACGCAAATCTTAGTGAGCTCATGCCACGGTGTAACCCATTACTATTAACCTTCAGCAATCGTTCAATCTCCTCATCTTTCTTAGCAATTGTGTCCCTGAAGGATGCCACCTGCAAGATTTAACAGAATTACACAATATTTGTCAGCTTTGCACTGTTGCAACCCCAATATTTCATCTTGCCAGCTGATCATGTCAATATTATTAATCTGGGAATCTTTTTTTTTCTGGCCAAAGGAAAACCTCCTACAATCATTGAGGTTTTATTCCCAACAGCCACAGTATTGGTAGGTCATAATGTGAACATGAAAAATACCCCTCCTATGAGCTTCCATGGAACAAATGCTTTCATTCAACATATCCTTTATTACATACACCGAGTCACTGAGTATGTAAAGTATTCTCAACAGTCTACCAGGAATAGACCGGGAGGCAATGCTGGAAACAGCATCAAAATAGGGTGCCCAAACAGAGAAAGGCAAGTTCATGTTAGAACTATTCTCTACTGGTAGTTGACATGCTAAATAGGGCGCCATCACACGTGGCAGGTGCATGCTCTGCTCTCTGAGCAGCAATTTGAAGTGGGAAGCCAGAAACACTTAACATTAAAGGAACTCCAGATGCAGTTTAACTCTCGTTATAGCAAATTTATTCCATTGGTGCCTGCAGTGCTCACTAAACCTCCACTGGGTTCAGTGAGCCTCTTTTTTTTTTTCTTTTTTTTGTTTTTTTTATTTTTTTTTTTTCAATGGAACGGAGTTAATGACCAGCAATAGCATTCCTAGTTGACAACCCATTACTTTCACAGGAAACAAAGAAAAAGAATCAAAAGGACATTCAATTTTCTTTGACCTCTACTTATTTTACAATATAGTGAACTAATTTGAAAAGGTAACAGAAATTATCTCAACTTAATCCAAAAGGCAGAAGGGAACTACATCTAAGTAGACATATTCAAAAAATAAGTATTTGTACCTGTTCCATAAGTTCTCTCACATATCTTCCCTCTTTGTTGCTCCGGGCAGCACCTAATTCAACACCAGAAACCCTCTCTGCAAACTTCAGCGTACTTGTAGTTTCAGCAAAGGATTGAACATCCGGATTCAGCTGTACAAACATAAGTGTCTTTGCTTGACCACCTACAGTTAGGGAAGCAAAGCAATATAAACAATCCATAAATTGAAGATAGTGAGAATTATAGAACATAACTTGTATACTATAACAATGAACTTGTCATCAAGAATGAAACCAAATAATTGAACAAGTACCTAAAGAACTCTGAAGCACTTGAGTTAATTTGCTGTTTCTATAGGGTACATGTGAAGACTTCTGTGCAAGAGCAAAAATCACATCCCCGAGAGCAGACAGTGATTTGTTTATATGCTGTGCCTCCCTAAGCCTATCTCCAGTAGCTTCAGAGCGATCCACTCGTTCGCTTCCGGCAAGATCCACGAGGTGTAGACTACCACGCATTGAAGTGTCAGACTTCAAGTCCACGCCACGAACATGAACAGTCAAAACACTGCACCATTTTTATTGATTAAAAAGCATGTCTCATGGCAGAACAATTAATATAATGTCGGTCAAAAAAACTCTGTACTCAGAATATAACCTATGAGATCTGCTGCTTCTTTCATTTAGGGCCGTGGCACCAACTGCCCGGTTCATCAACCCAATATTCATTAACTTTAGGACATCTGCAGTTGAATTAACAGGATGCATGCTTGCATCAGGGACAGCCAACCCATTTGGTTGGGTAGTATTCCAAATCCCAAGTGTGTGCAAGTTAAAGGAAACCAAATCTTTTGTAATACCAAAATGAGGAATCATATAAAATAAATAAATATGAACAAAACTATTAGTCAACGCAAGCACCCACTTCTCAACAGTGGCATTTGAAAAGGCAATACAAATTAACGGAATGAAGGATATCTTTTTTGGGGACCCTCACTTGAGAGTAGATCACGAACTTGTTCATTATATATCTCTACCATTTGAACACCAACTTCATAAGCTATGGAGTGTTCCCTGCTCTGAGATATTTGGAAAAGATCATTTAATGCTCTATAGTTGACACCCCAGTCATCTGTCGATGATACACTAGGCCCAGTCTACAAGTAACACAAAAAATATGTCAAGACACAGGTAAAAATAATTTAACTGTTGATCTGAGAAATAAAAAAACATACATAAACTCTTACCATGGTATAGGTCTTTCCTGAACCAGTTTGACCATAGGCAAATATACAAACATTGTATCCATCAAGGACAGAACGAATCAATGGTTGGGTGTCTAAAAATACTTCCTCTGTTGACATAGGTAAATATAAGTTTTGTCAATAGTAATGACAAAAATCAATGCCAACATCCGTGTTATACAGTACTAGATATTAAATACCTTGTGTAGCTGCAGGACCAAATACTTTGTTAAATTTAAACAGCCTGCGACTGTCTTTTCCTTGTTTAGAGGGATTTGCAATAACTAGATCACCATTTTCACCAACATATTCTATGGTGGTTTGCTTTTGGCTTTGACCCGGAAGGAATGGTCTTATTCGACAGTACACTCTAATATTACCTTCAGAAAAGAAAGCATCATAATCAACCAACCCGAAATCAATTCAAAATATGATAATAACATTATTATAATTGCCAATATACCTTTCAAATCCTGAACCTCATTATACAATTTCCGATTTTCATCAAGAACAGCATGATACTTTTCAGCAGCATCTGTCAGTCCTTTAAGCTTCAAACCTTCAATATGAAAAGCATAAATTGTGAACAGATGCCCTTCCCAAGAAAACATTACAAATTATCAGAAAAATTAGAAATTAATTATCAGTCTTACCCAAGTAATTAAAATCTTCGGAGTAACTTCTTTTTGTCTTCAAGATTTCATGTCTAGTGGACTCCAAAGCGCCACTTAATTCCTGTAAAGCATCAGTATATCAGGTTGTAGAATCAACGTCAACACATTGAATCCATGAGACAAAATTAAAGTCAATAACGACAAACCTGCAAAGCTCCAGATTGGTAAGTTACGAAACTTTGATAAGTGCGTTCTTTATTTTTCCATCTCCCTGATTCATTTTCCAAAGATGCCTCTAGTTGTTTCTGGTTCTGCTTTGAATCTGTTAGTATGCTCTCAAGTTCTTTTAACTTCCTTTCCAGTTGAAGTTTAGCTTCTTTTGCATTTGCCTCTAACTTCTGGCAGTAACTTTCATGTCGACTTGTGGCCAATTCTAGTTCTTGTTTCAGTGTTGAAATCTCTGAATCCCTGTGATACTTCTCTTCCTTTAATCGCACTGCATCCTCCTCCTCAAGTTTTTTCTGCTCCTCTATATCAAACTTCTCAAGCTGCAAGAAAATAAGAACCATATTATAGCAATTATATAAAAGTTTCCAAAAACAAGAACTAGAAATCGCCTGCCTTTTTCTACATATGAAAACGTATCTTACAAATAATATCTGAGAGTCTTTTGTTTTGTTATTTAATCAGCATTTTCATGGTTTAGATGAGAATATTAAAAAGTTAATTATCCTTAATTCAATAGCGGGCTCTTCAGCAAATCAGGTATACACGCATACAACAACCACCAAGCCTTATCCCATTAAGTGGGGTCGGCTGTATGAATCCTAGAATGCCAATGCACTCGGTTTTGCACCAAGTCTTCCGTTAGCTCCAAGTCTATAGTTAGCAAATTAGGTATGGACACATAATAAACAGAAATGCAGTTTGTACTTTGTAGAGATAAAACTCAATTGTTTAATACATGGAGACAAGATCAATAAAAATAAATCATGCATGCTTCCCCAACAAGTGTAATTTCATAGAATGTCAACCAAGAAAGCATATGAGAACGGTGTACATGTTACACATATTACACAGCTATCTACACTAAGTCATAGATTCACAGGTTGGGTTTGAATAGCAGAATCAGGTTTCCAGACTTCTGTACCTATACCTTGAAGTAGGATTCTTAGTAAGAAGTGAAAAATAGCCATTCTCAGTCCAATATTTTAGAAATAGTTGAAGTATTTTATTATCAGGACACCAATGACATTTTCCTTGGAAGCACAGAGTTAAGGGCACGGTCATTATTATGACTCATTTATGAAGTCAAAGCTAATGGGTTCAGGAAACCCACTTCTTTCCCAGTTTGCACAAAACTTTTGCATTTAGACATGGGAAGCAAAACCCAATCTAATTATACTAACCACACATGAAAATAGAACACTAAACCCATTCCTTAACCATGATTCCATAACAAACACATATGCATAGTTCATAATTCATGCGGCTATATCATGTTAACAAAAAAGAACATATGGATTTGAACGGATGAGATATTCAAAAGACGGGTAAAAGAGAAGATGTGCAAGAAATACATGTGTTTCTAAGAGTTTTAAGACAAAAAAAAAAAAGTCATTGAAATCAAAGAATCAACAGTAAGAAACACTTCGTCATTGCTAAATTCAAGATAGGAATAAAAGATTGAAATTGCACCTTGATATTCTGAAGCTGTTTCAGAACAACCTAAAGGAAGATGGGAAGAAGGAACAACAAATGAAAATCGATTAGATTAATATCCAAAATGATAATTTAAATTTAAAAAGGGAAGCATCAACAAAAACATATTAGTCAGTGTACCTCATTTTCTTCGGTAGTCCCGGATGCAAGGGTTTCAAGTACTTTTATTTTCAATAGAAACTTCTCCTCACGGGCCTTATATATGTTGTTTTGCTACAAGAACCCAACATGAAAATTTGAACCCTTAAAATTAATGAATAGAATAAGAAAATGATATTTCCTGAGAAAAACAAAGCCTGAAGAATTTACAATTCTCAAGTTCACTGCCTGATTTGCGAATCTCTGCTCAATCACTTGCATGACTTTTCTCAGAAGATATGCTACACACTGAAATTTTTTATAACAGATAACAGTTAGAGATACAAAATAAAATGTACAGCACAAAAAAGAAAATAAATAGCTGTGAATGGATTCATGAACACTTTTACTGGCGTCCATGTATCCTCTTACGGCCATACATGAGGTACATCACCATTGTTTCTGTCGATACTGTCATCCAGAATCTTATTCCCAACATTGAAAAGTGATCGAGTAGATGCATTCTGCAACAGAGAAAAATTGCAATATGAAACTAAAGTTTCACTAAGATACAGCAATAAATTATCATTATATGTACACCTAACAGAATGTAACAAGAAACAAAAGGGTCAAGAGATTACATCTAAACTGCTTGATTTGACTGATTCCAAAATCTTAGCATCAGAGAAATCAACAAAACTCCCCTGCTTCAGTTGCTGTCCAATATGATGTACTAAATCAGCTGATGGATCTGAAAACAAGGAGGAAAAGGAAAACAAAAGAAATGTATTAACAATATTGTTACACATATGCAAAAACAAAATCAAAATAACATGCGCAACCCGCCACCCTTTCACTCCGAACATCCGGTCTAACTTTATAAGGCTGTTGCACTTAAGTATTAACAAAAGTACCCCAAAGAAAAAGGGCTGACACATCTAGCTTCACACCCTACCCCTCTAACGCCTAGATTCACCCAGTTGAGCACTAATGCTGCTTGGCACACAGTCTACATGATCTCATATATGCAGCATATAATTGGAATAAAATCTACCACAGACCAGCATAATGGACAAAATTATATTACTACAAAAACATAGAGAACAGTCATAGTCATAGATACCTTTCTAGGGAGGATTTCTCAATTGAAAGTGGTAAAAATAATAACTTCAACCCTAAACAACTTACCACATTTTAATTTTATGTATGCTCTTCTTCTCAAGCAAAGCTGAGAAAAAAGTTCCCTAAATTTTTAACAAGATAAATCCAAAAACTAAGTTGAGTTCCATTATTGTGATTTCTCTCATGTGCACCAGTTAGATGACCACAAAAAAACTCTTGAAAATATTAAAGCATCTAAACCGAGATATTCAAATTAAATTTCTAAAATTTGTTACTACATGTAGGTTCATACTTCATACAAGTCTATGATTTCCTACCTGTCACTTGAGATGTTGAGTCAATTGAATTTCCTTGAGTATCTTGTCTATTTTGAGTAGATTGTTGTCCAAATGTTGAGATATCCCCTCGGGAACGATCAATTCCCTCTAAAGATTCTACCTCCAACAAATCACTTTCTGTCCTTGTTAGGTGTTTACTGTTCTCTCCCCAAAAACCAAAATCAAAAGAAGATTTAAGTGCACCAAGGCATTGCAAAACTGGCACAAGAGATCCCTGCAATTAATCCCAAACCATTAATTGATACAAGGAAATTAAGAGTTGGTTAAAAAAGATAGTGAAGAACCAACGGTTATTTTACCAAGCCAAATACTGGTACAGGACAATCCATCCAGTATAATTCTGAAAGAACCTAGGACTTATTATTGGGCTGGTCAGATAGAGATATATATTATGGTTTTATAGGGAACCAGAACAAGCTTCCTCTTGCAGTTGGTACATACACCCCATGTAAAATAAACCCAGAACTCTGTGGATAACAGGGCTAAGGCCAAGTTGGCCACATGATGCTTAGTTTTAATTTTATTGTATGTAACCAAAGGGACCAGGTTGCTCAGTTTCATGATTGTGCTGAGGTTAAAATAGCTTCTATGAAACCAGACGTAAATAATCCATGGGTTTGGAAAGGGTTGAAAACTGAAGTAGTCAGAGAAATATCAGTTTAACTACCTGCTCTAGGTCTATTAGGTCAAACCGAGGGAATCCTAATTCATCCACAGCTGCCAGAAACCTCTTGACATTTGCGAAACCGGGGTCTGAACTCCCTCCCTAAATCAGGGCAAAAAACATTCAGTTGAAGAATACAACATAAAATAAAAAATAAAAAAAACCAGGTACTACCAAATACATAACTAATAAAACTTAAAAAAAAAAAAAAAATAGAAGGAAACAACCTTAACAATCGTGAAGCATAGAAAAATTAATGTACAAAGATGTTTATAAGCACACAAACCAGAACAGTAATCCTACCATTTCAACTGAACCCGGACACAACTTATTTAAAATTCTGCATAAAACAGTGCCATCAACCAAGCAGGCTCTGAGTTCCTCCTCGGAAGCATCCAACGGCAATCTTAAATAAGGAACAATAAAATTCAACCACTCCACCAGCGATAATATCTGGTTGTCTGCAAAAAGGAAACAGAGTTCAAACGTAAATCATGGGAAGAAGGAGCTCCAAATGGGACCAATTTTGTTTACATAAGTCCAGAGATATATATATATATATATATATATATATATATATATATATATAAAGAGAGAGAGAGAGAGAGAGAGAGAGTTTACTACCTTCAATTGTGCTGCCGAAACTTTCTACTGGTTCAGCATTTGCAGTTGAAGTCCCTTTTAAATTTTCAAACCCCTCCTTTTCATCTATGTGTGACTTTGACCCCCCATTCTCATCTTTGTGTGACTCTAACTGAGTGTTCATGATATAATCTCCAGGAATGTCCTGTTCTTGTTATCAATTGAGGGTACGCAGCTACAAGGAAACAATAGTACAATGCGCATACACCAAAAAGAAAATACATTAGTCTCTGTAACGGGTAAGGAACAAAAATCTTAAGAAGGGGGACAAAATCCATCAACAAATTTCCCTGAGGAAACAATGAACGCCCGTTGTGCACATGTCCCATTATGCATAAATCAACGAATCATCTAAAGTACCATTCCGCAGTTGCAAAGTTAGTAGTTCATAACTTCATGCTGTCGTGATGCATTGGCATTCCAACAACATAATCAAATAACTTAAGAAAGATTGAAAATATCATATACCAAATTCAGCAATTAAATAATTTCCACCATGTGCAGCCAATATAGTATCGTTTTTGTCCGTTGCAACTTAAATACCATTACATAAAAAGAATTCTGCTACATAACATTGAACATCGCTTCAGCCACGCCTCAAAGTCGACTATTTGCTGCTTTCCGAAGTTGATAAATCAACAAAAACCCCACACACGAAAAAAGAAACCAAAGTTTATATAGTACATCGATCCTTTTCTTCTTATACACTTCATATAATAAGAAAATCACACTCAACTAGCGCACACGCACACATTCAAATATATGTACATATATAATTATATACAAATATACATAGAATTGGCTGACATTAAACAATTACATATCAAATAACTACTCTCCTCCTACCTTTACCTTATCCTACCCTCAATTTTCCCAGCAACCAAACAGACCCAAATCATCCACCAACAAAAACAAAATATCAAAAACCCAAGAAATGACAATGAAATCCCAAACAAAATTCCAACTCAAAATCTCACCTTTCAAATTAGACAACTTCCAGCTGCATTGTCCAATTCTGAAACCCCAAAGAGAAGAACCACAAATCCGACAATCAGATCGGCAAACAAAAACCCTAATTTCAACAAATATGGTACGAACCTGATTGGACCACAACGCCAGAGAGATCACACACCACAGAGAAAGAGAGAGAGAGCGCTTCCCGGAGGAATTCGAATTGAAATTCCTCCGAAAATTGCAAATGCCGGAAGGGAAAAAACAAATGCTGGAATTCTGGGGACCGATCCGTTTAAGAAAAATTCAGAAATTAAAATTAAAAATAAAATAATTTGTAAATTTTTTTTTCATTTTTTTTTTAATACGATTTTTGAGGTCCGAGTAGAGAGAGAAAGCAAACGTTGGGGACAATAGGGAGTGAAAAGAAAGATATGGGGGATTCGTTGGGAATTTGGGATTATAATTTCCTTGTAAATTTTTATTTCGGATTAAGGGCCTGTAATTTTTGTCATTTACCGTTTGGTCCCTCCTCGAGTTTTGGAGTGAGGTTCCCGCCTTGGTATTTTTGTCTTTGCTGTTGTTATTCGAATTTTAAATTTCCAATTAAAGCCTTTCTGTTCGGACAACCAAAACTCACGAGTCAGCCTGCGCGTGGCTGTCTACGCGCTCCCCGCGGTTGCTAGCACAGGTTTAGACAGCATCATGCTTACCTATTCCATTTCCGTATTTAGTAATTTACTGGTTTGTTTTAGAGATTCACATTACTCCTTACATTAGTTTTTGAGATTTAAAAACTAATAGAAGTTGTCTTTGATTTTGTCTACCATTAATTATTTTGATCATTCCGTGAAAAATTTCTATTAAATGAGGATAAAATGACAAAAATATTATCAATTTTGTCACTAAATTGAAGGTATTTTTATCATTTTGATCATTCTTCAACAAATTTTTCACGGAATGACTAAAATAATTGATGGTGGACAAACTCATGGACCATGGATTTCAAATCTCAAAGACCAAAGTGAGGAGTTATGCTAATTTCAAATATTATTTTAGCTAACAATCCTAATTTGTTTAATACATTAACTGTCAATGATTAATAAGGAATACTTCTTTTTAAGAATAAAACTCAATTTCACATTTTGCCAAATTTTAAGGAGATATTTTACCATAAAAGCATAAAGGTAATTATTTAATTAGTTATTGATTTAGGTGTTTTTCTTTATTTTGTTTAAAGTTATGATGAAGTAACTGTCTTGAGCATTCAGTTAAAAGATACAATAGTAAAAGAAATGTGAGTAATGATATTGTCACATTTGTTATACATGTTATGTTGAATGTTTAATGAAGCAGCAGTCTCGAATTTTCACTATTTTATTTTATTTAATTAGAGATACAATGCCCGTCCCTAATTTTACAATTTTATAAATTTTTAATAAGAGATTTTACAAAAATGCCCTTCGAGGCATGTGTGTTGACTGAGGTTAATTGTGGTGTCGTGTCACCTAAGATTTGTTTTCTTGACATATCCCCGTAGTACTCGTCGCTACGGACGCGTGAGCGCAGACGGTTCGTGATTTGGAGCTGTAACGAAAAAGATATTAACGTTTGAAGTTTGGGCATTTTAGATTTTTTATATATATATATATAATCTGGTGTGCCATTTGTATGGCCCAGATTAAAGGAAGTTTAAAATAGACGATACGGATGAAAGCAAAGGGGAGTTAAAGGTTTGGGCGCTGCCCAATTGGAAGAGGAGAGAAAGATGAATGCCCAATCAGAAAAAGAGAAAAGGAGAGAAAGGATAGGAAGGGGGCACGGGGGAACGCCCGGGTTCACATGACCCGTGACCCGACCCGCCTATATCTTCCACCTTCGACCACCTTTGACTGCGAGGTTGGTGCCAAAATGACCCTTAGCTCAAGGCCAATTGATCCCTCTACCTATTTCACCCAAAATTTGAGAGAAACTAGCCCTAAAATGGTGAAACCCGCACCCGTGGGTGCGGGAGTTCTTTGTCCCCGTTCGAGCAAATTTGAAATCAATCCCTTCGATCACCACCACCCATAGCATCCTCTTGAGGCCTAGAACAAAGCCCAAACAAGTTTGGGAGCGCGCGGAGTTGTTTTGGAGACGGATCGAAGACACCCAAAAACAAGGGTTTTCGTATGGTTTTGGTGAAATTGGAGCCTTTCTAGGGTAAATTGGCCTTGGGCACAGGTATGAAAGTTACTCTACACATTGAGATCTTCATTTGAAAGTTACTCTACACATTGAGATCTTCATTTCTACAAAATTTGGTAATTTTTGGAGATAGTTGGATTTTCCGGCGAATCGGGGCGGCTGACCACCACCCACGGCGGCGGCGCATGGCCAGTGGGCCGCCAATGTCATTTTTAGGCTATGTTAAATGCCTTGAGTTCAGTTTTGATAGTAGTATGACGTAGGTTGATTATTTGAACTTAATTTCATTACGATACGTGGTTAGGTGGAAATATAAATCGACGATCCGACCGTTGGATCGTCACCAAACTTTGATACGTTGTAATACGTAATATTTGAAGAATGTATGAACTTACGGATTGGAAATCCGACCTACATAGCTTCCCGAATTGGTTTTGGAAGTTCATAAAATAAAATGTTAATGGCCACTTGGTTTTGGCAATTGGCAGAGATCCGACCATTGGATCGTAACAAAACTTTAGTATGCTGTTCTTGATGCATAATGTGCATCTTGAGAAGTTACGGATCGGAGATCTGAGTTACGGATCTTCCGGATCGAGTATGTAAGGCTGTGGACCCTACCGTTGATCTTTGATCGACGGTTGACTTTTGATTAAGGGTCTCAAATGATTCTAGAATATCCTAGAGGATATGTTTTATGTGATTTACATATTCTATGGTTAAGAGTTCTAAGATGTAGTTTGATAATTGTTTTAGGTGCCGATCGTTTTGGGACGCCTCGATGTTTATATTAGGGAGTCATAGCGCGGACTCCAGGTGAATGGGCATTTTGGTTTTCTATATATATATGTGCATTGAGTTTTTTCCCAGAAAGCTCATTTAAATAGTTTTATGCTTTGGAAGTGACATGCCAAATGTTCTATACTTAGAATATGCATTGAAATACTATGTTACATGCTTATAAGTTAGATTATGCATTCATTGGTTGCATATACCATGGTTGACGCTGCGGACACTTAGGTAAGTTCAGGTAAGGTTAAATGTGGTTAATGGTAAGTGTTATGGTTATGATTATACGTAGAGATATTTAGAGCTCATTAACCTGCACCCCGATGTTAGTGATCCCGCCCGTGGCCAGGGCACAGTCCTTCACGTGATGTTCACCTCCCGCACCACACGCTCATCTTGGATCCAAGTTAGGTGCACAATCTTGTCGTACAGACCACTGTAGATGGTTCCGACATGTAGGTGACCCACGATTATTCGCACAGCCTTCAGGTGATCGTAGCACTTGAGCGTATATATTACACCTAGCCCTGTCGTACATACCACATTAGGTGGTTCCAACTCGTGTGCAGGCATGTTAGATGAGCTATAGTTACAGCCGTACAGGCCACCTTAGGTGGATCCGGCTGATACATCTTCATTCATCGATGATGCATTATTTCATATATTGCTTATTACATTTGACTGATTCGATTACTCTGTTGGTACTTCACATGGCATATTGTTTTGTTATTGAATTGATGATGATTTTGAGATACATATATATTTATATATATGTTCTATTTTCTGGGAAACTATACAGGTTTTACAGCGAAGGGTTATTTTTGCCCACTCACATTTTCTGTTTTGCGCCCCTCCAGGTATTAGTAGCAGAGTTTTCACATCGACGAGGAGCCGTGACAAATCTGGGTGTAGTTGATACTTTTGATGGTATAATTCTCACCCTATTTTACTGCACTAATCTTATGCTCTGCCATTGCGTGTGAATTGGGTTCATACCCGCTCACGGCGCACTCTGATATTCCTAGACACATGTCGGTTTAAATTTATTCACATTTTACACATCATCACACTTTATGGGTTCGTCACCTTCCAGGTGTCGGCCATCACAGCTCGATTCGGAGTCCTAGTGGACATTCCGGGTCGGGGTGTGTCAAAAATAGTATTGGAGTTTATCATTTTAATAGGTTTTCTGATTTTTTTTGGGTAATCATAGGTTTTCTAATTTAATATCTCAATTGAAAAGCCATAATCTATTTGCCAATTTACTTTTTAATTCATTTGGAAATGTTGTTTTTAAATGAACAAAAAATAAGTGAACTACGAAACCAATCAAGCACCATATCTATGTGCTAACGCCAGCAAATGTAAATTACACTATGTTTGGATAATGAAAATAAACTTGAAATTTTGACAAAAGTCAAACTTTATAAATTAAAATGCATCAATTCACCTGTTTGGATTCATAAACATAGAAGTTTAAAATTTTTGCATGGAAAAAAAATTTAAAATTTAGGACCTCCAATTCTCAAGTTTAAATTCCATATAAATTAGGTGTTATTTCCAAATTTTTATGAGTGAGAGTTTAAAAATAACAAATTATGTATCCAAATTCTATTATTTTTTTAGGTTAACTAAATAAGAAAATTCACAAATTCTAGAAAATAAAATTCCGTCATTTTAAAATTCCTTAGTAATCTTAAATTTCCTCATCCAAACAGAGAGAACTGTAACTCATAATACCTTGTACAAATCTTTGATTAGAAAAAGAGAGCATTTTTGCTACCCACAACCTAAACTGAGTGATGCTCATCTAAGGTCCTCATTAATAAAAATACTCAAATTAATCTAATGATAGATTAACTTATAAACTTAAACTATCCCTCTTATACCTAATTAATTTTTCTTTGAATTTTAAAAACCTAAAAACCAGAATCGACGCCACCATCATCGTACAAGGCCACCACCAAACCTACCTTGTACAATGCCATCACCTAACGATTATCACCCTTCACCCCCTTCTCGTGCTCTCAAAAGTTAAATAGGATCACCAAATGAATTGGCCCGACACAACCCGTTTGATTAACTTTGATGCTTCAACAAATCGTTCACGTCATCTGCCTAAAAACTATGCTTGGTTCAGCCTCGCTAAAGACAAACGCCTAACTCGCGCCCAAGGGGGAAAAAACATTGACAACAATGGATTCATTGGTGTTAAGATGGGGAAGCCGCTGAAAAGAATGTCATGTCGAGATGGACTGAGAGAGAGGAAAATGATGAGGAAGAAAGAAGGTGGGGTGGGGTGGTGGCGGGGGTGGGGGGGGGGAGGGGGCGGTGGGTGACGACCGTGAGTTTGATGGGTTTCGGTTGTTTCTTTTTTCATTAATTTTTTTTTTCTAATTTTTTAAGTTAGGATTTTGATTCGGTATAAGAGATAGATATTAAGCTTGTAAGTTAATCTACTATTAAATTAATTTGAAAATTCTTATTAAAGAGGATCTCAAAAATCCTCAGAATGAAAACCTTAGGTGAGCAGCATCGGACTCAAGCTATGGTGTATGCTACCCAACTATTATTAATATGACGTTTCCCATTACTTAACCTTTTAAATTTTGGTTTAATATTAATCATTAATTTTAAAAATAATAATAAAAATGTTGACTAATTATAAATCAAAACAAAAGTACCAACAACAACCGCACCCCACTCAACCTTTACCACTGTGGATGCAAAAATTAAGGGCCAATGCATCCTAAAAACTAGCGATTTCCCATGCATCCTAAAAACAAGGAGTGGGGCTAAAATAAAGCAACATGAATCAGCCACTATTAAAGAACATGGAGTGAGATAATGGGACTTGGAGTCCAAGTTTTTTACACCTATAAAAGGTCTAGAATCCCATCAGAACAGGAAAAGAAAGATGGAGAAAAGAGAGGTATAAGATCATTCTATATTTTATAAGATCATTCTATATTTTATAAGTATTCTGAATAAATATTGACTTGAGCGTCGGAGTGTTTTCTTGCAGGTCCCCTCCTCCCTCATTGATGGCGAGCGAAGATGGTGTTGTGGACTTCTCAACATAGTTACAAGATTTACTTGTTGGAGGATCAAAGGAACCAAATTTTTCCGCTCCAACAACCGCCTCAACTCATTGGGGCTAGCCCTCCCCCCTCTCTCCTCTCTCTCATAGAAATTAAATTATCAAAAATTTACGCACCACTTTTATTTGTTGTGAGAGATCCATGTCATCGCCGGATATACTCTAGGGTTCTAGTGGACAAGGGGAGAGAAATAGAAAGCGATCGAGGAGATATAGATGGGGAGAGCTAGTCGCCGACGAGTTAATATGGTCAAGGTTAGGTGGGATGGAGGAGTTGTTGAGGTGGTCGGAGTTGGTTGAGTGGGGTGGAAAGTTAAGGTGGTTAGTGATAAGGAAAAGTGGTCACGGTGGTATGTGGCTGGTTTATGATTGTGATGCTTTTAAAAAAAATGTAGCTTATTACAAAATCTGGAACGTCAAATGTGTTTGATACAAAAAAAAGTTCTTTTAAAAAAAAATGTTGTCAATGACAGTAGAAAAACACAAAAAAGTAGATCATGGTCTACCTCTACCATTTTTTTTTCAAAGCATAATAATAAGTGCCCATTTAATGAAATTTTCAAATGACAAGTATACCCTCACATATTTTATAAAATTACAATTATTGCCTCTATATTATTCTCTTTGACAATTACTATATCACATTAAACTTTTAACATATTCACAACAATTTATATAAAATGTTACCAAACACTCAGATACAATCTTTTTTTAATTAAAGCACTTTTACAAAAAAAAATTATTAAACACTTAACTTTTTACAACTGTTTATTCTCACAGCACAACAAAAACGTTTTTTTTTTTAATATAGCAATACCAAACTAGCCCATAGTGTTGGTGTTTGTCAGGATTGTGGACATAGGAATTTGATGATTGTTCTGTTTCAATTGTTTTTTTTTTTGTTTTTTAATGTACTTTTTAAAATTAAATTAATATTTAGTCAAAATCTTAACTATAGTTAGGTGTAAGGACATGTGACTCTGTAAAAGAAGCAGGTAGCCTACACCATAGTTTAGGTCAGGTAGCAAAAATGGAGTTTTAACGAAACAATATAGTATTGTTCACTTTTAATGAAAATGACATTTTTACTCTAAAAAATGACTCATGGTATTCACTTACAGGAATTTTTTGTCCTTTTGATTAAAACTCAAAGTTTTCAAACATTTTTCATTAGTTTTTCTTAAAATAAATGCATGGGTGAGGGCTGAAGTCTAGAAGACAAATTCAAAGAACAAAAAACAAAAAACAAATTATTTAATTGGACTACCAGGACAAGGAGTAGGACATAGTTTAAGGAATTAGAGCAACTTTAATTAGGCTCTCAGTTTTTTTGGTTAAATTTTAGCTAAAAGGACTAGAAAGTTACTTTAGGACTTTAGGTCTTTAGGACCTCCTTAAAAAATTTATGCTCCAATCTCTCTAGTTTATAGAGTCATAATGAATATGGATCAATAGGAACAGAGTTTTTGTTTAAAATATTAGTAATTAATGCTACGAGTTCTTTTCTCACTCGCTGAATTTAGGAGCTCTTAAGAAAATCCTTATCTTATAAGATGGATGGAGAGTGTGATTGGAGATGGATATTTTCAAATACTCTCTAAATTTTAGCTAGAAACTCATTTAGGAAAAACTTTTCAGTGTTTTCAGAATACGAGCCGGTACATTAAATGTTATGACTCATGATACAAGTGAAGGAGGGATGTAATTTTTAGTGTCTCTCTACTTATGTTACGACATGTGACATAGCAACTAGTATTCCGAGTACATAGAAAATTCCATTCTCATTTAAGGAGCCCATTGAAGATGATGTTAGAGAGAAAAAGTAAGCATAAAGATTGAATTTCAATTACAATTAATATACTCTTGCTTTTTCTTTATGAAAATATTAAAACTCATTTAATCGTAATGACTATAATGGGCATTTTATTTATTTTATTTTATTTTCAAACTGCATTGATCTCTCGAAATAGTCGACATAAAGGACTAGTGTAGTGTTGATAAATGGTGTTGGACGAGAGATTTTTATGTGTACTTGGAATATAAGGTACACTCTATGTTATATTATAAGTGGATGACATGGTAGATATATTTTATTTTTATGGTATATTTTTCAATATACCTACAGATATATCATGATAGATGGTGTATTACTTTGTGTTATGAGTACAATAAAAGAAAAGGCTAAATTGGATTAATGATCCCCATGATAGGGTAATCAAAAGATAACCCCTATGGTGAAAAGATTCGGATTTAAGCTCTCATGGTAAAGCCTTTTAGAATTCAAGCACAAAATTAACATTTCCGCCAAGTTTCCATTAACCAAAATTAACAATCCCACCCTTCCCCAAATTTCCTGCGCTCCCATTACAAGACTCCTAATAGATATGATTTACATCCCATTATAAAACTCGGTATGATATTAAACCGTTTACGGTCTCAACAACCAATCGATTCATGCGTACAATCAGCAGCAAGTAAGATGTCGCTTTCGGCCCTATATCAAGTGAAACAGCAACCAATCAGGCCATTGAACTTGACATCTATAAAATCTATTTTCTGCAGTTGCGAGAAGTAGTCGGATTGCATCATGAAAGTCTGGTGGTGAACAGATTTCAAATAAAATATGTGTGCATATGCCAACAAGTCTGGATGCACAGAAGGAATGCTATTGTTCTTGCGTGAAATCAAAGTCTTGCCTAGGCCCAAAATGAAATTCCATCTTGATGGAAGAAATTTTCCCCCCTTGCTTTCTGGTTTGGAGAAAGGTTATCTTCCCTCCTTTTTTTCCCTCTTCTTCCCTTCCCTGCTATTTGAACGTTCACAGTTAAGCCACGTCAACATCTTATATTAATTTTTTATAGAAAGAGAAAGACAAATAGAGATAGTGAGAGAAGAAGATGAAAGGGGATGAAAAAAGAAGAGAAGAGAATCCTAGTCCTTCTGTTTCAGGCTTAAGTTAATCTTTTCGACAGCGGCAAGCACAAGCAGGCCCTTAAAGTCGAGTTCAACACAACACAAATTTTATGTTAACGGAGAGTTGGTGGAAATATTAATTTTGGGTTTGAATCTTAACGGACTTCACCACGAGAGTTTAAATTCAAAAATTTTCATCATGTGGGCTATCTTCCGATTACGGGGACCATTAATCCAACTTAGCCAAAAAAAATATTTAACTTATGGTGGTATTCCTCTTCACTTGAAAGTGAGGGGTTTTAGGTTCGAATTTCGTGGATATCGAATTTGATACCAAATTAGGCTGCCTATTGTGTGGCTTTACCAAACTCCCATTCCCTTTAGTGTAAAAATATCAATGTCCTCAAAAAAAAAAAAAAAATTGTTTTCAATATTCTATTAAAAAAAATAAAAACCAAAACACTAAAAATCATATGACAATTTGGTAACTTAAAATTGAAAGTAAATTTACTTTTTTACCCATAAATATTATAGTATAAAAGATTCAAAAAGCAAAATATGTGTTAATTGCTCAAATCCGCGACTGAGCGGGTATCCTGGTGCCTATTGCTAGCACCCCCTCATTAGAAACACAAAATATTTTTCTTATATAACACTAGTTACAACCACTTATTACTACGATCTAGTGATATTCTTCTTTACTTATAAGAGCAAGTCCAGCGGGGCCTTTAGCCCAATGGACCGTGGATTGCACAAGAGCAAATTGCTGGGGCGATCAACTCCAGCCCATGCCGGCTTCAGCGCAGGAGAGGGCTCGAACGACAGGCCTTGTGGAGCAAAAAATAATCAAGAGGCGACACGTGAATTTTTGGGTAAAAAAGACAAAATTACCCTCGAGGCACATCGGATTTCCTACGCACGAGCAGTGGACAATCATTCTTCAATCAAGCCAAAAGTGCCCAAAATAGGTAACAAATTCAAAATTATTTAATCCATCCTCATTCTATATTCTCCATAAGGTAATTATTCCATAACCTTCAAAACATTCCATAAAAATTGAGTTAATTGTCTAATTAATGGATTTATTACCTAATTAATCCATTAATTACCAATTAAATCGCCCATTTCACACAAAAATACCCCTAAGGGCCGGCCACCTTTTCTCCAAAGGGGACCGGCCATGCCCTATATATATCACCCCATTTTCTCTAAAAACCTAAGTTCCACACTCTTGCAAAACTCCCAAAAAAACTCTCCAAACACTTTTCTCTCTAAATTCTAACTTTGGCATCAGAGGTTCTTCGGCCAAAGCCCCTCATTCATCATGGGCGCATGAGGCTCTTGGCCTTGACCTAAGGTGTTAATTGTTTTGTAGGTGCAATTTTGACCAAGAAGAAGAAGGCGGAAATTTGCATCCACAAATTGGTGCTTTCATTGAGAGAAGAGTCACACACTCGTAGAAGACTCTTGCATCCAAGGTTTTCTATTTTCTTGTCAATTTGTAGATTCTTCGTACGTTCTTATTATTAGAATTTTTTATTTGCAAAAATTCTTTGATAAAACGTAAAAGAGAAGTACTAGAAATTTAGAAAATTCAACAAGTGAAAATTTCAATATTCAAGAGATGGGACCGCGACGATCCACGAGGCTAAATGTGACAATAAGTGGAGCGGCACCACCATGGCAACCACCGCGGTGGCCATCACGGCAACCACCTTCAGCGAGGTCCATGACACTAAAGCTATGGCATAAGCCATGTCATTCCAAGCCCAAGGCAAACCGGCCTGTGCCGCCCAAATCCAAAGCAAGAACAATGCGTTGCCGAGCTGAGCACAAGCCTCGCACTCACGTGCACCACACGTCGAGCAGCCTGTTTCCGCTGAGCAGCCCACTCTCATGCCCCAGCCTGTTCCCGCCGAGCAGCCCACTCTCGTGGCCCAGCCTGCTCCCGTCGAGCAGCCCACTCCCGCGGCCCATCCTACTCCCGTGGCCTTCTAAGCAGCCCAATTCGGTCCAAGATTAGTTCAATCGTCCTGGCTTCAAATTTATGGGCCTACGATCGAACCGAGGGCATTCTCACTATATTTTTCGTGGATTTGACATTTCCCAACTCAAATCTCACGCCTGGAGTCTACCACTCTTCCACTGCTCAAGACGGCACATTCCTTCCAAGCTCTTCCAATCCAAATGGCGAACAACACTTATCTCGACAAGTTATAGAGTTGACGAGCGCCCTAGCACAGCAGACGACCTTGGTGAACCAGCTCTTGCAGCTCACCAAGATGCAATGTGCCCCAAACGAGGTGTCCCGAAGTAGGATAAAGGCAAACGAAGAACCTCTCCAGCAGCCATTCAATAGCCACGAACCGAGCTTTCGGGCAGTGTACACTCCCGATTGGGCCCCCGAGATAGCGTATACTCTCGTCTTAACGCGTGGATGTGCATCCACTCTCGACTAGGCCCACGGACGAGCATGCATTCACGGTTGGGGTCACACTCTAATAACAGACCACATGCACCGCTGCCGCGACATAGACGAGTCGAGCACGTAAAAGAGCAGCCTAGACTAGCAGGTCAAGATTGGGGGCAGCCGAGAGCTCCGCTACCCCATCAAAGGCAAATTCAGGAAGAAGTAGAAAGTTTCTTAAATAAGCGATCACGTGATTTCCAATGCAAAGAAGTGGCCGACGAGGCACTACGACGGGACATGACCAACATAAGTAGGTCACCCTTCACGGACGAGATCGAGCAGGCAGAGCCTCCACGCAAGTTCAGCATGCCACATTTCATATCATTCAAATGAGATGAAGACCTGGAGAGACACCTAAAGCACTACCGAAACGCAATGATCCTTTATTGAAACAACGACGATCTCATGTGCAAGGCGAGGCTCAAGATTGGTTCTACACCATGCCGCCACAATCTATCCGGAGTTTTGACGAACTTTCTTTGGTTTTCACCAAAGAATATTCATCTTATCGCTTGATCAAGAAGAAGTCCGACCACTTGTTCAATGTCATAAAGAACCCAAAGGAGTCGCTTCGTGACTATATGAAGAGGTTCAAAGCAGAGAAGGCAAAGATAGTCGGATACAACGACTCGATAGCTAGAACAGCCTTCCAAAAAGAACTTCCAGCAGATCACCCGCTGTTCGAAAAATTGATCATGAAAGAAGATCTGACTCTGGCAGACTCTTTTGCTCTAGCAGAAAAGCATGCACTTTGGGACGAGGCTCGCTGATCCAGATTCAAGGACCGGAAGGAGTACCTGACATCACCTCCCAACTATCCAAACTGGAAGCAACAGATGACCTATTCACATGTTTGATGGTATCCGAAGCAGCAATAAGCTCTACCATCATATGAAAAGAGCTGGGGGCCCGACTACTTGTATTCCACAGTTCAAAAGTTCTCCTCGATGCTACCAGAAATTCAAAAGCTAACTTTGGCGATAATTGTTGCAACCCGGAAGCTTAAGTTTTACCTTCAGATGCATGCGGTCATCATCATGACGCACTATTTCGCCCAATTTAGACCCGCGACAATAAAGGCGCAGACACTGGCGATGCAAAATTTTCTGACAAACGCAACAACCCAACCTAAAAGGTGCGCCAAGGGCAGACGAACACTAGAATGGCACATTCGGAAGCAAACTTTGTCTTCGTCACCAAGATTTTACATAGGAGCAACATGTATCGGCAATCGAACACCACTTATTGCTACGTGTCACACGGCCCCAGTCGACCCTTGCTCCATAATTCAACTCTAGAATAGCCCAATATTGGTAGTTGAGCATCTCCTACTGCTTGTAACATGGCCCCAGCTCCACGACTTCCTACCACGCCTTCACGCCTAGCCAAGCTGACGTACTAGAGCAACCCAATGACACCTCGGAGGTATCCGAGCATGCCTTAGCAGAGCCTGCTCCACCAGATGGAGGTTTCTGGCATCTGCATGTCGACGGCGCATCCAACTACAAAGGTTCGAGAGCCGGCGTAGTCCTTGTCACCCCAGACAGTTCGATGCCCGAGCAGACGATCACCTTAGGCTTCAAAGCATCCAACATCAAAGCAGAGTACGAAGCCCTACTAGCAGGCCTCCGAATGGAAAAAAAACTTGGTGGTGAATAAGCTTGCAATTCATTCCGATTTCCAGCTAATCATCAGCCAGACTACTGGGGAGTACACGACAAAACATCCAAGAATGGCACAATTCCTAGAGAAGGTACGCAAGCAACTTGAGGCATTTCAGACTTACACTCTCACTCAAGTTAAGCAGGCAAATAACGCCTATGCAGCTAGCCGGCTTAGGCTCTGCCCTCGACCACCAACTCAAACGCTCTATTCCGGTGGAGTATCTAGATAAACCAAGCATAGAAGCGGGGCTGGCAGCCGAAGTGTCACATGTTAGTATAGCTCCCAACTGGCAAAGTTCTATTATAGACTACCTGGTTGACGGCACACTCCCCACTAAAAGGTTGGAGTCTAAAAAGCTCCAAATAAAGGCAGCACGCTACTACATGAGGAACGACATTCTCGTTCGAAGATCCTACGTTGGACCATATCTCTGCTGCCTATCGCCTCCCGACGACCAAAAGGTTTTAAGCTTAATCCACAAAGGCATTTATGGAAATAACTCCATATGCCGATCCTTAGCACAGAATGCTCTTAACGCATGCTATTACTGGCCTATCATGCATCAAGACGCTAGGAGTTAATTCAAAAGTGCGACCACTGCCAATACTACAAGCCAGTACCAGCACTGCCTGCTAGCGAGCTACACCCACTGACGAGTCTTTGGCCGTTCATGCAGTGGACAATCGACCTGGTAGGACCTATGCCGCATACTACTAGAAGCAGAGCCCATGATGACCACGACTCAGACGGACATAGAGCGCTTCATATGGAGGAACATCATTTGTTGATCTGGCATCCCTCAGTCCATCGTAACCGACAACAGCCCGCAATTCATGGGCAAAAATTTGGCAAAGTTCTTCCAAAAATATGGCATCAAGTAGCACATGTCCACGCCGAGATATCCCCAAGGCAATAGGTAGGCTGAAGCATCCAACAAGACGATCCTCGATGGCCTCAAGAAATCCTTTACCGACAAGAAGGGAAAATGGCCAGACGAACTCCTAGATGTCTATGGGCGTATTGCATCACCAAGAGACAAGCAACCGGTGAGACTCATTTCTCTTTGGCATTTGGTTCAGAAACAATCATTCCTCCCAAAGTCATCGTGCCAAATATCGGCACTCTACTGCCAAGCATTGAGCAGAACATAAAGGAGATGGCCACAAACATAGATCTGGCAGAGGAAAAGCGCAAGTAGACAACCACCTGCATTGTAGTATACCAAGTAGCAGCTCTTCTCCAACTACAACAAAAGAGCCAAGATTCGGCAGTTCCAGCCTGGAGGTCTAGTCCTAAGAAAAGCCTTCATCACTGCCTGCAGAGAAGGCTCCAAAAAGATGGATCATATCTGGGAAGGTCCGTACAAGATCAGCAGAGTAGGCGGCAAGGGTAATTACACTATCGCCACCATGAACGACAAAGAGATCGAGAAGCAATGGAACGCCTACAACCTGAGAAAGTACCATGTGTGACCTCCCGCTATATCAAGGCCCGAAGACTCAAGCAGCTCGACGGGCACCACCTTACAAGCAGATGACTATCCTGTTGTTATGCAGTTCCTACCTTACAACTAAGTTCTTGTTCGTTTCACTCGTTTTTTTTAATGAGGAATTTAGAAGTAATCACAACTTGGCTCAGCTACATGCTTACAACAACTGATCACTCCTGCACTTCAAAAGAAGACCGCGCCCTTCTTAGGGACTCATCACAAGAATTACGCCCCCCGAGGGACCAACCATACTCTCCAATGCGAGAGGGTAAACCATGCTCCCCAGTGCGAGAGGGTAAACCAATTCCCCGACACGGGTTTACTCTCCAAGGTGGGAGGATAATACACTCCGAATATCTAGACGTGAATGAGCCGGGCTGCCCTAGTATAACTAGATGCACGATGGCTTGCGCCGGGATTCCTAGAAGTAGCCACAATGGTCTTTTTCAAGGCTTAGCTAACTGAAGGATTTTGGGTCTCTTGGCCTAAACTGTGGGGAACCGGACCCTAGAGACGGATGGGTCACATCACGCAGTACGCCCTAGAGATGACTGCCCTAGAACCCTAAAGCTACTACCGAGTACACTAAGGTAGCCTACGCTTTCTAGAAGACTGCCTACGGCTTGCCCTTCGAGCAATAAAGCCACTCTAGACTTATACAACCGCACATTCTTGTGAAAGGTTAAACAACCTAGTGTGCATATACGAAACCTTATCCACTGCCGACATCCTATGTAGTCGATAAGCTTCATCTCTGTCAAGCGTGGAATGATTTACATCGAGTCCTAAAGTGTTGTGATACTTGCTACGCAACCTACGGATTTGGAGGAAGCCAACTTAGTGGTTACGCGGACTTGTCTGCTTCTGTAAGTAAGGCATTCGGCTGCCAACCCTATGGCTAACAACCTTGCAAAGTTCTACACCAACACCTACGGCTATGTAGGCTACACAAGCTTGTCTGCTTATAAGAAAGTAGCACGCCTGCCATGGGCTTACAAAGTCTAAAGGTTAGGGCATGAACAAAAGAAGCGAAGATGGAGAAAAGCGAAGGAAACAAGTTTATTAAATTTTCCTAACAAAATTGATAAACAACTAGTAAAGACTGAAGGAGTACAAGCAAAGCAAAAAAACAACGAGGGAAACAAAGAAAATCCTAAAGACTACCTAGAAGACTACTCTTCAACAACTTGGACACTCCACGACTACTCGGTCGCCACACCTTTAGCAACCGCGACATTCTCAGCAGCGGCACCATCATGCTTTCACCCTCGGCTGCCCCACCCTGGGCACCAACTTTTCCCACTACTTCGCCAATGGAAGCCTCAAAAGTAAAAGTAAGCAAGTCTTCCGAAGAAATAGAGAAGATCTCGAAACCTCGAGCCCATACTTCTCACCCTTCAATTGCTCATTCTCCTCGAGTAGACCAACACGGACGCGCTGCAGCTCATCCACTTCCTTCTTCAGACTTTCGTTGATCTTCAGCACACCTTGGAGTTCCAACACTTGGGGTTCAAGCCTATCAACGACCTTCTTGAAGTAGATCACTTGGTTATAAGCAGCAGTAAACTCTTTATCCTTTGCATAAGCAGCGGAATGAAGCTCAAAATGGCACGTTCGAGATCTTGAATATGAGGTATGTGACACCCGATTTCATTCTTTGCACTTTCACACTTAACTTGGATCGCGTCAAGCCTAACCTTCAAGTCAACGATCTCTTGGAGAGCGGTCTCAAGCTACAAAGAGATGGGGGCAGAAATATTAGACCCCTTCAAAGCAACGAGCTCAAAATCCAACCTCTTGATCTCATTGGCCGAGGAATAAGCTTCAGCTGTCATAGTCTTCGTCACCATCTTGGCATCCTTGCTATATTTGCATCATAGTCTTCAAGCAGATCTGGTTTCAAAAGCAAACATATCTCAGTAGCTTCCCCAGAAGCAGGCTTAGTGGATTTCTCACAGCTGCCCACGTGAGTAGTCTCATTCTTCCTAGCAGGCGAATCAGACTCAGCAGCAGAGGGAGTGGGCCTTGGCGCCACTTTAGCAACAGAGTCCACCTTATCGCTCTTCATAATAGCAAGCCTCTCCAAAAGTGAACCGAACTTAGCTCCCAACGGACGTCTTAGTATAGACTTCGGCACTGGGGGCATAACAGGGCCTCTACGCTGAGCAATCCTATCAGCAATCGTACTAGCCATTCTCGATATGGCAAGCGCCACAGGCTCAGATCTAGCAGCCTTATTTTTCTTCCTATTGGAAGAAGTCATGCCAATCATAAGCCTCTCGGCAGCAGGCGGATCCTTATGAGCAGCGGAGGAAGTCTTCAGTTTTTTCTCAACCGGCATCTCTTGAGCAAGCAGGGAAGATCTCTTCTTTCCACCTTCATTCATAGTAGGCTCCACGACAGCGATTAGAAGATCCAATGTATCCGCCTTGATCATCTTTACCTTCTTTTTTTGGAGTAGTCCACTTTTCTCCCGGCGAAGAGGACTAAGCAGCCAACGTCATTCACGGTACTCAGCAGAGAAGCTCAACCCAGCATTAAAGCAGGCAGGAGGCCTGCATGCCCAGCATTCCAGCAACCTATGTGGCCCGTGGCCTCCTCATTTCTCTCAATCGCCAGCTTGGCCCGCGTCAAGTCCAAAAGCCCAAAGGACATGAGCCATGTGGCTCGCCTAGCACTGCGCCCCAACGCCTCAATCTGCGGCCTCAGCCGCGTAAGCTACCTTTGGCTTTAGCCAAACCGAGCAGCCCAAGCAGTGGTCTTTGCCACAACATATCTTTAGTCCATGCTAAGCTGACTCCTGGCCCCTGCTAGCCGACGTGCCGCACCACCTCGACGACTGCCCCGCGACAGCATTATTCAAGAAGAAGACAAGGAAAATTAATTTTTTCTTACCTCGGTGCAGCACGGAGAAGACGAAGAAAGCAACGAAAGACGATCCTTTGCACGGCAAGATGTAGAAGATTGCTAGAGTAGGGGAACAAATATCCTATAAACTATCTCTCTCTTGTAGGGTAGAATAAATCGTTCTCCAAAGTTGATTTAATAACCCACTTAAGGTGGACTTAAATAGGCTTTGAGAGAAATTTATTTCCCTTTCCTAGAAGGACCTAATTTCCATTTAAAGAAGGAATATACACCAAAATAGGAAACAAGCCTATGTTTCCTAAAGCAAGAAGATCTTTATACCTGCTGCCCTTTCCTATGAGCAGCCCAACCGGTGTGGGGGCATTTGTGGAGCCAAAAATAATCAAGAGGCGACACGTGGATTTTTGGGTAAAAAGGACAAAATTACCCTCGAGGCACATCAGATTTCCTACGCGCGAGCAGTGGACAATCATTCTTCAATCAAGCCAAAAGTACCCAAAATAGGTAACAAATTCAAAATTATTTCATCCATCCTCATTATATGTTCTCCATAAGGTAATTATTCCATAACCTTCAAAACATTCCATAAAAATTGAGTTAATTGTCTAATTAATGGATTTATTACCTAATTAATCCATTAATTGCCAATTAAATCACCCATTTCACACAAAAATACCCCAAAGGGCCGGCCACCTTTTCTCCAAAGGGGACCGGCCATTCCCTATATATATCACCCCATTTTCTCTAAAAGCCTAAGTTCCACACTCTTGCAAAACTCCCAAAAAAACTCTCAAAACACTTTTCTCTCTAAATTCTAACTTTGACATCGGAGGTTCTTCGGCCAAAGCCCCCCTCATTCATCGTGGGCGCGTAAGGCTCTTGGCCTTGACCTAAGGTGTTAATTGTTTTGTAGGTACAATTTTGACCAAGAAGAAGAAGGCGAAAATTTGCATCCACAGGCCCGGCACGAATCAGTGGCCCGAGAACCTGAGGTGGGGGTGATGCAACGCTGACGTCAGGGCGACATCAGCCACATTATTATATTTTTTGTGTCAGGCACGTGCGTAACACGCGCACGTGGGGGCGCGTCCCCGACCAGTTTTGCAGACGCTGGGGCCTGCGACGCAAATTCAGTAATGTTATCATTGAAGGCCACATGGCACCTTCGTGTCCGTTGGATTTCAACGGTTAATTTTTGTGGACCGTTGGATTACCAATGGTAAAAAAAAAATTCAAACCTTCTTTAATTTCAACTATTGGATTTGAGATCAATCGTCCACGTTATTCGCCTTTATAAATTTTAAAAAAAACACATTAAAAAATTCTGAAATTTTACCGTTGTGCCACGTGGCACAATCTGGAGGGTTGGATTTCAATTTTTTTTTTAATCCAATGGCTAAAATTAATTATGCGAATAAAAAATTAAAAAAAAATTTGAAAAATTAAAAATAAAAATTGATTTTACTTTTCTATAAATACCTTCTCATTATCTTCTACCTTACACTACAATTTCATATTTTCTCAAATACTTTCAACCACATTCCTATCTTTCTCTCAAAGTTTCAAATCCAATTGTTTTCCAGCAAAATGACTAATGATGCAAGTACGAATTGGACGCTTATTGAAGATGTTACGTTGTGTTCTTACTTCGTCATCTCTCCTTCTACGCTCCTCATCCTCTTCCTCTTCCATCTCATTTTGGGTCACCTGGAGATTGAACATTTCTTCCCTTGCTTAAACAATTTTTTCTCTTGCTCCTCGATTTCCCACAACATCCTTGAACAAGAAGACATTGTAAGAAGGAAGCAGAAACTATGAATAATGATAGAGATTTTGACTTTGGTGTGTGATTTCTTAGGATGGATGGTGGGTTATATGGAGGAAAAAGAAAGGATGTAAATAATGCCACGTGGCATGTCGTCATTTGTTAAAAATCTGATCAAAATCTATCCTCAAAGATTGTGACACGTAGCGCGACGTGATTGGTTAAAAATCTTATCGGAAATTTATCCTTAACGATTCTGAAAAGATAACGACACATGGCACGACGACATTGGATAAAAATCTTATCAAAATCTATCACCAATAATTGTCTTTTGGATAATGACACGTGGCGTAACGAGAACGATTAAAAATCTTATCCGAAATTACAAATAAAATGATTTTGTATTATTTTATAAAATAAAAATACTAATATTTTATTGCCTATTGCCAGGGCTATTCAGTTTAGGGGTGGGGATGCAAATGGTAATTACCGTTCATTAAGGGCAGTTAATGTTCACTTGGTGGATTCAATAGTGAATAGCCCTAGGGGCATTTACAACGCTTTAGTTGCTCTAAGTGAGAGGTCTTAGGTTCAATTCTTGTCAAATATGAATTTGAACCACATTATTGCTAGCTCATTGTGAGAGTAAGCCCACCTCTTCTCCTTTAGTATAAATAATATCAATTGTTCGAAGGATAAAATAAAACACTAGTTACAGTAAGTGATGGATTACCTATCGCTAAAGTCCTTCCCTTCAATCTACGAGGTCAAGGGTTCAAATCTTCCTCCCTTATTGTAGTAAGGATTAATGTAGAATATCATTTGTAGTAATAAATTAAAAAAATAAAAAATAAAAAAAAACTTTTAAATGTATTCATCATGTGAAAATCGGATTTTAGTGTCGTGTTAGAAATTGATTATTTTACTTTTTGATATACGCTATCGTGCTCAGTCCATTATCTTTCTTGAAGTAGGACTTTGGACTACAAAAGACTTCAAAGTTCTTCTTAAATGTTGTTTTCATTCACTTGTGGCATTTTGAAGTCATAGCCATGAAACACAAATACAAGAGAGCAAGGATTCAGAAGTGCGAAAACTCAAAGAATCCCAATTTGAGAGCGGCAAAATAATATTAAATGTATTAATATATAAGAATAATTATTATATGCTCCTGATCTCTCTTTGCAATCCAAGACTCAGTTTCACTCTCTATGCCATCCCTATCTGCAAAATCTAGGTTTTGAGTGTTTGAAAGATACAAAATAATTCTTATTAAATTGAAAATTGAAAATTATGGATTCTTCGAATGGAAAAAAAAAAAAAAATCATATTAAATGGAAAATTTGTATATTTGCCTCTAGGTTCTAAGGTTGTCTCCAATTCTGGGCTAAAAACTAAATTTTAGCTTTTATCCTCCCCCCCCCCCCCCCCCCCCAAAAAAATCCAACCCAACCCAAGTTAAACGTGTGGCCTAAAACCTAAAACTCAAATGGAGGCTAAATACCAGCCAGAATTTAGCCCAAACACATTGATGGAGTCCAGCTGTGCGCGTGGACTTGCCCAAAAAAAGCCCACCCTGTGAGATCCCACATCGACCAACGGAGAGGGGGTGATGTGCCTTATATGTACATGCTCCCCTCCCTATAGCACGAGACCTTTTGGGAACTCACTGGCTTCGGATTCCATCAAAACTCCGAAGTTAAGCGAGTTTGGGCGAGAGCATTCCTAGGATGGGTGACCCACTGGTAAGTTCTTGTGTGAGTTCCCAAAAACAAAACCGTGATAGAATGATAAGCCCAAAGTGGACAATATCGTGCTACGGCAGAGTCGAGACTGGGATGTGACACACCCTCAGCCCACTGACGCGCCCCACTTTCTATTGGCGTGAGTCTATATTTTAGGAGAAAATGAATGTAAATATTTTGTAATTATTACAGTCATGTTTTAGGAAGGATATTGTGTCCTTTATTATTTTTTGTTTCCTTTTGTAACAAGGATTGTGTCCTTTTGGCATTAGAGTCAAGTTTGTCGTAACCCTAGAAACTGTAAAACAATTTTTTCTTCTGCTGTTGTGTTCGGTCGACTTGTTCCTACGCTGCTTGTTGCAGAAATCGAGCAGGCCGTGTATATTGGATTTGCAGTAGTGTGATCTTGTTGCTGCTGTGTGTGGTGCGGTGCTTTTGCAAGTGTACTGTGTATTGACTTGCAGTGTGTAGTTGTCTGCTACTTGTCTGCTACCATACAAATACTTGAGGCTTTGGTTGTGTTCTCCAATTAGAGTTGTTGTGTGGAAAGTTGTGTTGTGTTGCCACCTTATTTTGTACTGTGAATTTCGTGAGCGTGTTTTCTTTGCCGTGCTCTTCTGGTGTTGCAGTCTGCAATTGTTTCGTAATTTCCGTGATTGGTTGTTGCCTTGTTGACCAAAAAAAAAGAAAAAAAAAAGAAAAAAGCAAAAAAAAAGGGTATTTGCTACTGCAATCAGGCAGCAAGCATTAATTCATCAAGTGGGTTGTTCCCACTCTATCTTGGGGTTTTTTTTTACTGCTTGCTGTGACGTGAGCAATGCTTGTGCAGTGTGGTTGTGCGTACTTGTTGTTTTGTCAGTGATGTGCAGTGTGTAGAGACTGATGTGCAGGTGTTATTACAATGACCAATACTGGTTGGATTTTAGATTCTGGTGCAACGGATCATATGATGTATGATAAAACTTTGTTTCAGTCCATGAAAGATCCTTAAAGAAAGTGTGTGGCAACTGCCAATGGTACTACTGCTGCTGTTGTTGGAGCGGGAACAGTGTCTCTTACACATTTTCTTCACTTACATAATTATTTATTGGTTCCATCATTGTCCCATCACTTATTGTTTGTACCTCAAGTCACTGAACAATTAGATTGTGTTGTATTAATATATCTTTCATTTTGCTTGCTTCAGGATATTCAGACAAAAGAGATCATTGGGCGTGGCACTAAGAGAGAGGGGCTATATTATGTGGATGATGTGGTTCTTGGAAGAGCTAATTTGGTTCATGCATCACGTAATAGTAATCTACAGAAGTTATTGTTATTGCATTGTCGTTTAGGGCATGCATCGTTTGGTTATTTGAAACTTATATTACCTGATATGTTCAGTGGTATTGAAAACTCAGAATTGAAATGTGAAGTATGTATTTTAGCCAAAAGTCATCGTGCTTCATTCCCTCCAAGTATGACTAAAAGATCTTCTTCGTGTGTGCTAGTACACTCTGATGTGTGGGGGCCTTCCCCTGTTAGTACTACTACAGGAATTAGGTGGTTTGTTACTTTCGTGGATGATTGCACTCGTATGATGTGGTTGTATGTGTTGAAAAATAAAAGTGAGGTTTGTGATGTGTTTCGTTTGTTTTAACAAATGATTAAAACTCAGTATTCTTCTGATATTAAAGTTTTGTGTTCTAACAATGGTGAAGAGTACATAAATTCTGAGTTATCCCAGTTTCTACAAGATCGTGGAATTATTCATCAAACTACATGTCTGCATACTCCGCAACAAAATGGGGTTGCTGAGAGGAAAAATCGTCATATCTTGGAAACTGCTCGTGCTTTGCTTATTGGTGTGTCCGTGCCTAAAGGGTTTTGGCCTGAAGCCGTTACCTATGCCGTGTATGTGATTAATCGTATGCCATCCCGGGGTGTGGACTTTCGTACACCTCTCCAAGTGTTGACAGAATTTGTTCCGTAGTGTCCACTAATACTCTCACTCCTCGTGTGTTTGGATGTGTAGCCTATGTTCATATTCACAAGATTCATCGTAGTAAATTAGATCCATGTGCTCTCCGGTGTGTCTTTCTTGGGTTTGCTCCCCAACAGAAAGGGTATAAGTGCTACCACCCTAAAACTCGCCACATGTATGTGACCATGGATGTTACTTTCTCGGAATTCGAGTATTTTTATGCTTTGATTGCATCACCTTCTCATCACCAAGGGGAGAATACTAGTGGTGATCTTAGGTGGTTGGATATACCAGACAATGTAATATGTAGCTCAAGGGGAGTGTGTGTTGAAAACAAAAATTGTGAAGGCTCTCGGCAAGACACTGCTGAGAATGAATACAGTGAAGATAGTGAGGGTTCTCGACAACAACCTACCAAAAATTGGACTACTGTTTAGCTGTCGGGCACCGAAACAATTAATGTTTCTCGGCAACAATCTGCCGAGTATGATGTAGAGTATCGGCAGAGGTCTGCCGAACCAGCAGCTGCTGAACCCGAACCCGTACCCCCTCTCTCTCGAGCTCAATGGTGTCACCCAATGTGTCTTTTCTGAATATTCTTGAGGTAAGTACAACTGATGCTCATGTAACTAATCCAGATAATATTATGAGTACGTATAAGTTGCCGCCAAGGCAAAATCTTGGTCTTCCTCCTGACAGGTTTTCTCCTGAAGAAAAAGTGAAGTATCCAATAACTAATTATGTGTCATGCTCGAACCTTGCACCAGAACGTCAAGCCTGGGTAAGTAATGTGGAAACAATCCAAGCACCAACTCAAGTTGAGGAGGCCTATCCTAAATGGGCTGCTGAAATGGATGAAGAAATGATGGCACTGCATAAGAATGATATGTGGGAGGTAATGGAGCTACCAAAAGGAAAAAGACTGGTTGGGTGTAGATGGGTCTTTACAATCAAATACAAGGTAGACAGATCAGTGGACATGTTAGTAGCAAAGGGTTATACACAAACTTATGGTGTTGATTATCAGGAAACTTTTTCTCCAGTAGCGAAGATGAATACAGTATGAGTTCTTATTTCTTTAGCTGCAAATTTGAATTGGCCACTGAAACAGTTTGATGTAAAAAAATGCATTTCTTCATGAGCACCTGGAAGAAGAAGTATATATGGATTTTCCTCCGGGGTATAATGCCGGAGGGAAAACCGGAGTATGTAGGTTGCGAAAGTCACTTTACGGGTTTAAGCAATCACCTCGTGCATGGTTTGGTAGATTCACTCAAGTTATGATGAGG
Source organism: Cotoneaster glaucophyllus (assembly GCA_036320875.1). NCBI lineage: Eukaryota > Viridiplantae > Streptophyta > Magnoliopsida > Rosales > Rosaceae > Cotoneaster > Cotoneaster glaucophyllus. Next base: position 17,525,599 of record CM070060.1, read on the forward strand.
ATTGGGTATTATCAAAGTCACTCTGATCACACGTTATTTGTGAAACAGAGAAGTGGTAAAGTGACGGCCTTAATTATTTATGTGGATGACATGATAATAACGGGTGATGATTCGGAGGAGATGATGAAATTAGAAAAAAGTCTTGCCGCTGAATTTGAGATGAAGAATTTGGGAGATTTGAAATATTTCTTTGGAGTGGAAGTCGTCCGGTCATCTAGAGGTATTTTCTTGTCGCAACGTAAATATGTTCTAGATTTATTAAAGGAAACAGGCATGCTGGGATGTAAACCTGTGGACACTCCAATCATAGAGAAACATTATTTGGGGATTTATCCAGATCAGGAATCAGTTGACAAAGGTAGATATCAAAGGCTAGTGGGGAGGCTGATTTATTTGTCTCACACTCGTTCGGATATTGTCTATGCCGTAAGTGTGGTTAGTCAGTTTATGCACTCACCAAGTGTGGATCATATGGCGACAGTAATGAGAATCGTGACATATTTGAAGTCTGCCCCAGGAAAGGGAATTTTGTATAAACATCATGGACATATAAGGATTGAGGGATTTACTGATACTGATTAGGCAGGTGATGTGACTGACAGACGGTCTACATCTGGGTATTTCACATTTGTTGGAGGTAATTTGGTTACTTGGCGGAGCAATAAGCAAAATGTGGTATCACGGTCCTCTGCTGAAGCCGAGTATAAAGGTATGGCACATGGTGTGTGTGAGATCATTTGGCTACGAAAGTTGCTTTGGGGTCTTGGTTTTAAACAGAAAGAGGTGATGAAATTGTATTGTGACAATAAGTCTACTAGAGAAATAGCTGAGAATCCGGTACAGCATGACTGGACTAAGCATGTTGAGGTTGATAGACATTTTATCAAAGAAAAGCTGGAAAAGAAGATTGTGTCAATACCGTTCGTGAACTCAGAGGAACAATTTGCGGATATCCTTACTCATGCCGTGTGTAGTAGGAGGTTCGATGACTCACTTATCAAGTTGGGCATGTATAACATCTATGCTCCAACTTGAGGGGGAGTATAGGCGTGAGTCTATATTTCAGGAGAGAAGGAATGTAAATATTTTGTAATTATTATAGTCATGTTTTAGGAAGGATATTGTGTCCTTTATTATTTTTTGTTTCCTTTTGTAACAAGGATTGTATGTACTTTTATTCAGGATTATGGAATACAGAAAAGTTAAGCTGTAAAATTCTATTCTTTCCACACGCGGAGGGTAGCTTTCAGCGCCCGACATGGGAGGGCCCACTGTCAGGGCAGCTATCGGCCACCATCATGAGCCCAATGACTCTATTTGTAATCAGACAACTGATATCTTTGGACCATTGGTTGATCCAACGGTCTAGATTCAAAAGTTTGTTTTATAAAAAAATTCTAATTTTAAAATACATTGAATCCAACGGCTGAGATCAAATATAAACAAATCTAACGGTAAAAAAAAATCTAACGGTTGAAATTTAAATCCAACTGGTAAAAAAGAAATTCATTTTCTTCCATAGCGTTTCATGAGTTTTATGTATCGATTTAGTGATTTTTCAATAATTATCGAAATTTAAATATTTTTTGGTTAAAATGTTCATAAAATTAATTTAGGATAGTCTACATAATTCTTTTTTAAAAGTTAATTTAAAAAAAAAAAAAGCCTAAATTCATTCTTTAATAATCTGGGGCTAAAATTTTTAGGCCAGAAGGGTTAGAGTAGAAAAGCTGTTTCTAGACCAAAACCCAAAATTTTCTGGGCTAAAAAATTTAGGTTTTAGGCCAATGGTCGGAGATGGTCTAAAGGTGTGTAACCCAAGCTAAAAATTACAAGTTTTTGGATACACATTTGCCAATGTTGATTGGGTTTGGATCACTTTGTGCTTTTGGCAGCCTCAAACGCTTCTTCAATTGCCACTTTCATGGAGGTTCTCCTCTCCTCCTTCTTCGCCGTCGTCGTGGATTTGCCTTTGAATGTCGACTATCTTCTAATCTCCCTACTCCATACAGCCATGCCAAACCCTATGTTCCGTTATAAGTAGGAAATTTCAAATGGCTGAGGGAAAAGAAGCAACGAAAATCGGGTCTTGAGCTTTCCTGTTTCTTTGACCCATTTGTAACTTCAACTAAAGGATTCATCTTGTCCGTCCATTTAAACCAAGGGCTTTTATTTTTGTTATAAGATATGTAAATAGGCATGTCCACCAGAGAAAAATTGTTGGGTTTTTAGGTTGGTTTTGTTTCCTTTATTAGGCACAAAATTTGAGTTGTTGTTAGTCCTTAGAGAAATCTCAACCCACTCCTAATTGCCAAGGCAAGGGTAATTATTACGGAAAAAACTAAAAATGTAGCTTCAAGCCCAACCTAAAAAATGGGCCAATTGGTGGGCCCAGAAGCATCGGACTTCCCAATCAGGCAATCCGTGTCCGACTGTGCACCCGAGTGCCACGTGATGTCAGGCTGACGTCGAGCTGACATCAGCCACATTATAATTTATTTTGCGTTAAGCGCATGCATTACAAGCGTCCATGAAAGGCGCGTCGGGGCGACAAAAAAGCACCGTGTCTGCAGTCTATGCATGGGCAATGTGGCCCATTCTAGTGCGTTGGATTTCCAACGGTTAAAATTATGGACCGTTTGGTTTACAACAGTTAACAAAATTTGAATTTAAACCTAACGGCTGGTCTGTGTGGCAGATTGTGGGCCTTGGATTTCCAACGGCCATACAATGATCCTTCCTTTCAAGGGTTAAAGTTTCAAAAAAAAAAAAAAAAAAAAAGTGACCATGTGCCCACTTGGCACAACCTAGGCTGTTGGATTGCAAACTAAATGTAATCTAACGATCCTTATTAATTCAGTTAAAAACTAATTAAAAAACAGAAAAATGCAAAATAAAAATTAAAAATTTCCTATAAATACTCCACCATCCTTTTCCACCCTAATCACATCTCAGTATTTCCAAACCACCTATTCTTTCTTTCAAAGTTTCCAAATACTTCTATTGAAAGAAAAAGGCCAATGACATAGGCTCGAATTGGTCGATCATTAAAGATGTTATGCTGAGTGAATGCTGGGTTCGAATTTTTCATGACCCAATTACAAATAATGAGCAGAAGTTGCATCAACTTTGGAAGAAAGTTTATACCGATTTTAACAAAAATCTTGGCAATAAAAGAACGGAGCAATCTCTAGCATGTCAGTGGAAAACTTTCAACAAAAAATTTACTAGTTGGAGAAAATGCCTCAAACAAGCTCAAGATAATCTTCAAAGTGGTGAAAATTTATCAGATGAGGTATCAATATTTATTTATTAATTTTGTCAATATTTAAATTCAAATTGAGTTTTTTTAACCCCCCAAATATTTGTAGGTGCTTCAAGCACAAGCTTGGTACAATGCGGTCAACAAGAACAAGTCATTCACATGTCATGAATGTTGGAATGTTGTCAAGGTTGGCCTAAATACAAAATTGTGGGAAATGGTCCACCATTTGTCATGAACGACACCCCTATGCACTCAACACCAGAAGAAGACACATGTCCAGGAAGGCGACCGCGTTTAAGTGTCAAAACTGGCAACGACCCATCATTCACTTAGGCCTCATGGTAGGAAGGCTGTGAAGAAAAAGTTGCAAACGTAAAGGTGGGTTCCAAAAATAGAAAACACAAAAAAGAGGACTGAAAACCGAACTGAGGCCGAAAAGAATCGAACCAGATGTGAAAAGCTGAACTAAACCAAAGCTGATTAGTTCAGTTTCGGTTTCTGAGGTTCAAAAACAGAACTGAAAATATTATTTATTTATTTATTTATATTGGTATTTAATTTTTTAGTCTAATTTCAAGCCCAATTTTCAAACCCAAATGTTTAGAAAGGCAAACTTGAAGCCCAATTTTTTATGATAGTTACTGGCCAATGCTGCAAGTGTGTGAAGGTTTTTTATTGTCTACATCAGGTTGTAAAACTCTTGTAATTTCAAATTTGTTTTGCAAGTGTTTTTCACTTCTCATTGTCAAGCTGTAAAAATTATGGTGGTTAATTTGATTGTGTCTATGTCTGTATAATCACAATGCATCATTTGATTTTACAGCTTTACCCCTGCTATGGTAATTATCTTTTGATTTTTTTACAGTTAGAAATTGTGATTTTTAGCACAACATTCTTTACCAATTTTTATTTTTTTTTTATAAAAAAACCAAAACCGAATTGGAAAAAATTGAACAAAAAAAAACCGAAAGAAAACCGAATTGAACAATAAATTCGGTTTGGTTTTCAGTTTCAGAAAGAAAAAAAATTGAACCCATCCCTAGCAAAAAGGGTTTTTTTCAATGAGTGACACGTGGCATTATGAGATTAGTAAAAAGTCTAATTGAAAATCTATGAATAAAATTGTAATTTTGGATAATGGCATGTGGCACGACGAGATTAGTTAAAAATCCTATCTGAAACTAATATAGTATTAATTTTTTTAATACCAATTGCATGGGCATTCCATTTACAAGTTGGAGACGCACTTATGCAATTAGTATTCACTAAGGCGATAATTGCCTATTGCCCATTTGCCTGGGCAATTATTGCCTAATTGTCTGGACAATTATTGCCTAAACGGCTAACCCGTATACACCCCCTTCGGACCCGACCCATGCGCCATCTTCCTGGCACTTTACCGTCATTTTGCCGGCGATCCACACCTCACCACCACCTATAAACTAACCCTCATCCTTCCCTCTTTCTTTTTCATCCAAACTTCACTTGGTGTAACCTTGTTTTTGTGAAGAACTAAGACTATGAAACTGTGGGTGCCGCGAAGTCCTTTGGCCAAAGTCCACCAAATCTGAAATGATTCCATTCAATTACCACCACTAGGACACTCCCCTAGAACCCAGGAACAAAGCCCAAGCATGGGTTGGAGCGTCAGAGTTGATTTGAGGACGAATCGACGAACACCCATTTTAGGGTTCCGCACGGTTTTGGTGAAATTTAGGTGTTTCCAAGCCAAATTAGCCTTGGTCACATGTATGAAAGTTACTCTACTCATTGAGATCTTCATTTCTGCAAAATTTGGCATTTTTTGGAGATAGTTGGATTTTCCGGCGAGTCGGGACGGCCGACCGCCACCCGCGGCGGTGTGTGCGGTGGCACGTGGCCAGTGGGCCGTCAATGTTATTTTAGGCTATGTTTGATGTCTTAAGTTCAGTTTTGATAATCGAATGACGTAGATTGATCAATTGAACTTAATTTCATTACGGTACGTGGTTAGGTAAAAATATGAATCGACGATCCAAGGATAGTCATCAAACTTTGATACGTTGTAATACGTAATATTTGAAGATCATAGGAACTTGCGGATCGGGAATCCGATGTACGGATCTTCCCGAATTGGATTTGGAAGTTCATAAAATAAAATGTTAACCGCCACTTGGTTTTGGCAATTGGCGAAGATCCGACTGTTGGATCGTATCAAAATTTTAGTATGTTATTTTAAAAGTATAATGTGGATCTCTGGAAGTTACGGATCAAAAATCTGAGATGCAGATCTTCCGAATCGAGTTATGTAGGGTTGTGACCCTACCGTCGAACTTTGATCGACGGATGACTTTTGGTCAATGGGTCTTAAACCATTCTAAAATGTCCTGGGGGATATGTTATTTGTGAGTTACTTATTCTATTGATAAGAGTTCTGAGATGTGATTCAATAATTGGTCACAGGCGCCGATCGTTCGAGATGCCTCGATGCTCGTGTTAGGGAATCGTAGCGCGGATTCCAGGTGAGTGGGCATTTTGGTTTTCTATATATGTATATATACCTTGTGTTTTCCCAGAAAAGTCATATAAGTGGTTATATGCTTTGAAATATTATGTTAAGTGTTTATATGTTAGATTACGTATTTATTAGTTGCATATACTATGATATGAATGAGTTTTAGATTGCATTATGGCATATCCATATGCATATTACCTACCTATAATTGTTTTGAATGCTTGAAGTGCTAAGGTGAACGTGGGACGCGCAGGTGAGTTCAGGTGAGTTTATGGTGTTATTTGAAATGATTAGGTTATGGCATGATTATATTATGTTTTACGCAACTCTGACATTGTCGTACAGGTTGCCAAAATAGGTAACTCCGACATTGTCGTATAGGTTGCGTTAGGCGACTTCGACTCATGTGATATCATAGATTGATTTATGTGTCGTACAGACCACTATGGGTGGTTCCGACACAGTTTTGTCGTATAGACCACTAGAGGTGGTTCCGACATAGTCTTATCGTACAGACCACTATAGGTGGTTTCGACTTATGTGCAGGCATATGTGATGAGCTATAGATTCAGCCGTACAAGCCACTATAAGTGGATCCAGCTGACACATTATTATTCAGCGTTTTAGTTCAGTTGTTTGGCTTGATTATTTATAGGGTATCTTGCAGGATTTACATGTTGGGATTTCTGGATTATGGAAATGATCTTGAGATATATATATTTGTGTATATTATAATTTCTAGGAAATTTTACAGGTTTGTCGGCTAGGGTTTATACTTTTGATAATGTATAAAGGTTTTGAAAAGCTTTGTTTTCGCCCACTCACATTTTCTTGTTTTGCGCCCCTCCAGGTTTAAACTGCTAAAGGTTCGTATCGACGAGGATTCGTGGCATATTCCAGTTTAGGTGGCTGCCTCTGAGGGTACGATTCTTACCCACACTACTGTACTTTACTTATGCTTTGACATCGCGTGTGAAATGGGCTCAATCCCGCTCACCGCACACTTCTGCCTTAGACACTCTAGGTTTAAATTTTTCACATTTTCCACATCACCATCCTTTTTAGCTTCGTCACCTTCCAGGTGTCGACCAGCACAGCTCGATTTGGAGTCCTAGTGGACATTCCGGGTCGGGATGTGTCACTGGAGGTTACCAAACCGCTGGTTATTTACTGGTACTGCCACTGTAAAGTACTTTTTGGTTGGCAGCTGGTGGGTCTTCATCACTTGTCCTATTTGATTGTAGGCATGCGGTCTATGTATTAATGGAGAGCTGTCAACTTGTCTTAAGAGTCTGGTCTGGGGTTGCCCTTGGGCTTCGGGCAAAACTCCCCTTTTTACCTTCCTTCTGGGCTTTTCTTCCTGCAGGCCCAAAGTCCAAATATTAGCCCAAACACTTCCCTTGATTTGAGACTCGCATTCGCTCATTGTGCCGACAACTTCATCAACTGTACTTACTTCATCGTTGAAGACATGATGCGCCATTTACTTGAGTATTTACACACTCAAGGGGGAGTGTTGCAGTCTTATTGGAATATCAATGTGATTGTGTAAATCCTAGTATATATTGGAATATCTCTTATATTCCTATTAGGAGTATATTATCTATTAAATGTTGTAATCTTAAAGGGTAAGGAATTAACCTTTCATACTACTATAAATAAAGGTACAATGGGGTGGAATAACATACGCCCACAATTACACATCTCTCTTTCTTCTCTACTATTGCCTCACCCCTCTCTCTCTTTTTGGCCTCCATAATTGTTCAGTAAATTATGCCTACAATATTAATATAATTTTCTTTATTTTTGGGGTAATTTGATGGGTTAATTCTTGATTTTCCGGGTAATTTTATGGTTTTATCTATTTTAGATGGATAAACCATCTGATACAGGTTTCGTTTTTATAGACAAATAAAACATTTCCTAATGAAAAGAATGCAGAGATTTGAGGACTAAGAAGGCAACCAATTGACCAAAGTAAAGAGAGAGAAACGGGGCTCGTGAATTGTGCGTTCAAGTTGGAAAAAAGAATAAAAAATTTAAAAATGATTTCTATTTGCAAGATGTGTAGTGAATAGTTAGGATGAATTGATCCCTGCGAAATCCCCATAAAAGGATCCGAAGAGGATCTTGGTCTATTAGAGATGATCATGCTCAATTGGCTAGCTATAATTATTTTTGGGTATTTAATTAGTGTTACAACCTGTTCCTTAAAATAATGTATTTTATTTTTGAGATGTGTGACATGACAATTTTACTCTTGAGCGGGTGTCTTGAGTAATTTTCGAATCTCGACCCGAAGTCTAATTTTTTATACTTTCTTATGTTTTCCTAACTATATACAGTGAACGTGAAATCGAAAACAAAATTCCAATCGAAGTCTCGAGGGCTTAATTGTAAAGTTACAATCAATGGAGGGGCAATTTTGTAATTCAGTTAAATTTTCTAAGGCCATCTCCAACCGATGGCTGGCCAGAGGGCTCAACGGCCCTCTGCCCTCCAAGATTCTCCAAGATATTAATATTTTAATGAACAGTACATGGCCATATTTGCCTTCGTCTCCAACCGAGGGCCAAAGGGCCAGAGGGCTCGTTTTAGCCTTGTCACAAAAAACTGTCTCAAACCGAGGGCCAAAGGACCATAGGGCCAAACATAATTTATTATTTAAAAACTACAATTTAATTTTTTCATATTTTTTAATGTTGTTTCATGTTACTTAATTTAATTTAATGTTGTATAATGGCCTAGGAAAGTTATAGGAAAAAAATAGAATTGAAAAAAAATATGAAACAAATTTTGTGAAATAAAAGTTATAGGAAAAAAATGGAATTTAAAAAAAATAATAAAAGTTACAGGAAAAAAATGGAATTTAAAAAAAATATGAAACAAATTTTGTAAAATAGAAGTTATATGAAAAAAATATGAATCAAATTTTTGTAAAATAGAAGTTATAGGAAAAAAAATAGAATTTAAAAAAAATTGAAACAAATTTTGTAAAATAGAAGTTATAGAAAAAAAAAGGTTGAAATTCATTAAAAAAAAAAAAAAAAAAAAAAATTGAATACAACGGCTAGCTGACTGGCTAGCCGTTGCATTCAAAATTTTCATATTATTAGTGTCTGTTATAACCGACACAATTGCAATTCAAATTACATTGAAAATGCTATTGGTGTCGGTTATAACCGACAGGAAATCCGACAAAAAAAAAAAAAAATAGCCAGCCCGAGGCTGGCTGGAAGTGGCCAGCCCTGTAGCCCTTTGGGATTCTGTGGGACCCTTTCAGATTCTAGAACCCTCTGGCCTAGCTCTCTATTGGAGACGATTTTCGGGCTATTTTCGACCATCTGACCCTCTGGACCCTTCAGTTGGAGATGGCGTAAGTGGGCTTGCATCTAACTCTCGGTTTCTCTCTCCCTCATTCTGAAAACACACTCTCTAGACTCTATGCACTCTCGAAGTCCCTCTCTTTAGCACCGAGAGAGAACCCTCACTCTCACCACAAATCCTTGACAAATCCAACACCACAACCATATATCAAGAATCCTTGGGACTTGGGGAACTCATCTGTAACCTTGCATGCATCATTAGAACACATCTGTGTGTTCTGCAATTGAAGCCAAGAAGTGAGGCACACTGCCCTATTCTGTTCTGTTGAGTTGTTTTCGTGGCTGTGCTGTATTTCTGGGTTGAAAAATCATGGGTTTAGGCTCTGCCATTTATACGTGAATGCACCACCAGCTCTCGCGACAAATTTCGGTGAGAACCGTTGAGTTCGAAGCCAGCCGGGGTCGATTTCTCTGTGGTTTTTTATTCGCACGAGTTGGGGAAAGAGTGTGGGTTGTTTTCAGTCCAAATGGAAGGTTCTAATATGTGCATGCACTCTATTCTTGTCTTCCAGAAACTGACGAGTGTGTTTGAAGGAAATCCGTCCAATCCGAGGTGGATTCGACCCCCCTTACACCTAAATATGTTTTAGGTAAGTCCCTGAGTTTCTTAGATTGTATTTTCTAAGATTTTGGAAGTTAAATTCATGGAGTTTGGGACTAAATTCATGCTCTGCAACTTTCTGGAATTTTCTGCAAACTCTGGCGAGCTTCCGGCGCTGGCGTGGCAGACGGTGGTCACCGTTAGGATTAACGGTGACGTCAGCAAATCTGTTAGATTTAACGAAATCTTCTAACGCCATATGTATATTCCGTTACCTTATTTAATTCTCACCGACGACCGGCGCGTGGCTTTGATGACAGCGAGTGTGACCCTAACTCGCCAAACTGCAACGGCGAGTACGGTGGTGCGTTCACCGACGATGGCGACCCCATGGCGTCGCTTCTTTCCCGCGCATGGCGGCGCGTGCATGACGAGACCTATCTTTAGGTTTTTCAGTGTTCTGAATAATTGGCGGCCGCCGTTTGTGCTAATTCATTTAAAGCTGATGTTAGCTTTATAATTAATACACAAGCTTAGTCGAGGATAGACAAGATTTAGGCAAGGAGCCTAACGGGGAAGCCGCTGAGTGGATCCCTTCAAAAACTGACGCATATTATGATTATCTGTAATCTTTGAGGAGACTTATATCTAGTTACACTAGAATGATATCTTGAGGTTATTGGCGATTTATTTTCACCATATGGTCATCATACATATCATATAGCTAGCTAGGACCATAATTTATTTGCAAGTACTTATTTTCTAGTAGAGGTTAGAATCACTAGTAGACGCTTGACATCGATCAGGTAAACGCCGCTTCACCTGCTTGCTATACATTTGATTTATTTTGATTATGTGATTGCTCTTACTTTTTTTTTTATATGATGAGCAATGTGATGTGCACTTGACTACTATTATTGTAGTACTATATTTATGTAGTTTTTACTATATATGTGATTTCAAAACAGGGGTTATAATATTCGGATGATTTTAACTAGATAAACTTGATCCAGTCACACTTTGTTTTTTCGACCCCTTAGGACATAACGAGAATAAGGAGAAAACCGGAAGTGACGAGTGGGCTTGGCAGTGAGGCATCCATCCTTTGAACTTTGAGTGATGAGTTTGATGACTCCTTTACTGCAGTTTATCTTAGTTTGTAATAATTGCATGATCTACTTTTGATTATGCACGACACTGGAATTTTATGTGTGTTGCTATTGTATGAAACTTCTATCTGCTCTGATGTGATGATAAGTAACGGGATTTAATCTCCGAACATGTGTCCCCAAGTGGGGAGGTAGATTAGAGAAACTTTGTAGCAGCTTTTTATTTGTTAATAAAGAACATTTTGGTTCAAATTCTCTCACATCATAATTATCTACTATGGTTTTGTCATTAAGTTGGCTTGTGATGTCATCTCGATGGAGTCATACGGTTAATTTAGTGGCGGCAACATGTCTTGACCTCGTAACTTGTGTTATTGGGGTCGAGATGTGTCTACTAGCTAAACTAACAAAAAAATTAGTTATTGGAGATGCACTAATAAATTTTGGTATTCATTTTGAAGTATTACAATATTTTGAAGTAATTTGTTCTACTAATTAGTATTTGGGATAGATCTAAATTAAGAAATAAATATGTAATAATTAAAATTTATTTTTCAAACAGATAAATTAATAGCACATCCCCTATTATGTATTTTTTGGTCGTTAGAGTTGTTTAGCATACAAATTTACCAAATATAACACTATTTTTTTTTTGTTAAAAGCATTTTGACAACTATTGTTTACCAGATACTTTAAGCTACATATTTTTACAACACAATATAAACATTTAAAAAAAAAAAAACTACAACAATACCAAACTAGCGCTAAGCTTAAGACCAAGATAGTCATTTTTGAGCCCTTTTCCGGCCAAACCACGGCGAGTTAGCCATCAAGAAAGGTATCATTCTCTCCATCTCGTCGAGAAGTATGATTTTCATTTTTGAATCATTCGATTTCGTTGAGTATTGAAGAAGTTATGAAAGTTTAAAGTTTACCTAGTTTCCGACTAGTTTTCTGTTTTTCGGCGGACCAGTTAGCTTTCAAGCTATTTTCTTGACATCTTCGGCAACCATTGGGCTTCCAAATAATATAATCTTGTTCTACGCTTTCCTATTTTCATTTTGATATATTATGGATCGAATTTGGTTGAGAAATGATTGAGTTACGAAACTTTGAAAATTGCCCAAACTTTCGGTCAAGAGCTTTGGACACTTAACGAACTTTTTAACGGAAGGAACAAAATAATGGATGGTGGACAATCTCATAAACCATTTTTATTGACTTTCAATCTTAGGAACCAAAGTCATGTGTTATGCAAATCTTAGAGACTATTTTGGTTAAAAATCGCATTTAATTCAAGGAAACGACGACGTCTCCAACTTGGGGTTTTTATTATTTTTCGTTTCTTCTTCCTCCCGCCGTTCCAACCTTCTTCTTTCTCACCACTCTGCAGAACAGGTCGTCTTCCTCCTCGCCAATACTGCTGCAAACGCCGGCGAATCCCTAGACTATTCGAGACGTATCCAAGCCAAACTCCGGTGATTCCAGGCCATTCCGACCGCTCCCGCTCCCGGAGCGCAAATCGGCACCTAATTGAAGCTCTCGTGCTTCATAGCTCCCACCTCTCCAATGGCGACCGAAGCGCCAGAGCAATCCCCTTCGGCCGACAAATTCCAATCGCTTTCCATTTCTGAACCTCAGGCCGAAGACCAACCCTCTAGTTCATCTAATCCAACCACTCCGTAAGCTTCTATCGATTTCCTTTTCTCTTTCCGTTTCTAAATTCGCCCGTTGATCTGAATTATTTCAATATTGTGTGTTTGTGCGGCTGTGATTTTGTTGAAGATTGAGCTTGGAGGAGAAGTACCGGATCGTGAGGAGCGTGGCGGAGGAGTGCATTCAAGAGGATGAGCTTCAGAATCTGCTGGCTCACAAGGCCGAACCCATCTGCTACGATGGGTTTGAACCCTCCGGTCGAATGCACATTGCTCAGGTTTCAAATCATTTTTTTGAGTATTCATTACATTTATAATAAGAAAACAAATTGATGTGAATTGTGTATTTGAAAAGGTACTCAATTGGAACTTTATAGTGTGTTACTCTTATAAACTCATTTGGGTTATCGTAGACTTTCTAGTTTTTCAAAAGAACAATTGGCGTATATTTGTTTGAGCATTGCTTATTTTAATGGGTTGTTGTGTAGGGAGTTATGAAGACCATAAATGTGAACAAGCTGACATCCGCTGGCTGCCGAGTGAAGATATGGATTGCAGATTGGTTTGCACAGTTGAACAACAAGATGGGGGGTGATTTGAAAAAGATTGAGACAGTTGGCCGCTACATGATTGAGATATGGAGGGCTGCGGGGATGAATTTGGACACCGGAAAAGTTGAGTTTTTGTGGTCGTCAAAGGAGATTAATGCGAGAGCACATGAGTACTGGCCTCGTGTGATGGATATAGCTCGGAAAAATAAACTTCCTAGAATCATTAGGTAGCTAGCATTTTCTAATGCTTATTGTGCCCATTATATCTGTCGAGCCTGTAAAATATTTTTTTTTTCTCCTATATATCCAGGTGTAGTCAGATTATGGGTCGAACTGAGCAAGATGAGTTAACGGCAGCCCAAATCCTCTACCCATGCATGCAGTGTGCAGATATATTCTTCCTTCAGGTAGCTAGCATTTTTGCTTTTGAATTTTTGTTAATAGGATGCAGTATGTTGAAACTGAATATGACATCAATTATTAAAGGAATGATGCTAACTTTTATGTATTAAGTATATGATAGGACCACTTAGGACATTGCATTTGTTTTGTGCTACTTCAGTTATTGAACCTATTGTATAGAATTACATGAATATGAAAAGTGTAATAGTGAAAACTACAAAGAGCACGAGGCTCATGAACGTCCATTTTAATGGCGCCCCATAAAGGGATGTCTGAAGACTCACTATTTACCTAGATCTTGTTTAGATGATGTGTCTTCTGATCAGGATGCATGTAAAAGAAATCCATTAGATTTTGTTTATATGAAAAGAATGAAGAACATTAGATAACTTTCAGTTGTGTCAAATGCATAATTCAGTCCATACAAGTGACTCAGTTCAGTACAACCAAATCCTCAAAGATCGAAGGAATATTACAGTTGCATAAACATGTCACTTGCAGACTAAAATGTAGTTCAATAGGCACTTAGTACTCCGGTCTAGTGGTATTCCTCTTCACTTGTAAGTGAGAGGTCTTAGGTTCAATTCTCGCGAAAGGCGAATTTGAACCACATTATTGCTAGCCCATTGTGAGGCTAAGCCCACCCCTCCTCCTTAATGTAGATAATATCATTTGTTAAAAAAAAATGTAGTTCAATAATTTTTTTTTTCCTACAAATCTATTATTTGTACTACTACGTGATCGTGCATTTTGACATTTGGCTATCTGATCTTCCCTTGTTTTAGCTTTTTATCTTTTGATCATTGTTCATCAAAATGCTAGTTTATATTTGTTTTATCTCATATAAAGAGGGAAAAAATATCCATGTTGAAGTAAGAGTGACCTGTAAATATTTTTCCTATAACAGGCAGACATCTGCCAGTTGGGAATGGATCAACGTAAAGTCAACGTGCTTGCAAGAGAGTATTGCGATGACATAAAAAAGAAGAACAAGCCTATTATCTTGTCACACCGTAACATTCTAAATCCTATTCCACCTGTTGCTAGTCTAATGTTTTATACTTTAACATGGGAACGGTGACATGGTTTTTGTGTTGTTTTTCTAAATGATGATTTGCAGACATGTTACCTGGTTTGCAGCAAGGGCAGGAGAAAATGTCAAAAAGTGATGTATCGTCCTCCATATTCATGGAAGACGAAGAGGTGGGTTGCTAACTTGCTACTAGCCTGTTAGAGGTGAACTAAATTTTCAATATCTGTGAGACAGGTTATATGATCTGTATAAGCTACATATGAATTGGAAGACAAATGTATTCAAGTTTTAAGCCGGGGTGTTTTTCTTCCATTGTAATCCTCTAAATACTTGTTTTATTTTTTGACATATATCACTGAATCTTAGGCTGAAGTGAATTTGAAGATAAAGAAAGCTTACTGTCCTCCAAATGTTGTTGATGGGAATCCATGTATGGAATATGTGAAGTATCTAATTCTACCTTGGTTCAATGAGTTTGTTGTAGAGCGGACTGAAAAGAATGGTGGAAATAAGTAAGTGATAGAGATCAAATCTATACTGGTTAAAATTTTTAGTTAAAGGCTTTTGCCAATTCAGCTTTACATCCTGCCGAGAATGCCATTTTTAAGAAAATTAATATTGTTGTCTCTGCTAATTTTTCTTTTTGTGCCCCCTTTTCTTTTCCTTCCAATACAGAACCTTCAAAACCTTTGAAGAATTAGCTGCAGATTATGAAAGCGGCAAGCTACATCCAGCAGACCTTAAATCAGCTTTATCAAAGGCATTGAACAAGATACTCGAGGTAGGCTCACTTTGTATATGTCATGTTCTTTATCTCGCCAGATTTCATGGTCTGATGCCAATTTGACTAACCCTTCGAGTATGTGCAAAATGTAAACATTACACAGTAAGGATTTGGGGAAAGAAATCTGCATTTATAGGCTCAGAACGTCTGTTTTTACGTTCAATAATTGATCTGTCTCATGAAAAAGGTCCTGGAGCTGATCAGTCTTTCTCTCTCCGAGTCTCTGCTTTAATCTCAAACTTCAAGTGTGTGTGTGCGTGTGTGTATATACTGTATATATATATTGTAAGTTATGCCTATCTGGTAAAAAATGAAAATGAAAAAAGAAGGGAGAAAGAGGAATGTCTGGCTACTCTTTTCTGCTGCTGTAGCGGGCCTTTATTCCCTAAAAAAATCACTACCACTTTGGTTATTTGCTGCTAGGTTAACTTTCTGTTTGTTTCTGTATGCAGCCTGTGCGAGCACACTTCAAGAATGACAAAGCTGCCAAACAGCTATTGCAAAGTGTTAAGGTATTTGATGGTTTTGCTTTCAGATACAAAACGTTTTCTTCGCTACACATTTCAGAATAGTTAATTTGAAATCTCCTTTAACATCAGTTTATTAAATGAAAGAAAACTTAACCAAGCCTTTCCCTGGTTTTGTAGAACTATAGAGTCACCAGGTGATAACTGCAATGGAGCTTGGATTTCTCATTGTTGCCCTTCTGCTCACTCTATCCTGATTCGTGGATGAAAAGACCTGTATTTTTCGGAGATGCAAAATATATACTGTTTAGCAGAAACGATATGCTTAGGTGCTTTTGAATTTGATCTCTCATATATTAGACAATATACATGAAATTGGTCGGGTTCCACCACTATTAGTTCATATTACTGTTTTCGTTCTCAAAATTCCAAGGAAGGGGTTTTCTTTGACCATTCTGTTTGTTTTTGTATGGTGAAGAACAAGGGAAATATGTCCTTGGCTGGTTGATGGAATAAGTGGAAAAGTCAGTACAATATCTCTCTATAAGCTTTTTTGATTAGCAGCGGGGTGGAACCTTGTGTTTAAACGATGGGAGGTGATTTTGTACACACTTCTTTGTTAACCTAGCACACAACATTGTTTATTAATGTGCTAAACAATAGAAGAATTTCGGGGCAGATTTAGAATTTTAAACATTCTGTGCAGAAAAAGGCGAAATTCAGTTATCTAAATGATTTGCAAGTGGTCATCTACCACAGTGTTAGAAGGGAGTGTTGCTCTTGCATCGGTGTGAGTGCAAATTCTGTCGGCTCTTTAATCTAACAAATCTATCGTTTGACCAAAAAAAAAAAAGAAAAAAAGATTTGAACGAAGGGGTTTGAGCTGGAGCATACACTAACTAAACCTATGAATTTTGCATCCCTCTAGGTTATGCTTGGAGCTTAATTTTGTATTTGCCACTTAGTATTACGGATTAGTAGTATTCATCTTCATTGATAAATAAAATGTCTTAAATTCGATTTTCATTGAATCACATAAAAAAAATGTGCAAAATTCAAATGCCCATTGTAACTTATCCAAATTAAAAAAAAAATGTTCAAAATTAAATATTGACATGCGACAACATATCAATTAAATATCAATGTCAAATACAATTAAACATTGAAAAAAAATCATTTCGACTAATTTGTGAAATTAAATTACGAGTCTTTTTAGTGTTAATAAATATAGAATAATGCTATTCATACACTTATTTATATTTTTCAGACATTCTTGTTAACATTTGATTATTAATATTTTGCAATTCATTCGATCCGACGACTGAAAATTAAAAAATAAATATAAAAAATAAAAAAAAATATGTGGATAGCAGTATGTTAAGTAACTTTGGCCTTTACTTTTTCTTTCGTTTTATTATTTTTATTCTATCATTGCTGTTGATTAACAGTTCCAGTCTTCCAGACAAAACCAGAAACGAAGCCCGCGGGAAAATGGAGGAAGACGGAGGAGAACCACCTCGACCGCCCCATCCGACGAGCTCCGAAGCCCTAACCTCAGACCCGCGCCTCGATCCACAGTCCACGTGTCCTGATTCCACATTCGATCCCAGTGAGGACAACCGCACCGATTCGAAACCCCCTCCGGTGAACCAGACCGAGATTTTCCGAGCTCTCGAAGTGGTCGAGAGAGACTCCCTGGCCATCGCCGACAGCTTCACCTCCCTCTTCGCCTCCCTCCGCCTGGCTCTCTCCGAGGTCACTCCCTCCTTCATCCCAATATTGTTTTAGCTTCGAATTCATGTTTGGTTCTCGAGAAAGTGAAGGAAACGGAAGGAAAAATTGTTTTCTTTTATTTGTAATTTTTTAAAATTTTCTCTTGATTAAATCATAATTGAATGATTTGGAATTGCTGCAATGATGAAGGTTACTAGCAACTCAGTTGATCACATGCATTGCTTTGGTGACGCTGCTGGCCGCCTTCAAGAATCTGGTATGTTTATGCAAAACATTGTAACGATTTTGTAGTTAGGATGATTAATCCCGAGTTCCGAATTTATGAAATTGAATAATAGCAATGTGATTGGATTTTGAATTTTAGTGCTTGATGCTGCTACCAAGGGAAATCGGTATATAAATTCATGTCTCAGGTAATTTACTAAAGGCTTTGATTATCTTGTTTTATGATTCGATAAATGTTGGGAGATGGAAATTTCTTTGGATGGTATGATCGCTTAGAATTGTTGATGCATATGATATGATTAAGGTTGTGTAATTTGAATTAGTAACCATGGATGGCGGTTTCTGCAACTTGGTTTCTTCATATAAATTGATGGCTAGTCACCAACCTAATGATCCAAACATGGAGTTATTTGTTTTCTCAGTACACTCCTCTCCTACTAATTGATGTCATATGAAAAAGTACTTTTGCAGTCAATGTATATAGAAAGATATAATATTTGTCAAATTCTGTTTCCCATTAACAGTGTGGCACATATTCTTGTTGCGAGTTTGTGACTGGCCACGGAACTACTTCCACAAGGAAATGTTTACCTGTGTCGGAACAAATCTAGTGATGCATTGCACTGATACAACTGTGTCTCAGCAACGCCTAGTCTTATGTGGCTGTTGGGTGCTTGGTTCTAGGATAGTTAAACTTTTAGGTCCCTCATAACGATGGCCTTTCTAAACAAGATGTTGAATTTTCCTTTTTTGGCAGATTAAATGAAGAAATGAAGGGCATTGACAATCTAGCCTTGCAGCTGTATCCTTAACAGTTAGTTACTTTGGGTGTATACCTATGTGTGTTTCATAGTTTATGCTCTTGAATTCCCCCAGACCCACCATAGCGGTGGTGGTCACTTGCATTGAAATCAAGGATTCATCCTGCTGTCTGCTAATATGAATGCAGCTGGATGCTCGGTGGGTTATCAACCTGCTGGCGGTTAAAATTGCTCATCAACCCAATTTAGAATTCCCTTGAACTGCTATACCTGAAATGCTTTGGTTTTGTGATATGGGTTTTCTTTTGGTTCCTTAATGCATGACCAGAAAAATCTTGAGGAGAAATGTTGATGCTCTCGACTCAGGTGTGAACAAGCTCCTTCGTCTTCCATGATGTCGACCTGCCTGCTTTTATTGCTACATCAGTTTTGGATGTGGGGAACTTCTCTTCCATTTATTTACCTATTCCATCTGGAAATTTTGGTTACCGAATTAAATGTGTGAACTAGTCGTCCAATTCGGTTCAACTTAAGCAGATGCGCTATTTCGTTGGCCGATAAGAGTTGAACATGGAGAGCATATATGTGAACTATTATGGTGAAAGCAAATATTCATGTTTATATTGTTTGTTCTACCTCTTGGTTCCCTTTGCTATAAAATTCTCAGTAGCAGCAGATGTTTAGAAAAGCCTATTTGGGGGTCCGAGTCTCTTACCATATGGCAGCTTGTGGCCCAAACCAATCCACCTTGTTTGGTGGTTTCCTGGCCCAATTTGTTAAGGGGTTTGGAATGCAGGTCCATACACTATAATTACCAAAGGGCCCTTTCTATGGCCATCATGTAGGCTTGCTTAAGTTGAAAATTTTGTCACTTAATACTACGGTCTTGAGTGATTCAGCTTAAATCCTCATTATAGTAGAATATTATTGTACGCAAAAAAAATTCAATAAGTGTATTCTTCATAACCAAGTCTGTGGATATCTTGGCATCTTTGCATGAAAATTATTAATTAGATAATACAAAGAAATGTCAACACATTGATTAGTATGAGACCAAATTCAATTACATATAAAAAGTTGAGTTTAGTCGATTGATCTCCTTCTCCGTAGTTTAATCAATTTTAATGTAAATTATCTTATCGTTTATGAAAAAAAATTGATCTCGAAAAAAACATGCAAGGGCAACTTGGGATATGACATGCTATTGCCACCGCACAAGTTTGGACATGGTCCAACTATCTATCCTACATCTTCGCTTACACACGGTAGTTCATTCACAACCTAATTGTGCTATGTTCGTCTTTTCTTATGTAGTTACAGATACTCAGTTTCAATACAAATTTAATTATTGTATTGGATTTAATGGCCTAAACTAAGTGACTAATGACTATTGGATTTGCGCTTACACACTACAGTTTATTCACAACCAAATTGTGCTTTATTGTTTATCGAACATATTTTCGTGGATATCTAAAGGCACTAAGTACCAATACAAATTTGATCATTGTATTTGATTCACTGGTAAATTGAGTGACTAAAAACTGTTGATTAATTTTAAATTAACAGTCAAATATGTGTGGTCGCATAATATCTTTTAAGTATTAAAAAAAGGTTTGATGAGACAATTGTTATGAGTTTTAGGCAGATTAAAAAATTGATTTGGTGAATGGTGGTGAGTTCCAAAGGCCAATGGGGTTAATTAAAATCTTGTCTTGAATCTAATTAAGAGCATTTCAATATCAACCACATCATATCTTGGTTGAAACTTGAAAGATACTCCAGATCTTGGAACCCCTAAAGCTAAATGGCCCCCACATTTATAGTATATTCAAACTAGTCTAGTTATAATATTCAAAGAGGAAGAAAATAAGCTTAATTATTAGCCTAATTTGGTGAGGGGCTGCTCTCTTCATTCCTAGAATTGATAACATGTATTTCATTAGTTAGAAAAACATGGTTTGGGATGTAAAGGCTTCTAGAATGATGAAAATGTTTGTTGTCAGCTAAATCTTCTTTTGATAACGTCTAGCAGAAAAAGTTTAAAAAATGCTTATGGTGTCACAGAAGCACAAGCATCTCTTTTATGTATTTTTAAAGAACTGCTTGCTTTATTAATTAAAATTTAAACGCGATTCCAATAAAAGAACCACTACCAAAATGGCTTAATTTATAAAAGTGATTCTTACAAAAAATATAAATATGTTGTTAAATTGTGAGTTGAAGAGGTGACCCTCAGTTGGATGTTTTCCTCACAGATAATGTTAGTTCATTAATGAATTAGCTTACTTGGTTAACGATAATGAAGTAGAAGATATTCGGGTAGAATATCTAGGATGTGAGTTAAAGAAGAAGACCCTAATGAGTAGGTCAATCAACAACATGTTCATACCAAGTATTTCTAATTAAAAATAGAGGAATCATTTTGTACATGCTATAGTAGTGGCAAAGGCGAAGCTATAGAGGCACAAGAAGGGGCGGCTGCCCTTCCCCTTGTTGGAAATCAAGCCCAGGAGCGATGGTTTCCAGCCCCTTGGTCTCGTAAAAAATCTGCAATCCCGTCTGGTTGCTTAGCATGTAGGGTTTTATTTTTTTTGAAAAATCTAGGCCAAGATGAAGTTGTTTTGGTCCTGGAAAAAAAAATTTAAAAAATTGTAAATGGGACGACGTCATTTAGGCGTTCAGTAAAAAAAATAAAATTAGAGTAATTAGAGTACACACCGTGTACCCCAATTCACAGCAGCGATAATAGAGATTTCCCTTCCCCTCATTGGCCCACATGCAAGCAACCAAGTCCTTAATGAACTTTTGCGTAAGATTCATTAAAGACGGACATGCAATTGGGACTGGAAAGGAAGCCCCTTCTCAGTGACACACTGCAATCTTTAAAATCCTCAGACCTGGAATGGGGCAAAAGTGAACAAACGAGGGGCACGCTATCTAAAAGAAGAAAAAGTCATCAAAGTCAAGGCTCTGAAGGATATTCCAGGCGAAGTCCTATCATTTTCTCATATTTAATCCGACTAAGGCATCATGGCATGTACGGAGCAAAAAATTTATGATGGGTTTACACCCGGTGTCGTAGTAAGGTGGTACTCCGGTTATTGCAGTGAAAATCCTTATGAACACTAAGTTTGTGAGGTAATATTTTTTCAAATCAACGTTACCTAGGGGGCTTTGACCTTTGTCCCGGGCCTATAAACTTGTTTGTGTTTTACTCTGTTACTCATTACTCTAGAGTTAGATTTACTTGGAAAGATTTGTCGTATTAAAATACTATTTCTTGATTAGGAAGGAAGGAAGGGACGAAAAGTTTCAAGTATTTTATTCTAACAAAATGAATGACTTGAATAAAGTAATAAATTCTCATAAAACATGTGAGCACATGTTTATTATCAAAGTCCCATGAATAGGGCAAAAGGAGTACAATTCTTTGGGGGAGACAAGCCTTCACCCCTAGCATGCCAATTGTCCTAAGGATGCTACATGGTTGACTTGATCAGGATCATCAACTTTGACGAGGTTTAATCTATCGTTAAGCTGACTGGAAGGCTCTACTTCAAGGAGGAATCGGGAAGCCTCCAATGAAGAAGAACCCATTGAAGAATCTTAACACTCTCCTGAAGTTGAATCCGTCTACTAAGGCTGCGAGGAGGATGTTGCTAGTGGTTTAATAAAGGATGATGGCTACAGAACCCAATAAGGGAAGACCAATTATGGCTTATCCATAATTCATTTGATTTTGATTGATAGAAATAGATATGGTAAGTTCCTTGGTTACAAATTCTAATGATCGAAGGCTCAAATTAAAAATTGAGTTTAGGAACTGAGGCATGAAAGGGATAGAAACATATAAGACGGAGTTTGAGAAAACAAAACTAAGGTTGGGCTATTTAAAGATGAGCTGCAAAGAGATCTCACTGTCGAATTTGAAGAGTTTTTGCCTTGAGATTCGTATGTTCGAAAGACGAGGTCACTCGGTGATGCAAAGAGCCACCCCTTGCTAAATGTGCATAAGCAACTTAACATCTCTCATCATTGCTGTCTACTCTCTATGATTCTCAAGACCAAACGTCTGAATCTGAAACATCAAAAGTTCACAAGGTTCGAAGATAGAATGCCACGCGTTAGAAGAATTAAAACGATACGTAATCTGACTTACTCCAAAGGGCATGGTCTTTGGATAACTATCCATTCTCAAGGGAAACAAGTTCTTTCAGATACATAGTTACATAGTTAGGGGAAATTGTGGGACCAAAGTTTTCCAAGGTCGGAGTAAGGCAGATCAATATACACATACCTCAAAAGTCTTGTCATGGACTCATCAGCCTCCATTGAGGAGCTGAATAAGCAAAGCAACAATACCATCACCATCATGTTCCGAAATCAGTAGGTGGAGTTCAATAACTCCCTTGAGAAGGACCATGTTTGTTTTGCAAGAGGAAACCTAATTCGGCAAGGAATTAACGGGTTTCCTATAATCTCGGGGTCCTTACAATCTAAGGATTGGAGTACGCCACAAGTAATCACACTCCTAAGAGGATGGAAACTTCCTAGATATCCTATGGGACTCTCCTAGTTTAATAAGGATTTTACTATCCTAAAAAGTCATATCCTTGACTGGTATAAGTACACCTTTCTAGTGTTCATCTTTAGTAGCGCAATTCTTGCATACTTATTCTCTTGCCTACTGCTTGAGTCTTATATTTCTTACTAACTTGACCGTTAGAGAGTCTATGACTGGCACACCCTCTCGATCTTTGGCTTGCTTACGATAGTTTGTTCTTTTACATGTACTTGGATTTGTGCATCTCCTCCATCAACGGTAGTGCGCGAATTTGGTTCCAACTCTAAGACCGTCTCCAACCCTTGGGTTAAAACCTAAAATTTAGGTTTTAAACTAATCCAATCATTCTCCAATGATTGAGCCTAAATTAATTTTTTGGGTTAAAACCTAAAATTTGGACAAATTTATCCCAGAATTTAGGTCAGGGTTAAAAGGCTAGCCCACCAAAATTTAGATTTTAAACTAACCAATCCTTCTTCAATGGTTGGATCTAAAATAAGTTTTGGGGTTAAAACTTAAAATCAAAATTCATCAAAAAACTCTAAAAATATTAAATACATGTTTCGTGGAGACAATTTAATGAATTTTCAAATTTTCTCGGAATCTAAATACTTTTAGGTTCAAATGTCAATAAAAATAAATTATGATAATCTACATAAATTTTATTTTGAAAAAAGTTACCGAAAAAAAATTAAGCCTAAATTCATTATTTAATAATCTTGGGCTAAAATTTTAACCCATAACCATTGAAGCAACAAACTGTTCCTGGTTTGAAACCTAAATTTTCTAGGTTAAAAATTTTAGGTTTTAACCTAAGGGTTAGAGATTGTCTAATGGTTGGGTTAAAACTCAAATTTAAGTTTTTAAACTCGCTTAGAGCTTCTCCAATCACTGGTCTAAAAAATGGTTTTGGGTTAAAACTTATTTTTGGGCCTAGTCGTAGTTTAACCCAAAAAATGAGCCAAGGTTAGTGGTTGGGACCCAGTTGCTGACGCCATCAGCCACTTGCAGAAAGGCCAACGACTTTTCTTTTGCTCGGACAAACCAACAACAGTCCAGATTCAATTTTTTTAAAAAAACTAAATATATAAATATATTAAATTCAATAATTGAGATCGAGTATGAGCAAATCTAATGGTAAAAGATCTAACAACCCAAAATTAAATCCGCCATCTAAATAATTAAAAGACTTATTAAGCCAAAATTCACCCAAAAACTCTATAAATACAGGTATTTGTTCAAATATCCACACAAAATCCACTCTCGTCAGACAATTCTTCATTTTCTTTTCTACTCACCAATGTATTTGTGATTAAGAATGAGGTAGGTTTAGTGATTTTTCATTATTTTATCAAAATTTAAATATTTTTAGTTAAAATGTTCGTAAAAATAAATAAGGATAATCTACACAAATTAGAACCTAAATTTTTGGGCTAAAAGTTTAAATCTTAACCCCAATCGTTAGAGTTGATCTAAGGATAGGCCCGGCCCAGGCTCAGTGCGGGCAGGGCGACCGTCTGGGGCCCAAAAAAAATTGGGGGCACCAAAATTACTAGGGTGATATATTTATATATGTTTTTATGAGAGTATAAATGTATAAAATTTGGTTTAGTGATAAAGAAATTTAACTAGAACAGGTGGTTTTGTTGTTTTAAATGAATGAGGAGGTCTTAGGTTCAAAACACCATGTGTGCTTATTTACATTCCAATTTTTACAATTTTTTTTTCATAACGTTATAAATTTATAAAATTTGGCTAAATGATCAAGAAGTTTAATTAGAAGGAATGATTTTTGTTGTTTAAAATTAACGAGAGATCCTAAGTTCGAAATGCTATGTGCATGTTTATTTTTTTTCAATTTTTACAAATTTTTGTTTGGTTGTTAATTTATTTACTAGCTAGTAGCTATATGGGTTGCTATTTTTAAATATCCATTCCAATTCAAATCTAATATTTAGCAAAGAGTAATGCGTAGACTAAATTTTTAGACCAAATTTGCAAATAATATTACGTGTCATCAAAATGTTTAATTTACTGTTCGTTCATTACTTATACATATCCTTAAAGACTCAAAAACATTAACATTTTTTTAGTCTTATATTGATGAGGTTAGTAAATAATAAAAAATAACTCACGATTTATACAAAAACACTTTAAAAGTTTAGATGGAAAACAAAACTCATAATCTATCTCTTAATACAAAATAAATTAATTATTCCGTGTTTCTAAATTATTGAGTTTAAAGTGTTTTTCTAAATATAATTTTATCGATGTCTTACGTATGAAAATAAATATTTTTTTATATGAAATGAGGGCACATTTTTTTACGTCGTCCCGGACCTCAAAAATCTCTGGACCGGCCCTGTCTAAGGAGTTGCATTCATTATTCAAATTAGATAAATAAAAAATGTTAAACAAGTTTAGAACTCCATTACGCACCGACAGATCATAGGCGTCACGCACTGCGTCAGGGATTAAATGGAATCTATGCAAATAGAATGTCCCACGTCTAACGAAAAGTCCAAAAAATCTTCCATTTTAACAAAAAGCCATTTTTAAAGGTATAATAAATAGTACCAGGTAAAGGTAAAAATGTGATTTTTCGTTAAAAGCGAACAGTACCGGGAGTGTTTTGTAAAATCTTCCTATTAATCTGTATGACAACGCATGCATCCAAATGAAATAGACAGAATACTGTTGCTGGAGTATTGTTCCAGAAAACCCTTCCGTAAGGTGGCATTAATGTAATTTTGCTAAACTGAGATGGAGTCGAAGGGATTCAACTACATTCTCTGACGATGGAAACTTAATCAAGAAAGCATGTGATACACATTTCGATCAATAGGTGTAAAAAACTGTCAGTTTTTTCGATTTGATGCGAAATTGCAAGGGTCCCAATTCCCTAAGAACTTCAAATGGTCCATCCCTTCTTAGCATTACTCATGAAACTTTTCCTTTTAATAGTCAGTCATATGCAGAGTTGGTTTTGAGGGGAGCAACTTGTGCAGTTGTACAGGGCCTCCAACTTTTGGCTGATATATTGTTAGATAATTAACTTTGCAAATTGATTACTTTGATTCTTGTTTAGGCTGAGAAAATGGAGTGAGAGATAAAGAGATTAAGAAAAGAATGTGTGGATTTTCAATTTCAAAATTTTAATCACTTGTTGCTGAAGATCTGTCTTTGGATTTAGTGTTTTACTCTATTATCATCATTTGTTTTGTTTCATGGCTTCTTTTATCTGTTGACTAGTGATTTTGTTGATTTTATCACATAATTTTTAGTTATAAAATTTCTTTTAATTTTGATATTAATACATGGTAAATGTTTATTGTTTTAGTACATTTGTGAGATTATGTAATTAGGTACCAGAGCAAAATGGTCCATTTATAATTTCCACACAAGGCTCTTGATATCTTGGAGACAACCTTGGTCATATGAGTTTTACTTTTTGTTTTCACAATATATGAATTTTATTCTTAAGAAATTTGGACGGTATGAAATTTTTTTATCGATTAAAAAAAAAGAAATTGCACCTAGTTAAGACCTAGAAAAGAAAGGGATATGAAACCTAATCTCTCCAACTCCAAAGCAAACCTAAGAAAGAAGTAAGAACCTCCAAAACACTATAAACAAGAGATTTGGTAAAACTAAAAATCACATATCAGGAGGGAGAGAAATCTGTAAATTGGGATACACAAAAAAAAAGGACTATAAGTGGAAAGAGAGGTGGTGGTGTAAATATTAATAGTAGTCAAACCCTAATTAATAAGGAAAACTAATGAAAAGGGCTTGAAAACTTTTGAGTTTTAACGATAAGGACAAAATAAAGGGTACAATGAATAGTACGAGGATTGACTTTTTAGTGTAAAAATGTGGTTTTTCGTTAAAGTGAACAGTACCGGGAGCTTTTCGTTAAAGTTTCCATTAATAAGAACAATAGTATTCCCCTAAAATGCATGCGCTTTTAGACCTCGACTCCAGTGCTTTTCGTTAAAGTTTCCATTAATAAGAACATCCATGGGATCTACTGGGGGACATCGAAGCTCAGAGGTGGGGACGGAGAGGATTAATGAGGAAATGGAGGGGGGAAGGAGATCGGGGAGATCATCCACTGCCTCTGGA
Source organism: Cotoneaster glaucophyllus (assembly GCA_036320875.1). Lineage (NCBI taxonomy): Eukaryota > Viridiplantae > Streptophyta > Magnoliopsida > Rosales > Rosaceae > Cotoneaster > Cotoneaster glaucophyllus. The sequence continues at coordinate 17,552,695 of CM070060.1, forward strand.
ATTGGAAGCTATTTCAATAACTCGACATGTAACACGCCAAGCGGCAGTGATGGGAATGCTAATGTTGAAGACGAATCTTTAGATACGGCCACGTCTCCCAGCAAGCCCAGATGGTCATCAAATCGCAGGGAGCCGGAAAGAACAACCCTCGCGGACCAAATCAGGAGGAAGAGATTAGAAGAGGAAGAAGCAAGAGTAGCCAGGGAATTGGCTTTTGATGCTGGGCTAATCGGACCTGGTGGTGTTTTGGCGCCCGGCGCAGAAAACATAGTCCTACTTGATTTACAGGAAGATCAAGATACCTTGGTAAGGGGGGGAAGGCCTCTGGGCCCCGCTCGAGGCCTAGACCTTAACCTTATTCCCATAGCTGGTGAGGGGCAAATGGAGCAAGAGGAGATTAGCAACAAGGAGGTTACTGGGCAGGCTGGGGAACTACAACCAACTTTGGCTAGTATGACCTCGGAAGAGGACCCCTTCGAACTTATGCCAATCATTGAGGCTGGTGAGTGCGGGAAAAAGGGGAAAAAAAGAGCACATCAGGAGGTGGCATTTTCTAAGGAAATCCCGTGTGAGGCCCCTAAAAGGAATCGATCCAAAAGAAACTTTGTTACCATGGCGGAGGAGACCAGCCACAAGGGGTCTCCCAAGGATCCATGAAGCTAATTGTGTGGAACTGCCAGGGTATCGGGGGTGCCCTGACAGTTGATAACCTCATGGAGCAAAACCGGCTCCACACCCCCGACATAGTGGTCCTGCTCGAAACAAAAAACAAGAGCAGCCGCTATGGGTATCTGAAAAAAAAACTGCGGATGGAATTTCTGCACGCTGTTGAGCCTAGGGGCGTCGGCGGCGGCCTCTGTGTGCTCTGGAATGACGAGTCACTGGTGGCTGTGGTAAAGACTGAAGAGTTTGTTATTGAAGTTAAAGTTTGGGATGAAATTAAGAAATGCCATTGGCGTTTATTTGCGATATATGCCAGCACGGATGAGGCTAAAAGAAAGGATCAGTGGACGAGCTTAAGCAGCAGAATTGGGAATGATGCGGGAAATTGCCTTCTCATTGGGGATTTCAATGACATCCTTAGTAATGACGAAAAGGAGGGAGGAAATACTAGATCTGCGGCTAGTATGAGAGAGTTTAGAGGGTTCGTGGCTCGAAATAAGCTCATTGACCTGGGGTTTAAAGGTTATCCTTTTACATGGCGCAACAAACAGGAGGCTGCTCCCATTCAACAGAGGCTTGACCGGGGTTTAGCCACGTTGGGCTGGCAGGAGGTTTTCCCGGAATCCACTATTCAGCATGTCCTCCTGGAGGGCTCCGATCATGCCATGCTCATTTTATCTACGGAGCTTGAGAAAGATTGGAAAGGAAGGAGGTTCTCATATGATACCCGATGGAGCAAGCAGGCGGAATGTCGGGAAATTGTGAGTGAAGAATGGGGAAATAAGTGCACAGGATCTCATGCTTTCAGATTCTGTGAAAAGGTCAAAGCTGTGAGGAAAAGGTTAAAAATGTGGTATAAGGGGCGTGGAAGTAACGCCTCGAAAGCTATAACCCGGTTGAAGGGTGAAATTAGAGCGGCTTACAAATCAAAAGATTTTGCTAGTAAGGAAATCAGGGAAAAGGAAAGAGAATTAAGGGAGGCTCAGAAAAGTGAGGAGCTCTTTTGGAAACAGAAATCTAGAATCCAATGGCTTAGAGAGGGGGATAAGAACTCCAAATTTTTTCATGCTCAGACCGTGAGGAGAAGACGTGCCAACCAAATTCGGGGGCTTGAGGATGGGGCGGGGGCCTGGGTGGAGAGTGCATCTGGGATCTGTTCCATCGTCACCCGGTACTTCTCTGATCTGTTTAGGTCCAGTCGCCCGGATCTCTCTGAAGTGCAGAATATCCAGGTGGAAAACCGGGTCTCTCTGGAGGATAATTTGGGCCTGACTGCGCCTGTCTCTGAGGAGGAAATAAAAGAGGCGGTTTTCCAAATTCCGGCCCTCCGTGCACCGGGTCCGGATGGTTTTTCTGCCTGTTTTTATCAAGACCACTGGGACACGGTTGGGCGGGACGTCCTGCTGGTGGTTAAGGCTTTCTGGCACTCTGGCACTCTACTGAGGAAGCTTAATCACACTAATCTGGTGTTGATCCCAAAAGTGAGGTGTCCGAAGAGTATGACACAGTACCGTCCTATCGCTCTATGTAACGTTATTTACAAGATAATCTCTAAAGTCCTAACAAACCGGCTCAAGGTGGTGATGCCCAAGATCATTAGCGAGAATCAATCTGCCTTTGTTGCTGGGAAACAAATCCAGGATAACATCCTCGTGGTTCATGAGATCCTCCATTCCCTTACCCATCAGAAATCTGAGGAGCATGCTGGGATGGCAATTAAACTTGACATGGCTAAAGCCTACGACCGTGTGGAATGGGACTTTCTACTCCTGATGATGGAAAAAATGGGGTTTGATTTGAAATTTTGTGGGTGGATTAAGGAGTGCATTTCGTCTGTGTCCTTCAGTTTCCTCATAAATGGCAATCCAACCGGATTTATTTCACCTCAGAGAGGCTTGAGACAGGGGGATCCCCTATCCCCTTTCCTATTCTTGATTTGTACCGAGGGCCTCTCTATGATGATTCGGCAAAGCTTGGCAGAAAGAGCTATCAATGGGTTTCGAGTTACCTCGGGTGGTACCCCGATCACCCACTTATTCTTCGCGGATGACTCGGTCCTCTTTGGGAGGGCCACAGTTTTGGAAGCTCGGGGATTAGTGGAGGTTCTGAAGGCCTATACTCGGACCTCGGGGCAGGCAATCAATCTCGATAAAAGTTCTATTTTCTTTGGCTCGAAGACCCCAAACCGTGTTAGGAGGGAGATCGGGGAGGTTATGGGAATTCAATGCAAAGCTGGGTTTGGGAAATACCTTGGGATTCAGGCTGACTTCGGCCTATCAAAAAAGGCGGTCTTCGAGGAGATTCGAGAGAGATTGGAAAACCGGCTGTCCGGGTGGGCCGAGCAATTTCTCTCGCAAGCAGGCAAGGAAATTCTTATTAAGGCAGTGGCGCTGGCTATGCCAAATTATGCCATGAGTTGCTTCAAGCTCCCCGTTGGTGTTTGCAAAGATATTGAAAGAGCCATTCGCAACTACTGGTGGAGGAGCGGCGATCAAAGAAAAGGAATACACTGGATGTCCTGGGAACGACTCATGAAGCAAAAGAAGACTGGGGGGATTGGATTCAGAGATATCCAAAGTTTCAATTTAGCGTTCCTTGGAAAAATTGGTTGGCGATTGATCATGAACCCGTGGTCCCTACTGGCTACTGTGTTGAGGGACAAGTATCATCCGGGTAAGAATCTGATGGATGCGGCAAAGGGGAGAAATACTTCATGGGGGTGGAAGGGCATTTTTGACGCATGCAAGATTCTCCAACATGGACTGAGGTGGAGAGTTGGGGATGGCAATAACATCAACATACGAAAAGATCCCTGGTTTCCCAAACCAAGTACTTTCAAAGTCCGACCTACGGAACGCCTCCAGGCAACCATGGTGTCCGATTTAATCAACCCTATTACTATGTCTTGGAAGAGGGAGATCATCTCTGAGGGTTTCAATATAGAAGACGTGAATCTCATCATCAGTATCCCATTAGGCAAATCTGGTTGGCAGGATAGACTAGCGTGGCACCACACGGTAAATGGAGACTACTCTGTTCGAACTGGATATGGTGTGGCTGTCAACCTTTTGGAGAATGGGGCGTTGGGGAAGAAGGGACGGGGAAACACAAGCAAACCGACCAAGAACAATCAGGTTTGGAACGATATCTGGAAACTAAAGATCCCCAATAAAATCAAGATCTTTGTTTGGCGCTGCTGTAATCACGCCCTGGCTGTCAGAAGTAACCTAAGAAGAAGGCACTTAAGAGTCGATAATGTCTGTGGTGTCTGTGGATGTGTGGATGAAACTGAGAACCATCTCTTTTTTCACTGTAAGTTTAGTCATGCTTTTTGGTTTGGTTCTTCTCTCCATCTTAACTCTCTTGAACTTCTGGGTGGGGATTTCCTTACCAACTGGGAAACTCTTCATAATCGGGTTAAGGACAGAAGCGAGGGAAGTAGCACGATGCAAGAGATTGCCTTCGGGCTTTGGAGATTGTGGAAGAACCGGAATGATGTTGTCTTCAATGGAGGAAATCTGGATCCTTTGGAGGTCCTATCCATCTGGGGGAATAATATCATGGAATTTAGGGAAGCTACGGCTGGGGTGCCGAATGGGGGTCGGACCACCACCATCTGTCCCTCCTACTCCGGTGATGAGGAGGTGACCCGATGGCGAAAGCCTAGATTTGGGGTTCTTAAAATCAATACCGATGCTGCTTGGTGTAAAGCTTCGCTCCGCACGGGGGTGGGATGGGTCTGTCGGGACTTTGCTGGGGTGCTCCACGCTGCTGGTGGTTCGGGGGGTGGCCTCTGCCACTCGGCTGCTGCGGCTGAGGCTTGGGCTATCCGGGAAGCTCTTTCGGCCTGTGAAGACCATGGTTTCGAGAACGTCATCATTGAGTCCGATGCTAAAAGTATCATTCAGATGCTGCGGAAGGAAGTTCCCACTGAATTCAGTATTGAGTGCATCCTTGGGGACATTGTGAACCTAGCTCGTAATCTTTCGTCTGTCTCGTTTGATTTTGTGTCTAGGACGGGTAATATTGCTGCCCACACTGTTGCCAATTTTTTCTCTAAAAAGGAGCAAACTCTGGTCTGGGACTGTATTGGACCTGAGTTCCTTTTTAATGTACTCGCTCAGGATGTAAAACTATCTATTCGTATCTAATCTACTTTATCTTTGGAAAAAAAAAAAAAATGCATGCGCTTCATTTTCACTCAACCATTCCTCCATCTGACGCAAAGAGACCGTGGAAGGAAAGTAGAGGAGGAGCTCAGACAAGAAATGACATTTACATGACTACTTACAATCATAGTCACTACTAAGAATAACTATTTGGGCGACAAAGGGGCAAGCGTCGCGCAAAGGCCAATATCGTTGTCGGAAACATTGGGCGGCGAAGAGAGCGTCACGCAAAGCTCGTGACGTTAGACATTGCATGACGGAGGAAAGCGCTTCGTCGCGCGAAATGAAGGTTGCGTGACAGAATTGGTGGTCATTGCGCGTGATCGAGAGACGAAACTGGGGTTCGATCCTCAAACTCTTGCGCAATGAACATAGAGAGTCGACCCATAACCTGTTACGCGACGGACATAGGGGTTCGACCCCCAAACTCTTGTGTGACGGACATAGAGGCCGTCGCAATAAGATTTTAAAATTAGTTTTATTTTAATAGTTTTTATTTATTTATTATTATTTTTCCTTTTAAATGTTGCTAATATTGTTTTATATAAAAATTAATTTAATGAAATTAAAAATAGAAAATACAATGGAAAAAAGCATTTTTAAATTTGAAAACAATTTAAAACAAAACTAAATAGGTAGTCGTCCACGTCACAATCACCTGCTGGTGGTGTTACTGCTGCGTCGGGGGGGGGGGGGGGGGGGGGCTGGGAGGTCATAGCTGCTGCGGCGGGGGGCTGGGAGGTCGTTTTTGGAGATAGTTCAACGTCGGGGAACTGAATGCCAGACATTTGAAGTGCATGATGAATTTGGTTCATCAAATTGCTTTGAGTCACAATCTGAGACTGCTGGGCGGCAATCCGCTCCTTCAGGTCCGCCACTTTAGATGTCAGTGTTTCTACCTCTTTTGTTCGCTGCCTGGAGGATGAGGCAAACGAGTCCCGAAGGCGGGCTTTCCCGAGCCCCCGGTGAACATTCCCATGCCTACGACCGAGGGTCTGATCGAGTGCGTTTGTCATGATCTGAAAACCGGCATCCTCAGGGGGAAACACCTCCTCGATCGGGGTCTCTAGGGGAAGTTGGGAAGCCACCTCCTCCAAAACGGTCTGGCCCTTCTCCATCATGGTGGACTAGAAAAATGAAATAAACAAATTAATTTGAATACACATGTAATTAATATTAATACTAATTGAATTGTAAAAAATTGAAATAACTTACATGAAGCTGCTCCATTAGCTCATCCCCGAGTCGCACGTCCACCTCCTTGAACATGTCAATCTCAGGAAACTTTGACCCCCTGAAAAAATTTAAAAAGTGTTATGAATAATTTTTTTCTTTGACTGATTGATCAAGTTTGGCTTCACTTTTTTTTGTTGAATAAAAAAAAAGATAAAAGTTTAGATATTTATAACAAATGAATGAAAATATGAATTTTTTTTATTTAAAATTGTAAAAATTTTGATTAATATATTATTGAAATATATATTGTACTTACAAGGTATTTCTCGTCTTGGAAATGGCCGCAGAGCCACTCCCATTCATTCCGGTGATCCACCAACTCTATAGGGCACCCAACTGCTAGAGCGACCTCCGGACCGTCATATAGCTCATAATTCTTGTGGAGGTCGCTCTTCCATTGAGTGAACCTACCGGCGCAAAGGTCGTTGATGTACTGCTTTTGATTGGCATTGAGATTGGAAAGCTCATAGTGATGTTGCAAAACTCAACAAATAAATAGTAGTTAAAATTTATAATATTTGTATACTTTAATAAAAATTTAGTATTTGAGGTTGAAAATACTTATCGATAATTCATGAAGAACGACTTCATTGACTTTATGTGGGACAGCTTTCCATGACTCCCACATGAAGGGGCAATGGTTCATGATAATTGAGCCAATGTCGGTGACCAACGCACTGTGCTACTCTTTTGTTGTAGCAACACAATGTCGAGGATCCCACGTAATGGTGATCTTTTCGGTCGTGGTGCAAGTGGTCCGTGACGTCCTCAGTAATCTGCAAGGGCCCCTGGTTTTTTTTTTTTTTTTTTGAACTACCAAATAAAAAAAGTAAACATTAGACGAATTCTATTTTCTACCGAAAATTTGGCAAAACCTCCCCTAAAACTATAACATTTCTTAAAACCTGCAGACAATATAACAACAAAAACAACACATCCACCCAACAATTCAAACAGTTTATACCAATCAGGGATGTTAAAACAAAATTTACAACTTGTTGATATGACTTCACACTACGAGTCTGCAACAAGTTTTGAAGGAAAATTTGTGAAAAACATGTTCATTTGAGCAACATCTATGGCATGCAATTAACAATTAAAGGCGGAATCATGCTTGTATGCACTCAAAACAAAACATTACCCATGAAATTCAAAGCCTAGTAGAAATGGTGAACCAAGACTCAACTCAAGATCTAAGAAAAAGAGTTGAGAAACTTTATACCTTTGAAGTACCTCTTTGCTTAGCAAAGGTTAATCACCCATGTGAGGGCCTTCTTCCTTTGTCACCTTGCTCCTTGGCTCCATGGATGAAGGTGGAAGAACTTTGCTTCTTGGATCCATGCCTTCTTGGATGTGGATGGAATAATAGGTTTCTCCAAAAGTCACCAAAGTTGGAGACCTCTAAGTTTCGACACCAAGGATGGTTGAGGAAGAAGATGAGTGGCCATGGAGGAGTTAGATGCTAGTAAACTCCCCCATGGTGGCCGGCCTTCCTAGAGAGAAAGAGAGAGCCAAAAACTCTCATATTTCCTCAAAGAAAACCCTAATGAAGAAAAAGCTATAAAGTCATATTTATACCTCCCTTCATTGGAGTGGCAAACTTGTAATAAGTCCAAAACTCACTCCCTCTCTAATCATGGCCGGCCTCCCTATTGTTAGTGGGTTAATTGCCCATTTTGTTTTAGTTGTCACACAACTTAAACCTTATGTGCCTTGTGGACCAAAACAATTTTTGTGTCCCGAAACCCATAACTAACTTAAGGCCTAAAACGAACCTTTCGTTCTAGATTAATTAACTTTTAATTAATCCTTGCCACATACAATTAAACTATTTAATTGTCCTTACTCATCTTCATTATATCCTTCAATCATTACCTTACACGGTGTGCAATCCATTAGGTTCTTTTTAGCGAAGCAGTGGGCGATTGTTACTCTTAACGATCGATTGTGAATTGAAACATACTTTCAATTCTCCCTTAAATGATTATACATCTTTAGGGCTTCCACAAACCATGAGTGACACCTAGCAGTGTATCATGGCTACCCAAGCTAATCAGAAGAGGTGGAGAACCTATTTAGTTTAGGATTACAATGCAATACGGTCTTTCTCTAATACAATACTCTTGACCACATTGTTTGGTTTGATAGTTCATTCATGTCTACTATCCAATGTGATTCATTTACTTATATGATTACCTTGAATGTGATTTGGAACGACTTCCTAAATCTCATTCATACTCTGGCCAGAGATTCTTAATCATATCATAGAGTATTCTCCCTCAAACAGTTTGAAGGTTAGAGATCCCTTGTTGCGCATTCACTTGCCTCCATGACTAAGTGGCTTAACCCCAACTATACCGTGGACACCCTCTGACGGAGTGACTTTGACATAGTCAAAGATCAAGGACCTAACCACAAGACAACTGTGATGCCTCAGGTCAAATGACTACTTTGCATTATCCCAACCATGAGTTCTCATATGACATGAATATGAGAACTCCTCGTTGATTGCCTTCAGTGGACTCATTCTCTATCGAGCACCTACATACTTGTCTTGGTGTCATTCACACCAATGACTCGAGACCTGTCACTCTCCCTAAGAGAAGACATAGCACGTATTGATCTTAACAGACTGTCAATGCCCAATTGGCAATCCTATGATCAGGAACATTTAGGATAGGTATACAAAAGAGAATGGTCTCATGAATCTAACTTCTTTAGATTACATTCTCCTAATAGCATATTCCTTGGACTTATCGTTTAAGCACATAACATTTATATGAGACAGCTTGAAACAATAATCTTTGCTATTTATATTAAACTAGATTAGTTTAACATGTGAAGTGTCCGTAAAGTATCATCATATGATTGGTTTTAGGGCACATTTCCAACAAGTTTTGGCTTTCAAGGCCAGGTGTGCCAACTTAAATCATTTACAGTAGTGGTTGTACTAATATAGAGAGCTTCTTTTTGTTGGATTACACGAACTCACAACAATAGAGGCAAATCACTTAAAGCGAAGTTCTTAGTAAGTTTGTTCTAATTAATGGGAAAGTGGCAGTTTTGAAGGTTCAAGCATGTTCAAAGACTAATGTCAATGTTGCTTTGACCATCATGAAACCAGAAGCAAGCTTATCAATGGACAGAGCAAACTTACCTGTCTGGGATCCCTCTCCATGGACAGAGGAAGCCTCACCAGACTGCTGAGCCTCCTCAGAACTCTGGGGCTGTCGATAAGTCCGCCAGGCGCTTAGTACAAGATGAGTCACCGAATAAGTCGATGATGCAGGAGCCGTAGACACCGTTGGCCCCAAAGGCGTGACTGAGGGACAACCGTCGTGCCCATATCAGGTGTGGAGGTAGCAGCAGCAGTACTTCCTGGAGTAGGTATCTGACTACCCCTACTAGCTGGCCGCCGGTTTGATATTAAGTTCGACATCTACAAAAACAATTAATAAAAACGCTACATTCCACTACTTTAATCTGGTTTGGATATACTAAAAAATATCCTAACCTTGAAGCAAAATAAGATATATCTTTAATTTCATTAATACCATTAAAAAAGGAATCGAACTATCAAATTACCCATATACGCGCAAAATATATATTCATGCACAATAGGAACATCTATAGTATCCCACATGCCTATATGTATAACCTATTTACATGCCTTATGAAAACCTATATGATAAACATGAAAAAGAAAAGTTAAAAGGACAAAACATGCAGATGCAGGGAAACGGTAGATTCAACCTCAGAAAAGGTTTGAAAAATAGTTTGCAACAAAACATGCAGATGCAGGGAAACGGTAGATTCAACCTTAGAGTGTGTACTTATGTATCATATTCAAGACAATGCAACTTGAAAAACAGTTTGCAACACAATAGTCTTAAACAGAAATAACATAGTGCAAACAACACTCTCACTAATTTAGCATATCAACAACTTAATGTCTAAAAGACTTAATTATAGGTGTAGAATTAGCCAATTATTCTAACTGGTTAGCCACAAGTATTCTTTATTGCACACATCCTTTAAACAAACCAAAAGGAACCTTACGATATAAGCACATACATTACAAATTAATATGCAAGATATAAGACAAAACAATATACAATTAATGAACCCATTAATCTACAACATCATATCTTGATTGCAAAAAACACTTTTTGATAAATTTTTTGAAACATGCATGCTTTGGTAGCATGTCAATCAGTTTGTACAAAATACCATAAAATTTCCTTAGCATGCAAATTAATCACAATCTCAATGAAAAAAATATCACAATCTTTCCTCCACAAGATATCCCATCCATTCCTCAGCATTCATTTAAACATGTATGATGGATACTCAAAATCATACCAAAAATAATCCAACAGTAAAAGCTAATAAAACCAATAGAGATATAATTTATGGTTTTGCTTTTTTTGAAATGCAACCTTTACTACAACTTTTATAATCACTCGAAAAGCTAGATGCTGCCATCATGCATTGTTTAATATGCATGTATAAATGACTTGCTAGTTACTATTGCACAAAACAAAACCAATTCATGCTATTGTCTCTAAAGTAATGCCAATTATAGAACTTGTTACAAAAAGTTATTATGCACATTTTAGGAGATATATCAATAATTTTAGGTCTTATAACCTGCAAAATCATTATAAAGATCAACATGTAATCATCCAAGTGCATTCTTAATCACAGTTTGTAAAGCAACTCTGATTTTCAAGCCTTTAACCTGCATTATTTACCAACTACAACTACGGTTTTCAAGCATTTAACAAAACGGAGGGGAGGGGAGGGGAGGGTGATTTTCAAGCCTTTAACCTCTTGTTTTTGACTAATTGTCCCATGGATCTCAACAATTACTTTGTGATTAAACCACCTAATACAGAAGGGACAACCTTTAACCTACTTCCATATAAAGCAACTATATTTACCATTTTTCCTAACTCATCGGAGAAATACTATAGACAAATTAAACGTCAAATTCGAGAACACACGTTCAAATCCATTCACAATCAGAAATCCACCTAAAAATACTTAATAAGCATTCACAAGTTTTGGACGCATATAAAGAAAACAAAGAATGATTCAGTAGCTGTCTGGACATACATATAATAATGCCAGCATATATGAATGTTGCCAACAAGACTACACCCACAACAACAATAAACCCTACACCCAAACTAATTTAATTCCATTAATCACACACACACACACACACACACACACACACACACACACACACACACGCACATAAGTCTATTCTTATGCTTTCAAGTACATATTGATAAAATGGACATATGGCCTCAAACAATACAAAAGAGCTAATGCAAGTTCTATATTAAAGATGCACGACACACAATGACAAAGAAACAAAGAGAGAGAGCGAGAGAGGGAGATGGAGAGATGGAGACACTGAGATAGCTTACGCAGATGAGAGTGAAAGCTGGAGAGAATTGAGAGAGAGGACATTGAGCTGGAGAGAATGACATGCAGAGAATGAGAGAGAGAGAGAGAGTGATAGAGTGAAGCTAGGCGCCGAAATAAATGCACGCCCAATTTTGGCAAAAAAAATCAAATCTTTACATGTTTGCACGACAAGGGTGGTCAAATTTTCGTCGCGTGACAGTTTTTAAATAATTTTTTTTTCAAATATTTGCGCGACAAATATTTTCAACACGTTGTCGCACATATTTGTAAATTTAAATTATTTTTTTGTTTAAATAAATAAATAATTTTTTTTAATAATTTTTTTACAAATTTTAAAGGAAACTTTTGTTTGTGCACAAAATAAATGCCATTCAATACATATTATTACATTTACATCACAAGTTTTCATAATCCTCATCTGAACTAGAATAAATATCATCACTTTCGTCAGATTCAGGCTCCCATTCCTCCTCGTCTGTAGCCACGTCAACATCATCGGTTGCGCGCTTGGATGTATTGTATTGTGGTAGATCCTCGAGGTCAATCATAATGGAGTTGATTGGTATTTCGATTTCAGAACCTCCGGCTACCTGATATGGTTCTTGTACAATAGTCATATCCCGTAGTGCATCTGCACCAAGTTCCCTTTAAGCCTGAAGTTGCTGGTCAGCAATGTTATACAATCGTCATCGGCATCAGGATCTCTGTCCGGAATATCATACAGCTCTCTATGCTCAATCTTCTAAACTACTTTCCATCATCTCCAGCCCTTAAGGTTATTTATATAGAAAATTTGTTTGATCATTGTTGCCAAAATGTAGGGGTTCGTCGTTATACCAACATCTATTAGTGTTGACCGATAGCAAACCATCGTCTCGCTTAACACCTCCAACCTACGTGGTTTTGTATCAAACCAGCGACACTAAAATAGGAGAACTTGACAACGATCTTTGTAAAGCAATTGCACAACACTTGTCAGTTTTCCATAGAAATCAATGTTTGCAATGTCGCTCGTACCCGGGACATGTACCCCACTATTTTGCGTACAAAGCTTGTCATCGCGATCAGCTGCCAAAAACTTGACGCCATTTACATGACAACCGGAGTATAATTCTGCGCTTAGGGGCCCAATAGCCAAGTTGTACAATTTTTCAGTGTAAGCGAGCGAATTTATGTCCTCAATTTCTTCACCTAAATAAATGAGAAAAAATTGCCGTGTTAGTTTAACATTTACAATTATGCAAATAACCTAAAACACGAACAACTTACATTTTCACGAAACCATCGAGGAAACAATTCACGATGCTTTTTGGCATATAAATGTGAAGGATGTTCCCGCTTCATCAACTCTTCATGCTTATCTAGGTAGGTAATTATCTCGTCACAATTGTTAAGTACAAACCAATGTGCTACCTCCATGTCCATTTTGTTAAATGACTCCCCTCTGATTGGTTCCCCAAAGGGTCGTGCACTTTAGGCAAAAACATAAAGTTTTTCACTTCTCACTCCACCGTTATTATTGCGTTGTTGTCGATTGAATGTAGTCTCAATGTCTTGTAGGTACATTGCACAAAATGTAAGTGACTCAAATGCGACCCATGCCTTCACGATTGATCATTTGGGCTTTACCTTGTTCTGTACACTCTTTTTTAATTCACCCAGTAGTCTGCATCAATAAACAAAATTTCGTACAAAATTAGTCAAAGGAAGCCTTGCATCACGAACTAAAGTATTTATGGTGATCAGATACCTTTATATAGGATACATCCATCAATAGTTGACGGGTCTGGCTAGAAGTGCCTCCTTTGACAAGTGAATCATGACGTGGATCATGCTTGTGAAGAAAGCTGGAGGAAATATTTGTTCAAACTTGCATAGCACTTCAATAATATCGTCATACAACTGTTTAACATCGGACTTGTGCAAAGATCTTGCAGTTAATTGAAAAAAATATCTCGCCAACAACAAAATCGACTTCACCACGTCTTCGAGCAAGAGGTGTCGAATTCCCATTGGGAGAAGGCGTTGAAGTATGACATGATAATCATGACTCTGGAGGTCGGAAAATTTACCTTCATCCATGTTTGCACAATGGTCGATGTTTGAAGTATACCCATTTGGAAACTTTACAGAAGATAGAAACTGCAAAAACTCTTTCCTCTTATCCGGTTTCACCGAAAATGATGCGAGCTTCTTTATGTCTATGTCTCCGTCCCTCGTCATCCATAAACCTGGCCTAATACCAATTTTTTCAAGATCGATCCGAGCTTTTATTGTGTCCTTTGTTTTACCCTCGATGTGTAGTATAATTTCGACCAGTGTATCATAACACATTTTTCTTAAGATGCATTACATCAATGTTGTGTCTTAATTTTAATTTGGACCAGTATGTGAGCTCGAATAACCTCATCTTGTGTGTCCAATTCAGATGTGTGTTTGATCTTGTCCTATTTACGGATTTGCTCAATAGAGCAAAATCTAACCTATTCACCAGAGCCAAAATTTCATCTTCGGACATTTCTCTGGGTCTTGGCCGAATCTCTGTGCCATTGAAGAAGACTGTCTTGTTTTGACGCCACTCGTGGTCCTACGACAACCATCTACGAAGCCCTAGGTAACAAACTTTTTCCGCGTGCTAACCAGACTTTGTGTTCTCTTTGCAAACTGGGCATGTGTAATAACCTTTAGTGCTCTACCCAGACATCATAGCGTATGTAGGAAAATCGTTTATAGTCCACATCACTGCTGCTTTTAAAGTGAAAATCTTCCAGGTAGATTTATCGTATGTGGGAACAATGTTTTCCCATAATTCTTTTAGTTCATCAACCAACGGTTGTAAATACACATCAATAGACGTGCACGGATCTTTGGTTATCAACAACGGCATCATCATATATTCTTTTTTCATGCACTTCCAAGGCGCAAATTATATGGAATTGCGAAGATTGGCCAAGTGATGTGGTTTTGGTTTAGAATCCTGAACGGATTAAACCCATCTTTTGCAAGTCTCAATCTAACGTTTCGGGGCCCACGTGCAAAATTGGGGTACAACCGATCAAACTCTTTTTAGGCCACTCCATCTCTAGGATGTCTCATAACATCGTCATCCACTCGTCTGTCCTTATGCCACCTTATGTCGCTTGCAATGTACGTCGACATATACAATCGTTGCAACCTGAGCTTTAATGGGAAATAACGCATAACTTTTTGTGGAATCTTCATTGTTCTATTTTGAGAGGTCATTTTAAACTGCGAATCATTACATACATGGCATTTATCCAACGTTTTATTCTCTTTATAGAACAAAATGCAATTATTTTTACACGCGTGAAATTTTTAATATCCCAATCCAAGACCACTCAGCACATTCTTTGCACTTTTATGATCTTTAGGCAGGCAATTGTCATTTGGAAGCATCCTCTTGAAAACCCCCAAAAAGTAATCAAAACACTGGTTCGACATACGAAACTTTATTTTACCATGCATCAACACAACAATGGCTGTGATCACCGAAAATCATTTGCAATTGGGGTATAATTCTTGCTTGGCACTTTTTAATAGTTTTTCATATTTTTCAAATGCTTCACTGTCCATGGTGGGAGGGACGTCATCTTCTACTTCCTCATTCGTATTCGAGCTAGGGTTTGGAAAAGTATCATTGATAATGTCTATAATTTGGTCATTTGGGTCCACAACAGATTCAACTGTATCCACTGCTCGGGTAATGTGGGAGGATGAAGCATATTGTATTTGTTCTCCATGATGATTCCACGTAGTATAGGTCTCCATCATCCCATTTCTAACTAAATGGTATCGAACAGTTTCAAAATATTTAATCATTAAGTTGTTATACTTTATACAAAGACATTGAATTTGAGTTGAACCGCGGTTGTTTGCAATTGTAAATCAATGAAATGATTTATTCCATCCAAATAATCATCAACACATCTGTTAGGATTATGAATCCACTATTTGTCCATTTCACCTACAAAAAAAATAAAAAAATTACAAGGGTAAGGGTTACAACAACTTCAATTATGACATGCCACCTTATGCCTCCGGTATGGGTCCTATCTCATTCGAGAATGCACAATTACGTGTTGTAATTTACGGTTCCAACACATTAGAGTTCGATCGTGAGAAAACTTCGGTAGCATCTCCCTGTAGTTCTTCAAGTGCACGACGTAGGTACAAAAAACTACGATGCACCCGAAGAACGCAAAGAGATGCTACCAAATTTCCCACGTTCAAAGTCTAATGTTTGAACCGCAAAATACAACATGTAACTGTGCATTCTCAAACTGTCCAAAATTTTGGGATAATTTAAGAATTGATTGGACCGCAATCATGCTTTCACATCCATTCGCGAAATCCAACTAATTCTCAAACGAGAAACTAAACTCATATGAACATTGCAAACCATTTTTGTACATCCATACAAAAATGTTCGCATACAAATACATAAACTCACAACACCTATAAAATACATACAACACAATTTAAATGAATGGAAATTAAGTTAGTTAAGAAAAATTATAGCTCCGAGACTAATGACAATCCTGACGGCTGGAAATTCTAGCAGGAGAAGGCAACTGCAGCAATTATTTTGCAGCTTCTGCTTTCCTGCATTCTGGTTATGTTCAGTAAAGTGAAAGACTTTGTGCGACGAAAGCACCGTCACGCAATGAAGGGAAATAATGAGATTTATTTGGGATTTCTAGTGACTAGCATGCATATACAATTCTAAATTTATATACATAAGCAACGGAAGCGTATTATCACATATTATCAAAGCTATAGTCATGCAAATCCCCTTCAAGAAGCATAGGTTCATAAATGATGCATCAAATAAAATATTGAAGAACAAAGTGAAGGTTGAGTTTTATACCTCTTGATCTAGACTTTAGACCAAGGATGGACCACCTCCAAGCCCTTTGTTCTTGGAACTCCTTGAGCCTAGCCTGCCTCCTTGCTTCCTCCACCTTGATGGATTTGGATCTTCTTTGATTCTCCTTTAGTCTCCAAAGTAGAAGACCTCTAAAGATCCACACCCACTAGTGTAGTGAGATGGATGAAGGAATAACCAAGAGGAAGAGAAGATGATTAGTTAATCTCTCCTCTTGGTGGCCGGCCCTATGTGTTGGGAGAGAGAGAGAGTTGTTTTCTCCCTTTTGTTGAAAAGAACACACAAAACCCTAATGAACTTTTTTTCATTAAACTTTCTTTATAAATGTCAAAGAGGTGAGTCAACAAATTGACTCATTCTCTCTCTTCTTTCTTACTAATGGCCGGCCACTATGTGTTGGGTTTGGACTTTGGGCTTTTATTATTTCAAGTCATCCTATGTTTGAATAAAAGGACCCAATGGGTTTGGGCCCAATGGGCCACGAATGAACCCGAACTTTTCTTTAAGTCCTAAACGATCTTTCATCGCTTTTATGATATCTTTAGACTTTCTAATTAATCATAACACTTAATTAATCCAATTAATTAATTCCATCATCCTTTAGTTATCTCACCACAAGAGTGTATCGGTGTACAATCGTTTTAGGTTCTAATTAGCAAGGCAGTGAGGTGATTGGACCCAATCCAATTGATTAGTATTAATTCAATCACTTAGTGAATTAAAACTTACTTTTAATTCTTCGTCTTCTTTGATAACTACCTATTTAATTATCTAGAAGAACCCACAAGCTATGAGTGACATCTAATCATATATCATGGCTACCCAAGCTAATGTAGAATATGTTTGGAGAACCTATTCAGTTGGAATTACAATGTAATTCGATCCTTCTCTAATACAATACTCACAATCACATTACTAGGGTATGGATACTTAATGTCAAACCCCTAATGTGATTATGTCAAGTTATATGATTCTATTGAGTCGTATAGGAACGCTTTCCATCATTACACTCGATACTTCGACCGAAGATTCTTGAATCATATCTATGAGTATTCATCCTCTCATAACAAGGATTAGAGATCCCTTGTTGATCATTCACATGCCTCTGAGAATAAATCACTGACCCCAACAATGCATAGAACACATCCAAGATGAGATGTGGTCATGTCTCATTATCAAATGATCAGCAACGTATCCCCAAGACAACTATGATGTCTCAGGTCAAAGGATTACTTACATTATTCCAACCATTAGAGTTACTTGCTTGACATGTGAGTAGACCTCCATGCAAGTACTCTCGTTTGATTGTATTCAGTGAACTCATTCCCTTAATGAGCACCTACATACTTGTCTTAGTGTCATTACACAAATGGGATGAGACTTTCCATCCTTCCAAATGAAGCAGACATAGTACGTACTAGTCTATCCGGATTGTTAGCGTCCCTCTAACAATCCTATGACTAGGAATCTTTTGGACACTATGGTTATGTAAAGAAGGTCTCTGTAATTCAACATCTTTAGATTACTTCTTCCATCAATCCATTGTCCATGGACTCACTAAATTTGGACGTATATCGTTCATTGAGATAGTCCTAATAAGTGTCTTTGCCTTTTACTGTATTAGAGTTATCTACACATACAGACATAGTCCTGAAAAGTTTCTTCCAAAGATTGACTTTCAGGGCATATCTCCAACAATCTCCCACTTGCACTAAAGTCAATCACTAGTGCATCTTATAGATGCTAGTCGAGTGATCTTGAGCTCGTAGGTTAACTATGTTATGTATTAATCCTTTTAACTTAAAAGGGTTTACCTATCAAATGTTTGGCAAAACATTTGATGTTGTCTCTTTCTTGTGTTCAAATACTTTGATGAGACCTTGATTCCAAGGCTTGAGCTATTGCCCCATTACGTCGTAGTATCCTACTAACGACCTTATGGTTTGGATTCAATCATTGGTTCAAATGAACCCTGTCTATTCGAAACACATGTTGAAGCAGTTTCTAAAACTTTAATATATATATTGACATATATTTTGTTTGTATACTTTATACAAACTTTGCTCCAACTTTAAGACCATTGTAGTACCATACTAACAATACATTCATATGATTAGTACTTCATCCACCATGAAGTTCCATTTGTTAAAATGAGTTATTGTCACTTTGGTTTATAACCTAAGTGAATGCACGCTTCCAGAGTCTCACTCTGACATTCCTTTCTCAAAGGTAATATTACTCTATCAGTTGCTACGGTTCTGATCCTGGGCTATAGCAATATCTAAAGTGACAACCTCGATGGTTATTCTCTTTTGGATATCATCTTACAAGTCCATACTTGTGTCCCTTTTGTGATTTTGTGGCATATTCTTTATAAGGGTCATGAAAGCAATTTTTCTATCATGAGTAGAAATACTTTCTCAAATCTTCAACGTTTGAGATTCAATTTCCCTATATAACATTTTGAGACAACCTTGTTGTATCATTAAGTCCATTTTAAGTCTATACTTCAAAATTGACCTTGTCACAATTTGGCATTTTGAGTAACATCTATTTTTCATTAAGTTTATCAAATAGACTTCACTAATAGCATGTTGCTCAATAGCATGACAGCACTCCCACTGACCTTTGTTGTAACTGCATTCATTTGAAACTTTAAGAAAAACGTAACACTTATATTTTCTTGATTTGAATGCTTATAGCTCCCATTAACTTGTCTTGGATCTATTGACAATCTTTAAGATCCATTAGCTTATTGATGATGTCTCAACAGTTTTGGGACAATCAACAATCCTAGTAATACAAGTTATTTAAATGAACATACACAAAAGAATTCCTTCTCAAGTAATCCCATTTGTAATGTGTGACTTGTTTTATTAAGTCCATTCATTTAAATTATATGGTGTCATTCACCATACATCAAGTTTTAGTCATACTAAGACCTTTAAAGTAGTCATATAAGAATTTCAAATCATTAGTGGAAGCATGGCTCCTACTAAGGATACAGAAATTCAACCATACCTCCTAGGTGGTTGATTTAATTCTTTAAAACTACTTAGAGCATTATAGTTACTTGAGGTGCCGAAATCGGATTGTCTTGTTGTTAAATTATATGTTGTGACTCATTTTGAAACTATTCCCTTTTGTTTCATCAACTTGTCCATTTGCTTTTGTTCTTAGCTTGTTCTCATTAAAGAGAATGATAGACAACTCCCAACATATAACCATTTTATGCTAGGTTGGTGAAACCAACATTCATAGGTTATTCTTAGAATGTTACACAACATACAATTTTAACGCTTTGTAGAGCTTGAGACCTTTAACAATTAAAATTACAAGCTCATTAATAATAGTGTTTTACTATTAATTTTAGACAACTATAAACCAATCATATTCAAGTTTATATATCCTTTTCTCACTTCCCACTGTTTCTCATGACCTTAATGAGGAATCGCATTATACATTCAAAGTGTATAATTCTAAAGTATACGGGTAGAGGACATTTTTGGAGTAGCTTAAAACCCTTTAAGCTTTCGTTTCAACTTCACTAAGTTGATGTCTTGTTATTAAGTGACTAAGGTCTTTAAACCTTTTATAGATTTTAGACACTCATTCTTTGTTTAGGTTACTACTAACACATTTGACATCTCTTAAAACAATTTAAGAATGTCCAATTAGTTGTTCAAAAACTACTAGTTGTACCAAGAGTGATCTTGGTTATTGTGGTTAAGTAGGTGATAACCATATATAAGAAACGTTTTCTCTTATGTATTATTCACTTCATTATAATGTGATCATCCTTTTCTTCAAGAAAGGAAACTCTAGACTTTCTCAATTCATATAGAACTCATATGTAGGCAATTGGAACCAAATCTAAAGATTTATTGTATCCATCTATGGCCAACTTGTGAGATCTATCCTTAATTGATGGATCCAAAGCTTGGGTATCACATTACATATAAGTGATATATTTCTTGTATTTAACAAGAATACAACAAGACAATATTCAATTCATAACACTACTTTGAGGAACAATAATAGTAGAAGGCATTCATCACATTACATTGATATGATAAGTTAAACATTCATAATGTTTTATACAAAAGAATTAGCTCTTACATTAGAGACTAATTATATACCTTCATATAGGCACCAAAAGTGGGTCTTCCATCATATGAAGCCACATAATAAGTTCTTAGCAAAATAAGAAAGTTTAAAGACTATCTTTAAATGCCTAACAAACTTCCTAAGTAGTTAGCAAAAAATAATGGCCGAACTCTTCACTCCATCCTTTCTTTGCTCGTCCATCTTCTACTTAGCTCCTTCACCTACACACAATTGCATAAGTGATTAGCATTTTATATCAAATATAAAAATTAGAAGATCTAACAATTAGAATTGAAGATAAGAACAAAAACCATACCTTGTGGTTTGTCCTTCAGAGATGCAAGGTATAGCCTGCAATTCCTCTTCCAATGCCCGTCCTTTCCACAGTGGTGGCAGATTCCCTTGGGCTCCTTTGCCTTCTTTTTCTTCACTCCTCCTTGTGCCTTAGGAGTGGGTGACTTCTTCTCCTTTCCTTTGCCCTTGCCTTTCGGCTTAGCCTTGGAAGTGGATGGCTTGTTGTAGGCTACTGCAGCAGTCCCCACATCGTTCTCTTTCTTCATAGTCTTCTCAGCGGTTACTAACATGTTTAGTAACTCAGAGAGAGTGCTATCCATCTTGTTCATGTTGTAGTTCATAACGAACTGCGAGAACGAATCAGAAAGAGAAGCCAAGATGAAGTCCTGGGCCAATTCCCCGTCAAGTGGAGTACCTAGGTTCTCCAATTGTTCAATGAGTCCAATCATCTTCAGTACATGTTGATGCACTGGGGCTCCCTTGACCATTTTGGTCTTCACAAGTTCACTAACAGTGCTAAAGCGACGGTTGCGCGTCCCTTCACCGTATAACTCCGTAAGATGGAGTATGATGGAAGATGCACTGTCCATACCCTCGTGCTGTCTCTGTAGCTCCTCATTCATGGAAGCCAACAGATAGCACTTGGCTTGTGTATCATCCTTAACGTGCTTGTCATACTTAGCACGCTCATCCTCAGTGGCCTCAGGGCCAAGAGGTATGTGAGGTGGAGCTTTGTCTAGTACGTATACAATTTTCTCCAAGGTTAGGAGAATCTTGACATTACGGTACCAAGATGGGAAATTGTGCCCCTCAAGGCAATGCTTGTCGAGTATCTTTGATAGTGTGCTTCCAACCATATCTATATACATAACAATAAAATAATTAGTTTGATTGTTGATTAAGTCAAATGATTCGGGTCTTTAAACCGAATGACACCACCCACTATTTTTGGCAAATCCCATATCCCTCAAGATGGAATCCGGGAGATTTCAAAGAAAGCTCCTAGCGGGTTATGAGAGACTCACTATTACCAAGCCCACCTCACAATGATATGATGTTGGCTAGCAAAAATAATAATGAGAGGGTAGAGTTACCCATTCACAACAACCTCTTGTGATTACCCATCTAGTTGGCCTCTAGAGAACAATGCCTCACAATGATATGATGTTGGCACCATTTCTCTTAGTTAAGTTTTGACCCACCATGCCGGTTTGGATAGGGGTCCAAGTATGACCTCACGATGATACGATGTCGGCCACACTCATTGCCTACCTTCACCTCATCAAATGTTTGAAATAGACTCCTCCTGAGTATAAGCACATACTTTGAACTTCCCCATGATAGGGTGAAGGCGGTGTATGAGTCATAAACGATTGGAGCCTACCATGATGGAAGGCCACGGAGAAGTGTTCAAAAGCACCTCTCCGCTTTCAACTTAATATTGTTTGTTGGTTGAGGGATTTTAAGGTCTCATCATTTTATTTATTTAATCACATTAAATTGTGTCCTATTACAACTACTAGTCCAAAGTAAATGAAATTAGTAGCATATGATATCTCCACTATTCGTTTTTGCAAAACAAATCAAATATCAAAACAATTTTCAAAATATTGGTGATATATATTACTACTAGTTGAGTTCATTTTATTTTAGTAGCGTATGATACTCCCACTATTTGTTTTGAGAAAAACAAATCAATATCAAAAACGAAATTTTCAAATATTGAAAGTAACTACTACTACCGAGGTTTTTGCATTCCTTTGAATTTGGACTTTATAGTTATCTTAGGCTCTTTGGATGACTATGGACTTATTAGGTTGATTCAACAACGAGCCAACATTGTTGAATAAGATCTAGGGAAGATTGTATCATTTTAATTACGCGCTTTCAATCCAATTAAAACATTTTTCATTGAGCCATTCGAAACGAAAGACAATCATTCATTGCTAATTAGGGCGTTGGACCCAACAATTCTTTAATCTCATGAAAACCCCTTTTAATATGTCTTCTTACCAATAGTTAAAGAAACTCTAGTCTAGTACTAGAGGGAATCAACTAATTGAAAGAGATAAAGAAGTAATAAGAATTACAAACCGATTTGTACAAATTCCTACAAATTACATATACTAAGAGGGAGAGAAAGATTAACGTCTAACGTGTTGTGGTCCAATTGAAATAGTAATTAAAACACATTCCCAAGGTTCAAACCATTTGAATTTAGCGGCCTAACTCGTAGCTCAATTATCGTTTAAGGCACTAGTCCATAGTCAACCATTTTTCTAACTACTTAATCACATTAAATAATTAAATTGGAATGCAACATAATCAATTAGATTTAGTACATATGGGCATGATTGTATGATGAGTTTAAACTACAAACAAAATTAAAATATCAAAATATTTAACCTCTTTAGAGGTGGGGCCGAAATGCAAATATAGAAAGTTAGGGGTCAAACCGTAAATATTAGAAAGTATAAACAACTTTTAAAATTGCAAAAGAGCCCATAAAGGACTCATCATTGGGTAGGCCGGCCCTATGTATTGGGGAGAGGGAAAATGTCAAACCTTTTCCTTTAATTCAAATGAAAGTAAAAACCCATGCTTTTCCTTGTCACCTTTTGTACTTGTTGACTTTAAAGGTATGGTTAGGGTATGGCCTCCTAGTCTTGTCTAGGATGGAGTAAATCTAGGGAAAGCTATTGATGGAAAGTTTATCACCCAAATTCAAAAAACAAAGTATGAACACAAGAACAAAACCATGAACACCAAGAACAAAACCATGAAAACAATTTCAAGATTTTCACTTTCTTGGTGACTTTTCAACCAAAAACAAAAGTGACAAGGCCTTGACTTTCTAGCTTAAAAATGTGTGTGTGTGACTTAAAATAAAACACAAACACAAGCCAAAAAATCTCCCCAAAACCGTGCCCTCCCCTATGGTACAAAACCCCAAATTTTGTTCAAAAAACTCACTCTTCATTCATGCATCCAAAACACTTTTTGCATACATATCTTTTCAACTCTTGCAACATATTTTTCAACACTTGAAAAACAAAAAGATAAACATATTTTGAATGAAGAAATAATATGTCAAATATAAAATCAAAACCCATATGCATAAAATCCAAAAGGACACATCAAATATAAACCTTTGGCTCTGATACCACTTGAAGGGAAATAATGAGATTTATTTGGGATTTCTAGTGACTAGCATGCATATACAATTCTAAATTTATATACATAAGCAACGGAAGCGTATTATCATATATTATCAAAGCTATAGTCATGCAAATCCCCTTCAAGAAGCATAGGTTCATAAATGATGCATCAAATAAAATATTGAAGAACAAAGTGAAGGTTGAGTTTTATACCTCTTGATCTAGACTTTAGACCAAGGATGGACCACCTCCAAGCCCTTTGTTCTTGGAACTCCTTGAGCCTAGCCTGCCTCCTTGCTTCCTCCACCTTGATGGATTTGGATCTTCTTTGATTCTCCTTTAGACTCCAAAGTAGAAGACCTCTAAAGATCCACACCCACTAGTGTAGTGAGATGGATGAAGGAATAACCAAGAGGAAGAGAAGATGATTAGTTAATCTCTCCTCTTGGTGGCCAGCCCTATGTGTTGGGAGAGAGAGAGAGTTGTTTTATCCCTTTTGTTGAAAAGAACACACAAAACCCTAATGAACTTTTTTTCATTAAACTTTCTTTATAAATGTCAAAGAGGTGAGTCAACAAATTGACTCATTCTCTCTCTTCTTTCTTACTAATGGCCGGCCACTATGTGTTGGGTTTGGACTTTGGGCTTTTATTATTTCAAGTCATCCTATGTTTGAATAAAAGGACACAATGGGTTTGGGCCCAATGGGCCACGAATGAACCCGAACTTTTCTTTAAGTCCTAAACGATCTTTCATCGCTTTTATGATATCTTTAGACTTTCTAATTAATCATAACACTTAATTAATCCAATTAATTAATTCCATCATCCTTTAGTTATCTCACCACAAGAGTGTATCGGTGTACAATCGTTTTAGGTTCTAATTAGCAAGGCAGTGAGGTGATTGGACCCAATCCAATTGATTAGTATTAATTCAATCACTTAGTGAATTAAAACTTACTTTTAATTCTTCTTCTTCTTTGATAACTACCTATTTAATTATCTAGAAGAACCCACAAGCCATGAGTGACATCTAATCATATATCATGGCTACCCAAGCTAATGTAGAATATGTTTGGAGAACCTATTCAGTTGGAATTACAATGTAATTCGATCCTTCTCTAATACAATACTCACAATCACATTACTAGGGTATGGATACTTAATGTCAAACCCCTAATGTGATTATGTCAAGTTATATGATTCTATTGAGTCGTATAGGAACGCTTTCCATCATTACACTCGATACTTCGGCCGAAGATTCCTGAATCATATCTATGAGTATTCATCCTCTCATAACAAGGATTAGAGATCCCTTGTTGATCATTCACATGCCTCTGAGAATAAATCACTGACCCCAACAATGCATAGAACACATCCAAGATGAGATGTGGTCATGTCTCATTATCAAATGATCAACAACGTATCCCCAAGACAACTATGATGTCTCAGGTCAAAGGATTACTTACATTATTCCAACCATTAGAGTTACTTGCTTGACATGTGAGTAGACCTCCATGCAAGTACTCTCGTTTGATTGTATTCAGTGAACTCATTCCCTTAATGAGCACCTACATACTTGTCTTAGTGTCATTACACAAATGGGATGAGACTTTCCATCCTTCCAAATGAAGCAGACATAGTACGTACTAGTCTATCCGGATTGTTAGCGTCCCTCTAACAATCCTATGACTAGGAACCTTTTGGACACTATGGTTATGTAAAGAAGGTCTCTGTAATCCAACATCTTTAGATTACTTCTTCCATCAATCCATTGTCCATGGACTCACTAAATTTGGACGTATATCGTTCATTGAGATAGTCCTAATAAGTGTCTTTGCCTTTTACTGTATTAGAGTTATCTACACATACAGACATAGTCCTGAAAAAATTCTTCCGAAGATTGACTTTCAGGGCATATCTCCAACACGCAAAACATGGTGATTCAACTTTTTGGCACCATCCAACTACGCTTTCCCGCGTTTTATAACACATTGCGCAACGAACCATAGTTTGTTGCACATTACCTTCTTTTTTTCTTTTTCTTTTTTTAAGTTCGTTTTTTGAAAAAAAAAATTAATTTTTTCATTCACTCTTCAAATTTTTTCAAACCACATAAATACTTAATAAATAAATAACGTATTTCATTATACCCTTTGTGCATAATTAATTAATATACATATTTATTAAAATGCATTAATTTTATTCATAATAAACATTAAGTACATATTTAATTAAACCGTTCATACTAAAAAAACTTAAAATTTAGATCTAATTATTAAATAAGCAATAAAATAAAAATAAAAAACACTATTCTACTCCTCCGCCGGTATTTGTGGTTTTCACTATAGTCTTGCTGCGCGTTGATTATCAAACTTCAACTCCCAGAAACGAGACTCGAACATGTTGTCGATAGATTTCATCAGATTTGGGTTACTTTTGTGAATGTCTCAATTGGGCTGTCATGCAAAAATTATTAAATTAAAATCTCACTATTATATTATATTTAACAAACATTATTATTACTTAACTAATAAAATTAACACATATAGCTAACTCATCAATCTTGTGCATCTTCAACTCCTCGGGGATGGCTCTCCAAGACTCCCAATCTGCAGCACATTTGGTACACACCAATGTTCCAACATCGGACCAAAAGCTGGCACATTTTTTTGACTTCACAACCCCTATTATTTCGTCAGCAGTGATTCGGTAACGGCTACCATCATAAGTGTGTCAGATCCGTACCACAACAAGTTTCTTCTTGTCTATCAACAAAATATATTTTCATAAATAAAAACTTTTATACAAAATGCAAAATTTACAATGCAAACCTTTTCCGGAACCTTTGCCATCCGTTGTCTTTGACGAATGCGCACCAATATTGGCCATCGTACCAACACTCAAAGAACGAACTGATTATAATCTGCAAAATTGTTAAGCGTTTCCGAAATGAATTGTGAAGAATAAGGAGAGCATAAGAGCATATTTATAGGAAGGTTAGGGTGCGCAACAAACACTTTGTTGCGCAAACATCTGACCTAAAACTGAACACCCTTTGCGCGACGAAGCATTTGTCGCACAAAGTTTTGCACAGCGACGAAGCCTTTGTCGCTCAAACTCTCTAGTGACGAAGCCTTTGTTGTGCAAACTCTTTAGTGACGAACGTGAATGATTGTAATTATGAAGTTTACGTAAACATACATATCTACGTTTACGTAAACTTCATAATTACGAACAAATATTCAGTTATAATATTATTCTAAAAATAATTAAAACCTTAAATAAATTGAATTAATCCATTCAGTGATTTAAAAAACCAAACATGAATTAAAGCCTAATTAAGTCCAAATACGTAACCTATAAAAACCTTAAATTTAAATATTGTCCTCCAAAACATAAATTTAAAACTAAGGTTTCAATGGTCCTCCATTCCGTTCCACATCATAATGCCATTGCTTGTAACCTCCCTTCAACGTCTCCTCCATCAACTTCATCAACTCTGCGTTCGTTTCATCATTAAGAGTATACTTACAATGTTACACATATATACAATTAATTAATTCCAACATATAACAAAAAATTTCAGAAAATTAATTATTTATCCATCAACAGTATACTTACTAATAATTGATCCATCACTGCCTTCTTCACATTCTCGGGCACATATTTCCAAGAAAGCCACTCAGCAATAGACAATTATTCCGCATGGCTACACAAATCACATGCGCGAACTCCACATGTTACCTCATATCATATGGGTTGGCGGACATGCTCTTATCCTAGTTTTATCCTCCATCCCGGCACTAACAAAATTGTGAAGAATAAGGAGAGCAGAAGCGCATATTTATAGGAAGGTTAGAGTCTTTGCGCAATGAAGGCTTTGTCGCACAAACATCTACACTAAATACAGTGTAGATTCCTCTGATTCACCTGCATTGAATGCTCTGACACAAAACTGACTGTAACTTGAGCGACGAAGCCTTTGTCGCGCAAATGCTTCGCGGGAAAAACTTCGTCGTGTATGTTTTTCGCGCCTAAAAAAAATGCCCGTGTTTACTTTGCGCAACGAGTATATTATTTTTGTTGTGCAAACTCTTTTGTGTGATAAAGTTTTTCGTCTCGCAAAGTTTGTGCGACGAAGTTCCTATTTCGTTGCGCAAAACGCTCTTGCGCAATGATTTATGCTTTGTCGGGCAAACATCTGTCACGCAAATAGTTTTTCCTACTAGTGAGTGGAAATCAATCCCTTAAACAACAAAATCTACAACCGATTTGGCAAGAAATAACACCTAAACCCTAATGGTGTCATTTTACAAGTTGGGGTGTGCTTTATAAACAAAAAGGTAGATGTTTTTTTTTTTTTGAAATTACAATGAATTTATATCAGTATAGCAAGAAACTATACAACTACAACTATCATCCTAAGAACTTGTATCCGTGTAGTACTATCACTCCTCAACTTAGCTAACACATCACCAACTTCATATATCTTCCTACGAACATGTAGAATGCTTTCATGTTAATTAAAGTTATGCATTTGTCATCATAGGATTCTCTTGATTTCATAAATTATAAAGCCTACGTGGCGCACAGGGTGATTAGCACATAGTGTCGTTTAGAACCTTGATTTAATTCATTATTATTTCATCAAACATACATGCTATGATCCTGATGCAGGATGGGAAATAAAAGATGCATTTGGCATGGAGCACAATAAATTATTGGATGATGAATTTATGTGCTGGAATAAAGTGGGTCTTTTAATACAATGGCAGACAAGATTAATTTCAAGGCGTTTTATGACTGATCATAACAGCCAAGGTGTTTTTATTGCTGATAATAACATTTGTTTCTATCCGCTACACTAGGAGATAATTGACTCCATATCAGTTTTCCTATTCGTTTTATTTTGTTTCTATCCGCTACACCCTGCATCAGATCCTCATAATGATTCGAATCTTATTAGAACCCATTCTCATCTTTAGGAATCTTAAATCAACTAGGACCCGACTGAGCTGTGCCTGAGTCTGGCCTCTTAGCATTCCTACTTTAATTAGGACTTGGCTGAATTAAGGCTCTTCTAGGCTGGGAGCCAATTGGCCTGCATAATCATTATTGGGCTAAGAATCGTGACATTTAATTTCGGATTATCCCTTCTCGGCCCAAATTTTGTATTTCAGACCCAAACAGATTCATAATTTCATATCGATGCTGAACGGATTACTTATCTCATATGCACAACAAATAAGATATACTTTTTAATAACGATAACCTCTTCTAGATATAGATAGAGATAACGATAAACTACTCGACGTCAGTTTGACATTCATGTAAGTAAAAACTATGCCCATCGAGTGCCATGTAAAAAATAGAGGTTAACGTGATGGAATGACTAATAGCTAGGGCCGGCCCTGAGAATTTGGGGGCCCTAGGCTAGCCTTTAAAGTGAGGCCCTAAAGTTCTCGGATCTTCGACTTTTTGTATATTGGTATGTAGTAAAAATAATTCGCTAATTACATAAAAAGTCTATTTCTTCATCGAATATTATTAAAAATTAATATCAAAATGAAACAAATATACTAATATTACTTAAATATTACATGTCACATGTCTTTAGACGCAAATGCACTAAGTGTTTGTAGTCAAGAGTCTAAGATTTAGAGTGAAGAGTAATAAAACTTGATGATCAAGAGAGTAAAAAACAATAAAACTTGATTGACGAATATAATAATTCAACAACGCCAAGTGGTTCTCTTGTGTTCTTTCTAAAATCAACATCACACTAGCGAATCGAATTTTAGAATAACCTAGTTTAACAATAAATTATTGAAAAAGAAAATTTAAATTCAAAGTTTTGGTTACCTCAAATTACAATCTTCAGGACCAAGTGATAGTTGCTTAAACATTTAATAGAAATGGAAAGAATTGGGAAGTTGAAAGAAAAAAGATTACAAAGTTATGATTATTCTGGTTTTTGTCATTTTTAGGTTATTTTCAAAAGCAAAAGAAAAGAAAAAATGCATTTGGACAGATTGGGGCTATTAGTTTCACTAGCCTCTTGTCACACGCGTAGGTGTGTGACAATTAGCCTTTGTATGTTTTTTATTTAAGAAACTCAACTTTTTTCTATTTATACAATTTTATTTAAAATATTTTTGAAAATAGATAAGAAGTTAAACATAAACCACCCACTAACATGAAGTTTTTTTTTTTTTTTTTTTTTTCCTAAAATTGAAAATCTTAAATTCATTCAAAATTAATATTTGTTGAATTATTTTAACTCCTTTTAATTCTTGTAATTTTAAAATTTTGGGCAATTTATGATATTTTAAATGTTTAACTATTTTCGAGTGCTCCCTTTATATATATATAGATATGGAGTAAATAAATCTCACCCTTTCTATGATTTTTGTGTGTTTGTTTTTGGAGGTTACTTTCAAAAGAAAAAGGAAAAAAAATGGATTTGGCCGATTGGGACCATTAATTTCATAGATTTGAAAAAAAAAGAAAGAAAAAAGAGCAAAACCTAATGCCTACAAGATGCTTCGAAATGCCCACCCCAAAGAAAACGTAGTGGAATCGTTTCCACTGAACCAACAAAGTAATTGTGATGTTTTTTACATTTTTTGTATTTATATGTTATGTACAGGATGTATAAAAAAAATTTGAGGGTCCCCCGAACTTGGGGGCCTTAGGCGACTGCCTACTCCGGCTACCCTCGGGGCTAGCCCTGCTAATAGCTTAACAATTTGTCACTTTAAAATAGTAAAGCATCGATTTTTTCAAAGACCGAGAGAAAACATTACATGCCCTAATCATGAGGGTGAAAACTCTACGGTATTTACCCTAAAAGTTAATTATTATTTGCACCCATATCTCAAGGAGTTACATTGGGGGAGGGTCAATGTGGTATAAGAAATCGAAAATTTTGAGTTGTTTTAGTCGATTTTAAAAGGATCACGACTAAATTTATTTTCTTTACTCTTAGTGTATATAATAAAGAAAGACTAGAAAGGATGTGGTCATCGGATGACTGTAATCTACACACGTGCGCATTACCTATCTCACCTCCCTCTCAACTCCCAGCTGAAAATGACGAGTCCAGATCTTCTGCACCCAAAATTTCCTGTGGCCCCTCTGTGCTTTTGCTTTTTGGTTGAGTATTTGGTTTATTTTTTATTATTTTAATTATTATCAAGTTAACATTAATTATGTTTGGTTCAAAAAGTAAAGGCATAGAGGGGCCACAGAGAGTTTTGGGTGCAGAAGATCTGGACTCGAAAATGACCTCGCAGCCGCCGTCGGGAGATGCTTGACTGTTAGGTACCACCAAACCCTAAAAAATCTTCATTTTCTATGAACCAGTGTTTGGCTAAGGACCCACAAGTTTTTCATTTTCTTCCTCACTTGTCCTTTTTTTAATTATTTATTTTTTGGATTATATTCGTGTTTGGTGCGATTCAGCTACATTTGGCCGGATAAGATGCTGAGCCCACGAGCCTCGAATTCTTTCATTGGTCCCCTCTAAAAAAAAAAAATATTCAACCTCAAAAAGAAAAGAAAAAAAAAAACTGCTAGAAACCAGCATAAATTTGGAGATGCAGATTACAATCAGGTGCAAGATCGAGAGCAAAAGTATTTCTCTGATCGAGTGGAGTAACACATATATGCATCATATTCAACTGCTTTTAGAAACGCATTTCTCACTTAAACTTAACAATTCATTTTGTATTTATAAACCGTGAAATGTTGACCCTGAAAAAGGTTTAAATTTCAGCTTCAATACTGAAAGCTGTTTTCATTGATTTGCGCAAACATGTGGTTGATCTGATCATGCAGTTGCTCACAACCCTAGGAGGAGGGAAGAGCACAGACTGATGAAATTGAGGTTCCACCATAAAACCAATTGGCAATATGGGGAGTAGCCCAAGACCATATAAGCACATAGCAAACCTTGTCCCTCACCGATGTGGGACAACTCTCAACACGCCCCCGCACGTGTGGCCGATTTTCAAGCCTACACGTGGACAACAACGGGGTGACGTGGAGCGCGTGTGGCTGTTGGGCTTCACACGTGGACAACCTTGCTCTGATACCATGATGAAATTGAGGTTCCACCATAAAACCAATTGGCAATATGGGGAGTAACCCAATATCATATAAGCACATAGCAAACCTTGTCCCTCACCAATGTGGGACAACTCTCAACACGCCCCCGCACGTGTGGCGGATTTTCAAGCCTACACGTGGACAACAACTGGGTGATGTGGAGCGCGTGTGGCCGTTGGGCTTCACACGTGGACAACCTTGCTCTGATACCATGATGAAATTGAGGTTCCACCATAAAACCAATTGGCAATATGGGGAGTAGCCCAAGACCATATAAGCACATAGCAAACCTCAATTTCATCATGATATCAGAGCAAGGTTGTCCACGTGTGAAGCCCGAAGGCCACACGCACTTCACGTCACCCAGTTGTTGTCCACGTGTAGGCTTGAAAATCTGCCACACGTGCGGGGGCGTGTTGAGAGTTGTCCCACATTGGTGAGGGACAAGGTTTGCTATGTGCTTATATGGTCTTGGGCTACTCCCCATATTGCCAATTGGTTTTATGGTGGAACCTCAATTTCATCACAGACCACAGAATACTTAATTCAACCTGTATATTGTAGGGAATATTATTAACAAGGCTTAAAAAAACTTTTAGATTATATATAAACATTCATTCATTAGTTTAACAATTAAGGACAGCCTAAAATCCATTGAAACAACCCAAATATTAACACATGATATGCAAACTTATCCGCAGAGACTGCATTCCGTAATTTTCAGAGGAAGTTTGGACTATATCCTTAATTGTTTAAAAAATGATAAAATTTTAACCCAAAAACTCTTAATATCCTATATTGTATAGGGTCTTTCAGTAAGTAGCTGTATTGTTTGGCCTTTTATATAATAATTAATTCCAGCAAAATATTGGGTCAACTTCTTATCTTCTTTATAATTAACTTCTGTCACTCGACAATCTTGCATAATCTTTCTGTTATGAAATAAGCTACGTAAATATTTCATGCGAAAGTAGAATTATTTATAGATAAATTATGTTTGTGGAGATGAGAATTTCATGCATGCAGGCATGTATACAATTAATTGGTAGCTAGTGTTAAGTTGGTTAACTTTGATAATAATGTGTATTCCCACTAGCTATTGTGTTTGTTTGCTAGTCCTTTAATCTGAAAGCAACTCTTCAATTAACTTATGAATTGCTAATTACGCCATTAAACATGTACAAATTAATAAGACGGATTGGCCAGTACACGCACTTATAAATATTTTACTTAGTTTGTGGTTAGAGTACTACTAGCAGCTGGTTGTGGTATATAGACATTTTACACATATACAAGTCTAGAAAATAATTATGTAGAGGACGATGGATGTGTACTACACACACATATATGTATTATGTTAAAAACCGTTAATGATCACGTGAAATATACTACACGTGCATTTGAAGAAAAAAATTGCTTAAGAAAAAAACCCTGCTATAAAACATAATTTTTAAAACCTAACTTCAATGTAGCTATATATAGTGCTTAATAATGATTTTGGTTTAATTTTTTGTTTCTTTTTCTTTTTTACTTATTAGTATTGTAGTCTTCTCCTAATTCAAAGGTACAATCAACCAACATGCTTGCAATTTGTCTAATAGTATAAACTATAAATATGACTTGCGCGTTGCTGCGGGATTAGAAACCATAGAGAAAAATATGTTTCAAAGCTATAATATATTGTTACAGAATGTTAATGTTATCTACGTTGAAAGATGTTTGAGCACTTTGAAATAATTTTAACATGAAGAACATAAATGGGGTGAATGAAGCTCTTGGAATTCTTTGAACCACTCTATGAATAGCATTACCTGTTAATGATTGATTGTGTAACAAAAATTATTAAAAGAGTATAATAAATGAAACTTTCATATGTATAATTCAAACTTCTACACATTTATCCATATTTACCAATTGTTAGAAACTGCTAAGATAACAATTGGTATCGCATAATTGGTATGCTATTAACATAATGAATTCCGTTAAGCAAAAAAAATGATATGCAATTTTAACTTACGATACGAAAGAAGCTCTATAAGAGTAGCCAGGTCCTCTGTGCTTTATCCATCAAAGGTGTGGAGCCAAAAATAATCACAAGGCGACACGTGGACTTTCGGATTAAGGAGACAAAAATGCCCTTGAGGTGCATCAGAATTCCTACGCGCGAGCAGCCAGTAATTATCGTCGGTCCTGTCAAAAGCGCCCATAAAAGGTAAACAAATCTGAATTATTTCATCCATCCACATTTTAGGTAGTTATCTCATAAATCTTCCAATTATCCCACATAAATGGAGATAATTGGCAAATTAATGGGATTATTCCTCATTAATTTGTCAATTAACTTAGCCTTTAAAGCCCAAAAACTTACCCTAAAGGCCGGCCATCCCTCCTCCAAAGGGGGCCGGCCACTTCCTTCCTCTTTTCCCATATTTCCTTCCTCTTTTCCTCCTTTTTTTAAGCTAATCATTCAATTACTCATTATAACCCTTTTTCATAAATACAAATACATTCCCTTTTGGTTTAATTAGCCAATAAATGGGCTAATTAAACCTAGATCACACCCAAAAAATCCCTCTAAGGGCCGGCCACCTTTTCTCCAAAGGGGACCGGCCATCTCCTATAAATACTCTCCTATTCTCACCAAAAAACCTAATTCCAATCCTTTGGCAAAAATACTCTAAACACTTTTTCTCTCTAAAATTCTAACTTTGGCATCGGAGGTTCTTCGGCCAAAGCCCCCCCCCCCCATTCATCGTGGGCGCGTGAGGCTTTTGGCCTTAACCTAAGGTGTTAATTGTTTTGTAGGTGCAAGATTGTCCAAGACCGAAGAGGAGAAAATTTGCATCCACAAATTGGTGCCTTCATTGAGAGAAGAAGTTTACGCTCGAAAAAGACTCTCGCACACAAAGGTTTTTCTTCAATTTCTAGTCCATTTGTATTATTTCGTACGTTTTTATTATTAGAATTTTTTACTTGTAAAAAGTTCTTTGGTAAAGCGTATAAAAAAAAAGAAAAATACATAATGGTTAGAAATCTAGAAAATTCTACGAGTAACAATTCAAACATTCAAGACGTGGGACCGCGGCGATCTACGAGATTGAATGTGGCTCTAAGTGGAGCGGCACCACCACCACGAGTTTCCGCCACAGGAACCACCGCGGTGGCTACCACGGTAGCCCACCACGGCGAGGTCCATGGCGCCATCACCACGGCCGAGCCGTGCCATCCAAGGTCCCGGCCCAAGCCATGTTATTCCAAGCCCAACGTGAGCCCAATACGTTGCCTAGCCGAGCCCAAGCCTCGCACCCACGTGTGCCACACGCTAAGCAACCCACTTTCATGGCCCAACCTGCTCCCACTGAGCAGCCCACCCCCGTGGTCCAGCCTGCTCCCTACGAGCAGCCCGCTCTCGTGGTCCAGCCTGCTCCCGCTGAGCAGCCCACCCCCGTGGTCCAGCCTGCTCCCGCCTAGCAGCCCACCCTCGTGGTCCAGCCCGCTCCCGTGGTCTAGCCTGCTCCCGCCGAGCAGCCCGCTCCCGTGGCCCAGCCTGCTCCCGACGAGCAGCCCGCTCCCGTGGTCCAGCCTGCTCCCGCCGAGCAGCCCGCCCCCGTAGCCCAAGCCTGCTCCACCATGGGAACCACCGCGGTGACCACCCGCGGCGAGGTCCATGGCACCGCTACTACGGCCCAAGTCGTGCCACCGAGGCAAGTCCAAGCCGTACCATCCAAAGTCCATACCACCAGAGCCATGGCCCAAGGCTCACACTCGCGTGCATCTCGTACTAAGCAGCCTGCTCCTGCAGCCGAGCCTGCCCTTGCAGCCGAGCCTGCCCCTGCAGCCGAGCCTGCCCCTGCAGCACAGCCTGCCCCCGCCGAGCAGCCCACTCCCGTGGCCCAGCCTGATCCCGCCAAGAGGCCCACTCCCGTGGCCCAGCCTGCTCTCGTGGCCCGTCCTACCCCTGTGGTCTTTCAGGCAGCCCAAGTCGGCCCAAGACTATCTCAGCCATCCGGACCTACCATCGAGCCGGGGGCATTCTCACTATATTTCTCCGCGCAATTAACATTTCCCAACTCAAATCTCGCGCCCGAAGTCTACCACCTTTCCATTACTCAAGGAGGCCCATTCCTTCCAAGCTCTTCCAATCCAAATGGCGAACAACACTTGTCTCGACAAGTCATAGAGTTGACGAGCGCCCTAGCACAACAGACGACCTTGGTAAACCAGCTCTTGTAGCGCACCAAGATGCAACATGTCCTAAACGAGGTGTCTCGAAGAAGGACAAGGGTAGACGAAGAACCTCTCCAGCAGCGTCCCGGCAAGCAGCCACTCGACCAGCCCCGAACCGAGCGTTTGGGCAGAGCACACTCCCAATTGGGCCCCCGAGATAGCGTATACTCCCGTCTTAGCGCGCGGAGGAGCGTGCACTCTCGACTAGACCCACGGACGAGCATACACTCACTGTTGAGGCCACACTTCGATAATCAACATGAGCAGTCTTCCAAGCAAAGTGTTCATTCGCGGCTAAATCTGCAAGGAGCATCATCCACATCACATCGGAGTAGGCAGCATGACGGACGGAGAGAAGCAGTCACTCAATCCGGCTCAAGTTCAACCAGCAGCTTGCGAAATCCCTCACCTGCTAGGAATCCACCACATGCACCGCTACCGCAGCATAGACGAGTCGAGCACGTAGAAGAGCAGCCTAGACCAGCAAGTTAAAACTGGGGGCAGCCGAGAGCTCCACTACCCCAACAAAGGCAAATTCAGGAAGAAGTAGAGAGAATCTTGACCAAGCGATTGCGCGATTTCCAACGCAACGAGGTCACCGACGAGGCACTACGACGGGATGTGACCAACATAAGCAGGTCACCATTCGCGGACGAGATCGAGCAGGCAGAGCCTCCACACAAGTTTAGCATGCCACATTTCACATCCTTCAAAGGAGATGGAGACCCGGAGAGACACTTAAAGCACTACCGAAGCACGATGATCCTCTATCGAAACAATGACGATCTCATGTGCATGATACTCGCCACTACTCTACAAGGCGAGGCGCAAGATTGGTTCTACACTCTGCCGCCGTAATCTATCCAGAGTTTTGACGAACTTTCTTCGGTTTTCACCAAAGAATATTCATCCTATCGCTCGATCAAGAAGAAGTCTGATCACTTGTTCAACGTTAAGAAGAACCCAAAGGAGTTGCTCCGCGATTATGTGAAGAGGTTCAAAGCAGAGAAGACAAAGATAGTCGGATGCAACGACTCGATAGCTAGAGTAGCCTTCCAAAAAGGACTTCCAGCAGACCACCCGCTGTTCGGAAAATTGACCATGAAAGAAGATCTGACTCTGGCAGACTCTCTCGCTCTAGCAGAAAAGCATGCACTTTGGGACGAGGCTCGCTGATCCAGATTCAAGGACCGAAATGAGTATCCAACATCACCTCCCAACTATCCAAACCGAAAACAACGGAGGACTTATTCGCATGTTTGACGGTATCTGAGGCAGCAATAAGCTCTACCATCATACGAGAAGAGCTACGGGCCCGACTACCTGTATTCCACAGTTCAAAAGCTCTCCTCGATGCTACCAGAAATTCAAAAGCTAATTTTGGCGATAGTTGTTGCAACCCGGAAGCTCAAGTTATACCTTCAGACGCACGCAGTCATCTGCATGACGCGCTACTCCGCCCAATCTAGACGCGCGACGATAAAGGCGCAGACACTAGCGATGCAAATTTTTCTGATGAACGCAACAACTCAGCTCAAAAGGCACGCCAAGGACAGACGAACACTAAAAGGACGCACTCGGAAGCAAGTTTTATCCTCGTCGGCCCAAAAGGTTCTGTATAGGAGCATCATGTACCAGCAGTTGAGCACTACCTCCTGCTATGTGTCACACGGCCCCAGCCGACCTTTGTCCCATAATTCAACTCTAGAGTGGCCCAATACCGGCATTTGAGCACTTCCTGCTACGTGTAA
This sequence comes from Cotoneaster glaucophyllus, assembly GCA_036320875.1. NCBI lineage: Eukaryota > Viridiplantae > Streptophyta > Magnoliopsida > Rosales > Rosaceae > Cotoneaster > Cotoneaster glaucophyllus. Next base: position 17,590,756 of record CM070060.1, read on the forward strand.
CATGGCACCAGCTCTACAGCTCCCGACCGCGCCTTCACGCCTAGCCTAGGTAGCACAACAGAGCGGTCCAACGACGCCCGGAAGCAGCCGAGCACACCTTAGCCGCACCTGCTTGCCTCGAAAGCAGCCGGGCACACCTTAGCCGCACCTGCTCCCTCGATGGAGATTTCCAACATTTGAATGTTGACGACACATCCAACTACAAAGGTTCGGGAGCAGACATGGTCCTTGCCACCCCAGACGGTTCAATGCTCGACCAGACGATCACTCTAGGCTTCAAGGCACCCAACAATGAAGTAGAGTAGGAGGCCCTACTGGCAGGCCTCCGTATGGCGAAAGACTTAGCAGTGAAGAAGCTGGCGATTTATTCTGATTCTCAGCTGATTACTAGCCAAACCGCAGGGGAATACATGGCGAAGCATCCAAGGATGGCGCAATATCTAAAGAAGGTACGCGAGCAGCTGGAGGCATTTCAGACTTACACGCTCACTCAAGTTCCACGGACAGGAAATGCCCATGCAGATGCGCTAGCCGGCCTGGGCTCTGCCCTCGATCACCAGCTCAAGCGTTCAATTTCGGTGGAGTACCTAGATAAGCCGAGCATAGAGTCTGAGCCAGTAGCCGAGGTGACGCAGGTTAGTGTAACTCCAAATTGGCAAAGTCCTATTATAGATTACTTCGTCAATGACACGCTCCCCACAGAAAGATTGGAGTCAAGGAAACTTCAAACCCGAGCAGCGCGCCACTACATGTGGAAGGACATTTTAGTTCGAAGATCCTACACCGGACCGCACCTCCGATGCTTGGCATATCCCGATGATTTGAAGGTCCTAAGTTCAATCCATGAAGGCGTTTGTGGGAACCATTCTGGAGGACGATCTTTGGCGCAAAAAGCTCTCAACGCAGGCTACTACTGGCCAGCCACGCATCAAGATGCCCGGGAGTTAGTGCAAAAGTGCGACCGCTGCCAACGTTACAAGCCTGTACCGGCCCTTCCTGCCATCGAGTTACATCCACAAGCAAGTCCCTGGCCATTCATGCAGTGGGCAATCGACCTAGTAGGACCTATGCCGCCTACTACTGGGGGCAGAGGCATGATGATCGTGGCAACCGACTACTTCACCAAATGGGTAGAAGCATAGCCCATGACAACCACGACTTAGACGGACATAGAGTGCTTCGTATGGAGGAACATCATTTGCTGATTGTCATCCCTCAGTTCATCGTCACCAACGACGGCCCGTAATTTCTTGGACGAAGATTTGACGAAGTTCTTCTAAAAGTAAAACATCAAGCAGCACATGTCCATGCCAAGACATCCTCAAAGCAACGGGCAGGTCGAAGCATCCAACAAGACGATCCTCGACTGCCTCAAGAAATCCCTCGCCAACAAGAAGGGAAAATGGCCAGATGAACTCCCCGGATATTTATAAGCATATCGCACCACCAAGAGGCGAGCAACCGGAGAAACCCCTTTCTCTTTGACGTTTAGCTCAGAAACAATCATTCCTCCCAACATCATCATGCCAAGCATCACCACCCTACTGCCAGATGTTGAGCAGAACAGTGAAGAGACGGCCACGAACCTGGACCTAGCGGAGGAAAGGCGCGAGCAGACCATAGCCCGCATCGCATCCTGCTAGCAGCAGCTCTTCTCTAGTTACAACAAAAGGTCCAAAATCCGACAGTTTCATCCCGGAGATCTAGTTCTGAGGAAGGCTTTCATCACTGCTCAAAGGGAGGGATCGAAGAAGATGGACCCTATTTGGGAAGGACCTTACAAGATCAGCAGAGTAGGCGACAAGGGGAGCTACACCCCCGCCACCATGAATGACGAGGAGATCGAAAAGCAGTGGAACGCCTACAACTTAAGGAAGTACCACGCGTGATCTCCAACTACGCCTGAAGGCTCAAGCAGCTCAGACGGGCACAAACCTCGCAAGCCGAGGACTACGCCCGAAGGCTCAAGCAGCTCAGACGGGCACAAACCTCGCAAGCCGAGGACTACCAGTTGTTCCGCAGTCTTTACAATCAAGTTATTTGTTCACTTGTTTTTCAATGAGGAACGCTCTTACAACTTGATTCCATTGCGGCAGCTGACAACTCCTACACTTCAAAAGAAGATCGCGCACTTCTTAGAGACTCACTGCAGGAATAGTGCCCCTTGAGGGACCAATCTGCTCTCCAAAGCGGGAGGATAAACTCTTCACTCCGAACATCCAGACGTGGATGAGCCTAGTTGCCCTAGTGTAACTAGATGCACGATGGCTTGCGCCGGAATTCCTAGAAGTAGCCACAATGGTCTTTTTCAAGGCTTAGCTAATTGAAGGATTTTGGGTCTCTTGGCCTAATCCGCACGAAACCGGGCCCTAGAGACGGAGGGGGCACATTATCCCTGGAACCCTAAAGCTGCTACCGAGCATACTAAGGTAGCCTACGGATTTCGGAAGACTGCCTACGGCTTGCCCTTCAAGCAGTGAAGCCACACTACATTCTTGTGAAAGGTTAAACAAGCTAGCAGGCATATGTGAAGTTTTATCCACTACCGACATGCTACGTAGTCGATAAGCTTCACTTGTACCAAGTCCTAAAGTATTAAGACACTAGCTGCGCAACCTACGGAATTGGGAAAACCAAGGTTAACAGCCTAGTGATCTCGCGGATGTGGCTGCTACAGTGAGTAAGGCATCCGGCTACCGATCCTACGGTTAACAACTTTGCGACGACTTGTACCAAGTCCTAAAGTGTTGTGACACTTGCTGCGCAACCTACGGAATTGGGAAAAATCAAGGTTAACAGCCTAGTGATCATGCGGATGTGGCTGCTACAGTGAGTAAGGCATCCGGCTGCCGATCCTACGGCTAACAACTTTGCGGCAACTTGCACCAAGTCCTAAAGTGTTGTGACACTTGCTGCGCAACCTACGGAATTGGAGAAAGCCAAGGTTAATAGCCTAGTGGTCATGCAGATTTGTCTGTTTCTATAAGTAAGGCGTCCGGCTGCCGACCCTACGGCTAATAACTTTGCAAGAAAAAGTTCTACACCAACACCTACGACTATGTAGGCTACGCGGCCTGTCTGCTTATAAAAAAGTGGCGCGCCTGCTACTGGCCTATAAAGTCTAAAGGTTAAGGCATGAACAAAAAAAACGAGGATGGAGAAAAGCGAAGGAGACTGTTGGAAGTATGCCCACAAAGCCACTCATTTGATGTAATAGCTTTTGGAATACTTATTGTGTTAAACTATTGTATTGTTTAATGAAGGGCAAAGCTTATTGTTAATCATTATTTATTGGATTATATGTTTAAGCAATAAGGGAATCTAAGGAATGTATTTAGTCTAAGAGAGAAGTCATCTAAGTAAGTTAGATTAACGAGACCTTTCTCTTATGTTCATTCCTAAAACGTTCCTAGCCATAGGATTGCCAATTGGGCATTGACAATCCGCTAAGGTTAGTATGTGTTATGTTAACTCAAGCGTGAGTATGACTAGTCTCAAGTCATTCAATGTTGGACACTGAGACAAACACATAGGTGCTCGAAAGGTAATCGAGTACACTGAACAACGATCAAAAGAGGGTTCGAACATACATGTCATGTAAGAACTCGTAAGTTGCAATATGCAAAGTAGTCATTTGACCTGAGGCATCATAGATGTCTAATGGTTAGGTCCTTGATCTTTGATCATGTCAAAGGCATTCCATCGAGAGTGTCCACGGCATTGTTGGGGTCAAGATATCTAGTCATGTAGGCATATGAATGCACAACAAGGGATCTCTAACCTTCCATGGTGGAAGGAGAATACTCTGAGATATGATTCAGGAGTCTTTGGCCAAAGCATACGAATATGACTTAGGAAATATGTTTCAAGTCATATTCAAATGAATCATATAGAGAAGTATCACATTGGATAGTAGACATGAAATAAACTATCACTTAAACAATGTGATCAAGAGTATTGTATTAGAGAAGGACCGTATTGCATTGTAATTGTAACTGGATAGGTTCTCCAACCACTTCTACTTAGCTTGGGTAGCCATGACATACTGCTAGGTGTCACTCATGGTTTGTGGAAGCCCTGAGGATTAGCTAACACTAATCTTCATCAAAGGGAGAATTGAAATGTAGTTTCAATTCGCAATCGATCGTTAAGAGTAACAATCGCCCACTGCCTCGCTAATTGGAACCTAATGGATCGTACACCGAGTAAGGATGAAAGTGAAGAAATATAAATGAGATGGATAAGCAATTAAATAGTTTAATTGAGAATGGTCAAGATTAATTAATTAGTTAATTAATCTTACGAAAGGTTCGTATTGGGCTTTTAAGTTGGTTTTGGGTTTCGGGGCCCAAAAAGGGTTTTTGGTCCACAAGGCCCATTGAGTTTAGGTTGTGTGACAACTAAAACTAAATGGAAATTAACCCAAAAACAAAGTCAAAACCGGCCTAGGGTGAGTGGTACCCAACTTGGGTTAATTGCAAGTGTGCCACTCACATGTGAGGTGGTATAAAGGCAACTTTATAGCCATAACCTCATTAGGGTTTTCTTGAGGAAAATAAGAGAAACATTTTCTCTCCTTTTCTCATCAAGAGGCCGGCCACTTAGGGAGAGTTTCACTAGCATCAAAATCTCTCTAAGTCATCCATCTTCTCTTCACACTACATCCTTGGTGTGGAGACTTAGAGACACTAAATCTTTAGTGTTCTTGGAGATCCTTTCCTTACATCTTCAAGGAGCAAGAGGAGCATTCAAAAGGAAGAAAATCACAAGGAAGATTCAAGGAGCTAGGAGGTGACTTGAAGGCCCTCCACTTGGGTGAATCCCTTGTGTAAACAAGGATGAGCTTCAAGGGTAATGAATCTCAAAACCTTCCTTCTCTTTAATGTTGTTAAAGAGTCTTATGGTTCACCATTCACTAGGCTTTGAAAGTCATGGGTTTTAGAATTGTTTTTGAATGCATGCCTACTTTAAAGTGTTATTAGTTTGCATATGTGTTCAAATGTTCTCACATGTTCTTAGCTAGGACAAAATTTTTCCTTCAAGTGGTATCAAGAGCCTAGGTCTAGAGTATGGTGAATCCTTTTGGGTTTTGTGTTTTTCATGGTTTGTGATTTTAATGTTGTAAATGTTACAAGCTTTGTTCTTGCTTGTTGAATATAAATTTTGCTTGAAAATTTAGCATCTCAAATGTTGTAGATGTAGTTCTGTTAAGCATGAATATTGGAACTAAAATTTGGTGCCATGTATGTGGGGAAATTCGGCCAAATCCAAAGGGTGGATTTTTGGGTTCATGTTTGTCTTGTTAAAAGTGTTTTAAAGTGACTTTTGGAACCCTAAGTACCCTAGGATGTTAACCCTCTTTTGAGTAGTGAAAATTTGAGTTTTATTGAGTGAAAACATTCATGGAGCTCTTATGAGTTTTCATGTGTGTTCTTCAATGTTCTTGATGTTCTTACCAAGAACAAAAAGGTTTGGTGTTTTGATTCAAAGTGTTTGATGTTTTTCATAAAGTTTTGGTTTGTTTGTGATTGTTGATGGATGATTGGTGATGGATGATATATGTCTTTATTGTTTGTCATACCTATTCTTACAACCCATACCAATCAACCTTTTCAACCATACCAATCAAGTTTTCAACCCATACCTTTTTTGACTTTTTCAACACACTTTAAAATTTTGAATTTTCACCAAAACCATTCCCCCATTTTTCACTACCAAAACCGGCCACCCCTTAGTGGGGGTACTTTTGGGACTTTTTTGAGCAATTACATAAAGTCTTGATACTTTTGTGTATTTGCACTTTGACCCAAAATTTTACGTTTTTACGTAAAGGTCCAAAATCACTAAAGGACAAATTGTTTTGCTCCTTTAATGAAGTTTTTGTTATTGTTGAAATTTTTGGGTTCTAGTTGTAATTACATGAAGTTGTGGACTCTTGTGTTTTTACAAAGTGACCCCAACAGTTTATGTTTTAGCAATGTGGCCCAATATGTTGTGGTCATTGTTTTTCGGCCCAAATTATAATGAGAACAAAATGGTTTTGTGTCTTTAATGAGAATTGGATTTTCATTTCATATTAGTTCCATTTAAATCAATTCTATGAATCCAAAAACCAATTGTTTAAGTTGCTTTCTTAGTTAATGTGATTGATTAAGAAAATGGTGATTATGAACCAAAGGCCTCGATAATTGAGCTATGTGATTGGCCGCTTTGCATTATGAATGTTTGGGTTAAGTAGTTTAGATTTGAATGTAATTTGATTAGTTCAAATATGTTGTAAAAGGGCATAAGTCCTTCAAATGTGTTGTAAGAGGGCATAAGCGCTCCTCTTTATTTCATGTATTCCTTTTGTTTATTTGTATGCAAATTGGAATAGTTGGGTCCAACGCCCAATAGGAAATAACGGTTTAATTAGATTAAACGCGTAACTAAAATCAACAACAACCTACCTTAGACCCAAGGTCCAACACAAGGCTCGTGTTGGATCAAATCAAACGGTTCATAATCATCCTAAAACCTAATAAGATTAAAATGAAATTGATGTAGCCCAACACTACTCCCTCAACAAAATGAATATTAAGTTGATAAGCGAGAGATGCTTTGAACATCTCTTCGTAGGCCTTCCACTATGATGGGCTCCAATCGTTTGTGACTCATGCACCGGCTTCACCCTATAATGGGGAAGTTCAAAGTATGTGCTTGCATCCAGGAGGAGTCTATAAACACATATGATGAAGTGAGTGTAGACAACGAGTGTGACCAACATGATATAATTCTGAGGTTATGCTTGAACCCCTACATAAACTAGCATGGTGGGAATGACTTAACTAAGTGCAATGACGCCAACATGATATAATTCTGAGGCAATCATTCTCTAGAGGCCAAAACAAGATGGGTAATTACAAAAGTTGTAAATGGCTAAGAGTTATCCTCTCATCATTATTGTTGCTAGCCAAAATGATATAATTCTGAGGTGGGCTTGGTAATGGTGAGTCTCCCATACCCCGCTAAGAGTTCAACATAACTCTCGAATTCCATTGAGGGATGTGGAATTTGCCAAAAATAGTGGGTGGTACTATTTGATTTAAGACCCAATCAAGTAGTTTTAAAATCAACAATCTAATACGATTTTTGTTATGTTATGTAGATAACGACATGCCTAAAATTATACCTACCATTGTACTTGACAAAAAGGGCCTTAGGGGTCAACGTTTCCTCGCTTGGTATCATATGTACTCAAGCAATCCCCTCCTCATATACCTCCTACGAAACTAGCTTCAAAGGAGGAGTGTCAAAATTATGAAAGACACTATGGGGATGACTTACAAGCCAAATGTTTAATCCTCGCTTCACTTAGTGAGGAGCTTAAGAAGCTACATAAGCACATGGACACTTCATGTGCCATGGTTGATAGTTTGCATAAGATGCATGACATTGAGACTAGTAATGTACGATTCTCAAATGTTTGTAGTCTATTGAATGCCAAAATGGTAAAGGGGACATCGGTCCGGAAACATGGACAAAAGATGGAAAGGATCTTTAAAGATCTTGAGAGTTTAGGAACTCCCATCGATGGGAAAATGGCCCAAGATTTTTTCCTTGCATCTCTCTCGGATGATTTCACTAAGTTTATAGTAAACTATAAAGTGAATAGATTCGATCATACTTTTACCGAGATGATTGACATGTGCTGTGAGTTTGAACAAAGTTTCAAAAAGGACAGTGGGAGTGAGAATGCAATCACAAGGAAAAGGTTGCATAAGAAGAAGGCAAGAAAATCCAAAGGAACATGCTTTCATTGTGGAAAGGATGAACGTTGGAAGAAGAAATACAGGGTGCGCATTGCGAGCCTTATGACACGAACTTTTGAAGGGACTATTTCTGTCATAGAGAGTGCTTTTACAGTGAGCTCCAATTCCTGGATATTTGATTCAGGCGCTAGTCAACATATCTGCAATTCGTTGCAGGGATTAACAGGGAGCAGGACACTGCGCAATGGGGAGATGATTGTGCGAGTTGGGAACGGCACTAAGATCTCTGCAAAAGCAGTAGGCACCTACATGCTTAAACTACCCTCTGGGGAAGTCTTGGAACTTAAAAATTGTTTATATTTTCCTTCATGTATAAAGAATTTGATTTCTATCTCTATGCTTTTATGAGATGGGCACTCAGTATTGTTTGACAAAATGAGTTGCACTTTATACTTGAACGGCCGTATTATCTGTCATGGTAATATGATAGAGGGACTTTTTCACCTAGAGACAAGTAGTGGGATGCATTGTATTGAGAGCAGGAATACCTCAAAACCCAAAAGGGCTAGAGAAGAAGTTAACCAAGTTAGACTTTGGCACCTTAAACTTGGACATGTAAACCAGGACAAGATTCGCAAGATGTCGAAAGATGGATATCTTAGCCCATTAGGTAATGGCCTCATGGGCACTTGTGAACCTTGTCTAATAGGGAAGATGTCTAATTCTCCATTCACTGGGAAAGGAGAGCGAGCCAAAGATATACTAGCGTTAATCCACACAGATGTATGTGGACCTATGTCCACCACATCAAGGGGAGGCTTTTCTTACTATATCACATTCACCGACGATTACTCTCGGTTTGGCTATGTGTATCTTATGAAGTACAAGTCAGAATCATTTGAAAAGTTCAAAGAATTCAAGAATGAAGTAGAGAAGCAAACTGGGAAACAGATAAAGACCCTAAGATCAGATCGAGAGGGTGAGTATCTGAGTACTGAATTCCTAGATTATCTCAAAGAGTGTGGAATAGTATCACAGTGGACTCCACCAGGAACTCCTCAACATAATGGAGTTTCTGAGAGGAGAAACCGAACCTTGATGAACATGGTTCGTTCTATGATGAGTTCTGCTGATCTACCAATATCATTCTGGGGATATGCACTACACACAGCAGCTTATTTGCTAAATGCAGTGCCTTCTAAATCTGTTCCACAAACGCCATATGAGATATGGTATGAGAAGAAGCCAAGTCTTAAACATCTTAAGATTTGGGGTTGTCCTGCATATGTTAAGAAGCAAGATGCAGGAAAGCTTGAAGCAAGATCTGTTAAATGCTATTTTGTGGGGTATCCTAAACAAACTTATGGATACGAATTCTATCACCCTGACGACCAGAAAGTCTTTGTCGCCAGAACTGCCATATTCCTTGAGGATGAAATCGTTCTTAATGGAACTAGCAAAAGAACGATAGAATTGAAGGAAATTCCTGATGAGCCACAAACAAGCAATCAACAGATAGACAACCCTGTTCCTGAACCCTTAGCTCCACGTAGATCTGAACGGGTCAGCAAGCCACCTAAGAGGTATGGCTTGGATAAGGACTTTGGTGAATTGCACCTTCTAGGTGACAATGACACACAGGAAGACCCTAGAGACTACACTGAAGCAATGTCCGACATTGATTCAAAGAGATGGCAAGAGGCCATGAAATCCGAGATGGATTCCATGTATCACAATCAGGTTTGGACTCTTGTAGACCCTCTAGAAGGTATAGTACCTATTGGAAACAAATGGGTCTTTAAGAGAAAGATAGGCGCTGATGGGAACGTGGAGACTTATAAGGCTAGACTAGTAGCCAAGGGTTACAGACAACGAGAAGGGATTGACTATGAAGAAACCTTTTCTCCTGTAGCCATGATTAAGTCCATTCGTATTTTGCTTGCTATAGCTGCATACCATGACTATGAGATATGGCAAATGGATGTGAAGACGGCCTTTCTGAACGGCTACCTAGAGGAAGAGCTCTATATGACTCAACCCGAAGGAGCTTCAGAGGTCCATTTATGGACTTAAGCAAGCCTCCAGGAGCTGGAACATTCGTTTTGACACTGAAATCAAATCGTTTGGTTTTACTCAAAACGAAGACGACAATTGTGTTTATCAAAAGGTTGTTGGGGATGCAGTTGTATTCCTAGTGTTATATGTAGATGACATATTACTATTCGGGAATGACACTGCAGTACTTTCTTCTGTAAAAGTGTGGTTGTCCAAAACCTTCCACATGAAAGATTTGGGAGATGCATCTTATGTGCTTGGGATAAAGCTCTATCGTGATAGATCCAGAAAATTAATTGGATTATCCCAATCTATGTACATAGATAAGGTGCTAAGTAGGTTCCAAATGGAACAATCAAAGAAAGGTCTTCTTCCTGTGAGACATGGAATTCACCTTTCTAAATCCATGGGACCAAAAAATCTTGAAGAAATACGGCAAATGAGTAGGATTCCTTATGCTTTCGCCATAGGAAGTCTCATGTATGCCATGATATGCACAAGGCCTGATATTGCATATGCTGTGAGCATCACTAGTCGATATCAATCTAACCCAGGATCAGAACACTGGGCAGCTGTCAAGACGGTCCTTAAGTACTTAAGAAAAACTAAGGACATGTTCCTCGTTTATGGAGGAGCGACAGAGTTGCGAGTGGAAGCCTATACAGACGCAGATTTCCAATCTGACGTCGATGATAGAAGTTCCAACTCCGGATATGTATTCACTCTGAATGGTGGGGCTGTCAGCTGGAAAAGCAAGAAACAAGATGTAATTGCTGATTCCACGACGGAGGCTGAATATGTCGCTGCAGCTGAAGCCGGCAAAGAAGCGTTCTGGATGAAGAAGTTCATTACTGAACTTGGAGTGGTTCCAACCATTACATCACCAGTAACTTTGTACTGTGATAATAGTGGGGCGATAGCTCAAGCCAAGGAACCCAGGGCTCATCAAAAGAACAAGCATTTTGACAGACGCTTTAATATCATTAAAAGATATGCCGCCGAGGGGAAAGTCAACATCCTCAAGGTTGCCTCAGCCGATAACGTAGCAGATCCACTGACGAAGCCAATGTCTCAAATCCAACTTGACCGCCACATGGAAAAGATGGGTATTATATACATGGGAAGGTGGCTTTGAGTGCAAGTGGGAGATTGTTGGAAGTATGCCCACAAAGCCACTCATTTGATGTAATAGCTTTTGGAATACTTATTGTGTTAAACTATTGTATTGTTTAATGAAGGGCAAAGCTTATTGTTAATCATTATTTATTGGATTATATGTTTAAGCAATAAGGGAATCCAAGGAATGTATTTAGTCTAAGAGAGAAGTGATCTAAGTAAGTTAGATTAACGAGACCTTTCTCTTATGTTCATTCCTAAAACGTTCCTAGCCATAGGATTGCCAATTGGGCATTGACAATCCGCTAAGGTTAGTATGTGTTATGTTAACTCAAGCGTGAGTATGACTAGTCTCAAGTCATTCAGTGTTGGACACTGAGACAAACACATAGGTGCTCGAAAGGTAATCGAGTACACTGAACAACGATCAAAAGAGGGTTCGAACATACATGTCATGTAAGAACTCGTAAGTTGCAATATGCAAAGTAGTCATTTGACCTGAGGCATCATAGATGTCTAATGGTTAGGCCCTTGATCTTTGATCATGTCAAAGGCATTCCATCGAGAGTGTCCATGGCATTATTGGGGTCAAGCTATCTAGTCATGTAGGCATATGAATGCACAACAAGGGATCTCTAACCTTCCATGGTGGAAGGAGAATACTCTGAGATATGATTCAGGAGTCTTTGGCCAAAGCATACGAATATGACTTAGGAAATATGTTTCAAGTCATATTCAAATGAATCATATAGAGAAGTATCACATTGGATAGTAGACATGAAATAAACTATCACTTAAACAATGTGATCAAGAGTATTGTATTAGAGAAGGACCGTATTGCATTGTAATTGTAACTGGATAGGTTCTCCAACCACTTCTACTTAGCTTGGGTAGCCATGACATACTGCTAGGTGTCACTCATGGTTTGTGGAAGCCCTGAGGATTAGCTAACACTAATCTTCATCAAAGGGAGAATTGAAATGTAGTTTCAATTCGCAATCGATCGTTAAGAGTAACAATCGCCCACTGCCTCGCTAATTGGAACCTAATGGATCGTACACCGAGTAAGGATGAAAGTGAAGAAATATAAATGAGATGGATAAGCAATTAAATAGTTTAATTGAGAATAGTCAAGATTAATTAATTAGTTAATTAATCTTACGAAAGGTTCGTATTGGGCTTTTAAGTTGGTTTTGGGTTTCGGGGCCCAAAAAGGGTTTTTGGTCCACAAGGCCCATTGAGTTTAGGTTGTGTGACAACTAAAACTAAATGGAAATTAACCCAAAAACAAAGTCAAAACCGGCCTAGGGTGAGTGGTACCCAACTTGGGTTAATTGCAAGTGTGCCACTCATATGTGAGGTGGTATAAAGGCAACTTTATAGCCATAACCTCATTAGGGTTTTCTTGAGGAAAATAAGAGAAACATTTTCTCTCCTTTTCTCATCAAGAGGCCGGCCACTTAGGGAGAGTTTCACTAGCATCAACACTCTTGAATGGCACATGGAATTGAGTTTTAAATAGCCTACACAAATTTCCAATTTAGAAATCTTCACTTGTAAGTTGTAACATCTTCAATTAAGAGACAAGAGTTATTAAAAAACTATCGCGGTGAATTCTTAATGGTTTTGAAAAGAATTTTCCCTTCATCCAAGCTAGCACCTAAGTTCCAGTCTTGCACCCAGGTTGAAAAAAACCATAATGGCTGAGGTGCATTTTAGCAGAAGTTAATGAAAATTGTAGTACCTAAAATAACATATGCATGTTTCAGAACAAATAATCACATAGATCAGCAGTCCCATAGGGAATCATTTAAAAATTATATCATATAACTGAAATTATAGAACTGGAAGTAAACCTTTGCTTGATAAAGCTCATATATTTCCAGGAATAGCTGCTTTGAAAGCTCTTCCAATGTTAGCACTTCTGCTTCCATGTTTTTGATATCTGTGTAACCGAAAAGAAAAGGGGAAGGGAGAGGGGGGTGATAAGTGAAATAAGACAACTATGACGTCCTTACAAAGTAATTGCACTATGTTGATGGTCTGGAAAGCTTAATACAACAACATATCTAGTAGGTCTCAATGCATGCAAATAACATGGCTAGAGAAGTATTAGAGAAAGTTAAAAATTAAGCAATTAGTTCTTTCAAAAAAACTATGCAAGATCCTATCATAAGGAAAAACATAAAGCAATTCCAACCTTGCTCCTTTTGATCGTCTTGCATAGATCGCACAACAGTGCCAACAATTCTTTTAAAGAAAGATCTAGCTTTTAAAGGGTGTTTTAGGAACCATTGTTAGATGATTAATGCAAGTTTTATGAAACTATTGATTGTTTTTCATATTTACTTTTCACAAAAACTTGCTACCACCTAAAGTTAAAATCCTCATCCAACACCATCCAAAACCATAAAACAACATAACAAAGACACCAAAATCTTTAAAAAAAAAAAAAAAAAAAAAAAATCCCACATATTCAACCTTCACAACACAACTTCACAATATTTAAAAAAAAATGTTGCAGAAAATGCTAAAAGGAAAAAACTGAAATAATTTACCTTGAGCATAAACGGCTTTGAAGTTGCACACAGAAGCCCCAAAAAACGAAGAGTAAAGTGTCCTGAAACAAAAAAAAGAAGCAAATCATACAACCAAACGATAGATCTAAGGATATAAACAAAACACCCAAAATTACAAAAACTAAATTCCAAAAAACATAGAGCAACGTGTTCTGAAACGAAAAACACAAACAAGCCATACACCCAGACATCGAAACCAACAATATAAAGAAAACACCCAGAATAAAAAAAAATTCATACAAAAATCCCATGAACAAGGAAAACTACAAATAAATAAATAAATTAATTAATTAAAACAACAATACTATAAAGGTTAAAAAAAACTCACCACCAAACGGACGTGGGCCTTAGAGGTAACAATTCCGCCTTGATAAAATCGAAAAACAAACAAAATGGGTATTGACCCAGGGGTTTTAAACGCAAGATGCAACAACCATGAAAATGAGGAGAGAGAGATGTGAGGGATGAGAGATGAGAGAGAGGGGCGACAGATGGGAGGGGCAGAGGGTAGTGAGGGATGAAAGAGAGTGACAGTGTTGGGAGATGGGGGAGTCTGAGTGCGGCAGAAAAAAGTGAGGGTTGAGTGCATTAGGCGTGGTAGGGAGGGGGAGAAGAATTGGTCAGATGGATTGGATGGGTGATAGAAATCAAAGGAAAATTCCAGAGATCCAGCTGGAGGGCATGCAAGACCGAAGCAAAAGGAAAACCGGACGCGTGGGAAGGCTATGCAAAAGAAGAAAGGCAACGGGCAAGCTAGCATAAAACAGGGGCAAACACATGGGGTAAAAGAGCATTAAACCGGCTTCTCACAATTTTTAATAATTATTTTTACATACATCTAATTTTTTTATAACTTTTATTGGTTGCTGTGCCACAAACCATGTGGCCTACTTTAATTCCCATTTTTTAAATATTTTTTTGGTTCTGGCACCCATGCATCCTATTTCTTCATAATTGTTTATTGTTTGCTGCTCCACAAATGAAGAACGGGTGAATAGACGCGAGGACGGGAATGACAAAACGGGCTTTTTATTGTAGCAAAACGTAAACAGTACGGGAAGCAAAGAAGAAATCGAGGGCATTATCGTCCATTCACTGTTCACGAGCAGCAAAAAACAGTGCCAAGCAAACCCAGTTTTAGTATATAGATAATTTTTGTGATCATTATATATAATGGGATGTGTGGGAAAATGTATCTCAATTTGAAATGATATATTTGTGCTGAAATCAAGCTTATGTTTGATATTTGTGACTTTACGACTAGTTAATGTTAAGTTAAATACTGATTACAACTACATGATTACAAAATTTTGTACGATTTTCAATCTCGTAGTATTGAGCGGGTCATTCATTGCTAATGACTTCATATAAATCAAACCCTATTAGGACTAGATAGAATAAACTAATATTTCAAGTCCAATTTCACATTTTTAGAAGATGCGAACTGATTTTTATACATCTCTTTTAACTTCTCATCCACTCTTATTTAATTATGATTTTTGTTTGGCTTATTCAATTCAATTGCCAGAAATAAAGAGATGTGTGTAAGAAAATAAAAAAGAGGTGTGAAAATCACTTTCCGAGTAATGAAGGAGCATATATATGCACTAGCAGAGCCAATGCGGGGTATTGGGCTCCCTTGACCCCAATAACTTTGTGAAATTTTCCCTTTAAATTTTTTTTTGACAAACAATACTTGGCTACTCAAAGATGAGTAGGAGCTCCTACTTAGAACTCTTAGTGTTTTAATTGAAGAAAGTTGAGGTTCCACCATAAAACCAATTGGCAATATGAGGAGTAGCCCAACCTCTTATAAGCACATGCAAGGTCCATCCTCCCATCAATGTGAGACTCATACTCAACATGCCCCCTCACGTGTGGGGAATTTACGAGCCTAACACATGGACAACATAATAGGGTGACATGGAGCACATGTGGCCGTTTGGCTTCGCACGTGGGATAATTTGCTCTGATACCATGAAAAAAGTTGATGTTCCACCATAAAACCAATTGGCAATATGAAGAGTAGCCCAACCTCTTATAAGCCCATGCAAGGCCCCTCCTCCCATCAATGTGGGACTCATTCTCAATGTGAAAAAGTTGAGATTCCACCATAAAACCAATTGGCAATATGAGGAGTGGCCCAACTTACTTATAAGCTCATGCAAGATTCCTCCTCCCATCAATGTGTGATTCATTCTCAACACGCCCCGTCATGTGTGGTGAATTTTCAAGCCTAACACGTGGACAACACAAACGGAGTGACGTGGAGCATGTGTGTTGGGCTTCACACGCAAGACAACCTGCTTTGATACCATGAAGAAGTTGAGGTTCCACCATAAAATGAATTGGAAATATGAGGAGTAGCCCAACTTACTTATAAGCCCACGCAAGATTCCTCCTTCCATCAATGTTGGATTCATTCTCAACATTAATTATAGAGTTTTGTGCTTATATATTGTAGCAAATACATAGACGGTTCGTAATGCTTTTACCAATACCGTTCATTTATTTTTAAATTGTTTGATGACTAAATGACCTTAGTTTTAATTGATTTTTTGCAGAGGTGATCTTTATATGGTGAATTAATATGAACGGTTCTGATTATAAATAGAATGTTCTGTAAATTGACAACGAAGAATTTGAAAATTTTTTGAGTAGGAGTTCCTACTCTTCTTTGAGTAGCAAAGTACTGTTTTTTTTTTACCCCTATAATAGCATTGTAGCAGCAACACTGCAACATCACTAGCAATAGAAAATTGCTATTGTAATCTTGGTTGCGTGGGCCACAACAACCAACAAATATTGACCTAAGTTGGGTCACCCAACATGGAACATGTGAGCCCAGTGACCCAAGTTGGTGTACTTGCTAGTGAAATTAGTATTGATTTTACCTGTTGCGCCTGTTTTAGTTGAAAGAGCTTTTTTTTATGTTGAAAATTGTGAAGAATCCACATCGTAATAGGATAGGTGATCAATGGTTGAATGATAGTTTGGTTGTGTACATTGGGAAAGAGGTAATTAATTCTATTGATAATGATGTTGTAATACGATGTTTCCAAAATATGAGAACATGTCGTGGACAATTATAAATGAAAGTATGATAGATTTTTGAAAGCTATTTTTTGACTCCATTGTCATAAATTCCTAGGTCCGTCACTGTATATATATGTGATATTGTTGTTCTTGACAAGGTCAAAAAAAGTGGTTGAAGGTATTGTACAAAGTAAGTATATATTATTGGCAAGATCTATGATAATGAAGGAGCATATATATGTGATACTGTTGTTCTTGACAAGGTCAAAAAAAGCGGTTGAAAGTATTGTACTAAGTATATAATATTGGCAAGATCTATGATATTACTTTTGGAAGAATGACATTGAGTCGTTGACCATTTCATTTTAAACAATGCGATAAACTATAAGATGAAAGTTGTTGGCTATATCACATGTATGTAGAACTGGTACTTTCATTGTTTTTTAGTTTTATATAATATTATGTGTGTGTGTGTGTATGTGTGTATGATTTCACTCACAAGTTAATTTGTAACAGTTAAGACATTTCAATTGTGGAACCTTTCGATAGTCAAATAAACAGACACTGTCAGGAATAAATAAATCAATGAGAGTATATGTGGTTAACCATACCAAGCCAGACTGTTTTTGAAACATACTATATTCTATATTTGTATACAGACACACATCATAGTATTTTTAGGTCATATATATTGGTACCATAGTATTTTTAGGTCTTATGTATATGGTAATAATGAGATTGTTTAAACGATTTAAACAGTATAATAAAGTCATTTAAACTTTAAACCGCATGCAATGACACTTGACGTCACTCCACTTTAATATTGTGATTATATATATTTATGTATACTTTGTAAAAATCTAAAATTGCAAATAAAAAATGTATAAATTACCTAAACAATACTAAGACGTGTTCTAAACAGAAAAAAAGGTTGCTCGAAATATATGGATGTTTAGGGATGGATCAATATAAAGTGTTATAGTTTTCAGTTATTGTAATTTTAAGTCATGTGTTCAAATTTTTTGAGTAATTTAAAAGAATTCGAAAATTCATGCATTCTGTTAATGTCTATAGGTGTACATAGTGAAAATCACTACCTAATTTTTTAAGTTTCAACTAATGTTATAGTATTTGATTTATTAATATCTACATGCACAACAAGTCTTTTGAATATTAGACCTAACATTCGGGAGTTCATCTTTTGCCTTATGTTATATGGTGATGATAACGTAGCATTTGAAAGTGCAATTAAGGCAAAAATGTCAAAACATGGAGAACAGAACAAGACAAGATATAGATCATGATGAGCAAAAGGCTCATATACTGTCATATTATTAATTCCTACATATCTATCATATTTAGAGAGATTGTATTCATACCCCCAATCACTGTTCTAAAAATCCCCGCCTAGCATCGCCTGCGGCAGACCACCACCCCGATTAATGCCTAGGCGTTTAAAAATTAAGAAAGGGCGCCTAGACTAGCTGAGGCGCCCACCTAGACCTCCTAGGCACCCGCCTAGCCTGCCCAGACCCGCCTAGGTTGCGACTCACTTAGACAGAAAATTGATAACTTTCAATTTGCATGTAATTTTTTTAATAAATTGTAAGAGATTTGTTGAATACTTAAATTAGCACACACTATATGCTTGTTCCCCATGTTTTCATTATGTTCCAATACTTCATAATACATATGTCATTCTATTTTTGTAGTTTATGATGAAATTAGAAATATTTTAAGTATAAACAGACACTTATTTACACGAAATATAATGGATTTACTTAAATCCGCCTAGTCCACCTAGGTGCCCGTCTAGACCCCGCCTAGCCGCCTAGGCGCTAGGCCCCAACCCGCCGCCCGACTAGCTCCTAGTGTCTTTTAGAACCTTGCCCCCAATATATGAAGATCGGTGCATCTATCTCACCTAATAGCCGCGCGTCACCAAACTCTGCACGCACTAGATTAATGCCACAAATCTGCATTTGAACATTGCTACTGTGGATGTAAATTTCTTCCTCCTTGTTCTTGGACAAAATTGCACCTACAAAATAAAGAACACCTTAGGTCAAGGCCAAGAGCCTCAAGGGTCCATGATGAATTGGGGGAGGGGGGGTGGGTTTGGCTGAAGAACCTCCGATGCCAAAGCTGGAATTTTGAGAGAAAAGTGTTAGGAGAATTTAGAGAATTTTTGCAAGATAATTGAAATTGAGTTTTGGAGAGAATGATGGGGTTTTTATAGGGGTATGGCCGGCCACTTGGTTCATTTTGTGGGCTAGGTTCTTGATTTGTGTTTAATTAAGAATAATTGAATAATAAATCAATTAATTAGCTAATTAATAGAATAATTTCCTAATTGATTAGCTAATTAATATAATAAAAGTGGAATGATTTGGGAGTTACCTTGTGGAGAAGATTTGATGAGGATGAATGAAATAGGTTTTGAATTATTACCTATTTTGGGCACTTTTGACTTGGTTGAGGGTTGATTGCCCGATGCTCGTGTGTAGGAATCCTGGTATGCTTCAAGGGTAATTTTGTTATTTTAACCCAAAAATTCACGTGTCGCCTTGTGATTATTTTTGGCTCTACAAATGCCCCCACACCTGCTGGGCTGCTCGCAGGAAAGGGTAGCAGGTGTAGAGATCTCCAACTTTGATGTATATTTAAGCCTACCTTAAGTAAGGGATTAAATCAACTTCGGAAGGCAATTATTTATCCTTACAAGAAAGAGAAAAAGTTAGAGGATATTTGTTCCCCCTCCCGTAGCACTCCTCTTTGCTTGCCTGTGCAAAGAATCGTCTTCCGTCGATTTCTTTGTCTTCTTCGCGCCGCACCGATGTAAGAAAAACTTAATTCTTCTTGTCTTCTTCTTGGGAAGTGGTGCCACGGGGCAGCCGTCGAGGTGGTGTGGCACGTAGGCTTAACTTGGCATGGGCCAAGGACGTGATGTGGTAGGGGCCATTACCTGGGTTGCTCGGCTTGATTGAAGCCAAAGATTGGCTTTGCATGACCTGAGGAAATGGTTTGGCATGGGCAACGGTTTGGGCTGCCATGTTTGGGCTGCTTGCCAAAAATGAGGAAACTGCTTGAGTTTGATTTCTCAGCTGCCGTAGATAGAGCAGTTAAGGATGGAGCTGCTGAAGATGAAGTGTCGGATGAGCAAACTGTTAAAAACAAATGTGGCTGTTGCCCCTGACCATTTGCTACGTAGTTGAGCTTCAAGCATTCGATCTTTTGAGCTATGTGGCATTCTCGCACTGGAGAGCTTACCCAAGTGGGTGTCGGGAATTATTTTACCCTCTCGCACTGGAGAGCAATTAGTTTACCCTCTCGCACTGAAGAGCAATTAGTTTATCCTCTCGCACTAGAGAGCAAACCCATATGGGTGTCGGGGAATTAGTTTACCCTCTCGCACTGGAGAGCAATTAGTTTATCCTCTCGCACTCGAGAGCAAACCCATATGGGTGTCAGGTAATTAGTTCACCCTCTCGCACTGGAGAGCAATTAGTTTATCCTCTTGCACTGGAGAGGAGACTCATATAGGTGTCCGGGAATTAGTTTACCCTCCCGCACTGGAGAGCAATTATTTTATCCTCTCGCACTAGAGAGCAGGCCTATATGGGTATCGGGGAATTGGTTTACCCTTTCGCACTGGAGAGCAGTTAGTTTATCCTCTCACACTCGAGAACAATTAGTTTACCATATCTCACTGGAGAGCATGGAAGTCCTTATCATGAGTACATATGAAGAAAACTGGAGTATTGGACAACTGAAATAATCCTCAGCCTGCGAGGTCTTGTTTGGCTATCTGCTTGAGACTTCGAACTGCTTATGGAACCCGCATAATGGTGTAAGCGCAGTGAGTTGCTCCTAGAATTATTGTGCCATCATTAGGTGTTTCGTCGTGTGCCATTTTGAGGCTTGGTTGGCGCGAGCCACATAGCAAGATCGGCATGGCTGGGTTTAAGTTGCAAGATTGGCACACTTATGAGCCATAATGATAGATCAATGGCTTCTAGGAGCCATGGAGCAGGTAGGCATGGCTGTGAAAGCAAGGCTTGGGCCAGGTTGTGCGCGGCAGGAGGAATTAGACCACTAGGTTCGTGATGCTCGGCTATTGATGATGTGCTTCTTCAGTATTGAATCATCTGGAGTGTAAAGTACAAGGGTTGCCCTTGGTTCTTGGTAGTTGGGGCTGGTGTATCCTTATGGTACTTGTCTGCCCCCAGCACGCCATTAGATTGAGCTACTGCATTTGTTAGAACATAAGTAGTCTTTATATCCGGCAATCTATGTTGGATAGCCCCGTCTGCTCGATCTTGCCATTGAAAGATAACTCGCTTATGTTGGTCATGTCTCATCAGAGCGCCTTGTTAATAGCTTCGTTGCGCGAGAAATCTTAGAATCGCTCGGTCATGAGTCTTTCTACTTCTTCTTGAGTTTGCCTTTATTGGGGGTGGCAGAGCTCTCAGCTGTCTCCCGTTGTGACCTGCTGGTCTAGGCTGTTCTTCCATGTGTTCGGCTCGTCTGTGTCGCGGCTGCGGTACATGTGGTATGTTCCTAGCAGGTGAACGGGTAACTTGCAGGCTGCTGGTTGAACTTGAGCCGGATTTAGTGACAGCTTCTCTCCATCCGTTGTGCTGCCTACTCCGATGTGAGGTGGATGATGCTCCTTGTGGGCTTTGCTATTAATGAACACTTCGCTGGAAGGTTGCTCATGTTGATTATCGGTGTGTGGCCCCAACCGTGAGTGTGTGTTTGTCCGTAGGCCTAACTGAGAGTGCACGTTCCTCCACGCACAAAGACGGGTGTATACTCTATCTCGGAGGCCCAGTCGGGAGTGTACTCTATTAGAACGCTCAGTTCGTGACTGGTTAAGTCGTTGCTTGCCGGAACGCTGCTGAAGAGGTTCTTCGTCTGCCCTCGTCCTACTTCGGAACACCTCGTCAGGGGCACGTTGCATTTTGGTGCGCTGTAAGAGCTGATTCACCAAGGTCGTCTGTTGCACGAAGGCGCTTGTCAACTCTATAACTTGTCGAGACAAGTGTTGTTCTCCATTTGGGTTGGAAGAGCTTAGAAGGAATGCGTCTCCTTGAGCAGTGGAAGTGTGGCAGACTCCAAGCCCGAGATTTGAATTGGAAAATGTCAAATCCGTGGAGAAACGTGGTGAAAATGCCATCGGTTCAATCGTAGGCCTAGAAATTTGAAGCCGGGACGGTTGAACTAATCTTGGACCGATTTGGGCTGCTTGGAATGCCACGCGAGTAGGCTGAGCCACGAGAGCTGACAGGACCGCGGGAGCAGGCTGGGCCGCTAGAGCAGGTTAGGCCGCGGGAGCGGGCGAGGTCGCGGCAGGAGGCTAGGCCACGGGAGTAGGCTGCTTGGTGTGTGGCGCACGCGGGTGCGAGGCTTAAGCTCGGCTTGGCAATGCATTGGGCTCGCGTTGGGCGTGGAGTGACTTGGCTTAGGCCCTGACCTTGGTGTCGTAGGCCTTGGATGGCACGGCTTGGGCTTGCCTAGATGACACTGCTTGGGCTGTGGTGGTGGCACTATGGACCTCGCCGCGAGTGGCTACCGTGGTGGAAACTTGTGGTGGTGGTGCCACTCCACTTATTGTCACATTTAGCCTCGTGGATCACCGAGGTCCCATATCTTGAATATTGGAATTTCATTTGTTGAGGTTTCTGAATCCCTTGTCATTGCACTTTTCTTTTACGTTTTGCCAAAGAATTTTTAGAAATAAAAATTCTAAGAATAAGAACGTATGAAAAATCTACAAATGAACAAGAACACGAAAAACCTTAGATGCGAGAGTCGTCTACGAGTGTGTGACTTAGCTTTCAATGAAAGCACCAATTTATGGATGCAAATTTCTTTCTCCTTGTTCGTGGATAAAATTGCACCTACAAAACACTTAACACCTTAGGTTAAGGCTAAGAGCCTCACACGCCCATGATGAATGAGGGGCTTTGGCCGAAGAAACTCTGATGCCAAAGTTAGAATTTTGAGAGAAAAGTGTTTGGAGAATTTAGAGAATTTTTGCAAGAGAATTGGAATTGAGTTTTGGAGAGAATGATGGGGTTTTTATAGGGGTGTGGCCGACCCCTTTGGGAGAGAAAGGACTGGCCACTTGGTTCATTTTGTGGGCTAGGTTCTTGATTTGTGTTTAATCAAGAATAATTGACTAATAAATCAATTAATTAACTAATTAATAGAATAATTTCTTAATTGATTAGCTAATTAATATAATAAAAGTGGAATGATTTGAGAGTTACCTTGTGGAAAGGATTTGATGAGGATGGATGAAATAGGTTTTGAATTATTACCTATTTTGGGCACTTTTGACTTGGTTAAGTGTTGATCGCCCGCGGCTCGAGCATAGGAATCCTGGTATGCTTCGAGGGTAATTTTGTCCTTTTAACCCAAAAATCCACGTGTCGCTTTGTAATTATTTTTGGCTCTACAAATGCCCCTACACCTGCTGGGCTACTCACAGGAAAGGGTAGCAGGTGTAGAGATCTCCAACTTTGATGCAGATTCTCTCTTGGACTTGGAATTAGTTCTTCTAGGAAATGAAAATAAATCGCCTCCAAAGCTTATTTAAGCCTACCTTAAGTAAGGAATTAAATCAAATTCGGAAGGCAATTATTTATCCCTACAAGAAAGAGAAAAAGTTAGAGGATATTTGTTCCCCCTCCCCTAGCACTCTTCTTTTCTTGCCCGTGCAAAGAATTGTCTTCCGTCGATTTCTTTGTCTTCTTCGCGCCGCACCGATGTAAGAAAAACTTAATTCTTCTTGTCTTCTTCTTGAGAGGTGGTTCCACAGGGCAGCCGTCGGGGTGGTGTGGCACGTAGGCTTGGCTTGGCATGGGCCAAGGACATGGAGTGGCAAGGGCCATTACTTGTGCTGCTCAGCTTGATTGAAGCTAAGGATTGGCTTGGCATGGCCTGAGGAAATGGTGTGGTATGGGCAAAGGTTTAGGCTGCCACGTCTGGGCTGCTTGCCAAAAATGAGGAAACTGCTTGAGTTTAATTTCTCAGCTGCCGTAAATGGAGCAGTCAAGGATGGAGCTGCTGAAGATGAAGTGTCGGATGAGCGAACTGTTAAACGCAAAAGTGGCTGCTGCCCCTGACCATATGCTGCCTAGTTGAGCTTCAAGCATTCGATCTTTTGAGCTATGTGGCATTCTCGCACTGTAGAGCTTACCCAGATGGGTGTCGAGAATTAGTTTACCCTCTCGCACTAGAGAGCAATTAGTTTACCCTCTTGCACTGAACAACTATTAGTTTATCCTCTTGCACTGGAGAGCAAACCTATATGGGTGTCGGGGAATTAGTTTACCCTCTCGCACTGGAGAGCAATTAGTTTATCTTCTCGCACTGGAGAGGAGACCCATATGGGTGTCGGGGAATGAGTTTACCCTCTCGCACTGGAGAGCAATTATTTTATCCTCTAGCACTGGAGAGCAGGCCCATATGGGTGTCGAGGATTGGTTTGCCCTATCGTACTGGAGAGCAATTAGTTTACCCTCTTTCACTAGAGAGCATGGAAGTCGTTGTCATAAGTACAGTTGAAGAAAGATGGAGTGTTGGACAACTGAAATAATCCTCAGCCTAGGAGGTCTTGTTTGGGGATCTGCTTGAGACTTCGAACTGCTTATGGAACCCGCTTAATGGTGTAAGCGCAGTGAGTTGCGCCCATAATTATTGTGCCATCATTAGGTGTTTCGTCGTGTGCCATTTTGAGGCTTGGTTGGCGCGAGCCACAGGGCAAGATCGGTATGGCTGGGTTTATGGTGCAATATTGGCACAAGTATGAGCCATAATGATAGATCAATGGCTGCCTGGAGCCGTGGAGCTGGTAGGCACGGCTGTGAAAGCTGGGCTTGGACCAGGTTGTGCGCAGCATGAGGAATTAGACCACTAGGTTCGTTATGCTCGGCTACTGTTGATGTGCTGCTTCAGGATTGAATCATATGGAGTGTAAAGTACAAGGGTTACCCTCGGTTCTTGGTAGTTGGGGCTGGTGTGTCATTCTGGTACTTGTCTGCCCCCAGCACGCCATTAGATTGAGCTGCTGCATTTGTTGGAACATAAGTAGTCTTTATATCCAACAATCTATGTGGGATAGCCCCGTCTGCTCAATCTTGTCATTGAAAGATAACTCACTTATGTTGGTCATGTCTCATAAGAGCGTCTTGTCAATAGCTTCGTTGCGCGGGAAATTGCATAATCGCTCGGTCATGAGCCTTTCTACTTCTTCTTGAATTTGCCTTTATTGGGGGTGGCAGAGCTCTCGGCTGCCTCTCGTCGTGACCTGCTGGTCTAGGCTGTTCTTCCATGTGTTCTGCTTGTCTTTTTCGCGGCTGCGGTGCACGTGGTATGTTCCTAGCAGGCGAGCGGGTAACTCGCAAGCTGCTGGTTGAACTTGAGCCGGATTGAGTGACTGCTTCTCTCTGTCCGCTGTGCTGCCTACTCCAATGTGAGGTGGATAATGCTCCTTGTGGGCCTTGCTATTGATGAACACTTCGCTGGAAAGTTGCTCATCTTGATTATCGGAGTGTGGCCCCAACCGTGAGTGTGTGTTTATCCGTAGGCCTAACTGAGAGTGCACGTTCCTCCATGCGTAAAGACGGGAGTATACTCTATCTCGAAAGCCCAGTCGAGAGTGTACTCCATTAGAACGCTCAGTTCGTGACTGGTCAAGTCGCTACTTGCCGGAATGCTACTAAAGAGGTTCTTCGTCTGCCCTCGTCCTACTTCGGGACACTTCGTCAGGGGCACATTGCATCTTGGTGCACTGTAAAAGCTGATTCACCAAGGTCGTCTGTTGTGCGAGGGAGCTTGTCAACTCTATAACTTATCGAGACAAGTGTTGTTCTCCATTTGGGTTGGAAGAGCTTGGAAGGAATGCGTCTCCTTGAGCAGTGGAAGTGTGGCAGACTCCGGGCCCGAGATTTGAATTGGAAAATGTTAAATCCGTGGAGAAATATGGTGAAAATGCCCTCGGTTCAATCGTAGGCCTAGATATTTGAAGCCGAGATGGTTGAACTAATCTTGGACCGATTTGGTTTGCTAGGCCACGAGAGTTGACTGGGCCACGGGAGCAGGCTGGGCCGCTGGAGCAGGCTGGGCCGCTGGAGCAGGTTGGGCTGTGGGAGCGACCTGCAGGACCCAAGGGAGTGGGCTTCTCTGTGTGAGGCGTATGCGGGTGCGAGGCTTGGGCTTGGCTTGGCAATGCATTGGGCGTGGAGTGACTTGGCTTGGGCCGTGACCTTGGTGTCGTGGGCCTTGGATGGCATGGCTCAGGCTGTGGTGGTGACACCATGGACCTCGCCGCAAGTGGCTACCGTGGTGGGAACTCGTTGTGGTTGTGCCGCTCCACTTATTGTCACATTTAGCCTCGTGGATCGCCGTGGTCCCATATCTTGAATATTGGAATTTCGTTCGTTGAGGTTTCCGAATCCCTTGCCATTGCACTTTTCTTTTACGTTTTGCCAAAGAATAAGAATGTACGAAAAATCTACAAATGAACAAGAAAACGAAAAACCTTAGATGTGAAAGTCTTCTACGAGTGTGTGACTCAGCTTTTCAATGAAAGCACCAATTTATGGATGCAAATTTCTTTTTCCTTGTTCGTGGACAAAATTGCACCTACAAAACACATAACACCTTAGATTAAGGCTAAGAACCTCACGCGCCCATGATGAATGAGGGGCTTTGGCTGAAGAAACTCTGATGCCAAAGTTAGAATTTTGAGAGAAAAGTGTTTGGAGAATTTAGAGAATTTTTGGAAGAGAATTGAAATTGAGTTTTGGAGAGAATGATGGGGTTTGTAAAAGGGTGTGGCCGGCCCCTTTGGGAGAGAAAGGATTGGCCACTTGGTTCATTTTGTGGGATAGGTTATTGATTTGTGTTTAATCAGGAATAATTGAATAATAAATCAATTAATTAACTAATCAATAGAATAATTTCTTAATTGATTAGTTAATTAATATAATAAAAGGGGAATGATTTGAGAGTTACCTTGTGGAGAGGATTTGACGAGGATGGATGAAATAGGTTTTGAATTATTACCTATTTTGGGCACTTTTGACTTGGTTGAGGGTTGATTGCCCTCGCGTGTAGGAATCCCGGATTCCTCGAGGGTAATTTTGTACTTTTAACTCAAAATTCCATGTGTCGCCTTGTGATTATTTTTGGCTCCGCAGCTACCGTATATAAAAGAAACGAAACTGAAAGTGAAAGCTAGGTCTCAAGGGGATGCACATTATTTCATTTGTTTATCTTATTACGTCCTTCTGACATAACTTTTTTTTCTTCCCAAACAAATTCTTACATGATTAGATATGAGGGTATTTTTTTATTTCGTATGTTTGAATTTTTTTTTGCCCTTTTCGTAAAGTCCGATTTATTTTATTTTATTTTATCTATGTTTATATAATTATAATCATTGGGTAAAGGAATCGAGAGAACGTGCATGTAGGATGGTAACGAATCTAATGATGGTCGATATATTCTCATCAGAACTTGTTCCGTATCTGTGTGAAGCATGTTGGATCGATCATCGATCATACATATATACAAACTCATAAGCTCCTGCTGCTACTGTTAGTATATACACACACACACACACAAAATATATACTCCTTGCTAGGTCTAAGGAGTAGTTTGGGATTTGTTGAGCTGCCTCGGCCCCAATAGCTCTACTAATGGGTATCAAGATTGGTCAGTTTGATATTTGCAAGTTGTGAAGCATTGATGTTGAAAGTTCATAGTTTACATAAGAAAGGCAAAACAAGAAGACGGACCAAGGACAACGTTTAGGTAACTGTAAACATGAAATTTTCTGTGACAAATAAAGATAAAAACATGTGTACAAAACAAGGTTCTAAAAAACGCTAGGCGCTAATCCTGCGGTGGTCAGGGGCCTATAGCCTAGGTGGGTCCTAGGCGGATTTATGTAAAAACAGTAAGCATATAATCATAATGAGGAGTATTCTTGGATGATAGACTAAATTCTTCTTGCTCATGATCCTTGCATTGGATTGGACATAAACTAAATTATTTAACGTTGTTGTATCTAGTTTATTTTTTATTTTTTGTACGTATCCCTCAAAAGTTCTCCAATTCATTTCACAATTGGATGAACTTATTGTAATCAATCCATCCTTTGCAAATTAGGTACACTATTTCCATAAGTATACCACCATGAAACTACAAAATAAAAAAGCACACAATTAATTGAAAAAAATAAAAACCAAATCTGCCTAGGACTGCCTAGGAGTCGCCTAGGTGCCGCCTAACCCGCCGCCTAGGACCGCCTAGCCTGCCTAGCTCCATACCAATGTTTGAAACAATGTGCCCTAAATCGCGGCGGGTCTTCATCGCCTAGCGCCTAGGCACCGCCTAGGCCGATTTGTAGAACACTGGTACAGAATAAATTTACATTAATGAAAGATTAAGGTTACAATGTACATAATAAATTTGCATTAATGAAAGATTAAGGTTACAATCTCTGATACAAAATGTTAAAGGTAATTTAGCAAACTTTACTATTAAGCCATATATTAATGACATATTTTTGTTTTGGACTTAATCAATGATATATTTTTATTAATTAGGCATAGGTTAATGATGAATGCCACATAAGCTTTAAGTCATTATAAATGGTTAGAATTTAACTATTCTATCATTCACTCTCTCTTTCTTTCTCTATAAATGTTATATGGACTTAAGCTATTATAAATATGGATTTAGATCATCTCCGGATCAATTTATGGAAATCCTCCGGGCCAATGGATCTCATCCATTGATACAAATCCAACAGCCAAAATCTCTTATCCTTCATCTTTTCCTCTCAACTCTTCTCTTTCTCCCTCACGTCGAAGCTCTCAACCTCGAACTACCAACTCCTCAAATTCCATATTAAATTCAACCCCACCTCAAAATCAGCCCCAACACTGCCACAACCCACCCAACCCACAACCACCAATTGCAAGTCCCTCACCTTAGCCTCTCCAAAATTAGCCACACCACCACCACATCCCTCAGTTGCAAGTCCCTTGACCTTAAAATCTCAGCCGATGTTAATGAAACAACAAAGAGAGGAGTCGTGCAAACCAATGTCTTTTGGTTGCAGAGATCTTTTTCATAACTATGGAAGAATTAGAGTGAGACAAATCTCAAAGATGATGAAGAAGAAAGAGATGACAAATAAAAAACTAAAACAATAAGGGATAGTGAAGAAATAAATCAGACTTAGAGCACAGATGACCTGCAATTGAATTTGGGGTTTGTTAACAACGGTGGGGTGTAGGGGTGCGAGGGAGAAATATGAGATGAGGGGGAAGAGAGGCAGGGGAAAAGGATTCGGCCGTTGGATTTTTATTCCTATA
Organism: Cotoneaster glaucophyllus; assembly: GCA_036320875.1. Classification (NCBI taxonomy): domain Eukaryota; kingdom Viridiplantae; phylum Streptophyta; class Magnoliopsida; order Rosales; family Rosaceae; genus Cotoneaster; species Cotoneaster glaucophyllus. The sequence goes on from CM070060.1 coordinate 17,619,691, forward strand.
AAACTGATCTTGAAAGGATTTGAATCCAATAAATAGTTAGAATACGTATATTCTATCACTCTCTTTCGCCCTAAGTTTACACGAAGGAGTCTACTCAAGTAAAAAAAAAAAAAAGAACCAAAAATAGACACTGCATTGTAGTGTCCGAATCCAATTAAAAAAAAAATAGAACCAGGAAATGGACACTGCATTACAGTGTCCGAATCTAAATGTAAAAAACAGAGCTAGGAAACGAACATTGCATTACAGTGTTTGAATCTAAATGTAAAATCAGGACTCACATGAGGTGTGAATTGTATGAGACGTGTGAGTGATGAAAAAAATAGAACTAGAAAACAGACACTGCAACGCAGCGTCTGAATCCAAAAGTGAAAAACAGAACCAGGAAACGAACACTGCATTGCAGTGTCTGAATCCAAATGTACAAAGGAACCTGTAGGAGGCATTTGAGTGATGGAAAAAACGAAACCAATAAATGGACACTGCATCTTAATGTCTGAATCCAAATGTAAAAAACAGAATCAGGAAACAGACACTGCATTGCAATGTCTGATCCGTATTGACTTATTCCAAATATAAAACTGTAAGAAAGAGAGTGTTAGTTGAAGTGGGTGCTAGTTGTAGTTGTAGATTTTGTAATTTTTGTTTATTTTAAATGCATTTTAAGTATCACAATACATGATTGACCTATTTATAATTAACATAAATATTGTTGATCTATTGTTAATATTGTAACTTTTTATTGATTTTTCACAAAATCACCCAAATGTTAATCCTCATATTCAATCTAGGGGTTGCAAAGTGTATGTATAGAGTTATTGATCTGAGGGTCGCAGTGGCTTGTTCTCGAACCAATGAACGCTGCAAGAGTTAAACTAGTGGCGATGGAAGAACTATAGCATGTGTAGTGGTGCTTGATGGTTCTTCATGAGGTGACGAAGAATGCAGAGAGCTTTCTAAGTCTTCTGAATGCGTAGAGTGTTTGAGCGTCTGGGAGAGTGGATGTCTGAGTTTAGGATGTGTGTCTAAAGACCCCTTCTTTGTCTTGGAGCTTCATATTTATAGGCTCTCCAAGTCTTGATTGAAGCTTGATTTGATTTTGATTTTGAACTTGATTAATTGATGAAAGAACCCATACTTTATTTGAAATTGGTTCGTGATTTAACTTCATAAAATAGTTTTGATTTAATCAAATAAATCAATCACATTTCATTCTTAATTTGGCAATTATTGATTTGGCCCAAATCTTTTCCGATTTGACATTTTTTTATAGATTTACCCCAATTAATTAATTTGTTTAATTTAAATTAAAATTGGTTAAAAGTTTAACAAAGATAATTCTTTAATTAGTTTCCGTCAAATATCGACGTGGGTCACTTTTGATGACTCATTTGGTTTTGAAGAGTCACATATCATGTATACGATTTATGAAACACACAACGTATGTCATATAAATACTGACATATTGAAATTTTAATGTATTGGTAAATCTTTATTCATCGAAATTTACATGCCCAACTTCTATGCAATATGAAGGAATCAAATGTTTAACAGAGATTTGATATTACAGGTTTATGTACATTGACATCATTAATTTGCAAAAGTACTGCCTGCTTCTTGTGGATTGATTAAACATTAGTGCCTCTATGTCTACTTGTCTCACAATCATAATGATAGGGATTAGTCACTCCTAAAAATTCCCACTTAATGCTGTGAAAAGAATGGTACTAGTTTTTTTGTTTTTTTGTTTTTGAACAAACAATATTATCTATTCTGAGGAGTAGGGATGAGTTTAACTTCACAATAAGCTAGTAATATTGATTTAATTCAAATTCGCTTTTAGCGAGAATCGAACCTAAGGATGATACTAGTTTAACCTAGAGGGGGTGAATAGGTTCCAACTTAAAAATCCAATGTCAATTTTAATTCTCAATTTAATTTCCACATGCACACCATACAGAGAATAGGAGTAGGATTATCTCCCTTCTTTTTTCCCTCCCCTTCTATTTGAAGGGCCACGACTAAGCCATGTTAATATCTTATATTATTATTATGTTTTTTTATAGAGAGAGAAGGACAAAATGAAAAGTGTGAGAGGAGGAGATGGAAGGGAAGAGAATTCTACTCCCAAAAAATATCCTACACATACGAAGATAAATAAACAAATAAAATGTGCATACACGATGTAGGATTTAACGAGGCAAAACACACCTCTAGAAAAAATTTCAGGCTCACAAGCCAAGACAAACACTAAGAGAAATGAGTACAGAAAGAATTACAAAACTCATCAACTAGACACACGTATTAGTAGGCAATTTTGTGTCGTGATTTGCTACTCGATCTCTCTTTAGCCTTCGAGTAGAAGTGACACGAGACCAACATGGCCGTCAATTAGTGTCGCCTCGAACTTTGCAAGATACTAACACAAACATGTAAGATGTATGAATAGTATGATGAAATGATTATGAAAAACAATCAACTCTGAAAAACACAAGGCACATTTCCAATGATTTCCAATTAAAGCTTAAATGAAAACAACATGAAAAATATTATTCTTTAAAAACACATGCTGACAAACAAAAAACCACAGGCAGCAGCAGCACCAGTTCGTTTTTGTATTCAAAACCAAAAAGCAACAACAGCCTTTTCTTTTAAAACAAAATGGCAGCAGCAACTTGACATAAATAAATAAAAAATAAAAAATAAAAAAAAAACCCCTCACTCATGTGCATGTGCATATGCGGCAGCAGCAAAACCCGAAACTCCAAACCATATTCTGATACACGCAGCAGCCATTTGTTTTCAAACTCAAAAGCAGCAGCCCAAAACCAAAGCCTATTCTAATGCATGCTGCAGGAATCAAAGCCAAAAATTATGATATGATGATACTTCTATAAACCTTTCGCATGCAATACACTCTTAAAAAAAAAATGTCTACTCTCACTGCATATATGTGTGATACGGAAGCCACCCAAAAAGATCAAAACAGACTCCAATATATAAAAGGACTGCGCTAGGGTTTCTCTTGTGCAAATAAAAATACATGAGGATAAACATGCACACGATAATATTAAATTGAAAAGCACTTGAAATTATCAACTTGATAAATGTGCTAAAATGTCAAATTTGTTATAAACTTCTTATTTAAGTGTGATTGTGTAACTCCAGTAATGGATTTGATTCTAGTTATTCTACCCTATTAGGACTTATATTCCTTGGAGGTTCTCTCCCTAATAAAGGCGGGGAACAACATCCTTTACACAACCCTACAAACACATATCTCTCTATATTTTCTCTCAGTGCCACCGGCCTCCTCTCCCTATCAGTTAAATATAGGCCACAACACGTTATCAACACACTCCTACCGCTGCGCTTAGGAATCTGACATGGAAGTTTTCTGCATCAAACCAGTTCATCAATATCATCACGCAATAAGGTTCTTTCAAAACAACGGTTTTTATCTCGATATTTTTGCAGCCCTGATAGCATGAGAATTCACCACAATGCATGACCCAACTTAATGGCTTCCGAATTTTAGATTCTACATAAATTGTGTATGCATTATATCCATAATTGTTGAATTATGTGAATTGATATTGTCATTAATTACATCATATATCAGCTCATGCATTAAATTATTTGTCAATATGCATTGAATTATAATCTAAAAAAAATATTAGGGTTTTGTAAGGAACCCCGAAGGCGACAACTCGAAGCCAAGTCGTTGGGCTCCCTGCGCCGAGCCTAGAGAACAAAGCCACGGAGCCAGAAGCTCTAGGCTTTGCAACCCAGAAAACCCCGACGCCATTAATGACGTCCTTGTCCACGACCACCACGAGCCTGGCCTGCAGCCACCATCTTGAGTTTTTAGATATTTTATGGTTTTGGTTGACGCTTCCACACATTGGTGCTTGTTGTCCACAAGGAATGATGCATTCTCCAAACTGTTGGCTCAGGTTATCAAGCTTAGGGCTCACCACCCTGATTATCCGGTCAAATCTATTTGATTGGATAATGCTAGAGAATTCACATCCAAAACTTTTGATGATTATTGCATGTCGGTTTGGGTTGAAGTTAAACATCTAGTACCCCATGTTCACACCCAGAACGGCCTGGCAAAGGCATTCATTAAGCGCTTACAAATTATTGCTCGATCATTGGTCATACGTACCAACCTCCCGATTACTACTTGGGGCCAAGCAATATTGCACACGGCCATATAGCATCCTTCAGTTGGTTGCTGGATACAAACCCGATGTATCGCATTTGCGCATTTTTGTTTATGCGGTCTATGTGCCGATTTCACAGCCCTTAAGTACAAAAATTGGGCCTCAACGAATGATGGGAATCTATGTCGGATATGATTCTCCTTCAATCATTCGTTACTTAGAACCCTTGACAACTGATTTGTTAACCGCTCGGTTCGCAGATTGTCACTTCTATGAGACAGTCTTTCCGTCGTTAGGGAGAGATAAGAACGTCAACATTCCTGAAGAACGACACGAATTATTGTGGACGACTCATACTTTGTCTCATTTAGATTCCCGAACCATTCAGCTTGACACTGAAGTGCAACGCATATTAGATCTTCAAAGTGTAGCTCAGAGCATGCCAAATGCTTTTACCAATCTGGCGCGAGTGACAAGATCACATATTCCAACTGCAAATGTGCCTACAAAGATGGATGTACTAAATGTACAACAGAATTACCTCTTGGAAGTCTGAGACGCCAACTTGGCTGATCCACTTACATTAGCGACTAGCCAATCATCTGCCTCTACACAAAAGCTCGGCAGACCATTTGGTTCAAAGGATTCACACCCCCTGGAAGAGGAAACCCATGGCACATGCCCCTGAATAGCCTATCGTGAATCCGACTGTTGCCTACTTATTTTATCCAACTCATGAGGAAATTCTAGATTATGGAAGCGTCCTTAAAGAGACGAATCCACCTTTCGAGAATTGTGAGATTTCGATCTATTATGCTAGCTTGGATGATGTTTGGTGTAGAAATGAGATGATCATCGATGATGCATTAGCATATGTAGTAGCTACTGAGATCATGTTAAGCTATGACATTGAACCCCGTTCTGTTGGTGAATGTCGACGTAGAACTGAATGGTCAAACTGGAAACAAGCAATCCAAGTTGAACTCCATTCGGTTGCAAAATGTAAGGTGTTTAGACCTATAGCTCCTACTTATCCACATGTGAAGCCTGTTGGCTACAAGTGGGTTTTCGTTCGGTAGTGTAATGAGAAGAACAAAATTGTGCTTTACAAAGCTCGTCTTGTTTCACAAGCCTTCTCACAATGCCCTGGGAATGACTATGACAAAACTTATTTAATCGTTATGGATGTGATTACTTTTTGCTACCTTATCAATTTGGTAGTTTTCGAAAAACTAAGTATGCAGCTGATGGACGTAGTAACTTCGTATTTCTATGGGGATCTTGTTAAATAAATTTATATGAAAGTTCCCGAAGGACTTACATTCACTAGATCAAATATTTCCAAACCTCTGAACATGCTCTCAATTCGGCTGAGGCGTTCACTCTACGGTTTGAAGCAATATGAAAGAATGTGGTAAAATTTGTTTGAGTGAGTATTTGACTAGTTAGGGATATGTGAACAACGAATTATGCCCTTGCGTGTTCATTGACAAGTCACATTCCGGTTTTGCGATTGTTGTAGTTTATGTCGACAACATGAACCTTATCGGAACTCCTGAAGAGCTCGAGAGAATTGTCGCGCACCTTAAGTCAGAATTTGAGATGAAAGATCTAAGAAAGACTCGATACTGTCTCGGTCACGAGATAGAGAACTGTTCGAATGGAATCTTAGTACATCAATCGAACTACACCCAAAAGGTGTTGTGCCATTTTAATGAAGATAAAGCGAAGCCTTCGAGTACTCCTATGGTATTTCAATCACTAGATGCAAAACGAGATCCCTTATGTCTGAAGGAGGATGATGAAGAGATTTTGGAGTTTGAAGTTCCTTATCTAAGTGCGATAGGTGCTTTATTGTACTTAACTCAATGACCTAGACCCGACATATCCTTCGTCGTTAATTTTTTGGCAAGATATAGTAATGCATCAAGGCGCAGACATTGGACTGGTGTTAAAGACATTTTCCATTGCTTTAAGGGTACCACAGATTTGGGCTTGTTTTATCCTTAGAATCCTCGAGTGATGCCGCCACCCCCTTATCTTGAGTCGATTATTGCCTTGTTGGTTATGTCGACGCAAGATACTTATCTGATCCGCAAAATGCGTGTTCTCAAATGGGTTATGTCTTTATCGTTTGAGGCATCGCAATCTCTTAGAGGTTAACTAAATAGACCTTAGTTGCCACTTCGTCTAACCATGCTGAAATTCTCGCCTTACATGAAGCAACTCAGAAAAGATTTTGGTTGATAGTAGTTGTGGGCCATATTCGAAGCTCCTGCAATCTTTACCTCGTCGTTGACGTCCCGACGACGATCTATGAAGACAACGCAACATGCATCAAACAGCTTAAGAAGGCTTACATCAAAGGGGACAACACCAAGCACATTGCACCGAAGTTCTTCTTCTCACATCAACAACAAGAGAATCATAAGATTGAAGTCATGCAAATCCGTTCACAAGACAATCTGGCCGACCTCTTCACCAAATCACTACCGAAAATGACGTTTCAAAAGCTTGTTCAAGGAATAGGTATGCGTAAACTTTATGAGTTGTAACATTATTAGTTCTCTTTAGAATTATGTCGAACTCAGGGAGAGTATCCTGAAGTATACTTTCTTGATCTTAATGTACTCTTTTCCTACGATTAGGAGCATTTTTTCCCTTTGGGTTTTCGCTACCTAACGAGGTTTTGACGAGGCACCCACCTTGGGTTGATCATATCCATGATGATGTCCCTTAGATGTTTCATTTGACTTTGCATTTCTCACGTATTTTTCATTAGCCTATGTCCCTACTTGGGTTTTACCGTAGTCATTGGGTTTTTTTGTGAGACTTAGTTCCTTATGCAAGTCCCTACTTTACTTTGAGACTAGTGTGTTCCCAGAATCAGTGTCTACGAGTTGACTTCCTCAACTCTACATGATGCCGAATTGATGTGATAAAAGTTAAGCACACAAATTAAACCCTCTTGGTGTGAATTGTAGTATAGATGCAAGTAGGGATCGTTCTAGGCCGGGGATTAGGAGGGATTGCCAATCGACGTTAAACTGACTCAAAGACTCAAAAATAAACTTAAAAACGTTTGGATAAGTTGAAAATACTTAAAACAAGTTCACAAGACTCAAAACAAGTTAAAAACACTCAAAACTGCCTAAAAACACAAACTGGGCAGTTTCTGACTCTAAACACAATTTTGGACGAAAATAATGTTTTGGCTTGACTCAAAACACTTAAAAACACAAGTAAAACAAGTTAAAACAATTTGAAACAAGAAAGTAAAGGGGGGGTTTTGTTTGAACGAATTTGAAAAGATAACAAGTTGAAAACAGATTTTAAAATAAAACAAAGTTTGAAAACGTTTTTGAGAAGTTTGGATGGATAATGGGCTAGCTAGGGGCTCTTTCTCCACACATGATATGTATGCAAACGAATCGATTCCCAGTTACTCCTTCATTGAATCACGAACGACAATGCCCCAAGTTAACCGTGACATCACTATTTAACCATCAGATTTTCCTTGTGTTATTGGATTGGATGACATCATTCGACAACCCAAAGCATTCTTCGAAAGTCCCCTACATGACATCATAATAAAGATACAATCAAAGATCATTACGTTCAATGAAAATCATAAGCATTGACAAAGCACTTGTAACTATGACATCATGTCACTCATGCTAGGAATTGAACTTAACGCGATCGTGATCAACGACCTTCACCACTTATGAATATAAGTTTGTAACGATTATGTGAAACTCCCTTATACTCTAGCATCAAATTCATGCATGCCAATTAAGTGTCGACCCTCAATCAACAAACACAAATAAGTTATCAATCAAACAGTTAAGCCAATTGCATTCACAACTCAAGAATTCGTAACTGAAACTTATCAATTCATATTGCACCCATAATCATGGCTTTGAAATCACCCCTAGCCAAAAAGGGGTCTAGCCACTCATGTTCACAGCAAAATAACAAGAATTTAACTTAAACATTTATAACAAAGAAAGAATTACACCTAGAATGCTCCAACGATCCAAAGCTTGAAGAACAAACACGTCTAAGGTCTTCCTTCTTCTCCTTTGCTGCGGCACAAGTGGTTGAGGGAGGTTTAGGATGTGTTTTGGGGTCAGAGATGTAAGGGAGTTGCGGTAAGAGTGTGTAGATGGCTGAATGTGTGTAAGGTTGTGTGGATTGGTGAATGGATGGTGGAATGGTGCGGCTAGACTTGGTATTTATAGGACAAGGCTCCAAAATAACTTAGGTAATCAGGATTTATTCTAAAGCTTAAAGGGAAATAAAATGCAAATCCTAAGGGAAATAGGTCACAAGGTGCGGCATTGAAGGAAACAAAAGGGAAAGGTGCGGCATTGAAGGAAACAAAAGGGAAATGATGTTTCCTTGCTGTTTTGGGTCAAAAACTGAAAGGGAATGTTTGATTTAATGCGGCAAGGGTGTATGAGGAAAGGGGAAGTGCGGCACTAACCTAAATGGCAAGGGAAAATGTCTTTCTTGTGCAGCAAGGAAGGAAAGGTTACAAGGCATGTGCAGCTAAGTCCCAAATTGCAAAGGATTGCTCTTCCTTGCACGGCAAGGATGGTGTTGCTGATTGGTAGGTGCGGCTCCTTCTTTAATTTAGGTTTTAGGTCTCCCAAAATGTTTAGGATTCCCTCTTTGTAGTAGAAGCCTTGATGAAATAGGATTCCTTCTTTGACTTGAATTAATTTTTCCTTATCTCATAGCTGATTCCTAGCATGTTTTGGCCTTCAATTTCGTCCATCCACATTGCTCCAAGCATATGCTATCCAAAACATGCCCAAAAATGCTCCAAAAGGCACCAAAATGCACTTTCTTGATACTTTACCCCTTAGGACCTACAAACACACGAAAATAGCTTAAAATACTAAATTAACTAAGAACAATTAACATAAATGCACGAAAACAAGCTAACTAATTCGCATAAATATGCTCATATCACGAATCTACTTAAGTATTTACACACTCAAGTAGATTCGGCATCATGTAGAGTTAGTTCCTTATGCAAGTCCCTACTTTACTTTGAGACTTATGCAAGTCACTACCGAAAAGGGGTCAACCATGTTTCCCACCTTTTCTATATTTTCTCTCTTTCAATTACCCTAATTAAGTTAGCCAATTAATTCTATAACCCCCCCCCCCCCAATTTATTTCCTTTATGTTTAATTAAACCAAAAAGTCAACCAAAAACCCAATTAGTGGCCGACCACTTTCCCTCAAAAGTGGACTGACCTAACCCTATAAATAGGCTCCCATTTTCACCAAACACTCATTCCAACTCTCTTGCAAAAATCCCAAAATTCTCTTAACACTCTTTCTCTCTAAATTCTAACTTTGGCATTGAAGGTTCTTCGGCCAAAGCCCCCCCCCCCCCATTCATCGTGGGAGCGTGAGACTCTTGGCCTTGACCTAAGGTGTTAATTGTTTTGTAGGTGCAAAATTGTCCAAGATCAAGAAGGAAGAAATTTGCATCCACAAATTGGTGCTTTCATTGAGAGAAAGTAATCCACGCTCAAAAAAGACTCTCGCACAAAAAAGGTTTTTCTCTAATTTCTAGTCCATTTGTATTTTTCATACGTTTTTATTATTAGAATTTTTTATTTGCAAAGGTTCTTTGATAAAACGTATAAAAAAGAAAAAATACAATGGCTAGAAATTTAGAAAATTCCACAAGTGACAATTCAAACATTCAAGAAGTGGGACCGCGGCGATCCACAAGGTTGAATGTGATTCTAGGGGGGCGGCACCACCATCATGAGACTCCACCATGGCAACCACCGCGGAGACCACCCGCGGCGAAGTCCATGGTACCGCTACCATGGCCCAAATCGTGCCACCAAGGCAAGTCCAAGCCGTACTGCACAAGGCCCATGCCGTCAAAGCCACGACCCAAGCCTCATATTCGCGTGCATCACGCACTGAGCAGCCTGCTCCCGTGACCAAGCCTGCCCCTGCAGTCCAGCCTGCTGATGTAATAAAAGTTAAGCACACAAATTAAACCTTCTTGTTGTCAATTGTAGTAAGTACGCAAGTAGGGATCGTTCTGGACCGGGGATTAGGAGGGATTGCTAATCGACTCTAAAAACACAAAAAACAAAGTTAAAAACGTTTGAAAAGGTTCACAAGACTCAAAACACTTGAAAACACAAAGAAAACAGATTTTAAACACTTAAAACAAGAAAGTAAAAGGGGGGTTTTGGTTTGGACGAATTTGAAAGTAAAACAAAGAATTTGTAAAGTAAAACAACTTTGAAAACGAATTTGAAAACTTTTGATGGGTGATGGGCTAGCTAGAGGGTCCTTCTCCACACATGACACACTTGTACATAAATCGATTTCCAATTGCTTTTCAATGAACCATGAACCTCAACACCACAGATTAACCGTACGTGCACTAATTAACCCTCAGATTTTCCTTATGTCATTGAATTGGAAGAAGAGCATACAACAACCCAAATTATTCTCCAACTGTCCTCTACATGAGTGCATAGAAGAGATACAGTTAGAGATCATTAAGTTCCATGAAAATCATAAGTGTTGACAAGGCATTCGTAACTATGAATGCATGATACGTTTGCCAGGAATCCAATTAACGTGATTGTGACAAGCAACCTTCACTACTTGTGAATATAAGTTCATAACGATTAGGTGAAACTCCCTTATATTCTAGCATCAAATTCCTGCATGAAAACTAAGTAGGCCTCCTTAATCAACATACAAGAACAAGTTATGAATAAAACAGTTAATTGAATTGCATTCACGATTCATCAAATCACAATTGGAAGAAATCAATTCATATCTCAAGCATGTTCATGGCTTCGAATTTCCCCCTAGCTAAGTAGGGGTTTAGCCACTCATAGTCACAACAAAATTAGAGAATAATAAAGTAAACATTGAAAGTAAGAACGAAGTACACCTAGAATGATCCAATCTTCAAGCTTGAAACGTCCAAGGCTTCCTTCTTCTCCACCTTGCTGCGGCACAAGTGTCTAAGGTTGTGTATGGATGTGTTTTGGATGGAAGGATGGGAGTTTAGGGGTGAGAGGCTGCGGCAAGAAGTGAGGGATGGCTGAAAGAGTGTATGTGAATGAATGGATGGGTGAATGATGGATAGGTAAGTGAATGGATGACAAAAGGGTGCGGCAAAGGTCCATGTATATAGGGAATAGGTAAGGCACGGTTTGGGATGATTTTAGGCAATGTTTAGGACTCCAAATCCTCCAAGAAAAGGTAAGAAATCAGAATTAAAAGGAGGAAAGGAAAGGTGATGTGAGGCAGGAACAAAAAGGAAAGGGAAAGGTGATTTAGTTGCTGATTTTGGGGAGAAAGGGTAAGTAACTTGCAGCAAGGAAAAGGGAAAGGGAATGTTGGGTGCGGCAAGGGTTAGGGAGGTTCTAGGATCCTTTGTTGAGTGCCCTAGATCATGTAGGAAACCTCTTTGTTGCTTGAACTTTAGGGAATTTTTGGATTAGGAAAGGTCAAAACCAAAATAGGAAACCTAGGCTTAACATTCCTTCTTCAAGTAGGAATCCTTGTGCAGGTAGGAATCCTTGTTCTTCTAGGAATCCTTATTTGAATAGGAATCCTTGTTCTTCTAGGAATCCTTATTTGAATAGGAATCCTTCTTCAATTAGGAATCCTAACATCTTCAGGTCTTCAATTTCGTCCATCTACATTGCTCCAAGCATAAGCTATCCAAAACATGCCCAAAACAGCTCCAAAAGGCTCCAAAATGCACTTTCTTGATACTTTAACCTTTAGGACCTACAAACACACGAAAATAGCTTAAAATACTAAATTAACTACGAACAATTAACATAAATGCACGAAAACAAGCTAACTAAGTCGCATAAATATGCTTCTATCACCTGCTCCAATGGTATCCCAAGCAGCCCAAGCCGGCTCAAGACCATTTCAACCATCCAGACCAACCATCGAGCCGGGAGTAATTTCACAACATTTCTTCACGGATTTGACATTTCCTAACTCAAATCTCGTGCCCGGAGTCAACCATCTTCCCACTGCTCAATGAGGTATATTCTTTCCAAGCTCTTCCAATCCGAGTGGCGAGCAACATTTGTCCCGACAAGTCATGGAGTTGACGAGCACCCTTGCACAACAAACAACCTTGGTGAATCAACTTTTGCAACACACCGAGATCCAACGTACGCCAGATGAGGTGTCCCGAAGTAGGATTAGGGCAAACGAGGAACCTTTCCGGCAACGTCCTGGTAAGCAGCCAATCAACCAACCATAAACCCAGTAGTCGGGCGGTGTACAATCCCGATTGGGCCCCCGGGGTAGCGTAAACTCCCGTCTTAGCGCGCGGAGGAGCGTGCATTCTCGATTAGGTCCACGGGCAAGTATACATTCACGGTTGGGGCCACGCTCCGATAATCCACATGAGTAGCATTCTAGGCAAAGCATTCACTCGTGGTTAGGCCCGCAAGGAGCATTTTCCACGTCACATCGGAGCATGCGGCGTGACGCACGGAGAGAAGCGACCACTCGATCTGCCTCAAGTTCAACCAGCAGCCTGCAAAGAAATCCTTCTCCAGCTAGGCAGCCGAGGCGAAGACAAGTAGAGTGTCCAGAAGACCAGCCTAGACTGGCAGGCCAAGACCTGGGGCAGCCGAAGGCTCCGCTACCCCCAACAAAGGCAAATCCAAGAGGAGGTAGAAAGACTCTTTAACGAACAATTGTGTGACTTTCAACGCAACAAAGTGGCAGATGAAACACTACGGCGGGATATGACCAACATGAGCAGGTCACCTTTCACGGATGAGATCGAGCAAACAGAGCCTCCACGTAAGTTTAGCATGCCGCACTTCACGTCCTTCAAATGAGATGGAGATCTAGAGAGGCACTTGAAGCACTACCGAAGCGTGATAGTCCTTTACCGGAATAATGACGCTCTCATGTGCAAAACATTCGCCACCACTTTACAAGGCGAGGCACAAGATTGGTTCCATACCTTGCCACCACAATCCATTCAGAATTTTGATGATCTTTCCTTGGTTTTCACCAAAGAATACTCATCTTACCGCTCGATCAAGAAAAAATCCGATCATTTGTTCAACGTGAAGAAAAACCCAAAAGAGTCGCTCCACAACTACGTAAAGAGGTTTAAAGTAGAAAGGGCGAAGATTGTTGGATGCGACGACTCAATAGCTAGTGCAGCCTTTCAAAAGGGTCTCCCAGCAGACCATCCACTATTCGGAGAGATGATCATAAAGAAGACCTGACTCTAGCAGATTCCTTCGCCCTAGCAGAGAAGCATGCACTTTGGGACGAGGCTAGGTGGCAGAAAAGGCACCTGAGCAGCCTAAAAAAGAATTAGCAGCAGCTCAAAGAAAGGAAGATGGAAAGCGGCCCAGCAAGAGCAAGCAAGAGGCCAAGTGGAATGATAGGCCTACAACTAAAGAAGGCCCAATAACCAAGAATTATTCAAAGTTCTCAATTCCGATCCATCAAATCCTTCGCGACATAAACAACGAGTCGTGGTTCAAGCTGCCGAAACAAACAAAATGAGATACTTCCAAGTTGGACAACACTAAATATTGTGCATTCCACCGAGGTCCAGGTCACACAACCGACAGCTGCTACACTTGGAAGAATTATCTAGAAAAGCTCGTGAAAGAAGGCAAGGTCGATAGGTACTTGGACAAGCCAGCTGCACAGCCAAGAATGAATGCCGATGATGATGAGGAGCCACCAACCAAGATAATTCGGATCAATGGTATCTTTACCGAATCCGAGCACTTGGGGGCCACTAACAACTCCAAGAAAAGGAAGATCCAGCAGGCTTTACTGATCTCACAAATCCAAGCAGCCAATACACAACCTGGACCCATTATTGGCTTCACTGAGCAAGACGCAGAAGACGTTGACTTCCTACACGACGACGCACTAATGATATCTGTCCAAATAGCCCATGCCATAATCAACCGAATGATGGTTAACAATGGAAGTGCAGTCAATCTACTTCAATTTTAAGTCATTCAGAAAATAGGCCTGGAAAGCACAATGGTACGCCGGGCAGATGTACTCACCGGATTCAATGGACACACCTCAACTACCGTCAGCCAAAGCACACTTGACGTGAAAACACCGCCAGTTGTCACAAAGCAGACGTTCACGATCATAAGTGACCCATCTCCCTACAATGGGATCCTTGGGAGACCTCGGTTGATCAAGCTAGATGCCGTCACTTCCGTCAAGTACCAAAAAATCCGATTCCGCATCCCGGGATGAGGGATTCGAGAAATTAAGTCCGACCAGGCCGCATCCCGACGATGTACTGTGCAAATGTTGAAAGAGTCAAAGAAGAAGACCTTTACCCCCGTGGAGGCCACTGAAATCCAAAAGGATGATGAGGCTACCAAATAGCAATTACAGCGCTGGATCGAGAAGATGGCGCTCAAACAGACGAGATAGGATGGAAACCTGAGGAAGAAGCTGAAGAAATCATTCTCGATCCACAACAGCCAGAAAAGATGGCTAGAATTGGCGCTCGTCTAAGCCCAGCCGAGAAGGAAGAACTCGCTACCTTCCTTAGAAGAAACCGAGACATCTTTGCATGGTCACCATCCGACATGCCCTGCATTGACCCCGAGGTGGCTTGCCACAAGCTACACGTTGACCCCGCTGCTAAACCGATGATCCAAAAAAGAAGGCATTTTGCACCCGAATGAGTAGCGATCATCGAGGTGGAAATAGGCAAGCTATTGGAAGTCGGATTCATAGAAGAGGTAGCACATCTGGCATGGCTCGTCAACGTCGTGCTAGTTATGAAGAAAGAGAAGGGCAAGTTGAGGGTTTGCATAGATTATACCGACCTCAACAAGGCATGCCCAAATGATCCTTATCCAGTCCCCCGAATCGATCTTTTGGTAGATTCAACCTCTGAGAACCAGCTGCTCAGTTTCTTGGACGCATACTCTGGCTACAACTAAATAGCCTGTACGAGCTCGACAAGGAAAAAACTGATTTTGTGATCGAACGAGGTACCTATTGCTACAAGGTCATGCCTTTTGGTCTCAAGAACGCAGGAGCAACTTACCAAAGGTTAGTAAATATGATTTTCAAGAAGCAAATTGGGGTAACCATGGAAGTCTATGTCGACGACATCATGGTAAAAGGCAAGCAGCGGTCAGACCACATTCGCAACTTGGCGGAAACCTTCAACATCCTTAGAAAGTACAAAATGAAGCTCAACCCTACCAAGTGCACATTTGGAGTATCTTCAGGAAAAAGGTACTTAGTCTTCAACCACCTTGAAAGAGATCCAAAGCTTGACTGGACGAGCAGCCGCCCTCAACCGCTTCCTCTCGCAGTCTACCGATCGATGCAAGCCTTTTTTCAAAGCTATCAAGAAGGCGTAACGTGACAAATAGGGTGAAGAATGCGAAAAAGCCTTCCAAGACCTGAAGATGTATCTCACATCGCCTCCCTTACTATCTAAGCAGGAAGTTGCGGAAGATTTATACATCTACCTAGCAGTCTCTGAAGTACCAGTGAGCTCTGCCCTCATAGGAGAAGAGCTGGGGGCCTAACTACCGGTATTCTACACTTCTAAAGCTCTTCTCGATGCGGAAACAAGATATCCGAAGATCGAAAAACTAATTTTGGCTCCAGTTGTTGCGGCTCGAAAACTTAGACCGTACTTTCAAGCTCCTACAGTCATTGTCATGACTCAGTATCCTCTACGATCAATCTTACATGGTCCGGATGCTTCTCAACGAGTGATGAAGTGGGCGCTGGAACTAGGCCAATATGGTTTAGTCTTCCGACCCCGTACGGTAATAAAGGCCCAAGCCTTAGCAGACTTTATAGCAGAATTTGCACCTAGCCTAGGTAACGCAGCAGAGCAGCCCAACAACATCCTAAAAGCAGCTGAGCACACCTTAGCTTCGCCTGCTTCCCTCAACGAAGATCTTTGGCATTTGCATGTCGATGGCGCGTCTAATTACAAAGGTTCGGGAGCAGGAGTGGTTCTCATCACCCCAAATGGCTCGATACTTGAGCAGGCAATCACTTTAGGCTTCAAGGCGTCCAACAATGAAGCAGAGTACGAGGCCCTACTGGCAGGCCTCCGAATGGCAAAAGACTTAGCGGTGAAGAAACTTGTGATTTATTCCGATTCTCAGCTAATTACTAGCCAAGCTACTGGGGAATACATGGCAAAATATCCGAGGATGGCGCAATATCTAGAGAAGGTACGCAAGCAGCTTGAGGCATTTCAGACTTACACTCTTACACAAGTTCCACAGATAGAAAATGCCCATGCAGATGCGTTAGCCGGCTTAGGCTCCGCCCTCGACCACCAGCTCAAACGCTCTATTCCAGTGGAATACCTAGATAAGCCAAGCATAGAGACAGAGCTAGTAGCCGAAGTGTCACAGGTTAGTGTAACTCCAAATTGGCAAAGTTCTATTATAGATTACTTGGTCAATGGCACACTCCCCACAGAAAGATTGGTGTCTAGAAAACTCCAAACCAAGGCAATGCGCTATTACATGTGAAATGGCATTCTCGTTCGAAGATCCTACACCGGACCACATCTCCGTTGTTTGGCGCCTCCCGATGACTTGAAGGTCCTAAGTTCAATCCATGAAGGTGTGTGTGGAAATCATTATGGAGGTCGATCTTTAGCACAAAATGCTCTTAACGCATGCTACTATTGGCCTACCATGCATCAAGATGCTAACGAGTTAATACAAAAATGCGACCGCTGCCAACGTTACAAGTCTGTGCCAACACTACCTGCCAACGAGCTACACCCACAGACGAGTCTTTGGCCGTTCATGTAGTGGGCAATCGACCTGGTAGGACCTATGCCGCCCGCTGCTAGGGGCAGAGGCATGATGATCGTGGCAACTGATTACTTCACCAAATGGGTAGAAGCGGAGCCCATGACGACCACAACTCAAACGGACGTAGAACGCTTTATATAGAGGAACATCATTTGCCGTTTTGGCATTCCTCAGTCTATCATTACCGACAACAGCCCACAGTTTATGGGCAAAGATTTGGCGAGATTCTTCCAAAGATATGGCATTAAGCAGCATATGTCCACACCAAGGTATCCGCAGGGCAATGGGCAAGCCGAAGCTTCCAACAAGACGATCCTCGACTGCCTCAAAAAATCCCTTACCGACAAAAAGGGCAAGTGACCAAACGAACTCCCCGGATGTCTATGGGCGTATCGCACCACCAAAAGACGAGCAACTGGAGAAACCCCTTTCTCTTTGGCGTTTGGTTCGGAATCAATCATCTCTCCCAACATCATCGTGCCAAGCATCAACACCCTACTGCTAGACGTCGAGCAAAACAGTAAAGAGATGGCCACAGACCTAGATCTGGCAGAGGAGAGGCGCGAGCAGACCATTACCCGCATCGCAGCCTACCAGCAGCAGCTCCTCTCTAATTACAATAAAAGGGCCAGAATCCGGCAATTTCAACCCGGAGATCTAGTCTTAAGAAAAGCCTTCATCACTGCTCATAGAGAAGGATAAAAAAAAATGGATCCCATTTGGGAAGGTCCTTACAAAATCAGCAGAGTAGGCGGCAAGGGTAATTAGACCCTCGCCACCATAAACGACAAGGAGATCGAGAAGCAATGAAACACCTACAACCTGAGAAAGTACCATGTGTGATCTCCCACTATATCAAGGCCCGAAGACTAAAGCAACTCAACGGGCACCACCTCGCAAGCTGAGGACTATCCAGTTGTTATGCAATCTTTTACAATTAAGTTATTCGTTCACTTGTTTTTCAATAAGGAATTCTTTACAATTTGGTTTGATTATAACAACTCATCATTCCTGCACTTCAAAAGAAGACCGCACCCTTTCTTAGGGATTCACCGCAGGAATCGCACCCCCCGAGGAACCAACCATGCTCTCTAAAGCGGGAGGATAAAATCTACACTCTGAATGTCCGGACGTGGATGAGCCTGGCTGCCCTAGTATAACTAGATGCACGATGGCTTGCTCCGGGATTCCTAGAAGTAGCCACAATGGTCTTTTTCAAAGCCTAGCTAATTGAAGGATTTTGGGTCCCTTGGCCTAATCCCGGGAAACCAGGCCCTAGAGACGGAGGGGGAACATTATGCAGTACATCCGATGGACGGCTGCCCTGGGAATCTAAAGCTGCTACCGAGTGAACTAAGGTAGCCTACGATTTCCAAAAGACTGCCTACGGCTTGTCCTTCGAGCAGTAAAGCCACACTAGACTTAAACAGCCGCACATTTTTTGTGAAAGGTTAAACAAGCTAGCGTGCATATACGAAGTTTTATCCACTGCCGACATGCTACGTAGTTGATAAGCTTCACCTCAAACCCAACCAAAGTCCTAAAGTGTTGTAATACTTGCTACACAACCTACGGATTTGGGAAAAATAAAGGTTAACAGCCTAGTGGTTACGCAGACTTGTCTGCTTCTGTAAGTAAGGCGTTCGGGTTCCAACCCTATGGTTAACAACCTTGCAAATTTCTACACCAACACCGACAACTACGTAGGCTATGCAAGCTTGTCTGCTTATAGAAAAGTAGCACGCTTGCTACTGACCTACAAAGTTTAAAGGCTAAGGCATGAACAAAAGAAGCGAAGATGGAGAAAAAGCGAAGAAAGCTAGTTTATTAAATTATTCTAGCAAAGTTGATAAACAACTAGCAAAGACCAAAGGAGTTCAAGCAAAACAAAAGCGACAAGGAAAAATAAATCCTAAAGGCTACTTAAAAGACTACTCTTCAGCAGCTTGGACACTCGACAACTGCTCAGTCGTCACGCCTTCAGCAGCCACAACATTCCCAACAGTGGTACCATCCGGCGCTTCACCCCGGCTGCTGCAGCTTGGGCACCGACATCTCCAACTACTTCACCAATAGAAGACTCGAAAGTAAAGGCGAACAAATCTTCTAGAGAGATAGAGAAGGTCTCGAAGTCTTTTTCAGAAAACTCAAAGTCAGACGACAGTCCAAAGAGATGATATACATAACCAAGCTTGTAGAAATCAGATTGACTTTGAGTAAGCGAAGCCTCAAACCCAGCCTTCCCACCCTTCAATTGCTCAGTTTCCTCAAGCAGGCGAGCACGAACCCGCTGCATTTCCTCCATTTCTTTCTTCAGATTGTCGTTGATCTTCAAAGCACCTTGAAGCTCCAACACTTGAGGCTCAAGCCTATCAACAACTTTCTTGAAGTGTATCACTTGGTTATAAGCAGCGATCAATTCTTTATCCTTTACATAAGCAGCGGAGCGGAATTCAGAAATGGCGTGTTCAAGATCCTGAATCTGAGGTATGTAACGTTCAATCTCCTTCTCTGCACTTTCATACTTTACTTGAATCGCGTCAAGCCTAGCCTTCAAGTCTGTGATCTCTTGGCGAGCGGTCTCAAGTTGCAGAGAAGTAGGGGCAGAGATATTAGACCCCTTCAAAGCAGCAAGTTCAAATTCCAATTTTTTAACTTTCTCGGCCGAGGAGTAAGCTTCGGCTGCCATAGTCCTTGCCACCTCCTTGGCAGCCTTGGTATCCTTTTGATCAAGAACCATGGACTTAGCTGCCAAGATCGCCATTTTTTCATCATGGTCAGTAGAGCAGTCCTCCTATACTCAGACGTATGCTTCACAAAGGAGCTCGGACCAATAATTCCTTTGACGCCATCAACAAACCTAGCACATACGTCCATGTTCTCAAGAAGGTCTAGCTTCAAAAGCGCACAAATCTCAGCAACTTCCCCAGAGCTAGACTTGGCAGATTTATCGCGACCACTGGCACAAGCAGTCTCTTTCTTCTCAGAAGGTGACTTGATCTCAGCAGCGGAAGGAACGAGTTTTGGTGCCATTTTAGCAGGTAGGGGTGCCTTGTCACCCTTCATAGTAGCAAGCCTTTCCAAAGGAAAACCAGACTTAACCCCAAGCGGACGCTTTGGCATAAACTTCAGCACTGGAGGCACTGATGAACTTCTACGTTGGGCAATCCTATCAGCAATCGAACTAGCAGCTTTCAGAACAGCAGGCGTTACTGGCATAGATCCGGCAGTCTTTTTTTTCTCGTTCCTGTAGGAAGTTAAGTCAATCACGAGCTTGGGAGCAGCTGGTGAATCCTAGCAAGTAGCAAAGGAAGTCTTCGGTTTTTTCTCATCAAACACCTCTTGACCAGTTGATGAACCCCCGCGAACGATCCTTGTTTCTTTTCAACAGGCATCTCTTGAACGGGCGGGGAGTGCTTCTTTTTTCCGCCATCATTTACAGCAGGTTCTACCACGGTGATAGGATGGGCCAACGCCTCTACCTTGATTCATTTTAGCTCTTCTTTTGGGGGCAACCCATCTTTCTCCCTACGAAGAGGGCTTAGCAGCCAGCGCCACTCACGATACTCAGAGGGAATACCCATAGCAACATGCACTTTCTTCAAATTTCGAATCTACGAAGGCAACGGAAAACAATCAGAAAATTGAAAAGCAGCTTAGCATTAAAATAAAGCAGCCAAGAAAGATTGCAGCAGCCAACTTACCGGATACAAAGATTGTTGGCACACGCAGCTCGGGGGAATGATCAGACTCCTACTCTCCACTTATCTCCAAAGTTTCCTTGGCCCAGTCATGATCCCCCTTACTCGAGTTGTCAAAAAGTCTATAACGAGATCGCAGCTGCCCAACTCCTTCGATGTGACCTATGTCAAAGAAATACCAAAATTCGTTGATGGTTAGTCCTAAGTCAAAGAATTGGCTCAAATTATGGAACCCCACCATCACTCGGACCGCGTTCGAAGAACATTGGGCAGGGGCACATCTCATGGAGCAGAGCACCTCTTGGAAGAAGCGCGGCATAGGAAAAGTAAACCCTAACACAAAATAGTAGGGGTGGAACTTGATGGCCCTTCAAACCCCATCGCATGGCTCACGGCTGCTACCATCTTTAACTCGCTTCACACGTACTCCCGATGGAATGGCATGCCAATATGCCTCAAGGAAGTCCCTAAACGAATCATCCGAGTTAATCTTGAAGTGAGCAGCCTTGAAGTAGCCAACCTTGCTCAAAGACCCGCCTTGACGATACAACGGCGGCACACCATCATCATTCTTGTGGCTCGAGGAAGACATATTAGAGGAAATTCTACAAAAAGTACAAGGAAGATTCATTAGAGGGTTGCAAAAAAAAAAAAAAAAAAAAAAAAAAAGGGAAGGGGCTCGGCCCAAGCCCCCCTGGGCATTTTCTCATCTCAGCACAAGAAGGTCGCATGGCCCAATTCAAAAAAAAAAAAAAAAAAAAAAAAAACAATCAGGGAGCCCAGCCCGTGCTGGCTCCCCGTCCTCTTCTCTCTCGGCCCCAAGGCCTGACAAAATCCAACCCTTCTGCTAGGGCACGGGCCCAAGCCCAGCCGCAAAATATATATATATATATATATATATATATTGAAGGCCGCAGGACCCAGCAAGCCTGCCAGGCCCTACGGCCTGGCCTGTCTCTCCACACAGCCGCACCCCAGCGCCCAGCAGAAGAAATTCACTCACGGCACTACCATGCCGTGATTCCCCAAGTCATCCAGTCACAAGTCCTCGACCCTCGTCGAGCCAAATTTCAAGCCCCAAAATTTCAAGAAAACTAAGAAGACAAGAAAATTAATTTTTTCTTACCTAGAAGCAACGAGAAGATAAAGCAAGCAACGAAGAGCGATCCTTTGCACTGGCAAGATGTAGAAGATTGCTAGAGGAGGGGGAACAAATATCCTCTAAGCTCTCTCGCTCTTGTAAGATAGAATAAGTTTATCTCTAAAAGTTGATTTAATAATTCACTTAAGGTGGACTTAAATAAACTTTGAGGGGAACTTATTTCCTTTTCCTAGAAGGATTTAATTTCCTATTAAAAGAGAGGATCAACATCAAAATAGGAAACAATTCAAAGTTTCATAAGGCAAAAAAAAAAATCTCTACACATGTTGCCCTTTTTTGCAAGCAACCCAACAGGTGTGGGGGCATTTGTGGAGCCAAAAATAATCACAGGGCGACATGTGGATTTTTTGGCAAAAGAGGACCAAACTACCCTTGAGGTATACTGGGATTTCTACGCGTGAGCAGCAGACAATTATCCTTCAACAAAGTCAAAGATGCTCCAAAAGAGGTAAACAATTCAAGGTCCATCTCATCAAATCTCTTTTACAAGGTAACCTCCAAAATATTCATTCCAAAATTATGTTAATTGGTTAATTAATGGATTAATTACCCAATGAATCCATTAAATATCAATTAGGTCACCCAATTAACCACAAAATATCTCCAAATATGTGTTAAGGGGCCGGCCACCTATTGCTAAAGAGGAACCATGTTTAGGCTTGTTTGTCTCCTCATATTTACCCATTTCATCATATTAATTAGCTAATTAATTTGGCAATAATTCTATTTTGCTAAATTAATTAGCCAATTAATCACATAACCCCCATTTAACACCCAAAACCAACCTAATGGCCGGCCAACCGCATCCAAAAAGGGGTCAACCATGTTTCCCACCTTTTCTATCTTTTCTCTCTTTCAATTACCCTAATTAAGTTAGCCAATTAATTCTATAACCCTCCATTTATTTCCTTTATGTTTAATTAGCCAATAAATTGGCTAATTAAACCAAAAATTCAACCAAAAACCCACTTAGTGGCCGGCCACTTTCTCTCAAAAGTGGACCGGCCTAACCCTATAAATAGGCTCCCATTTTCACCAAACACTCATTCCAACTCTCTTGCAAAAATCCCAAAATTCTCTAAACACTCTTTCTCTCTAAATTCTAACTTTGGCATCGGAGGTTCTTCGACCAAAGTCCCCCCCCCCCCCATTCATCGTGGGCGCGTGAGACTTTTGGCCTTGACCTAAGGTGTTAATTGTTTTGTAGGTGCAAAATTGTCCAAGATCAAGAAGGAAGAAATTTGCATCCACACCAACCACTTAATGTTAAGCCCAAGAACAAAACAAGTTAAGCACCAAGTAAGACTTACCTACATGACGAACTTACTTGAGTGGATATTTCTGAAACACTTGACATTCTTGTGATCGAGAGCATGAAAGCACTGGCAGAGCCAAGTTAAGGGCTGCCCTGGGCTGTAGCCCAGGTAGCTTGTGGTGAAAAATAAAATTTTACATGTAATTTTGATTGATTTTCGAATGTAGCCCACCAAATATTTAGTCACTAATTCGAATTCTCTAGGTTTAACTATATAAAATTATATAATACACTTTGCAAACTATCTTTTTTTCTTACATTATTTTTCTAATCGCTTCTTGTACATGTACAACTTTGGATTTGTTTAATTTTAACATGTATTAGTTTAATTACAAAAAAATTTGGCTCACCTTGTGAATTTTTTTAAGCTAACTGATACTATGAAAAATATGGTATCAAGTTTCTTTATTTATAAAGATTTAAATTTGTAAGCTAGCCCACCCGGTAAAAAATTCCTAGCTCCGCTATTGCATGAAAGACAAACTTAAACTTAAATAATTCAAATTGAAAACATGCACTAGTCTAAGACATTACAGACTTATGCGTTTTGTTAAGAATTGCCCTGCACAAATTTTTCTCCCCACGTAGATGCCTAGGCACTAGTCCTTGCCCACCGCCCGACTAGCACTTAGCGCTTTTTAGAACCTTGGGATTAGTTAGCTTATCAATTGTTAATTGAGATCAACGACCATATGGTAAAATATTTGAAGCTGTCTTATGTATTTATTTCTTAAAGGGATCGACCCGCTATTTGTTTAACTAAGTAATTGAGACAATGTCTACTTGTTTTGAAAAATGTCATCTGCACTAAAATACAATTGTTTCTTTATTACTTTTATAATAGAGGAGTGCATATTACATTTTTACAATATCGGTACTAGTTTATTCATGGGGCGTTTTGATATAGGTGTAAGATCCACATCGTCCAAGGGTATGGATCCTGTAATCTTTATATGTATATTCCCATCTCTACCTAGCACGAGGCCTTTTGGGAGCTCACTGGCTTCGGATTCCATTGGAACTCCGAAGTTAAGCAAGTTCGCGCGAGAGCAATCCCATGATGGGTGACCCACTGGGAAGTTCTCGTGTGAGTTCCCAGAAACAAAATCGTGAGGGCGTGGCCGGGGCCCAAAGCGGACAATATCGTGCTACAGTGGAGTCGAGCCCGGGATGTGGTGGGGACCTGGGCCGGGATGTGACAATTTGGTATCAGAGTCAATCCTTGGTCGGAAGTGTGCCGACGAGGACGTCGGGCCCCTAAGGGGGGTAGATTGTAAGATCCCACATTGCCCAGGGGTATGGATCCTGTAAGCTCTATATGTATATTCTCATCTCTACCTAGCACGAGGCCTTTTGGGAGCTCACTGGCTTTGGATTCCATCGGAATTCCAAAGTTAAGCGAGTTTAAGCGAGTTCGCGCGAGAGCAATCCCATGATGGGTGACTCACTGGGAAGTTCTCGTGTGAGTTCCCAGAAACAAAACCGTGAGGGCGTGACTGGGGCCTAAAGTGGACAATATCGTGCTACGGTGGAGTCAAGCCCGGGATGTGGTGGGGGCCCGGGCCGGGATGTGACATAGGCGCCTCGTTTTTTAATTTTTTAAACTAAACATACACTCCTTTTAAAAATTTTATCAAACATTTTCCTAAAATTTTGGTTATTAATTTTATTTTTTCACATAAGTTCAATTGTGTTTAGAATTTTAATTTTTCACAACTTATCCTGGGCATTTCGTTTTCTTTTCATATTATCCCTATATTTATGCATTTATTATCCATCTCTATGCATTTTTTTTATTGTTTGTTATAATTTTTATTTTTATTTTGTGAATATAGTAGAATATTTATAAAAAAAAATTGTCAGATTTGATTATTTAGAAGACCCAGCACATAATAAAGATTTGTTTGATTATATAGCTACGTCTAGTTACCTATAATATTGACACATTTAGTTTTATAGTGGATTTGATTTTTTGTATTTCTCGGTACATTTGGAATGTAAATGTACCAAAAGGGTTATCTGATAGAGACATTTGGTTTTGAGGTACATTTGAATTTTTGTTCATTTGGTCTTTTGGTACATTTGAAAATCTAAATGTACCAAAAGGGTTACCTGACAATGGGCACATTTGGTTTTATGGAACATTTGAAATTTTGGTACATTTGGTTTCTCGGTACATTTGAAATCTAAACGTACCTAAAGGGTTACATAACAATGGGTACATTAGGTTTTATGGTACATTTGAATATTTTTTACATTTGGTTTCTCGGTACATTTGAAATATAAACATACCAAAAGTCGATACTTTTGTTTGGATGTGCTTTTAAAATGACTAAAAGCGTTTTTGGTGAAATTATTTTTGGAAACAATCCTTAGTAAAAATACTAGTAAATCCTGGAAAAACACTTAAAGTGCTTCCTGGAAGAAGCACATAACTGGTGCTTCTTGTAGAAAGCACTTAAAGTGCTTTTTGAACCCAAAAATATTTTCTCTAATAGCGCTTTCAGTCATTTAAAAAGCACAACCAAACGAGCCATATGTATTGAAGACTTTTTATTGAGACATTTTTAATAGAAATAGACCTTTTTTTTTAATACTGATAATAAGGAAATGAGGAATTAGTTAATTAATTTTTTATTTTATTTTATTAAAAAAATGTCATTTAATGCGTAGAAGGGTATTGACGAAATTAAATTCCTATATTATAAGTAATTAGTTGCTAAGCTACCTTATGCCTCTATATAAATGCATTTAAATTAATGACATGGAAATTAAATAAATAAAAAGTTATTGAGGTGACAATTGATCAAAGCACCTCAATCAAATCTTAAAAAGGAATGAATGTTTAAACTAACAATTATAGAAAAGATGTAGGGCATTCTAATTTTCCCTTTATTCATTAGTAGTCACATTTAAAGCATTCATTTTAATTAGTTAAGCTCCTTTTTCGATTCAAAAAAAAATAATTTAGTTAAGCTCCTTTCATTTAGTTTAGAATGAAATTGTCTCTCTTTTTGTTTTTTTAAGCAGACGAGTTAAGTTTTGAATAACGACTATAAGAAAAAGGAACAACAATCACTGAGCAAACGTGATTATTGGAATAATTATTGCTAAAAGCGTGACACGGTAAAATAGCATGACAAAAAATTCTACCCTGTTGTAGGCATAATTTACTGAAACAATTATGGAGGCCAAAAGAGAGAGAGGGTGCGGCAAGATTGAGAGAGAAGAGAGAGATGTGTAATTGTGGGTGTGTGTTATCTCACCCCATTGTGCCTTTATTTATAGTAGTAGAAAGGCTAAATACCTTTCCCTTTATGATTACAACATTTAATAGGTAATCTACTCCTAATAGGAATATAAGATACATTCCCATATTTACTAGGATTTACACAATCACATTCCTATTCCAATAGGACTGCAACACTCCCCCTTGAGTGTGTAAATACTCAAGTGAATGGCGCATCAGGTCTTCAGTGATGAAGTAAGTACAGTTGAGGAAGTCATCGGCACAACGGGTGATCGCGAGTCTCAAATTTACTTTGAAGTATGCATGTGTAAAAACTCACAAAAACCTCGCTATGGTAAAACCCAAGGAATGGGGAAAACCCATAGACTAAGGGAAAAGTAAGAAAATATGCATAATGTCTTAAACAAACGTCAAACTGGACGAGTGTAGTGAACTCAACGGAGTATGATCATCCCAGGATGGGTGCCTCATTAAAACCTCGTTAGGTAGCAAAAACCCAGTGGGAAAAATGCTCCTAATCGTAGGAAAAAGAGTACATTAAGATCATGTGAGTATGCTTCTGGATACTCCCCCTGAGTTAGACATAACTTCTAAATAAGAGAACTACAAGCGATTCAATTCAGATAATTTGCGCATACCGATTCCTTGGACAAACTTCTGGAAGGTTGACTTCGGCAGTGACGTCGTGTAGAGGTCGGCAAGGTTGTCTGGGATCGGCTTGCATGACTTCAAATCTCCTGATGCTTTGCTGATGTAGATGTAGACGCAATATGTCTTGGCGTTGGCTTCGTTGATGTATCATGGCTTGGTCGGGTTGATACATATGGCATAGTCTTCATGGATCGTCGTTGGGACTCAACGATGGATGAAAACACAGCAAGTACTTTGAATATGCTCAACAAGAACTCATAACCATGTCTCACGTGTGGCGTAGTGAAGTGAGGTGAGTCTTGGAATGATTCAAAGATTTCGCAACTAAGGTCATATCGTGAACCTCCAAGATATTGCGATATCCCTAATGGTAAAGACATAACCATTCGGGGATTTTGCCTTGTGCGGGTTTGATAAGTAACCAGCGTCAGCATAACAACAAGGCAAGCATCATTTCGAGGATCAGGGGGGTTGGATCCGCTCGAGATGCGTTGGGATTTGATTTGCCCAAATTTGTAGTACCTTCAGGGAACGTCTTTAATACCAATTCAGTGGTTGCGTGTAGGCGCGGTGCTGCATCTTTACCAAGATCAACAGCGAAGGAGATGTCCTGTCTAAATGCAATGAGCTAAGTACAACGAAGCGCAAAGTTGAACTTAGATATGGAATTTCGGATCCCATAGCCTCTTCAAGAGTCTCATTTGCATATAACGTATGGACGATCAAAGGTATACTCAAAGGTAACACATTCGGGGTGTAGTTCGACTGGTAGACCAAAATACCGTCAGAACGATGCTTCAACTTCAGGTCAAGGCATAAACGAGTTTTCCTAAGATCCTTCATCTCTAATTCCATCTTCAGGTGCGAGGCAGTTTTCTCATGCTCTTCCAGAGTCTTAGTGAGATTCGTGTTAACGACATAAACTGTAACTCTAGCAATTTGGAATAAGACTTCATAGTTTAACACGCAAGGGCATAATTCATATCCCTGACTGATCAAATTATCACGTAGACGGGTATACCACATCCGTCGGATTTTTCAATCCATAAGTGAACGCCTCAAAACGAGTTAAGAGGGTGTTCCGTGGTTCTAGAACTATTTAAGTCAGTCCATGTAATTCTTCGGGAACTTACATGTCAATCTCCGTATCTATATCCCCATGGAGAAATACTAACCACTTTTCATAATGCTGCTATCAATCACAGGACGTTTGAGAGAAACCTTGCGCCGTAAGGCGTGCATCATATCGCACTATTTCATTCATCTCATAACGCTTCCTTTCCCACTTGTAACACAATAGGGTTACCTTGGGCAGTGTAGGAACTACGGGTCCAATACACACTTTGGTAAGGAATTTGACCTAGATTGTAGTTTCAGTTGTCCAATCAGTTCTACGTTGTCACTTAATCAACGGAACACGGTTCGATATCGGCGCTTTTCATTTATGTCGGTAGCTACCATATAAGTGAAAACATCATCGATGATAATCTCATTTCAATTCCATTTAGCTCACCCAAACTAGTATACTGGACCAAGAACTTCATGTCTTGGGAGTAATCCGGATTAATCTCATGAGATGGAAATGATTTGAGACAGCGATCGAGTTCAGATTCATTGTTGTGCCTTGTCTTCCTCTTCCAGGGAAGTGAATCCTACGAACTGAATGATCTGTCGTGCTCCAGGCCAAGACAGATTGATTGGCTATCCGCCGGTGTACCGGACCGTCCAACAGGGGCGTCCAAACCGTCCAACAGGGGCGGCACACCCTCCAGGGATGTTGACTCGACGTCCGTTAAGTACGTCTATCCTTGCAGGCATGTTTGCAGCTGGTATATGATCTCGTCACTTTAGCTAGATCAGAGGAATGCGTCTGGAGCAACATTCTGAAATCTAGAATTCATCGCACTTGCTTATCACACTTGTGCGGTATGGGGATCGAGATGAGACATAGTGGGCAACGTCCACGTAAATTCGCGTCGTTCTACAGGAACGTTGACGTTCTTATCTCCCCCTAACGGCGGGAAGACTGTCTCATTAAAGTGACAACCCGCAAATGAGCGGTAAAGAGATTGCGTGCAAGGGCTCGAAAAGAGCTAGTGTGAAGGAGAATCATGATCGACAAAAGATACACATCCTTCTTTGAGGACCCATGGTGGTACGTTGCGGTGGCGCAACTTGGCACATGGAATGCACACCCAAATGCGTAAATACGAAAATCGTCAGGTTCGTACCCAGTAACCAACTGTAACGTCATATAGGTTGGGTGGCAATGGGCCTCAAGGCGGACTAATCATCACTGCGTACAAGGATTGCATAGCCCTAGGCAGAAACCGAAAACTTGGTACGTTTACCAAAATTCGGGCGATCATTTAAATTGCGCTTTATGATCACTTAGGCGAGGCTATTTGGGGTGAACATGGGAATTCGATGTTCAATTATAAACCCAAAACGACATGCAATACTTTATCGAAAACTGTCGATGTAAACTCTCTGACATTATCCAGTCTCCCGGACCTTAGGGGATAAGTAGGGTGGTGAGCCCTTAATCGGCCAGAGGGTTTAGCAGTAATGTGTGTGGACAAACATGTGACCAGTTTGTCGATTCATCAACCAAAACCATAAGTCTTTATATGGTCCGCATTTTGGTTGGATTAGTCCACGTATATTCCCTTGAATCCACTGTGAAAAGAGAGTCGTTTCGTATCTTTGCAAGGGATGATTTATAAAATCGAATTTCCCTAATGAGCATGCTTGGCAAAGTGTGCTTGTAGGCACAATATCCTTACTTCGGGTAAGGAGATGCATCGGAGCATCGTTGGTCGACCTAAGTGTCCCAAAAGGTCGTGCCAAAGCAAGTAAACTGCTCAATCACCTAGCCCTAGGCCGGCCACATATGGCATGTGCCCCAGTTGGGGGACAACCCTTTGGCCCCAAATCAAAGCTTCAGGCTCATTTTTGGTGGTGGTGCAAAGATATTTCACTCTATTTTCTTCAGTGGTTTCATTTATGATCATTGTCAACTCGAATATCCTTAAAAACTCAACGTCAGAGAGAATTTAAGGTCCCTTACATGGTGATTCAGTACCATTCATACAACGAGGAGCGTGCCATTGCTCTTAATCAGGTTGGATAGACCTGAAGTCATTGTTAGAGATGTGATTTAGGTGTAAAGTTAGTGTGCGTAGTACGCATTCATCCAGACAACTAACTTTCCCACATTCCAACCTAATCACGTGTTTAATTGAATCGGTCACATGTACTAAGAAACATGATTCAATTAACTCATATTCGAGGACAATATCAATAAGATTATCCATAAGTAAAACATACACCAAACTTGAATCCAAGAACATGGAAAAATGTTCACAAAGTAAGCAAAGCTACTAGGTGGATTCGGCCAAAAGGCCATCCATGTCAAAATTTTGCACTTCCAACGATGTTAGGTGGAGCAAAATTAGTCTCACATATTGACTACTAGAATGGTACTCCTTAACAATATTGGTAGGGGCACGAACAGGTGCATAACCAATAATCTATTCCATCGGGACGGAAATAGATTCTGCAGGGTTAAGGTTGGGAATACTATCCCTTATTCTTGAAGTTTTTAGGTCTTAGGTACCAAGGATCATGCTTCGGGCATGATGCCACACCTTGGCAGGCCCTGATTCTACCATATGTTTGTAAAAACAAACTCAAAATTGGATTATGAGATAGACAGACCCAAACTTGGGTTCAGTAGGCTTTGACCGAACTGGGTTGAGCCATATGGTAGACTCCAGTCGAACTGGGTCCATACCTTTCTCTCGTTTGTGGTAGTAATCAGATCCGAGAATTTGGTAAACTTCCGCTTTCTACACTGCTGCTTCAAGGGCGAGTTAGAAACATGGAAGGACGAGAAAAGTATTCTCTAGTCAAAATTCAATCGAATTTATAAACTTCAGAATCGTACTCATTCATGGACGTAATCATGGTGTGCTTCAGGCAATGTCTTTCATGATTAGATAGTCCGTAGGAGCGAGCCAAAGAGCCATGGAATCCTCGATCGGGAGGTCTTTCCATTTGTAATGCTTCGGGCATAAGTCTTCGAATGAAGATCATGGCGGAGGCTTATTCAGCTCTTCCATGCCATTGTTGGCTTCAATGGTTTCTCAACTACTTAATAGTCAATGGGAGATTCACGTCTTGTGCCCCACATTAAGTGGTTTCTATGGGAAACATCCAAATCAGGAAAATCGAACTTGTGACAGTTCAACAATCCACTGATTTGGAGGGAACAAGATTGTGATTGGTGCTATGGGAATGAAAACATCCATATGCATCAACATTCGATGTCATAAGACATGGTTTTCATGAAAATCGTCGGGTTTTCATGGGTGTATTGTTTTATGAAAACTTCAGGTTTCAAAGGCACTAAATTCGAAACTACAGGTTCGATTTAGTTTATGAACATTTAGTTCATAAAAGAGAGGTTCCTGCAAGAAACACAGAATGCAATATACTAACTAAGTGTAGTGGATTTGAGTTGTCTTCGGGAACTCAAGTGTGAGAGCTTCGTTACTACGAAAGTATGTGACGGCTCAAAGTATAAAGAGAAATTATTGAATCGTTAATGTCCAAAAGTGATCTTCAGGTCAAGAATTTTGGATTCATTATCAGATTAATGGACTGCATGTCACTTTTAATTAATTCAATAAATCGGGCCATACAGGGTTGATTGTAGAAGCAAAATAATATTAGTATAATATTATTGGATCGAAATCAAAGCTCCAAAAATAATTTGGGCTTGTGCCGTGGGGTGTGGGAAGGCACGGGGTGCCTTAAGAGGTCACGGCAGGGCCTGGGGAAAGGCCTGGGAGCATGGCTGCAGGCCACGGGGGAAAGGGGGCTTCCAGCAGAAGCTGGGTGCAAAAGGCCCAGTCCGAGGGCTGGCATGATGCAGGTTGCGCGGGAGGCCCAGCGAAGCTGGCCATGCGTGCGTGTGTGCATGCTTGTGCCTCGCGTGAAGGAGCCCAGCCAAAGAAAAGCTGGCGTTTGTGCGAGCAATGCCCAGCCGAAGGCTGGCAGATGGATGCGGGCCAGTGCGGCCGAGGGCTGCAGGCCCAGTGACGGAAGCAAAGCATGCCGAGGCCTGCTGTTGCTTGCGCGGCGCAGGAAGGGTGCAGTGCACCCATTCCGATTTTCCCCTTCTTTTTTTTTCAATTCCCTTAGGGTTTTAGGAAAAAACCCTAACTTGCTTCTAATTTATTTTTATACTTTGACTCACAAATTCCACATAACAATTTAATTGTGTGATGCATGAAACAAATATATATGTGAATTTGTGAATATATATATCGGAAGGAAAATGTAAACATAGGGGGTTCATGCATCATGGGGAATGTTTTCATGCTTCATGGGTCGTTTCAAATATCTTACTTTATTTTAAGCGTACCTGAGTAGCAGAAAACAACAAAAGCCTTTGAATTTGTAGAAGTTCATTCGCAGAAAGCCGGAATAGCATCTCCAATGCGTTGTATCACGTTCAACATAGAAAAATTAAATTGAATCAATAACATGTATATCAATTTAAAATAATAATAAATTAATCATACAAAGAATGATCAAAACGTAATACTCCCCTGATTGAAGATCAAACTCTCTTTAGCGCAGCGTCAAGAGCGTGCTGTAACGTGTTGTAGGCATAATTTACTGAAACAATTATGGAGGCCAAAAGAGAGAGAGGGTGCGGCAAGATTGAGAGAGAAGAGAGAGATGTGTAATTGTGGGTGTGTGTTATCTCACCCCATTGTGCCTTTATTTATAGTAGTAGAAAGGCTAAATACCTTTCCCTTTATGATTACAACATTTAATAGGTAATCTACTCCTAATAGGAATATAAGATACATTCCCATATTTACTAGGATTTACACAATCACATTCCTATTCCAATAGGACTGCAACATACCCAAAATATTTGTTATCATGAATAAGTCAGAATTTGGAATAAACTACAACTTTCACAAAAGAATGCGAATTTTAAAAAACTTTATAATTACGAGAGGGCCAGAAAAGAAAGAAAAACTTATACATACTGAAAGGAGGAAAAACCTCAATTGATTCGTTCCATCCACCACAAAATAAATTTAGGTTGAGAAGCAGTTTATGCACAACCTTTTAATTTGGACTGATAATTCTTTTTTTATTTGTTCAATCTCACTAGAAAACATGAAGGATATATGGGAAGAAAAAAAAAGTGCACAAATTATTTTTCTTTATTTTTTTTAATATCGTTAATATTCACATTCCAATAATCTAAGTAGTAGTCCTTTTGCCACTTAGTATTGTGGTCTTAGGTTCGATTTTTGCCAAAGTCGAATTTGAACAACAATATTTGTGAGGCTTAGCCACTTCTCATTCCTTTAGTGTAGATAATATTTATGACAGCCCGTCCCGAAATTTATTATATTTTATTTTCGATGGCGTGGAAATGATGTTTTTGCCTTTGAGCTTGGATTGTGTTTGCGTAACTGGGCTAAGAAAAATGGTCCAATTATGTTGTTTCCTACAATTTTGGACCAATTATCTCTTTTCCTTTATTTTTGGATCCATTAGAATTTTAGGATTAAGTTAGTTTTTTAGTGAGTGGTTTGGTGGCCCAATTAGAGCCTTAGCATTTTTCTTGTGCCCAATCCGGACACACGTGGACACACGCACAGAGATCATCATCACCTTCACTCGCTCTCTCTCTCTATCTCTCTCTCTCTCTCTGTACAAATTGTACGATCATTCACCAACCATCCTCAAAACGTTGCAGATCGAACCTTTAGAGGTTATTTTCGAGTTCCCCGTAAGTTTCTGAGCACAACCATACCATTTGTGGGAAGTGAGACCTTTGAAAACCTCATAAACCCTAAGCTCCGACGAGGTGCACAGTTCCACCATCGCGATCGTGTGCTTTCCATGGCATTTTGAGGCTCGAGGGAGTCCTAAATCTACCTTACGAAGCTATTAGGACAAATTTGGAGGATTTTGGACGTCGAAAGGCTCGGGTTTCATGAGTTACAGAGGTGGCCGGAGTATCCCAGGTTTTTCCGGCCATTTTCCGTGAGAGTTAGGGCTTAAAAGTGGTAAGAAAATGTTCTTCTCGTCTCTAGCTTCATTTTGGTACAAATTTCATAGAAATTGGTTGAAAAATGAGTGAGTTATTAAGTTTTGAAAATTTTCCAGAAACCGGTGACACAGTCGACGCCCGGCGACTCGCCGGAGAAGAAGATAAATATTTCGTCAACTTTGACGGAATATTCCTAACGGAAACTAACGGCGTCAGGTAAATCTAACGGAATATTCCCTAATGGCGTTAACTATTCCGTCCGTGTGTCAGGCACGTGCCTGCGCGTCGGCAGAGCGTGAGGACGCGTGAGAGGTCGAAAAATTTTTCTAAAAATATGGGGATGTTGAGTAGGCCACGTTGGTATATTCAAACACCCCAATTGAGCAACGTATGAGAAGTTATTACCTAGTTTTGGTTATTTGTTTAAAAATAACGTTAAAATAGTTGTTTCGCATATAGGTGAGACATTTCCTGAGGACGAGCGCAGTCAAGCAAGGCTTGGGGACTACGACCCTTCTACATATCAGTGAGTGGACATTTTGGTTTTCTATATATGTATATATTCTTGGTGTTTTTCCCAGAAAACTTATTTAAATGGTTTTATGCTTTAAAATGCCATGCCAATTACATTGTGTTTTAGAATATGCATATAATAGTTGCATAAACTATGTTTGACGCCTGAACACTCAGATAAGTTCCAGGTAAGGCTATATGTAGTTAATGGTAAGTTGTATGGTTATGGTTATACTTAGAGACATTTAGAGCTCATAAACCTGCACCCCGGTGTTAGTGCTCCCGCCCGTGGCCAGGGCAGAGTCCTTCACGTGATGTTCACCTCCCGCACCATACGCTCATCTTGGATCCAAGTTAGGTGCATAGTCATGTCGTACAGACCACTATAGGTGGTTCCGACTCGTAGGTGACCCGCGATTTATCGCACAGCCTTCACGTGATCGTAGCACTTGAGCGTACTTATTACACCTAGCCTTGTCGTACAGACCACATTAGGTGGTTCCGACTCGTGTGCAGGCATACTTGATGAGCTATAGGTTCAGCCGTACAGGCCACCTTAGGTGGATCCGGCTGACACTTTATTATTCATCGTTTCATTTATCTGGTTGACTTGATTATTCTTGTGATATCTTGCATGGCATACATGTTGGGATTTTTGGTTATGGAAATGATGTTTGAGGTATATATATATATAGGTATATTCTATTTTCTGGGAAATTATACATGTTTTACCTCGAGGGGTTATAATTTTTGAAGAAAAGGAAATGGTTTTTTTCAAGGTTCTAAAAGACGCTAGGCGCTAGTCGGGCGGCGGGATGGGGCCTAGCGCCTAGGCGGACTAGGCGAATTTAAGTAAATCCATTATATTTCGTGTAAATAAGTGTCTATTTATACTTAAAATATTTCTAATTTCATCATAACTACAAAATAGAATGACATATGTATTATGAAGTATTGGAACATAATGAAAACATGGGGAACAAGCATATAGTGTGTGCTAATTTAAGTATTCAACAAGTCTCTTACAATTTATTGAAAAAAATTAAATGCAAATAGAAAGTTATCTATTTTCTATCTAAGTGAGTCACAACCTAGGCAGGTGCCTAGGCGGGTCTGGGCGGTCTTTGCGGGTGCCTAGACGGTCTAGGCGGGCGCCTCAGCTGGTCTAGGCGCCATTTCTTAATTTTAAAACGCCTAGGCATTAATCGGGGCAGTGACCAGCCGCCTAGGGCCTAGGCGGCGCTAGGCGGGGATTTTTAGAACAGCGGTTTTTTTTAAAAGCTTGATTTTCACCCACTCACACTTTCTGTTTTGCACCCCTCCAGGTTCTAGGTAGGAGTGCTTGTTGGTGACTCATGAGGAGACGACGACGGTTCTGACAATCTGTAATTTATGTAGGACCATTCCTTTGGTATTGTATAATTAGTATTTGTCCTGCTGGACTGCACTTAGGCTACCTATGCTCTAATTATGTGTTGTCACACTTAGATCTCGTCACTTGCACAATATTGTTCGTCTAGACTAAATTAGTCATTTTGGTTTTTATTCACTCGCCTTTTTATTCTCTTATCACTTCCGCACTGCGCACAAGGCTACGTCACCCTCACGTGACGGCCAGCACATCTTAATTCAGGTCGGGGTGTGTCAATATCATTTGTTCAAATAAAAAAAAAGTAGTAGTCCTTTATAGAGGGATTTATCAAATCAACAATATCATCCAAAATTAAAAAGAAAAAAAATATCAATGAATAAACTTTTTTTTTTTTTTTTTCCAAAAGATGAAATAGTTTGACACACCCCGACAAGGAACGTCCACTAGGACTCCGAATCGAGCTGTTCTGGCCGACACCTGAAAGGTGACGAAACCATAAAGTATGGTGATGTGGAAAATGTGAATAAATTTAAACCTAAAAGTGTCTAAAGGCAGAAGTGCGATGTGAGCGGGAATGGACACATTTCGCGCGCGACGTCAGAGCATAAGTAAAGTACAGTAGTGTGGATAAGAATCATACCATCAGAGGTAGCCACCTATACTGAGATTCGCCAAGAATCCTCATCGATACGAACTTTCAGCAACTAAAACCTACAGAGGCGCAAAGCAGAAAACGTGAGTGGGCAAAAAAACAAGTTTTTGAAAACATCTTTCTTTTTAAAATGTAATAACCCCTCACCGTAAAACCCGTATAATTTCCCAGAAAATAATAATACGTATGTATACAGAAATCATACCCGAGAGTAGTGAAAACCAAGTATATGCCATGTCAAGTATCTCAGAAATGAAATAAGTAAGCCAGGTGAAATAACTCAATGAAAAATGATACATCAACCGGAGTCACCTAACATGACCTATACGGCTGAGCCTATAGCTCATAAATCAATTCCTGCACACGAGTCGGAACCACCTAATGTGGTCTGTACGACAAGCTAGTTGTAAATAGGTACGCTCAAGTGCTACGATCATGTGAAGGCTATGCGAAGTATTGCAAGTCACCTACGAGTCGGAACCACCTAATGTGGTCTGTAAGACAGGCTGGCTCCTGCCTTGGATCCAAGGTGAGCGTGTGGTGCGAGAGGTAAACGATCACGTGAAGGCTAGGCCCTGGCCTCGAGTGGGGCACTAACACCAGGGTGCAGGATATTAAGCACTAAGGGCAACCCAACATAATCATATACACTACAATCACTACCATCAATATATACTCGCCTAAAACTTACATGACCATCCGTAGAGTAAAGCAACAATATGCTTAACTATACTAACGCATATTCTAAAATGTAATGCAATTGACATGGCATTTAAATTGTAAAATAATTTAAAACAATTTCTGGAAAAATGTAAAGCATACATACTTATATATAGAAAACAAAAGCCCACTCACCTAGAGTCCGCGCTACGATTTCATAGCACAAACATCGAGGCATCCCGAACGATCGACACCTAGAACAATTATCAAATCACATCTCAGAATTCTTATTAATAGAATACGTAACTTACTTAAAACACATCCCTAAGGACGTTCTAGAATGATTTGAGACCCATTGAACAAAAGTCAACCGTCGATCAAAGATCGACGGTAAGGTCCACAATCCCATATAACTCGATCCGGAAGATCCTCATATCAGATTTCTAATCCGTAACTTTCAAAAGTCCATATTATGCCTCTAGAATAACATACTAAAGTTTCATTACGATCCAACGGTTGGATCTCCGCCAATTACCAAAACCAAGTGGCGGCTAACGTTTTATTTTATGAACTTACAAATCTAATTCAGGAAGATCCGTATGTCGGAATCCCGATCCGTAAGTTTCTAATGTCCTTAAATATTACGTATAATAATGTATCAAAGTTTGGTGACGATCCAACGGTCGGATCATCGATTCATATATTAACCAAGTCATGTATCGTAATGAAATTAGGTTCGAATGATCAACCTACGTCATTCGAATATCAAAACTGAATTCAGGACATTTAACTTAGCCTAAAAATAGTATTGACGGCCCACTGGCCACGCGCCGCCGTGGGTGGCGGTCGGTCGCCCCGACTCGCCGGAATATTCAATTATTTCTAAAAATTACCAAAATTTACAAGAATGAAGATCTCAATGAGAGGAACAACTTTCATACCTGTGACTAAGGCCAATTTGGACGGAAAACACCTCAATTCCACTCGAACCCGTCGGAAACCCTTGTTTTTGGGTGTTCTTAATTCGACTCCAAAACAACTCCAACGCCCTAACCAATGCATGGGCTTTGTTCCAGGCCTTAAGGGGAGTCTAATGGTGGTGGTATTTGGAAGAAAACGTTTCAGATTTGGTGGATCTCGGCCACGGGTCTCACGGCACCCACGAGTTCATTTCTTCCAATCCCTAACCTAATCTCCTCAAATTTGAGATGGAAATGATAGAAGGAAGGTATATATGATGATTAGGAGTGGTAGATCGGCCCAAACCATCGGAAAAATGATGAATTTCACCGGAGAAACCTATAGGTCGCAACCTGGTTAGCGGGTACACGGGTCACAGAGGGGAAAATCTCGTTGGGTGTTTCTCACCCCGTTTCCTTTCTCTCCCCACTCTCTTCTTCCATTGGTTCACATTCTCCCCTCCTTTTCTAATTGACCGCACCCCACCCTCATTTCTCTTATTTTCTCTCAATCCCAGCCATTCATTTTTTTTAATCTGGGCCACACATGTGGCACACCAGATTTCACTCCAAAAATCAGGAGTTTTCTAAAAATAATCAATTTACTAAAATGCCCCCAACTTCAAACGTTAATATCTCATTCGTTATAACTCCAAATTGCGATCAGTTTGCTCCCACACGTCCGTAGCGACGAGTACTACGAGGATATGTCAAGAAAACGAGTCTTACGTGATACAATACGACAATCAACAACAGTCAATGTGTTTGCCTCGAAGGGCATTTTCGTTAAGCCATCAGTGTTACAGTCTGCAACGTGTAATGCCGATAACTCATCGTTGTTTCAATAAGCTAGTGAGAAGTTCCCGAGGATGCCAAAATATATTTTTTCTCCTTATATGTAAATTATCTAAATCATCCTATTCATGCCTCAATCACAGCGCCGTAATATCCCATAACGCATCAATCCAGTTGCTAGAAGTGTTTCAACATCCATGTACACCCGAACCATCAAGTCCTAGAATGACTTAATGAAAAGATACGTAGAGACGAACACATATCATAAAATATTTCCTTCGTGACTATTCATTAGCGTTATTTACCAAATCAAGGGGTATAACTTCTGAAATCTTGAATTAGAGAAACCATATCTCTGACGACATCCTTCGAATGACCGTGCATTCTCGAGCCACACATAGAAATTTACGCCACAATCGCCAAGCTTTATATCTTCACCAATACTATGCTGAAAACTACTCAATCCTCAAAACCACATGAAATTCTTCTTGCTAAGTCTAGTAACTCACGAGAAGATTGTACTCCAATGATTCCTGCTAGCGTCGATATGAAACTGTCATACACATCCATCAAGTCGACCTATCGTGAGTTCCTTATTGATTGGGCGAGAAACCATGTCGAGCAGGCTAAAAGAATACTCAGGAATTTAAGAGTCAAAAAAAGTTCATCAAATTGGAAGCTCAAGATATCTAGATTGATTGCCTGCTATCATACTACAGAACAACTTCCAGAATATTCAATCACCAACGGTAACGATCTATTCGACAAAGTATTTGACGGGTGATTGAAAAATCAATGATCACAACCAGATTTCAACATCCAAGTAATTCTTTTGAACAATCTACCTATCTTCGAAATTATACAAATTGCAATAGAGTAAACACGTACCTAAGGTTGACCAAAATGTATTTTCAACACAAATGAGTGAATATGGAGTCACGGTCAAAATGGATGCTGATCAACATGCTAGAAAATCCAATAAATTCAAGAATGGGTGATTTTACCAAGTGGTCTAACTGTAGTCCCTCAAGACCAATGGAAAAATGGGTTGACCATCAAGTCGATCTATAAACATCAAGACATCATCACAATCTCCGCATGTACTAGATACCTCGTACCAGAAGCTTATGGTGATATTTCCCATTTGCATTTGGATATGAAAAGTGATTACAACCCGTTCAAACGATTTCTTGATGGGTCAAAAGTAACGCCATATCGATACTCATGAACTTCAACTGGAATGGGATAAGAACGACTAAAAATGTTTAGGGATAGAACAAGTCTTACTACGGCGCTTAATGATTACGTTTGCACAATCCAGATGATCCACGATAATGCAATCATAGACGTTGATTTAATTCTTCCAATGCTGCTGTCAGAAACCTAACTATTTCCAAAAGCAAGTGAAATTGAGAAGTTCTAAGGTTTCATAAGATTTTGGACATATTTCCTCACAAATGAGTACCAATCGATTTTCAGATGAAAACAACAACGGTTGACTCTAGGTCATATATATGATAGTTCACCTTGAATGGTCCTACCACTAGGAAACATAAGCGTTACCCTGTCATGATGCATCTACACAGCCTAAACCTCCGAAGAAAACGTCATCGTGGATTTCAAAATTCTCAATGCTATCGAAAAATGTAAGAATCATGTTTGGGGAAAAAACGACACTTAAACTGTCAGAAATTTTATTCATAACCCACATCCCAAACTAAACCAACTTTCTTTGGTCAAAAAGTGAGGAAGAACACTATAGCCGAAAAATCGCTAACCAATGGTCGATAACCTCAACAAGACTAAGAATATCTCAAATCTCACAACACTTTGTGAGAATTTCAACCTTCATCCTCAAAGCTCTTTTTGGGATAAGGACAGAATACCATCTGCAAAGATCATATCTCCCGAGCTAAGTACTAATCTAAACAAGATCAATGTTTGAGAAATTTGGTCTCGCTGCCGAAGCAAATGAGAAGGTCAATGAAAAGACTACTACAAAGTAGGCAGGTTAAGAAAGAAAACTTAAGTTACAAAGGATGGCGGCTAGATCATCAACTCAAAGTAGGGGATAATAGTTTTAATCGTCACTTAAGGAAGTTACTAAAATCTAGGTATGACCCTAAGGTCCGAAGTTCCCTAAATAAAAGGCTTGGTTGAATAAATTCCTAAACGATAAACTTTAATAACTAAGTTATTCCAAACAGTAAGAGTCGCTCGAAAAGATGCAAGGACACTAGTTTAGTCTGAGAAAGTAGGTCAATGATAATATCTCAGGTAAGACTTTGGAATGTGACGCCTGAATATACGTCCTCAAAACGTACCATAATACTTCCTTTCACCACGCCGCGTGTTAATAGGTCTTCACAATTTCTTCGATACTCCATTCACTCTAACAGTGAGAAATTAATCCGTACTTCGATTCTACTGTCTACCAATGAAGGTGATCGAAAAGGTGGCAAGGCGAAAAGGTTATATTTACCTAGATATGTGATAAAATAAAAACAACTATGGGTTTATTGTCCTAATACAAGCTTGCTCCTAGCATTTCGAGGTTTAATTTCTTCAACTCCAACAGTCACAGTTAATCAGTCCATTAGTCGCTCTCTAATTAACAGATTTATAATATTTTGATATTGTTCGTTACCCTGAAACTATGAACCGACATGTCGTATAAGGTATCACTCCCAGATACCAGCACATGTGTCCGGTATCAAGAATTATACCTCATGAATACTGGTTGACAATTCCGAGATATCGGACAATATCGTCAATTAGTAGCGCCACCGTAGGCCGATTACAGACTAAAGTCCACTCAGGTGGATGGTTTTGAATGACTAAGAAGGAACTGGTCATGTGAGGGGCTTTCATAATTCTAGGGGGAATACTCACTACTTCGAAGATTTTATACTAATCGTAGGTATAACAACTCATACTTCGGTGCATATACTTATCAAAATGATGAGTACATCACCAAAAGAATTTGGAAACCAATATTGATTAAGATGTCCCAAAGTCGAAAAGAGGAATTTACTAATAATCTACTTTAGAATGGCTTAAACGGAAGTCGATTGTTCTCCTAAAGAGCCAAAATGATAACGAGTGTGGTTAAGACGGCTAGTACTATCGGGAACCATAAGTAACTGTCCCCCAGATTTTTTCTTTTATCGAGTGCTACGACTTCAGCACCATGTTGTCGCTCCAGACAATCTTGAAATCTCAACGAAGTAAACTTCGTAGTAATCCTAAATAATGGTATGCTAACGGGTACTGCCAAGGAATCAAAACTATTTCGGATTTCCAATCTTGAAAAATTTAATACTGACGGCTGAAGAATAATGATGGAATTGGTTTACAATTCCTTGGTAATCCACTGATATCAATACATTAACCCTACTTTAGGGTCATCAACTTGTCTCAAATCCACATCTTTCCTTGGTAAAGAAGTTCTTCGCTTTAAATCTAAAAACGTTTGCCTAAGATGATCTTCTAAATGGTCGACAAGTCAACAAAACTACCCAAAACTCCGGAAGAACTAACACATTTTTGTACTCGACGAGGTGGCAAGATTCGAGCATTAGGCTCAAGAAAAAAAAATGCTTACATCACTCATGTGATGAATGCAATATTGCCCAAACTTATGCTCTGATACCAAACTGACACACCCCGACCCGGAATGTCCACTAGGACTCCGAATCGAGCTGTGTTGGCCGACACATGGAAGATGGCGAAGCCATAAAGTATGGTGATGTGGAAAATGTGAATAAATTTAAAACTAAAACAGTCTAAAGGCAAAAGTGTGCTGTTAGCGGGAATGGACACATTTCACGCGCGACATCAGAGCATAAGTAAAGTACAATAGTGTGGGTAAGAATCATACCCTCAGAGGCAGCCACCTATATTGAGATTTGCCAAGAATCCTCGTCGATACGAACTTTCAGCAACTAAAACCTGGAGGGACGCAAAACAGAAAACGTGAGTGGGCAAACAAACAAAGTTTTTGAAAACATCTTTCTTTTTAAAATGTAATAACCCCTCACTCTAAAACCCGTATAATTTTCCAGAAAATAATAATACGTACTTATACAGAAATCATACCCGAGAGTAGTGAAAACCAAGTATATGCCATGTCAAGTATCTAAAAAATGAAATAAGTAAGCCAAGTGAAATAACTCAATGAAAAATGATACGTCGGCCGGAGT
Organism: Cotoneaster glaucophyllus; assembly: GCA_036320875.1. Taxonomy (NCBI): domain Eukaryota; kingdom Viridiplantae; phylum Streptophyta; class Magnoliopsida; order Rosales; family Rosaceae; genus Cotoneaster; species Cotoneaster glaucophyllus. Next base: position 17,663,033 of record CM070060.1, read on the forward strand.
CCCTTAACATGACCTGTACGGCTGAGCTTATAGCTCATAAATCAATTCCTGCACACGAGTCGGGACCACCTAATGTGGTCTATATGACAGGCTAGGTGTAAATAGTTACGCTCAAGTGCTACGATCACGTGAAGGCTGTGCGAAGTATCGCAAGTCACCTACGAGTTGGAACCACCTAATGTGGTCTGTACGACAGGCTGGCACCTGCCTTGGATCCAAGGTGAGCGTGTGGTGCTAGAGGTGAACGATCCCGTGAAGGCTAGGCCCTGGCCTCGAGCGGGGCACTAACACCAGGGTGCAGGATATTAAGCACTAAGTGCAACCCAACATAATCATATACACTACAATCACTACCATCAATATATACTCACCTAAAACTTACCTGACCATTTGTAGCGTCAAGAAACAATATGCATAACTATACTAACGCATATTCTAAAATGTAATGCAATTGACATGGCATTTAAATCATAAAACAATTTTTGAGAAAACATAAAGCACACATACGTATATATAGAAAACAAAAGCCCACTCACCCGGAGTCCACGCTACGATTTCATAGCACAAACATCGAGGCGTCCCGAACGATCGACGCCTAGAACAATTATCAAATCACATCTCAGAATTGTTATCAATAGAATACGTAACTTACGTAAAACACATCTCTAAGGGCGTTCTAGAATGATTTGAGACCCATTGACCAAAAGTCAACCATCGATCAAAGATCGACGGTAGGGTCCACAATCCCATATAACTCGATCCGGAAGATCCTTATATCAGATTTTCGATCCGTAATTTTCAAAAGTCCACATTATGCCTCTAGAATAACATACTAAAGTTTCCTTACAATCCAACCGTTGGATCTCCGCCAATTACCAAAATCAAGTTGCGGCTAACGTTTTATTTTATAAACTTACAAATCCAATTCGGGAAGATCCGTACCTCGGATTCCCGATCCATAAGTTCCTAATATCCTTAAATATTCTGTATGATAATGTATCAAAGTTTGGTGACGATCCAACAGCCGGATCGTCGATTCATATATCAACCAAGTCACGTATCGTAATGAAATTAGGTTCGAACGATCAACCTACATCATTTGAATATCAAAACTGAATTCAGGACATTTAACTTAGCCTAAAAATAGTATTGACGGCCCACTTGCCAAGCGCTGCCGTAGGTGGCGATCGGTTGCCCCGACTCGCCGGAAAATTCAACTATTTCTCAAAATTACCAAAATTTATAGGAATGAAGATCTCAATGAGGGGAACAACTTTCATACCTGTGACTAAGGCCTATTTAGCCGAGAAACACCTCAATTCCACTTGAACCCGTCGGAAACCCTTGTTTTTGGGTGTTCTTGATTCGACTCCAAAACAACTCCAACGCCCTAACCAATGCATGGGCTTTGTTCCAGGCCTCAAGGGGAGTCTAATGGTTGTATTTGGAAGAAAACATTTCAGATTTGGTGGATCTCGGCCACGGGTCTCACGGCACCCACGAGATCATTTCTTCCAATCCCGAACCTAATCTCCTAAAATTTGATATGGAAATGATAGAGGAGTGGTAGATCGGCCCAAACCATCGGAAAAATGATGAATTTCACCGGAGAAACTTATGGGTCGCAAACGGGTTCGCGGGTACAGGGGTCACAGAGGGGAAAATCTCGTTGGGTGTTTCTCACCCCCTCTCCTTTCTCTCCCCACTCTCTTCTTCCATTGGTTCACATCCTTTTCTAATTGGCCGCACCCCACCCTCATTTCTCTTTTTTTCTCTCAATCCCAGCCATTCATTTTTTTTAATCTGGGCCACACATGTGGCACACCAGATTTCACTCCAAAAATCTGGAGCTTTCTAAAAATAATCAATTTACTAAAATGCCCCCAACTTCAAATGTTAATATCTCGTTCGTTATAACTCCAAATCGTGATCTGTTTGCGCCCACACGTCCGTAGCAACGAGTACTACGAGGATATGTCAAGAAAATGAGTCTTACGCGATACGATAGGCAGTCAACAACATTCAATGCGTTTTCCTCGAAGGGCATTTTCGTTAATTCATTTATAAAAATTAAAATTTTTGGGGACGGGTCGTCACATAGTTACATTAAATTCATTTAAATTACAAAGAGATGGCTTTAAACTTGGGTGCAAAAGGTGGAGCGCACTGCTCTAGTTAACTTGACTAAACTTAAATCTTTTACTGAATTACGTGTTTACTTATATAGAATAAAAATAAGAATTTTTTTTCTTGAGTTCCATACGTTTACTAAAATATAGTATAAGTATCATTTCTTAACTTTTTATTGTGTTTGTTAATGCATAAGGAATAAAAACAAAGGTGTGATTTTCCCATTCAAATTCATAATCTAATACCTAATAAACATTGAATCATATCAACTAGGAGGAGCTAGTTCCTCTTCTTACTTGTTTCTCAATTCCCTCATTGCTTCATTGCTTCATTGCTTCATTCTTATTCTGTTAAGTAAACATGTCTTAATAGTTTAATTGGTTCATTGCCTCATTCCCTCACTGCTTCATTGAATCTTTCCATATATATTACAATGCGACACATCACATTTAAAAATAAGACATTTGTAAAATGTTTAGAATATTAGAGAGTTTAATTGGTGATGAACTTTTTATCTTTCTATTACAATACTTACATCCACCTCATAAAGCCACATCATGTTCACTGTGAATAATGTATTTTTACTGTACAAAGACGAATAAATTTGTAAATCGTTTAGTTATTTATAATGTATTCTCATTATAAACCATTCCCGTCCTCCAAAAAAAACTAATTTGATGGCTTTTATCCTTTTTGTGTTTTTTGTGCGAAAATAATCTTTAAATAATAAAATATTAAATTATATAATTACGAAGTGAAAATACATCAATCACAACTGAATAGACAAGTAATTGATGCAAGTATCGTCCATTTCCATAAAAATAGACTTGGCATTGATAAATTTCAAGTGGCATGGACGTAGCATGAACAGTCCTCTATTTCTCCTGCCTAAAAAAGAAAAAGAAAAAAGAAAAAGTTAAAAAAAAAAAATGCTTATTTGTCGATTTCTCCCTCGAACTTATAAGGCATTGCCAATTTCTCCCTTGAATTTTAATTTTAGCCGATTACCCCCTGAATTCTTATAATTAGCCAAATTCTCCCACGCCGTTAGATTTCCTAATTTTTCATCTGATATTCCGTCCATCCTGAACAAAAACGTCTTTTTATAGGCAAGCTGACTCACTCAACTATACTCACCACAACCTCCTTCTCCTCCTCCGAATATCTTACGAGCCCTTTTCATTTTCTATGCTTCTCTCTATCCAAAGTTCACAACAGATTACACACAGAGCAATCAGAAATGCCACTCCTTCAACATTCTCCACCGAATTCGACAGTTAAATCCCATTTCCAATTCTTTCCACCCCACGTCTCTAAACCTCAATCTCTCTCCCAAAACCACCTCCAAAAATCTACTTCCACCAATTAACACCCAAATCCCAACCTGCCGACCACCCCATGCTTCTTTTCTCTGCAACCACCCCATCAATTTCCACTTTTACCCACCTCTTTCCCCCTATTTCCCACAAATTCCTGCATCCCTCAAACTCAATGCCACTTTCACTTACCGACCCCATGACCTCTTCACCATTAACACCTTCACACCCTCATCCTTCCAAAACTCTAGAAACCCCCTTCCCCATCTCCCGCTACGTCACTTCACTTCGGCTTCGATGGCGACCCCAATTCCAATTTTGATGGTCCCTCGGCATCCTTTGTCTCCTCCTAGCTTCCACCTCCCCCGTTGACTTCTTGCAGAGCTTTGAGAATGACCAGAAGATCGTGCTCCCCAACCCCTACTTCCAGATACTTTGCGTTCAATAATTAGACCTCTTTTGCCAAAATATCGACCCTGATGCTCTTTCTCGGTCAATTTGGCTTTGGGGAGTGGCCAAATTACTTTTATGCCCTTAGAATTTTCTGGTGTTGACAGAGATGGATGAAATATTTGACGAAAAAAATTAGAAAATCTAAAAATATGGGGGATTAGGGCCAATTATAATAGTTTAGAGAGGTAATTGACTAAAATTAAAGTTCAGGGAGAAATTGACAGCGACTTACAAGTTTAAGGGGTACAAATACCTGAAACAAAAAACAACAAAAAAAAAAAAAAAAAAAGCCAAGCAAAGGAGACAATAATTAGTCTTGGTTTTTTGTTTATAATTCCCAAAATTCTAAAAAACGCTAGGCGCTAGTCGGGCGGCGGGCTGGGGCCTAGCACCTAGCGGACTAGGCGGATTTAATTAAATCGATTATATTTTGTGTAAATAAGTGTTTGTTTATGCTTCAAATATATATGATTTCATCATAAAATACAAAATAGAATGACATATCTATTATGAGTTATTGGAACATAATAAAAACGTGGGAACAAGTATATAATGTGTGTTTATTTAAGTATTGAACAAGTCTTTTATAATTTATTGAAAAAATAAAATGCAAAATGAAAGTTATTTATTTTTTGTCTAAGTGAGTCGCAACCTAGACGGGTCTGGGCGGGGTAGACGGGTGCCTAAGCGGTCTAGACGGACGCCTCAGTAGGTTTATGCGCTATTTCTTAATTTTCAAACGTCTAAACATTAATCGGAACGGTGATCAGCTGCTTCTGCTTAGAGGAGTCTAGATGAGATTTATAGATCAATGATTATTGCTCGCCAAATCCCACCATTAAAGCACATACGACGCCTGCTAGCAGCGACTGTTTGCATCTGTTCATGTGACAAGTGTTCGCTGCACCACGTCTCTTCTCTCTCTCTCTCTCTCTCTCTCTCTCTCTCTCTGTCTCTGCATCTCCATGTAATTTGGGTCAAATAAAATTCCAACAGAATCTCTCTCTTGCCATTCCATCATCAATCTGTACATCTCTCTTTTGGGTTTTGAGGGTAAAAATCCATGAGAGTAAGTAATGCAGGTGAAACTGCGACAATCATTTCCTACCCGTTTTCCCAATTTTCGCAAGCTTGGATTTTGAGCTGGTTTTTGAGCTGGTTTGTGGTGACAAAAGAGAACCCAGATTGGGAAAGTTGGTGTTTTGGTTCTTTGTTTTTGTGTTTGTAGGCCCAAAATGTTTCAGTTTTGGGGTTGATCAGAAAAACCCAGATCATTAATTGGTGGGTTTTATTAACCTATTAATTTTAAGGAAAACTAATGAAAAGTCCCAAAAAAAACTTCTCTTTTAACGAAAAGTCCTTTTTTACCTTTAACTGATACTATTCACTATACCTTTAAAAAGGACTTTTCATTAAAAGTGAACGGGACCTTTTTATTAAACCTCCCTTAATTTTATGTTTGTGTAAAAAGCTCCACAGTGTTGCTGCTGCCGCCCCCACCTCCTGCATCCGTTAACAGATAGCTTGTACCTCTTTTACTGCAAAAAATAAAAAAATTTAAGCAACTCAAATTCTTTGATTTTCATAAGATATTGTTTGCTTTTATTTTTTCATTTATGTTTTATTTTTTTGTGTTTTTTTTTCTTGAAAGTGAGTGTTGTGATTCTGTACAAAAAGGGAAACTCATCTACTGCTGGTCCAAGTGATGGCCCTTGTTACTTTCTATTAACCAGGTTATTTTGTTTTTATTTTTTATTTTTGTCTTTTTTATAATGATAATAAGCATTAGCTCTCCTCCTCCCTCTCTGGAGTACCATTTTAGAACCAAATTTTCAATGAAATTTCCAATCTTGGGGGCTGTTTCTGCTTCAGTAAGATCTTGCTGCTGGCTCTGAGAGTCAAACCCGATATCGGTTCTTAGTGTTTGAGAAATAGCATCAAGAATTTGAGCTAAAACACCAGCTCTTCTGAGTCTTGACAAAAGAGCAGAAACCAATATATTTGGGTTCTGCTGCTTGGAAGTGAATAATCAAAGGAAGATTTTATCTGCATCTGGTGGTGATTGAGTGGCTTTTATTTCAATTTCCAAAGTCAAAGATTTAAGCTTTGGATATGGAGGTGCCTGAGAACCTGAGAAAACAGCTTGCTCTTTCTGTGAGAAGTATCCAGTGGAGCTATGGAATTTTCTGGTCCATTTCAGCCAGACAACCAGGGTACTATTTTTCATCATATTTTTCAACTTGGGTTAGTTGAACTTTAACTATGTATGTATTTTGGCCTCCAGAAGAAAAAAAGGTCCAAATTTGTGTACAAAGTTTCCCAGAAATCTTTGTTGTTTGTTGTTGTTGGATGTGTTTGTGTTTTGAATGTCTAATTTTCTGCAACTTTTCCCTATCCTTTTGTTCTCTTGGTTTTGCTTTTCACAGTTCAAAAAACTCCTGTGCTTCTGCAGTATCGGCAGGATTTGAAACTTCCTCAAATGAAATTGATGTTTATTAAATAATTGGACTAAACACTTCACATTAAGACTAAATCCTTCAGATTAAGGCTAATCCCTTCACTCCCTGATACATAAATCTCTTAAAATCTTATGGCATTGTCCTTATCTGCATTACGAATTGTAATTTTTAACTTTGTAGGGTGTTAGAGTGGGGTGATGGGTACTACAATGGAGATATAAAGACCCGAAAAACAGTTCAAGCCGTAGAGCTTGATGCTGACCAAATGGTTTTGCAAAGGAGTGAGCAACTGAGAGAACTTTATGATACCCTCTCAGCAGGCGAAGCAAGTCCGCAGGCTAGAAGGCCTTCCGCATCATTATCACCCGAAGATCTGGCTGATACAGAGTGGTATTACCTAGTTTGTATGTCGTTTGTCTTCAACGTTGGCCAAGGGTAACTTCATTCTTCATAGTTCTTCTGTACTCACATATAGTGTCAATTGCAAACTTTAGAAGTTAAAGCTTGAAAAGAGATTTCGATTTGGTTAGACAAGATGCACTGTATTTTGTAAGAGACAGACTATAATTTGTTCTACATTCATGTCTTCATGGTTCATATATCTTACATTGCCCTTCCCGAAACTTTTCAGGTTGCCGGGAAGAACATTAGCAAATGGCAAACCTACCTGGCTATGCAATGCTCACTATGTGGATAGTAAAGTGTTTTCTCGTTCACTACTAGCAAAGGTAGCTTGCTGTTTCTTAGTTCATATAAGTATCATGATTGATTTCTGGTTCGTGTTACTTGGCTAGTTTGCTCAGAGTGAAGAACTAAAACATCTGTTTTCTGTTTGGTTTTCTTTCGATGCCTGGATTTGTACCTGGCACCCTCAGAGCGCATCCATTCAGGTACGGATACAAACATAACATTAATTTTCTGGTATATGTTGTCACAGTTTCAGACTCAGCAGATTCCGAATTGTCAATATAAGTTTGCTGCAGATTTATATTGGACAGAATCAATGCACAAAGATTATTTCTTAATCTAAGCATTTTTTTTTTTTTTTTCCTTCTTTCCAGACTGTTGTATGCTTTCCATTTTTGGGAGGAGTGATCGAGCTCGGTGTGACTGAGCTGGTAGGTATTATTTGCTTTAGAATATCTAATTAGAATTACATATTTTTTCCGAATTCTGATCTACTGCGTACTTTTTGCATTCTTTTTGTAGGTTCTAGAGGACCCTAGTCTCATTCAGCATGTTAAAACATCTTTCTTGGAGGCTCCATATCCCATAATCGCTTCCAAGAGAACCAATCCTTGTGCAGGAAGCACAAGAAACGACAATGGTCTTGCTTGTGCCGTGCTTGATGATGATATGGTCGACACCAAATTAACTCCTGTTGTAGGGTGTCAAGAAATGGATGTGACTTCACCTGATGGCAGTTCAAATGGTTTGGGTCCTAATCAACCGGCTGATGATTCATTCATGGTGGAAGGGATGAACGGAGGAGCTTCCCAAGTGCAAAGCTGGCAATTTATGGATGATGAGTTAAGTAATTTTGTGCACCATTCCATGGATTCCAGTGATTGTATATCTCAGACTTTGGTGTATCCGGAAAAGGTTCTCTCTGGTCCTAAGACTGAAAAGGCAAATGATCACTGCCCGCATGAACATAAAGAGTGCAATAGCACTAAAAAGACCTCTTTGGGTCCTCAAAGCAATGACTTGCAGTATAAAAGTGTTCTTTCTGCCCTTTTGAAGAGCTCACACCAATTGGTTTTGGGGCCACACTTCCAGAACTCTCGTCTGGAATCCAGCTTTACCAGTTGGAAGAGAGGAGGGTTTGTAAAATGCCGGACACAAAGAGGTGGAACCCCGCAAAAATTATTGAAGAAGATTTTGCTTGAAGTTCCTCGGATGCATGTTGACTGTGTTCTTGAGCCCCCAGAAGATACCAGCAATGTAAATGGAGTTTGTAGACCAGAGGCCGATGAAATTGATACGAATCATGCATTATCTGAGTGGAGGCGAAGGGAAAAACTGAACGAAAGATTTTGCATTTTGAAATCAATGGTTCCCTCCGTTACCAAGGTAGGTAAAACTCCATTTAAGATTTTTGTTTACTGACATCAACTGCGAAGTAATTTGTTTTTCAACTTTGTTTACACAGGAGGACAAAGTATCCATATTAGATGATGCAATAGAGCATTTGAAAGATCTTGAGAAAAGGGTTGAAGAGTTGGAATCGTTTTGGGAGCCAACAAATTCAGACTCAAAAATGAAGAGGAAACTCCAAGATACAGTTGAAAGAACATCTGACAATTGTTGCAACCCCAAAATTAGCAATGGGAAGAAGCCTATAGTTTACAAGAGGAAGGCCAGTGACGTTGATGAAACAGAACCAGAAATCAATCACATTGTACAGAAGAACGTTTCAAGTGATAATATAACAGTTAATATGAACAACAAAGATGTTCTAATAGAGATGAAGTTTCCATGGAGGGATGGAGTGTTGCTTGAGATCATGGATGCCACAAGCCGGCTTCATTTAGATGCTCACTCGGTTCTATCATCCACCGTGGATGGGATTCTTTCCCTGACCATGAAATCCAGGGTATGAAATTTTAGTTACATGAATATGATCAATCATTTCTTTTTCATTTTTTCAGTGGCTCAAGGGAACCGATTTGCTATCATGTTAAACACTCGAGTTCCTAGTGGCCTATTGCGAATAACTAACCATTTCTTAATTTGCAGTTCAAGGGGACGGGTATTGCATCAGCAGCGACAATCAAGCAAGCACTTCATAGAATTGCCAGAAGCTGATGAATTTCGCGTTCTTAATGATCTCTTGAATTCTGTTATTGTACAATTGCGTAACGTTGAATCTCGCGAGCCTCACTGAGGATTTTGTTTTCCTGCAGGTAGTAGTAGTCTAGTGAAAGGAATTAGAACTTGTGTTACATGCATAATTTTGTACTAAGTATTTATTCATGTGATGACAGAAACAAGCATTATTGTTACTTGCGTAGAGATGGAGGTAACATTGCTTATAAGAATGACATGTTAGACATTTCAGAAAGTTGACTGTCCGCCATACGAACACGGACAACAAATATATGAACACTGTCTTAGCCGTTATATTGGCAGAATTACGTGCGAAGAGTGCCAAAGTTCTGTTGATGATCTAACGGCTCAGGCAAGTTCATATGTTATATGTGTGAATTTTGAGATTTAACGATTCAGACAGTGCCGATACAACATAATTTCTATGCTTGAGGTTAGTATAGAACTTGAAAGATAATACCACCAAGAATGGAGTAGACAGAAAAGAAAAGGTGAAGTGTGATGTGCACGAGGTTTTATGTAGTCCATTATTTGCAACACTCGGACAAATAGAACGTGTCTGAATCATAATTGGACTCGGAAACTCTCTCTCTCTCTCTCTCTCTCTCTCTCCCATGGGAACTTATGTACTGCATGCCAATCTGCAACGTGATATTGTTCACTCATCGAATCGTACATGACATCAGACTTGGAGGACGGGGAGGACGGAATACGGTGCATGCAGTTTTTTTTTCTTTTTTCTTTTTTCTTTTTTTGCCAATTACCATTACAGTCTAGTGATATTCCTTTTCACTTGTAAATGAGAGGTTTTACATTCGATTCTCGTCAAATGCAATTATTGCTGGCCCATATTATCGATAGTTATCTGTTCAATGATAAGATTTATTATAAAAATCAAATTTCTTTCCAATTATCTCTTTGCTTATTTCTTTCTATTTTTTATTTTTTTGTTATTTCTCGTTCTTCCTCCTGCTTTAAATCTCATTTATAGATTTTATTTTTAATTTTTATATTCAATTTATATCACAGGTTAATTATATTTATCTACCTATATGGCATATTCTTTTTTTATAATCAACTTGTCATAAATTAATGTGTCTTGCTTGTAAGTATGTTATGTTTTTTTCTACCTTTTAATTAGGTTTCATTTCTCACGTATATGTATAATATACATTCATAAATTTGTTACTTGAGTTAGGGTAGAATGTTTTGCAGATAAATTTATGTTAGCGTATTAATTTTTTTTGTTATAAGATATTAATTAGATTTTTGGAGTTGGAAAATGCATAATATTAGAATATTTAAATTGATTTTTAATATTTTTAGAAAAAATAAAATAAGTATAAAAGAAATAAAAATATATAATTAGATAATTGGACTCACTCCTAAAAACACTATATATTTTTGGAGCTGAATCTAAAAGCCCATTGACTGGCTGATGCTATTGAAAGTATCTATTTGAGTTATATTTTATAAACTACATGATATAGCAGTTGATGGTTGGTTTCTTTGTTTAATCATTAAAAAAATACCACATTATGTGGTTCACAAAATATAGTCTCCTAACTTTTTTTGTATGACTATATTTGACTGTTAAATAGTGAATATATTAAGGAAATGCATGTGCTGAAACAAAAATTCTAGAGTTTAGCAAATGTAGGACGCTATCGCTTTTATTTATTTATTTATTTATTCTCTTTATACATATGTATAGACACTCAACATGATACATAGACCTGACATTCGTGTTGTATTTTTCGTGTTCGTGTCAATTTCGTGACATACTCGATATATTAACGAGTCGTGTCGTGTAACACCCGTTAAAATACAGGCAATATGACCTAACTCGAAATCAACTCGTTACTATTATCAGGTAATATGACCTAACTCGTTACCTGTTAAAAAAAATTTATTTTAAATCAATAAATAATGAAAATGAAAGACATAATTTGACCCCAAAAATGAAAAATATAATACCAAATTAGTATATGCATACCACATTGTCATATAAATATTACTTTCAAAACATAAAACAAAATATTTGTCTTTCAAGTACTACATATCCCAAAATAAGAGCCTACTGAAAAAACATTAGTACATTACTATAAAATACCAAATGTTCAAGGATATACAAAATCAAGGGAGTTGCATTCCAAGGTTGAGGAACCCTGCATGTTTTTTTTCTATGTGTTTGGTATTTTTAAATTACTTGGTATTTTTATTTTAATGTGTATTATAAAGAATATAATACAATAGTACATATTTAATATACATATACACATATACACTATGACTATTATATTTTAGAGTATGTTTTTTTAGTAGTTTAAAAAATTAAAATAATCAAAATAACTTACTGGTTACCCACGTGTCACCCTCACGTAAACCTGCTAAGGACCCGTTATTAACGTGTTCTTATCGTGCGACCCGATTAGATATCGTGTTGATCCGAAACCCATTATTTTCATGTTGTGTTAACGGACCGTGTGAGAAATTGCTAGGTATATATGTAAGTGTTAAGGTTGCTTAAACTAAATGATTGAAGACTAGGGGTGGACACGTGAACCCGAAAACTGAAACCGAAACACGAAACAAATCGAACCGCACCAAAAGGTTTGGTTTTGCGGTTTCTAAACGGTTTCTGTTTGAAACCGAACCGAATGAAGGAAAAACAATTTGGCTTCGGTTTCGACCATCTGAAACCGAACCGAAACCGAAACCGCATAAATTTATTAAATATTAAATTCTAATTGGTTATGTCATTGAGTCCATGCATTTGGTATGGACTCAACCATATTCATGCCTCAATCCAGTTCAATTGAATGTCACTTAGTCATTAGATGTTTACCTTGTTTTTATTTGTCCTATATTTTGTACAGAGATACCCGGTGCTCTGGTGGATTTGTTGTGTGTGTATAGATGTCAATTGCTAAACCTACGACCTCAAACTCTCTGTATGCTATGAAATCAGAGGAGGAAAGTGATTCCCTTGACACTATCATCAGACAAGCTGCAGAAGAGCCATCTATTTCTTTCTCAAAGGCCGGGGATAGCCCAGTCCCGTGGATTCAACTACTTCATGCCATAGACCAACAAGGTACTAGAAGACATGCAAAATGAAAAACAAACAGTAAATGTTGCTCATAGAAGAGAATTGAAGTGTATATAAAAGGAAAATGAAATGAGATACAACTAGGTAACAATAATAGTTTTTTCAAACAATAAAACCGCACCAAAACCGTTTAAAACTAAACCGAACCGAACCAAATGGTTTGGTTTCAATTCGGTTTTAGCCTCAAAACTGCACAAACCAAACCGCAAAAACTTGCGGTTCTGGTTTTGGTTTCACTTAAAACCGCACCAAACCAAACCACGCGCCTATTAAGACCGTTAATTCAATCTTAAATTCAACAGTTAAATATGTATATTTATTTAATACTACGGTCTAGTGATATTTCTCTTCACGTAAATTTAAATCATATTATTTTTTATTATGGAATTAAGCCTATTGCTTCTTGTGTAAATAATATAGTTTGTTTTGATAGAAAAAAAAAAAAAAAAAAAAAGAATTAGCCACAAAAAGTGAATATTTCTCAACTTGGCATAATTTGGATGGTCAAAAAGGAAATGCCAGGTGAAAAAAAAGGACTTTGATATTGTAGATACGAAAGCTGACAAGTGACAAACTGGCACAAAAAAGTTACCAGCATAAAAAGATTCAGCAGCTATATAAAATCACAATAGTTTATATTTTAATTTTTTGATTTTGTTGAAAAAAGATTTTGATCACATGGCCTAAAAAGGTGGTAATTGTTAATTCGGTGGCAAAGAGGATGTAATCTTTAAATAAAGTGAAAGCAGTTGAGCTGTCGCAAGAGTGTTGTACTTCATTATATTCTATAAACTCACATTTTGAAACGACGAGAGCTTGTAACTTTAGCGGTTAAAAGTATTAGTTCAGAAGTACAAATTAAGGTCCGAATTCCCTCTCTTTCTATCACATTTTTTTTTATAGAAAAAACGGCTTATTAACAAAAATAATCATGTGTTTATGCATATCACACATTCCAAAGATACCAAAGGATAACATTTTCCCAACCCAACCATAAAAGAAAACTTTATCATGAATCAAGTAGTAAGGTAACTGTATTTAATACTTAAGTTATCACGCGAGTCGTGACAAGAATCATAAAAACATGTGTCTCGTTTAAGGTTCTAACAAACGCTAGACATTAGTAGATCGGTCGGCTGTGGCTTAACATCTAGGTAGATTAAATAAATTTAAGTAAATTTATTATATATTATACGAATAAGCGCATATTTATACTTAAAAAAACATATAATTGTATTGGCACGCATAAATTGCAAAATAAAATGACATATAGATTATAAAGTATTAGAACGTATGAAAAACATAGGTAACAAGCAAATAATAAGTGTTCATCCAACTATTCAACAAGTCTCTTACATTTTATTGACAAAATAAATGCACAAAGTAAGTTATTGATTTTTTCTAAGTGAGAATCGCAACCTATGCGGGTGCCAGAGCAGGTTTAAGCGAGCTAGGCGGATACCTAAGTGGGCTAGGTGGACGCCTAAGCGGGTATTGGCGCACTTTTTTTAATTCTCAAACGCCTAGGAACTAATCGGAACGATGGTTAACCGTCTAGTACCTAAGTGCCATTAGGCGAAATTTTTTAGAACAGTGGTCTCATCATTTAGTAGGTATTAAAATCCACAATTCATAAAAAGGGTTAAAATCCACGAATCAAGAGATGATGAATTTGACCTATAGGACCCCTTGGTTAATCACATTTTTTTTATGACTAAAGTCGCACATCAAGTAAATCATTGTGAGTCTGTGACATATTTGTTTTATTTCCAAAGTTGGAACCCATATCCTTTCCGGATTTAAAAAATTTGAGCTTAAGGATCAAATGATTCGGGCCGTTGAAATTTGATCCAATTATTATAACTTTTAGAGTGGCCCCCTATTTATAGTTGTTGGATCAAATTTAAACAGCTCAGATCATTTGATCCTTAGGCTCGGATTTTTTAGATCCGGAGAGGATCTGGGTTCTCAAAGTTGGGCAACAAGCAACTGTTTCTGTGCATGTGTAAATTTACTAGTGGCCCTCCAGAATAATGATGGGTTATCATCCAAGTTGATACATCATTTTCTCAAATGTTTAATCAACCTAGGATATCTTTTTAATCCTAGATTAGTGTTCCAATCAAATTTCCACATCCTGAGTTTGAAGGACGGTGATAAGGTTGGTGCACTCATGATTAATCTATGAATCTCTATCATTACCAATCTCAAGAGTTTCCCACTCCCATCTCCCATCTCCCGTGTGATCTAAAAAATTCTTTCATCCGGACGCGCGGACGACATGGTTGTTTGGCCAAATCAAAGACGTATTGAACGGGATTAGAAAGTGTTGAATGAAGAAGGCATTGAACGAATTCACTGTCACGTAGTGTCCCTATCATATCATGTGCCAAATATTATAACTAGGAGGAATAGACCAGAGTTAGATGTTTTTAAGTCCAAATTTTGTGTGTTTAGCTAGAGATATTTACACGAACACCTCTTGATGTTTTCCTTGTTTTAACAAAAACCCCTTGAAGTTTAAAAGATTATACTATCATCCTTTAAGGTTTTAAATTGTTCCACATAATCCATTATGTTAGGTCATCTTCAACCGACCCAGGGCTATAGGGCTAAAAAAATAGTTCATTTTGACACGAAAATCAATCATCTCCAACCAAGGGCTAGGCCGAAGGACTTGTGGACCCCACCCGACCCAAAATCTCAAAACAGGCCAGCGGGTTGGCCAAGATCAACCAGCCAGCCAGCCAGTGTGCTCTTTGATTGCTTTCTGCACACTTTTCTCTTCTCTTTGTATATTTGAAGAAAACCCATTGCAAAACAACCAAAATTAAAGCCACTCATTAATCTGATTTCTTGATCCATGAACCTAAACCATCATAGAAATTAACCCACAACCAAAAAGTTCGAAGAAAATTGAAAATTATGGTAAAAATTAGATTAAGGTAAGTTAAAAAATACCTCGGATTTGTCGTTCGATGTTGCGGTACTCTTGACGAAGCTTGCGCTACCAATCTCCCAATTGCTGCTGTGGATTTGGCTTGGCTTTATTATGTTCATCACCCTCTTCGTATTTTTTTTATTATAATTTTTGAATTTGAAAAGTTGGGGTTCCCGATTGATGGTGAGGAACTAAATTCTGCGATGCTTTGCTTGATTTTGAAGCGCGGACGAGGAGGACGATGATCAAATTCAAAATTATTAAAATTAAATTGTGAAAAGGGAAAAAGGCAAAACTTATCTAGGTTTTTTTAGTTTTTGAGGATGAGTTTACACTTTACAGACAACATAGAACATGTTTTGTTCAAAGCCCATACACCCTTAATATTATTTGGGTCTATGTGGCCCGTTTAATATTAATTAGCATGGATCAAGTGACTACAACCTAAAATAGTTTTGTAAACCCAAAGAAAGATTTTTTATTTGAAGTTGTAGTTTTTAAATTAAAACAATAAATTATGTTTGATCTTACGACTCTTTAGCCCCCTCGGTTGGAGATGGTTTTTTGTCCCAAGGCTATGTTTGGCCTATGGCCCTCTGGCCTCTCGGTTGGAGATGATAAGAAATATGACCTGACATTGTTCATTAAAATATTAATTTCTTGAAAGGCTATAGAGCTAAAACGAACCCTTTGGCTCTTCTTCGGTTGGAGATGGCCTTAATTTCCCATCCAAAAACTGTCGATGTCATCATAAATTTCTCTAAATGACAAACCAAATTGGAATGATTAAGGGGTTGGAAGTCGACTTCGTAAGTATAATTTGGGCGATGAAGACAAATCCTTGAGTTTCAAAGAGATCAAGATCATACGCAGGCATGCTTAATAGCGTGAAAAGGTCTCGGTTAGCAATCATCTAATAAGTTATGGTCTATCATGAAGGAAGATGCTAGCATCAATCGTGCATAACCACGTAATCCTGACACCACTCTTACAGAGTAGAAGTGTAAACCGCGACAGAAATAATAATCAGTGCTACCTATTCATTCATATGCATTGAATAATCATTTTCCTTTTCCCCAACGGCACTTCAAGAGTATCTTTACGCCGATAATGCCCAACAGAAAATTACTTCACCCGTTGAACAAGATTTCTGAGGCCATCCCCAAAAACAAACATAGGATACAACTTACAATCATGATGTTTCACATAAAGTTCATGGAATTACCATTCAAAACCCCATCGAAAAAATCATTCCACAAGTGCAGGCCCGAAGCATCGAACAAACAAGACATCACTCCCACTCAATTGTTGATGGGGGCTTTGACGTAATGTCTTGAACTATTCTGTTTACACCCCGGACACTATTGCAAATCTTTCGGGACACATCATCAAGGAACTTATGTTCAAAATAGTACTTGAAATTTTCAAAATGGTATTCCATATCATCAGGGAACTTATGACATCGACAACTGATGCTAGCATGCCTAACGACTTTAGAGAATATAACCAACAAACATAGAAGTAAGAAATGATACATAACACGATATTGGCACAATTGAGGGCGTACCAGTCAGCTGTCATCCCATCTTGACTTGTTACAGCTCTGAGGGCAACAACGTGAGAATGTGTTCTTTGATCGCCCTGAACCCCAACTGATCTTACAGGCAAAAACACCGCAAATGCTTGCTAGATTGTATCGTACAACCCAGCATCTTCGATTGATTGTATGAAAATCTCATCAACCTAAAAAGAAGTAAACAAAGAAAAATGTGACCCACAAATATTAGAAAACCAAAGCAGCCAAGCATTTAACTCCAACGACAAGCAAATATCCCTGGCGGAGGATATCCAAGGCATTGCAAGGCCAGGGACAGGAAACGGATGGCGCTTTAGAAATCCCTGAGGAACATCTAAGATCCTCCCTAATTCGTGAACCTTTATATGTCAGGGAAAGAAAGAGGACAAAATCAATATATGTGCACCAAAGGAAGATTAAAGCATAATATATGCAATTATCGTAGGAAGGTGGAAGCTGAAACCTCATCCTTGAATAAAAGTTTAAGAGGCTCAATGAGCTTCAGTTTCATGTCTTTGGGAAGCCCTCCAACGTTGTGATGGCTCTTGATGGTGTGGGAGTGGGTCCTTCCACTTCCAGGTGGTGGGCAAGATTCAATCACGTCCGGATACAGGGTCCCTTGGACCAAGTAAGTAGGCCTCTTCCTTAATTTTTGCTCCAAATCATGTGCAAAAGCATTGAAAATGCAAATGAACTCCCTTCCAATTATTTTCCTTTTCGTCTCAGGATCAACAACACCTTTAAGCTTACTAAGAAATTGTTCTGTGGCATCCACACAAGTAACAGGCAAATGAAGATCTTTTTCAAAGGTTTCCATCACACGTTCTCTCTCCTTAAATCTACACAAAGAAGAAAGTTTTATTAGGGAAACACAGAACATACAATTTAAGTCTACAGTAAATGCAAAGTGTTAAGCCTTCCATGTGGTTAAACTGCTTCTGCTCTCACCTCAATAAACCATTGTCAACAAAGATACAATGAAGCCTATTGCCAATTGCCTTATGAACAAGAGTTGCGGCAACTGTGGAATCCACACCTCCTGATAATGCACATATGACATAATCTTCAGTCCCTACAGTGCTTTTATTCACTTTTATTTCTTCATCCAATACATTTTCCATACTCCATCCTGCACTGACTTGACAAATATCAAACAAAAAGTATCGAAGTGTCTCCATCCCTTCAGGCGAATGTGTCACCTACAAAGGATTTTCAAATCCCATTCACTGAAGCAATTTTAAATTGCCAATAACATTTGAAAATTCCACCGAAAATACTCAAATTTTCAAATGCTAGTACATACAAGAATGACAATAGGCATCCAAGAGCAGTTACTCTTAACATTTCCTATCACATTTTATCCCAAAAGATAAGTTCCAAACAAAATAGACTTCTAAAAAATTGATATTTTTTTATAACAATCCAAATGAATGAAAAGGGATTTTATTATAGAGGAAAGCCATTCGTTTGAAGCAACTTACGAAACTTTGCATCATAGTAAGAACACATGAAACAAGATAGCAAAGATAGTTAATGACGAAAGTTATTTTGATGCTACGCCAAGACAAGCATAGCCATTCCACAATAACCAAATTAGTAAAACCCAGTTTAATAGCATACCTAAAACCAATAATCCTAAAAGAAAAAAACCGATTGACACAAATTTTTATAATTAACATAATCTAATAACACTAAATTTAACGTACCAACAATGGAAAGCGTTCAATTTCTTATCACCAAATGATGACTAACACCAAAAGAATTCCATGAAATAATAACATAACCATGCCAGCATCACACACCAAATTTCCAAATCAAATAACTATCCAAAAACCAATTAAACCAAAAATTCAAACCAAACCCAATTACCTCTGGGTGGTACTGCAACCCATAGAACCTCCTGGCCGGGCTCTCAATTGCAGCCACCGATCCCTGCTGGCTCCGCGCCACGACATCAAAACCTTCCGGCAGTTGTGCCACCTCATCCCTGTGGCTCATCCAAACCACCTGCTTATCCCCAACCTTCTTGGACCCCAAAATCCCAGAGTTCCTCTCCACCTCAATCTCCATCCTCCCATACTCCTGCTTATCCCCAACCTTAACCACTCCACCGAGCCTCTGCACGATCAACTGAAGCCCGTAGCAGACGCCGAGCACGAACACGCCGTTGGCCTCGGCCTATTCGGTGAACCCAGCCGGGAAGCTGGGGGAGTCCAGGGTGTGGACCTAGTGGGGCCCGCCGGAGAGGATTACAATGCGGGGGTTGAGGTCGGTGATGGATTTGAGAGGGCTTGTGCCGGAGATGCAGAGGGAGAAGACGGAGAGGGATCAAATTCGGCGGTGATGAGGTGGGTGTATGGGGAGCCATAGTCGAGAATCAGGACCAGCTCCGCTTTCACGGCTTTTGGGTCCATGGATTTGGTGGCGGTGGATGAGAGGTGCCTAGGGTTTATGCGGAGGTGTGGGTTTCAGAGGTTTGAGTGTGAATGGATGTGCTTAGGTCGGAGTGTAGGGTTTAAGGAAATCGACAAAAATGGGAAATTAGGGTTTTTGTGGGAGAGAACTGGCCTGGCAAACGGGTCGTGTCTGTCTTATTCGTGTAACATCTGTTATCTTAACGGGTCGTGTCGTGTCACACCTGTTATCTTAACAGGGTTAAAGTGACCCGACCCGTTATGACCCGTTAAGAAAAATATATTTTTTTCTTAAATTTGCACATACGGCATATTTCCATATAAATATTACTTCAAAACATTAAAACACATTTGTCGTTTAAGTACTACATCTACACTCGAAAATATAGCCTAATAAAAAAACATTCATACACTACTAGTCTATTTCAAAATATTAAATGTGCAAGGATATGCAAAATGAAAGAGTTTTTGTTTTCAAGGTTGTGAAGTCTTTCATTAAGTATAACATAAGATTTTGTGGTATCCACTAGTGTAAATATTTTAAATTGAAGATCGAGTTCATTCATTGTATTCATATAGGGTCAAGGAGTGTAGCTATAAAAAATCATCAAAATCGGAGTTAAAATAACCATCAAATCGTGACTTTTCGTTGATAACTGTCGAAAAGTTTTGTCTCGTTACTTGATCTTTGAATATTTGTTTTTTGTGATTGAAGCATATACAAACAAGTTTGACGGTTGGATCGTTGAAATTAGTTTCGTAGAATGTGTATCCCACCAAAACAATAGATTTACTAACACTTGGAGTTTATTTATACTTTCATTAAGTATAACATAAGATTTTGTGGTATCCACTTGTGTAAATATTTTAAATTGAAGATCGAATTCATTCATTGTATTCATATAGGGCTAAGGAAGGTAGCTATAAAAAATCATCAAAATCGGAGTTAAAATAACCGTTAAATCGTGATTTTTCGTTTATAACCATTGAAAAGTTTTGTCTCGTTACTTGACCTCTGAATGTTTGTTTTTTGCGATTTTTGGTGTATGCGATCTCGAAGCATATACAAACCAGTTTGATGGTTGGATCGTTGAAATTAGTTTCATAGAATGCATATCTCATCAAAATGATAGATTCACTAACACTTAGAGTTTATTTATACTTTCATTAAGTATAACATAAGATTTTGTGGTATCCACTTGTGTAAATATTTTAAATTGAAGATCGAATTCAATCATTGTATTCATATAGGATCAAGGAGTGTAGCTGTAAAAAAATCATCAAAATCGGAGTTAAAATAACCGTTAAATCGTGATTTTTCATTTATAACCGTCGAAAAGTTTTATCCTGTTACTTGATCTCTGAATGTTTGTTTTTTGTGATTTTTGGCGTATGCGATCTCGAAGCATATAAAAACAAATTTGACAGTTTGATTGTTGAAATTAGTTTCGTAGAATATGTCTCTCATTAAAACGATAGATTCACTAACACTTAGAGTTTATTTATCCTTTCATTAAGTATAACATAAGATTTTGTGGTACCACTTGTGTAAATATTTAAATTGAAGATCGAATTCATTCATTGTATTCATACAGGGTCAAGGAGTGTAGCTGTAAAAAATCATCAAAATCGGAGTTAAAATAACCGTTAAATTGTGATTTTTCGTTTATAACCGTCTAAAAGTTTTGTCCCGTTACTTGATCTCTAAATGTTTTTTAGCGATTTTTGGCGTATGCGATCTCAAAGCATATACAAACAATTTTGACGGTTGGATCGTTGAAATTAGTTTCATAGGATGCGTATCCCATCAAAACGATAGATTCACTAACACTTAAGAGTTTATTTATACTTTCATTAAGCTGAACATAAGTTTTTGTGGTATACACTTGTGTAAATATTTTAAATTGAAGATCGAATTCAATCATTGTATTCATATAGAGTCAAGGATTGTAGCTGTAAAAAAAAATCATCAAAATTGGAGTTAAAATAACCGTTAAATTGTGATTTTTCGTTTATAACCGTCGAAAAGTTTTGCCCCGTTACTTGACCTCTGAATGTTTGTTTTTTTTTTTATGATTTTTGGCGTATGCGATCTCGAAGCATATACAAACAAGTTTGATGGTTGGATCGTTGAAATTAGTTTCGTAGAATGTGTATCCCATCAAAATGATAGATTCCCTAACACTTAGAGTTTATTTATACTTTCATTAAGTATAACATAAGATTTTGTGGTATTTACTTGTGTAAATATTTTAAATTGAAGATCGAATTTATTCATTGTATTCATATAGGATCAAGGAGTGTAGCTTTAAAAAATCATCAAAATCGGAGTTAAAATAACCGTTAAATCGTGATTTTTCATTTATAACCGTCGAAAAGTTTTATCCCGTTACTTGATCTCTGAATGTTTGTTTTTTGTGATTTTTGGCGTATACGATCTTGAAGCATATACAAGCAAGTTCGACGGTTGGATTGTTGAAATTAGTTTCGTAGAATTCTTATCCCATCAAGTTCAGTGGTATATATATATATATATATATTGAATTTATTTATTTTGTACGTATAACACTTGAAAAATTAAATGGTATGTATATTTAAGCCGATCCAATGGTCACCAATTTTTAAAATTTAATTTAATTTATATATATAATTATGATAGTTTTTAGGGGTATAAAATTGTTAAATTAATATATATAATTATTATAATATTGTTTTAGGGTTATAAAATTATAAAATTAATATTTTGCTTATCGTGTATCGTGTTACCCACGTGTACACCCACTATTCTAAAAATCTCCGCCTAGCGCCGCCTAGGCCCCGCCTAGGCGCTAGGCGGTTGGGCACCGTCCCAATTAATGCCTAGGCGTTTGAAAATTAAGAAAGGGCGCCTAGACCTGCTGAGACACCCGCCTAGACCGCCTAGGCACCCACCTAGCCCGCACAAACCCGCCTAGGTTGCAACTCACTTAGATAGAAAATAGATAACTTTCATTTTGCATCTTATTACTTGTTGAATACTTAAATGAATACACATTATATGCATGTTCTCCATGTTTTCATTATGTTCCAATACCTCATAATATATATGTCATTCTATTTTGTACTTTATAATGAAATTATATATATTTTAAGTATAAATAGACACTTATTTACACGAAATATAATAGATTTACTTAAATCCGCCTAGTCCGCCTAGGCGCCCGCCTAGTCTCCGTCTAGCCGCCTAGGCGCTAGGCCCCAGTTTGCCGCCTGACTGGCGCCTAGCGTCTTTTAGAACCTTGTGTATACCCGAACCAACCCGTTATCTTAACAGGTGCTTATTGGGTTACCCGATAACGATCCGATTCGTTATCGTGTCGACCCGAACACCTGTTAATTTCGTGTCGTGTTGGGTCAGGTCGTGTCAGGAATTGCCAGGCCTAGAGATAATCATGCTCTCAGAATGTTTAGCGAGAAGTGGGCCTTCGTTATGAATTTTTTTTTATTGTGATAGAATACGAGTAGTATATCACGTGTTTTTATGTAAATGGTAAGAAATTTTATTTTTTAAGTTATTAACTTTTTAACACACATATCCCACAATTTGTATGTGATCGCCAAATCTCTCATTGGTTACGTATCATGCTCTCTTTTTTTTTTTTTTTTTTTTTTTTTGCTTTTTTTTTCTCCTTTTCTTTTGAGTAATGATAGTGGCATTTTTATTTGTTACGAGACAATATTTCCACTATTCTAATTTATGAGAAATAAGGTTTGAACATAAGTCCAAACAAGCGTACACATTATCAAGAGAGGATCACTTGCCGGATCCTTTTTGTGAGGATTTCGGAAATTCTCCAATCATATTCGTTCATCATGCGGTTATTTTTTGGTAGATACTGTTTATATTCAATTTTAAATAAAAAAATTATAATGTACAATGAACAAATGTGATTGGATGATCCTCAGGATCCTCACAAAGAGGATTCGGCGAGGATCCAATTTTTATTTTGCTTGCGATTTATTTTTAAGAACTCTTAATGGCACTCTAAAAATCTCAATTTCCACTTCTCACAAATTTATTTTCCTTTTAAAAATATATAAAGTTTAGAAAGCAAAATGAGAATTTTGAAGTGCCAATAAGGAGTAAGTTTAAAATAAATAAATAAATAAAAAATACAAAATTGAAACTGAAAAAACCAAAAAAAAAAAAAAAAAAAAAAAAAAAAACGGAAATTTAAATAACCGAACCAAAATTGGTTGGTTCAATTTTCCATTTTCAGCGGTTAGAAAACCGAACCAAATTTACTCTACCCTAACGTCGTCGTTTTTTTGCACTTGTAATCCTAAGCTAAGTGGGCTTACGCTATTCCTCCCCAGTTCTTCACTTCGACATTTCCTTTCCCCTGATCTTGCTTTTTGTATGCCGCCACTTGTTAGGTTTCCAGTTACAGGTAAGGGAGGAAATGAGAAAAGATAAGGGAAAAGAAGAAATTAAAGACTAAATTCATTCATTGCTTAAACTAGATCCATTACAAAAAAAGGGATATATATATATATATATATATATATATATATATATATATATATATATACATTCACCACATTAGACAAAATATCTCATAAGCTGAGTCATCACCTAACACCCATTTACTACTGTACTAAGAATAATAACGTTATATAGAGGGGCTTACACAGTAAGGACCTAACATGGCACCCTCCCCTGAAAACAGCATGTCCTCAGGCTGTAAAGGATGGAAAACGGGTGAGTATGGAATCAACATCCTCCCAAGTGGCGTCATGCTCCGGAAGTCCTTTCCGCTGGATTAACCAACGAGTGACTCCACGGTTCCCGCTCTTGAACAGACCACGTTGAAGGACTTTTGGAACCGTGGAAGTACTTGTAGTAGAGACTGGTGGCAGAGTTGGAGAAGCGACCAAATGGCTCCCAAGCTTTGGTTTCAACAAAGAAACATGAAAGGTAGGTTGAATGCAAGATTGAGGTGGAAGGTCCAGTGTATAGGCAACCTGACCAACCGTGCAATCACCTTGAAATGGCCATAGTAGTGGGGATCTAGTTTGGGGCAACGAGTATTGGACACCGAAGTTTGGCGATAAGGTTGAAGCTTCAGGAAAACCCAATCACCCACAGCGAAGGTGCGCTCAGAGCGATGTTTATCTGCGTATTGGCGCATGCGATGTTGTGCAAGTTGCAAATGCTCCTGTAGCTGTTTGAGCAGCGCATCGCGATCATAGAGTGTTATGTCGACTTGGTGCACTGGAGAAGAACTAGACAGGTAAGAGGACACTGTAGGTGGAGGATATCCATACACGGCCAAGAATGGAGTCATGTTGATGGTAGATTGGAAGGTGGTATTATAGCACCACTATGCCCACGAAAGCCACTGAATCTAATCCCTTTGTTTGTCGCTCACAAAGCTGCGCAAGAAGTGTTCGAATGTGCAATTGAGCACCTCCGTTTTTCCATCGGATTGAGGGTGATAGGCAGAGCTTTTGCAAAGGGTGGTATGTTGCTGCTTAAAGAAAGCAGTCCAAAATTCGCTGATGAATATCAGATACCGATCGCTGACTATAGAAGCCGGTATGCCATGGAGACAGAAGATTTCCTTAATGAACACCTCTGCAATTTTAGGAGCTGAATATGGATGTTTGATAGGGATAAAATGGCTGTATTTTGACAATCTATCCACTACTACCAAGATTGCATTCCGGCCGTGGATCGAAGGAAAGCCTTTGACAAAATCCTTCGCAGTGTCCGTCCAAATTTGTTTGGGAGTAGCTAGAGGTTGTAGCAGCCCCGAAGGTTTGATGGTTCATAATTTATATGCTGGCAAGTGTCACATGAAGCAACAATCTTTTTCACCTCATATTTAAGCCCTAACCAGTTAAAGTTAAGTGTTAACCGTTTATATGTGCGTAGGAAACCGAATGACCAGCAGAATGAGAAGAATGAAATTCCGGTAGAAGGGGAGAACGCCAAGGGGAGGAGGCTGCTACAAACACACCTTTTTTTTTATGATAGAGAAGTTCCCCCTGGAGTTTAAACAAGGCATGACTTGTTGGATTGACTTGCAAATCCTTCAGAATGAAGGAAGTCTGCGGGTTCGAGGCATATTCAGCTTGTATGTCCGCAATACAGTCAAACAGGGGTCGAGACAGACCCATCAATGCCAGGACCTCCGGCTTACGAGAAAGGGCATCCACGACTGCGTTTGAGGATCCAAGCCGATACTTCAAGGTATAATTGTAGCCAAGTAATTTCAACAACCATTTTTGTTGAGCGGGAGTTGTAATGCGTTGATCCAAAAAATACTTCAGAGTTTGGTGGTCTATAAGTATTTTGAAGTGCTGGACAAGCAAATAAGGCCTCCATTTTTGTATCGCAAAGACCACTGCTAGCATTTCTTTGTCATACACAGAAAGACCATGATATTTCGGAGCCAAAGGCTTACTAAGAAACTCAATATGGTGGTTCTCCTGCGATAAGACTGCTCAAATACCGCTATCTAAAGCATCACACTCAATTGTAAAGGATTTGGTGAAGTCCGGAAGAGTGAAAATCGACGTAGAGCTTTGTCCAAAAAGACATTTTGAAGGCTTCAATTTCAGTTGGTGAGTGCGAAGGAGCTCAAAGACAGTAGCCAAATGAGAAACATGGTGTTCTAGAGTGTTACTAAAGATCAATATATCATCAAAAAAGATGATGACGATTTTCGCAACAGGGACTTCAAGATTGAATTCATCAACACCTGAAATGTGGCTGGTGCGTTGATAAGGCCAAAAGGCATGATCGTGAACTCGTAGTGGCCTTCGTGGGTGTAGAATGTCATTTTAGAGATATCGGTCAGGTGTATTCGTATCTGGTTGGAAAAGATGACAGCTCCATGAAGTTCCGCTAGTAATTCATCAATAACTGGAACAGGGAAACAAACTTTGATTGTTACCGAATTCAAGTCTTTGTAGTATACACAAAAGCGCCAATCTCCCTCAGCCTTAGCCACAAACAGAGCAGGTGAAGAGAAAAGGCTAAAACTTGGTTGGATGATGCCCACGGATAACATGTTAGCCACCTGCCGTTCAAGTTCCGCTTTCTGTAGATGTCCATAGCGGTAAGGGCGCACATTCACAAGCCCTGTGCCTGGAAGGATAGGAATCTGATGGTCGAATGACTGATGGGGTGGCAAAGTGGTGGGGGGCTCAAATAGGTCCGAGTATTGTAGAAGGAGCGCTTGGAGTATTGCCGGCAGTGGAGACGAAGGCAGGGAACTCTAAAAAACCCAAGATAGTAAAGCCACAATTTGGGGAGGAACGCTAAAATGCGCGTTGAATGCCGACGAAGTGGCGCAGGAACTTGGAGGAGGTGTGGAAGATCTCACTAGACGATAGTTTGTTCCATTTATCGTGAATTCCATGACCTTGAGGAGGAAGTTCCAACCAATAAGGCTCAAGGTTTCTAACCAATCAATCCCCAGAACCATGTCACAGCGGCGACGACGAGTAGGTAAAAGTCCCCACAGAAACTAAAACTTGGGGAATGAGACCCTTCATACGAAAGTAACGGCCGGTTGTTATCATGACCGGCTCACAACAAGAAGAATCTGTGTGAAGGCCCAATTAGGCAGCTACTTGAGGGTTAAGAAAACTTTGATCCGCCCCAAAATCAATTAACACCTGGATCGGGATGTTGAGAATAGACCTCTGCAAACGCCTCGCCCTCCAGCGAGAGTGCTTCGTGGCCAAAATGACAGGGAGTGCAATAGGTTGGTCAGGTTGCTCCACCAAAGCCAACTCTGGCGGTGGGATTGGCACCACCTCTTGCAATGGGTCAGTGAAATCATCCTCTGCAAGGAAGAGTAGAATATAGGATTGGCGACAATGATGGCCTGACCGATATTGTTCATCATAATTAAAACAAAGCCTTTGTGCCCTGCGTGTCCGCATCTCCACTTGGGTGAGGCGGAGAATTGGTTTAGAAGCTGGTTGGGTAGGGGCAGGTGGAGTGGGGAGTGGAGGTTGAGGGGAAACTGTTGGAGGTACTAGCAGCAAGGTGTGAGTCTTAAAGAGATTGGGAGATGGACGGGAAAACCCACTGCTGGTCGACGAACGTCGCCCATTTTTATGTTCATAAATACGAGCAAGTTCAATAGCCCGGGCAAGGGACGTAGGCTGTTGGGCTACCACATCATCCTGCAAGTCCTCTTTGAGTCCGCCCAAACACGTCTCTGAGAGCTGCTCACCAGACCAATCGGGAGTACGACATGAAAGCCGGATAAACTGCCCGACATAGGTCTCGACCGACTCGATTTGAGTGATGTGGGAGAAAGCCATGTGGAAATTCAAAGCATCGGCTGGTCCAAAACGTTGCAGCAGTTGAGTGGTGAATGTAGCCTAAGACACAAGAGGGAACCGTAGCTTAAACCACCGTTGCCAACGGGCAGCGTCACCCCCCATATGTAATCTCGCGATTGTGATGCGGCGATAGTCCTCAATTTCATGGTAATCCAAAAATTCTTCGGCCATGGATAACCACCTATACGAGTCTTCCTCAAAGAATCAGGGGAGCTCAATCTTCAACTGTTTTGGCCCAGCCAATGACGGGGAAGGGTTTGGGTAGGGTTAGGTGAAATGGGGGCCTTGGTGTGGTGTGGGATGGGAATAGTGAGGGGATGGAAAATAGGCAGAATCCAACAGATGCAAGATCGAGTCGCTTGAGTGTGGGGGTAAGTAGCAAGAGGTGGGGGAATGACTAAGGAGAGTTGAAGAAGTGTGAGGTAGGGAGGAAGAACCAGCGGCCAAGGGGGGCGAAATGGTTTATAAGGAAGGGTTGGGAGTGTGGAGTACTCCAGGTAGGTTGGGGAAAGGGGTTTGGGATGGCCGAAAAAGGAGAAGAGCCAAGTGAAATAGGGATGGACCCGATGGGAATATGAGGCATGGGTTGGGAATGGGGTGAGGTTTTGTGAATACGAAGTTCCTTAAGGACTGTCTGTTGAAATTTCTCTTGCTGGGCTCGGTCAACCGTCATCTCGGCTAGTATGTGCTGCAGATCATCTTGGCGGACGTTCATCAGCGTGATTGTCTCATGGAACTCATGGAGTTGAGTGGTAATTTGCTGTTGTTGAAACTCTCTGTCGAGTTTCGAGTCGGAAACATTGGCCACTGTGACCGATGCCTTGCTCATGCCCATGGAAGCACACCTGGGTTCTGGATACCAAATGTTAGGTTTCCAGTTATAGGTAAGGGAGGAAATGAGAAAATATAAGGGAAAAGAAGAAATTAAAGACTAAATTCATTCATTACTTAAACCAGATCCATTACAAAAAGGGGATATATAACCATTCACCACATTAGACAAAATATCTCTTAAGCTGCGTCATCACCTAACACCCATTTACTACTGTACTAATAATAATAACGTTATATAGAGGGGCCTACACATTAAGGACCTAACACCGTTATTTTTTGCCTTTTGCAGCACTGCCACTACGCTACTCTCTTCGACTCGCTGGGTTCTCCCTCTAGATTCAAGCTAAACCTTCCGTCTGTTGGGTTTTCTTTCTCGGTTTCAATTGGTTATGTTATAACTCATACATTTAAAAAATGTATTTTATTCCTAATAAGTATGAAATGGCCAAAATGCCCCTATTTGAGTGGAATAATTATAGACCTCTAAGCTAAATCCTAATTTCTCATGTTTTTCTATTTTATTAAATTATTTTTCGTATTCACAAGTGCGTGGAGAAAGTGGGATGGATTTTGGAATTACGGAGATCAAGTTAAAAAAATTTAAAGAAGGAGGGCATTTAGTAATTTCACTTTGGAAATGTTTAAGTAGAACTTAATCCACTCTCGGTCACTCTTCTTCTTCATTTACATCGAGAGTCTTCTCCCTAACCTAAACTCTGCAACTCTCTCTGGCCACCAAGAACAACCTTTATCACCACCACCAAATCCGTCTGAAATTCACTTCATCACCACCATAATCCAGATCTCTGTGACACAAGGAGCTTGGTGGAAATGTGCAGAGCTCACAAACTCGAGAGCTTCGAGTTTCCCGATGAGTTTCGAGTTTAAACAAACGA
This sequence comes from Cotoneaster glaucophyllus, assembly GCA_036320875.1. Lineage (NCBI taxonomy): Eukaryota > Viridiplantae > Streptophyta > Magnoliopsida > Rosales > Rosaceae > Cotoneaster > Cotoneaster glaucophyllus. Next base: position 17,692,339 of record CM070060.1, read on the forward strand.
AAGGTCGTTTGGGTTCGAATTCTGCTTGTGATTCCAGGTAATTTTTCCAGGTTGTGTAGTTGTTTTTGAACTGAAAATCGTGATCTAAAGCTCTGTAATCTCTCTGTTCTTCATTTCTAGTTTCCAGCGAGGAGGTCCTATGAGAACTTGTCAAAACTGAGGTGGATTCGGCCTCAACCTGTCAAATTTTGTACCTTGGTAAGCTTCTCGAGCTTTCGGTACGAAATTGATTGAAATCTAAGCTAAATTCAAAGGGTTTGACCTCTGCATGACGAGACTTCGTCGAATCCACTTCGGATTCGACCTCTCTTTGCTCAAATTCGACCCAGGTGAGATTCTTAAGCTTATTATGAGGTTTTGGTGGAAAAATTGATGAAAGAATTTGAGCTTGAACAAGCTCTGATCGGTTTCTGGTTTTTCTGTAGAATCTAGCGGCGGAGCATGGCGGTCGCTGTTAACCTTAATGGCGGTAGCGGTGGATTCCGTTAGAGTTAACATAATATCTAACAGCGAATGTATATTCTGTTGAGTTTTATAGATTTTTCGACAAATGGTGGGTGGCCACAGTGACGACGACCAGTACAACAGCGCGTTTGCCGAAAGTAGCGTCCATCGACGACCATCTAGAGTGTGATGTCACTACGACGGTGCAAAGTGGGCCATAGCGGTGTATGCAGCGATGCGGGGTGGTGCATGCAGCAATGCGGGGTGGTGCAGGTGGCGGCCCGTGGGGACCCGAGACCTAACCTAAGGTTATTCGACGTTCCAAATCACGTGGTGCACTCTGTTTGTACAAACTTGGAGTCATTTATCACATTTAAGTGAAAATAAATTAATGAACCTTGGTACGTGGGACAGGACGAAACGTAGTGGGACGAGGCGTTCCGTCCCACGTTTGGTGCGCCTAAAAATCGTGGAATGGGTTGTCCCATGGGACGAAATTTGACTGATTTCTCGTTCCACCTCCCCCTAGAACGATTGGTTCCACATCTGTGGAACACAAATTTATAACATTTTAAGATAAAATTTCCCCTTATCTTTTTCAATATTTACATCATCCGTGCAACATCCGTTCCGTCCTGTCCCGTCCCGTCTGCGTACCAAACGGTACCTTATTGAAGAGAGACGCTCAAAATTTAAGTGAGTGGATCCCTTCAATGCTCAAGTTTTTTATTAATTGTTTTTGATGAATTTAACTGTTTTGAAGTAGTCTTCGATAAGTCTTCGATGAGACTTCAATAGAATTGGTTAGATGACCATATAGTTGATTTATTTATTATGGTGATTTGTTTTCACCAAATGGTCTTTTATATCTCAAGTATAGATAATTGCGACTATAGGATATTTGCATGTGATATGATACTTTTGGTAGAGGCTAGATATGGGAGTAGATGCTAACAGCCATGCATGTTGTACTCTTACAAGTAGATGCTAGTATTGTTATTGACCGCTCCGGTATGATTTTTGAATTAATAACTTGAATGTGATTTCGTTTGACCATATATTGAAGTAGATACTAGTATGTAGTTTGAAACTATATATGATTTCCAAAATGGGGGTTAGTATGGTTGAAACGATTTTGACTAGATAAATGATTATGACCACTCACACTCTGTTTTCGCCCTTCAGGACCTAGCGAGCACAAGGCTACGTTTGAGGACGAGTGGGCTTGGCAGTATTATAGTCTTCCTACGGTGTAGGGTGCTTCCCTTCTGTTTATGTTTATCTAGTTTTGTAATAATGCATGATCATATTTTTTATTATGCTTGGCATTACACATACTTTTGTTGGAAAATTATAAGTTTAGGATTTGGGCCCAGCCCATTAGAATTAGGTTTTTGTTTGAGATTAGGGTTTAGTTTACTATAAATAGAATGCTCGTTATTCACTTGAGAATAAGTCCGCACAATGTAGTCTTCAGTTTGTCATCATCTCGACATTCTTCATTATAAATAATATATGTAGATGGTGCCATGGTAAACCCCACTTGAAACCATCACAACCACGGTGAGGCACCCAACTTACCACCACCTGGACCCCGTCATCACGAACCCCAGACAATGGACCTGGAAACTCAATAGTGGCAGAGGCCACTGTTCACCCTCTTCCAGACAAACTCCGACAAACCTCCATCACCTCTGACGTGGGTAAGCTTCGAGAACACTCTAAACCTTTCCTTTTTGTCCTCATAATTCTTTTTTGATCGTATTTGTGTATTGTGGATGTCGAGACACTGCAGAAACACCTCGGGAAGGCTTTCCCAGTTTTACGGCGAAGACAACCACGTTCGAGCCATTTTTTGGCCAAACTACATCGAGTTAGCCATCAAGAAAGTTACATTCTCTTTGTCTCATCGAGACGTATGATTTTCATTTTTGAATCACTCGATTTCGTTGAGTATTGAAGAAGTTATGAGCGTTTAAAGTTTACCTAGTTTCCGGCGAGTTCTCCAGTTTTCCCGCGGACCAGTCACCTTTCAGGCAATTTTCCAGCCATCTCCGGCAATCTTTGGTCTTCCAAATAGGTATAATCTTGTTCTACACATTTCTATCTTCATTTTGATATATTATGGGTCGAATTTGGTTAAAAACGAGTGAGTTACGAAGCTTTGAAAATTGCCCAAACTTCCAGACAAAAATCCCAGTTTCCGGTATGAGCTCCGGCGGCTCGGCTCAGCTGAGTCAGTCATTGACTTCTCAGTCAGTGTTGACCGTTGGTGTTGACTTTTTGTTGATTGTTGACCGGTCAACTTTGACTTTTGGGTTAACTTTTTCGAGTTTTGGCTGGGACCCTCCTAGACTAATTTTGACATCTAGATTCCAAATTCGCGCTCTGTTTTTCCAAATTCAATATTTTAGTAGAGTTTTATTAATTGGTCCCTTTATGTGCTTAGGTGCGTTTGTTGGCGGCGTTTTCGTCCTCTCTAGTTTGCACTGCTCTTCGACGATGAAGTATCTGTGAGTGGGCCCCTTCCAAAATGCATGTTTTTACTATTAGAAATGCATACATGAAAAGCATGATTTTATGGCTACGTTTTATGAAACATTTATGATTAAATTGCATTTACACTTTATGAATATCATGCTTTGCTGAATTTATGTTTACTAAGATATTAATGAACATAGATTTATGATATGATGTTGAGCTATTGAGCTTCAATGAGATATATTTTGGAAATATTATGTTTATGATTTTCTGTGCTTATATATGCCTACGGGTGAATGATACTTATATACGGCTTCAGTCGGGTGATGAAGTGCCTACGGAGGAATGATACTTAAATATGGCTTCGGTCGGGTGATGTAGGGCCTACAGGCGAATGATACTTATATACTGCTTCAATCGGGTGATGTAGGGCCTACAGGCGAATGATACTTATATATGGCTTTGGTCGGGTGATGTAGGGCCTTTGGGCGAATGTAGATTTATATATGCCTACGTGCGGGTGATAAAGGGCCTTTGGGTGAATGAAGTTATATATATATATATATGCCTTGTGATACTACTACTAAGCACGCTATATATGATATATGTTTTTATGAAGGTTTTATGGCATGCTAGGGTTTTCGGAAAACCTATTACTTATTATGCTATATCAGTTTTCATAAACTGGGGGTTAGTGCGTTGTTGAATTACTGTTTTAGTATTACTTACATATAAACTTGGTCCACTCATGTTTTGTTTTATGCCCCCTCATGACTTAGAATCAAGGCCTACAATCTTGGCATCATGGCACTCCTGCATTGGTATCTTTGAGTCCTTTCAATGCAGGACCCATTCCTTTGTTCGTACGTTTTTATAATATTCCTTCTTCAATGTTCTGGTTTAGTTGTATGCTTTGAACATGTTCCCTAATTGCATATTCATTATGGATATTTGGAAATATTATATTTAGGATTTTCTGTGCTTATATATGCCTACGGGCGAATGATACTTATATGTGGCTTTGGTCTGGTGATGAAGGGTCTACAGGCAAATGATACTTATATTTGGCTTCGATCGGGTGATGTAGGGCCTATGGACGAATGATACTTATACATGGCTTCGGTCGGGTGATGTAGGGCCTTCGGGCGAATGAAGTTATATGTGTGTGTATATATATATATGTATATATATACCTGTATATATATATATAATATACATGCCTATATATGTATGAATATATGGGTGTCTATATATGTATTTATATATATATATATGTGTGTGTGTGTGTGTGTATGTGTATATATATATATGTGTGTGTCTATATATATATATATGTATGTATATATGTATGTGTTTTATATATATGTATATATATATGTTTATATATATATATATGTATGTATATATATGTGTGTGTATATATGTGTGTGTATATGTGTGTATATATATGTGTGTATACATGTCTATATATATGTGTCTATATATATATGTATGTATATATATATATGTGTGTTTATATATATATATATATGTATGTATGTATATATATATGTATGTATGTATATATATCTGTGTGTGTCTATATATGCCTTGTGATACTACTACTAAGTGTGGATGCAAATTTCTTCCTCCTTGATCTTGGACAAAATTGCACCTACAAAACATTTAACATCTTTGGTCAAGGCCAAGAGCCTCACGCGCCCACAATGAATGGGGGGCTTTGGCTAAAGAACCTCCGATGCCAAAATTAGAATTTAGAGAGAAAGTGTTTGAGTATTTTAGAGAATTTTAGCAAGAGATTTGGAAGTGAGTTTTGGAGAAAATGTGAAGCTTTTTATAGGGGAGTGGCCGGCCTCCTTGGGTGAGAGAGGACCGGCCACCTAGCTCCCTTTGTGGGCTAGGTTCTTGATTTGTTTTGAATTGGGAATTATGGAATAATTATCTAATCAATTAGCTAATTGATAAAATAATTACCTAATTGATTAGCTAATATAATAATACAAAAGGGAAGATGAGGTAGAAAATATAAGGCATGGCCGATCCCTTTGGGAGAGAAGGTGACCGGCCTTTTGTGTATTTTTTAGGTATAATTGATGATTTAATTGGTAATTAATGCATTAATTAGGTAATAAACCCGTTAATTAGTCAATTAACATAATTTAAAAGGAATGTTTTGGGAGTTACCTTGTAGAAAGGATTTGATGAGGATGAATGAAGTAGGTTTTGAATTGTTACCTATTTTGGGCACTTTTGACTTGATTGAAAGATGGTTGCTCGCTGCTCGCGCGTAGAAACTCTGATGTGCCTCAAGGGTATTCTTTTCCTTTTAACCCAAAGATCCACGTGTCGCCTTGTGATTATTTTTGGCTCCACAAATGCCCCCACACCTGCTGGGCTGCTCGCAGGAAAGGGCAGTAGGTGTAGAGATCTCTAACTTTGATACAGATTCTCTTTTGGACTTGGAATTAGATTCTTCTAGGAAAGGGAAATAAATCACCTTCAAAGCCTATTTAAGCCTACCTTAAGTAGGGGATTAAATCAACTTTGGAGGGCAATTATTTATCTCTACAAGAAAGATAGAAAGCTAGAGGATATTTCTTCCCCCTCCCTTAGCACTCTTCTTTGCTTGCCCGTGCAAAGAACTGTCTTCCGTTGATTTCTTTGTCTTCTTCGTGCCACAACGATGTAAGAAAAACTTAATTCTCTTTGTCTTCTTCTTGGGAGATGCTGCCACGGGGCAGCCGTCGGGGTGGTGCGGCACGTTGGCTGGCAGGGGCCAGGAATTGGCTTGGCATGGGCCAAGGAGGTGGTGTGGCAGGAGCCAATGCTTGCGATGCTCGGCTTGATTGAAGCCAAGGATTGGCTTAGCATGGGCCGAGGAAGTGGCGTGGCATGGGCAACGGTTTGGGCTGCCACGTCTGGGCTGCTTGCCAAAAATGAGGAAACTACTTGAGTTTGATTTCTCAGCTGTTGTAGACGGAGCAGTCAAGGATAGAGCTGCCGTGATCGAAGATGCTGAAGATGAAGTGTCGGATGAGCGAACTATTGAGTGCAAAGTGGTTGCTGCCCCCTGACCATTCGCTGCCTAGTTGGTCTTAAAGCATTCGATCTTTTGAGCTATATGGCCTTCTCGCACTGGAGAGCTTACCAAGATGGGTGTCAGGGAATTAGTTTACCCTCTCGCATTGGAGAGAAATTAGTTTACCCTCTCGCACTAGAGAGCAGTTGGTTTACCCTCTCGCACTGGAGAGCAATTAGTTTACCCTTTCGCACTGGAGAACTTACCCATATGGGTGTCGGGGAATTGGTTTACCCTCTCGCAATGGAGAGCAATTAGTTTAACCTCTCGCACTGGAGAGCATACCCTTTTGGGTGTCGGGGAATTGGTTTACCCTCTCGCACTGGAGAACATATTTACCCTCTCGCATCGGAGAGCAATTAGTTTATCCTCTCGCATTAGAGGGCAGACCAATATGGGTGTCGGGGAATTGGTTTACCCTCTCGCACTGGAGAGCAATTAGTTTATCATCTCACATTGGAGAGCAGACCCATATGGGTGTCAGGGAATTAGTTTACCCTCTCGCACTGGAGAGCAATTAGTTTATCCTATTGCATTGGAGAGCAAACCCATATGGGTGTCGAGGAATTGGTTTACCCTCTCGCACTAGAGAGCAATTAGTTTATCCTCTCGCACTAGAGAGCAGACCTAGAAAGGGCTTAAGCAGTTGTTGTGGACAACAGTTGAGCCAGGCTTATGAGTAACTTCTTGAATCTTCATTGAGAATAAGGAAATAAATCAATTGTGCAGGAAGGTAGAAACTGCATAACAAACTAGATAATCTTTGGCTTGCGAGGCCTTGTTCGTCGAGCTGCTTGAGACTTCGAACTTATTTGGAAAAAATCCAAACGGGGTTCAGAGGGTGATGGAGACTTCCTCTGCTTTTGTAGGCCGTTTCGTTGACTTGTCAAGATACTCGTCGCATCGGCCCTCATTTGTCAGCTTTTCAAGGTACTGCTTCCACTTCAGGCAGTCGTTGGTAGTGTGGCTCGGTCCTTGATAGAATGCACAATACTTTGTATGATCCAGCTTGGTAAGATCGCCTTTCATGGGTGGCGGCAGTTCGAACCAAGGTTTGTTCTTGAGCTTGCGGAGAATTTGGCTGATTGGTACTGTGAACTTGGTGAATGTTTCAGGCGCTGAGTCTTCTTTGGTCGGGGAATGTTTCATGTGCTTCTTTTCTGACTCGTTAAATTGCTTGGCCTCGTCTCATAGTGCATGCTTTTCTGCCAAAGCATACGAAGCTGCTAGGGTCAGTTCTTCTCCCACGATCAGTTTTTCGAATAAAAGGTGTTCGGTGGGAAGCCCATGTCGGAATGCTGCCGTTGCTATGTCCTCGTTGCAGTCTTGGCCTTTTCTGCTTTGAACCTCTTGACATAGTCGCAAATTGTCTTCCAAGGGTCTTTTACGATGCTGAAGAGATGGTCGGATGTCTTTTTGATTGAACGGTTGGACGAATACTCCTTAGTGAAAACAAAGGAAAGTTCGTTGAAACTCCAGATCGACGCGACGATAGAGTGTGAAACCAATCTTGCGCCTCGACTTGTAGAGTTGTGGTAAAATTTTTGCACATAAGCGTCATTGTTCATGTAGAGGATCATGGTATTGCGGTAGTGCTTGAGATGTCGATCCAGATCTTCATCCCCCTTGTACGGAGTGAAGTGAGGCATAGTGAAACCGCGAGGTGGATCTGTCCGCTCGATCTCATTCGTGAATGGTGACATGCTTATGCTGGTCATGTCTCGTTGAAGCGCATCGTCAGCAGCCTCGTTACATTATAAATTGCGCAATCATTCAGTTAGAAGCCTCTCAACTTCTTCTTGAATTTGCCTCTGCTGGGGCAGTGGAACTTTTGGCTGCCTCCAGTCGTGACCTATGAGTTTGGGCCGCTCTTCCTTATGCTCGACTCGTGTACATCGCGGCTGTGGTGCATGTAACATGTTCCTGGCAGGCAAACGGGCTACTCACAGGCTGCCGGTTGAACTTGAGTCAGATTGAGTGATTGCTTATCTCCGTCTGCCGTGCTGCCTACTCCGATGTGAGGTGGAGAATACTCATAGTTGTGAATGAACACTTTGCTTGGAAGATTGTCCATGTTGGTAATCAGAGTGTGACCTCAACCGTGAATGTATGCTTGTCCGTGGGCTTGATCGGGAATGCACGCTCCTCCGCGTGCTAAGATGAAAGTATACATTAGCCCAAGGACCCAATCGGGAGCGTAAACTGGCAGAACGCTCGGATCGTGGCTGGTTGATGGGTTGCTTGTCGGGACGCTGGTGGAGTGGTTCGTCTTACTTTGTCCTATTTTAGGACACCTCATCCGGGACACGTTGGATCTCGGTACGTTGCAAGAGTTGCTTCACCAAGGTTGTCTGTTGTGCAAAGGCGCTCGTCAACTCTATGATTTGTTGAGACAAGTGTTGTTCGCCATTTGGATTGGAAGAGCTTCGAAGGAATGTGCCTCCTTAAGCAGTGAAAGTGTGGTAGGCTCCAGGCGCGAGATTTGAATTGGGATATGTCAAATTCGCGGAGAAACGTGGTGAAAATGCCCCGGCTCGATGGTTGGTCCAGATGGTTGAGATAGTCTTGGGCCGATTTGGGTTGCTTGGAATACTGCGGGAGTAGGCTGGGCCGCAAGAGCAGGTTGGGCCGCGAGAGCAGACTGGGCCATAGGAGCAGGCTGGGCTTTGAGAGCAGCTGGGCCACGAGAGTGGGCTGCTTGGCAGAAGCAGGCTGGGCCACAGGAGTGGGTTGCTCGGCATGTGATGCATGTGGGTATGAGGCTTGGGCTCGACTTGGCAACGCGTTGGGCGTGGAGTGACATGGCTTGGGTCGTGGCCTTAGTGCCGTGAGCCGCCTTGGATGGCACTGCTTGAACCGTGGTGGTGACACCATGGACCTCGCCGTATGTGGCTATCGTGGTAGCCATCACGGTGGTTCCCGTGGTGGAAACTCGTGGTGGTGGTGCCGCTCCACCTATTGTCACATTTAACCTCGTGGATCGCCGTGGTCCCATCTCTTGAATGTTGAAATTTTCACTTGTTGAATTTTCTAAATTTCTAACCATTGTACTTCTCTTTTACGTTTTATCAAAGAATTTTAAAAAAATTCTAATAATAAGAACGTACAAAAAATCTACAAATGGACTAGAAAATAGAAAACCTTGGATGCGAGAGTCTTCTATGAATGTGGGACTCAACTCTCAATGAAAGCACCAATTTGTGGATGCAAAATTCTTCCTCCTTGATCTTGGAAATTGCACCTACAAAACAATTAACACCTTTGGTCAAGGCCAAGAGCCTCATGCGCCCACAATGAATTGGGGCGGGGGGGGGGGGGGGGGGGGGGGGGCTTTGGCCGAAGAACCTCCGATGCCAAAGTTAGAATTTAGAGAGAAAGTGTTTGAGAATTTTAGAGAATTTTAGCAAGAGAATTGGAAGTGAGTTTTGGAGAAAATGTGAGGCTTTTTATAGGGGAGTGGCCGGCCTCCTTGGGTGAGAAAGGACCGGCCACCTAGCTCCCTTTGTGGGTTAGGTTCTTGATTTGTTTTGAATTGGGAGTTATGGAATAATTATCTAATCAATTAGCTAATTAATAAAATAATTACCTAATTGATTGGCTAATATAATAATAAGAAATGGAAGATGAGGTAGCAAATATAAGCAAGGTTCTAAAAAACGCTAGGCGCTAGTCGGGCGGCGGGCGAGAGCCTAGCGCCTAGGCGGGCTAGGCGGGGCCTAGGCGGGTGCCTAGGCAGCCTAGGCGGAATTATGTAAATTTATTATATATCTTCTTAATAAGTGCTTATTTACACTAAAAAAATATACTTGTACGGATAATAAAAGAATGATAATATACAAAACTAATACATAAAGTACATCCATCCAACAAGTTCAATATTCAAAAAATGGTAAGCATATAATCATAATGAGGAGTGTTCTTGATGATAGACTAAATTATTCTTGTTTACGATCCTTGCATTAGAAATTAGAATAGGTATAGACTAAATAACTCATATGACATTTAGATAAAACATTAATATATATATATATATATATATATATATATATATATATATATATATATAAACTTTTGAAAGATAAAAGCCCACGTAGTGGGTTGTTGTGTAATTAAAATCCATTGAACGTGCACTCCACCTCTCACGTTACCTAATGTAGAGCCCAAATAAAGTAAAACAGCTTCCCAATGTCCCATTAAATCTGTTCAGTTCTTCATCTTCCTTATCTATTTTAGAAGAATCAGAACCATAATGCGAAACATAAACTGTAGCTCGCACAGTCGCATCGCCACGACTGAAATGCCAAATACCCTATCTCTCTCTCTCTCTGCGCATACTCTTTCTTCCTTCATCTGCTCACAGACGGCAAAGCTGCAGAAGCTCGCCGAGATCGGAAGTTGCAGATAAGCTCGCCGAGATCGGAAGTTGCAGATTTAGAGTTGCTGCGTGTTTGGGATTTGCAACCACCTAGAGTGGCGCCTAGACCGCCTAGCGAGCGCTTAGACGGCCGCCTAAATCCTCTCTGCCTGAAGTGAACGATTTGGTCAAAGTCGGATAGGAGCTCTGCCGTCCAGTGCCTATGCGCCGCCTAGGTCGTTTTTTAGAACACTGAATATAAGGCATGGCCGGTCCCTTTGGGAGAGAAGGTGACCGATCTTTTGTGTATTTTTTTTTGGTATAATTGGTGATTTAATTGGTAATTAATGGATTAATTAGGTAATAAACCCATTAAAAGGAATGTTTTGGGAATTACCTTGTAGAAAGGATTTGATGAGGATGAATGAAATGGGCTTTGAATTGTTACATATTTTGGGCACTTTTGACTTGATTGAAAGATGGTTGCCCGCTGCTCGCGCGTAGGAACTTTGATGTGCCTCAAAGGTATTCTTGTCCTTTTAACCCAAAGATCCACGTGTCGCCTTGTGATTATTTTTGGCTCCACACTAAGCACACTATATATGATATATGTTTTTATGAAGGTTTTATGGCATGCTAGGATTTTCGGAAAACCTATTACTTATTATGCTATATCAGTTTTTATAAACTGGGGGTTAGTACGTTGTTGAATAACTGTTTTAGTATTACTTACTTATAAACTTGGTCCACTCATGTTTTGTGATATTACGACTAAGCACACTATATATAAACTTGGCCCCCTCAGGACTTAGAATCGAGGTGTACAATCTCGATGTCAGGGCACTCCCACATTGGTATCTTCGAGTCCTCTCAATGTAGGAACCATTCCTTTGTTCGTACATTTTTATAATATTCCTTCTTTATTGTTCTGGTTTAGTTGTATGCTCTGAACACATTCCACACTTGCATATTCATTATAGTTAAATTTACGAGTTTTATTTATGTTCGTTCTTTCTTCATAGTTCTCATGCATCTTAATATGGCTTCGTCACCTTTGGGTGTCAGCCTGCACGTGCCTACCCTGGTGTTTGCAGGATATCGGGGTCGGGCGTGTCACATACACTGATCGTGAGCATCAAGTTGTTGACGCGACTCACGAACAACGATAAAAAACATTAGTCCAATCTTTGAAGTAAAATTCAAACTTTGGGTTCTAAACTTATCCTAACTTGCTCCAACCCTTAGAGCAAATATGAGTTTTACTCCAAAACTCATTTCTGGGGCAAATTTAACCCAATATTCTCCTAGGTTAGTGGGGTTGGCCCACGTATAAGTATTTTTTTTAGTTTTATATTTATAAGTTCATCGAATCCAACGGCGAAGATCTAATATGATCAAATCATGCACTAAAAAACAATTAAACGGTCCAAATTTAAATCTAACGGCTAAAGTAATTAAAAAAAATCTTTTATGTGTTTCATTTTCTTTCATAGTGTTCCACGAGTTTCATGATGTCAGTTTGGTGATTTTTCAATATTTATCGGAATTTAAACATTTTTAGGTTAAAATGTTCATAAAATTAAATTAGGATAGTTTACATAATTTTTTTTTTAAAGTTACTTTAAGAAAAAAAAATATCATAAGTTCAATTTTTAATAATTTTGGGCTAAAATGTTCATAAGGCAGGCGTATGGTAGAGTATGAGTTTTAAAATGTTCATAAGGCAGGCGTATGGTAGAGTATGTTACGGTATAGAGTAGTGTATGGTAGTATAGGGATTATCGGGAGGTGAGTGTGGTCATGTGTATCTCTGTCTGATTGTGTCACCAGCGCAGCACATGGGTTCTTGTTGTGTTGTGGGGGTTGCAAACTTGGGATACAATAACTCATTGGGACGATATTTCTTTTGGCGTATATCATATTTTGGTTGCATTTGACATGCATATCCTATGTAATTAAGTTCTTGATAGTTTCATAACAAAATCTTATTACCTTAAAAAAATTAGGTGCCTTCTTCTTATCATTTGATTTTCATATTTTTATTTCACTTTAAATTATTTTTTTTTGACCAAAATTCATTTGTGAACTCTCCACGCTCTTATATGTAAATATATTACTACATTAAATAGTTTTTTATTTTTTTTTATTATTATTCAGATTCATTTTAATTATTTAGAAAATAATTTCCCATTCACATAGACAACGGTTGTCATGCATAACTCCCACTCCACTATCTATTCTAATTTGGTTTCTAATGCATGGAACAACAACACTTGTCATTTTTCTACAGAAGGTAACTACAATGCGAGGGACCCATAGAAAAATGGTTTAATATATAAAAGGGGTCACTTGCTTGTCTAGGAGTTCATACTTAATTACCTCAAATTCCTAACAGCTCTTGATGGATGCGTTGCATTCTTGTTTTCTGTCCACAATTTCCACTCGTAAAAATCTCATTCCAAACACAAGAAAATCACAACCTTCAAAGAGCACTAGTTCTCCATCCTTGCTGCTAGCAATAGCAAGAAAAGATCATGATTGGCATGACGATATTGCTCCAAGTACAAGCACTAAACGATGTATCTTGAAAACTCTTGATGACTTCATAAACAGCTACTTAGAGCCTCCACCTCTCCGACCTTCAGTTGACCCGAGGCTCGTGCTCTCGGACAACTTTGCTCCTGTAACCGAAGAGCTTCCCCCAACCGAGTGCGAGCTGATACAAGGCCCCCTACCACCGTGCCTTGACGGTGCCTACATTCGCAATGGCCCCAACCCACAGTACCTTCCCCAAGGGCGGCCTTACCACCATTTTGAAGGGGATGGCATGCTTCACTCCGTCAAGATCTCCCAAGGCCGAGCAACACTTTGCAGCCGCTACGTCAAGACCTATAAATATACCACAGAGCGCAAAACTGGTTATCCTTTCTTTCCCAGCATCTTCTCTAGCTTCAACGGCCTTCTTGCCTCTACCATGCGCGCAGGTCTCTTCGCTTCCCAAATCATTACCGGTCAGCTCAATCCTGCAAACGGTTTTGGTGTCGCAAACACCAGTTTAGCTTTGTTTGGCAATCGTCTCTATGCGCTTTGCGAGGTTGACCTCCCTTACGCTGTGACTTTGACATCAAACGGAGATATTCAAACCCTGGGGCGCTGTGATTTTAATGAGAAACTCTCCGCGAGCATGACAGCTCATCCGAAGATAGACCCAGATACAGGCGAAACCTTTGCTTTTCGCTTCAGCGCGGTGCGTCCATTCCTCACCTATTTTCGCTTTGATGCAGATGGGACAAAGCACCCGGACGTGCCCATATTCTCTATGCGTCGACCATCTATCATCCACGACTTTGCAATCACCAAGAAATATGCCGTATTTGTTGACATACAAATAACATTAGACCCCATCAAAGTGATCACTACCGGAGGATCTCCAGTCGTTTTTGATCCCTCCAAAGTGCCTAGGATTGGAGTACTTCCCCGGTACGCAGTTGACGAGTCCGAGATAAGATGGTTTGATGTTCCGGGGTTCAACATTTTACACACCATTAATGCATGGGACGACGAAGAGGATACGGATACCATCGTGTTGGTTGCACCAAATGTATTGTCCGCACAAAACATTATTGAGAGATGGGATCTATTCCGTTCATCGGTAGAGAAAGTGAGGATCAATCTTAAGACGGGGATAGTAATGAGGCTGCCCATCTCCATAAGGAATCTAGAACTCGGGGTGATTAACCAGGCTTACGTGGGGAAGAAGAATAAGTTTGTGTATGGATCTGTTGCTGAGGAATCAATGCTCCCTGATCACGATTCAATACCTAAGTGTGCAGAGTTGGTGAAGCTGGATCTCGATGTGTCGTCCAATAGGGATGGGCGTACGCTGGCAAGCAGGATGTACGGCCCAAATTGCTATGGGGGCGAGCCTTTCTTTGTTGCTGGAGAACCGGAGAACCCTAACGCAGAGGAGGATGACGGATACTTGGTGTCATTTGTGCATGATGAGAAGGCAGGAGAATCAAGATTCTTAGTGATGGATGCTAAGTCCCCACAGCTTGATATAGTGGCGGTTCTCAAACTGCCCCGCCGGGTTCCTTACGGATTCCATGGCCTCTTCGTGAAGGAAAGGGACCTAAAAAATACGTAGGGAAATTGGTCAAAATAATTATTTTTAAATTTCTATGGATGAAATGATTAGTAGTTTAATATGTCATATGTCATCAGCGTCTGATCGTTGTATTGTAAGTATAACAGATTTATGCTAAAATTATTTAATCTCATCTATATTGACTATAAGTGTAACACTCGTTAACAGTCGAGCAATGCACATAAACCCGTAACGGCTCATGTAAGAAACAAGACAAACGTGAAAGTATGAACTGCTCATCAAAATCATGAGCAGCTTGTTTACTAGGAGGCCGTTTGTTTGGCTTCACTAAGTCTCGTTGGATTAGACTGGACTAACTTTTAAAGGAGTTCATTTTTTGTTCCACACAAGGATTACCTTTAATGGTACTATTAGGGATTCGCTGTGACTAACACCATCGTTAGTTGGTCTTAGCGAGACCCCCGAAAACAACGGGACTGCTAAGACCTGCTTCATTATTCTACTTCATTAGTCTACGACACCAACTCACTACTTCGTTTGTTCGTTCTTCTGCTTGTTCCGTTCTTTCGTTCCTCTGTTTTGTGCGTCTAAGTTCGTTCTTCTGGAGATATCGCTCAATTCCACGGCTGCAAGATAGATGAAGAAGGCATGGGTCTCAAATTGTTGGTCTCGAGCTTCAAGAAAAGTCTAGATCAGCCGAATCTGGGTCCTGGGAAGTTGTGATGGTGGTGTGAATGCAAATTTTCTTCGTCTTCTCCTTCAACGAAAATGCACCTGCAAAATAATAACACATAAGATTAAAGCCAAAAGCTTCACGCGCATGCGATGAATATGGGGGCTTTGGCCGAAGAATCTTCGATGCCAAAGTTAGAATTCTGAAAATAATGTTTTTAGGAGATTGTGGGTAGCAAATGGCTTGCTTTTTAGTGGGATAATAGAGGTATGTATAAGAGGGTGGCTGGTCCTATTTGGGGAAGTGGCCAGCCATATATGGTGTAATTAGGTGAATAATTGCAAGATATTATGTGAAATAATCTTGCAATTAACATGGCAATTATTCCTAAATTAAATAGGAAGTTTTGGGAGTTACCTTTTGAAAAAGGATTTGATGAGGAGTGATGAGAGGGTTGAATAAATACCATATTGATCACATTTGAATCTTTCTTGATTGAGACGTTATTGTTCGTTGAATGTGTGGGAATCCTGGTGTGCCTCGAGGGTAATTTTGTCCTTTTCACCCAAAAGTTCACATGTAAAATTTTGGATTATTTTTTGCCCCACAAATGCCTCACACCGGTTGGGCTGCTCACAGGAAAGGGCAATAGGTGTAGAGATCTTCCCTTTCTTTTAGGAAACATAAGATTGTTTCCTATTTTGATGTATTCCCACTTTAATTGGAAATTAGATCCTTCTAGGAAAGGGAAATAAATCACCTCCAAAGTCTATTTAAGTATACCTTAAGTAGATGATTAAATCAACTTCAAAGAGCAATTTATTCAACCATACAAGAGAAAGAAAACTAGAGGATATTTGTTCCCCCTCCATAGCAATCTTATTCCCTTGCCCTTGCAAATGACCGTCTTTTGTTGCTTTCTTCGTCTTCACGCCACACCAAGGTAAGAAAAAATTAATTTTGTCTTCTTAATTTTTGGAACCTCAGGGCTTGAAATTTGACTGGACAGGTGGTCGAGAAGGTGGCAAAAGAAAGGCTAGAAAGCCATGGCACTATAGGTGGCTCAGTGCAATAACAGCCCGGTGTGGGCTGAGGGTTGGGTGCAGAAGCGTAGGCCACAGAGGCGAGCTGGGTCCTAGCTTGGGTCACCAGCGGGGTGCCCTGGGTTCGGTTGGCGTGGGCTAGGTGCCACTTGGCTTGGGCCAAGGCTGGTGGGCGCTAGCGTGGAAGGTCTAGGCCGCTTGGCTCGGGTCGGTACGAAAAGAGAAGAAGGAGGTGCGGGGGCAGTTTTCCCCTTCATGTTGGTTTTAGGTCATGAGCCATTGGGCCGAAAGTAGAGAGAGAAATGGGAGCCAGAGCGAGCTGGGCTCTTTTTATTTTTTTATGTGCAGAATTCTACCGATTCTTCCTTACGTCTTTGTAGAATTTTTTCGAGCATGTCTTCTTCAAGCCACAAGGGTGACAATGGTGTGCCGCCGTTGTATCGTCGAGGCGGGTCTTTAAGTAAAGTGGTCTATTTCAAGGCTGCTCACTTCAAAATTAATTACAATACTCGTTCTTAGGCATGCCATTCCATCTAGGGTGAGTGTGAAGTGTGTCAAGGAAGAGGGGAGTCGTTGGCCATGTATTGGGGATCAGAAAGCTATCAAGTTTCACTCCTACAACTTCGTGTTGGAATTTACTTTTCCCATACTACATTTCTTCCAAGAAGTGCTTTTCCATGAAGTGTGCCCCCGCTTAATGTTCTCCAAATGCGGTCCGTGTGACGGTGGGATTCCTCAATCTAAGCCAATTCTTTGACTTGGATCTAGCTGTCGACGAATTCTGGTACTTCTTTGACATAGGCCACATTGATGGAGTTGGGCAACTGCGATCCCATCATAGGCTCTTCAATCATGTGAGCAAGAGAGATCATGACCGGGCCAATGAGACTTTATAGATAAGTGGAAAGTGGGAATTTGATTCTTCCTCTAAGCTGTGTGTTCCGACGATTTTCATCATCGGTAAGTAAACTGCTTAGTCTTTAGGCTGCTTTATGCTTTTGTTGAGCTGTTATATAACTTGTTGATTGTCCTCATCTATTTATGTAGATTCAGAATTTGGCTCAACTCTCAAGACTTCTCTAGATATGAAGAATGTGCACATTACTTTAGGTATCCCTGATGAATATCGTGAATGGCGTTGGCTGCTCTTCTTTGCCCGGAGAAAGGTGGGTTGCCCATGAGAGAGGAGATAAAGCGGATCAAGGCGGAGACATTGGCTCGTCCGATCACTGTCATGGAGCCTCTTATGAATGAAGGTAGAAAAAAAAAGATCTTTCGTACCTGTTCAAGAGATGTTGGCTAAGAAAAAAACCAAAGACTCCATCTACTGCTCGTGAGGGTCCGCCTGCTGCCGAGAGGTTTGTGATTGACTTGACTTCTTCCAAGGGGAAGAAAGATGAGGCTGCTAGATCTAAGCAAGTGACGCCTGCCATGTTGAAGATAGCTAGTACAATTGTTGATAGGATTGCTCAGCGTAAAAGTTCCATCGTGCCCCCAGTGCTGAAGTCTGTACCAAGACATCTATTGGGAGCTAAGTTCGCTTCACCTTTGGAGAGGCTTGCTATTATAAAGAGCGATAAGGTGGACTCTGCTACTAAAATGGCGCCAAGGTGTATTCCTCTTGTTACTGAGACTGGTTCACCTATTGAGAAAAATGAGACTACTCGCGTGGGCAATTGTGAGAAATCCACCAAGCCTGTTTCTGGATAGTCTGCTGAGGTCTGTACATTTTTAAGCTCAATCTGCTTGAAGACATGGACACGTGTGCCAAGCTTATTGAGAACGTTAGGGGGGTTGTTTGCCTAAGTTCCTTTGCGAAGCATATGACCCAATATAGGAGGATTACTCTTCTTGCTATGATGCAGAAAATGGCAATTCTGGCAACTGAGTCTATGCTACTTGACTAAGAGGATACCTCGGCGTGGACATGTGTTGCTTGATGCTATACTTTTGGAAGAACTTCGCCAAATCTTTGCCTATGAATTGCAGGCCGTTGCTTGTGATGATGGATTGAGGGATGCCAGATCGACATATGATGTTCTTCTATATAAAGCACTATATGTCTGTCTGAGTTGTGGTTGTATGAGCTCTGCTTCTACCCACTTGGTGAAGTAGTCAGTTGCCACGATTATCATGCCTCTACCCTCAAAAGTAGGCGGCATTGGCCCTACCAGGTAAACTTTCCACTGCATGAATGGCCAAAGACTTGTATGCAGGTATAGTTCACTGGCAGGTAGTGCTAGTACTGGCTTGTTACATTGGTAACTATCACACTTTTATACTAATTCTTTAGTGTCTTAATACATAGTAAGCCAATAGTAGTCTGCATTAAGAGCCTTCTGTGTTAACGATCGACCTCCGGAGTGATTTCCATAAACGTCTTCGTGGATTGAACATAAAACCTTTAGGTCGTCGGGAGGCACTAGGCAGCGGAGATGTGGTTCGATGTAGGATCTTTGGACAAGCATGTCGTTCCACATGTAGTATCGTGCTGCCTTCGTTGGGAGCTTTCTAAACTCCAATATTTCTATGGGGAGTGTGTCATAGACTAGGTAGTTTATAATGGAATCTTTCCAATTTGGAGCTGTACTAACCTGTGACTGCTGGCTCCGCCTCTGTGCATGGTTTATCCAGATACTCCATTAGAATAAAGCATTTGAGTTGATGGTCGAGGGTAGAGTTTAGGCCGGTTAGCGTGTCCACGTGGGCGTTGTCTGTCCACGAAACTTGTGTGAGAGTGTAAGTCTCAAACGCCTTAAGTTGCTTTCGCTGTCTTTAAGCATTGCACCATCTTCGGATGCTTTGCGGTGTACTTCCTAGTAGTATGGTTAGTGATTAGCTAGGAATCGGGATGAATTACAAGCTTTTTCACCTCCAAGTCTTTTACCATTCGGAGGCCTGCTAGTAAGGCTTCGTACTCTACTTCGTTGTTGGATGCTTTGAAGCCTATAGTGATCTCCTGCTCGAGCATCGAACCATCTGGGGTGACAATGACCATGCCTATTCTCGAGCCTTTGTAGTTGGATGCACTGTCAACGTGCAAATGCCAGAAGTCTCCATCGGGTAAGGCAGGCGTGACTATGGTGTGCTCAGTTGCCTTTGGGGAGTCGTTAGGCTGCGTTGTTGCATCACCTAGGCTAGGCATGAATTCTGCTATGAAGTCTGCCAAGGCTTGAGCATTTATCGTCTTCCGGGACCCGTAAACTAAGCCGTATTTGCCAAGTTCTAATGCCCATTTCATTACTCATTGAGAAGTGTCTACACCATGTAAGATTGAACGTAGAGGATATTAAGTCATGACAATACTGTATGAGCTTGATAATATGGTCTGAGCTTCCGAGCTGCAACAATTAGCACCAAAATCAATTGCTCGATCTTCGAATATCTGGTTTTCGCATTGTGAAGAGCTTTAGAAGTGTAAAATACCGGCAGTTGGGCCCCTAGCTCTTCTCGTATGAGGGCAGAGCTCACTGCTACTTCTAAAACTGCAAAGTAGATGTATAAGTCCTCTGCTACTTCTGGCTTGGATAGTAAGGGAGGTGATGTGAGATACTTCTTCAATTATTGGAAAGCTCTTTCGCACTCATCATCCCATTTGTCTCTCTGTTCCCTCTTAATTTCTTTGAGAAAAGGTTTGCATTGATCAGTGGACCGCAAGAAAAAGTGATTGAGCGCGGCTGCTCGTTCGGTAAAGCTTTGGATCTCCTTCAAGGTAGTTGGAGACTTCATCTCTAGGATTGCTTGGATTTTCTTGGGATGTGCTTCGATTCCTCGTTGGGTTATTAGATACCCTAAGAATCTGCTTGAAGATACCCCAAATGTGTATTTGGCAGGATTGAGTTTTATCTTGTACTTTCTAAGGATATCAAAAGTTTCCGCCAAGTTACCAATGTGGTTTGATTCCTGCTTGTACTTTACCATGATGTTGTTGACGTATACCTCCATGGTTACTCTAATTTTCTTCTTGAACATCATGTTTACCAGTCGTTAGTAAGTGGTTCTCGCATTCTTGAGGCTAAAAGGCATGATTTTGTAGCAGTAGGTGCCTCGCTCGATCACGAATGTGGTTTTCTCCTTGTTAGGTTTGCGCATGGCTATTTGGTTGTAGCCGGAGTATGCATCCAAGAAACTGAGCAGCTGATTCCCGAAAGTTGAATCTACTAGTAAGTCTATTCAGGAATCAGATAAGGATCATTCGGGTATGCTTTGTTGAGGTCAGTGTAGTCTACGCAAAACCTCTATTTGCCTTTCTCTTTCTTCATTACTAGCACGATGTTGGTAAGCCATGTTGAGTGTGCTACCTCTTCAATGAACCTGGCCTCCAGTAATTTATGGATTTTTTCTTCAAGGATTGCCACTCGTTTGGGTGCAAAGTGTCTTCTCTTTTGGATCATTGGTTTGGCAGCGAGGTTGACGTGCAGCTTGTGGCAAGCTATCTTGGGGTCGATGTCGGGCATATCAGAAAGTGACCATGCGAAGATGTTAAGATTTTCCTTAAGGAAAACAGTGAGCTCATTCTTTTCCATTGGGCTCAAACATTTTTTCCAGCTGCTGAGGATAAAAAATAATGTGATCAACGTCCTCTTTGAGTTTCCATCATGTCTCTTCTGCTGATGCGTTGATTTGGACACCATTTTTTTGATACTTGATGAAAGTTACGTCATCCAGCTTTATCAACCAATGTCGTCCTAGAATCCCATTGTAGGAAGACAGGTCGCTTACTATCGTGAACATCTTCTTTGAGACAACATGCGATGTTCTCATGTCAAGTGTAATGCTAACAATGGTAATCGAGGTGTCTTTGTTGAATCCAGCGAGTACCTTCACTCGACATATGATTCTGTTTTTCAGGCCCATCTTCTGAATTACTGAGAACTGAAGTAGGTTGACTGCACTTCTGTTGTCAACCATCATTTTATCGACTATAGCATAGGCTAGTTGGACAAATATCACTAGCGAGTTGTCGTGTGGGAAGTCGATGTATTCGACAACTTGCTCGGTGAAGCCAACGATGGGTTCAGGTTGGGTGTTAAGTGCCTAGACCTAAGAGGCTAATAGAGCATGCTAGATCTTCCTCTTTTTAGGGTTAGTGTTATCCCCCAAGTGTTCAAATTCGGCCAAGATGCCATTGATCTGAATTATCTTGGTTTGCGGCTCTTCGTCAACGTCTACATTCCTTCTAGGCTAGGCAGCTGGCTTGTCCAAGTATCTATCGACCTCGCCTTCTTTCACCAACTTCTCTAGGTAGTTCCTCTAAGTGTAGCAGTCGTTAATTGTGTGACCGGGACCTCAATGGAATGTGCAATACTTGGTGTAGTCCAACTTGGAGGTATCTCATTTTGATTGCTTCGGCAGCTTGAACCATGGTCCTCTCTTGATGTCACATGAGATTTGGTGGATCGAGAACGAGAACTTAGAATAGTTCTTGGGTGTCGGGCATCCTTTAGTTGGGGATCAATCCCTGCGCTTGGCTTTCTGTCTGCTTTTATTGTTGTACTGTTTCCCGTCCTCTTTCCTTTGAGTTATTGTCGATTTTTTTCGAGGTTACTCAGGTGCCTTGTCTCTTGCTGAGCCTCGTCCCAAAGTGCATGTTTCTCAGTCAGAGCAAATAAGTGTGCCAAAGTTAGATCTTCTTTCACGATCAATTCTTCGAATTACAGATGATCTGCTGAGAGTTCTTTTTGAAAGGCTGAGCTAGTTATTGAGTCATTGCATCCGACCATATTCGCCTTCTCTATTTTGAACGTCTTCACATAGTCGCGAAGCGACTCCTTTTGGTTTTTCTTGATGTTGAACAAGTGGTCGGACTTTTTCTTGATCGAGCGATAGGATGAATATTCCTTGGTGAAAATCAAAGACAGCTTATCAAAACTCCAGATGGATTATGGCGGTAAGGTGTGGAACCAATCTTGCACCTCGCCTTAAGTGGAACCAATCTTGCGCCTCGACTTATAAAGTGGTGGCGAATATCTTGCACATAAGGGCGGCGTTGTTCATATAAAGGATCATTGCGATGCGATATTGCTTTAGGTGCCTCTCCGGGTCTCCATCTCATTTGAAGGATTTGAAATGTAACATGTTGAACTTGTGTGAAGGCTCTGCCTTGGACTTGCGTGGAGGCTCTGCCTTGGACTTGTGTGGAGGCTCTGCCTTGAACTTGCATTGAGGCTCTGCCTACTCGATCTTGTCTTTGAAATGTGACTTGCTTATGTTGGTTATGTCTCGTTGGAGCGCATTGTCAATGACTCTGTTGCACTGGAAATCGCATAATTGTTCGGTCAGGAGCCTTTCTACTTCCTTTTGAATTTTCCTTTGTTGGGATAGCGGAGCTTTCGGCTACCCTCGGTCTTGACCTGCTAGTCTAGGCTGCTCTTCCATATGCCTAGCTCGTCTATGTCATGGCTGCGGTGCATGTAGTACGTTTATAGTAGGTGAGTGAATTACTCAGGAGCTGCCTGTTGAACTTTAGCCGGATTGAGTGACTGCTTCTCTTCGGCATCGTGCTACCTACTCCAATGTGAAGTGAAGTGTACTCCCTGCAGGCCTAGCCGCGAATGAACATTTTTCCTTGAAGGTTGTCTATATTGATTATTGGAATATGGCCCTAACTGTGAATGTATGCTCGTTCGTGGGCCTAATTGAGAGTGCACGCTCTTCCGTGCACTAAGACAAGAGTATGGGCTATCTTGGGGCCCAGTCGGGAGTGTGGACTGCCAGAACGCTCGGTTTGTGGCTAGTTGATGAGCTGCTTGCCAGGATGCTACTAGAGAGGTTTGTCGTCTACCCTTGTCCTGCTTCGGGACACCTTGTCTAGGACACGTTGCATCTAGGTGCCCTGCAAAAGATGATTCACCTAGGTCGTTTGTTGGGCGAAGGTGCTTGTTAACTTTATACTTGTCGAGACAAGTGTTGTTCGCCATTTGTGGTGGAAGAGCTTAGACAATATGCGTCTCCTTGAGTGATGGAAGTGTAATAGACTCGGAGTGCAAGATTTGAGTTTGGATATGTCAACTCTTTGAAAAAATGGGATGAAAATACCCTTGGTTTAATCATCAGTCCAGAAATCTAAAGTTGGGACGGTTGAACCAGTCTTGGACCAGCTTGAGCTGCTAGACGGGCCACGTGCATGGGCTGCGCCGCGTGTGGTGCGAGTGAGCGCTGGGCCTGGGCTCGGCTTGGGAGCGTGCTCGGCTCAAGCTGGTCTTAGGCTCGCGAGTGCTGGGCTGCTCCTTCTGCCGCAGCTGCTTGGACTTGCACCATGCGCCGAGTGGATGCATGCAAGGCTTAGGCCAACGCTGTTGGGGTAGCAGCTTAGGTTGCCTTTGGCTCCTGGGCCTACTACTGCAATGTGGCATGGGCCTGGGCATGTGGCTGCCTCATTGCTCCCTGCTCACCGTGGGCTTACTGCTATGGAGCTAGTCCACTCCCCACTATCACAGTGGTCATTGTCGCTGCCGTGGTGGTGGTGCTCTGTGGTGGCAAAGTTGCTCCTCTTTCCATTGTGTTGAGCGTCATGGATTGTTGTGGTGGGGCTATATCGCGTCCTTCATCACTTAATCTGGATCTTTGAGCATAGGAAGTTCCATTCGTTGTACTTTCCGAATTTGCTGCCATTGTATTTTTCTCCTACATCTATTCAAAGAATTAAAAAATTCTAGGAGTAAGAACATATGAAAAATTTATTAACAAACAAGAAATAAGAAACTTTGAATGCGAGAGTTTTCTTCGAGGGTGTGAATCAAGCTCTCAATGGAAGCACCATTTGTGCCAAAGTTAGAATTCTGAAAAGAATGTGTTTAGGAGTTTGTGGGTAGCAAATGGCTTAGCTTTTAAGGGGGATAATAGGGGTATTTATAGGAGGCTGGCCCTTTTTGGGGAAAAATGACCGGCCATATATGGTGTAATTGGGTGAAGGGAAATTTTATTTTAACCCACCTAACCTCTTTTTACACCTAACTTAAATTTTAAATGTCGAGTTTCTTTTTTTACCTTATTACATAATTACCATAAAGTACAAGTTAAAATTAACTATAAAAATAAAATTTATCAATACACCCACACCTTATATTACTAGAGCACAATCTTTCTCTTATGCTCTATTTTGCCTAAAATATTAGGATGCTCTCAGATAAAATAAGCTATTTTCGGCTTGTGCAAGTTATTTATTTTTTTATTTTCCAATTAATTCTACATTAACTCCGTTTGTAAGATTTGAAGGCATAAACTTACTAGAACCTAGACAAAGTAAAAGTGGAAGACTAGGCGATCATCGATAAAATGTTCTTTTTTCTTCGCGCGTGCGTTCGTATCTGTCTTGGTTCAACTTGATAGGAAAAGTTTATATGCTTTCGTTGGAGTTGTAATAATATTTTTTGGTTATGTCTATGAAATTGTAGAATTGGTGATTTTATTGATATATCTTTGTACAACAAATACAGTGATTTATACAAACAACTGGAAACTATTATAGGTAAAAGAGTTCTAATTGGGGATTATGTTCAGAGTGGGAATGTGATTTGGTCAGTTGTGTTGCTTTTTAATCTCCGAACTTTAAAATCCTAGCTTTATTTCATAGGTACAATGGAGGATCAGAACTTCATTCATATGAACCATTTCAGTATTGGCTTCCTATTTTTGTTTGTTATTCTTCTTGCTTCCGAAACTTGCCTGGCTCTTCTTCGAAATGTTGGCATGTTTAATTCGCCATTTCAGGTTCATATAAATTGGAAGGGTAAATTACATTTTACCCCCTCAAGTTTGGGGTCGATTTCAATTCCTTACAACATCTTTAAAACATTTCACTTTCATACCTCAAGTACTATTTTATTTCAATATAATTCATCCGTTACATTTTCCATCCATTATTCCGTTAAGAACTAACGTGGCTGCCACATTTGTGTCACGTGGCAAAAAAATAATTTTTTATGCATTTAAAATATAATAATATTTACCCTATTAAAAAAATAAAAATAAAATAAAAAAACCAAACAAACCCAAAACCCCCGACCTACCTCCCCTCTCATCCAAACACCCTATCCCACCCCACCCCCACCTCCCCCGCAACACCATAAAATAATTGCAGACAATCAAAACCCAATAAAATGCAGAAATAACAGAAAAAAGAAAAAAAAAGCAATCAGAAGATTCAAGAGCCGATTGGTGTATGTGCCTTTCCGATGCTCGGCAAGCCCAAGAAGACCCACTGCACACTGCGGTCCTTGAGATCCTTGACAGCGAGATTGGGCGTGGACCAGAAGCTTGGGATCTTTGGTGGCAGATCGTCATTGCTGGATGGAGGGAGCAGCTGAGGGAGTGTAAGGGGAAGGTCGCCGGAAATAGGTAGGTGGGGTGGGTGAGAGAGGGTTACGGTGGAGGTAGGGGTGGGGTGGGGGGGAGGGGTTGCGCGAGAGGTGGAGGTGGGTTTAGGGTTGGGTGCTGAGGGAGGTGGTCGGGAGGGCCTATGTGTTTGTGGGTGTTTTCAGTTTTTATTTTTTATTTTTTTTTAAATTTAATAGGGTAAATTATTATAATATTTTAAATGTATAAAAAATTATTATTTTGCCACGTGGCATAAAGTGGCAGCCACGTGGCACAAATGTGCCAGTCACGTCAGCTCTTAACGGAATAATGGATGGAAAATGTAACGGATGTATTATATTGAAATAAAATAATACTTGAGGTATGAAAGTGAATTGTTTTAAAGATGTTGTAAGGAATTGCAATCAACCCCAAACCTGAGGGGGTAAAATGTAATTTACCCAAATTGGAATGATAATGGTTTGTTGTTTCTCTTAACTAACTAGTCCGAATTCGGTTTTGGCTTCAAAAGATTCAAAACCTAGTCCCCAAGATTGTTTCTGCCTTTTATTGTCCACATGGACAGTTCAACTGTTTTAAATTCTGATAAATTTGTGTTTGATGCTAAGAGTGGTGTGTTCTTGCAAAGCGACAGATGATTGAAAGAAAATACGACGGATATGTCGGAAGGTAAACTTCAGAGGAGAGAACGTATGCTTTGAGTTTGATTTTTTATTTTTTGAATGGGTGTAAAGATAATCTTACATATTGATTGGGTTTGTGAGGGTAGTTTAGGTATAAAATTTAGGTTTAAAGAGATATTGATAGTTTAGTTAAAATTAATATGGGTGTAGAGAGTAAGTTGGGTGTAAAGAAAGGTTATGTGGGTTTAAATAAAATTTCCCTTAAGTGAATAATTGCAAGATATTATTTTACCAATAAAAATTGCAAGATATTATGTGAAATAATATCTTGCAATTAACATGTCAATTATTCTTAAATTAAATAAGAAGTTTTGGGAGTTACCTTTTGAATAAGGATTTGATGAGGAGTGATGAGAGAGATTTGAATGAATATCCTATTGATCACCTTTGACTTTTCCTTGATTGAGCCGTTATTGTCGGTTGCATGCGCGTAGGAATCCCGGTGTACCTCGAGGGTAATTTTGTCATTTTCATCCAAAATCACACATGTCAATTCCATAATTTTTTGGATTATTTTTAGCTCCACAGGTGGTTTGATTTTTGAAAATTTTGATGATACGAGGAGTATATGGAACAGATCAAGGTGGGGTTAAATTAGACTCAGATACACCTATTTTTTCTAGGAATTAACAGGCTGCGATGTTGCAGGAGCACCTGTAATTTGTGGCAAGATGCGTTCTTGGTTGTGATGGACGAGTAGGGTGGAGGAAGATGACCAGAATTCAATGGTTTTTTATTTTTTATGATTTAAAAAAATTAATTACTTTTTTATTAGCCCATTTCCTAGTTCAATACTTCACCAAAAGCTTCACTAAGCTAGTCTATCTTAGTCTATTCTAAGCTAGTCGAACTTAGTCCCTGAAACTAATTCAGTCTGAAATAGTCTTGTGCAACAAACATACCCTAAAAGTTTACTATTATCCAAAATGTACAGTTCCCTAGCCCAACCATGTCTAGTTCTATAATCGACCTACAACAATTAGCTTAACACTTGTATTGGGATAGTAGGGTTGTAAACAATATATACATATAGGAAACATTTAAGGGAAGGGATCCCCTTTTGTTTTTTTTTTTTTTTTTTTTTTTTTTTTATAAAAATAGGGATTAGTTGTAGGGTACACACTACATCGAACTTTAACGATCCGAACCGTCTATTTTTCAAGTTGCACCTCATAGATCATCCTTACAAAATATTAGCCAAATCTGAAATGTTTAAGACATCTAATTGAGTTCAAAGAAATTAACGAATACTTTGTTATATAAGAAATAATGAAATTTTATCTTGATAATTAAATAGGCAAATGGTTTCAGATTGAATTGAATTTTTGTAAGGATGATCTATGAATCGAGACTTACAAAATAGACGTTCGGATTGTTAAAGTTTGATGTGAAGTGAGCCCCACACCTAATCTCATTTTTTTGAAAAAAATGAAGATCCCTTTGCATAAAGGGCCTGTATACAGATATATAGAGACACAACATATACATTTTGGATAATTGTACAATCTAGTAAGTTGAAGGAACTCAAGTTATACTTCAATAATGAATATGTTGACTTGTATTAGGATTCCTACAATTGTGGGATTCTTACCATATTTGGTTTCCTAGTTTAGAATGTAATTATTCTTTCCTGTATTATGATATGATTGTATATGGTTGTATATATACCTTTGAATGAATGAGATGAATCAATATCATTGAAAAAGCATTATTTCTTCTTGGCACCAGAGCCGAGTTAGAAAAAAAGGAAAGAACCGAACCCTAACTGAGTTTACTGTGCTCAGCACAATTTAGCTGTGCTTCTGATCTGAAGGTTTTTTTGGTTTACCTGTCCCTGATCAATTTCAGCGAGCGACATCGAGTCGTTGCTACCCGATTTCTGTCAGTTCATTCCCCCGTCAATTGCAGCGAGCGACATCGAGTCGTTGCTGCCCAATTTCTGTTAGCCTAGTTTCAACGCTGCCCAATTTCATTGCACGCTGCCCAGTTTCTGTCCGTCTATTTTTTTTCTAATTCCAGATTCCCACCATAAAGCTGCAAGTTCTGTGGTATACCGACAGCAAGACCAATGGCTGAAGAAAAAGGGGTCGGTTCTAAGATAGTTCTTGCTGCTGCTTCAATTATGGTGCAGTCTGAGAATTCAAGCTTTAATATTGGTATGGTATTGGATGAGAAGAACTATGATTTATGGGCTCTTCTAATTCAAATCCATATCGCTGGAAGGAAGAAGATGGGATATCTTCGTGGGTCTATCAAGGCACCTAATGAAGACGATCCTAAATATGATGATTGGTTATCTGAAGATCAAAAAATTAAGAGTTGGCTTCTGTCTTCAATGAAGCCCGAGATTATGAAACGATACATTCAGTTGTCTACTTTGAAGGAGATTTGGGACTATCTTAAGGCATCTTACTTTGATGAGAATGACGAGGCTATAATTTATTTGTTGAATTAGAAGGCATCACGTCTTCGTCAAAATGGCCGACCGTTGGCTACCTATTTTAGGGAGCTAACTGAGATTTTCCAAGAATTGGATCACTTTAATAAAGTATCCATGGAGTGCAAAAACGACATCAAAGTGTTTCACACATCCACTGAGAGACAACGTGTCTATGTGTTTCTTGGTGGTCTCGATGATGTGTTTGATCGGGTTCGTGGAGAAGTGTTGAGGAAGGATCCCCCGCTTAGGCTTCAGGCTTCTTATGCAAATGTTCGTCGAGAAGCTGATCGGAAGGAAGCAATGAAGACTGAGGTTGACAAGAGTGAACCTGCTGCCATGGTAGCAAAGGCCCGTGGATCATCCTCTTGGTCGAATCGGAGACGGGTCACAAAATCGGTCAGGATAAACTCGCTCGAACCAGATAAGCAGGGATCATCCCCAAGATAAATGCCCACACTGTAGCATGACAGGACACTCCAATAGTCGATGTTTTGAGCTGATTGGATATCCCGAGAATTGGGATAAGGCCCGTGATCCTCGGTGCAACAAATCTCAAGCCTCCGTTGTAGAAACCAAGAATGATTCTGACCAGATAGCGGACAAGGCATCTGCCATGATTGCTGTGGCAAAGAGTGATGGTAAGGCACTAATTACCTCTACTTTTGTTATGAATAATACATAGATAATTGATTCCGGAGCTACTGAACATATGACTTGTGATTCTAGACAGGTTCCATCACTAAAAACCTCCACACAAACCGTGGTCAACGTTGCTAATGGTAATGCCACCCCTGTTATTGGGGAAGGCACTGTTTCCCTTTCTGATACCATGAAACTTGACATTGTTCTTGTGGTTCCTCACTGAATTATAATCTATTATCTGTTGCCCAAATAACCCTTGCCTTACACTATTTGGTTAATTTTCTGCCCTATTTTTGTGTTTTTAAGGACATCCAGACGTGGAAGACGATTGGTTATGGTATTAGACGAGGGAAGCTGTATTACTTGGAGTTGACAACCAGTTGTTCTGGCTTACTGACTCAAGCTTTTTCCGTTGATGATTCTCAAGGGGATACTAATAAAGTGTCGGACATCTGGATGTGGCACCGGCGCCTTGGGCATGCTTCTTTTGGTTATTTGTATAAGTTATTTCCTAGTTTGTTTGTCAAGAATGATGTTTCTCAGTTTAAGTGTGATGTTTGTGAAATGTCTAAGAGCCATCGAACTTCCTTTCCTCCAACTTTAAATAAAAGTTCTGTTCATTTCATGATTGTGCATTCTGATGTGTGGGGTCCGTCAAAAAATAGCTACTCTTGGTGGTGCTCACTAGTTTGTCACTTTTATTGACGATTGTACAAGAATGACTTGGGTTAGTTTGTTAAAGTCGAAAAGCGAAGTTAGTTCGACGTTTCAAAAGTTCCATAAAATGGTTGTTGTGCATTACAACAAGAATATCCAGGTTCTTAGAAGTGACAATGGTGGCGAATATGTTAATATGGAACTTCGTTCCTTCCTTGAATTGCATGGTATCGTTCATCAGTCCACGTGCCCGTATACTTCTCAACAGAATAGGGTTGCCGAACAAAAAAATAGACACTTGTTAGAGATGGTTCGTGCTTCACTCATTGAAGCACATCTGCCTATACATTATTGGGGTGAAGCACTTACGACACAGCCTATCTTATTAATCATCTTCATTTTTGTACCATCAACTTCCATACGCCATTTCAGGCTCTCATGTCTTAGACAAGCTATCCACCGATTCCACATATTCCCCTGTGGGTCTTCGGGTGTGTCGTTTTTGTTCACCTTCATTCTCCTCAACGGAATAATAAACTTGAGCCCTCCATTTTGTGTTTTTGGGTTATGCTACTACCCAGAAAGGATATCGTTGTTATCATCCTCCAAGTAAGAAAATGTTTATCACTCTGGATGTTAGTTTCCATGAGCAGGACATGTTTTTTGGATCCTCCGCGTCCTCACTTCAGGGGGAGTACTGAGATAGTGAAGTTCTAACCTGAGATAGTGATGTTCTGACCTTTGATTACTTTCATGTGGCTAGAAATGAGCTGCACGAAGAGCAGCGCATGCTGCAGTCTTCTCAGTTGGAGCCCATGACATTTGAAAGGCAGCAGCGCACGGTTAGTGATATCAGCCAATGGCCCATGCCCACTAAACAACAACAACTAATTCAGAAGGAGGACCAACCCACGGGTCCCACAGGTTTTGGGCTTGAAAGTGAGCCCACGGGTCACACAGGTTTTGGGCTTGAAAGTGAGCTGTAGCCCGCTATTTTCAATGGGACCGAGCAACAACAGCCCATGGTTTCCAATGGGACTAAGTAGCAATTGTCACAGGATCCTTCTCCAGATGTCATATCAGGTCAAGGCATGAACTCGTCTTCTATTAATTCTCATAACCAATCGTCTTCTACACCGAATGCACCTCTGCTTCGTCGTCTTCCAGAGCGTGTTAACCGAGGTATTCCCAAACCCACTTATGAGGCAAATCCTAAGTGTAAACACAAGTATTCCGTGAGTGAACCAAATTCAGATTCAAGAGTGAGATATCCATTAAACAAATATGTGTCTACCTGTGACCTGTCATAATCAAATAAGTCATTTGTATATCAATTATCTACTGTATCTATTCCTAATAGTGTGCAGGAGGCCTTAGCAGATTCCCGCTGGAAAGATGCAATGAATGAGGAGTTGAGGTCGTTGAAGAATAATGATACCTGGGAAATAACTGACTTACCAGCTGGAAAGATACATGTGGGATGCAAATGGGTCTATACAGTGAAATACAAAGTAGATGGAACGGTGGATCGCTTTAAAGCAAGATTGGTGGCAAGTGGGTATACACAGAAATATGGCATTGACTACACTGATACGTTTGCACCAGTGGCGAAGATCAATAGAGTTCGTGTTCCACTGTCCATAGCAGCAAACCTAGATTGGCTTTTGCAACAATTCGATGTAAAAAAATGCATTCCTCCATGGAGATCTAACCGAGGAGATTTACATGGACCTTTCACCAGGGTGTAATGATCCGGACATACGGAAACAAAAGGTATGTAAGCTTAGGAAATCATTGTATGGGTTGAAGCAGTCTCCGAGAGCCTAGTTTGGTAGATTTACCAAGTCCATGAGAACATTCGGTTATAGGCAAAGTAATTGGGATCATACGTTATTCCTGAAACACCAGAACGGAAAAGTTACAGCTCTCATTGTATATGTGGATGACATGGTGGTTACTGGTAGCGACCCGGTTGAGCAAGCAGCCTTGAAAAAATATTTTTCCTTGGAATTCAAAATGAAAGATCTAGGTTCTTTAAAATATTTCCTTGGGATTGAAGTGTCGAGATGCAAGTCCGGGATATTTATGTCACAAAGGAAGTATGTTCTTGACTTGTTAGAAGAAACCAGTATGTTGGAGTGTAAGCCGGTAACTACTCAGTTGGGTATCGATAAAAACCAAGTACCGGTTGGAAAAGGGAGGTACCAAAGGTTAGTAGGAAGATTAATGTACTTGGCTCATACTAGGCCGGATCTTGCTCATGCATTGAGTGTAGTTAGTCAATATATGTATAATCCCGGAGAACAACACATGAGTGCCGTTATGAGGATATTGAGTTACTTGAAAGGAAGCATTGGTAAAGGAATTTTGTTTCAAAAAAATGGGCATTTCAGAATTGAGTGCTATATAGATGCTGACTGGGTAGGATTGACGAATGATAGGCACTAGGTATTTGTGAAATCTTATGGCTTAAGTTTCTGTTACAAGACTTGGGGGTCAAACATGGTCAGCCGATGAAATTATTTTGTGACAATAAAGCTGCCCGTGATATTGCTCATAACCCAGTGCAACTTGATAGGACCAAGCATGTAGAGGTTGACAAGTTCTTTATTAAAGAAAAGCTGGAAATCAAAGTAATTGAGGTTCCTTCCATCGGAACTGAAGATTAAGTAGCAGATATTCTCACTAAGGCTGTTTCTAGTGATAGGAGCATATTTATGTGACTTGGTTAGTTTTTTTTCTTGCATTTACGTAGTTAGTTTCTACTTATTATAGTGTTTTAAGCTATTTTCGTGTGTTTTCAGGTTCAAATGACAAAGTTGATAAAAAGAGGCAATTTGGAGCGTTTTGGGCTTGGAATGGATAGCACATCAGTGGAGCAAGATGGATGGGCGAATTTGAAGTTCAAGAGGCTAGGAATATGCTAAAGAGTTGGAGAAAATAAAGTCAAGACAAGGAAGATAAGGAATCAGCAAGAAACAAGGAGCATTATCCCAAACATTATCCAAAACCTTATCTTATCTTATCCAAACTTAGAGACATGGTCAACCACCAAAAGCATAACCCATGTAATACTTTCTTAAAACAATAAGGAATTGATTTCGGTGTATAGGCTCAACTCCAATATCGGAGCATGGTAAATAGTTGTGGCTAACAAAGAAATGGCTTAGTTAAAGGCTCAACAGGCTACTACGGATAAACATAGCATATAAGGTAGGCATGAAAGGCTCAAACGATCCAAAGATGGCCTATATCACTTCCAAGTTATTACATGAATTGATGAATGAATCGAGAAGTATAAAGCATGTTCTAGAGATACATGTAAGAACAAGATCAAACAAACAAGAATAAATGTGACTGAAGCATAATGGTTCAATCATGTAGAGGCTCAAAAGCTCACAAGGTTTACAAAATCTCACATGATTCACATATGAAACGTTAAATCATGCTCAAGTTTCACATTGACAAGACTAGGCACATTTGTTTTTCAAGGACGTTTGCTGGAAAGTATAGTTAACACAAAGACAATGAAAATAACTATTGTCAAGCTTAGACGTCTCGAAAGTAAGAAGTAAATTAAGATCAAATCTCATCGTTGACTTGAGAAATAGCTACAAAAAAAAAAAATATCATCATTACGAAGTAAAGTAACGAAATATGTATTTCCACCCCCAAACTTAGTTCTAGCATTGTCCCCCATGATAATGAAAGGAATTTTTGAACAATGAGAAATAAAAATGGAAGGAAAGAAATACAAAATGAAATAAAGAAAAATAAAGAAAAGGAAAGAACACACCAATTTGTGTAGGCGAGGTAGCAGCAGCAAAAATGCATTTTGGTTTCACGGTATAATTCCAAAAGACCCCCAAACTTGCTTCAACACGTCTCATTATCCATAACAACTGTGTGAGTAACCCGTGGGATTGAGAAACTTTGCTAGAAGTTGTGGTAGAGACTACAAGAGTATTACCTGCATCAGGAGATCAAAAGTAGGACTTAAACACACAAAATCATAAAACAATAGAAAACAGAACAAGAACATTTAAAATTATTCAAACTAAAGATGAAAGATAGAAAGCTTGGGTTGCCTCCCAAGAAGCGCTTTAGTTAATGTCTAGAGCTAGACATCCTATTGGCAGTTTGATTCAAATAACATGTTCCTTCAAAGTGATGGAATCCTTAACAAGATCATATGGAGACTCCTTGTATAACTTCAAGCGATGTCCATTAACTTTGACGACAAAACCAGTTTGCATGTTTTGGATATCCATAGTCCCGTAAAGATAGACTTGTGCAACACGATATGGACCATTCCAACGTGATTTGAGCTTTCCTGGGAATAGTTTCAGTCTCGAATTAAAAAGCAAAACCTTCTGACCCGGATGGAACTCTTTATGAAGGATGTGAGCATCATGAAATTTCTTGGTCTTATCCTTGTAAATCTTTGCATTCTCATAAGCATCATTCCTTATTTCTTCCAGTTCATTCAACTGCAGCTTCTGCTTCTCTCCCGCTGCCTGGTTGTCAAATTTGAGGTGCTTAATATCCCAATATGCCTTGTGCTCAAGTTCCATAGGCAGATGGCAAGGTTTCCCATACACCAAACAAAAAGGAGACATTCCAATTGGTGTCTTATAAGCTGTCCTATATGCCCACAAAGCATCAATAAGCTTTAAACTCCAATCTTTTCGAGAAGAACTTACAGTTTTCTCAAGAATCCTCTTGAGCTCACGATTAGATACTTCAACTTGTCCAGATGTTTGTGGATGGTATGGGGTGGCTATGCGATGGTGAATATGATACTTGGCACAAAGGGCAGCTATGGTGCGGTTTAAGAAATGCGTACCTTCGTCACTGATGATAGCAAGAGGTACTCCAAATCGGGGAAAAATAGTATTCTGCAAGAAACTTAACACCACAGAAGTTTTGCATGTTGGAGAAGTTATTGCCTCCACCCACTTAGAGACATAATCAACCACCACCAAGATGTAAAGATTGCCATGTGAAGAAGGGAAAGGTCCCATGAAGTCTATACCCCAAACATCAATTAGTTTAATCACCAAAATACAAACCTGGGGCATTTTATTTCTCTAAGAAAGATTACCAACTCTTTGACACTTATCACAAACTTGGCACCATAGGTATGCATCTTTGAATAAAGATGGCCAAAAGAAACCACTCTGTAAGATCTTGGTCGCAGTCCTTCTTGGTCCAAAATGACCACCACATGCATAGTGGTGAGCAAACTTCAAAATGATTTCTTCTTCTTCTGAGGGGACACACCGACGAATGATTTGATCTTGGCAATGCTCGAAAAGGTATGGCTCATCCTAAAAGTAGTGTTTTACAGTGAAGATGAACTTCTTCCTTTGTTGGTAACTGAACTCTGACGGTATTTCTCCAGATACTAAATAATTTGCGATGTCAGCATACCATGGTACTTGATGAGTAACCGCTAGAAGTTGCTCGTCCGGAAATGTCTCTTGTAGGGGCAATGAATCTGCCTCATCAGTGCTTGCATTTACTAATCTTGAGAGATGATCCGCCACAACATTCTCACGTCTCTTTTTATCTCGGATCTCCAAATCAAACTCTTGCAAGAGAAGAACCCAACGATTCAATTGTGGTTTGGCCTCTTTTTTAGACAATAAGTACTTCAGAACAGAATGATCAGAATACACAATGACTTTAGCCCCAATTAAGTACCATCGAAACTTTTCAATAACAAATACCACTGCAAGTAATTCTTTTTTCCGTAGTGGCATAATTCAGCTGAGCATCATTCAAAGTGCGGCTGGCATAATATATAACATAGGGGAGCTTGTCATGTCGCTGACCAAGGACAGCACCCACAGCATAATCGGAAGCATCAGACATGAACTCAAAATGAAGGGTCCAATCTAGAGCTGTTATAATTGGGGCTGATGTGACAAGATCCTTCAATTTGTTGAAAGCTTCATGACAAGCTGCATCAAAATCAAAAGTAGCATCTTTAGCAAGTAAATTACAAAGAGGACGATTGATTTTACAAAAATCCTTGATGAATCTTCGATAGAAACCCGCATGTCCAAAGAAAGATCTCACACTCTTCACATAAGTGGGTGGTGGCAGATTGGCTATCACATCAATCTTGGCCTTGTCGACCTCTATTCCTTTGCTTGAAATTAGGTGTCCTAGCACAATGCCATGCTTAACCATAAAATGACATTTTTCCCAATTTAACACAAGATTAGTCTCCCTGCACCTTTCCAAAACCAAAGACAAGTTATCCAAACATATATCAAAAGAATCACCGAAGACAGAAAAGTCATCCATAAAAACCTCAACAATATTTTCAACCATTCCGGAAAAAAATATTCATCCTGGATCGTTGGAAAGTGGCAGGGCCATTGCACAATCCAAATGGCATTCGTCTGTATGCAAATATACCAAAGGGCATGTAAACGTTGTCTTCTCTTGATTCTCAGGGGCAATTCGAATTTGGTTGCACCCTGAATAACCAACTAAGAAATAATAGAAAGAATGACCGGCTAGTCTCTCGAGCATCTGATCAATGAATGGCAGCAGAAAATGATCTTTTCTAGTGTTGTCATTGGGCTTTCTATAGTCAACGTACATTCGCCATCCAGTGGTCATCCTTGTAGGCACAAGCTCATTGTTATCATTCTTCACCATAGTAATACCAGTTTTCTTTGGAACGACCTGAGTCGGGCTCACCCATTTGCTATCCGAGATTGGATAAATGATACCTGCATCGAGTAACTTCATCACCTCAACTCTTACAACTTCCTTCATGATCGAATTTAGACGTCTTTGAGCTTCAACAATTGGTTTAGTCCCAGCCTCCATAAAATTTTTATGCATGCACAAAGTTGGGCTAATGCGCTTAATGTCAGCAAGTGTCCACCCCAGAGCATCTTGATACTTGCGAAGAACTCTTAGTAATTTGTCTTCCTCCGTGTCACTAAGATCAGCAGCAATAATAACAGGCAAGGTCTCGTTCACCCCGAGATGAGCATATTTGAGGTGGCTTGGCAGTAGCTTGAGCTCTAACTTCGGAGCTTGCTCACTTGAAGGAAAAAAAGGGTTGTTTAGGCACTCCAAGGCTTTCATAAACATGTCGCCACTTGGGATTATGAATTGGTGGACTATCTAATGCAGCAATGAAGTCCACCACATTTTCTTCCATAGATAAAGAAGCATCATGGTTGGTGAGGCAAGTTAACAGCTCATCATTAGACGAACATAAGGCAAAGTTTGCATGCACAATCCCATCCAAAATATCAACACGAAAACACTCTTCAGGTTCAAAAGGACTCTTGACAGCTTCAAAGAGTTTGAATACAACAGACTCTCCTTGAACTCTTAAGGTTAAAGTACCTGCTTCCACATCAATAAGTGTCCGGGTCGTGGCCATGAACGATCGGCCTAAAATAAGAGGCACTTCCTTGTCTTCCTCCATGTCAAGTACAATGAAATCAGCTGGAAGATAGAATTTATCCACTTTAATAATCACATCTTCTAGAATACCCAAAGGATAGGTCACGGACCTATCTACCAATGGAAGACTCACATATGTGGGCTTGAGTTCTCCTTCACCTAATTTTTGAAAAACAGAATAAGGCATAAGGTTAACACTTGCACCTAAATCAATCAATACTTTATGAAAATCAAGATTACCAATAGTGCAAGAGATAATGAAACTCCCCGGATCTTTCTTCTTGGTTGGTAGCTTATGTAAAAGGACAGCACTGCATTGCTCAGTTAAAATCACCTTCTCGAATTCCAAGAACTTTTTTTTTTAGAACATAGCTCCTTCAGAAATTTGACATATGATGGGATCTGTTTAATAACATCAAATACAGGCAAATTGATTTGAACCTTAGCCAACGTCTTCATAAAGTCAATGCATTGTTGATCCTTGGAATGTTGTTGTTGTCGTTGTGGAAATGGTAAATGTGGTTTGTCAAAATGTGCAAATAAACTGCCAAGACCATTTTCCTTGTTTACATCAAAGTTGGGTTGAGATTGCACTTTGTCACTCGCGCTAGGATCTGGAATACCTGCTGCAGAAGCAGCCCCTGACCGAGATTTTGCAGCCAACGGTGCACTTTTAGTAAGCTCTTCTTCTTCCACTTTGGCTTCATGGTGCACCACTTCTCTGTTATAATAGCTCTTGCCACTTCTCAATGTCCGTATGACTTTGCAATGCTCCATCCCTCTTGGATTTTGCTCAGGTTGGCTCAGGAACTTTCCTTTCTCTCTTTCATTGAACATGGTAGCAAGTTGTCCAACTTGAGTCTCTAAATTCCCCACTGATGCCGTGAGATTCTGAATGCTAGATTATGTGGATTGGACAAAATTATTGGTGCTATTAGAGAGAGCGAACATTTGTTGAGCTAGCTATGACATTTGGTCTTCAAGATATGGGTTCTTAGTCTCACTAGTTGATTGGTAAGACTGTTGGTATTGACGTGGCTATTGGTTGCCACCCCAACTAAGATTGGGATGGTTCTTCCACCCATGATTATATGTATTGGAATGAGGGTCACTCCTGGGTCTAATATAATTATTCACCATATTCACATGCTCTTGCACAAGTTCAGGATAGCTATCCTTGTTGGGGCATTGAGTGATGTCATGAGTTGTCTCATTACAAATGATGCAAGCTTCTTGGGCATTGGGCATGGAAAAGACTTGCATTAAGGTAGCAAACTTGGCATTAAAATTCTTCTCCATTTTAGCAATTTGAGCAAAAACATTAGGAGAACTTTGAGAAATCTCGAAAACTCCCCTCTTTTGTATTTGTTCTTCTGTCCATTGTTGGGATTCAGAAGCCATCATATCAAACAACTCAAATGCTTCCCTTGCTGATTTCGACATTAGCGACCCTCGAACAGATGCATTCACTTGACTCTTGGTGGTGGCATTGAGACCATCATAAAAGATGTTCATTTGAAGGTTAGAATCAAACCCAGCATGAGGACATTTTGTGTACATCTCATTATACCTTTCCCAAGCTTCATAGAAAGACTCGGTTGGCTTTTGAGCGAAAGCCAATATCTCTTTCTTGAGTGCAAGAGTCTTGGAAGAGGGAAAAAACTTATTGAGAAATTTTTCTTGCAATTTTGTCCACGTTGTAATGCTATTGGCAGGGAGAGAATGCAGCCACGCCTTGGCTTTGTCCTTCAAAGAGAAAGGGAGAAAACGTAACTTGATAGCTTCAGAGGAGAAACCTCTGATTATGGTGTTGTCACATGCCTCAATAAAATCAGCCAAATGCATGTTGGGATCACTGTTTGGCAACCCATGAAAGGATGGCAATATGTTGAGGATGTGAGGTTTAATTTCAAAGGTTGTCCCATGTTCCACATCTGGGTGTACAATGCACCTTGGCACTGCATTGACTCTCGCTACCAATGAATTCCTTAAAGGTTGACCTGCTGCAGGTAAAGCTAGGGCCATGTTTGCAACTGGGGCCAAAGGTTGGAAAATAGATGTGCTGCTCTCAGGATCACGGAACAAATCCTCAAGAAAAGTATCACAAAGTTTGGAATCTTGTGCTAAATATCTTTCTCTAGCTAACTTCCTTGCACTTCTCTCTAGTTCAAGGTCGTAAGGAGTAAGCACTTGATCCTTGGACCTTGTTCCAATCACCATATACTATACCTGAACAAACAACAAAAATATTAAGCCACAATAAAAATAAAAATAAAATAAAATAAAACTTAACAGAAACTAACAAAACAACAAAAGGGGGAAGAAAGTAAATAAACCCAGATGAATCAAAAACACAGTTTATGCAAATTGGCAACC
The DNA here is from genome assembly GCA_036320875.1 of Cotoneaster glaucophyllus. Taxonomy (NCBI): domain Eukaryota; kingdom Viridiplantae; phylum Streptophyta; class Magnoliopsida; order Rosales; family Rosaceae; genus Cotoneaster; species Cotoneaster glaucophyllus. The sequence goes on from CM070060.1 coordinate 17,732,077, forward strand.
ACTAGTTAGTTAAACAAAGACAAAAATCTCACACCACCCATCCACTGCACTTAATCAAAGATCGAAACTCAACTAAATCAATTGTTGTTTTTTTTTTTGAATAACGATTAATAAAAATAAGACATAAACATAAGCATAAGCAAAATAAACACAAAAGCTTGGGAACTGTTGGCACAGTGCCCGGCAACGGCGCCAATTTCTTGATAGCTATTTTACCACTTGCAAAACAAGGGTCAAACCATAGAAAATTATTGCAAGAGAACAAGTGTTTGTAGTATAGAATGGCTCAAGCAAGGTCGATCTCCTCAGGGAGTGATATAAACAATTCACAAGATGTTGTGTATTTAACTTAGTTAACTCTAAGAACTACACTAATTCAACGAAACTAAATACTACTGTACGTGACTTAAACAAATATCTAAAATGGGAATTGGCTTATAGGAATAATGATCCAACTAAACAAAACAAGTAAATATAGAAACTCAAGATAATACAAATAATTTAAGAAAATTAGATTGACAAGGAGCTAGAGTTCAATTATTACCAACAACACTCCTACTTAGCTCTTCCAATTGCTTAAGTAATTGAAAACAAACATGTTTTGAAGGTTGGGTTTTCCTTGTGTATGTTTTACTTGTGACATTCAAGCAAAAACGCATACCACTACATGCAATTTATCCATGACATTTAGATTAAATATAAACATGAGTGATTCATTAATCTTGGTGAAAATCCTTTTGTTAAACCATGTAATCCCTAAAAGTATGATATTTACCTTAGGAGAAATTACAATCCTCAATCACAAGAAGCATAACCAATTTTAACGTGACATTCGTTCAAAATTGCATCTGATGACTTTTCTAAGCATCCTAATGGTGATCAAGCATCAAGGCACATAGATAGTTTAATTCAATGATTGAAAATATCAAAGCAAGCATGTAACAACACTTAAGCAATTGAAAGAGAAATCTACGTAATCATGTTGAGGCTCATGACCTCACTCTAGCAAAAAGGAAATTAGTTACACATACTTGTTTTAATACATAAGGAATTATCCATTAAAAATCAAAGAAAGAAAACAACCTTTTTTTACAAGATAAGCTCTCTGATCATCTTCTCCTCAAAGAGAGGAGCATGCTTCTTCTTCTCTTCAAAATTTTAGTTGAGGCGTCACTTCTCTTTTTTGCTCTGTCTCTGTTTTTCTCCCCATTTCCAGTTGGAGCTGCGGCCTCCATACTTTCTGGTTTATTACTCCTCCAACTCTTTACTTTCTGCCGTGTGTTTTTAGCTACCCTGTTCTTTGTCCTCTCTTGCTCTCCCTCTGCCGTGTTCTGCACTCCCTGCAGAAAACTCTAATCTGTCTATTTGTCTTCTACCCACCCATCTGTTACCGTGTATTGCCTGATTTTATTAGTCAATGAAGTGGGCAGTTGTGCTCTCCACTTTTTCCTCTGGCTTTTCCTTTCCTCCAAAGGCCAATGAGTGGAATTAAAACCCAATTTTCTGCCGAGTATTGATGACAAAACAAAGCTCAAGGTGCATTTACTTTCTTATTTTATTAGCTAGAGTGGGCAGAATTGGCCATAACGTCTCATAGACCAAAAGTCCTTAGATTTCAATGAATGAGATGTCCTTAGAAAGCCTGAAACGTCTGTTTTCTTTATTCTTAAACTTTCCACCAAACTTGATTTTGCTGCTCCTAGAAACACAAAATGGCAAAACTATCGCACAAACTTAAAACTTCCAACTAAACTAGACAAGAAAAGAAATATAAAAGGGGGAAATATATAATATAAATATTGGTTCATCATTTGTCCATTGGCTTTCAGCCTTGTTCGGTCTCTCTATAGGAGCCATCACTTGTAAATGAAACTTATGAATGAATATACAAAAACAATTTGAACTAGAATTCAACATATATCAACAGATTGAGAGAAAGAAGAGGGAAGCGAATTGGAAATGGGGAAATGAATTTAATGGATAAGTCCGTTGAAAGGAGGATGGGGATGAGTGCGGGTTTGGTCAAATCTTACCTACCCTCGCTCACTACGGCACAGAGTGTGGTTTGTCAGATCTGATTTGCAGATGAAGATGGTTAAGCGGAAGCCTTTCTTTTGGAAATTGGGAATTAAGGTTCTAAGCTGGTGGTGTATTGGTTTAGGGGCGCATGCAGTTCAATTGATTTTTCTTAGTTTTTCAAATTTTTTAACTTTTTTTAATTTGTTCTTCATTCCACGCGTCAATTAATGGGAGAATCCATGTGTTTAATGATGCCAGTGTGGAGTCCAGCAGGATGAGAAATGGGCCTTTCATTTGCCACAAATGTTGACAGAAAAACTGAGGGAGTTCTTTCATTGCAATGAATTCATAGTTGAGGTACGACATTGTAATATTTAAAAGCTAAGGTGTGAGCTTGTTAAGAGAACCACATTTGAGTTGGTTTATTGTAATTTATCCAAATCTATTCATTAACTCATTATTTTCATGATGAAGAAGATAGGATTTTCACTAAATCTAGCATATTGTTATCACCCAAATCTATTGTTCTAGGGTGAGCAAGGACATCATTATTTATAGCTATTACAGTTTCCTCCACTACCGCCCATCATAGTAATTGGATTCATACACCTATGAAGGAAAATTTGTGAAAAACATGTTCATTTGAGCAACATCTATGGCATGCAATTAACAATTAAAGGCGGAATCATGCTTGTATGCACTCAAAACAAAACATTACCCATGAAATTCAAAGCCTTGTAGTTGTGGTGAACCAAGACTCAACTCAAGAACAAAGTTAGTTGAGAAATCTTATACCTTTGTTGATTCCTCTTTGCAAGCAAAGGCTAATCACCCAAGGAGAGGGCCTTCATTCATTACTTCTTAGCTCCATGGATGTCTTGGAGGAAGATGGTTGAAAGGATTCTCCAAGTTCCCAAAATAGAGAACCTCTAATTTTCCACACCAAAGAGAGCATTGATGAAGAGATGAGTGACCTAGAAGAAGTAAGATTGCTAGCTAAGTTTCTCTAGGGTAGTCGGCCTCTTAGAGAGAAAATGAGAGCATTGTGTTCTCATCTTTTCTCCAAAAGAAACCCTAAGGATGAAATGACTATAAAGTTGCCTTAATACCACCTCACAATGAAGTGGCAAACTTGCAATTAAGCCAAATTCACTACCCCTCTCTATATGGCCGGCCATTAAGGGTTTATTGGGCTTTCAAGCCCTTTGTGTTTTCAAGTTGTCATACAACTTGAATTAATGGGCTTGACATTCAAATCCCATTGGGCCTTGTGGCCCAAAACTACCCCGAGGTCTCTAACGAACATATTCGTTTGATTATTTAACATATTAATTAATCCTAGCCATAAATAATTAAACCATTTAATTATCCTTACTCATCTCCGTTGTTTCTTCAATCTCTACCTTACTCGGTGTACAATCCAATTTGAATAAGTTCCTTATTCAAATTGGAATGTAAAGACAATCTTTGTTTTTCCAATTTCTTTGGTAGCTCAAATGAGGAAGTAAGTACTATCTGCTTTCGCAGAGATCAATATTTGATTCACGTTCCGAATGTGAAGTACTTTCTTTTCTCTCATTAATCTTCTACTTCTTGTTAGCCATACTTTTACAACAATTGTAAAACATAGTTACTAATACGGAATCAAACATTCAAGTAGAAGAACCAACTGTTTTGAACTATTCAAGAACATTTTACAACACCTTCGAAAGGTGTGTTCTTGACACTTGCAAGACATATCTTGCAAATACCCCTTCCAATGTCCATCCTTTCATAAAGAAAGTTTGTTCCCTTGGAGTTTTTAGCTTTCTTCATTTGACTTCTCCATTGACTACAATAGTCATGGTCCCTAAACTCCCACTATCTCTCTTGAAATTTATTTCAATTGTGTTATACACATCAAATGATTTGGAGAGAATGCATTATTGTTCACTATTAAGGTGAAGTCCTTGCCTAGTTTCCATCTCGTGAAGTGGTTTAACACTTCAACACTCAATGATTCAAAATCATCATATGTCCATGTTAATGGACTATTTTTGTCAATCAACCACTATGTTCTAAACATAATTACAAACTTTCAAAAGTTGTTCAAGGCAACTCTCATTTCTTCATACAACAATTTGTAAGTGAAGAATCATGGCACATAAAGTGTCCATGCTCTTGTGCTTACTTCTCAAGTTTCTTGTTCATGTAACAAAGAAACAAGCACTAGTGTTTGTGTTAACTAAGGGTTGTTCAAACCAACTCTTATTTCTTCATACAATGATTTGTAAGTGAAGAATTATGACACTAAAAGTGTTGTCCTCTTTATGATAGACTTATCTAACATATTCTTCCAATGATACATTATCAATAGGAAGATTGTGAGGATGAGACTACTTAGGTACATATACAAGCCATTCAAGACAATCTATGGGATTGTGGTACCAAGTCCGAAAACTAAAGCCTTCGGCTTTTCTTTCTCAAGTTTTGGATAACGTTTGCAAATATATCGGTAAATAAATACATAACGAATATAAATTGATTGATTTTAAGCCATTTGATCTGGGTCTTTAAATCAAATAGCACCACCCACTATTTTCGGTAAATTTCATATCCCTCATCGGAATTTGAGAGTTTTGGAGGAAACTCTTACTAGGGTATGGGAGGCTCACTATTACCAAGCCCACCACACAATGATATAATGTCGGCTAGCATTAATAATAATGAGAGAGTACGCTTACTCATTTGCATCTCTTGCAAGTACCCATCTTATTTGGCCTCTAAAGAATGAAGCCTCACAATGATATGATGTTGGCTCCATTAAGTCATTCCCACCATGCAAGTTCGGGTAGGGGTTCAAGAACCTCACAATGATATGATGTTGATCATTCTTGTTGCCTACCTTCACAACATCATGTATGCATATAGAACTCCTCCTGAGTGTAAGCACATACTTTGTACTCCCCCATGATAAGGTGAAGTCGATGTATGAGTCACAAACGATTGAAGTCTACCATGGTGGAAGGCCACGAAAGAGTGTTCAAAGAACTCTCACGCTTGTCAACTTAATAATGGTTTGGTTGAGGGTTTTTGGTCTCATCACATATAAGCATACATTTTAATCTTATTAAATAATTTGGTCCTATTACAACTATTGGTCCATGTGATTGATTTTAGTAGTATATGATACTCTCACTATGCTTGTAAAACGGTTTTTAAAGCAAGAGTATATGGTACTACTAACATAAGCTTTGCATTCATTGATGGACTATATAGCTGCCTTATGGCCTTAGGATGACTATGAACCTTTGATTTGATCCAACACGAGCCTAGTGTTGGATCTCGGTCTAGGGATGGTGATTGATTTTAGTTACGCGTTTAATCACATTAAGGCGTGTTTTCTTATTGGGCGTTGGACCCTCTACTCCAATTTCATGCATATCAAATAAAACAAGAAATGAGTACTTCAAAGTAAAGAAGAGCTTATGCTCTTTTACAACATTTGATCATATCAAATTACAACCAAAATCTAATCTACACATTCTCATGGTTCAAACAAATTTGAAAGACGGCCATTCACATAGCTCAATTATCGTAGGCTTAGGTTCATAATCACCTTTTTTTTAATTAATTAACGCTTTAACTAATTAAACTTGAATGCAACATTTTCATTTGGTTTTTGTATCCATATAATTGATTTAGATGGAGCTAAATGAAATGAAAATCCAATTCTCATTAAAAAATACAAAACTATTTTGTTCTCAACTAATTTGGGCCAAATGCAATAACCTCAACTTTTTGGGCTATATTGCAAAACACAAACTTTTGAGGTCACTTTGTAAAAACACAAAAGTCCACTACTTCATGTAATTACAACTAGAACCCAAAAATTTCAACAAATACAAAAACTTCATTAAAGGAGCAATACAATTTGTCCTTTAGTGATTTTGGGCATTAACGTAAAAACATAAACTTTCGGGGCAAAGTGCAAATACACAAAAGTATCAAAACTTTATGTAATTGCATAAAAGCCCTAAAAGTACCCTACTTTAATAGGGTGGCCGGTCATGGTGAGAGTGTGAGTGATGTGTGTGAGTTGATTTGTAGGTTTGAAAGGTGATTGAAAGTTGTAAGTGATTGGTATGGTGTGAATAGTTGAAAAGGTATGGGTGAAGTTTGAAAAATTCATACCATCCGTCACTAACAAAATTAAATAAACAACCAACACCTTTTTGAATCAAAATTCCCTACCTTTTTGTTCTTGCCAAGAACATAAAAAGAACATCCATGAAAACCCATAAAAGCTCCATGAACATTTTTCACCCAAAGACATCCCAAAAACTCTCAAACTTAAGGGAAATAACATATTACCATACTAGGGTACTTAGGGGTTCCTAATGTCACTTTAAAACACTTTTAACAAGACAAACATGAACCCAAAAATCCACCATTTGGATTTGGCCGAATTTCCCCACAATTATGGCACCAAATTTTAGCCCCAAAATTCATGCTCATATGAACTACATCTACAACATTTGAGATGGCAAATTTTCTAGCAAAATTTACATTCAAAGAAGCAAGAATAAAGCTTGTAACAATTACAACATTCAAATCAAATACTATGAACTACAAAACCCAAAAGGATTCATCAACTACTAGACCTAGGCTCTTGATACCACTTGAAGGAAAATTTGTGAAAAACATGTTCATTTAAGCAACATCTATGGCATGCAATTAACAATTAAAGGCGGAATCATGCTTGTATGCACTCAAAACAAAACATTACCCATGAAATTCAAAGCCTAGTAGTTGTGGTAAACCAAGACTCAACTCAAGAACAAAGTGAGTTGAGTAATCTTTTACCTTTGTTGATTCCTCTTTGCATAAGCAAAGGCTAATCACCCAAGGAGAGGGTCTTCATTCCTTACTTCTTAGCTCCATGGATGTCTTAGAGGAGGATGGTTGAAAGGATTCTCCAAGTTCCCAAAATAGAGAACCTCTAATTTTCCACACCAAGGAGAGCATTGATGAAGAGATGAGTGACCTAGAGGAAATAAGATTGCTAGCTAAGTTCCTCTAGGGTGGCCGGCCTCTTAGAGAGAAAAGGAGAGCATTGTGTTCTCATCTTTTCTCCAAAAGAAACCCTAAGGATGAAATGGCTATAAAGTTGCATTTATACCACCTCACAATGGAGTGGCAAACTTGCAATTAAGCCAAGTTCACTACCCCTCTCTATATGGCCGTCCATGAAGGGTTCATTGGGCTTTCAAGCCCTTTGTGTTTTCAAGTTGTCATACAACTTGAATTAATGGGCTTGACATTCAAATCCCATTGGGCCTTGTGGCCCAAAACTAACCCGAGGTCTATAACAAACATATTCGTTTGATTAATTAACATATTAATTAATCCTAGCCATAAATAATTAAACCATTTAATTATCCTTACTCATCTCTGTTGTTTCTTCAATCTCTACCTTACTCGATGTACGATCCATTAGGTTCCTTTTAGTGAGGTAGTGGACGATTGTTACTCTTAACGATCGATTGTGAATTGAAACTTTCAATTCTCCCTTTAGTGATTATACACGTTTAGGGCTTCCACAAATCATGAGTGACACCTAGCAGTATGTCATGGTTACCCAAGCTAATCAGAAGAGGTGGAGAACCTATTCAGTTTAGGATTACAATGCAATACGGTCTTTCTCTAATATAATACTCTTGACCACATTGTTTGGTTTGATAGTTTATTCATGTATACTATCAAATGTGATTCATTTTACTTATATGATTACCTTGAATGTGATTTGGAACGAGTTCCTAAATCTCATTCATACTCTGGCCCGAGATTCTTAATCATATCGTAGAGTATTCTCCCTCAAACGGTTTGAAGGTTAGAGATCTCTTGTTGCGCATTCACTTGCCTCCATGGCTAAGTGGCTTAACCCCAACCATGTCATGGACACCCTCTGACGGAGTGCCTGTGACATAGTCAAAGATCAAGGACCTAACCACAAGACAACTATGACGCCTCAGGTCAAATGACTACTTTGCATTATCCCAACCATGAGTTCTCATGTGACATGAGTATGAGAACTCTTTGTTGATCGTGTTCAGTTGACTCATTCTCTATTGAGCACCTACATGCTTGTCTTGGTGTTAGTCACACTAATGACTCGAGACCAGTCACTCTCCCTAAGAGAAGACATAGCACGTACTGATCTTAACGGACTGTCAATGCCCAATTGGCAATCCTATGATCAGGAAAGTTTAAGATATGTATACGAAAGAGAATGGTCTCATGAATCTAACTTCTTTAGATCACATTCTCCCAATTGCATATTCCTTGGACTTATTGTTTAAGCATATAACATTTATATGAGACAACTTAAAACAATAATTTTTTCCCTTTATATTAAACTAGATTAGTTTAACATGTGAAATGTCCGTAAAGTATCATCATATGATTGGTTTTAGGGCACATTTCCAACAACCTAATCACGTAGAAGACTGATTACCTGCCTATCAAGCAACTTCCATCTTATGTGATTCGTAACATTACTTTGACAGTTCAACATGGCTCTTAGAGGAAAAGTATGTAGAACCCTCCAACATGAGGGCATTAGTGGAGGAGTGCACTGGTTCAGTATTTTCAATAAATTTAGCATTATGAGTTTCCTGTATTCTGGTATGAGAGTTGGGACAATAGAACTTGTAGCCCCTGGACTTCTCTGAATACCCAATGAATTTGCAATTCATTGTTCTTGGATCCAATTTATTTCCCTATGGATTTGTTAAGTGGTTAGAGAACCTATCCAGTTACAAGTACAATGCAATACGGTCATTCTCTAATACAATACAATTAATCACATTATTTAACTAATAGTTTGTTTCATGTTTACTAACCATTGTGATACTTCTTCATATGATTCAATTGATATGATTTGGAACATGTCATATTCATGTACTTTGGGCAAAGACTCCCGAACCACTTCTAACACTTCTAAGAGTATTCTCCTCCCACCATGGAAGGGTAAAGATCCCTTGTTGTGCATTCACATGCCTATATGACTAGATGGCCGTGGACACTCTAAATGGAATGTCTTTTACATATCCAAAGATCAAGGACCTAACTGTTAGACAACTACGATGCCTCAGGTCAAAGGTCTAGTTTGCATATTGAAACTTACGAGTTCTTACATGACATGTATGTTAGAACTCACTTATGATCGTTGTGTGCTTGATTACCCTTTCGAACACCTATGTGTTTGTCTTAGTGTCCAACACTAAATGACTCGAGACTAGTCATACTCTTGCTTGAGTCAAGTAACACATACTAAACTTAACGGATTGTCAATGCCCAATTGACAACAATCTTATGGCTACGAATGTTTTAGGAATAAACATAAGAGAAATGTCTCATTAATCTAACTTACTTAGATCACTTCTCTCTTAGATGAAATACATTCCTTGGATTCCCGTATTGCTTAAACACATGACACAATAAATAGTGATTAACAATGAGCTTTGCCCTTCCACTAACCAAATAAGAATTTAACATAATGACTATTCCAAAAACAATTACATCAAATGCGTGGCTTTATGGGCATACTTTCAACAATATCCCACTTGCAATCAAAGTCACCTTCACATGTATCTAATACCCATCTCTTCCATATGGCGGTCAAGCTGGATTTGAGACATTGGCTTCGTCAATGGATATGCTATATTATCGGCTGAGACAACCTTGAGGATGTTGAATTTCTGCTCGGCAGCATATCTTCTAATGATATTAAAGCGTCTGCCAAAATGCTTTTTCTTTTGATGAGCCTTGGGTTCCTTGGCTTAAGCTATCACCTCACTGTTATCATAGTACAAAGTTACTGGTGATGTAATGGTTGGAACCACTCCAAGTTTAGTAATGAACTTCTTCATCCAGAGCGCTTCTTTTTCAACTTCAGCTGCAACGACATATTCTGCCTCTGTCATGGAATCAGCTATTACATCTTGTTTCTTGCTTTTCCGACTGACAACCCCACTATTAGAGTGTATATATTCAGAGTTAGAATTTCTACCGTCAACGTCATATTGGAAATCTGCATCAGTATAAGGTTCCACTTGCAACTTTGTAGCTCTTCCATAAATGAGGAGCATGTCCTTAGTTCTTCTTAAGTACTTAAAGACCGTCTTGACAGTTGCCCAGTATTCTCATCTTGGGTTAGACTGATATCGACAAGTAATGCTCGTAACACAAGCAATATCAAGCTTTATGCATATCATGGCATGCATGAGGCTTCATATGATAGAAGCATAAGGAATAGCACTCATTTACCGCATTTCTTCAGGAGTCTTAGGTCCCATGGACTTAGAAAGGTGAATTCCATTTCTTACTAGAAGAAGACCTTTTTTAGATTGTTCCACTTAGAACCTGCTAAGCACCTTATATAGGTAAATAGATTTATTTAGACTTGTGGGTCCATTTATGTGCCACAACAGCACTTAACAAAAATTTTGACAGACTTATGACGGAATGACTACATTGATTTGCGACACCTATTTTTAGGTACTACGTTGATCAATTTTCAATTTCAAATACCATCTTCAAGGTGTTGGTCAATTTTAAGGGCCATTTATGATAAAAACTCTTACATCTTGTGTGCCCCATTTATGCACTATATCAGCACATAATAGAATTTTTGATAGAATTTTGACAAAATGACCACATTGATTTGTGACACCTATTTCCATGGACTACATGATTTTCAATTTCAGAGACTATCTTAATGGTATGGGTCAATTTCAAAGATCATTTGTGATATAAACCAACTAATTTTAACACTAGGTGACATTTTTTATTTTATTTTTTTATACAACGTTGAGTTTAAAAAATAATAATAATAATAATAATTTATATCAAACTCATCATCTATAAAATCTGACACTAACAGAGTTTTTTCTCAAAGAAATTAACTGGTGGCTTCGCCACGTCAAATCCCTTTTGTTAAACCATTAGCCGAGTTAACTACATCGATTTTTACTTCTTCGTACAGACTTGACTACATCGATGGTGGGAAACTACATCTATTTTTATTTCTTCGTCCAGACTTGACTATACGGTAGGACATGGTTTTTTGCTACGTCTACGGTGGGAATGGAATTTTGAGTCTTTTGACTATTTAGGATTGCCCAGGGGCAATGGGTGGGATGCTGATGGCTGCCAAGTGGAGGATTTACTTACGAATAATGTTTGGGTGCGAACCTAGTTTTATTCCCACTTCTGTTTATGGATCTTTTAGTCATCTATATGCATAAAATAAATGAACAATTTACCATGAGGAAGCTGCTTATTATCTAAATTGTTTATTGGTTTGCTGCATATGAATAACTAAACAATCTTCAAAATGAATAATTTCTTTACAGATTTGATCTTCGTATGATGATAAAGAGAGTAAGCAACTAGTATATATGATCTCCGCTTCTTATCTCAATACACGCGAAAATAACAACCATTGTAATACCTACAATATCCCTTGTTCTTCTATCACCCCCTTCAATATGACGATAATTCCCTTCTCCGTTATTGGTGCAACCCCCGCCACATACTCAACGTTCATACTTGCACTGCAAGAACGACTCACAGCCGGACGACCAACATCAAGGTATATACCGGTTCTGCCTCGAAGAGAAGATGTGCCGGACAGTGATCGCTTTATATACGTTGATCTAACCAACTATAGCGAAAGCACCCTCAGGGTCGCAATCGATGTGGTGAACGTTTACGTGGTGGGTTATGCTTATATGGAAAGTAATGAATCCTACATTCTTCAAAATAATGCTGAAAATCCGGCCCCGACTGACATTTTATTCCCTCGCAGCACTGATCGTGCACGGACACCGCTTCCCTTCGGGGGCAACTACCCGGCGCTTGAGGGATATGCACGGCGTATGGAGTCTGCATGAGCAACTGACCCAGCGTCAATTGAGCTTTCGAGTACACATATGCGTCAGCAAATTGGTCTGGGACTCCGGTCCCTAGATAATGCCATCACGCAGTTGATGTTCGCGTCTGGCCCCCTCTCCCAAGCAGCAGGGTTGCTTGTGATCATTCAGATGGTCTCGGAAGCGGTAAGGTTCCCCTACATTCAGAAGCAAGCCTGCAATTCCATAGAGACCGAACCTTCCTTTATACCGGACGCTCGTATGCGCAGCTTGGAAATCAATTGGGGACATCTCTCCGCGGAGATCCAGGGGGCAGTCGTGCCGGTCGAGAACGTTTTGTTAATAAGGTAGGATGATAGGAAAATGTTAGTAGCTGTTAACACTGTTAGTAGCTGTTAAAAACAGTTAACAGAAAGGTTGTTAGTCAGTTAGTTTTGTTAAAACAGATGGCTTAGAGTGTAAGCCAGGTGTGGTTATATAAACAAATGTAATAGCATCAAATGTTTAGTGTGTGGAAAATACAATACAGAAAAATACAATTGAGAGTTTTCTCTTCTCTCTCTTCCTTCTCTCTTAAGTTTTCTTTTCGCTTTCTCTACAACAATGGTTTATTTTCTGCAACTCTTCATCTCTGTTATCATGGTATCAAGAGCGATCGATTCTCAGTACCGTTCTTCCGCTAGCATTGTTGGAGATTTGTGGTGCTTCTCTGTGATTTGGGTAACGTTTCGACTATCATATAGATTGTTCTTTTTCTGGTTTCTGAGATGCATATCACTTGTTTGTTTCAATGCGTCAATGAAAATTGTTCATGAAAATTCAAGGCCGATAGCCAAAGATTGTGTTGATGATAAGGCCGATAGCCATTTCTTGTGAAGTTTAACAAGGCCGATAGCCATTTCTTGTGAAATTTTTTTTGTTTAACAAGGCCGATAGCCATTTTTCTTGATCTTTACGCTTCTATAAGGCCGATAGCCGAAGTGTATTGTGGGGTCTTGCATATTGTCTGCATATTACAAGTTTCTTGAAATTTCATCATGTCTGAGTCTGTGAAGATTGAGGGATTGCTGGGAATGCTTACAGTTAAGCTTCAAGATGATAATTTTGTGAAATGGAGCTTTCAATTTCAGTCTGTTTTGAGAGGGTATGATCTGTTTGATTTTTTCACTGGAGGTTCGCCATGTCCACCAAAGTATGTAATCAACACAGATACTGGAGTTACTACAGAAATTACTACAACATATAAAGATTGGGTGAAGAAGGATTTTGCGTTGCTTAGTCTGCTCATTGCCACTCTTTCCGATGATGCAATGGAACATGTCATTGGGTGCAGAACTTCACAAGAAGCATGGAACTGTTTGCAAGAAAGGTTTGCGTCGGTCTCAATGGTTCGTGTGAATCAACTGAAAACGGAATTTCATACTGCACAAAAAGGGGGCGATTCTATAGATAAGTTCATGCTTCGATTAAAGGGGATTCGAGATCAATTACTTTCTGCTGGTGAAAAGATATCAGATAATGATTATATCATTGCTGTTTTATCTGGATTGCCTGCTGATTTTGAAGTAATAAAGACAGTGATTCTTGCAAGGGATTCCATAATGTCACTTAAAGATTTTCGAGCACAATTGTTGGGTGCAGAAGCTAGTATTGAGGCTCGGATGCAGGTTCTTTCCAACTCTATGTCTGCAATGTATGTACAAGGCGATGGGGCGAGTTCCAGCAGATTTCAAGGAGGAAATCACAATTATGAACATGGAGAAAGTTCAAATTCACAGAGGAGTGACAATTGCTCAAGTTTTCAAGGAGGGTCCAGTTTTGTAAGTAATGGGAATAGATTTCAACAAAGGGGTAATTTCTCAGGGAATAACAGAAAATTTAATGGGAGTAATGGAGGCAATAGAGGTAATAATGGGGGCAATTATACCTCAAGGTCTTTCTCTGGAAATTTCTCAAACAGGTTTGGCAATAACTCAATGTCTGGTACAGGGAATAGTGGAAATGAGTCATATTCTGGGAATGGAAAGAGCTCATACTTCAATGGAAACAGTTCGGGTAAAGGAGGATCTTGGAATGGCAATACCAATTATAAGAGTGCTATATCACCTGAGTGTCAGATTTGTTCACGGAGAGGACACACTGCGCCAAATTGCTTTTACAGGGCTGATAACAATGGACCACCTTCTACTTTTGTTGTGTGTCAAATCTGTGGAAAGAAAGGTCACATTGCCCTCGAGTGTTATCACAGGAATAATTTCTCTTACCAAGGTAATCCACCGCCACCTTCTCTCACTGCTTTGACTGCACAGACCAATATGAGGCAACCACATACAAATGCTGTCAATGATAATGGATTCAATGCTGCTGAAACTTGGATTCTGGACACTGGGGCTACACACTACATGACGGCCAATGCTACCAACATTAATCAAGCTGCACCATACAATGGAAATGAGAAGATTATCATCGGCAATGGGGAAGGTTTGATAGTCAAAAGCATTGGTTCCTCAGTCATTACTACTTCCTCCGATAAATCTCTTATATTGAAAAATGTTTTGCATGTTCCAATGATAACTGTCAATCTATTATCTGTCAAGAAACTGTGTAAGGATAATGGTTGTTGGTTCATATGTGATGATGTAATGTTTTTTATATAGGACAAGGCCACAAGGGTGATTCTTTATCAAGGAATGAGTGATGGTGGGGAACTGTTCAGAATTCCAGCCAGTACGTTTTCAGATTCCTTTGCTGCAAGGTTAAGTAGGTGTGCTGCTTTCATTGGCAAGAAGGTTACTGCTTCAGTTTGGCATCAACGTTTTGGACACCCTTCAGAGGAAGTGTTACAAGCAATGTTAAAATCTGCAAACATAGTTACTACTGTGGATACTACTCCTACTGTATGTTCTTCTTGTATTCAAGGGAAGATGAGTAGGCAACCATTTCCTAGTAGAGAACATAGAGCTAGTTTTCTGTTTGAGAAAGTACATAGTGATATATGGGGTCCAGCTCCGAGTCAATCTGTACAAGGGTATCGATATTACATAAACTTTGTAGATGAATTTTCAAGGTTCATGTGGATATTTCCCATGACAAATAAATCAGAAGCTTTCTCCATTTTTGTTAAATTTCAAGCTTTTGTGCTCAATCAATTTAATGTTACTATAAAATGCTTGCAAACTGATGGTGGAGGAGAATACATGAGCAAAGTATTTGTGGAATTTTTACAAATGAAGGTATCACTCATATGGTTTCCTGTCCTCATACTCCACAGCAAAACGGACTTGCTGAGAGGAAGCATAGACATGTAGTAGAAACTGCAGTCACATTAATGTCTCAAGCTAATCTTTCTTCAAAATTCTGGTACCATGCATGTGCATATGATGTGCTGTTAATTAATAGAATGCCATGTAGAGTGTTACAGATGAAATGTCCATATCAGATGGTATTTGGTCATAGTCCTGAGGTTCAACAGTTTAAAATCTTTGGAACTGCAGTATATCCTCTCTTGAGACCATTCAATAGTAACAAGTTACAACCGAGATCAAGTCAATGTGTGTTTTTGGGATTTTCTATTGGTTATAAGGGTGTAATTTGCTTTGATCCCAACACTGGCAGATTCATTGTATCACGACATGTTATACATGATGAAGAGGTCTTTCCTTTTAAGTGTGCAGTTAAACCACAGCAAGGTGATCGATGTACTGAAGCTCAAGATAAGTCAATTCATGTGCGATTCAAATGCCAATTCCACAAGTACAACCATCACAATATGTTCACAGTCAGAATTCTGATGCAGTGCCTATATCAGCAGATGTATCGCAGCCCAGTCATACCAGTATTGGTGCTCCAGGTCTATCTGAGACATCAGATGTGTCTAGTTTTCATCCTCATCACCATCACTCTACAACAACAGCAGCTATATCACCCTTGTTGCCTGTCCACCATGAGTCCCAACTTGAGGTAATTCTTCCCGTCTCTCCAGATTCCACTGATAGAAGTGCTAATTCTTCAATGACAGGCGTACATACGTCGCATCCTTTGATAACAAGGTTAAAGAGTGGAACTATTATGAAGAAAAATTATGCAGCTTATTTAGCAACTTTTCCAGAATTACAGTCTTTGAATATTCCTGAAGATGAGATATTTTCTGGGGGTTTCTCTTTTATTACTGAAGTTAATACTTGCACAGAACCTACTTCATTCAGACAAGCATCTAGTATACCTCAGTGGCAACAAGTTATGCAAGAGGAGTATGACTCTCTTCGAGCTCAGGGAACATGGAGTCTGGTTCCATCACCTCTAGATAGATCAATTGTGGGTAGTAAATGGGTATACAAAGTGAAAAAGAACCCAGATGGTAGTGTGTCACGCTATAAAGCTCGGCTGGTTGCTTAGGGGTTTTCTCAGGAGCATGGGGTGGATTATTCTGAAACTTTCAGCCCTGTGGTGCGACATACAACTATAAGAATTGTCTTAGCATTGGCTGCAATGAATCATTGGGATTTAAAACAACTGGACATCAAAAATGCGTTTTTGCATGGCGAATTGCAGGAAGAGGTTTATATGAAACAACCTTCGGGATTTGTTGATCCTCAACATCCCACACATGTGTGTAAACTTTTGAAATCTTTATATGGTCTCAAGCAAGCACCACGGGCTTGGAATTCAAAATTCACGAGCTATCTTCTTGCTATGGGTTTTATTGCCTCCTCATCTGATACAAGCCTGTTTACAAAGAAAGATCACACAGATATTGTCATTCTATTACTTTATGTAGATGACATTATTTTGACTGGATCTAATTCTGTAGTAATTCAATCAATAGTGAATGAACTCTCTGAGGTATTCGACTTGAAGGATCTTGGGAGGCTGACATATTTCCTCGGGCTGCAGGTTCAATATAAGGCCAATGGGGACATATTTGTTAATCAGGCCAAGTATATCACGGATCTCATTCGCAAAGCAGGAATGGATTCTTGTAAGCCAGCTCCAACTCCTTGCAAACCACATAATTCCATGCTCGTGACAGAAGGAACGTTACTTCCAGATCCTAGTATTTACAGAAGCTTAGTTGGATCCTTGCAATATCTAACCTTTACCAGGCCAGATATTTCTTTTGCAGTAAATTGTATCTGTCAACACATGACAAAGCCAACTGATATACATCTTGGAGCTATTAAACGAATTATACGGTATCTTCAGGGTACAATTCACGCTGGAGTTGTTTACTCAGCCACTGCAGAACCATGTCTCAATGCATTTTCTGATTCTGATTGGGCTGCTGACTTAAATACAAAAAGGTCAGTCACTGGCTACGTTGTGTTCCTTGGAAACAATCCTATTTCTTGGCAGTCTAAGAAGCAAAGTGCAGTTTCCAAAAGTTCAACTGAAGCGGAGTACAAAGCTCTTGCTCACACGGCCTCGGATATTGCTTGGGTCAGGAATGTTTTGAAGGACTTGGATGTTTTTCTCTCCAATCCACCTGTGATTTTCTGTGACAATATGTCAGCTATTGCACTAAGTGCAAATCCGGTGTTTCATTCTAGAATTAAACATCTCGACACAGATTATCACTTCATTCGGGAAAGAGTACAACAAGGAGATTTGGAGGTTGCATATGTTCCAACTGATGAACAAACAGCTGATGTGCTCACTAAAGGTCTTCACAGTCCTACCTTTGTTAAGCATTGCTTCAATCTCAAGCTGGGAACCCCAGTTGAGATTGCGGGGGGATGATGACTAAGGTAGGATGATAGGAAAATGTTTGTAGCTGTTAACACTGTTAGTAGCTGTTAAAAACAGTTAACAGAAAGGTTGTTAGTCAGTTAGTTTTGTTAAAACAGATGGCTTAGAGTGTAAGCCCGGTGTGGTTATATAAACAAATGTAATAGCATCAAATGTTTAGTGTGTGGAAAATACAATACAGAAAAATACAATTGAGAGTTTTCTTTTCTCTCTCTTCCTTCTCTCTTAAGTTTTCTTTTCGCTTTCTCTACAACAATGGTTTATTTTCTGCAACTCTTCATCTCTGTTATCACTGCCGACTATGGTACTCCTCTCGTGGTAGACCTTGTACAAGATGAATTCGTTCAGATGCTAAAAGTACAGATGCTGCTTCATGACCGAGGTAACGACCAATGTACTGATCAATGTGGACCTTCATGTTCAGGGAGAGGGAAAACGACAAAGCATCCTGCTCGTCATGAGTAACATTACTTAAATTTTAGTTAATTCCTTCTACCATTTCCTTTCCCTTGCATGCTGTTTAATTTAAATTTTCGTGTCTTTAATATCTAATAATACTGTTGCTGCTGAAGTTAATTTCATCATTTCCTTTTGGTTGTGCAAGTCAGTGTGTAATGAAGTCAGGTTCAACCTATAAAAGTTTTTAACTTTTTCAACCAACAATATTATTTAGGCACACAAAATTGAAATATTTGTTGACACAATTTCTAATATAGATGAATCCAGCATAAAATGTATTATTTTACTTTTACTAGAAAGTGTCAACAAATGAATCAATTTTGTATGACAATAATTCCTTCCTCCGTCTCAACCGAAAAAAAATTAATTCCTTTCTCCGCTAATATCGAAGTCCTTCATTTTAATCATACATATGGTCTCCCAAGACGCCATTAGCCAGGCTCCTTTTTTTTCTTTTTCTTTTTTCCCTGTGAATAGGTACATATATAGGCAATGCTCTGATTACATCAATGTTTAGAAAAATTTGATCATTAAATCTTAGATTATTGGATATAATATCTCAACCCTTAAGAGAATACTTGCAACATAATAGAAAACCTCTTCTTACGGACCCATCAACCCTACGTACGTACAAGTGGGAATGGGTTTTTCCTCTATGGTGTGAATTGGTTGTTTAGGTTTTGATGTTTTCTTTATTTTTATGCAAATTCGATATTAAATTATGGGAGATAAGCAAACCAATGAGAAGTATAAAGTAACGAAAGGTGGTGAAGGATTAAGCGAGCCGAACTACATATAAAAGTTTGGTCGATAAAGAACGATTATAATCGTTCTTCATCGACCAAAGTATGGTAGTCAAACTACTGCTAGACTTTCTTTGATGCTTTAGTTATATTCTCTGGTTAGTATTGGTTTGGTACTGATGTGCTTTTATAAAAAGTGGGTATCAAAAAAAACTGAGCTCAAAAAGGTATTTGGTAAACACTTAAAAAAAGCTTATTTTCACAGTTTTGGGTGAAAAAAAAAAAGTTGAAAACGTGAAACAGCAAAAATGAGCTTATTCTCACAGCACAGCAATACCAACCAGCCCTTAGAGCATCTCTAATGGCCTTATTAAATGAGCTCTTAACTAAAATTTAAGGAGGATTTAAAAAAAAATTAACTTCAATCATGCTCCCTATCCACCTCTTAAAAGAGCTCCTAGTTGCTCTCTATATAATTAATGCTATTATTGACTTAAGCTAAAATATTGCTATAACATAACTTTTTTATAGAGCTCCAAAATAACTTTTTGATAATAACTAAAACATTGCTAAAAATAGGGCATAATTGCTCTTAATGATGAGATTAGTACCTTAAATTAACAAACTCTGTTACAACATCTAGAAAGAAACATCTGAAACATACACTTAATTTGTATATAATTGGATTTAGGGCTGGTTGGAGGTTTAATATTATAGGTTGGCAAGATTGGCTTGTGAGCTTAAGAAGGGAGAGCTTTGACATGGTTTTGATGCTCATTTGGAGTATGTGGCAGGAACGCAACTCCTTTTATTGGAGTGGAGTCTCACGGCAGCCAACGGATATTCATTGTAGACTTGTAGTATTCAAGCTTGGCTGCATGAATACAAAAAATGGCACGGAAGGAAAAGGGCAATAAAGTAGGTTACTGCACAGAAGTGGAAGAAGCCTGAGGTTGGGTGGTTGAAATGCAATTTCGATGAGGCGTGGGAGGAAATGGCGAAACAGGAGGAGTGGGCGTGGTGTTCAGAGATAAAATGGGAGAGTTTATGGCAGTGATGGCACTCAAGCAAGCTGGAATTTCTTCGCCTCTATGGCGGAGATGATGGCAGCTCATTCAGCAGTAATGCTTGCACGGTATGCATGCCGCATCGGTGGAGTTCGAAGGAGACGCACATTTGGTGAATGATGCTCAACACTAATTGTGTTCGATTCCCCACACAAGGCTGACTTTTACTAAAAGGAAGGTTAACAAGGTTGCACACAAGTTAGCTAGATTGGGTTTATTCTTGGACGAACAAATGGTGTGGTTCGAGGAACCTGTAATCACTGATCCTATGTTTGAGGATAGTATAGCTGTGTAATTTTGTTGGTGCGGGACGCTCTTTTTCACTTCAACTATGTTGAAATTCCCGACAAGATTTGTATCGAGGCCCTTTTAATGCACCATATCCTTTACTTGTGAGCTTATTTCATTATCGTATCAATGAATATTGTACTTTCTCTAAAAAAACAAAAAAGAGTGGGTATAAAGAAACAAAAGTTAAGTGTGGTGATTGGGGCATTTTAACTGTGATTTTTTTTTTTAAAGATCAACTTGTGATTTCGTCATGATAGTTTACTCTTTTAGAAACTGAAAAGACTCACAAAGGCATTTAAACCTCTCCCTTGCCACCATCATATGATCCACCAGCTCCAGGGCGAATCCAAAACATGCCATGTGAAATACGAACCTGAAATTCTTCACAAATCACTGAACCACCCTATGGTGATTGGCATTTTAACCATAATTAGGTGAGGGCAAGATACATGATTAGTACTATAAAGCCAAACATTTTAGCCCGAAAAATTTAGCTTTTAGCCCAGAAACAGTTTTTCTACTCCAACCGTTCTATCCTAAAATTTTAGCCCGGGATTATTAAAGAATAAACTTAGGCTTTTTTTTTTCTTAAATTAAATTTTTTTTTAAATAAGTATGTAGACTATTCTTAAATTAATTTTATGAACATTTTAATCTAAAAAAATTTAAATTCCGATAAATATTTTTACTCAGTTTGGTGGAGCCCACACCGATTTTTTGGCTAAATTCTGGGGGGAATCTGGCCTTGGTTTAGCATTTAGCATTTAGCCCAAATTTTCCCCTTGGGTTGGAGTTAGTTTGGAGGGGGAATTTTGTGGGGTAATTTGGCTTTTAGCCCACCATTGAAGATGGTCTTAGAGTAGGTCCCTCCCTTCTTTTTTTTTTGGTCGAAGGTAAATTTCATTACCAAGAGCATAAGTACATACATAGGGGCCCAATACATTTTAAAGCAGATAACAAAAATGAACCCCCAAGACAATACTAAATGAAAGCCCAACCCATGGAATGAGCGCAAAAATAATAGAACCTAAAATAACCATCTTCCTTACCTACCGGCGACCAAAAACCAACATCCCATGTCTGAGATCTCACCACACAGCCCCATAATCAGAAAAGAGAAGGCTCCATCTTCCTCCACCAAGCATCACAAAAATTGAATCTGCAGCCACCGCAAGTGGAAAAAAACTTTCCCCCACTAAAAAAGCCGAAAACAGCATATAATTGGAAGGTAGTGGTGTGTACACTCAAGCCGAAGCTCTACATACCTTCCTAGAAAGCCACGAAATGCTGGTGGAAAACATGGTAGGTTGCCTAGAAATGCAATCAATTTTCAATAAAGGCTCCACCTATCGTCCCAACTGGCATGATGCGGTAATGTCTTATTGTCTTATATAGTAGATGGAGACCCAATTTTTAAATCAAATGATGTGTCTTTAATAAAAAAAAAAAGCAGTTAATCAACACTTGAGTAATAATCTAATTATCAACAATCACATCATTTAGTTTACAAAATTTAATTTCCCTATCAATTATCTATATTAGATATCAAACCTAGAACAAAACCAAAGGCACTAGCTGACATTGGCTTCCATTCATTCAGTAAAATCTCAAATGACGGAATATATTGAACATTGTTGTTAGCTTGGTTACTTGCACGAACATCAATGAGCTTGTTCTTATTTTGAAAAGGGAAGACCCCAACCCAAAAGACTAGTTCAATAGGTAGGAGGACCCTTAGGACTTAAGAACCCCTACACCCCCATAAGTGTAGTCGACGTGGGATCATAACAAACAATGACTATAAAATCTAGTAGTTGAGATGTTTTGAGTTAGGAACAAAAAATTTGTGCACTTTAGGAAAAGCGGTACTCGGAGAGCGGGGAATCAAACACATCAACTCATTGCAAGGGTGAATGCGCTCAATTTCTTGAACTACTACTCTCTTGCACTTTAGAGAAATTGAAGAAACTAGTTCAAACTGACTGTCATTAGTACTTGAATTTCAAAGGAATTAAGTGTCAAAATTTAAGTTGAAGGAAATTAAGTGAGACTTAACTTGAGTTTCAAGAAATGTAAATATAATCAATCCTCGTATACATATCAGTGTTTCACTTGTTCGGAAAAGATAAGGTTCCAAAACCTCAGTTTAATTAAACTTGGTACATATCGGTATTTGACTTGTCCGGAAAATATAGGATTAATCATTTGACAAGAAATTTCCGAACACTTAATTTATTTATTTTTGAAAGAACTGAAAATATGATTACCAAGGCCGCAGCCAAGGGAAGTACAGAAAGCCAACTCAGGGCTAACAACATCTGACAGAAAACACAGTAAAAGAAAGCCATCTCAAGGACCATTTGTCATAAAAACCCATTTTTGAATGGCCTTTTAAGATATCGCATGTACATAATATGAGAAGTGTTAGAGTTAAATGGCTATTACCAAAATTAGGGGGATGGAGATGAGGGTGTCTCCGTAGTGATGATGAAGATTCTGTTAATCACTGGATAGTGGATATACAATTGCAGATGATACTTGTTTCAGCCAATGCCTTTAATACTTCCGATCACGATCAACCTCAGAAGTCAGAACCCTGTGGATACCTACAATTACTACTGAAACTCGGCTGCTTACTTGATCAGTGCCACAAATACGTCCATGTAGTTCTTAGTTTAACACACACTCTCTCTCTCTCTCTCACACACGCACACATAAAAAAGCTTGTGGTTTTTCATGACAGATGAAACGAAAAATAGGAAGTTGCAGGCATGACTGCTCCAATACTTGCCGCAAGATTTAATGCTCCTAGTCCTCTGCAAACTACGTCTACGTACATGTATGTATGTATATGGACGATGGCATTCTATGGAATAAAAAGTTTATCCACTTTCCATGTAAAATTTTGAGCAGAAAAATTTCCAGTTCAAAGGGGATATCGTTCAAATTATTTCATTAAAAAGAAGCAGAGTTTCACTGAAATGTACAGTTCCCTGGCCCTCCGAAACGGCAGCCCCACCTGGCCTGTCCCCAATCATGTCTAGCATTGTAGCAATCAGGTTTGTCAACATACATTCCAAGAGCATAATCATAAGGATCTTTATAAACAGCAGAATCAGTAATAACCACTTTGATCTGACAGACATACACAGACTTCCCAAAACCTTCTGGGAAATGACCACATCCCATTGCAGGGCTTACTTCTGTTAATGGGCTGCAAATCTCCCCTCCGCACGAAACAAAAGTTGCCCCTTGTTGCAGATTAGTGAATTTTTCCTTTGGCCAAAACTGACATGTTTATCTTCGACCATGAACCTCCAATTCCCTGAAGCACATTCTTATCACGAAAGAGTTTTGTCCCGTTACATGGAAATGGAATCAGTGTCAAATTTTAATTCAAGTTCTAGATGTAACAAAACCTTTTTGGGTTGAAATCGAAGAGTATTACAAAGAACACCTGATGTATCATGTATCCACTACAAGGTTCTAAAAGGCGCTAGGCGCTAGTCGGGCGGCGTGATAGGGCCTAGCGCCTAGGCGGCTAGGCGGGCGACTAGGCGGACTAGGCGGATTTAAGTAAATCTATTCTATTTCGTGTAAACAAGTGTCTGTTTATACTTAAAATATACATAATTTTGTCATAAACTAGAAAATTGAATGACATCTATATTATGAAGTATTGGAACATAATGAAAACATAGGGAGCCAACATATAATGTGTGTTTATTTAAGTATTCAATAAGTCTCTTACAATTTATTGGAAATAATAAAATGCAAAAGGAAAGTTATCTATTTTTTATCTAAGTGAGTTGCAACCTAGGCAGGTGTCTAGGTGGGCCAGGCGGGTGCCTAGGCGGTCTAGACGGGCGCCTTAGCAGGTCTGGGTGGGCTAGGCGGATGCCTAGGCGGTCTAGGCATTAATCGGGGCGGTGACCAGCCGCCTAGCGCCTAGGCGGGGCCTAGACGGTGCTAGGCGGGGATTTTTAGAACAGTGATCCACTATAAGAATACACCAATAAATGTTTTTGTAATTTTGTACCACATTTAACCCTATCGGTGACATGTAGTTATACATATAACATTTGTCAAATCAATTAGGTGACGGTAGGTTTACAGAAAATTATACAAATGAAAACGCTTTGCGGAAAACAATGGTAAAGTCAGGAGAGGGATGAGCACCTGATGTAAACTAAGCAGCTATCACATTGTTGAACCATGTAAGTAGAAGACCGTAGCATAAGGCCAAGGGGCATATCAGCGCTAACTTGTACAAATCCCGGATAGAGAACATTAAAGCAAACCAGTTCGTTGGTGCCCATCTACCAGCAGTACGATTTCCCAAAATGTATAAGGGAATGGCAATAATATGGTATGATCGGGAGCACATTATACTGGCGGACAAAGAAAAATAGAAAGGTCAACAATACAAGTTTGAGGCTTCAGAGTTAGAGATTTAACAGTCTAGTAGGTATAAAGTCAGCTTCCATACAAGTCTGGGGCACCTGATGTAAACTATCAATCCAGCTTGTATACTGTTATCCTCCGTCCCGGAGCCATTTGCAAGCAACGTACTTGCAAGGCTGAATTGAGTGACTGACATTGGGGTTCCATATATTAATGCGCTCTCTTCCTCCATGAGGGTATCTGAATTCGAGCACGGATTAAGGAAACGAAGGCAATTGCCTCGTGTATCAGTGAAATCAATGGAAAAAAAATATATAAATAATATGCAAATACAATATCGAAAAGCTATTAGTTTATTTTGGATGCTTAACAATCAGAAGGCTAAATGGTTTTTCATGACATGTGTTTACTTACACGATGGCCCGGTTGGTTAACGTATTTAAGCCGCGCTTTTAAGTGCTTGTTGGGTAGCTACCGTAGTTCAATTCCGAAGACTTTGCTTTTTCAACCAGTAGATACTACTTTGTTGTCCTTATGTGCACAGATTCCTGTGGGCACCATACGTTTCTAGGAACATATTGTGAAAACGCAAACATTTTCCAATCTTCATTTCCTTGTTCTCTCTTGGCATGGTTGGGGGCTTTAACTGCATTGAACAATTTGGACCAAGATAAAATTAATGGAAAGACACATCAAAACACCATATTGTATAAAGAGTTTAGCATTAGTTATCGATGAACTTGTGGACGATTATGAACCAGTAACTGGAGTGTGAAGTCCACACCAGTAAATGAGTGCCAATAGTTCACGAGCATGACCTGAAGCAAGCACAAAAAGAGTTGATCATAGACCTGAATTGTATGATTCTTGAGCATAGGATGATTGAAAGCACGTTGTTTGTAGATATCAATGCAACCTACAACATCACCATGTTCAGTCTGTTGGCGGAAAAAAGATAAAACAAAGATATTATTACAAACCAGTGAATTCAACATATATATGTCGTATAAATTAGTGTGTCAGCATCTAATTAAAACAGTTTCATTACCCGAAAACTCTTGATTTCAGGTTTACTGATAAGTTTAAGCTGTCTATCCAGCTCCTGTTCTTCTTTTGATAGTCTTCCCCAGTCTTGGAAGGGACCTGCAACAAAAAGGATAGCAAGTGTTGCCAGAAACATAACCATCAGTTTGTTGAAATTTCTTGACAGCCATTCTCACAGAACCAGCTAGCGTATGTACTTCTGAGTTTTGTTGTAATATGAAAGCAGGCAATTATTTAACAGAGCCCTAACAATTAGTGTTAACTTACCTAATTTTCCTATTCAACATGAATATACATTTTAGCCCAAATTAAATGTACAGAAACTATTGGTATCGTTGCCAGCAATAAATACCTCTCATTCATGGAAAGCGAGTTTGCTTACCAAAAGAAGAATAGGATTCTTATTCATTTACCCACAAAAGGTTTCTAATTTAGAAAACTTTAGCATTCAGGAATTAAGCTCTCGTCCACAGAATTGTACAATTTGTACTTATACCCAGACTAGCAGGTGTTCATGAATAACAGGTTTAAGTTTCTGATGCATTAATAAGCATCCTAAAGAGTATCAATCTAAGACAATTAAACGACACAATTGAACGGAAGCAATGAATATATATGGACAACTCAACCTTTTATATTATTCCTTTCTTTACTTTGTTTCGTTAGCTAGATTGAAATACATTGTTGGTTTATTCCGTCGACACTAGACCATAGACAAAGCATAAGGCTTGTTATCTAGCTTGATATATACATTGACCTCCCCTTACAGAATAAAATGACACAAATAGCCGGTGGCTACAAGAGGTTTGATATAAACTATACAGAGTATACTCAAAATTTGATCCAAGGGTACCCCATACCGATCTTATGCACATTAGAAAAGAAGATTCCTTGATCCAGCTCCACACGTAGTAACCTTGTTATTGCATGCTTGTTCAAGGAGTCATAATACATTACTCAAGTGGCTTGAAACCAGTTCTTCCAACCTGCCTGAGCTTGCCAAATTACCTTGGTCCAACTCAGACCAAGGCTAATATATAGTGGCAATATAAATTTTCTGAAGGGTTGTTAAAATATGGTTTCCATGATCAATTCTTCTAAAACACCTTCTACCATCTTAAAAATGACCTCCTCAGAATCATTCCGGAGATCTAGCCATGCCCCAGAGCATGCTATGTCCTTTTCAAAAATTTGTTGCAACGTCTGTGGCGATGAATGTGGTAAGAGGTACCAATCAACAGACTTCATCACCTCATGAATCACAGTATTCTCAGAAAATTGTCTTGAGGCAATTGGCTTGATAAATGATACCCAAGGGGAGCATGGAAGATGAGTATGATATACCTCGACAAGGACTTCATTTATACAGTCAAAGAGCAGCATACAATCACTATTGAATTGGTTAGCCTGTAACTTTACTGCATCAAACAAGAATGGATCAAGCAGTTGGTCTGATGAATGGGGCATCAGTGAGAGCTCATCCCAATTTGAGCTGGAAGCTTGCAACACTGCCTTAACGTACTCAGAGATAACTTGATGTTCCCTCAAAGAAGAAGTTTCAGGGTCCAAATGGGACCTCGTAAGAGGATGAGATTGGTGCTCTTCAGCTGCAGAAATGGATGTATGGTTTACCTCAGTCAGACTCACATGAAGCGGATAGGGGAAAAGAAAGGAAAAATGGTAGGACTTGATGAAGGCTTACCAAGTTCAAATATGGTGCTTGCGGGACTGGTGGCGCCTACAAAATACTGCTCAAGTACAGAAACTGGACTTGGCTGCTCTCGTTTATGTTTGATGTTATCAGAATCTTCCACCCTCTGAATACTTGAAGTTGATGAGAAAGCATCTGGTGAAGATGTTAATGGCTGATCCTCTAAAGGATTAGTTTCTCCTTGGTATGTAGCATCACCAGTCTCTATGGTGTTGGTCTTCTCCGTGCTCTCCGGTTTGGATAGAACTTCCAAAGAACTAGTTTCCCCTGAGTGGATAGTATCCTTGACTTCTATGGTAATTACTTTGTCTGTGCTGTCCGATTCAGAGGGAAATTCTAAGGAATTAGTTTCTCCTCGGTGCATGGTGGAATTATTCTCTAAAATTTGGACACAGCCTGCAGAAGATTGATTATTAGCTAAGAAAATAGAACATAAGTAAATATCAAATAATGAAAAATATGTAATTAGTAACTCCATACCTTTAGGCCTTGAATTATCTCCCAGCCTTTTGATGTCAATATTTCGCAGTATATCAAGAACTTGCAATTGATCATCAAGTTTCTTATTCTCAGGCATGGCCTCTACGTCCTGCCTCAGTGGACTTGAGTAGCAGGTTTTCTGATCTTTCTGAAGCCTAGACTTGTTCTCATACACCAGTTGGTAATTGCTGTAGGGTGAAAATCGCATTGGTTCATCAACAAATGTATTTTCCCAGTCCCTCGCCAGGCTGCGTGTAGGCAAGAATTCATACTCAGGAAATGATGCCAACCTTTCGCAGGTTTTTGGTGTCTGTCTTACAAAGTTGTTCTTATCCTTGTTTCCCTTCATTAACAATTCTGACAGATGTTCCAAAGACCGCACAGATGTTTCAGATTCCTTTTTCTTTGGTTGGCTAACAAGTGAAATGTTTGGGTTTTGAAGGCCAGTTCCACTGGTTGATGCATATTCACATCCAATGCTTGATTCACATTCATTCACCTTGCCTATGTTGTTTCTGTTCTCGATATCAAATGAAGACTTGCTCACTACTCCACTGTCAGCAGCATTATTGCTGCTAGGTGAATTTCTTCTCTTGATCTTGACACCTTTTCCTTTAGAGTCTTCTGAGCCTTGGCAAGGAGATATTTGGAGCGTACCATTGATTGTTTTCGAGTCCTGCTCTTTGCTACTTACCCCTATAGCACGTCTCAGTTTCCTCTTTATACGGCTGAGGGAAAAATTTGCAGGCCTCTCACTTTCTCCATCATTGTTAAAGCCATAATAATATTGCATAGAGGAGCAAGAATCGATACTGTCTGAAGAATTTTGCAATCTTGGTGGGGCAGCTGTTAAAACTACTATTCTCTCTGCAAATTCAGAATCACTACTTTCCTGAGATAGGTAAATATCGGAGGAATTTAACTTGTGAATGCCAGAAGGACCTTCAGATTGCCTTCCCTTACTTGTCCTACGTTCTGAAATGTTCTCTTCACAGACAGATTTACTCTGATGTTTTCTTGTCTGAGATTCTCGGGGGTCCTCGATGTGTTTAACTATCAGAGAATTTGGGTCTTGTAGGAGTTCTACAAACAATTCTTTATTTGAATTCAAAACCTGCAACGCATCTGATAATTGTTTAGACTGGTGGTTCACCCCATCAATGAATTTATGACTTATGATGGCATCCGCTGCATTCATCTGTACCGGCAGATGATTATTTTCCTTAAGCTGGTCATACTTCACGTAATCAATACTTTTACAGCCACATCCTCGTCGCTTTTTTCTATGCACCTCTTTGCTTAATACTTCCGGCAATGCTGCTGAGTTGAGCTTATTTAAAGGTTTTTCCGCTGAAGTTGAATTAGAAGGTTTTTGATGCTTAGTGTCATTCTTCAGACCATGAAGAGGTATATCATGATATCTCTGACGATTGTTGCTAGTCTTTCCATTATTCTTTGGTAACGGACCAACAAATTTAGAATCAGACTGCACATGTTTCACTTCATCAGAGGCAATGTTCTTATTCATCTGCAGCTCAGTGGACAACTCTTCCCCCTTAAGCTTTCTTTTACTTGCCATATCAGAATCAACTGTTTGAGTTTTGTTCTTCATTCCGTCCTGGAACAATTGAAGTTTCTAATCAGCTAATTTGTTTTAGCATATACTATGTCAGCAGGCAGCTGTGTGAGAGAATATTAAAGAAAACAGAGAAAAAAATGAAGGAAACTTTGTCTACCCACGAATGTTCTCAAACTCCGAAATTTTGTCTACCATTAATATTTCTCCCAGATGCTTTGAAGAGCCTATTAATATATCAGTTCCATTTGTTTCTCTAATTGATCAAACAGTATTGGCAATTTATGTACATTGTGCACACACAACTCAGAAGACTCCAAACAATAGATTTCCTTAAGTCTTCCACAAGTCGAAACACTAGCAGGCATCATGAATCATAAGAAATCGATCTTTTGAACGAACATTCATGCACGTGAAACTATGCACAAAGTTTGATTGTAAAAGTAGGCTGTTGGAACTTACATCCATGTTTTCGCATTTCTCATCTATTTTGTTAAGCAAATCAAGCTTGGTCCTTAAATTTCCATCATCTGCATACAAAGAAAAATTATGAATCTCTTCAGTACTGCAGAAGAAAAAAAAGAAGTTCAGAGTATGTCTTATTCAGTACTTTTCCTTAATAAGTCTATCACCAGTTTGCAAATGACCAACTTAAACCAGAAGTAATTCAACAATGTTCAATTCACAGTTGTGCGTGCGGTAATTTATAAAAATGTAGCAACAGGGTGAGTAAACAACGTTCTTAAGATCTTGCATTTGTGATTGTGCAATATGATTGAAAAATCCTTACCAATTCTCTTTAAATGCCTCCTGTGTGAAAGCAGCTTCTTATTCGAATGACCTTGACGAAAGTTAAAGAGGCCATATAAATGCCACATACATCCTGTCTCGTACTTTTCGCAAACCATAGGGCTCTTCGGCATAGGACTTCTCGGCATAGGGCTTCTTGAAGATGTCATCCTTGCCATGATGAGTGAAATTGGGAGAGCTTGGCTTTGGAAAATAACACCAAATTTACATCACCAAACTAGGGATTGTGCGAGAACGAACACCGAAGTATATAACATACAAGTTTTAGTCATTTCAAACCCAGTGACCCCAATAAGAATGCAGTTATTTTTCTCTTGGGGTGCATATAAACACACAAAGAATGACATGAACTTAACCAAGAAGAAATACCATATAAACGTATATATATACACACACATATATATATGTTCAAAGTCGACAATTGCGGACCCCGATCTGATCTTCTATAAATATATGATTGTGATGTAGGTGCAGCCTGCCCCATAGTCTATGTTTGTGTCCTAAATTTTCTGTGTCCCACCATGTGAGTGTTTTTTCAACAACCCGTAACGATAGGGATTTGTTTATTCAGAGATTTCAAAAAAAATAAAAAAAAAATTCTAATCCCCGCGAAATCTTTTACCTTAAAAGTTTAAACAAGTAAATAAATTTTCACTTTTTCACCAGTTCATTAAAAATTAAGGAAAAAACAGGAAAACGAGGAAATTCAAGTCAAAATATCTTCCACTATGTGTTACCTCAATTCTTGCTAGCTAGCTGCCTCCAACTGTGATTAGCTCTTGATTAGCTAAAGTAGTAATTAAATTTTGTATAAACAGGTATCTTCTGTTTGTTTCTAGGGAAAGTTTTTCCATTGAAATTCTTGTCCAGAAATCAAACCAAAAACATGACCATGTAACAAAAACTTGCATACCCAAGATTTCAAATTTCACAAATATCAAGTAAACTGCAGAAACTTAGACAGAGAGAGAGAGGGTACCTGAAAAAACTTGAGAAAAAAAAAATGGAAGCTTTATGCTTTTGGGCTGAGCAGAGAGCAACTATATATAAATTTCAAATCTTTAACATGAAACTGAATTAATGGCAAGAAACCCAGAAAGAAAAATCTCTAATGGGAGGTGGAAAACCTTGGAGAATAAGAGGAATAATGGAAAATTAGTGTGAAAAATATGGAAAGGGAAAGAAAGAAATAGAGATAAAAAAATAAAAGCGAAGGATGTGAGAGATTTTATGGTGAAAGTGACTGGTAATTTGCAATTTGCATTGACAACGAGGATGAAGACTCGGGAGGAAAGCTTTCAACTGAAGAAAATATCAAGTTGGGTTGCTTTCCAACTTCATCCATCATCCATCATCCATCATCCATCATCCATCATCCAACAGACTCATCACCTCCTCTCCTCCTATTTTTTCATCAAGACTCTCTCTCTTCACGTTAAGCTAAAGAAAGATAAAAGATGTCTGTTTACTGTGTTTGAATTTTATAATAAGATTATTCTGCTATAAGCCTATAAATGATTTGTTGTATTTTATGATGTTAATGTTTACAAAAACAATGATATTGTAAATAGACGGCCGTTGGACTTTTACAATGTTTTTTAGGGAGGTTCCACACTTATTTTTACCTTGTAGACCTTCTTTATTAATTTTTATCTTTTAATTTTCTTTATTTCTTTCGATCTGAAAGTCAAAATTGAGGTGTGGGTAAAAGGTTAAAAGGTGTTTGTGGATAGCAACACCATTTTCTTATATACAAGATATTTCACACTAAGGTCTTGTTTGGTATAGAGGATTTAGGCTAGCTAAGCCACATAAAGTCCGTTATAGTAATGTGATACCAAACTTGCAATTCAAAAAAGTTGAAACCAAACTTCTCACTTGTAAGTGTGACGAGAAATATCATTAAATCGTAATACTAGTGACTATTTTATGAGACTTACTAAATTAATTATAGTATTTCCTTCATTCTTGAGAGGAAGAGGGTAATACTTTCATCGTACCCTATTGACGTGGCATCATTTCAATCTATAGTGTCATAATCAGGACTATTCATTCTCTTTATTATCATAAAAATCAAATCTAGAAAAAAAAAATCATTCAATTTGAAGACCGTTTAGTAATCTATACAAATCAAAGAAATTGATAGTTTATCATTTGGATTCTACTTCATAATATAATTCTCCATGTGTGGGTAAACTGTATCCCAGTTGAATGAATTTTTGTAGAAACTTTCTTTAAATAATGTTAAACAAAATAAACAATTTAGAATATCCTTATTGTATGACAAAACGATACCAAGTTAATTTCTTTTCTTCTCTTTTTTTTTTTTTTTTTTTTTTTGACTTGTGCCCACTCACCTGTCCAAATGATACCGTGCTAGTTGGGAAGAAGGAAATGAAATGAAAGAAGTATTCTCCTTGAATTATGATAATGGTTGGTGGTAGCAAATTACACATGTTATATATCACGAAACTTATTAAATTAGTATTATTGGTGGTATTAACAAATTACTCGTCGTATTCCATCAATTCAATAATTTTTGGATAATACTTGCATATGGAAGAATGAACATATTTCAGTTTTAGTAAATAATGTACTTTTATCGGCTAAATCGAACAATTAATACTTGCATCCCTAACTTGGAGGGATGAGCTCACTCCTCTTTGATATAAATTAGACTGAAAACAGTAACATTTACCAAACTATTGTTTTAGTTTTTAAAAAAAGTGATCAAAAATTGAAAACTAAATAGTTATTAAGACCCTAATATAGGGTCTCCGCCACCACTTTTGACGAACACTTTAGGGTTTTCAAGAGAATATTCAAGTCCATAAAGAAATATTGGTTGTGACGGGAAGGCCTTATGATTAATCTTTAAATTTATAGACCAACTTAAGGTCTTCATCACCACTTTTTACGATCACTTTAGAACTTCCAAGAGAATATTCGGATCCATAAAAGAATATTGGTTATGATGGGACAGTCCTTATGGTTGATCTTTAAATTTTAGGGACTAAAGGTTAAAAAAAATTATTGTTAGTTAACAGCCGTTGATCTAAAAAATCAAAAACAGAAACATAACAAGAAGCTATAATAGCTGTTGGTTCTCAACTTTAAAACAAAAAGAAAAAATAAAACAGCATGTGTTGCGGGGCCGCTGAGGACGCCGCGACGGCTGCGTCACAAGTTGTCCTCGAGTAAATGCTTTCCCGCGCCTGCCTTGCGCGTCCATCCCAGCTTCGGTGTATGCATCACTTTCACTTGGTGGGGTATGTTTTCTCATAACAAAAATGATAGGGCTCCACCCTAATCAGTCCTTACCCAGTCCTCAAGTATAAGGATTTTTTGAGGTAGAGTACTTAGGGGACTCTTTTTTAGCATATTGGAGGCATTATGGTCCCTATAGACGAATTCTAACTTCGAATGGTCCTAATTAAGGGACGTTAGGCGCTAATTCGCAGGCGGGTTGGAGCACCTATGCGTCCAGACGGGATTTAGGCAAAACCCTAGATGGACTAAGCAGATTTAAGTAAACTTATTGCATATCATATATATCATACAAGTAATTGCCTTTGTACACTTACAAAAAAATATACTTGCATTGAAAATGGCTTATTATATTAACACCCCACAAATTGTTGAATAAACCTCACATACTTAATATACCTCATATTTACTTTTTCACTTAAAAATTATCTTAATACATTCCACATACTTCCCCATAATACCCCCCACACCCCACACCCCACATTCTCAATATACAACTGTTGACCCTAAAAGCTACCAAGCCTACGTGGCGCGCAGGCCGAATAATCTATGAGCTAACTACGTCCTTCGGTTGAATGCGGGGCGTGCCAACTCGACGGTCGAACTTTGCCGGTGAGTAAAATGTTGATGTTGCGTTGTGTGCGCGGCTGACTTCTGAATCTTGCGACTACGGCCGAGAAAGGAACACGCCTTGGCCTTTGGGCTCTAGAGCCTGAAGACAAGGCTGCTAATCTTGCGAAGTTCACGAATCATCGGCGCCGGATTCGGTCACAGTGATTATGTTTGTAAAAGTATAAGCACGCCGAATCGACACCAAAGTATAGGGACACGGATATTCAAAACAGATGTATGTCTTAATGGTGAAAGTGGTTCGACCGTCGGAATGCCGAACTCTGAAGCTAACCTATGAGTATCCAATCATAAAACAACTTGGCGTTCGATGTGCCGAGCTCGGTAACTCGTAACACCTCACTTCGCCGAGAAGGCTGGTGAGATGACCTCTGTCGATGAGAACCCGGAAGTCCTTCTCGACCGAGACTTGGATAGATAACCAATCGGCCTCGACGCAGTGCTGTTTATCCAAACTGAAGGTGTTCCGCGATCGACTGGTTCTACGGCGATAGTGCTGTTTATCCAAACTAAAGATACCACCGGTTGCCTTCACAATGCTGTTTATCCAAACTGAAGATGTGTTGGCGGACAAGAAAATAAAAATCTCAAAGGTTGAGAGGGTTTGCGCAGGGCAGTTTTGTGTGTTGAATTGGAGAGGGTTAATGTTATGCTCCCCCCTCTATTTATAGTAATGCAAATGCTCCAAACCGTCCTTAGGTAGAATTCATTTTCCTAGTCTAACTCTACCTCAGCCGATACTACTCCAATTCTATCTCGGCCGATCCCAATTCAACTAGGACTCTGAACCTGCCTCCAATTGCGAGTTTGATTCACCTTCTTCTCGGGACTCCTTCTCCTAATGGGTCTCGGCCTCTATCACATTTTACACTTATCTTTTCTTCCTTCCTTTTCCAGATAGGATTCCTCCTAATCCGCGGCCTATAGCGCCGATTCACCGCCTTCGCGCAGGTCCTGGGCCGAGGATGGTCCGAGCTTGGCCCAATGTCATTTTGGGCCCAAACACTGCCCCCTCGCTTCTGAGGTTGTCGACCCATAGCCCATGGTCGAGCCTCGGCCTTGAAGAAGCGAAACGATGAAAGATCTACCATAAGCTTGCATAAACATCACATCTCCAAAATCATAATTGCAAACTTAAATCAAGAGGACTTTTATTGGTTGTAATGGGGCTTAGGGAGAGGGTTATTGAAATGAAAGGATAGGTAAACACAAGTTCCAAGCTACATTGCAAGCAATTCTCTTGTTGAGATTTATAAGAACTCAAGCTCTCCAACCACTCTGCTAATACCTCCAACCACACCCCTAAACTGAAACTTAAAAATTTGCTTTGTATACAATTTTTCTTTTTCTTCTTTTCTCTTTTTTTTTTTTTTTTTTTTTTTTTTTGAAGGATAACTAAATACAAACATGAAATACCCCCACACTTATTCTTTTGCCAAACTCTTTCAAAGTACTTCACAAACATTTCTCATAAGACAATCTCACATTGCTCACTAGCTTGCTTGGAAAGGGTAAGGAAAAATGTTTAAGGTATAAGGGTAGACATATCTGGTGATAAGAAATAAAGAGGCTCAACATATACGGCTCAAATTGGCAATCTAATGATATCATTTTTCTTTAGGAAACATGCTTATTTGTGCCATGGTGATAAACCTAATGCCTCTATCCTTTTCAAGTTCATGCAATCAATGACAAACATTTCGAAAGATCGTTACGCAAGTTCTAGAGATGTAAGTCACATAAGTTCATCACACATGAAAGAATATGAGTGTATGAAAAATGCACAGACTTTCAATAGGCTCAAAAACTCACATAGGATGTATATGGTCACTATGTTCACATGCGAAGCTTTAAGTCATGCTTTAGTCTCACATCAACAAGGCTATGTGCATTTGGTTTTTCAAAGATGATTAAACATGTACAAAACTAACAAGAGAATTATGAATTTCACACAACACATGCTTACTAAGTTCTTGATCACCGTGGTTCAAATTCAATCCAATTATATCATTGGGTCGGGAAACTAACAAAAATCTACTTCAAAACAATAAATAAAATGAGACAATATTTTTGGATTTTCAAATCTTCCGAATTTTTTTATAAATTTTTTTTTGGGTTTTTGTTAGAGTAAACAAAACTAATTAAGAAAACAAAAGAAACAACACGGACACAAATCAAACCAATTCTTAGTCGAAGGTACGAAAATTTTCAATTTGGTCAGTTTTTCAATCCTTACCCCCAAACTTAAACTGGACATTGTCCCCAATGTCAGAAAACACAATAATGCATAAAACAAAATAAAATAAAATAATAAGAAACAAAATGAAGCATTTGGATTGAAAACTTCCCCAATTTGCAGTAAAATCAAGCGATGACCCCCAAACTTCAATTCAGCAATCAACTCCAAGGGTGGACATAACCAAATGTTCCTACAAAGAAAAGAAATAATTCAATTTAGCACTCAAGAAAATTCAGAAAAAGCAAACGGAAAATTGAAAATGACAGAAAAAGACAATGAATATAAATATTGGGTTGCCTCCCAATAAGCGCTTGCTTTTACGTCCGCAGCCGGACGGTACCAAGAGTAATCATCCAAGGGAAGCTAGTTCTTGGAGGGGTACAACCTCCACATCATGCTCCGCAAAAGACTCGTAATATGGCTTGAGTCTATGTCCATTCACTTTGAACACGTTGCCGACCTTTGCACTTTGGATTTCCACTGCACCATGAGGAAAAATATTAGTTATAACAAATGGACCAACCCATCGAGAACGAAGCTTACCTGGAAATAACCGAAGGCGAGAATTAAATAGAAGAACTTTATGTCCAATGACAAAGCTCTTCCTTAAGATCATCTTGTCATGAAATGCCTTTGATTTCTCCTTGTAAATTCGACTAGACTCGTATGCATCATTCCGGAGTTCGTCTAACTCTTTCAACTGAAGCTTCCTCTGCTTTCCAGCAACACTCATGTCCATGTTGTAGGCTTTGATCGCCCAATAAGCTTTGTGCTCTAACTCTACTGGAAGACGGCATGGTTTCCCATAAACTAACCGAAATGGGGACATTCCAATAGGAGTCTTATAGGCAGTCCTATAAGCCCACAATGCATCGTTCAAGCGCATGCTCCAATCCTTCCTACTAGGACTCACAGTTTTCTCCAAAATTTGCTTCACCTCACGGTTTGATACTTCTGCTTGACCACTAGTTTGCGGATGACAAGGTGTAGACACCTTATGTGTGACATTGTACTTCCTAAGCAACGCTTCGAATGTTCTATTGCAAAAGTGACTCCCTCCATCACTGATGATTGCTCTAGGTATTCCAAATCTTGCAAAGATGTTAGTCTTAATAAAATCTGAAACAACTTTTGAATCATTAGTTTTGGTGGCTTTCGCTTCCACCCATTTAGAAACATAATCAACAGCCAATAAAATGTAAAGAAAACCATTTGAAGATGGAAAAGGTCCCATGAAATCAATGCCCCACACATCAAAGATCTTTATGCAAGCTTATGGTAGATCTTTCACATTTGATTCTTTGAGCGAAACACGTTAAACTAAACATATGTGTGATTGAGTGTATGTCCCGTGAGAAGGTCATAGTTTGCATGTGGTGTTTTAAAAAAACTTGAAATTGCATTAGCATGGCTATTCCACACACTACACTTCAAGGATGATTAAAAGGTTACTGCTAACATTTGAATAGGAAGATGAGCTTGGATTAGCTTGTTTGGTGCTAGCTAAGGTTCTTGATGATTTGTTTTCTTGAATGAAATTCTATGAGGGTCATAGGGGGAAGCTAATGTTTTTCATGTTGCTACTTTTTTTCATGTTTTCTTTGTTTTGCTCAAGGACTAGCAAAAGCTAAGTGTGGGGGTATTATCAAAAATTTGATAGGATTAAAAGCACACCACAAAGTAGCACACAAATATCCTATTGATTTTCCTTATTAACACTAAGATTTGTCAATTGTAGCATATGAAGATAAGGGTCTTTCCCGCAGAAGATTGTTTTATCTAACTACTTAAAATGTCACAAAAACTGGGCTGCTGTCCCTACTGACCAGCCACCGAAAAATAATTATTAGACCAACTTACACTTATCTAAAGTCTACGAAATTTTATATGCAGATACTAGACACACAGAGATACACTCACACAAATTTTTGGGATTTTTGAAGTTGATTTGATATTTAAATTAAATCGAACAAAAACAGGACAGAAACAAATTTTAAGTAGTAAAAATAGATTGTAGTTCACAAGTTAAGAAAACGAGTTAGGGGAAGTGCTATCCACCACCAAATAATCATGAAAACATGTTATGTTTCATTCAAATTCCTTTTATTTCCGGATGAAGATGCTCAAGTTGGCTCAATGTTAGAACTCAACCTATTACTCTTTCTTATGTGGTATGTTAAGAGAATGGCGTTTTCAACTTAACTTAGTCCTTAGCATGCAATCTAGAATGGCGTGTTCATAGATTTAACAAGTAGAAATCATTAAGAACGAAAAGAGTTTGAGTCATCACAAGGCATCGTAAGTACTGGTGTTGTCTTACTTATCCTAGAAATTGGTTCACATGTTAATCGCAATTAACAAGTACTACTCTAGAACATATGTAGGTCCTCATTCGACAAGGGCAGGCACACACATATTCATAGCATTAGAATCTTAGATATGCTTACTAAGTATGCATCCATAGAAAACACATAAATAATTCATCAATGAGATAAGTAGTGAGCCAATTTTCATCCATTCATAAAAGAAATTGAAACGAAATGTCATAACACATTTGCAATCATATTCGGGGCTTCAAAACAGCCTCTAACTACTAAAATTTAGTTACACATAATTCTTAAATTAAAACCAAAGATAGACATGAGTTTGAGAAGATAAAACCGAAAGAATCGAGTCTCCTCTTCTCTTCTTCCTTCCTCTCTGCTGCCTTCCTCGTCTAAATTCCTCAATGCTGCCGCTGCCTTTTTTTTTCTACCTTTGTGCCGCTGCAACTGCAGCTTTCTTTTCCTTTTTTTTCTAATTTTTTTCTTTGCTTTTTCTTTTGCTTCCTTTGTAACCTGCAGCTTTCTTCCTTTTTAACTCACCCACTAATAGCCATTTAGTGTTGACAATAAGTGAGAGAAAATGGTAAAACAATTGTAACTCTTTAGGTAGCCTTTATGCCCATTACTCCCACTTAATCCTCATCTTTAATTCCATTTCCTCTGATATTTGAATAGGGGTCAGCTGGCTTGTTCTTTACTGCATCAGTTTTGGCTGCTAGATTGATTGGGTTTATTGCTTTCATTTCAGTTACAAACTGCTCAGCCTCTTGTCAACCTTTCAGTGTTAAAACGGCCATAACTTCTTCTCGAAAAATGATATTACCAATCCGCGAAATGCTCCAGAAAATAGACATCCGTAGCTTTCCAAGAATATAAGGCTCATTCTCTAATTCATTCTGATCTGTTTGCAATTTGCTTCCAAAGTCAGCTGACCTGCACAGGCAGTTTTGACGAATTTGTTACTTAAAATTCCACATATGCTATTTTTATTTTATTTGCTTGACAAATCCTACAAAACACAAAAACAAAGTAAATAGCTCAAAAATATAAGGAACTAACTAAGAAAAGACAAATGAATTTGATGTAAAATATATATAAATATGAGCTTATCAAACGACATCACTCCTCTCGCAACGACTGATGAGCTGTCTCAGAGAAAAATACCACGCCCATTTATGAGCAATGATGTTTCCCTCGAATCCTTCCCGAACTCGCCATGCATCAGTCCTCGATCACCCCAACAGTTCGCAATTATTTCTCTGGGCACACGCAACCGTCGAAACGTCTTTTTGCATTAAATCCGCCGTCACACGCAATCGTGCGTCCTCAAACCACGCGATAAGCCGTCAGTTCTGCGAGATTTTTGGTCTTTTCGCCTGGATTTCCTAGATCCTTATCATGGCGTGCAGTCTTATCGATTGGTTCATTTCAAATTTCAAAAACGAACCGATTGATCTTCATGAGAAATGCCTATAAATACCCCATTTTCTTTCATTTCTATTTTACGCTCTCAAATCTCTGAAATCCCTTTGCTTCTTTCTCGCAGTCCTTTAGAAAACCCAAAATCCTCCTAAAGCACCTCCAACCCATAAATTCGTCTTCAATCCTTCCTTCTCATCAACAATGGCCTCCTTCATTTCCAAGCTTTCCGACGAGTGCAACACCCACAAAGACATCATAGATCATTGCGCCATCAAGGCCATTCGTTTTGAGAACGACTCCAGTACATCCCATCAAATTCTTGGACCTCTGTTCAAGAAGCCAGTGCCTTCTTCCATTGTCGACCTTATGAAGGGACACTGCTTGACGTCACTTTGGCAAGGGCTCGATTGGACAAAGTGGGATACGTCGAAGCCTCAAGGAGCCTGGCCTTCGACTACCGCGACCTGGGCTGCTTGGGTCAGCCGTATGGAAAAGTTCTTCAGTCAAGAGTGGAAGGCTCTGGGAATTTACGACGCTATCAGGCTTTCGACGATGGAGATTGCCATAGACCGAGAGCTTCTTATGGCGGCCCTGACTTTCTGGTGCTCGGCCACCAATACTATGGTTCTTCCCCTTGGCCCTATCGGCCCTACTATCCTCGACATCTCTGCCATCCTAGGAACTCCCGCTTCTGGTCTCCCGATCAATGCAGCTCTCTTCATATGTGAGTCGAACATTGATCTCAGGGCACTATTCGACGCTCGAGCCGTAGAAACCTTGCTCCGGGACGGTCAAGATCCTTCTAAGGACGAAGTCCAGAGGCTGCACAAAAATTTCTTCAACTACAGCACCCTCATAGCCCACTTTGCCGGCCGAGGAGATGCGAGCCCACGCAAAGGGGAACACAAAGCTTTTATGTTCTATTGGTACAACAAGTTTATTTGTTGTACCAAATCGAACAAGTGTCTGGTCGAGAACATGCCGGTAGCTGAAGCCCTGGCAAGTGGTCTTACTCTGGCACTCAGTCCGGCCATCCTCGCCCACCTCCTGGGTTGTTTGGCCGAAGTGACCATCCACACGATTGACCCTCACCAGAATGGGCCCCTTTGGGTATTCCAACTCTGGTTGCAAACTTACTTCACCACGCTTCGGCCAGACGTTCCCAACTTCCCTTCCGACGAAGCACTTGGTCTTCTGCTGGCTTCCAAACCGGCACCTCCCCACCGAGCTGAATAAGTCTTCAAGTACTTCTTTGGTCTTGAAGATTTCTCTGACGACGAGTTCCTCGTATGCCGTCGTCGAGAATATCCTTCTTTTATCAAGCTCCCTTTCGCAGTTTGGAGTGGAAACGAGGACCTTTCGCTCCGTCAGAACTGGGGGTCGTTTGTGCTGTCACGCGACCTACCCCTTGGCTGCGATGCTCGTCGGTCGAGCTGGGAGGTCTATCATCCGCAGTTCATGGCCAGGCAACTTGGCTACCTGCAGGGCTGTCTGGTGCCCCTACTCCTCTCCCGCTCTCTTATCAACCAAGGACGACTCTCTGGTTCGTCAGAGAAAGAATGTCGGGATACCGAGGACGAATTCCAGGAGAGGTGTACGCACCTCCGTCTTCGGCCGGCTGTTCCGAAGACTCTGAGCACCGACACCTTCGGGGATTGGTGGGAGTCGTACACCCGGGACTTCTTTGGGACCCCGGTCGATGATATCATCGTCGCAATCTTCGACGACCGCCCCAAGAAAACTGCCGTCCCTCCCCCTAAGGAGAAAACTCAAGGTATCCGACCATCTTTACTTCTGTATTTCAAACGACCACGTGACTTTAATTTTACTTCTCAACTACTAGATTCTGAACATGTTTTTCTGTCTTAGGTGGTCGAGTACTGAAACAGGTGGCCGTAATTGCTGCGACCGTTGCCAAGAAAAAATCAACGCTTTCTGCCGCCGTAGTGCGAACTTCGCCGAGCAAACGGCCGCGCCAGAAGAACGAGCCGGTGCGCAAAGCTTCCCGACCCCAAAAATGTGTCAAGACATTGGCAAGGAAGGGGGAACTGGAGATTCACGTAATCTCAAGCTGAACGACTGAGGCGACCACCTCTGACGACCCCCTACTGCTCCCGTTGTTCAGGAACTACCAGCTGAACGGCCAATCCCTGCCAGCCGATCACCTCGGGCGTCACCTGTTTTGGGAGCGGTCGAACCAGCCGCTGCCTCGACCATTCCTGAGGCGGTCGACCCAGCCGCTGCCTCGACCATTCCTGAGGAGGTCGACCCAGCCGCTGCCTCGACCATTCCTGAGGCGGTCAAACCATTCGCTGCTACACCGGTCGGGGAACCTGATGTCCCTGTTTAACCCGCTGCGGCCATTCCAGAGTTGGTGGCCGAGAGACAATCCCCACAACATCCAAAACGAACGGCGATTGTTTTGGATGAGGTATGAACATTTTAGAATAAATACAAGTATTTTGTCTTATTTTAGCCTGATGCTAACGCCATCATTTTGCTGTTGCAGGATGATGCTAGTGAGGAGATTCCACTGGCTCATTGCCCTCGCCGAGCTCAGCCATCCAAGCCTGTGGTCGCTTCCTCCTAACCGTCGAGGAAGGTCACCCAACCATCCGGCCCTGCCGTGGTTGAGGCAGTCGTGTCCCCCCCGGCTGCGGCCGACGTTCTTCCGGTTGTCGTTCCAGCCAAGGTAAAAACTGCTGCCCCAGTCGAGGATAACGCCTCTGCTCCGGTTGGGGTGGGAGTTATTGCTCCGGAGATGGTTTCTCCTACCGAGCCAGAGGCAACGGCGGAGACTCCGATACATCCACAAGACGTCAACCTCGGCATCCCCCCTCAGGAGGTCTCGTCAACCTATGTAAGGATTCCTATCTTCCTTTATTTCAGCTATGCCTTCTTTTTTAGAGTTCTGAATCAAGGATATACTAACTGATAGGTGCCCTTTCATTCTTTTCACCGAAAAATTCTACGCGCCGAGGGGCGTTGTTTATGTTTCTTGGCCGCCTCAGTGGCCATCGAATGTAGATAACCTCCATCGGCCGCGTGAATTGAGAAGCAGTCTCAAACACTAGGCTCGGCCTTTAAGTTCTCTGGGTTCGAGCAATGACCCAGGGGATATGGCCGAGGTCTCGTCACGTCAGGTCCATTATCTTCCCTTCCTTTATCCTTTGTGGCTTAGCTTGTACTTAATACTTGTCCTTTCATGCAGCCCTCCTGGGAAGCCGAATTCGACGCTCTCCTGGCCAGTACGTCGAAAAAGGTAGTTGGGCCCTCCACCTCCGCTAATCGGGACTCAGCCGGCCCGGACTCTGCGGCCAAGCTACAAGAACTCTTTTCCTTCTCGGCTTCCCAAATCCTTGAGCGAAAAGGGCTTGATTCCGTAGGGGCCTGTCTGAATGACCTTGCTGCCGACGGTCGCTTGGATAATGTCGCTGTTACTCGAGCCTCGTCGATGCTAGAGCGAACTCGAGAATACTTTGGTATTTTCGAACGAATTCTTCGAGCCGAGGACGACTGGAAAGCTACGTCGGCTGTGCAAGAAACTCTTCGTCCGAAGGTGGAGGTGCTCGTAACAAAAAAAGAACAACTTGCCGACCTCGACCGCCAAATTGCCGAACTCCAGAGTCGACGATCGGCTTTTGCTTCTGAACTTGAACAAGAGTTCGAATCGGGTAAATCTGCCCTGATCGAATATGCATCCAACAGTAAGCGGGTCGAGCAGCTGAAGCTGGACAAGAAGATTCGGCAAGCTAAGGTGACAATGGGCGAGGTGAGATGGCTAGAGTTGAAGGCTTTCCTTGGATATGTTCTCCCTTCTTCGCCTTAGGGCTTTTGTAAACTCAACTTGTACTCCCTTTTTGCAAATCTTAATGAAAAATATATCAAATCTTGCATTTGTTGGATCCCAGATATTATTGTCCTTGATACGATCGGCCCCCTTTGCCGAGAACTCACTTATTATTCACGCATTTCCCAAGTAACCGGATAATATTTCTTTAAGAATTTCCCATTAATTGGTAACTTATGAATTAAACCCGTTCTGTCCTTGAGACAATATGCCCCCTTGCCGAGAACCTTGTGAACAACGAATGGTCCTTCCCAATTCGACGACCATTTGCCGAACCTAGGATCTTTAACCCCAACCGGTAATACAGTCTACCAAACTAACTTTCCTTCGTCGAATGTTTTCTGTCTAACC
The DNA here is from genome assembly GCA_036320875.1 of Cotoneaster glaucophyllus. Taxonomy (NCBI): domain Eukaryota; kingdom Viridiplantae; phylum Streptophyta; class Magnoliopsida; order Rosales; family Rosaceae; genus Cotoneaster; species Cotoneaster glaucophyllus. The sequence continues at coordinate 17,776,426 of CM070060.1, forward strand.
CGTTGATTATAAGCTCGTTCGGCAATCTTCTTTTGCGCCACTAATAGGTTGCAAGCATCGAGTCGAGCTTCCTCTAAGTCTTCTAATTCTTGTCTCATGGCTTGGCTGTACTCGGCGCTGAACAAACTACTCTGTTCGATTATTCGCAGCGAGTTTACACTTAGCTCGACTGGCAGCATTGCGTCATGCCCATAAGTCAAGGCATACGGTGTCGTTCCGGTCGCTGATCGTGGTGAGGTTCGATAAGCCCATAAAGTTTCATTTAGCTTTAGATGCCACATACCAGGCTTTTCCTTCACCATTTTCTTGAGGATATCGATCAAAACTTTGTTACTTGCCTCGGCTTGTCCGTTCGCCTGTGGGTAATACGGCGTAGACTGTTCGAGCCGAATATTCAATCCACTCGTATATTCCTTAAACCTGTCGGCTATGAAAATTGTACCATTGTCTGTTATGATCGTTTCTGGCACACTGAATCTTGTCACGATGTTCTCTTCCACGAAATTACAAACTTCTCTAGACGTTAACTCGGCATATGATTTTGCCTCGACCCATTTAGTGAAGTAGTCTGTCACCACTAGTATCCATGCATGTTTTGCTGCTCCAGAGGATGGTGTGATTTTGCCAATTACATCCATGGCCCAGCCTCTAAACGGCCAAGGTTTAGTCATTGAATGTAGTGCCTCGGCTGGTACTTTTTGTATAGGGCCATGGATTTGGCACTGTACACATCCTCGGGAGAACTCGATGCAATCCTTTAACATGCTCGGCCAAAAATACCTGTGTCGGCGTAACAGCCATCGCATCTTTCGACCTGATTGATGGGCTCCGCATATCCCTTCGTGCACTTCTGCGACTGCTTGGACGGCCTCCCGTGGTCTGAGGCATAGTAGCAAAAGGTCGTCTTCACCTTTTCGGTATAGCTCATTCTGATAGATGACGTAGTTCGTGGCATTCACCCTTGTCTTTCGATCATGCTTGCCGTTCGGGTTATCAAGGTAATGCATAAGTGGTCTTCTCCAATCGTCTGGTAATGCCTCGACCGCACAAATAACCAACGATTCTTCTCGCTCTAATAACGATGGTAAAGACATCACGTGCGTTCGAATTACTTGGTCGCGATGGAGGACTTGTTGATTGACTAAGGCCGGATATGACTGGTGCACTGTGGGTGTCATCCGGCCTACCTCGCCCCCCAAGAGTTGTGCTCCGGAGGCCAGCTGGGCGAGTTCATCAGCGACGGTGTTTTGGTCTCGAGAAACATGGCTAAATGTAATACCGTCGAATGACTCGGCCAGGTAGCTGGCAACCATGTGATATGGTGCCAGAGTGCAACTCATGCAACGGAAAGTGCCATTGAGCTGGTTGATGACAAGTTCGGAATCACCAAGAACAAATACGCGAGGGGCTCGTAATTCATGGAGAACGCCGAGCCCGATGACAAGGGCCTCATATTCAGCCTGATTGTTGGTACACTCAAAGTCGAGTTTGAGCGAGAAATACCAACGATGCTGTTGTGGTGATTAGATGACGATGCCGACACCGACCGATGTTGAGGTACTAGAACCATCAAAGTAAAGCGTCCAGAAATTGTCGCGTGAGTCCACCATGCCGATCTCGACGTCAATTTCGCCGAAATCGTATGGGGAAGGGTGCTGAGCAAGAAAGTCGACTAGAGCTTGTCCCTTGACTGCTTTCTGGGGAACATAGTGTAGGCTGAATTCGGATAACGCCATTGTCCATTTCCCAATTCGGCCTTTGACTATTGGCCGAGTGAGCATGTATCGGATAACGTCTATCTGAGTGATGACATGAGTGATCGACGGTAGCATGTAGTGCCGGAGTTTGGATGCGGCGAAAAATAGAGCCAGGCAAAGCTTCTCGACGAGGGAGTAATTGATCTCTGGCGAGTTGAGCCTCCGGTTGAGATAGAAAACGGCCTGCTCACGACCCGCGTCATTGTCTTGAGCGAGGAGGCAGCCAATGGATTCCTCGGCCGCGGATATGTAAAGTTTTAGAGGTTTATCGCGCCGAGGGGGAACGAGAACGGGTGGTTTTGTAAGAGAGACTTTGACTTGCGTAAAAGCTGCTTGGTGTTCTTCACGCCCCTCGAATTTGTCAGAATCTTTGAGTTTCAAAAGTGTGGAGAATGCCTTCATTTTGCCTGCCGAATTTGCTATGAAACGGCGGAGAAAATTTATTTGGCCGAGCAACGACTGGAGTTGCTTTTTGGTGGTTGGTGGTGGAGCACGCAAAATTGCTCGAGCCTTATTCTCATCTACCTCGATGCCCCGATGATGGACAAGAAAGCCCAAAAAGTTACCGGTCGACACACCGAAGGTGCATTTAGCAGGGTTCATCTTGAGATGATGTCGGCGCATACGAAGGAAAGCCTGCTGAAGATCATCAAGATGCGTTCGGCGGCTCTTTGATTTTACCACCACATCATCGATGTAAACTTCAACGGTCGTGCCAATCAGATCGTGAAAGATGGCGTTCATGGCACGTTGATATGTGGCACCAGCGTGTTTAAGGTCGAAAGGCATAACGACCCATTCATAAGTGCCGAGTACCCCCGGGCAACGAAAGGCAGTTTTATGGACATCGGCTTCGGCAATGAAGATCTGGTTATAACCAGCATGCCTTCCATGAAGGATAACATGGCATGATTGGTCACGGCGTCAATGAGTAAGTCTGAGATTGGCATTGTATACTCGTCCTTGGGTGTTGCCAGATTCAGATTGCGAAAATCGATGCATATGCGGAGGGCTCCGTTTTTCTTGAGCACATGGACGATATTTGCGAGCCATTCGACGTATCGAGCTGTCCGAATAAACCCGGCATTTAAAAGATGAACGGGTTCATCTTTGATGTCGAGTTGGACCTCGATCGAGAATCGTCGGGGTGGTTGCCGAAAAGGGCTTGCAACTAGATTTCATACGTAATTCGTGCTCGACGAGTGTGCGATCAAGACCAGGCATCTCATGATAGCTCCAAGCGAAACAATCTTTAAATTCATGAAGTAGCTTGCAAAGCTCTGCTTTCATAGATTGGGGGAGCAGAGCACTAATAAACAATGGCCAAGGATCCTCGGCCGTTCCGACATTCACTTCCTCCAATGGATCCTTAACCTGAGGCTGAGTATCTTCAAGGTCGGCCGGAGCGGCTGGAATATTGTCAAAAAAGAGCATGGGACTGCTATCGTCTTCGGCAAGGAATTCCACAAGATTGATACCCGAATGAGATTGTTTGGATATGATATGCCAATGAGCCAGCAGTCGTTCCATAATTGATGAAATCGCGGCTCGGCGTCGGGTTTGACTGGTGTCAGACATCAGGGTCAGTGATAAAGTTAGCCAGTCCGAGTCTCGTCGAATCCTGGTAGACAGTTTTGGCGCTAACCTCAACGGCTTTCTGAACTGAAATGCGAGTCGGTCGTCCCTCTTCATTGAGCCTTTGTAGAGTAATGTAACCAACGTGGTCATCGTAGTACCGTGCTTGGATCATGTTGGCTTCGAATGGCTGATGGTCGGCCGGATGCACGACGATTGACTTACCATCCCAAAAGACGAGGACTTGATATAACGAAGAAGGAATACAACTTGTTTGATGAATCCAATCTCGACCGAGTAGTGCATTGTACTCTGTCTTCGAATCAACTATGAAGAAAGCTGTCATGTGGTTGCGACTAGCGATGCTTACTTCCAACGGTAGCACTCCTTTCGTTTGAGACTTATCCCCGACGAAGCTGCTCATGGTAATCCCTGATGGGATAAGTTCATCGTTAGAGAGGTGTAAGGCCTTCATGATGGTTATGGGCATGATATTGACAGTAGCCCCACAGTCGACGAAGATTTTTGAGACCGGATATCCTTCGATGTGGGCTGTAACATACAATGGTTTGAGGTGACGAAGGTTGGCTGTTGCGGACTGAGGAAATAATTCGGTCAAAGCTGCCTTGAGGTTATCGTCCTTAGTCGTTGACTCGACCTCGGTGGGAGAGACGAGGTCGACTTGGGTAGCCTCTTCGACCACTACGTCGCCATCTAGGAAGCTTGGTTGGGACGTAGTCGACTGAAAATTGGCAGGCAAAACATGGACCATGCTGATTTCCATGTTGTCGAGGATTGAAAGGCCCATCGAATTGGGATCTTCCTCCTTCGTCGGTTCCTCTTCCACTGGAGTCTCGTCCTCTGGAATGTCTTCCTCGTCCACTGGGTTCTCCTCCTCGTCCCTAAGGTTCTCCTCCTGACTCTCTTCCTTGCCCTTTGGGTTCTTTGATACTGGCGTCGAGTCTGGGACTTGTGCCGTGGCCCGAGTTCGTTCTTGGTATGCTATTCGGGCGTCTCTAATGTCCAGATAGGTGTCCAAACGCTCGTCCCGATGTATTTCATCGGCCGTAAGGCCGAAGAGAGAAACAGCTGAAAATACCTCAAAATGATATCGTAAGTATTGGAGATCTTCAAGGGAAAAGGGGAGTTCACCTGGGTTGATGTCTGTAAATGGATCGACTGTGAAGCCGAGAACTCAGGCCTCGCGTATTTGTTGGAACCTAGCTTTCAACTCGAGATCCGAATTCTTTTGGATGATTCGTTCAGCATCTGGGCAGGTCAGGACAAGGTCGATCGTGTCTTGACATGCTTTCTGCAAACCATATAAATCATTGGCCGAATGAGTTTGGTGAAACTCTCGCATGTACTGTAAGGCTTCTCCAAGGAATGGTGGATGTAGATTTCGTCGAATTTTGATCAACGGTTATTCTACAGGCAATGGAGGAAGTTTATCTTCAGCCTTCTTCTTAAAATGCTCGAGTCGTGCCTTTATTTCTCCGGGTCGAATAAGCAGTTTGATTCGCTTCTCGGCTTCTTCAAATGTGGTTTCTAGGGCGTGATCGACTGACTGTTTGCCTTGTACCAACTCTCTCATAATTGCTGGGGTTTGCCGGTTATCGTTATCACCAATTTTCTCTTTCAACTGCCATTTGTGGCCTGAAGTAGCCGAAGTCTCTTGTGCCGCTTGTCGACGGGCTAGGCAATCGATTCTTTGACGTCGACGCTTCTGGGATTTGGATAACGCAGTGTACACACCCTTAGGCGAGTGATAAGTATACCATCATTGGTCTTGAGGTTCAGGAAGTTTGAAGGTTCTTCGATTTACGGAAGAACTCGAGTTGCTAGAATTGCGGGAATAATACTCTTCATTGTAGAATGGAGTGTCAAAGTCGAGTCGTCTTCTGGCCGAAGATGATTTAACCGCCTATGGACCGAGCCTGTTGAAAATGGTATTACGCGAATTCGAGCCTGGCTTTCTCTGGAGTGTCGTCGGAACGGGGCACACATGTGGCATCTCTGTTTGCTGTGGTCGTGCTCTTAGTTTAACCGGAACATGTACTTTGCACTGTGTGCACCGGGTTGCAGATTCAATGGCTTCTTCGGCACCAGAGCTCGACATGGATTTGACTATGGTTGGTCCGACCGAATCTCTAGGTGGGGAATTCGAGAACAAATCGATCTTGAGTCGTGGTTGAAAACCTTTGGTTAGGACATGCCGAGCCGGGACAATCTCGACCTTTGAACTTGACATGGGTTCAACGATGGCTGGTCCGATCGAATCTCAAGGTGGGGAATTCGAGAACAAATCAATCTGAAGCCGCAGTTAGGTCCTCTTTCTTGGGATATGTCGTGCCGAGACGACCTCGATCTTTCCTTTTCCTTTGTCTCGAGGTAAATGAGCATCTACCATACCCACTGTTGTTGTAGGGAAAGGGTCGGCATCAACTCTCATTCTCTTCTTTGGAAACTTAAGTTTTCCATCATCAATCCATCTTTGAATAGTATCCCGAAACACGACACAATTGTTTGTCGTGTGTTTGCTCGAATTGTGATATTTTCAATATACCCGCCCCTTCAGCTCTTCGGCCTTGGGAATGTTATGTCCCGGCCAAAGTTTTATAATCTTGGCGAGTAACAATTGATCGAAGATGGCGTCAGCCTTAGTAATATCAAACGTATATGCTTTCGTCGTTTTTACGGCATTTTCTTCAGACGTTGGCCGAATTTTGACGTCCTTAGGATTGATGTGGGTCAACGCTTTGCATATATATGGTTTGTCAATCACTATTTTGGCCGCATCTATGCTGGCGTATTCTTCAGATTCAGCCGATGCATAGCTAACCGTGGGGTTTTTATAGATAGTTCCTCGGGATGGGGACTTCGAAATTTTCTCTTCACGGAGCAGATAATCATATTGCTCGACATGTTGAGCTAATTCGTACATGTCGCGGAAGTTCGCCCCCAGGAATTTCTTCTTATATTCCACGTCTAGACCGTTCAACGCGAGTCGAACAAACTCGACTTTTGGCAAAGGTACTCGGCACCAGTTCCTGGCCGATTTGAATCTTGTAAGATAATCCATTGGCGATTCGTTAGAGTCTTGTGCCATTCTGGCTAACGAAGAAACTGACATTTCCATCCCCGGCCGATAGAACTGTTCGTGAAACTTCTCGACCAGTTCTTCCCAACTTTGAATGGAATTAGGTGGGAGGTTAATGTACCACACAAATGCCGAACCTGTGAGTGAGAAGTTAAACAGTCGTAACTTATAGAGGTCATTACTAACGTCTCCATACTGTGCAGTGAAACGAGCGACTTGCTCTAAGGAGGACAGAGACGATTCTCTAGCAAAAAGGCTGAAATCTGGGATTTTAAAGCCTTTAGGATACTCGAACTTCTCCACATAAGCTGGATATGGGTGGATAAATTTTGGGAACTTCGGTCCTTTCTTTAGAGCCGAATCAATCATTCTCCGAACTTCGACCACATCTACAGATGTTTCCATTCTTGAATCAAAATCATCTGTCCGACTGGTTGATCCACCCCTCTTGTCTAGCTCGACCATTTTGAGCCAAGCAAGTCCTGTCTCGGCCGGTGATACTGATGCGAAATTAATTTTTGGCATAGGCTGTTTGAAACAATCAGAATAGCCAATATGCTGGGTATTGTTAACCACGGCTTCGAGCAATCTCGTGTGTATGGCGTTTTGACTATGTATTTCTTCGAGTATCCCTCTTATTCCTTGACTGAACGTGTGTTCGAATTACCGAGACTGTTCTTCGAGCCTTCGTCAAAAAAATGATCTGGTTGGTGGGTCGGACCCCTCACCACCGTCTTCATCACAATCCTCCACTATGCCTTCAATCACGACTTCCTTTGTTATCTTTGCGAGGGTCTCTGTGTCTCGAGGCAGTTCGCCAACGCTTGTTTCTCTTTCTGGTCGTGTCCCTTTCGATGCCTCAGGTGTTCCGGCAGCAGTGGGTTGTGTCCGTAATGAACCTTCAGCTCCTGGGTTCTGACTCGAGTGGGTAGCGACCGATTTTCCCATGTTGATTTCTTTGTTACTGACCGTGTTTCAATGGTCATGAACTTTGAAGGTTTAGCACTTGGTCCCACTGGGCGTGCCAAAATGTTGACCCTAAAATCTACAAAGCCTACGTGGCGCGCAGGCCGAATAATCTATGAGCTAACTATGTCCTTCGGTTGAATGCGGGGCGTGCCAACTCGACGGTCGAACTCGACCGGTGAGTAAAATGTTGATGTTGCATTGTGTGCGCGGTTGACTTCTGAATCTTGCGACTACGGCCGAGGAAAGAACACGCCTCGGCCTTTGGGTTCTAGAGCCTGAAGACAAGGCTGCTAGTCTTGCAAAGTTCACGAATCGTTGGCGCCGGATTCGGTCACAGTGATTATGTTTGTAAAAGTATAAGCACGCCGAATCGACACCAAAGTATAGGGACACGGATATTCAAAACAGATGTATGTCTTGACGGTGAAAGTGGTTCGGCCGTCGGAATGCCGAACTCTGAAGCTAACCTGTGAGTATCCAATCATAAAACAACTTGGCGTTCGATGTGCCGAGCTCGGTAACTCGTAACACCTCACTTCGTCGAGAAGGCTGGTGAGATGACCTCTGTCGATGAGAACCCGGAAGTCCTTCTCGACCGAGACTTGGATGGATAACCAATCGGCCTCGACCCAGTGCTGTTTATCCAAACTGAAGGTGCTCCGCGATCAACTGGTTCTACGGCGATAGTGCTGTTTATCCAAACTGAAGATACCACCGGTTGCCTTCACAGTGCTATTTATCCAAACTGAAGATGTGTTGGCGGACAAGAAAATAAAAATCTCAAAGGTTGAGAGGGTTTGCACAGGGCAGTTTTGTGTGTTGAATTGGAGAGGGTTAATGTTATGCTCCCCCCTCTATTTATAGTAATGCAAATGCTCCAAACCGTTCTTGGGTAGAATTCCTCTTCCTAGTCTAACTCTACCTCAGCCGATACTACTCCAATTCTATCTCGGCCGATCCCAATTCTATCTCGGGACTCCTTCTCCTAATGGGTCTCGGCCTCTATCACATTTTACACTTATCTTTTCTTCCTTCCTTTTCCAGATAGGATTCCTCCTAATCCGCGGCCCATAGCGCCGATTCACCGCCTTCGCGCAGGTCCTGGGCCGAGGATGGTCCGAGCTCGGCCCAATGTCATTTTGGGCCCAAACAACAACTTATATTTTCCACTGGACCCCACATTTTCTATACACCCCACATTTCTCAAATCTTATAACACTCATTTTTAATTTTCAAGGATTGAATCTAAACATTTGAACATTTAGTTTTGCCGAATGATTTCAAATAATCTAAACGTTTAGTTTGCCGAATGATTTCAAAATGAATGATTTGAAAAATGTTTTGATTCATTTGAACTTTTATAAAAATGCGGACTGGAATTTGACAAAAATGCTGCCTGAGATTTAAATCATATATGGGTTTGTTTTCAATTCCACCATTAAAACTCATGTTGTCTGTTTTTAATATTTGGTGATATTTTAAGTGTTTAATTTTTCATGTAATCCTTGTGATCCCTAAAAGATGAATATGAACATAGAAGTTTAAATAATGCAGTAAAAGCAAGATTAAATAGTTATTGATGTCATCGAAATCACTAAAACAATGAAAAATATGAAGTCTTAACTCATGTGAAGCTTCTGAAACATCGATTTCATGTTCCATTCGTCAAAAATAATTTTTCTAAATCAACATGTCTGTAGTTTTATTAGTTATGGTTTCGTCAACAATGAAGGGTGGGATGGGTTTTGATAGTTGAAGAAGAGAAATAATACGCAAAAAGTGATTTAGGGTGTATTTAGAAATTTTTTATAAACCTAATAAGGTCAAAATTGTCATTGCATAATGGAGTAAATAAGTTATTTAATATTAAATTTTAGGGTAAATTACACAAAACTACCTCAACTATGGGTCGAACGACACTTTCATACCTCATCTTTTTAAAATGACAATGTCATATCTCATCTTACGAATTTGTGACAATGTCATACCTCCGTTAGTTTTTCTGTTAATTTTTCTGTTAAGTGCTGACGTGCTAGAGACGGGGACCACTCACTAATCCAACTGGATTAAAATATAAATAAATATTAATTAAATATTAAAAAAATTAAAAAAACACCCCCAACCGCTCTCTCTTCCCTCCCTCGCTCCCTCTCGCCTCTCTGCAACCTAAAATCCCAAAACCCCCCACCCCCAACCACTCTCTCCTCCCTCCCTACCTCCCTCTCGCCTCTCTTCTCTCTCGCCTCTCTCTTCTCTCTCCCTGCAACAAAATCCCAAAACCTTTTGGTGAAACACAGTCCTTCCACTTCACCCTCACCCTCACCCTCACTCTTTCTCCAATGGCTTCCAATCCTCTCCTTCTGCTCATCTTCTTCCTCACATTCTTCAAATTCTCAGCTCAAATCGCGCCGCAAACCCTCAAGACCTTCATCTTCCTGAGCCCTCGATTCGCCGACCCACCCCAAATCCTCCACATGTACGAGACCGTTTTCCACGGCTTCTTCGCGTCTCTCACTCCCAACCAGGTCTCCGCCATCTCCGACCACCCTTCGGTGCTTGCCGTGATACCGTGATAGAAGACCGTCGCCAGAGTCTCCACACCACTCGCTCACCCCAATTTTTGGGACTCAAGAACTAGAGGGGGCTGCAGTGGTGATGGGAGGAGAAGGATGTGGGTCGCGCGGGGGGGGGGGGGGGGGGGAGAAGGTTTCTGGGTTTGTTTGCTGGGGTGGGGGTTGCGCAGAGGTTTTGACGGTCCAAACGGCATGTTGGTGTCGAACGTCGCACCTTGGCTTATGACAGTGGGCGCAGGAACCTTGGCTTATGGAGGAAGGTTTTTTTTAGGGGGGGAGGGGTGGGATTTCTGGGAACCTTGGCTGTCTCAATCAAAAATTTCCACCCGTTTGAAATGAAGGTTTTTTTTTTGGGGGGGGGGGGGGGGGATTTCTTTGCTTTGGGATTTTAGGTTGCAGGGAGAGATGAGAGAGAGGCAAGAGAGAGAGAGGGGAGAGAGTGGGTGCTGGGGGGGAGGGGTAGGGTAGGATTTTATATAAAAATAATAATTTTGTAAATTTTTTAATATTTAATTATATTTTAATCCAGTTGGATTAGTGAGCGATCTCCATCTCTAGCCACATCAGCACTTAACAGAAAAACTGACGGAGGTATGGCATTGTCACAAATTCGTAAGATGAGGTATGACATTGTCATTTTAAAAAGATGAGGTATGAAAGTGTCGTTCGACCCATAGTTGAGGTAGTTTTGTGTAATTTACCCTAAATTTTAATATGGGGTGCATTCAACATTTTGTGGGGTGCTAATATAAAAAGCTTTGAAAATTTGAGGTTTATTATTTAATTAGGTTCATTATTCAACATATAACACACAAAAATATCATAATTTTTGCTTTAGTAGTTTATGAATTTGATAGTGTGAGATTACAGTGCAAGCGACTACAAATTCATAGTACTTTACGAAATGCTTTTCATAAGTCATATGAATTTATAGGGAATTTTTGTAAAAATAACGGTGTCAAACATATGGTATACAAATATTGGTTGAGATATACCATCCCTTTGCTAATTAAAATGCTAGGGATGCATGACCTGATTGGACGATGATTTTTAAAAAATGAGAGTTGGTCTTGTGACGATGGAGACTTGTGGGATCACGAAATAGGGTGCGTTTTCGGATTTAGTGGGAGAGTTGTCGTCGTTGGTGACAAAACACTGATATTGTCAGTCTAATAATGTGATTCTGAAGGAAGCAAGCAGCCAATCCATATATAGTTGATTGGTTGATCAGAAAACCTTTTAAAAAATTTGTCTGTTCTTACTCCCAAAGTTTGAATTTCTTGTCTCAGCTTTTCAAATTTCGACCTCTATGATTTCACCTCACCGACATGGATTCTGGATGCCTGGACGCCTGCAGTGGATTCTGAAATGGTTGCCAAAGATCTAAAACCATCCAACCTTATTATATAAACATATATATTTATATGTATATGTTACAATAACTCCATGATTAAGTTGAAGTCAAAACAACGATTCTTACAATGCGTATGCAAATATATACATACATACACATATATATGAGTAATGCTAAGGAGATTAAATTTGTAGACAAAGTTTTGAAAACTAAAAGAAAGTTGATGATTGATTTATCACTTACACGTTGATTAACGTCTTATTCTTATTGGTGACACATCATTTAGTTTGCAAATTTAGTCTCCAAATTTGATCTCCCTAGCACTAGCCTATATATATACACACATATGCTTCTGCGTGCAACTACTCTTGGCGTCGCATGCGTTGCGTCAGGCTCAAGATTCCACTTGGGACCGCAAGCACCAACAGCCACATGGCTATTGCAAGTTTGCAACAACAAGGCTTAAATTTTTTAGCAAAGTAATGTTCCTAGTGCACCGAAAAGTCTACTAGCTTTGGATAATGCTAGAGAGATTAAATTTTTAAATTAAATTTGCAAATCAAATGATGTGTCACCGTACATTAATCGACACTTAATTAATAATTCAATCATCTACAATCGCATCATTCGGTTTGCAAATTTGATTTAAAAAAATTTGATCTCCCTAACATCACTCTTTTATATACATTGTTGATTTCCTTCCTTACAATTTAAGTTTTTGGCGCAGTTTAACATGATATTAGAGTTTTGGTTCGATTGAGTCATCATGCGTTCAATGCTTCCAACTTTCATTTTTACAAATATTATATCTTTAGATGATGATAAAGAGTCAACAGTTTCGATCTTTATAAATAATCATTTGAATCGAAGATCGTTTAGTCATCTAAATGTATCAAACAAATAAACAATTCTCATGAATATGCTACTTGGTACCTACACTGTTAATTTATTTTAATATATTTGGATAACTAAACGGTCTCTGACTCGCATTACTTTTTGTAAAGATAATCTTCAAATGGAGAATAAGAGATTGAGTGATTCTAATTATGAAATTTTTATGTGAAAATACATTATTTGCAAGTTAGGGCATGAGCTCATCCCTTCAATGGAGGAATATAAGTATTATCCATTTAAAAATACATTGATCACTTACTTGTATGAGATTGCTTCTCTAAAAAGAAATTATCTTACTTGTATGAGATTGCTTCTCTAAAAAGCAATTATGCTCATAAAGATTTAAAAATCTTCTTGAAAAGAAAAAGGGGCCTTTTGATTCAAGTCCAAAAAATAGGACAAGTTTATAAATAAAATAAAAATAAAAATAAAAAATAAAAAAATAAAAAAAAACATTTTGAAAGGTAGATAACAAAATTACAAACTTGTGAGGTAGATAATATAAGGGGCATTTAGATTCAGGTCCAAAAAAATCAACTGCTTTCGGATTGAGTCTAGTTCTATGTTCTTACTGGTTTAGGTCAATTGATCTTTTTTATTCTCATCTTACCCTTTATAGTAAAAATCAAATTACAAGTAAATTTTTTAACGAGTGCTACTAGACCCACTTCAATGTCTTATTTCCCCACTCACATTATAATCTCACCCACCACAAAAAGTTAAAAACTTGAAATGTTATCTTCCCACCAACTATTATTCCTAGACTAACCTTTATATTGAAATTTTTTTTATTTTTATTTTTATTGAGTAAAACAAAATCTACAAAGACACGATTCAATTGATCAAGATGCACAATGAGGATCGCATCTATACAATATGTTTTACACAATTCCCAGCGTCTTCTCCATCCTCCAGCATGCCACCACCCCCGAGAACACCGTGTTCCACTTCATCTGTGCCTCCCACAACAATCGGTACGTGGATTGTGGATTGTGGACAGACAAGCCTTTATCCTAGTTTTCAAGGATGTTTGCTGGTACTAACAACAAAAACAAATAGATCAAATTAAACTGGCCAAAGGTACTGGGGACTTTATTTTTTGAAGATTTAGAGAGGTTGGTTGTTCTAGAAGATAGGGAAGAACGAATCTGTTAGATGTCATTTTACAAGACAGTAAATTTGGTATTGATTTTTTTATTAAAAGGTGAGTGAGGAAATAAGACCGTGGGGTGAGTTTATCACCACTCTTTTTTAACTTATGCATCATTTACTCAAATTTAAATTTCAAAATTTGAATCTTCATATTCCTTCAATATACCCACTATTTAAGAAAAAAAGTTACAAAGTATGAACAAAAACCTGTGATAATACCCATTTATTATATTTTTGTAAATTGATATTGTGGGTCTACTTCCTGCAATTAAACATGGCTGTGTGTGTCTTATCCAAATGGACCATGCCGCCTTTAATGCCATGCAACATACGTCAATCTTGAAAATTGAAAACGATACATATCTACGTAGGTTTGTATTTGTATATATATTAAAACCATAACATATTGTGTGAGAATTACCAAATAATTAAGACAGATAAGAGTAGGACTGGAATATTTCGACATATAGACAAATATGCTTTAGTTTAGTATCCTTGTAGCAATTTTTTGGTACGAAACTTTAAGCTCATGACAAGGATCACAAGAACATGGAGCATGGAGTTTTTTTTTTTTTTTTTTTTGTAATTCCAAATTTTTTCTTTTAACATCAAGACTTTCGACATCTAGAATAACTTGCTATTTTGTTCAAGACTTTGGATGCGGTCTCTAGCTATGAATATTCTTTGACTGAAATCTTGTTTGCTTTCAATTTTTTATCTAAGTCCCTGAAATTAATGTGACAATTTATTTCTATGTATGTTACTATATTTTTTAAATTAAAAATTAAAAATTATAGTTGTTTATATTAATGAGATTTTAAATAAAAAATCATAATTTGTGGGATTAAAAATATTAAAATATAAATATACTATTGTGTGTGTGTATATATATATATATAAACATGGGTACATTCATCAAAATTAACCAAAAAAATTATTGTACCAAAACATAGGTACATTCTTCAAAATCACAAAAAAAAAATGAATAGATTTTATATAAAAAAAAATTGAATAGATTTTATATAAAAAAAATGGTACATTTTACATATAACAAATTGGTATATTTAAGAATGAGTACATTTTAAGATGAAAAATTTGAAAAAAATTACATGAATGGGTACATATAATGTAAGATCCCACATCGCCCAAGGGTGTGGATCATGTAAGCCTTATATGTATATTCTTATCTCTAACTAGCACGAGACCTTTTGGGAGCTCACTAGCTTCGGATTCCATCGGAACTCCGAAGTTAAGCGAGAATGGGCCAGAGCATTCTCAGGATGGGTGACCCCCTGGAAAGTTCTGCTCACGTGAGTTCCCAGAAACAAAACCGTGAGGGCGTGGTTGGGGCCCAAAGCGGACAATATCGTGCTACAGCGGAGTCGAGCCCGAGATGTGGTGGGGGCCAGGGCCGGGATGTGACATATAAGATTAAAAATTTGAAAACATTTTTTAAAAAAGCTAATGGGTACAAACTTTTTCTAATTTTTTTATTTATTTATTTTGGAAATGTTTTGAATTGAAAATTAGTTAGGAGTTTAATAAAGGTGTGAGTATTAAAATTCTAAATCAATTATTAATTTTTATTTTAAAAAATTATGTAACTGACATGTAAATTCATTATTACATTAATGCTTAAGACTTGGATCAAAATTTTAAAACTAATCGGATTTCAGTCAATAAACATTAATAACGAGGGATCAGATACTAATTTTCTCTTATTATAATGAGTGTGAGGATAAGTGCTCTGCTATACAAGTTACGCAAACCCGCCACTCACCGTGTTTGCAATAAATCCGGGATGTTGTTTTGGTTCAAAATTTGATCAGTCTCTCGCTTTCTTAGACTCTAGCGTCCAAAAAAGTTGTGGTTAAGCTAAAAAATAAAAGTTCAAAGGAACATTTATCTCCTCTACAATTTTTTTTTTTTTGGTCAATATCTCCTCTACAATTGGACTAAGAGCAAATATAGTAGGCGTCATGTGACCATAATTTTCTTGGATCCTAAAGCCCAGGAGGGCGAGACTCAAAATTTAATGGCTAAAATGCTTTATAATTGGGCTGCAGCTGTTGTCGTGAAGGCTTCTTCTCATGGGTTAACTATAGCAAGGTGTCATAAGGTTAATTTTTTTTTTTTTTTGAAACATAAAGTTAACTTTGACATGTTTGTTTTCACAAATTTGATGAGACAGTTGACTGTTGAGGGAAATTTAGTCTAGGAACAAGTTTCTTCCAACACATTTCATCACTGCTAAAAAAGAATAGGGTTTTATCACTTTAGTTCAGATCGATTCAATATTAATAAAGAATCTCTTAATTACTATCTCTTGTAACGGATGTCTAAACAAACGTAATGTCGGGGATGGTTGTTTGTTTACTTTTGTTTAGTTTTGTAGCTGCACTTAAAATAAATTCTAAATTACGTATATGAACCTAAAATAATCTTAAAAATCTTAGAGACGACATATGGACTTTTTTTTGAAGAAGACAAGATTGCTCTCATTAAATATGTTGGGCACACAAATCTTCCCACGCCCAGCTCAACATACCTAGAGGTCAAGGCAGCTGACTATGCCTCCTCAAGGTTCCCTTGCTCATGGCATGGAAAAGTTAAAGGCATTAAAGATAGGATTCATCACTAATTCCTATCTTTACTACATTCTCAATTAAAGATCAACTCAAACAAGTAAGAAATCCTTATCACAATCAATTGAGCATGCTTTCGTCATCATCTCAAGATATTATCTCCTAATTAATATCTTGGGATAATTATTTCCTCATCCATCCTACGGATGACATAACCTTGGCCAATAGGAAATAGTCACATGTAGGGCAAAACCCTACACCTAGGTTGGCCACCTCCCTATAAATACCTCATCTCCACCAAATTTTGGTAAGTTGTTGCTATGCATACAAACCCTAAACACTCACTCTTTTCAGAGTTACGGACTTAGGCATCGAAGATCCATTGGCCAAATCCCTACCTCACCTCTCGGGCTTGTGTAGCTTTGGCCTTAATCAAAGGTGTTGATTGTTTTGTTGGTACAAATTAGTCAAGACTGAAGACGGTGAATTCTTGCTACCACAAAATGGTGTTTTCATTGAGAGCTCTCAAACGCTCGAAGAAGGCTCTCGCATTTGCATTTCAAATTTTTCCATTACATACGTAAAATTTCCACACCTTCCTAAAGTTATTTTATAAGTTCTTTGAATAGACCTAGGGAAGAAATACAATGGCGAGAAATTCTAAAACCACGATGATTGGAACATCCTACGTTGAAGAATAAGGACCAGATGATGGAGATCACGACGTGGCCCCACGCCGTCGCTCCTTGAGGCTTAACATGGTTACTGGAGTTTCACTACCACTGCGGGGCACCACCATAGGCATAGCAGCAGTGGCATCAGCCATTACAATGGCCCACGGTGCACCGCCAGGCCACGATGAAAAAGTTGTAGAGCAGCAGCAGGCCTAGGGTGCAACCCTATGCAAGGCCCAAGGCTTGATTATCCCAGCTGTTCCGTATGAAGCGCCAAATCCAATCCCTGCAGCAGTCAAGGCCCAAGCCTAGAGCAACCCAAGGCCAGGCAGGCCACGCTGACCCTAGGTCAAGCGCTTGCACCCCCAGATTGTGACCCAACCCATTCTAGTTGCCTAGTCCGTTCTCGCAACCCAACTTTCATCCTAGACCGGTTCAAC
The DNA here is from genome assembly GCA_036320875.1 of Cotoneaster glaucophyllus. Lineage (NCBI taxonomy): Eukaryota > Viridiplantae > Streptophyta > Magnoliopsida > Rosales > Rosaceae > Cotoneaster > Cotoneaster glaucophyllus. The sequence goes on from CM070060.1 coordinate 17,793,499, forward strand.
GACCCGACTCTAGGTTCCTAGAACGGTCCAGGCCCAAGCAATAACGGCCAGATAGACCGTCGGACCGACAATTGAACATTGGGTATTTTAGCTCCATTTTGCCCAAATTTGACTCATCTCGACGCAAATTTTGCATCCGGAGTCCATTATACTTTCCACTACTTATGGAGATGCCTACCTTTCAAGCTCTTCCGCCCCAAATGGTGAACAACACCTCTTCCGGTAGGTCACATATTTGACAAGCGCCTTCAAGCAGCAGACGACCTTAGTGAATAAGCTCTTGGAGCACATTGAGATTCAGCACACTCCTGATGAGATATCACGAAGCAGGACGAGGGCAAGCGACAACGTTTCTTTCCAGCAGCGTCCAAATAAACAGCCACTTAACTAGCAATTAACCTGTCATTATGGCAGTGTGCATTCTTGCTTGGGCCTCCAGGGTAATGGTTTCTCTCACCTTAGCGTCCAAAGAAGCGTTCAATCTCAACTAGGTCCACGAGCAAGTACGCATTCACGATTGGGCCCACACTTTGATGAGCGCATTCACGGTTGGGCTCACACTCCGACAAGCATTCCAGACCCATTTCCAGGCGAAGAGTCCATTAGCGACTTGAACCGCAAGGAGTATCCTCCACCTCACATCGAAATAGGCAACAATTCATGGGAGTTATTGTAAAGAAGATAGGTGAAGAGAAAGTGGGATTTTGAGAAAATACTTTCTTAATAAAATGATTTTGTAGTTTGACATAAATATCCCCTGTAAATAATTTTGTTTAATATTAAGGGAAAAATTGGAAAAATAAGGACATAATTGAAAATTTTGAAATTATGTTGACAAAAGCTCTGTTCTTAATAAATAGTAAGTATAGATAGATAATTACAAGAAATTATACCCATAATAATAAAATTATTATAGAGGGTTGATTTTCACTCATCCTTTGTAGCCTTTCACACATTTCTCTTCAGTATTGGTCCTGAAATTAAATAAATCAAACCAAAAAATAAAAAGTAAAATAAAAATGTGTAAGAAGCTAAAATAGATGTGAGTTTATCATTTCTTTAAAAATAGAGTGGGTTTATTCACACACCACTTTTTACCTTTTACCGCCCATCACAATTTTCAACAATTGAATCAAATAAATTGAAGATAATTAAATAACAAAAATTAACTCATTCGGGTATGTGGATAGCACCACCCTAAAAATATGTCGTGCACTTGGGCCCAAACATTTCGCCAAGCCCAAAGCTGAAATCCAAAAGAAAACAAAAACCGCGAAAAGAAAACCCGTCACTCGCCACGTCAGCAGTAAACCCCCTATCCCCTTCCCCATCGCCAAAACCTCTCACTCTCTCTCATCAGTCTCTGCAACCTCAATCTCTCTCATGGCCTTCACTTTCCTCTCAATACCCAACTTTCTCTCTCCTCAACCTCACTTTCTCTCTCTAAGATCCAATTTCACTTCCCTCAAACCCTCAATTCGTTCTCTTTCCACCCGGTCCATTAAGCCCACCCACGCAATCGGGCCGGACGGCAAGTACTACCCGGACCCGGCCGACGACGACCCGCCGGAAGCCCCGGAAGACTCGGGCCACGGAGTGTCCAAGTTCCAGCAAATCCAGCGGCAGGCCTCGCGCCACCGCAAGCTCCAAGAGGAAGACTACTTAAAGCACCAGGACACCTTCCTCAACGCCATTGCCGACGTGGAGGACGCGCCAGAGAATCCCAATTCCGTAATCAACGACAACTCCGGGGACGATTTGTTCGGCGACATCGACCAGGCGATTGCCTTGAAACGCAAGGAGTTTGTGAAGCAGGGGCTTCTGAAGCCAAACCCTAAGAAAGAGGTTGTGGCGGTTGACGAATTGGACCCTGAGGAGGTAGTGGATTTGGAGGAGATTGAGGAGCTTCAGGGGATTACGGTTGTTGGCGAGGACGAAGAGGAAGACGGGCCGGAGAAATTCGATCCCAAGGTCAGTGATTTTGATGGTAAAGATGGGATTTTGCGTTTGAATTCTGAGTTTGATTTGGATTTTGATAATTATGGTAAAACTAGGGCTAGGATTGTGGAACCTAAGTTTAAAATGAGCTTGGCTGAGCTTTTGGATGAGAGTAAAGTGGTACCCGTGTCGGTTTATGGTGACTTAGAGGTTGAGATTACAGGAATTCAACACGATTCGAGGATGGTTAATGCCGGTGATTTGTTTGTGTGCTGTGTTGGGAGCAAGACTGACGGGCATTTGTATTTGAGTGAGGCTATTAAGAGAGGTGCGGTGGCTGTTGTAGCTAGTAAAGAGATATACATGGAGGAAAATTTGGGGTGTAAGGCATTGGTCATTGTGGAAGATACAAATGCGGATTTACCTGCATTGGCTGCTTCGTTTTATCGGTACCCATCAAAGAATATGGCAGTGATTGGGATAACGGGAACAAATGGGAAGACCACGACTGCATATTTGATAAAAGGGATGTATGAAGCGATGGGATTGAGGACCGGTATGTTGAGTACAGTTGCATATTATGTGCATGGGGATAATAAGTTGGAGTCACCTAACACGACCCCAGATGCTGTTTTGGTTCAAAATTTGATGGCTAAGATGCTCCATAATGGGGCTGAAGCCGTTGTCATGGAGGCTTCTTCTCATGGTCTCGCTCTATCCAGGTGCAATGAAGTTGACTTTGACATAGCAGTTTTCACAAATTTAACGAGAGACCATTTGGATTTTCACAAGACTGAGGAGGATTATAGGGATGCAAAGGCCAAGTTGTTTTCAAGGATGGTGGATCCGGAACGGCACAGGAAAGTTGTGAACATTGATGATCCGAATGCAACCTTCTTTATTGAACAAGGCAACCCAGATGTTCCAGTTGTGACCTTTGCCATGGAGAATAAGAATGCAGACGTTCACCCCTTGAAGTTTGAACTTTCCTTGTTTGAGACGCAGGTTTTAGTCAATACTCCAAATGGTATATTGGAGATATCATCAGGCTTACTTGGAAGACATAATATATACAATATACTGGCTTCTGTGGCTGTTGGGATTGCAGTCGGAGCACCATTGGAGGATATCGTTAGAGGAATTGAAGAGGTTGATGCAGTTCCAGGGAGGTGTGAATTAATAGATGAGGAACAGGCCTTTGGAGTAATTGTGGACTATGCTCATACTCCTGATGCCTTGTCTAGACTATTGGATTCTGTAAGGGAGCTTGGTTCAAGGAGGGTTATTACTGGTATGCTTCTTATGTTTCTTTTTGTGTATTTTCACATCTGAAGTTAGCATAACTGTTTAACTGCAGACTTGCAATATGTATCCAACTTCTCTGCCCACAGTCAAAACTGCAATATTGCTAATAGAAAGTAATAATGTCTAGGTTGAGTAAATTGTAGGGTTGAAACCATTTTGTAAGAAGGCTATTCTTATTCATATTCTGTGTTTAAGAGTTTTTATCATAATTTTTTTCCTATGATGACCAATTATGGAGCACTAATAATAAAATATTTATGTGAAAAAATGTAGTTGTTCTTTCTTTGCTGACCAATTATTTGTGCTTTATGTGGAGTGATTGGTTGCCCTGGAGAGAGTGACAGAGGGAAAAGACCCATGATGACGAAGATTGCAACTGATAAAAGTGACGTGACCATACTGACGTCTGACAATCCAAAGAATGAAGATCCATGTATGTATAGCAAACCTCAACACTGATTTTTTTTATTTGTTTCCTATTATTGACGTTGTAAAATGTTACTCGACTTCAAAAAAAAAATTCATAGATGGGGTAACTTCTATAATGTTTGTATGCCTCTAAATTTAGCTGTGGCCGGTCTCTCTAGAAATGCTATTGTTTAATGTTTATTGTTCTCTTGTATTATCAAGTCTTGGTGTCCTAAAGCTTATGCTTGTCATTTGTTTCAGTGGACATCTTGGATGATATGTTGGCTGGTGTAGGATGGACAATGCAAGATTACTTAAAACACGGGGAGAATGATTACTACCCACCTCTTGCAAATGGTCATAGGCTTTTCCTTCATGATATTAGACGAGTAGCCGTACGTTGTGCTGTTGCCATGGGCGAGGAAGGTGATATGGTTGTAAGTTTATGAAGCCCCAAATATCTTCCATACGCAAGATTTATGCATATACAGGAAAAAAGTCACAATATGGCTATCCACTCTCTCAAAAGATTTAATTAGTATCATTTTTTGCTTCTATGTATATTATTGCTTATACATAGAGTTCAATGGTACCCTGCATCTAGTCATTTCAAATCCCAAACGCAACCGCTCAAAATTGGCAATTATTTTATTTTTGTCTTCTAAGAAAAATAAAAAATTAGCATGTATTTTGGTTTTGCAAGATGATGAAGTGGTATTCCTTAAAAGATTCTGAGAGGTGAAAACTAACAAAGAAACTTATAGGTTTTGAAAAAGAAATAAGCTTGTACGTTTGCAAACAAATTATGATTACTCTAGCCACTATAATATATATTTTCCGTGTGAGATGAATTACAAAATGGGTACCTCCTTGGAACTGTTTTCCAGTTGTCATGACTCTCCTTGTTGCTCTTTTTAAGATTATGTTGCATTGCTGCAGGTGGTTGCTGGCAAAGGGCATGAAGCATATCAGATCGAAGGTGGCAAAAAAGAGTTCTTTGATGACCGGGAAGAGTGCCGAGAGGCATTACAGTACGTTGATGAGCTTCACCAAGCTGGAATAGACACAAGTGAATTTCCATGGAGGTAGGTTAACTGACAGTAATTTGCATTTACTTGGGTATCACTGTTTGTTAGCATCTCCAGAAGGCCTAGCAATCCCTATGAGGGAAAGAATGGCTTGAAAAAGAGCATTTCTATTTATGATTGATATTTCTGTTTTATCAACAACGCTTTTTAAAGAAAAGCTACATGCAATTGTTCTAGATCTTGCAAGTGAGGAATCATCGTTATGTGTGCAGAATGTAATCCTTGTTTTTGTTGATCTGATGCAGGTTACCTGAAAGTCATTGATCTCTTATAAAAGGAGTACACTTTGTTACGGTGAACGGAGGTATACTTGCACGTTGTATTGATGTACAACAGGAGATACTTTGTCTAGAATGCATGTGACCGTGTATCAACCTTTGTCTGGTCAAGTCAACGATATACATTATATGCGAAGGCGGTCAATAACGGCTTCTTGGTTACTAAGACTGGTATTCATTCGACTTACTAACTGATGTTTATTTCTAGAAAGAGAGAGAGAGATTTATCTTAACATTTTCTTCATGTATGCAGGTTGGTGAGGAGTTGGTCTTTTGAGGCAGTGTTGTTTTGGAGAAAGCTGAATTTTTTTAACCCTAGAAGGGTTATTGGGTGACACAAATTTTGTAAGGCTATGCGTGTGTAGAATGTAGAATGTACTCGTATGTAAACTGAGATCCTGGGTTTGCCAATGTCACAAGTTAAATTATAACCCAATTGATTGGTCCAGTTAGTTCGCTCTCTCTCTCTCTCTCTCTCTCTCATCAGCATTAATTTTAATTTTTGAGTACAAACGATATTCTACGCTAATCATTCTTAAATTTTAATTTAATGCATCAAATATAATCGTGGCCACTCCTTTTTAAATTTCTTTTCCACACGAGTATATTTTCTACCAAAAATGAAAATATATTTCCAATTTTGTCATTTAAATTTACTGTTATATTGAAATTAAGAAAATAGACAACTATGTACAAACGCACCATAAAAGTTTCTTCTAAAGTTTAATGGGGAAATATATATATATATATTGTAACTTTTTTCTGCATGACAATATTCTATTTTAAATTATTCAATCTTATGAAAAAGAATTGAACTTGAGTAAGCGAGGTGGTCACACTGTCATAATTAATTAGCATAATTCACATTTGCGTTGGAACTTTATGCGAGAAAAATTCAGAAAAGGAAAAATAAAATAAAATAACTCCCAAAATAAGAGAGGGAGGGCCGGAAGAAAAGGCAAGATATATAAAATCTTGGTAAGGCAAACTTTTCTTGGCATCAGAAAAAGGAGGGAGGAGGTTTGGTGGAAACAGATAACAAGCATTAGCGTCGTGAATTTGGATGCAGAATATCATTAACTCTTTTACCAAAATAAACAACTCTTTTACTTATCAAGGCCATATGCTTTTTATACAATGATATTAATACAGAGCTTTGAATTAAGCCACACAATACACCAACAATCAAAACTCGCAATTTACAAAAGTAATGTGTAACGCTAATGACAATCCAAATTCAAGTCATAAGTCTAAGTGCACACAGTTTATGTGGTGACAAATCCACGTACATTTTTACTTTCCTTTTGGAGAGAGCCAGATATATATTCTGAATTTCTGATGCACAAACAAAAAGCTAATGCTGAACCGCCTGGAGAGCTGTCAAAGTATGAGCAGAGGAACTTCATTGTCTTGTCAGATTCTCGTCCACTGATGTTATGGTATGACAATTTCCATCCCACAAATGAAGAAAAAAAGGAATAAAAATTATATATTCTGTAGGTATTTGTATGTTGCTCTTGATAATTCCTCCACTTTTTTATGCCAAATTTTCAAGCTTTTTATGATCATGTTTCTGGGTTTCTGAATTTATACATGGATGTTGTGACAGTTAAAACCTGCACATATATATATATATATATATATATATATATATTACTAATAACTATACGAACTGTTAGCGTTTTGTGTCAAAAAGGTAGCTTATTGTGCTTGTATTTCTGGGCTGTTATAGCTTCTGATGTTACAAGATTTACAGAGCTCTTAATTTTTAATTTTGTTCTTGATTATTTGCTTAAGTTTGGGACTTTGTCGAAATTGGGGGCTTGGGTTTGTAGGAGTTGAATTTCAATTTTCCCTGTAGCGCTAGACTGACAGATCGAGTCACTCTGGTGTTCTTATCAAGGTCACATTGTGTTGCGTTTGTATGTGGTTCAAAGTTACTGAATCATCAACGCTTCGGCTAGGAAATTCGTGGTTGTCTTTGTTAGTGTTTAATTGTTATTTCCTGTTATTAAAGAAGATGAATACTATACTCAGATTTTGTTATCCCCTTTGTTCATTCAACTTGACCCTTTGTTTCTTATTTCTTATAGCAAGTGCAGCATTCAGAGTTGTATGATAGCAAATCAGTAAAGCTCACGTCGCCTAGCTTTGGGATGGGTCATGAGGTTAAACAGCAAAGGTGGGAGTTCAGGAGGAAGGACAATGACAATGATTCTTCAAGTAACGATTCTAAATCAAGTAGTGAGGCGGCTCACGAGAAGCGTAAACTGGTTTCCGGTTTGATTTCACTTGAAAATGATGAAGCAGTCGATAACTGCAGAGCTCAGCAAACTGGCATGTTCATTCCTTGTGGAGAAGATCAAAACATGTCAAAGAAAGGCAAAAGGGTGCACCTTAGGAGTAAGAAGAATAGAAGAAAAAAGAGTAAAACTGGCGTTTACAATTCTGCTGCTGCTTTGGATGAACTTAAAATCTTCAAGGAGTCCCTATTAGAGAATCTTAAAGTGACGAGAGAAAATTTGCTTTCATGGATGAGGAAGGAAATGCAAAAACTGGTGGATGATGATGCTGCCCCGCGACTTGATCGGAGAGAAGGAAGTTCTGGAGGGAAAAATGTTCGAGTACAACATGGAAATAACTTTGAGAAGAACACCATCTATAAAGAGAACATACAAGTGAACAACGAAAGAAAAAATGAGGATAACATTCAGCATCAAAACAACTTTGGGAAGAATGTCACGGTGCATCGAGAAAGCAACTCTAAGGAGAATGTATTTGCACACCATCACAACAATGTGAAGGAGACGGTCCAAGTGCAACATCTGGATGAAAAAGTAAAATTTCAAGTGAACTATCAGAACAACTTTGAGTTCGGCATGAAACCTCAACAATGCGACATTGAATCATTAGGGAGGAGTGTTAAAAGCAATACAGCAGCTGGTTCTGATAATTTGTATCATGTTAAGCCAAATTTTCAATCCTATTCCACAGACAAGAACGTCCTGATCCAGCATCCCAGTCAAGTACCTTCTTCGATGTATTTGACATTGCCCACCGTGTTAACTAAGCCACGCGGTGAGAACTATATGCTCAGTACTTCATCAAGCAATTATATTGGAACACCATTTGACATAAACAAACTAGATGTGAACTCTGTGAAGGTAAATCCAATGCTCAAAGTAATGTGTGGAAAATTATCCGGCATGCAGCAGCTAGAAAGGGATGGAAGCTTTCCTCAAATAAGGTCGAGAAATGCGAATTGTTTTGATAAACAACGCATCCCAAGTTCAAGCATTGGAAATGGATTCCCAGTTCCATTTCATCAGGGTAATGATATCGGTCTTAGCATTCCAAGCCAAGTAAGTTCCGAATACTTGCCCCGGGAAGAAAAGAACATAATGGGTTTAAAGACGGAGGAAGGAGCTTCAAGCTTCTTCGGCGGAAGCTATACTAAATCAGAAGACTATTTCGCAAACAATGTCTACGACATTCCATGACTGAAGCTCATGGTACACACAAGGCATTTCAAAACAAAGACCTTCAAGAGGGCTATTTGTTCCCAAAGTAGTAAACTTCTGCAGAAAGCGCTTTCTGTATTTAACTTTTCCGAAGCCGGCAACAATTGAACTAAACTTCTGCTGCCTTTCAAATTTCTTTAATTCCAAAGGAGGTACTTTTGATATGCTTTGAAAATTTTGCCTCTGCACCCAATTTGTCTGTTGGAAAGAACAAGCTGCGGTTGTTTAGAGAATTCTGGATATCATTTTGTTTTCTTGATTTGGATATGATTTGGGGTCCGTTGATTTTGTTCTATGAATGTTTAAATTTTCTCTAACATCATCAAATTCTCATTTGCCTAGCAAAATCTTAGTTCTCCGACACTAACAAAGATACGAACAGAACAAAACAAATAAGCTTACTAGAGTTCCTAGCCGCCCCCACACTAAGATTGAAATCCACTTGTGCTCATAAGTACTTTTGCTGAAAGTGCTTCTAAAATACTGCCAAACATGCCATGTAGAACCAATAGAAATGTGAACAAATGTATACACAAACAAATTATAAATTATGAGAAAGACAAGCTGAGAGAGAAAAACGTGATGCTCCCGGCAAATCGTTTTCTGTTAGATATGTGGGTTCAAGGAAGAGGATAGAGATATACGGAAACGCAATTTCTATCGTGTTTGGTTTGTAAATTACAATTTTTATATTAATAGCGAACTCACCATTCACACGATTCGAATTTAAATCTCCCACCTAGTAAAAGTAAATATTATTAAACTGTAGTATTATATGACATTCATAATTTATAACTTTGTTTTTGTTGTTTTATTAGCATACTAACTTACGTCAATTTCTATCTATGGAGTCATGGACATTGCCACATGCAAGTCAAACAACAAAACACCAGAACGCCTTGTGGGAACATGTTTATATGGAGCACTTGTTGGCAAAAACAAGAAATCTATATCAGTCTTTTGGTTCTACCAATATGAATGTGCTTCATCTACAAAAGGATATTTGTAGTATGCTTGGACAAAATTTGCAAATTTGCAAATGATTATTAATTCATAGAGTTGATTCTTACAAATGTCATCCTCGAAAAAGCTAATCAATCAATCAAGAAAGAAAAGAAAGATAAGATCTTGTCACATTAATACAGTGTGAGCTAAGAATATTTAATGCTTAAATTAGATAATGAATCATCTCTTATGACCAAACTACGAACAATTTATCCACTATAACTTACAACATTTAACCGTTGTTGGGTATGGTTAAGCGTCCTGATATGCTAGCCTGGCAACGAAGGCTTCCTCTGATGGCCTATACACCGAGGTCTAAACTACCTCATTACATAGGACCAAAATGAAAATACAGAGAATCGAACTTTTTTTATTTCTTGGAAAAAAAAATCGAACTTTAAACTTCTTTTAACAATGAAACTAAAAGTATTACTAAATTAATAATTAGCCACTAAACAACTGTTTTTGATGTCAAGAAGTCCTACTATACGTCACTCTGGAACAGAACACACAGTAGATCCAAACCTTTTTAATTTCAATTTATTAATACTTTTTTTTTTCTTCTGAGCAAATATTTTACTTCCTTGATTCCTTCTTCTTTCTGGTAACAGTAAGCATCCCAAAAAACCAAAAACAAAGCCCCTCTCTCTCTCTCTCTCTCTCTTTGATGTCTACAATCTCTGCAAATCTGTGATGCAGAGGAGGAAGAACCAAAAGGGTTGTGCTTGAAAGATCGCCGGAAGGGGAAGGGGTTCAAGAACTGATGGATTTGCAGAGGATTTGTGGGTTGGTTTTTGTTTCAGCTTTGACTATTCTACTGGTCGGTAATCCGAGCTCTGTCACTGCCGGGGATATAGTGCACGATGACGATTCTGCTCCGAAGAAGCCCGGGTGCGAGAACAATTTCGTTTTGGTAATCTAATGCTGCTTTTTCTCTCCAACCGTTTTCGGTTTTTTTGTTTTTTTTGTTTTTGTTTTTGTTTTTGTTTTGGATAATGAGTTTTGCTTTTTATGTTCATGGGTTTTGTGTAAAATTGGTTCATTTGTATATTTATCCGATTAAAAGTTCCCATTTTTGGGTAAGTTGGAGCTGTTAATTTACTCCCATGAAGTTAAAAGTATTGAATTTTCTTTGTGTAGGTTGTTTTTGGATTGGAATTGGGTTGTTGTTGTTGTTTGATTTTACTGAAATTGACATGAATAACATAAGTTACTGCTCAGTAAGTTTCTATATCCTCCCTGTTTCGGCATCCTGCTCATACTTATATATTTCCTTGTATTTTTTCTCCTGGCCTTCGCGATGTTGCCCTTTTAGGAGTTTGGGTAGGATGCTTATTGTTTTCCTCTATTAAGTTCAACTTTGGTAATTAATTTGAATCTGTACTTAATATTTTGTACTATCTCGTGATTATAAAGAACTGGCAATGGCAATGGTATTTAATCTATGAATTTTTCGGGGACGGAGACATTAATTTATGGATGGATAAACTCTTCGTTTCCTGTTTTAAATTGATAGTGAAATATGTAGACTTGTGGTCAGCTGTTATTGGCTGGGACATATACCGTTGTTTCCATAAAATTCATTTTTTTCTTCAACTTGATGGTTCGTATCTGGTTTTAAGGAAAGTTGGTGTCAATCGGTTTTATTGAAGTTTTTTTTTTCTCTGGAGGGATCATGCAAAATAAGCGACCTTTTAGCAATTTATATTTCTATGTATATATGATTACTGCTCTGTCACAAACTGTTTTGCAGGTAAAAGTTCAAACTTGGATTGATGGAGTTGAGGCAAATGAGTTTGTTGGTGTGGGTGCTAGATTTGGAACTACGATTGTTTCAAAGGAGAAAAATGCACAGCAAACTCGCCTTGTTCTTTCTGATCCTCGCGAATGTTGCAGCAAACCAAAAAAGATGGTTTTATGTTTAAACTATATTATCTTGACATTCATGGTCACATGTATCAAGCATATACATTATAGGTTTGTCAACATCATTTTGATTTTTCGCTTTTGTTTAGCTTACTGGAGATGTCATCATGGTTGACCGAGGCCAATGCAAATTCACAACTAAGGCAAATATTGCCCAAGCTGCCAATGCTTCTGCTGTCCTCATTATAAATAACCAGAAGGGTAAGGATTTTATGTTTCTGCAGTATGATGTGTAGCATTATGTAGCAACGATGCGTTCAGAAGGCTTGAGTATCTAAATAATTTATCTGCGAGTGTCTATTTGTGTGTGTGTGTATATATGTATGTATGTATTCTTATTGTTGTACTGCTTTGAGAGATTGAAACTATCATCCTAGTTCTCATTTTACTGGATAAGAGACTAGTTTTCGAGATTTCAATTTGGTATATATGATGGTTGAAACATGGAAATGTAACAAGCGGAAATAAAATGCATTGCAACCATTTCCATTTCATATCAAACTTGTCTCTTTTTGTTGCAGAACTTTACAAGATGGTGTGTGAGCCAGATGAAACTGCTCTAGATATTCACATACCAACAGTCATGCTCCCACAGGATGCTGGTTCGACCTTGGAAAAGATGTTAATGAGCAATTCATTGGGTAAGGTTCTTTACCCTCAGGTGATTTCTAAGCTACAAAAGTTTGTAACAGTTCTCTGGGTATGGGTTTTTTTTTTTTCGTTTTTTATTCTATACCTGGCTTATCCATTTGTCTCATCTGTTTGTACTTTCCACTGAGGTTTCAGGTTGCAAATAATTTTAGAACTTTTGTTGGGTATACTATACATGTGTACCTAATACCTTTACCAGATAGCTTTCTAATTGTAGGCTCTCTGCAGTGTCTGTGCAGCTGTACTCTCCAAAGCGACCTGTAGTTGACATTGCAGAAGTATTTTTATGGTTGATGGCAGTCGGCACCATCTTGTGTGCATCCTTTTGGTCTGCATGGAGTGCCAGAGAAGCAGCTATTGAACATGAAAGGCTATTAAAGGTCTCCTTTTCCCATCCTTAGCTAAATAGTTTTAGGTTTATACGTTCCCTCGCAGAGTGTTGTTCTACTGACAGTTCGTTGTAAGTATTGACTTAAACATTATCTTGTCTTGTAGGATGCTGCTGATGAAATCCCACGTGCCAAAACTCCTTTAGGTGCTAGTGTAGTAGACATCAGCACAACGTCAGCAGTCTTGTTTGTTGTTATTGCTTCATGCTTCTTGGTTATACTGTATAAGCTTATGTCATCCTGGTTCGTCGTGCTTTTGGTGGTTCTTTTCTGCATAGGTGGTGTAGAGGTATGAGTCCTCCGATTTCTAATTAGCGACACAATATACCTCTGCATGCTCACTTATATACTTACACAAAGCATTTATCTCTCAAGTTCCCTGCACAGTAAACATTTACGTTTGGAAGTTGTGCAGGCTGTAGTTTTGTAATGTTAACGTATTTGACATTATATGTTTTTGTGCTTATTTCTTTATCGAATGATTATATCTAACTTCATCAATATTTATATCCAGGGATTGCAAACTTGCTTGGTTGCGTTGTTGTTGAGGTACAGTTTGTTTCATCTCTTATTGAAACAATCTCTGACACTTTATTATGATTCTACTTTTGGTCGCCTGACTAGTGCCAGTGCTCTTGCAGGCTATCAGTTTTTGTCAATTTACTTTTCAGTGTCTGTGTGTGGCTGTATGCATGTGGGCAAATCAAAATTTTAACAGAATACTTCTTATGCCCCTTTTATCTGGGGATGGTTTATCATAAGATTATTGGGTAGTTGTTTTCAATGTGGGAGTTGTTATTCTTCTGATCTTCTGATTCTCTGAATATTTTCTAGAACATTATTCAAGACACAATCTCGAGTTCTAGTTTAATTTGACTAAATCATTTCAGTAAAGACAGACCAGAAAACTGGTGGCAGTGTACATTGAATGAGTCACCCAGTGTTAACTTGCTTTAAGGTCTTAAACTAATTATACATTTTCGCAGGTGGTTCAAACGTACCGGAGAATTGTACATTAAAGTACCTATCTTGGGAGCAGTCTCATACCTAACTTTGGCTGTTTCTCCATTCTGCATAACATTTGCTGTTCTTTGGGGAGTTTATCGCAACCTTTCCTTTGCCTGGATTGGTCAAGATATACTTGTAAGATTATTTGTCCTATCAAAAGAATTTTTCCCAATGGCATCATAGATTTTGCCCCTTCTTTCTTGAACTTCAAGCTATGCAGTATAGATTTTGTCTCAACTAATGGTGGCTTTAATTTTAATGAATCTTTGATCAGGGAATCGCGTTGATAATCACAGTTCTTCAAATTGTTCGAATACCTAATCTGAAGGTAATACTTCGAACTTGTATGTTTTACTGGTATTCCTCTTTTTGGCCCGAAATTATTTTGTGGTTGGTAAAAACATAGTAGGCAATTCGTTTTCCAAACACTCTAAATCACTGCTCATTTGTGGAACTAATTGACTGTAATTATGGGGTTGTAGCATTTAAAGTACAGGGTGTCCACGTGTGCAGCTGAATATCTCTGCGTTTGAAAATTTCTACTGGAATTTGATTGACTTTAAGTATTTACACGTATTCTTCTTTTTTATTTGCTATGGTATCTCTACTCTACTGAATCAGAAATTTCTGATGTGTGTATTTCTTCCTTAACATTGTCTAGTCATTCCAAAAGTTGATAAACAAAAACACTTGTCTTTTGACATTGGATGGTAGCTGTTCATCTCAAAAGCTTTAATGAGAAGATACCGGATAGTATATACTATATATATATATATGTGTGTGTGTGTGTGTGTGTGTGTGTGTGTGTGTGTGTGTGTAATATTTATATATGCGTAAGCGTTCCTAGAAATTGATGAGAGGTGTTTTTATTAATTAGGTGGGTACGGTCCTCCTCAGTTGTGCCTTCTTGTATGACATCTTTTGGGTGTTTGTTTCTAAGAAGTTGTTCCATGAAAGCGTGATGATTGTGGTAAGTGATCCTTGCATGTTTCTCTACTTGCTTCATTTAAGGCCCCTATGATATAAACATTTCATTTTTGAAAGATTTGAAATGCCTGAGAGTCATTTTAACGGATTGGTCTCCCTTTTACAGGTAGCTCGTGGTGACAAAAGTGGAGAGGATGGTATTCCAATGCTACTAAAGATCCCACGCATGTTCGACCCATGGGGTGGTTTCAGCATCATAGGATTTGGTGACATCCTATTACCAGGCCTGCTTGTAGCATTCTCGCTCAGGTTTAATCTCTACGTCCTATCCCCAATTTGCAAAAAGACTTGTTATCAGCATTTCTTCATGTGTCAAATCTTGGCGTTGTTTATATGCAGTGGAATAATAAATTTACGACTATTAATGGTTTTTCCAGGTATGATTGGTTGGCAAATAAGACCCTCCGTGCTGGATACTTCATTTGGGCAATGATTGCTTATGGATTAGGTAAGATATAATAAAGAGAGTATTTTCGACAGCTACTTTTAAGGTTTTAGATGTGTTTCCCGGAATAAAAACATGATGTTTCACATTCTTTGGCAGGTCTTCTCATCACGTATGTGGCATTAAACTTGATGGATGGGCATGGCCAACCAGCACTTCTTTACATTGTTCCATTTACACTTGGTAAATCCCTTTCTTTCTCGTTCACCGTAAACCTAGTCCAATGCACTTTGCCATTTAAAGTTTAGTACATGAATAAAACCGAAGGGCAGCCCACGTGCAATAGTTTCTCTTATCAAGCGATCAAGAACCAGTGGATGCTAGATGGTGCGGTTTTAAGTTAAAACTGATCAAAATTTACTCTGCAATGCAGGCACTTTGCTGGCACTAGGTAAGAAAAGAGGTGACTTACGGATTCTGTGGTCTAGAGGAGAACCGGAATGGCCCTGCCCTCATATCGAGCTTGAAGGCAGTCACGAAGTGAACGAATGAAAGTAATTAGAAACCATTTTCTTGTATGATATTTTAGTGTTGGTATTGTATAATTACTAGAAATCTGGTAAAGATCCGACATTGAACGAGGACGCTCTCTTAATTCTAATCGCGTTCATTTGGCATCGTCGGTTGTCAACTTGATGAATGGTAAAGCAAGATGGATAGCAATTTTACAGAGTTTTATTGACATAAGCAAAGAACATATAGAAACTTGGAAATCATATGTACTTGAACCAAGCAACAACAGAAGTGCAAAAGACATATAAAGGGTGCAAACGACGATATGCATTAGAACTCATCATGACCAAGGGACGATTATTTTGCACCTATCTCGCGTAGAGGAGTATCGTGATACCCCGCTTCTTAACCATGTCTGCTTCAACACTGTCAACTTCCAAGGGACGATTGTTGACGGTTGTGAGCTGAATAGGCCTATTGAAGCGTTTTCCATTGGGCGGTACCTTCTGGATCTGCTCCGAGAGAGCAGACCAATTGGTTTCCAGGCTCCGCATTGCAGGGTCTGGTATATAAGGAGGGTTGTCTGTCCTCATTCTAGTGCCGACTTGACTCTCAATGTACCGGAACCTTGCCGCTTCCGAGACCATCTGAATGATCACAATAAACGCTGCGGCTTGGTCGGAGTGGGATGCCGCATAGTGCAACTTAGTGATGGCGTTATCGAGTTCATTGCGTCCCAGAGGGATTTGCTCAAGCATAGGTATATCCTCATGTATACGTGACCCTGGGTTACGAGCACCTGATGCACTCGGTTGTGCTGTACGTCGTGCATATGCTCCAAGCGCGGGGTAGTCTCCGGTGAAGGGCAGCACAGTCCGCGTGGACTGGGTGGCGCCCGGGGCGGTGGGGAATAAAATGTGCGTTGGAGCCGGATTTTCAGCGTTATTTGCAAGTATGTAGGATTTATTACCAGAACGATATCCCACCACATAAACGTTTACTACATCGATGGCCACCTTGATGGTGTCGCCGTTATAGTTGGTGAGATCAACATAAAGAAAGCGCTGCGCGTCCGGCACGTCTTCTCTTCGGGGCAGCACCGGTATACCATGTGATGTGGGTCGTCCGGCTGTGAGTCGGGCTCGTAGTGCTTCGATGAATGCTGTGTATGTCTTAGGGGTTGCATTCAAAAGAGAGAGGGCAAGTGCCATATTAAAGCAAGAACAAGGAAAATTGAATCAAAAACTATCCTCGTTCTATTTGAGGGATTTGTGTCATTTGACGAGGAGCGTTGATACATATATATACGTGTGTGTGTGTGAATTAGGTTATTAGCTCAGCATATTATCCTAGGTTAGAATCCGGTTCTAAACTTTTTAAAAGGATGCGTCAACACAAAATATCTCTATTTTGATACCGCCAATACAAAATATCTTTCTAACACGTAACCTTGGCTGACAACACTATTATGACATCTAATTTTTTAATTTTTTTTTTTAGTACATTGATATTTTTACACTAAAGGAAGGAAGAGTTCGGCTAAGTCACACAATTGGCAACATAATTTAATGTATATATATATGTGTGTACGTGTGTGTGTGTGTGTGAATCGGCTTAGTTAATAGGTCAGCATATGATCTAGGTTATAATCCGGTTCTAAACTTTTTAAAAGGATGTGTCAACACAAAATATCTCTATTTTGATGCCGCCAATACAAAATATCTTTCTAACATGTAACCTTGGCTGACAACACTATGATGACATCTGATTTTTTTAATTATTTTTTTGAGTATATCAATATTTTTACACTAAAAGAAGAGAAAGTTCGGTTAAACCACACAATTGACAGCATAATTTAGTGTATATATATGTGTGTGTGTGAATCAGGTTAGTAGCTCAGCATATGATCCTAGGTTAGAATCCGGTTCTAAACTTTTTAAAAGGATGTGTCAACACAACCTATCTTTATTTTGATACCGCCAATACAAAATATCTTTCTAACACGTGACCTTGGCTGACAACACTATGATGACATCCGATTTTTTAATTATTTTTTTTAGTACATCGATATTTTTATACTAAAGGAAGGGGGAGTTCAGCTAAGCCACACAATTGGCAGCATAATTTGGTATCGAAATCGTCATTCACAAGATTCGAACTTAAAAGCTCTCACTTTTAAGTGAAGAGGAATATCACTAGACCGTAGTATTGAGTGACCCGATTTTTTAGTTGGAAAAGTCTATTCCAACCCTTAAAAAAATAGGATAATGCTAAAGATACCAAATTTTTAAAGGTAATGCTAAGTAGACTAAATTTACAACCTAAATGATGTGTCAACCATAAGAAATAAGCACGTTTATCAACACTTAAGTAATAACTCAATCATCAACTTCCATGTCATTTAGTTACAAAATTTAGTCTACAAATTTAGTCTCCCTAACATTATCTAATTTTTAAACCGAATGATATGTACAAATAGAAAATAAGCACGTTAATCAACAATTGAGTGATAATTCAATCATAAAAAACCACATTATTTAGTTCACAAAATTTGGTTTAAAAAATTGATCTATCGCATTACCCTAAGAATATCAATTTTAGAATAAAATCATGTATATACATCAAAAACTAACTCGAGTCTTTGGTATTTAATTATAATTTTTAATATTAATTATGTTGTAATAGTTATTGAGTTTTTTATGTGTAGGTGTTTGGACCTAAATTTACAATTTGGACCGAGCTTGAAGTTATTCTCGGCCCGACAGTTTTTTCAGGTATTATTGGTCGGTTAGGTTACCATGGGTTATCCAATCAGGTCGGCCGAGTCCTATGGCAAGGAGGATTGATTTTGGATAAGAATGATAAGGTGGGGCGCTAGAACCTTGGGAGTGAATCTAGCTCATATTTGAGCTTGCTTCAGAGACCCATTGAAACCTGGATTGGCTGAATCCTAATCGGATTAGATTTGGGAGTTTTAGTCTGAGTACATCTCTAATTCGGCCAGGAGTAGGCTTATTACTATAAATACATGGGGTTGTGCAACATTTAGGGGACCTCCAACTCAACACACAAATCTGCCCTGCGCAAACCCTCTCAACCTTGAGATTTTTTTATTTTCTTTTTCGCCAACACATCTTCAGTTTGGATAAACAGCACTGTGGAGGCAACCGGTAAACATCTTCAGTTTGGATAAACAGCACTGCATCGGGGCCGACTGGTTATCTATCCAAGTCTCGGCCGAGAAGGATTTTCGAATCCTTATTGACAGAGGTCATCTCATCAGCCTTCTCGACGAAGTGAGGTGTTACAGGTTACTACATTCGGCACATTGAAAGCCGAATTTGATACTGAACTTCGCAGAACTAGCAGCCTTGTCTTCAGGCTCTAGAACCCAAAGGCCGAGGCGTGTTCCTTCCTCGGCCGCAGTCGCAAGATCGAGAAGTCAGCCGCGCACACAACGTAACATCAACATTTTACTCACCGGCCGAGCTCGGCCGTCGAGTTGGCACGCCCCGCATTCAACCGAATGACGTAGTTAGCTTATTAATTACTCGGTCTGCGCGCCAAGAGTCGGCCGAGTCTAGGTTTTATTGCCCTTGACCATATGGCTCGGTCGAATCTAGGTTGTATTGTTCTTTTGTTCGGCCAACTTTTGCCAAGCTCGGTGAACATGAGCTGGTGCTCGGCGGTAAAATCATGGGTCTCTTCCATAGCATGATATTTACAGTAAAAGGCTAGAAATCAGTTTGCCGAATAAATTTGTATTCGGCGATGGTTTCTCAGTAGTTTCCTGCCCAGTTTTTCTCGGCTGTTGAGTTTTTCTCGGCTCCTTTTGCCAAAGTTGCCGAGCTTTGTATAATTGTGGTAGCCGAGGAAGACTACAACGTTGGCAGAACATAGGTTATTGCCGAGTACTGGTGCCCGGCCATGGGGTCATTCGGCCTGCAGTATGTGCTGTCATATAATTAATTTCCTCGGTGGATAGCCGCATGTTGAAAGCCAGGCACTAATGATTAATTTCCTCAACCATTCGGCTTCCGAGCCGAAGCTCGAGGAAACTGGGGGGCAATGTTTGGACCTAAATTTACAATTTGAACTGAGCTTGAAGTTATTCTCGGCCCGATAGTTTTTCAGGTATTATTGGTCGGTTAGGTTACCATGGGTTATCCAATCAGGTCGGCCGAGTCCTATGGCAAGGAGGATTGATTTGGATAAGAATGATAAGGTGGGGCGCTAGAAGCTTGGGAGTGAATCTGGCTCATATTTGAGCTTGCTTCAGAGACCCATTGAAACCTGGATTGGCTGAATCCTAATCGGATTAGATTTGGGAGTTTTAGTCTGAGTACATCTCTAATTCGGCCAGGAGTAGGCCTTATTACTATAAATACATGGGGTTGTGCAACATTTAGGGGACCTCCAACTCAACACACAAATCTGCCCTGCGCAGACCCTCTCAACCTTGAGATTTTTTTATTTTCTTTTTCGCCAACACATCTTCAGTTTGGATAAACAGCACTGTGGAGGCAACCGGTAAACATCTTCAGTTTGGATAAACAGCACTGTTGTCGTAGAATCAGCCGACCGCGAAGCACCTTCAGTTTGGATAAACAGCACTGCGTCGGGGCCGACTGGTTATCTATCCAAGTCTCGGCAGAGAAGGATTTTCGAATCCTTATTGGCAGAGGTCATCTCATCAGCCTTCTCGGCGAAGTGAGGTGTTACAGGTTACTACATTCGGCACATTGAAAGCCGAATTTGATATTGAACTTCGCAGAACTAGCAGCCTTGTCTTCAGGCTCTAGAACCCAAAGGTCGAGGCGTGTTCCTTCCTCGACCGCAGTCGCAAGATCGAGAAGTCAGCCGCGCACACAACGCAACATCAACATTTTACTCACCGGCCGAGCTCGGCCGTCGAGTTGGCACGCCCTGCATTCAACCGAAGGACGTAGTTAGCTTATTAATTACTCGGCCTGCGCGCCACGTAGGCTTGGTAGTTTTTAGGGTCAACAGTAGGTTATATTTTGATTCCTATAAACAATAAAAATGTTATTTGTCACTAATAATTGTCGTTAAGTTCCAATGATAAGAAAAGTCGTATATTATCATCTATTCTTCATTGTGCGTGAATTTCTCTAAGTATATGTATATGCATTTATGTACTTATGTATATTTAGATATTACAATTATGTATAGATACATTTAGACTAAAACTTATTTACCAATACATTTGTACCTAAACTTATGTACTGATATATTTATGTCGAAACTTATGCATTGATACGAAAATTTTGTAACAATGCAAGCTTACAGACCTAGACATTGAGTTGAAGAAGATTTTAACGTACACACGTCTCATTAATTTATCCAAATGAGACCTAGCTGAATTGGATACCTTTGGGGTTTGGGATAAGATGAACATTTTACTGCTACTACTCCCAACTCTTTTAATTCTTTATGGCAGACCAAACGACACTACAAGCTGACCATTTCTCCACTACGCCTCTGCATGAAAACACATGTACATCTTCAAAACCGTTGGATTCGCTTTGAAAACTATAGATGCTTAACAAATTTCGAAAACCAGCACCGAACACGGACGTATCCATTTCTTAACCGGCCACGTTGTGGAGGGTTAAGTCTATATGCTTTCTTTATGGTTTCTCTCTCTATCGGCTTCAACCTACTAGTCCCTTTCTTGACTTGGCCTGCGATGCATTGTACCTAATACCATTTTAAAGGTATATCATCTTCTAGAATTCCTATCAGGAATATCTTCTTAATACACTGTTCGGAAAAGCGATTTTGAGCGGTTGTTTAGGCTATCTCCAACCGATGGCTGAGCCCTCCCTTCAAGATTTTTCAATATATTAATATTTTAATGAACAGTACAAGACCATATTTGCCTCCATCTCCAACCAAGGGCCAAAAGGCCAGAGGGCTCGTTTTAGCCCTATCACAAAAAACCGTCTCCAACCGAAAGGCCATAGGGCCAAATATAATTTATTATTTAAAAACTACAACTTAAATGTTGTTTAAGTTTCATGTTGTTAAATGTTTTTTTTATATTGGTTAATGTTATTAATGTTGTTTCATATTGTTTAATGTTACTTAATTAAATTAATGTTGTATAATGGCTTAGGAAGTTATAGGAAAAAAATAGAATTAAAAAAAATGAAACAAATTTTGTGAAATAGAAGTTATAGGAAAAAAAATAGAATTTAAAATAAAATGAAACAAATTTTGTGAAATAGAAGTTATAGGAAAAAATGGAATTTAAAAAAAGTATGAAACAAATTTTGTAAAATAAAAGTTATAGGAAAAAAATTGAATTAAAAAAAAATATATGAAAAATAGAAGTTATAGGAAAAATTTTGTAAATAAAAAATAATAATAAAACTGTAAAAAAAAAAATATTCAAATCATTTCTGTTGGTTATAACCGACAGGAAATCCAACAAAAAAAAAAAAACTAGCCGGAAGTGGCTAGCCCTCTAGCCCTTTGGCCCTTTGGGATTCCGTGGGGCCCTCCCAGATTCCAGAACCATTTGGCCTAGTCCTCGATTGGAGACGATTTTCGAGCTATTTTCGACCCTCTGGCCTTCTAGATCATTCGGTTGGAGATGACCTTAGGCGCTGAGCGAAGGCTGGGTGCCTCGATTAGAACTCGGGCATTTAGGAAATCGATAAAGTCTCTAGGAAGCAATTTGGCGACCATGTAGGTGGTTCGACTTTTTATTGTATTTAATTATTTTTTAGGTTAAAGTGTTTGAAGATGTAAAATAACTTTTAGAGTTTTGTTTCTTGCGAAATGACTCTCAATACATGTTCATTATTGATTCAATTGTTTAGATTTGTAGAGTGGCATAACAATTTTCTATGTATGTATTTGAAGTATAAACAGTATAAGTAGTCAACTATCTATATATTTGTATTGTTATTTAATGAATTTAATTAAAGTAAAAATCCATCTCGGACCCTGCCTAAACTATTCTTAGAACCTTATTTATATACCAAGCAAAAACTATCTATATATTTGTATTGTTATTTAATAAATTTATTTAAAATAAAAAACCACCTCGAAACCTGCCTAAACTACTGCCACCACCCGACAAACACCCAGTCTTCTTAGAACCTTATTTATATACCAAGCAAACTTAAGAGGCAAAATCCTAGACACGCTAACAAAATAGGCTCCAATGAAAAGGCCAAACCCATTCACTGAAAGCCTTGCCAAATTCTCAAGGTTTTTTTTTTTTTTTTTAATAAAAACAATGTTACTTTAATTCACATTGGACAGAGTTTCAACAGAAACACAATAGATTGAAGAGAAATGTGGGATCATGATTTTTTGGAGTCGGAGTAAGATGGATTGGGATATACCTATCTCAGAAGTCCGACCATGAACTCAACAATCTTCATAATAATTATTATATTTTTAGAGTATCAACAACAATTTCTTATTTATATTTGAACTAACTTCTTCTTTCGTTGGGCCCTCAGAGTGATATGATAAGATCTTCTTTCGTTGGGCCCTCTTGTGATCCAAGAGTTCAGTCCACTAACTTCTCTTAACTAAGGTATCATGGGCGGTTGGATTTCAAATTTAAATGGATCCAACGGTAATAATTGAGAAAAACAAAATTAATTGTCAATTGTTCGTTTTGATTTTATAACATTTTTAAAGGTATCAACAAGAATATTTAATAATCGAATGAATATTTTGTACACTGTTGTAGGCCTATTTGATTGAACGATTTAGAGAGGGAGAGATGGAGAGAGGGAGAGAGAGAGGCCGGCCACAATTTAGAGAGAAGAGAGACTGAGTTAATTGTGAGGTGTGTTTGATTCACCCCATTGTGCCTTTATTTATAATAGTAGAAAGGGTAAATACCTTTCCCTTTAAGATTACAACATTTAATAGGTAATCTACTCCTAATAGGAATATAGATACTTTCCCATATTCTCTAGGATTTACACAATCACATTCCTATTCTAAATATGACTGCAATACTCCCCCTTGAGTGTAAATACTCAGCAAACCATCGCATCAGATTTTCAGCAGATAAGGTAGAATAGTTGATGAAGTCATCGGCACAACAGGTGATCGCGAGTCTCAAATTTAATTTGAAGTATGCATTTGTAAAAACTCAAAAAAACCTCGCTATGGTAAAACCCAAGGCATGGGGAAAACCCATAGACTAAGGAGAAAAGTTAGAAAGTATGCATAATGTCTAAAACAAACGTCAAACTAGACGAGTGTAGTGAACTCAACGGAGTATGATCATCCCAGGATGGGTGCCTCATTAAAACCTCGTTAGGTAGCAAAAACCCAGTGGGAAAAATGCTCCTAATCGTAAGAAAAAGAGTACATTAAGATTATGTGAGTATGCTTCTAGATACTTCCCCTGAGTTAGACATAACTTTAAATAAGAGAACTACAAACGATTCAATTCAGATAATTTGCGCATACCGATTCCTTGGACGAGCTTCTGAAAAGTAGACTTGGGCAATGACTTGGTGAAGAGGTTGGCCAGGTTGTCCTGGGAACGGATTTGCTTGACTTCAATGTTCTGATGCTGCTGTTGGTGTGAGTAAAAGAACTTTGGCGCTATGTGCTTGGTGTTGTCCCCCTTGATGTATCCCTTTTTTAACTGCTCGATACATGTTGCATTGTCTTCAAAGATCGTCGTAGGAAGGTCAACGACTGATGTAAGACCACTAGTGCTTCAAATATGTTCCATAACTTCTCTCAGCCAAAAGCACTCACGCGATGATTCATGCAGGGCGAGAATCTCAGCATGGTTAGACGAAGTTGCAACTAGCGTTTGCTTGGTAGACCTCCAAGATATAGCGGTGTCTCCAACGGTAAAGACATAACCCGTTTGAGAACATACTTTATGTGGGTCAGACAGATATCCAGCATCTGCATAACCAACAAGGCGAGAATCAATCCGAGGACCATAGGGGGCGGCAACACTGGGAGATTCGCGGGTATAGAATAAGCCCAAATCCGTAGAACCCTTGAGGTAGCGGAAAATGTCTTTAACACCATTCCAGTGCCTGCGTGTGGGCGCATTACTGTATCTAGCCAATAGATTCACAACGAAGGAGATGTCAAGTCTAGTGCACTGAGCCAAGTACAATAAAGCCCCAATTGCTTCGGGTTCCAAAATCTCTTCCTCATCCTTCTTTGGACTGAAAGGATCTCGTTTAGCATCTAGAGTCCGAATGACCATGGGTGTGCTCGAAGGCTTCGCTTTATCCTCATTAAAACGTCGCAACACCTTTTGGATGTAGTTTGATTGATGTACTAGGATTCCATCCGAACAATGCTCGATCTCCAGGCCGAGGGAGTATCGAGTTTTCCCAAGATCCTTCATCTCAAATTCCGATTTCAAGTGTGTAGTAATTTCCTCAAGCTCTGCGAGAGTCCTAAAAAGGTTCATGTCATCGACATAAACTGCAACGATTGCAAATCCGGAATGTGACTTCTTTATGAACACGCATGGGCATAGTTCGTTGTTCACATAACCCTGACTCGTCAAATATTCACTCAGACGGTTATACCACATTCGCCCGGATTGTTTCAATCCTTAGAGTGACCTCCTCAACCTAATTGAGAGAGTGTTCCGTGGTCTAGAACTATTTGAACCAGTCACTGGAAGGCCTTCTGGAACTTTCATGTATATTTCTGTATCTAGATCCCCATAGAAATACGCGGTTACCACGTCCATAAGCTGCATATTCAGTTTTTCGGAAACTACCAAACTGATTAGGTAGCGAAACGTTATAACGTCAATTACGGGGGAATACGTCTCCTCGTAATCAATTCCAGGGCGCTGAGAGAAGCCTTGGACTACGAGGCGTGCTTTGCATCGCACTATTTCATTATTCTCATTACGCTTCCTCACGAAAACCCACTTGTAGCCAACAGGCTTCACTCGTGGTGGTGTAGGAACGATAGGTCCAAATACCTTACGTTTCGCGAGCGAATCGAGTTTGACCTGAATTGCTTGTTTCCAGTTTGACCAATCGGGTTCTACGTCGACATTCATCGATGGAACGTGGTTCAATGTCATGGCTAAGCATGATGTCAGTACCTACTGAGTACGCGAATGCATCGTCGACGATTATCTCATTCCTATTCCAAACCTCATCCAATACTGTATAGTGGACCGAAATCTCACGATTCTCGGGAGGTCGGGTTTCGTCTGAAGCATCACCGTAATCTAGAATAACCTCATGCGTTGGAACGGATGAGTGAACGATGGTCGGATTCAAACTAGAGTCACTAGTTGGTGCCGTTTTCCTCTTCCGGGGTTGTGAATCCTTTGAACCAAGGGGTCTGCCACGCTTTAGGGTCGGAGCAGATGATTGGCTAGCCCCCAATGTTCCTTGCCATGTGGAGGGTGCGGCTTCCCCACCTTCGGGGACGGTCTGGCCTTCCTAGACGGGTTGTTGACGTACGTGAGGTACATCTATCCTTGCAGGTGTATTTGCAGTGGGTATATGTGATCTTGTCACCTTTGCTAGATCATTAAAAGCATCTGGCATGCTTTGAGCAATGCTCTGAAGATCTAAAACTCGACGCACCTCAGTTTCAGACTGGGCAGTGCGGGGATCTAAATGAGACATAGTGGGAGCATACCACAACAATTCGCGGCGTTCTACGGGAACGTTAGCATGCTTATCTCCCCCTAACGATGGGAAAACTGTCTCATCAAAGTGACAATCCGCAAAACGTGCGGTAAAGAGATCTCCTGTCAAGGGTTCTAAGTAGCGAACAATTGATGGCGAATCATAACTGATATAGATTCCCATTTTTCTATGAGGACCCATTTTGGTACGTAGTGGCGGCGCTATTGGCACATAAATTGCGCACCCAAACACCCATAAATGCGAGACATCAGGCTCGTATCCAGTGACCAACTATAACGGTGAATGTGGTTGGGTAGCGATGGGCTTCAGTCGGACCAACATAGATGCGTGCAATATTGCATAGCCCCAGGCAGATACTGGCAGTTTGGTTTTCATAACCAAAGTCCGAGCTATCATTTGAAGGTGTTTTATGAAAGCTTCTGCTAGATCGTTTTGGGTGTGACATGGGGTACAAGATGTTCCACATCAGTCCCTACTGACATGCAATAATCGTCAAAAGTCTGTGACGTAAACTCTCCAGCGTTATCCAGTCGAATCGACTTAATCAGATAATCAGGGTGGTGAGCCCTTAGCTTAATGATTTGAGCTAAGAGTTTAGCAAACACGGCGTTGCGTGTGGACAACAAGCAAATATGTGACCATCTTGTCTATGCATCAACCAACACCATAAAATATTTAAATGGTCCACAGGTTGGTTGGATAGGTCCACAAATGTCCCCTTGAATCCTCTGAATAAATTTAGGGGGGTCGTGAATAATCTTTGTGTGGGAGGGTTGAGTATTCAACTTCCCTAAGGACCACGCTTGGCATGTCGGAACCCTAACATAGGGATGTAACTTATGCCCGTGAGAAGATTTGAGGATACGGCGCATCAAGTCACGTCCAGGGTGTCCCAAACGATCATGCCAAAGCAACAAAGTGTCCTAGAACTCAGGTATAGGACCAGCCACAGTGTGGGCTTCTATGCCGCGAATGGTTGTGATGTACAACCCACTCGGCAGATGTTCCAACTTCTCATGAATATGCTTCTGGCCATATTCGTACGAAGTGATACAAAGAAATTTAGAACCATGATTTTCAGTGGTTTCAAGATGATATTTATTATCTCGAATATCTCTAAAACTCAGCAACGTTCTTCCGGAACGTGAAGAATAGAGTGCCTCCTTAATGGTCAAGATTGTACCATTAGACAACATGATACGTGCCTTGCTGTATCCTTCAATCAGGTTGGATGGGCCTGAGAGAGTTGTCAAATGAGCTTTCTTGGGTATTAAGTTAGTAAAATAGTGTCGTTCATGCAAGATGGTGTGCGTGGTTGCACTATCTGCTAGACAACAAACTTCCCCACTAGACATACCTAGAAATAAATTGATTGAATTGGTTACTTGTATAAATATAGGTCCATTCATTCAATTAAGCAATTCGAGAAAATAATATCCATTCAAATAACAATCCATAATTCAAAACAAACCAAAACCAAACAAATTATTCCAAATACTTACAAAAATTGTTCAAAATTAAACCATAAACCTAGCAAAATAAGGGGGGGTAGGGCCGGCCACTCCTAGTGGGTTCGGCCACTCCTGTGGTAAACACCCTAAAAACATGTCTAATTTATTCGTTCATAGGTGTTGACGCCTCCTGAAAATCTGATATCTTCATTGATGTAGTTGCATCTTCTGGATGATCCACATGTGCAAAGTTAGACTCACGACGGGAATGATACTTGTCAATAGCCTCAGGGGATGCTCGGCATACGCGTGACCAATGATCATTTGATCCACAACGATAGCACATGTCCAATTTAGTAGAAGCAACCCGAATGGGAGCTTTGCCCTTGTTCTTGAAGTTTGGGACCTTAGGGGCGAGTGATGGACGCTGCTGGGTCGTAATTCTTCCCTTAGGTGCGACACTCTGTTGACCTTGGGCCCGTGGTTGGGCTTGTCCCACATTGCCACAGCCATGACGATTTTGTCGTCGTTTCTGGCTGCAAGAATTAATCGCATGCGCTTCAGGCGCGACGTTCGAGCTTGATGGTTTCTCATTAAAAGCTGGTTCTGCTTTTCAGCGAGAAGTAAAACAGAGATCAAATCCGAAAACTTGGTGAATTTCTATGCCCTATATTGTTGCTGCAGGACAATATTGGTGGCATGGAAGGTCGAATAGGTCTTCTCCTGAAGATCTGATTCGGTTAGCTCCACTTTACAGAATTTCAACAAAGAACAGATTCTACAAACTTCAAAGTTGTATTCATTCACAGACTTAACGTCTTGGAAGTGAAGATGCTGCCAGTCGTGTCTTGCTTCAGGCAAGTATATGTATTTCTCGTGATCGAAACGGTCAGCCAGAGCAAACCAGAGGGTGCGTGGGTCCTCCTCAGCGAGATACTCAGTCTGCAGTGCATCATGGATGTGTCTTCGAATGAAGATCATTGTAGTAGCCTTCTGAGCTTCGTCAACGGGTTTGTCGGTGATATGAGTCTCGATGGTGGCTCTAATACCCTTTGCAGTTAGATGGAGCTTCACGTTTTGTACCCACTTCAGATAGTTTCTTCCAGAGACTTCTAGAGCGGTGAAATCGAGCTTGTTTAAGTTCGACATATCCCTAAAACGGAGGGAGAAACGTGAGTAGTCATATGGTAAGCCATAGACATATTTCGTAGAACATACAGGTTCTATAGACATGTATTGGTTTAATTTATGCATGAAAACTACAGGTTTCATGTGGTATGTTTTGAATGAAAACTTCAGGTTTCAAAGGCACTAAATTTGAAACTACAGGTTCAATTTAGGGTTTTATGAACAATTAGTTCATAATGAGAGGTTTCTGGAAGAAACACAGAATGCAATATACTAACTAAGTGTAGTGGATTTGGGGTTCTTTAGGAACTCAAGTGTGAGAGCTTCGTTACTACGAAAGTATGTGACGGTTCAAAGTATAAAGATAAATAATTGAATCGTTAATGTCCAAAAGTGATATTCAGGTCAAGAATTTTGGATTCATTATCAGATTAATGGACTGCAGATCACTTTTAATTAATTCAATAAATCGGGCTATACATGGTCGATTGTAGAAGCAAAATAATATTAACATAATATTATTGGATCAAAATTATAGCCCCAAAAATATTTTGGGCTTTGTGCCGTGGGATAAGGAAGGCACGGGGTGTCTTGAGTAAAAGAAATCACGGCCCAAGGGAGTCACGGGGTGGGCTGCAGGCCACAAGGGTGAGGGACGAAGCCCCAGCCGCAGCTGGGTTCGGTTTTTGGGCCAAGGGGAGGGCACGGGAAGGTCTAGCAGCAAGCTGGCCTTGAGGGTTAGCACACAGGTAGCCTAGAAAACTGGGGTCGTGGTTTGTGGCGTAGGGAGCCCAGCCGCGAGGGCTGGCTATGCGTGGGAAGGCTGTGGGCCGCAGGGACAAGGCCTAGCCAATCTGGGCTGGCGTGGAGGTTTGGGCTAGGGGCTGCAGGCCCTGCCGAGTTGGAGCCTAGGCCGTGGCCTGGTGCTGTGTCCATGGTGGTGGTGCGGTGGTATGCCGCACCATATCCCAATTTCCCTTTTATTTTTTTATTTTTTTTATTTTTTTTTCAAATGCCTTAGGGTTTAGGAAAACCCTTAGAGCTTGTTTGGTATCCTATTTGAATTTTTTTATAATTTCTCAAAACATTTCTTAAGAAATTTTCTTGAAAACAATTTTCTTTGAGACTCAAAATCTTGTTTGGTATGTGATTTAAAAATTTTAAATCTTACAACTTAAATTGGACAAATAAATCCAAAAAGAGGGGTTCGAGAGAGAAAGAGGAGAGAGGAGGAAAGAAAGCAAAGGATGATTGGAGGAAAGAGAAATGAGTAAGAGGATCGGAGGAGATAGAGAGGAAAAAGAGTGAGAAAAAGAACTGAGAGAATGAAGAGAGCGGATTGGAGAAGAGACGAAAAAGGTAAAAAAAAAAATTTAAAAAAAAGAGAAGAGGAGAGAAGATGAGGGAAGATGAAGAAAAGAGAGAGAGATTTGAAGTGAGAAGGGAGCAGGGAGAGAAAAGAAAGGAGTGCGTTTAAGTTTAAAAACTCTAAAAACTCATTTTTTTATGTTTTTAGAGAATAAACTATATTTTTGAGTTAGTCTTGAATTCAGTTTTTGAAAATAGTCCTACCAAACAAGTTTTTAAGGCCAAAAACTTGAAAATTGTTTTTGAGTTTAAAAAGTTGGATTCAAGTAGAGTACCAAACAGGCTCTAATTTGCTTCTAATTTACTTTTGTACTTTGACTCACAAATTCCACATAACAATTTAATTGTGCGATGCATGAAACAAATATATATATATTGACAAATATATGAACATATACAATATATATATCGGAAGGAAAATATAAACATAGGGGGTTCATGCATCATGGGGAATGTTTTCATGCTTCAGAGTCGTTTCAAATATCTTCCTTTATTTTAAGCGTACCTGATTGGCAGAAAACGAATAAGCCTTTGAATTTGGTGGATGATAGCCTCCTCCTACTATGCGTCAATTCCTTAGCTTCGGGCAAGAGCGTGTTGATAACGTGTTGTAGGCCTATTTGATTGAACGATCTAGAGAGAGAGAGAGAGAGAGAGAGAGAGAGGGAGAGAGAGGCCGACCACAATTTAGAGAGAAGAGAGGGTAAATACCAACTTATATGACTGCAACATACACCAACTTATCAATTATTATTTTTTCCAAACTTATCAATTATTTTCGATCAATCCTTTCTTTAGGGTAATTTTCATATACAATCCAAGAAAAAAAAAATCCTAATTGAAATTGCAGCGAAATGAGACATATTTGTCTGTAGTAGCATATTATTATAGGAAAATTAATGAAAAGGGCTTGAAAAGTTTTAGTTTTAATAAAAAACCATGTTATAAGTTTTGTTTAATAAAAAACCATGTTAGAAGTTTTAGTTTTAATAAAAAACCATGTTATAAGTTTTGTTTAATAAAAAACCATGTTATAAGTTAAGTCACTGTTTCTGGAATTTAAGTCACTGTTTCTGGATTTTAAGTAACACTGTTTATGGAATATAAGTCACTGTTTATGGAATATAAGTCACTGTTTATGGAATCTAAGTCACTGTTATTTTTTCAACGACAGTGTTAGTTTTTCCAGCGACAGTTTTTTTTTTCAGCGACAGTGTTAGTTTTTCCAGCAACAGTGTTTTTTTTCCAGCGACAGTATTAGTTTTTCCAGCGACAGTGTTAGTTTTTCCAGCGACAGTGTTATTTTTCCAGCGACAGTGTTATTTTTTCCAGCGACAGTGTTAATGTTCATTTTCTTTCCAGATACAGTGTTTGTTTGTGCATGGCCCAAAGGGCTTGGTGTGGTTGCTGCTCGCCGGAGCTAAACGGAAGGGAAGGCCGGATATTGGCCGGAAAGTTGGACAAACTTTAAACGTTCATAACTTTGTCAATACTCAATGAAATCAAATGATTCAAAAACGAAAATTGTAGTTCTCGCAGAGACGAAGAGAATGGTACATTGCATGATAGCTAACTCGTTGTGGTTTGGCCGTAAAACGCCTCGAAAGCCTCGGAGGTCGCCGGAAACTGGGTTGGACAAACTTTAAACGCTCATAACTTTGTCAATACTCAACGAAATCGAGTGATTCAAAAATGAAAATCGTAGTTCTCGAAGAGACGAAGAGAATGGTACCTTGCACGATGGCTAACTCGTTGTGGTTTGCTCGGAAAATGCCTCGAAAGCCTCGGATGTCGCCGGAAACTGGGTAAGATTCAAATAGATATAACTTCTTCAATACTTAACGAAATAGGGTGATTCAAAAAGGAAAGTTGTAGTAATCAGCGAGACAAAGATGATGAGGAGGAGGATGAGGGCCAAAGGAGAGCCCATGAGTGACTGGCTGGTGGTCGAGCTGTCTGATAGTTTGGTGGGTTTTACCTTGTTCTGGGATGGTTTTTGGTTAAAAAAAGTTATAGGATGGTTTTTGGTTAAAATAAACTTAGTTCAAGCCCTTTTTATTAAAGCTCCCTATTATTATAGATGGGATACAATAGGTTTTTGTCAGCACAAGCTGACGAACTTAAAAGCAAGAAAATTCAATTAAAAAAGAAAAGTCCACCATAACGTGATGGATCAGTGAGCCGTCTATTTCTTCTTCTTGGCGGATGTCCGGGCACTCTGACTGTTGGGTGCAGGAGGGTTGCCTCCGCAGTAAAGCAGGAACGCGACACCGCGAACGGCGTCCGAGTCAACACTCTTTACCAGGACAATACTATTGTCGGCTTTTCGGATCTGAACAGACCCATTATTGATGAAGAGTAATTGATTGGCCGGTACCATCTGGATCTGCTCGGACAGATTAGACCAACTGTTTTCGAGGCTGAGCATTGCAGGGTCCGGCACAGCGGAAGTTCCGTCACGTATGCGATCGCGGACTTGTCCCTGAATGTACCGGAACCTTGCGGCTTCAGAGACTATTTGAATAATCACAATAAACGCGGCGGCTTGGGAGGATGCAGATTCTGCGTAGCGCAACTGGCTGATGGCGTTGTCTAGTTCTCCGGGCCCCAGCGGGATCCGCTCACGCATAGGTATGTTCTCATGTATACGTGACCCTGCTGCCCGGTTACGGTTTGTATTCTGTTGTAGTGCCTCCTGGGCAGCTCGGCCAAGCCCGAGGTAGTCCCCGGCGAAGGGCAGCGTAGTCCGCGTGGTGCCAGGGAATAATCTATGGAGTGGAGGCGGATGAGTTGCAGGATCTCGAAGAAAGAAGGAACGAGTACCGGCGCAATAACCCACCACGTAAGCGTTCACCACATCGATTGCGACAGTTATTGTATAACTGTCGTAGTTGGTGAGATTAACAAGAACAAAGCGCTGGTCATCCGTCACATCTTGTCTCCGACGCAGCACCGGTATCCCATGTGATGTGGATCCTCCGGCTGTTAGTTGGGCTCGCAGAGCTTCTATGAAAGTTCTGTATGTCGTGGTGGTCGCATTCTTTATTGAGAAGGATAGTGCCATATTAAAGCAATATGAACAAGGCAGATGAATGTAGCTAAATCTATAGTTTTTCTCTGTTAGTTTAACCCAGGATTTATCAAAGTAATACAAGTGAATATATTTCAACGTCGTCTACCAAATATATACTTATCCAACGAGTTGACTCATTCACTCCGACCGCGTAGTCAATATTGTTGGCTACCGGAGAAATATATAGTCAAGTCTATATCGCGTACGGTGTTCCATTTGAATGATTACAAGTAGGTTATTCTATCAATCAAGCATCAAAGAGTAGAATAAATTTTCAAACATAAAAAATTATTTTTAAATAAAAGTCCAAATTAACTATTGGGCAACTCTCCGATTCTCTCACTAGAACATACTATTCTGCACTTATCAAGTTACATGTCAAAGTGAAAGAATATGAGGTCAAGAAGCCTGAACCGCATGGATGTCTCATGAAAATATACCCGGCTGGAGGACGATGTTAACAACTTTGAGTTTCACAAATTGACAGCAGTAACCTATAACAAATATAGGTACATTTGTGTAGTGTACCTGGGAACAAAGCTCGGGAATGAATGACTTCAAATCAGAAATAGACAATTCATCCAAAACATGCAACTTCTTATCTGCATCATAAAAAATTTGACATAGAACTTGCAGTCTTAAGTGTGATGAGTGACTCAGAGGCTTCTTATTGGTGTTCTTTAACCTTCACTTCATATCTTCTTCAACGACCTGTTAAAGTGTCAATTAGCAATGGACAAGCCAAAAGAAACAAGCGAGGTATGCAAAATCAAACTTAAACCAGACATAGAGTGGAGTGATGGAAACAAAAGGCAACACATGTACCTTAAAACGATCATCTGTTGGCATGAAACTTTTGGCAGTTGCCAACACTTTTGACAAGAGAGCTGGAAGTTTATCGTTAAATCCATAGACCTTCACCTCCAGTTTGTCACTGAACACATGATAGGAGTATATTTATGCGACTTAGTTAGCTTGTTTTCTTGCATGTACTTAGTTAAATTATGTTAATTATAGTGTTTAAAGTCATTTTCGTGCAATTTCAGGTCCTAATGACAAAGTATGCAAAAAGAGGCAATTTGGAGCATTCTAGAGCAATTTTGGGCCAATAATGGATAGCCTATGATTCAAGCAAGGTGGATGGACGAATTCGAAGATCAAAAGAGGCTAGGAATCAGCTAAAGAGATGGAGAAAATAAAGTCAAGATAAGAAGATAAGAAGTTAGCAAGAAATATGGAACATTATCTCAAACATAATCCAAAACCTTATCTTATCTCATCCAAACAACCTTATCTTATCCTTACCTTATCCTAATCCTATCCTACCTTGTTTTCAGCTACAAAGAGGGATTCCCACTTACATTAGAACCTCTAGAACCTATTTCTAGAAGCCATATCTTATTCCCTACAAATCTGGCGCCTAGACTCTTTCTAGAAGCCTTATCATGCCGCAGGTCCTATCCTTTGTTGGAGTGGATTGTGAAATCCCTTTCCCACCAGAATTTGCATCAAAATAAGTCTCTCTCCTCTGCAAAACCGTGCCCTCCTCTCCCTATAAATAGATGTGCCGCACCCCTGATTTAGTCACCACCCTCTCACCACAATTCCTCATCTACTCACCTATTCCATCCACCCATCCGCACCACCCTTCACAGCCTCAAACCACCTGCCATCCTCATTGTGCCGCAGCAAGGAGAAGAAGAGGAGTCCTTAGGAGCCGTGCTATCACTCAATCTGGATTGCTGGGCGTTCTTAGGTGTATTCTACCTTATGTTTTGGATGTTTAATTTATTTTTCCTTTGTCTTGCTGTAATTATGAGAGGCTAAACTCGTTTTGGCTAGAGGATACTTTGAAACCATGATTTTATGTGCGATATGAATTGATAAATTTCAATTACAGATTCTTGAATTATGAATGCAATTGGATTAACTGTTTAATTCAGAACTTATTTGTGTATGTTGATTGACGGTGCACACTTAATTTGCATGCATGAATCTGATGCTAGAATGTAAGTAAGTTTCACATAATCGTTACAAACTTATGTTCAAAAGTAGTGAAGGTCGCTGGTCACGATCGTGTTAAGTTCAATTCTTGGTGTGAGTAACATGATGACATAGTTATTAATGCCTCGTCAATGCTTATGATTCTCATGGAACATAATGATCTCTAATTGTGTCTCTATTATGATGTCATGTAGGGAATTTGATGAGAATAATTTGGTTGCAGATGCATTGTCCATCCAATTCAATGAATTTAGGAGAATCTGAGGATTAATTTGTGATTGACACGGTTAATCTGGGGTGTTGTCATTCGTAATTCAATGAAAACGTAACTGGAAGTCGAGTCATATGCATATAAATCATGTGTGGAGAAGGAACCCTCTAGCTAGTCCACCATCCATCCCAAAAACCTATTTTCGTGCAAATCTGCCTAGTTTAAAGTTTCTGTCTGTTTTAGCTTAGTTTCACTCTAAAACCAATCCCCCTTTACTTTGTTGAGTCAATTAGGTTAGAATCTGTCCTAGTTTGTGTTTGTGTGTGTTTTGAGTCAAGTTCAATTCGATTTTCGTCCAAATTAAATCCTAGTATCTGTTTTGAGTCTTTTAGGTTGTTTTAAGTTGTTTTGAGTCTTTTAAACCTGTTTTGAGTCATAGGTGTTTAGTTAAGAGTCTTTGAGTTTTGTTTTGTTTATTTGAGTCTAGTTAAGTGTTTTTAAGTTTGTTTTTGTATCTTTGAGTCAGTTTAGAGTATATTAGCAATCCCTCCTAATCTCCGGCCTAGAACGATCCCTACTTGCATCTATACTACAATTGTCAACAAGAGGGTTTAATTTGTGTGCTTAACTTTTATCACATCAACACAGAGACAGAAGTTTCCAGCTTTGCAACAATGACCTCCACGCACAGAACAAAGGTTATTCTCATGTAGACATTTCAGAAGCATGTTTGATATGAAAAAATAAGTCGGCATGTCACTGAGGCCAAAAAGACCTATATTCATGAAATACAGCGTCAACTAAATAACTACGTTGCAGCATAAGTTCATATTTTTACAACCGAATTATTATATATTGAGAATATTAAAATGAGGGAAATATGGATAAGAATAACATTTGTATTTATATAATGAAAAATTAAAAGAAAATATTTTGTTTGGACAATTAATTACACCAGTTTTCTCTTCTGTATCGTAAGCCACTATAACATCCAAGTCCCTCTAACTGAACAAAGTTGGACAGAGACTGCAGATATATTCTAAATAAACTTAATGCAACCAGTGTTTCCTAAAATGTATTCAAGTACAGAAGAGTTATCAGCTATATGGAAGCACAAAATATTTGGTTATAAAGGACAAGACATGAACCTGGTACACAATCTCATTCAGCTCATCCTTGAGAAGGAGAATATAATGTTCAGTCAAAACACAACTTTTCAGATTAGCATATCCACCCTTCAGATTGATGCGGATGTATTTGCCCGCGGAAGTTTAAATGAATCATCGAGCTTGTACCAGAACTTTATTAATGGTTCATCAATTATACATCTTGGATAAGATATATTTGCAGGATCAAGGCACAAGTTATCAGAGCGGATGGAAAAATCACTAGGAATGAACTCATTCTTTGAAGGGAGATACAATGAGTCATCAATTTCTGGGGGATTCCTCCACATATCCATCAAATATGGAGATATATCTTCCTCAGTATAATGCGACCCAAACCAAGGCTCGCAATGGAAATCTGAAACAGTCAGAAAGAACAGAGCTCACGTCAAGATTATCACACATTCAAAATATTATACAACATCAGTAATTCAAATGACAAAATCTCTACTAGTACCCAAATTGCAGAATCTTATGTTAAGCATCTCGATAGATAAAATTACCTGTAATGGCATATGATATACTGCAGATAAATGAAAGGGCACGAAAACAAATTTGACGGGAAACTCAGTAAGAACCAAATCTACCTCAGAAGCTACCAAATCACCAATCTCACTATAAATTTCATCCTAACTCAGAAGTAAGTTATCAAGGTTCAGAGAGTAAATGGAATTACCATCCGGCTTAGTAAACATGACTCTTCGTCTTCCGTAAAAAGCATCTTTGTTATCAGATGATTTGTTGAAGTGCAGTCTCACAAAATTAGGGTTACATATTAGGGATTTCCAGGGCTTGGATACAGACCTGAAGCGGCACAGTGATCTGGGAGGTAGCCATGAAAGAATCTCGACGATCATGTCCCATGGGAGTATAGGATTTCTTGCGTCCACCAGCTGCTGCTTCGCCATTTTCTCGGCAAGTAGCTCCTCCGCTATTTTCCCGCGCAACTTCTGCTTCTCCGTATTAGAAAGTTAAAGGAGAGAGGGACTCAGTGGGTCGATGGCGTCAAAATTTGACGGGAAGATAAATGAAATGGGTTTTAATTTCTTGGTTCAGAAACCTTTACAATCGAAAGTATGAAATTAGCTTTGAGCTCATAAATAGTTTTTCTGACTTCAAATCTTTTGACCTAAAATTTTAGTCGAGATTATTAAAGAATGAAGTTAGTGTTGTAAGCATAATTGATTGAGCGATCTAGGGAGAGAGTGAGAGAGAGAGGCCGGCCACTTTAGAGAGAAGAGAGATTGATTTAATTGTGAGGTGTGTTTTGATTCATCCCATTGTGCCTTTATTTATAGTAGTAAAAGGGGTAAATAACTTTCCTTTTAGGGTTACAACATTTAATAGGTAATCTAGTCCTAATAGAAATATAAGATATTATCCCATATTCTCCAGGATTTACACAATCACATTCATATTCTAAATATGACTGCAACACTCCCGCTTGAGTGTGTAAATACTCAACAAACCATCGCATCAGATCTTCAGCAATTAAGGTAGAATAGTTGATGAAGTCATCGGCACAACGGGCCGCGAGTCTCAAATTTACGTTGAAGTATGCATGTGTAAAAACTCACAAAAATCTCGCTATGGTAAAACCCAAGAAATGGGGAAAACCCATAGACTAAGGGAAAAGTAAGAAAATATGCATAATGTCTTAAACAAACGTCAAACTGGACGAGTGTAGTGAACTCAACGGAGTATGATCATCCCAGGATGGGTGCCTCATTAAAACCTCGTTAGGTAGCAAAAACCCAGTGGGAAAAATGCTCCTAATCGTAGGAAAAAGAGTACATTAAGATCATGTGAGTATGCTTCTGGATACTCCCCCTGAGTTAGACATAACTTCTAAATAAGAGAACTACAAGCGATTTAATTCAGACAATTTACGCATACCGATTCCTTGGACAAGCTTCTGAAATGTAGACTTGGGCAATGACTTGGTGAAGAGGTCGGCCAAGTTAACCTGGGAACGGATTTGCTTGACTTCGATGTTCTGATGCTGCTGCTGCTGGTGTGAGTAAAAGAACTTTGGCGCTATGTGCTTGGTGTTGTCTCCCTTGATGTATCCCTTCTTTAACTGCTCGATACATGCTGCATTGTCTTCAAAGATCGTCGTAGGAAGGTCAACGACTGATGTAAGACCACTAGTGCTTCGAATATGTTCCATCACTTCTCTCAGCTAAAAGCACTCACGCGATGCTTCATGCAGGGCGAGAATCTCAGCATGGTTTGACGAAGTTGCGACTAGCGTTTGCTTGGTAGACCTCCAAGATATAGCGGTGTCCCCAACGGTAAAGACATAACCCGTTTGAGAACGTGCTCTATGTGGGTCAGACAGATATCCAGCATCTGCGTAACCAACAAGGTGAGAATCAATCCGAGGGCCATAGGGGGCGGCACCACTCTGAGATTTGCGGGTATAGAACAAGCCCAAATCCGTAGTACCCTTGAGGTAGCGGAAAATGTCTTTAACACCATTCCAGTGCCTGCGTGTGGGCGCATTGCTGTATCTAGCCAATAGATTCACAGCGAAGGAGATGTCGGGTCTAGTGCACTGAGCCAAGTACAATAAAGCCCCAATTGCACTTAGGTAAGGAACTTCAGGTTCCAAAATCTCTTCCTCATTCTCCTTTGGACGGAAGGGATCTCGTTTAGCATCTAGAGTCCGAACGAGCATGGGTGTGCTCGAAGGCTTCGCTTTATTCTCATTAAAGCGTCGTAACACCTTTGTGGGTGTAGTTCGATTGATGTACTAGGATTCCATCCGAACAATGCTCGATCTCTAGGCAGAGGCAATATTGAGTTTTCCCAAGATCCTTCATCTCAAATTCCGATTTCAAGTGTGCAGCAATTTCCTCAAGCTCTGCGGGAGTCCTGATGAGGTTCATGTCATCGACATAAACTGCAACGATTGCAAATCTGGAATGTGACTTCTTTATGAACACGCATGGGCATAGTTCGTTGTTCACATAACCCTGACTTGTTAAATATTCACTCAGATGGTTATACCACATCCGCCTGAATTGTTTCAATCCGTAGAGTGACCTCCTCAACCTAATTGAGAGAGTGTTCCGTGGTCTAGAACTATTTGAACCAGTCAATGGAAGTCCTTCTGGAACTTTCATGTAGATTTCCGTATCTAGATCCCCATAGGGATACGCGGTTACCACGTCCGTAAGCTGCATATTCAGTTTTTCAGAAACTACCAAACAAAATAGGTAGCGGAACGTTATGACGTCCATTACGGGAGAATACGTCTCCTCGTAATCAATTCCAGGGCGCTGAGAGAAGCCTTGCGCTACGAGGCGTGCTTTGTATCGCACTATTTCATTCTTCTCATTACACTTCCTCACGAAAACCCACTTGTAGCCAACAGGCTTCACGCGTGGTGGTGTAGGAACGACAGGTCCAAATACCTTACGTTTCGTGAGCGAATCGAGTTCGACCTGGATTGCTTGTTTCCAGTTTGACCAATCGATTCTACGTCGGCATTCTTCAATGGAACGTGGTTCAATGTCATCGCTAAGCATGATGTCAGTAGCTACTGAGTACGCGAATGCATCGTCGACGATCATCTCATTCCTATTCCAAACCTCATCCAATACTGTGTAGTGGACCGAAATCTCGGGTTTCTCGGGAGGCCGGCATGTTTCGTCTGAAGCATCACCGTAATATAGAATAACCTCATGCGTTGGAACGGATGAGTGAGCGATGATCGGATTCAAACTAGGGTCATTAGTTGGTGCCGTTTTCCTCTTCCGGGGTTGTGAATCCTTTGAACCAGGGGGTCTGCCACGCTTCAGGGTCGGAGCAGATGATTGGCTAGCCGCCAATGTACCTTCCCACGTGGAGGGTGCGGCCTCCCCACCTTCGGGGACGGCCCGGCCTTCCCATTGTTGACGTAGACGGGGTACATCTATCCTTGCAGGTGTGTTTGCAGTGGGTATATGTGATCTTGTCACATTTGCTAGATTATTAAAAGCATCCGGCATGCTTTGAGCAATGCTCTGAAGATCTATAATTCGTCCCACCTCAGTTTCAGACTGGGCAGTACGGGGATCTAAATGAGACATAGTGGGAGCATCCCACGATAATTCGCAGCGTTCTACAGGAATGTTAGCATGCTTATCTCCCCCTAACGACGGGAAGACTGTCTCATCAAAGTGACAATCCGCAAAACGTGCGGTAAAGAGATATCCTGTCAAGTGTTCTAAGTAGCGAACAATTGATGGCGAATCATAACCGACATAGATTCCTATTTTTCTCTAAGGACCCATTTTGGTACGTAGTGGCGGCGCTATTGGCACATAAATGGCGCACCCAAACACCCGTAAATGTGAGACGTCAGGCTCGTATCTAGTGACCAACTGTAACGGTTAATGTGGTTGGGTAGCGATGGGCTTCAGTCGGACCAACATAGCTGCGTGCAGTATTGCATAGCCCCAGGCAGATACTGGCAGTTTGGTTTTCATAACCAAAGTCCGAGCTATCATTTGAAGGCGCTTTATGAAAGCTTCTGCCAGGCCGTTTTGGGTGTGAACATGGGGCACAAGATGTTCCACATCAATCCCTACTGAAATGCAATACTCGTCAAAAGTCTGTGACGTAAACTCTCCAGCATTATCCAATCGAATTAACTTGATCGGATAATCAGGGTGGTGAGCCCTTAACTTAATGATTTGAGCTAGGAGTTTAGCAAACGCGGCGTTGCGTGTGGATAACAAGCAAATATGTGACCATCTTGTCGATGCATCAACCAACACCATAAAATATTTAAATGGTCTGCAGGTTGGTTGGATAGGTCCACAAATGTCCCCTTGAATCCTCTGAAGAAATTTAGGGGGGTCGTGAATAATCTTTGTGTGGGAGGGTTGAATGTTCAACTTCCTTATAGAACACGCTTGGCATGTCGGAACCCTAGCATAGGGATGTAACTTATGCCTGTGAGATGATTTGAGGATACGGCGCATCATGTCACGTCCAGGGTGTCCCAAACGATAGTGCCAAAGCAACAAAGTGTCTTGGAACTCAAGCATAGGGCCGGCCATATTGTGGGCTTCTATGCCCCGAATGGTTGTGATATACAACCCACTCGACAGACGTTCCAACTTCTCATGAATATGCTTCTGGCCATATTCGTACGAAGTGATACAAAGAAATTCACAACCATTATCTTCAGTGGTTTCAAGATGATATTTATTATCTCGAATATCTCTAAAACTCAGCAACGTTCTTCCGAAACGTGGATAATAGAGTGCCTCCTTAATGGTCAAGATTGTACCATTAGACAACATGATACGTGCCTTTCCGTATCCTTCAATCAGGTTGGATGGGCCTGAGAGACTTGTCAAATGAGCTTTCTTAGGTATCAAGTTAGTAAAATAGTGTCGTTCATGCAAGATGGTGTGCGTGGTTGCACTATCTGCCAGACAACTAACTTCCCCACTAGATATACCTAGAAAGAAATTGATTGAATTGGTCACATGTATAAATATAAGTCCATTCATTCAATTAAGCGATTCGAGAAAATAATATCCATTCCAATAACAATCCATAATTCAAAACAAACCAAAACCAAACAAATTGTTCCAAATACTTAGAAAAATTGTTCAAAATTAAACCATACACCTAATAAAATAGGGTAGGGGGCCGGCCACTCCTAGTGGGTTCGGCCA
Source organism: Cotoneaster glaucophyllus (assembly GCA_036320875.1). Taxonomy (NCBI): domain Eukaryota; kingdom Viridiplantae; phylum Streptophyta; class Magnoliopsida; order Rosales; family Rosaceae; genus Cotoneaster; species Cotoneaster glaucophyllus. The sequence goes on from CM070060.1 coordinate 17,835,638, forward strand.
CTAGGGGTACATGCCTTAGAAACATGTCTAATTTATTCGTCCATAGGTGCTGACGCCTCCTGGAAATCCGATATCTCCATTGATATAGTTGCATCTTCCGGATGATCCACATGTGCAAAGTTAAACTCACGACGGGAATGATACTTGGCAATAGCCTTAGGGGAAGTTCGACATACGAGTGACCAATGATCATTTGATCCACAACGATAACACATGTCCAATTCAGTAGAAGCAGCCTGAATGGGAGCTTTGCCCTTGTTCTTGAAGTTTGGGACCTTAGGGGCGAGTGGTGGACGATGCTGGGTCGCAATTCTGCCCTTAGGTGCGGCACTCTGTTAACCTTGGGCCCGTGGTGGGGCTTGTCCCCTATTGCCACGGCCATGACGAGTCTGTCGTCGTTTCTGGCTGCGATAATTAGTCGCATGCACTTCAGGAGCGGCGTGCGAGCCAGTGGGTCGAGCATGATGGTTTTTCATCAAAAGCTGGTTCTGCTTTTCAGCGAGAAGTAAAACAGAGATCAAATCCGAGAAGTTGGTGAATTTCTGTGCCCTATATTGTTGCTGCAGGACAATATTGGTGGCATGGAAGGTCGAATAGGTCTTCTCCAGGAGATCTGATTCTGTGAGTTCCACTTTGCAGAATTTCAACAAAGAACAGATTCTACAAACTTCAGAGTTGTATTCATTCACAGACTTAAAGTCTTGGAAGCGAAGATGCTTCAGGCAAGTATATGTCTTTCTGGTCATCGAAACGGTCAGCCAGAGCAAGTCAGAGGGTGCGTGGGTCCTCTTCAGCGAGATACTCGGTCTGCAGTGCATCATGGATGTGTCTTCGAATGAAGATCATTGCAGTAGCCTTCTGAGCTTCGTCAACAAGGTTGTCGGCGATAGGAGTCTCGATGGTGGCTCTAATGCCCTTTGCAGTTAAATGGAGCTTCACGTCTTGAACCCACTTCAGATAGTTTCTCCTAGAGACTTCTAGAGCAGTGAAATCGAGCTTGTTCAAGTTCGACATGTCCCTAAAACAGAGGGAAAAACGTGAGTAGTCATATGGTAAGCCATAGACATATATCGGAGAACATACGGGTTCTTTAGACATGTATTGGTTTAATTTATGCATGAAAACTGCAGGTTTCATGTGGTATGTTTTGAATGAAAACTTCAGGTTTCAAATGCACTAAATTTGAAACTACAGGTTCAATTTAGTATTTTATGAACCATTAGTTCATAATAAGAGGTTCCTGCAAGAAACACAGAATGCAATATACCAACTAAGTGTAGTGGATTTGAGTTTCTTCGGGAACTCAAGTGTGAGAGCTTCGTTACTACGAAAGTATGTGACGGTTCAAAGTATAAAGAGAAATTATTGAATCGTTAATGTCCAAAAGTGATCTTCAGGTCAAGAATTTTGGATTCATTATCAGATTAATGGACTGCAGGTCATTTTTAATGAATTCAATAAATCGGGCCATACAGGGTCGATTGTAGAAGCAAAATAATATTATCATAATATTATCGGATCGAAATAAAAGCCCTAAAGTAATTTGGGCTTTGTGCTGTGGGTGTGAGAAGGCACGGGGTGCCTTTAGTAGAAACAGCATGGCCTAACAAGGCCTCGAAAGCATGGCTGCAGGCCACATGGAGAGAACCTCCCAGCCGGAGCTGGGTTTGGTCTTTGGGCCAAGGGGGTTGCACGGGTGCAGGCCCAGCGGAAAGCTGGCCTGTGGGTTAGCGCACGGGGGAGCCCAAAACAGAGGGCTATGCGTGTGTGGCGCTGAGGAAGCGTCAGGCCTCGCGCGGGAAGCCCAGCTTAGGGCTGGCTTTGTGCGTGTGTGCATAAGACGCCCAGCCACATGGGCTGGCAGGTGTTGATGCAAGCCGAGAGAGGCCATGGGCTGCAGGCCCAGCAAACAAACCAAAATCAGGCCGAAGCCTGTTTTCCTTTTTGCACAGGGATGGTGGGGTGCACCAAATCCCATTCCCTTTTTTTTTTTTTTTTTTTTTTTTTTCAAATCCCTTGGGTTGTAGGAAACCCTAACTTGCTTCTAATTTGTTTTTATACTTTGACTCACAAATTCCACATAACAATTTAATTGTGTGATGCATGAAACAAATATATATATATATATATATATATATATATATATATATATATATATATATGAATATATATATCGGAAGGAAAATATAAACATAGGGGGTTCATGCATCATGGGGAATGTTTTCATGCTTCATGGGTCGTTTCAAATATCTTACTTTATTTTAAGCGTACTTGAGTAGCAGAAAACAATGAAGCCTTTGAATGTAGTGGATGATAGCCTCCTCCTACGATGCGTCAATTCCTTAGCTCCTTGTAATTCCTTAGCTTCTGGCAAGAGCGTACTGATAACGTGTTGTAGGCCTAATTGATTGAGCGATCTAGGGAGAGAGTGAGAGAGAGAGGCCGGCCACTTTAGAGAGAAGAGAGATTGATTTAATTGTGAGGTGTGTTTTGATTCACCCCATTGTGCCTCTATTTATAGTAGTAGAAAGGGTATATAACTTTCCCTTTAGGATTACAACATTTAATAGGTAATCTAGTCCTAATAGGAATATAAGATACTATCCCATATTCTCCAGGATTTACACAATCACATTCCTATTCTAAATATGACAGCAACAGTTAGGCTAATTTTTTTTCTTAAATTAATAAAAAAAAAATTATGTAGACTATTGTAAATTACTTTTATGAACATTTTAATCTAAAAATATTTAAATTCCGATAAATATTGAAAAATCACAAAATCTTTCCACAAAGCAAGCCTTCAACTTGCCTTCAACTTTCACCAATCTTTTAGCTTTCACCAAACTTTCAACTTTCACCAACCATTCAACTTTCACCAACCGTTCAACTTTCATCAGTTATCCTCTATATAAATAGAGGTCCAATATTAGTTGATCACACAATCTTTCAACATTCAATCATCCTCTATATTCACCAATCTTTCAACTTTCAAAGTTTTTTTGTTTCCTAAAAATCCTCAATATCTCATCAATGGTTGATAGAAGAAGGCGTAGCATGGCAATGCAGATGGCACAATACCAAGCAAGGCTTGACATTGAGGATGCAGAAATGATCAACGTCGAAGCTGAACTTGCAAACTCGCTTATGCAATATGAGCACCATGCTGAATCTAGCCATCGTGGTTCTGTCACGAGGCATTCAGTTGTGCAGCGTGATAGAGAAGAGTGTCATGATTGAATGATGAAAGATTATTTCATCGAGTGTCCCAGATTTCATGCTCATGATTTTCGAAGGCGATTTCGGATGAGGAGTGAGCTTTTTGAAAGCATCTTAAACCCAGTTGTCAATCATGACCACTACTTTGCAAGAAAGATAGATGTCGTAGGCCGACAAAGTCTATCACCTCATCAGAAGCTCGCATCTGCATTTCGGATGCTAGCTAATGGGTGCTCTGCAGACTTAACTGACGAGTATTGCCGACTTACGGAGAGTACTGCTATTGAGAACATGAAGCGCTTATGTCAAGCAATTCAAGCCACATACCTCCACAAGCCAAATTGTGAAGAATTGAAGAGGCTTCTACGCAAGGCAGACAAAAGAGGTTTGTTTGGCATGATAGGAAGTCTCAATTATATGCATTGGGAGTGGAATAATTGTCTTACTGCTTGGGCTGGCCAATTTAAGGGCCGTCATAACAAGCCAACCATCGTGCTCGAGACTGTGGTGTCTTATGACACATGGATTTGGCATGCATTCTTCGGCGCTCCTGGATCAAACAACGATATCAACGTTCTTTGGTCTTTTCCTCTGTTCGATGATGTTGTCAATGGATGGGCACCAGAATTTCGGTACAAGGTAAATGGTAATAGGTATGAGCTAGGTTACTACCTAACGGATGGTATTTATACTAGTTGGTCTACCTTTGTCAAAAGTTTTTCTCATCCTCATAGTGCAAAGAAGAAATTATTTTTGCAGAGGTAAGAGTCTTACAGGAAGGATGTGGAGAGAGCGTTCAGGATCTTACAAGCTCGATGGGCCATTGTTAGAGGGCCTGCACGACTTTGGCATACCGAAGACCTCCATTCAATCATGATGACGTGCATAATTTTGCACAACATGATTGTGGAATATGAGTACATCGAAATTGAAGAAGATTTAGATGAAGATGTGGATGATGACTAACCAACACATGCGAGAGCTATTGCAAGAGATGTTGAATATCTCGCTGCAACCACATATGAGACCCGACATGATAGGGTCACATTGAGTGAGTATATGAGATGTTTAAATAGAATTCAAGCTCCTCAAGGTCATGACACACTCCGCAAGGATTTGGTTGAGCATGTATGGCGCCGAGAAGGTGAACGTTGATGATGTTGGTTGAGCATTTATGTGTCACATCGCGACCCGGGGTCCACTACATCCCGGGCCCGCTCCACCACCGTAGCACGATATTGTCCGCTTTGGGCCCCGACTACGCCCTCACGGTTTTGTTTCTGGGAACTCATACGAGAACTTCCCAATGGGTCACTCATCATGGGAGTGCTCTCGCGCGCTACTCGCTTAACTTCGGAGTTCCCATGGAACCCGAAGCCAATGAGCTCCCAAAAGGCCTCGCGCTAGGTAGGGATGAGAATATACATATAAGGATCACTCCCCTGGACGATGTGGGATCTCACATTATGTAATAATTTTAAGTGTACTATGTTAGTATTTTCTAGTAATAAATTTAAGTGTCTTCTTGTGCAAAGTATTTTGTCTAGTACGTTGGATAAATTATTGAATAATAAGTACAATAATTATTGAAGGCATCTAGATTAATAGAAACAATAATTAATAAGCCATAAACTTAATATACACGACAATTAATAAAGTACGTAAGCTTAATACAAACGACAATTAATAAACCACATAAACCACATGAACTTAATTCAACCGATAATTCATACACTACATAAACTTAATAATCATATCCACCATCTTGATTTGGTGATAAACTTGGTGGTGGACTTGGGATATAGGGTTGAGATGATTCATCATCTTGAAATATACTCATTGTGGCATACTTTCGCAAAATTTCCTTTTGCTTACCACGTAAGAACTTCTTCCTCTCTGGAGTGTATTTGTTGAGCTCCTCCATCATAAAATTAATTTCAAACCTATCTTGCTCCCTATCTCATTCTTCCTTCATTTGCAAATGCATTCGGGCCACTTCTTCTTGGCTAGCAGTATGGGTTTCGCTGAATCTTACAATTCCGGTAACAAATTGTCCACTTATCGGATCTTGGGACTTCCCTTTTCTCTTTGCTTCCTTTTGCTTATCTCTTCCTGGGGGGCCTTGCAAAAGAAGGAGTTGGGGTCATTTCATCGACACCTTCATTGACACCTTCATCTCCGGCATTTGTCGGTGCGGCTTCACGTTGAAATAATCTTCCTCATTGTTGGTCCGCATCGGTTCTCCACCTCGGACAATCCTTGAGGACGTCCCAAGCATGTTGCAACTTAAAAACTTTATTTTTTGGTGTTACTCTTGTCTTGTAAATTTCCATTGCTTTGTCACCCTATGCAAAAAATACATAAAAATAATCAGTTGCAAAATAATATTATGTACATGACAAATAAAATATCAAGAAAAAAACTCACAATTTCTGTGGCACTCCTTCCACTAGCCATGTCAACCACGACTCTCTCCAAGCTTCCCTTCCATAAAGTGCATGCTTTATTGATAGTCTTCCACCGATCGTAAACACCATCACCGTCCCTCCCGCCGCCGTTGTAGTTTTCTTGAAACTTTGCAATTATTTTATCCCACAACACTTTTTTATTTTGATTTGTGCCAACTGCACCATCTTCGCTAACAGAAACACATGCCAAGCATAAAGCAACATATTCCTCACATGTCCAATTATGACCTCTAATATGCTCTCTTGCCATGTTGAACAATTTGGAAATGGAAAGAAATTGTACAAAGATAAATTGGAAGAATTGTAGGAGAAATTGAGTTTTGTGTGGATGTTTGAACAAATACATAGGTATTTATAGAGTTTTTTTGGTGAATTTTGAGTCAAGTAATTTTTTTAAAATTATTTTAGCCGTTGGATTTAAATTTGGGCCGTTAGATTTTTTTTTTACCGTTAGATTTGATTATATTAGATCTCAGCCATTGGATTCAATAATATATAAATAAAAAAAAATTGAATCTAGGTCGTTGGATTAACTAACGGCATGTAGATCACGACCGTTGGATGAAACTAGCCGTTGGGGCACCTAGGGAACGTGGCTAACAGGCCCACGTGGGTGGGGCCCTCACTGTCTGAGAGGTCGCGCGTTTTAGGCGATTAGGTGGGGAGGGTTTGGCACACAAACGCTAGGTTTCACTTGGTCTGGTAGGGCCCACACCGAATTTTGGGCTAAATTTTGGGCGGAATCTGGCCTGGGTTTAGCATTTAGCATTTAGCCCAAAGATTTAACTTGGGTTGGGTTAGGTTTAGGGGGAAAATAAGGGAGGGAATTTGGCAAATAGCCCAGGGTTGGAGGAAGCCTTAGGGATGAGGCGAGAATTTGAACGGAGGAGAAAGAGAAATAGAGATATAGAGAACAACTGGTTGAAAATTAGGGTTGGGGTAAACTTTGTATTTATATGGGTGGGTAAGAGGGTGACGTGGGCAAGGGAGAGAGGGAGTAGGTGATGCTTCCCTTGAAAGGAGAGATTTTTCAGTATGATCGTCACACGAGGTGGTACACCACGTGTCCCCGTATAAATGGTGGGATATGTGTGTTAAAAAAGTTAATAATTTAAAATTAAAATTTTTCACCACTTACATAAAAACACGTGGTGTACCATCCGTGTTCCCGTCACAACTAAAAATTTCTTCAGTGAAAGAGAAATGTGTGATGTGGGTGGATTTAGAGGAGGAGAGAGGGAGAGAGGGTTAAGGGGGAGGGAGAGGAAGAGAGAGAGAGAGAGAGGTGTGGATGAGTTAAGAGGAAGCTAAATACCCAAAAGACACAAAAACCAATTTTTTATATTTAATAATACTAAATTAAGGGCACGAAAACATTACTGTGTCATTGAAAATTAATAAAAAAAATCATTTCTGACACTAAAAGGACACGTGCAAGATGGATGGACATTAAAGGCACAAAAGTATGGTTGTCGTGCCCAATAATGTGTTTGTGTTCATTATTTCTTACATTGGGCACAATATGTGGTGCCCATTATTGAATGGGCACTATTACACTCTATTGGTGTTCAAATAGACACAAACATCTCATTTGTGTCCTTACTTTTGTACCCAAAGGTCTTTTTCTTGGTGCATGTTGTTAGTGTTGGTATTAATTAGCGTACTGAAGCTAAGTTTAAATTTTAAAACTTTTGTCCTTAGTTCCTTGTGTGGCAGTTGTAGGGTTGTACCTTGAGCTCATATGCCAAGTGCACCAATTAGTTTCTTCCTAGCTTATGGCTTACATGCCATTGGATCACAGTGTGTCACAATCTCATGGAGTCTTGTATTTAGGTTTGGATCTGTGCCCTATTGAAGGTACCAATGAATGTAGCCGTTTTGGCATCATCATCATTTACACAAAAATGGAGAAGTTCATGTGAATTTTTCATCCTTTTATTTTTGTTCATATACATTTCTGGAAATACCTTCACCATAGCTGAAAATCAAACATTAAACATTAACATGGTATCAATGTAAAGTTCTAGTGAATGACAATGAATGTTAGTTGATATTACTTGGATAACATCTAACTTGATTCCCGAGTTATTTGTGATACAAGTGGTACAGTTAATCTCTACTTCGTAAGGACTATGGAGTCTTAACTCCATGCAGCTAACTTATAGAAATCTTGACAAGGATTGAATGCAAAGATATTGAATCATGATAGGACTCATTCATTATTAAGGTGATAAGGATACACGACTGTTAATAGGCCGGTTGTATAACCTTGGTAGTATACGTATGAAGTTATAGTCCATGCTCCCATACGCGAAAAACCTAAGATATTACTGAGACCTATTCACACAGAAGGGAGCTATTGAGTAGTGGAAGTAAAAGACTGACTTGCAACTCAACCATGGCGTCGAATACAAGTAGATGTTTATATGATCATTTTCTGATATACACAGTATTACACTCGGTATGAATAAGTTGTATTGTAATCCTAGTACCTAGTTGATACAGTTCTGACTTATGAGTTTTATTGAACTGTTTACATGTGGTATCAGAGCCTCTCAACATGACTAGGGTTCATACTAAATCTTACGCTTTTGAATATATTTTTGAGATCTTGGTCGTTCCGCTGCAAACTTTACATCAAAACTAATAAAGTTTTAAATTCCTTATCAATATATATATATATATCAGAATGAAATGTTTGTTCAAGTTTTATCAGGAAAATATTCTCTAACAATGGCAAAGATGACTACTCGAAGACAATAATGGAGATATGCAAGACTATAGGGTTCATGTTATCATCATAATAACACATGAACAACTAAAACAAGAAAACAATACCTATTCTGCTCAAAAGAGTTTAGTTTATTGTTTTGACTTGTGAATCAAACATATTGAGGTGGTGACTCGTTTAAAGTATTTGAATGATAATCTGCTCAAAAATGTTTATTATTCAGTTTGTTTAAATGATTCAATGTATAGTGGAACATGAGATTGACAAGATTACATTATTCATCTGCTCAAAACTGTTGAAAACATGTAAATTGACCTTGTATCTTATTTTCCAGCTATGCAAAATTAATATGAACAACATCTGTCTAAAGATGTTGCTGTGTTCATATGCTTGTTGATGAAAAAGGAAAACATTATGCGAAAGTTTTCCCACTACTTGTTAGCTGATAGAAACTATTGATACACATAAAAATTTGTATTTTGTAGCTCCACATATGACCTCTCTTAACTTCAACAACATCGAAACCCTTACTGGTTCTAACTTTAAGAAGTGGAAAGAGGATGTAGAGATTGTTTTGGGGCTGATGGACCTTGACTTGGCATTGAGAGAAGACCAACCTGTGCTTTAACAGATGCGAGCACAGTTGATGAAAAATCGAAATATGAAAAGTGGGATAGAGCAGATAGGATGTCTCTAATGATCATGAAGAAAGCCATGTCACAATTTGTCAAATGAGGGATTCCAAAACTTGACAATGCCAAGGCATTTTTAGTTGCTGTTGGAGAAAAATTCATGGAGTCAGAAAACGCTAAGACATGTACATTCCTCACATAGCTTACCTCCATGAAGTTTGATGACACATGGAGTGTGAGGGAGCACATTCTCATAATGGTCGATCTTTCTCTAAAGCTGAAAGACTTAGAGGTACTTATGACTGATCAATTCTTGGTTCATATGGCTTTAAACTCACTACCTGCTAAGTATGGTTAGCATAAGGTCTCGTACAACACACATAAAGATAAATGGGGTATAAATGAACTAATGGTATTGCTCATTTACAAACTGATATGTGGCAAATGGAATGTTCATATGTGCATGAATATTTTAATACTCAAAGTATTGGTTCTAAGAGGTTGCTCACTTCTGAAAAATCCTCTATGCTTTGGCACAAAAGGTTGTGGCACATTTCGAAGGAAAGAATCATCACTTTGAGCAAACAAAATCTATTACCTCAATTGAATTTTGACGATTTTCAAACCTGCACAAATTATTTTAAAGGAAAGCTTACCAACACAAGAAAATTGGGTTCAACTCGTAATCAACACTTACTTGAAATCATTCACATTGACATTTTTGGACATTTTCCAAACAAAACTATATGTGGAAAGTCATATTTCATCACTTTCATTGATGACTTTTCACGCTATGCTTTTGTTTATTTAATCTCTAAGAAGTCTGAAGCATTAGGTTGTTTGAAAGTTTTTAAGTTAAAGGTTGGAAAAAAATTGGAAAAACATATTAAAATAGTAAGATCTAATAGAGTTGGTGAGTATTTTGGCAGGTATACTGAAGCTGGACAGCACAAAGGTCCTTTTGCTACATATCTTCAAGACAACGATATAGTTTCTCAATACACCACCCGAGGGACTCTACAACAAAATGGGATGGCGGAGAGAAGGAATAGGACCCTAAAAGATATGATTCGATCAATGTTTGCACAATCGAAGTTGCATATATTTCTGTGGGGGGGAAGCCTTGAAAACTGCAAACTACATCATCAATAGGGTACCAAGTAATTCAGTGAAAGTAGTGCCCTTTGAAGCTTGGACTGGGAGAAAACCAACCTTTAATCACTTTCACATATAGGGTTGTAAAGCTAAGACACAATTTTATAATCCAAATGAAAATAAACTTGATCCGAGAACAAGAAGTTGCAGGTTTATTGGTTACTCGAAAAAATTGAAAGGGTTTAAATTCTACTGTCTTCATGGTCCCTCTCGAATAATGGAAACTCACAATGCAAAGTTTATTAAAGAATCTGAGGAGTTGAGTTCATGTGCCACTACTTCACAGCCACTTGAGTTCGAAGAATTGAGCAACAACGACAGTTCCTTGCTTGATCAGCAAGAAACGACATTGCAGACTCCAACAATTCTCCCATTACAGGTATCAACAATCCCACTTGGTATACATACTGAAGCACCAGTTTCATTTACTCAAAAGGCAACTTCAAATGATGTCGCTGAAATAATGACACAAACGAAGAGGTTTATTTGCAGCCACTGAATATTCCCATTGCAGAAAATGAAGCTCTAATTGAAGTACCAGCTGCTAAAAATGTTAGAAGGTCCTAAAAAACTAGAAAAACCATTGTGCTTCCAGATTTTGTATACTTAAATGAAGCAGAATATAGTTTAGGAGATGAAGTCGATCCTGCAACATATCACCAAGGCATTACCAGCATGAGAGCACCACTATGGCATCAAGTAATGGATGAAGAGATTGAACCAATGAAAAAAAAACCAAGTTTGGAGCCTTGTGCCAAAACCTGCAGGTGTTACAAAAACAGTAGGTTGCAAGTGGGTTTTTAAGACCAAAAGAGACTCACAAGGCAATATTGACAAACACAAGGCAAGGTTAGTAGCTAAATGTTTCACTCAAAGGGAAGGAATCGATTACAATGAGGCCTTCTTTCCCGTGTCCACAAAAGATTCTATGCGAGTGATTCTAGCTTTAACTGCTTACTTTGACCTAGAACTTCATCAAATGGATGTCAAGACCGCTTTTCTCAATGGCGATCTTGAGAAAGATATCTATATGCACTAGCCACTAGGATTTGTTGAAAGGGGGAAGGAGTCCATGATCTGCAAATTAAATAAATTCATCTATGGATTGAAACAAGCCTTTCGACAATGGAACAACAAGTTTGATCAGGTCATGTCAACATTTGGCTTTTGAGAAAATATGATGGATGAATATATGTATCTCAAGATAAGTGGTTCCAAAGTTGTATTCTTAGTTCTATACATTGACAATATTTTAATTGCTAGCTCATATATGATTCTTCTGCAATCAACCAAAAAGATGTTAGCTAACAGTTTTGACATGAAGGATTTGGGAGAAGCCAAGTTTGTTCTGGGAATTAAGGTCGTTAGAGACAAAAGCAAGAAAGCTCTTGGACTTTCTCAAAGACTGTATATTGACAGAATAACCAAGAGATTTAATATGGAAAATTGCTCCAGTAGTGAATTACTAATTGGGAAGGGAGACAAGTTCAGTAATGATCAAAGTCCTAAGAATGATTTGGAAAAAGAAAGCATGAAAAACAAGCATTATGCATCACTTATTGGCAGTTTAATGTATGCTCAAGTATGCACGAGGCCGAATTTAGCATTTGCAGTGAGTATACTGGGAAGATTTCAACCAAACCCTGGGGCAGCTCACTAGACTGCAGCCAAGAATGTGCTGCGATATCTTAAAAAGACCAGAGATTTTATGCTTGTCTACAGTCAAGTTGATGAGTTGGAATTGGTGGCCTACACTGATTCAAATTTGCAGGGTGTGTCGATGAGAGGAGTTCAACTAATGGATATCTATTCCTACTTGTTGGTGGTGCAATATCGTGGAAAAGTGCCAAGCAAAAGTGTAAGATCCCACATCACCCAGGGGTGTGGATCCTGTAAGCCTTATATGTATATTCCCATATCTACCTAGCACGAGGCCTTTTGGGAGCTCACTGGCTTCGGGTTCCGTAGAAACTCCGAAGTTAAGCGAGCTTGCGCGAGAGCAATCCCATGATGGGTGACCCACTAGGAAGTTCTCATGTGAGTTCCCAGAAACAAAACCGTGAGGGCGTGGTCGGGGCCCAAAGAGGATAATATCGTGCTACGGCGGAGTCGAGCCAAGGATGTGGTGGGGGCCCGGGTCGGGATGTGACAATTTGGTATCAGAGCCAATCCCTGGCCGAAAGTGTGCCGACGAGGACATCGGGCCCCTTAGGGCGGTGGATTGTAAGATCCCACATTGCCCAGGGGTATTGATCCTGTAAGCCTTATATGTATATTCCCATCTCTACCTAGCACGAGGCCTTTTGGGAGCTCATTGGCTTCGGGTTCCGTAGGAACTCCGAAGTTAAGCGAGTTCGCTCGAGAGCAATCCCATGATGGGTGACCCACTGGGAAGTTCTCGTGTGAGTTCCCAGAAACAAAACCGTGAGGGCGTGGTCGGGGTCCAAAGCGGACAATATCGTGCTACGACGGAGTCGAGCCCGGAATGTGGTGGGGGCCCAGGCAGGGATGTGACAAAAAGTCGATTGCATCTTCAACTATGGAAGCTGAATTCATTGGTTGTTACACAGCAACCAAGCAAACAGTATGGCTGAGGAATATGATAAAAGGATTGGAAATTGTAGACAAGATTGATCGACCATTGAAGCTATTTTGTGACAATTAAGCAGCTGCATTTTTTGCAAAAAACAATAAGAAATCTTTGGCAAATAGGCTGATGGACATGAAGTATTTGAAGGTAAGGGATGAAGTTAAGAAAGCGATTATCGACATTCAACATATAAGCACGACTCTTATGGTGGTTGATCCCATGACTAAGGCCCTAAAAGTGGGAGTATTCAAGAATCATGTTTTCAAAATGGGTGTTAGAGAGACTTTTGAATCAGTTAATGAGTGGGAGTAAGCACTCGATTAACTGTGACAGTCATGCTTGTATGTTTATTTTTTTAGTCAGTACTTTTGTTATTTCTGTTCAATCAGCAGCTAATATGTTTTGATACTTTCATTCATATTTTATCTTAACAGCTAATGTGCTTATTTTGTGAACCATTGTTTTGGTTAATGGTTCTTGATATCATGAATTTGATGGCAAAATTGTGCTTTAAGTTAAATGTGCATGTAATCATGAAGTGCAAAGAACAGACCGACTTGTTCTTTGTTTTCTTTGGTTCGATATTCAATTGTTAGTGACATGTTGTCAAGAGAAGTTGGTTGCAAATTTTGAAGGCTTAGTGATCACCATGAGTCCTTGTGAGTTGAGATTTCTCATTGACATTCAAGTGGGAGAATGTAAAGTTCTAGTGAATGACAATGAGTGCTAGTTGACATCACTTAGATAACAGCTAACTTGATTCCCGAGTTATTTGTGATACAAGTGGTATAGTTAATCTTTACTTTGTAAGGACTATGGAGTCTTAATTCCATGCAGCTAACTTAAAGAAATCTTGATAAGGATTGAATGCAAAGATATTGAATCATGATAAGACTCATTCATAATTAAGGTGATAAGGATACATGATTGTTAATAGGCCAGTTGTGTAACCTTGGCAGTATATATATGAAGTTATAGTCCCTGCTCCCATATTCAAAAAAAATCCTAAGATATTACTGAGACCTATTCACACAGTATGGGAGCTATTAAGTAGTGGGAGTAGAAGACTGACTTGCAACTCAACCATGACTTTGAATACAAGTAGGTGTTTATATGATCAGTTTCTGATATACACAGTATTACACTCGGTATGAATAAGTTGTATTGTAATCCTAGTACCTAGTTGATATAGTCCTGGCTTATGAGTTTTATTAAACTGCTTACAATCAAAGCTTAGGTTCTTTCACTAAGAATTGGGCATTCAATCTGTGAAAAAGAGAAAAGAAGGGAACTCAATGAATAACCCAGAAACCACCTTCAATTCAGGTCTCAAATGGTCAAATCTAGTGGTAATGAGCTGCGAGCTCCCATATTCAATGGCGGAAACTATGATTTCTGGAGCATTGAAACGCGTACGATCTTCAAATCACATGACCTGTGGAATCTTGTTGAAAAAGGATACAATACTCCTGAGATTGATGAATATGGTAGCTTAGATGAAGAAACAGTAGCAGCTAGGGATGGGGAAAAATACCCGCGATTATGGGTAACTGCGGTTATCCGTCCATTTAAAATTCACGGTTACAATTATGGATAACCGTTTAGATAAATAAACGAGATTACGATTATAATCGTTTACCCGTGAAATTTAAATTAGTGGTTATGAATATTAACCGCGGTTATAAACGGATACCCGTTTACTTGTTTATTTTAATGTAAAAGAGTACCAGTTTATCTGTTTATATTAATATATATAAAAATTTCTTACATTTATGGGAAAAAGATCCTCGCCAGATTTTTTTTCTAGGGATCCCGTGATCATGACCGTTCATCGTACATCGTGCGGTTAGAAATCATTTAAAATTTAAAATTTAATATAAATAGTATCTAACAAAAACTGACTGCACGATGTACGATGAACAATCATGATCACGGGATCTCCTGGATCCCTAGGAAAAGGATCTGGTGAGGTTCATTTTCCACATTTATGGGTTGGTGATGTCTGAAAAATTGGACATTGTTTGATTTTTAATCATGTGATTCTGGATGCTTTGTATGACTTTACCAAGATGAAAACTCAACAAGATTATGAATGCAAATGAAATGAAGGAAAACTCTCTGCAAATTCCTCCATTCTTCTGATTCTTCTTCCTCCTCCAAAACCCTTCGATTCTCGGCATAAAACTACTTTTGATTAGTTTTTGTTAGTATTTTATTATTTTTGGTCAGAGCTTCAAACCCAATTGAAATGAAGATGTAATTTCTCACTTTGGCACTCTAATCCAATTTATATACTAAAGTTTCTCTGTCAAAAAAAGAAAATTATGTTAAATTTTTCTTTTTTAATTTTCATATTGTTAAAAAACATGTAGACGAGTGAAAAGAAGAGTAAATGGTAAAGAAAAAAGAAGGAATAAACGAGTAAACGGTTACGGTTAACTGGGTACGTGGTTAGGGGTATGGTTAACCGCTTATAAACAGTTATGGGTATGGGCATAACCGTTTAGGCAAATAAACGGTTATGCGAGTATGAGTATAAACGGTTATGGTAAACAATTGTGGTTACCTGCCTGCCATAACTGTTGGTCATCCCTAGTAGCAACCAACCAAGTTCTCTTGAAGGAATGCACAACCAGAGATGCAAAGGCCTTGGGGCTTATATAGGGAGCAGTGTTCGATGAAATTTTCCCTCGTATAGCCAACGAAGAAACCTCCAATGATGCCTAGGATGTGTCACAAAGAGAATACATAGGAGACAAGAAGGTGAGAACAATTAAACTTCAAAGCTTTAGGAGAGATTTTGAGTACATGAGGATGAGTGAAGATAAATCTCTGTCCATATATCTCACTTGATTATTTGAAATCAGTAATCAAATGAAGTCCTATGGTGAGGAATTATCAAGTTAACGACTAGTCTAGAAAATATTGATGTGCTTAACCAAATAATATGATTTTGTATCTGTGATTGAACAAACACAAGATATAGATTCAGTTGGTGTGTAGGAGGTTATTGCACCTTTGAAAGCTTATAACAAAGGCTTGAAAGGTACTCAAAGAACCCAACTGAAAAGGCATTCTCTACCTTGAGCATTAAGCCTAGAGAAACCCAACAGAACTCTTTCCAGTCCAGATTGTTGATCCATCTCTAGTGAATCTTAAACGAAAGTTCGTTCGGGGCATGGTCGCTTGCATGTAGATCAAAAATACTTTTTGAATCCTTTTGTCAGATCCTATACGTCGAACCCAAGCATTTCCAATCAGACTACACTTAGCTAGTTTGGCTGAGGCACTTTCGCATACCAGAGCTCCTTTGGAATTAAATTCCTCTTGAGGATTTCCTAGTCTGGTTGACTTCTTCGGACCTGCTTAACACATGGTGTTGCTATGGTTCTAAAAGACGCTAGGCGCTAGTCAGGCGGCCAACTGGAGCCTAACGCCTAGATGGCTAAGCAGGGTCTAGGCGGACTAGACGGATTAAGTAAATTTGTTATATATCTTTAATACTTTGGTGAATTTAATAGAATGAGATGAAAGTTCAAATGGGTATAAACCCATAATACTTTACGAAGTATGTTTTATATCAAATAAATTTATAAGAAATTTAATAAAAAATAAAGGTGTCAATGTTGTAGAAAGCATTTGGGCAGCAATTTTAAAAAATATGAATAAAAAGGGAGGGAAAGACACTTGGACACATAAAATGAAGGGAGGTGGGGCACCACAGCAATTCGTAATACATATTTAGTTAATTTGGGGTAAATTTGGATGCTAGCTGTCCCATTTTCATTGGACAACAATTAAAAAAAGAAATTTAATTATGAAAGAGAAACCGTGTTGGGGGTGAGAGAGAAACTCTTCTTATTCCTCTTTTCTTTGCTGGGATGCTTTAACAATAACATAGATGGAGTAATAGTGCTCGACATTCCTCATTCCTCAAGTTCAAAAATAGAGAAAACAATTGAAAGCCCAAACCGCCTAGGCCGATAATCGCCTGCTTAAGCTGCCCAAGCGCCGCCTAATCTCTTGCCCGATTTTCCTTCAGAGTTGGTTGATCCCAACAGTCGGCCATCGTCTAGCTCCTAGGCAGCAGCCTAAGCCAATTTTTAGAACATTGGGTGTTGCAGAGCATACTTAGCTTAGTATGACAGCCCGGGATAGAGGTAGTCCTACTCAGGGACGGAGTTTAGAGACACCCTTGGATGATTTTCTGATTGCCTGTTTGACTATTCCTTCAAATGTTTGACTATTCCACAACCTTTTTGATTGTATGATGATTCGATACAACAATTTAAACTTTACATAATAAGTCATAGCTCTTATAAATTCAAAGGCTATGCTCGTGCGAAATACTTTTTTTTATTACCAGCGATACGCGCCCCTTAAAATAGTTTGAATGTGTTTAAAAATAAAGAAAATAATATTTAATAAACAATTGATTGTATGATGATTCGATACAATAATTGCAACTTTACATAATAAGTCATAACTCTTATAAATTCAAAGAGTTGTAAAATTGGGATGTGCTCAACCGCTCCATTTTTTTTTTCATTTCCTTTTGACACCATTACACAACCTTCATGATTTTTTTCTTATTTTTTGTTATATTTTCCTTTCTTCTTCACGTGGACATTAGCAATTTTCACTCATCCTTTTATTTATTTTATTCTTTTCTTTCTTCCTACTTATATTTATATTGGTGAGTCGTTGGTGCCCACCTAAGAAGAGAAAAAAAGAAAAAGGCATGATGGTGATATGTATGCAAGCATTTGACAAAATTGCCCAAGCATTTTTTCATGCATTCGTTTGGGATGCTTTTGAATTTTTTGTTTGAAAGGCATTTGTGTCCTATTGATTTTTAGTGAAGCCGTGACCTCAAAATGGGGATGCTGACTTTATATATATAGAACCCCAAAATGAGTTGCTGCATTTATATATAGAATTCCAAAATGGGGCTGTTAGCTTTATATATATATATATATATATATATGGTGATGGCGTGACTCAAAATGGGGCTGCCGTTTTAAAGAGACATTAGTTTTTAATTATGTATGTATATATATATATATGGTGATGGCGTGACTCAAAATGGGGCTGCCGTTTTAAAGAGACATTAGTTTTTAATTAAAAATCATATACATGTAGAGAGTAAGTTGGGTGTAGAAAAATGTTATAAGCGTTCAAATAAAATTTTCCAAACCATGACACGAATAACCTGTTTAATTCTTAGACGTATAAATTTGACAAGTCACACAATAAGTCTGTCATAATAATATGGTACGAACTCGCTTTTATGATAATCAAATTTAAAACTTTTTATTTAAAAATGAATATCACTAAATCATAACGTACATATATTATGTTCCAACTCCGTTGGTGACTAATTTAACATCTAATCTAAAAAAATCTATTGTTTGAAAAAAAAAATTATAATATATATATATATATATATATTATTAAATATAAAAGGGTAAATTACATAGTAACCCCTCAGGTTTGGGGTCTATTACAACCCCATACAACGTCTTTAAAACATTTCACTTTCATACCTCAACTACTATTTTATTTCAAAATAATACCTCCGTTAGATTTTCCATCCATTGGTCTGTTAAATGCTGACGTGGCTGCCACATTTGTGCTAATGTGGCTGCCACGTGGTAAAAAAAAATAATTTTTTATACATTAAAAATATTATAATATTAACCCAATTAAAAAAAAAAAAAACAGAAAAACCCGAACCCAGATCCCCTTTCTTCCCCCTCTCCTCTCTGCAACTCCCATTTACAAAATCCCTTCCCACTATCCCTCACCCCCCCCCCCCCCCCAGCGACCTCCCCCCAAGCGACCCACATCCCTATCCCTAACCTAGAACCCAAAAACCTGCAAGAAGAAGAAGAAGAAGAGGGAGGAGAAAGAAAAAAAAAAAAGCCCCAGTTCGTCCCCCCAACACTTGCAACAAGAAGAAGAAGAAGAAGAAAAAAAAAGACCCCAGTTCGCCGGAAGGTCGCCGGGGGGGGGGGGGGGGGGGGGGAAGGGAGGTGGGTCACGGCGGAGCAGGGGGGAAGAGAGGTGGGTCGCAGGTCGCGGCGGGGCGGAGGGGGGGAAGGGTTCTGGGCTTCTTCTTCTTCTTGTTTTTTGTGGGTGGGGGACGAACTGGGTTTGGGGTTTTCTTTTTTTTCTTCTTCCTCCCTCTTGTTGTTGTTGTTGTTGCAAGTATGCGGGTCGCTTGGGGGGGGTTGCAGAGAAGAGAGGGGGAAGAAAGGGGATCTGGGTTTGGGTTTTTTTTTTATTTTTATTTTTTAAATTGGGTTAATATTATAATATTTTTAATGTATAATTTTTTTTTACCACGTGGCAGCCACGTCAGCATTTAACAAACCAATGGATGAAAAATCTAACGGAGGTATTATTTTGAAATAAAATGGTAGTTGAGGTATGAAAGTGAAATGTTTTAAAGACATTGTATGGGGTTGTAATAGACCTCAAACCTGAGGGGCTACTATGTAATTTACCCAATATAAAATGTTATTATCAATAAAACTTCCACTCAACCGTGCCTTCATTATATTTCACCAAGTTATAGTGACATATGCGTCTGTTTTTCAACATGCCCTTCCACAAGAGATCAACTTCCATCATACGCGTGTGCAAAATATATTTTTTGAATTACTGCGCCCTACGTGCAATTTACAGGAGATCTCCTTCCATCATAGTGAAAATAATATTTAATAAACAACTGATTATATGATGATTCGATACAACAATTTGAACTTTACATAATAAGTCATAGCTCTTATAAATTCAAAGGCTATGCTCGTGCGAAATACTTTTTTATTACCGGCGATACGCGCCTCTTAAAATAGTTTGAATGTGTTTAAAAATAAAGAAAATAATATTTAATAAATAATTGATTGTATGATGATTCGATACAATAATTGCAACTTTACATAATAAGTCATAACTCTTATAAATTCAAAGAGTTGTAAAATTGGGACGTGCTCAACCGCTCCATTTTTTTTTTTCATTTCCTTTTGATACCATCACACAACCTTCATGATTTTTTTTTCTTATTTTTTGTTATATTTTCCTTTCTTCTTCACGTGGACATTAGCAATTTTCACTCATTCTTTTATTTTTTTTTATTCTTTTCTTTCTTCCTACTTATATTTATATTGGTGAGTCGTTGGTGGCCACCTAAGAAGAGAAAAAAAGAAAAATGCATGATGGTGATATGCATGCAAGCATTTGACAAAATTGCCCAAGCATTTTTTCATGCATTCGTTTGGGATGCTTTTGAATTTTTTGTTTGAAAGGCATTTGTGTCCTATTGATTTTTAGTGAAGCCGTGACCTCAAAATGGGGATGCTGACTTTATATATATAGAACCCCAAAATGAGCTGCTGCATTTATATATAGAATTCCAAAATGGGGCTGTTAACTTCACATAGAAGATATATATATATATAGGAATCATTTCACAAGAGGGATCCCCATTTTTCTAAAAAAATGGGGACACCCTCTTGACCGTTGGATTTGACTTTAATGAAATTGTGTGGCCTGTGTTTTAATCTCAACCACACAATTTCATTAAAGCCAATCCAACGGTCAAGAGGATGTCCCTATTTTTTTAGAAAAATGGAGATCCCTCCTGATAAAGGGCCCATATATATATATATATATATATATATATATATATGGTGAAGGCGTGACTCAAAGTGGGGCTGCTGGTTTTATATTTATTCCAACGCATTAATCATCAAATCACATTCGCACAACCACATCCAATCAGATCACAGTATGTTCTCATCGGGGCCCACTCAATACTTAGAAAAATCATCACGTGACAGGGTGGGTGAGTGCCCTATAAACTGCAAATTTTACATAGTCCAACGTCAGTGGTTGTCTGTCTGATTTCCTTGTTGGGTTTTGGAAGTCTTGCTCTGTGAAATTGTTTAACCAGATTCAATTGATTTGGTATAATCTGTCTGAGTGAGTGACCAAGATCTTGCAATAAAAATGTGGATATTTGGGTGGAAAGGGCCGTCTGGATTTTCAGCCCGTTCTACTGCTGAGGAAGTTACTCAGGGAATTGATGGAACCGGTCTCACTGCAATCGTTACAGGTTTTCTCCTTTCTGTTCAATTCATCATGTTTCTTCTTTGTTTTCATCTGGGTTTTCTTTTCCTTCATTTTGTTGGTTAGTCCCTGTTATTTCATATCGTATCTGACTATCATGTGTTTGGTTGCTGAGAAAATTACCGGGAAAGAGGAAAGAAAGCTGGTTTAGTTGTATTTCATTTCATACTATCGTTTGAGCATCCAAAGGTGGTTTCTTTTGGCAACCCAGTTGGATTTGGCTGTGTCTGGTTGAAGCTGACGAGGTTTAGGATCAGTTGACGCTTGTGTTTTTTTCCTGTCGGTTACTATGCTTTTGGCTCGAAAATGTAAATTATGTTGATTATTGTTCTACCTTATGTTCATTTGAATCATGGTGTTTGAGGTTTTGGAGGGTGATCAGTTCGATGAAACTAAAAATATACCGCTTAGGGTTGAAACATTATTGTGAAGAACATAAAAAATTCTGAAGTAAATGGAGGTGATCAAGATAATATTTTACGTCAGCTTCCAATGAACTTATCGTGACAGATTACGAAATTTATTCATCGGAAGATCCTGACATTGACTTACTGAGAGGTTTTATGAGCTCCCTTTGCTTATGAATTTGGGGATTAGTGAAATTTGAAATGTTTTGCCTTTTTCAGTTCTTAGACTGTTTAATTTCAGGAGCATCGAGTGGTCTTGGTTTGGAGACAACACGAGTTCTAGCCTTGCGTGGTGTTCATGTCGTCATGGCAGTAAGGAATACTGATGCTGGTAGGAATGTTAAAGAGGAAATACTTAAGGAAATCCCCACTGCCAAAGTCGATGTCATGGAGCTTGATCTCAGCTCAATGGCATCAGTTAGGAAGTTTGCATCGGAATATAACTCATCTGGTCGACCATTGCACATTCTGATGTAAGACATCTGAATTGGACTGCTGAATATAACTCAGTTGCTACTTGTGACTACATGTCTGTGTGTGTTTGCATACACGCTTGGTTGTGTGCCTTTGGATTGATGATTGTTATTGCTAATTTCTCCTCTGTGTTTGTTTGAAGTAATAATGCAGGGATTATGGCAACTCCGTTCATGCTTTCAAAAGACAACGTTGAAATGCAGTTTGCAACCAACCATTTAGGTATTTAAAACATAAAATTCTCTTGATTTTTCTCTGGGATATGAAAATCTTTTCCATGAGGGCATATGGTTGACAAACTTGAGATAGGAAAGTTCTGGTCCATCGTCACAATTTTCTGTTTTTCTTTAAAGAAATACGGAATTGTTAGATTGGAATAATATTAGGATCTTGAAAAACTCCATTTTTAACATAGAGACTGCGACTTCCCCCAAGTTTTTTCTGTTCAATAAGGTTTCCGTTTCTCATTTGAAAAATACAGGTCATTTGAAATCGGCTGTTATATCCTCTGTATAAAATTGGGATCTGATAGTTCTTACCACTGTTCTACAGGCCATTTTCTTTTGACAAACCTTCTCTTAGAAACCATGAAAAAGACAACAAAGGAAAGCAACAAAGAAGGAAGGATCGTGAATTTATCATCAGAGGCTCACCGATTTGCATATACCGAGGGGATTCGTTTTGACAAGATTAATGATGAATCAGGGTAACAGTCTGAGAGGACGATTTAATGATTTTATCACATGATGTACCAAATTTTGTCCACTAATACTTCATTTTGATTTTCTTTTCTTACTTGAAAATTTACAGATACACCAGTATATACGCTTATGGACAATCAAAACTTGCAAATATATTGCATGCTAATGAGCTCACAAGGCGCTTGAAGGTACTAAAGTCATAGAGGATCATCAACTGGTTTACTAGTGAACTTAATGATATGAATCATGAATGCTGGATCCCTTACTATTCTATGTTCTTCCCGAAAGCGTGCTAATTCCTATGTGATTGTGGTTTTTCTCAGTCTTTCCTTGGTGTAAAGAGTCCTCAACCTGCTACAGAGAGAGAATAGCACCCTTAAATAATAGTGTCCTGAAGGCTTTCGTTTAATGTGTTAAGTTCCTGAGATAAATGTGAAAATTAGATGTGTTAGCGTGTGCATGGCCCTTTTGGTCAATAGAAGAGAAAAGAGTCGGCGTAATTTCAGATTGTTATTCTTCCCATCTTTGGAAGAGAAAATTTGAAAACAGCATTAGATCACAATTTGTAGCCTTTACATTGTTGGTGTTTTCAACTTTTATAAGCTCTCTTCAACTTTATACTTCCAAATAAGCCATGCCATCATGCATAAGAAATTCTAATCTTCTGTTCGTGTTTCAATTTTTGCTTATTTATTTATATATTTGTATCTCTTAACAGGCAGAAGGGATTAATATAACTGCTAATTCCCTTCACCCCGGATCAATTGTTACCAATCTTCTACGCCACCACAGTTACATTAATGGTAAATATTTGAACCGTTGATAAATATTCGATAACTGGTTGATTTTGTTCTGGATGAGGTGATTAGGTCATGCATTCTGAGTTGTAGTTGTACAATCTTGTATAAATATTCTTTCGATTTACATAATTCTTAAGAACGCTATATAGTATGATTTACAGCATAATGACTGGGAGCACAAGCATTTAATTATGTGTTCCAGTATACTGGTACAGACAATATGGTACTATCAATTTGACTTGAGTAATATCAAGATCTTCATTGTGTTCATTCTGTGTTCAGAATCCTATTGTCGGTTTACCTTTTACTTTCATCATTTCCTTTATTTGTCTGGATTCGTATTTTGATCTTCATTGTTTTGGGTTAATGCAGCCATTGCCGGCTTCTTCGGTAGACTTATGCTTAAAAATGTTCAGCAGGTATTATACTAATCCGATTCACTGAACAGGCTCATATATTCTGCTCAATCAGCATCACTATTTTCGTACTCTTTTTTAATTGTTTGACATCACTGCAGGGGGCAGCAACTGAATGCTATGTAGCGTTGCATCCGCAAGTTAAGGGTGTCAGCGGTGAATACTTTATGGACAGCAACAAAGCCGATCCGACCCCTCAAGCCAAAGATGCTGAATTGGCAAAGAAACTATGGGATTTCAGTGTGAGCCTGACGGATCCAAAGTAATCGGGAACAACAGATTGGTCAGACTAAATACGTGTTGTAAAATTACAAGTGTTTTTCATGCAACTGTCTGAGACTTTATTCGAAGCTAAAATGTTGAATGATCGTGTAAAACTTATTTATATAAGCTTATGACAGGGGCCTTGTTGCCTGGTAGGAAAGCCGTCGGCATACATATATGCTTTCCATCATTTTGGTTTTTCATTGAAACACCAGAGGCAATTAAATCCGAGTGTCCTATCAAACTATACTGTGGTGTTTGAGATCCGTTATCTGGCCATCTTACTTTTGTATAGTAACACCCTGAAAAGCTGGATGACATGTATCCATGTATATAAGTAGCGAAAATTGTACGGCTGTGCAATTGTCTCAAGATCTGAATAATCAAACCATCGTATCAAATTTCAACAAACGAACTTTGAACTTTGAATATCGAACCATCAGTATCATCCCACAATGACATACCATTCATTGACATTATTAAGTGAGAATAAACTTCCAAGTACCGTGCCTTTGAATAGTAAGCATCCACATAAATAGTAAGCATCCACATAATCCTTAGGTTTTTCTCTCTTGAAATGGATGGCAGCTATTGCATGGTTGCAAGGTATTCCCATCAAGCCATACTTCTTACAAGAGCATGTATTCTCAACCAAGTCCACCACATATTGTTCCCCACTTCCAGCATCCATTTAAAATTTGGTCACCTGCCACTTAAGAGTTTGGCTTCCTCCAACTTCTTAATCTTGGGGCAGAGATCTCCTACTTGCTTCATCATTATACCTCACCTCCTTTGAATTCTCTTCATCAACGTAGTGTGAATCATTTGTAGCATAGTTATAATAGGTTTTTGCCTTGACACTAGTATGACTGCATTGAAGGATTCACACAAATTATTCGGCGATGTGTCACACTTTGGATAGGTTTCAAAGTGTGACTTGCTCCATTGAGTTGCAGGCTTCTTCACTAGCCAATCGTAGGCCTTCTCATCTAGCTTTTTCACATCCTCTATTGCCTTTTTGAAGTGTGGAACCGTTGTTGTTTTGACAACTGCCCATAAAGCATTCTTCAAAGTTTTCCCTTTGAACAAATTCCTATAGTTTGTGTACAAATGCCTCACACAAATTCCTATATTTGTGTACAAATGTCACTGATAAATGTCCACCCATTTTGGTTTTTAATACCCACATCACCAGCTAAAAGTTGTAAGAACCAAATTCAAGCTGCCTTATTTTTCATTTCCACCACTGTATAAACAATAACCCATGTTTCATCGTTTGGATCAATGCCCACATCACATAGCAACTGTCCTCCATGCAAAACCTTTCAGTGGCACCCATCTAAACCTATCAAAGGTCTACATCCTACCTTAAAGCATTCTTTGTATGTCCCCAAGCAAACATATATCCTCTGAAACCTTTGCCCATCCAACTTCAACTTCACAGTGCTTCCAGGGTTAGTCCTCCTTACTTCCTTAGAAAAATCTCAAGTTTTTTATACTGCTCTGCATGTTTCCCTTCAATAATCTTCAAAGCCCTATCCAATGCCCTATAAGCCTTCATCCTTGTACACCCATGATTTCACTCAGATTCCACAGTGGCTAAAATGGAATCCACAGGCCATGTGGGATTGAGCTTTATCCGATCCAAGTACAAATATATGAGTAAAGGATACCTCATGTTCTTATTTGCCCAAGTCCTCCCACGTGTGTGGTGATCAAGGATTGTCTTGATTTGGATGCTGGTTTATCCATGCATCTTACTAGCAGCACACATCCAAGGGCAGTCCTTTGTACACTTTGCAGTAATTTTCAGCTTCTCATTCCTAGGAAAATGAATTTTCCCATATCCTTTCACCAAGGAGTACATGATGAGAGCTCTCTTGAATCGCACACTGTCTCTGAAAATAAGCCCTAGAGTAAGCTATGGATTCTTCATGTCCATTTTCTGAATAAACTCTGGATAATACTCTTTTTTTTGCCTCCTTCCTTATCTTGAGAGTGTACAATTTCCAGATCATCAGAATTATATTATGGTTCATGAACCAAATTCACCTCCCCATCTCCAGCTTCTTCAACCTCTTCTTGTCTTCTATTACTTTGCCCACTTTCTCCTTCGTTTAGTTGCTCTTCTTCTCCTTCAGTGCTCTACATAGTTTGCCTTTTTTTTTTTCTCAGATTGCCTTCCTTTTCTTTGCTTATATTGCACCTCATCTGCTCGCTGAATCTCATCAAACTTAACAAATTGTGGGTTATCTTGATCACTCCCATATTCACTATCTACAAAGTCACTGTCTTATTCAACATCTTCTTCATCACTTTCTTCATTGTCTCTTTCAAAATCGACAGGTACATCAAAGAAGGTATCATCTTCTAGACCACCTTGTACATCTTTTAAACTTCCTTCTCAAGCAACTTGTACATCTTCAACCTCATTCACACGTGTAGCATCCACCTCAATCACACTTGTACCAGCCACCTCAACCACACTTGTACCAGCCATTCTTCGTGTAAACCATCATCCTAGTACATAACAGTCATCTCTTCTTGAATAGACACCCTTATTATCCTGGGGTCCTTCAATAGCTAACAACCCTTTTCTTTTTCTTAGTTTACAAGTTAGTGCCCTAACATCCCCTTTTTCATCACTTAATTCCTCAATAACCAACGTGCTTGGACCGGTGCACTCCATAAACTATTGTTCCTTGGTGACGGCTTCTTCTACAGACAATTCTTCAACGTACATGTCTAACACTTGAGTCTTCGGAACAAAGTTTCACATCTTTACATCAGCATCACTCTGAATGGGCTTCAAACCATTACATATGTCCATGTTGGGAATCTTGTAGTAATAGTTCATGAACATCTCACTATATCCTAGAGCTTCCACCATATCATCTATCACAAGGAGTGATATTTTGTCGTAATAATCTATATATGCAACTTCCCCCCATAGTAGTATTCATGACCGAGCTCCCCACCATGATGCAAACGAATGAAAAATAGTCCTGGATAACCTGAAATTCACAACAACAAAAAAAAAAAAACGTAGTTAAAACCCTAGTTAGTGCAGCCAACAAACCCTTTTTCATCACTTAATTCCTCAATAACCAATGTGCTTGGACCGGTGCACTCCATAAACTATTGTTCCTTGGTGACGGCTTCTTCTACAGACAATTCTTCAACGTACATGTCTAACACTTGAGTCTTCGGAACAAAGTTGCACATCTTCTTTACATCAACATCACTCTGAATGGGCTTCAAACCATTACAAATGTCCATGTTGGGAATCTTGTAGTAGTAGTTCATGAACATCTCACTATATCCTAGAGCTTCCACCATATCATCTATCACGGGGAGTGATATTTTGTCGTAATAATCTATATATGTAACTTCCCCCCTATAGTAGTATTCATGACCGAGCTCCCCACCATGATGCAAACGAATGAAAAATAGTCCTTGGATAACCTGAAATTCACAAAAAAAAAAAAAAAAAAAAAAAACGTAGTTGAAACCCTAGTTAGTGCAGCCAACAAACCCTAGGACCACAATCCACCCCAAATGTAAACAAAGCAAAGGAAAAAGAACATCACAGAAGAAAAAAAAAAACACAAGAGGACCCAAAAGGACCCCATTATCCAACAAATCAATAAACATTTTGAATAAACAAAGAAAAGACTACATCTTCTTCACCAAAACGACCCTAGTTAGTGCAGCCAACAAACCTTCTGTATTTATAACAGTTACAAGTTAGTGGACCTCAAGTTTCTATGACACCATTGTAACTCCCAAAATAACTCGATAAGTTCCTATGTGACAATATTTCAAACTTAATCAAGATACAAATTCCCCCATGCAAATGACTCCCTTCTAATGGGACTCTGGATTCTACATCATAGAAACTCGTCCTCGACTTTAAATTGATTTTTTTTTCTCGATCGTTTGGAAGCCAAACCATCTTTTTACACTTCATCCAATTTAACACAATGAATTCAAAGCCCTTGAAACTTCCAAGAAGCAAAAACCCTCCACACAAAAAAAAAAATTAGTTTACCACATTCTCTTATACCATGGACGCATTAATACTTTCTTGCGAACAATAATCGCCTTTTTGGATAACGCACATAAAGCTTCAAAATCACTTCTTGATATTGGTTACTTTGAAGCGAATAGAGATAATTGGAATCTTTACTGAAAATTGTTTGGTCCGATGGTTTTCTTCTAATGTCGCAAGAACATAATGTTTCCCAAGCACAATCACAAATATTATGGATGTTAAGGACAACTTTTACCTCTTTATAAAGCTGCCCACAATGTTGTTCAATCAATGAACTCATATTTGCATCGTGGTATTCTGCAACAATTGGGGTAGGATTCCAATCTGGAAAACAATGGATCCCAAGCTGCATACAACACTCTTAATTAGCCATCTTAATCATAGTCTTGTAGTGGACACTTTGCATGTCATAAATTGGTGGAGAACTCCAATTTACAAAGTTCTCATTGAATTCATCGTCATCATCAATGTACTTGTCGTAAATTGGCAGGGAATTCTAATCGACCAAGCTAATATATTTAACCATCTTATATTCAAACGGATGAAAACTTTCACTCATGATCTTCATACGCAATAGAAAACCTACTTTGATGCCACTTTACGCAGGACGAGCCAAGCGTTTCAAAGAGATGGGGTAGATAAATTAGGATTCACTCAAGCATGAACAACGGATCTTGCTCGATGTTGCTAATTGTGGATTCACTCACACGACCAAGGCAAACACTTGATTTTTAGAGCCAAGAGTTTCAAAGAGATGGGGTAGATAACTTAGGATTCACTCAAGCATGAACAACGGACCTTGCTCGATGTTGCTAATTGTGGATTCACTCACACGACCAAGGCAAACACTTGATTTTTAGAGGGAGAAAACACCAATGCACAAGGCAAATATATATTTTTTAATTAAACAAGTCTACCATTCAAGGCTTTCTACCACAAGGATTTACCAATTAATAAACCTAAGTTTCTATGTCACCCTTACAACTTCCAAAATAACTTAACAAATGTGACAATATCTCAAACTTAATTAAGCCATATATTTCCATATGAATGACTCCTCATTAATGGGACTTTGGGTTCTGCATCACAGTCACAAACGGTTGCCGGACAAGGAAGAACAAACCGGGTCAGGTTGGCTACCCGTGGTTTGACACCAATCGGGTCTAGCAGAGAGAACTGGGTTTCCGTTTTTTGGAAATTGGGCTCCTGATGTTCTTAACTCAAACTTTCAATTTACAGTCAATTTTGGTCAAAATGATGAAAATGCCCTCTAATTTAAAACGGTATCAACTTCTTCATTTTAACTCCAATTCTCAAATAGTGTTTGCATAAACGATCGTGGGATTGTGTTGTATCCATCCATTCTAAATTCACATCCAAACACCAACGTAAACTTTAAAATGACTAAAACCACTTTTAAATATTTTTCTAAAAATTATAAAATAAACAAATTTCAAGACGGAATATCACAAATACGTTGAGAGAAACTTACACGTGTCATTTATAGTTGACAAACACTATGATAACTATATATCTGTATCATAAAAGTCTTTCTTCTCAAAATAAAATTGTTAAAACTTGAAATATAAAATTTGTTTAATACCAAAGAGGTGCAAGTGGTATTGGGTGAGATCGTACCACATGTTCTTCGGAATCTCTATCACCACTATGAAATAGATGCACACACATTTTTCTTATGTTTTGTGTGCAACATATTTATTTTGTGTCAATTAGTATGTAAGAACGTTTTTATCATTTTACCATCGTGTCATGCATGCATATGATTAACTCAGATTACTATCAAATCATGAATGACAACGATGATAGCCTTTGCGTTATTTTTAAATAACAAGCACCATGCAAACCATTATTGCAACAGTATAGCGGCTTCGCTGTACGTGAATTTTTATATCTATATGCATGCTACACTTGCTTATATAAACATTTAAACTATTTAGATTGAATCTAGTAAGTCGTATCTATTAATTGTTGTTGGCATATCCTTAATTAGTAGCATTGGCTGTCACTCTAATGTCGTTGACAATATTTCAGGCGTACGTACTATAACTTCAGTCTTCTGGTGGTGTTGTTAGCACTCTCGTTTCTCTGTATTGCAAATTTGTAACTTCCTATCATCGTCTGTGACATCAATGGGTGTGATCTTTAGCAAGAGAGGACCATCTGGGTTCTCATCCTGGTCGACAGCCGAGGAAGTTACAGAAGGGATTGATGGAACTGGCCTAACTGCCATTGTTACAGGTCCATCCTCTAACTTGAACTTCATATACGATTGTTTGTGATAAATGACATATGCATAGCGAGCTTCATTTGGTTTATATTTCAGGAGGCTCAAGTGGTATTGAGTCTACTAAACCAGTCACTAGTCTGTTATAACAATAGATAGTTAGTTGTGGTAATTGTGTAATTACTATAGAAGTGAAGGGTAGAAGTTTAGTGTGTTAATGTATTAAGTCTGTATCTATAAATACCAAAGTGTACTGTCATAATTGTTTAAGAAATGAAAAAGTAATTTTACAGAGAAAGTAAAGTTTCTATATGGTATCTCGCCCCTTTTGCCTCACGACATCGATCCTCCTCCTTCTTCCACTCTGCTCGCCGCCTCGATCGATTTCTTCGTCGGCTTCTTGATCGTCTTCGTCTTTTGATCTGCGCCTCTACCTCTGTCTTCTTGTCTTGGTTATCATGGCTTCTCCTTCTGCATCGTCGTCTCCGCTGGATCCACCGCCATTGTCAAACCCTAATTCTTCTGGTAATTCTCCTTCTCCAAATTCGTATTTGTCTCTTACGATTCAGAACATTGGCAGTATGGTGCCGATCAAGCTCAAACGAAATAACTATCTTCCATGGCGGGCGCTATTTGCTCCTATTCTTCGTCGCTACAAGCTTATTGGTCTGATTGATGGCACTGAACCGACTCCGGCTCCACTTCTTTCTGATAGATCTGTGAATCCTGAATTTGAGCAGTGGTTTGAGAAAGATCAAAACCTGTTGATTTGGTTAAATTCAACTCTCTCTGAAGACCTAATTCCTTTCATCGTTGGCGTATCCATATCTCGCGAGCTATGGCTGAAGCTTGAACAAAGATTTGGTGGTGTGTCTGATGCTCATGTTCATCAGCTCCGCTCTCGTCTTCAATCTATTCAGAAAGGTTCTCAATCGATCTCCGAATATCTTCAACAGATCAAAGAGATCTCTAATTCTCTTCAAGCTGCTGGTGCTCCTGTCTCCGATCGAGATCTCATCGCAACCACTCTTCATGGTCTCCCTGATGACTTTGAGTCCTTCATAGACTCTATCATGCTCCGATTGTCATCGACTTCTCTTGATGAACTGCATGGTCTGCTGCTTACTAAGGAACTGTCCATGGCTCGTCGCAAGCATGGTGTGTCATCTTCTGTCACGGATTCATTTCAGGCATTCTCTGCTCAAACTCATGCCCCATTGTTACCAACGCCTTATCCACAGGCGTTTGCTACCTACAATCAGCCTCTTCAATCGTCGTTTCGTTATAATTCCAATCGTGGGTGACAGACTCGAAACTTCAGTCGAGGCAATCGCAATCATGGCGCAAATCGTGGTTCCTTCACTGGCAACTATCGTGGTAATCACAATCGTTCTCCTCAGTCCGGCTTCAAGTCCAACTCTCATGGTTCTTCTTTCTCTGGTGCCAAAACTACCTGTCAAATTTGTGGCTCTACTAGCCACGAGGCTATTGATTGTTTTGACATAATGAATCTTGAGATATTTGGACGGGTACCACCAGCCAAACTTGCTGCCTTATGTGCTCACTATTCTTCCAAACCGTCCCCATCTTGGTTACTGGATTCTGGTGCTACATCTCATATCACCAACGATATTGCTAATCTGTCTGTTTCCTCTCCTTATACTGGTGAAGACAAGGTCTATATTGGCGATGGTAAAGGTCTACCTATTCATAACATTGGTACTTCGTTTTTAAATTCTCCTCATGCCTCTTTTAAGTTGCGAAATGTATTACATGTTCCTACTATGAAACACAACTTATTGTCTGCCTATCAGTTTTTAAAAGACAATAATTGTTAGCTGACCCTTGATTCTGATGGGTCTACTGTCAAGGATCGTGTTTCGGGGAAGACGCTTTTGCGGGGTCAAGTTAAAGACGGCTTCTATCCTCTCCAGGGTTCCACTCTCTCCACTGGTTCATCACCCTCGGCTCTCATAAGTGTCAAAGCTCCTGTGCATATTTGGCATCGAAGATTGGGTCATCCATCTTCTTCTATCTTTCGCAAAGTCATCTCAAACAATAATCTTGCAGTGCAAGGCAAGAACTCTGTTGACATTTTCTGTGCGGACTATGCCTTAGCCAAAAGTCACAAGCTTCCTTTTGGATCTGCTAGCTCTACCACTACTCACAGTTTGCAGTTACTTCACTGTGATCTTTGGGGTCATGTCTCTACTCCTTCACCTAGTGGTTTCAAGTATTACTTGTTACTTGTAGATGATTACAGTAGATATAGCTGGTTATTTCCATTAAAGGCCAAGTCTGATGCCTATTCTACTTTTGTTGTATTCAAATCTTATGTAGAGAATTTACTTGGAAATAAAATTCAAATTCTGCATTCTGATTCAGGGGGTGAATTCATTGGTACTTTGTTTCAATCTTATCTTCGTACTCATGGTATTTTTCATCAGTTATCTTGCCCTCACACTCCTGAACAGAATGGTTGAGCAGAGAGAAAGCACCGTCACATTGTGGAAACAGCCAGAACGTTACTTGTTGCCTCTCATGTCCCTCATCTCTTTTGGGTGGAGGCGTTCTCTACAACTATATACCTGATTAACAGATTGCCCATCTCCGGATTATCTCAATCCCCCTGGGAATTATTGTTTCATAAACCTCCTGATTATTCCCACCTTAAAGTCTTTGGATGCAGGTGTTTTCCCTGGCTCAAGCCTTATACTCATTCCAAGTTGGATGCTAAAAGCAAAACCTGCGTGTTTCTGGGGTACAGTTTACAACACAAGGGGTATCGATGTCTCGATCCTCTTACTAGCCGAGTCTACATTTCCAGACATGTGTACCTATCTTTTCACTCTCCTCCTGCTAGCATGGTTGATAATTCAGCCTCTGGTTCTGCTTCTTCTAGTCCTGTGGATCTTCATTTCTCGGTTCCACTCTTGCGATCTCTCTCTAGTTCTGCAGCATCCAGTTCCACCAGTGTTCCACATGCTCCACATACTGCATCACCTGCAAGCTCTGTATCTCAATCTGGCTCCCCAAATGCTGCTCCAACTGTCTCCAGTGACACACCTCCCTCACTGCCTCCTAGCAACACTCATCCCATGACAACTCGCTCCAAGGCCGGTATCTATAAGCCTAAAGCCTATACAGCTACCAAACATCCTCTTCCATCCGATGTTGACTTTGTTCCCAATACTTATCTCCAAGCATCTAAACATGCCCACTGGCGCTCTGCTATGCAGGATGAATTCAATGCCTTACAGTCAACTGGAACCTGGACTTTAGTTCCTTCATCTCCCTCTCAAAACGTTGTTGGGTGCAAGTGGGTTTTTCGAATAAAAAAGCAGGCTGATGGTACTATTGAGCGATTTAAAGCTCGTTTGGTTGCAAAAGGCTATCATCAACAGGAAGGCATTGATTATCAGGAGACATTCAGTCCGGTTGCTAAACCAGTCACTATTCGTGTTCTTTTGTCCCTTGCTGTGCAATTTCATTGGTTTTTACACCAATTGGACATTAGTAATGCTTTTCTACACGGTGATTTAAAGGAAGATGTGTATATGCAGCAGCCCCCGGGCTTTACTGATCCCAGTCTACCAACTCATGTCTGCAAGTTACGAAAATCTCTCTACGGCCTCAAACAAGCTCCCCGAGCTTGGTTTGATAAACTTTTTCAAACTCTTTTACAACTTGGTTTTGTGCAATCATCCTCTGATGCTTCTCTATTTGTTCTTCACGGTTATACTCCAGTCATGGTCCTTGTGTATGTTGACGATATACTGGTTACTGGACCCGATTCTTCTCTTTGCACTCAGTTCATTCAACAACTTAGTGCTGTCTTCCCAGTTAAAGATTTGGGTCCTCTGCATTATTTCCTGGGCTTAGAGGTTCAACGATCTTCTCGTGGCATCTTCCTCCATCAGACCAAGTATTTGCTTGATCTTCTCAAGAAAACTCGTATGGATGGAGCTAAACCTTGTTGCACCCCTCTGGGCTCAAACAAACTTGATCATACCGGTCCTCTGTTATCTAATCCCACTGAGTATCATTCCATTGTTGGTGGTCTTCAGTATTTGACATGGACACGACCTGATATCTCCTTTGCAGTCAATCAAATTTGCCAATTTATGCATGCTCCTCGGGACCAACACATGCAAGCTACAAAACGTGTTCTAAGATACCTCAAAGGCACTGTGTCTGAGGGTCTTTGGTTCAAACAAGGTTCAACTAATCTCACAGCCTTCTGTGATGCGGATTGGGCAGGCTGCCCATTTGATCGCCGCTCTACCAGTGGCTATAACATTTTTCTGGGATCCAATCTAATCAGTTGGAGTGCAAAGAAGCAATCCACGGTCGCCAGATCTTCTACCGAAGCAGAATACCGTTCTCTCGCACATACTGCAGCAGAACTAACTTGGATCTGCAAAATTCTGCGTGACCTTCGATTCCCACTCTCTCAGGTTCCCTCACTTTGGTGTGATAACATTTCTGCCATCTCCCTTGCATCTAATCCGGTTTTTCATGCCCGAACTAAACACGTCGAGATTGACTACCATTATATCCGTGAGCTGGTCCTAGCTCATCTCATCAAGGTCCAGTTTGTTTGCAGCCAAGATCAGTTAGCTGACATTCACACTAAATCCCTTTCCAGAAGTCGGTTTAGTTATCTTAAATCCAAGTTTCCTCTTGGTTCCTCTGTAACTCCCAAGCTCAGCTTGAGGGGGTGTATTGAGTCTACTAAACCAGTCACTAGTCTGTTATAACAATAGATAGTTAGTTGTGGTAATTGTGTAATTACTATAGAAGTGAAGGGTAGAAGTTTAGTGTGTTAATGTATTAAGTCTGTATCTATAAATACCAAAGTGTACTGTCATAATTGTGTAAGAAATGAAAAAGTAATTTTACAGAGAAAGTAAAGTTTCTATAGACATCACGTGTTCTTGCACTGCGTGGTGTCCATGTAGTTATGGCAGTAAGGAACACGGAAGCTGGGGAACACGTTAAAGAAGCGATCCTTACAGAAGTACCCGACGCAAAAATTGATGTTAGGGAGTTGGATCTCAGCTCATTGGAATCTGTAAGAAAATTTGGAGCAGATTATTGTTCCTCCGGCCTTCCGCTGAACATCCTTGTGTAAGAAAAGTTACTGTTTTAGTATATTTTTTAGCCTGTATTGCACAACGATTCAATTCGAACCAAAAAAAAAGAAAGTAAAATGTTGAAATATGAATCAATCAGGTCAAAGATATTATTTACTAACATTTGTGTATTTCATACATACTAATTTGACAAATTATAAGTAATGCACTCTCTTCTTTGATGTAAGTAACAATGCAGGGTTAGGGGCAGCTCCATTCAAGCTTTCCAAAGACGGCATAGAAATGCAATTTGCAACTAACCATCTAGGTTTGCTGCTAACCATTATTATTATTATTTTTTTTTTTTTGTACTTTGAACTGTATACCAACGGATCAATTAATTCATTTGTTACTTGAACCTTCCAATCTGCAGGTCATTTTCTTCTCACTGAACTTCTGTTGGAGACCATGAAAAGAACGTCGCCAGAAAGCAGAGGAGAGGCGAGAATTGTTAATGTATCATCAACACTTCATCCAGATGGGTAGAGCGAAGGGATTCGTTTTGATAAAATTAATGATGAAGCAGGGTAAATCTTCTTTCTGCTGTCCTGGTTTAATGCTTTAGTATCAGTTTTTAACATTTCGAAGTGCGTGTTTCGGAGAATTATGTCAACTATCTAACCCTTTTGGTTGCTAATTTACAGATACAACAGATATTATGCCTATGCTCAATCCAAGCTTGCTAACTTGTTACATACTAATGAACTTACAAGGCGTCTCAAGGTATTGAACATTTTAAATCATCCATTGCAAATATTTAACCTGTTACTATAAGAATTGATCTGCAGTAATTCTTGGTCGACTTGGTAATTAACTTTTTATTTCTTATTTTTTAAGAGAAAGAAGGGGTAAAGATAACTGCGAATTCTCTTCATCCCGGTATGATTTTTACCAATATCGGGCGCCATGATCTCTTGTTAAGCTGTAAGCTTCATCTTCTCTACTTTACTAGTGTCATTATTTTAGTAACAATGTTCGATTTTCACCTCCCTTACAATCGTTGGTATCACAAATTTCTCCAAAGTATGTCTGGTTTTCCACTGAATAACTGAAATTTTAACCGGCTTGAAACAGGTTTTTTCGGTGTGAGTGGACTCTTCAACAAAACTAAAACTGTTCCTCAGGTACTCCTTGAACTTCCACAATATATGCAGCCAAATATTTACTTTCGTCCGAAATGCCATGATGATCAAATAGTCCTGTTACATTTTCCGGTATACAGAATCTTGTACCGTTAACATTTATAGCCGACGTGGTTGAATAATTTCAACAAACATTGTCCTTGTAGGGTGCGGCAACCTCATGCTATCTGGCACTTAACCCACAAGTTAAGGGCGTATCCGGCGAATACTTTGTGGACTCTAACATTGGCAAACAGAGTTCTCAGGCAAAAGATGCAGATTTGGCTAAAAAACTCTGGGATTTTAGCTTGAGTTTGACCAATGCCAAGTAGCACAGGGTGTTGATCTTGCTGGTTTTTGTCATGGTAGCTCTTTTCTGCACTTTCTGTTATCAAATCAATTGCCAATTTCAGAACTTCAAAATTGTAATCTGTTTGTACTTTCTGATCATGGGATCAGATCTTTGTTAGTCTTCACTTTATGCATTGAGATTTTATGTTTTTCTTCTAAATACTGAATTTGATCGGCATATATTTATAAAACGTAAAGTTCTAAAAGTCACTAGGCGCTAATTGGACGGTGGACTGGGGCCTAGCGCCTAGACGGATGTTATATTTTGTGTAAATAAGCATCTATTTATACTTAAAATATATATAATTACATCATAAATTACAAAAAAGAATGACATATATTATG
This sequence comes from Cotoneaster glaucophyllus, assembly GCA_036320875.1. Taxonomy (NCBI): domain Eukaryota; kingdom Viridiplantae; phylum Streptophyta; class Magnoliopsida; order Rosales; family Rosaceae; genus Cotoneaster; species Cotoneaster glaucophyllus. Next base: position 17,872,879 of record CM070060.1, read on the forward strand.
AAGTATTGAAACATAATGAAAACATGGGGAACAAACATATAATGTGTGTTCATTTAAGTATTCAACAAGTCTCTTACTATTTATTAAAAAAAATAATGCAAAATGAAAGTTATCTATTTTCTGTCTAAGTGAGTCGTAACCTAGGTGGGTGTCTAGGCGGGTCTCGACGGGCTGGACGGGTGCCTAAGCAATCTAGGCAGGCGCCTCTAGGCGCCTTTTCTAAATTTTCAAACGTCTAGGCATTAATCGGAACGATGGTCAACCACCTAGCGCCTAATCGGAGATTTTTAGAACAGTGATAAAAAAAAAATAAATGATTTCCGCATACCCTTTGTTAGTCTTGTTGCTTGATGCTCTTTGATTTGTTGAACCACAGGTAGAAATAAAAAGGGACCTTCAAAGGAACCAAAAAGGGTTTGCAAAAATCACTTCTCGTTTTTTTTTCGTTTCTAATCGTGCCGCTCTATTGATCGATACCTAAAAAGGTTCCGATAATTTACAATTTCCAATTAGTCTTGCGTTCAGTAAACTGTGAACGTTCTCTGGCCAATCTTAAAACCTGTTTGCACATGAGAGATGTGCTTTTCCCATAAGCGATTTTGGACCTCCCAAAATCTCTTCCAAACAGGTCATTATCATTAAGCTAAACCATTAACTATCCGAGCATAAGTAATACCACTGAACGTCTCATTCTTCATCAATAATCTATAAATTAGGTCATCAGAAGATATCTAGAGAACGATATTCAAGAGGAATTAGATTTCTTCCATTTGATGCAACTTCAAGTACATTTAGATACAACAGTATAACCCGAACCGCCTACCTTAAGAGTCGGACTGAGCTCCGTGAACTGATACAGGATTGAACAGAGCGGCCCGGAAAGCTCTCAAATCTCAACTACCATCTTCACAAAATCAACTCGAATTCAAATCCCCACCCTCTGTACAATAATTTGTGCCATCTCAGCCGCCCTTTCTTCTCCCAGTAACTTAAAGTGGAAGAAGGTCAGGTTCAAATGCTAAAGTGTGCACTTCTTTACAGCAGCAGAAACGTTCGCTATACAAGGAATTATCAAATGCTGGATCTCCAAAGGCCATCGCAATAGAGCTTTAGAATCCTCTTCTGCTGATTACTGCTTACCACTGGAACATGACTGAGAACATTAAGACCATTCATATCATGTTACTCTTCTGGCAATCAGGGTATCAGAGGATCCAAACTCATTTCCATATTTGTCCACGTTGTCGATTCCTAGGAGCCCTGTTCTAGCCAGGGATCATGCACCTACCATATACCTCTGCTATGATCGAGCACTAGTCCAAGGATGTTCAGCTTAATATGAACCACCTACCATGTACCAATGCAATGATCAAGCACTACAGTCCATGGATGTTCAACTTAATATGATCCCTTAAGAACTGCTGAGACACACGATCAGCCAAAACAGACTGCACGTCAAATAGCTCCCCGGGGTCCCCAGGAACTGAATGCCCGACCTGGTTTCCGAGTACACCATTATCAGATAAAAATGTATCCCAGAAAGCATAAGAGCCTTGTGGAAATCCTTGAGATAGGTCTGGCTTTGGCTCATGGTATGGCATGTTGCCATTTGTATGGAAACCACAGTTTTGAGATCTCTGGGTCATCCCTATGCCTGAAAGTGAGTAGGTTGTTGGCTGCTTCAAGTATTGAAAAGGGATTGAACTGCTGGTGAGAGGCGTAGATGAACCGGATGTGGTACGAGGGCTAGATATGGGAGAGGGGGACATCCTTCCGCTGACATGTTGTGGTGATCTAGAATGTAGAAGCGGACTTCCAATAGGAGAAATTGGGCATGATACATTTTTCGGTGAATAAGCATCACTGGGAACCAAAAAGGAAACGGAGAAGTTAAGAATATAATGAAACAATGAGTAGATAACTAGTAGTCAAATCAGTCCTTATTGGCCCAGGTGGCATTGATATTACTAATAGGTTTTCTCACATTTACTTCAATATTATACGGTTATAAAGGCATTGTCATTGCCCTTTCCGAAATGAACAGTTCAATCATATGCAAAGGATTCTTTAATGAAAAAGTACAAGTGTGCGTATTAAGCTTAATAATGTTGGTTGCATGTACGAGTTAGAAGCAAAAACAAGGTACAGACCAGGTTTTGATAACGTAATAGTTTGGTCACTAATTAAAACCACCCACGTACACATGATAAAGATATTATAGAGAAGACAGGAGAGAGACCTTGATGCGGAAGCAGTTTTTGAGCCTCTGGACTGATGCACGCCCATCCCTTCTGAGTCTAAGTTCAAATGATTTTTCCCATGTCCAAATGCCTAAAAGAATATAAGAAAAGGAAATGCATCAACTTTACAACTGATAAAGAAGACAAACATGAAATTTTGTATGTTCTGCACCAAATATGCCAGCATTAATCAACTGAAAATAATTAGCCTCCAAATAGCATATAGCTCGTCGTCCACATGACTACTTACAAGCATACACAGCACCATAATATCTGTTTCTCACAGCACATCCAACATATGGACAAAAAATGTTTGTAATGTAAACTTAGATTTTGGGGTACTGTAAAACCTTATGATGTCGGGTGTCAACAGAGCATGGTTTTCATCTTATACAAGGTAATAAACAGGGAAAAACAATATGAAAGGATGGGAAACAAAATGTTCTCATGATATAAAAGTTCTAATGTCATATATCATGAGGTCATCTATTTGCACTCTGAAGTTGATAAGCGACGAAAAGTTAATATTTGGTTGCCATCGAAGACAACAAATGTGAAGTCTGAAAGTAACCGAAATACTTTTTTAATATCTTCAGTGAGATTTTTTATTTTGGCATGCTTCTACCTGAGATCTCATTGCAGCCGGTCCTTTAGAATGCTCTGCACTAGAAATGGTTCTTTCCAGTGGAGCAACATTCCTAACAAAAGGATGCTCCAAAAGCTGAGCAGCTGTAGGACGATGCAGTGGGTTACGTTGCAAACACAGCCTAATAAAGTTCTTCCCATCCTCTGACAGATGATCAGGAATTTCAGGAAGTTCCTTGCTGTTTCCAATCTTAAACATGGCAGCAACCTTTGAAGCACACAAAACAAGGAGGATAAGGTCATTGAGGACTATCTGCCATGCAGTCAATGAGAAATGTATAATGCCCGAGTATTGCATAATACCCAAGTCTCTGAATTCAATCTTACTAACCCCTTCATATTGGCTCCAGGGTGGTTTTGTTGTGGCCATCTCAAGAACAGTGCAGCCAAGGCTCCATATATCAACCGCAAGATTACAACCGTTTGAATTCTTGATAACCTGAAGCACTTGAGCAGGTAATGTTACCATAAAGCCATATGAAAAAAAGTGATGCAAGCGCAGAAAAAGGAACTGTGCTAACCTCAGGCGCCATCCAATACGGGCTTCCATTGAACGATAATGGACAAGACTGCCCCGTTATCTACAAATCATTTCAGATGAGATTAATCACAACACTCAGATTCATGGTTTATAGGAAAAAAGAAATGTTACACAAGTTGGATCAGTTTATCAATTGTCCCATTTCACAGTGTTTCCTTTGGCTCGTTTCACTCTCATAACACATTGGCTTATTGGACCTTGTTTCATTGCTAACAAGAAGGTTTCATGTTAACCAGACTATCAAAAGAAATGATTGAATGATTATTGAGATAGAAACTGCAAATGAACCATCTTACATGCTTAGCCATCCCAAAATCTGCTAATTTCACCCGACCATTTGGATCTACTAATATATTTGCTCCTTTGATATCCCTGAACAAAATAAACTTCTCATTAGGTCAAACAACATTCTTAAACAATCAAAACGAACATGGCCCATAAGGGTGGGTGATAGATGATCTTCAAAATAAATCAAGTTTTAATAAAAAGTGACTCACCGGTGGACAGTGTTTTTGGTATGCAAGTATGCAAGCCCTGACAAGATTTGTTGGGTATAACTACGAGTGGCTACTTCACCAAACTGACCATACTCTTGAAGCAGTTTATAGATGGACCCACCAGACACATACTCCAAGTATATGTAAAGCTTGTCATCTACCTGTTCAATTATACACGCGATCACATACCAACAATAGGAATAACAAAATTATTTTAAAATGTTTACTGGCAAATGTGTGAACAGCCAATGTTGACTCACCTAAGCACCAAAAGCTATCTAGAGATTACAAAATAATACAAGGAACTCACCGTCTCAGATCCATAATACTGCACTATATTTGGATGTCGCAAGCGACTTAGCATAGCAATTTCCTGGAAACACAACTTGTGAGTATAAACTATCCTCAACCTTAAAAGGAAAAATATGTAAAACCTATATGTAAAATATTTACTAAGAAATATTTAATTCTTTACAATGGCAACGCTTTGAACAGATCTACTGAGTCAGTACGAAAAAGACTTACTTGACCCAGCTGCTGTGCACTTTCCTTTGATTTTGCATCATCTGCAAATAGAGTTACCTCCTTCATTGCACACATCTCACCGCTTTCACTGAAGCCCGAAAACTGAATCAAACTAGACATTCAAAATAACAGAGAATGTGTGCAGTGTGCATTACTTAAGAAGGGTGGACAATCACAAATCATTATTTTTAAATTCAGATTTCACAAACATTGTCTGAATATAAGCACAGGAAAACTGTAATTTCGGAAGGCTTAGACTTAAAAATCTGTCACATGTGGCTTAGCTTACAGTTCTTAGTTGAGAATAGGAAATTTGTGTCAATACCATACATGCTAAGAATTGGATATTACTGTAAAATACTCAATCAATTAACAGAGCTGATTTGAAGGCATTTGGCTACAAACCTGTTAAAACCAAGATATACATGCCCAAATGTGCCCCTTCCAAGCAGGCGCCCCTTCTTCCAGTGTGAGCCAGGGCTTGTTGGATGTTCTACCCTATTAGGGCTACGTGGAACTGTGGGAGTAGTTGTAGCTGAATATGAAGGAGAAAAAGGACAGGTCTTAGTTATTGTTATTGGAGGAAGGGGCAACCGGTGGCTTTTCTGCTTCGCATCATCAGGCCGGCTTGTAGGCGACTCTGCGGCTGGCCCTCCAGATCGAGGATGCAGAGGGGTAGCAGCACCACTTTGTATTCTGGAGTTGGGACCAGGACTAGTCATTCTAGGACTGGGTATTGGAGAACATTCGGGACTACACCTACTGTGCTGCCAAAACAACTGTCCTGACATATCCCCTCCGACTGAATTATGCCCAGAATTTTGACCTGAACCTGGACTAGAGCAGTGTGTAGAAGCTATATCTGGATAAGGCTTTGCTGCCCAGAAACTAGAGTTCCTAACTTGCTCAACACTGAACACTCTCATAGGACTCCTAGAAGGACTCGACATTGAGCTGTCTGGAGCACTAGACAAAGTACCATGGAAAGAGATTTGTATATTCTGCATATGTGCGCTTGAAGGTTTCCATTTTGGTGATGTAGACAGAATCTGATTATTGCACAAAAGATGACCCGGCTTCAACGTTTCTTTGGAGTTCTTTTGGTACACAGTAGGGAATGGATCCCTCTGTATTACACTACATAAAGATAGAAGTAATTTTTTCAGGGGTGAACGAGCACGCACACAGAAGAAACATTTACAGGTGAATATGATATATCATGTATCTAGCATCATAACCGTAAATAAGGACTTCATTTCCAATGAATGACATAGATGGGAACTTACCAGGAAGGACTGTTTATATTTGTTCTGTTTCCATTTTCATAGTCGGATCCCATGGGACTTAGAAGGCGTGAGTCAGACGGATCATCACTATCAATAGAACTACCACTGGATATGGAAGCAGTAGCTAAATCTCCTTCAGCATAGGTACGATCTTCCCTGCTTGAGACACATCCGGGTCCTGGAAGAGGCAAATAGAACAATTGGTTGGACTCTCTGTCAGATTCTGGTTTTGATGCCACACTGAAGCCAGAGTTAGTACGCCCAATGTTAGAAAGTTGCACTCTAGGAAGGGGTAGTGGCTGGGCATGAGGCTTTTCTGCAAAGCTTTGACAGCGTGATACTTGTGAGGAGGGTGCTGGTGACAGCACCCTAGATAGAGAACCCATTTCTGAAACAGTGTCAATGCATCTTCTTCGAGAACCTCCTGATCTACCATTGCACTTTTCTTCAGACGAACTCTTAAGTTTACGGTGTATGGTTGCTATGGTATCGATGAAGCTCTCCTGATTAGCTTTCTTCTTCTTCACTTCTTTGGATGAAGACTTCCTCCACCAAGAAGGCATGCTTATATAGTGAAACTACAGTAAAAAAGATTAGATCCCGAGATAAATTACTCTCCTTGGTTAAAGATAAGTTATTGCATTTAGACCTATTTAATGACCAGGTACGCAATTCATATATTCATAACAATGAGAAGTAATCCAGTGGCCGTATCCATAAAACCTCTGTATGACAAAGCTCAAACAGATAGCAATAACTCATTTAGGCAGGAATCCCAGACGAGCTATTCAATACAAATTATGCCAACAAGAACCTGTATAGATATTCCAAGCATTTTTTCATTAGCTGTTGCCAAGAACAAATACAATAGACAATTAATTACATAAATGTACGTCGCCTAACAACATAAATTTGAATCATAGGTGGGGAACCCATCATGTGTTGACAAGCATGCATAAACAACCATAATTCGGATGCACGAACTACTGTCGAGGTCACACGTTCCGATTATAAATGTTGGCTTTTTATGTGGAAAGGAACAAACCTCACCAAAACTTTCGAAAGCCAACTGCATTTTTATTTGCAAAGCATTATTTACTAAATAGAGAAATTCACAGCTCAGATCTACGAAATTCGGTAACCCATTTCGACAAATTCAATTGCATAAAGTAAATATCTTCAAACCCAAAAGAAATCAGAAATTTAATAAAATTTCACTCCCACCACCAAACAACATTAACCTCTTACAATTACGAAATTACTACTACTTGAACAAAGAAAAATACAAAAATTAAGCTAATCAAACACAACAGCGGAGAAAACACAAGCTCAAAATCCGTGACGGAGCCGTAATTTCCCAGCGGAAATGCAAAATATTTTCAAAAAATTCAATTCTCTGAAGCTCGAGAGAAATTCAGGCCACTAAACTGACTAAAGCAGAAACCCTAATTACTTACAGCGCGGCAGTGTACGTAGAGCCAGAAACGACGTCGCTTGGAGGAAAGCTGGAAACTCAGTGTCTGTCTGTCCCTCTCCGGCACGGCGGAGCGAGGAAGGTGAAAATACGCCGAGCACGGAAGAAATGTTTTGGAGTGAGCGTTAAAGTGTGCCTCTGGTGAGTGTCGAGAAATATAATAATTAAAGTGATTAATTTATTGAATTTAATCGTTAATTAAATCCAGAAAAAAGGTACCGAGCATCGCGGTTTATTATGATTTCGTGGTATCGTTAAGGATCACCGTTGGTTTTGATAGCGATGACGACGGTCGTTGTGGTTTGTGGTTAGTAACGATTTGAGATGAAGGGCGTATGGAGTTTGGGGTGTGATGAGAGTAGTAGAGTTTTTATGTTTATTATAAATTTTTAACGGCATCTTACTTTATTTTATATTTTTGGAACAGCTTAATACTCCATCCTCATTTCATTTGTGATTTCACAAGGGGATTTGTTAACCACCCGTTGGGTTGGGACATACCCTGCTAACTTGAGGAAGTGGAACTTTTGGGCGATTTGATTTCAATCGGTTCAGTTTTTTGTCAAAATTAAAAACTGAAGTAAAGTGAGTGTATTTAATTAGGATTCTAAGAGAGTTTCAGAGAATTAATAATTCTAGGAATATTCAATTAGGAATTTAAAAGAGTTTATAAAAGCCTTGGTGTATTCAATTGAGATTCTTAAAGACTCTAAAAGTTTAGGTGTATTGAAAAAGTCTTGTAAGTTTATAAAAGCCTTGGTGTATTCTTACAATTCCCTATAAATTTAGGTGTATTCAATTATAATTTTGAGAAAGTCTCTAAAAGTTTAGGTGTATTGAAAAAGGAATTGGATTTGAACGGATTTGTGATTTTGTAGATTTTGGAGGATTTCAAGGTGATATGTATAATTACCAAAGAGCTTGGCAAATCTCACCTCAACCCTAGAAATTTTGAGAGATTTTGAGCGTGCTGCTCTCTTCTCCAGAGAGCATCTTCTCCGACGCCCTCTCTCTCTACGATTTGGGTTTCCCGTCGTTTCAAATTCTTTGCAAAGGTACAATCTTTCTTCCTCCTCAACTTCTTCCCATTGTTTCGAATATTGTAAGCTCGTACGCAGCGGCAGTCTTGTTTCGTCTGCTTCGATTCTAGGGTCTCCTTGTTCTTCGATATGTAATATTGCTTTCGTTCTTGTTTGTGGCATAGGATTATGGGTTTTGTTTCTATTTTTTTAGGTTTTTTTCTTTCAGCGATCTGTTTATCTTTCTATTAGCCTCTTCTTATGTAGTGTTCTCGTATGATTAGGCCTCTTTGTATTTTAGTTTGCTAAAGATTCACTTGTTAGCTTAGCCTCCTCAAAGTACCAATTTTTTTTTCAACTGTAAAACAATATGTCATCTTCTGTCACTTAACGAGTTATTTTTCAACTATAAATTTATTATATGCTCGTGATGAAACTTGGGTTCTTATCAGTAAACTACTCTTCAAATATTGTAAGCATGTACGTAGCGGCAGTCCTGTTGTTCTTCGTCTGCTTCGATTTTAGGGTCTCCTTGTTCCTCACTGTGTAATGTTGCTTTCGTGCTTGTTTTTTGTATAGGATTATGGGTTTTGTTTCTATTTTTTTAGGGTTTTTTTTAGCGATCTGTTTATTTTTAGGGGTTTATTTGGTTGGCATTGTTTATATGTTCTGTGCGGGATAATGATTCCCAATTTTTGTTTGTTTATTATCTATCTAGGGGTTTCCTGTGTCATCACTTGTTCATCATTATTTTTTGTCAATATGTTGAGATGATTTCTTTAATCTAATATGAAACAATCTTTCAGTCTTTTTTTATATTCATTTATGCTTTTTAATAATATGTCAATCTGTTGTTTATACTATGTCTTTCATGCTTGTTTGAAGGGTACAAGATTTAATTGTATTGAAGAAATGGTTACTACATTTCTACTCACTATTGGTCAAAATTCTCGATATTGCCAAACTCGGGACACATTTCGGCGGTCACATTTTATAACAAACAAAAATTTCAACACGTTTTGAATGCCTTGAACACAATTGCACCAGATTTGATGGTCCAACCTAGATCCACGGTGCCAACTAAAATAAGAGAAAGTACAAGATTTTACCCTTATTTGAAGGTTAGTAATTAGTACTTATCTTAACCATGTCCTGATTAAACTGGTTTCATAAACATATTCTTAGCTATGTATTAACTCTTATAATTATTTTAGGATTGTCTTGGAGCTATTGATGGAACACATATACCAGCAATGGTATCGGGACCCGAAGTAGCTAGCTATCGTGATCATCATGGTAAAATATCACAAAATGTATTAGCTGCTTGTAACTTTGATTTGGAATTCATATATATTCTTAGAGGATGGGAGGGTTCAGCTCATGACCGCAAACTATTACATGATGTTGTATCAAGGAGGAACAGACTTAAAGTGCTAAAAGGTTCGTATTCATTGATTTATTTACACTAGGATGTACCATAAATAATAACTTTATGTGTTTTAATTTTAGGTATATTTTTTCTAGTGGTTTGTGGATTTGCAAATCATCATCAATTTTTAGCTCCGTTTTGAGGTGTTTGATATCATCTCCAAGATTTTGCTGATAACGATCGTGACCCCGTAAATGCGAATGAGTTGTTCAATCTTCGACATGCTTCCTTGAGAAACGTAGTGGAGAGGATATTTGGTGTATTTAAATCTCAATTCACAATTTTTAAGTCTGCACCTCCATTTCCAATTAAAACACAAGCAGAGTTAGTGTTAGCTTGTGCAGGGTTGCACAACTTTCTTCGCAATAAGTGTCGTTCTGATGAATTTCCAATCGAACCAAAAGATGATGAATCTGAAGATGAAGAAAATGATGATGAACTAGGTAATCAAACTCAAGAGCAACAACGACAGATTGCTAATGCATGGAGAGCTGGCATAGCTACAAATATGTGGATAGATGTTGTGAGTGATAGCATTCAAAGATGACAAATGGAGAATTAATTGTTTTTACGGATTGGAGTATGCAATTTATGTTTGAAAAACTTTGATAGCTAGTTTATTTTGTAAGCCTTAACTTTCAAGATTTTGGATGCGAATGTTTAATTTCACTTTGAGAGCTAGTTGAAAACATTGCATGTGAACTTGGTATTGTGATTTGGTATTAGTAGGATGAAACTGATTTTGGCTTGTAAAGAGAAGGAAATTGTTGATCAAATTCTCTGAAATTCACTAACCTCCTGTAAAGAATTCTCTCACAATTCATGTGAATTCTCTGGGAGTTATAATTAATTCACTCAAAATCTCTGGAAATTCATTTTTTTTCTCCCAAACTCTCTCAAATTCTATAGATTTAAATTCCTTGAAACTCTCTCAAAATCCTAATTGAATACACCCCCCGTAATTTGGGTGGGTTCAATTTCGTTCAGTTTTTTTTTTTATTTAGTTTTTTGGTTTTGGTTTTTTCGGTTTGGTTCCTGTTATTTTACTGAATATTGTTTTTCTTCTAATTCTAAAATGGGAAATTTTATTTGAACTCATCTAACCTCTTTTTACACTCAACTTAAATTTTAAATGTGAAATTTCTTTATTACCCTATTGCATAATTACTATCAAGTACAAAATAAAATTAACAAGAAAATATTATTTATCAGTAAACCCACCCCAATAATCAAGCCCTAACTATCACGTAATTTTTCTTCTACATTCTGTTATGACAAAAACCCTAAGACTCTCCCATAGAGAAAAAGAAAACCTTTTTTTTTTTATAGGTGAACGTTAATCTTGAAGTTTTGGATCCTTCAACTAAGTATGAATGGATTTATGCAAGCATTGAATTATTGTTTTATATGTCATATATAACGTTATGACTCTGCTGCCTCTGCAAGTTTCCCTGTTCTTTTGTTCTTTTTGGCCTCTAGTCAGCTTTGCTTCATTCACAAGACAATTGATTGTCCTCTTTCTGGTGTTCAATATTATTTTGTAGGCAAAGGAAGTGGCCTTCTCATTCATAAGTGTGCGTGTACGTCTTTTAATTTCCTCTACTTCCTTCAATTTGTCCAATAAGACATGATTCATCTAGCAATACATGCTTATAGGTTATAACTTATAAGTCTTTATATCACCAAAACATAAAAACTCAAATTCATATGCAACATACATCGTCACGCAAGGTAACCTAAGGTAACCTGAGATTTATTGAGAACAACACTGTAGAGGTTGATGAAGACTCCATAAAAAGCAACTGTTGGAAGGAGAAAATGTGTAGAAAATGCATTGATTTTGGCTTTTTATTTTTGAAATGGGTGTAAGATAAATTACAAATTGAATTGGGTTTGTAAGGGTAGTTTAGGTAGTAAATGAGTCTAAAAGATATTGATAGTTTCATTAAAATTAATATGGGTGTAAAGAGTAAGTTGTGGGTAAAAAGAGGTTATATAGGTTCAAATAAAATTTCCCTTCTAAAATGGATCTATGAGCTATTCTTCTTAGAAGTTCTTACATAATTCATTTGGAAGAACAACAGCAACAACCTCGTATTGTCCTATTTCGTATTTCCCTTGTTTTGGTTTTGGAGCTACGACTTGAGGCATAGACCAAAACGAAAAAAATTATAGAAAAAAAAATACGAAGATACAAATCAATTAATTTTTACCTTCAAAGCCAAACCTGCAAGTTCACAACAAACCAACAAAAAAATAATGAGAGCTGTCACATCCCAGCCCGGGCCTCCACCACATCCCAGTCTCGACTCCACCGTAGCACGATATTGTTCGCTTTGGGTCTCGACCACGCCCTCACGGTTTTGTTTCTGGGAACTCACGTGAGCATAACTTCCCAGTGGGTCACCCATCCTGGGAATGCTCTGACCCCGTTCTCGCTTAACTTCGAAGTTCCTACAGAACCCGAAGCCAGTGAGCTCCCAAAAGGCCTCGTGCTGGGTAGAGATGAGAATATACATATAAGGCTTACAGGATCCACACCCGTGGGCGATGTGGGATCTTACAAGAGCTAATAACAAAAACGAAAAAACATTGATTAAAAAACTCCATGCAAATAATTCTTAACTAGTACAAAGAAGAAGAAAAAACAAAAAAAAAAAACCAGGTACAAATTTAAGAAGAAATTAAGTTTTCATCTCTCTTTCTTCTATTTCATTCCCTTTATTAAAACCTTATTTCTTTGCAAATTTTGATCAAGGTCCTTAGGCTTTAATGAGTGTCATTATTTCAATAAAAAAAATATTTACATATTAGCATCATATAATTAAATTTCTAAACTATATTCATTTAATGTTAGAAAAGTTACATTTGGTATATTTATATTTATGGCAATGGTTTGTATTATATATTTCTATTTTTAGTTTCTACCCAATTTTAATTTTCAACCCTTTTTTAAATTTGTACTAAATTTCTTTTTAGTTTTAATTTGTACCCATATATTTTTTTTTGTGCTCATATTAAAAAAAAAAAAAACCTGGTACAAAAAAGAAATTAGATTCGCATCCCTCTTTCTTCTATTCCATTAATTAAAGCCTTATTTCTTTGCAAATTTTGATCAAGCTCCTTAGGTTTTAATGAGTGTCATTACTTCAATAATAAAATATTAACATATTAGCATAATTAAATTAAATTTCTAAAATATATTCATTTAATGTTAGAAAAGTTACATTTGGTATATTTATATTTATAGCTATGCTTTGTATTATATATTTCTATTTTTAGTTTGTACCCAATTTTAATTTGCAACCCTTTTTTAGATTTGTACTGAATTTCTTTTTAGTTTTAATTTGTACCCATATATTATTTATTTTTTTGTGCTCATATTTATTTTTTTTTTTAAAAACTAGGTACAAAAAAGAAATTAGGTTATCATCCCTCTTTCTTCTATTCCATTGATTAAAGCCTTATTTCTTTGAAAATTTTGATCAAGCTCTTTTAATGAGTGTCATTATTTCAATAATAAAATATTTACATATTAGCATAATTAAATTAAATTCCTAAAACATATTCATTTAATGTTAGAAAACTTACATTTGGTATATTTATATTTATGGCTATGCTTTGTATTATATATTTCTATTTTTAGTTTGTACCCAATTTTAATTTGCAACCCTTTTTTAAATTTGTACTAAATTTCTTTTTAGTTTTAATTTGTACCCATACATTAATTTTTTTTTTTGTGCTCATATTTAAAAAAAAAAAAAAAAAAAAAAAAAAAAAAAAAACCAGGTACAAAAAGAAATTAGGTTCTCATCTCTCTTTCTTCTATTCCATTGATTAAAGCCTTATTTCCTTGAAAATTTTGATCAAGCTCCTTATGTAAGATCCCACATCGTCCAGGGGTGTGGATCCTGTGAGCCTTATATGTATATTCTCATCTCTACCTAGCACGAGGTCTTTTGGAAGCTCACTGGCTTTAGATTTCGTATGAACTCCGAAGTTAAGCTAGTTCGCGCGAGAGCAATCCCATGATGGGTGACCCACTGGGAAGTTCAATTTGGTATCAGAGCCCCGGATATGGTGGGGCCTAGGTCGGGATGTGTCAATTTGGTATCAGAGCCAATCCTTGCCCGGAAGTGTGCCGACGAGGACGTCGAGCCCTTAAGGGGGTGGATTGTAAGATCCCACATCATCCAGGGGTGTGGATCATGTAAGCCTTATATGTATATTCTCATCTCTACCTAGCACGAGGCCTTTTGGGAGCTCACTGGCTTCGGATTCCGTAGGAACTCCTAAGTTAAGCGAGTTCGCGCGAGAGCAATCCCATGATGGGTGACCCATTGGGAAGTTCTCGTGTGAGTTCCCAGAATCAAAACCTTGAGGGTTTGGCCAGGGCCCAAAGCGGACAATATCGTGCTACGGCGGAGTCGAGCCTGGGATATGGTGGGAGCCCAAGCCGGGATGTGTCACCTTAAGTTTTAATGAGTGTCATTATTTCAATAATAAAATATTTACATATTAGGATAATTAAATTAAATTTCTAAAATATATTCATTTAATGTTAGAAAAGTTACATTTGGTATATTTATATTTATGGCTATGTTTTGTATTATATATTTCTATTTTTAGTTTGTAACCAATTTTAATTTGCAACCCTTTTTTAAATTTGTACTAAATTTCTTTTTAGTTTTAATTTGTACCCATGTATTAATTTTTTGTTGTGCTCATATTTTTTTTAAAATTGATTTCTAGTCTAGTTTTTCTTTAATCTTTTATTTGTACCCATAATTTATTCATAAATTACCCATTAATGTACCACTTTGTTACGTTAAAATGTGACGGCCTGTCCCTAATTTTCCATGTAATTTTCTTCCCAAGTGTGTAAAATGACCAAAATGCCCTTATTGGCAAATTGGAATCTGACGTGGAAGTTGTTGTTCGGCGTTTAATTTATTTTTTGTATTATTGTAATAAAGTTGTAATTGTTATTCCGAACGTGTGAGCGCAAGTTAGATCCGAAACAGATTTGTAACGAAGAATTTATGCTTATTTAAAGTTTGTTAAAGTTGGTAAAATTGTACACGTGTGTGCAAATTAATCAGTGTTAGTGAATAGTGTTTTGGATAGGGTGAGCTAGATATTTTGTAGTTTTAAATTATGTAAATTGGACCATTTCCCACTTTAAAAACCTGTCCCTCACTTACCACACCAACCAATCACCTTTCTCCCTATTTTCTATCACCCAATCTGAAACCCTCTCTCTCTTGTCCAATCAGAAACTCTCTCTCTCTCTCTCTCTTTCTCTCTCTCTCTCTCTCTCTCTCTCTCTCTCTCTCTCTCTCTCTCTCTCTCTCTCTCTCTCTCTCTCTCTCTTTCTTCTTCTTCTTCTTCAACTTCTTCTTCTCTCTAACGAAATATCTCTTTCTCTCTACAACAACAAACTTCATCATCAAACCTCACAGATCGATGCTCAAACCACCATCATCGTACTCTTCTTGTCCACACAAGTCCATCCGTACAAGCCGATTCGAAAACGAATGAGATTTGAGTTCCAACTCGGAGCTCCGACTCGGATCATGGTTCTTCGGCGTCTTTCTGTTTGAGTTACAAGGTTTTGGAAGGTTTAGAAGCAACTACACAACTCCCCGAGGTCCCTAGCCTAAGTTTGAAATCAAGCCAACATGTAGACACACGGTTTTGGGTCAAGCCAACATGTAGACACGCGGTTTTGGGACATTGGAATTAGGGCCGAGACTTTCAAGCCATTTTTCAGTCCATTTTCGTCCACTTTTTGGACTTTCAAAAGCTACAAACTTGTTATTCTCTTCCCAAGCTTCATTTCCATATAAAGTACGTCAAAAATGGTTGAGAAATGAGAAAGCTTTAAAGTTTTTACAAAAATTCGACCAACTTTTCCAGATTCCCTCAAACAAGGCAACAGCGATGGCAGATAACGGTGACGGCAACCAGAGAACTGAGGAAGAAAGAGAATATTCCATTAAAGTTGACGGAATATTCCCACGCCGTTACTGACGCCGATGAGGTATTCCGTTAGAGTTAACAGAATATTTCGTCAATTGACGAAATATTCCCTAAGTTTCTGCCAACGCGTGCAGGCAAGTGGCTGCTCGTGTGGCCAATTACTGGCGTTGCGTGCAAGCACGTGTCCTGCGCGTGGCCACGCGTGTGGCTGATTGCTGGCAACTCGTGAGGGCGCATGCCGCTTCATGGTGGTGCGTGGTCAACGTGTACGGGTTCATGACGTTGCATAAAATGTTTTCGTATATTTAAACCCTCTGCTTGAGCAAACTATGGAGGATTTTCTAGTCTTTTTGTGTATGTTTTAATTAATTAATTATTATAGTTGTTTAACATATAGTAGAGAATTATCCAATGAGGTACGAGGTCAAGCAAGGCTAGGAGGCTATGATCTGACTACGTATCAATGAGTGGGCATTTCGTTTTGGATTTAATATTATGCCTATCAAGCCATGCTTTATTTCATTTTAAAAGTGCTATTATATTGTTGAGACTTATAAATTTTCATGGGATGTTCATAAACATTTTACCTGCTTATCATGCATGCTTGCACCCGGTATAGTACTCGCCTCGGGCTAGGGCTAGGTATCATGTGTATGTTCACATTGCACTGCACGCTCACTTTGGATCCATTGTAGGTGCTAGTGCTGTCCTAGGTTGCAATAGGAAACTAAGACTCGTATATGATGGGCCTAGTGCCAGTCTTCACGTGATTGTAGTACTAGAGCATATATTATGATTACACCTAATCCTGTTCATGTCAGAATTTCTCTGCATGAACTCGTGAGTTAGCATAGATTGATGAGCACTTGATTTTCTTATGCCACGATTGAGATATTACGAATTGTTATGTTTTTGGAATTATTGATGGATTACATTTGGTTTCATACTTATATGTAGTATGATTTTCTAGAAACTATACATGTTTTACAGCGAGGGCTTAGTATGTTCAGAAAATAAATGTGTTTCACAAACCTTTGTTTTTGTCCACTCACACACGCTGTTTTTCACCCATCTAGGACTTAGTTAGCTTAATCCCATGTAGCGTACGAGGGATCTTTGGCAATTCTAACATTCTCCCGAGTAAATGTAGGAGTTTATTTCCAGTTGTGTAATAAGTATCTTAACTAGATTCGACTACTCTACTTATGTCGTACTGTCATCTATGCTCTGACTACTTATGTATTATAGGTTCTTTCCACTACTGTGCACTCTCTTTATTAACTTAAATAAATTCTAGCTTTGGTTTAAATTTGTTCATATTTCTTCCACCTCACTTTCCCTTTGGCTACGTCACTTTCAGGTGTCGGCCAACATGCTTTGACTTTGGTTTGGGTGTGTCAGTTTGGTATCAGAGCATAGGTTTGGCAGTCCTGCATTCTTCATATGTGTTATAAGTCCTAATAATTTTTTATCTCTTATGTCAAAATCATGCCACCTCGTAGAGCGCCACCTGTTCCACCTGAGACAAACTTTCTTGATTTTGGACAACTCGGTAAGGCTATCGTCACCGCCATTTAGACAACAATTCGTCATCCCCAAAAGAACTACCTTAGAGACTGCATCTAATCTTCAAATAAATAATTTCTATGGCAATGAGGGACCCGAGGTAGTCGAGGCTTACTTTGAGCATGTTGAAAAGACTTTTCGCAGTGACAAGGGAATTTTCCAGCGGAATGATGGGTCGAAACAGCGACATGGTTTTTTCATGGAGGAGCAGAGTCATGGTTGATTTACGAGTCATGCCCAATGTATGCACAGGACGCCAGGAGCTAGGATGTTTTCAAGTGCCTATTTGATGCCAGATTCATACCTCCTGAATACAAGGATCGAAAAAGAGACGAGTTTACAGAGTTGAAACATGGTAAAATGTCAGCAACAAAGTATCACTGAAAGTTCACTAATTTATCTCGTTATTGTCCTGCTATTGTTGAAAATCCTAGAGAAATGCTTCGTTAGTTTAAGAAAGGGACTCGTAAGCGACTTCGTTCTTTGGCGGCGTCTACTCCATGCTCCACTTATCAAGAATTCTTTAAGATTTTACTTCATGTTGAGGATTTTAAAAATGACCCCGGTGACAATGATGATGGAGAGGAAAATAGTAACACTCAGAAGAATAACAACAAGGGGCAGTCATCATTTGGTCCCCAAAAGATTCAATATTTCAAGAAAAGCGGTAACAATTCCGGATCATCTAGCAAGGGTTCAAATTCCAATACACCTCGAAGGGGCGGCAAATTCAAAGGCAATTCACATTTTCAGAATCAAAGAAACTCCAACAATTCCAATTAGGGCTGGTTCGGTATGGGATACCGAACCGAAACCCTTGTCCCGATTCCCAAACCGAAATTTTCGGGAATCCCAATTTCAAGACCGATCCCAAACCAAATTTTCGGGAATCCCAATTTTCGGGAATCCCGAAATATTTTCGGGATTTCGGGACAATTCGGGATTCCCAAAATATTATTGGGCTTTTGGGTGAATTCGGGATTGCAGAAGTATTTGACAGTTCATCAGTTCAATATCTTCATCAGTTCAACATCTTCATATATAAAAGAAACACTAAGCAATTATGTGGGTATTTGACAGTTCATCAGTTGAGTATCTTCATAAGTTCAACATCTTCATGTATAAAATAACCACTAAACAAACTGTAAATACATTTATGGTTCTACATTACAAACATCCTAAAACCCTAATCTCGAATTCCAACCACCAATTCAACCCCTAAACCCTCAGTATTTAGTATACTCAATCTTCCAAGTGCTAAATTTCATAAACCCTAATCTCGAATTCCAACCCTAAATTAAAATTCAAACCCTAAATTAATTCAAACATTTACTTGATTTGGGGGAGATTTGCACTGGATGACTTGAATCAAGAGAGACTGAGAGACTGAGAAGGAGAGCGGCTCTGGCCGTGATTCGTGAAGGAAGGCTCCTCCATTGTGGCTCTGTGAGGGATGAGAAGTTGAGAGAGACTGAGAGAGAGATTAGAGAGGTGGTGATTGTCCAGAGAGATGTGACTCAGGTGAGTCACTTGTGTGGTCGGATTTGAAAACGAAGAGACAACCTTAAATTAATTAAAACATTTACTTGATTTGGGGGAGATTTGCACAGTGCATTGGATGACTTGAATCGAGAGAGACTGAGAGACTAAGAAGGAGAGCGGCGCCGGTGGTCGTGATTCGACGACGAGGGTGTTGAGGTGAGGGTTTGAGTTTGACGAGTGAGGCGAGCGGCGACAGAGACAGAGGGTGAGTGCAATGTGAGGTGAGTGTCGAGAGAGACGGAGAGAGAGAGTGTAATATACTAGGGTTTGATAGATTCAACGGTTGAGATTAAATCTCAACCGAATCCGACGGTTGTTACAATTCTAAATATATATTTAAAAATTAAATAATATATATATTTTTTATTTCGGTTCGGTTTGGGAATACCGAAAACACTAAAACTTGAAACCGATTCCCGTACCGAAACTTTCGTTTTGGTTCGGTATTAGGTACCGAACGTTTCGGGATTTTCGGTTTGGTATTTTTTCGGTTTGGTTTCGGGAATTTTTCGGTTTGGTTTGGGATATTCGGTATTTTTTTCCACCCCTAATTCCAATGCTCAGTTCTATCACAAGTGCAATAATCGTCACTACAATGATTGTAAAAGGGGAAATAAAGGATGTTACACATGTGGCCAGGAGGGGCACATGTATAATCAATGTCCTCAGAATCAGAAAAATCAGCTTCCTACACTACCAACTATAGTCCCTCCACAACAGAAATTACTTATGGTACCTAGTGCCTACCAGCAGACAGGTTATGATGGTGCTTTCCACTACCAGGGTGACATATGCCAGTATCCGGGAGGAGCGTACTAGTACTCATATGACGTTCCATATTACCAGGACGGCTATCAGCAGTACCAGGGAGGTTATACACCGTATCAGGGTGGTGGAGCATAATGATATACTAGAGGACAATATTAGAATCTCGATGTAACTTCTAGCAGTGGCGGCTCAGGCAGACAGACAACCAAACCAACCAAGGTCAAGGTAATCAAGGACGTGGCAATCAGAATAAGGCAAACAGAGGTCGTAGAGCCAGACAGCAAGTGCAAGGTCGTGTCAACAACATCACCATGCATGATGCTCAAAGTAATCCCGACTTAATCATAGGTATGTTGAATGTTCTAGGCCACTTTGCTAAAATTTTAATTGACTCGGGTACGACTCACTCGGTTATTTCTCATATGTTCTAATCCAATAAAATTTTTTATTGTAGCTATTTCATCTCATTACATTGTAGTATAATAAGGGACTTTAAATCTAGGATTTATATGCCACATATATAGATACACACAATATGGGATTATAAATATCATATATGTCAAACAATTAATCTCACATATATTAATATTAAGGGTAAATTACACAGAACCACCTCAACTATTAGTCGTGAACAGTTTCATACCTCGTCTTTAAAAAATTTCAATGTTATACCTTATCTTCGAATTTGTTGCAACGTCATACCTTCCGTCAGCCTTCCGTCAATTCCTCCGTTAAATGCTGACGTGGCATGTGACGTGGCACATTTTATATTAAAAAATTATTAAAATAGTATTAAAATATTATTAAAAACTTTAAAAAATATTAATTAAATATTAAAAAAAAAAAAAAAAAAAACCCGTGCGTGCAACCTTGAAGAAGATGAAGAAGAAGAAGAAGAAGAAGAAGGAGGAAGAAGAAGAAGGAGAGAAAAAAAAAAAAGCCCCAAACCCGTGCAACCCAGAAGAAGAAGAAGGAGGAGGAAGAGGAAGAAGAAGAAGGAGGAAGAGAAGAAGAAGAAAAAGAAGAAGAGGAGAAGAAGAAGAAAAAGAAAGAAGTTTCGGCCCCCACCCCCCAACCTGCCCAGAAGAAGAAGAAGAAGAAGAAGAAGAGAAGAAGAAGAAGAAGAAGAGAGAAGAAAAAAAAAGGTTTGGCCCCCCCAACCGAGATGAGATCTTCTGCACCCATTTTTGCATGTGGCCTCCCTGTGTCTTTGTTAATTGAACTAAACATAATTAATGTTAACTTGACAATAATTAAAATAATAAAAAATAAACCAAATTCTCGGCCAATTAACAAAGGCACAGAGAGGCCACAGACAAAAATGGGTGTAGAAGATCTCACTTCCCACCAACCTGCCCAGAAGAAGAAGAAGAAGAAAAAAAAAGAAAAAAAAAAAAAAGAAGGAGAAGTTGCGGACCTGCCCAGAAGAAGAGAAGAAGAAGAAGAAGAAAAATAAAAAAAATAAAAAAATAAAATTTCGGACCTGCCCAGAAGAAGAAGAAGAAGGAGAAGAAGAAGAAAAAAAAATAAAGAATTTATTAAATTTTTTAATAATTTTTTAAGTTTTTAATAATTTTTTAATATAAAGTGTGCCACGTGGCATGCCACGTCAGCATTTAACAGAAGAATTGACAGACAACTGACGGAAGGTATGACATTGCAACAAATTCAAAGATAAGGTATAACATTGAAATTTTTTAAAGACGGGGTATGAAACTGTTAATGACCCAATAATTGAGGTAGTTTTTTGTAATTTACCCTAATATTAATATAAGGGTTTATATCACAAATGGCCCCTGAAATTGACCCCATCAATCATGATGGTCCCTGAAATTGAAAATTGATCAATGTAGTCCCTGAATTTTAACCCCGCGAATCAATGTCGTCCTTCTGTTAGTGTTCCGTCCAAATTAACTTTAAAAAAGGTTAGAGAAGCAATTTTTCAAGGTAAAATGACAAAAAATAACCTTGTTAATTATAATTTTACTTGAATAAAAAGGTGGTACCCAATTTCTTTTACAAGATAAATGATCAAAGGTGGACTTTGGCAGTAGCTTTTGGAGCTAACCCAATTTCTTTGAAAAAAAAAAGGAATGGAGCTAACCTAGTTAGAATTCTTTTTTACTTGATATTAAAAAAAATTAAAATTTCTCACATTTTTTGTTTTTATTTTAGTTTTAGCACCAAATCCATGAAAAAATGGAGAGAAAAGTGAAGATGGAAAAAGGAAAAGAGAGGTAGTAAGTAAAATTATAAGTAATAGGGTTATTTTTTGTCATTTTACCATGAAAAATTGTTTCTCTAACCTTTTTTAAAGTTAATTTGGACGGAACACTAACAGAAGGACGACATTGATTCGCGAGGTTAAAATTCAGGGACTACATTGATCGATTTTCAATTTCAGGGACCATCATGATTGATGGGGTCAATTTCAGGGACCATTTGTGATATAAACCCTTAATATAATGAGGTGTTCAAGGTCAAGAGACTTTATTCAAAATTAAATATCAATAAGGTTTTGGTTAAAGAATTTTAGTGACTAGGGACCGAATCCAAAATTTTCCTTTCATAAATAAAAAGCAAATTTTACTCCAATAAGAGGCCTTTAAGGATAGAGGTAGAGGGCTAGCGTGCTCAATTTTGCATGCAAATACAAAACCAAAGTTATGGAGAATTCCTTTTTGTCCAACCCCTATCTAAATTTTTACAAACCCATCAAAAAATTCATTTCGAAACTTCTACAAAGATACAAATATGAGAGTATGGCCCGAAAAATTTGTTATAACTGCGGGTGAGTATGGATTCTTGGTTGTCCTAGAAGATTCTTATAGAGGAGAAACAGATCAGAAGAAGCAACAGAGGATTGTGTTGCATAGTTAACTTGTTGCACTGCCTTGTTAAGATTGCAGTCTTTGGCAATGTGTCCAAATGTATTACGCTTATGGGATTTTGGCTTCCCCTTGTTCCAACATCACCATAATGTAGTTTACCACATATCTTGCAAGGCTGTTAATGACATTGTTCCCTTGCCATTGCTTAACAGGAGTCGTGGTCCTATTAGGCCATTGTTTTCCCTTGCTCTTGAGCCCCTTTTCAAACTTAGAACCACCAACATGATTTGTACCTCTATTCACTTGTTTAGATGATAAATCAATACTAACAAAAGCCTTCTCATTATTGCTTTCACTATGCATGTTCAACCTTTGTTCATAGCCCTTTAAAATAGCTTCAACATCCTATGCATCAATGGTTTCCATTTCCTTGGTCTTTTCAATAACAGAAGCTATACTATCATTGGATTTAGGCAAAGCTTTGTTGACTTTTGTATATTCCTATAATCTTGGGATTCTTAATTTAGTATGATTGCATGTAAATTAGTTCTTTCCTTATTGATATGATTGTATCATCTTATAAATTCCTCCTTGAGAGATGAATAGAAATATAATACATAATTCCAAAAGCATTCTCTTTTTGGCACCAGTGTCAGGTCGTAAAAATAGGAAAAAACCTAGTTGTGCGTGATAGCACTGTCGCGGCTCAACCATGTTTGGTGCACCGATCCTTAATCAGCGAGCAACTATTGTCGTTGCTGATTATTGATTAGTAAGCGACTGTTGTCGTTGCTACTTCTTTCTAAATTCGAAACGAACAGCAAGCGACGTGTGTCATTGCTGCCCATATTTCTTTGAAATCAGTTTCAATCAGAAACCCAGAACCTAATCGTCAGTTTGTCGTTAAGTTAACTGCCCACCACTGCAGCGATGCATACGCATTGACGCACACGCACCAGACTTGAACCACCGCCATCGACCCTTTGTTGACATCGTCATTGTTATCACATGGTTGCCGGGAACAACCGCATGCATCATACCGACCCAGATCGTCTTTGACCCCGACCCGACTGCATCCAACTGACCAGACCTATTACCTCACATCGTTACAGTCCGACCCAACGTTGCAGTAGACCACCAAGCAAATCCCATAATCGCCGTCTTCACGCAGGGCCGTCTCTGAGATTTCGGAGGCCCTGTGTGAAATTCATAAAAGGGGCCCTTCTTATAAGACATCTTAAAAAAAATTTGAACAACGTATTGATGTTAAATCATTCTCATCAAGGTCATCATCAATTTCATCATTGCCCAAATCATCCACTAATTTCTCATTGTCATCATGCTGTTCCGTAATTAAATCATCTACTGAACTTTGCGGTTCTTTTTCTTTCAGAAAGAACCTATCAATAGCTCCTTTTTTAGACTGAATCAATTGTTCAACTTTTCTTTTTCTTTGACGCTTCAAGTAGCCAGATAGATATTTTCTAGTAGGTGCCATCTTTTATATCTCAAACAAGATCACAATAAAATTATAGTAAGTATGAACAATGAAACCTGATAGTCCGTAATACGTGTGCGTCTAGCGATTTTTTGTGACTGCTCTTATCTTGATTTTGTTCTGAAAAGTACAAAAGAAAAAAAAATCATTATAGATAAGAAATACCCAAATCTTCAAATTTCGAGTCAATATACTTAAATTAGTAAGTATCTTATTTTGATCGAAGTCCACATCACTCTGATCAGTTGAATTGTCTTCATGATTTGGAAATTTCTCTTTAATTTCATAAATTTATAAATTAGGGTTTAATAACTTGTGGGAAATATAACAATAGGACGAAGAGAGAAGGGAATTACACTGAGAGTCTGGGTCTAGGACACTCACACTGGCACAGTGTTCTGGTGCTCTGCGCTGAACTGTTTGCCTCGGTAGTGACGGTAGTTTGGTGTGAAAAGAAGGAAAGTGGAACGCAGTCTGAATTGTTTGCCTTGGTTAATGGGTTTTCCACTTTAATTGATTAATTTGCCCTTTGTTAAATATCTAGTAGTTTGATGGCTTTTGAGCCTCTCAGATTTTTATATGTATATATTTTGATTTGATTTGTATTTTTATATATTATTTATATATATATTATTATATTCAATAAAAAATATTTTTGGGGCCCTGTGCCATCAAACCGGTCGTACTCCCTCAAAGCCGGCACTGTCTTCACGCATTGATCCATTCTTGTACGTGTTCTCACAGAAGAAGAAAGAAAAAAGAAAAAGGAAGAAAGAAAAAGGAAAACATGAGAAAAGAAAAAAAAGGAAAAAAATGAAGAAAAGAAAAAGAAAAGAAAAGAAGAGAAAAAGAAAATATTTGTTTTGTTTTTTTTGTTTGGCCTGTGTAGGCTCACTTGTTTAGGCTTGATTTGATTACAAATATAGGCTCCATTATTCTTTCTCATTCCGCTCAACTCACTTAGTCCAATGACATCAGAGGCTCGTGTCCATCAGAATCAATCTAACCGAACAAGACAAGACAATATGACCAATTGTAAGGCTTTCCAAGTTTCTACATTACAGATAAGACATAGAACTGATTATGATGCTACTGAACATATGACTTGTGATTCTAGACAGGTACAAGCCTTAAAACCGTCCAACAAAACTTTTATGAGGGTTGCCAACGTAATGTTGCCCCCATTATTGGGGAAGGCACTCTCCATTTCTGATACCCTTAATCTTGATACCGTACTTGTTGTTCCTTCCCTTGACTATAGTTTGTCATTTGTTACTCAAATAACTGTCGCCCTACATTGTCTTGTGATTTTTTGGCCTTCTTTTTGTGTTTTTAAGGACATTCAAACTTGCAAGACGATTGGTTATGGTGTTAGAAAGGGGAGGCTCTACTACTTAGAGCTAACATCGAATAGTATCCGAGTGTTGATTCAAGCATTTGTCATGGAATGATCTCAAAAGGAGAGGAATAAAGTTTTGGAGGTTTTCTTGTGGCATCGTCACCTTGGACATGCTTCTTTCAAGTATTTATGGAGGTTGTGGCATCGTCGCCTTGGTGTTTGTGAACTATCTAAAAGTCATCGTACTTCGTTTTTGTCAAGTTTGAATAAAAGTTCAGTTCCATTTATGATCATCCATTCTGATGTTTGGGGACCTTGTAAAACTACTACATTTGGTGGTGCTCATTGGTTTGTTACTTTTATTGATGATTGCATATGTATGACTTGGGTTTGTTTGATGAAGTCCAAAAGTGAAGTTCTTTATTTGTTTCAACGATTCCAGAAAATGGTGCAAGTACAGTATAAGTCACAAATATGTCACAAATATAGGTCCTCGGGGAGTGATAACGACAACTAGTATATGAACTCTGAACTTTGTGCCTTCCTTGATCGTCATGGTATTGTTCATCAAACCACATGTCCATCTATTTTACAACAAAATGGGGTTACAGAATGAAAAAACCATCAGCTTCCGGAGGTTGTTCGTGTTGTCTTGCTCAAGGAGCGTCTTCCCTTATCTTATTGGAGATAAGTTCTTACCTCAGCCGCGTATCTCATTAATTGTGTTCCATCTCGATCAGTTGATTTTCAGACACCACTTCAAGCTCTATCCTCACATGTTGAAGCTCTTGCAGTCCCTAATCTTTCACCTCAAGTGTTTGGCTATGGAACATTCATTCATCTCCATAAACAACAGAGAAATAAGCTTGAACCTCGGGCCACACGGTGTGTGTTTGTAGGATATGCCTCAAATAAAAAAGGATATCAATGTTGTCACCCTCCTTCAAAAAAGTTGTTTGTCACTATGGATGTTGCATTTCATGAGACTGATATGTACTTTGCCAATCCCGGGTTTGCACTTCAGGGGGAGAATCAGATAGAAGTTCAAACTCTTGATTATATTATTTTGGATACAGATATTGTGAATGATTTGGATTTAAGTGGTGATGTCTTAGAAACCAGTGGTAATCATTCACAAGAAAATATTGTTATGAATGACTTGGAATTAAGTGGTAATACCTTGGAGACAAGTGGTGATCATTCACATGAAAACAATATTGAAAACCTTAAAAGGGATGAGCCGATGCAAGAAACCTTATTGCCTTCCTCACCGCCAGACAACTCAGTGCCACCAACCATCTCACAGTCAGTCTCACCACCCTTGAGCCCCAAAGACCATAAGCAATCGTCTTCGATCCTGGATGCACCACCTCCACGTCGTTTCCCTGACTGTGTCAACCAAGGTATTCCTAAACTTATTTACGAAACTGACCTTAAATCCAAGACTAGGTATCTAGTGAATAAACCCAACCCTGAGTCTAATGTGTTATACCCGTTGAGTAATTATGTGTTTATCAGTCACATATCAGAATCAAATAAGTCATCCGCGCATCAATTATCTACTGTATCTATTACTAGCAGTGTGCATGAAGGTTTAACTGATCCATGTTAGTAAGCAGCGATGAACGAAGAGTTGAAGTCTTTGAAGAAGAATGCTAACTGGAAGATCACAGACTTGCCAGCTAGCAAGAAGCATGTGGGATGCAAATGAGTTTATACTATGAAGTACAAAGCTGATGAGACGGTAGACCACTTTAAGGAAAGATTGATGGCGAAATGGTACACTAAAAAAATTATGGAATCAACTATACAGATACATTTGCCCTTGTGGCCAAGATCAACATAGTTCGTGTTTTGTTATCCTTGGCTGCAAATCTTAAATGTCCCTTATAACAGTTCGACGTGAAGAATGTCTTCTTACATGGAGATTTGACAAAACAGATTTATATGGATCTTTCACCAAGATGTAACGCTTCAGATAAGTGCAAAAGAAAGGTATGCATGTTGAAGAAATCTTTGTATGGCTTGAAGCAGTCCCCTTAAGCATGGTTTGAAAGATTCAAAAAGTCTATGAGAACCTTTGGCTACAGACAAAGTAACTCTGATCATACTTTGTTTCTGAAAAACGAAATAAGCTAACTACACTTATTGTGTATGTAGATGATATGGTGGTAACAATGAATGATTTGGAAGAGCGTGCGACCTTGCGAAGTTACCTGTTTATAGAATTTGAGATGAATGACCTTGGATCCCTGAAATATTTTCTAGGAATTGAGGTATCGAGAAGCAGTTCTGAAATTTTCTTGTCTTAGAGGAAGTATATATTATTGATTTACTGCATGAAACTGGCATGTCAGCTTGTCAGCCAGTAACTACACCATTGGAGGAAGGGTTAAAGCTTAGTGTTGATCCTAATCCAGTACTAGTTGACGAAGAGAGATACCAAAGGTTAGTAGGTCATGTAATGTACTTAGCACACACAAGACCAGACCTTGCTTATGCCTTGAGTTTTGTAAGTCAATACATGCACGACCCTGGAAAATAGCATATGAATGCATTTATGAGGATTTTGCGATATCTGAAGGGAAGTCTGGGCAAAGGAATTTTATTTAAAAGGAATAACCATTTTAGAATTGACAGTTATACTGATGTAGGTTCGGTGGATGATAGGCACTCAACATCAGGTTACTTTACGTTTGTTGGAGGTAACTTTGTTACTTGGAGAAGTAAGAAACAGAATGTGGTTGCCCGTTCTACTGTAGAAGCTGAATACAAAGGTATGACCTTGGGGATTTGTGATATTTTGTGGCTTAAGCTTCTGTTAAGCCATTAGGTATAAAGCATGATCACCCCATGTAACTATTTTGTGATAATAAAGCTGCTCGTGACATTGCACATAATTCGGTACAACATGATAAGACAAAGCATGTTGGAGCTGATCGATTCTTCATTTAAGAACGAAAGATCAGTTAGCAAATATCCTCAAAAAGGCTGTTTCAAGTAATAAGTTTTCAAGTTTTTTACACGAGTTGGGCATGTGCGACATATACGCACTAACTTGATGGGGAGTGTTAACTTTTTTATATTCCTATAATCTCAGAATTCTTAGTTAAGGATGATTTCATGTAAATTAGTTATTTCCTTTTTGATATGATTGTATCATCTTATATTTCTATTTGTTGAAGAACAATTTTTGCACAATTCGTTGATTACTAATTCCTTGCCATTACTTTTCATCTGATTTATGAGATCAAACACTTTAACCAGATAAACAGAAAGAGAATCATCATCACTCATTTGTGGATATTCAAATTCATGCTTGAGTCCTTGAAGCTTGATTAACTTCACTTTTTATCACCATTGAACTCTTGCTTGAGGATGTCCCAAGCAGCCTTAGCAGTTTCTTTATTAGCATCTATGGAAAATTTTGATCAGATACAACACCGTGGATGATTCCAAGTGCTCTTGCATCTTTGACTATGATCTCTCTCAATAGCTTCTTTTCATCAGCGGAGAGGTCTTCATCTTTCTTTTCTGGCGTTGCAAACCCATTCTCAACCAAATCCTAGAACTCATGAGATCGGAAGATGGTTTTCATTTTGATTTGTTAGAAATCAAAGTTATCCCTATTGAATATTGATGCCTCTAGTTCATTCCCTCTAGATATAGCCATGTTAGACTCAAATCACCAGCTCATGATTTTTGTTCTTGAACTAACGCCCAGATTTCAAATTGAAACAGGCTCTTAGGCCATCTCAGAATTCAAACTCTGATTACCATAAATGTAATTCAAAATGTAAGCTATAATTCTCGTATGATGTGAAAAATGAAGAAGAAATAATGAATACACAGAGGGTTTGTCGCAGAGAAAATATAACTTTTGCAGCTAGGATTCTCATTCATCACACTGAACATATGAGCTCAACATCAATACAAAAAATACCGTTGGAGGGGAGAGAGAGAACTAACAAACTCAATCAACCTCAGCCCTCAATTGTATCTAGCCTATGAGCTAATGGCAAGTGTACCATTACATAGCTTATGAGCTAATAAAAGAACTATCCAATAACATAATTACATGTGTAAAATCTGAATGGGATTTATATTTCAACACGAGGTCCCTCTTTTCCTCGATGTGGGATTGATATTCTCAACACTATCTTCTCCTAGTCCAGGCCAACTTCTTTGTATATGGTGACATGGTGAACGGGATTGCTATTTTGCATAAGGTAGCTGATGCGTCGATAACCAGCAGATTCTTTAAAAGTTGGGCTGCAATTGCCCTTAGCTCCAGTACTACTGGTGATATAGTGCCTGTATCAGAATTTGATGTCCTAGCATCACTTTTTTCCATCGCTGGATTTCCTCAACTCACTGGACAAACCTTCCATGCAAGTTGTCCAAGAAAGTTGTGTGACTCAAAAAACGTTTGTGTTTAATTAATGCTCCAAAGATTATTGCTCTCAAGACCAAAACTGCAAGTTCCACCGTGCCAAATCCTACCCGCGTCGAAGTTGTGTCCGCTCTCATTTGGAAATCCATAATGGAAGCATCGAGATCAAACTTGAGTTTTGTAAGGCCATCCATCTGGTGTCAAATTGTGAACATGAGGAATATATATATTGGTTCAGCCTTCGGTAGAAGATGTATTGGGAAATGTTCTTGGTTATTTTGTGGCAAAGACAGAAGAAGTGATGAAGATCACGATGATATTCAAAACTTGGTTGCTAAGTTGAGGAAAGGCTTTGAGGAATTTAAGGTGCGTTATGCTAATGGAATAAGGGGAAAGATGTATTTCAATTCTCTATGGAATTTGTTAAGTGCATCCAAAATGAGGATATGGACAGTTATTGTAACTCAAGTTAGTGCAGGTTTCCTTTCCACTCAGCCAATTTTAGAGGGGAAGGCCATCCTGGATGGACATCCCTGGTAACCGAGAAATGAAAAACACAATCACGTTGGTTGATGTAAGTGATTGCATCACCATAGAAGTGGGCACGACTTTGAAAGAACAAAATATGACCTTTTTCGTAACCAACCAGAAACTGCTTGCATATGCTTTTTGGAATACGTTTTTAAAACTTGTTAAACAATACAATTTGAGTAACACATTTTCCCTCTCCAGAAACCCAGATCTAAAGCCTCATCCAGCTTCAACTTTTAGCCGTCGCCCCTTGCGCCTGCTCGGGGTAGGCGGTAACCTACTACTTCCTCCTATTTCTAGTCTCATTCTTCCCTCATTTGTCATTTTTTTCTTTTTCCTCCCCTCTCATTTCCTCTGCTTCATCCCCTCTCACTTCCTCTGCATCCATATCTTCCTCTTTTTTTTTTCCAGTCTCCTTCTTTTGTTTTATTCACGATTCTCCCCGAGTTTATCTCAGTTTTTTCTGAGCCGAGTCTTAACTATCCCCTGAGCTTGTCTGAAGTTTGGGCTCCATGTCCCTTATCTGGCGTCTTTTGCCTACTTTTACTGCTTTCTGTCTTTTAATTTTCCATCTTCCGTCCTCCTTAGTTGTGATACTCCATCCCCATCCCACCATGTATTCGGATAGGCGGGCTCCGATCAAGAATTGGATACCAAATCTACTACCCTCCTTCACTTTCCCTTTCCCAATTGGCATGCTTATGCCAAATCCCCATAGAGGCCAAGTATTGGGTATTTTACATACCTCCTTAGCCTCACTCTTTACCCGTATGATACTTTGTATATATTTGCAGGGGTTCGTGAAGATGACTTGGATCAGGTGTCTACTTTCTTGGTTCGGAGTTTGGCTTCCTCCGAGGATGTGACAGCAGCGGGGATTTGATTTATACAACTTGAGGTAAGGGTTCTTTTGTTTTTGCAACCTTCGAGCCTAAGTTTGTGAGGGCCTCCCGTTGTATTTTGGGTTGCAGCTCTCATTTTACATGGGCCTTTTACCTTATCTGTTGTTTGTTTATCGGGTTCCTGTTGGGCCTTGTACTATTTTTTTAGTATATTGAAAGTTTTATTAACTAAAAATAAAATATAGGTTCAGATATATATAATTGAAAAACATGTGTGGTGGATGGCATGATTATTTGATATTAGTGTTGAATTCGATAGCTAGTTGTCGTTAACTCATTGTGTAGTTTAGTCAAAATCTTTCCTAAGATGGGAGATTATTGTATTATGTTAGACAAAGAAAACTCTAAATATATAATCGAAGATGATTTAAGAATTTTTTCATATATCACTTACAAGTGAGAAGAATACTACTAAATCGTAGTACTAAGTAACGACAATATACTAGTTACATAAGGAAAGAAAGTAAAACATTATTGTTTCCTAGTTACGGAAGGGTAAAAGTGTCCCAGAAGCCAATTAGGCTTCGTACGAACTCTTGGCTAAAATCCAATCCACAACAGAAGATTTTTTTCTTCCTCTATCTATGCTTAAAAAGGGTAATGTTATCAAAGTCAATTACTTGGCCAGCAAGGAAAAATTTCCTGATTTAAATACTGATAAAAGGGTATTACAAACACATCATCGACCGAAAAAAAACCATCAGTTATCTCTCTCTCTCAACAATGGAAGCAGCTCCTCCATGCCCAGTAGAGGAAGCTTCAACAGAGTTGACTTTCTGGACGACAAACAAGAAGAGAAAACCAGAGGCAGAGGCAGAGTGCCCTAATCCGAAACGCGAGAAACTAGCCTTGGATGATCATAACACCAACAAGAAGGGTGATCTAAGAAAAAAACAACTGCAATGTTTTCCCGCCTGATCCCGCGTGACGCTTGGGAAATCAAGAAAACCCTCCAAGCCAGCGATCTCGGAAACTTGCTGATCTTGGAAACAAATTTTGTCAAGAACCTCGTTTTTTCTTGCTTGGGCGACAAGACTGCCCAAAGGGTCGAGACGAAAGCGGGCGCACGAGTCGTACGGTTCACGACTGCAGTCTGCAACACGTTTTCCAAGAATCGAATGATTTTAAAGCTACTGGAATCGCCGGCCAAGAGTT
This sequence comes from Cotoneaster glaucophyllus, assembly GCA_036320875.1. Taxonomy (NCBI): domain Eukaryota; kingdom Viridiplantae; phylum Streptophyta; class Magnoliopsida; order Rosales; family Rosaceae; genus Cotoneaster; species Cotoneaster glaucophyllus. Next base: position 17,905,042 of record CM070060.1, read on the forward strand.
ACGCTTTCGATGAAGATTGGAACCAAGAGTTTGTGAAGAGGAGGGAATTGAAAGAAGGTGATGAAATTGGACCTGGTTTGTACACGCCCACACCTTCCAAATTCATGTTTACTTTCTCTGTACTTAAAGGGGCATGTCTGGTTCATGATCAAGAATAATTTTACCTTGCAATTAATTTCGGAATTAACTAGTTGTAACTAGTTAGTTAATTTCCCTTCTAATTTCCCTTCTCAATTCGTCGTGACGTCGAGTTTATATAGCGACAGACAGCGCTGTAATCAATTAGGTTAAATAGTTCCAAGTAATGAAAATATGTTGAAATAGTATTAGTTGTTTAGATTTGGCAGATCTGTATGTATTCAAGTACTCTATATTCCTCCTGTAGCTCTACGCCTATTGTGATGTTTTAATCTTCCAAGTCTGCTTCGATTTCCTTTCTTTGTCCTCTTGATTTTATTTTATGATATAACGATATGCTAAACCATCAAGACAAATATATGTTTTAAATAAGAATTCAACTAAGAAATAATACCAGTTTAAGAAATATATTGTCATCGGGAATTGTTGCATCAGATTGTGTCGTGCTTGTTTCGTTGAGCCATTCTAAACTATATCTAAACTATATTTCTACAATTTTACTCGATTCCGTTGAATGGTTTGGAACCGCGTTCCGTAGGGTTCCGTTGAGTGGCCCGGTATCCTGCTTTGTCTGGATTCCATTAAGTGGTCCGGAAGCCCTCTTCTTACGCGATTCCGTTGAGTAGTCCGGAATTGTGTTTTGTTCGGATTCCATTGGGTGGTCTGGAATTCCATTTCCTTTCGGTTTCATTGAGTGGTCTGGAACCTAGTCTTTGTCTTGAGTGGTCTGGAATCCCTCTTCCTGTTCGGTTTCGTTAAGTGGGTTCGGAACCCAATCTTCGTTGCATTCAGTTAAGTGGTCTAAAATCCCATCCCCCTGTCTTTGTTGGTTCCTTGAAGTCGGCCTAGAATATGGAAGCTTAGGAGCTGTAGGGTTCGGCCTAACTTGTTGCTTTGCCAGGTGCACCATTCACACGATGTAGGGGCGGTTGTGCAGGAGGTTTGTGTAGATACGAGGAGCTTTTGGGTGTAGCAGTCACATGTTAGAAAGCTTGGAGTGATTACGTTATCCTCATATCTTTCCTTGTATTTCTTTTGTACTTTCCTTTTGGGAACCTACGGTCATGTTACCCTAGCAAGGGCTAGTAGCATTTTTGTTGTATGATTGTAAATATATGTGGGAGATACCCCACCTGCTTAATCTATTGTGAATTTCATTTCAATATTTCAGTTTGTATTTACTTTGCACCAATGCATCTGAGTGTCACTGGTCGATCCTAGACATATGTCCAGATCGAGGAGTGACAAGCCAAACCAAAAAAACTCACGCATCAAAAAAAGAAAGTGCCTAAAAACCCTTGTGGGCATTGTATCAATCAATTGGCAAATATACACAAAAATTGCAGCTTATCTCGTTTGGAAGTACGTTTAGAATGACTACAAACACTTTTGGTGAAATTGATTGTGGGTTCCAAAAACACTTCAAGTGCTTTTTGCAAGAAGAATCAAATTCCAAGATCCACTAAGATTTTTACTAAGGATGGTTTCAAAAACATTTTCACCAAAAGCGTTTTCAATCATTTTAAAAGCACTTTCCAAACGAGTCATTCTTTGCGACTTATTAACTTCAGACTAAATATTTTAGCGCCAACAAAGCCAATAGCGGAACATTTATGAATGAACAATATCCAAAACAACTATATTAAATTGCAGTAAAATTACATATTGGCCACCCCTAGTTGTAAATGAGTATGGAAAGACGTACCGGTTATGTGCTATTTGCAGGAAGCACTTCAAACATTTTTTTTACGATTCACTTGCATTTCTACAAGCACTTTATCAATAGTGTTTTGAGTTATTTTAAAAGCATTTTTGACCATTACAATCGCTGGCAGTAAACAATCTCAACATCTTTGCCCCATTGACCGACTAGTGAAAATGTATTAACGTAATTGAAGAAAGCAAGGAAGAAAAAGAAATCGAAAGACGGCGCTCACGTCTTCAAGCCTCGTCTGTCAAAAGAATTCATAACCGCTGTTATTCTGGATTTGAGTCCAATGTTCGAAATCCAATCCTTATTGCACATTAACCTCATCAAACGTGAATTTGGTTACTGAGTTCAATTTAATTGGAAATAACTCATGATGTCCGGCCCACCAAACATGGATTATGAGTCATAGTTTTCGTATCCTCCTCGGGACATTAGCACCAGCAGGGCCAAATAGTTGAACATTTACATTTATTAGTGAACACTGTTCAGAATAGCTCACTTGAAATTTTAACTTCACTCTAAACAACCCACTTAAACGTTAAAAAAAAAGGAAAGTTTCCTAATTGAAAAGGGTAACAATATTTTTCCAAATCCCACCAGGATATAATTCAAATTCTATAAATAAGCAATTGACAACGCCAAAATTCCACGCATTTCATACACGAAACCATTTTCTGCTTCTTCCCGCCAAACTCACCTCTCTGTAGTTCGACTTTCGTTCGTTAATTTCGACATAGCAATGGAGGTCGAACTCTCAACAGCCCTAACCCTAGGCCTTGCTAGTAGCACGAGTACGTCTAATCTTCGCCCCCCACTAGACAACCTTTCCACTGCTCTCGTTCTTTGGGATCCGACTTGGAATTACGACACAAACCCGCGAAAACAACTTGAGGCAAACCCTGCTCCTCCCCAAAATTTACCAAAAGTTAAGACAATATCTGCTAAGAGGATGAACAAAAATAACAACCAAGTGGTGCCGGAGACTCAGGGGTGTTGGAAAATCCAGAAGAGGTTGGCGGCAAGTGACCTAGGATACTGCGCGAGGCTGTTGATTCCAATTGATTCGGTTAGAAACCATGTTCTGCCTTACTTGGGCGACAAGTTTGTCAAAAGGCTTGAGAACGAAGCTGGGTTTGAAGTTACGATTCAAGATTGCGACACGAACACTAGCCATCGTTTGATTTTCAAGCGTTGGAGCTCGACTAAGAGCTACATTTTCAATGGAGACTGGACCGGGGAGTTTATGCATCGGAGAGGCTTGAAGGCAAAAGATGTTATCGGACTTTACTGGGATCCTTCGAAAGCCGTGTTCATGTTTTCTCTTCTTCAACGGGCAACAAGCCAATAGACCTATTTGGTGTCGTAGATTTAGATTAACTCTAGATTACTGAAATGTTTTTTAGCAGATCATGATTAATTTTGTTAATCCGTAATCGTGATCTCGGAATTGTAACTAGCTAGTTCGATTACTTACCTTCTTAATTCGTGATTTTGTTTTCTTCATACGGATTTCCTTTCTTGTTATAACTTTTGTTTTGGTTAAACAATTTTAATACGTTGAAATTTGTTGGAGTGAGCACTTCACTATATATGGTACTAGTGGCCCCGTGGTCCATAGAATTATTTAAACACTGTTAACTTTGTTTTATATTAATAAGCTTTGTCAAACTCTTTTGTGAATACCCCTTTTTGCTAAGCACAGTCGAGGAGGTTCTGTCTAAATCATCGCGTTAATATGTCATACCAGATCAATTTTAAGCACATAATAAATTAAAATTTCCAAGAATATTTTGCCCCTTAAATGTAAATGACACATAAAAGGTTAGAACATATCACAATTTGGTCACGGGTGCCATTACAATCACGATTTATGTACAGTACAGATACTTGGTAGATTGAACCACACTCATCTAATTAATGACACATATAATAATGCAAGGGTAATATACAAACTGAGCTTCATTTCTCTTATTTCTCATCAAATATGACATGTAGATACATAGACCAAAAGTCCACTATAAACATACATAATTATGTTTCAAGTCTCCCACCAATCAATGTCTTGCTTACCCTAATAATATAGAATCACTCAAAATATAAGGTCCATATAAACTGCCATAATTTCTCCATTTTTTTCTCATACTAATACTATAAGATACAGAGAACTGTTATTGACACTCTAAAAATCTCATTTGACACTCCTCACAAGTGTATTTTTCTTTCTAAATATAGAAAGTTTGAAGTGCAAAATGAGAATTTTGGAGTATTAAATGTAAGATATAATATTATAACTATAAGAGCTATATGTGACATTGACCTTAATTTATTACTGCTCACCATATTCCCATGCCAGCCCTCTCAAACCACAATATCGACATCTTCTTTTCCGCATTGGTCACCCTTGCCTATTTTTGCCAAAATAGGCGTCAAATCTCTAGGGTGCACGTTAACCCTGAGGCCATACTTCATGAACAATGTCAATGACATCTTTTGCTCAACCCGGTGGCCTGGCACCACCGCGAGCCGATGCCTCAGCAGCACCGCAGCCGCGATTGACTTCATTTGCAAGTAAGCTAAATCCTTGCCTAAGCAAATTCTTGGACCGGCATTGAAGGATACAAATTTGTATGAATCTTGTGCCTCCATTTTTTTTCCATCAAAAGACAACCACCTCTCCGGCTTAAACTCTAGGCAATCTTCACCCCAAATGAACTTCATGCGACCGGTTGAGTAGATTGAATATGTAACTGAAGATCCCGCCGGTACAAAAGTCCCGCTCGGCAAAACGTCGTCGTTGATTGTCTGCTTGGAGTCTTGTGGAACGGAAGGGTAAAGCCTTAGGGTCTCAGACAATGCGGCCTTAAGGTATGTCAGTCGATCAACTTCTTCAAAGAATAAGGGCTCTTTCACCCACTTGGAAGTATCACTGCCACGTGTCTCCATCAGAACGGTGCAAATTTCAGAGAGGATTTTCTCCTCGACCTGTGGGTTCTGAATCACCAACCAAAAGAACCAACTCAGGGCGACCGATGACGTGTCACGTCCAGCTAGGATGAAGTTGAGCGCCACCTGTTGGAGAAATTTGTCGGAGTAGGAATTTTTCTTCATGAACCGAGACAACAAGTCATCATGTGGGGTCCCATTGCTAAGACCTTGTTCCTGGCTTTCCAACTCGAGCTTACGCGCGCTGATGATAGCGGACAGGTATTTATCGGTGTGACGGAGGCTATGGTTCAAGCTGACTTCCATTCCGAGCCCAAGCCATTTTTTGAACTTCCAAATGATTTCGGGCAAGATAAAGCGTTGCAACGTGGCTTCCGTGGCTCGGTCGAAAGCATTTGCGAACTCATTTTCGGGAAGGCCCGGAGCTAGCGTCTGTGGGTCTTTCCCGAAGGTCAACCCGCATATGTTATCGAAAGTGAGCCGGAGCAAGAGATCTTGAAGATCTACAGGCTTAGCTTCGTTCTGAGCCGTCTCAAGAATCGGGCAAAACCTAAGCTCTATGGCTCGGCTCACCCAACGGGCCATGGCTTGGCGGAGCGTTCGGGTGGTGAATTCCAGTGCCGCCGTCTTACGCTGGAGCAGCCACGTCTCACCATCACTGTTGAAGATCCCATCACCAAGCAGATCATGGAACACAGCTTGCCAGGTAGGACCCTTGGGGTAATTATCAAACCGAAGCTTCAAAATGTGCTCCAAGTTCTTGGGGTCGCATGTGACAGTCACGAGCCCTTGCTTGCGTGCCAGGAAGGGAATGGCACTGGTGCACGTCTGATACGTGCCACCGCACGCTCGGAGATTATCGGCGATCCAGTCGTGCATCCGGTTCACGTTCTGGATGAGACCCGGGAGGCTGCCGACTACAGGCCAGACACGTGGACCGTACATTGACCGTGAGATCATCTTGAACCAAAATAAATACGCCCCTATGGCTGATAAGATCATTAAAGCCATTGATGCCTCCATCTAATAACTGATTAGCAAGCCCCCGCTTGAAAATATTTAAACCACTTCACTTCCCAGTAATCGAAAGTTAACGCCTGACCCAAGTAATTAAACTGATCCAAGAAAAAATGGACAGACAAGCAAGAACATGAAAAATTACGTAACAAAAATGAAAAACTCGAATCGAAACTGAAAGGCCAAAGAAATCCCAGATAAATTGTGAAGAAAAATGAATATCTGGCTGGCTAGGGTTTGGAATGTGAGATCTGGATTAGGGTTCAGCGACAATGTGCATGATGAAGGAGAAGAAGAAGAAGAAGAAGAAGAAGATGGAGAGTGAGGCGGAAAGGAAAAGAAAAAATGTTACTTATAACACAACAGGAAGAGGAGAAGAGGGGCCGGGGAATAAATAGGGAGGCTGAAAAAGCAGTTCGTTTCTCTTTTTCTTTCTTTTCAGTCCATTAATTTCCTTTCACTTTCTCTCAATTTTTCTCTGATCATTCATACACATATGTATACATCAGAGGCGGCATTGAGGGGGAATGAAAGGTTCTATGCCACAGGATCCTTAAATTTGAAGGGCCCCAAAAAAATTTTGGTGTCTTATATTTATATGTAATAATGTTATATATTAAAAATATATTTTTATTAGCACTTTGAAATCTTATAGTGTACTTTTTGTAAGTGTAAATTTTTTTCTTTCTAAATATAAAAATTTGGAATGCACAATGAGATAGTAGAAGTGCCAATAACAACACCTTAAAAAACGATTTTTTTTTTCAATTTTATTATATAATAATGCTATATATTAAAGTGAAACTTTAAAGTTAGAGTTTTTGAAGCTTTTTTTTTTCTTTATTTAGTTGCTTAAGATTAAAATGTTTTTTTTATTATTTAGTGAAGGTTATGTTTGTAACTCTTTCTACTTACTTAATGATATTTGTAAACTTACAATAAGTAAGTGCTAAAAGTTGTTTTGATTTAAGTTATTATTTTCTAGTACCAATATATTGTCCTACTTTTTTAAAATAAAAACTATCTTAAAAATGGATCATTTTATAAATTCCGCACATGGCCCCCGAAATCTCAGAGACGATCCTGGTACACACACATATATATATATATATATATATATACACACACACACAAGAGAAATTATCAAGAAACTCTGACAAAATTTATAATTAATACTAGCGGAGGTAGTTGGCCACCCTTCCTACGTAAATATTTTATAAATTAATTATAAGCGTGTATGGATATAATATCCCATATATTTCAATAGTAATGGAGATGAACAAAACCCTATATTATCACCTTTCTGTCAATCTCTCTGTCTAGAAACGATGGAGCTTTAGAGGAAAATCCCATGAATTTCTCACCTAATTTGGAGGAAAGTGCACCTTCATCTTAAATTTTCGCATTCAATGAAGGAGTGTGGGAGTTATTGAGATTAGTTGAGCAAGCCGTATACATGTGTAGTATTGTGTGTATTTGTATGCATGGGAGACATGGAATGGTGAATGAATAATACAACTCTATGTACTTATGTAGCTTCCATATATAGCTTATCGATGATGAAATATACGCGGTTTTGGGTCGAGATTTCGTAAGAAACACTCTTAGGTATTTGAGCTATAAGTATCTTATCGATATAGAAAATTATAGTTACTGAAGTGTACTAGATTCACAGTTTAGTAATTATAATGAGAAATAAATAAGTAGAGAATTTAGAGTTACAAGAGTATGTTTATAAAAGTATAAAACTACGTAGTTTTTCAATATAAATACAATATTATCATGGAAAATAAATGAGCAAAATTTAGGATACAATAAGCCCTCGAGTTTAGCTCATATCTGAAAATGGGTTAGGCTGAGGCATACAAATGATTTGATTCCTTTCCATTGTAATTTAAAAGAATTCGGGTACAATACTGATGTTATCGTCGAGTATGAAAACTTCCGTATAAAACTTTCATTTGTTGTCATTTCTTTTTCTTTACTTATTGCAACAACAATATTTGAGTAGAGTGGAAATTTCAGCTGTTCACTTAGTCAATCATATTTCGTCATCAAACTCATCGTGTATGAGCATGACTTCTACTAGAAGTTAAGGCGAGTACCACTAAGCTGTTATACTCTGACAATTTGTTTTTGTGCAACTAGAAATTTAGAGCAGATTGTTGACATGGGAGTACTTGTTTGGTTGGGTGAGCTAACCACCAACATTTATTTTGAGCATACCAGCTTATACGGCGTTGCTTTTATCTCGAGGACAGTCGTTGCAATCAGTCCATAACGTTTGGCAAGAAAAGTCGTCCAATATATATTTTGTTGTTCACTTTCGGAGTAATACTGTACCTCTCAGTCGCTCTTTCTTCATGTTATGGATCGTATTATAAGACCCGATTAATTTTAGAAAGTTTAATGTAATACCAATAGAATTTTACAGGGTAACTTTTTTGTATTCCACAATTCTGAATAAAAGGTACATATCCTTGTTACAAAAAGAAACAAAATAAAGGATACAATATTCTTTCTAAAACAGGACTATAATAATTACAAAATATTTACATTCCTTTTTTCCTAAATATTGACTTATTCCAATACTCCCCCTCAAGTTGGCGCATAGATATTACTCATGCCCAACTTGACAAGCGAGTCATCGAACCTCCTACTACACACGGCATGGGTAAGAATATTTGCAAGTTGTTCCTTTGAGTTCACAAACGGTATTGTCACAATCTTCTTCTCCAGCTTTTCTTTGATAAAATGTCTATCAACCTCAACATGCTTAGTCATGTCATGCTGTACTGGATTCTCAGCAATTTCTCTAGTGGACTTATTAACACAATACAACTTCATTGCCTCCTTCTGTTTAAAACCGAGACTCCAAAGCAATTTTCGTAGCCAAAGAATCTCACACATACCATGTGCCATACCCCTATACTCGGCTTCGGCAGAAGACCATGATACCACATTCTGCTTTTTGCTCCGCCATGTAACCAAATTACCTCCAACAAATGTAAAATAACCCGATGTAGACCTTCTATCAATCACATCACCTGCCCAACCAACATCAGTAAATCCCTCAATCCTCATATGTCCATGACATTCATACAAAATTCCTTTACCCGAGGCAGACTTCAAATATGCCAAGATTCTCATTACCGCCGCCATATGATCCACACTAGGTGAGTGCATAAACTAACTTACCACACTTACGGCATAGGCAATATCCGGACGAGTGTGAGATAAATAAATCAGCCTCCCCACTAGTCTTTGATATCTACCTCTGTCAACCGGTTTCTGATTTGGATAAATCCCTAAATAATGTTTCTCTACGATGGGAGTGTCCACAGGCTTACATCCCAGCATGCCTGTTTCTTTTAATAAATCCAAAACATATTTACGTTGAGACAAGAAAATACCTCTAGATGACCGAGCGACTTCCACGCCAAAAAAATATTTCAAATCTCCCAAATTCTTCATCTCGAACTCGGCTGCAAGGTTTTGTTCTAACTTCATCATCTCTTCATAATCATCACCCGTTATTATCATGTCATCCACATAAATAATTAAGGCCGTCACTTTACCATTCTCCGCTTCACAAATAATGTATGATCCGAGTGACTTTGAATACCCAATCTTCTTCATAACTTGAGTAAATCTACCAAACCATGCACGAGGTGATTGCTTAAGTCCGTAAAGTGACTTTCGCAACCTACATACTCCGGTTTTCCCTTTGGCATTGTACCCCGAAGGAAAATCCATATATACCTCTTCTTCCAAGTGCCCATGAAGTAAAGCATTTTTCACATCAAACTGTTTCAGTGGCCAATTCAAATTTGCAGCTAAAGAAATCAGAACTCGTACTGTATTCATCTTCGCTACTGGAGAAAAAGTTTCCTGATAATCAACACTGTAAGCTTGAGTATAACCCTTTGCTACTAACCTTGCTTTATACCTGTTTACCGATCCATTTGCCTTGTACTGGATCGTAAAGACCTATCTACACCCAACCGGTTTCTTGCCTTTAGGTAGCTCTATTACCTCCCATGTATCATTCTTGTGTAGTGCCATCATTTCTTCATCCATTGCAGTAGCCCAGTTAGGATCCTTCAAAGCCTCCTCAACTCGGGTTAGTGCTTGGATTGCTTCCACATTATTTACCTAGGCTTGGCGTTCCGGTGCAAGGTTCTTGCATGACACATAATTTGCTATTGGATACTTTACTTTTTCTTCAGGAGAAAACCTGTCAGGAGGAACACCACGATTTTGCCTTGGCGGCAACTTATATGTACTTACATCATTATTTGGATTAGTTACATAAGCATCTATAGTACTTACCTCAGGGATATTCAGAGTAGACACATTGGGTGGCACTATCGAGCTAGAGAGAGAGAGTGATGTGGGTTTTGCAGGCGACACTTCTTCCCTTGAAGTACTTGGTTATCGAATTAGGCTGCTGGACTGTTATAGCTTCCTCGGTAGAACCTTATCGAAAGCCTGCACTTGTCTCGGCAGGCAGCAGCTGAAGACCTATATCATTCTCGGCAGTTTCTTATCGAGAGACTGGTATCCCATTTTCATCCTTGTCGTCAACACATGCTCCCTATGAACTACATATCACATCCTTTGGTACCTCTAACCACCCAAGATCAACTTGATCACCACTAGTGTTCTCCCCTTAGTGATCTGAAGGTGATGGGATCGAAGAATAAAAATACTCTGATTCAGAAAAAGTAATATCCATAGTCACATACATATGTCGAGTTTCAGGATGATAACACTTATACCCTTTCTGTTGTGAGGCAAACCCAACAAAAACGCATCGAAGGGCACATGGATCCAATTTGCTACGATGAATCTTGTGAATATGAACATATGCTACGCATCGCGTCGTGTTTTCCGTGTTCGTGTCATTTTCGTGACACATCTGATATCTTAACGGATTGTATCATGTAACATCCATTAATGTAAACGGGTAATATGACCTGACCCGAAATTGACCCTTTAATATTATTAGGTATGATGACCCAACCCGTTACTCGTTAAAGAAAATATATTTTAAATCAATAAATAATGAAAATGAAAAATATAATTTGACCCAAAAAAATAGAAAACATAATACCAAATTAGTATATGCATATCACATTGTCACATAAATATTACTTCAAAACATATAAAAAAAAACATTTGTCTTTCAAGTATTACATACCCCAAAATAAGAGCTTAATAAAAAAAAAAAAACATTAGTACATTACTACAAAATACCAAATGTTCAAGGATATGCAAAATGAAGGGAGTGTTGCGTTTCAAGGTTAAGGATATAATCATGAAAGTTTATATATGCTTTCACACGGCGATGTATGTGACAACCCGCCCTTAATTTTACGTTTTTATTAATTTTAAAAGCGCGAATTTACGAAAATGCCCTAGAGGCAAGGACTTTGACTTCCGTTGACCATCGGTTAGAAACACGTAGGACCCATTCTTTTAGCGTATCCTCGTAGTACTCGTCACTACGAGCGCATAGGCGAAAACCGTTTGCGAGTCCGGATTATAACGGTATAGTTACGTTTGAAGTTGGTTATTCAAAGTTTAGTTTTAATTAAATTAAACTCCCACCGTGTGGGAATGGTAACCAATCAGTTTTTAAGGGAAGAAAAAAGAACCAATTGAATTTGCAATTGGCGAAGATCCAACCGTTGGATCGTAATGAAACTTTAGTATGATATTCTAGAAGCATAATGTGGATCTTTGAAAGTTACGGATCGGAAATCCGATGTGTGGATCATCCGGATTGAGTTACGTAGGGTTATGGACTCTACCGTCGATCTTTGACCGACGGTTGACTTTTGGTCAATAGGTTTCAAATCATTTTAGAACGTCCTTGGGGTTGTGTTTTATACACGTTATTTCTGAGATGTGATTTGATAACTGTTCTAGGCGACGATTGTTCATGACGCCTTGATATTCGTGCTAGGGAGTTGTAGCGCGGACTCCAGGTGAGTGGGCAGTTTATTTTATATCTATACATATTTGTAGTTTCCCTAAATGCGTATTTACTTCACTTTTACGCTTATATTGCCAAGTATCGTTATTGTGATATTAATTGTGATAAATGCTGCTATATGGTTGGGATATTACTGTCATGACATTCATACATATTTGTACATGCTCATCTTGCTGCACCCCGGTGTTAGCATTCCGCCCAGGGCCAGGGCCAATCCTTCACGTGTATGTTCACATCTGCACCATTCGCTCGCCTTGGATCCAAGTTAGGTGCCAGTCTTGTCGGGTAGATTGCATTAGGCAATCCGACTTGTATGTGACTGTGCTTCTACACCAGTCTTCAGGTGATAGTAGTACTAGAGCGTATTGATTACACCTAGTCTTGTCGGGTAGAATTGCATTAAGCAATTCCGACTCGTGTGCTAGCACAGATTGATGAGCAACTGATTATACTTGATTATCACATGATTATCACTGTGGCATTTGATATATCATGACTTGGCATATTTCTGGTTATATTGCTGTTGTATTTTTATTACATACTTACGTAGTATGTTTTACGGAAACTATACTTGTTTTACAGCGAGAGGTTAGTATGTTCGAAAATAAAGGTTTTCTTATAAGCATTGTTTTGCTGACCCACTCAACTTTGTTTTTCGCCCTTCCAGTTTTAGTAGCTGTGCTTACGAGTAAACGAGGGTTCTAGCAAATCTCAGGAGATGGTTATCTTTAGTGGTATAACCCTCACCCAAATTACTGTACTGTTCTTATGCTCTACCATCACGTGTGAAATGGGTGCAATCCCGCTCACCCACGCACTCTTTTGTTTAGGCACTTTTAGGTTTAAATTTATTCACATTCTTTTTCCACTACACTACACTTTATGGCTTCGTCACCCTTTTGGTGTCGGCCATCACAACTCAATTCGGAGTCTAATTGGACTTTCTGGGTCGGGGTGTGCCAATGCACCTATCCTAAATCATAGAGGATGCGATCATGAGAGTTTGCCTATTTTTCACATTTTTCGCACTTATAAATAAATTATTATAATTTTTTAATGTGTTTGGTATTTTTAAATTACTTGATATTTTTTTATACTAAAAATAAATAAATAAATAAACAAATTTTGAATTTTTTAATAGAATAAGAATACCTAATACATATTTCATATAATACATATATATACACACACACACTATTGGCACTCCCAAATTCTCATTCTACACTCCAAACTTTCTATATTTAGAAAGAAAAATACACTTGTGAGGAGTGTAGAATGAGATTTTTGGAGTGCCAATATCACTTCCCTTTTTTATTAGTTTAAAAAAATTAAAATTATTAAAATAAGATTTTTCTTAACGTATCGAAACGGGTTACCCACGTATCACCCACGTGTAAACCTGTTAAGGACTCGTTATTAACGGGTTCTTATCGTATGACCCAATAACGACCTAATTAGTTACGTGTTGACTCGAAACCCATTATTTTCATGTCGTTTACATGTCATGTAAGGGGTCATATAAGAAATTGTCAGGTCTAACAATTATTATGAGCCAAAATGAAAACTAAGCTTTACACTAACTAAGATCTTTACTCTTTAGGATGACTCAAACAAGAATATAGGCTAAACAAAGGAAGCTCATACAAACAAGTAATCTTAATTTATTGATATCTCAACCAAGTATGAGTAATACAAAGGATACATACACATATTTATAGGTCTGGGAAGAACTCTCTGGAATCTCTCTTAGAACTATCAGGGGACAAGAGGCATCTTCCTCTTTTGTCCATTAGCTACATATGATAAGAAGGAATCTTCATTTACGTCACACTCAATACTTTACCTTACATCAAATATTATTCTAGATAAAATTCCTTACTTTACATCACACCACTATTCAACGACTCCCATTGTCTGTTAAATTATGTGTAAATTAGGAGTTTTGACTGAAAATTTTGAGAAACAAAGATATGATGATAAGAAAATATGTCAAACAATGAAATAAATAAAATAAAATAGGGAATTTTGTGGAAGTACCACTTGAACTTAAAAGCATGTGCGCCAATACCACTTGAACTTCCAATTGTAGTTTTTTACCACCTGAACTCTCTTAGTTGTTGGAATCTACCACCTACCGTACTTTTCATCCATTTTACCTTTAAAGCATATCACTTGTGGGGTATTTTCATCAATTAACTTCATAGGGCTAGTTAGAATAAAATAGCTCCTAAATGAAACTATTCAAGTCAATATAGCGCCAAAATTGGACGCATAAGTCAAACCCCCAATTTTGTAAAAAAATTACTAGATTTTTGCATAAATTCGTTGAATATGCTATAGTTATGATTGCGTAGTCCTAAAACATTTTAATGGCAAGCCAACTGATGAACAACATTAGGCCTCCAATTGTGCACATAGAGAGGGTAAAATAATTGGTGTGGTAGGGAAATGATGACTACCCGGTGCTTTTCGTGGCATGTAAAACTAGTTTCTTCATCATAACGATAGATTCATGATTTTTGTAATTCCATAAAGTTTAAAAACAACATAAATCATGAATCTATTGTTATGATGAAGAAACTAGTTTCACATGCCACGAAAAACACCAGATAATCGTCATTTCCCCACCACACCAATTATTTTAAGGAAAACTAATGAAAAGTCCAAAAAAACTTCCTTTTTAATGAAAAGTCATTTTTAAAGGTATAGTGAATAGTGTCAGTTAAAGGTAAAAAAGTGGTTTTTCGTTAAAAGTGAACAGTACCGGGACCTTTTCATTAAACCTCCCATTATTTTACCCTCTCTAAGAAGAGCAGCAACCAGAATTTTGGTTAACAAGTTGGCCCCTAATCTGCACAATTGGAAGCCTAACGTTGTTCATCAGTTGGCTTGACATTAAAATGTTTTAGGACTATGCAATCATAATTATAGCATTTTCAACGAATTTATGCAAAAATCTAGTAATTTTTTACAAAATTGGGGTTTGACTTATGCGTCCAATTTTGGCGCCATATTGACTTGGACGGTTTTATTTAGGAGCTATTTTTTTCAAACCAGCCCTATGAAGTTAATTGACGAAAATACCCCCACAAGTGACATGCTTTAACGGCAAAATTGATAAAAAGTAACGGTAGTTGTAGATTCCAACAACTAAGAGAGTTTAGGTGGTAAAAAACTACAATTGAAAATTCAAGTGATATTAGGGCACATGCTTCATGTGGTACTTATTTACAAAATTCTCAAAAAAATAAGAAGAAAGTTAAATAGGATTAATTCAGTCAAGAGGGACAGCCATGCTGACATAATAGTGGGTTGGGGATTGTAAATTTGGGATTTCATATCTTTTTGGTCTGCAAGGGCGTGGGAGGGAGGGAGGTAGCTGCATGCCAGCTTGGTCTTCATCGTAAGACCACTCTGGCTATGTCAATGTCGGTTTGGTCGTTCACAACTCCATTGACTTTCCATTCTAGACGAAAAAGGTTAACGGAATTGACGGAAATGATCAATAGTGTAATTCAGGTTGAATTTGAGGACGGGAACGATCATTATTTGAGTTTAAGCATGATAACTCGTATTGTAGTTATGAGACCTTACAGTTTAGTCTTTTATACGGGCCTAATGGTAAGAAAATTTAATAAGTTTACTACGTTAAGTGATTATGTGGTGGACATGTTAAAGGTGTTACATTACGTGATCATTTGTTAATTAATTTTGTAAGAAAATATGATATCGTTATTTAGCATTTTCTCTCGCAATTTGATAGGTTCATGCAGACGTATTACGTACGTCGTGTGCCATGCATGCATATAGTAATACTAGGTCCATGATGCGACTCATCATTTCTGATGTACTATGGGGTTCATGTTATCGTAATCAACAAATGTAGTATAAATATCATTACTCAAATTCTTAATCCTATGGATATTCTATCCACCTTCGGTAGAGAAAATGACCATTTAAAGTGATTTAATGATATTAATGCATAAATGGTATAAGGAATAAGTATCACAGCAAAACAAGAAGAAAAAGATCGTTCGCGTTCAGATATATCATATATGTGGAATGACCAAGATTAATTACCAGTTTAGTTGACTTAATTAAATATTAAGTGTCTGAAAATTAATTATTAGATCCCCAATCTCTTTCAATGGCTCTATGAACATCAAATACAAGAAGAGTAATGTAAACGCTACATGGTTAGTAAGTTAATACCGTGTTAACAATTAGTTTGGATTCACTAAGTACCCAACATCATTTCAAGACCCAAACAATTCAGTTTTTAGGTCATTATTCAAAGGAAAACGCTCGCAAAAAATTAGTTAACATCGAAAATCATTTCACCATTTAATTGTTATCACGAAAATTTTCATTGTTTGTACAAAATATTGTGTTAAGATATGTTATTTTGTCAGAGTTGGATGACTAAATGTTGTCGGATTTGGCTAAAACTTTCCAAACATGATTTTTGAATGATGACCTAATCAAGTAATTAAAAGTTTGGATCATGAGGTGATGACATTGTGGAGTGAACAAAAAATAGTGGGCATTCTTTCTAAAGCTACTATATATAATACATTTCAACAATCGAAACCATCTATATTTTAAGTACTCTTTTGAGGACCCTCTTTGTGAAGGAAAAAATCCAAATACAAAACTATATGGTCATGTAAAATGGCAGAAGACACGATTCGTCAGATAAACCTATAAATGAAAATGCGTGTAATCAATTGGTACAGAATTACTAATTTAGCCAAATTTTCACATGAATAATCATTGAAAGGGAATTTAAAAACTGAAATTATGTGAATCACAGTGTTATGACCCACTTGTAACTTTACATATATACACTTAAAAAAATGCAAATCTCAGAGTTTCAAACTGGTCATGAATCATGATATATGTGCTTTTATCTATAGATATTTCAAGGATTTGATGATTGGGAAGATCATCAGCAGCGTTCCTCATTTAAATGATTATCAGCAGCGTTCCTCATTTAAATGATTGTGTTTTTGGGGGGAAATTTGGTTAGTGTGGGAGCAGGAGATGAAGGTCCAAGACAAGCCGTGACATGCTTGATTGTAGTTTGTGGTTTTGTACAATCTTTTTTAGCGAAAATAGTAGTGGTTTCAAACTGTTATGTACCTATAGTTCATATTAGTGATGTGATAAAAAAGATTATAAAAAAAGGTTATATTATTGAACAGGTGATAGGTAAGAAATTTTTCGATCAAGCATATGAGATACCACCACTCTCAATGTCAGACTCATTAATTTTCGCCTATTCATTCATGGCCAAGACATTCAGAGACAATTATTTCTTTTTTGACAAAATATTCAATCTTCGTTCGGGAGTGATTGTGAGAAGACCAGAATCACCATTTAAAAGAACCACTTTTTCATGTGCTTCTCCATTGAAAATTACATGAAAGTCAGTAATTTACACTACTACATAAAACACTTTGCGTGACGAAATAAGTTTGTTGCGCAAAGTACAATTTCGTTGCGCAAAATCTTGCGCGACGAAATTTTGGTCACGCATGATTCGTCGCGCAAAGCTCGTGAAGATAGGGTTTGGACGACGAAAATTAATCTTCATCACGCAAAGATTTTTGTTTTTAATTTTTTAATTAAATTAAATTAATTTAATATTTTACGCGACGAAATATTTTGTTGGGCAAGGTTTTTGAACTTTTGCTTTATTATTTCTCTTATATTAATTGTTTGTCCAACAAAATATTTGGTAGCGCAAGATTTTTCGAATTTTAACTTTTTTAATTTAATTTAATTGTATGATTTTATTTTTTTAATTACTTTAATTTAAATTGACATATTCAAAATAAAATTACATATGAAAAATAGTGATCAAATTATCCAATATATATTATATATTCAAAATGTACACATAAATTAACAAAGTACAATAATAAAATCCTAATACAAGTCTATTGTGGTGGTAGTGGCGGGAGATATGGTTCGATAGCGCTCTAATCTTCAAATTTAACCTTCAAAGTCTCGACGATTCCCTACCAAAAAAAAAAACAAATATGGTCAAATAACCAAAAAATAACATAAAATAATACCAAAAAATTGGCATAATCTCCCTTAAAATTGGTATACCCAAAATCCGACCCCAAACTGTCACATCCCGACCCGAGCTCCACCACATCCCGGGCTCGACTCCATCGTAGCACTATATTGTCCGCTTTAGGCCCCGACCACACCCTCACGGTTTTGTTTCTGGGAACTCACGCGAGCAGAACTTCCCAGTGGGTCACCCATCTTGGGAATGCTCTAGCCTATTCTCGCTTAACTTCGGAGTTCCTACGGAATCCGAAGCCAGTGAGCTCCCAAACGGCCTCGTGCTATAGGAAGAGGAACATGTACACATAAGGCACATCACCCCTTCTCCGGTGGTCGATGCGGGATCTCACAATCCACCCCACTTAAGAGGAACCCGGCGTCCTCGTTGGCACATCCGCATCGAACGGCAGAACGGCTCTGATACCAAATTGCCACATCCCAGCTCGACTCCGTCGTAGCACGATATTGTTCGCTTTGGGCTTACCATTCCCTCACGGTTTTGTTTCTGGGAACTCTATTGTGAGGTCCCACATCGACCAATGGAGAGGGGGTGATGTGCCTTATATGTACATATTCCTTTCCCTATAGCACGAGGCTTTTTGGGAACTCACTGGCTTCGGATTTCATCGGAACTCCGAAGTTAAGCGAGTTTAGGCAAGAGCATTCCTAGGATGGGTGACCCACTGGGAAGTTGCTCGTGAGTTCCCAGAAACAAAACCGTGAGGGAATGGTAAGCCCAGAGCGGACAATATCGTGCTACGGCGGAGTCGAGTCTGGGATGTGATAGTTTGGTATCATAGCTACTTTGCCGTTCGGTACGGATGTGCCAGCGAGGACGCCGGGTTCCCCTTAAGTAAGGTGGATTGTGAAATCCCATATCGATCAACAAAGAGGGGGTGATGTGCCTTATCTGTACATGTTCCCCTCCCTATAGCACGAGGCTTTTTGGGAACTCACTGGCTTCGGATTTCATCAGAACTCCGAAGTTAAACGAGTTTGGACAAGAGCATTCCTAGGATGGGTGACCCACTAGGAAGTTGCTCGTGAGTTCCCAAAAACAAAACCGTGAGGGAATGGTAAGCCCAGAACAGACAATATCATGCTACGACGGAGTCGAGCCTGGGATGTGACAGTTGGTAAGCCCAAAGCGGACAATATCGTGCTACAGCAAAGTCGAGCTGGGATGTGGCAATTCGGTATCAGAACCACTCTATCGTTCGGTGCGGATGAGACGGCGAGGACGCCGGGTTTCCCTTAAGTGGGGTGGATTGTGAGATCCCGCATCGACCAAAGGAGAAAGGGTGATGTGCCTTATATGTACATGCTCCCCTCCCTATAGCACGAGGCATTTTGGGAGCTCCCTGGCTTCGGGTTATGTAGGAACTCCGAAGTTAAGCAAGAATGGGCTAGAGCATTCCCAGAATAGGTGACCCACTGGGAAGTTCTGCTCGCATGAGTTCTCAGAAACAAAACCGTGAGGGCGTGGCCCAAAGCGGACAATATCGTGTTACAGCGGAGCCGGACTGGGATGTGACAGAATGGTATCAGAGCCACTCTGCCGTGTGGTGCGAGTGTGCAGACGAGGACGTCGAGTCTCTAAGGGGGATGGATTGTAACATCCCACATCGACCAACAGAGAGGGGGTAATGTGCTTTATATGTACATGCCCACCTTCATATAGCACGAGGCCTTTTGGGAACTCATTGGCTTCGGATTCTATCGGAACTCCGAAGTTAAGTGAGTTCGGGCAAGAGCATTCCTAGGATGAGTGACCCACTGGGAAGTTCTCGCGTGAGTTCCCATAAACAAAACTGTGAAGGCGTGACCGGGGACCAAATCAAACAATATCGTGCTACGGCAGAGCCGAGCTCAGTATGTGACGCAAACTCCACTCCTCACCCTATACTCGACCCCAAACTCCGCACCAAACTCAAAATTAACTCCAAAAACACATTAATGAAAAAACACTAAAATTTGGGGAGAATATACATTTTGGCAAGATTGAGAGTGAGTGAGAATTAGAGGAAGGAGTAAGTGTGAGAGATAGTGAAGAGATAGAAGAGAGATTAAGTGAGAGGAGCAAGTGTAAGAGAGGGTCGGATTTAGGGAGAGGGAATGAGAGAGGAAAGGTAAGAGTAAAGAAAGACATTGAGAAAAATGTGAAGGAGTTATTTTGGTTTTAAAAACCATATCACTTTGCGCGACAAAATATTGGTCGCGCAAAGTCTTTAAAAAAAAAATTTTTAAAAAAAGAATTTCCATCGTTCCATTTTTGGTTCCCACCCAAATTTTTAGAGTTTTACGCGACGAAGTGTTGATCGCGCAAAGTTTTGTGCGACGAAGGATTGGTCTTGCAAAGTCTTAAAAAAATTTTAAAAAAAAAATTCTGCATCCCATTTTTGGCTCCAATCCAAATTTAAGAATTTTGCACGACAAAATATTGGTTCGTCGCGCAAAAAATTTATAAATTTTTTTTATACATAATAAAAAAGAAAATAATTAATTTACAATTTAAAATATATAAATAAATTGAAATAAATAAGGTTTAGGCAACCACCTGTGTATTTGTCGCGTAAAGAAAATAATAAAAAATAAAGAAATAATTTAGTTTAACAATATAAAATATAAAATATAAAATATAAAAATAAAAATAAAAATAAAAATAAAGTAAATAAGGGTCAGACGACGAAATATTGATATTCGTCGCGCAAAGTTTTTAAAAAATAATAAAAACTTATGAAAACAACTATATTTTAAAATTTATAATATAAAATTAAATAAAAAACAAAAATAAATTGGTTTACGTGACGAAATATTTGGATTACGTCGCGCAAAGATTTTAAAAAATTATTTTATTTATTTTTGTAAAGACTTTGGGTGACGAAGTTTAAAGTTTCGTCGCGCAAGGTGACTTTGCATGATGATGTGTGTTTCGCCGCGCAAGGGTTTTTTTTACTAGTGTGAATAGAGAAGTATGAGTTGAAGTGTTTCTTGAGGATTGGATCCCATCGGGATCTAAATTGTGGGGATCTTAGGGATCCTCACATCTTAATCATTCATCGTATATCATGCGATCAGAAATTATTTAACTTTTTTATTTAAAATTAAACACAAATAGTACCTGACGAAAACTGGCCGCATGATGTACGATGAACGGTTCGGATGTAAGGGATCCCCATAAAGTGGATCCATAGAGGATCCTCTTCCCTCAATAAAAAAAAAGCCAATAAAGAATCAGTATGTTAAAATACTTCTCATATTTGTTGAAAAGTAGGGAACTTTACCATCAATTATCAAATTTGGTAGATTGTCCATGTGTGGCTTTGCCGAACTTCCCCTCCTCTTAGTGTAAAAATATCGATGTACTCGAAAAAAAATGTTGGGTATCCACTTAAGTTCCCTTTTTGGTTTTTCCTCTTGTCCCCGGACCTCATCGTACCAACAAAAGAAGAGAAAATTAACTAATGTGGTTGAAACTTGAAACAAAAGCACTTAGAAACTGGATAAGCACTTTCTTTATAATTGCTTTTGTGGCACTTTCTTTATATTTTCATCCCGATGTGGTAGATATTTCCACTTTAGATGCCCACATGGGCTTATAAGAAAATATAGACCCTCTATGATTTTTGTTTCGGAAACTAATTAAGATGAAAAGCCACATAATTGAAGGTGTAAGACGGCGAATGGGATATAAACTTGGTTTTGATGTACCATCCATTGGAGCAACAGAAGGTCTAAGCTTATGGGGGAATGAGCCAGAGGAGGTAAATATTTTGATTTCTACAAAAAATTTAATACATACAGTAATGTGAATTGAAGGTGAATGTGATTGGATTCAAAATACTTGGATGTATGGCAGTCCATATAGAGAAGAAAAGGTGGACTTCTGGAAATGGGCTATGGAGGTGCTTCAAGTCAGTGATCTTTCATAGTTTTGTGGTGGAGATTTAAATGAAATATTGTGGGACTATGAAAAGAGTGGTGGTAGGGTGGGCCATATATGAGATCCAAGTTATTGTATGAGTTCATGGAGAAAATGAAGTTAATTGACCTGGAGTTTAGTGGCCCAAGATTTACTTGGTGGAGGACGCGAAATAATGCACTTGTGCAAGAAAGACTTGATAGAGGATTGGTTAATGCTAAGTGGCAAATTCAGTGGCCAAATACGACGGTTGTTCATGGGACTGTCAGGGCATCAGATCATTGCCCATTAATTATAAATATTGATCCAGTCACGGTTAAGGGACAACGTTTGTTCCACTTTGAGGCCTTCTGGACAAAAGAGGAGTGATGCAGAGAGAAGCTGGAGGAATCACTATGAAGGGGATTGGCTGAATAAATGGCACAGGAAACTAAAACTTTGCAAGGAAAACTTGGAGGAATTGAGCCAAGGAAAATTTAAGGAGAGAAGAAAGGAGATTGAAGATCTTACAAATCGTCTTGGGAATCTGCAAATGAACTGGGAGGAAAATGTTAAAGACATAAAGACTATTATAGAGAGTCTTGAGAAATTAGAAGAGCAAGAAGAAAAGTTTTGGCATCAACGTTCGCAAATAAGGTGGTTACAAGTTGGTGATGCCAATACAATTTTTTCCACCATACTACTATACAGCGAAAGAGGATGAATAGAATTGCAAAGATTCAAGATGGAAGCGGGTTGTGGACAGAGGATTATGAGGGTATCAGAAGTACGGTGGATAGCCATTTTAAGACCTTATTCTCGACAGGTGGACATCATGATTAGGGAGATATTTTGGATTGTGTGGAACCAATGATTACACAGCAGATGAACGAGATACTGATCAGACCACTGAATGATGTAGAAATAAAGGAAGTTGTGTTCCAAATGGGGGGTTGAAAGCTCCAGGGCCAGATGGGTTTCAAGGAGTATTTTTTTCAATCCTGTTGGGATATAATTGAACCAAAGGTTAGGGGATTGGCATTTGATTTTTTAAATGATAGTACTAATCTGCAGAAGTTAAATTCCACTAATATTGTTCTAATTCAGAAGAGACCAAATCCTGAAGTCTATGTAATTTCTTATACAAGGTACTTTCGAAGATCTTAACAAATCGTCTTAAACCCTTGCTGTCTAATATTATCTCTCCATGTCAGAATGATTTTGTGGAAGGAAGACAAATTCAAGACAATATAATCATAGCCCATGAAGTTTTTCATTTTCTAAAGCTTAGAAAGGCAAAGTTTAATTATGAGGTTGGAATTAAATATGATATGAATAAGGCCTACGACCGGGTGGAATGAGATTTCCTTAAAGAGGTTATGATGAAAATGGGCTTTCACAGAAAATGGGTGAGTTTGGTGATGAATTGCATTTCCAGGTGGAATTTTCAGTCTTAATTAATGGGCACCCGGGAAAGAGATTCAAATCGTCGAGGGGTTTGAGGCAAGGTGACCCGCTTTAGGCTTATTTGTTCCTTATTGTTAGTGAAGTTTTATCTCTCTTAATTAAAAAAGTTGCTGATATAGGATATGTGGAAGGTATACAAATTAGTTCCAACAGGTCAAGCCTTTCACATCTTCTATTTGCAGATGATACTTTGATTTTTCTCATGGCTACAAGAAACAACTGCCAAAACATTGTAAGTTTACTTAATGCCTACTATCATGCATCTAGACAGAAGATTAGCTTGCAAAAATCTGTTGTTTATTTTAGTGCTAACACACCGGCCGGTGTTTGTCATGAGCTTTGTAGAATTTTGAATATGCCATAAGTGGAAGGCCTGGGGAAATATTTGGGAATTCCGACTGAATGGGGAAGATAAAAAAAAAAAAAAAAAGGCATTGGCTTATGTCAAAGACCCTAGGAGTGAAGATACGTTGATTTGGCCTGTAGATAAGAAGGGGAAATACTCAAGTGAGATCAAGATATAGATGGCTGCAAAACAACAATGAGAAAAGACTGATAAGTGACCCTCCTTTTGAAGGTATATTGGCCCAGCAGTGTGGAAATGTGTATGCAAGTTGGAGGCCCCCTAAAAATCAGAAATTTCTTATAGAAAGCAATTAAAAGAGCCATCCCAATGCATGTGAGTCGTTTTAAAAGAAAATGTGCTACTTCTCCCATATGTCTAATCTGTAATAAGTATGAAGAGGCAGTGGAAGATATGTTGCTTCTTTGCCCCTGGGTTGATTGGTTTGGTTTGGAAGTCCACAGAGTTATAAAGTTGATAAGAGTTCGATTACTACTTTTAATGCATGGCTTTTGAAAATGTTCAAGGAGAATTTTAGAGATAAGGAGGAAGGGACCAAAATCCTATCACAAGTGGCATTCACGTGTTGGCACATCTGGAAAACCCGCTATAAGGCTATTTTCAATATGAAACCTCCATCTCCTATACAAAATGTCCAGACCATTTCATGTGCTTATGCTTTGTTCATGAAGGCAAAGAAAGAAAGTATAAACTGGCGGGCTGTGAAGCCATTAGTTCAAAGGGAGTTGCCATGGTCTCCACCACCCTCCCAAATGGTGAAAATCAATGTTGATGCAAGTTGGAAAGCGGGGGAATCCAAAGGCTATGAGGGTGTTGTTGTGAGAGACTCAAGGAAAATGTGTCTTAAGGTGAGAATGAAGGAAGTTTTTGCTTCGAGAGCAATTATAGCTGAGGCTATGGCGGTCCTTGAAGGATGTCTTTTGGCTCGGCAGTGCAACTATCATCAAATTATGGTGGAATTTGATTGCAAACAGATTTTGTCTTACTTAAATGCAGACTTAGATGACTGTAATTGGGAAATATATCCCATTCTAAGTCGCATCCTACAAACTAGGTGCTTAGTTCAAAATTGTGTGTGGTCCTGGGTGCCAAGATCAACTAATGAAGCGGGGAACTTTGTCGCTATGTTTATTGGTGCGGAGATGAGCGATTCCATTTGGGTCGATAGACCTACCCCATCTTCGTTGGTGGAAATCTTGAATAAAAATGGGCTGCCATGTCCTCTTCTTAGTTGGGGTAAAAGTGGGATGGGGATGACATTTTTTGCCTTTGTTGGCAATGTCTTTTTTGTATTCCCTTCTCACGCTTGTATGCTTGTTGGACAGGTTTCTGTCTTTCTTTGTACTCGGTGGTTGTTGCCTTGGTTATGAAATTTCTTTTTACCTAAAAAAAAAAAAAGATGAACAACCAAATAGCAAGTCTATTAGGGGGATGATTCTCACTCCCTCCTAATCTGTCTCCCCTCCCTTTCCCTCTCCTCCTATTTGAAAGGCTTAATATTTTATATTAATTTTTTTTATAGAGACAAAAAGACAAAAAGTAAAATGTGGGAGGAGAGAAGGAAAGTGAATTGGAATAGGAGGGGAGAGAATCATACTCCAGTCTATTATAGGCACAGAGGGCACCACATACATTAGTGGCCAAAAGGGGAAGAAGCACACTTCCTTATTTTATGTCTTGCAAATCAAATGGATTCCACTTTAAAGTTATGAAAGAAAATCTAAAGTTTCAATTGTGTTTCTAGTTTAAAAAAAGAAAAAAAAATGTAGCTTTAATGTTATATGTGTTTTAGTTCTTAGATGTGATTTTCACAACTGTTTAGAATTTCCTATTTCAATTTTAATCATTCATTTCTTATTGATGACACATTATTTGATTTAAAATTTTGGTATTCCTAACATTAACCATAAAAATATAATGTGTGACGACCTGTTCCTAATTTTTCATGTAACTTTCTCCCCAAGTGTGTAAATTGACGTTTATGTCCTTTTTGGTAAAAGTGGAACCTGACGTGGACGTAGTTATTCGACTCTTAAAATATTTTTCTCGTTATCGTAATTAAATAGTACTCGTTGTTACGAATGCGTGAACGCGAGTTAGACCTGAATCGAAGCTGTAACGAAAAAGTTACGCACAGTTAAAGTACGTTAACAACGGGGAAATTTGGTACACGCTTGTGTTAATTTATCAGTGTGGGAGACACTGTTATTGATAAGGAGAAAGATTTTCGATGTACGACTTACCGTACAAAATCTGAAAATCTTATCCCCTTCTTCTTTTAAAAATTGGACCCGTGCCCTTTTTCCTCACCACCAATCAATTACTTTCCCACACTATTGCACCAAATCATATTTTTCTTCTTCTCAGCCAATCAGAACTCATCTTCTCTCTCTCTTCTTCTCCTTCTCTCACTATCCCAAGACTCTTTCTTCGCTGCAACCATTAAGAACAACCACCACACTCCACGGATCGAGCCTACAATTTTCACCATCACACTCCTCTCATCCTCACGAACCCAACCGTACAAACTGATCGTGAAATGGTTGAGTTTTAAACACCCAACTTGGAAGCTTTGACTCGGATGAGTTTTCCCCGACGTGTTCCTGGCCGAGTTACAAGCTTTTGGGATGTTTGGAAACCTGCACACAACTCCCTCAAGTCAATAGCCTAAGTTTGAAGTCGAGTTGACATGGAAACACATGGTTTCGAGGCGAAAAAAATAAGTCTGAACTTTTCGAGGCTTTTTCAGGCCACTTCTGTCCACCTTTTGGACTTTTGAAAGGTACAATCTTGTTCTACTCCTCAAGAGCTTCAATTCCATATAAAGTGAGTTAAAAATGGTTGAGAAATGAACAAGTTTTGAAGTTTTGAAAAATTTTCCAGAAACCGACGACTTTTTCCAGTTTTCGACGAAACCAGACGCCGGCGCCGACGGTGGCGGACGGCGAAAGTCACTGGAGAAGAAGAAGAACATTCCGTCAAAGTTGACGAAATATTCTGACGCCGTTAGGTTCCGTTACTATTTAACATAATATTTCGTCAAGTCTGACGGAATATTCCCTAGGTCTGTCAGTTTCTGACCTGCGAGTGTGGCCGTGGGCTAGGCGGCGTGTGAGGGCGCGTCCAGCCTCCAGCCGGCGTGTGCTTGACATGTACGGGTCTGTGACGTCAAGTAGAACATTTTCGTATATTTAAACCCTCCATTTGAGCAAACTATGGGGGGTTTTCCTAGCCTCTTTGTGTATGTGTTAATTAATTAATTATTTTAGTTATTTCACATATAGAAGAAAATTATCCTAAAGAAGTACGAGGTCAAGCAAGGCAAGAAGGCTACGATCCGACCATGTATCAGTGAGTGGGCATTTGTTTTTATATATATGATATATAAAGTTTTATAGTTTCCACAAATGCTTTTGAATTGATTCATGCCTATTATGCCATGATTAAATAATGTTATAAGAAATGTTGTACTATTATGAAATGCTAAAATAATACTACAGGATGCGCATGTAAGTTTATTATGTTGACTAGAATTATTGAATCGTTATGGCATGCTTATATTTATGTAGTTTGTTCATCATTGCTGCACCCGGTGTTAGTGCTCGCCCAGGGCCAAGGCTAGGGCCAGTCTTTCACGTGTATGTTCACATCTGCACCGCACGCTCGCCTTGGATCCAAGTAGGTGTCAATCATGTCGTACAGGTTGCAATAGGCAACTCCGACATCTTGTCGTACTGGTTGCAATAGGCAACTCCGACTCGTATGTGACCGCGAATAGCGCCAGTCTTCATGTGATTGTAGCCCTAGAGCGTATATTATGATGACATCCAGTCCTGTCGTACAGGTTGCATTAGGAGTCCAGTCGTACAGGTTGCATTAGGCGACTCCAACTTGTGTGCTAGCATAGATCGATGAGCATCTGATTTTATTATGCTACTGTTGAGATATTGTGATTGGCATATTTCTGGACTTATTGTTTTTTCTAACAGTTTTGGAATTATTGTTGATTTGCATTTGATTTCATACTTATACGTAGTATGATTTTCTGAAAACTATACATGTTTTACAGTGAGGGGTTAGTATGTTCAGAAAATAAATGTGTTTTATAAACCTTTGTTTTTGCCCACTCACCCTTCTGTTTTTCGCCCATCCAGGTCTTAGATAGCTGAACTCTCTATGGCATATGAGGAATCTCCGACGGTTCTGACATATCTATAATTAAATGTAGAAACTGTTCCTGTTGTGTATAAAGTACTTAACTAGTTTTGACTGCACTAACTATGTCATCTATGCTCTGAACATTTGTGTTTTATGGGTTCTTTCCACTATTGCACACACACTTTATTAGCTTAAATAAATCCTAGTTTCGATTTAAATTTATCCATATTTTTATGCATCACTTTCCTTTATGGTTACGTCACCTTCGGGTGTCGGCCAGCACGCCTTGACTTCGGTCGGGATGTGTCATAATGAGTCTTGTACTTAGCCACATGCAATATTCAACGTCTGGTAGCTACTTGTGGAGCCAATGCCATCTAGCCATTATCTACATGGATGGGACAGGACCTGGACACTATTTATCAATAAACTCGTTTCATGTAAGTTGCTCTATTAAAACCAAGGGTTTGTAAACTCCAATAATAGAGCTTTCTCTCCATGTTCAAGACTAGAATATTTTGAATTCGAAAGTGTTACTCATCTCAACTTACCGACTAAGAAATCGTTTCTGTGAGTTCGAAAATGCTGTTATTTTGTACTATCTCAATTGACCACCAAGTGTATCACCTTCCTCGTAGCGGGAGATGCACAGAATGAGAGCAAGGCAATCGGCATTCTTTTTCATTGTCTTGTGAAAAAAATAACAAGAAAGAATTTGAATAGCTCAAATAAATAACCAAAAAAAAATATCATTGGGAGTCAAAGTCATAATCAGGGACTGAGCCAAAAATTTGCCTTCGGGGTATTTTGAACAAACAAAATAAAACAATATAGACTCACAGTGTGTTGGCATGTGCGGTTTGTAGTCTGTAGCTGCTGAGTACCTCATCATGTTTGAGTTGATAAAAACCTGGTCTACAGATGAGCAAATGAGCAAATTGTTAACCAAGTGAAATAACCATCGTCACTGCTACATCAAAAGAGAATGCAGAACCGCATAATAACGACGGTGAAAGTCCGTTTCAGCAGAGCCGGAATATTAAATTCCGCCGAATCAGGTGGGCAAAGAGCAGGAAGAAGACCACAATTTAAGTTCTGCATACAAGAAACAAGGTATTGACACTTGAATCAACAAAGCTCGAATTCTGAGAAAAATCGAAAACTAGATTTCTGAATATGGCAGTTTCTAGCACATATTCTTAAACCAAAATCTTTGGAATTAACTGATGTGGCCTCCTTATACATGTTATCTAGCCAAAAGTCTAGCCTCTCATATCCTCAAGTGATCTTTAGATAAAATGATAAACATCACATATATATCACAACCGCTAATGGTACCTAAGACATTTATAATCCTCTGGTAATGAAAATCCATAAAGCATTTCTGCTATGTTAAAGCATTTCTGCATGTTAAGTGCGCAGATGAGCAATCCTACATTAAATCACAAAACAAGGTCATTACACTGATTCTATCCTAAAGAGAATACTAATTCCTAAGATCCAATCAAGATGATATAATGACACGAGTCAAGAGAGTAGCACCAAGTGTGGAGAACAAATGACTTTTTGCCTACTTATGTTTGTCTCTAGAGCTTCAGGTCCATGCCCGCAGTTCAGGCTGAAAAACCACAGGGACATTCGTTGCGCGTTTTAGGATTGGACTTTCAGTTTCGAAACACTAGTTTGATAAACCAGAGTGATATACTCCCTTGTAGTTAACAGGTTATCAAAACTTTGCCAAATATACAATTCTGACTTATGTTTCATTGACTTAAAAATAGGAAATCAGTTAAAGAAATAAGAAGCATGGAGAAAAACGAAATCTGCATAGGAACGTTGTTATGAAGCTAGAATGATGGCATACCTCATGCATTACAACCTTTGATTTGTGCCACAAAACCGCAACATGCTGATACTGCTACACTTGTACACGAGCAACAATTAGCAGGGAAGAAGTTTGTTTGGCCTGAAAAATTGCTAACAATGTCAACCAGAAGACTATCTAGATACTGTTATTATTCAATTTTCTCATTGGGTTTCATCCGGCCCATTACATTTCACCATGTTGACGCAAACATAATTTACATTATTATAACTAGTATCACATCCCATCACCAAGCCAATGACGAGATTGGCACTTGAGCTACCACTCTTTTACGCCGCATCAGTCCATATAACATGTAAAGCAAGCTCAGAAATAGTCGATACAATCTTATAAAGGCTTCAACTTTGTAAGGCCTAAACATGGCATAGCCAGAGCAAGGCAGGCTGACAATTCGGTCATTTTTATTTCAGAAACTACTGAAGCTTCAAAATGCAGATTTCTGCTTCTTTGTTCCTGCAATGGCCATAAAAGTACAAGGAAGAACAGCGAAGAAGATTACGTCACCTAAATAAGATGGACAATATCATTAGTGTTTATCATGTCAGCAACTGCTTAAAGTTCTGATGCCTCTTAGTCAGTCAGCAGCACGTCCAAAAAAAAGTGAAAAATAAAAATGCAGAAACAATAGGATGGGAAAATCTACCTGAAAGGCAGCATCTGCAGTGCCTCCAGCATCACCCTTTCCCCTTCAACCAATTCCCTTACATCAACGCTTCAAATTTCAAACTTGTAAGATAAAGTTGGTGAAAAGTGACCTTGTTTCCTTTGAGATACTTACCTCCTCGGGTGTTTATCTTCCTTTTTGACGCCTTGTAACGCATCCTCGAGTGTTTATCTTTCTTTTTGACGCCTTGTAACGCATCCTTTACCAAGCAATACTAAAGCTACTATTTGAACACACTAGGTTTGATATTATCAGACAAAGAATAGAGCTAGAGAACAAAACAGTTGACAAATTACAACACAGGAAACTAAAACCATATTTTCATAGCTAAATTTTTCAAAATTCCTGTGAACAGTGTCTGCGTTTAAAATCCCACATGTTTGCAGATAAACAGTCAGAAGCTGACAAGCATATGATAGAATCGACACTTCAGTATCAGAAAAAGCAAGCCAATCAGCATGCTGAGGAATACTTTTGTAGATATAAGACCTAATAAATAAAAAGGAAACAGCAAAGAGAACACAAATAATGGTATGATAAATGTTTTAATATGTGAAACAGCTATATCACACAGAACAAGGCCATTCTCTACTTAAAATTATAAGAATTTTAACCATATTGGATTTGGGAAATCTTAAAACCAAATATTACAGACAAGGAACCATCTCACATGCTAAGCAAAACAGAATCAGATAATATCACAACCTCCACACACACAAAAATATAGAGAAAAATATAGAAAGAAACGGAAACTTGTCAACGAAGGTTCAGTGCAAGGAAAAAATGAAAGGGGGTAAAGACTAAACAATATTTGGAAACATCAATGATATAACTAGAACTCATTAAATTCCTCCAATAAATCATTTATATTCAATTGGCAAACTTGCTAAAAGTATCACACAAAAGAATGACATACTTCACAAGCTACAAGATCATTTACAAACAAATCAAGCTACGAAATAATGTTACAACAAAATGTGACTGATTCTGGATGATATCATTGATATCATCACTGATCTACCAATTCCCAACTAATTATATTGGGATCAAAAACCTCGAGCTGAATTCTGCCAGACCTCAACAGTTTGCTGATCCTTCCTGGTCATGAACATCTTGTTCCCTCCGAAAGCCATGTTTGTTATCCTGGAACCGCCCATATCCTTCATTCTCCCCATTAAATTCTTCCTAAAGAGCCTTTCCACCTCTGTCCCATTTTTACTGCTCTTCTTAGAGCCCACCACAACCTCTGACCATAGCTCTACATTTCCTCCCTTGCTACAGAAGACTTGGCTTCCATGACTTTCAATCTTGCACCCGGAACCTTCCTTCTTCCCATTTACTACTTTCTTCGTTTCACCAAGAGAAACCCATGGATTCTCCGCACCCATGCTTCTCAAATCCGCAAAGAACATCCCGCCTGTATTCACACCAATCTTGAATATTGATGACAAGTTATCTGAAACCGTGACATCGGAAAAGCAATCAACTTTCTCTTGTATCTCCCAAACTACATTGCCAGACCTTGTATCCCAAAATCTAATGTTGCCCAAAACTCCTGAAGGTCCACTGTGAGACCCGGACGCCATCAACAGACCATAACCCGAAGCCCAATTCAGTTTCGTGGCCGGTATTGCTGAGTTAATCTCGGCACCATAAATTTCGTAATGACCAATCTCATTAACAGGGCTCAAGCTATTCAAATCATATATCATAATCGAATTCGAGTTCCTCCGAACTGATTCGAAACTAGCAAAGAGAAACTCAGGCGATGACCCAATTGCTTGTACTGTTGACCCGGACCGAGTCACATTCTCCCAATTCAGAGTATCCTTCACAAACCCATTTTCAAGGTCAAGAATTTGGAGCCCCGAGAAGTCGGTGGCTCCCACCGCGGCCGTCCTCGGCGATATCGCCAGCATCGAATCGACGGCGGTGAATTGGGTCAAAATCGTCGACTTTTTCCTCAGCGACCAATCAAAAGACGTGATTTTGCTGCCGTGAGCAACATGGACCGAACCAAACGGCGTCGTGGCAATCGACGACGGCGAGTCTCGACCGTTCAAGGGCAAAATCAAAGACTTTTCGAGGTTAAAAGCATCGAAATGCGATGGGTTCGACAGCGAATTCATCAGAAACGTTTCGATGCCATAAAATTGGGATTCGAAAATTAGGTCCTGGAGGTCAAGGGATTTTGCCTTTGAGGGCAAATTACCTGTTCGGAGAAGCGAGAGGAGGATCGAGAAGAGCTCCGGGTCTCGATCAATGAAAGGCGGAGCGAGTTGAGCTGAGGCCAACTCGGAAATCCGGGAGAAGAGCGAGTCCGGCCCGGCAAGGTTCAGGGTTTGCTTGGTGGTCTGGAAGAGCGCGCCGCCAACGTCTATGGTAGCGATGTTGGACTCCGACTTGGTATGCTTATACCCGTTTCTGGGAAGCCCCGAATTGGCGGCAGGCGGCATGAACTTGAGCATGTTTTGTTCCCGAATTGCCCCGAAGAACCTAGTTTCTTAACGACCCAGAAGCGAAAATTGGCAGAGGAATAAAGGGCAGGATCGGAAATGTGGAAAAGAGCGGCGGCGGCGGTCACTTTGGAGGAGGTGGAGTTTGGTGGTGGAGAATTGTGGGCGTTTGGTATTTATGGGGGCTGAGCTTCTT
The DNA here is from genome assembly GCA_036320875.1 of Cotoneaster glaucophyllus. Taxonomy (NCBI): domain Eukaryota; kingdom Viridiplantae; phylum Streptophyta; class Magnoliopsida; order Rosales; family Rosaceae; genus Cotoneaster; species Cotoneaster glaucophyllus. The sequence goes on from CM070060.1 coordinate 17,938,024, forward strand.
TTTCTTTGACTTCTAGAAGGTATGACCGCAGACGTGTTTTGTGTTTTGTGCTTTGCGGTCAACCAAAGGTGGTGGTGAAATTAAAAAACAAAAAAACAAAAAAAAAAATCCTAAAGGCTTTTTTATTAGCATCCCATAATATGTTGAATACATTTCTTATTAAAATTTAATATTAAATGCTTTCATACCTAATACGTAATAATAATTTCGACCTTATAAGGTTTTAAAAAAAATAAAAATAAAAATCCAAATTACTTTTCACATGTATATCTCAAGTTTATTTATCTCTTCAACTCTTAAAACCACTATCATCCTCCATTGTAGAATTAATGAAACTACAAACACATTAATTGAAAAAATTATTTTTGACGAATGAAATGTGAAATCAACGTTTTGAAAACTTTACATGAGGTAAGACTTCGTATTTTCATTGTTTTAATGATTTCAACGACATTAGCATGCAAATAGCTACGTTATGAAAACAAATATGATTGATGATGAGAATCAAACACCTAATAAACCTTAGCCACATTAGATCACAAAGATCCCTTGATTTTAAAAGCAACGTAACAACCTAATTTCTTCCTCTAATTCAGTGATTCAATAACTAAATCCATTCCCATGATTCGATCAAAGGAAAAGAAGAGGAATCATCATCATCAACCCTAATATTTATCTAATCCCCAGTACCCAGTGCCACTGCTCGTACTCTATATAAAGCTCTACACTTTTGTAGTTGCCTTATTTTTTTTGGATTTTTATCCTCCTCATCTTCTTCATCCACTGTTGCGAAATTCATCTTCCTCATCTACTAGTACGAAATACCCACAGCCTTCCACCTCTTTCCATGGAAGAGATAGAGAAACATGAAGGGATAACACATGCAAATAATCAAACAATTGTTGGCACCACTCCAATGGAGAAATTATAAAAAAAAAAATAAATAAATTGAAATCACACCAGCTTCAACTTTACACCGAAGGTACTTTTGGATGACCTTATGTATTTGCACTTACGATTTGAAGAGTGTAGAGTGTACGTAGAAAATATAAGGTATAGGGTGAGAGTGTGGAGTGTGAGGGTATTATAGGAAAGTAAATGGGGTGTATTAAGATAAGTTTTAATTAAAAAAGCAAATGTAGGGTTTCAACAATATGTGAGGTTTCAATATAATAAGCCTATCCTAAATCCTATTTTTTATTTCTTATTTTCTAATTTTTCATCAAAAATATACCTCATTTGTACTTTTTTTTTTAAATTGGTGTGACTTACACGTGTGCTAGATCTATTTTTATTAAAAAGATTGTACAAATACAATATTAAAAAAAATAATTAGTGTAGCATTACTTACTTCTCACGATATTTGTGTCATTTTAAAGAAATGTTCTGATGAGAGCAAAGCATCGAAAATTTTTAGTATCCATTGAAAATGGAATCTGTCTCTCGGCCGTTGAGGACAAAAAGACGGGGTTTCATGCAAGTTGCACGATTGAGGAGAGAATCTTTGCGGCCCGCGTCCTTTTTTGGGTAAATTGGTAATTTAAACTTGCTAGTTTTTTGTTACAAAGGAAAATGGGTGTTCAAGCCGTCCAACTTGGACCATGTAGTAATACTAATATGTAACTTGTTTTGGTTGGAAAGTTTGGAATATTATTACAATAATAAATTAATAATATACCCTGTATTTCATTAAAAATAAATAAATATATATGGTGTAATGAGCTAGATTCTCGTTTAGAGTAATGGATTATTGGGATTTCGTATGAGGTGTAAAGTACTAGCTTTGCTCTGGAAAGGGGAAAAGCATATTCTTCTCTCTAAATTGGTTTCTAGAATTTGGAATATTCAATCAGGATTTTAAGATTTTTTTTTTAAATCTTTAAAAATTCGGGTATATTTACTTAGGAATTTATTTTAAAGAATTTTAAAAAGTTGAGGAATTTGTCATTCAGTATCACGGTCTGGTGGTATTCCTCTTCGCTTAGAAGTGAGAGATCTTAGGTTCGAATCTCGTGAATGGTGAATCGGATACCAAATTAGGCTGCCTATTGTGTGACTTAGTTGAACTCCCCCTCTCCTTAGTATAAAAATATCGATGTATTCGAAAAAAAAATTGAGGAATTTGAGGGAATTAGAGAGATTTCGTAATGCAATTTAAGTATTCAATTAAACCCCTTAAACTCTACAAATCAATTAAACCCCTTCAACTCCATGGATTTATAAATCCATTAAAATCTCTCAAAATCTCAATTGAATACACCATCTAAAACTCTTCAATCTTTTGATGTGATTCCAAATTAGTCTCAATTTTTTTAATATTCTGAAAGAGTAACCAACGTGTAGAAAATATCACTTTCATTACGTCCCAAGTTAAAAAACCGTTGGATGTCTACATGACATTCATTGTCAGATTTTTTTTTCCAATGAAACGTGGACAAATCTCATAATTTCAAACCTACGTGGATTCCCACTCATTAAATATGTCCCGATGGATGCCTGGTTTATAAACGGAAAAAGACATGGTTTATAAACACATTGAAAATCCCGAATGAGTCACCCAGGCATCCATTGGCCTTTCTAAATCAACCGCAAAGGATATCAAATCTATAATTCATAAATATACTCAAAACTCGTGCTAAATCAACACAGTTTGGTTGAAGCCTACATCTCCTATGATTCTAAAATCTAGACTAAATCCAAGGAATCAATGAATCAAGGAACCGAATAAGCAACGAAACCAAATAGGAGAGGGATTTCGGACCACTCAACAGAGCTTCGGAACGCTCAACATAACCAAACAGAATACAATTCCGGATCACTCAACGGAATCCAGACAGAGCAGGGAACCAGACCACTCAACAAAAGCGAGTAGAATTCAAGGAATGTAGTTTACAACGGCTCAACAAAGTGAGACATGACACAAATTCAAAGCAACAACTCCCCATAACCATGGGTTAACAATTCCCTACTAGCCCTCACGTTTCTTAAACATTTCAAATATGTATATCAAATCCCGTTTTATAAAATAGATCGATGTTTCATAAACATTTTAAATCACATTGCATAAAATAGATCAATGGCATAATTTAAAAAACAACAATTTAGTAGAAAACACATTTATAAATCCATGTCGTATCCACCAAGGATACTAACAGAGAGTAATAATCGATACCACACATTTTAAAGTCACTCACCTAGAATATGTGCTAATGCACCCTCGAACAATGATCAAGGCACACACGTACAAAATCGTTGCATAGAACAAAAAATTAAGTCGCGTCTCAGAATTTTAGCGATAAAACATATAACCTTACGTTGTGCACATCCTCTAGAACATTCTACATGGATTTGGCTCATGTTGACCAAAACCATAACTTGACATTGTACACATCCTCTAGGACATTCTAGATGGATTCGGTTTATGTTGACCAAAAGCCAACAATCGGTCAACCATCAACGGTAGGGTCGAGAACCCTATGTAACTCTACCCAGAAGATTCGCAAATTGAATTTCCTATCCATAACTTCCTAAGGTCTCCTTATGCTTCTAGAACAACATACTAAAATTTCATGTCGATTCGACAGTCAGATTTCCATGAATCGCAAATTTAAGTGGCGGTCAACTACGAAACTAGGTTAAAACGGTTGAATTTCACTAAATGGATGCCAAAAATAGATTCAAGGCACTGAAAATAGCTAAGAAAGACATTTTGGGTTTTTGGCCATGCGCCGCCACGTGCTCCGATGCCCGAGCTGAGATAAAATGGAAAATTTCGTCAAAACTAACAGAATATTCAAGGTATATACCTGATGGCGTTAGGGAATATTCCAAGGTTAACGAAATCTTTCATATCTTCTTACTCTCTTCTATGGTCGTCGGCGCCGTCGCTGTCTGCTGTCCACCGAGGTGAATGTCGTCGAATTCCATAAAAAAAAATGGCATAAAATATGGATAATTTTCAAAGACCTATAAGTTCTTCATTTCTCCACCAAATTGGACGATCTTTATGTCAAAATGAAGCTAGAGATGAGTAGAATAAGATTATACCTATTTGAAGTCTAAGAAATTGCCCAAAAAAAGCTTGAAATTGATGGGGAAAAGTACGGCTCAAACCAAAGTTCTTAGAACCTGTCTGTGAACTGATTTTTAGGAAACAAAATGATGGTTTCACATTTCTAAGGTCCAAAAGAGTAATTTGATGGTGGTTTGGGTGATTAATTCAACAAGTCTGGAGGTAGTGGTGGTTGTGGCTCACAGTGAGGGAAGAAATGGGAAAAGAGAGTTTGAGAAGTGATAGAAACCGCGAAAGAAGAAGAAAATAGAAGAAAGATCCAGAAAAATGCATTTTTGATTTGGAAACCCTCTGACTACTCAACATAAACTTCTTCTTCCAACACTCCACTGAGAAATGTTGTTTTGACATCCAATTGGAACAGTTTCCAATGTTTTTGAGCTGCCAGGGCTATTATAGTTCTAATAGAGTCCAACCTAGTCATTGGGGCAAAAGTTTCATTGAAATCAACTCCAGGCTGTTGTGAGTACCCTTTGGCAAGAAGTCTTGCCTTGTTCCTCTGCACAGACCCATCCAAGTTAAGTTTTGTCTTGTACACCCACTTAACACCAAAGACAAGCTTGTCCCTAGGTCTATTGACTAATTCCCAAGTTGAATTATTCTCTATAGTTGAGATTTCATCCTCCATTGATTTCTTCCATGTGACATCATATTTGGCTTCTTCAAAGTTTTCTGGTTCTACTACACAGAAATTGCAGAAAGTATAAATTTCATTCGAACTCCTCATTCTGTAGGAGTTGAACTTGGGGTTGAATCATGTAAACCTGTGAGTTGAGGACTCCCACTTGTAGTCTGAGGTGTTGACATCTGATAAGATTAAGGTGATTGAATCATAGCGCTCATCCAGTGTTTTAAAAGACACGCCTCAGGGCGCGCCTAGGCCTTGAAGGCGGGGCTTCGGCAATTTCGCCTTTATTTTCTTGGATTGGGTGGAAACTCGCCTAGGCTTCATCGGGGTGCACCTAGGCGCCTGAGGCGTTGACTGGGTTTTTCATGATCCAAAATCTTGCTTGAAATATGAAATTTTTTGGAAAACTCCGCTCTGTAACTTTCTTGCAGCGGCATCTTCACTAAGAAGATGATCGCGCGAGGAAGAAGAAAGGTTTTTTTTTATAAAGACTTGGTCTAAAACGATGTCGTTTTGGCCAAGTCTAACATTTTATTATTATTTTTTTATAATAACTACGGTCTTTCTTCTCTGCCAATTCTCTGCTATTTTCACCACCCAATATCCTATTTTCTCTATATATTTCACCAACAAATACCCGATTCTCTCTGCTATATTTCACCCCATCCCCAATTCCAAAATTCCCCAATTCCTCGAACCCTAAATTCTCAATCCCAATCATATATTTCAATTTTACTTCAATCTCATTCCTCAATTTGTTTCAAAATTCTCCAAACCACCATAATTTGTTTCAAAATTCAAATTTTTTAGTATTCCAATCTCAATATATAATTATATATACAATATATATTAAATTATTTAGGTCTCATGAGACTTCGCCTCACGCCTCACTCCTCACACTTAGGCGGGGCTATCCATGGAATGCCTCGCCTACGCCTCCTCCTTTTAATACGTTACGGATTGCGCTCATCTCAGGTTCCTCCTGAGTGTCAGGCTATACATTGTTGGAAGAATCATCAACCAAGGGTACAAACATTTGCACTTCAGTGTTGTTCTCCCATATCCATTTTGCCTTTTTACCAAGGGTACAATCTGTATCCCTTCTCACAATTTCCACACCCAACAAACACACATTTTTTGCTAGTTATGTGGGCATAGCACACAGAACTAAATACTTTCAAGTGTTTCACAAAAAGAGTTCTCCCACTCAATGCTTCAAGGGGTGTCAACTTGTCCACTGCCTTGGACATCAATTCAACAAGTAAACAGTTGTGTTAACAACTTCTCGCAAAAGTGATATGGCATTTCTTTCTCATGCAACATTGATCTTGCCATTTCACTATGGTCCTATTTTTCTCTCAACCACTCCATTCTGTTGAGGGCTTTTAACTACTGTCAATTGCCCGTCTAGGCCTCCATCATCATAGAACCTATCAAATTCCAGTGAAGTGTATTCGCCACCTCTATCACTGCTTAGTTTTTTATTATTTCAACCACTTTCTTGAACATCAGACTTATGTCTCAGCAAGTAAGCCCATCACATTCTGCTCTTGTCATCAATGAAGGTCAAAAAATACATACTCTCCAAGTGTTGAAGTCTTCATTAGACCACACACATCACTATGAATCAATTCCAGTTAGTTGTGTTTGGGCAGGAATTTCGTTGGGAAGGATCCCTGGCTCGAGTACACAGATCCCCGCGAAGTTGGCACTTTGGTTAGTTGTCGGGCTCCTGCTTGTCAGGATGCTGCAAGAGGAGAACAAAGTTAGCCCTGAAAGATGCCTTTGTGGGGCCTTAGGTATAGGCCTTGAGGCTTACAATCAGAACTAGCTATGTGCGAGGGCGTGCCACTGCTATCTCTGTATGGCAGATGTAAAACGAGTGTATTTAAGCCAATTACTTGCGCCCCAAGTTATTTTGACTTCTTGTTATCAAAGGATTGTCGTAGATGGGTTAAGTCTACTTTAAGTTCTTTTCTATACCTTGAGATCAAGGACTTTTGCTTATCTTGTATGCTTAAAAGGATGAAGGTTCAGATCTGGCTAAGTAATCAGTTTAATCCTAATTTAATCCTCTTTATAATGGTAGAATCACTTAAATGAACCAGATCTGAGAACTAATGGAACTTTGGATCAACATAAGACTGGAATTGACTTGAGTATATACTAGCAAATGCATTATAACACCAGATCTATTGATTGAAAGACAAAAGAAAAAGATTCGGGCAAGATTTCACCTTGTCGGGCAAGGTTACCTGTCTCGCGGTCTCTTCTCCTCGTAGTTACAAAAGATTAAATACTAAGGGGAAATGGTTAATGAAGATTTTACACAAGGAAATTTGATACTACAACATTTAAGAAAGGGTAGCAGAGCTTTTACATAGACAGAAGACGTCTTTCTAGGAGGGAACTACGGCTAAAAGGGTGTAGAATCTAGGCAGAGTGCCGCTTTCTGGGTCTTTGGCTTGACTGAGAGGCAACTTGAATGCTTGTTTGTTTGATTGGTTGAGTGTCTTTATCTCTGGGCCCTCTTCCTCCTTTTATAGACGAATTGTCCCCACTGTAGCATTTTACCTTTGCCATGTTTACGTGGAAGTTGCTGGGCCCAGGTAAATCTTTCTCCTTGCCCCCAATGTTATTCATAAACTCCTCCAACCAGGTCTGTGCCTCCTCAAGCAACATTAGCTCAGGCAAACCTTCTTCCTGGGTTATGCCAAAGTTTGGCATTTGTTCTGGAGCCTCGCAGATAACATCCATCAACAATGGCGAAGGTAATCCTCTCTCGGGTGAAATAGTCCCAAAGCATATCTGTTCTGGGCTCCATCTTGGGGTAGGCATCATTAACATATCCTCTTGAGCTCTCCTCAAGATTCTGTATTTTCCAGGATGGGGATTTAGTGGCACATGGTCCCCTTCCCCTTCGTTTTTGCTGTTTGCCTTTTTCACCACCCTCTTACTTTTCCAATGAGGTTGATTTCTTCCCTCATGAGGAATTTTTTGAGGCTTTACATTCTTTGAGGTCTCCGAAGTAGTGGGAACTCTCAATGATTCCATGTGAGCTTTATGCTGTCTTTGGACCTTCCTGATCATGGAGGCTCTCATCTCTATGACAGGTCTTCCATCCTTCCCGACTATATACCATCTTCGCCCGAGACGGGCAAGATTTTTCTTAGTTACTGGGTTTTCAATCCTTCCTTTCATTCTAACATCTCCTCCGGCATAACCTGGCTGGGAGGACCTCATATCTATCCACCTTGGCATATTGGCTTCCTTGTCTTCCACTTCTTCTGAAGCTTCATAGTTTCTGAATACTTCAGACAAGTTTTTAGGTTAGGAGTCCCCCCTAACCTCTGGAAGACGTTCCTTGAGGTTTCCTTCTCGGTTGCCCACAAGATGTTCACACGGTTACTATGTTTTTCTTCCACCCTTCTCTTGATTAATTCCTTATCAATAATGGCCCCTGCTGCGGGCACCTTCAGCTCACATTCACATTGGCACTAGCTGCATAACACTACCCCTTTGATTATGGCGGCCTTAGGCTTTTTGGGCAGCTCGATGGCTCCTTCAGTTAGTCTATCACTTGGTCTTCTTTCTACCTTTACTTCCCATGTGGCCCTTCCTTTTCCCTTTTCAGCCCACGTTAGGTTGATCATGTTGACGGGGTTTGTATAAAAGGGCTAGCATTATTTGCTATATCAGCTTGTGATTCTTCTAGCGTCTGCCTTATTTTTAGCACGCATTGCCCCTGCTATCCAATGAAAACAACAAGAGGTCGGGAACTCTGGCTTTTTTTTCAACAACGGCTGGCTAGCTTCGGATTCCTCCGTGTTTTTCACCTCACCCCATTTTTCCTTAATCCCATGAAATGGAGGGATAACTTATTTTTCCACAGGGCTAGCCCTGCTTGTCATTTCTCTGGCATGATTATTTTATGTGGTGGAGTACTCCATATCTAGCCTTACTTGCAGATTTAAGGAACAGAGTCTGCTTACTTCCTCCTTCGTTTCTAGAGAGTTCTTCTACATGCTCCTTAAAATAGCCATCATAGTGGCCTGTAGGTCCTTATTTGTGACCTTCCCTCTTGATTTTTCAGAATGAGTTGGGCATTCAACTGATCCTGATCCTTGCAAGCCTTCGGGGAGATTTGCCATTTTTGACCTCAGTGTGTACTAGGGTGACTTTTGTTTTGTTCCCCACCTAAAGGTTTGTTCCTTCCTTTGTCTTCTTGGCATACAAGATTTGTGGTCCCACCGGACGTGCCAAAACTATGTTCGGGCAGGAATTTCGCTGGGAAGAGTCCCTGGCTCGAGCACACAGCTCCCCACGGAGTTGGCACTTTGATTAGTTGTCGGGCACCTGCTTGTCGAGATGCTGCAAGAGGAGAACAAAGTTAGTCCTAAAAGGTGCCTTTGTGGGGCCTTAGGTATAGGCCTTGAGGCTCATAATCAGAACTAGCTAAGTGCGAGGGCGTGCCACTGCCATCTCTGTATGGCAGATGTAAAACGAGTGTATTTAAGCCGATTACTTACGCCCCAAGTTATTCTGACTTCTTGTTATCAAAGGATTGTCGTAAATGGGTTAAGTCTACTTTAAGTTCTTTTCTATGCCTTGAGATCAAGAACTTTTGCTTATCTTGTATGCTTAAAAGGATAAAGGTTCGGATCTGGCTAAGTCATCAGTTTAATCATGATTTAATCCTCTTTATAATGGTAGAATTACTTAAATGAACCAGATCTGAGAACTAATGGAACTTTGGATCAACAAAAGACTGGAACTGACTTGAGTATACACTAGCAAATGCATTATAACACCAAATCTATTGATTGAAAGACGGAAAAAAAAGATTCGGGCAAGATTTCACCTTGTCGGGCAAGGTTACATGTCTCGCGGTCTCTTCTCCTCATAGTTACAAAAGATTAAATACTAAGGGGAAATGGCTAATGAAGAGTTTACATACGGAAAATCGATACTACAGCATTTAGGAAAGGGTAGCAGAGCTTTTACATAGACAAAAGATGTCTTTCTAAAGGGAACTACGGCTAAAAAGGTGCAGAATCTGGGCAGAACGCCGCTTTCTGGGTCTTTGGCTTGACTGAGAGGCAACTTGTATGCTTGTTTGTTTGATTGGTTGAGTGCTCTGGGCCCTCTTCCTCCTTTTATAGACGAATTGGCCCCACTATAGCATTTTACCTTTGCCCGAAAACAGCTGGTGGTGATGAACATTTTATTTACACGTCCTGCCCCTCAGAAAGTACTTTTGGGCCGGGAGTAGGTTGATTTCCATCGGTTGTCACTTCCTGTGTAAGCAACTAGCCTTTGTATTAATGGGGAGCCGTCAGTTGTCTTGAGATGGGTGACTTGGGCTTGTGTTGGGCTTCGGGCAAACCAGTGCTTCTGGACCTCCTTTTTGGGCTTCTCCTTCTCTAAGCCCAAAGTTTAAATATTAACCCAAACAAGTTGCTCTCCAAGTTTGGATTGTAGAGAATGGTTCTCTGTGCAGTTTTTCCATTGCACAGCCTTCACACACTTCTGTCGCATCTTCTATCTCCAATAGTTCATAAACCAACTCCTGATTCTTTAAGTTCCTTAGACTTTGGTGATTGAGATGAACAAGCCTCTTGTACCATAGCCAAGCATTTTCAACCACATTTGCTCTCATGGCAACTGAATCTAAGTGTTTAAGAAATAGAGGGAAGCTCATGTTCTTCTTCATCAGTACCCTAGTCACCAAGTTTGACAGTGATCTTTCACCATATATTTCAATCATGGAATCACCAAACAAGAGAAAGTACTTGAGTTTAATCATTTGTCCTGCACTGAGGAGGTTCTCATCAAGTCCAAGCACAAGCATTACCTCCTTTTCCATTCTTGGTGTCAATTATTTGAGTTCCTCTACCAACTGAATCAACCAAATTTTCATTTCCGATTTTGACTCTGCCCTTGAAGAATGCATCTATGTCAATGAGTAATGACTCATGTGCCGTCATGTGCTTACTACAACCACTATCAATGGACCAAATGGTGTTTGCCTTCTCCACAGTTGCCCTTCTAAACTGAGCAAAGAACACATTTGCTTCATCAACTTGATTTGCAAAGTTGACTTGCTAGTTTCATTTGAGTTGCAGTCTTTCTGCAAATGCCCAAATCTATTGCATTGTGAGCACTTGGGTATTGCTTTGAACCAGCAAGCACCAAAATGCAACTTATCACAGATTTTGCAGGGAGTTCTTCATGCCTCAATTCCTGCATTTTGTTTCTGCACAACACTAGACTTGCCATCTCACTTCATGTTTTTCTCCTTCTATTCTTTCTTGCCTCTAAAGTTTTGATTTCCAGAGGACTGTCCATTGGAATTGCTATTTCCGTTTCCAATGTTCAGCCCTTGAAAACAATCTCAGTTGTGTTCTCTGAGTGCCTATCAAGCCTTTGGTCACAAGCTTTGACAGATGCTACAACTTCATGAATCCCTAAAGTGTCAGGATCTTTGTCACCTTCTCCTCCTGCTTGGAAGGCTCATAGCCTTTCTGCACCAAATCCCAAAGGTCATGGGATTTGAAGATGGTTTTCATCCTGATACTCCAAAAACCTTAGTTTTCTCCGGTAAAGACTGGAGCTTTAACTTCTCCACTGTTGTTCATAGACATTTTGAAAAGAGGGGGATGATTTCTGGGGAAGGTTTTTGGTGTTTCAGGCTCAAGCTTTCTGGGTTTCAAACTTTGAAATCTCCCCTTGTATCACAGCTACACCCAGCTAATGATCGAGAACCGGCTCTGTGGCCATGTTAAACTTCGGATAATTAAAAGAAGAACAAAAGGAATTTCTGGGATTACAGTCTACTAATGAATGCAGCAAGACTGATGCATTTCATTCAACATTGATCACAAAACATTCTCTGCATTCTTATCAGAATTGCAAGAGGTACATGTCCTTCAAATGGACAGCTGGATATGTGAATCACAGCCCCATACTAGTCCAAATCCCAACCTTACATCTGCTCTAGCATGACTAGGACACTTATCAGAAACTAGCTGTTACGACTTAAACAAAACTAGCCTTGGAAATGCTCCAAACTTTCAGAACCAACTTCCAACCCTCAAGGCTGCAAGCAGCTTTTATTCCAACAGATCTCGCCGCTAAGGAATATTGCCAGTTTCCCACGCTGGTCGATGGGGATGACAGTACTGAGATGTTTTTGGCGGTCTCGGGAGGCTCTAGAAGTGATGTTTGGATTATGAAGAAATACGGAGTGACAGAATCTTGGACTTTGCCGTATTCAACTGAGCAGGAAGCCATGCCTTGCGCACTCAAGTGTTACAAGCCTGTGGCGTTTTCAAAGAATGGCGAAATGCTTATTTCGATTAAGGATAACAATTCCCTTTTTTGGTTTGATTTTAGGGAGAAGAGAGCAAGGCAGTTACAATTCGTGGTGTGCCCTTGTACTTGAGAGTAACAGTGTGTGTGAGGAGCATTTGTCTTGGTGACCGTGATTCTCTACCTGTTGGGAGCATTTGCCCTAATGGTGAAATATTAGGACAGAAGAGTGTATGTCGTTTCAGATTTGGTTGCGTTGTGCTCAAAGGCTGGTATTTGTATTTGATTAGTTTCATCATTTCAGGCTTCGGAATTAATGAATGTAATTTAGAACGTATCTACACATAAGGCGGAAGAGATGACTCAATCGCTTGCGCGTCTGCACCGCGGTGTCCAAAGCTCTTAAGACCAATGCATAACACAACATTCTTAGAGGAGGTGAGTAATTCGCGCAACCAGCAAATGAAGCATCAACGAGCGCACACATCTATGAATTTCCAAATTGTGTTTCGAAATTTCTGAACGTACCGAAAATTTTGAATTTTAAAAACGATGTTCCGATCCGATTTTAAAATTTTAAAACGGAAATCGAAAACATTGTTTCCAATCGGATCCTTCGGAAAAACACCCCTATCAGAGATTTATCTTCATGTTAGTACCTCGCTCACCATCAGCAACAGTGAAGCGACGATGAAAGAGTCAAAGCTACATTCGTAAGAAATGTCACGAGGCAAATAATGTCATAAGGCGAATGAGTCAAAGATAAAGGCAACAACTTTAATCAATTAGCATTCTACCATCATTTATTTAATAACAATCATCCTTATCTGCTTGTATTGTAATTTATAATACATAAAACACATTTAACATATCCGAAAGCTGACTCTAATCTGTGGTTTTATACTATCCATACCCGTCTTTAGAGCTTTAGAGCTTGAATTCCAGGTCACCATGTACAAAAAAAAAACAGCCTTAGACCTGGCTCAGTCATCATCTAGTAGATTTCCCAATCTATAACCCAAAATTTCTCTGTAATTTGCGGCCATTGTGGCACTGTATATGTGTCGACCGGTTTCAAAAACCAAAATCCTGTCGTACCTCTGATGCTCCACGGATACGGAGGCAACGAGCGAGATGCATACTAGTTAACTAACACCCGGCTGCACCATAGGGAAGAAAGACCAATTCTTTGGTGTCCCGTTTTCCTTCGGACTAACTTTCTCATTTGCCCACCAGTCGGAGCCAATAGTATTCGAGTTACCTGATTCTACTCCATCAGCGTTGTCAAAATTGAATTCCTTACTAGAACCAAGCGTGATGGATCGGTGCTTCTGGTGCAGCTGTGCATCCTCCTCGTCAGCCACAGCTTTCTCTGGTGCATCACTGGGTGTCTCACAGGCAGGGCACTCGTAACTGCTCACTGCTTTGCAAGGATCCTCTTCGCTCTGGCCCTTTTCTGTTTCTTCTATAGAAGTTGATGCAGCTTCCGCTAATGCCACAGTCTTTTTTTCTACACTTCTTACAATTGCTTCAGAACTTAATTCAAAGGAAACTCTATGGTTGATCACAATTCCATTATTTCTACCTCTAGTGTTGGATCGTGGATTTAATACAACCTCAGGGGTTTGAGGCTTTTGAAGGAAACCATCAGAAACTGTTGACCTTGCACCATCAGGGGTCACAGAACCAGAAGCTAGTCTTGAACCCCAATCACGGGTGGAAAGAATGTCAAGGTTCAAGAGCTTAGGAGGATCACCTGTTCGGAATTCCAGGAAGTGAGGACCACCAACAGCAAAGTCGCGGTCGGGAAAAGGAGAGGAAGTACCAGAACCTGAGATTGCTGAGCTTGGCGATATAAGCTGACCAACTGGGCTTCCAGGGTAAAGTTGGTAAGACGGAAACTCGTAGTGAGATAATGGGAATCTCTGACCACCTTCACCATTCCGGAAGTGAGGATCGAGAAGCTGAGCAAATGGAACCTCGGGTGAGGAAGGGGTAGTCAAATGAACAGACTCAGGAGGAGGAGTAAAGGGAGCAGTTGATGGTTCAGTAGTGAGGGTTGAGAAAACAGGCGGTGAGACCAACTGGGTGTCATGAGCATAAGGACCGATAGCAAAAATTGAGGCAGGCCCAGGGGAGTACATGCTTGCTGAAAGAGAGAAAAAACCAGTAGCTGGTGATTGTGTGACCGAAGGTGGTTCTGATTGAAGAAACGACGCAGGAGAGGACGGAGGTGCAACAAAGGGAAATACAATTGAAGGTGCCTGGATTGAACTTTCTGCTCTTGAAGCATCACCTCCAGGGTCCGTCGGTTCTGGAGCAATATGCCCAATGCTCTTTCTGTGTCTTTGAAATCCAAAACACCAATATGTGCTCAGGAAACTACCCCATCTTCTCTTCTGCATTAAACCAAAAATCATGATTAAAACAGACCTCTAATACAATAAAAACAGCAGTAGTTATCATTCCACATTGCGGATGGTTAACAATTTGAGTCTATTACATCACATCAGTTCGAGATGCCAAATCCAAACGGATGTTACGTTACTTAAGAATGATTTCTATTCTGAACTTTAAGTTAGCTTAAATAAGCATAAGTGGTCCTGTTTTACTTTAACCCCTGGTACACTGCTTTTATTAACAAGAGAAGATGCACATCTGTTTCACCTTTAACTTGTTTATTCATCGTTCATTCTCTCTCTCTTTCTCTCTCTCTTTCCGTATACTTGTTGTATAAATCGCAATAACCTTTTCCCCCCCTCCCCTTCAGTCAATGTTGAATCGTTTCCACTGCCGAAGCTCGATACTAATCAATTAAAGCTGAGTCTCGTAATGTTAACTAAAAAGGCGGAACCGTTTAAATCGATCCTGCCTCCTCTACAATGACAAATTATAATTCACAAGGAATCTTTTTTCTTCTTTTCTTGTTTGTTTCTTTGTTTGTTTCTTCATTTGGCCGAAAGCGAGACCAAACCAAAATCATTCCAATAATCCCAAGAAAATTTCTTATCATTTTTAAAATCTAGTAACCCAAGCTCCATGCTTTTGCAAAAAGCAGGTCAACTCCTAAGAAACTCTTATGGAAATTTCCACTTCCAAAAGCACTTTCCAGACCAGAAATTTCCAAAAAGGCAGCTCAATGAATTTAAGAAAATACGCAATTCATAAAAACCAAATCAAATCTACAAAACCAACAAGAACAAAGATTAACATAACACAATTGGATCTTAAAAATCTCTCACAAAAACATGGGATTAAGATAATAATATAAAATTTACCAGGACCAAAGATTAACACTTCAAGAATCCTCCAAACAAGGTCAAATCAACATATTCAGAATCAACAGCAACACGAGATAAAACATTTTATGACAAATTTACCTGAACGGTGGCGTGAGGCGCACGGTTCTCCGCGGCTGCGATCGCGGAAGCAGCTGCGTTTATGGTCTCAAAAGCGGTGTTACCAGTTCTCGAGTCTCCATTAATACCACTCATCTCCGCTTCTCTATTTCACCGGAAATCACCGTTTTTCATCGTACTTTCGACTCCGGCCGAGAAAATAGTCGGATTTTCTCGAGAAAATCGAACAAGCCAAACAACCCAGAACAGGAACCGGAAAGATCAAACGAAATTTTGGAGACTTGGGTTTTGAAGATTGAATCGGGAAATGGAAAAAACGAATGAAAAATCCAACTTTTGAGTCCCCGAGATTTGAGTTGATTTGATTTTTCTCTCTACTGTGTTTGCGCGTGTTATGTAGAAATGAATAAAATGATATTTAGTGATAACATTTGGCCATTTGTTTATATTTTTTTAATTTAATATTTTGGATGACAACTTTTAAGGTCAAACACGGCAATGACTTTGTTTTGTGTCGTGATTTTTGAACACCTCTCAACTTTAAATTAGCGTTAATAAATTTGATTATATTATGATTGGGAATCTTCAAGTTTACTAAAATACCCTTGTTTCTATCTTAGGTAACAAATAGACGGAGAAGTATACTTGTAGTCACGAACGAGGAGCCATGAAGGGACCAGAATGGTCCCGAGTCTACTTGACATTTTTTTTTCATAATGGAGCTTGATTGCTGAAAAATCAGCAGCAACTCCTGCTGCTAGCGAATCATGGGTAGACACGTATTCAAGTAATTGATTTTTTAATCACAACTTGGACACGTGTCCACCCGTGATTCGCTAGCAGCAGGAGCTGCTGCTGATTTTTTCAGCAGCCAAGCTTTCTCCTTTTTTTCACCCACAAAAATTTAAAGTTCTCTCTGATTTTCAAAAAAAATTTAGAGTATTTGGGCCCCAACTAAAATCTTTTCCTTATTTCCTTCATCGGGTTCGATTTGAGATTGGTAGCTCTTATGCTATTAACCGGGTCACTGTGAATTTTGAGTGACTCAGGTGATCAGAATAAAAAGAGAGAGGAAGTAGGCGAGAGAGCTGGTTTTATTTTTATTTTTGCTTTTATTTTATTCTATTTCTTGAAATCTTTAAATACATAACTTTTGCTTTTTCTTTTCCTTGTTTCCTCATTCCTTCATTTTTTTGCTTGAAGGGACTTTTATTCTCAATCTTAGTCATGATACTAGGCATAGGGTTTGAGTTGAGGAAGAGGATAACAAAAACGACATTATGCCAAAACCAAATGATGAAGATCGGTAGCTTAGGACATGACATATCAAATCAGAAGAGCGTATGGAATAAACGGGATTAACCCGAATGCACAAGAGGAAGAAGTTATCATTTCTCACAAAACTAGTACTATTTCATAGTAAACGGTGGGGCATGAGGGCAGTTTTGTCAAATGCCGTACTGCAAGGATAATTAGTGATAGCGTTGGTTGGAGATTAATTAACAATTGTTAATTTAATTTATTATAATTTAAAAAGGGACAAAAAGATTGGGGGGTATTTGTCAAACAAGTGTGCACGTGTGGGCAGCCAGCTATAGATGGCTTTCGTGCGCAAGCGCAACACCAACCAGCCCCCCACTGGCCTCTGCCTAATCACATGTGGGGCCCTCAAATTCCGCCCCCATTCTACCCGCCACTTTAAACTAACTTGCACGGTTGGTGCATCTCTAACTTATCCCTCCCTTTCCTTTTTCTCTTTTTCTTTTTGAAACTGAAGTGGTACATTCTTCATAAGTGTATTTTTCTTTTCAAATATAAAAAATTTGGAGTGTAGAATGAGATTTTTGAAGTGTCAATAACAATTCCCTTTTGAAATGCTAGACTTTTTTTTTTGTCTCTCTCTTTTTCCCCGCATCTCCACTCTCGTCTGCTATTTAGTACTATAATCTAGTGGTATTCCTCTTCATTTGTAATTTAAAGGTTTTAAGTTCGATTCTCGCCAAAGGCGAATTTGATTCTTTTTTCACTTAAGATAATACTTATATGTTACTTAAGACTACGGTTTAACAATATTTTTCTTTACTTTTAAGTGAAAAGTCTTATGTTTAAATCTCGAAAATGACAAGTTGGCAACTAATTTATCCATACCACTTAGTATAAATATAGGAGTAAGATTCTCTCCCGTTCTATTCTCATCCCCTTCCCTTCCCTCCTCTCACATATTGTTTTTTGTTTTATTATCTTTATAAAATTAAAAAAACAAAAAAAAAACAAAACAAATGTAAGATGTTGACGTGGCTTAACCGTAACCATTCAAGTAGGAGGGGAGGGAAGGAAAGAGAGATTAGGAGGGAAGAGAATCCTTCTCTATAAATATATTGTTGTATTAAAAGGAGTAATAATACTTGCCTCATTTTCAAAAGGTAGGAAAATCCTTATCTAATCAATATTAATGTATCATCATTTTACAGTGCAAATCATAATTATAACCATACATTTTTCTATCATCCATTAAAAATCTTCTATAAAAATAATTTTTTTATTTAGAAATTGTTTAATTACCTATTGAATCAAATAACATTTCATCATAAAGATATTACTTATTATCATGACTGATAGTAAAAGAATGAACAATTTTAATTATTCTTACTACCACGTTAGTAAAGAAATAAGACTTTTCACATTCCCATAATGAGTAAAAGTATTCTCCTTTTATAATATGCCTTTTATATGAACTTTTTGAGAACTTGATGCCCCAAGAGCCAAATGCCACCTCCCCATCCCCTTTCCTCACATTGCAAGGAAAGAGATTCTATAGGTTCTTGAAATTTGATCCAACGACTAAAAACAGAGGTCCATTTAAAAGTTATAATAGCTTTAACCGTTGAATCAAATTTCAAGGATCCAGATCACTTAATCATGTGGCCTTGGTGGATTGCAATAGGTTAAAGGCCCTTCTGTTTTATCTCTCTTCTCCTTTTTCTTATTACATTTTGAGTATTGACCCCTTTGGATTTTGTTTTCATACATATATAAGTGCAATCTCTCAAGCTACCAGTTTGGTATGCGTCGTTGTTACATTTAGGGTTTTTGTTTAAAACGTTTAAGTATACAATCATGTTTGTCTGTTAACTATTTAGCTGTACATATGAATTTCTTTAGAACGAATGGACTTTCGAACTAGGTTTCCGTAATTGTAGTTTTTGTTCACCCCCCATGTGTGGTTGTGTTAAAAGCATACTCATCATCTCTTTATATGAGTTAAAAAGCAAATCACCAACCTATTTCAAAGTGGAAATGCAGTTAAACATGTAAAAAGGTTTAGTCAAAAAGCTTGATTTAATGAGTTACCAAAGTTCGGTACAAGGGAAAAGGCTTTGGGGTTGGGATAAATAAATGACCTAACTAAAAATTGGATTTGGATTTGGATCCCATCCGGATCCTCTTAGTTACATTCAATCCATTTATTGTATATCGTGCGGCTAGAAATTAGTTTGAATTATTTTATTTAAAATTAAACATAAACAGTACTTAACGAAAGCTGGCCCACGATGTATAATGAACGGATAGGATGTGAGGACCCTTAGGATCCTCGGAAGAAAATCCTCATCCCTAAAAATTAACTTTTAAAAGTTAAAAAGGATAGAGATACTTTTGACTCTTAAGAAGAAGACTAATTATGCAAATTTGATTGAGATTTCATAAATTATTGCATTTGATGAGTGAAGGATTAGGACTCCCTTTGGGGACTTTTTGGTCAAAACAAAGTAGATTCCTCTTCGGAAAGTTTGCAACTCGTTTTTCTCACATGACATCGACCTTTATAAGACCTTTGAAAAAGAGGCAAAACCCAAATTCCACATGAAGTGCTTTGCATTTGTATGTCTTATTCAGGTCAAGTTTTTCTTTTCGGTTCTTATTAGTCAACATCTCACGTGCCCCACATTTCAAACTTACATGAAATAGGACCGCTAAAATTGCGGTATCTGAAACCAATTATAAAAAGTTACTTGTGAAAAACGCTATCATTGATCTAAGATGCCACACTAACATGGCGCAGGTCACCAATAAAATCCTAGATGAGTTCAATTTCACCATTAGAAAATTTAAAGATTTTTAAAATGCAAGCTACAGCTTTGTTATCATCATTGAATTCCTTATACTGTTTGTGAGAGACCTTTTTGCGGTCCGTTTCTAGTTCGAAGCTGATATTGACACTCTAAAAATGTAGTACTCCTCCTCTCCTCCGTAACAAAAATAAATAACTCGTCAAGTGCAAAATGACGTTTCTGGAGTACTACAACAACTCATAAAAGCAACCCCAATAACCATCAACATAATTTGAACTTCACAAGTGCAACGCATAACAACAGTAAACAAGCAATTCTAAAATAGACCTGTCCTCCTGCATAACAAGCCAACAGATGATCATTTCTCCATATTACAAGAGAGTTACAAATGCGTATGCAGTTTCTCATCCAAATTACCCAAAAACTAAGCAGCCAAACTCTTGGACGCGATCTCAAACACGTTTTCTGAGAGTCCATTGGCACACAATATCTTCTCCAGTTGTGCCTGCAAACACCATACCATGGAATCTATTACCGTGCTGCTCCGTAATTGAAACAAATACAAACACTGCATCTAAACATCGATTTTTCTGTTCAAACTTCATAAGAACATTGTGCTTTGTAGTCCAAGAAATTAAGCAATGCCCAATAAATGTACTGTGGGAAAAATAACAAAAACGCAAGTGATAAGAATGAATTACTTACTTTGGCAAGGTTTTGCCGGGTTTCATCATAGCGCCTCCACCTGGAGAAGGCTGACACCATGCGGGAGGCCACCTGCAATCCATGACCAAGGATGTTATTAGGGAAGAAATAAAATGTAATGACAACCAAGCAATTCACAGCAAGAAAATGTTATTCAAGAGGATTCGATGAAAAAACCTGAGGGTTTATTTTATCTAATTGCATCACAATTTCTCCCAAAAACTTGTAGCCTGACCCATCCTTTGCATGGAAATTAACAGGAGAGCCACAGAAACCTCCAATGAGTGAGTACACCTTGTTTGGATTGCGCAAGTCAAATTCTGGGTGGCATAAGAGGTTCCGCACATTCTCAACATTGCCAGGAATGTTAGACATGGCTTGAAGTTGAAACCATTTATTCACAACCTGAGGAGAGGAATACAAAAATACGAAGAAAAAAAAAGAAAAAAAAATCAAAAAAGAAGTGAAGAAGCTTTTAGTTGAATAAATGAGAGAAGAAATCATGAGAAAGGTACGTACTAAACAACTGTAGGCTGGGTTAGTACTCAGCCCTTTTTTTTCGAGGTCCAAAAGCACTAAGTTACTTAGTATGCAAAGGTGGAAAGGTGAGAAGCATGCAGATAAAATAGAACATCTGATATATGATAAACTAATGTTCATTGAAGGAATTTCAAAAGCTGAAACTTGTAATAAGAAATTGACAAGGAGCTCGGTGAAGACAACAGAAGTCAGAGCAAAATAGATTATGAGTCACTATCATAAAGCATCCTGGGTTCAATCTTGCCTTACAATTGACGTGGGAAATGAAAACAAAAAATTCGGTGTGTAGCTCCATTAAAGTCCTTAACAGTGCAACTTAACGACAAGGAAATGTAGGTACTCCCATCATACAGGCTAACATTAGTTACATGTAATGAACCTCAGAAAAACATGCAGACGGGGAAGGAGGGAGGGGGGGAGAAAGGGAGGGAGGGAGAGGAAAACACACACCAAAGAACTAATAAATATAACTCATTCTAGCAATTTAGGGACTATTAAGTTGGAAATAGAGCTTTACCAAATAGTCCTCCTTCCATTTGCTATAGAAGTCGGCCAGAATATCATCACGAGTTTTACCAGGGTTTTGTGCTAAGGCTGCCAAAGCTGCAAACTGCTCAGTCATGTTTGTGGCAGTCTTGTACTCGTTTAGCACAAGCTCAGTACACTTTGAATCCTCGAGCGTTGCAAGATATGCTATAGACAAAACAAAAAAATATAAGCACATGAGTTCATGAAAGGTTAACTTCACCAATATAGAAAACATTACATCTCAGAAGAACAAAACAGACCAAGAGCAATATTCTTAAGAGCACGCCTGGACAAATTGGGGTGGTCAAACACATACTCTTCTGAGCTCCTGTTGTTTTCAACCTGTGAAACATGTAAAGTTCCTAGTCTGTTCTCTGTAGGATAGAAAAAGTAAAGAAGGCACACGACGAATTTCTCAATAAAACTCTAGGTAAATCAAAACTATCATACTGTGCTCAGAAGCTCTGCTTTCAGTTCATGGGCTAGCTGCTTCCTGATAAAAGAACGAACAGCATGAACAGCATCAGGATCTGCAACTTCCATCATGTCCATTATTTCTCCTTCACCGGGGAGAGTTATTGCCTTTGCCACAAATTCCTAGTCAACCAAAGGCACATACAGTTCACTAATGAATTAATTCTTCCCACATCACAAAATTATTTTTGAAAAAAAATAAAAGGCTCCATCATACTTTATCCAAGCTTAAGTCAGACAGTATGCTTCTGAGCCCAAGCACAAACTTCGGATTCAAAACCAAAGGTTTGTTTTGTTGGAAATCAGCAACCAAATTAAGCATCAGCTTACGTGCCAGCACTTGTCCAGCCTCCCAGCTGCACAAATATAAACAAGTAAAGAAGCAAACTTCAAACAGGGGATCATTTAATGAAACGAGATATTTTTGTTTGCACAAGACAAACCGGTTGAATTCGTCGGAATCATAAGCAAGGAGTAAAAAGAGATCACTCTCTGTGAGATCAGTTTCCAGACGAATAGGTGCACTATAGCCCCGGAGCAGAGATGGAATCGGTCGTTCGGATACATCAGAGAAGATGAACTCTTCTTCTTTCTGCATAGGACAGTAAAAGCAAAAATATTAATACCAGCACCTGGTGTCCATTTAAAAGACCCAGTTTTACACGCCAACACCTCTATATTTTGCCAATATACATCACTGCATAAAGTGGTAAAAAGATAACTCAAAGAAAACAAATTAGAGGCTTTGCATTTAACAAGTTTGAAAAAAAGATTTCAGTTTTACATCTATTTAGTAAGTATATCTTCACAGTTCACACAAAAGTTCTGCTGGTTATAATCCAAGCTACTATGCATTCTTAATTGCATGTCAGTGACACTATTGTTTGACATATAGCCTCTAAGGTGGAGGATAAAGAAATCAAAACCGCAAATATGAGACAGAGAAGAATAGCTAAAAATGGAAAATCTGAGCCAACCTTTGTTACTCTAAGAACTGTGGTGTAGACCGGCTGACCATTGTTAGCAATAGACTGCACTATCCCATCATGATGCACAGAGGACAGAGGCACCTCCTTGCCAATTGAGTCGAGTAAACCTACTGCCACAGGAATGAACATGGGTTCTTTAATGGGCTGCCCTGGAGTTGGTGGCACCTCTTGACTGATCATGTCCATCATCAAACAGAGCTGGTTAGCAGTGCCACCAAACAAAAAGACAGATAAAGGCAAGACAAAACTACATCCCGTTTACATACCTAAACTTCAAAGAAAAAGTACGGGCCTCAGCATTATAAGAGGATGCAACTTTGACAATTGGGGTCCCAGCTTGGGAGTACCTACAGTTTAGTTACACTCTAATATGTAAGAACTAAGCATGAATACCATCAGTACAAAAATTAGGAAACCCGAAATGAGAGACAGACACGCACCATAATAAGAAATTAGCAAAATCTGCATCATTAGCATCTTGCATGGCAGCATAAAAGTCTTCACAGGTTACAGCTTGTCCATCATGTCTCTTGAAGTAAAGATCCATCCCCTGAAATCGGGAAAACTCAGAGATAAGTTGACTTTGAAAAATGGTCAGCCTGAAAATATTAAGTAAATTTGTAATCATTCAAGCATTAGTTTTAGAAATATGTTTTCAGTCTTACATTTCGGAAACCTTGACTTCCAAGTAAGGTTTTGTACATTCTGACTACTTCAGCTCCCTGATAAAGTTGGACCGTAAGATTGTATCATTGACTCTAGCAATAGATTTTGTAAACGTGCATATATATATATATATAGGGAGAGAGAGAGAGAGAGAGAGAGAGAGAGAGAGAGAGAGAGAGAGAGAGAGGGAGAGGAGAAACCTTTTCATACACCTGTCAAAAGAAAATGGAATAACAGAGGATAATTAGATGTCTTCTCCACAAATTATAGAAAAGGAAAACGAGATAGGAAGAACAGTTGCTAATCCCTACCGTCACTGCAAGTAAATGTTGATGGCAGCCCAAAATTACAATCAGATACGACGTGGTTGCACAAGACACCCAAAACATGTCAAAATTGAGAGCACAAATTCCTTTGACAAACAAAAGAGGCCTTCACCCAAATTACTGAAGATAGAAAACTCGCCTGTATAGAAGTTATCCATCTGCATGAAAGAAAGAAAACATGAATATGATCTAAAGGCAATAATTAGAAATGGATTAGAAAAAGCCAACTCTGTATGAGCTACCAAATAAAGGGTGACATCTGACCTTGATGTAAGAATGTGGCCGCACAGGATGAGCCATGGGGCCAGCATCCTAAAAGACCGGAAAAATTATATCAGTACTTAAAAGGTGGCACCGTACAACATATCATTCGAACATCAAATACAGCCATACAATGGACTCATAACTCAACTAATAAGCTCCATAAAATAGTATAAAATAAGATGAAAAAGCAAACCTGTGGAAACTGATAATTTCTAAGTTTGGAAACATCAGAAATCCGCTTTACAGGGCGACTCCCCATATCAGATGAAAATTCCTACACATAATAAATGTCATAAATGAGCAAAACTCTCCATGTCATAAGATCAAATCTACAAGTATCTCCATGAGACTATAAATGGCTTGGGGGAAAAGATAAAAAGTAATACCTGATCACGGAAAACAGTTAGACCCTCCTTCAGGCTAAGTTGAAACCAATCACGACATGTCACTCTGCATGTATATTAGCGAAACAATTAGCTCAAACCCTAATGCCTTGGTGTAAATACTGAACCCTCTCATGGGACAGGATGCATATAATCTTTGCAAACCAACCTGTTGCCAGTCCAGTTATGGAAATACTGCAAAACAAAAATGGATAGAAACCAAAAAAAAAACAAACAAAAAAAAATAAAAAAATCAGCACCAATTTGCTCCTGCCACAAATCAAAATTGGCATAGGATGAAGGTTTGTGTCCCGATCTTATAGATGTGAAAAACAAACCTCATGGCCAATAACACCCAAAATGGCTGCATAGTCTGCATCGGAAGCAGTTTCTGGAGATGCCAAGACAAGTCTGGAATTAAATATCTGCAAAAATTAAAAATTAATCAACATTGTACATATATAAAGAAAATATGGAACTCTTTATCAACAAAACTAGATTCTGAGAGGAATACATACATTCAAACTCTTGTTTTCCATAGCTCCCCTGTTAATCAAATAAGAACAAAAAGTATCGTTAAACTAAAGAATAAATTAAGGTTGGTAAAATGAAACCATCAGTCACATTCCACCAAATAAAGTTCAAATTTGGAATGTTGCATAATTATTTTTTAAACTTCTACCTAGAAAGGAAAAAAAAAACATACATGTTAAAATCTGGAACAGCCACAATGTTGAAGAGATCCAGATCATACTCGAGACCAAAAACCTATTAGAATAGTCAAATGTTAGCACTTAGCAGAGCACAACAAACTCTATGATCAATTCAATTACAGAAGTTTGATATCAAAACCAATAATCTTCTTAAACGAAAAGAAACCCACATCCTCATCCCATTTCATAGCCGCCTTAAGTGAATACATGGCATGTGCTGTTTTTGCTACATCTTGAGCAGGGGTCCAAATCCTCAAAGCCACTTTTCGACCCGAATGAGTTATAAATGTGTCATCTCTGCTCTCGAGCTGTCCAGCAACCAAAGCAAACAAGTAGCAGGGTTTCTTGAAGGGATCCTCCCAAAGAGCATAATGTCTATTACCCTGAACCACAAGCACAAGATTAGAACATATAAAAGTACAGTAAATCTCCATATATTGCTTCGTTTAGTAAGTGATGATCACCTCTAGGTCTCCCTGCTCTGTGAGATTTCCATTGGACAACAACACTGGGTATAACGATTTATCAGCTTCAATGCGGCATGTATACTTTGCCATTATATCAGGACGGTCCTGTTCCAAGTGAAATGTAATCAGTACAGCAGAAGTTGATAAAAAATATAACTGGAGGACCGGAATACATAATCAATTAAATTTACAAAACCTGATAGAATGTAATTTTACGAAAACCCTCAGCTTCACACTGGGTGCAGAAATTCCCGGATGACTTATAAAGTCCCTGCAGTAAAATTAACCAACGGTCAAGGCCAAAAAGAAACACATACCAGGCAAAAAAAAAATTGTAGATATGACGACACGCACCTCTAATGATGTGTTCTTCTGGGGATACATCTCTGTTAAAATTTCCAAAGTAAATGCACCACTAGGTAATGATTTCAGTGTCAAATGGCGTGAATCCAAGTTGTAATCCTCCTCCTATCAAGGGAGAAAAAGCAATAAGAATAAATCATAGGATTCCCAGAAAGGGGAGGAAGAACTTTTGAAAATAGAAATCAGTACATAATATATTTCTAATAGAAAAGGTATGCTCATGATCTCAAGGTTCAGCTAAGATGTCAACGAAGGAGGCAACTTAAACTGCTAATTTTACAAAAGTACAAAAAAAATAAAAAAATAAACCTTTCTATGCATTACATTAAGGAATAAGCTTGAGTCAATGCTTATGTTCTGCAGAAAGCAATCATGAAACTAACCAAAAACCAGAATGTCACAAACACAATAGAAATTACATGCCTTTAAATCCTTGCCGTTGATCCGAACTGAGAGTAATTTAAGATCTGTTCCATCCAGAACCAATGGGGAAGAAGACCCTGTCATACAAACAAAATTTATGAATAAAAACATTACTAGGAATTCTTCCACAAAATAATATGTAGCATAATAGAAAAGACAAGCAAAGCTAGATTTAGAACACTGCGCCAGACAAATGACAATATCTTCTGACAAGCATAATCAATTCCTTAAAATAACTAGGAAGTTACCAGGATAACAAAGACAAAGATATTTTCTACCAATGAAATACTAAATGCGAAGAGTGATCATAGGATTACCTTCAACCCTGGGGAAGACACATATTTTTGAACCAACAATTGTTTTCTCCTCACCCAGCGAAAAGTCCAAATCCACCTGAAGTAGTCGCTCCATAAGTACAGAAAAACTCCGGGTACAAAAGATCAGAAACCAAAAGAATATACAGTAATTTGATTTATTAAAGTGTAGTATACCGAGTCAAAGTAGTAGTCAGGCATTTTGTAATCCTTCAAAAATATTTCCTTTGGTGCAGCCATTTTGGATTCGTCAACTTGATCTGGCAAGCTTTCAGTGGCAGCAACTGAACAGATTAGCCTCCTGCTCCCTTGTTTGTCCCTCTGGAATCACATGATTAACAAAAGCATAAGACGAAACAACTACAAGATTGGTGTGGAGCATGAATAATTTGTTGAGTACAGAACAAGAACCAAGGACACAACCCATACAAATATGTGTGCGTGCAAAGAAATATCAGAACACACAAAACAGTTTCTGGTAAAAGCATTGCAACTCACAGGTAATGCAGTATATGGAAAGCGATAATTCCTCGAACACGTGGCCTGAAAACATCAGTTCATTAAGAGAGTTTAGGTTTCAGAAACTTCTGTTCGAATTTCAAAGTTGATATAACAAAGTCGGCAATGAAAACAATCTTACACGACTGGTACACTGAAGCTCAAAAGAAAGAGAAAATATTCAGCAAGTGGACTAAGTTTTAAATACACAAACCAAATACAAAATTGCATCCACATAATTGCAACACGTTGTCGCTCCATAATTCTTCTATGCAAAACCATACAGCACATAGATATGACATTCTATATCCTAAAGAGAATAAATAAATAGCTGGCCAGAGACGAAAAGATAGCTAAAGTGAAGAAATTTGAAGGGAAAAAAAAACAAAGAACCATAGCTATTAACCACGAAAAAGCGACACGACTTACAACCCTTTAGTAGATTCCTAGTCTAGATTTCAAATATGCTTCTGTGTTTTACCATAAAATTCAACAGACCATCTCTTACAATCACACACACTAGTAAAACTGCTTGCAAGTCACAATCTTTCAATACATACAATTACAAACACACACACCAATCAAATATACAAACTAATCACTATCCACTAATCAAAGATATGGGTTAAGAGCAATCACAGGAGCAGATGAGATCAAACCCAAAAGACTGGTCCTCACAAAAGCATAGCTCTTGCATGGCAGAACCAACCGAGCCATCCCAAACCCCAAACAAACCTACTTTAAGCACTAATTTCTTGAATCCCAATAAGTAATCAAAGTTTTAACGAAAACCCAGACGCCCAAAATCCCCAGGAGGCCCTAAAACCCTAGATCAAAAATGACCCAGATGAAAAATGAACAGAGCCCATTGATACTGATACACTTCTTATATAAGGATATATGGATAATGCAAATTATGGACACCAAAATTCAATAAAATGATAAACAAAAACCCCTATAACAAATTAATCATGGTTTCAATTGAATCAGATAATATTGTGAAAAAAAATAAATTGAGATTGGAATTGGATGGTTTCTTGTGCAATTACCTTGTGTGATTTGATGATCAAAATGCAAGGAAAACCCAGGGCTTTAAATCAACCTGAGATGGTGAGATGGAACCAGTTATAGGTGCCCCACTGAAGCCATTATTATATCCTAAATTACGTTTGATTTTTTATTTTATTTTTAAATTTGATGATAATCTTTTTCCTCCTTTTTGATGTTCTATTGGCCATGTTTTGGGCTGTCTGTCTGGGCCTGGACAGCTAAGTTGGGCCTTAACTTGGCCCAATATGGATGGATTAGATAATCTGAGATTTGTTTAGGTCGTGAGATCATTAGCTATGGGTGGTTATGTTAATTCACCGTCAAACTTATTATGTGGTTCATCTACCAGTTAGTATTACAATTTAGTGGTATTTTTCTTTACTTATAAGTGAAAGATCTTAAATTCGAATCTTGAGAATGACGAGTTCACTTCATTCAATTTAGTATAAATATATCGTTGTATAAGAAAAATAAGTACGTTATTCATTCTATTAAATGTTGGTAAGCAAGATATCATTTTACTTTTGAAGTTGGGTGTAGTAGTTTAAATTTTGGATGCAATTAGATTCTGTTTATGTCGTGGTTTGTTGAGTCGGAGCTTTTGCTTTTGGGGAAGAAGTTACAACATTTTTTTTTTAACAAACGTTAGTATTTATACTAAGACTATCTCCAACCCTTGGGATAAAGATTTAAGCCAGAAAATTTTAAGCCATAACCCAGAAACTGCTTTTCTCCTCCAATCGTTATGGTTTAAAATTTTAGCCCAAGTTTATTAAATAATGATTTTAGCCTATTTTTTTCAATAACTTTTTTTAAAGTAAAATTTATGTAGATTATCCTAATTTATTTTTTATAAATATTTTAATCCAAAATATTTAAATTCTGATAAGTAATTAAAAAGCATACAAATAAATAGGTATTTATAAAGTTTTATGTGAAATTTAATTTGAATAATTTTCTTAAATTATGTAGGCGTTAGATTTAATTTTTGGCCATCAAATCCTTTTTTTTTACCATTAGATTTGATCTTATTTGATCAAAACCGTTAGATTATAAGTAAAAAACAAAAAAAAGGCTTAAAATATGACAGTTTGGTGGGTTCAAAATAATTTAAGCCAAACTTAAATCCTATGGGGAATCTAATCCAAAGATATATTTTCTTCTCAAGGCTTATTTTTAACCAAATGATTGGAGATGATTTTTCTGTTGTTGGGGGGGGGGGGGGGGGGGGGTTTGAAGTTTATATTTTAAGCTTTATCTTATGTGTTGGGGATGGTTTAAGGGGTTGGGGGAATGGGCTAAACGTCACATTGGACTAGCCATTTTTTAAATAATGTGGTTCAAATTCACATTTGGCGAGAATTGAATCTAAGACCTTTCACTTACAAATGAAGATGAATACCACTAGATCATAATATTAAGTGACGGGAAAAAAGTTAGAACTTAAATCCAATTCAAATTCGAATTAGAACGTAGAATTGCTTCATATGATGGGATGTCTACTTTAAATTTTGGGCTTTGAAAATGAGCTTATGCCAAAAGCCCAAAGATCATGGTAATTAATTCTAGGGTTTATATCACAAATGGTCCCCGAAATTGACCTCATCAATCATGATGGTCCCTGAAATTGAAAATCAATCAATGTAGTCCCTGAATTTTAATTCGCGAATCAATGTCGTCCTTTTGTTAGTGTTCCGTCCAAATTAACTTTAAAAAAAGGTTAGAGAACCAATTTTTCATGGTAAAATGATAAAAAATAACTCTGTTACTTATAACTTTACTTACTACCTCTCTTTTCTTTTTTCCATCTTCACTTTTCTCTCCATTTTTTCATGGATTTGGTGCTAAAACTAAAATAAAAACAAAAAAAAGTGGTTCTCTAACCTTTTTTTGGTCATTTTACCATGAAAAATTGGTTCTTTAACCTTTTTTTAGTGTTAATTTGGACGGAACACTAACAGAAGGACCACATTGATTCGCAAGTTAAAATTCAGGGACTACATTGATCGATTTTCAATTTCAGGGACCATCATGATTGATGGGGTCAATTTCAGGGATCATTTGTGATATAAACCCTTAATTCTACAATTATTATACTTATTTAGCGATGAGCAACTCAATCTATTGAATCTAAGATTTTATATAAATGAACAAAAATACTACTAAACCACAATGTTAGTTTCATTAACACTTGTCACGTAGTGTTAATAAGCTAATAAGGAGAAGTCTTATAGTGTAGTACTTACAGTGTCACATGATTTTGCTAATCCATGTAATATGTCCTAAATAGTAAATACCATGTTCTAACTGTCCTGGATTTTATGCATTATGTAAGCACTCTAGCATTTGCAATTCAATGCTAGCCAAATCTATGCAGAAATTTATCAATGTATGTGATTCCTTATTGAAAAAAAATACAGAGAGCACACTCCATAATACTTGTCAATATTTGCTACAATAATTTGTAGCCATCAACTAGCATTTAATCTTGCAGTATTTATCTTCACTTGATTTGAAGATATCTCGAATATGATACATATGAGTGTAATTACTATTTGGATTTATAGTGAATTTTGATACTTTCATCATATATTAGCTTCACTCTATTCTGAATAGACTATCACATTAATAAAACAACTTGTATATAGGGCATGTTTGAAATATTTTAAAAACAAATAATAGTGTTTTCAGGTCACTAAAAACACTTATGACAATGTACAGTAAGAAAAAATAAAAGAGCTTCTACTTCAAAAAAAAAAAAAAAAAAAAAAAACACTTGAAGTACTTTCTAGAAGTAACATGTTATGTGCTTCTTTCAAGAAGCACTTGTATTTTTCTAAAAATATTAAATGTACTCCAAATAATCGTTTTTGAGTAGAAGTACTTTTTAAAGAGTATTTTCAAACTAAGTCCATGGTCTATCGTTTGTCTTCACAGGTCAAGGGAAGAATTTCACATGCCTAAAAATGTAGACCACTATTCAATACCTAGTTGGCTGCATCCTTTATAATATGATACACTCATTGGATCCCACTTAGTAAAAAAACTCAATGTGAATAATTTGACCCTCAAAAACACCTAGGTGTTCCTTTTGAGGGATCCTTTTGTTCCCACTTCTTGCATAAAGCTTGAACCTATATATATAGATATAGGAATTGCTTAAGGATTTTGAGGGATCCTTTTGTTCCCACTTCTTGCATAAAGCTTGAACCTATATATATATATCTATATATATATATATATATATATATATATAGGAATTGCTTAAGGAGAGGGATCTCCATTTTTTGAAAAAAATGGGGATTAGGTGTGGGGCCCACTTCACATCGAATTTCAACGATCCGAACTGTCTATTTTTCGAGTTACACCTCATAGATCATCCTTGCAAAATATTAGCCAAATCTGAAATATTTAAGACATCTAATTGGGTTCAAAAATATTAACGAATACTTTGTTATATAAGAAACAATGAAATTTTATTTTGATAATTAAATAGGCAAATGGTTTCGGATTGAATTGAATTTTTGCAAGGATGATCTATGAGGTGTAACTTGAAAAATAGACGGTTCGGATAGTTGAAATTCGATGCGGAGTGGGCCCCACACCTAATCCCCATTTAAAAAAAAAATGGGGATCCCTCTCCTTAAGCAACATGTATATATATATATATATATATATAACACAACTGCATAATAATTTCAAAAAAAAAAAAAAAACTTATATATTAATAGACGTTAAGGGCTCGTTTGATGCCCAAGATCGGAACAAATTTGATAACTCATGAAATTCCTAGTATTTTAAAAGTATAGTTGAATGATTTTTCACTTTTCGAAGTTCATCTAAAAGTTAATTACTCATTGACAAACAACTTAACATATAAAATGGAATAATACTTGGCTGTTGAAAATTCAGCAGGCACCTCTTTTTTTATCCAATAAGATTTGAACACGTGTCTAAATAATTAAAATTGTAAACACAAACTAAACACATGTTTCAATTTAATTGGGCAAAAACAAGAACGACTGCTGAAATTTCAGCAGCCAAGTATTATTCTATAAAATGAAGTAAAGCCATACTTCCAAGTATATGATGATATAATAAAGGTTTTGTCAGTCTAGCTACCAACCATTGGAATAGTATTATATCCCTCTCTATTTCAGAAAACTTGTAATGTGTACCTTCACAAGCTGTCTACAAATGTGGCCAAATGTGATTGGACGCATGGGGTACTTCAGTTGTGGATTTGTGTTCAACCCCATTTCAAAGTTTAACTCCAAACTTTAATTTGTAATATTATTATTATTTTTTCTTAGGGAGAGTGATGCAATCTAAGCCATTGATTGCATGGAGAATAATGAGTTGGAACAGATCATAGCTCTCCATTCGTGTGTGGTGGTAATGGTATCACATGGAAGCATGTGCTCTCAAGAAGAGCAGCAAAAGAGTGTTTTGGACTGAAGTTGAAAGAGCCAAATCCACTATGATTTTGAGTCAACTGACAAGTCTTTTTTAATCGGTGGATAAACATGTTTATATTAATACAATATTAACGATTTCATGGGAAATTTGGTGTAAATTAATAGTTTTTTTTTTTTTTAAGAGAAATGTTATTGGCACTCAAAAAATTTCATTCTACACTCCTCATAAGTGTATTTTTCTTTTTAAATATAGAAAGTTTGGAGTGTAGTATGAGAATTTTAGAGTGTCAATAACAATTCATTTTTTAAAAATAAGATTAACCGGTGACTTTGATATAACAGTCTACTCTTTTGGAGGTCGGAAGACTCATAGATGTATTTCAGCCTACCATTGACCACTATCGTGTAATTCACCAGTGTCATAAATCAAACCCAAGACATGCACATATTTTAGCTTGAAAACTATTACCAAAAGATTTGTAGTGTGTATTGTAAATGGAGTTAAAAGACGTGAATGCTATCTATAAAAAGGAAGCACTTCAATTTTCATATGCAATTACCTCCCAACTTCAATTTTCGGGGATTGTGAGCGCAGAGTAAATGAGTCAATTACCTTCAATTTTGACAAACTATGCAAATTGATATATGTGTTTTCACTCAACACTTACTAAATCAAAGTCAATCTTAGACACCAACAAAACTGTTAGTAACAGTTTCGAACTTTTCATATTCCCTTAAATAATAATAATAATAATAATAATAATAATACCAACAGAGCTCGAGACTATAACAGTTTCGAACTTTTCATGTTCCCTTAAATAATAATAATAATAATTAGATACCAACAGAACTCGAGACTATAATTAATCAAGGGAAAGTAGTTCATTGGCCTCCCCTTTCCCCCGTTACCCAAAAAACAAACTCTAACTAAAACTCCTCCAAACGTCGACCTCTTACGGGTTGGGGTTGGCGATAGCCCTTCTTTATTCTCCCTCTACTCTTTCTCTTCACGAGATCAAATCATCTGCACCCAAAATGGGTGTGGCCTCCCTGTGGCCCCAATAAGTGTTCGACACCTATTAAATTTATGACAACAAAATTAAGAAAAGTTAAGATAATGAATAGGTGTCAAACACTTATTGGGGTTACAGAGAGGCCACACCTATTTTGGGTGCAGAAGATTTGATCTCTCTCTTCACCGCCTGCTCATGTCTGCCCCTTTCCCATCTATCTATCCACTATTTTGTTATCATTTACCCTGCTTTGTAGTTGTGGAGATGAGTCGATGATGATTTCCTTCTCGGCTTAGTTGTATTTTGTGTTCGTGTTTGTGTATGTTTGTGCCGCCTAGCGGTTTGTGTGGCCTCGCATATTTGCCATAGTTTTGTGTGTTCCTAGGTTTTGGGTGTGCCACCACTGATCTATTGTGACTAGGGGTGTGTTCAAAAAACCGAAAACCGAAAAAAACTGAAAACCGTACCGAACCGAAGCCGAAAAAAACCGAACCGAAACTGCCAAAACCGAACCGAACCGAACCAAACCGAAAAAAAAAAAAACATATATAAATAATCAAAAACATGTTGGCCGCGTCAGGGTTTGAACACCTGACCTCCAGGTTAGGTAGTTACTTCAACCAACTTGACTGTAAGCTTTGCTTTGTTGTAGTTGTACCGGTAATCTATTTATAGGTTTCTAATATTTAATGCTTTATAAAATGTCTTAAGTTACAAAACCCTAGCCGTCACTCACAACAATCCCATTTCAGATTTTCACCTTTTCTTAGACTCTCTCTCCGCTCCGCTGCTTCCTCCCTGAGTCTCTACCTTTAGTTCCTCATTCTCTCTCTCTCTCTCTCTCTCTCTCTCTCCCCTTCCTCTCTTCCTCCAAATCATTCTCTCCAGTCTTCTTTTGTCTTCCTCGTTCTTCCAAACCATGATTTTGCCTCCCCCATTTCGAATCGGAACCTCTCCGAATTGGGACATTCTAATCCGAGTTTTCCTATCTCTCACAGGTAATTTTCGAATCAAAACGAATATGATTTATATTGTGATTTTTTGAATTAAAATGGGTTTTTCTTTTAATTATTTTGTTGGGGTTTTGCATATTATAATCTTCCAATTTGGCAGCAGATGCCATGGCTGAAGAGAGGTTTGGGATAAAAATAAACCCCCAAGATAAAAATTATCATTATCGCTCCTCCAACCGTTTGGGAAAAAAAAAGAGGCAAGTCAACGTTTTTCTTTGTATTTAATAAATTTCTTCAACCGTTTGGGAAAAAAAACCATAGTACATTACAAATCAAACAAAAATTGCACTCAGTTTCTCTTCTCTTGAACAGAAACAATAATCAAGATTTAACATTTAACATTTGAATCAAAACCCAAGATTTGGTCTATTCTTTTACTATAAAGTTGGCCATATGACATACTTATTCCAAATCAGGCAATCTAGCACACACCACAAATCAAAGGAAGGACATCTTTTGGAACTATGTGCATGTGCTTGCAGTTGTACAATTGCAGCCGACATTGATAACGATAATGATATAGATCTTTATCAAATTAGCAATAAAATCAAACCCCTTTCTTTCTTTTTGGTAAAAAAAAACCTAACCCTAATCTTCTTTTGTTCAAATGAAGGCTCATATACATATATTGCTACATTTACTGGTTGTAAAAATATAACTTTGCCCAAGCTATTAGGGTTAGCCCAGTAATGAGGGCTTGAGCCTAATTTTATAGATAGGTAGTCAATTGTTATTACTCTGGTTAAGTAGACTGACCGGTTGAATTAGACTAGAGTTTTGAGATTCAAACTCTTTAATAGAAAATAAAATAAAATATTGCATTTTTTAGCTATTGGTATCGATATTTTGAACAAGTTAAGTGTTAACAAACTAATTTATAAAAGACTCATTCGAGTTGATCAACGCTAAAAAAATTTAGGGTTTAGGTTGTAAAATTAAGAGAGTGTCTCTTAACCCATGAATTTCACAACTAAAATCTCTTCGAATCAAATCAACTTCAGCCAAATGTCCAAGACTCATAATGCCACCTGAAACCTTAAACATAAAAACATATAAACAGTATTTTAATCTTGTTGCAAAAGCATGTAAATAGTCTAAAAATAGCTTATTATTGGTCAGATGGCCTGATTTTATAATAGTGGCAAGATCAAAACTAACGGAACACGTTAATTGTTAACGAACAAATATAACCAAATCTTATCCACTTTCATGCTAATCAAAGCTCTTTTAATTTGGCTCGCAAAATACTGAGATTTTAAACTGTAAAACCTTAACAGTATCTTAGAAACTCATCCAGTGTAGTTTTACAACTAAAATATCTTTGAATTAAATTGACTTGAGTCAAGCATCCAAACACTAGATCCCATGTGAAAACCTTAAAAAAAAAAAATCCTATACAGTTTTAAACATCTAAATAGAGAAATTCATATAAAGGTTGTCTAAAAATAAAAAACCTTTTAAAACAAAAAGCCACAAATGTGAATCCGAAACCCCAAAACAGAGTGGATTTCTCTGATAAAATTTTCACAGCAAGAAAACGGGGGAACATGGAGCCCACCAGGCATACCTCGTCAGATCTCTTCTTCTGGGCCCCATATCTTTTCCTCACTCCAACGGTGTTCCATTCCCTTCAGACCACTTCCTCAGTACCTCAGACACCCGGTGACTTTTAGAGAGAGAAACAAAACTAGAGAGAGAGAGAGAGAGAGAGAGAGAGAGAGAGGGAGGGAGTTTGGATAGGCATTGAAAGGAGCGAGTCGAACAGTTGCAGAGTCGGAAGAAAGAAAGAAAGGCTCTCAGATTTTTGAATTTTTTTTTTAAAATCTTCGAAGAGGTAAAAACCAAACCCAATACTCAGCACTCATTTTTCTTATGAAATTTTTTCACTTTGTTCTTAACTTCAAATTTTTGGGATGAAAAATGGAAAAAAATGGTGTGTCTGGAAATGGTATACATCTTAAATGTCAATTATTTCAATCCCACAGTCACAGTGATTGCATTTTGTCAAAACTTTCTCTTCCGAGTGAAAAATCTTGACCTTTGGCCTAAAGATACTTTCCCTTTCCCTGTTTTGGCCTTTTGGGCAATTATATATTTTCATGTTTCAGTCTTCCTTTCTCTATCTACACCTCTGCTTTCTCTCTCTACACCTCTGGTTTAAACTTCATTGTCTATATTTTTCAGAGATTTGGGTTGCTCAAATTTGGACTTTCTTGGGGTCCTCATTCATTTCAGCCAACTGGGTTCTTCGATTTGAGGAAAAAAGATGGATTCTTTGCCTCCTTGTTCTAGATTTGAATCATGGTAAGTGTTCATATCTGAATTTTTAAGTTTTATCATTTTCTATTAATTTCTGTGTTATTATTTTTTGCATTTAAGTGTTGCATTGGATCTGTATTGCTTCAAAATACCATCTTCTTTCAGTGTTGTTAAAATTTCGTTTCTTCGATTTCAGTAAGTGGGTATGTTTCAAATTTCAAATGGGTTATTTGGACGCATAAATTTAAAATTTGTCTAGGTTTTTGGCTGCCATTATTTTTCTTGTGTGCCTATATATTTTTGGAATCCATTGGAGCTATATATCCTCTACTGTATTGCTTGAATGTGTTTCTTGTGTTTTTCTCTCTTGGTTCCGAACACGAACAACGTTGTTTTGCTGTGTCAAGGCATATATACTGCTATCCTAGTCCTTTTCCTAGTTGTTTGAAGAGTGAACTTTTGCAGTTCCATTTGTCTGTTGCTGTCGAATATCGGAATACGTATACTGTTCTTACAGTGTTGTAGAATGCTTTTCTTAGTTTCTCGATTGCTAAACCCGATTAATTTGGAAAGATGGGTTTGGAATTCTACAACTGATTTCAGATGTGCCTTCCATTTCAGAGTGGTGTTTTACATCTTATGCGACTGCGCTGAATGTGAGTCATTGGGAAAGTGGGAAAGTTTGTAGATATGGATATGGGAGATGATAGCTCTAGGTTCTGTTCCTTACCGGCTACAACTGCCAGGAATATGTCAACCTCATCTTCGGCATTCTTTTCAGCAAATCAGTCGCCTTTCTTTTCCCCAAGATCGCCATCTTGTCAACTATCCGAATCAACGAGGTCCGATGCTCCATGTGACAGCATGGTTTTAAGTACAGATCCCCTTAGTTCCAGCTCTGGAATTCCAGACCTTGAATCTCTAGCAAACATCAGATATAAATTGGCAAACTTATCACCGGCCCCAGCTGCATCAGTTTCAGGCGATTTTGAGAAGTTTGATCGCGTGTCTTCCTCAACAGCCATTTCTAACAGTATTCTATCTAGTCAGAGCCATGCCCGGGCATATGATTATTCTGGGAAAAAAGAGAGGCAGAGAAAGCATGGGAGAAACTATGGAGCCTCATATACAACAGGTCCAGCTTCAATGACATCTAACAGACTGAGGAGCTGTGATGTTTTCATAGGTTTGCATGGCCGTAAACCTTCTTTGCTGAGGTTTGCTAATTGGCTCCGAGTTGAGTTGGAAGTTCAGGGGATGAGTTGCTTTGTATCTGATAGAGCTCGATGTAGGAACTCCCGCAAACATGGAATTGTTGAGAGGGCCATGGATGTTTCTTCTTTTGGGATTGTCATCTTAACAAGGAAGTCATTCCGAAATCCATACACCATCGAGGAACTGCGATTTTTCGCTAGCAAGAAGAACTTGGTCCCAATATTCTTTGATTTGAGTCCAGGTGATTGCCTTGTCAGGGATATCGTTGAGAAGAGAGGAGAGCTGTGGGAAAAACATGGGGGAGAATTATGGATTTTGTATGGAGGGCTTGAGAAGGAGTGGAAAGAAGCTCTTTGTAGCCTCTCTCGGGTGGATGAATGGAAATTGGAGGCTAAGGATGGTAACTGGAGAGATTGTATATTAAGGGCTGTCACATTATTAGCAATTAGATTAGGGAGGAGAAGTGTTGTAGATCGGTTAAACAAGTGGAGAGAGGTGGTGGATAAAGAGGAGTTCCCTTTCCCTCGAAATGAGAACTTCGTTGGCAGGAAGAAGGAACTGTCTGAGCTGGAATTCATACTTTTTGGCGATGTCAGTGGAGATGCAGAAAGAGATTATTTTGAGCTTAAGGCTAGGCCTAGACGAAAGAACTTGACAATTGGGTGGGGTAGGAGCAGTTCATTTGACGAAAGGCGAAGGGAACGAAAACTGGAGAGCGGAAGCAGAAAGGGAAAAGAACCAGTTGTGTGGAAGGAATCAGAGAAAGAGATTGAGTTGCAAAGCACAGAAAATCCTCAAAGACAATCAAAGCCAAAAAGTAGTGGAAGATATTCAAGGAGGAAAAGATCAACGAAGGTTGTGTATGGAAAGGGGATTGCTTGTGTGTCTGGGGACTCGGGAATTGGCAAGACGGAACTTCTTCTTGAATTTGCTTACAGACATCACCAGAGGTACAAGATGGTTTTATGGATAGGAGGGGAGAGTAGGTATATTAGGCAAAACTATTTGAATCTCTGGTCATTTCTAGAAGTTGATGTAGGGGTTGAAAATTGCTTTGACAAAAACAGAATCAAAAGCTTTGAAGAACAGGAAGATGCAGCCATAGCTAGAGTACGCAGAGAACTCATGAGAAACATGCCATTTTTGGTAGTGATTGATAACTTAGAAAGTGAAAAGGATTGGTGGGACCATAAACTTGTAATGGATCTTCTTCCCCGTTTTGGCGGTGATACACACATAATAATATCCACATGCCTTCCTTCTGTGATGAATTTGGAGCCTTTGAAACTCTCATTCTTATCCGGGGCTGAGGCAATGTCGCTTATGCGGGGTAGTGTAAAAGAATACACAGAAAATGAAGAATTGGATGCTTTACGGGTTATAGAGGAGAAAGTGGGACGCTCAACCTTGGGACTTTCTATTGTAGGTGCAATATTGTCCGAGCTGCCCATACTTCCAAGTAAGCTGTTGGAGACAACTAGTAGAATGCCCTTAAAAGAATTTTCATGGAGTTGCAGGGAGACTAATTTGTTGAGGCGGCATACTTTCCTTCTGCAACTCTTCGAGGTGTGTTTCTCAATTTTTGATCATGCAGATGGACCA
This sequence comes from Cotoneaster glaucophyllus, assembly GCA_036320875.1. Lineage (NCBI taxonomy): Eukaryota > Viridiplantae > Streptophyta > Magnoliopsida > Rosales > Rosaceae > Cotoneaster > Cotoneaster glaucophyllus. The sequence goes on from CM070060.1 coordinate 17,977,687, forward strand.
AGGAGCTTGGCAACGAGAATGGTCCAGGCAAGTACTTGGTTTGCACCAGCCGCAATTCCAGTTTCTTTGTTGGCCCAAGCTGCTCACAAAATACCAGAAAAGCATCGAGGGACGTGGTTATGGAGAAAGCTGATGAATTCTCTAACTTGTGGCTTTACTTCATCATACACCAAAAAATCAGAAGCAGAAGCGACTTCCCTGTTGTTAAGGTTTAACATTGCTAGAAGCAGCACCAAGCAAGACCATATTCATTTCCATGAACTCATCAAGCTTTATGCTCGCATGAGAGTAGTGACCAGAGTTGCACAAGCGATGGTTCAAGCTGTCATCACTCGTGGATCGATATCTCAACACTCAGAACATATATGGGCAGCCTGTTTCTTGATATTTGGATTCAGCCATGACCCTGCAGTCGTTGAACTTAAGGTGTCGGACCTGCTGTACCTTGTCAAGGAAGTGGTGTTGCCTCTTGCAATCCGGACCTTCATAACATTCTCTCGTTGCAATGCTGCCCTAGAACTCCTCCGCCTATGCACCAACGCCCTGGAAGCAGCAGACCAAGCGTTCGTAACCCCAGTCGAGAGGTGGCTCGATAAATCTCTTTGTTGGAGGCCGATCCAGACTAATGCTCAGCTGAATCCTTATCTTTGGCAGGAGCTTGCGCTATCAAGAGCCACAGTGCTAGAAACCAGGGCAAAGCTGATGCTAAGAGGGGGACAATTCGACATAGCAGATGATCTAATTAGGAAGGCGCTTTTTATCAGAACTTCGATTTGTGGCGAAGATCACCCAGACACCGTAGCTGCTCGGGAAACTCTTGGCAAAATCACCAGGCTTCTTGCAAATGTTCGAATTCATACTTCACCATAGATCCCATACTTTTTTGGAAGCAGATTTTATTGTAGCATTTATACAGAGTCTGAAATAAAACAGTTGTATACCCCATTCCCATAGATTTTCCATACCAGTTGTTAGTCTGAAAGAGATTCCATATTGTAAGTAAAACTGTAACGCACCTTCAGAGTCTTTTCACGGATTGTTGGATGATGAGTTGCTGGAAACGGTCATCTCCATTTTACTCAGGTTTATCGCTATTCTTTTACGGTGTTGCTCTACGGAATTTGTGGGCAACGTCAGTTAGTTAAGACAGTGTTCCCGTTCCTTTGCACTGAGTTCAACCCTCCACATTAATTAGAGTAATTTAGAAAAGACAAGTTTTAGATTATGGAAGGATGCAACATTGTTGTCTGACCATACTTGTCTCTCTCCCATATGTCGCTTGTATCTAACTTGCAACTTTCTTTCCACTTTAAGTTTCCGACTTTAACAAAATAATGAGTTTTATTTCCGCTCTCAAAACAGTCACGAAAAATTGGAATCGTGAGGACAAGAATTTAGTTCATATATTTGCCGGTGAACAATTATTTTATTTTTTGTCGAAACACAAATAAATGGTCTGACAATATGTAAGAAATGAACAATTTTTGTCAAAGGCTGACACTATAATATCCTATCTGTATTTTTTTTTTTTTTTTTTTACTTTTTTCTGGATGAGACGAGTAATGCGTAGTTGTCAGCAATCCATCCGTCCATCACCTCATCTTCTCTGTTAGAGTGTATGATTGACTGATACCAGTGGGACCCGGTTTGAAAGTGTACTTTTTACTTAACAGTTTTGACGTGACACCTTCTTCTGCACTTTCCTCCAAAACATTATAATCTTGAAAATTTAAGGAGAAAATAAGAATAGCAATAACAATGATTTTAATAAAAAAATAAAACAAAATAAAATAAAAATAACGAACGAAAAGAGATAAAAATTGCCCTCACGCAGGATCGAACTACTGACCTTCAGTTTACAAGACTGACGCTCTACCACTGAGCTATAAGGGCTAATTGGTTGTATGAGGGTCATTTTATATATTAAATATTAAACTTGATCTAATGTTACAAGGCCATTGTGTTTTTGGCTCACATTATAGTTGAAAACTAGCAATAGAGCTCGTGTGTTGCTGCGGATTTTAAAAGTATATAAAACATGTAAAAAGTTCTATTACAATAGTAGCACATTGTATCATGGTGTTATGATTATAAAAAAAGTTTGATTGGTTATGTACGAAATGAAATTTACTTATCGTGGGAGAGGTTGGTCTAGGTTCTGCCCAGATGCTAAGCAGATGCCAAAATGTGTATCCTGGAGACATGTTGGTTCAACCTGAAAGGAAAGGAAAATGAATAGATTTTCAAACTGAAATAGTGAAGAAAAATGATTTTAGTTGAACTATTGTCAAAACTGTGAATTTTGATTACCTTTTTTTTGTTTAGGATTTTTACTAATTTGATCGGGCCCAGATTTTTTCTGCAATTTTTTAAGCAGACGCAATTAGAAATTATGTAATTGCTGGATAAAAAAAAGGCATGGGTAGAAAATGATAGTAGGCAACAAAAGCAGAGAGCTAGGTGTATAACAAAGCATCAGTAATGCATATTTGAATGAGAAAAAAGAGAGAGGTGTTTAAAAAAAAAAAAAAATGGTACTAAGATAAAAATCGGTAGAATGATAAATTAAAAGAGCAAGTTGAAAGGTGTAATATGTGATATGATTTCATCAAATCAAAAGGTCATGAGCTTATAATAGATGTATAAAATTACTCCCTATAACTGAAGCATAGCCAGACTACATTTTTAGGATTTGGAATATTTATTGTTTATAATGAGAAGAGTGCTAATTGGCCAAGATACTCACAATGGATATCATTGACAATGATAATATATCATGGTTTCTTTGGTCAAATGTAGTCTAATATTGTCAATCAATAGTTAGTTCTATAACATTGTTTTTGCCCAAAAAAAAAATGTTGTAGAAAGATGGATCAAATATATTTGGTTTGATGTCTCTATGTAATATAGAGATATAATTTGCTGAGTTGTTTCAGCTTCCATAATTTGGACAAATAATCACCATTTCCATCTTTTCTCTTCAAATGAATCGACTGTTACCAATTTGTAGACAAAGACTTTTTTCTTTTCATTTGCTGTAAATGCATGGCCAATCACTTGATTCTTTTCAAATGCATAACAAAATTAAAAAAAAAAAAAATCAAAGATTAAGAAAATATAACCAAAATTTAAATATTGACAAATTACCCAGCTAACACATACTACCCTTTTATCATGAATTAAAAACACTCATTATCTTCTTCTCAAATGCATAACAAAACTTCCTAAAAAAAGAATCGAAAATTCAAAAAATAACACCAAAATTTAAACACCAAAAGACAAATGAATAATAAAAAAATAGCAAACTAAATGATCAAGGCCCTTTTGTGTCTCTGTAAGCTTTCTTTGCAAAGCACAGGAGCATATAATGTAAAAGCTCCATTAACGACATCCATAATGAAAAACAGCAGAACAACAAAAAATTAGGTTTACATCATTCTTTTTACTACTTCATTGATTAAAGTCCTATTCATTTTCAATTTTTGATCAAGGTCCTTGGGTATTAATAACATCATTAATTATTTGAATAATAAAATATTTTTATTTTTAAATATATTCCTTTAGTGTTAAAAATGTTACAATTAGTATATTTATATTTATGGTTAAATTTTATCATATATTTTTATTTTTAGTTTGTACCTATTTTTAATTTGCAAATATTTTTTAATTTGTACCAATTTTCTTTTCATTTTTAATTTGTACCCATATATTAGTTTCCTTTTGTGCCCATAATTTTTTAAAGTTTTATTTGTGTTTGTACCCATGTGTATACCGTCACATGACATTGTATATTTAATCAATGATATAAAAATTACATATGGTATATTTATGTTTTATGCCTAAACTTTGTATTATATATTTATATTTTTAGTTTGTACCCACTTTTAATTCGCAACATTTTTTTTTAAATTTGTAGTATTTTCTTTATAGTTTTATTTTATACCCATGTATTAATTTCTTTTAGCGCCTATATTTTTTTAATCTTTTATCTGTACCCTAATTTATTTATAATGTACCCATTCTTATTTATTAATGTACCACTTTGTTATATGTGAAATGTACCAATTTTTTTGTAAAATGTACCAATTTTTTTTAACACTATGGATACATTCTTTTGCCATTTATTATTTCTTATTTTCACATAGTTTTTATCCATTTATTCAATCAAAATGTTTGAATTTTTTTTATTGTAACCGTTTCTATTAGTATTATAATGAGGGATTTTAAATTATAGGATTATAAATCTCATAAAATATCAAACAATTAATGTCAAAGCTATAAAAATAAAAATATTAATAGTAATATAATGAGGTGTACAAAGTCAAGGGACTTTGATCAAACTTTGAATACTATTAAGGTTTTAATCAAAGAATGTTCAGGATTATGGACCACATCCAAAGTATCCCATAAAAATATGACGAAGACCAAATTTATTTATTTTTTAATGAGAGAAGCCATCACACACCCGAAATTTTTTACTCATTTTGACCATAATTATAACAAATGCTGGCTATAAATACTGTGACAGCCCGTCCCGAGATTTTATATATATTATCCTCGTTGTTGTGAATTGACGAAAGTACCCTTGAGCGTTGGTTTGTGTTTGCAATTTGGCTAAGGTAAAAGACCCAAATTATTTATTTTGGACCAATTATTCTAGTTCCCATTTGTTGGGAACCAATTAGAATTAGGGTTGTTTGTCGGTTTTGTTTAGTTTTGGCCCAATTAGGAACTAGTTTGTTTTGGAGTGCCCAATCAGCACACGGGTACACACACACACACGCACAGAAACATCACCTTTCTTCTCTCTCTCTCTCCCTCTTGGATTTTCTTCCACTGTCCGTACAATTGTACAATTATTCTCTCAATTCATCTCATCTCTCACGGATCGATGGTTTGGTTACCACCATCATGTTCTTCGTGAGTTGGCGAGTTGATCCATACTTATAGATCGAGGGTCAAGCTGCAGAAAACAGAGATACCAGATCTCCGGCGTGAGGTACAATACCTATATTGTAATCGTGGGTGTTTTATCGTGTTTTAACGTGTAAGAAAGGTTCTAAATAACTTTATTTAGGTTTTTGAGAAGTTTTGGAGTGTTTTGGATGTCTGGACACGCGAGCTCCAAAAGTTGCAGAGGTGATCGGAGTATCGAGGTTTCTCCGACGAGTTTCCGTTTGTTTTAGGGCTGGAAAAGGGTAAGGAAACGTTCTACTCATCTCCAGCTTTAATTTGATGCAAGTTTCATGTATTTTGGTGAAGAAACAAGTGAGAAATTAGGGTTAGAACATTTTCTAGAATCCGGCAATCGCAGAGGTCATCGGCGCCGGAAGTCGGTGACTTGCTGAAGAAGAAGAGGAATATTCCGTCCGAATATTCCGTCAAGTTTGACGGAATATTCCTAACGGTAGTAAACGACGTCAGTTAAAAGTAACGGTAATGGAAGACGGGACCTTGAGGTTATGCATTGATTATCGGCAGTTGAATTGAATGACGATTAAAAACCGTTATCCGTTGCCACGCATAGATGATTTGTTTGATTAGCTTTGAGGTGCCTGTGTATTTTCTAAGATTGATCTAAGGTCTGGTTACTACCAGTTGAAGATTAAAAGTGAAGATGTCCCTAAGACGGCGTTTAGGACTCGATATGGTCATTATGAGTTTCTTGTGATGCCATTTGGTTAACTAACGCACCTGCAACTTTTATGGGCTTAATGAATAGGGTATTCCAGCCATATCTAGACAGGTTTGTTATTATCTTTATTGATGATATTCTGGTATACTCTAAATCTAAAGCAGAGCATGTGCGACATCTCACTTTGGTGTTGAAGAAATTGAGGGAACACCGACTTTATGCTAAGTTTAGTAAATGCCAATTTTGGTTGAATGAAGTGGCATTTTTGGGACATGTCATATCAGCTAAGGGCATTCATGTAGACCCTCAAAAAGTAGCAGCTGTGGAGAATTGGGAGCAGCCACGAACCGTTACTGAGGTAAGAAGTTTTCTTGGCCTAGCTGGCTATTATAGATGGTTTGTTAAAGATTTCTTAGTTATAGCTTTACCACTAACGAGATTGACGAGGAAGAATGTTAAATTTGAGTGGGATGAAAATTGTGAGAAAAGTTTTCAGCAGCTTAAATTTTGTCTTACTCATGCACCTGTTCTAGCACTTCCAGATGACAGTGGTAACTTTGAAATCTATAGTGATGCTTCCTTAAATGGTCTGGGTTGTGTATTAATGCATCATAGTAGGGTGATTGCTTATGCTTCGCGGCAGTTGAAACCTCATGAGATGAATTATCCTACACATAATCTTGAATTAGTTGCTATTATCTTTGCTTTGAAGATTTGGAGGCATTATCTTTATGGTGAAAAATGTAAGATTTTCATGGATCACAAAAGCCTTTAGTATATTTTCACTCACAAAGATCTTAATCTTCGACAACGAAGGTGGATAGAATTGTTGAGTGATTATGATTGCACGATTGAGTATCACCCTAGTCGTGCAAATGTGGTTGCTGATGCACTTAGTAGAAAATCCCAAGGTCGAGTTAATGCTTTGTATGCTTGTTGTATCCCTCTTTTGGCTGATTTGAGATCTACTGGAGTGAAATTGGGGGTGGAAGAGAAAGAGGAAGCTCTACTTGCCAGTTTCCAAGTTAGGTCAATTTTAATTGATCGAATTCTTGATGCTCAGATGAATGATGAAGAAGTTCAAGAGTTAATTCATGCCAGAAATGAAGGGAAAAAGAAAGACCTTAGAATTCGAGAATTTGATGGTATGCTTATGCAAGAAAGTCGAATGTATGTGCCGAACAATGCAAAGTTAAAGAAAGAAATACTTGATGAGGCGCACGTATCGGCTTATGCAATGCATCCAGGGGGTACTAAAATGTATCACACCATTAGACCATTTTATTATTGGCCAGGCATGAAAAGAGAAATTACAGAGTACGTGAGTAGATGTGCAATTTGCGAACAGGTCAAAGCAGAAAGGAAAAAGCCATTTGGGTTGATGCAACCGCTTCTCGTTCCTCAGTGGAAGTGGGAAAATATTACTATGGATTTTGTGTACAAGCTTCCACGTACACAAAATGGTTTTGATGGCATTTGGGTAATAGTTGATCGGCTTACTAAGTCAGCGCATTTGATTCCAGTGCGGGAAAAATATTCTCTAAGCTGATTAGCTGAATTATTCATATCCAAGATTGTGAAGTACCACGGAGTTCCAGTGAGTATTATCTCTGATCGGAACCCTAGATTCACTTCTAAATTCTGGGTAGCATTTCAGGAAGCTCTTAGGTCGAGACTACTTTATAGTACAGCCTATCATCCTCAGACAGATGGTCAGTCTGAGAGGACTATTCAGACATTAGAGGATATGCTGAGAGCTTCCGTACTGCAGTTTGGTGACACTTGGCATAGGCGTTTGGATTTGATGGAATTCGCCTATAATAATAGTTACCATTCAAGTATTGGTATGGCACCTTTTGAGGCATTATATGGTAGATCTTGCCGCACACCTTTATGTTGGTCAGAGGTCGGTGAAAGAGCTTTGGTGGGCCCTGAGATAGTGGAAGAGACTACTCAGAATATTCAAGTAATTAAATCTAACCTGAAAGCGACCCTCGTCAGAAGAGCCTAGCAGATAAGCATGCTACTGATCGGGTGTATAATGTGGGTGATTGGGTATTTCTGAAGTTATCACTGTGGAAAGGTGTGGTAAGGTTCGGGAAAAAGGGTAAGCTGAGCCTTAGATACATCGGGCCATATTAGATCACCGAACGAGTAGGTGAAGTAGCTTACAGGCTTGAGTTGCCTCCAGAGTTGGCTAAGGTGCACGATGTGTTTCATGTTTCCATGCTTCGTCACTATGTCTCAGATCCTTCACATGAGATACCTCCTCAACCATTAGAGATTAATCCGGACTTGACTTATGAGGAGAAGCTAGTGACGATTTTGGATTGGAAAGATAAAGTGCTGAGGAACAAGACGGTTCGTTTGGTAAAGGTCTTATGGAGAAATCATTCAGTGGAGGAAGCCACGTAGGAAACAGAAGACCGTATGAGAGAAATGTACCCACGTTTATTTTATGGTTATTAGTGGTTGTTTTTGTAGTTGTTGTTGTATGAAATTTCGAGGACCAAATTTTCTTAAGGGGGTAGGTTGTGACAGCCCGTCCCGAGATTTTATATATATTATCCTCGTTGTTGTGAGTTGACGAAAGTACCTTTGACCGTTGGTTTGTGTTTGCAATTTGGGCTAAGGTAAAAACCCAAATTATTTATTTTGGACCAATTATTCTAGTTCCCATTTGTTGGGAACCAATTAGAATTAGGGTTGTTTGTTGGTTTTGTTTAGTTTTGGCCCAATTAGGAACTAGTTTGTTTTGGAGTGCCCAATCAGCACATGGGTACACACACACACAAGCACAGAAACATCACTTTTCTTCTCCCTCTCCCTCTCGGATTTTCTTCCATTGTCCGTACAATTGTACGGTTATTCTCTCAATTCATCTCATCTCTCACGAATCGATGGTTTGGTTACCACCATCATGTTCCTCGTGAGTTGGCGAGTTGATCCATACCTGTAGATCGAGGGTCAAGCTGCAGTAAACAGAGATACCGGAACTCCGGCGTGAGGTACAATACCTATATTGTAATCGTGGGTGTTTTATCGTGTAAGAAAGGTTCTAAATAACTTTATTTAGGTTTTTGAGAAGTTTTGGAGTGTTTTGGACGTCTGGATACGCGAGTTCCAAAAGTTGCAGAGGTGGCCGGAGTATCGAGGTTTCTCCGGCGAGTTTCCGTTTGTTTTAGGGTTGAAAATGGGTAAGGAAATGTTCTACTCATCTCAAGCTTCAATTTGATGCAAGTTTCATGTATTTTGGTGAAGAAACGAGTGAGAAATTAGGGTTAGAACATTTTCTAGAATCCGGCAATCGCAGAGGTCACCGGCGCTGGAAGCCGGTGACTTGCCGAAGAATTTTGACGGAATATTCCTAACGGTAGTGAACGACATCAGTTAAAAGTAACGGAATATTCCATATTTTAAAGGAATATTCCCTAACCTCGTTGGGGTTTCTGTCACCCGTGCCAGGCACGTGCCTGCGCTTGGCCGCGCGTGTGGCCGTGCCTTGGCCGGTGCGTGTGGACTCCAAAAATTTTTCTAAAAATATGGGGATGTTTGTGCGGTTGAGTAGGTCACGTTGGTATATTCAAACACCCCAATTGAGCAATGTATGAGAAGTTATTACCCATTGTTGGTTATGTGCTTATAATTAATGTTTATATAGTTGTTTCGCATATAGGTGAGACCTACGCGGAGGACGAGCGTAGTCAGGCAAGGCTTAGGGGTTACGATCCTTCCACATACCAGTGAGTGGGCATTTGTTTTTCTATATATGTATATATGCATGGCGTTTTTCCAAGAAAACGTATTTAAAGAGTTTTATTCATTAAATTGCCATGGTACATATTTATTATCTTAGAAGTGCATTTTATATTCAATATCGAAATTTCCATTTTAAAAATAAAACCAAAACATATATCTAAAGACTATGAGTAGGAGAAAAACAGAGGAGAGGACACACACATCCTTCTTAAATCAAACCGTAACTAATAAGTTAAGAATAAAACAACTTTTCTAGCTATACACGAAAGGAGAAAAAAAACCACGTAAAACTTAGTTTGTGCCAATCTATACGCACATCTAAAACTACAACAGAAAAATTCAAAGATCTGTATTAAAAAAGACCCAAAACTTTGCAAGAAACGATGCGTCCTCCGAGTAAAAAAAAATCTACCACCACCGAACCAAAAACCAGAAATAACTTGCAACCATCATTCCCCAGCAACAAACAACCCCTTAATCACCAACTGCAGAGAGATGAAAAGGCTGAGAAACAAAATTCCAGAAAGAGGAAACATATGAATACAAAAAACACACCCTTTGTTATCAAAACCAGCGAAGACCCTTCAATTTTAAACAAAAAAAAAAAACAACAGATCAATTTCGTTGTCTCTTGTTCAATGTCTAGGCAAATCGTTGGTTTCAATAGCCCATAATTAGCAAAGCTAAACAAAACCCCAAATTGATTTGAAAAAAAGAAGAAGAAAATTAATAGAAAACATTCCACCCCGTTGATATCCTGCATCTCTTCTATATACCATCCGCATCTGAGATCAAATAAAAACCTCTAAATTCAACTTAACCACCCATGAAAAGCCACAACACGAACTGGGTTAAAAAAAATTCACCCAAATAAATATTTAACTTTTTATATTTTTGAATCTAAGAACATCAAACTTACAGTTTGAAACAAAAGAAAACTAAAAAGTTGAATAACCTTACACTGATTCGGTGTTGACTGAGGAAACGAAGAGGTGAGAACGACAGAAAAAGGGATGACTGAAGGCGAGATTCGAAAGAGAAAAACTGAGAGCTTTGAAAACGATAGAAAAGCAGAAATGGGTATGGGAAACGGAACAAAAAGCAGGGTGGATATTGACTGAGGAAACCGTGCAGAAAAGAAACAACGAAGAGAGCACACAACGAAGGGCATAACTGACTTTTCATTGCACAAACGAGGAAACACAAAGGGAACTGAGCTGAATCAAAGGCCTTTTTTTTCTTTCCATTTTACTGCTAATAAATAGTTACCGAGTGCTTGGGTTTTAGTATCTGAAAATATGATTTTAGTCCTTGAAACTTAAGTTTCTTTACATAAAATCCGACATAGTCTTTTTATCTGAATAAAATCCAATGACTAGACTCCACATAAGCAAATTCATTAATTTTGTTTGCCTTTACACATTTTGTATTTTTCAGATGCCTAAAATACCCCTAATTACAGTTTTGATGTAGACATTTAATTCTATGCATATTTGAAGGGAGAGATTAATGAAAAAAAAATGTATTAATGTTTAAAATCATTGCATTAATATATCAAAACAAATTGTATGTTAAGGCAAAAAAGAACTAATAATGTTATACTTTCCTTAAGATTTTGTAATTGTTTTTCAAATTTGCATAAAATTAGACAATTTTAATTTAATCTTGTCATTTTCTTACCAAATGAAAATCTGAAAGAGCACTATAAAATAATTTACCTATATTTAAAAAATGTAGGTAAATTATTTGGACATGTGTATTAGTAATAGATTTGCCCTATATATGTAATGATACATGCAAAATAATTTACTCCAGGGTACCCTCTTGGATGATTGTATGTCTTCTTCTTGACATTAATAAAATCGCTATCGTTTCAACTCAAATAAATAAATAAATAATTACTTATAAAATAAAAAATGTTATTTGATTCAAAATAAATTTATCTATATTTTATATAATAATATAGGTAAATTATTGCACACATATATATTAGTTGTAAAATGTGCCCAATATATATAATAATGCATGAAAATAATTCACCTATAAATAAAGGAAATTTGATTAAAAAATATATATCTACTACTTTTTGTTTATGAATTTCAATTTCTGTTTTTATATTACACACATAATGTAACTACAATATAATTTACCTATTGTTTAATCTTATAAGAAAATAATGCATCTACTGTTTTATTTTTATTTTTATTTTTTTGTCGAATATATACTGTTTTATTTTAATGGAGATAATTTGTCTTGGTTTAATTTTTACGAAATAATTTAGGCACTGTTTAACTTTACCAAAATAATGGAACTACTATTTTAATTTACCTACAAAATAAATGCTATTTGATTCAAAATTAATTTTCTTATATTTTACATATAAATATAGATAAATTATTTTAACAAGCATATATAATAACAAACAAAAAAAATGCATAATGTATGTAATAATCTAGGTATAATAATTTACCTACAACATAAAAGAATACTAATTGATTCTTTGTTGTTTTTATCAAACAATATTATTATTTGATGCAAAATAACTGATTGTACAAAGGATTTTTTTTTCCATACGAAAAATGTGCCCATAATTGTTTATGAACATGGCTAAATTAATATATATATATATATATATATATATATATATATATATATATATATATATATTCCTAATATTTATCATACAAGAAAAGTAAAATTTTCATATGGGGTTAATTGCTAATCATAATTAGGGTGAGTAATAATATTTATTGACATAATTAGAGTTTTGTGGCATAACTTGTAAATATATGATAATAATTGGTTACATATTTGTCTACATGGTACTCTATTTGAAATTTGGGTTTTATTTGGATGTTTAATATTATATGGGTTTTTGTTTGTAAAATAGGAGTTTCAAGGGCCTTTTTCTAAAGAACCCGTTTTAGTATATATAAATTTTTTAGGGAAGGAAGGGTGTAATTATTCGATTTATTTTTTATTGCCTTCGTCGATAAAGTTTTTCTCTTCAACCTCCCTCTTATGTTGAGTTTTTAAATTGATAGAATTTCACGGATTTAGTAGACTTTCACATATTCATAAAACTCTAGACTTTCAATGATATATGTTTGTGGAAAAGAAATGAGTTAGATGATAGACTTTTGCACAATTCTAGAGAGTTCAATACTAGAATCATGTGGATTGTCATAGACTTTTTACTTACCAATTTATTATTAAGTATTATTATTTTTTAATTTTCATTATTGAAATGGTGATCATGACAATGACAGAGTGGTCTTTTGAGGTGCTGGTGGCAACGATGGTGGTGATTGTGGTGGTGGGGTGATGAAAAACACTCAAAATCCATAGAATCCATTGCTTTTAAAAATAAAATCCTTTAAAGCAAGTGAATTTAGAAAACACCTGAATTTTTGTAGACTCATAAAAAGTCATAAATGAATACCACAAGATTTCTATAGACTTTTTAGAAGTCATAAAAAGTCATTGTTCAAATACATGGTGACTTTTGTTGACTCCTTAAAAGTCTATATTGAATACACTTAGATTTAAGAGTCAAACAAAATCCATCAAACACTATATACAATACACCCTTAGTCGAGATTAGAGGAGTTCACTAACTCTACTTTATTTCATGGAAATTAGAACGGAATTAACTTGGCTCCTCAACAGATAAAAAGGAGTTTCTCATTACAATACTTTGTGACCGAGTCAATGTTTATTATCAGAACCATTCATGTTATAAATCACTCTATAAAGATCATATCTGCAACAAATAAATAACATATGACATTATTTATTCATCTTGTATAAAAACAAAAGGTCAAATTTGGCAGCCACTTTGAACTGTCTATTTGCTATAGCTAATTTAACTAGAGGTGTGCTATTCACACACCCCGTTTTACTTCTCACACACCTCTTGCTAATTTCTATCTGTTGATCTTCTTCAATTTACCCGATCCGACAGCCAAAAATTAAAAAGGTGTATGAGAAGTAAAATAGTGTGCGCGGATATCACACCCCTTTAACTAAACGACCTTTATTTTCAATAGATTTTTTCACAGATAATCTTTACAAAGTGATTTATAATATGAACAATTTCAATTATAAGCACAAGATTTTATGAATCGACCGCAAAGTGGTTTGAAGAGGAACTCCTCAATCTTAAGGAGCCAAGCATTCCTCAACCTAAATTACCACTAGTCCACAACATTTTCAAGTCCCATGTGTTAAGTTTCTAATTCATCGTTCGAATCTATGTTCATAGTTCACCGTTCGCATCCAACTCACTCTTCATCTAGTGATATTTTTCTTCCGAATATTGGAAGAGCTCCAAGTTCAAATACTCGCCCGATTGATCTAGCGGTACTTTTCTTTCTATTATTGGTGTTTATGCAGAGAAGGGTTTATATCACAAATGGTCCCTGAAATTGACCCCATCAATCATGATGGTCCCTGAAATTGAAAATCGATCAATGTAGTCCCTGAATTTTAACTCGCGAATCAATGTGGTCTTTCTGTTAGTGTTCCGTCCAAATTAACTTTAAAAAAAGGTTAGAAAACCAATTTTTCATGGTAAAATGATCAAAAATAACCTTGTTACTTATAATTTTTCATGGATTTGGTGCTAAAACTAAAATAAAAACAAAAAAAAGTGATTCTCTAACCTTTTTTTGGTCATTTTACCATGAAAAATTGGTTCTTTAACCTTTTTTTAGTGTTAATTTGGACGGAAAACTAACAGAATGACCACATTGATTCGCGAGTTAAAATTCAGAGACTACATTGATCGATTTTCAATTTCAGGGACCATCATGATTGATGGGGTCAATTTCAGGGACCATTTGTGATATAAACCCTGCAGAGAATTCAAGCATAAGAGACCAGAAAGTACTGGTCGCATATGTATAATGATGCATATGGGGAGTAGAATATAAGCCCTTCCACTCCCAACAGTAAATGAATATCCAAAACAATAAATCATAGTCGATTAATTTACACAAACTCCACGAACAGCAATGAAACAAGGGCAGGGATTTTTCCACGAGCCCCTAGTTTTTTTTTTTTGGTTTAATTTCCATTTAGAAGCACAACATAAAGTACAACAGAAGATTAATTTGGCCAGCGATATATACCTATGGATCGGCTTGGCCTGCGACTGCATCATCCCCGAAGTCATACTCATCTTCGCTCAGCTCCTCATCACTTGAATGCTCCTCTGGGGCACCCCCTACGTCTTCCGCCTTTGCATATTTCTCACAATACTCTGTAAATTTCAAAGAATAATCAGCAAAACATCGACAAACAATGATCCTAAACAGAATGATGCGGTGAAACAGGGTTATGCCATTGGTCCAGTTTACGTAGAGATGTTGAAAGCAGTGATACTACGAATTATATTTGGTGCTGTGAGCTCATCACCCTCTGAACAGACAGAATTGAATTACAATTTTCCCAAAATCATTCCAATGCATTTTCCTGTTAGGCGTAGTTATGGATTGTACCCTTAATCCTTTGGGGAAACTCCTCTAATCCATTTAACCGTAACTATGGAATGGACAGTAATGTCTGATTTCCAAAGTAGAAAATATATGCGAGGCATAGAAGTTTCAAAAGCCTACACTAAATATAGCTAAACTTTACTAGTTGCACATGACTTAATATTCAAAGGAATTGAAAGCTTGGACAAAGTACTAGCGGTGTCATTTGACATCTGGAGTCGTTAAAAAGCTAGATTAAAAGGACACCCACCCCCCAAGTCTTGAACTACACATTGATTTGGAACTCAAGTAGACCTTGAAGCCTCAAATCTTTTCCACCTAATTCGACTACCGAGAGTTCAATTTCATAACACTTTAAACCAATTTAAATGATCAACTAAACCAATAACAAAAACTATACATTTAAAGATCACAGGTTCAGGACCTTCGAACACTTTCTCAAATACTGTCGGGTTAAGATTTCAAAATTCTATGGCTCCTACAGCTAAGGCAGTATATGTGAACAATGAAAAGAAGAAACTAAACGGAAGTTCAAGTGTGTCAGGAAACTCATATAAGAGACAACCAATATATACTCAATTTACAAAAGCTGCATTACTACCTTTTACTCTTTGATCATAAGCAGTGCGATCGCGCATCATCAAAGCAGCAGCCTCTCCATTCAATGGATCCGATGGGTTGGGATATAAAAGAAGTTGAGGCAGAAACACTTCAAACACATTAACCAGGTCTGAACATAGTTAAGAAAGAAAAGAGGTAAATCCTCGTCTCGTCAAGGTAGCAAAACTAGTTATAAAAGTATAACTACATGGTACAAATAAAAGTAAAATGTCTTGGTCTCCAGATAAACTGTATCAATTTTACAGGTACAAGAAAACATGTATAGGCCTACCAAACATGGGGCTCCAAGTTTGGTTGATAACATCTAAACAAACTGATCCCGACCTGGAACTCAAAAAAGCACCATTAGCCAGACTAAGTACAAGCTTTGCACTATGTTCAAGTTTTACAAACAATTCCGTAATTTACAAGAAAGTAAAATACAACTAAAACAAAGCCAAAGTACTGAATTTTAAGCATCTTCCCACTCACATTTCATCAACATTTGGGTGGTAAATTTTGTTGACAAAGCCAATAGATGGAGATTTGTAAGGATAAGCATCCGGTAGCTCCACCCTTATCCTCCAGACACCTCCTTGATACGGACCTGCCACATTCCGTTCAAAAAGGGGAAAAAGAAAAGAAAAAAAATCCCACCTTTCATTCAATATCCATATTACCGAGAAGCAAAAGTACTTAAACTCCTTCCTGTTAAAGAAAAACACTAAAAAATAATCTTGCAGGCCACTTATGCACAGCAGTAAAGCGAAATCTATGTCGAAAATGCACAAGCAATAAAGAGAAATCTACGTCGAAATTCTAAAATCACATCCTAATCTAAATTGATACAATTTTAAAATCACCTTAATCCATGGCCAAATCACAAATTCAGATAATTTTAAGTAAATTCCTACTACTATAGTAATTCAGAGATAACATAAAAAAATAGAGATAAATCCAAAACCCAGAAATACTTGCACATGATCAACACAAAAGAACACATCTTTACATAAAATGGATAAAACCCACAAAAAATATCACCAAAATTAGCTGAAATTTAAATAAGAACACACAAAGATTAAAAAAAAATGAAAAAAAAACCATGTTATGGGGTTCGAATGATTTACTCTCTTTGGGGCCTTTGAAATCCACATAAAACTCTTGCATGCCGTCATTGATCATCTCCACCTTGTAATCACTCATCATCCTGGTTCATACCAACCAAAACAAAATAGAACAAACGAGAAATTAAATAATCAAAATTAGAAAAATATAAAAAAAGTAAAAATATTTATACAAATAAGAGAAATTATACAGTTTCATCAAATCCATCTCACGGCGTTTGCTTGGGGAGGACATTTTTAGTGGTTCAGTCGGGTTTTTTGGGGTCAGAGAGAGAGAGAGAGAGGCTGGGAGAGATTTTGAGAGCTTTCTGCAACAAAAAAAAAGGGACAAAAATTGAGAGAGATACGACTGAAATATATATACGTGTTCAGAAAAGTCGGCTACTTTGCAGTAATGGTCCAGTAAATTTCTTGAGTTACTGCTAGATTTCCAAAGGACCACGGTAGGTTCCAGAACTGAAGTAAAAAGGTAAAGGAAAAGAAAAGAGTAGAGAGAGAGAGAGTAATTACTATAATTACATGGGTATGTCCAGGTTAAATTCCTCTTTTGACAAAGTGGTCGAATAGTAAGTACAATTTCTCTTTTCTTTTTGCTTAAATAGTAATTTCAAGATTCATTGCATTTTTCTTAGATTTTTGTTTCCTTTTAATTTTTGGAGTTGTGCTGGCTGGGGATAACTGCCTGGCCCGCGAATATAGGTCATTTGTGTAAATTGAGTGCGTATCACCTAATAATGCTATGAGATTTTCTATTCTATTTCAATAACAAAGCGACTTTCAATAATTACTATAAATTTGCAGATGCAAAATTTAATAGGGGTTTGTGGTTTTTGAATTCATTGGAGGTGTGCAGTGTTGACAACTTTAGCTCTTTTCAAAAATAATTTATGCTAAAATTTCGAATTTTTCAAAGTTTGCTTGTAGAGCTGATTTTCAATTAATCTGAATGTAAACTACCTCAAAAACTTTTTTGGAGACCATTTGAATTGTTAGAGATGTGCGCAAATACCACAAAAATTAAAATCTTGCTATTTTGCCGTTTATATTAATCTTTGTTAAAAATTTCGTCATTTACCCCCTTTTTTTTTATCCTTTAAAATACTACATTTCTTGTTATACATCACATCACATCACTTATTGCTTCACTTTAAATCTAGGCCATTGAGGTAAAAGGTAGAAAAATTTATGGGCATGCATGTGTACAAGACGATAGTGGTACTCATCCAAGTTTAGGCTTTAAATCTTGATGCATAAAAATTTAACTAGACATGTAACCATTATCTAGTCTATACTAGATTACATGCATAAGGTGGGAGTGGCATATAATCCAAGCCACCCATTTGGGTGCGTAGTAGTAGATACCCAACTCATTCTTTATTGCTCCTAAATTTTCAATTTCAACATCTTCCTACGCCACCTACTAAGAATTATACATGCGTTAAAGAATAAACACCACACATAAGGAGGTTCTGTTGAAAGTATTCCACATTGGAGATGAAATTATTGTATCAAAAGTTTAACAGATTTTGAACCTATTATTTACAAAATGAACATCGAGGAGTTGTTCGTTAGCACTCTCGCCTACATCAATGATCTTTTAATAACATGTTCTCTCTCTCTCTCTCTCTCTCTCTCTCTCTCTCTCTCTCTCTCTCTCTCTCACACACACACACACACATGCACCATATCTTACTTAGTGGTGAAGCCAAAATTTCTAGTTAGGAGCTCACAAATGTTAAAAAAAATAAATAGATAGTATTTACAAAACTATTAACCAAAACATAGCATCGATAATATTCCAATTAATTAAAATAATTCACCTCGCCGAGTTTTCATACTTTGAAACCGTTGCATGATATCCTCGTCCTCTATATTGTTAAAAATATCCTTCTCAATATAAGCAACCAAACAATTGTTCATCCACAAATTCGATTGCGTATGGTGTTCTTCACAATGTTCATAGCAGAAAAGACTCGCTCTACACTTGCAGTTGCAACCGATAAGATGAGTGTCAGTGTTAAAAGCAAGTACACTAACGGGTAAGTCGAATCTTTCTTGGTTTTAACCATCTTTTGTGCAAGATCACTAATTTATTTCAAATTTGCAAACACACTATCAGAGGTCATGTCCAAAATGTAATTCTCAAGCTGTTCTTTGAGTATAACTCAACATCATGCTCCAAAAAATACTTGGATAAAATTGGGCAAGACTTATCAATTTTTCTTTGTCAAAACGGAGAAAAAATTACTTTTGACTAAAACATGTCACACACAGAAGTAGTTCAATATTCTTTTCAGTAAATCAATCATTTAACTCAGTGAGTTGCTTATCTATGACATTGTTGAATGAATCAACACGATAATGGTGCAAGTTCGTGATGTGATGAGCTTTTCGGTTTGGCTGCTCTCCACTCGTAAAAATATCATCCATGCTAGGAATTTTAACATGATTTTTGTCACAAAAGGATGAAACTTAATCAAATAAGGATTCCCAACCACCTTCTCTTATCCTTTGCAATCTTCCTTTGCAAATATTGCCCAAGTTCATTGCATTCACAATATCTTGATCCTTCTTTTGCAATGCTTGTGATAAATCGTTTGTGATTCCAAGAACCTTTTTCATCAAGTGTTGACAAAAAATAAAGTTGAAAGATTGAATAAAAGTCAATAGAAATTTTCCTTCAAATTTTTGTTCAGAATTTGTTCCATCTATTTTTACAATCTCAAGCGCTTCTATCGCTGATGAGAACATGTGAACCAAGCTGATTAAACAATTATAGTGAAAGTTCCATCGCGTATCTTTAGCCTGCTTAAGAGTTGTTTCCTGATTCCAACCTTGTCCACTTGAAAGCTCGTTGTGTACTAGTGCTTCCAAAACTACATGAGCATGTTTTTCTCTAAGAATATCATGACGCTTAGAAGATGCCACCACAACATTCACCGCAGAATAAACCATAGTAAATAGATCTCCAATTTCTGAATTTTTTTTTTTTTTTTGCCACTGCTACTAGAGCTAATTGAAATTGATGAGCAAAACAGTGAACATAAATGACACTCATTCTCATTTAAAATTAGTGCTTTAATGACACACCCCGATCCGGAATGTCCACTAGGACTCCGAATCGAGCTGTGCTGGCCGACACCTGGAAGGTGACGAAGCCATAAAGTATGATGATGTGTAAAATGTGAGTAAATTTAAACCTAAAAGTGCCTAGGGACAAAAATGCGCGGTGAGCGGGATTGAGCCCATTTCACACGCGATGTCAGAGCATAAGTAAAGTACAGTAGTGTGGGTAAGAATCATACCCTCAAAGACAACCACCTATACTGAGATTTGCCAAGAATCCTCGTCGATACGAACCTTTAGCAGTTAAAACCTAGAGGGGCACAAAACCAGAAAGTGTGAGTGGGCAAAAACAAAGTTGTTCAAAAACCATTTCTCTTTTCAAAAGTAATAACCCCTCACCGTAAAACCTGTATAATTTCCCAGAAAATAGGAATACGTATATATACAGAAATCATACTCGAGAGTAGGGAAAACCAAGTATATGCCATGTCAAGTGTCACAGAAATGCAATAGGTAATCTAAGTAGAATAAATCAATATAAAATGGTGTGCTAGCCGGAGTCACCTAACGTGACCTGTACGGCTGAGTCTATATCTCATAAATCAATTCCTGCATGGAACCACCTAAGGTGGTCTGTACGACAGGCTAGGTGTAAATAGTTACGCTCAAGTGCTACGATCACGTGAATCGCGGGTCACCTACGAGTTGAAACCACCTAATGTGGTATGTACGACAGGGCTGTGCACCAAACTTGGATCCAAGGTGAGCATGCGGTGCGGGAGGTGAACATCACGTGAAGGACTGTGCCCTGGCCACGGACGGGAGCACTAACACTAGGGTGCAAGATATTAAGTACTAAATGCAACCCAACATAATCATACACACTACAATCACTACCATCAATATATACTCACTTGAAATTTACCTGAATGTCCGTAGCGTCAAACAACAATATGCATACCTATACTAACGCATAATCTAAAATGTAATGCAATTGACATGGCATTTAAATCATAAAACCATTTAAAACACTTTCTAGGAAAACGTAAAACATACGTACATATATATCGAAAACAAAAGCCCACTCACTTGGAATCCACGCTACAATTCCCTAGCACAAATACCAAGGCGTCCCGAACGATCGGCGCCTAAAACAATTATCAAATTACGTCTCAGTAATCTTATTAATAGAAAACATAACTCACATAAAATACATCCTCAAGGACATTTTAAAATGGTTTGAGACCCATTGACCAAAAGTCAACCGTCGATCAAAGTTCGACGGTAGGGTCACAACCCTACATAACTCGATCTGGAAGATCTGCCTGTCAGATTTCCAATCCGTAACTTCTAACGATCCACATTAAACTTCTAAAATAACATACTAAAGTTTCGTTACAATCCAATTGTTGGATCTCCGTCAATTGCCAAAACCAAGCGGCGGCTAACGTTTTATTTTATGAATTTACAAATCCAATTCGGAAAGATCCGTAAGTCGGATTCTCGATCTGTAAGTTCCTATGATCCTCAAATATTACGTATTTTAATGTATCAAAGTTTGATGACAATCCAACGGTCGGATCATCGATTTATATATTAACCAAGTCACATATGGTAATGAAATTAGTTTCAAACGATCAACCTACGTCATACCACTATCAAAACAGAATTCAGGACATCTAACATAGCCTAAAAATAACATTGATGGCCCACTGGCCACGCACCACCTCACGCGCCGCCGTGGGTGGCGGTCGACCGCCTTGACTCATCGGAAAATTCAACTATTTCTAAAAATTACCAAAATTTACAAAAATGAAGATCTCCATGAGAGGAACAACTTTCATACCAGTGACTAAGGCCAATTTGGCCAGGAAACACCTCAATTCCACGAAAATCTGTCGGTACCCATAACTTGGGTGTGCTTGATTCGACTTTGATTCGAACTCCAACACCCCCAAACCTGATTGAGCTTTGTTCATAGGGTTGAGGGGAGTATTTTGGTAGTGGTGGTCGAAGGAATCACCTTCGAAAATGGCAGATCGCTGCCAAGAACCGTCGGTGTTCCCGTCGCCAAACCCCACGAATTTATCCCAATTTCCGTTGAATCTTGGGTGAAAAATGAAGGAGAAGAAGTATGGTGATGATTTCAAGGGATGGTTGGGTGAATTTCACCTGAAAATTGATGAAACTTGGCCGGAATTTGCTCCGGGTCGAAGGGTTGGCACGGGTCAGGGGATCAGGCCGATCCCTTCTTCTTCTCCTCCCTCATTTCCCTCATTTCCTTTCTTCCTGATTGGTCTCTTCCTTTCTCTCTCCTCTCCTTATTGCTCCACTTATCTCCCATCTCTCTTCTTTTCTTTGCATCACAGTCGCACATCTCCTTTTTCTTTAATCTAGGCCACACACGTGGCACACCAAATTTCATAAAAAAAAAAACTCCAGATTTTCTAAAATAATCAATGTACTAAAATGGCCCCGACTTTAAACGTTAATATCTCATTCGTTATAACTCCAAATTGCGATCCATTTGTGCCCACGCGTCCGTAACGACGAGTACTACGAGGATACGCCAAGAAAATGAACCTTACGTGACACGACACTACGATCAACAATGGTCAATGCATATGCCTCGAAGGGCATTTTCGTATATTCACTTATTAAAATTATAAAATCATAATTTTTAGGGACATGTCGTCGCATTTAAGGCCATTGAACTCACCTTGCATATTACTTGCTCCATCATAGCCTTGCCCACACAATTTGGATATGTTTAATCCATGTCTAGAAAAGAAGTCATCAATGGCTAACTTAAGTGAGGAAGCTTTTGTATCTGTAACATGCTCAACACCTACAAAGCGCTCTATCCTATAACCCTTATCCACACAGTGTAGTACAATGGTCATTTGCTCATTTGAAGACTTGTCTCATGATTCATCAAAAAGAATGGCAAATAAAAAAATCATCAATATCACTAGTGATTGCACTAATAATTTCATATGAAATAGCATTTAAAATGTCTTTCTAAATATCAGGTGATATCAATTTCAAAATTTCAAGAGCATTTTCTAGTGCGACAGCCTTTAAACCTTATTTATAGTGACGTAGCCACAACAAAATTTTAAGAAAGTTTCCTCGATTGAGTGAACTTTCAGATTCATCTTGTCCACGAAATGGAAGACCTTGTTGTAAGAAAATCTTACTAACACCAACTGATGCACCTAATCATGTTCGATAATCAATTCATCATAGTCAGTTTGTTTTGAGATAACTGTTTCAATATGTTACTTTTGATTTAATAAGGCCTCATAGTTTCTCCAAACATTATCATTAGAACTATTAGGTCCTCCAACATGAATTTGTAGTTTCCTTTTGCACTTCTAATTCTTCACTCCGGCTCCAACAAAAGTATCCCTATTGAATTGATCTCCAATATCAGGTTTGAAGAGATAACAACATAAAGCATCTTGTGATATGCTATACTCCAACCAATTAGAAAACTGAGTAAACCAAGCACAATTAAATCTGCTAGGCTTTGTCCCAAAATTTGTGTTGCAAAATATATGGGTTCGTGGTTGAGAAGGTTTATTTTGGAGATAGGCCTTTCGAACTTGGTCGCGAACATTATGATGATAACTCAAAATCGGTCTATGCAATCCAGGATCATATTAAACAGTTTCCAAGTTAATTTTCATAAAATCCGCATAAGTTTGTTTTGAACTACTTTCATTATTTTTTTTAACTCTTTGGAGATGACGACTCTAATATCTTAGGTTGTGTTTTTCTTATGAAATATATTCCATAACTGAAAAATTGAAAAACATAGATTGATTAACTTCAAATTAAAAAAAATATGAACATATATACTAATTTTACATACTAAAACAAATTTGGCAAAAGTTAAAAGAAGTTGCAAGACATCAATTTAATAAGAAAATAATCATAGTTTATAAACAAAAAAAATGCAAGAGGGATTGAGAGTAAAATGCATACTTTGGGTTGTAGGCCAGCTAACTAAACTTCAGTTAACTAAACTTTAATGTCTTTTCTTTGTTCGAATAATGGAATTAGTCTTTAATCTGCCAAAAAAGAAGAAGTTATTTGTTGAATTAATTTACATTGTAGATGACAACATATATGAATTAGCAAATTGCAAAAAAATTAATGATAACAACCTTTAGAGATTCAGAGTTCATGCTCGATTGGACTGTTATCTTGAATTCCACCGTAAAACGATGAAAGAGAGACCAAAAGAAACAAGTGTCATGAAGATGAGAAAGTTGAAATAGAAGGATCTGTTGGAAAATTGGAATACCATTTAACGATCATAAAGATTGAAGATTGAAGAGCATCTGGTTACCAATCCTTGAACTCAGACCCTGTAGGAAACATGGAATTCCCCGAATATGAAGAAGAAGTTAAATAAACTATTAATTTTAGTATTGAGAAGAGGAATTCAAGTGTTGAAAGTTGGAATGGGAGGGTTAGATTGGGTAAAAGTCTGCTTGAAATATTTAAAGAGGGTCGGATTAAAAAGTCTTGGAAATTGGACTGGGAAGGCCAAATTGTCAAATGTGCAGGCTGGTGGACCGGTGATATTAACTTCTTACAATAAAAAACTAGTAATACTACTTCTTCCTCTTTTTCTTTTTCTTTTTTTTTCTTAAAAAAAAAAAACAAGGTGGGCCTTGGACTATTGTGGTCCTATGGTCCTCAACTCTGTTGAGGATCATGAAGATCGAAGACTGAAGAGCATCAAATATGCATAATACCAACTGACAAGCCCCGATCTCGATGTCCGGAGGACAGCGAGATGGCCATGTGCTGGCTGACACCCAAGGGTGACGCGAGCCATTTAATGCATGCATATGCTGATAACATGAGAAACATGCATATAAATTTCGCGCGAACTACATAATGTAATATTCAAATACAAACTTACTAAAATAATATAATAATATTCAGTCGTCACTAAAATGATAGTGACCATGCATGACATGTTCAGAGCATACATCTAATTCAGAATACAAACGGAAGGTGTAATAGAATGTGCTATTACATGTGATGTCAAAGCAGAGAGGATGACTCGAAATCACTGCTAAGGGAATGCCTTGTAGCTAGGATCGTATGCCTCGTTCCTATGTCCTGAGGGGGCGTAAAACAAACATGAGTGTACCAAGTTGATATATAAGTAAAACTAACATAGTTATCCAACAACGTACTAACCCCCAAAGTTTATGGAAACTCATATAGCATAATAAGTAATAGGTTTTTCAAAAACCCTAACATGCCATAAAACTTCATAAAACATATATCATATATAGTGTGCTTAGTAGTGGTATCATCTCCCGCCCAAAGGCATATAGAACTCTTCCAACCGAAGCCATATAAATATCTTCCGCCCGTAGGCACTACAACCCCCGGCCGAAGCTAATATTAGTATCTTCCGCCCTTAGGTAGAACAATGACCACTAGATAAAAACAAAAATCATTAAACATAATATTTCCAGACATAAGTACATATATCTCAACGGAGCTCAGTAGCTCAAACATCATATCTTAAAACATCTTCATAGTATATAGTCATCAATCATATATACTACAAAAAACATAAAAATCGATAAAGTATGGTATTCCAAAATATTCTCAGTAAAGCATGATATCTCATAAAGTGTACATCTAATTTACTCATAAACGTTTCATAAAACGTAACCATTAAATCATGCTTTTCATGTACGCATTTATAATAGTAAAATATGTATTTTAGGAGGGATCCACTCACAGATACTTCGTTGCGAAGAGCCGTACGAAATAGGATGGATAGAAACGCTGCTAATAATCATACCTAAGAACATAAAGGGTCCAATTAATAAAACTTTACCATAACGATTGAATTTCAGAAAACGGACGTCATAAACGGATTCAGGATGTCGAAAAACATAACAAGGAATCTCGGGTACCCCAACTAGACCTGGCAGTTTCTGACACGACACGATGACACGACACGAAAACGACACGAAAATAACGGGTTTCGGGTCAACACGATAACTTATCGGGTCATTATCGGGTGACCCGTCAAGAACCCGTTAATAACGGGTTCTTAACAGGTATACACGTGGGTAATACGTGGGTGATCCATTTCGACACGTTAAGAAAAAAATTATTTTGATAATTTTAAAGTTTAATTACTAAAAAATTTATTATAAAATATTAATATGTACAATATATTCTATATTAAATATATAGTTTTGTATTATTATTCTATATAAGTTAAAAAAAAAAAGTTTTAGTCATTATTTATTTTTATTATGAGAGTTCTTTATTATCATTACTAAGATAATAAATTTTACTTAACATGTTCTTGTCCAAAATTAAAATAAACTAATATAGTATTTGTATAGACAATAACTAATAAGACATACATTATACATACAAGTATGAAAAATGTGAAAGAATATATAAACACTTGTGATTCATCATTATTCATATAAACACTTGCAATTTTTGGTGTATGCGATCTCAAAGCATATACAAACAAGTTTGACAGTTGGATCGTTGAAATTAGTTTCGTAGAATGCGTATCCCATCAAAACGATAGATTCACTAACACTTAGAGTTTATTTATACTTTCATTAAGTATAACATAAGATTTTGTGGTATCCACTAGTGTAAATATTTTAAATTGAAGATCGAATTCATTCATTGTATTCATATAGGGTCAAGAAGTGTAGATGTAAAAACTCATCAAAATTGAAGTTAAAATAACCGTTAAATCGTGATTTTTCGTTTATAACCGTCAAAAAGTTTTGTCCCATTACTTGATCTCTGAATGTTTGTTTTTTGCGATTTTTGGCGTATGCGATCTTGAAGCATATACAAACAAGTTTGATGGTTGGATCGTTGAAATTAGTTTCGTAGAATGCGTATCCCATCAAAACAATAGATTCACTAACACTTAAAAGTTTATTCATATTTTTATTAAGTATAACATAAGATTTTGTGATCTCCACTAGTGTAAATATTTTAAATTGAAGATTGAATTCATTCTTTGTATTCATATAGGGTCAAGGAGTGTAGCTGTAAAAAATCATCAAAATCGGAGTTAAAATAACCGTTAAATCGTGATTTTTCTTTTTATAACCGTTTTAAGTTTTGTCCCATTACTTGATATCTGAATGTTTGCTTTTTGCAATTTTTGGCATATGCGATCTCGAAGTATATACAAACATGTTTGACGGTTGGATTGTTCAAACTAGTTTTGTAGAATGCGAGTATCTCATTAAAACAATAAATTCACTAACACTTAAGAGTTTATTCATACTTTCATTAAGTATAACATAAGATTTTGTGGTATCCACTAGTGTAAATATTTTAAAGTGAAGATCGAATTCAATCATTGTATTCATACAGGGTCAAGGAGTGTAGCTGTAAAAAATCATCAAAATCGGAGTTAAAATAACCGTTAAATCGTGATTTTCTTTTTATAACCGTCGAAAAGTTTTGTCCCGTTACTTGATCTCTGAATGTTTGTTTTTTGCAATTTTTGGCGTATGAGATCTCAAAGTATATACAAACATGTTTGACGGTTGGATAATTGAAACTAGTTTCGTAGAATGCGTATCTCATCAAAACAATAGATTCACTAACACTTAAAAGTTTATTCATACTTTCATTCCACTAGTGTAAATATTTTAAATTGAAGATCGAATTCATTCATTGTATTCATATAGGGTCAAGGAGTGTAGCTGTAAAAAATCATCAAAATCGGAGTTAAAATAACCGTTAAATCGTGATTTTTCGTTTATAACCGTCGAAAGGTTTTGTCCCGTTACTTGATATCTGAATGTTTGTTTTTTTCAATTTTTGGTGTATGTGATCTCGAAGCATATACAAACAAGTTTGACGGTTGGATCGTTGAAATTAGTTTCGTATGATGTGTATCCCATCAAAACGGTAGATTCACTAACACTTGGAGTTTATTTATACTTTCATTAAGTATAACATAAGATTTTGTGGTATCCACTATTGTAAATATTTTAAATTGAAGATCGAATTCATTCATTGTATTCATATAGGGTCAAGGAGTGTAGATGTAAAAACTCATCAAAATTGGAGTTAAAATAACCGTTAAATCGTGATTTTTCGTTTATAACTGTCAAAAAGTTTTGTCCCATTACTTGATCTATGAATGTTTGTTTTTTGCAATTTTTGGCGTATGCGATCTTGAAGCATATACAAACAAGTTTGATGGTTGGATCGTTGAAATTAGTTTCGTAGAATGCGTATCCCATCAAAACAATAGATTCACTAACACTTAAAAGTTTATTCATATTTTTATTAAGTATAACATAAGATTTTGTGATCTCCAATAGTGTAAATATTTTAAATTGAAGATTGAATTCATTCTTTGTATTCATATAGGGTCAAGGAGTGTAGCTGTAAAAAATCATCAAAATCGGAGTTAAAATAACCGTTAAATCGTGATTTTTCTTTTTATAACCGTTTTAAGTTTTGTCCCATTACTTGATATCTGAATGTTTGCTTTTTGCAATTTTTGGCATATGCGATCTCGAAGTATATACAAACATGTTTGACGGTTGGATCGTTCAAACTAGTTTTGTAGAATGCGAGTATCTCATTAAAACAATAGATTCACTAACACTTAAGAGTTTATTCATACTTTCATTAAGTATAACATAAGATTTTGTGGTATCCACTAGTGTAAATATTTTAAAGTGAAGATCGAATTCAATCATTGTATTCATACAGGGTCAAGGAGTGTAGCTGTAAAATATCATCAAAATCGGAGTTAAAATAACCGTTAAATCGTGATTTTCTTTTTATAACCGTCGAAAAGTTTTGTCCTGTTACTTGATCTCTGAATGTTTGTTTTTTGCAATTTTTGGCGTATGAGATCTCAAAGTATATACAAACATGTTTGACGGTTGGATCATTGAAACTAGTTTCGTAGAATGCGTATCTCATCAAAACAATAGATTCACTAACACTTAAAAGTTTATTCATACTTTCATTCCACTAGTGTAAATATTTTAAATTGAAGATCGAATTCATTCATTGTATTCATATAGGGTCAAGGAGTGTAGCTGTAAAAAATCATCAAAATCGGAGTTAAAATAACCGTTAAATCGTGATTTTTCGTTTATAACCGTCGAAAGGTTTTGTCCCGTTACTTGATATCTGAATGTTTGTTTTTTTCAATTTTTGGTGTATGTGATCTCGAAGCATATACAAACAAGTTTGACGGTTGGATCGTTGAAATTAGTTTCGTATGATGTGTATCCCATCAAAACGGTAGATTCACTAACACTTGGAGTTTATTTATACTTTCATTAAGTATAACATAAGATTTTGTGGTATCCACTATTGTAAATATTTTAAATTGAAGATCGAATTCATTCATTGTATTCATATAGGATTAAGGAGTGTAGCTATAAAAAATAATCAAAATCGAAGTTAAAATAACCGTTAAATCGTGATTTTTTGTTTTATAACCATCGAAAAGTTTTGTTCGGTTACCTGATATCTGAATGTTTTTTTTTTACGATTTTTTGCTGATACGATCTCGAAGCATATAAAAACAAGTTTGACGGTTGGATCGTTAAAATTAGTTTCGTATAATTCGTATCCCATCAAGTTCAATGGTATATATATATATATTAAGTAGATTTAAATCTATTTATTTTGTACGTATAATTGACCGGTACACGGAGTAGTATATCACATTATCACGTGTCATTATAAAAATAGTGGGTTATGTGTGATAAAAAATTAATAACTTAAAAAAAATAAAATTTCTCATATATATATATATATTAAGTAGATTTAAATCTATTTATTTTGTACGTATAATTGACCGGTACACGGAGTAATATATCACATTATCACGTGTCATTATAAAAATAGTGGGATATGTGTGATAAAAAATTAATAACTTAAAAAAAATAAAATTTCTCACCACTTCTATGAATTTTCATTTTTCCCTCTCTTTTTTGTTTGCTTTTCAGCTTTTCTTATAATTTTCATTTTTCTCTCCCTTCTTTTTCTTCAAAGGGCGGCATCCTACCCATCTTTCCCTCTCTTTTTTGTTTCATTTTCAGCTTTTCTTATAATTTTCATTTTCCCTCCCTTTTTCTTCAAAGGGTGCGGCAGGAATGGAATGGAATTATGGAATCAATGGATGCATATTAATTAATAATTATTATAGTTTTTATAAAATTTAATATATATATATATATATATATAATTATTATAGTTAATATTTTGGGGGTATAATTATTAATTTATTATAGTATATATAATTATTATAGTTAATTTAATATATATATATATATATATTTAATATAGTTTTTACTATGTGACAATATGATATGTATTCTCTCAAAAACAGTATTATGTTTTTTATTTAATTATTTATTGGTTTAAAATATATTTTCCTTAACGGGTAACGGGTCGGGTCAAATTACCCGTTAATATTATCGGGTCAATTTCGGGTCGGGTCATTTTACCCGTTTATTGTAACGGGTGTTACACGACACGACCTGTTAAGATATCGGGTATGACACGAAAACGACACGAACACGGGAAACACGACACGAATGCCAGGTCTAACCCCAACTAGTCGCCACACGTGCTGCCACAGGGCGGCGACCTGTACGGCCAAGCGTCGAGTTGGGTCGCCGGAAAGTTTGCTCGAAAAGTCGTCGGTGGAGGCGCGTATGCTTTACACGCTGGCTAAGACATGCACCCACACGCGACTGGGATTTGGGCTCCGACTAGGTTTGGGCCTAGGCTTCTGGGCTTGGGCCTAAGGTTCTGAGCTTGGGCCTATTGGGCCAAAGGCTGGGTTGGGCAAGGTTGTAACATGGGTTTTGGATCTGGTTTAGGGTTATCGGGTCAGATTGACCCGGTTTCAGGCCAAGGGTTGGTCGGTTTTTGAGCAAGTTTTCAAACGCTTATAACTTCTATGATATTCAACCAAATCAGTGATTCAAAAATGAAAGTTGTAGTTCTTAACGAGATGAAGAGAATGGTACCTTGCATGACGGCTAACTAGCCATGATTTGGCCGAAAAACGCCTTGAAAGTGGCAGTGCTTGTCGAAAAATTGGGAAAAGCTACTACGAGCTATTTTCTGCGATTAACACGTATGTACAACTTAAAAAAAAGCTTCGATCTAACCTTAATACACATCCTAAGGGTTTCTAGAAGCTTACCAACACCATAAAATCACGAAACACGTCGGGAAAGATGATGAATAGTGACAACGTCGCTAGAGGGTTTCTCGGCTTGGCATGGGGTTCCGAAGCTTCTTCATCCACGTGGTGGTGATTTGAGGTTGCTCCGTGTGTGTTTCAGAGAGGAGAGAGAGAGAGTTGCAGAAAGAGAGAGCTCAGGGAGTAAGAGGGCCCGGGGGTAAGGGTTAAAGAGAAGGAAATATGTGAAATAGAGAGAGAGGGAGAAAGTTATAATAATAAAAAGATATGAAAATATCCCAAAAGGGAAATGGGGAATCCGGGTAGGGTGAGGAGATAAGGGGGCAAAATTTCCATGTGGGTCCCCCTTTGGTTGTAGTTTAAGAACGTACAGAACTAAACACAAAATATCTGAAAACGTTCGACGTTCGTACGTAGAATCTTCGTTATAAATCCAAATCCGTTCGTGGCGATAAGTACGATAAGAATAATTTAATAAAATTAAAACTACGTGTTTCGACGAGACGGTCAAACAAGGTCAACTCAAGGGAAAAAAGGTAATTTCAAAAGTCCGACAATATGAAAATACACTTCAATTGGGCCACGGTTTCACAATGTACCCACCTTAAAAGAATTTCATCCCGAGATTACAATCTCAAATAAATAAGTATGGATAATGGCTTCTCATTAATTCCTCTGTTTCCCACGTTGCTTTCTCGACTGCATGGTTCCTCCACAACACCTTTACTAATGGAATGACTTTGTTCCTCAGAGTTTTATCCTGTCGGTTGATGTTCGCCACAGGTTCCTCAACATAACTCGTGCCCTGACTCACTTCTAATGGTTCCAGCTGAATGACATGAAAGGGATCCGGTACATACTTCCGAAGCATGGAAACATGAAATACGTCATGAATCTGCGACAACTTTGGTGGTAGCTCCAATCTATAAACAACCACACTAATTCTCTCTGTGGTTCGGTAGAGACCGACATAACGAGGACTCAACTTTCCCCGCTTACCAAAATGAACTACATCTTTCTAGGGTGACAAATTCAGAAAGAAAAAGTCATCAATCTCATACTCACGATCCGTGGAATGTTGGTCCGCGATGCTCTTTTGCCGATCTTGCACCGACTTTAATATCCTCTTAATCAACTAGATGTTATTAGTGGTGTCAACAATTTCTGGCCCCATTAACACCCGTTCACCGACCTTTGTCCAACATAACGGTGTCCATCCTTCCCATACAGTACCTCGAATGGTGCCATACTGGTATTGAAGTGGTAGCTTTTGTTGTAGGCAAACTCGATCAAAGGTAAATAGTTATCCCAACTACCCTTTCACTGGAGAACATACACTCTCAACATGTCCTCCAAAGTCTTAATCGTCTTTTCAGATTGACCATCGGTTTGTGGATGATAGGCAGTGCTATACAATAGCTGAGTATTCATGGCGTTATGGAATGCTTTCCAAAATCTAGAGGTGAATGTTGGATCTCTATCTGAAACAATGGTGACAGGTATACCATGAAGTTTAACAATATTATCAATGAACAACTGTGCCAACTTCTCCAGTGTGTAGGTTTGTCAAACAGGTAAGAAAATAGTAGTCTTGGTGAGTCGATCCACAATCACCCAAATACCATTAAACCTCGACCGCGTGTTTGGCAAACCATACACGAAATCCATGGTGATGTCTTCCAGACATCAGGATGGCCACATGCTGGCCGACATCCGAGGGTGACGCAAGCCATTTAATTAATGCATATGCCGAGAACATGAGAAACATGCATATAAATTTCGCGCGAACTACGCAATGTAATATTCAAATACAAACTTACTAAAATAATATAATAATATTTAGTTGTAAGTAAAATGATAGTGATAATGCATGACATGTTCAAAGCATACATTTAATTCAGAATACAAATGGAAGGTGTAACAGAAGGTGCTATTACATGTGATGTCAAAGCAGAGAGGGTGACATGAAATCACTGGTAGGGGAATGCCTCGTAGATCGGATCGTATACCTCATTCCTATATTCTGAGGGGGCACAAAACAAACATGATTGGACCAAGTTGATATATAAGTAGTACTAACATAGTTATTCAACAACGTACTATCCCCCAAAGTTTATGGAAACTCATATAGCATAATAAGTAATAGGTTTTCCGAAAACCCTAACATGCCATAAAATTTCATAAAACATATATCATATATAGTGTGCTTAGTAATGGTATCATCTTCCGCTCGAAGGCATACAGAACTCTTCTGACCGAAGCTATATAAATATCTTCTGCCCGCAGGCACTATAACCCCCGGCCAAAGCCAATATAAGTATCATCGCCCGTAGGCAGAACAATGACCACTAGATAAGCACAAAAATCATTGGACATATATTTCAAACATAAGTACATATATCTTAGGGTTAATCTCAGTTTACTACCCTGAAATTTCTTGGTTTTCAACATTTGGTACATGAAGTTTTTTTCGTCCCAGAGTGGTACCTAAAGTCATAATTTTGGGACACTTTCATACATCCGTTAAGTTTTTCGTCAGAACCTCTGTTAATTGATGATGTGGCACCCACGTGGACAATGATTGGGCGCCATGTGTCAATATGGGCCCACGTGGATAATTAAAAAAAAAAA
The DNA here is from genome assembly GCA_036320875.1 of Cotoneaster glaucophyllus. Taxonomy (NCBI): domain Eukaryota; kingdom Viridiplantae; phylum Streptophyta; class Magnoliopsida; order Rosales; family Rosaceae; genus Cotoneaster; species Cotoneaster glaucophyllus. The sequence continues at coordinate 18,011,230 of CM070060.1, forward strand.
ACTGCTTTCTTCTCTTCTCTCTTCTCTTCCCCGATCTGTCCGACTCCTCCCTCTTCACCCCCTCCCTTCTCTCTCCTCAGATCAACCTTCACTCAACCTAACCCAAACTACATCGCCTCCGTCGCCTTCCTCACCACCATCGTCTAAACCCTAAACCTCTGTGGCTGAGGTTTGTTTTGGGAGACATGGGCTGCGGCTGGGCATTTTGCCCAAATTTCTCTCCCTAGATTTCGAAACCTTCCTCATCTGAATGTTCGATTTCGATCGACATTTCTCATCCCCCGAGTTCTTTGGTAGATTCCGAAGAAGAGCTTGAACATCGTCTTTTCAAAGAAAGAAATATCCTGAGCAGGCCTCCCAGCTCTCACCAGCCTATCAATGGCGAAAACAAAGGTTTTCGCCCCAGCAACTCCACCTGCACTCACAATCACATCGTGGGTTGCCTTGAAATCCTTCCTCCTCCCAAAGTAATCCTCAAAATACGAGAGGGTCTCGTCCGTGTGCTCGAAATTAGGGTTCGAGATCAGCCACTGGTTAAAACCTAAAATCGTACGGCTAGCCTCGAGGGACTGATTGAGTACGTTAAGGACCAGGGGAGCTATTGGGGTGATGTGGGAGAAGCTCAATTGGAGGCGTTGGGTTACAGATAGGGGGTCGGAGCTAGAATCCAGTAGGAGTTCGGAGGAGATAGATTGAGCTAATTCGGACTGATCTGGATCTATGGAGGCTGACATTGTAGTGAGATTTAGCGCGGACTCAGGTGTTAGAGTTTGGGTGATGGCGGTGAGGAAGGCGAAGGGGGCGGCGTAGTTTGGGTTAGGGTGGGTGAAGGTTGATTTGGGAGAGAGAAGGGAGGGGGTGAAGAGGGAGGAGTCGGACGGATCGGGGAAAAGAAGAGGGAGGAGAAGAAAACTGTTTTTTTTTTTTAATTATCCACGTGGGCCCATATTGACACGTGGCGCCTAATCATTGTTCACGTGGGTGCCACGTCATCAATTAACGGAGGTTCTGACGGAAAACTTAACGGATGTATGAAAGTGTCCCAAAATTATGACTTTAGGTACCACTCTGGGACGAAAAAAACTTCATGTACTAAATGTTGAAAACCAAGAAACTTCAGGGTAGTAAACTGAGATTAACCCTATATCTTAATAGAGCTCAATAGCTCAAACATCATATCTTAAAACATCTTCATAGTATATAGTCATCAATCATATATACTACAAAGAACGTAAAAATCGATAAAGTATGGTATTCCAAAATATTCTCAGCAAAGCTTGATATCTCATAAAGTGTAAATCTAATTTACTCATAAACGTTTCATAAAACGTAACCATTAAATCATGTTTTTCATGTATGCATTTCTTATAGTAAAATATGCATTTTAGAAGGGGTCTACTCACAGATACTCCGTCGTCGAAGAGCCGTACGATATAGGAGGGACAGAAACGCTGCTAATAATCGTATCTAAGCACATAAAGGGTTCAATTAATAAAACTCTACCATAACGATTGAATTTCAGAAAACGAACATCATAAACGGATTCAGGATGTCGAAAAACATAAAGGGGAACCTCTGGTACCTCCACGCGTCGAGGCGCGCGGCACCACGGGGTGGAGTCTCGGACAACGACGTGCTGCTACAAGCGCCGAGTTGGGTAGTTGAAAAGTTCACCATAAAGGTTGCCGGCGCCGTCGTGGATGGCGACAAAGCACAGTGCCTTCGGTGGAGGCACATGTGCTCCACGAGCTGACCAAGACATGCGCCTATGCGCAGGCCTACGCACGGACTGGGATCTGAGCTCCGACTGGGTTTGAGCTTAAGGTTATGGGCTTGGGCCTATTGGAATGAAGGCTAGGTTGGGCCGAGTTGTAACATGGGTTTTGGATCTGGTTTAGGGTTATCGGGTCAGGTCGACCCAAGGGTTGGCCGGTTTCTGGCATGTTTTCAAACGCTCATAACTTCTTCGATATTCAACCAAGTCGAGTGATTCAAAAGTGAAAGTTATAGTTCTCAATGAGATGAAGAGAATGGTATCTTGTACGACGGCTAACGCACCGTGGTTTGGCCAAAAAACTCCTTGAAAGTGGCGGTGCTCGCCGAAAAACTTGGAAAAGCTACTCCAAGCTATTTTAAGCAATTAACAAGTATGTACAACTTAAAATAAGCTTCGATCTAACCTTAAAACACATCCCAAGGGTTTCTAGAAGCTTACCAATGTCGAAAAATCACGAAACACATCAGGGAAGACTATGAATAGTGACAACGTCGCTAGAGGGTTCCTCAGCTTGGCACAGGGTTTCCGAAGCTTCTCTGTCCACATGGTGGTGGTTTGGGGTTGCTCTATGTGTGTGTTTCAGAGAGGAGATAAGGAGTTGTAGAGAGAGAGAGCTCGGGGAGTGAGAGGGTCCAGGGTGAGGGTTAAAGAGAATGATAGAAGTGAAATAGAGAGAGAGGGAGAAAGAGAGATAGAGAGAGAGAGAGAAAGTTATAATAATAAAAATATATGAAAATTATCACAAAAAGGAAAGGGGGAATCCGGGTAGGGTGAGGGGATAAGGGGACAAAATTTCCATGTGGGTCCCCATTTGGTTTGTAGTTTAAGAACGTACATGACGAAACACAAAATATTCGAAAACATTCCACGTTCGAACGTAGAATCTTCCTTTTAAATCCGAATCTGTTTGCGCCTACGCGTTCGTGGTGATAAGTACGATAAGAATAATTTAATAAAATTAAAACTACATGTTTCGACAAGACGATCAAACAAATTCAACTCAAGGGTAAAAAGGTAATTTCATAAGTCCGACAATATGAAAATACACTTAAATTGGGACGGGGTTTCACACCAACCCTCGAACCCATACCCTATAGGAAACTTGGAATACCCGAATATGAAGAGGAAGTTAAATAAACTATTAATTTTAGCATTGGGAAGAGGAATAGGTAAAGGCCAAATTGTCCAATGTGCAGGTTGGTGAACCGATGGTATTAACTTCTTACAATAAAAAACTAGTTGTACTATTTTTTTATCAAAAAAAACACGCAAGGTAGGCCTAGGACTATTGTGGTCTTATGGTTCCACTGCCTCTATTGAGGATCATGAAGATTGAAGACAAACCCAGACCTATAGGAAACTTGGAATACCCGGATATGAAGTGGAAGTTAAATAAACTATTAATTTTTGTGTTAAGAAAAGGAATGGAATTGTTGGAAGTTGGAATAGGTAGGGTTAGATTGCGTAAAAGTCTGCTTGAATATTTAAAAATGCCAAATTGTACAATGTGCAGACAGGTGGACCTAATGTGTAGGTTGGTGAACCGAGGGTATTAACTTCTTACAATAAAAAAACTAGTTGTACTTTTTTTTTTTTATCAAAAATAAAAATAAAAACGCAAGGTAGGCCTAGGACTATTGTGGTCCTATGGTTCCACCGCCTCTATTGAGGATTATGAAGATTGAAGATTGAAGATTGAGGATTGAAGAGCATCAAATATGCAAGTTACCAAACCTCAAACCCAGACCCTATAGGAAACTTGGAATACCCGGATATGAAGAGGAAGTTAAATAAACTATTAATTTTAGTGTTAAGAAAAGGAATGGAAGTGTTGGAAGTTGGAATAGGTAGGGTTAGATTGCGTAAAAGGGCTTGAAAACTTTGAGTTTTAACGATAAGGACAAAATAAAGGGTAAAGTGAATAGTACCAGGTTTGACTTTTTAGTGTAAAAATGTGGTTTTTCGTTAAAGTGAACAGTACCGCGGGTTTTTTGTTAAAACTCCCTATTTAAAAATGCTAAATTGTCCAATGTGCAGACTGGTGGACCGGTGGTATTAACTTCTTACAATAAAAAACTAGTAGTACTAATTTATTTATCTTTTTTAAGAAAAGCAGGGTGGGCCTAGGACTATTGTGGTCCTATGGTCCCTCCGACTCTATGGGATAAGATTTTGTTAGATTTTAAACGAGTTTATAAATCCTTGTCTATCCAGTTATGATTTTAAATGAGTCTTATAAATATAAGTGTATTCAATTCATATTTTCAAGGATACAATCCAAGTCAGGTGGTATTCAATCCAGACTTTGAAAGTGGCTTTTAAAGTTTGAGGGCATTCAAAAAGCCGGTGAATTTGTAGGATTCAATGAATTACAAGATTTTGATAGATTCTACGGTATCAGGTATAACTACCAAAGGCCCTCATAAATCATGCATCACCCCTCAAGATTTCTACTTGATTCCTCTGTAAAATACGAGTAGTCTCATCTTCTGCAGGTATCATCTTGTTTGGTTTTTCGATTTCTTATACCTCATTTTTGCTTCTAGCTATTTGCTGCGTAATGTGGTATGATTACAGTACTTTGGCATGAAAAACTTCAACTTTTTGGAAGGAAATTTGAAATTAGGACACAATATATAAAGCTGAAACTTTTGTCTGGGTATTAGTTTATTTGTTAATGAAGATCAATGCGTGGCCCGTGATTCCTTCCTCTAATTCATATATAATTCGAATTCCTACAAGTTAGGGCTTGTGAAATATGTAATTTATATCATATGATTTGTACCCTTATATAGCACAGTTGTATTGGTATATATTGTATCGTGTACTCTTGGAGTAAAATCACTGAATACGTTCTTTACATTGTATGAAATAACAATGGACTGATTAGAGATAGGGAAAAGAAAAAATCAACAATCAATTGCTGAGAAGGAATGACAAAGAAAAACAAGCAGCAAGGATTGTTTGTAATCAATAAGTTCTTGGTTATTATTGTTGAATGTTCTTATCCAGAACTGAGACTTGGTTACACCATTGCAGCTAGATATAGTTATATGGTTTATTGGGTTGACTTGGCGATGTGTGTGCGGTTGAAGAGTTTAAAATGAATCAATTAAAATCCATAAGACTCCACCAAAATCATTAAACTTGATAATGCAGGACTAGGGCTGGTCACGGGCCGGGCCTAATTTTGAAGGGACTGGACTGGATCAGGGTTTAAAAGAAACGAGCCGATTCGGGACATGTACAACAGATTTTAATACAGAAACCAGACCTTCGGGCCGGGTACACGGGTCCTTTTTTTTTGGTGGGGGGGGGGGGGGGCCTTATTAATATTAGTTACCACAGTTGGGTGCATCTCCTACTGTATTAGGAGCCACATTCGCGGAGTTCATCTCACTGAAAATTCTAAGAGGGGGTAGTCAAACTAAGATTTTAAAATATTTTAAAGGATTTTAAAAGTGATAGAGATGATAGGATTTATGAGGATTTAAGACACCTACAAAATTCATATGGATTTTAAAGAATTTGAATGGATTTGGTTTGTAGATTTTGGTGGATTGTGGTGGATTTTCATATAATTTTTTTGTTGAAAAAAAAGAAAAAGAAAAAATCTTTTCCCCTTGCCCTATTGTACTCAATGGCAATGGATCTGCTGTCCCGAAATGCAAGTCTCGGTTGCGTCTCTTTATCTAATTTTTCGATACGTGTCCTTAGACTTAACAGACCATTAACATTGTTAATTCTTATTAAAACAAAATTAAAAAATACAATAAAAATCTTTTGTCTTCTAACCTACTAGCCTCTCTGCACGCACTAACGTGCGTGCAAGAGGCTTTTTTTTAATCACAGGCGCTACGCGCCCCTAAAGATGGCTTGTGTCAGTTGTTTCTTATTGTAATTGTCAAGATATATTTTTAATGTATTGTGCAAGGAAGAGACTTTTTCTTTATCATGTATGTTGTAAAAACTTGTCATGAAAAAAATACGTAATTCGTGTAATTTAAGGTTTTCCCTTATTTCTCTATAAATGTGTTGTCTACATGTAAAACAAAAGCTACGAAAGGTATGCTAATGAACTATTTATGTTTGCCTTATTTAATATAGGTTTTTCTATGTTCTACGTGTCTTCATTTTTTCGTATTCTTTTTTCTTCATTTCTATTTTATTTGATTTATAAATACATGTAGTTCTCTTTTAATTGACTATATAATGTGTGAGAGACTTTATTAAACATGCGCACAATAGGCGTCTTACACATTTGTCACATTTACCACACGCCAAGAATAAAACTAAGAAAAATATTACTCTCTATCTTGATAGATTAAAAAACATGTATTAGCATGTCCTAACATATGATTCTGTTTTGAGGGTCTAATTTGTCAATATTTGAAAGACTCTCCTGTGCTCTCTTCAAAACAATAGGCAAGACAACAATATTGTTGGGAACTTTATCTTTTGTTCGATCACATCTTCTCGGTATCTCCATTAGCCGTTAAAACCTTCTCTATTAGAAGCAACTTGTCCTACAGCTGCATAATATGCTCATATTAAATGCTTCAATAACAACTAGAGTGTTTTCAAATGTCATGTAGGCATACTCAATTGAAGGTAAGGTTATGATCATGACAGAGTGCAAGAAATCCTGCATCAAGTTCAACCGAAGCACCAATTAATAGGCAAGACAATTTTCATTTCCCACTACAACTGTACGGACACAAAGATCACTACTTTAACCAAGTCAAAAACCCAAAAACTCTGAACTAAATCCAAATCGAAAAATTGGGTAAATTTAACATCACATTGTATGTACCTTCGCAGCAGTGAGTGTAAAATCCTTTGCTTTTCCTTTGAAATCTGCTTTTTCTTGTCCTGGAATTCAAATCGAATAGATGGAAGCTACCAACCCAGCAAACTCCATAAATTAATAAAATGGGTATCTAATTTCCCTTAATAAAAAAAATAAAATAAAATATTCCAAAAAAGTTAATAACTCCAGAAATTACCTTCCAAGAGATGGGTTGGTAGCGTCCATCTATTCGATTTGATGTGGGTCTGCGAAAAGAAAGTCCTTTGATGACAGAAAAGGAAGACGGAGAAAAACTCATCTCTCAAAAACCCTTACAGCCAAGCGGTTTCGCTGCAAAAATTACAAAATCACACACAATTTCAGCATAAATCTTGAAACTAAGGAAACGACTTACACTATAACAATTCGAAAGCATTGAAATTTGAATCACAATTCTTACAATTTCAGCTAGATTGTGACTAATTCGTCAGTAGCTCGCTCGCCTCTTGCTCTTACATGAGTGTCGTCTTTCAGAGGACATGGCGGCTGCAACAAATTAACTGGACAATTTTCATTTCCCACTACCAACTGTATGGACAGAAACATCACTACTTTAACTAATGCTCTATTGAACAGTAAAAAAACCCAAAAATTCTGAACTAAATCCAAATTGAAAAATTAGGTAAATTTAACATCATACTATATGTACGGTCGCAGCACTGGGTCTATTGCAAAGAAAGTTTCAAACGAACATGAGGGCTACTATAGTGGACTTTCATTTAATCAAACCCAGCAGAATACTTATATTCCTACGAACTAATTGTAAGGATAAAAAATCCAATTGAGATTCAAGTATTCAAAGCAAATCCAAAGAAAAAGCAAAAAAGAAACCTATCATTCCAGTAGCCAGCAACTCTAGGAACTTTGTGATGGGGAAAATATGTGTGACACTTGTCTGATCCAAAAGCTTGTCCTGCATTAATATCACGATGTTTACAACCCCCACTGAGTTTATGCATTGCACACACAACACAACATAACCAAACCATGTGGGCGTGTTTAAATCATACAAATACCATAAACCGATAGAAAGAATGGGTATTTATATGTACTTATCATTGTTGCAATCCATTTTTGGAGCAGCAGCAGTAGCAGTAGCAGCAACTCAATCGTCGTCGCCCAAATGCCAGACCCTCTTTGCCTTTTCTCTTTACACACGGACTCTCTATCTCGGGTTGAGAATCAAATTGAAAAATCCATCTGCCATATTAAAGAAGGAGAGAGCAAGGAATTGACTCTTTGGATAATCAAGAACAAATAGATGGAGAATACTTGAAAAATAGAGAGATAAACCAAAAAATCAAACATGAGAATCAAATGGCTTACCAACTGAGTCGAGAATCAAATGGCTTACCAAGAAAGAAAGATATCCAGATAAACATTTTATGCAAAAAAAATCAATCAAAATTCGAAACTAAAGGTGCAACATTTGAAGAGTGTGGTGTGGGTGGTTGAGGCATTTTAACAAACACTTACCTAGAGTACCCGGAGCAACCTCTTTCGAAGGTGCGGCTGCAGGAGAAGGACTCGTAGCCCTCTGCCATGACCAGGGCGGCGGTCAATTCCCGCCGTTGCAGTTTGGTTTCCTGTCAGCCGATCTAATAAATTCAGCAATTTGAGCCCGTTCACGTTGTACGTCACTATCTTCATCTTCTTCCTCTCTCTGGGCAAGTTCGAATTAATTCGACAATTATCAAGGAAGAATTCAGAAATTAATTAGATCTTCATGGCAAGTTCGAATCAATTTTTCATTGCTCGGATGGAAAAAATTGAGGAATGAAAGAAAAAATTAGGGATAGGACTGAACTTGGCACTCGAACCAGAGACGGTTGGCTGAGGCCTGCGTTGTAGAGAGCTTGAGAAACTTTATCGAACACACCGAGGGACGTCGTTTTTCCTCCGTCCTTCCGGTACACAGCGGTGGTGGCGGTTCCGAACAGGCGGGAGTGGCTGAGTCAGAGCAAGATGATCTGAAACGAAGATGAAGCATTAGAAATAAGAGAGAAGCAGTGCTTGAATTGGGAAGGAGGTTGATCGATGTACGGAGATCAGAATTTTGTAACTGAACAAATCAAGCGGAGAAGTTATGAGGGAAACTGTTTTGTATGGAACGTGGTGGAGCAGTTTTCTCCAGCCTTTCCCCACGTTTGAATTTTTTTTTTCCTTTTTTTTTTGTCACTGTTTTATTTACACAAATGCCCATGAAACATTTAGTTTCATAATTTACTTCAGTTTTGATGTTTTTTGTTTCAAGGGCTTTTGTGTCCAGTTTTTTTTGGTGAAGCCATAAGACACCAAAACTCACTTCTGGCATTCTATTAGTAGAGATATCGCCGACGACCGCCATCTCCATACCACTAAAAAACATCTTCGTCTTTGTACCCCTTCTTCAACAGCTCATCACACGGCCTGGAAAGACGACATCATCAATCTAATTGATATCGTCAAACATCACTGAACCTACAACCGCTATCTTAAAATTGAAAGGAGAAATAGTTGAATGAAAATTTTGGGTATGAAATTACAATTCCAGATTATGCAATGATGATTCAGAAGGATTGGATAGCATTTGAATGGGTTTGAAATGTAATTGATCATATTGCATAATTTGGCTTTATGCGGATTGGGGGTTGCAGACAACTTGCATAATCTGGGTTTATGCGGATTGCGGATTTGAGGGCTGTCCAAATGAAAAAAGATTTAAAATCCTAGGGGTGAGGTCGGATTTTTTTTTTGTCTTAGTTATATATACTTCTTGCTCTCAAATCCCGTAAAATCCACAAATCCTCCAAAATCTTAGGGCTTGTTTGGTATCCCATTTGAAATTTTTTATAATTTCTCAAAACATTTCTTAAGAATTTTTCTTGAAAATAATTTTCTTTGAGACTCAAAAACTTGTTTGGTATGTGATTTAAAAAATTTAAATCTTACAACTTAAATTGGACAAATAAATCCAAAAAGAGGGGGTCGAGAGAGAAAGAGGAGAGAGGAGGAAAGAAAGTAAGAGATGATTGGAGGAAAGAGAAATAAGTAAGAGGATCGGAGGAGATAGAGAGGAAGAGGAGTGGGAAAAAGAACTGAGAGAATGAAGAGAGCGGATTTGAGGAGAGACGAAAAAGGTAAAAAAAATTTAAAAAAAAAAAAGAAGAGGAGAGAAGAGGAAGAAAAGAGGGAGAGATTTGGAGTGAGAAGGGAGCAGAGAGAAAAGAACGGAGTGCGTTTAAGTTTGAAAACTCTAAAAACTCATTTTTTGTGTTTTTAGAGAATAGACTATATGTTTTAGTTAATCTTGAATTCAGTTTTTGAAAATAGTCATACCAAACAAGTTTTTAAGGCCAAAAACTTGAAAATTGTTTTTGAGTTTAAAAAGTTGGATTCAAGTAGAGTACCAAACATGCTCTTAATTTTTTAAAACACTTAGAGCCTGTTTGGTATTTTACTTGAATCAAACTTTTTAAACTCAAAAATAATTTTCAAGTTTTAGGCCTTAAAAACTTGTTTGGTAGGACTATTTTCAAAAACTGAACTCAAGACCAACTCAAAAATATAGTCTATTATCTAAAAACACAAAAAGTGAGTTTTTAGAGTTTTTAATCTTAAGCTCACTCATTTCTTTTATCTCTCTCCTCCCTTCTCACTCCAAATCTCTCTCTCTCTCTCTCTCTCTCTCTTTTATTCTCTCTCTCACCCTTCTCTTTCTTTTTATTCTTTCTCTCTCGCCCTTCTCTTTTTTTTTTTTTTTTTTTTACCTTTTTAGTCTCTCCTCCAATCCGCTCTCTTCATTCTCTCGGTTCTTTTTCTCACTCCTCTTCCTTTCTATCTCCTCCGATCCTCTCACTTCTTTATCTTTCCTCCAATCATCTCTTAATTTCTTTCCTCTATCATTTTTCTCTCTTAACCCCTCTTTTTTGATCTCTTTGTCTAGTTTAAGTTGTAAGATTTAGAATTTTTAAATCGAATACCAAACAAGTTTTTGAGTCTTAAAGAAAATTGTTTTCAAGAAAAATTCTTAAGAAATGTTTTGAGAAATTATAAAAAAATTTAAATAGGATACCAAACAAGCCCTTAGATTTGGATGGATTTTAAATCTCTAGTAAAATCTCAATGGACTACACCTAGATTTGAATGGATTCTAAAATCCTTTAAAAAAATTTAATCGACTACACTATTATTTTAAAAGATTTTAGTCCTAGTTTAAAATCTTTTAAAATTCTAGTGTATTCGATTAAAAGTTTTTAAAGGATTTTATAATCCATTCAAATCTAGTTGTAGTACATTGAGATTTTATTAGAGATTTTAAAATCCATTCAAATCTAAGTGTATTAAAATAATTAAGATTTTGGAGGATTTCAATAAGTTGTGGATTTTGTGGGATTCGAGAGCAAAAAGTATATATAACCAAGACTAAAAAGAATTCAACCTCACCCCCTAGGATTTCAAATCCTTCCACCACAATCCATTCAAATTCTTTTTTTTTCTTTTCTTTTTTTTTTCTTTCCGAAAGATAGAAATTTTATTAGAACCAATCCATTCAAATTCTTTAAAATCCATATGAATTTTGTAGGAGTCTTTAATCCTATAAAATCTATCACTTTTAAAATTCTTTAAAATCTTAGTTTGACTACACCCCTAAGTTTTCCTGCCTTGCAAAACCCATGAATAACAGTCGGGTGCAATCCATTCTTCACCATCAAGTTTTTGTACTTCAAAGACGAACTTAGAAGGCCCTTATCACACTACCCTCCAATCAATGTATTGTATGACACCACACTAGGACTACAACCCATGCTCTCCATCTCCACGAGCACCTCAACAACGTTAATTTTCCTAATTTACAGTAAGCAGCCATAACCGTATTAAGAGTATAAACGACGCATTTCTCTACAGAACACCAACGCAACATCAGCTCTACGCAAATCAAGGTCCTGCCATTTGGGTAAAGGGATCGTTTTGTGGGGTATATGAATTGGATTCCTATTCCTTTTCCCCAATTTCCCAGAAATTGTGGGGTTTGTAACGGTGGGTTCTTTCGAAATCGAATTGGGCAAACTCGAAAACTGACGAATTGAGAATTTGTTTATCGAATTAGGCTTTCTGGAGCTAAATTCTTGGATTGATTCGAGAGTTGAAATCAACTTCTGACTGACTAACCTTGATGGTGATATGATTTGTAATTAGTGATTAGCTTAATCACTATTAAGGGTTTAATTCTTGGGATTATTAGGCTTATTCCTGTTTTAGTGTAGTTTGTTATAATTGACCAGCTGGCATGATAAGTTGTAACTTGTATAAGAGCACTAGTGCTCTCACTATTGTAAGCAGATCATAATTTACACAAAAAGAAATATAAACAAAAACAATTCAAGAGCTCTGCTCTCTCTTCCTTTCCTCTTCATCTCTATCCTTTGTGTTACTTGCAGGTTGATTAAGGGGTTAGAGATTTGGATCTTATCAACGGTATTAATTCATGGATGAGTTGCAAGCCCATGGAGGACCACCATTTGATAATTTGGGCAGAGATCTCTTCTGGTAAAGGCAACTACATATGATGCAATTAGAAGAAGATTATGCAAAACTTATGTTGTCTAAGTTCTTCGACTTGACTACTCGTGGAAACTTTGAGTTTCAGATTGCCACTTTATTGTAGATGCTCAAGCCTTTGTGGAACATTGTTTGGTTTAGGGAGAAATGAACCCCTATAGACTATATCCAAGTTACTAGCAGCGATAAGTTTCTGAATTGGGTTGACTATCACTTTCTTGATATATATTCTTGTGGGAGTATCCTTCACATTACCATTCTTCATCAGACTCTTGGTGCCTTGGCTATTGATTTACATGTTGATTTCTATCTTTGGTTTACTCGTAACCTTGATTTTTGGCCTATCTGGGATCCGGCATATGCATCGGAGAAAGCTGTCAAACTGATAATCTATTTTCAGTACACGGAGGTCAAGTGAATGGGTATTATTGTGAATCTATTTTTATGGAGAGAACTACCATTAAAAGGTATTGATGTTGAACGGAGGGCAGTGATTGCAGTTGAACTGAAAACATACCTTTTCACAAGTTCTCTGAATTTAAGGATTGCAGTCAAGCTTCCTTTGAAGAATGATGGAACAACAATTGCTTCAATCTTATTTTTATTAATTCATGGAATGATTTTCAAGGAGTTGTTATGGTTGGCAGAGATGAAACAATATTGTGTTGATGATGCTAATTGGTCTGATGCCTTGCCACTTAATCCGAAGAAGTCACTGATTGCACATACCCTTTATTTCTTGGAAGTCACTTCTCGGGTTGAACTGAAAACATACATTTTCACAAGTTCTTTGAATTTAAGGATTGCAGTCAAGCTTCCTTTGAAGAAGGATGGAACAACAATTGCTTTAATCTTATTTTTATTAATTCATGGAATGCTTTTCAAGGAGTTGTTATGGTTGGCAGAGATGAAACAATATTGTGTTGATGATGCTAATTGGTCTGATGCCTTGCCACTTAATCCGAAGAAGTCACTAATTGCACAGACCCTTTATTTCTTGGAAGTCACTTCTCGGGTTGCCAACGATCACAACAATTTAGGAAAAATTTGTGATGGCAAAGACTCTGTTGTAGGGTTGGGCACAGGCCGGGCCCAAATTTGGAGGAACTAGCTTTACCCGTTTTACAATGTAACGGGGCGGGGTGGGGCGAGTAAAGAGTTTTAGAATTTTAGAACCGGACCTAACCCGGCTTGTTTTAAACGGGCCGGTTCAGGACGGGTCCACTGTTCCTATTACCTTTTTTTTTTTCGTTTTTTTCTTTTTTGGGTACGAAATGGCTCAAATATAGCTAGCTTTCTCCAACACTAAACGAAAGCCCAACCTAAGAGAAAAGCCTAGACACGTGGCAGGGGAACAATGCTGATTTTGGTCTTCATAGCGTCGATCTGTTTCAACCCCACTGCACGAGTCGACTCAGCAACACTGTTCTTCGCCGTCTGATCTCAACAGAGTCATATTCTCTTAAACCTAGAACCAATTGCCAACATGAACTTTTCTGCCACCACAACAACTACACCAGGTTTCGATTAAAGAATCCAAATCAGCATACCATCACACTTAAAAACGACGTTGTTGGGGTGTTGTTATGGTCGCCCGAGATCGAGTCAGCACCGCCGCTGCTTAAAACCCTACTCGACTGCCTCAGGCTCATTAAGTCAGACACAGACGACACCGTCAAATCACTGATTCGACACAAGGAATCAGTCTCAGACCAGGAAGATCTAATCGAAAGTGTTGCCTTTTACTTTGTCGAAATACTGCACAACAGAGTGTCTGTTCTGCAATTAGAGAAGAGCTTTACGACTGCGTACAACATTCCCTACAAGGACTTCACGTTGTCGTACAAGGCCTGGGATAATTCAAGGTCAAGAGAAGTCAGAAGGACTCTGGAAACCGAATGACCCCTGACAACTGGAGGCGTCGAGGTCTAGAGGCTGAAATTGGTTGTTGAAACGAAGAAGAACTCCGGAGTTAATGAAGGGGGAGAATTCGAGATCGAGGTCGATAGGAGTCGGGAGGAATCTTGGAGTCTCTGGAAAATTCGACATAACCTATGTGTTAGAAAAAAACTGTGGAGATTCAATCTCCTTATAATGAACGGTGGAAAAGGTTCGGGCTGGGGCTCGTTTTCTCTGATTTGTACCTGCCCCGCCCCACTAATTAAATGGACCCGCCCCGCCTCACCCCGTTTTGCGTTTACAATATATGTACCTGCCTCGAATTGGCAGTACCCGCCCCGACCCGCGGGTCCAGGACCCGTTTGCCCAGCCCTACTCTGCTGCGTGGTTCCACTCCAATACTAGATATGCAGTGGACATTTATCCTTTATTTGAGAATGCAGGCTTATTCGAGCCACATATTCAACAACATAGTGTTGCTCCTAGTGCCATAGAGAGGAAATCATTGGTAAATCAGCAGCAAAACAAGAGGGTGAATTACAAGAAGCAAACAAAGAGTCACTTTCTTGTAAAGTTCTCTGGAAAAGAAATTGAAACGACTATTAAGTTCCGTGATAACATAGAAATTGCTAATGCTATTGACAAGGTTGGACCTGATGGTGCCCTGTCTATTGAGTCCATTGCTTTAGTGTTGGCACATTTCACTAACAAAAAGATTATTACTTTATTGCTTTACTATGGTGGAAGAATTGGTTACGAAAAAGAATATCGTGAAAGGCTGCTGGGCAAATAGGAAGTTGTGGATGTCATTGATTGTTGCATCTGTGCTTTATATTTGGACTCTAGGAAGATATATGGCAAGCACCTCTATAATACTAAGATCTTTCATGTGGAAGACTCGAGCACTGTGTCTTCTAGGAAGCCTGTGATCTTTGCATATGAGACCTGTGCCACCCAGACTGTTGGAAATGCTAATTTTGCATCTGTCATTGTTCAAGGATCTCTGAATTTTGTGTGCAATCGAAATCAACTGCTCATGTGGGCTGCAGTGCATACTACTAATGAGGGTCTGGAGTCCATAGTTGACATACAGACTGAGTTACAGCTGATGGAGTTAGGTGAGTGTGCCTTTTATGGTACAAACTCTAATAAGCCAGTTTAAATCATGAAAGTGATGGTTATGAGATTGACCTGCTTGTCAATTTTGTTGGACTCTGGAGACACACACGATTTTGTCAAATTCAAAGTGCAGCAACAATCACTACCCCATTAGACCATTGTAGAAATAAAACTTTAACCTTTAGGACAAGGTATGGGGGGATAATGATATGATCTGTAATTAGTGATTAGCTTAATCACTATTAAGGGTTTAATTCTTGGGATTAATAGTCTTATTCCTGTTTTAGTGTAGTTTGTTATAATTGGCCAGCTGGCATGATGAGTTGTAACTTGTATAAGAGAACTAGCTCTCAGTATTGTAAGCATATCAGAATTTACACAAAAAGAAATATAAACAAAAACAATTCAAGAGCTCTACTCTCTCTCTTCCTTTCCTCTCAATCTCTATCATATGTGTTACTTGCAGCTTGATTAAGGGGTTAGAGATTTGGATCTTATCAATGGTATCAGATGGAGGGGCAGAGGATGAAGAAAATGGCGGGCAATGAGCTCTGACTCTCCGATTCACTGCTGCAATTACAATCGTCGAGCAACAAGCGAGCACCGCCATGCATTGAATCCCATGTCCAGCAAACGCAAGGGGAAGAAAGAAAATAAAATTGGTCTTTTGAGAGTCATGAATAGGGATGGGCAAAATACCCACAAGTATGGGTAACCGCGATTATCCATCCATTTAAAGTTCACGGTTACGGTTATGGGTAACAGTTTAGATAAACAAACGGTTATGGATATAACTGTTTACTCGAGAAATTTAAATGGACGGTTATGGGTATTACCCGTGATTATAATGGGTATCCATTTAACCGTTTATTCTAACATATGTAAAATTAAAAACCCTGTTGCAGTCCTATTAGATTAGGAATGTGATTGTGTAAGTCCTAGTGTATCTAGGAATATCTCTTATATTCCTATTAGGACTTGATTGCCTATTAAGAGTTGTAATCCTAAAAGGGTAAGGAATTAACCTTCCCTACTACTATAAATAAAGGCACAATGGGGTGGAATAGAACCACACCTCACAATTACACATCTCTCTCTTTCTCTTTCTATGTCGCACCTTCCCTCTCTCTCTGGCATTCATAATTGTTAAGTAAATTATGCCTACAACACGTTATCAACACACTCTTGACGCTGTGCTAAAGAGAGTTTAATCTTCAATCAGAGGAGTATTATGTTTTAATTATCCTTTTTATGATTAATTTATTATTTTGAATTGATCTACATGCTATTGATTCAATTTAATTTTTTTGTGTTGAACGTGAAACAGTGCATTGGAGATGCAATTCCGATTTTCCGCAATGGATCTTCTACAAATTCAAAGGTTTTTATTGTTTTCTGCCAATTAGGTACACTTAAAATAAAGGAAGATATTTGAAACGACCATGAAGCATGAAAACATTCCCTATGATGCATGAACCCCCTACATTTATATTTACCTTCCGATATATATATTGTATATGTTCCATATATTTGTCAATATATATATATATATATATATATGTATATACACACGTTTCATGCATTATGCAATTTTTGCTATGTGGAATATGTGAGTCAAAGAATCGAAAGAAATTAGAAGCAATTTAGGATTTTT
The DNA here is from genome assembly GCA_036320875.1 of Cotoneaster glaucophyllus. NCBI lineage: Eukaryota > Viridiplantae > Streptophyta > Magnoliopsida > Rosales > Rosaceae > Cotoneaster > Cotoneaster glaucophyllus. Next base: position 18,028,069 of record CM070060.1, read on the forward strand.
CCAAACCTAGATTTCGAAAAAAATATAAAAACAAAATATGGGAAAATTGCAGCTCGAAGCCGCGAGCCAAACATAGACCAAAATTGCAGCAGCCTTTTTTGGGCTTGCTGTGTGCGTATCACCAGGCCCGCAAACCTAGGTTCCTCATAGATAGGACTACAGCCCCAATCTGCGCCACCTCATCAGAAGCCAGCCTTGCTGGGCTTCTGTTCCTCGGCCCAAAAATTTGACTAGGTCAGCCTGTAGCAACCCATGCTGCTGGGCTTCTGTGTTTTTTTTTGTTTTTTTGTTTCCAACTTGGCCTGCATTGCAGCAACAAGCCTACTGCTTGAAAGAAAAAAAAAAATTCAGCCCATCTTTGTTGTCAGCCTGCAACCTGCATGCAAATTGGGCTGCCTTTGGTTCTCGGCCCAAAGCCATTTTTGGCTTGTTTTTTTTCAGCCCTCACCCATATATTTGGTGCCCTACTCACGGCACCCAAGCCCAATGTTATTAGGCTATGGCTTTTTGAATCCAATGCTAATTTTTGGCATTTTAAATCATTTTAACCTGAATGTTATTATTATTTTTTGCTTCTACGATCGACCCCGAATGGTCCCGATCTATTGAATTAATTAAAAGTGACTTGTAGTCCATTAGTCTGATAATTAATCCAAAATTATTGGTCTGAAGCCCACTTTTGGACATTAACAATCCAATATTTTATTTCTTCTCTTTGAACCGTTGACTCACTTTCGTAGTCCCGAACCACTCACACTTGAGTTCATGAAGCAACTCAAATTCACTACACTTAAATTAGCATATTGCATTATATGTTCTTGTAGGAACCTCTCTTTTATGAACTAAACGTTCATAAACTAAATTGAACCTGTAGTTTCAAATTTAGTGCCTTTGAAACCCAAAGTTTTCATAAAACAATACACCCATGAAAACCAGACGTTTTTCATGAAAACCAGACGTTTTTCATGAAAACCATGTCTTAGAACTCAAATGTTCTAACTTTGATGCTTATGGACGATTCATTCCCATAACACTAATCGCAATCTTGTTCCTCCAAATCAGTGGATTATCGAACCGTCACAAGTTTGATTTCCCTAATTTGGACATTCTAATAGAAACCATTTTATGTGGGGTACAAGACATTGCCTGAAGCACACCATGATTACGTCTATGAATGAGTACAAGTCTGAAGTTTTTAAATCCAATCGAATTTTGACTAGAGAATCTCGTCTTTCCATGTTTCTAACTCACTCTTGAAGCAGCAGTGTAGAAAGTGGAAGTTTACCAAATTCTCGAATCTAGTTACTACCATAAAATGTTAGAGAAAGGTATAGACCCAAATCGGCTGGAGCCTACCATATGATGATGCCCTGATTCAAAAGGGATGTACCGAACGGTATAGACTCAGTTTGGCCGGAGTTTACTGAATAGCTTAACCAGTTTGGTCAGAGTCTACCGAATGGTGATGCCCTGCTTCGGCAGGGATGCACCTAAATGGCATGCTCTGCTTTGGCAAAGGTGCACCAAATGGTACTACTCTGCTTCGGCAAAGACCTACCGAACAGACCTCTCCAACTTTGGTTGGAGCCTACCGAACCCAATTCGGGTCTGTCTCTCTCATAATCTAATTTCAAGTTTGTTTTTACAACATATGGTAGAATCAGGGCCTGCCAAGGTGTGGCATCATGCTCGAAGCGTGATCCTTGGCACCTACAACCTAAAACTTCAAGAATAAGGGATAATATTTCCAAACCCCAACCCTGAAGAATCTACTTCCGTCTCGATGGAATAGATCATTGGTTATGCACCTGTTTGTGCCTCTACCAATGTTGTTAAGGAGTACCATTCTTTTAGTCAAAATGTGAGACTAATTTTGCTCCACCAAACATCGTTGGAAGAGCATAATTTTGAGATGGATGACCTTGTTGGCTGAATCCCCTTAGTAAACCATTTATTTTGTGAACAATTTTCTATGTTCTTGGATTCATGTTTGGTGTTTGTTTTACTTATGGATAATCTTATTGATATTTTCCTCAAATATGAGTTAATTGAATCATGTTTCTTGTATACATGTGACCGAATTCAATTAAACACATGATTAGGTAGGAATTTGGGAAAGTTAGTTGTCTGGATGAATATGATACTACGCACACTAACTTTACACCTAAATCACATCTCTAACAACGACTTTAGGTCTATCCAACCTGATTAAGAGCATTGGCATGCTCCTCGTTGTATGAATAGTACTGAATTACCATTTAAGGGACCTTATATTCTCCCCGTCGTTTAGTTTTAAAGGATATTCGAGTTGACAATGATCATGAATGAAACCACTAAAGAAAATCACCTCCAAAAATGAGCCTAAAGCTTTGATTTAGGGCCAATAGGTTGTCTCGCAACTGGAAACACACCACATGTGACCGGCCTGGAGCCTGGTGATTGAGCAGTTTACTTGCTTTCGCACAACCTTTTGGGACACTTAGGTCGATGCTACAACGCATCTCTTTACCCGAAGTAAGGATCTTGTGCCTACAAGCACACTTTGCTAAGCATGCTCATTAGAGAAATTGATTTTCTAAATCATCTCTTACAAATATACAAAACGACTCTCTTTTCATAGTGGATTCAAGGGAATATATGTGGACTAATCCAACCAAAATGTGGACCATATAAATACTTATGGTTTTGGTTGATGAATTGACAAACTGGTCACATGTCGACACACATTGCTGCTAAACCTCATGGCCGATTAAGGGTTCACCACCCTGCTTATCCCATAAAGTCCGGGAGACTGGATAATGCCGGAGAGTTTATATTGACGGTTTTCGATAAAGTATGGCATGTATTTTGGGTTTATAATTGAACATCGAATTCCCATGATTCACCCAAAATGGCCTCGCCTAGTGATCATAAAGTGCAATTTAAATGATCGCCTGGATTTTGGTAAACGTACCAAGTTTTCAGTTTCTGCCTAGGGCTATGCAATCTTGTACGCAGTTATGTTGGTCTGCCTTGAGGCCCATTGCCACCCAACCTATATGACGTTACAGTTGGTTACTAGGTACAAACCTGACGCATTTCGTATTTACATATTTGGACATGCATTCCATGTGCCAAGTTGCGCCGTCGCAATGTACCAACATGGGTCCTCAAAGAAGAATGTGAATCTTTGTCGATTATGATTCTCCTTCACACTAGCTCTCTTCGAGCCCTTGCATGTGATCTATTTATCACTTATTTACAGGTTATCACTTCAATGAGATAGTCTTCCCGCCGTTAGGGGGAGACAAAAACGTCAACGTTCCTAGAGAACGGCGCAAATTTGCATGGACGTTGCCCACTTTGTCTCATCTCGATCCCCATACCACACAAGTGTGATAAGCAAGTGCGATAAATTCTAGCTTTCAGAATGTTGCTCTAGACGCATTCCTCTGATCTAACTAAAGTGACGAGATCATATGCCAGCTGCAAACATGCCTGCAAGGATAAACGTACTTAATGGACGTTAAGTAAACTTCCCTGAAGGGTGTGCTGCCCTTGTTGGATGGTTTGGATGCCCCTATTGGACGGTCTGGTACATCAGCGGATAACCAATCAATCTGTCTTAGCCTGAAGCACGACAGATCACTAGATTCATAGGATTCACTTCCCTAGAAGAGGAAGAAATGGCACAACAATGAATCTATACTTAATCACTATCTCAAATCATTTCCTTCTCATGAGATTAATCCGAATTACTCCCGAGACATGAAGTTTTTGGTCTAGTATACTAGTTTGGATGAGCTAAATGGAATTGAAATGAGATTACCATCGATGATGTTTTCACTTATATGGTAGCTACAGACATGAATGAAAAACGACGATATCGAACCGTGTTTCGTTGATTAAGTGACAACGTAGAACTGATTGGACAACCGAAATTACAATCCAGGTCAAATTCTTTACCAAAGTGAGTTTGGACCTGTCATTCCTACACTGCCCAAGGTAACCCTGTTGTGTTACAAGTGGGAAATGAAGCGTTATGAGATGAATAAAATAGTGACATATGATGCACGCCTTACGGCGTAAGGTTTCTCTCAAATGTCCTGTGATTGATAGTAGCATTATGAAATGTGATTATTGTTTTCTCCATGGGGGTATAGATACAGAGATTGACATGTAAGTTCCCAAATAATTACATGGACTGGTTCAAATAGTTCCAAAACCAAAGAACACCCTCTTAAATTGTTTGAGGCGTTCACTTACAATCCGACGGATGTGGTATACCCGTCTAAGTGATTATTTGATCAGTCAGGGATATGAATGATACACTTGCGTGTTAAACTATGAAGTCTTATTCAAAATTGCTAGAGTTACAGTTTATGTCATTGACATACATCTCACTAAGACTCTGGAAGAGCTTGAGAAACCTGCATCGCACCTGAAGATGGAATTTGAGATCAAGGATCTTGGGAAAACTCATTTATGCCTTGACCTGAAGTTAAAGCATTGTTCTGATGGTATTTTGGTCTACTAGTCAAACTACACCCCGAATGTGTTACTTTTGAGTATACCTTTGATCATTCATACGTTATACGAAAATGAGACCCTTTAAGAGGTTATGGAATCCGAAATTCCATATCTAAAGTTCAACTTTGTGCTTCATTGTACTTAGCTCATTATATTAGACAAGACATCTCATTCGTTGTTGATCTATTGGTAAAGATGTAGCATCGCGCTTACCATTGAATTGGTATTAAAGACGTACCCTGAAGGTACTACGAATTTGGGCAAACCGAATCCTAACGCATCTCGAGCGGATCCAACCCCCCTGATCCTCGAAATGATGCTTGCTTTGTTGTTATGCTGATGCAGGTTACTTATCAAAGCCGTACAATGGTTATGTCTTTACCGTTAGGGATATCGCAATATCTTGGAGGTCCAGGATATGACCTTAGTTGCGAAATCTTCGAATCGTTCCAAGACTCACCTCACTTCACTACGCCACAAGTGAGACATGGTTAGGAGTTCTTGCTGAGCATATTCGAAGTACTTGCTGTGTTTTTCATCCATCATTGAGTCCCAAAGACGATCCATGAAGGTTATGCCGTATGTATCAATCTGACCATGCCATGATACATTAACGAAGTCAACGCCAAGACATATTGCGTCTACATCTACATCAGCAAAGCATCAAGAGATTGAAGTCATGCAAGTCGATCCCAGACAACCTTGCCGACCTCTACACGACGTCACTGTCGAAGTCAACCTTTTAGAAGCTTGTCCGAGAAATTAGTATGCCTAACTATCATATGCAATGCTTGTAGTTCTCATTTGGAAGTTATGTCAAACTCAGGGGGAGTATCCAGAAGTATACTCACTTGATCTTAATGTACTTTTTTCCCTATGATTAGGAGCATTTTTCCTATTGAATTTTTGCTACCTAACTAGGTTTTAACGAGGCACTCATCATGGTCTGATCATACCCTTATGAGCTCTTCTACTTGCGTCCAAAAGACGTATAATTTTGACTTAATGCAACTTCTCACTTTTCTCCTTAGTCAATGAGTTTTTCTTCCACCTTGGGTTTTACCATATCGAGGTTTTGTGAGTTTTAGTTTTTTATGCATTCTTACGTTGATCTGAGACTCGTATTTGCTCATTGTGCTGACGACTTCATCAACTATACTTACTTCATCACTGAAGACCTGATGCGTCATTCACTTGAGTATTTACACACTCAAGGGGGAGTGCTGCAGTCTTATTAGATTAGGAATGTGATTGCGTAAATCCTAGTGTATCTAGGAATATTTCTTATATTCCTATCAGGAGTATAAGAAATATGCCTAGATACACTATAAATAAAGGCACAATGGGGTGGAATCCTAAAAGGGTAAGGAATTATCCTTCCTTACTACTATAAATAAAGGCATAGAACCAAACCTCACTATTACACATCTCTCTCTTTCAATAAATCATGCCTACAACAAATCCTAAATTGTTCAATCTCAGTGCTTTGTGAGAGAAAATAAGTGCTTATCACAGTAGGTGCTTCTTTTGGCCCGCATATTCCATTTTCAAAAATGCTCGAGAGTGGAGAGGGAGCAAGTAGAAGAGTATGGAAGCAAGGAACCAGTTCAACCCCAGCTTTCCAAAATTATGACAAATATTACTTTTTTAATTTTTAAGTTGTTAAAAAAACATGTAGACGGTTGAAAAAGGGGTAAATGGGTAAGAAAATGGATAAATGGGTTAAAAATGATAAAATGGGTGTACGGTTACGGTTAAAAGGGTATGCGAGGAGACCTAGGTCCTAGGTAAAACTAATAGTTCAAATTGGATGGTAGCTTACTCTTCAATCTTGTCCGTCCATTGCAATTACAAACGGGTCAGTCCGGGACCCCTTTTTCTATACATTTGTACTCGGCCCGCCCCGCCCTGCCCCATTTCTCTTATGAAAAAATTGGAACCGGCCCATAGCAGCCTCGAACCTTGATTATCTGCCTCGACCGGCGGTTCCTATACCCGTTTGCCCACCCTTTGTAGGATTATGTGTAATTCTTTTACAATCCACGTGAGTATGTGTGAATCATTTAAAATTCATAGACGCCATGAGAGTTTATAATTACATAAATCTCGTGAATTCCTAATTGAATACAACCCTTAGAGTCAGGGGCAGAGGCACTATATGCCTAGCATAGGCCTAGGCCTACTCTCACTCTTTAAGTCTTTCTAAATATTTAGTATTATATGTTTATTTATTTTTTATAAAATCATACATCTTTTCGTTTGCATAAAACTCTTAAATTCTATTCACTAATAGTTATAACAAGAGGTCTTTTTTTTCTTTTTACCCAACGACACTCATCCTAAAACTAAATGTAACTCTTATATTTTGTAAACAAATCAATAACTCTTAAAATTAAAATCTAAAGTCTACTTTAGTTTTATCCAAAAATATTCTTTTACATTGTCAACCAAAAGAATAATAAACTTTGAGCTTTTCCTCCTTCCCTTGTTGAATTTCATATGTTTTGTCCTCCAAATTTCCAACCCAAAACAATATTAAGGTTTGTAAATCTCTATGTTCTCTTTAACATTTTACTAATAAAATAGTCTAAAACATGATTTCCCTTGTATTTTTTATTGACTTGATATTGGAAGGTTAATTTCTTTTAATCCTCTTTAATTTTGATTAACAACTCCCTATATTGACTTGATATTGGAAGGTTAATTTTAACATGAAAAAAAACATTTAGCGCCTAAATATTTAAGTGAGGTCCCTTCTCACATAAAATCCTGGCTTCGCCACTGCCTAGTGTTAACTTGTTGGAGATGGGAGCATGGCAAATCAAAATACAAGCCAAACCCATAAAAATAACATGGTAATGCTAGAAAGATTAAAGTTGTAGACACAATTTTAGAAACTAAAAGATATGAAAGTTGATAATTGGTTTATTACGTAAGTGTTGATAAACGTGCTCATTTATATAGGTGATACATCATTTAGACCATCTTCAAAGGAGATGCCAAATTATAAGAGTCAAATTACAATTGATGGCTGATATGGCAATCTGAAGTCTTATGTCAAATTTTGTACTTCTCCAGCCGAACTGTCAAATGTTATTTTATTATTTAAATAGAACTTTAAATGGTTGTAATTATTAAAAAAATGTTGAAACAAAATTTTTATTGGTTGAGATGTTAATGGAATAAGGGACCCACCATTAAAATGAATCAAAAATAAATTTGACATTGATGTCAAATTTGACTCCAAATCCCTAAACTTTCAAATTCAGGATGCAAATAACATTTCGGTTGGAGAGACTTATGATGTCAAATATGCAAATGGCATTCCACCTAAGATTTTAAAATCTCTTTTAAAAATACTTTACAAATTTTATCTCCAATTTAGTTTCCCTCATACTACCCAAAATAATACTAAAAATAATAATTATTATTATAATAATAATTGAATGATAATATATTTAACATTGCTGATTTCATTGATTATTTTACTTTTTTAGTGATGCTATTTATAGTGTTCTTCACTGATCACCTCAAACCACCAGTCCTAGTGCTAATCTTCACTATTCACTAATCTAGCAGGTGGAATTTGCTGGGTTGCTACGTTCACCAGTGTGCCTTAACTCAAACCGAGAAATTTGGAAAAATAATCAAAATTTATACTCTATATAAAATTATAGTCACGCTTTTAAGTTTATGATAATTATAACTAAAAGTTGATATGAAAGTACTGATATACCCTTAAAATGAATTTTCCTATAACAACCAATAAACAAAATCCTACAAAAACACTCAAACATTGATAGTTTTCATTCTTAGGATTGAAAATACGTGTAAGAATGCAAAATCCAATTGTCCATATATGTGTATTTTAGATTCCCAGAGTTTCTCAGCAACCAAACAGAGTATAACAAGGACCCAAAAGTCATATTAGTTGATATCTCCTCTCAATTTTTGTTACGTGGATTTTTTTATCTGATAGTTTTCCTGCTTTTACTTGTTTGTTCACATGTAAGTCTCAAGGCCGGTCTAGAGATTTTTGAGGCCCGGGGCGACGCCAAAATGTGCCCTCAATATAAGAAAATTATTAGTTTTCACACATAAAACATCAATAAAATTATACTTGGAAAAGCACTTCAAACGTAATAATTTAGAAACACGGAAAAACTAATTTATTTTGTATCGTGAGGAGGAAACAAAAAAACTCCGTGTTTACAGGTAGATATATATGAGTTTTATTTTCCATCTAAACTTTTAAAGTGTTTTTATGACAGCCCGTTCCAAATTCGTACATATTTTTATCCTCGAGCATGTGAAAGTACGATTTTACCCTTGAACGTTGGGTTTTGTTTTGTTTGGCCTTTGGATAGGGGCCCAAAGTGTTGGTTTTGGACCAATTGAAATAGTTCCAAGTAAGTGGGAATTATTGAATTAAGTTCTAGTTAAGGTTTGTAACTAAGTTTAGTTAGGAACCAATTGGAATCTAAGGTTGGATTTTAATGAGTGGTGATTGGAGTTTGAGGACCACACACTTTTGGGATCACTCTCTCTCACTCTCCCGTTGACTCTCTCTCTCTCTCCTCTACTCGAACTCACTCTCTCTCTTCCTCTGAAATGGTACGGACGAACTGCAAACGACCCTTGCAGACACAGATCGAAGGAAAGAAGGTAATTTTTGAACCCCTTGCAAACTTCTGAGTTCGTACATACTAGTTTTAGGTTCTGAAACCCTTGTTTTCTCGAGAACTCAGGACCCCCGATCTGTGTCACTATTCATGTGGTCGTAAATATGGTTGTTTTAGGGATTTTCAAGCTTGTAGGAAGCTTTAGGACTTCCATACGAAGCTCGGAGATGAAAAATCAGAGGTTTTGAACGTAAGGAACCCTAGTTTATCGAATCTCCGATCTTAGCACTATTCATCAACTCTTAAACCCGTACGTTTTTGTGAATTCTGGGACCACAGCGAGCTCAAGGAGGTCCTCACGATGCTCGGAGTGCATCGTTGGTAAGATTTGGTTCACGGGAAGCCCAGTTTCGAAGCTTCACAGAGGTCGCTGGAGTTTCAAACCTTCCCCGACGTGTTTTCGTGAATTTCAAATCCTAAAAGAGGTATAACGTGATTCTTTACCTCATAAGCTTCATTTTGATGAAAATTGCATAAGAAATGGTGAAGAAACGAGCAAGAATAAGAACTTAGAAAATTTACCCAGTTTCCCGTCCGGCGACGGTCGCCGGAGCTGGAGGTTGAAGACAAGGAATATTTCGTTAGTTTTGACGGAATATTCTGACGCTGTCAGTTAGTTTAGATGGTTTCTGTTAGGATTAGATGGAATATTCCTAACGGCGTCACACTCCCAGTCCCATGTGCCAGGCACGTGCCGCGCGTGGGAGGCGCGTCTGGCCGTGCCTTGGCCGGCGCGTGAGGGCGCGTGGGTGATCGGAAAATTATTCTAAAAATATGGGGATGATCATGAGGTTGTGTAGATCATTTTGGTATATTCACACACCTCATTTGAGCATTGTATGAGAAGTTATTAGCTAGTTTTGTCTATGTGCTTAAAATAACGTTTTTATAGTTGTTTCTCACATAGGCGAGACCTATCCGGAGGACGAGTGTAGCCAGGCTAGGCACGGGGGCTACGATCCTTCTACTTACCAGTGAGTGGGCTTTTGTTTTCCGTATATACCTATATACTACATGTTTTTCCCAGAAAGTGCATTTTAAATGCTTTTATAAATGAAATGCCATGCCAATACCTATATAGGTCTGATTATGCATAATGAAATGGTTATGCATCATGGAATGGTTATGCATCATGAATTTGTATGCGCATGATTGTTGGTGCTATGGACGCTCAGGTAAGTATCAGGTAAGATTATGTGTGGTTAAATACAAGTTGAGTTAAGAAGAGTATGATGAGATGCATTGAGAGCTCATTAACCTGCACCCCGTTGTTAGTGCTCCCGCCCAGAGTTAGGGGCCAGTCTTTCATGTGATGTTCACCTCCCGCACCACACGCTCATCTTGGATCCAAGTTAGGTGCACAATCCTGTCGTATAGACCACTTTCAGTGGGTTCAACTCGTAGGTGACCCGCGATTATTCGCACAGTCTTCACGTGATTGTAGCACTAGAGCGTATTGTATACAGCCAGTCTTGTCGTATAGACCACTATAAGTGGGTTCGACTCGTGTGCAGGCATGATTTATGAGCTAGAGATCAGATGACAAGCTGTTGCAGTGGCTATAGCATTTGATATGCTTACCTGATGAGTTGATTATTATGGCATACTCATGATTTGGCATATTTATGTTGAGGATTTCAGTTCAATTTGGCATATGTTTATATACTATTTTCTGGGAAAGTATACAGGTTTTACGGCGAGGGGTTATAAAGATTGTTTTTGAAATGGTTTTTGAAAAGATTTGTTTTTGCCCACTCACTCTTTTGTTTTGCGCCCCTCCAGGTTCTAGGTAGCGTTGTCGGTGGCATCCGAGGCAGCAGCAGTGATTCTGACAGACCTTCACTCATGTAGGACCCCTTTGGGGTGTTTTATTTAAGTACTCATTATGTTCCACTGCACCTAGACAAATGATGCTCTGATTATGTTGAACACTTCTCGAATTTGCTTTTAATTTGTTCGTATTTCTTTTATTATTAATGCTTCTGCACTGTGCACATGGCTACGTCACCCTCACGTGACGGCCAACATGCCTCGATTTCGGTCGAGGTGTGTCATTTTTGTATAAATCATGAGGTGTTTTTTCTTTTTTACTAACCTTGTCAATATGGGACTAAAAAAAATAAGGGTAAATTACAAAAAACTACCTCAACTATTGGGTCATTAACAGTTTCATACCTCATCTTTAAAAAGTTTCAATGTCATACTTTTGCTTACGAATTTGTTTCAATTTCATACCTTCCGTCAACCTTCCGTCAATTCCTCCGTTAAATGCTGACGTGGCACATTTTATATTAAAATATTATTAAAAACTTAAAAAAAAATATTAATTAAATATTAAAAAAAAAAAAAAAAAAGAACCCGTGCAACCCAAAAGAGGAAGAAGAAGAAGAAGGAGGAAGGAGGAGGAGGAGGAGAAGAGAGAAGAAGAAGAAGAAGAAAAAAAAAAAAAAAAAAGGTGGTTCGGCCCCTGCCCAAAAGAAGAAGAAGGAGGAGGAGAAGAGAGAAGAAGAAGAAGAAAAAAAAATAAGGTTCGGCCCGAGGAAGAAGAAGAAGAAGAAGAAGAAGAAGGAGGAGAAGAGAGAAGAAAAAGAAGAAGAAGAAAAAAAAAAAAAAAAAAAAAAGAAGGTTCGGCCCGAGGAAGAAGAAGAAGGAGGAAGAAGAAGAAGAAGGAGGAGAAGAGAGAAGAAGAAGAAGAAGAACAAAAAAAAAAAAGAGGAGGTTCGGCCCGAAGAAGAAGAAGAAGAAAAAAAAAATTTATTAATTTTTTTAATATTTAATTAATATTTTTAATAATTTTTTAAGTTTTTAATATAAAATGTGCCACGTCAGCATTTAACGGAGGAATTGACGGAAGGTATGAAATTGAAACAAATTCGTAAGCAATGGTATGACATTAAAACTTTTTAAAGATGAGGTATGAAACTGTTAATAACCCAATAGTTGAGGTAGTTTTTTGTAATTTACCCAAAAAATAATGATGTTTTTGAGTCTTTAGTTGATATGTATAAGTAATAAATGGGTACTAAATTAAACTTTTTTATGACACGTCATATGATTTGCAAATTTGGTCAACGCATTATTCTTTGTTGAAGATTAGATTTAAATTGGAACAAATGTTTAAAATAACAACTCACATAGCTACTAGCTACTAATTAAAAATAAATTAACAACCAAACAAAAATTCGTAAAAATTGAAAAGAATAAACATGCACTTAGCATTTCGAACTTATGACCTCTCGTTAATTTTAAACAACAAAAATCATTGATTCTAATTAATCTTCTTGATCATTTAGCCAAATTTTATATATTTATACTCTTATGAAAAGAAATTTGTAAAAATTGAAAAGTAAATAAGCACACATGGTGTTTTGAACCCAAGACCTCTGCATTAATTTCAAACAACAAAACCATTGGTTCTAGTTAAATTTCTTTGTCATAAATTTATACTCTTATCAAAAATATAAATATACTACCCTTATAATTTTGGTGCCCCCAATTATTTTGAGCGCTGGATGATCGCCCTGCCAGCACGGCCTGGGCCGACCCTGGTAAGTTCCTAATGCATTGCGTCGAGGGATGATAAGTCTTTCTCAAGCTTCTGCAAATGCAGCAATTCTACTTTTTTTGGTGCAAATGAGAAGAGAAAAAAAAAGCACACATGCATAAAGATATGTATGCAATAGAGAGAGAGCTAGAGTTACAAAGACGGTGGTGGGCTGGGCGCTAGCTTCAGTGGAGATAACGGTGGTTGCGGAGTTGATAGTGTCAACGCTGTTTATCCATGATTGCTTGTGTGATCCCATAAAGCTCGTTGCTTTGCTTTTGGAGCTAAATTCCTCTTCTTTTTTCTCAAACAAACAACTCTGGCGAAGATTGACTAAATGGGTTTCGAATTCCCTGCTATGTGGCCGGAGAACGACAGTTTTATGGCTAGATTCGACCGACATGGCAGATTCGATCCGAATGAACATTTTCTCGAACCTGAATTTTTAAAATTTTCTTTTTGGTTTTATGGGAAAACTCATTTTAAGGGTATGCTAGTAGTTTCATGTAAAATTTCGGTTATAATTATCAACAACTTAAAACGGTGGCTATAATTCAATATAGGGTTCAAACTTTTGTTAATTTTGCAGACCTCCCACTCAAACCACGCAAGGTGCTAACCTATATTTACTTGAAACACGAAAAGCACCTAGTGAAATGCTTTTAGGTTAGAATAATGAAGTTGTTATTGGAGCTTCAAAATAGTCATTCTGCACTTGTTCTTAACACTGTTCCAAAAATCCCTGCCTAAAGCTGACGCTAGGCGGATGGCCACCGCCCCGATTAATGCCTAGGCGTTTGAAAATTAAGAAAATGCGCCTAAACCTAATGAGGCACCCGCCTAGACCACCTAGACACCCGCCCAGACCCGCCTTGGCACTCGCTTAGGTTGCGACTCACTTAAACAAAAAATAGATAACTTTCATTTTGTATTTTATTTTTTTCAATAAATTATAAGCGACTTACTGAATAGTTAAACTGCACACACATTATATGTTTGTTCCCCATGTTTTCATCATGTTCCCGTACTTCATAATATATATGTCATTCTATTTTGTAGTTTATGATGAAAAAAAATATATATTTTAAGTATAAACAAACACTTATTTATACGAAATATAATAGATTTACTTAGATCCGCCTAGTCCGCTAAAACGCCCGACTAGCTGCCTAGGCGCTAGGCTCCAGCCCGCCTCCTGAGTAGCGTCTATCGTCTTTTAGAACCTTCGTTCTTAATCAAGAAAAATAAGGGTACGAGTGCATATTGACTAGTTGAAAGAACTAAGCTACAATTCCCTGGAAGTACCAAAAAAAAATCACAGAAACAAGCAGTTGGAGGTGAATGCGTTTCCATGTGTTTACATAGCACAAAAAATCACAGTAGTGCTTTTTTCAGAAGCAGCCTGGGGAAGTACCTAGCAAATGTATAAGCATCAATGTTATCAAAGTTCAAATATCGCAAAAAAATATAGAAAACTTCAGCTAAGCACCTCTGTATGCTTTTAAATATTAACGGAGTCAGCATGCCCTTTATAAAGGGAGCAACCACGGTGACCAAAAAAGAGCAACTATATGTATATATGTATAGTATTAATAAAAGACAGAATGTTGAACATGTATAACACGAATCTACACGTCCATCAACTCAATCAAAACCTATCACCAAGCTCATTATATACATAAATAATCTGTAAAACCAATATGAACCTTCCATCCTCCATTACACTAAACGACTCCACCACCAGCAACGGACCAGTAATTTGATGCCATTTATACGACAAGGGAGAGAACAAAAATCAGCAGCTCACATATGGCCGGGCTCACCACAAGAAAACAAGAAAGAAACTATACTCTGAAAAAACAGAGAACAATGCGTTCACCTTTCTTGTTTGGAAACTAACCTGCCATTGTGGACAATGAATCCGACTACTATCCCCGTCTTGAGTATCTATTTTAACCCATGTCATTCATTCTATCATTCATAATACTTTGCTCTAAGATCTAAGATGTATGCACTACAAATAGAAAATCGAGTTCAATACTAATTTCATGCCAGTGTCAACTCTAACCCCTCTTCCTTTTCATTATCATTGAGTTGAAAGGAATCAAATGCACAAGGGCACTGCATTTGAACGAGCATAGCTCCACAAACAAAACCAAAAACCAACCATATCTGTGACTGGCACCTAACCGTGAGCACAGAATAGGAGGAAATGAAAACCTTCGGGCATTTGTAACCTCGGCATCTCAAACCATACTTCAAAAATGGAGAGAACTGGACTTCAATTGCTGGATGATACTAGATTGGAGGCTCAAACATCATTTCCTGCATCATGAGTGAAGAAGAGGCCTCTCAGTATTGTGGGTGACAATGGATATCTCTTCTCTTAAATCGCAACATAAGGAAAATATTAAACAACGCAAACCTGATCACACACAGGACATGTGTCACTTCGTTCCATCCATTCAAGAATGCAAGCAAGGTGAAAATGATGATCGCATTTTGTGGTAATTTTTGGATTTTGTGGATCATACTCTGCAGAGAAGAAAGGAAATGATCTAGTAACTGAATGTGTCACATATTTAAAGGCAAGCGGAAAAACAAAGAGTGCAGTTTGAATGGAAAACTTCAAGCAACAATGTTGTTGATCATAAGAAATTAAATGAAGGAACTTCCTCTTTAAAAGAAAGATAACGGTTTAATTATACAATTATAGAATGGTTGAACCAAGGACATTACCTTCCAAACAGGTGGGACAAAGATCCTCTTCCTCTATTGTTAAAGTAATAGATTCCACTGATTTCGCAAGTTCAACTTCTGACTTCTTCAACGGATCAAGTTCTGAATCAGTTTGGGCTTTGCAGTCTGCATCCTTCAGGTCTTCACACTTGGGTGAAGCTTCTTGGGTATTTCCACCAACTGCTTCTTGAACAGAATCAGAATTTGTTGCTGTTTGCAATGCTGATTCACTCTTGCTGCCACAAATCTCTTGCACTGATGGTGGAGTATGAGGATCCTCTATAGCCACATCATATGGAATAGGGGCAGGAGGTGGTCTATAAGTGTCAGGTATAGATGTATCCAAATTTGTATCAACTAGGAGCCCAGTAGAGACTGCAGAGACACCTCCTTGGCGAGACGATAAAGGAACGTGCTCATCCGATGTCCTTGGAAACTGTAATGTAATTCAAATTCACAAAAATATGAATAACAAGAAACAAGATAAATGACAAAAGCAACTTCACTGCCAACACACACTGATTTAAAAGACTGAATTCATTAATCAAGTCAATTATCAAAGGCCAAATCCACTTAAAACATTCACAAGAAACAAATAACCCCACAAAAAGTTTTTAACAAAGGCAACGCAACTCAACACCAAGAAATATAAAAATAAAAAACAGTATTTAGAATTTAGAGCGAGTGAGGGAAAGCATTCTACTTACGTAATAGTATGTTGGTGCAGCATTTAGCTCCGTTCCTTTGGAAGAACAGCAGCAGCAGCCTCCCATTGTCTTCTTTTACTTATTATCTCTGCTGTGGAGAACTCGAGGCATTTGGTGCCACATATCCCTTAAACATAAAAAACGAAAAGGACGTTGTCAGACGACCGCAATAAGATGAACAATTTCCCCAAAATAAACAACAAACTACAATTGATGATTTCAAACCCCATGACCAATAACTACGATTCAAGTTTTGACACCCGCGGATTAAACCAACTGTTCAAACACAATAGACCCTAAACACGTTCCTAGTGATATTAGTACAAAACCCCCACCATGTTAATTACTGCAAAACCCAATAAACCCATCATATTAGCAGCAAAACCCAATTCATGGAGCTTAAAAAATAATTAAAAATGAGTGAAAATCCAAACTTCTCCACTACCAACACCCAATTCTATACACTTGGAGCAATTATCACGAGTAAAACAGCATCAAATTATCATGGAAGCAACTAAAGCAATCAAATTATACACAGACAACAAACAGCATCAAATTACTAGGGAAGCCATAAACTAAAAGCCTAAGCAGTCAATACCAATACACTTTTAGAAAGGAAAAAACTACATGATCAGCCGGAAAAAGCTCAAAACCAATGAATTAAAAGCAGAAACAAAAAAATCGAACAGGATTTTACAGAAAAACTCTTGAAAAATCGATAAAAAACAAACAAAGAGGAAGAAGAAGTAAAAAATATCAATCCGAATTTAGCAAGGGTTTGAGAATTTTGAGTACCTTTTTGTGGATTGAAGACGCTTCGATCGGAATCGAAATTGGAATTGGGGATTTTAGAGGGAGGAGGGAGGGAGTGAGTGGAGAGAGAGAGAGAGAGGGTGGACTTGTTGGAGAGCGTTTTGGAGAGAGAGAGAGAGAGAGGGGGGGGGGGGTGGCTTTTCTTTTCAGGGGGAATAAAACAAAAATACTAAATTAATTAATTATGCTGAAAATTATGAAATATAATAAATAAATAAATACATTTTGTTGAAATTTTGGTATGGGTTTGTTGATTGTTGTTGTACCAATATTCACAGGTGGCAGTGGCATATGGGAAAACCAGTTTTTGGGCTTTTTTTTTGTTCGAAGCCAACTACTAGGTTATAAATTTGGGTCTTTTTTAATCAATTTTGAGTCTAAATCCTTTACCATTTCAAATCCAATTCGGTCTCTTTTGTCACTCGACTCAAGATCTAACCTCGTGATCTTTTTCTTGATACAACGATATTGAGCGTGGAGAGTTTGGTTAAGTTACATTGCATCATTAATAATCAAACTCACCATCTAAGAGTTGAGCCCAAAACTTTCCATTTACAAGTAAAAAAAAAATATTACTAAAACGATACGGCAAAGATTTCTACGTGAGTTACTAGCACGTATATACTCAAACGTATGTTTTTTTGAAATACATGATCAATACTGCACCTAAAACCATAATTATCTATACAATTTAGGTTTGATTAGTCCTACTTCCACCAATGCTTTTCCGTAGTTCAAAACTGTAAACAAGAAATAAAGGTACTACGTCTCAGCAATCTACACCAGTAAATAAAGAACCTGAAAAAACTACATGATTGGAGAAAAACTCCCCTCTCACGGTGCAAAACCGCTCTCTCTCTCTCTCTCTCTCTCTCTCTCTCTCTCTCTTCTCACGTAAGACCATGTCCTATCACGTGAAGAGAGAGAGAGAGAGAGAGAGAGAGAGAGAGAGAGAGAGAGAGCTCGGGCTAGCAGCCAGAATGGGCAAGTTATTCGCCCTCGGCAGTCTGCACATCAGATTTAGTACAAAACCATATGCTTCTAAAACCAAGCACATCATATAATACTCAAATGGATGAGATCAATACCTAATACTGATATAGAACAACTTAGGTATGAGCCCTGTATTACAAAGTTAGGATTCGAGAGAGCGATGTCACCGTACTAAAGCCGAAGACTCTCCACATCAGTCTGTGATTAGATCTGACCTAACGGTTAGGTTAGTAGATACATATGTATATTATTATACAACCATATTTCCTTTTTTTGACATTCACATTTCTCATTCTGCTTGTTTCCACTTCCGACTCCTGGCAGCATCGACAAATTCAGTGACCACTGATACCTCCTCCAATGGCATCTGCAACCAAGAACAATAAATAAGACGCAGAGGATTCTATTTGTGCATTCAAAGCATATATGTAATTTTCTGTGTGCGAAAACATGAGAGAGAGACCTGCTGCAAGGTAAAATGTCGTTGTGCAGCATTGATCAATTGTTCCCTTGTTGGATTAGAATTGCCGCTTAACTACAATTTCAAATTGCAAGAGCAGGATTTAGTCGAATGATTTCACAACCAGGCAGAACAAACAAAAGAAGAGCAGGAATCAGCGATACCCACAAGATTGAAGTGTCTGCAATACCTCCTCAATGAGCTTGTTCCTAGTTTTCCCAAGTTTACTCTCTGATCATCCATACAGAAGATTAGGCAACACAATAATGGGTGTACATAGAAATTCGGAAATTCATACCGCATTAAGTGTAGAAGGATAACTATATATCAGAGCATGACCATTTAACTTAGCCAGAAAATGTGTCATCTATTAGAACCATTGGAGTGACCGATGCAAGCATATTGAAGCAAAGCATTTGTTATTACTTGAGTAGGAAATCATAAGCAAAAGCGTTCTATCCAAAGGCGTTAAAGCAGTACACTCCCAATTCATAATTTTTTTTTCCTAACAAAATTTACAGCATTGTTTTTAAATAAGTGTAAACATATTAAGGAGACTCATTTAGTAGACAGGATAAATTTTCAATGACAAACATGAAAACCCAGATCTCACTTTCCAAGTTACTTACCGACTGGGGTGCTTGGATGTATTGAACTTCTCTATAACTTCCGCGATTTACAGACTTCGTTGCTGAGGGTGGAACATATGGCCTTGAAAATCGAACTCTTGGTTTACTATGCTTATGGAACTCAAAGCATCTAGCTGCCAAAAGAAATACAATGATGAAAATTAGATAGAAGCTCCAAACAAATGCCAAACGAAATATCGTAAAAAGAGCAACCCAATACACAAGGATCCCATCGTCAAGATCCGAAAAGGGACAGATGTACAGTCGTATCCCTCATCCCCTAGAGGCTGTTTTCCCATTTTGAGTCCACAACCTCCAGGTTGCAATGTAAAAACCTTAAAAATGACTAAATTGACGCTTCATAAGGTATGGTTTATGCAACTTACAGAAATCATTCTCCTTATCACCATGGTCAGAGCTGCCGCTAGAGTAATCAAGATCGCTATCTTCCTCATTCCCTGTAGGATGTTCCAGCACACTCAATGCATTCCTTTGCAGCTTAACTTCAACTCCATTTTTCAGAACCTTGTATCGCCAAAAATTAACGGTTTAAAAAATAAATCCCCACAATGCAGAACAGGATACTGAAGTGAAGTTTTAAGATAAATCGTCCACAAGTAGTAAGTAGTAACAATGAAAATCCATACTTGAGACTCAAGATTTGAAAGAATTAGTATAATAACAAGCCCTAGATGGCAATGATAGGAAGGATTACATAAATTTACTTAATTCAAAAAGCTTAGGTTATGATCTAAACAAAATTGCAACCGATAAACTGAACCCACAACAGAATTTCTGATACCAAATAACCAAAATTACATTTGTCATGATTGCTTATATGATGCAAGAAGATAAAAAAAGAATGAGAGAAAAATCCAGAATCCCGCCAATGACAACGCACTCAGAAAAGAAGTACAAATTCCAATTGTCCCCTCCAAGAAACTTAAAACCCTATGATATTCATAAAATTGGTAGTAAAACGTACAAAGTGAGGATAGGGTGCTTATTGGGCCTCGATAAAAATCTTGCCAGGAATTTCAAGCCGAACGAAGGGAAAAAGAGTGCCCTGCACATACAACTAAGGAACTATCCTCACAAGAAACAATGAAAGCCCTTATGTTTGTTTGAAATGCAAAACCCCCAATTGTTCTCACATCAGGAAACAACGAAGCACATGAAATGATATGCCTCGCTGTCAACTAATGCCTAATTTTGTGGGTCATCCCATAATTTTAGAAAGATATTCCCTTTCCATAGAATACAACATAAACACAATTTTTTTTAATCAAAGCGATATTGGGGAGAGGTAATGAAACTCGGAACCTGGCTCTTAACAAATAGAATAGAGGAAAATGACTAAAAGCCCAGCTTTTCCTTTCCCAACAAAAACAACCAAAATTATCAACAAATCCACTTCAGAGCAAAATTTGGCAAAACAGTTCAAAAATAAAAGCAATTATGGTAAACAAATTAAGAAATAATTAAATGAAAACAAAATAATTTAGAAAAAGTGAAAGGGGAAGAATACCAGCCAGTGCCAACCCCCAAGCCCAACAGCTTTCTTGACCACGCCTTGAAGACCCACCAAAACAGACTTTGTTCTGTTGTTTCCAGTGACAATAACCTTGGTGTGCCTGGGAAGAACTGAAAGTTCCTCATCTCCGCTTTCGTCCCGAAAAGGCGATAGCATCCGAGAACCACAGAGCTCTGGCTCCAGCATTCTTCCCAGTTTTGATCACAAACCCAATCAAACAACCAAAACCAAACCGCTTCACAGCCGAATACCCAACTTCTGAATTCAACAATTTGAGATACAAAAACCCATTTTTTCGATCCTAAGGGCCTTTTCCTCAAATGGGTTTTGCTTACATTACTACTATGATTTCCCAGACAGATTCATGAACCAAATTAGCCAAGAAAATCCAACCTTCCAATTCTGATCCCTGTGGCAGAAAGACAAATGAAGGCCTTATGTTATAAATAAACCCAGAGACATGCAGAGATTGGTGAATTAATTCTAGAGGGAGAGAGAGAGAGAGAGAGGGACCTTTCTTCTTTATGAATGTGTGTAAGTCTTGAGCTCTGACACGAAATCTTGAGGGAGATCTTCAATGCAAAACAGATAGAATTTCAAACCCTGCTTCACGGGCTACGATTGATCACATTAAATGAAGCACTAATTGCTTCAGATCAAAGATTTATGCTTTTCATCAAGCTTCACTCTGCATGCAAAACCTGAATCAATATATACACACACAAATATATATACACACATCTATTGGATTAGTTTTCTCACACTTTCTGCATTGAATAAAACTTTGGAGGGGATTTTTATTTACGAAAATCCATCAGAAACAGCTGAATTTTTTTCTGAAAGATAATAATGATAAGAAAAATCTATTTACTTCTATGGTGAAAATACGTCAGCCCTCAACCTAAGCAAATCCCAAAACTTTTGTTTGGCAGCTGAGAAAGTGTCAGAAATAAAAAGTTTTAAATATTTTTTGGCCTATCTAAAAACTGAATGAAAAATTTATTTAAACAAACCCCACTTAACTGAGCTAATCAGACAAAGGGTACAGAAAACCAACATGATTAAATAAAGCAGACAAGAAAAACAGGCACAAAATTTTTGATTTGACTGTTTGTGCCCCCACTTTCTGGAACTTTTTCATTTTTTTTTTTTCAAAAATAAGCTCAACCATGCATCAAAATTTGTTAACAACAATGAATTATTACAACTTAATGACATTACAACCAGTGAAAATTACAAAAACAATCAAATAATTAATCCCAATAAACCTCAAAAGAATAAAATAATACTAACAGTGAGGGAGCTACTAAATTCAGCAAAGATATGAACTTGAACCAGTAAAAAATTGCAAATGGCTGAGAAACGAAATGTGTCAAAAACCCAACTGAAAAAAAAAAAAAAAAAAAAAGCAGAGGAAAAAGTGCATTACCTGTTTGGTTGCCGAGAAAATAACAGGTAGCTCTGAGAAAAACCCAGATGACAAAAAGGTACCCAAGACAGGATTTTGAATAATATGGAGTGATCCTGAAGATTGTGAAAATGCAGAGGCGTTTTCTGAGAGTGAGTGAAAAGGAATGGAATTTGCTGATGGAGAGAGAAAGTAGAGAGAGGGGGGAAGGAAGGAGCACATTAAATGCTTACCAACTGTCAAGGGAACGACCTGCCATTTGCCGTACGGTCACGCCTTTGTAACCGGTGGAACCGGGTATAGCCGGTTGAAATTATAGGCTCCGGCTAGGCTCCATGTAAAAATTGTTACTCTCTTTTTTAACTCCAAAGAAATAGAAATTTATGTTGGTAAAAAGTAAAAGGCTGTGAAAATCTACTATTTGTTCAACGGTTGTCGTCTATGAAATTGAAATTAAAGGTCGGAATGTAGCCGAGGGTGGCAGTGTGAGCAGCTGAGAGAAGCCAACCTCCTAAGCCCACAATCTAGGAAAACCCCGAAAAACTAATAGCATGTTTTTGGGTAACATGGAGCTCCTCGTGTTTTATAAAAGGGTTTGTCTCCCAATCTTCACGTCTTAAATTCAACAAACTAATTTTTCTTCTTGATCCTCTTCGGTTTGCACAAACTCTTTCTTCCTCTTGACCCACCACCACCCATTCCTCTATCAAGTAGCCGTTCATCTCATCTCTCTTCATCTACCTACCAGCTCCACGAGAAACCCTTTCGTTTCAGCCGTTGACGTAGAGCTCCCTCGATTCTCAACCAAATCTCTCGATTCGACCATCAATGTCCGTCTCTATCTCCCCTCTATCTCCCCCTACAACTCACTCTCTCTTTTAGAATTTAGGTTTTAAATTTTCCAACTTGGGGATGAGTCTCATAATTGGAGGATGATTTTTAAGTTGGGCCTATAAAAAAAATAAAAAGGAATTTCGGTTTCCCAAACCTGAAAAAAGAAATCCAAAAAATTGGGGATTGTTGCAGTCATATTTAGAATATGAATGTGATTGTGTAAATTCTAGAGAATATGGGAAAGTATCTTATATTCCTATTAGGAGTAGATTACCTATTAATGTTGTAATCCTAAAGGGAAAGTTATTTACCTATCCTACTACTATAAATAAAGGCACAATGGGGTGAATCAAACACCACTCACAATTAAATCAATCTTTCTTCTCTCTATTGTGGCCAACCTCCCTCTCTCTCTCTAAACTCTAGATCGTTCAATCAAATAGGCCTACAACACGTTATCAGCCTGCTTTTGCCAGAAGCTGAGGAATTGACACATCGTAGGAGGAGGCTATCATCCACCAAATTCAAAGGCTTATTCGTTTTCTGCTAATCAGGTACGCTTAAAATAAAAGAACATATTTGAAACGTCCACGAAGCATGAAAACATTCCCTATGATGCATGAACCCCTCTATGTTCGATATATATATATATATATATATATATATATTGTATATGTTCATATATTTGTCAATATATATATTTGTTTCATGCACCGCACAATTAAATTGTTATGTAGAATTTGTGAGTCAAAATACAAAAATAAATTAGAAGCAAATTAGGGTTTTCCTAAACCCTAATTGGGCATGCTGCGGCACACCACCGCACCACCACAATTGGAAAGGTTGCTGGCCTGAAGCCCAACTGACCCTCGCAGCAGCCAGGCCTCGACCTGGGGACCATCTCGACAGGGCCTGAAGCCCCGAGCCCAATCATGCTGCCTTGGGTCGCCTGCCAGCAAACTTTTATGCTTGCTGGGCTCTATGTTGCCCCGGCTTGCAGCCCTCCCAATCCAATCCAACCCAGATTGGCTGGGTTTTTTTCTCTGCCCGCACCAGCCCATAAGGCTGGGCTTTACCCTCACGTCCTAGCCTGCGGCTAGTGACACACCCCGACCGAGATCGAGGCATGCAGGCCGTCACATGAGGGTGACGTAGCCATGTGCATAGTGTGGAAGCAATAATAAAGGAAGAATTACGAATGAATAAAAACAACTTCAAGAGGTACTAAAAAAAACAGGGATAAGTGTGATTACACATTCAGAGCATAAAGTCTAGGTGCAGTCAATGCATAAGAAGTACTTAAATAATTAACACCCGGAGGTGGTCCTACATGGGTGATGTCTGTCAGAATCTCCGATAGGTCCTCGTGAGCCACCAACAATGCTACCTAATACCTGGAGGGGCGCAAAACAAAAGCGTGAGTGGGCAAAAACAAAGTCTTTTGAAAATCATTTCAAAAACAAGTTTTATATCCCCTCGCCGTAAAACATGTATACTTTCCCAGAAAATAGTATATACGTACACTATATCTCAACTGAAATCATCATCAAAACACGTAATCGAAATCATGAATATGCCATGCTATGTATATCAAATCATCAGGTAAGTATTTCAAATGCAATAATAACTGCAACAGCTCGTCAGCTGAACTCTAGCTCATAAGTCATGCCTGCACACGAGTCGAACCCACTTATAGTGGTCTATACGACAGGACTGGGTGTAAAATAATACGCTCTAGTGCTACAATCACGTGAAGACTGTGCGAATAATCAGGGGTCACCTACGAGTCGAACCCATTGAAAGTGGTCTATGCGACAGGACTATGCACCTAACTTGGATCCAAGACGAGCGTATGGTGCGGGAGGTGAACATCACATGAAAGACTATGCCCCTAACTCTGGGCGGGAGCACTAACACCGGGGTGCAGGTTAATGAGCTCTCAATACATCTCATCATACTCTTCATAACTCAACTTCTTATTAACCACACATAAACTTACCTAGAACTTATCTGAGCGCCCGCAGCACCAACAGTCATGCGCATACAATTCATAATGCATATTCATAAGTAGGTATGCATTGGCATGGCATTTCATTAATTAAAGCATTTAAAATGCAATTTCTGGGAAAACACATAGTATATAGGTATATACGAAAAACAAAAGCCCGCTCACTGGTATGTAGATGGATCGTAGCCCCCGTGCCTAGCCTGGCTACGCTCGTCCTCCGGATAGGTCTCGCCTATGTGAGAAACAACTGTTTTAACGTTATTTTAAAGCACATAAACGAAACTAAGAAATAACTTCTCTTACATTGCTCAATTGAGGTGTGTGAATATACCAAAATGATTTACACAACCTCAGGAACATCCCCATATTTTTAGAATATTTTTCAAACCACCCACGCGCCCTCACGGGCCGGCCAAGGCACGGCCAGACGCGCCACCCACGCGCGGCACGTGCCTGGCACACGGGACAGAGACTGTGACGCCGTTAGGAATATTCCGTTAAAAGCTAACGGAAACTGTCAAACTTAACTGACGCTGTGAGAATATTTTGTCAGACGTGAGAGAATATTCTCTCGTCTTCAACCTTCAGCTCCGGCGACCGTCGCCGTTGTCGAAAAACTAGGAATTTTTCTAACTTCTTATTCTAGCTCATTTCTCAACCATTTCTTATGAAATTTCTACCAAAATGAAGTTTAAGGTCCAAGGAAACACGATATACCTCTTTCAAGCCTCGAATCACATGAAATCACGTCGGAGATAGTTCGAAACTCCGGCAATCTCTGCAACTTCTCGTATCTAGGCTTCCCGTGGTCCAAATATTCTCAACGATGCACTTCGAGCATCGTGGGAAGGTCCTAAAGCTCCATATGAGCTTGAAATTCAAAAATAAACCTTCGTTAAAACGTTGATGAATAGTACCAAGATCAGAATTCCATTTTTATGGGTTCTCTGACGTTAAATCTTAGCCAAAAGTATCCCAAAACACTAAGGGAGAAGAATGGATACCTTTTTGAGCCTTGAAATGGCTTGAATCCTCTGTATTCACGTCGGGGTCATTGTACCCTCGACGGTGCTCTTGTTTCTCAGGGTTTTCGAAGGAGTCGCAACCAGCTAAAGCTATGGTTGTGCTCGTGGACTCACCAGGATCACAATGGTGGCCCTAACTGGCTCGATCTGCGAAGGAATGGAGGTCAACGAACCTCGTCCGTACAGTTGCAGATAGGAAGGGCAAGAGAGAGAGAGTCCGGGAGAGAGAAGAGAGAGAGAAGGGTGTTTCAGTTTTTGTGAAAGTGTGTACCCTTGTCCAATTGGTTACTAAGAGTTAGGGATAGTTCTAATTGGTCCTCAACCCAATTTACTACAAACCCTAACTAAAAACTTAGATGATTGGTTCCCAATAGTTTGGAAATAGAGTAATTGGTCCAAAACCAAGAATCTTGGGCCTTGAAACTTAGCCTAAAAGTGAAATAAAACCCAACACTCAAGGGTAGTTTCGTAATTTCACATGCTCAAGGATAAAATAATTACATACTTCGGGACGGGCTGTCACAGCTAGGCCTTGTCCGTGCCTTCGTTTGGCCCAAACTAAAACCCAGCTGCGACTGGGGGATTTCTTCCACCCCGTGGCCTGCAGCCATCCTTCGTGGACCTTTGGGCCATGCCTTTTACTCAAGGCACCCACACTCGTGCCCTCCTTATCCCACGGCACCAAGCCCAAATTATTTTGGGGCTATATTTTCTATCCAATAATATTATTTAGCTTCTACAATCAACCCCGTATTGCCCGATTTATTGAATTAATTAAAAGTGACCTGCAGTCCATTAATCTGATAATGAATCCAAAATTATTAACCTGAAGATCACTTTTAGACATTAACGATTCAATAATTTATCTTTATACTTTGAACTGTCACATACTTTCGTAGTAACAAAGCTCTCACACTTGAGTTCCTGAAGAACCTCAAATCCACTATATCCAAGTTAGTATATTGCATTATGTGTTTTTGCAGGAACCTCTCATTATGAACTAATTGTTCATAAAAACCTAAATTGAACTTGTAGTTTCAAATTTAGTGCCTTTGAAACCTGAAGTTTTCATTCAAAACATACATACCACATTAAACCTATAGTTTTCATGCATAAATTAAACCAATACATGTATATAGAACTTGTATGTTCTACGATATATGTCTATGGCTTGCCATATGACTACTCACGTTTTTCCGTCCGTTTTAGGGATATGTCAAACTTGAACAAGCTCAATTTTGCCGCTCTAGAAGTCTCTAGAAGAAACTATTTGAAGTGGGTTCAAGACATGAAGCTCCATCTAACTGCAAAGGGTATTAGAGCCACCATCGAGACCCTTATCGCCAACAAACCCGTTGACGAAGCTCAGAAGGCTACTGCAATGATCTTCATTCGAAGACACATCCATGATGCACTGCAGACAGAGTATCTCGCTGAGGAGGACTCACGCACCCTCTGGCTAACCATTTCGATCACCAGAAAGACATATACTTGCCTGAAGCAAGACATGACTGGCAGCATCTTCGCTTCCAAGACTTTAAGTCTGTGAATGAATACAACTCTGAAGTTTGTAGAATCCATTCTTTGTTGAAATTCTGCAAAGTGGAACTAACCGAATCAGATCTCCTGGAGAAGACCTATTCGACCTTCCATGCCACCAATATTGTCATGCAGCAACAATATAAGGCACAGAAATTCACCAAGTTTTCGAATTTGATCTCTGTTTTACTTCTCGCTGAAAAGCAGAACCAACTTTTAATGAAGAATCATCAAGCTCGACCCACTACTCGAACACCGCGCCTGAAGCGCATGCGCTTAATTCTCACAGCCATAAACGACGACAGAATCGTTGTGGCCGTGGTAATGGGGGACAAGCCCAACCACAGGCCCAAGGTCCCAAACTTCAAGAACAAGGGCAAAGCTCTCATTCAGGCTGTTTCTACTGAATTGGACATGTGCTATCGTTGTGGATCAAATGATCATTGGTCACGCGTATGCCGAGCTTCCCCTAAGGCTATTGCCAAGTATCATTCCCGTCGTGAGTCTAACTTTGCACATGTGGATCATCTGGAAGATGCAACTACATCAATGGAGATATCGGATATTCAGGAGGCATCAGCGCCTATTGATGAATAAATTAGACATGTTTTTAGGGTGTTTACCCCTAGTGGCCGAACCCACTAGGAGTGGCCGGCCCCTACCCCCCCCTATTTTCTAGGTTTATGGTTTAATTTTGAACAATTTTCCTAAGTATTTGGAATAATTTGTTAGGTTTTGGTTTGTTTTGAATTATGGATTGTTATTTGAATGGATATTATTTTCTCGAATTGCTTAATTGAATGAATGGACTTATATTTATACATGTGACCAATTCAATCAATTTATTTCTATGTATGTCTTGTGGGGAAGTTAGTTGTTTGGCAGATAATGCAACCACGCACACCATCTTGTGTGAACGTGTTTGGACCCAAAATGACATTTTGGGGGCCGAGCTCAGAAATATTCTCGGCCCAATGTTGTTTAGAATAGTGTCATGGGCCGGCCTTGTCAGGGTTGGCCGAGTCCTGATATGAGAAAGATTACTTTGGATAAAGAAAAAGAAGTTAAATCCTGATACAACGGGGAGTCTCAAGGATGGAAGTAAGAATGAATCTAGCTCATTATAGGGCTTTGATAAGCGCAAATTATTCTACCTATTTTACCATGAGAATGACATTTTCCTGTGATATGTTTGATTTAAATAAAAGGAATTGCATGTTCTTTATGTTTTGATTGCCAAATTAAGGAGATGAAAAAGATCCTATTATTTTCATGGTTTGTTGTCACACGTGTTGGCTGGCATATTGTCCATGTGATATGTTTTTATCATAATAATGTTATGTAGTATGACAATTCAAGAGAAAAGTAGAGCATTTGTCTCATATAGGATTCTTCCTTATTCTTTTCATCAGCACGTGACTAGCACAAGCAAGGGCTGGCCTACTTTTCATTCATACGGACAGAAGAGAGACAATTCCATCTTTAATCCAATTTTTTCTGGAGCTCTAGCCGCCGACACTCTAGCAGCAGAGGAAGAGGTTTCAATCGATCAAAGATCAGAGAAAGATGGAGAATCAATCACTTAATTCCATCTTCAAGTCAGGGGTTTTCACTAGGAGTATAAATATGAGAATTTGGATGCTGAGTTGGTTCAGTTGGTGTGGGGATTTGATCATTTTCAGAATTCGTTTCGAAACAACCAGGGAATTGAAGAGGGCAATATGAAGGCTATATCTGCAGCGATTAAACCCAAGAGGCACAAGGTAATAAATCGGTGATTAAGTCATTGTCGGTTACGGAAAGTAAATGGAGCAAAAGGGGGAAATTGAAGGAAGAAAAAGGAGCGGCTGCTTGGTATTAATTTGGCAATATTAAGCAGATCATAAAAAGAGACAAGGGAAAGAAGGCAGCAAGAGAGCACGAGGATTTTCAGGCTTTTTCTGCACTTATTTTTCTTTTAATTTTCGTATGAATTCAATCATATTTCCAGTTATGTTTCGGAACTAATTTTCCTTAGCTAGGGCTACGATGTAGCCATGACTATGAATGCTTAAATTCTGAATTGAATTATTTTCAAGTTTCCAATTTTCATTAAGTATCGTTTGCTGTGCTTATATGCTTGGTTTAAGTCTTGGTGATTAGCTACCATCTTGACTTTTACTTGGTAAATTTGATGCAAGTTGTGCAGATGCCATGTTTTCAACTTGAGTGATAGCTTCTTGCAAATAGATACCATGAATTACCTAGTAGTAGATGCCATACTCTAGGATTTGTGTAGTCTTTATATAAATTTCCACTGATCGTAATGAGTTTCAATATGTTAAACTATTCCAGATGCCATGGATGGTTGCATATTGGGATATACGTAATAGTCTAGATGCCATAGATATTACATGTGTTAGGGAGATTTGACTACCAATGAGATTGATTACCTGTTAATAATTCACTGCAGAAAATAAGTTGGATTGGTTATGGTGAGTCGGATGCTCTAGCGCTTTACTTGACTGAATTACAATTTGTGTTCTTGGTTGCTACTTTCTTTTTGCATTGTGATCAAACTGTCTTGTTTTCATTTGTTTTTATTATTAGTTTCAATTCTCAAATCCATTTTTTATCAATCTTGACTAATTTTTCGTTGCAATTGAATTTAAGTAGTTGATAAGAATTAAGTCATTTTCTAAGGGACGAAATTAAGTGCTTGCTTTCTATACTATCGAACGATTCGTACGCTTGCGAGCATAAAATTTGGAACTAAGTTGGACTAATTTCGGTTAGTTAAATTTTGCAACAGGCTTGGTACAGAGGCCTATTGGAACTAGGATTGGCCGAATCATAATCAGATTGGGATAAAGAGTTCTAGTTTGAGTACATCTCTGATTCGGCCAAGAGTTTTTTAGCCACTATAAATACAAGAGGTTGTGCGACATTCTAAGGACCTTCAATTCAACACACAAATCTGCCCTACGCAAACCCTCTCAACCTTGAGATTTTTTTATTTTCTTTTTTTTTCGCCAACACATCTTCAGTTTGGATAAACAGCACTGTGGAGGCAACCGGTAAACATCTTCAGTTTGGATAAACAGCACTGTTGCCGTAGAATCAGCCGACCTCGGAGCACCTTCAGTTTGGATAAACAGCACTGCGTCGGGGCCGACTGGTTATCTCACCAGCCTTCTCGGCGAAGTGAGGTGTTACAGTTTATTACATTCGGCACATTGAAAGCCGAAATTTGATATTGAACTTCGCAGAACTAGCAACCTTGTCTTCAGGCTCTAGAACCCAAAGGCCGAGGCTTGTTCCTTCCTCGGCCGCAGTCGCAAGATCAAGAAGTCAGCCACGCAACACAACACCACATACACATTTTACTCACCGGCCGAGCTCGGCCGTCGAGTTGGCACGCCCCGCATTCAACCGAATGACATAGTTAGCTCATAGATTACTCGGCCTGCGCGCCACGTAGGCTTGGTAGTTTTTAGGGTCAACAGAACGACACTATTTTACTAACTTTATACCCAAGAAAGCTCATTTGACAACACTCTCAGGCCCATCCAACCTGATTGAAGGATGCGGCAAGGCACGTATCATGTTGTCTAATGGTACAATCTTGACCATTAAGGAGGCACTCTATTCTCCACATTCTGGAAGAACGTTGCTGAGTTTTAGAGATATTCGAGATAATAAATATCATCTTGAAACCACTGAAGATAATGGATCTGAATTTCTTTGTATCACTTCATACGAATATGGCCAGAAGCATATTCACGAAAAGTTGGAACGTCTGCCAAGTGGGTTGTACATCACAACCATTCGCGGCATAGAAGCCCACATTGTGGCCGGCCCTATGCCTGAGTTCCAGGACACTTTGTTGCTTTGGTATGATCGTTTGGGACATCCTAGACGTGACATGATGCGCCGTATCCTCAAATCTTCTCACGGGCACAAGTTACATCCCTATGTTGGACTCTCGCCATGCAAAGCGTGTATTATAGGGAAGTTGAATACTCAACCCTCCCATACAAAGATTATTCACGACCCTCCTAAATTTCTTCAGAGGATTCAAGGGGACATTTGTGGACCTATCCAACCAACATGCGGACCATTTAAATATTTTATGGTGTTGGTTGATGCATCGACAAGATGGTCACATGTTTGCTTGTTGTCCACACACAACACCGCGTTTGCTAAACTCCTAGCTCAAATCATTAAGCTAAGGGCTCACCACCCTGATTATCCAATTAAGTCGATTCGACTGAATAATGCTGGAGAGTTTCACAGACTTTTAACGATTATTGTATGTCAGTAGGGATTGATGTGGAACATCATGTGCCCCATGTTCACACCCAAAATGCCCTGGCAGAAGCTTTCATAAAGCGCATTCAAATGATAGCTTGAACTTTGGTTATGATAACCAAACTGTCGGTATCTGCCTGGGGCTATGCAATATTGCACTAGCTATGTTGGTCCACCTGAGGCCCACGGCTACTCAACCACATTCACCGTTACAGTTGCTCACTAGATACGAGTCTGACGTCTCGCATTTACAGGTGTTTGGGTGCACCATTCATGTGCCAATAGCGCTGCCACTACATACCAAAATGGGTCCTCAGAGAAAAATGGGAATCTATGTCGGTTAGGATTCGCCATCAATTGTTCGCTACTTAGAACCCTTGACAGGAGATATCTTTACCGCATGTTTTACGGATTGTCACTTTGATGAGACAGTCTTCCTGTCGTTAGGGGGAGATAAGCATGCTAACGTTCCCGTAGAACGCCGTGAATTGTCATAGTATGCTCCCACTATGTCTCATTTAGATCCCCGCACTGCCCAGTCTAAAACTGAGGTGCGTCGAATTATATATCTTCAGAGCATTGCTCAAAGCATGCCGGATGCTTTTAATGATTTGGCAAAGGTGACAAGATCATATATACCCGCTGCAAACACACCTGCAAGGATAGATGTACCCCGCGTACGTCAACAACCCGTCTGGGAAGGCCGGACCGTCCCCGAATGTGGGGAGGCCGCACCATCCACATGGCAAGGTACATTGGCAACTAGCCAATCATCTGCTCCGACCCTGAAGCATGGCAGACCCCTTCGTTCAAAGGATTCACAACCTTGGAAGAGGAAAACAACACCAACTAGTGACCCTAGTTTGAATCTGACCATCGCTCACTCATCCGTTCCAACGCATGAGTTTATTCTAGATTACGATGATGCTTCAGACGAAACATTTCGGCCTCCCGAGAATCGCGAGATTTCGGTCCACTAGACAGTATTGGATGAGGTTTGGAATAGGAATGAGATGATCGTCAACGATGCAATCGCGTACTCAGTAGCTACTGATATCATGCTTAGCGATGACATTGAACCACGTTCCGTCGATGAATGTCGACATAGAACCGATTTGTCAAACTGGAAACAAGCAATCCAGGTCGAACTCGATTCGCTCGCGAAACGTAAAGTATTTGGACCTATCGTTCGTACACCACCACGCGTGAAGCCAGTTGGCTACAAGTGGGTTTTCATGATCAAGCGTAATTAGAAGAATGAAATAGTGAGATACAAAGTACGCCTCGTAGCGCAAGGCTTCTCTCAGCGCCCTGGAATTGATTACGAGGAGACGTATTCTCCCGTAATGGACGTTATAACGTTCCGCTACCTAATCAGTTTGGTAGTTTTTGAAAAACTGAATATGCAACTTATGGACGTGGTAACCGCATATCTCTATGGGGATCTAGATACGGAAATATATATGAAAGTTCCAGAATGACTTCCATTGACTGGTTCAAATAGTTCTAGACCACAGAACACTCTCTCAATTAGGTTGAGGAGGTCACTCTACGGATTGAAACAATCCGGGCGGATGTGGTATAAATGTCTGAGTGAATATTTGACGAGTCAGGGTTAGTGAACAATGAACTATGCCCATGCGTGTTCATAAAGAAGTCACATTTCGGATTTGCAATCGTTGCAGTTTATGTCGATGACATGAACCTCATCAGGACTCTCGTAGAGCTTGAGGAAATTGCTGCACACTTGAAATCAGAATTTGAGATGAAAGATCTTGGGAAAACTCGATACTGCCTTGGCCTGGAGATCGAGCATTGTTCGGATGGAATCCTAGTACATCAATCGAACTACACCTAAAAGGTGTTGCGTCGTTTTAATAAGGATAAAGCGAAGCCTTCAAGCACACCCATAGTCGTTCGGACTCTAGATGCTAAACGAGATCCTTTCCGTCCAAAGAAAGATGAGGAAGAGATTTTGAAACCTGAAGTTCCTTACCTAAGTGCAATTGAGGCTTTATTATACTTGGCTCAGTGCACTAGACCTGACATCTCCTTCGTTGTGAATCTATTGGCTAGATACAGCAATGGGCCCACACGCAGGCACTGGAATGATGTTAAAGACATTTTCCTCTACCTCAAGTGTACTACGGATTTGGGCTTGTTCTATACCCGCGAATCTCCGAGTGTTGCCGCCCCCTATGGTCCTCGGATTGATTCTCGCCTTGTTGGTTATGCAGATGCTGGATATCTGTCTGACCCACATAGAGCACATTCTCAAACGGGTTATGTCTTTACCATTGGAGACACTGCTATATCTTGGAGGTCTACCAAGCAAACGCTGGTTACGACTTCGTCTAACCATGCTGAGATTCTCGCCCTGCATGAAGCATCGCGTGAGTGCTTTTGACTGAGAAAAGTTATGGAACATATTCGAAGCACTAGTGGTCTTACATCAGTCGTTGACCTTCCTACGATGATCTTTGAAGCCAATGCAACATGTATCGAGCAGTTAAAAAAGGGATACATTAAGGGAGACAACACCAAGCACATAGCGCTGAAGTTCTTTTACTCACACCAGCAGCAGCAGCATCAGAACATTGAAGTCAAGCAAATCCGTTCCCTGGACAACCTGGCCAGTCTCTTCACCAAATCGTTGCCCAAGTCTACTTTTCAGAAGCACGTCCAAGGAATCGGTATGCTTAAATTATCTTAGTTGAATCGCTTGTAGTTCTCTTATTTAGAAGTTATGTCTAACTCAGGGGGAGTATCTAGAAGCATACTTACATGATCTTAATGTACTCTTTTTCTACGATTAGGAGCATTTTTCCCACAGGGTTTTTGCTACCTAACGAGGTTTTAATGAGGCACCCATCGTAGGATGATCATACTCCGTTGAGTTCACTACCTTCGTCCAGTTTAACGATTGTTTTAGACATTATGCATACTTTCTTACTTTTCTCCTTGGTCTATGAGTTTTCCCCATGTCTTGGGTTTTACTATAGCGAGGTTTTTGTGAGTTTTTACAAATGCATACTTCAAAGTAAATTTGAGACTCGCGATCACTCGTTGTGCCGATGACTTCATCAACTATTCTACCTTATCTGCTGAAGATCTGATGCGATGGTTTGTTGAGTATTTACACACTCAAGGGGGAGTGTTGCAGTCATATTTAGAATAGGAATATGATTGTGTAAATCCTAGAGAATATGCGAAAGTATCTTATATTCCTATTAGGAGTAGATTACCTATTAAATGTTGTAATCCTAAAGGGAAAGGTATTTACATATCCTACTACTATAAATAAAGGCACAATGGGGTGAATCAAACACACCTCACTATTAAATCAATCTCTCTTCTCTCTATTGTGGCCGGCCTTTCTCTCTCTCTAAACTCTAGATCGTTCAATCAAATAGGCCTACAACAGGGATTACCAATTTTCGATTTTTTTTATTTTTTTATTATTCCAATGTTTTCAGTTCAGTTTTCGGTAACCATTTTTCGGTTTAGTTACCAAACCAAAACCGGATCTAAGTTTTTTCTTAGAAAGGAGGAATTAAATTAAAAAGCAAAGCCTCTAGGGCATCCATTACAAACAAATATAAAAGAAGCGCATTCTTAATACACTCAGAAACTACATTGATCCAAACATAAGAGAGAGATCGAAAGCGACAAGAGTATCAGCAACAAAATTAGCTTCACGGAACACGTGGGCAAAGTGGATGTCTTCAAACCAGCCCCTGAGAGAAGTAATGTCTATAAAAAAGGATTTTAAGCTTTCAAGACAACGTACGTTTTGAAAGCACAACATCGATGATTAATTTAGAATCTCCTTCCACTAGAACTTTTGAAAATCCAGCTCTCCTAGCCGTCATCACACTCGCATGGCCAAGAGGAGCAACAGCAGCAAGAGTGAGACCATTGGAGTCTCTTAAGCAATCTTAGCAACCTGGTATGGGTGGGGATTGGTGTTTCTGTTTCTGGAAATCAAGTTGTTTTTAAAAGTCCGAACTTGCCAACAAGTGAGGAAGGTTTTACAAAAATATTGCTTAGAAATATTTAGGGGGAAGGTTCCAACTAGAAGGATATAACATCCAATCAAGCAGAGGTTGATGGGGGAGGAGGCAAAATATGAAGATTAGAAAACCTCCAAGCATCTAGGGCAAAAACACATCTTACGAAAACCAGCCCTAAGTTCAACCATTCAAATCGATAAACTCATTTAATGGTTTTTTTTTTTTATAAACGACAGGGCCAGCCCTGAGGGTAGCCGGAGTAGGCGCCCGCCTAGGGCCCCGACTTCGGGGGGGGCCCCAAATATTTTTTTTTTTAAATATAGGGAAGTGTTATTGATATTCCAAAAATCTCATCCTACACTCTTCACAAGTGTATTTTTCTTTCTAAATATAGAAAGTTTGGAATGTAGAATGAGAATTTTGGAGTGCCAATCATAATTTTCTATATATATATTTATACATATAATTTTGTAGATTGAGTAAAATATCTAAATATGAAATTATAAATCTTTTTTTGGAACTTGCCGTGCAGCATTTTGGGTGGGGGGGGAACATATTTCTTTTTAAATATGTGTGTATATATATATATATATACATTTAGAGTTTCCCGAATGCATGGGTTGCTTATCGTATTTTGTTAACCATACCAGTTACAGTTACCTCTGCAAATAGAAGTTTCTCAAAATTAAAGTTGATCAAATCGTATCTTCGATCAATTATGTCACAAGAAAGATTGAATGAGTTAGCTATTTTGTCAATTGAAAAAGAAATAGTTGAAAAGTTAGATTATGTAAATTTAATTAATACATTTGCGTCTAAAAACACGAAACGTGTAATATTCAAGTAATGTTTGCATATCTTTCTTCTTCGGATATGAATTCTAATGATTTTTTTATGCAGAAATGAACTTTTTCATGTATCTAGCGAAACATTTTCTTATACATATAAATGTACAATGAGTTGGATGTCAAAGAATTCTAGGGCCCCCACTCGAAGGCTTGCCTAGGGCCCCCAATTTCTCAGGGCCGGCCCTGATAAACGACAAGGTAATCAACACTAGATTCTTTTAAATTATGAAGAAGAAAATTCAAACACCAACGTCGTGTATGAATAATCTTAAGGAAAACTAACGAAAAAGGCTTGAAAACTTTGAGTTTTAACGATAAGGACAAAATAAAGGGTAAAAAGTGAATAGTACAAGGTTTGACTTTTTAGTGTAAAAATGTGATTTTTGGTTAAAGTGAACAGTACCGCGGGCTTTTCGTTAAAACTCCCATAATCTTAACCAATGAAACATATGTTTTCAAAAAAGAAAATTGTAAATGCGTGTGATGTATTTAACCAGGTTGCCATTTGTCCGACAACCAAAATTGAAAATTGGACGGTTGGTATTCACTCCTCCATTCCCCATGTTTTATCATACAAGCTCTCATTGTCATTCTGGGCAATTTAGTCTTTTTAATGTATAACCTGGGCTCCACCTCCGAGATTGGAATAGGGGGTAAGCCATTTAGCCGTTGGTAAGTAGCCAGTAGGCAAGCCGAAGCCGAGGACATGAAAAGTGACCGGTCACTAAACAGACTACAGAGAGAGGGAAATAACGTACACGTGTCAGGAACACAGCTGTCGGATCTTATCCTAGCAAGTGTACAAATGAGACCACGGTATAAAAAAAATTGAAAAGAATTATCTCTCCTCCTATTTCTCTCCCTTCTCTCCTATTCTTCCGCACTTTTCATTTTTATCTTTCTCTTTACAAAAAAAAATTAATATAAAATATTATCGTGACTTATTCATAACGTTCAAACAAAAAAGGAAGAGGAGGGACAAAAAAGAGAATCTCAATCTCTGTCTAGATATTATGTGGCTGATCACAATCGCGACTAATTGTAAGAGATTTATTGGATCTTGAATGAACACTCATTATATGTTTTTTCTCCATATTTTTAATATGATCTGGTACTTTATCATTTATATATTATTCTATTTTGTAATTTATTTATCTCAATAAAACTATATATTTTTAAGCAAATAAATATTTATTTATATGTTACATAATAAATTTAAGTAAAATAAAAAAAATAGTCTAAGATTCTTTCTAGAATCCTATGTGCTAAGCTCCTGCCTACTGCTCACCTAAGACCTTTTAGAAGCTTGTTATTAATAGTAAGCAAGCAAAACACACACTTACCATTTGTTTTATCAGGAAAAAAAAGGAAAAAGAAAAGAAATAGAATAATTTTGAAATTGGATTACAAGTCCGCCCTTTCCTTGCAACAATTGCAGCTGGCGCGCACCCGTCTCTCTCGCCTCCCGCTTTCTTATTTTTGGGGAATTCAAAGCGTGGGTCCCCCTTTCCCTCTCTATCTCTGTCGGAAAATGGGAAAATGATCCTCACCGGATTATTTTCTTGGGGATCATAAAGATTCCGTGATCGTAATCGTTTATCGTACATCTTATGGTCAGAAATCATTTCAAAATTTAAAATTAAATATAAATAATACCTAACGAAAACTAACTTCACTATGTACGATGAACGGTCACGATCATCGGATCTTTAAGAAAAGGATCCGGCGAAGATCCTTCTCCATCTCTGTCTACTTTTTCTTTCTCTAGGGTATATAGTATACCCATCTTTCTAGAAAGGGATCATTTCCAAACCGAATCGAGTGATCCGGATCCTTGAAATTTGATCCAACGGCTAAAATTATTATAACTTTTAAAGGGGCCCCTGTTTTTAGCCATTGGATCAAATTTCAAAAGTCCGGATTACTTGATCCGGTAGCCTTGGTGGAAGAGATTTGGAAAGGATCTGCCCTTTCTTTTTTTCTAATTCGTACATAGGGGTGGAAAAAAAATACCGAATTTCTCAAACCAAACCGAAAAATTCATGAAACCAAACTGAAAAAATACCAAACTGAAAATCCCGAAACGTTCTGTACCCAATACAGAACCAAACTGAAATTTTCGGTACGGGAATCGGTTTCAAGTTTTCTTTTTGGGAAGTTTTAAAATTTTGATTAAACATTCTCCTATAATTTGGGGATTATTAATTTCATTTTATATTATTTCCTTTTGGCAAATTATCTCGTTTTCTTTTCATTATTCGTGCATTTACAATTTAAAAAATTGTCATGAGTTCATAAAATTATGAAAATCTGAAATCTTCCAATACTCATACAACACTGATGTTTTATCTTGACTCATAAAACGTACCTAAAAGACAACTTGCAAAAGTTTTTTTATTTAAATAATTGGCAAATACATAATACACACATATAAAATGTAGATACAAACAATAAAATAGAAAGTTATTAAAACATACATATCGGTACATTTAAAATAAACGTACCTAAAATTAATCGGTACACTTCGATTTGACATGGGTATATTTTAATTCAGCATGGTTACATTTTAATTTAGTAATGGTACATTTTAATACTATGAAGACTTTCAATTCGGCATAGGTAC
Source organism: Cotoneaster glaucophyllus (assembly GCA_036320875.1). Lineage (NCBI taxonomy): Eukaryota > Viridiplantae > Streptophyta > Magnoliopsida > Rosales > Rosaceae > Cotoneaster > Cotoneaster glaucophyllus. The sequence goes on from CM070060.1 coordinate 18,067,267, forward strand.
ATTTTAATTTAAAAATAAGTTGTGTTGGTACATTTTAATGTTTTTTGTTAAGAAAGATAATACATTAGTTTCACCTGAATCATAGTTGAATTCTAACGAAGAAAATAGAGAATGAGAAAGAATTTAACCCTTACAGTAGTAAAGATTGTACCAAGTTAGAAACGATTTATATACATTATCCTATTGAAAATTCTTAATAATTAAGTCTCTCGGTCCTCAATTAATTTGGTTATTATCTATTTGGATATTATTCAATTAATTTGGTTATTATTGAAGGCATTTCTAGCATAGAAATTAATTTAAAATAAATTTGAAAAGTATCTAAATCAGGAATATACGTTGAATAGATGGTTTAATCAAAAGTTAAAGCACCTAAATCTAAAGTTAAAAAGGAATGACTGTTTAATCTAAAAATGTTTAAAATGAGGCATCTAATTCTAATTTTCTCTTTCTTTTTTTCGGTATTCCCAAACCGAACCGAAATAAAAAAATATATTATTTAATTTTTAAATAAATACTTGAAATTGTAACAGCCATCAGATTCAATTGAGATTTAATCTCAATCGTTGAATAAAAATAAAACCCTACCCTTACACTCTTTCTCTCCCGTCTCTCTTGACACTCAGTTCACTCACTCTCTCTCGTAGCTTGCCTCAGACTCAAACCCTCACACCTCACCACCCTCGTAGCCGATTTGTCTCTCCGTTTTCGAATCCGGCCACACAAGTGACTCACCTGAGTCACATCTCTCTCGACTATCACCTCTCTGATCTCTCTGTCAGTCTCTCTCAACTTCTCATCCCACAGAGTCACAGTGGATGAGCCTTCCTTCATGAATCACGGCCATCAGCGCCACTCTCCTTCTCAGTCTCTCTCGATTGCAGTCATCCAGTGCACTGTGCAATTCTCCCCCAAATCAGGTAAAGTTCACAAGCTAATTTAGGGTTTGAATTTTAATTTAGGGTTGGAATTCAAGATTAGGGTTTGTGAAATTTAGCACTTGGAAGATAGAGTATACTGCATACTGAGGGTTTAGGGGTTGAATTGGTGGTTGGAATTCGAGATTAGGGTTTCTCTTCTGTCACAGACTCAGAATTGAAGCATAAATTTGTTACGGGTTGATAGTTCATAGTTCATAGTTGTAGCAATAATTACAGCTGCTGAAATGAATTTTGAGAGTTGGTGTAAATTGATGAATGGAGTTCATAATTAACCGTGGGATTTTGGGATGTTTGTAATGCAGCACCATCAACGTGGTTGCATCTGCATCCCAACCAATGTTCATACTGGTTCTACCAATGCCATGTACATGGATGTGATTATGAGCGTACCCTTTGCGTTGATGGATGAGATATCTGATGCATCACCAACAGCAGATGATGGTTTGCAGCTTGGAGATACCTGTAATAATGGTAAGGCAAGGTGCTCAAGTCAACTTAACCATGACACCTAGAACATGGCAAGGCAGGGGTCTACTCGGGTAAGTGACATTTTATTTCGTTTCATTTTTCTTTTGTTAAATGCATTCATGATTTGATTACTTGTCATAACTTCTTTGTTAGGGAGGGCATTGGTTAACATTTCGTATTAGTGCTATTGAGGTTCTTAAAAGTTCTCCAAAGAAAACCTTCGGTTAGGAAATTGTTATATTGCTAACTATGTTACGTTTAAAGTTATTCTCTTCTCAATATGTAAGTATATCAGCATATTTGGTCTAAGCATCATTGTAATGCATTATAACTAGAGTTTTCTGATAGATATGGTTTACATTTGATAATGCCATCTATGTATGGGTGAATGGAATGCCCTTTCTTGGGGTTTTATTTTTTTGAATTGCACAATAGTATATGCAATAAGCTATAATAAGTGGAGAACAGATTTTCCTCGCGACATTTAACAGTTTTAGTAATCTCAATTTTTTTTTGAAGTTGTTCTTCCTCCAAGTTGGTTTCCAGACCATTTTTAGTCTTTCACCTTATATTGTCAGTCACTTTTTGTCCTCAAGACTTGGATTCCCATTCTTGCAGAGAACTTTTGGTTCACGGGGAAACATGGAAGGTTGAGGCTTTATATTCAAAAGGTTAAATCTTAGCCCAAAAGCCCAATATGTCAAGTTTTAGTCCAAAAGCCCAAAACTATTTCAGGATTCCCGAAAATTTGGTTTGGGATCGGTCTTGAAATTGGGATTCTCTAAAACTTTGGTTTGGGAATCCGGACAAGGGTTTTGGTTCGGTATCCCATACCGAACCAGCCCTATTCGTACATGTACTCTTTTATTCCTTTTTATTTTTATTTTTTTTAACAATTTTTTTCTCCTTTTTTTTTTCAGACCATCTCCAACCCTTAGGTTAAAATTTAAAATTTTTAACTCAAAAGATTTAGATTTTAATCTAGAAATAGTTTTTCTCCTCCAACCTTTCTAGGTTAAATATTTAGCTCGAGATTATTAAAGAACAAATTTAAGATAATTTTTTCTTAAAGTAACTTTAAAAAAAAATTATGTAGACTATCCAATTTAATTTTATGAACATTTTAACCTAAAAATATTCAGATTCTGACAAATATTGAAAAATCGTAAAACCGACATCATAAAACTCATGGAACACTATAAAATAATATGAAACACATAAAATATTTTTTTTAATTATTTTAGCCGTTGGATTTAAATTTGAACTGTTAGATCTTTTTTTAAATCGTTGGATTTGATCGTATGAAATCTTAGCCGTTGGATTCAATGAATTTATAAATATAAAATAAAAAAAAACATATATATATGGTGGGCCGGCCCCACTACCCAGGGAGAATCATGGGCTAAATTTGCCCTAGAAATGAGTTTTGAGTTAAAACTCATATTTGCCCCAAGGGTTGGAGCGAGTTAGAGTAAGTTTAGAATCTAAAATTTGAGTTTTACTCCAAGGGTTGGAGTAGGTCTTAAGGGTTGTTATCTGTTGCAGCTCTTCTCGTGCTAAACCTCCTATTCGTGGACTTTTACATATCGATCGATGAATTATAAACCTACTCCAACTTGCTCCAACCATTAGACCAAATATAAATTTTAACCCAAAATTCATTTTTGGCGCAAATTTAAGCTAGAATTCTCTCTGAGTTTGTGGCCTGGCCTACCATATATGTGTACTTTGTTTTTTTAGTTTTATATTTTGAAATTCATTGAATCCAATGGGTAAAATCTAAATCCAACGATAACAAAAATACCCAACGGCTAAAATAGTTAAAAAAATGACACACCTCGACCGAAGTCGAAGCGTACTGGCCGTCACGTGAGAGTGAGCCAAGAGTGCAACAGAGGTAATTAAAAATGTGAACAAATTAAAACCAAGACTAAAACTTATTTAAACTAGAAATAAGTAAGTATGCGGAAATGGTCAAACCCAAGTTACAAACATTCAGAGCATAGGTAACATAAAGGTGCAGTCAAACTGACTAAGTACTAAATACACAACAAGAGAGAATATCCCTACATTATTTAGAGGAATGTTAGAACTGCGGGGGTAATCCTCGTGTGCCACAAATGAGAACAGCTATCTAGGAATTTGAGGGGCGAAAAACAGAAGGGTGAGTGGGCAAAAACAAAGCTTTAGAAAACCCACATTTATCTTTTCTGAAAGTACTAACCTCTCACTGTAAAACCCGTATAGTTTTCCAGAAAATAATACTATGTAAGTACGAAAATAAATGCATAAGGGCAGTGAAAACAGAAGCATGCCACGTCTCAACATCTTAGCAATAATAAATGTAAGTCAGATGTGAAATTAGTCTAAACTAGCATGCCAGTCGGAGTCACCTAATATGACATGTACGACTGGACCTATTGCTCATCAATCTATGCTTGCACACGAGTCGGAGTCACCTAGTGTGACCTGTACGACAGGGCTAGGTGTAAATATGTACGCTCTAATGCTACGATCACGTGAAGGCTAGCGATAAATTGTGGGTCACCTACGAGTCGGAGTCACCTAATGTGACATGTACGACAGGGCTGGCACTAAACTTAGATCCAAGGCGAGCATGTGGTGCGGGAGGTGAACATCACTTGAAGGACTGGCCCTGGCCCGGGGCGAGAGCACTAACACGGGGGTGCAACAATGATGAGCTCTAAATGAATATATGCATATCCATATGATACAACCATTTCAATCACATAATAACCCACCTTAACTTACATGCGCCTCCGTAGGATCATTTAGCATAAACACAAATCACAACAATGCAACATTTAAAATATAACACATTTAAGACATGACATGAAATGCAATACTCAATTTAAAACAAATGCCCATATATATATAACAAATGCCCACTCACTGATATGTCGAAGGATCGTAGCCCCCTAGCCTCACTTGTCCGCGTTCGTCCTCGGGGTAAGTCTCCCTATATGCGAAACAACTACTTTTAGTTAATTAAATAGCACATACACAAGAATCTAGGAATAACTTCTCATAGTTTGCTCAAACGGAAAGTTTGAATATACGAAAATGGTTTTACTCGAAGTCACGATCCCGTACGTAAAAACCACTCACCGGGCGGAGGCCGGATGCGTCCTCATGCACTGTCCAACCCACAGCCTTATGCGCGGCCACATGAAGGTATGTGCACGACATGTGTCGACGAAACCCTAACAGCCGTTAGGAATATTCCATAAAAATAGACAGAATATTTTGTTAAATAGTAACGGCATTACCTGATGCCGTCAGACTATTTCGTGAACTTTGACGAAATATTCGCCTTCTTCTCCAGTGAGCTTCGCCATCCGCTGCCATCTGGTTCGCCGGTTTCTAGAAAATCTCGACAAATTCTGGGAAAATTTTCAAACCTTTATATCTTTGTCATTTCTCAACCAAAATCCATGAAATTTATACGAATTTGAAGCTCTTGATGATTTGAACAAGTTCATACCTCTTGATAGTCCAAAATCAAACGGAAAATGGCCTGAAAATCCCTCGAAAGTTCCGACCAAAACTGAAACTTCTTGAACTCGCGTGATCTGACGTCAACTCTTTCCCAAACTTAGTCTAGGGTCCCTATGGAGTTGAATAGAAGTTCCCCCACGTCCCAAAACCTTGTAATCTCGTCGGGATCGCGTCGGAGCAAAGTTCATCGAGTTAAAGCTTCTGAGTTGGCGAGTCAAAACTCATATGTTCGACAATCAGGTGGTACAACTGGGTTCGTGAGGTCAAGATGAACACGATGATGGTCTTTGCAGGTTCGATCTGTGATGATTTGGTGTGTGTTCAAAGGTAAGGGTGTCTCGGGTGTAAGAAGAAGGAAGAAGAAGGTCCGAGAAAGAGAGAGAGAGAGCTCGGGTCTGATTGGGTGGAGGAGAGAGAGGTATTTTAATTGGGTTAGAGAAAGTAGGAACTAAAATAATTGGTGGATAAGGATAGGCACGGGTCAAACCTTTAGAGAGAAAAACGATAAAATTTTGTAAAAACGTAATCTAACATACATTATCCAAAACAGTGTTTCCGACACTGATTAATTAATACACCAGTGACATAATTCTATCCATTTGCGCACTTAATTATTCATAACTTCCTCGTTACGACTCCAATTCGGGTCTAACTCGTGTGGACACACTCGAGACGTTGAGGCCAATTTAATTAAGACGGCGAGAAAATAATTTAAAATGGACTAAATACATCCACATCACTTAGCCAACCAGGGCATAATCGTCACTTTACACATTCGGGGATAAAATTATATAGAAAATAGGGACGGGTTGTCACAAAAATTATTTTCATGTATTTCATATTCTTTCATATTCATAACTTCCTCATATTCCTTCGGGAACTGCACAACTGGATAAAATAACTTTAAATACAATAGCAGGGATGAAATTAACAATTTTTAACGAATTTAAGGAGTTATTTTACCAAAAAAATAATTCTGGGACCTAATTTTCACTAAGGTGTTTGTTCAAGGACCAAATCGACACTTCACCCAAATTAGAATGAAGGTAGAAGAGTGTGAGTTGGGATCAGAGGTGATTGTGGGACTGAGTTTCTGGATTGACAGCTTTTTTTAAATAATTATTAAATTATTAAACATATTTCTAATTTAATTAGAGTAGTGGAACTCAATTATGTTTCGCATTCGCACATAACAAATATTTTAAAAAAATTGTGATGCAAGGATGACATTAATTTGAGAGAGATATTTCTAGGACTATATTGATCGACAGATTCACGGCACCTGCAGCAAGAAAAACCAGAGTCTTCTTCAACTCAACTCGACAAAGCTTGAACCCGGTATCTAAGTTTGAATAAAACAGAATCCATAAAACCAAAACAGTTTTGCAATTAGGGAATTCGAGATCTTCAGTATACCTAGAACGACTTCTCCTAGTCCTTGACAATGATCTCAACCGGCAGCCTGTGATATTCTCACGTTGCAACACCGATAACTAAGCCTTACCGGCATGTTTGTGTTGGAACGGAGAGAGAACCAAAACGAGAATGGCAAAGACAAATCACTGAAACTGAAACTGAAAGGCAAAGGGTTACAACATTTAGTTCTATATGCCAATTTTTAGTTTTTTAGAAAGAAAAAACCTGTCAGAAGTTACAACAAAGAAAAATGGTTTTCTAAAAACGAAGGAAATGCCCGAAAACTTGGACAACTCTGTGTCTCTTCCTCTCTTGTTTCCCTATCTACTTCTATAGTTGTATCCAAGGTTATAGAACCTTGGTATAAGATACAGTATCACGATGCAGCCATCCAAAATTGTAGCATGGTTCTTCAAAACGAAAGCTGAAGACAATTGTCGAGTGCTAACAACATTCTTCGGCACATTCCATCAATTCTACCTTCTGGCCTCACCACCAATCCCACCAGGCCCGCTTCCATCATGACACGGACAGCCCTCAAAATTACATCACCATTTGATACGTTAATGCAGTGGTTCAAACCCCAGTCCGATTATCTAACTCCCAGGGACAGAATTTATACCTAGTCGAAATCAGTGGACTGCTGGTTCAGAGAACATGGTAGAGAATTGGCTGAAACTTCGACTATCTCACGCCTAAAACCATTACTTAGAGATCCCAACTCTGTTACGTCATCATCACTATCAATGGTTTTTGGAGTTGCACGATTTTGATAACTTCTGCGCTGGACAACAAACACATTGAAGTAATAGCTTACCAAGTCTACCCTTGTTTTTCTAAGAAACCACTTGGATGCACTATCCCAAAAGGAGGAAGAATTTGAGGTATTTCCCTCAATAAAAGGAGAATTTGAGTGATTTAACTTTACCAAATCCTTGAATCTCTTTTCTTCTTCAGCTGTCCACCGAAGAGAAACTTCCTCACCCATTCGATCAAATCGCCAATGATAGAACAAGGAACCAAGCTCTCTCTTCAATTTCATCCTAGCCTCAGTAATGTGAAATCGGAAACATGCAACAGAACCTGGAAATCCACAGCCACACTTATCTTGTCTTCCTTGGCCGATAAGATCTGTTTCACTAAGGGGGCCGTCTTCTTCACGTTTCAAGGGCCATACCCGTGTGCCTAGCCATTTAATATCACTTTCAGAAGCCACCCCAGTCCATTCAGGGACATCAGCTTGAGCATGAGCGCCTATAGAGACATCCTTTTCGCGGGGATTCTCTTCTGACATTGCATCAGTGGCCAATAAATCAACTTCTGCAGGAGCTTTCTCCATAGAATCGTTTTCCACCTCTTTTTTACGGCAACAAGGGCATGATTGAGATTTAACTGAATGAGGAAGCCTTTCACTGCATCGAAACCTCCCTGAGCACTGGCGACCAGCAACAATATTATCTTCGTACAACAATGGATGCACCTTTAGCTTCTTCTGCAAGTTTAGACCATGATCTGTTTATAAAATTGGAAACTAATTCACTTTCATACATGAATATTCACAGTTCCAAGGAAAACAAAAATTGGTGCAGAAAAGGAAAAGGAAGAGCATAGCTAGACAAACTTAATGAACAAGAAGCACCTGTCAAAGAGTTCGGATATTGCTGAATTAAGTAGGGTTGCTATCTGGAAACCTGTTTAGGTTTGTAGCTATACGAGCGTATGCAGTTCCCGACAAATTATGTTACCAGAGCGCAGATTACAAACTAATGCAATGCCCTATGAAGGTGGATGGCGATATCATATTGTGGAGGTTAACTTACTGGAGGCAGAAACAATGGCAACTTATCACAGGGGATGATATTCAGCATCTCATTAATAACTTAAAAATTTAAAGATACAGCAACAATTCTTTAATTTCATAGATAAATGTTACGGAGAAAGAAGAGGTACACTCGAACGAATAACTATACTAAGCATATAAAATTCAAGAAATGGCTGTAGTATAGAAGCAAAAGAAAAAACGTTTAGGGAAACACACAAACAAACAAACAAATGTACCTGCTGGAGACATTCTTCAGTCTTTGAATTTGAATTAACATTCCTTCTTATCAGCAATGCCTCCTTTGCTCTAAGTGCTTGGACCCAGCACTCGTCATCGCTCCTATGCTCTTTCCACTTAGTTGGCCCTGGTATTGCTCCAATTGAAGGATCATTTGGTTGCTTTGCAACCTGGACTACCCAATTTAGCATTCCTACTAAGTATTCTCGCTTTCTTTTACGATCATTTTCCTTTTTATTGAGACTAGATAGTGATATCAAAATATCATTCTGATCGTAATTACAAACTTTTTGGTCATCATCACCATTGCATTCTCCAGATACTAGATGAACCTCTCCATCACTTTTGCCCTTCCGCTCTGGCCAACCTGACAACAAACCTCCAAACTCTCTCACCAACTCCGAAGACAACGGATGCAAATCCCCATTTCCCCAACTCCTAGTTTCACAAATCTCCCTAAACCATTTCTCCAGCTCATTCAAATATTTAAAGTAAATCAATTTCACAGAACACATTGCTTCCTTATCAAAACCCAATTCATTGGCAACAAAAGACCACAAAATGTTCTTCGAAACCGAATCTATCCCACCTCTATCTTTCACCACACAGAACAATTTGAACAAATCAACAGGTTGCCTATCACCAATCACTGCCGGGACAGGCCTAACAAAACCACCTCCATCCCCAATTTCCTTAAGAAAAACAGCTAAAACTCGATCAAATATACATCTTAGCCTACCCTTTTGATCACCCCCATCAAAATCCACACCATCCTTTACAGAACCAACATGATTGGTTTCAGGAAAAGCACCATTTTTCTGACATGTGTCATTAGTTTCGACGCAATCTGAGACAGACCCAGCCGTTAAGGATGACCATCCTGCCATGAACTTCGATTTGACTAATGAAAACCCAACAAGAATCTTTGTCCCAAAAGATCAAATTCAAAACAACAGAAACAAATGATTTCAAATTTTGGGCAGTGGGTGTGAGACCCTTTGCCCTCTTTTATTTGTAGAGTGTTTTGGAAATGTCGTTTGTTACCTGGACATTTCTGGGTTGCTTTCTTTTTGGTTTTGGCTTCGGAAGGCAGCCACCTTTGTGAATTTGCAGAAATGCGGAGGCGGCAAAAGGGACAAGGGGATGAGCAAGGACAGGCAAGATTAACGTTGGAGTTGAGGAAATTGTCGAAAAAATTATAGTGGGTGACACCCTGACAGTACCAGGTGGACTCGAAGAAATCTAATTTAATGAATCTAATTTATAGATTTTTTTTTCTTTTTTTTCTGGCCAAAGAAATCGAAGGTTGATTTTGTGATATGTGTTTTCTGAAATGGGTGGATTTACGAATTAAATGGGTCGATTAATATTATTTATGTCTTTGTATCTCTTTGGTTTAACTGACATTCAAAATTTTAAATAACAGATGACATGAATATACAATGTGAAATCTATTTACGTTCTTGATTGGAGTAAATTGTAGCTATGGTCCTTAAACTTTAAGTCAATTAGAGCAATAGTTCCTCAACTAAAAATCCATTACCATTGATCCCTCAACTCATCAAAACGTGAAGCTATGGTCTCTCAACTAAAAATCCATTACCATTGGTCCCTCGACTTTAATTCAAATGGAGAAATAGTCCCTTAACTTTAACCCAATTGTAGCAATGGTCCTTCCAACATAACTCGTTTTGACAAAAATTTTGACGTAGTTGACGAAAATGATCATAATTACACACTTTGATGAGTTGAGGGATCCTAATTATATAAATGGTTATTCTAACATAACTTATTTTGACAAAATTTTGACTAAATTTATGAAAATGACTATAGCTACACATTTTGATAAGTTGAGGGACCAATGGTAATGGATTTTTAGTTGAGGGACCATTGCTCCAATTTGGTTAAAGTTGAGGGACCATTACTACAATTTACTCTCTTGATTGTACTCTCGTTTTCCAATTTAGGGCCATAGGCATACACTTGCACTAAGACGCATAAAGGGTTCAAAGAACGTGCACGACATGGTCCGGGAAGAGCTCTGAGAACAGACTCAAAATTAATGAATATATGTTAAAAATATAGATCGACACGTGATATAGAAGGGTTGGTATACTCTACCAATATTAGAAGATTAAAAAAAATCAACTAATGTTGCAGTCCTATTAGATTAGGGATGTGATTGTGTAAATTCTAATATATCTTGGAATATTTCTTATATTCCTATTAGGAGTAGATTAGCTATTAAATGTTGTAATCCTAAAGGGTAAGGAATTAACCTTCCCAACTACTATAAATAAAGGCACAATGAGGTGGAATAACACACACCCACAATTACACATCTCTCTCTTCTTCTCTCTATGTGCCGCACCCCTTCTCTCTCTATGGCCTCCATAATTGTTCAGTAAATTATGCCTACAACACGTTATCAGCACGCTCTTGACGCTACGCTAACAAGAGAGTTTGATCTTCAATCAGGGGAGTATTACGTTTTAATCATTCTTTTTGTGATTAATTAATTATTTTATTGAATTGATCTACATGCTATTGATTCAATTTAATTTTTTTGTGTTGAACGTGATACAACGCATTGGAGATGCAATTCTGGCTTTCTGCGAAGGAACTTCTACAAATTCAAAGGCTTTTGTTGTTTTCTGCCAATCAGGTACGCTTAAAATAAAGTAAGATATTTGAAACGACCTTGAAGCATGAAAACATTCTCCATGATGCATGAACCCTCCTATGTTTATATTTTCCTTCCGATATATATATTGTATATATTTATATATTTGTCAATATATATTTATTTCATGCATCACGCAATTTTTGCTATGTGGAATTTGTGAGTCAAAGAATCGGAATAAATTAGAAGCAATTAGGGTTTTTAACCCTAGAATTCAAAAAAAAAAAAAAAAACAAACAAAATCTGGGATTTTTGTGTGGCCAAGCCATGGCTCCACGTCGCGCCGCCACTAGCACCGAGCCGAGTTGGCTAGCCTGCAGCCACGTCGTCACCTTGGGACGATGTTGTTTGATGTCATGGCCCAAACCAGCAACCTTTGAATTGCTGGGCTCTGTCCCGCATGCCATGACCTACCTGCAGCAAGCTCATTCACTTGCTGGGTTCCCCCGTGCCTCAGCCCACTCGCTCGCAACCTCTAAGTTGCTGGGCTTGCTTTGCTACGTCCCAAACCACAAATCCAGCCTCGGCTGGGCTTTGTAGAGCCTCAACCCAAGCCAGCGTTTGCTGGGCTTGTTAGCGCTCCTGCCCAAAAACCACAACCAAGCCAGCCCTTGCAGCTGGGCTTACCCAGACCCGGCCCGTGGCCTGCAACCAGGCTTGGGTTTCTCTGCAGCCACACGAGGCTCAATATGACAAGGGCTTCCCTACTCAAGACACCCATGCCCATCAAATTTGGGCTATATATTTTCGAACCCTAATGCTATTTTTAGCATTCTTGATAATTTTAACCCGAATGTTATAATTATTTTTGCTTCTACGATCGACCCTGAATGGTCTCAATATATTGAATTAATTAAAAGTGACCTGCAGTCCATTAATCTAATAATGAATCCAAAATTATTGACCTGAAGATCACTTTTGAACATTAACGATTCAATAATTTATTTCTTTTCTTTGAACCGTTAACTTACTTTCGTAGTCCCGAAGCACTCACACTTGAGTTCTTGAAGCAACCTAAATCCACTGCACTTAGTTGTTTATTGCATTCTGTGTTCTTGCAGGAACCTCTCTATTATGAACTAAACGTTCATAAACTAAATTGAACTTGTAGTTTCAAATTTAGTGCCTTTGAAACCCGAAGTTTTCATAAAACAATACACCTATGAAAACCCGATGTTTTTTCATGAAAACCATGTCTTAGAACTCGAATGTTCTAACTTTGATGCTTATGGATGTTTCATTCCTATAGCACCAATCACAATCTTGTTCCCTCCAATTTTATGGATTGGAACCGTCACAAGTTCGATTTCCCTTATTTGGATGTTTCTATTTGAAACCACTTAAAGTGGGGTACAAGACGTGAATCTCCACTTGACTATCAATAAGCTGAGAAACCATTGAAGCCAACGATGGTATGGAAGAGCTGAATAAGCCTCCACCATGATCTTCATTCGAAGACTTATGCCCAAAACATTACAAACAGAAATACCACCCGAACGAGGATTTTATGGCTCTTTGGCTCACTCCTACGGACTGTCTAATCATGAAAGACATTTCCTGAAGCACACCAAGATTACGTCTATGAATGAGTACAATTCTAAAGTTTATAAATCTGATCGAATTTTGACTGGAGAATACTTTTCTCGTCCTTCCATGTTTCTAACTCGCTCCTGAAACAGCAGTGTAGAAAGCGGAAGTTTACCAAATTCTCGGATCTGATTACTACCACAAACGTGAGAGAAAGGTATGGACCCAGTTCGGCTGGAGTCTACCGAATAGGTCGACCCAGTTCGGTCAAAGCCTACCAAATGGTGATGCACTGCTTCGGCAGGGATACACCGAATGACATATTTTCTCACAATCCAATTTCGAGTTTGTTTTTACAACTTATGGTAAAATCAAGGCCTGCCAAGGTGTGGCATCATGCCTGAAGCATGATCCTTGGCACCTAAGACCTAAAACTTCAAGAATAAGGGATAGTATTCCCAAACCTTAACCCTGCAGAATCTACTTCTGTCTCGATGGAATAGATCATTATGCACCTGTTCATGCCCCTACCAATGTTGTTAAGGAGTACCATTCTAGTAGTCAATATGTGAGACTAATTTTGCTCCACCAAACATCGTTGGAAAAGCAGAATTTTGACATGGATGGCCTTGTTGGCCGAATCCCCTTAGTAAACCACTTACTTTGTGAACATTTTTCCATGTTCTTGGATTCAAGTTTGGTGTATGTTTTACTTATGGATAATCTTATTGATATTGTCCTCGAATATGAGTTAATTGAATCATGTTTCTTAGTACATGTGACCGATTCAATTAACCACGTTATTAGGTAGGAATGTGGAAAAGTTAATTGTCTGGATGAATGCGTACTATGCACACTAACTTTACACCTAAATCACATCTCTAACAACGACTTCAGGTCTATCCAACCTGATTAAGAGCATTGGCACGCTCCTCGTTGTAGGAATGGAACTGAATCACCATTTAAGGGACCTTAAATTCTCTATGACGTTGAGTCTTTAAGGATATTCGAGATGACAATGATCATAAATGAAACCACTGAAGAAAATAGAGTGAAATATCTTTGAACCACCTTCAAAAATGAGCCTGAAGCTTTGATGTGGGGCCAATGGGTTGTCTCCCAACTGGGAATACACCACATGTGGCCGGCCTGGAGCTTGGTGATTAAGTAGTTTACTTGCTTTGGAACGACCTTTTGGGACAATTAGGTCGACTAACGATGCTACGACACATCTCCTTACCAGAAGTAAGGATCTTGTACCTACAAGCACACTTGCCAAAGTCTGCTCGTTTGTGAAATTTGATTTTCTAAATCATCTCTTGCAAAGATATGAAACGACTCTTTTTCACAATGGATTCAAGGGAATATATGTGGACTAATCCAACCAAAATGCAGACCATATAAATAGTTATGGTTTTGGTTGATGAATCGACAAACTGGTCACATATTTGTCCACACACAAACTGGTTATGGTTTTGGTTGCTGCTAAACCCCTTGGCCGATTAAAGGCTCACCACCCTACTTATCCATTAAGGTCCGGGAGACTGGATAATGCCAGAGAGTTTATATCGACGATTTTTGATAAAGTATTACATGTCGTTTTGGGTTTCTAATTGAACATCGAATTCCCATGTTCACCCCAAATAGCCTCGCCTAGTGATCATCAAGCGCAACTTAAATGATCGCCTGAATTTTGGTAAACGTGCCAAGTTTTCGATTTATGCCTAGGGCTATGCAATCCTTATACGCAGTTATGTTGGTCCGCCTTGAGGCCCATTGCCACCCAACCTATATGATGTAACAGTTGGTTACTAGGTACGAACCTGACAATTTTTGTATTTACGCATTTGGGTGTGCATTCCATGTGCCAAGTTGCGCCGCCACAACGTACCACCATGGGTCCTCAAAGAAGGATGTGTATCTTTTGTTGATCATGATTCTCCTTCACACAAGCTCTATTCGAGCCCTTGCCCGCGATCTCTTTATCACTTAGTTGCGGGTTGTCACTTTAATGAGACAGTCTTCCCGACGTTAGGGGGAGATAAGAACATCAACGTTCCTGTAGAACGGCACGAATTTGCGTGGACGTTGCCCACTATGTCTGATCTTGATGTGAATTATAGTTAAGCACTCAAATTAAACCCTCTTGTTGTAGATTGTAGTATAGATGCAAGTAGGGATCGTTCTGGACCGGGGATTAGGAGGGCTTGCTAAAACCTCTAAACTGACTCTAAAACATAAAAACAAAGTTAAAGACACTAAACTAGACTCAAAGAATGCAAAACTAAAGTTTAAAACACTAAAACAAACCAAAAGACTCAAAACAGCACAGAAACACTCAAAACTGCCTTAAAAACACAATCTGGGCAGTTTTGACACTAAGGGATAATTTGGACGAAAATTGGTTTTAACTTAACTCAAGACACTTAAAAACACGAACTAAATGGATTTCTAACTAAAATGACACTTTAACATAAAGGGGGGTTTGGTTTTGACGAATTTGAAAACAAAACAAGAACTTCGTAAACTAAACAGATTTTAAAACGAATTTGATTAAAGTGAATGGATGGAAAGCTAGCTAAGGGGTTCTTCTCCACACATGTCACACTTGCATACAAAATGATTTCCAATTGCGTTTCATTATACCATGAATTCTCAACGCCCCAAATTAACCGTGAATTGCACTAATTAACCCTCAGATTTCCCTTAAGTTATTGAATTGGATGATTGCATACAACAACCCAAAGCATTCCCCACAAGTTCCCTACATGAATTGCATAATAGAGATACAAGCAGAAATCATTAAGTTTTATGAAAACCATAAGCATTGACGAGGCACTTGTTACTATGAATTGCATGAAACTTATGCCAAGAATTTACTTAACGCGATTGTGATCAACAACCTTTACTACCTGTGAATATAAGTTCGTAACGATTAGGTGAAACTCCCTTATATCCTAGCATTCAATTTATGCATGATAATTAAGCGTGCACTCTCAACCAACATACACAATTCAGTTTCAATTCATGAAGATAAGTAAATTGAATTCACAACTTATGAAACACAATTAAATGTAATTAGATCATATAGCAAGCATAAACATGGTTTCGAATCCCCCCTAGCCAAGGAGGGTTTAAGTTCTCATACTCACAGAGCAAAGATAAACAAATTTAGACATGGAAAATAAAAGAAAGAAAACACCTAGATGCTCAAACGATCCAATCTTGAATAGCAAGCGCGCCTATGGACTGTCCTCTCTCCTCTTTGCTGCGGCACAAAACTTGCAGGTAGGTTTAGGGGGTTTTGAATGGTGTAGAATGGTGGGAGATGGTGTGGTGGTGTTTAGGGTGGATGGGTGGTGCGGCTGGATGTGTTTTTGGTCAGAAAATATGGAGAATGGTGAAGGATGGGTGCGGCAGAGATGGGAGATGAGTTTCTGGTATGAATTAGGAATATGGGGGGAGAATGATGGAAGGGTGCGGCTGAAAACAAATATTTATAGGCCCTCAAAACCCTAGCAAATCAGATTAGGCCTTCTAGAATCCAAACCTATCAGGAAAAGGCCAAAAATAATCAGAATTTGAATGGGAAAAGGCCCAAGGGTGCGGCAGATTAGGGTTTAAGAAGATTGGGCTTCTAGAATGCCTTGCAAGGCAAGGAACAAGGTTTCCTTGCTGAATTTGGTGCGGCTAGGGTGTATGAGAAGAGGGGAAGGTGCGGCTGGGATGAGAGGGAATGTCCAAGGCTTCTAGAACATGTAATTAGGCAACCAACATAATTTGGAAACCCCAAAAATGGAAACCTTCACAAATGGAAACTTGCACAATTGGGAACCTTCAAGAATAGAAACTTGGTTTCCAATTCTCGACTCTTCCTTCTTCCTTCAATCCTAGGCTCATTTGATCTTCACATTCGTCCATTCCCTTTGCTCCACGCACATGCTATCCAAACTTGGCCCAAAAGTGCTCCAAAAGGCCCCAAAATGCACCTTTTTGCCTTATTGACCCTTGAAACCTGAAAACACACGAAAATGGCTTAAAAGTCTAAAATAGCTAAGAAATAACAACGTAAATGCACAAGGACAAGCCAACTAAGTCGCCTAAATATGCTCCTATCAAATTCCCCCACACTTAGCTTTTGCTAGTCCTCGAGCAAAACAAAACGAAACAAAACAAACAAAACACAACCTAGACCTTCCAACATTTGCCTCAGGGATTTCCAATGCACATGACATGTTAAGAATCATCATTCCCACAGATTCTGGACATCTTTACACTTGGGCACATACTTAATCATAGTCACCACTTACTAGTTCACATTTAACCAATTAAAACAATGATTTGAATGTAGTAACATGCCTTAGAGAATTCACTCAATTCCTCACAAGATACTCTCTATTTTCACACACATTTTCTGACTACACACCCTACACTAGTATATGTGAGAAGATTAATGTAAACATGAAACGAACACTCACATATGATGATAGCAAAGAAAGCAATTTCTGGAGTATGTATAGATATGATCTCATGAATGGAATGCTACTACTTAGATGCGAGAACCAGTGACAACATATGCTCATACCAATCCCAAACTCCACAAATTGGAACACACAACACTCAAGATAGAAGTCAAGGGTTGTAACGGGGCTAGGGTGATTGGCTAACAAAGAACGGATATGGAAAACAAACATTCTTGAAACAATAGCAACCATAATAGTTGAATTGAGGTCTAGAATTCACTTTAATGGCAGAAACTAATTGAAACACAAAGGGGTTGTGAATAACACATATTAGGGCCAAATTGAACGTTTTGGACCCTTCCTTCAACAATCACACTTGTGAGTTCATTCTCACTTATTTTGAACCTCTTTTTTATTCTTTTCACAACTTTTCTTTTTCTCTTTTCTTTTCATACGAATTTTCTTTCCTTTTTGCTCTCAAAAACACAAGAGTCCCTTCCCCCACACTTGTTTTCTGCAATAATTACTCAACACGAATTCCCTTTACATCATGCTTTACTATGCTTCAAGAACAAGGGTATGGATGGTCCTAATCTAGGCTAGGTGAGGATGATGTGGGTTAACAACGGAAATAGGCTAAACGAGGCTCAACGGGGTTAAACCTAAACACAATTGCAAGGGGGATGGCTGTTTGGCTCTTGGTTCAATACACAACTTCATCTTGTTTGTGTGTTATGCAAATCAATATCATGCTTTGAATGAAATGGATATGAGTTCTAGCATTTGGAACTACTTAATGAAACGCCTTCTAAGTAGTAACCAATCAAAGAATAATGAGATCATGCAACGACTTTAGAAAACAACAATGCACAGATTATAACACTCCAAAGAACGTTTTAGGCTCAAGTCTCTCAGGGTTGTAGCATTAGTTTGAGTTTCTTCCTTCAAGCATGTTACAAAAACTGATTTTTCCTTTGTGATTACATGTGAATTCATAAGTTATAACCACAACCAAGCATGCACCACAGGGTAAATCAAACTTCATCCATGTTTATAACTCTCTTTAACAGTCATGCAATTACAAACCGAATCCTCATCATTGTGTTGGAAGGTACCCTAAGACACAAACAAACACACAAAAACAACTCTTTTTGGGTTTTTCAAAACAATTTTTCAAATTTTTATGAGATTTTCGGATTTTTATGTCAACACACAATAAAATGCACCAAAACAGCTTAAAAACACATAAAAACAGCAAGGAACAACATTGGAAGTTATGGGTGATAAAATCCCACGAATTTGCACCAAAAGCCCTTATTTACCCCCCCCCCCCCCCCCCCCACACTTAAATCAAACATTGTCCTCAATGTTTCAAGCATACACTCACACAAAACACATAAACAAACAGACAACAACTAAGCAACTCAACATGGCAGAAACGAAAGAACAACAAAGAGAAGGTTTTAGGAACGCAAATCTGGAATTGGAGTGATTCCTAGGTCTTCCTTTGTTGAATGCATGGGTTGCCTCCCAAGAAGCGCTTTCTTTAAGGTCTTGCAGCCGGATGATGAACTTCTTCACTCCACATTGGAGTCCACGGCATCCAGGGGGATGTCATCCACGACATGCTCCTGAAAGTGCTCATAATAGGGCTTCAAACGATGCCCGTTCACCTTGAATTCATGCTCCGTTTTCAAGCTTTGGATTTGGACTGCACCATGAACAAAAACATTAGTGATAACAAACGGTCCAATCCATTTAGAACGTAACTTACCGGGAAACAAACGTAAACGGGAATTGAACAATAGCACTTTCTGCCCTATAGAGAATGTTTTGCCACGAATCATCTTATCATGGAAAGCTTTGGACTTCTCCTTGTAAATGCTAGCATTCTCGTACGCTTCATGCCTTATCTCATCAAGTTCATTTAATTGGAGCCTCCTATGACTTCCCGCTGCATCCAAGTCCATGTTAAACTTCTTAACGGCCCAATGAGCTTTGTGTTCCAATTCAACGGGGAGATGGCACGGCTTGCCATAGATGAGCCTAAATGGGGACATTCCAATGGGTGTTTTGTATGCCGTACGGTACGCCCAAAGTGCATCATCTAACCGTAAGCTCCAATCCTTCCTTGTTGGCCCAACGGTCTTCTCTAGGATTTGCTTGATCTCACGGTTGGAAACCTCAGCTTGGCCATTTGTTTGAGGATGGTAAGGTGTAGAAACCTTATGGTTGACATTGTACTTCCTCAACAATGCCTCAATGGTCCGGTTACAAAAGTGTGACCCTCCATCACTAATGATCACTCGTGGCATGCCAAACCTTGCAAATATGTTAGTTCTAATAAAATCTGCAACCACCTTAGAATCATTAGTCCGGGTGGCCTTTGCTTCCACCCACTTCGACACATAATCAACCGCAAGCAAAATATATATGAAACCATACGAGGAAGGAAAAGGACCCATAAAATCAATACCCCAAACATCGAAAATCTCAACATTAAGGATAGAAACCTGCGGCATTTGGTCCCTTGCACTTATACTACCCATTCTTTGGCATTTATCACATGTTAAGCAAAAAGTTCTAGCATCCTTAAAGATACTAGGCCAATAAAATCCACTTTGTAACACCTTAAGGGCAGTTCTTTGTGTGCCAAAATGCCCACCACATGCATATGTATGACAAAAGCTTAAAATTGAATGAAATTCAGAATCATGCACACATCGACGTACAATCTGATCAGGGCAAAATTTCCATAGATATGGATCATCCCACACATAAAACCGTGCATCATGTCTTAACTTATCACGTTGGTGCCTAGTGAAAGTGCTTGGAATTCGTTTTGACACCAAAAAGTTTACCAAATCGGCATACCAAGGCTCACTAACCGTTATGGACAGCAATTGTTCATCGGGGAATGTTTCTGCAATAGGTAGAGACTCCTCATTATGCACCATTCGGCTTAGGTGGTCAGCCACCACGTTTTCACTTCCCTTTTTGTCTCGAATCTCGATGTCGAACTCTTGAAGTAGTAACATCCAACGAATTAGCCGTGGCTTGGCCTCCTTTTTGGTGAGCAAATACTTCAACGCTGCGTGGTCAATGAAAACAATTACTTTAATACCAATTAGATATGATCTAAACTTATCTAAAGCAAAAACAATGGCAAGAAGTTCTTTTTCCGTAGTGGAATAGTTCAATTGGGCATCATTTAACGTCCGTGAGGCATAGTAGATGACATGCGGCCTCTTGTCCTTCCTTTGTCCTAAAACAGCCCCTAAAGCGTAGTCGGACGCATCACACATAAGCTCGAAAGGTAGGCTCCAATCAGGTGGGACAGTGATTGGTGCCGTGGTCAACAACTCCTTGAGTTGGTTGAATGATGCCGTGCACTCCCTATTGAAGTCAAACGCCACATCTTTTTGTAGGAGTCGGCAAAGAGGTTGGGCAACCTTTGAGAAGTCTTTGATGAACCTACGATAGAACCCTGCATGGCCAAGAAAAGAACGAACCTCTCTAACCGAAGTAGGAGAGGGTAAGTGACGTACAAGATCTATCTTTGACTTATCAACTTCAATACCGTTTTCAGAGATAATATGACCTAAAACTATGCCTTGTTTAACCATAAAGTGACATTTTTCCCAATTAAGAACAAGGTTAGTTTCAACGCAACGTTTTAAGATCAAACTGAGATTATGCAAGCAACCATCAAAAGAATCACCAAAAACGCTAAAATCATCCATAAACACTTCAATTATTTTCTCAACATAATCAGAAAATATGCTCATCATGCATCTTTGAAATGTGGCAGGTGCATTACATAAACCAAAAGGCATGCGACGATAAGCAAATGTACCAAAAGGGCATGTAAAAGTAGTTTTTTCTTGGTCCTCGGGTGCTATGACAATTTGATTATACCCAGAATAACCATCAAGAAAACAATAGAAAGCATAACCCGCTAACCTCTCAAGCATTTGGTCAATGAATGGCAATGGGAAGTGATCCTTCCTTGTGGTGGCGTTTAGCTTCCTATAGTCGATGCACACCTTCCAACCGGTTTGAATGCGAGTAGGAACAAGCTCATTCTTGGCATTTGCTACCACTATCACTCCGGATTTCTTTGGAACGCATTGAACGGGCGAAACCCACCTACTATCCGAGATTGGATAGATTACTCCACAATCCAAAAGCTTTATGATCTCCTTCTTCACAACTTCCATCATAGGAGGGTTGAGTCGGCGTTGCGCCTCTCGAGATGTTTTAGACCCCTCCTCCAAAAGTATGCGATGCATGCAAGTGGTGGGACTAATTCCTTTGATGTCGGCCAATGTCCACCCAACTGCAGATTTGTACTCTTTTAACACCCTCACCAACTTGTCCTCCTCTTGTGCCGTGAGTGAGCTTGAGACGATGACGGGCAACGTCTCATCATCTCCCAAGAAAACGTACTTCAAGTGACTAGGCAATGGCTTAAGTTCAAGTGTAGGTGGCTGCACAACTGAGGGAAGCATCTTATTAGCCGAAACTGAACTTAAAATTGGGTCCACAAACTTACCAGATTGTGGTGGCAATGATTCAAGGGCAGCCACCATCTCAATGACATCCTCACTAGGGGGCACGGCAATGGAATGCTCATGCATGCCGTGGGTTGTTTCCTTTGCTGCTTCAATGTCTTGCATGTCCTTTCCTCGTGCAATGACCAATTCAAGTGCATCGTCATTCAAATTGTCAAAATGGTCCTGCGCAAAAGAGTCAATTAAATCAATAGCAAAACATGAATGATCCTCCCTAGGATACTTCATAGAATCAGAAAGATTGAAATTAATCACTTCCCCATCAAATTCCATCGTCAATGTTCCATTAAACACGTCAATCTTTGTTCGGGCCGTTTTCATGAATGGCCTTCCAAAGAGGATGGGCAATGAAGGGGCATGGTCCGATTCATCCATCTCAAGCACATAGAAATCCGCCAGGAAGATCAAGTGATTAACCTGCACTAACACATCTTCCAAAACTCCCTTTGGATAGGCATTAGATCTATCGGCCAATTGTATGATTACACCATCATTTTTCAACTCTCCTAGGTTCATAGATGCATAAATTGAATATGGCATGACATTTATAGATGCACCTAAGTCTAACATGGCAGATTCAAACCTAGTATTACCAATGACACAAGGAATTGTAAAACTACCCGGATCTTTGCATTTAGGGGGCAGTTTGCATTGTAAAATGGCTGAGACGTTTTCACCTACTTTTACAACTTCTTTGGTCGAAATCCTCCTCCTAGTGGTGCAAAGTTCCTTCAAAAACTTGGCATACCTCGGGACTTGCTTGATTGCATCCAAGAGAGGTATGTTGACTTGAACTTTCCTAAATGTCTCTAGAATGTCCTTTTCAGCTTCTTCTTTCTTTGTTTGCTTGAATCTACTAGGAAAAGGAACATTCAAAGGAAAAACATTAGTAGGAACTGAATTGGACACGTTCTTACCTCTATTGGACAGATTTGATGGGTTAGGATCTCTTAGGGCATGTGGCAATGGTGTATCCACCTTTGCCGTGGGTTGCTTTTGCTCCTCCTCCTCAATTATCAATTCTTCCACCTCGTTAGAACGTGATTTGGACGGTTGGGGATCAGATCCGACTTGCTTCCCACTTCGCAAACTTATGGCTTTTGCAGATTCGAATCCACCTGTTGGATTGACCACGGTTGAGCTAGGCAACTTGCCTTGCTCTCAGAATTGCCCCATGAACTCGGCAATCTGCCCTACTTGCTTCTCCAACTCGTCCACCTTCTTATCCCTAGTTTGCATACCCTGCGACATAGAAGTTAGTAATTGAAAATTTTGATCATTACCAATAGAAGAACCTGATTTGTTTTGGGCAGGTTGTGCTTGGGGTTGAGTTGGTACAAACGGCTTTTGATAGAAACCCGGGGGTGGTTGCCTAAATGCACTTTGTTGTTGGCCTTGTTGGGGTTCTCGCCAAATGTGCTATCCAAACTTGGCCCAAAAGTGCTCCAAAAGGCCCCAAAATGCACCTTTTTGCCTTATTGACCCTTGAAACCTGAAAACACACGAAAATGGCTTAAAAGTCTAAAATAGCTAAGAAATAACAACGTAAATGCACAAGGACAAGCCAACTAAGTCGCCTAAATATGCTCCTATCAAATCTCGATCCCCGTACCGCACAAGTGTGATAAGCAACTGCGATTAATTCTAGATTTCAGAATGTTGCTCCAGACGCATTCTTTTGATCTAGCTAAAGTGACGAGATCATATACCAGCTGCAAACATGCCTGCAAGGATAGACGTACTTAACGGACGTCGAGTCAATATCCTTGGAGGATGTGCTGCCCCTATTGGACGGTTTAGACGCCCCTGTTGGACAGTCTGGTACACCGGCAGATAGCCAATCAATATGTCTTGGCCTGGAGCACGACAGATCATTCGATTCGTAAGATTTACTTCCCTGGAAGAGGAAGACATGGCACAACAATGAATCTAAATTCGATCGTTACCTCAAATCATTTCTATCTCAAGAGATTAATCTGGATTACTCCCGAGACTTGAAGTTCTTGGTCCAGTATACTAGTTTGGATGAGTTAAATGGAATTGAAATGAGATTACCATCGATGATGTTTTCACTTATATGGTAGCTACTGACATAAATGAAAAGCGACGATATCGAACCATGTTCCGTTGATTAAGTGACAACATAGAACTGATTAGACAATTAAAGTTACAATCCAGGTCAAATTCCTTACCAAAGTGTGTATTGGACCTGTCGTTCCTACACTGCCCAAGGTAACCCTGTTATGTTACAAGTGGGAAAGGAAGCGTTATGAGATGAATGAAATAGTGTGATATGATGCACGCCTTATGGCGCAAGGTTTCTCTCAAACGTCCTGTGATTGATAGCAGCATTATGAAATGTGGTTAATGTTTCTCCATGGGGATATAGATACGGAGATTGACATGTAAGTTCCCGAAGAATTACATGGATTGGTTCAAATAGTTCCAAAACCATGGAACACCCTCTTAACTTGTTTTGATGCGTTCACTTATGGATTGAAAAATTCGACGGATGTGGTATACCCGTCTATGCGATTATTTGATCAGTCAGGGATATGAATGAATACATTTGCGTGTTAAACTATGAAGTCTTATTCCGAATTGCTAGAGCTACAGTTTTTGTCGTTAACACGAATCTCACTAAGACTCCGAAAGAGCTTGAGAAAACTGACTTGCCCCTGAAGACGGAATTTGAGATGAAAGATCTTAGGAAAACTCGTTTATGTCTTAACTTGAAGTTGAAGCATTGTTCTGACAGCATTTTGGTCTACCAGTCGAACTACACCCCGAATGTGTTACTCTTGAGTATACCTTTGATCGTCCATACGTTGTATGCAAATGAGACCCTTGAAGAGGTTATGGAATCCAAAATTCCATATCTAAAGTTCAACTTTGCGCTTCGTTGGACTTAGCTCATTGTATTTAGAC
This sequence comes from Cotoneaster glaucophyllus, assembly GCA_036320875.1. Lineage (NCBI taxonomy): Eukaryota > Viridiplantae > Streptophyta > Magnoliopsida > Rosales > Rosaceae > Cotoneaster > Cotoneaster glaucophyllus. The sequence continues at coordinate 18,091,845 of CM070060.1, forward strand.
ATAACATCTCCTTCGCTGTTGATCTTGGTAAAGATGCAACACCGCGCCTACACGCAACCACTAAATTGGTATTAAAGATGTTCCCTGAAGGTACTACGAATTTGGGCAAATCAAATCCCAACGCATCTCGAGCGGATCCAACCCCCTTGATCCGAAATGATGTTTGCCTTGTTGTTATGCTGACGCAGGTTACTTATCAAACCCGCACAAGGCAAAATCCTCAAATGGTTATGTCTTTACCGTTAGGGATACCGCAATATCTTTGAGGTCCATGATATGACCTTAGTTGCGAAATCTTCGAATCATTCCAAGACTCACCTTACTAAGCCATAAGTGAGACATGATTAGAAGTTCTTGTTGAGCACATTCGAAGTACTTGCTGTGTTTTCATCCATCTTGAGTCCCAGCGACGATCCATGAAGACTATGCTGCATGTATCAACCCAACCAAGCCATGATACATCAACGAAGTCAACACCAAGACATATTGCTTCTACATCTACATCAGCAAAGCATCAGGAGATTGAAGTCATGCAAGCCAATCTCAGACAACCTTGCCGACCTCTACACAACGTCACTGCCGAAGTCAACCTTCTAGAAGCTTGTCCAAGGAATTGGTATGCCTAACTATCATATGTAATGCTTTCATTTTGGAAGTTATGTCAAACTCAGGGGGAGTATCCAGAAGTATACTCACTTGATCTTAATCTACTTTTTTCCCTACGATTAGGAGCATTTTCCCACTGGGTTTTTGCTACCTAATTAGGTTTTAATGAGGCACCCATCCTGGGCTGATCATACCTTGTGAGCTCTTCTACTTGCGTCCAAAAGACTTATAGTTTTGACTTAATGCAACTTCTCACTTTTCTCCTTAGACTATGGGTTTTTCCCTACCTTGGGTTTTACCATAGCGAGGTTTTGTGAGTTTTACTTTTTATTCATTCTTCCGTTGATTTGAGACTCGCATTCACTCATTGTGTCGACGACTTCATCAACTGTACTTGCTTCATCACTGAAGACCTGATGCGTCATTTACTTGAGTATTTACACACTCAAGGGGGAGTGTTGCAGTCCTATTAGATTAGGAATGTGATTGTGTAAATCCTAGTATATATTGGAATATCTCTTATATTCCTATTAAATGTTGTAATCCTAAAGGGTAAGGAATTAACCTTCCCTACTACTATAAATAAAGGCACAATGGGGTGGAATAACACACACCCACAATTACACATCTCTCCCTTCTTCTCTCTATGTGCCGCACCCCTTCTCTCTCTATGGCCTCAATAATTGTTCAGTAAATTATGCCTACAACAACTAACATTTTGTCTAATGATATTTCTTTCAATATAGGTAATGTCACATCTCGGCCCGAGCCCTCACCACATCCCGGGCTCGACTCCGTCGTAGCACGATATTGTCCGCTTTGGGCCCGACCACGCCCTCACGGTTTTGTTTCTGGGAACTCACACGAGCAGAACTTCCCAGTGGGTCACCCATCCTGGGAATGCTCTGGCCCATTCTCGCTTAACTTCGGAGTTCTTACAGAACCCGAAGCCAATGAGCTCCCAAAAAGCCTCGTGCTAGGTAGAGATGGGAATATACATATAAGGCTTACAGGATCCACTCCCCTGGGCAATGTGGGATCTCACAGGTAATATCAATATAGGTCCTATTTTTGAATCACCATTTTTAATTTATCCAAAAAAATGAAAATTGCAAAAGGGAGAAAATAGTTTTATGAATTTTTCTAGACTGTTTACTACCCTCATGTTTCGTGGTTTTCAACATTTAGTACATAAAATTTTTTTTTGTCCCAGAGTTATACCTAAAGTGTAAATTTTGGGACAGTCTCATACATCCGTTAATCAAATTGTTAAGTCTCCCGTTAACTGTGACATGGCGCCCATGTGGACAATGACTAAGCGCCACGTGTCATTAAAAATATTAAAATAATAATAATAAAAATAAAAATAAAAATAAAGAAAAAAAAAACCTCTCTTCTCCCCCGTTCCCAGCCCAGCAGAAGAAGAAGAGGAAGGAAAGAGGAGGAGGAGGAAGAAGAACAAAAAAAAAAAAAAAAAAAAAAGGGGGGGAATCTGCAACCCAAATCGATGATGTCGTTTGGAACCCTACTCCTCCATCGATGACGACCTCTTCGATCACCTCTCGGACTCCCTCATCCTCCTCGTCTTCAACAAGATCGGTGATGTCAAGACCCTCGGTCGCTGCTACGTTGTTCTCTGTGGCGGTGAACGACTTCCGACGATGTGGCAATCATCGAATCCCACTCGTTCGACGGCGGGACCCACTTGAACCCATCGTCGCCTCTGTCCACGAGGTCCTCGTATGTGCACATGAAGTGATCGATTGGTGCTGCGCGTGACGGCGCACTCGAATCTCCCTCCTCCTCCTCGTCTTTAACCAGATCGGCGACGTCAAGACCCTCGGCCGCTGCTGCGTCGTTCTCTATGGCGGTGAACGACTCCCGACGATGTGGCAGTCATCAAATCCCACTTGTTCGACGACAGGACCCACTCGAACCCCTCGTCGCCTCTATCCACGAGGTCCTCGTATGTGCACAGGAAATGATCGAGTGGTGCTACGCTTAACAGCGTGCTCGAATCGTCAGCGATGAGGACGAGTCGAGGGGAGGGGGTGTTCGGCGGGAAGAGAGAAATGGCTTCGCTGTGGCGCAGAAGTACGGAGACGGTACAGGTGTTGATGTTGTTGAGGATAGCACCGGGCATGGGCACGGCGAAGTGGAGCTCGTACTCGACTTGGAAGAGATGACCGTCTCCATTTCTGCGTACACCCGTTTTCCTTCCTCTTCTTTTCTTCCTCTGTCTCTCTCCCACTTCCGCGACATCGTTCAGAAGCTCATCGGCTCTCCCGCCCACGACCGATTCTCTAACCCACCACCGTCCATCCACCAGCATAAGCCCTAGATCTGCTCTCGCCTCCAGCGCATCCTTCCTCCGCTATCCGCCCTCGCTCAGGTTAACAACTGCCCCCTCCCTCGCTAGAATCAGCTGCTCCACCCCAAAACGCCACCAATCTAATCATCCCACTCATGGGGGCATCGCTCATGGCCACGCCGTCATATCTGATGCCGACGCAGCGGTACGCTGCCGGAGCTTTGTTCGCGTTCGTTCTTCACCAGGCTCAGATCCACCAGACGCACCCTCTGTGATATTCATCACAAGAAGAAGAGTCGACGGATGAGCAAACTAGCAATGTCAGCAGCGCCGACTCCGTCTTCGACGACCCGAATCTTTGGGTCCACGAGGTGCGTGCTGAGGAGAGAAAGGAGAGAAGGGAGGGAGGGGGTCGTAGGGGTGAGAAGCGGCCCATGAAAAAAAAATCGTTTTGGGGACTGATAGCTAGGGTGGGGGTAGGTATCGTACAGAGGTTGGGGGTGAGTACTTGGGTGTGTGCAAAGGATAGAAGGGAATAAGCGAGGTAGATGAGTTGTTGTGCGAGGAGGTGGGTGCAGGGAAGATAAGGGAGGGAGGAGGATGGAGGGAGAAGGAAGGAGGGGGTCGGGAAGGTGGGGCAGGATGCCTAGAAAAGTTATTATTATTTTTTTTTGTAAATTTTAATTTTTTAATATTTAAGTGGCTCCAAATTGACACGTGGCGCCAAGTCATTGTCCATGTAAGCGCCACGTCATCAGTTAATGGAGGTCCTGACAGAAAACTTAACAGATGTACGAAATTGTCCCAAAATTAAGACTTGGGGTAGTAAACAGTCTTTTACCCTATTTATTTTTAATTTTGGGAAATTGGTTGTTTTGTTGCAGTCCTATTAGATTAGGAATGTGATTGTGTAAATTCGAACATATCTGGGATATCCTTATAGGATTCTATTATATCTCTTAGACTAGATATTATCCTATTAGGGTAAGGAATTAACCTTCCTTACTACTATAAATAAAGGCACAATGGGGTGGAATAGAACACACCTCACAATTACACATCTCTCTTTTTCTCTCTACTATTGTCGCACCCCCTCTCTTTGTCTTTTATATGATTCAGTAAATTAGGCCTACAACACGTTATCAGCACGCTCTTGACGTTGCGCTAAAGAGAGTTTGATCTTCAATCAGGGAAGTGTTACGTTTTAATCATTATTTTTATGATTAATTTATTATTTTACATGCTATTGATTCAATTTTTTTTTTTTTTTTGTGTGTTGAACGTTATATAACGCATTAGAGATGCAATTCCGGCTTTCAGAGAATGATCTTCTACAAATTCAAAGGCTCAGTTGTTTTCTACCAATCAGGTTCCTTTAAAATAAATTAAGATATTTGAAACGACCGTGAAACATAAAAACTTTCCCCATGATGCATGAACACCCTATATTTATATTTTCCTTTCAATTATATATCTTGTATATATATTTATATATTTTGTCAATATATATACTTGTTCATGCAATATGCAATTATGCTATGTGGAATTTGTGAGTCAAAGCATCGAAATTAATTTAGAAGCATTTAGGGTTCCTTAGAATTCGAAAAAAAAAATTAGGAATCAATGCGCCATAATTCACGGCTCATCGTCGCGCCATTGCTGGCACCATCGATGTGCCACTGCCGGCACCACCACCGTCGTGCCCCGTCGCTAGCCTGCAGCCCAGCTGCGTGGAGCACCTTGGGATGACGTCGTTGGACGTCTGGACCACACGACAGCAGCCCTTTGGGTTATGTTGTGCATATATGGCACCCAAGCCCTTGGCCTGGTTAGGGTTTTGAAACGGGCCTGCAGTCCTAGCCCATTCCAGCAATCCTGCAGCTTTGCTGGGCTTACCCATGCGCCCCCGACCTATCTCCCCCAAGCCTGATGCTTGATGGGCTTGTTCCATTCGCCACCTGCAACAAGCATGCTTGCTTGTTGGGTTCCCGTGCCTTGGCTTGTGATCCAAAGCCAGCCTTCTGGCTGGGCTTCACGTGCACCCATCCAGGCCAGCCCCTGAGCTGGGCATGTGCTCTATGCGCCCTTTGTGGCCCAAAACCAGCAGCTCGACTGCTAGGCACCTTCCCAGAACTGGCCCGTGGCCTGCAACCACATATGGGCTGCCTTGTGTAACAACCCGTCCCTAAAAATCATGGTTTTTTTAATTTTAAAATGTGAAATTACGAAAAATGACCTTTAAGGAAAAGACGTTGACTTTTGTTGATTGTCTTGTCATGTCACGTAAGGTTCGTTTTCTTGGCGTATTCTCGTAGTACTCGTCGCTACGAACGTGTGGGCATAAACAGAACGTAATTTGGAGTTACAACGAATGAGATATTAACGTTTAAAGTCGGGGACATTTTAGTAAATTAGTTATTTTCTAGAATGCTCTAGATTTTTGGAGCCAAATCTGGAAAGCCAAGTGTGTGGCCCAGATTGAACAAGAGAATGAAACAGACGATTAGGAGAATGAGAAAATGAGGAACAGGGGAGAAAAGTGGAAGAATCAGGAAAAGAGAGAGGAAGGGAATGGACGAATCAGAAAGAAAAGAAAGGATAGGAAAGGAGAGAAGGGGGAGGCATGGGATCCCGCCGACCCATACACCCAGATATCCAATATGTTCGACCCAGTTGGATTCTGGTGGTTTTTAGCCATTCTTCAGGCGATTTTCACCCATACATCACCTGAAACCTATTCCACAACCCCTATCTACTATCTTAGCTCAAATTTGAGGGCCTTTAAGTTCAATTTTGTCAAAGAAGAAGCCCGATGCCGATGACATCATTGACGACGATCCGCCATTTTTGAATGAAATCTCGTCAATCTTCACCACCATTAGACTCCCCTTGAGCCCTGGAACAAAGCCCAATCAGTCGTTGGGACGGCAGAACACCGAGGAAGGAGAATCGAAGCTCACCCATCCTAGGGTTTCCGACGGACTTGAGTGAAATTGGAGTTTTTCCCGGCCAAATTGGCCTTACCCACATGTATGAAAGTTGTTCCTCTCATTGAGATCTTCATTCTTGTAAATTTTGGTAATTTTTAGAAATAGTTGAATTTTTCGGCAAGTCTGGGCAGCCGACTGCCACATGCGGCGGCGCGTGGCCAGTGGGCCTAAGCTGCCTATTTGAGTTAAATTTGATGTTATGATGTTAATTTGGTAACTGTTTGTTATAGTTCTATAGTTTGAACCTAGTCTGGAATATTACATCACTAGACCATTTTATGATTCGACGATCCGACAGCTGGATCATCACCAAACTTTAATACATTATAGTACATAATTTATGAAGATCATGGGAACTTACGGATCGGGAATTTGATGTACGGATCTTCCCGAATTGGATTTGTAAGTTCATAAAATAAAACGTTAACCGCCACTTGAATTTGCAATTGGAGAAAATCCAACCGTTGAATCATAATGAAACTTTAGTATGATGTTTTAGAAGCATAATGTGTGTCTTTGGAAATTACGGATTAAAATTTTGAGATGCGGATCTTCCAGATCAAGTTACGTAGGGTTGTGGACCCTACCGTCGACCTTTGACCGACGGTTGACTTTTGGTCAATAGGTTACCAATTATTCTAGAACGTCCTTGGGGGATGTGTTTTATGTAAGTTACATATTCTATCGATAAAAATTCTGAGACGTAATTTGATAATAATTCTAGGCGACGATCGTTTGTGATGTCTTGATATTCGTGCTAGGGAGTTGTAGCGCGGTCATTATGCAAATAAATGTAGAGTCAAGAAAACAATCAACCAATTGAAAATCTCCGAAGAAGAGAAAACCCAGTTAATCCAAGTCTTAGAATTAAGAGACACAGACCATAGTCAATCCGAAGATGATTTAGGTTCGTCTTCTTCCAGTCAATCCTCGAGTAGTCTCACATCCCTGACATTAAGATAGGATGCACATATACATGTTGTAAAACAATTTCAGTCCTCAATAAACACCTCATCGAATATGAAAAATATGTTAGCTTTTCCTAAGTTTTGGGCAGTTTTGTTGACTTGTCGACATTTTAGAAGGTCACTTTGGCGAACACTTTTAGACTTAAAGCGAGGAACTTCCTTGCCAAGGAAAGAGGTAGATTTGAGACAAGTTGATGGCCCTAAAGTAGGGCTAATGAATCGATAATTGTGTATCATCGAAGACTTTACCAACCAATTCCATCACTATTCTCCAGTCATCAGTATTAAACATTTTGAGTTTGGAAATCAGAGATAGTTTTGATTCCTTGGCAGTATTCTTTAGAATACCACCTATTAGAATTCCTGCGAAGTCTACTTTTGTTAAGACTCTAGAAATGTCTCATGTGACAATGTGGTACTAAGTGGTAGCACTCGACGAAAGAAACATCTGGAGAACAATCACTTTTGGTCCTCGATAGTACTAATCTTCTTAAACTCACTAGTTATCATTTCGAATCTTCAGGAGAAAGATCGAGCTTCGTTTAAGCCTGTTCTAAAGTAGATTATTAGCAAATTATCTTTTTGGCTTTGGGACATCTTAACCAATACTAGTTTCCAAATTCTTTTGGTAATGTACTCGTCATTTCGATGAGTATAGGCACTGAAGTGCGAGTTGTTATACCTATGATTAGTATAAAATTTTCGAAGTAGTGAGTATTTCCCCTAGAATTATGAACCCCCTCACATGACTAGTTCCTTATCAGTCGTCCAAAACCACCCACCCAAGCGGGCTCTAGTCTGTAATCAGCCTATAATGGCGCTACTAATTGACGATATTGTCCAATATCCAGGAACTGTCAACCAGTATTAAAGCGGTATGATTTCTGATACCGAACATAGGTGCTGGTATCTGGGAGTGATACCATTATACCAGAATGTCGATTCATAGTTTCAGGGTAACGAATAATATCAAAATGTCATAAATTTGTTAATTAGCATGTGACTGATAGACTGATTAGTGGTGACAACCTAAACTGAAGAAAGTACAATTGTGGAAGCTGAGGATCAAGGTTTATATTAAGACAGTAAACTCTTTTTTTTTTTTAACTTATCACCTATCTAGGTAAACAGAACCTCTTCGATTAGCCACATTTTCGATCACTTCCACAGGCAGACCGTAAAATTGAAGTACGAGTTAATTTCTCACTGTTAGAGTGAATTAAGTATCAAGAAAGCGGTGAAGACCTGTTAGCACGTGTCGTGGTGAAATGAAGTATTATGGTACGTTTTGAGGACGCATACTCAGGCGTCATATTCCAAAGTCTTACATGAGATATTATCATCGATCCACTTTCTCATACTACACTAGTCTCCTTGCGTCTTTTCAAGCAACTCCTACCGTTTGGAAGAACTTATTTACTAAAGCTTACCGATTAGGAATTTATTCAACCAAGCCCCTTATCTATGGAACTTCGAACCTTAGGGTCATACCTAGATTTTAGCAACTTCCTCGGGTGACAATGAAAAACCGTTATCCCCTACTTCGAGCTGATGATCTAGCCAACCCACCCTTTGTAACTCGAGTTTTCTTCCATCACCTGATGACTACATAGTAGTCTTTTCAATGACTCATCTGCTTCGGCAGTGAGACCAAATTTCTCAAACATTAGTTTTGTTTAGATTTGTACTTATCTCAGGAGACGTGATCTTCGCAGACGATATTATTTCCTTTTTCCAAAAAGAGTTTAGAGGAAGAAGGTTGAAATTCTCACAAAGTGTTGTGAGATTTGAGATATCCCTAGTCTTGTCAAGGTTATCGATAATTGGTTAGCGTTTTTTGGCTATAGGTTTTTCCTCACTTATCGACCAAGGAAAGTCAGTTAAGCTTAGGGTGTTGATTATGGATAAAGTTTCGGACAACCGAATTGTTGTTCTCACCTCACTATCGCTTTACACTTTTCGATGACGTTGATCATTTTGGAAATCCACGATGATGTGCTCCTTGGATATTTTAACTGTGTAGAAGAAGTATGATGGAGTATCGCTTACATTTCTCAACGGTAGAACCGGTCAAAATGAACCATCATATATATGCCCTAGAGTCAACAGTTGTTATTTTCATCTGAAAACCGAATGGTACTTCTCTGTGGAGAAATATGTCCAAAATCTTTCCTAACCTTAGAACTTCCCAACGTGACTTACTTTTGGAAGGAGCTAAGTTTCTTACAGCAGCATTGGAAGAACTAAATCAACGTCTATGATTGCACTATCGTGGATCATCCCGGTTGTGCAAAAGTAACTATTAAGCACCGTAGTAAGAGTTGTCTTTACCCCTAAACATTTTTAGTCTTCCTTATCCCATTTCAGTTGAAGTTCACGAGTATCGATCTGACGTTACCTCTAACCCATCAAGGAATTGTTTGAATGGTTATAATCACTTTTCATATCCAAATGCAAATGGAAAATATCACCATAAGCTCCTAATACGAGGTATCTTGTACATGCGGAGATTGTGATGATGTTTCGATGTTTATAGATCAACTTGACAAGTCAACATATTTTCATTGGTCCAGAGGGACTACATTTTAGACCACTTGGTAAAATTACCCATTCTTGAATTTATCAGATTTCTGGTATTCCGATCAACATTTTTTCTGACTGTGACTCCATATTCACTCCTTTGTGCTAGAAAAACATTCTAGTCAACTTCGGGTAGGTGTCTACTCTATTACAGTTCGCATGATTTTGAAGACATGTAGACTGTTTAGAAGAATTGCTTGGATATTGAAATCTAGTTGTGATCATTAATTCTTCAATCACCCGTCAAATACTCCGTGAATGGATTGTTACCATTGGTGATTGAATATTCTAGAAGTTATTTTTGTAGTGTGATGATAGGCAATCAATCTAGATATCTTGAACTTTAAATTTGATGAGCTCGTTTTGACTCTCAAATTCTTGAGTGTTCTTTTAGCCTTCTTGACATGGTTTCTCGCTCAATCAGTGAGGAATTCACGATAGGTCGATTCGGCGAATGCGTACTCCCATTTTATATCGAGGTCAGCAGGAACAATTGGAGCACAATTTTCTCGTGAGTTTACCATACCTACCAAGAATAGTTTCATGTGGTTTTGAGGATTGAATAGTTTTCAGCATAGTATTGGTGAAAGTATAAAGCTAAGCGATTGTGGCGTCAATCTCCATATGTGGCTCAAGACTGCAATTGTCATTCGAATGATGTCGTTAGAGATATGGTTTCTCTAATTCAGGATTTCAGAGGTTATACCCCTTGATTTGGTGAACAACGCTAGTGACTAGTCACGAAGGAAATATTTTTACGATATGTGTTCGTCTCTACACATCTTTTCGCTACGTCACACTAGGACTTGATGGTTCGGGCGTACATAGATGTCAAAGCACTTCTAGCAGCTGGATTGGTGCGCTCTGGGATATCGGCATTGCAGGTTGCATACTGTAATATCTACAGCTTATTTGTTGGGTTCGATAAGCAAGTGGGCAAGACGGCTTATCTACGGCAACACTTACTAGTTAGTTATGTTCGGATTCGACTCATAACGTACAAGCTCATTTTCGAAGTTCGTGGCACGACGAATGTTTGGCGAGGTCTATTTTCATTTTGGGTTTTGATTTTTCGTGCAAATATTTTTCTACTACATTATTTTATTTATATGGGTATTACTGCCATTATAAATTTTGGGTGAGTTATTTCCACTCTTGGTTTTAAACTCAATACAAGTATTTGAATCGTACGTTTATATATATATTTGATATTTTATTATATGTATATTTGATATTTTATTATATGTATATTTCTTCCTTATGTTATTACGTAATAATTGGTGTTTTCAACCTTATCTTATATACGGGTATTTTACTACTATATTATCGAGGAAGGAAGAAGGTATGAGCTTGGAGGCATGAAAGAGGAATAATTGAAATCCGATCACGATGGAATGGCATTCTCTTTTATGCAGCCGCTCTAACTCGATTTCTTCCTTGTGTATGTATTTATATACATATTTTCTCCCTGTTTTCAAGTATTTTACATTTAGCAAGTTATTTTAAATTTTGGGGACGAAATTTTCTTAAGGGGGGTAGATTGTAACGACCCATCCCCAAAAATCATGGTTTTTATAATTTTAAAATGTGAAATTATGAAAAATGCCCTTCGAGGCAAAGACGTTGACTTTTGTTGATCGTCTTGTCATGTCACGTAAGGTTCATTTTCTTGGCATATTCTCGTAGTACTCATCGCTACGAACGCGTCGGCACAAACAGAATGTTATTTGGAGTTATAACGAAATAGATATTAATGTTTAAAGTCGGGGGAATTTTAGTGGTAAATTGGTTATTTTATAGAATGCTCCAGATTTTTGGAGCCAAATCTGGAAAGTCACGTGTGTGGCCCAGATTGAACAAGAGAAGGAAACAGACGGTTAAGAGAAGGAGAAAATGAGGAACATGGGAGAGGAGAGAAGAAGGGAATGGACCAATCAAAAAGAAAAGAAATGAGGGGAAAAGAGAAAAGGGGGAGGCACGGGATCCCGACAACCCGTACACCCAGACATCCAATATGTTCGACCCGGTTGGATCCATTCTTCAGGCGATTTTCACCCATCCATCACCTGAAACCTATTCCAGAACACCCTATCTACTATCTTAGCTCAAATTTGAGGGCCTTTGAGTTCAATTTCGTGAAAGAAGAAGCCCGATGTTGACGACATCATTGATGGCGATCCGCCATTTTTGAATGAAATCCCTTTGATCTTCACCACCATTAGACTCCCCTTGATCCCTGGAACAAAGCCCAATCAGTCGTTGGGGCGGCGGAACACCGAGGAAAGAGAATCGAAGCTCATCCATCCTAGGGTTTCCGACGGATTTGAGTGAAATTGGAGCTTTTCCCGGGAAAATTGGTCTTGGCCACAAGTATGAAAGTTGGTTCTCTCAATCAGATATTTATTCCTATAAATTTTGGTAATTTTTAGAAATAGTTGAATTTTCAGGCGAGTTGGGGTGGCCGGCCACCACGCGCGGTGGCGCATGTGGCGGGGCATGGCCAATAGGCCAACACTGCCTATTTGAGTTAAATTTGATGTTATGATGTCAATTTGATAACCGTTTGATATAGTTCGATAGTTTGAACCTAGTATGGAATATTACGTCACTTGACCATTTTATGATTCGATGATCTGACCGTTGGATCATCACCAAATTTTAATATGTTATAGTACGTAATTTATGAGGATCATTGGAACTTACAGATCGGGAATTCGATATACGGATCTTTCCGAATTGGATTTGTAAGTTCATAAAATAAAACGTTAACCGCCACTTGAATTTGCAATTGGCGGAGATCCAACCGTTGGATCGTAATGAAACTTTAGTATGATGTTTTAGAAGTATAATGTGTATCTTTGGAAGTTATAGATTGTAAATCTGAGATGCGAATCTTCCAGATCGAGTTACGTAGGGTTGTGGACCCTACAATCGACCTTTGATAGACGGTTGACTTTTAGTCAATAGGTTACCAATTATTCTAGAAAGTCCTTGGGGGATGTGTTTTATGTAAGTTACGTATTCTATCGATAAGAATTATGAAATGTGATTTGATAATAGTTCTAGGCGACAATCGTTTGTGATGTCTTGATATTCGTGCTAGGGAGTTGTAGCGCGGACCACATGTGAGTAGGTCTTTTTCCTTTTTATAGTGTGTGTGTATGTGTCTATATATATATATATATATATATATATATATATATATATATATATACACCTTACGATTTTCCAGAAATATTTTAAATTTATTATGCATAGCATGCCATGATTTAAATGTGTTATACTTAAATGTTGCATTATGATGAGATTTATAGAATTATACTTGCTTGCCATGTCGTAAATAAGTTACATTTTAAATATTGCATTGTTACAATTGTGAATTGTAGTGTGATGCTGAGGAGACTCAGGTAAGCTTCAGGTGAGTATTATGTGATTGAATGGTTTGTAATTGCTTTGGTATGCATACATTTATTTAGAGCTCATCATGGCTGCACCCCGGTATTAGTGCTCCCGCCCCAGGCTAGGGCACAGCCTTCATGTGATTATTCACCTCCCGCACCGCATGCTCACCTTGAATCCAAGTTTGGTGCTAGCCTGTCGTACAAACCACAATAGGTGGTTCCGACTAGTAGGTGACCAGCGATTTATCGCACAGCCTTCACGTGATCGTAACACTTGAGCGTACACATTTATACCCAGCATGTCGTACAGGTCACACTAGGTGACTCCGACTTGTGTGTTAACCTAGATTCCGACTGGCATGCTAGTTTAGACTGATTTCACACATGGCTTACTCTTATTATTGCTGAGATATTATGGCACGACATGCTTCTATCTTCACTGCACTCATGCATTCATTTTCGTACCTATGTAGTATTATTTTCTGGAAACTATACAGGTTTTACGGCAAGGGGTTATAACTTTTTAAAAAGGTTTGTATTAAAACTTTATTTTCAGGCCCACTCACCCTTGTTTTTCGCCCTTCCAGGTTCTAGTAGCAAAGTTTTCGTACCGACGAGGATTATTGGCAAATCTTGAGGTAGACGATTACCATCGATGGTATAATTCTCACCCTATTTTACTGTATTGTACTTATGCTATGTTATCACGTGTGAATAGGTTCATACCCGCTTACCAGCACACTCTTATACTTAGTTACTTTTAGGCACTGTTCTAAAAATTGACCTAGGCGCTAGGCGGTGGTACCCCACCCTGATTTTGGGCAAGGCGTTTGGAAAAATCAGCTGGAAGCTAGGCGGTGCCTAGGCGGGCCTAGGCGGTTTTTTAATATTTTTTTATTAATTGTGCGTTTTTTTTCTTTTTTAGTTTCATGGTGGTATACTTATGGAAATGGTGTACCTTATTTGCAAATGATGGATTTACTACAAGTTCATACAATAGTGAAAGAATTGGAGCATTTTTTAGGGGATACATACAAAGAAAAGAAATAAACTAGATACAACAAGGTTAAATAATTTAGTCTATGTCTAATCCAATACAAGGATCATGATTCATGAACAAGAAGAATTTAGTCTAGTATCCAAATCCTCCTCATTATGATTATATGCTTACTGTTTTTTAAATATTGAACTTTTTGGATGTATATAATTTGTGTATTCTTCTACTTCTATTTTTGCATTTTATCCTTCTTTTATTATCCATACAAGTATAGTTTTTTAGGTGTAAATAGACACTTATTTACAAGATATATAATAAATTTACATAAATCCGCCTAGGCGCTAGGCCCCTGCCCACCGCCCGACTAGCGCCTAGCGATTTTTAGAACCTTGCTTTTAGGTTTAAATTTATTCACATTTTTCACATCACTTCACTTTATGGCTTCGTCACCTTCCAGGTGTCGGCCATCACAGCTCGATTCGGAGTCCTAGTGGACATTCCGAGTCAGGGTGTGTCACCTTGGCAGCCTACCCCGAGGCCCACTAAGCCCTTCAGGGCCTTGCCTTGCACACGGCAGCCAGCCCATCGAATTGGGTTGCTATTTTTTTTAACACAATGCCCCATTTTTGGCATTCCCGCTTCATAACCATACTCCTATAATTTTCGAGATGTTATTGGTTAACGCTTATCAAGCTATAATTTTATTATCGCTTGGCCCGAAGCAAAAAATTCAAGCTAATATTAACCCGAATGTTATTATTTTGCTTCTACGATCAAACCTGGATGGTTACGATCTATCGAATTAATTAAAGTGACTAGCAGTCCATTAATCTGACAATTAATCCAAAATTATTGGCCTGAAGTCCACGTTTTGGCAATTAACTATTCAATAAATTATTTCTTTTCTTTGAACCGTTGACTCACTTTCGTAGTCCTGAAGCACTCACACTTGAGTTCCTGAAGTAACTCAAATCCACTACACTTCGTCTTACACCCATGAAAACTCAACGTTTTTCATGTATACTATGTCTTAGAACCCGAATGTTCTAACTTTGATGCTTATGGATATCTTATTTCCATAACACTAATCACAATCTTGTTCCCTCCATTCAGTGGATTGTCGAACCCTAACAAGTGTGATTTCACTATTTTGGACATTTCTATCAGAAATCACCTTATGTGGGTACAAGATGTGAATCTCCACTTGACTACCAAGAAGATGAGAAACCATTGTAGCCAACAGTGGCATGGAAGAGCTAAATAAGCATCCGTCATAATCTTCATTCAAAGACTTATGCTCGAACCATTACCCACAGAAGTACTTCCCAACCAAGGATTCTATGACTCTTTGGCTTGCTTATACAAACCGTTTAATCATGAAAGGTATTGCATGAGCACACCATGATTACGTCCATGAATAAGTAGGATTATGAAGTTTATAAATCATATAGAATTTCAACTCGAGAATACTTTTTCTTGTCTTTCCATGTTTCTAACTCGCCCCTGAGGCAGCAGTGTAGAAAGCGAAAGTTTACCAAATTCTCGGATCTGATTACTACCACAAACATGAGAAAAAGGTATAGACTCAGCTTCGGCTGGAGTCTACCGAACGGTATAGACCCAATTCGGCTAGAGTCTACCGAATGACTCAACCCAGTTCAGTGAAAGCTTACCAAACGGTGATGCCCTGCTTTGGTAAGGATGCATCGAAAAGGCATCCTCTACTTTGGCAGAGGTGCATCAAACGGTATTGCTCTACTTCGACAGAGGCCTACCGAACAGACCCCTCCAGCTTCGGCTGGAACTTACCGAACCGAAGTCTGGGTCTGTCTCTCTCACTATCCAACTTCGAGTTTGTTTTTACAACATATGGTAGAATCAGGGCTTGCCAAGGTGTGGCATCATGCCCGAAACGTGATCATTGGCACCTAAGACCTAAAACTTCAAGAATAAGGGATAATATTCTCAAACCTTAACCATGTAGAATCTAGTTTCGTCTTGATGGAATAGATCATTGGTTATGCACATGTTTGTGCCCTTACCAATGTCGTTGAGGAGTACCATTCTCGTATTCAATATGTGAGACTAATTTTGCTCCCCCAAACATCGTTGGAAAAGCAGAATTTTGACATGGATGGTCTTGTTGGCCGAATACCCTTAGTAAACCATTTACTTTGTGAACATTTTTTTTTATATTCTTGGATTCACATTTGGTGTTTGTTTTTGTTATGGATAATCTTGTTGATATTGTCCTCGAATATGAGTTAATTGAATCATGTTTCTTGTATACATGTGACCAATTTCAATTAAACATGTGATTAGGTACGAATGGGGGAAAGTTAGTAGTTTGGATGAATGCGATACTACACAAACTAACTTTATACCTAAATCACATCTCTAACAAGGACTTCAGGTCTATCCAACCTGATTAAGGTCATTGGCACGCTCCTCGTTGTATGAATGGTACTAAATTACCATTTAAAAGACCTTATGTTCTTCCCTTCAAAAGAACAATGATCATGAATGAAATCATTGAAGAAAATAGAGTGGAATATCTTTGCACCATCTCCAAAAATGAGCATGAAGCTTTGATTTGGGGCCAATGGGTTGTCTCCCAACACGCCACATGTGGCCGGCCTGGAGCCTGGTGATTCGAGCAGTTTACTTGCCTTAGCACGACTTTTTGGGACACTCAGGTCGGACAATGATGCTACTACGCATCTCCTTACCCGAAGTAAGGATCTTGTGCCTACAAGCACACTTTGCCAAGCCTTCTCGTTAGGGAAATTGATTTTCTAAATCATCCCTAGTAAAGATACGAAATGGCCTCTTTTCACAGTAGATTCAAGGGAATATATGTAGACTAATCCAACCAAATGAGAACTATATAAATACTTATGATTTTGGTTGATGAATCGACAAACTGGTCACATGTTCATCCACACACATTGTTGCTAAACCTTCTAGCCGAATTTAAAGGTTCACCACTCTACTTATCCCATAAAGTTTGGAAGACTGGATAATGTCGGAGAATTATATCGACGATTTTGATGAGTATTGCATGTCTTTTGGCTTTATAACTGAACATCGAATTCCCAAGTTCACCCCAAATAGCCTCGTCTAGTGATCATAAAGCGCAATTTAAATGATCGTGCGGACCTTGGTGAACGTACCAAGTTTTTCGGTTTCTGCCTAGGGCTATGCAATCTTGTACGCAGCTATGTTGGTCCGCCTTGAGACCCATTTCCACCCAACCTATTCGATGTTACAGTTGATTACTGGGTACGAACCTGACGTTTTGTACTTACGTTTTTTGGGTGTGCATTCCATGTGCCAAGTTGCGCCGCCGCAACGTACCAACATGGGTCCTCAAAGAAGAATGTGAATCTTTATCAATTATGATTCTCCTTCACATTAGCTCCCTTAGAGCCCTTGCATACAACCTCTTTACTGCTCATTTGCAGATTGTCACTTCAATGAGACAGTGTTCCTGCCGTTAGGGAGAGATAAAAACGTCAATGTTCTTGTAGAATAGCACGAATTTGCATGGACGTTGCCACTTGGTCTCATCTCGATCCTCGTACCGCACAAGTGTGATATGCAAGTGCGATACATTCTAGCTTTCAGAATGTTGCTCCAGACGCATTCCTCTTATCTAGCTAAAGTGACGAGATCATATACCAGATGCAAACATGCCTGCAAGGATAGACTGTAACGACCCAAAATTCTTATTTGGAAGCTAAATCAAGTGATAGGCCAAAAATTAAAGTCATAGTTAATCTCTACGCTATTAACCATAATAAATTTTCTTTCTAAAAAAAAAATCAAACACAATATTAAATTTGAGTTATTTTATTATGGCTACATCTAACCTTCTCGTTAGACTGCCTACATACCCTACGAAGGGATCAAGTCATTCGTAGTTCACAAAATCATGTCTTATGTTATGGCAATGCATGATATGAATTCCAGTGATACAAGTTCAATAGAAAATAAATACATATATATATCGTGTAAATAAGACGTTTATACTTAAAAAATACATAATGAATTGGGATACATAAATTGAAAAATAAAATGACATATATATTAGAAAATATTAAAACATACTAAAAACATGGGGAACCAGAATATTATGATTGTTCATCCAAGTATTCAACAAATCTCTTACAATTTATTAAAAAAAAAAATGCAAAATAAAAGTTAGCTATTTTCTATTTAAGTGAAAGTCGTGACCTAAGTGGGTGCCTAGTAGGCGCCTAGGCGGGCTAGGTAGTCGCCTAAGCAAGTTTAGGCGTCATTTCTTAATTTTCAAACGCCTAAGGATTAATCGAGACAGTGGCCAGCTACATAGCGTCGAAGCGAAGATTTTTAGAACAGTGAATTTATGTGTCATTCTATTTTGCAATTTATGTATATCGATACAATTATGTATTTTTTTAAGCATAATTAGACATTTATTCATGTTATATAATACATTTAATTTTAAAAAAATAAGAATCGTCTATGCGCTAGGTCCGTGCCCGCCACTTGACTAGCGCCTAGCGACTTTTAGAACTTTAGCTATTAAAAGTGGTGGGATTGCTGAGTTGACTCATATATCCCAACTCGGTGAAAGGAATACACGTTCGTTCAATACAAATGATTGATTGAAATGAAGAACACTCAAATTTCAAAGTACATTGAAGGTGAAAGTGAACGCTTTTATACATGGAGAGGATTAAAAGAAGATTAGCTAAGAAGAAAATTCATTCATTATAATCCTACTATTTAGAAGAGAATTAAAATGGATAAGTTTTCATCATGAGTAATTCATCTTTTATATTTTAGGTGATCAGTAATTTTATAACTTCTCCCTTCCACATATTTTAGATTTAGTAAGTTATTCATTCCAATCCAATTATCTATACCAAATGAGCTCGAACACGAAAGGTGAGCACGAAAGGAGAGAAAATCTATAAACAAACGCAATTAGAATGAACGCTGACGTGTGTCATATCTATTCCCACGTGCAAATAGAAGAAGCTCTCCAACATTCACTTTCAAGTTTTGTTCCTTTAATTAAAACGTGTTTTTAATATGGACGTAATAATCTGCAAAATACATGAAGAACTGACAAAAAAAAGGGTCTAAATAGCATAATTGAACTTGAAAACTATATGGTGGATTGTCATGATGATTAGTATTCTTTTTTAACCCACTACGTTCCAAAGTTCAAACTTTACCCTCTCACCTTGGTGTATTTTAGTGTCAAATATCGTTGTAATAAAAAGAAGAGCGTTATTAAAGTTGAAAGCACATTTGTTATTTCAAATTAAAAGGATTTGGGAATAAAATGGAAGATGCATACAACTTGATTAGAATACAAATACAATACACAAGTACAACAACACTGGAGAAATACTTTGTCAAAATAAAACTAAAGATCCCAAAGCCCCACATCAAAGTGTAAAACAAACAAATGCAAGGGGACGATCAAAACCGCATTTGGATTTTCTCTATCGAGGGTTTCTGCCCCCTGACAAGGAGCGGTCCCTGCGCCTCCTGTACGAGTCCGACTGTTCATCCGCCCTCCTACCATATGGAGAGCGTGATCTTCCTCGGCGGTCCCTGGGATAAGGATCTCTGTCTTGCAACCTACGAGGTGAATAGCTTCGAGATCGTCTCCGGTCACGATCACGATCGCGTCCTGCATCTTTATAAACCATGTTCATATGAGCTATGAATACAGTGTCTGGATCCTACATCAAAATTAGTATCTTCCCATCTCAAAGGAAGTTGGCACTGTAGACTTATGATAAATGGGACATGACGAAAAGGGTGAGGTGATATTTTTTTTCATACCTCGGCTGCATTTTCAGGGCTTAAAAGCGTGAGGTCAAAGAGGAAACATTTTTACTGAAAATTAAATCAAGTTGCGCTGAAGAGGGAAGGAAATTTCAAGAGTACCACATTCCTCCATCAGTACCCCTCAAACAAAGCATTATACTAGACTCTAATCCAAAAATTAGGTATGGTGAACTCCATTGTACACCCGAATTGTACATCGTTCAGATCTAGAGGGCCACGCACAAAATAACACAGTAGACCTTCTGTGGTAGTGTGTGTAAAAGGTTACGGGGAGAGGAGTGACAAAAGCTCTATGTGAGGGTTCCAACCTACGTCAAGGCCAGCAACAATGTACAATTGCTAAAAAATTATAATACCGATCCATGTCTGTACCTCGTTTATCTCTCAAACCTTGATACCTTCCTGGAGTTGGAGTCCTCCCTCGTTTCCTTTTTGCCTGCATAGTTACACAAAATGCAAAATGACGTCATGGAAGATAAGCGAATAGATTAATCGAAGTGGAGAAAAAGGGCAGATAAACAAGTCAACAATCTACTCAAAACAGTCCGTATGCGGCTGCTTGCAACTACTTCAAACTACGTGAAGCTAACTGGCCATCGCGATGATTATGATCCACACAATTGGAAGGTCCACAGCAGTGCATTATCGTATTTTTAAAGTCACCTTCCTAACTGTATACCAAGCCAACAGCATGCCTTGCTAACCTTACCGGCTGCAAGGAGATTTTCTGTCCAACTTCCAACTTTTATTTTAATTAGATACAACATATAGTTCGGATGGATTAGGTAGGAGAAGCCCAAAAAGCAAATCCGACAAGAAGAATTTACCATGCCTCTAGGGTATTAAATATTATGGTTAATAAGCAACCATGGAAAACGCTGTTGCCAACAAAAAAGAGGAATAAAGGGCATACAACCCTCGGCAAAATAGTTGAGTTTGTATTGATGATTTTTGAACGTCGACGCAGAAACCCATGTCGCGAAGGGGATAGTTTTGACTGTTTAGAGCTTAGACTCTGAATTTGATGAAGCTACAGTGACCAGACCTGCTGCCAAAACTTATTAGGCAACATTTTTGAAGAGGTAAATCTTCATAACAAAAAGCATAAACAATTCAACTACACACTGCACAGCAACTTTCTTGATCATTTGACAGAAACTAATACCTTTTCCACTGTAACTAATCGACCTTCAAGCACAGACCGATCCAAATATTTGATGCAGCGTTCTGCATCCTCAACAGTTTCCATTGTGACAAAGGCGAATCCACGGGATTCTCTGGTGCGAGGGTCTGTAACCAGATGGCAGTCCAGTACCTGAAACAAGAGCTCATCTGTGATTCTCTCGGAATCTGAAAGATGATTACTTTCCAAATTGAAGGCTAAAAAGAAAGGACAACACATTTCCTAGGTACAAACATAAAGTTAGAAGCTAGACCAGTTATTTTTATAAATAAATAGTAAGGCTTCACTTTCATTTCAGGGCTAAATTGTAAATGGAAGGGAAGCCATTAAATTGCCACAGCACCCTCTTCTTTAGAAGATAGAACTCAAAATTATCGCTTCCTTTCTAGGGAGATCCAAGCATAGTAGGCTAGTAAGCTACACGGGAAACAAGGCACCTATCGAGTGATGGGTAGCTAGCCTAACTTGTATCTAACATACTCGTTATAACCATCTCCCATGTTGGCACTTTCTTTCCTTGTAAGATATTTGTGCTTTGCAGTCATTGGAACTGCATAGCACAATAAATTACATCAATACGAAGTTGTCCCAGGGTAAGTTGTATCTGTATAAGTTATCATTCTCATATCAGGTGTTCCCTATATAATTTAAAAACTAGATGTGCAATAACCTGTACCTTCCCCTGTTTATTAAAAAATTTCTCAAGATCAGTGGAGGTAACCCTTGTGGATAAGCCTGTTACGTATAAGTTGTTTCCAGGATTGGATGCATCGACAGATTCATGGCTCCTGCAGCAAGAAAAACCATTCTTCAACTCAATTCAACAAAGATTGAACCCAGTATTTAGGTTCGAATAAAACAGAATCCATAAAACCAAAACAGGTTACAAATAGAGAATCCGAGATTTCCATTATACCTAGAACGACTTCTCCTAGACCTCGACAATGATCTCGACCGGCGGCCTCTGACAGGTGAAGGAGAGTTGTGCGGTGAAGCGGACCTAGGTCAATAATCACCAAAATCAATAGAGAAATTGTGGGACTAATATCATTGATTCATTATTAAGTGAACAAACTTGCAATTCCAAATAGAATTAAAAACGGATTCTGACCTTCTTTCTCTTGGGTATGGCATCTACGAGTAGACACAGCAAAACAAGTATACAACATTAGATACCCTTCAAAAATATTAAACATTCAGTATAATGTATCAATATAGCTGTCGGGAGTGCCTGCGTACATTCATACATGCATACAACCAAATACGGGCCTCCAACCATATATTCATTTTAGATTCTAATACGCCGCGAATAATATACATGTATCAATTACTGATAATTTGGTTTCAGAGTCATAGATTAGTCAAATAAACAGCTTCATTAACTTATGATTATCATTACCTTTACTTTCTAGGAGGTGATTAACACCCAAAAATATATAATTCAGCTATAAAAGTTAAAATTAAACTCAATGGAAGGCATAATTAAGTTCACAAACACATATTAGACAACAAAAAAACCTAGAAATCTAATAGTTTCCTGCATTTTCTCTGGACGTTTTCTTTTGCTGTTAAATCAAACAGAATAATTCGAAATATTCGAACAATATATGAACGTCTACTTAAGTAATTCAAATTAAATCAATCAAAATACCAAGAAACTCTCGAAAAATTGATCGGGCAAAAGGCATTAAAGAGGTTGAAAGCTCTAGATGGAAATTAGGGGAAAAGATTGGAAGCAGATTTACCTCTGGCTGTGGCTGGTGGAATTGCTGAGTCAACTCGGATGCCCTAACTCGGCGAGAGGAAAAACAGCCTCAGACAGACCCGAAAGGGGAGAAAACGTATAAACAAATGCAATTTGGACGATGCTTGCTCAGTTCCCACGTGCAAGTAGAAGAAGCTCCAGCATTCACTTTCATGTTTACTTCCTTTTCTTTTACCTTACTTTCCCCCTAATAGTTTACTACTTAATTTTAAGAGAGATGCGGAGGAGACTCTTCTAAAAGCGGACCTCAAGACTCTCCGTTATCTCATATTTTATGGGCGTCATGTTTTATTACATTGGCACAAGAATCATGTTAAAAATATGATGTGACCGAGAGTTCATGGAGAGTCTAATTTTGATAATCTCCTTAGCATTTCTCTAATTTTAATTTCTAACCCTTTATTTTAAATATGATCTTATATCGTATACAACGATAGGACCTACATTTATTAAAAAGTTTCGAAATGTGATCATTTTTAAACGTCTAGAGATTAATTATGACGTTGGCCAACCGTAAAATCAATGCCTTTTAAAATATTTGTATTCGCATATTTTGTCCAGAGAATGTGTAAATAATGTCAGCCTTTTCATTTTCCTTTTTTGTCTGCATCTACATCTAGTCATTCCACAATCTCAAATTAGGCCGTATGAAGCTTATGGGAAGAAAATTGAAGATAATACAGCTTGATTAAGAAGGAAACTTTTGGGCTCAACCAATTTTCATGTTTAAACTTTGAAGTGTTCCATCAAATCAACCCAGCGGATAGAATATTAATGGAAATATGGTATTGGTTGATGAGAAATTATACAGAAACTAGAAATCCAGGTTTCTATAGCAATAATTCTAGGCGTGCTGGCCACAATCTGCCACCGGCATGAATGATTTTCAACCGTTGATGTAAATAGAATCCTGTAACAACGATTCGAAGTCATCCATGAACGGGGCAATTGTCGCTGACATTTTTAACAAGGAACGGTAAATACATTCAATACGCAAATGCAAATTGAACCATCAAACTTACGGTGAAGAGTATAACAATTAGACACCGAGTTCAAAACTGGTGTATTGAAATATATAAAACCTCAAAAGTTTGAACAATGTAAGGTCAATTCAAGTGGCAAGGAAGGAAAAGTACAAAGAATGGCAGAAAGATCAACAAAAAAAAAAGAAAAACTCGACAGCCACTGCTGAGTTTAGAAAAAACTAACACAAAAAATATATAAGAGATACACAAATTTTAAACATATAAACAGAATCAGTCCTTGAGGAGAGTCTCCATGGCTTCAAAGAAAAGAGGTGCTGTCTCCGGGCTTGGAGTCTTGATCGCAATCTTGACCCCGGGGTTATTCACGACTGTGGTGAGTTCAATCAAGAATGGTATTCCTCGAGGGATTTTTGCAGAGAAATAGAACACGTCCTGGTTGGCATGTTTGCGCTTCGCAATAAAGAACATGTTTGTAGCAGCCAGGCGGTCCAGAGTCGCTTCAACATTGCTCAACACAATTCCAGGGAAGTCCTTTGTAATCTCATTTGTATCCGGAAGAGACCTCCACGTCTGCAATGGGGATAAGCATCAGTGTTTTTAAATGCTACAATCGAGACTCTTTTAGTTCACTCAATTTTTTAACTGGCAGTAAATGATCAGAAATTTTGTATCAATAAGTTCCAGACTACACTGCTTTCCGGTATTTTTACCCCCATTTTAACTTCTGTACCAAAACTTTGTGCTAAAATATTCCAAATTTTAATTTACAACCCGCATTTTGACCCACTTCACCTTCATTCTATCCCTAATCCTTCTCTTTAACAAAAAAGAAATATGGCAACGAACCACGCAACAACAGCATTGCTGTAGTAATGGCCCTAATGGAATGCTAGGTGTACATTGTTGTATCACCTCCCAACCTAGCCCCTTTCCATGTCTAACAGAACTACGCCCTTGTTTAAATATATACTTGAATAATATAATCAATAAACTTTAAAAAGGCTACATAAATTTTCAGCTTGATGTGGGGTCTTATATCTAGTAGGACGTGTCAAGAAGTTCAAACATTGAAGATGCAAATGACCCTACACTAAAAGTTGAAAGAAAACAGAAGGTGCAAGATGATTTTACCTCAAGAAAATTTGCACGCTCCATTCTTCCATCATCAGTAAAGAAGACATGCAATGAGATTTTATCGTTAAAGTACCAGACTGGTTGTTGACTGTTTTTCACAGCAACCTGCAAAAGTGAGCTTGGAGGACCTTGAGACATATTCTGGAACGTAACCATAGGCAAGAGAGTCCCCGCAGATGTCCCAGGTTGCAATTGTGGAACCTAATGGGGATCAAGGTATTTGTATTATAAATTTTTGTTTGGGAAGAAATCTCACTCAATTTACATGTTTAATAACTACCTGAAGGGGTCCAGCAGCTGCAAGGCCAAATGTATTTTTGTTGAACTGAATCATGAACCCGTCCAGCGGAATCTGTGTGTTGTTCTCGAACAATAAACTGTAAAATATTTGCCCTTCCCTACGTGTCAACTGAGCACTGATTTGTAAACCTTGACCAGTTGATGCTGGTAGCACGACAGGCAATGGAGGTCTGCAAACAAGGCCAGAAAATTCAGTAAGTTCCTTTGATACTTTACACTGACATTGAACAGTGACTATTTGCAGCATCTAAATTAAACACGGGATTCATTTTATCAAACAGTTCATATTAAAGGGTTTTTTTTTGGGGGGGTGGGGGGCGTGAGCTCATATGTAATTTTATTTAAAGAATAATGCTCACACAAAAATGGAAACCAAATCACAGTGGGGTCAGTCCACTCCACATGACAAAGTATCCACCACACAAATAAGACCACTATGCAACTTCCATTATACTTACCCAGCAGGAGAAGCGGGCTGATCCACAGGGACAATAGCACTATTTTCCAGGCCCATCAGGTCACCAAGTAAATCTGGCACTGGAGCAGGTGCAGGCGAAACTGGTGCAGGTTGTCTAGATGCAGCATATGGAACACCTGAACTAGAGCCGGTTGGGGATGCAGAACTATCAGCAACATGAGCAGGTGATTCAGAATTTCCTGTTTCGCTACCATAGTCCTCATCTTCAGTTCTTTGGGCTGTGGTCTTCACACGGGTAACAAATGCTTCTGGAGGCTTGTGATACACAGAGGATAACGTAGCAATGTTAGCAAGAAGCTCATCAAGAAGAGATGGATCAATCAGGTTTGAATCATCACTGATCACTGGCTTCTCAGCTAACACCACATCCTTGGCTGCCTGTGAGATAAGAAGCATTCCCATGAGCTCAATACTATAACCGTATTAGTATAAGCTATTCTAAATTGTCAAACTATGGTTTTGCAAAGGGTTCACTGCAGGCCATTGTACTTTAATGGCATATACACGAGCACAATAATGGCAACCAGTAGCAATCTTCACCTAAAATAGATTTCAAAATTGAGAAAGAAATGGAAAATCATTTTGGCCAAACCCACCTCTGGGTCAGTTGATAGAAGACGCCAATATATGTAGGCCCGATCTCGCAAATCAGGATTGTCTGTTTCCACAGTAGCATTATTTAAAACAACCTGCAAATATGGATCTACACAGTGAGAATTTTACTTGGATAATATCTAGAAAATACAACTATGGCCCAAGTATGCAAGGAAATACTTTAAAAGTGAATAAACATATAACCCTTAGACATTCGCATTCACAGTAAAAAAGAGTGTCGTATTAGAACAACGAAATCAGAACAATGGCTGCTTTAACGATGGTATCCTGCATTCTAATATGTCATTTACAGTAAAAGAAGGAGAACAGAAGCTAGAGAGGATAAATATGCATGAATAATACAAAAGCAGAACCTGTATCATCTGCTGTGGTCCTTCAGTTGGCTTCTTAAGAAAGAGTTTAACAGTTGCAGTCAGCAATTGCAATTGGACATGTGCAGGCTCTTCAGGGAAACTTTCCAGAAAACTTTCAAGTAGCTCATCAGCATTGTCAATTCGTTCCGCATATTCACCAATTATCCAGATCATGGATGCCTTTTGGGGAAGAAAAAGTGAGAAAGAACATGAGCATGGAAACATGAAGTACAAATCAGAAGGCTTAAGCAGTGAAATATTTTATAGCAAAACAAAAAGAAAAAACATAAATCTTAAGCTGGGGATACTTGAGTACCTTGGCTTCTGGTTCATCTAAAGTGTCAAGGCTTTCGCACAGAGTTGCAATAATGGACTCATAGCTGTAATCAAGATAGCAATCCATTACAAAGTTTGCAAGGGAAGATTCCTTCATCATCAAAATTAAAAATTAAAAAAATGAAAGCCCATAACTTACGTATTTGGATATCTTCTAAATATATCTTTGATGACAATAATGGCCTCTTGAACTACATAATTTACTTTGATCTTAATAAGCTCCAGTAAAACCGTAATGCACCGCTCAGCTGCTCTTTCTAATTTGATGGCACAGCGACCAATGGCACGGACAGCTTTTCGGACAAAATCCACATCTACTTCTGTAGCATACTCTTTAAACTCCAACAAAACCTGCAGAAATGTTGGAGCAAGCATGATTTTAACTCCACTTTGAGAGGTGACAACTTTCAATCATTAAAGTCTAATATGAAAAAGTAACTCCTGGCAAGATCTACATACCTGGTCTATATTTCGGTCTGAAGCAAGCTTTATCATGATTTCTAACTTTTCCATCTTTACATAAATTGGATCATTGTACTTGCAGAAGAACACCTGTAAAAGAATCGAGCATCATGGGAGCTTGCCTTGCTTACAATTTGGCTACATAGTTGATAACAAGTATCAACTCCTTGTTAAAGTGGATCAAACAACAAGACTCTACACTGAAACTAATTTTTATTTACCTTAATTTCATGAGCAAGGATTGTGGGTCGTCTCTGCACTATAAGGTTGATGTTTCTCAATGCAACATATTGTATCTCGGGCTCAGCAGATAGTAGTGTCACAAGTGGAGGAGCCATCTTTTTGCAAAGATTTCTGACGACATCAGTACTAGTTATAAGTTCCATTTGTTGGAGGATCATCTGCAAGTAAAAAGGTATGGATAAGACAAAACAATTACAGAAGTTACCAATGATGATAACTGAAAGCATTAACAACGACATAATGATTCAGAACATTAGAAAATGGAATCCCCACCTTAACAGCTGAAAGTACAACCGCACAGTTAGCATGTTGTAATCGTGGTGTAACTCGCTCTACAATATTTTCAGCTTCACGAGCGTCTGCTGCCTTGTATTTAGAAAGAGCGTCCAATATGAAAACTTGACCCCACCTGAACACTTATCATAATCAAGTTAGATAAACAAATGAAAAGGATTTTAACAAAAAGCTAACATGATCTAGCCGCATAAATAGTATTCAGTACATAAAAATAATTGAAGTCGGCACTACTAAAAGTAAACATACTCTGTACATTCATTTAAGGCGGTAAGGAGCTTTGACAGAGTGTGACTAGTGATCTCAAAGATGGGTCTATTACTATTCTCTTGAATTTCGGCTAGAGCAGCCACAGCATTCGCTACAACCATAGGATTATTATCAGATATCAAATCCTTGAGGGATTCCAGAAAACCCCTATCCTCAACTAACTCTGCATTTATGTCATAAAGTTTGGCCACACATATGGCTGCTGTCTTCCGCACATAAGGATCATCATCCTGTCATGAAGTATAGAAAACTAAGAAACAGATAACAAGACACAAGCCAAGCAAAATACTTTACAACATGTTGAAAAGTAAACAGCTGAAGCTGCAAATATTAACAAACTTAAGACTAAGTTCCAACAAGCAAGTACGCAAAAATGTATAAGCACTAAAAATCAACCTTGAGACATCTCTGAAGGGGATCACATAGATATTCTGTAATTTTATCAACACGAATGCAACCCATTGTCCGGACGGCTAAAGCACGAATCAAAGGATTTGGGTCCTGTGAATCCTGCATAATTGATCACACAAAACAAAGCAATTAGAACAAAAGATCATTAAATATATGCTTTGTTCATTTTTAACACAAATAGGAATTAAGCTCATCCTTTCCAAAAAGAAAAAAAAAGGGTGTGTTCCTACATCCTTTGGAAATGTCCTCAAGATCATATTTGGAACATCGCTTTGTCAATTATAAAGACGGAAAATTAACTGAACCAGAGGGGGTAAAGAAAAAAGAAATGATATTACTGACTTGAAACTTAAATATGGAGTGAAAAATCAAATTTCTACTTGCTTTAGCATGATAACATTCTCTTCTTCACAAGACCTATATGTTTGAATTATTAATGTACACCCTTGACCCTTCGCAATTTCAGCATCTATCACATATACTTTGCCCGTTAACTTATAATCAAATGGCTATATTACGCCTGTCTTTTCTTCTCCCCTAATTGCAAGCATACAAGTCATCTGTAAAATGTCTGAATTGACCTAACCCGATTACATGGAAATGTGTGGTACTCAAAAACTATGAGAAGATATAAATTTCAAAATCAGCAACCAACATGTTGGGACAGATTTTGAAATCAAGATTTACACCAAAAATAACCGCATGAACTGTAAAACACTGAAGATTTTATAGCAGTTTTACCTTGACAAATGTATTCACCGCAAGTATCGCTAGGTCTGGCTGGCTTTTAGCATAATTTATCAGATACAAATAGACAAGCTTCTTCAGCTCCAAGTTTTCTGTTTGCATGCAATTCACTACATCTGTGAAAAGTGACGAAACATCCTTCCCAACAGTCATTGCGGCGATCACCTTCTTGACCGCATCTTTTCTCTTATCCTGTACCACGCATAAAAGACGATTATGTTCTCAATGTTTCCGATAAAGCACACCAGAAACATAACTTGGAGCCGAAACAAAGACCCAAGCTTATAATGAAAAGATCAAATATGATGGTGCAACGAGCGGTCGTGGTCATTGTGATAGGGAATCAAACAAATAACAGGAATGAACTCATGAACTATGCCGATATCAGAAATGTAAATTTACCATGTAAAACTACAATTCACGGCACCACAAGAAAACGCTCCAATTTGTACTACCAGATAACAAACGGAATTGCATTCAAACAAAAAGAGCAAGTTTTCATTTTCGTTTTCATTTCCATCGGTTTCTCCGCACCAAACAGAACACAAAGCTCATTACAAGTGACACACACACATACCGTATCGGATCCGCACAATTCCAGAACCCTAAGGTCGCAAGTAACGAAATTCGAAGAAATCGAACAGCAATTTAAGCAATAACTCAAATCGCAAACTAACAGATCTGCTTAAAATCAATCTAAGATTGGCAAGGAAACGCCGTAACGAAGAATCGAAAACCTAATAGAAGTAGATCACAGATCAATTTGAATATGCACATATGATTGAAGAGAGAGAAAGAGGAGAGAGAGAGAGGGGGGACCTTGTATTGAGAATTAAGCTCCTCTTTGAGCTCGGGGATTTCGCCCTTCTTGGTCGTGGAGAAGTACTTGGAGTCGTGCCCGCTCATCTCTTTGCTCCGGAGTCGTCTCGTCTCGTATCCTCTCTCTCTTCTTTCTCTCTCCGTCTGCAACTCTGCCTCAGACCAAAATGCTCGTCAAAGAGACGACGACAGTAAAAGAAGATCAAGAGCACAAGAAAAAACCGATGAAAAATGACTTGTGTTAAATCCGAGCCGGTGGGAGAACTGAGCTAAACCGGGCCGGTTTTTTAATTACAAGACCACATTATTCTCCTCCGAGGTATTCATCAATTTCCTCTCTAAAATTGTGACTATTGGTCAATTTCCCCCCTCAACTTTAATTTTGGCCAATTTCCCCCTCAACTTTCATAATTAGTCAATTTTCCCCTCAACTTTAATTTGGCCAATTTCTCCCATCAACTCTCATAAGTAGTCAATTTGCACCCTACTGTTAAATTTTTTTTTTTAATTTTCCATCTATTTTTTATTTATTTATTTATTTTTATCAATCTTTCTAATAACTTCCAACAAAATACTAAAATTAACATAAACTCACCTGCATAATATAGGGTAAATGTACAAAAACATAATACAATTAGTATGTGATATGGGTTGATTATAAGAAAAAGTTATGAATCGGGTTTAAAGCATGTCGAAGAAGAAATAATAATCCTAAACCCATGGATCAGACCTCTTTCAATAAAATGGGTTATTCTTAATAAGAAGTTGAAAATTATGAATTGACTAGCCATTTTTGCACTAAAGCTCGATTTTCCGCAATTTACTTGAACTTAGCTTTCACTTTTATAAAGAAAAATGTATTCACATACAAAAATTTATGTCACATCCCGTGTCACATCCCGACCCGGGGTCCACCACATCCCGGGCCCGCTCGACCACAGTAGCACGATATTGTCCGCTTTGGGCCCCGACTACACCCTCATGGTTTTGTTTCTGGGAACTCACACGAGAACTTCCCAATGGGTCACCCATCCTGGGATTGCTCTCGCGTGAATTCGCTTAATTTCGGAGTTCCTACAGAACCCGAAGCCAGTGAGCTCCCAAAAAGCCTCATGCTAGGTAGGG
The DNA here is from genome assembly GCA_036320875.1 of Cotoneaster glaucophyllus. Classification (NCBI taxonomy): domain Eukaryota; kingdom Viridiplantae; phylum Streptophyta; class Magnoliopsida; order Rosales; family Rosaceae; genus Cotoneaster; species Cotoneaster glaucophyllus. The sequence continues at coordinate 18,123,069 of CM070060.1, forward strand.
ATGAGAATATACATATAAGGATCACTCCACTGGGCGATGTGGGATCTCACAATCCACCCCCTTAGGGGCCCGATGTCCTCGTCGGCACACCACGACCAAGGTTAGGCTCTGATACCAAATTGTCACATCCAGGCCCGACTTCACCGTAGCACGATATTGTCCGCTTTGGGCTTACCATTTCCTCATGGTTTTGTTTCTGGGAACTCACACGAGAACTTCCCAGTGGGTCACCCATCCTGGGATTGCTCTCGCACGAACTCGCTTAACTTCGAAGTTCCTACGGAACCCGAAGCTAGTGAACTCCCAAAAGGCCTCGTGGTAGGTAGGGATGGGAATATACATATAAGGATCACTCCCCTGGGCGATGTGGGATCTCACATCCCGGCCCAGGCCCGCACCACATCCCGGGCTCGACTCTGCCGTAGCATGATATTGTCCGCTTTGGACCCCGACCACGCCATCACGGTTTTGTTTCTAGGAACTCACACGAGAACTTCTCAGTGGGTCACCCATCATGGGATTACTCTCGCGCGAACTCGCTTAACTTTGGAGTTCCTACGGAACCCGAAGCCAGTGAGCTCCCAAAAGGCCTCGTGCTAGATAAAGATGGGAATATACATATAAGGCTTACAGGATCCATTCCCCTGGGCGATGTGGGATCTCACAATTTACACATCAATCATTTTCGTTATCAATTTTGTATAGTCAAAAATCAAATCAAATTACTCTATACTGATTTATTATGACTAATAATACTATCTATGATAAATTGTAAAATTCTAAATTTTAATCTATTTGTAATAGGATAAAGATATAGGAAAATGATTAACATATATCTTATTTAGTTTCTTACACACACTTATTTAATTATGACCAAATTAAAAAATTAACAGTAAGGTGCAAATTGACTAATTATGAGAGTTAAGGGGGAAAATTGGCCAAAATTAAAGTTGAGAGGGAAATTGGCTAATGGTCACAAGTTCAGGAGAGGAATTGATGAATACCTCTTATTCTTCTTTAAACCATCCTACCACACCGTTTGCTATTTTTTTATTTTTTATTTTACTGGAATTTGCTTTACTTTAAGGGATATAGTCAAATTAAAATTAAAAAGGACTTTAAAAGATTTTGGAATTATGAGATAGCTAATTAGATTTTAAGGTTACTATAGTAAAGTTTTTCGATTTTTCAATATTTAGTACATTAAGTTTTTTTCATCTCAGAGTGGTATTTGAGGTCAAAATTTTGGAAGTCTTAGGGTGATATCTGAGGTCAAAATTTTGGAAGTTCCATTACCACAAAAATTAACCATATCCATTTTTCATCTCAAAGTGGTATCTGGTCAATTTTTTTTTAATAAATTATATTATCTACACTAAAAAAAAGTTTGTGGACTTAGTCTTACAATGGGTTAGCAATAATATGGTTCAAACTCGTATTTGACGAGAATCGAAACTAAGACCTCTCACTTACAAGTGAAGAAAAATATTATTAGATCGCAGTACTAAGTAGCACACTAACTCGATACTTATGCACGAATAACTTCGGAATAAAAATTTCTAACATGTTTATATTGATTGGACTTAACATAAACGCTCTACACAATAAATTTACAATGTTCATCATGTACAGTAGCCAAGTTACATAAATTTATAACAGCTTGAACATATGACAAAAATGATGGAAAAAGATGATTCTAGCGAAAGGGAAAATGATAGAATCATAATAAAAATTTGGTAGATTAGATTAAATTAATGATAAAATATTGTATATATAGATTTAATAGAATATTAGAGTCCTGTTTTTTGTCTGACAATGCACCGAACGCTTCACTAAATTAGTTAAACTTATGTCCCGTTTGGCAGCTCGGACTGTACTGACTATTTCAATCGAATAGGATAAATAGTCGTCGTATAGTACTGACTAAATTAGTCGGTCGTTTGGTGCAGTATCAGATTAAAGATCGACTATTAATATTGTGTTTGGTACCCTACAGAATAAGTAGTACTGCTAATATTCTTTTATAAAAAAAATATCCATACTAGTTTTAAGAACCTATTTCATTTATCTTATGCAGACAACACAAATTAGTTATGGGTGTGTTTTCACGGCAAATCGAGGCATTGTGTGAAGATGCGGCTTTCAAGCGGAGACGATAGTACAGCCACGTCGGCGAGGATTGACAGAGCTTATGGCTCTTGAAGTTTTCTGGGAATCGTTGAGATTCTGCTCCAGATTCCAGTGAAAGGGCGGATGCAAGTCATCAGGCTTAAGATCCTGTCAAGGAAATCGATTAATTGGATTTCCATAGTGGTGGGTCGTCGCAAACTGAGCCAAGAAGCTTCATCGTTCAACCCTAATTAACTTCACAGAATTTTATAGAAACAGAGAGAAGAAGAAGAAGAAGAAGAAGAACACTGGCTGAAGGACGAGAACATGAATGAGTCTTGCGAACGATGCGAGAGAGAGGAACGTGCGACGAGATAGGGACAGAAAGAGCGAGAGAGCGAGCATTGTTCCATACTCGACTAATAATCCTTAGGTTTTGGGGTGGATAAATTAGCAGGCGTGTACCGTATAAAACATGTGAGGTCAGTACAATTAATCTGGGTGCTATTTAGTACGGAGTTGTGCCAAACACTCGGGTCCGTATTATTTATCTTATCCAATCTCTTATACGGGTTGCCAAACGAGTTCGAGATAGAACGATGCAACAAACATATCCTAAAAGTAAAAGGCAAAAAATATATTAAATAAGCATTTATATTTCTCTACCGTTGGATTAGATCCGACGGTAGTGAACGGGACCGAAGTCCTTTATACGATCCAACACGTGCCACGCACATGTCTTGATTCCGTGACCATCGTTTCTCACTATTGGCTTTGGGCGGTTCCATTGCGATATAAATAAAACCTCACCGGAACTCCGAGAGCATTCCAAATTTCCAATATCCCTCGATCCAAAAACCCAAACTAAAAATCAAAAACAAAAACAAAACCAAAATCAATCGAATTTAGTTAGGTTTAATTTCAATTTTATCTGCTAAAACAACAATGGGACACGGTATTTTTCAGTTGTTTTTCTTTCCGTTTTTCTTAATTTTATTTTTAATTTCATTCAGAATTTAAGATAGATTAGTGGTGCTAATTGTTGTTTCAATGTTTCAGGTGATAAAGGAGGCAGACCCAGTAAAAAACCCAAATTTTCCGCCAAGGTTTTTGTTTTTGATTTGTTCTTAAACTTAATTTTCCCAATTGTTTCTGTAATTTTACATAAATTTCTTACGATTTATTGCTCACAACATCAGCTGTTGTATGCAATTGCAGGAAATTGCTCACGTGGAAGACGACGACCCATATTACGGCGGCGAAGATGTCGACGATGATCCTCGCGACGGTACTGAAATTACTTTCCGTTTTGGAAATTAAATTTTGATTTTTCTGATGGGTTTTGGTTGCTTTGAATTAATTTGGGTGAATTTTGACTGTCATTGGTTGATTAAAGGTGAAGGGAAAAAGAGGGATTTTACCAAATTAGAACTGAAACCTGACCACGCCAATCGGCCTTTATGGGCTTGCGCTGATGGCCGGATATTCCTCGAAACCTTCTCTGCTTTGTACAAACAAGCTTATGATTTTCTAATTGCCATTGCGGAACCCGTTTGCAGGTACCCATTTTTGAGTCCAAACGAAATTCTAATTGTTGGCCAGGTTCTTTGTTTTGTTGAATTATGGAAAATTTATAATGTATGCGGGTTTGGTTAATAGGCCAGAGTCCATGCACGAGTACAATTTGACCCCACATTCGTTGTACGCGGCTGTGTCAGTCGGTCTTGAGACAGAAACCATCATTTCTGTTTTGAATAAACTGTCAAAGACCAAGCTCCCTAAAGAAATGATTGAATTTATACATGGTTCTACTGCCAATTACGGCAAAGTGAAGCTCGTGCTTAAGAAGAATAAGTATTTTGTCGAATCCCCATTCCCAGAGGCAAGTTTTTCATGCCTTTACATTTTCCCAGTTGTAAATGGATACAAATTTGTTTGGTTATTGAGATATTCTTGGAAACGGTTGCAGGTATTGAAGACATTGCTTAAGGATGAAGTCATATCTAGAGCAAGGCTTAACTCTGAGGTCTGCACATTGATCTTCCTAGAATCTTTAGAGTGCATGCGTTAATTATTAATGTATATTGTTTTTCCGAGTCTTCATCGGTAATATGTATTAACTGCTTACCTTCATATTTGGATCATTGTATTGAAACCATTTAGTTTGTAATAGTAGTTTTCTTTGATTTCCCAGTGTGATGTGCATGAAAAACCTATTTCGACATGGATATAAATTGGAGTTCTTTTATAGGGTTCTCGTGGAGTTGATGATTTTACCATCAGCAAAACAATGGGTGAAATTGGAGCTGGTCCCAGTGATTTGCTTAATGAAGCAGAACTGGCAGCTGCGGCCGAAGAAAAAGAAACTCATGCATTTGAAATTGATCCTTCGCAGGTAGCTTGTTTGTAATTTGAAAAATGGAGCCCCTTATTTCTCATTATTAGCTTGCCTCTCTCTAGGTCATGCTTGGTATTAGGATCACAATTTAAACTCTTACCCCTACGCTATCTTCTTGAAACTGACTCCCTTGGTTATGCATATTTCCTGCTGCACTGTGTTCCCATGGTTACCCCTACGCTATCTTCTGGAAACTTACTCTCTTGGTTAAGCATAATTTCAAGCGCAGCGGCGTTCTAAGATTCATTTAGTCGACCCCACTTAGTGGGATAAGGCTTTATTGTTATTTTTGTTGTACCGTGTTCCCATCTATTTGGTCGAGAAGTACCTAGATTTCATCACAATAAAATGAGAAAGAATCATTGAATGTCAATATTTTGCCTTCTATCGAGACTTTGTATATCTTATTTTGACCTTCTATTGAGACTTTGTTTATCTTATAACATTCATTGGATGATATGTGGCATTAAATCAGCATACTTTTGTATGATTTTCAGGTTGAAAATGTTAAGGAACGTTGCTTGCCAAATGCTTTGAACTATCCCATGTTGGAGGAGTATGACTTCAGAAATGATACAGTGAGTTAATGATCAAGTTTCTCCCTGCGCAGAATTATTAGTTGGTGATAAATCAACCATTTTTGTATTCTTTCATTTTCATCAAAACCTATGCTCTTTTCACACTGCAGGTTAACCCTGATCTAGATATGGAACTAAAGCCTCAAGCTCAACCACGACCATATCAGGAGAAGAGCTTGAGTAAAATGTTTGGGAATGGTATGCTTTTCTTGAAAATTTAAGCATCCTTTGAAGAAGTAATCTGCTTGTCTGAACATTTAATCTTGGTAGCTCTCTGAATTCATTCAATTTAACCTGGCTTGTTCAATTTTGGCTGGAATTACCATGTAAAGGACTATTCATTTTTAACTTTTTCTTTAAAGATCTGTGCATAAGCAGTTGAGACTAGTTGCTTTGAATGAAAAGAGAACATATTTGTCTTGCATTATTTGACGCTTTTTCTTCTTCCTGTTTCCCTTTTATTATGGATTTTAATTCCTGAAAAATATATTAAGGACTTAGTTTCTGTTTGAGTTGTTTTTTTTTCTCCATAATGTCTTTCTAATACTAAGAAATAAACATATCGTTTTGGCTAAGAGTTGGATTTTTTTATCTTCAAATTTATTATTTAACATTCAGGTAGAGCAAGATCTGGCATTATTGTGCTACCCTGTGGTGCCGGAAAATCTCTAGTTGGTGTTTCTGCAGCTTCCCGGATAAGAAAGAGCTGCCTTTGTTTAGCAACAAATGCTGTCTCTGTTGATCAGTGGGCTTTTCAGTTCAAGTTGTGGTCAACCATCCGTGATGATCAAATTTGTCGTTTCACATCTGATAGTAAAGAGAGGTTCCGTGGAAATGCAGGGGTGGTTGTGACAACATATAACATGGTTGCCTTTGGTGGAAAGAGGTCAGAAGAATCTGAAAAGATTATTGAAGAAATAAGAAATAGAGAATGGGGATTGCTTCTCATGGATGAGGTAATTATATTGTGTTTATGGATGAATTTTTACTCGTCAGATTATGTACATCTCATATGCATTCTAGGATATCAACTATTTCCTCTTTATTTAGGTGCACGTTGTTCCTGCTCAAATGTTTCGGAAGGTCATTAGCATTACTAAGTCTCACTGCAAGCTTGGGCTCACTGGTAAGTCTGATAATCATGGCTTCAGACCATAGTCTACATTTATCCTTGATCTTTTTGCTCCTGGAATTCCTAATTTATTGATCAATATATTTGCAGCCACACTTGTGAGAGAGGATGAGAGGATCACAGATTTGAACTTCCTTATTGGTCCAAAATTGTATGAAGCAAACTGGCTGGATTTGGTAAAAGGTGGATTTATTGCAAATGTACAGTGCGCTGAAGTATGGTGTCCAATGACAAAAGAGTTCTTTGCAGAATATTTGAAGAAAGAGAACTCCAAGAAAAAGCAGGTGTGTTTACCCTTAAGTGCTCATAGTTGAGGGTCGGGTTTTTTTCATTTTGTGTAATTTCTATTTGTGCCAAGATACAACATTTGTCATTTGGTGTCAAGCATGTGACATATCAAATTTTGGTACAAAAGATATCTGGTTGCTGTTGCCTGATGCTTCCTTTTCATTTTCAGGCACTTTATGTAATGAACCCAAATAAGTTTAGGGCGTGCGAGTTTCTTATACGATTCCATGAACAGCAACGTGGAGATAAAATTATCGTCTTTGCTGACAATCTTTTTGCACTTGTGGAGTATGCAATGAAACTTCGGAAACCTATGATCTATGGTGCCACCAGGTTGCTCATGGGCATAGTTGTATTCGTTAACAGAGTTTACTTGGGTTCTGTCACATCTAATACTGGCTAAATCTTTGTGATGTCAGCCATGTTGAGAGGACAAAAATCCTAGAAGCTTTTAAAACAAGTCGTGACGTAAACACTATATTCCTGTCTAAGGTACACTATCAATGTTGTCATACTTATTTATAATATTCTTATTTTATAAAGTAGATTTCCACTTTATTTTTCTTGTAAGAAAATAAATTTCCATTTATTTTAAATGAATTTGTGTGATAATTACTACTTGGTGGCTGGCATCTCATGTTTCAGTTAGGCTTTATTCTAGCTCATCACTTATTCACTTTGATACGAAACACGTGCGCTTTTAGGGGGAAGGAAAGAGAGAAGCCTATTTTGTCATAAGAAATTGAATTGTTTCACTCTTTCTATGGGTGCTTTTCAAATGAGTTGTCTGTCTACTTTGACAACTGAAACGTTTCATTTATCATGGACAATTGGGAGATAAATGCTTTTTAATTGTGTAAAGGTTATTGTATTTGAAGCTGAAACATTTGATTAATAAAGATGTTTGATTCATTTTATTTTAATTTCAGGTAGGTGATAATTCCATAGACATTCCAGAGGCAAATGTGATAATTCAGATCTCGTCACATGCTGGTTCAAGACGTCAAGAAGCTCAGCGTCTTGGTCGTATTCTGAGGGCTAAGGTTTGTTTTCCTACCGGATATAATTGCACCTTTCTTCTGATAGTGGGTTTTTCTTATTTGAGGAATTAGTTACCCTTTTTCCCCCATGACTCTGTACTTCTGTATTTTTCACCCTTTATACATCCATTTGACAAAATCCTGGTTACCGTATTCTGTTCTTCTTTTCTTTTTGATATAATGGGGGACAAGGCCAATTTTGTGTTATTTCCTTTGCATCATTACTATTGGTGAATGCCATAAGATTCAGTTTCTTTGTTCTCTCAAATCTGGAGATCGGATGAATTCACAACCACTAGATATCTCATTTTAATGTGCTCTCGTACGTTCTGATTGTATCAACAGGGTAGACTTCAGGATCGGATGGCAGGAGGTAAAGAGGAGTACAATGCATTCTTTTATTCCCTTGTATCGATGGACACACAGGTATGCGCTTATTTTTTCCTTCTTACTGTGTTCGACATTAAGCATTTTTTTATAGAGAACTTTTTGACAGTGTGCCCAAGAAATGAGATTCTCGCACAGATGATAAATATAACTTCCATTTTGTTAAATATCCGTATTCAATTAGTCATCTGTTTGGAATACAGGAAATGTACTATTCAACTAAACGGCAGCAGTTTTTGATTGATCAAGGTTACAGTTTCAAGGTACAATATTTTGATATATCTATGTTCTCTTGAAGTGCTGTTTTCATTAGCTGTCAAAAGTTGTATCTTTCCTTTGATCTTTACGGTTCTGTAATTATCTCTCGTGTTATTTACTACTGACAGATTATTACAAGCTTGCCCCCGCCTGATTCAGGCCCTGAATTGAACTACTACCATCTTAATGACCAACTGTCACTACTCTCCAAGGTTACCTGTTTTTATTGATTGCCAAGTTTTTGCTCAAAACATTATTTCTTTTGAGATAGAAATTTCTGACGTGTTTAGCTCCCCCAGGTGTTGAGTGCTGGCGATGATGCAGTTGGTTTGGAGCAACTAGAAGAAGATGCTGATGACATTGCCCTTCATAAAGCTCGCCGTTTCAGTGGATCCATGAGTGCTATGTCGGGAGCAAATGGGATGGTTTACATGGAATACAGGTATGCTAATTTGGTTCTCCTTGTTTTGCTTTGTTAGGAAGTAGGAAGAAGGTACATCTACCATTTTTTCGCTAACCGTGACCTGTGTATCCTACTGTGCAGCACTGGGAGAAACAAATTTGGCAAAGGCCAGATCAAGGGTAAGCCCAAGGATCCAGCGAAGCGACATCATTTGTTTAAAAAACGCTTTACCTGAGAAGAGAGAGACTAGAGAAACAAAGATAAGCGGAGATCTGAGGTGATGCTCCTCCGATGTTTGGATAGAAACATCCCCTGTTGCACATCTTGTAAATTTGCACAAACTGGCCGAGTGTGCTTTGGAACGGAACTTGTTTGAAAGCGAGTACGATATATTAGAAAAACGGGTGTAAAAACAAATTTGCATCTCCCCACCTTTACTTGCTCATAGGCTACTTTTGTGTTATGGGGTGTTTGTTACGTTGAATTGGTCTGGACTGGATTATTTTTTCAGAATCTGGCGGATATAGAATGAGCTGAAATGAATCGTGTACAAATAGGATTTGAATTTGCAATTTATGTGAGTCGAACTTAAAAATCGCTCACCTACAAAGACGAAGGGATACTTCTAAACTAAAGTTCTACGTAGGGCCGGTCCTGGCCCAGAGGCGACCATCGGGGCCTTAATAAATTGGGGGCATCAAAATTATTAAGGGGTATATTCCTATATATATTCATAAGAGTATAAAAATTTTAAAATTTGGTTAAAGGTCAAGAAGTTCATCTATAAGTGGTGTTTTCTACTCGTTAAAATTAACAAGGTCTTGGGTTTTGAATCTTTCCAATTTTTACAATTTTTTTTTTCTTCAGAAGAGTATAATTTTATAAAATTTGTCAAATGATCAAGAAGTTTAGGGTAATGCTAGGTAGATTGATTTTAAAACAAAATTTGCAAATCAAATGATGTGTTACTAATAAGAAACAAACACGTTAATCAACATTTCAGTAATAATCCAATTATCAACAACCACATCATTTAGTTTAAAAAATTTAGTTTAAAATTTTAGTCTACCTAGCATTACCCATAAGTTTAACCAAAAGTGATGGTTAAAATTAGTGAGAAGTCTCGATTTAGAAATGCTATGTGCCTTTTTTTATTTCCAATTTTTACGAATTTCTGTTTACCTTATGTTTGACTATGATTACTAGCTAGTATCTATGTGGATTGCAATCTTTACAAATTTCTGTTTTATTGTTAATTTATTTCTTGTGTTTCTAAACTATTAAGTTTGAAGTGTTTTTTTTTATATATAACTTTCTTATGTGTGAAACATATTATTTTTCTTATACGAAGTTAGGACATATTTTCTTAGCATCCTAGGCCTCAAAAATCTTGAGACCGGCCTAGTTCTAAGTAAAATTTTAAAAAATAACGGTTAAAAACGCAACATAGAATGACCAAGTCATTATCAAACCGAATCGTGGCACTGTTTCCAAAAAAAAAAAGATTCAGTTTTTCTGCCGTCCTGGTGAAGCTTTTCTTTTGATTGTACTACAAACTCACTGCGCAGCCGCAAAAAACGTGGTGTCAACATCAGGAAGTTGGTGAGAGACCCTACCAAAGCTAATAAGGGCCGATGAATGCCTTTTATGGATTCTTTACCGACACGTTGGATGAAGCTTCTCTGGCCTGCAATGGCCACAAATAAGAAACCCTAGTCAATATTATTTTGACTGCTTTTTGTGACATTCTTCTGCATTTTCTTTGACTAGTTATACAAGTGGAAATTCATTATAAAAATGTTTCTTAAACAATAGAAAAGGAATCCCAGCAGAGAAAATATTCACTTCATCAAGCCAACTGATTAAAATGCTCATCATTGCTGTTAAAAATGCACGTTCCAGAGAGATCGAGCTCAATGTAATGGGTACAAACAAAAGTAACAGATACATTTGCATTTGGCCAAACCAACTACCACACTTGTCTCTAGCTAGCTTGAAATGGACATCACTCCTAATCCGACGTAGTGGAGAGACAAGGAGAACTAAATAATTGTTTGCCGTAAAGGAGGACTACTACTGAGTACTGAGTGCACAATTCATAAGAAAGTTATGATTTAAATACATAAATTATACCCAGAATCTGTATCAGTAATAAGAAAATTGTATATTGTCTATGGTATAGTCAAACATTAGTCATTTTTCAAAAGATTCGGGTTAATTTAAAAGTCTCTAACTATCGAAGATACTAATGAACTCACTTTCACCTCAACCTAAGTAGTTGTTTCAATCAATAAGTCTTGACTCTCACAATATGCATCTTTCAACTCTAACTAGCGAATACTATTCTTTAACGGCTTATATATCATCCTATTTCAACTGCTTAGCTTCGACAATCATCTAGACTTCTGGTTAAATAAAAGTTTTTTTATTAAACTATAATACCGAATCATTGTAGCAACACGTAAGTCATGATGATGAGAATCATTTATTTATACGAAAATTTTGTTCATCCCGCAAATGAATCAGTAAATGATGATTTCCTTGTTTGTTTTGATCTTAAATTTTTATGTCACAAGGAAGCTAATTTATTTACTTTCGAAGCATTAGCTAATTTATGTCATTTTTGTGTTTTCTTCTTTCCTTTTTTTTTTTTTTTTTTCTTTTTTTTTTTTTTGGTGAACATTTTTGTGTTTTCTTCTTGGTACATTGGATTTCAGTTATAATGCCCTATATCTTCAATTTCCTAAGCCGAAGAAAGAAAGCCCAATTTTTCTTTCCCTTTTGCCTTTCTCTTGAACCAAAAGTTTTATCACCACTGACCTGGGGCTGTTTCTTGTCTGCTAGATGGACAATAATTTATGAATAAAGTCGGTCCACTCAATAACCATATACCATTCGTGCGCATACTTCTTATTATATGATTTTCTGTTCAATCATTTGTGAGAAAATTAACCAGTAAAGTTTGTTTGGAACATGGAATTTTCTATGTACCAGCAAGGATCCTTTTCTTGGACTACCAACATGACAGCCAAATGATCAACAACTTTTTCGATCATCGCTCATTTTTTCCTCCACATCTTCTCTTCTACCTCTACAAAGTTCATTCTTCTCGAATATCTTTCAAACAGTAGTGCTGCGTTGATCGAATTTATTCATCAAAACGTTTTATTATTCAAAATTCAGATGTGGACATTTTCAGTCAAATAATATCTACTATTTGCTTTCTTCATATGAGGGTTTTTAATTTAAAATTTTTCTCTGTTGATGTGTTCGGCTTTACCGAGCTTGCTGGTTGCATGCGGCATATGTGTATAGTCTTTTTTGTGGATGTGATTGGTGACTCTTATTAGAGTTGTGTAGTTTCTTTACGACTGACTTATGAATGCAATTTTTCTAAACAATATTGTAACAATAACACGTACATTGACAAATAATTTGATTAAAAAAATGGTAATGCATGCTTAGAAGTTAGATTTTTCAAACTAGTGAAAAATAGCAAGAATTAGTATTTTAAACTACTCTATAGCAATGTAATGATAGGAAATATTAAGTAGTTTAAAATACTAATTCTTGTTATATTGTGATGGTCAAAAAGTGGGTCTTTGGAATCATTGTTGTGGTTTTTGATCAATTTTAATAAGATTTCTTTTCTTTACTGCTCTCCCCACTGTCTCATGCACATGATCACACAAGAAAATGGTATGGAGAATGTTACCTAGCTAGTTAATTGCACAATGATAGACTTTGTGAGCAGGGAAAAGCACCCAAATGGAGTGCTGTGGTTTCTCATTGATTAGAGATTCGGTCTTTGTATCTCTCCTTTTGTGACTACTTTCTTGTTATATGCTCATTGTTTCTTTTTAATTTTCCTTTTGCATTTCTGATTAGTGATGATCTATTATATAGGTTGTCATTCTGAACTTGAAAAATAGGGTTCTCAGCTGCTTTTACTGATAAAATGTTCATCTTTTTCTGTAAAGAAAAGTGGTGAATTGAAGATGCCAAGCTTGATGAAGGTTATGACATAGACCAAATAAAGCATCTCTCCATCTGTTGCTAATTAACTAATTAATTCTAGGACGTCAATGCCATGTTGATTCCTTATTTTTATATATTATATTACTTGTCCTGAAATCTGCCCTATTAGTGCAAAATCTTCAAGATTATTCATCCAAACTTTCAATTGAAGTTAGTATACATGGGTAGGTACCGTTTGGTACGTGGGACGTGACGGAACGCAGTGGGATGAGGCGTTCCGTTCCACGTTTGGTGCGCCTAAAAACCATGGAACGGGTTGTCCCATGGGACGAAATTTGGCTGATTTTTCGTTCCACCTCTCTCCCTTGGAACGACCCGTTCCACATCCGTGGAACACAAATTTATAACATTTTAAGACAAAATTTCCCCTATTTTTTTCAATATTTACATCATCCGTTTCGTCCCGTCCCGTCCCATCCGATTCCGTCCCGTCCCGTCTCTTCTGCGTACCAAACGGTACCTCAGGTACAAATATTAGCTAGGTTCCCTCTGTGGGCATACAAAGCTACCGACTAACCAGCAGCTTCTCTTGGTTTTGTTTCGTCGTGTTTGTATCACTTCGGTGATTTATTTGCGGCCTCGTTTTTGAAATGGCTTTTGTGCTCTGGTGCTTGGTATGTTATCTGTATCGGTGGCTCATGGTTCTTGTTGTGTTGTGGTAGTCATGTAGGGGTTTTCCTTATTTGCAAATCTATGTGGATTTATCTTCAGATCAAGAAATTGGTCACTGAAGAAACGTACACATCTAACACCTCGTTGTATATGTTGTCACGACCTATAATGTAAATGAACATTATATATACATTAAGATATAATATTGGATTTTGGAATTAATGCGTACATATTATGCCTGGAAGACTCAAGGGAAAATGGATCTACTCTTTGATCATGTTTTGGAATGAACACAAAATTTAAAGTTGCATAAATAAATTTAAGGTGATACTGCTCAATATCATGTTCATGAGGAGCTGAATATATTCCAAATGCATATTCAGTCTGTTTTTACTTTTCTATCATATAGTTTGTACTACTCTCCAATCCTAATAGAATTGACTGCTATAGTCCTCACTCTCACTATACGATATTCATGGCTTAATTTCAAACTAAATGAAAAATCATCACAATCACAATAATTTATGAATCGATGGCTTGTTGTACAGTTTTGCATTATCAAACTGTTCAACAGAATATTTAAACACGAGTCAAATAAATTTAATTCGTATTCAAATAAATTTAATTCGTATTCAAATAAATTTAATTCATACAGTTTGACAATACATAAATAATAATTTATCGAATAAGAAACATTATTCAAAATGTATGTATATATATATATTTTACAAGAACCATTACCAAATAAGAAAGGAGGTTCAACTTCATCTGTATTCTCCTCCTCTTCATTGTGGGAGAGTTCTATGTTATATAAATATTAGGTTCAATGTGACATGGTGGAGGAGGCGTGTGCATATCCTCACTGTAGCTAGCTACCTACAGTGGAAGTTATTTGCCACTGGTTGGGGTAGTGGCTAATGATTTGACAACACTAAAAAGGGTTTAAGCATAAGTTTATATATTCATTACAAGCATAGGAAATTCTTTGACTGCCCGTTTACTGGAAGATGAAAGTCCTGCCCTAATTATCTAAACCCGAAGACTATGAGAAAAATAAATAGTATATCATCATTTGAATAAGCATTTTGCTTTTGCCTAATTTGGTATGTATGAAAATAGTACAATAAAGAAAAAAAACAAAGGAATTAATTAATAAATATAATCATTGCAAAAGGCTTGTTTAGGTCAATTAGTTAAGAGTATTTTTCTTGCGCTCCAGATCTTGAGTTCGAATTTTTCCTCCTCCAATACAGTTTGAGAAATGCTAGACTATCTCAAAAGTGAGACTTTCTGTCACTTCTTCATTTTTTGCATAATGTTTTATAATATCGGCACATAAATTAACGAAACTATGAAGTGTCAGATAATTCATAAAGAGTCTCGCTTTAAAAAGGTCTCCTTAGCATTTCTCATACTGTTCAAGGTTTAAATTGGAGAGAACGAAAAAAAAAAGTTCTGAAAAAGTTTCAATTTGATCATAATTAAGCACGTTATTATATAGAATTTAATATTTAAGCCGTATATAAGTTGTTGTCAAACAAGATTCGACTAGGTACTAAGAGGTAAATTAATTATTTGAAGAATCCCATTTTACCATTAACTCAGTGCAACTTTATGGGCTATATTGACCATCTGAGGTGGCTACTAATGCTGCAATTTTATATCAACTTAATCGATTGCCCTACCGACATAGAAAATTGAGTGTAAATAAGCAATTGGTACTGGTAGGGTTAAGAACATCATAGATTTACATAAAGGTATATTTCTTATTCCTTCGTGGATCAAGTGTCAAGTTGTGAATTGAATTATCGCCTAAGTTCGAACAAAGAAACCTATTGCTTGCAAACGTGCAGCCAAATTCATAGTCATATAGGGTTTACAGAATGTCATTACTAAAAAGCCACTTTAATGAAAGCTTAGTTCTTAACAGCTGCTTAAGGCATATCTAAAGTACATGAACGAGAAGTCCACTATCTTTTAGTGAAGCAAGCTAAGTTTTAATATACAATTTTAATTCAAAGGGAACAATTGCTTAATGTTGTAGAATTATTAGAGAGATTGGCTAAAGGATTCACGTCCAACAACACCGATGGTTCCCAACTTGGTAATTACCACCTGCATAATCCGTCATGTATGAATTTTTATCATAAAAGACTTCAGTATTAGTTGGAGTAGAATTAGAATATTTAAACTCTTATTTTCTCAAAAATACAGTCGAAGTTAAATATTTCATCAAACCCCTCAGTCTTTTATCCTTTGTAAAG
This sequence comes from Cotoneaster glaucophyllus, assembly GCA_036320875.1. Lineage (NCBI taxonomy): Eukaryota > Viridiplantae > Streptophyta > Magnoliopsida > Rosales > Rosaceae > Cotoneaster > Cotoneaster glaucophyllus. The sequence goes on from CM070060.1 coordinate 18,138,576, forward strand.
CTGGACGAGTGTAAAAGATTGGCTAACCGTGGGTGATTAGCTAGATTGGTTGTGGTCAAACTGACCATACCAGCCACAGTTGTGGGTGGATCGGTTGGCTATATTCGTGACCCTTTTTTCTAATATTTAAAAATAAAATGAATAATTTTTTAATATTTTAAGAAAGAATTATAAGAGTATTCGTAGGGTTGAAAGATCACTCTTATTCAATGGTATCTTGGTGTGTGCAATGCCATACTTCAGCGAAGACCACCAATTTTTGCTTTTGTGGCTACCAATGACTTTCTACAACTCCTAAGACCAATTTGTCTTTTTTTTTTGGGTCAAAAGTAAGAACAATTTGTTGGATAAGCAAGTAGAATGCAATGGTATCTTGTTATTCCTAATTCTTCTTTGGAGTATGTGGAAAGGAAGGAATTCCATTTTGTTGCAAGGAAAGGCACTCGAACTGATGGAACTAATTTGTCGGACAATTAGTTGGATGAAAGAATTCCAATACTAGCATGGAAAAAATGAAAAACGCAGCTGTAAAGTATCTTAAAAATGAACGAAGCCGGGAGATGGATGGTACAATTGTAATTTTGATGCGACTTGGGATGAAAATAGAAGTATTGGTGGCGTTGTGATGGTGATTCGGAACAATAGGGGTGATTTTGTGGTGGCCTTGGCAAAGAGGCATGATGCTATTCCTTCCCCTCTGCTGGCCGAGACTATGGCAGCTAGGGATGCTACTTGGTTGGTCAAGGAGAAGCAATTATTAGCCTTGGTTTTCGAAGGGGATGCGTTACTTGTGATGGCAGCTCTTCAACAGGATGGTCAACATGACCACTCGCTGTTCGGAAATATTCTAATGATACTTGCTCGATGATTCAGGCATTGCCCCAATGAAAAGTTGGTTTTAGCGGTAGGGAGACGAATAAAGTGGCGCAAAGATTAGCACGAAGAGTCTGAGTTGTGATAATCCTATTCTTTGGTTTGAAGAACCTCCTGATGTAATTGTAGATCTTCTCTTTGAGGATAGTAATTCCTAATTTGTTTGGTGTGGGACTCTCTTTTTCCTTTCGACCGGGTTGAAATTCCCGGTAAGGTTTTATCGAGTCCCATTGTATGCACCCTATCCTCATTGATTGTACGTATTTCTATCGTTAATGAATATCGTACATTTTCTCACAAAAAAAGAGAAGGAATATGACGGTTTTAAACAAATTTCATTGTGAGGATAAAGGCAAAGGTAGGGGGGGCATCTATGCCACGCGACATATATGAATATATAGTGAAATCATTGGCCATGATCACTAGGAATTTTTATTTTTAAACAAACAATATTATCTATGTTAAGGGGAAAGGAGATGGGCTTAGCCTCACAATAGACTAGCAATAATGTGGTTCAAATTTACCTTTGGTGAGAATCGAACCTAAGACCCTAAGGGTGTGTTTGTTTCCCTTCACTAGCCCTCACTGGACTGGACTGGACTAATATTTAGTCCAGTCCCATGTTTGTTCCCAGCAGGGATTAGATTTAATGAGACTAAGTCTCACTAGCCTAGACTAAATCATGGGCTAGCTGGTCTTAGTGAAACCCCCCCAAAACCATGGGACTAGCTAAGACTATCCTCTCTCTCGTCCTCGTCATGCTCAACGACCACTCCCTACAGACTCCTCGTCATCTTTGGTCACCTAGATCAATCATTAACTTTCCGATTCTACTCTCTTTCAGATCCATTTCACAACCAACTTTCATATAAAATATACCAAATTGAAGCTGGTAGTGACAAGATTACGATTCTACCTGAATCGAGGCCAAAAGGTGGTCGAATGTGGCCGGAAAATGGCTTGGAAGTCTCGGCTTGTTTGGGCTTCTTCAAATCCATGACAGATTCGACCATGCAAAGCTAAGATCTCGGTCCAGGGATGGTGAGGAATTTTTTGGCGGTGCTAACATCATCCAATTCAACGAGGGTTGGCCGGAAAACACATCGGGAAACCTGTAACTCGTCTGGAAAAATAGAGCCGTGAGGTTCCGTTCGAACAACGCATAGCTAGAGAGGGAGGGAGGACAGAGAAATAGAGACTAGAATCGATAAGGAGTTTGACCGGGAATGAGAGAGAGACAGGAATCAAGAGGTCTGGGAGGAAAAAAGAGGGAGAGGGTGGGACGAAGAACTGAGAAAAGAGGGAGAGAGTGGGACGGAAATGGTAGGAAAAGATGGAGAAAAAGATAAGATCATAATAAAATATTAATAATTTATAGGTTAAATAATATAATATTATAATTTGTTATTATCCAGATTCTTAGTCCAACATTGCACCAAACGGTTCATTAAGTTAGTCCAGCTTCGTCTAGTCTAAGCCAGTCCAGCTTAATCCCTGGAGTTAGTCCAGTCCGAGACAGTCCGGCACAACAAACGCACCCTAAGACCTCTCACTAGGAACTTTTGATCATTTGGCTTACAAGATTCATAAAATGTGTGCACCAACATTGTAATTAAACACGTCATTGCCTATTTAGAAAGTGACAACCATGTTCAATATATTATATAGCGTATTGATTTTAATACTCTTTCGCGACTGCATTATGTTGAATGAAGATATGCATTTGATATTTCTTTTGAAAACATTGTAACCATATTAATTATCATTGAATCTGTATCCAATGATAACCAACACTATAGTGACCATCACCGCTTAAAGTTAGTGAGCAAATATGCACACTTTGTTGATTGTGAGGATTATAAGAAAAGGGTGTTGGTAAACACTCTTTTATACCTCTTACACATCCCTCTCAATTTTCGGTCGTCGAATCAAATAAATTGAAGAAGATTAATAGGCATAAATTAGCAAGAGATTTGTAAGAGGTAAAAATAAGCGTGTAAATAACACCACTCATAAAAAAAAACATGCATGCATGTTAAATGGAAACAACCAAAACATTGACATTGACAGAAACTATAGATTATATTATTCATTACCACATATACACAAAGGAGTTAGAAATAATTTGGAAATATAAACCCTATGAGCAACTGACGTCAACCACTACAACTTCCCAACTGCAACAAAGGTGTTTTATTTCATTAAATTAAAAAGAAAAGCAAAAGAAACTCTTTGATTCTTCTTTTTCTTTACACGAAAAGGCTTTTTAGTCATGTTGTGGTCCAAACCTAAATATTCTAGAAAATCTCTTCCTAAAAAGCCTTTTGTTGTTTGCTTGACTTATCAGAACTCAAAATCCATAGTACTGAATCTGGGTAGCTCCAAAATTGTTCATAAACTGTCCTCCTCCTCCTCTTACTGTTGCATTCATCTCTTCCTCTTCTACATTAAACCCTTCAACCTGCACCAGGTTAATCTCATTAACTCTACGTTACAGTAACGGAGTTTTATACACATAGTAATATTTTCTTATCAAACCATATTTGTCACACCATCGTGAACAGTGCACATATATAAATCACACATTCATGCAAGAGTAACACAACCAAATGCGTCCGGATTCAGTCTCACAAACTATATTTGAAGGTAATTAATCAATATTATGTTACCATGTAAGTTTATGATTAATTACCTTAATAATTTATACAATCACACTTTTAAACCCGTTGTAATAATATCAGTTAACAAGTATACAGAAGGTAAAATTGTCTTGCTAGACTTGTGTTGTCAGACAAATTTGTTGAATCCTATGAATATGAACCAAATGCATCTAGGTTCTCAATCTTACAACATATACAGTACCACACCGTTGTCTTAATCTCTAATGGCTAGAAGAAAAAAAAAGTTTTAACTGGTCAAACTTTTAGGTACTAGTTAACATAGTAAATTTAACAAACAATGAAATGTGAAAAGAAAATATATTTTACCCAGAGCTCATCTTCGTCTTCTTCTCTATTACTTGAACATGCAGCTTTGAGAATCTCTTCAGTCTCGTCGTTGCGTGCAAATCTGCCACGTATGCGGGGCCGGTTGTCCGCAAGTGTTTTTCGACATGCATACTTTTCGCGTACACAGAGTAACAAACAACCACATCAAGATTTAAACACACTGATAATCTAATTTTAACACTTACAAATTAGAGGAATTATGTAATAAATATTATGTTTGATTACCTTAATTGTTTTGTTGAAGTTTCTCTGTGACCTTTTGGCTCTGTACTTTGAGATTCTCTCTTTCCTCTCTTCTGCACTGTACCTCCCCATTTTGAAATTTGCAGCTGCCTCCTCCGTCACTGAGCTCTCTCTGGGAGCACGATTTGTTCTAAAATTCTAACAAAAAAAATTCGGAAAAAAGAAAAATAAGACATGGGTTTTGATTATGATTAAACATGGTTTAAATTAAAATAAAAACAGAGCAAATTAATTAAAAATTTAGAGAATAATCTGACTTGCAAATCACCAGTGCTGGAAACCCTTCTCATTTGACCAGCCAAAAAGGTGCTTTCCGGAGAGCTCAAGCTAAAAGTTTGGCTCTGAAAACTTGGGGACTCCATGAGAGAATCAAAGCTTGGCTTGAAGCAAAAATCAGGCTTGTTAGTACTTCCGTCAAAGCAGTTGCTGCTGTAGCTCCTCTGCATAAACTTTGCCACATTCTCTGCGCCGCCATAGGTATGAGGCCCAAAAGCTTGATGTGGTTCAGTTTTGACCTCCAGAGCATCAAAAGGTGAGAAATTCGGCAACCCAATTGGCAAATTTGGAGAGTTTTGACCGAGTTGGTGCAATTGGGTTTGTTGGTAAAGGCTTAGGGTTTCGAGCTGGTAACTTGGGGGAGAAGAAGAAAGGAGAGATTGGGAGGTTTGGTCAGCTGGGTTTTGCTGGGTTTGCTGGTCGGAGATTGCTTGGAGTTGGAGGAGGTCAATGTCCGAGAAGGGAGAGAATGGCTCAGAGAAGAATGGCAAGTCCACCATTTCTGGGGTGGTGGAGTGGCGGAAGAAGGAGTCGTCGACGACGTAGAGATCGGAGGAGGACATTGTTTGGAGACCCCAAAAGAAAATGGAAAAGTTGAAAACTTACCAGGAAAGTTAGGAAGTTGGAAGAAGCAGAAGCAGTTGTGTTTTGCTTTGCTTTTTGTGTAATTTGGTCGTGAAACGGCCAAGGTGTACTGACAAATTTGGGTTGTTTTATTCAAAGCCTTTGGGAGTTACCGAGCAAAGAGACAAACGAAAGCCATTTCTCGTCTCTCTCACCTGTCTCTCTCTCTCTCTAATACTTTCTCTCTCTGAAAGTTGTTTTTCAAACATCACAGGAAGAGACCAGTCCACTTCTGTGCTATGCTATAAATAGGGCTGGATTTTGCACATTTGCCCCCGTTTTTTGTCATAATTAAAAGGGTTCCCCATAAAAGTTTCTTTTTTGTTAATTATCACTACACCTCTACTTTTCCCGAAAGATTTTTTAATGCAACGAAAATAGTACATCATATGTCATTATACAAATAGTGAGATATATATGTTAAAAAATTAATAACGTACAAAATAAAATTTTCCACCGCTTACATAAAAGGTATCACTCGTGTTTCGGTCATAATAAAAAATTCATCGCTTCCCCCTTTCTCTTCCTCCTCCCCAGATTGCGGATATTCTCCCCAGATTTTCGATCCATCCATACCTGGAGGTGGGTGGTTTTAGCAAACCCACTAATTCTCATGCACACCCCCATGCTTATTTATATTCACCTCCACCAACCCATAAATCCAACGATTCTCCATGGGTTTTTTCATCCGCCATTCTCTAACACCACAAAGCTTAAAAGTCTGCAACTTTCCGCCATTTTCTAGAGCTTCAAAGCTTGCGAGTAATTTACTGGGTGAAAATCAAATTCAAGTTTTAAATTTTGGGCGCATTTAGAAGTTATTTTTCTTGTTTTGCAGAGAGATTTTATTTTTATGGGATTTTTCAAGAACCAGAGCGAGCGAGCTCCAATGGCGGAAAACGGCTGTCTTCTCTCTCCCAGAGAAAAACTCATTGCCTCTTTCTTCGCGAATCGGGTGTATTATCTTGGTGTTATTTTTGGTGATGTATGATGTTTTACTGACTGAAGTTACTGGATGGGTTATTTGGTATCTTGTGGGAAAATTTGTGAAGAAAGATTTTTATGCATTACAACTGCTTGAGGAAATGTCTAAGAGACCTTTGTATGAGAAGCATCCAATGGCAAAGTTTGTGTGGTCTGTAACTAACAACACTGTTACAGTAGAATGGTACATTGCATACCAAGAGGCTCTGCACAATAAGGGAACCTTTTCAATTTCATGCTGCCTGAGACCTTGCACTTGACGAGTCATGCAAATTCTGAGTTGCACATTGCCACTTCATGGAAGACGCTCAAGTCTTTTTGGAATGCATTAACCATCACAGACTACATAATGGAAATTGACTTCTTTTGGGAAAAGGATATCAAAGTTGCTCTATGGGGAGGCAATGCCACTTCTTTAATTTTTTCAGCTTTTGAGTCTTGGCTTCTGGTACAACACACTAAGAGGGGCTTCGAGCAATAGTGGCTTTCATCGACATTTTCCTGGGCTACATCGGAGGCTGTTATGGCTAAGGCAAGGTCTCAGTGGTATTTCCCCTATCAAAGAACTCTAGTGTCAATTTTAAAAGCTCTAGTGAAGTCAAGCTCTGTCTCCCCAAGCTACATGGCTCACCAACCTGACATCAACACGAAAATGAGGGCGATTCTCATCGACTGGCTTATTAAAGTCCACTACAAGTTTGAGCTTATGGATGAGACACAATTCCTTACCGTAATGTAAACCTCATAGACAGGTTCTTAGAGCGCCAAATGGTGATCAGAAAGAAGTTTCAATTGGTTGGTGTGACAGCCATGCTATTATCTTGCAAGTATGAGGAGGTTTATGGAGAAATGCTCGACAAGGTAGTCAATCCGATGAGCTTACATATGTTTTGTTGATGGTGAAAACACTCAAGAAGGACATTCCGAGCTATCAGTTTATTGGAGATCTGAAGGTCGTAGTCACTGACAACATCGGCATGGAGACTGAGCGAACGATTGCATAACAAATTCGAGGTTATACTGAACCATACACAGAGAAGCTTCTTCCAAATTTGCATCCCATGAAGAAACATGTTTTTTTTCCCCTGTCCTAGATTTCCAAGAGATACATTTTACAAAAAAATTGGTACACTTCACGTATAACAAAGTGGTACATTAATAAAGAAGATTGAGTACATTATAAATAAATTAGGGTACAGATAAAAGATTAAAAAATTATGAGTACAAATGAATTTTTAAAAAAAATATAGGTGCTAAAAGAAATTAATACATGGGTACAAATAAAACTAAAAAGAAAATACTACAAATTTTAAAAAAAAATGTTGTGAATTAAAAGTGGGTACAAACTAAAAATATAAATATATGATACAAAGTTTAGTCATAAAACATAAATATACCATATGTAATTTTTATATCATTGATTAAATACATTGTCATATGACGGTATACACATGGGTACAAACACAAATAAAACTTTAAAAAATATGGGCACAAAAAGAAACTAATATATGGGTACAAATTAAAAATGAAAAGAAAATTGGTACAAATTAAAAAATATTTGCAAATTAAAAAATATTTGCAAATTAAAAATAGGTACAAACTAAAAATAAAAATATATGATAAAAATTTAGCCATAAATATAAATATACTAATTGTAACATTTTTAACACTAAAGGAATATATTTAAAAATAAAAATATTTTATTATTCAAATAATTAATAATGTTATTAATACCCAAGGACCTTGATCAAAAAATGAAAATGATGAAAATGAATAGGATTTTAATCAATGAAGTAGCAAAAAGAAGGACGTGAACCTAATTTCTCCTTTACGAAATCATCGTTTATTCAGGCTACTCGTATATGTATGTAGATCCTGTAATGGAGAGATTGGACACTAAGCATTGTGTAAGATACAAGCTGGGAAAGGGTGCCACTACGCATCAGACTGCTGCATTGGACACTTCCATGTCTACACCTGTCTTTGTTCAAGGATCTCTGAATTATGTGTTTAATCGGTATCAACTGCTGATAAGGATTTGGAGTCCATAACCGACACACAAACTGAATTACAGCCGATGGGGGTTAGAAAATTTAACGGAGGTTTAACATTGCAACGAATTCATATGTTTAGGTATGACATTGCAATGTTTAAAATATGAAGCATGATATTTTGTAATTTACCCTTCTTTATTTGTTAGACTTTGATTAGGACAGATTGACAAAGCTAAATTGTTTAGTACATGTTGAGGATGTTGAGTATTATCTCACGCTAAAAATTAAGAGACTTTTCGAGGCCATGTAATATTGGGCCACTCTTTTATTGCTAATTGGATTTAAGGTAAAACTTTATCTTCCTTTCATATGTCAGAGTCCCAATGACCACGCGTGCTCTGCTTCACCTGACATGTGTTGTTTACATGTTTTACTTAGTGTCGCTACACATCAGGGTGTGTGAGGACATGAAGTTGTTCCACATATAATCAAGGGCCCAACCAAGATAACAAAGTAACTTTGGTTGGGCTGTTAGGTTAAAGTTTTGATTACCAGTGATATTCTATACTAACCTACATTAATAAGAATGAGTTTGAACATGGAATTTAGTGGGCTGTTAGGATAAAGTTTCCGACTACGGTGGGGTTAAAATAGGTAGGTCAACATGAAAAGATTTAAAGATAAAAGATTAGGGAGGGTATAACCAATTTATGCTCTCCACGTTGTGCGGTCTCCTTAGCGCACGATTCATTGGACCAGTTGAGAAGTACGTTGAGTCCAAAATACCATCGTCAATGAATCGTTTTAAGAATGCAACACGCTTATGATTGTGTGAGTTATCCAAGGTCATCAAGAAGCGGTTACAACATAAAGTCACCACTTCTAGTTAGGAAATTACTTTCAGAGCGCTCACTATAATGACCATAAAAGTTAATAGATAAAATATTTATATAAAGGTAAGAGACAAACAAATACACATGCGTGTAACTTTCTAGGTCTTAAACACTAGCAAAGTTTTGAAAGATTAAGCATAAACACGTTTTAGTTGATTTACACCACACTAGTGGTAACATTTAGTTCATGAAACTTTATTCTAGGTTTTTGAGGTGAGTTGTTGAGCTAGATAAAATTCTACTCAGAAAATCACATTAGTAAAATTTAGAGATAAAAGATGCGATTACACCAACTCATGTACATCGGATTCCATTAAAACTTAAAAGTTAAACGAGTTTGGTTGAGAGCATTAGAATGGTTGACCTCCTACTTGTCAAAAAAAAAAAACAAAAAAAGGGATCAATTGCGACTCGCTAATAAATCAGAATTCGACAAGCTGATAGCCGTTGCATAACAAGTTTCAAGTCGAAGTCCCACAAGCTTTCAGCATTGCAAAATCTCCCAAGCAGTGCAACATCTCGTTGTGCCAAGCTTACCCGACAAATTAACGTAGGCCCAAGACACATTTCATGGGATCGTTGAGTGGGTTATAATATGGATGCGTACAAGAATTCACAAAGCCCATGGACAAAATTGACTTGATGAAGGTTTTGGGCTTCTTGGGGGCACCAACACAAGCCCATCCATTTGAGTTCATCAACATACAGGTAGGCAAGAGAGATATTTGCTCCCACTTCCCTTCGGCAACCCTTGTATCTAACAATCAAGCAACCTGAGTTTGATACTTACAATACTATTACTACACTAGTCTGAGTTCAATATATTAATATCAGACTCATGAGTTTAATATGTTGGCACCACACTCAAATTTTTTGGGCCACTATAAGATCTTTCATAGTAGGTTGGAAAAAGTATGATGCTAATATGTTGAACTCATCTTGGAATCATACTTTTATAGTCGCTCGGAAAATTTGAGTATGATACCAGTTTATTGAACTCTTGAGTTCAATATGTTCAATTTGTGAATATTATACCGATATATTGAACTCAACTAGTGTAGCAGAAGTATTATAGAAATCAATTCAGGATGCATGATTCTTATATATAGGTATGATAACTCACCTAAACCACTGTGGAAGGTCTAAGAGTGTGATTCCTATATGAGTTCAAGAGAAATGCTGAAAACACTCTCTCAAAGTGGGACTCTCCACATACTCTTTTCCACCTCACAGTTGAATGTCAATTCTCTTGCTAACATTATAAAATATTTTGCCAAAAACATGAGTTAGTAGAGAGTCCAGGAGAGTCTCCTTAGCATTTCTAATGAGGTCAATATATCAGTATCTTACTCAATTTTTTGGGACTATCGTGGAAGTAGACCTAGCATTCGTGTCGTGTTTCCTATGTTCGTGTCGTTTTCGTGTTATACACAATATCTTAACAGGTCGTGTTGTGTAACACCCATTAAAATGAACGGGTAATATGACCAGATCCGAAATCGACCTGTTAATATTAACATATAATATGACCCGACCCGTTACTTGGTCTTTCGAGGCCTTTCATGCATGCTTGGTAATTTCTTGCCAGGTCGAGTCATAATACGCGTTAATATTAATGAGTCGAGTTCGGGTAGGGTCATATTACCCGTTCATTTTAACAAGTGTTACACGACACGACCGGTTAAGATCAGGGCCGGCTCTGAGAATTTAGGGGCCCTGTGCAAGATTTAGATGGAGACCCTTCATTTTTTTTAATACTGTATTTTCTTTGTTATTTTTTTTTCATTTTGTATGTATAAAATTTAAATACTACAAATTAGAGCACCAAATTATAAGTATTATTTGAGTGGACAAGAATGTTTCATGTCTTGAAAGGTTTGAAATATGTTGCATGGTTTTTTGTGTAAAACTTATCAATTTTTTAAGTTAATAAATTTGCAAAACTTGAAAATAGCAAAATAGTTCCATAATGAGTCGAACCTAGGCCCATGTACAAGAAGATTGAAGGGTTACACCACTTGCGCTGGCACAACAATTATTACTATTTTGCACATTTAAGTATATAATATGTATTTTTTACATGTAAAGAAAATTTGGGGGCCCTTCCAAATCGGGGGCCTTGTGCGGTGGCACCTTTTGCACACCCTCAAGGCCGACTCTGGTTAAGATATCAAGTATAACACGAAAAAGACATGAACACAAAAAACACAACATGAATATCTGGTACTCAAAACAAACAAAAAAAAAACGCAACGGCCGGCTGGCCGGACAACGAGAAAAGGCGTTGATAGCATGTCATCAACCAATCAAGTAATCCAATCCACCAGGAACTAAATTCTTTTTTGTATCATCGGATTCATCGAATTTCCACGTCATTAACTTCCAAAAGGTTGAGCATTTAATTATTTTTTATTAATAAATAATAATATTGTAATTATTCAAGTAATCTTCCTACTTGGCTTATCACTTTTCTTTTGTCGTGCATTTGACTTCTTAAAAAGGAATAAAACTATAAAACTCTGCCCGGAAGACTTTAAATTTCACAATTTTTCCAATTTTCCATTGGCTCTTCGCTTTTCCAGATCCTCTTCTTCTTCTTCTCCGATTTTTTGAGTTGTGTTCGGACGACCAGCAGAAGCAGCAGCCATGCCGTCGCAGGAGTACATGGACAAGTTGCAGGCTCGCCAGAACTACCGGAATCTCTGGCACTCCGACCTCATGGGCACCATTCAGGCCGACACTCCCTGTAAAAATCTCTCTCTCTCTCTCTCTCTCTCTCTCTCTCTCTCTCTCTCTCTCTAAATTCGATCGATTTAGTATATGATATGGTACTGTGAATGTTTGTTCTTGCAGATTGCTGCTTTGCGGCGTTCTGGTGAGCTTTGCTTGTTTCATTGCTACTTTGCTTGTTAATTTTTTTACCGGATTTCTCAATGTAATGTGAGAATATTATTTTCTTGTCTCAATTTTTGAATAATGTTTATTTGGTGCTAACAAAATGGAGGGAAATACTAATAGACCATTAGCTAACTAGTTTTATTTATTTATTTGTTTCCTGGTAGATTTCGTTTACTTGTCAAAAAAGAAAGAAATTAAGAACAAAACCATCAGAGTGTAGTATAGTGGTGGCAGTAAAGCCGAAAATTGCGGAACCAGATCATAAATTATCCATACTCTAACCACTTAGTACTACGATCTACTAGTATTCCTATTCACGTGAGAGGTCTTAAGTTTGATTCTCGCCAAAGACGAATTTGAACTATTATTGCTAGCTCATTGTGAGGCTAAGTCCACCCCCTCTCCCTTAGTGTAGATAATATTATTTGTTAATTTTTTATTTTTATTTATTTATTTAATTTAATTTTTTTATCCATGCTCTAATACTAGTTAATCGTTATACATATAGTGTGGCTCAAGTTCTTTTGCACTGGATAGAGGCTAATGAACAAGAGTAGTGTAAGTAGCAAACCCCAATAAATTGAAATGAAAATATGACTTTGGCCCTTAAAAAAATAGTGCCTAATTTTTTTAGGGTCCACATAAACAAATTCGTTAATTTAATATTACTTTACACCTTTTAAAAATTTCACATGCCTAAAATACCCCTATTACATATTTAGTGTACACAGTTACTTGTAGGGAGAGAGTTAATGATTTTGCAACAAGAAAAAAAAAACATGAATTTAAAAATTCATTGCATATTAATTTTAAAAAAGGCTTTGAATTGTCATAAAACTAGAATTTGATTCAGTTTTTTTCCCTTATACTCTTGAATACTTTTGACTTTATCCTTTTTTATTAATATATTAGAACACTGTATGTCATTATCTACATGCACATTAATTTACCTATAACAATTATACGATAGGTGTAATGTAATATCTCTTTGTTAAAATGATGCAAAATATTGTATATACTAACAACAAACGTGCCTAGCATATGTACTGATACATGGAAAATAATTTACCTATATTAAGAAGAAATGTAGTTTGATGCATAATATTAAAAATATTATGTTACACCCATGTATATACAACAATAAAACATGCCTAACATATCTAACAATACATGGAAAATAATGTGAGATCCCACTTCGACCAACGGAGAGGGGGTGATGTGCCTTATATGTACATGCTCCCCTCCCTATAGCACGATGCCTTTTGGGAACTCACTGGCTTCGGATCCCATAATAACTCCGAAGTTAAGCGAGTTTGGGCGAGAGCAGTCTTAGGATGGGTGACCCCATTGGAAGTTCTCGTGTCGAAATCCAAAAAACAAAATCGTGAGGGAATGGTAATCCCAGAGCGGACAATATCGTGCTCCGGCGGAGTCGAGCTGGGATGTGACAAATAATTTACCTACAAGTTAGAGAAATGTTATTTGGTTGGGTGTAGTATAATTTATTTTAATAATTGGAACAATATTAAATATAACTAGTGCAATATAATTTAGAAAAAATTAATTTACCTACCTACTATTTGAAATGTTCATTTCCAATGATGCAAAATGTTCATTACCTACCTACAAATTAATTTTCAATAATTTACCTGCAACAATTATACCATGGGTGTAATGTAATATCTTTCTTTACAGTGATACAAAATATTGTATATACCAACAACAAAACGTGCCTAACATATATACTAGTACTCGGAAAATAATTTAACTATAACAAAAGAAATGCAGTTTGATGCATAATATTAACAATATTATGTAACACTCATGTTTATACAACAACAAAATGTCATGCAAAATTATTTACCTACAAGTTAGAGGAATGTTATTTGATTCAAAATATATAATGGAGAAATTAGGTTCTCATCCTTCCTTTTGCTACTCTATTGTTTAAAATCCTATTACTTTTCAATTTTTGATCAAGGTCCTTGGGTATTAATAACATCAGTAATTATTTCAATAATAAAATATTTTTTTATTTCTAAATATATTATTTAATGTTAAAAATGTTACAATTAGTATATTTATATTTATGAATAAATTTTTTATCATATATTTTTAGTTTTAGTTTGTACCCATTTTTAATTTGTACCAATTTTCTTTACAATTTTATTTTGTACCCACATATTAATTTCTTTTTATGCCCATATTTTTTAAAGTTTATTTGTATTTGTACCCATATATTTTTTTTATTTGTACTTTTTATTTTGCTAAATGTACCCATGCTAATTATATGTACCCATTCATGTAAAACTTTTTAATCTTAAAATGTACTCATTCTTAAATATACCAATTTGTTATATGTAAAATGTACCTTTTTTTTATATAAAATCTATTCAATTTTTTTTTAATCCATTTTTAAACTTATATGGGTACATTCTTTTTTCTTTTGATTTTAAAATGTATCCATGTCAAATTTAATCGAAGAAATTTACTAATGTTATTAAGCATAATATCTTTTTTTTCTTTGTGATTTTGAAGAATGTACCCATGTTTTGATACTATAATTTTTTTGGTTAATTTTGATGAATGTACCCATGTTTACACACACACACACAATAGTATATTTATATTTTAATATTTTTAATCCCACAAATTATGGGTTTTTTTATTTAAAATCTCATTTATATAAACAACTAAAATTTCTAATTTTCAATTTAAAAAATATAGTAACGTAAATAGAAATAAATTATCACATTAATTTCAAGGACCTCGATCAAAAATTAAAAACCAACAAGGTTTCAATCAAAGAATATTCATGGCCAAGGACCGCATCCAAAGTCTCCCATATATAATATAGGGGTAGTATTTTTAAATATTTTTTTTTTTAATAATTGGAACACATTAATTTACCTACAAGTTACTGGAATGTTATTTGATTCAAAATATATATTATAAGTGTGGTATTTTTTTTAATAATTGGAACAAACTAATATACCTACCAATAAATATGGATACAATTACAAAATATATCACAAAAAGAAAAACGTAAATTTCTAGTATGACATGGATACAATTAATGCAAACAGTTTATATATTTTATTTCACCTTTTCTACTACTTTGAATTTTGCATAAATTTAGGAATTTGGGAAACGGACATAAAGTATGAGTGACATGAGTGTAAAAAAATTGTATTAATAGGTCAATAATGTTTTGATGTGATTGCATATTTTAAATTTGAGCTTATATTGGATTTTTTAAAAAAGATAAGTTTTTATTTAGAAATAATGAGTTGTAAGGGCCAAAATCTAAATCACCCATGATTTTGACCATTCGATCAAGCATCGAGTTTTTTCTCCCATTGTGGTGATATTAATTTACTTTGTTTTGCTGTAGTGCGCCATGTGCATCATACTTGCTCCGGAAACGAGCACTTTATAATGACATGTCAAGGTGGTTTATACTTTTGATTTTGCTTGAACCCGAATATGAACTGTGTGACCCTCCTTTGATACGAATACAGTGATAATTGCGCTTTTGTTTGTCGTAGATATGTATGCTGTGCTGGTTATATGCCGTGTAGCGGAAGGTGTGGGGAAAGTAAATGTCCTGAATTCTGCCTGGCAACTGAGGTATATATAAAATGAATGTAATTTTATGATTTTTTTATGTAGCCTTCTTCAAATCCTTGGTTTAACATCTATGCCCTTTGTGTCATAATATTTGTCCTTTTTCTGATAGATTTTACCACATTCTTGTTTTTTTCTTACTATCTTAGCTTCATGCCTTTTGTATAGAAAGGACAGATTGATAACTAATTATATATGAGTTGAGTATCTCTGAAAGTCCTAAAATCCTGATAGGAGACCGGCCGATAGAAAACAGTGACGATCCCGATGTCGTCCAACGAATTGATTAGCTAAATTTATGCATCTGAAAATGGTTAGATTTAATTTGGTTGCATCCCATGCGGCTAAAAATGCTCAAAGTTCAGCTGTATGGGATTGCACTAGGTGAGTTTGCCTATCGTTAACGTGTGCTTTTAGACGGAAAAAGTATTAGTAATCAGAAGAAGTATAGAGAAAAAAAAGATTTAAGGTTTTTTTTTTTTTAACTTTTGAGAATTCATAGGCAGAGTGTGTTGAATTGTAATCTTGTCTTGGGCCGGGTCCAGCCCATGTTGAAAAGGCAACACAAGATTCATGCAAATGCTAGATAATTCTAGCAAGAGCATGTCGGTGGAATACATGCATATTAAAATGTATATCTGGCAAAGCCCAAGTCGGTTAAGCCATCTAGAAATCTAAACTAATGTAGTCTATTCTAGAAAGACCAAAGCTAGCAATTTATGTGGTTATTAAGCAATGCTCAAGTCGGTGCAATTAGGAAAGTCGGCAAAACCACACCTATAAATAGGTGTGTGTGTGTGTGTGAGATGCTATGTAAGAGCGCAAGAAGTGAGAAAAAAGAGTGAAGAAGTGTAAGAATCTTTTGAGTGTTTCTTCTTGTACTAAGTTTGTGTGAGAATAAAAATTTTATATAATACTTTGAGTGTTCTTTCTTACTCTTGCCTATCAAATTCCGTTGCGTCACATTTTTTTTTTTTGTGAGATAAACATCTCCAAAGTAGTGAAGTCCTATTAAACCCCAATAGAGTGAAGAATAAGGAAGAGAAAAGAGAGTAGTACAGAAGGAGACATCAACAGAACCAAACCAAGTCTTGAACAACACCTTTGTTTTGTTTAATTCGTCCAAGTTCTAACTTTTAGATGAGATTTCTTATTTATATGTTTCAAATAGAATCCCTACTGACCCTTATAAATACTAAAAGACTCTTAACTAGTAGAAGCTCTTAAAAAAAAATAAAAAAACATAAAGTTTTTAAAATCACACCTATATTTGCTCTTAATAACATCATTAACTCTTAAGTGACCTCTAAAAATAGACTGAATCCAAATTTTATTCAATGATTATGTAAATTGACGGATATTTTTTGTATTTTTTATTGCCAACGGTGTTTCACTTTGGACTGACTGAAGTCTTCTAATGTGTTTAATTTTTGGCTTTTAGAGAACCTTGGTTGTTTTCCTCAGCAAACTGGTATTCCATCTTCTGATAGATTCTCTTGGCACATGTGGTTTGGCTAGTTAAGCTCCTCCGAAACATAGAATCATAGAATATAATAAGAAATAGTGCAAAAAAAGAAAAAGAAAAAAGAAACATAACAAGTTGCTCAAATTTGGTTCTTTTGCCTCTTGGCGCCTGTCTTCTAATGGCTTGATCAGAATCTGGTTCATTTGTTCAATGCTGTACAAACAAACCAATCCATATGTTATCTGAATTTCATGGGTCATGAATATCATGACTTTGCTCAAATGTGGCTATAGTGCAGTTCAATTTATGCACAATAAAGTAGGGTTTTCAGTTCATGGAGTTTTCCTTAAGCAATCAATTATATGGAAAGAGTAATTGAAGCCTTGAAGGTCAAATTTGCTTTAGGGATTGAATTTTAGTGGGCAGACTGCAATGGACTTGTTTAGGTGTTTTACTCTTTCTTTCATTTGTGTACGCAGACAATCTTATTTAGGGTCAATTGCATGGTTGCCATTATTTTATTACTTTAAGTTGGAGCTGCACAGAGCTTCTCTTCCCGTAGTTTCTAATTTTCATCCTATGCTCGACGTTCCAGGTTTTCCTGTGCTTTGGGAATTCTGTGGCCTCAACCCGCCATCTGTTGCAAGATGAATTCAATATACAGACAACGCAGTGTGATAATTGCATCATTGTAATCTCTCTCGCAACACAATATTCTGGTTTATAAATCTTTGTAGCAGAGCTCCATTGTGCTTTCTAATTTATAGTAATATGCTATTCAGCTGTTAATTACATTTCTCCTTGTTAACAGGGTTTCATGCTCTTCCTAAAACAAATTGCGTGTATCTTTTCCATAGTTGCGATGATTGTTGGAAATCAAGAAATCTCACGGGCATCTCATTTGTTGAGTTGTCTGTCTGACATGGTGTACTGCACGTAAGTTCCTTTCTTTTTCCCATTGAACATTCTCAACCAACGTTGATTGGAAGTTACTAATTTTGCATTTGCTTTTTTCTGCAGGGTCTGTGCATGTATGCAGGTAACCAAGTGGTTTTTTTTCCTCGTAGTTCAAATTTAAAATCCCGAAATGTGAAACTAGATCGAAAATCAGATGAACATCATCGTCAGCTGACTTCTGACTTGGGATTTTGCAGACACAGCACAAGATTGAGATGGACAAACGAGATGGCCAGTTTGGACCGCAACCTATGGCAGTGCCTCAGTTTCTGCAGATGTCTCGCATTGATCAGCGAGTTCCACCCTCAGTTGGATATCCACGATCCGGCCATTAAGTCTAGCTGATTTTTAACACATTTATGCATCCAATCTATGGCGGTCGTTTTGTTGTGTTGTGTTACATGTTGGTTTGCAAGTATTGTCACTTTGAAGTTCCAACTTGTGTGTCTTCTTAGATATTCCTGCAAGACGGTTGACTGATATATCTGTTATTCATTTATATGTGCTTTGCTTTTTATGATTTAAAATTTAAAACTCGCTCACCCTAAAATACAAATGCGAGCTTCTCATCCATCTCTCATTTACTTCTTTCCTACTCATGGTTGTTTGTGTGGATTTGTTAAAGTATGTGAAATCGTCTCACAATTATCACGTGTTTACCTATTTGTAATTGAAATCAAATCAAGAAGTCTGAATCCGATTACGAGTATTCAAGTGTTTACTAGTTCTAGAGAAATCAAAAGTAAAATAAAACTATAAAAAAATGGTTTTCCTAAACCATTATCTTTTCTTTTTTGGGTCTTCGTTACATATTTATAGAAGAGGTGTTTGCACACCTGCGCGCTTGGGTTGTGCATATAATCCAGGTGGATGTGTATTGACAGCGTATCCTTACCATATTGATATTATAGTGTATTGTTATTATATTGTCAATAAAATGGGATACACCATAAATACGGACCATGTGCAAACCGCAGGTGCGCATGTAAGCATTTGTGGGTCATAGAATATTGAAATATGTAGAACATAAATCCACAAGCAAGCAAATCATTCCTCAATCCGCCCCACCCTGACGCTGTTATTGTTGCCTATATTGTAATTTAAGTCTTACAATGGGTGATTTAAATTGTTGCATGTGGTTTTTTTTTTTTTTTTTTTTTTTCATACATAAGCTTCCTTGATTGGAAAAAAAAATTTGTTACAAGAGATAAACATAAAAACAAGTTATAAATAGGCATGTGGACATAAAAGCCCAAACAAAGCACTTGATGGCCCAATTGGACTCAGTCTCGACACAAGTCGTTTCCACCATAACCACCATTGACCTCGCCATGTTACCAATAAATTGTTGCATGTTATAGTGGTGAGAAAATGATCCTTTGCCATGCCATTTTCAACAATCACGTGGTCTGTTCTATAAGATGAGGACGAATTAGAAAACTTGCTTGTTAGTGTGCTCAGAGATTTTCTCTGCCGAATTTTTGTTCCTTTATAAAGGACGAAAGTGTCGAGAAAACCCATATTTTCGTTAACATCATGCGTAGCCATGCTGCAAATAGTGCAAATTGTTGTTGCAGGTGGTTGTTGCTATGTAAAACTTACTATTTGTTGTAAAATGATGTCAAATTTTGCATCAATTTTCTTCTCCATTTTTTCCATTTGTGCAGACATGTTAGGAGAACCTGCTGATAACCCCTTTCTTGTGAATGCTCTGCTGCCTACTATTGAGATTCTGTGGCCATCATATCAAACAATTTAAACGTATCTCTTGCAGATTTATTTGACAATGATCCTCCAGCTGATGCATTAACATGACTGTTAGATATAGGATTAAGTCCATAAAAAAAAATATTCATTTGTGTATCTGCATCAATATTAGCATGTGGACATTTCATGTACATATCTGTATATCTTTCCCATGCTTCATGAAACTCCTCATTAGGCTTTTGAGTGAATGTCATAATCTCTCTCTTGTAATTCAACGTCTTGATGCTGGATAATACTTGTTCAGGAACTTTGTATGTAATTGTTGCCAAGTAGTAATGCTATTAGCTAACACGTGAAAAACCATGTTTCTGCCTTATCCTTTAAAGTGAAAGGGAAAAGACGGAGTTTAATAGCCTCAGCAGAGAAACCCCTGATTAAAATATTTTTGCAGCCCACTATGAACTTTGCAATGTGTATATTCGCATCCTCGTTTGGCAGCCCACAAAAGGTTGGTAAAATTTCAAGCATATAATGCTTGATCTCGAATACATCACACTCTTCCTGTGCGGGGTACACAATACAATTTAGAACATCGTTTGCACGAGTAGCCAATGACTTTCTGAGTGGCCTGCTTGCTGCAGGTGATGCTAATGCCATAGTAACCTCGTTATCCACAAAATCAGCAAACAAATTTTGCAGAAAAGTGTCCTGCAGTGAACAGTTCCACTCCAAATTACTTTCTTGCAACCGAAGTCGCAATGTGCGCTCTGGTTTTGGATCAAACTTTGCAATCTGAGCAGTTTCTGATCTGGTCTGGACCATGCAAGTTGCAAAATCTACAACAAAGCGAAAGTAGTAAATTTTATTTTATTTTTTTTGAAAAAAAATAATTAATCAAGAAAAGTGTAAACACAAATTATGTAAAGTAATCCTCAGCCAACGTGCCAATTTCTTGATAGGATTTTTAGTACCTATGTAAAGAAGGTTAAAATCACACAAAATACTTGCAAGAGTACAAGGTTGTTGTAGTATATATGCTCATGCAAGGTCGTTCTCAACAAGGACTATTTAAATAATTTATGTAAAACCAATTCCTAGTTAATTACATAAATCTAGAAATTGGGAAAGGAGATTTTGAATTTGGGTAATATTAAAAACGAATTTTAATTAAAAACCAAGTAGCAAATTCGGTCAAAATTAAGAAGATAAAAGAAAAGAGTTTTTGAATACCAATTTATAAAAGCACTAGGGTTCCGCCATCACCTAGCAATCCTATGTATTTGTTTTTTACCAATTACTTATGATCTACACATGCCACTTTGAAGGTTAGGTTTTCCTAATATATATTCTACTTGGAACCTCCTACATAGAACGTATGTCTAACATACAATCCGTCCGGACGTTCGGATCAAATATGAATATGAGAGACTCATTATGTTTTGTGAAAACCTTTCGAAAAACCATGCAACCCTTAAGATGTGGTGTTCATCTTAAGTGAAATTACAATTATTAACCATAAGAAGCCACCGTCAATTTCAAGGAACCTTCCGACCAAAATTGCATCAAATTACTTTTCTAAAGATCCTAATGGTGATCAAGCATTAAGACAATTAGATCACATGTAATCAAATAATTACATATTCATGCTAAGGCTCAAGGCTAAGCCCTAGCAAAACGGATTAGTTACGCATATTCATAATTAAAATCATAGAAAATATTATTATGAAGAAAAAGATCGAAAACACCTTAAAGTAAAAAAATCTGAAATTCTCCAAGAACCCTAACCAATTTCCTATCACCAAAGTCGCATAAAAGAAGAAGAGGTAAAAAAATTAGGGCTGGCCAAAGCCTTATATCGCTCTACATAAATGATCCCTCAATAAAAGTCTTTGGATCCAATTAGGGAGAAAAACTTGTGTGAGGCTTGGCTTGCCACTGAACGATGTTGAGTGCCACTACTATCCACTCAAATTGCCACGTGGTAAGGTTTAAATATAATTTTTACCATATTTATATTTAAAGTTTTCGTAATAAATATTCGTAATAAATATTCTAATTCATCTAATCTTCTATAATTTTCCTTTCTTTATCTGTCTCCTATACGGAGAAAAAAAAAAGAATTCACTTTAGAACCAAAAAAACCATTAACCGTGTTTTGATTGAGATAACCAACCACCCTATAAAACCATTGCCTAGATGCATTTTGAATGAACCAATAGAATCATGGAAGCATCTTTATCTCTTCTTATGTGGTTTGAATTTCTATATAGCAAATTACAAGAAATTTTTCGTTTGAAAATGGTAGATTCAATTTGTATCATCTTTGTTGGATATTATTAGAGATTCGTGTGTTAATCAATCAAGTCAAGTTCATATGATAAAATCAGCTACCAAATTAGAAAAAAAAAAAGGATAAAATCGGTTGCTTTCTAGTTTCCATGATATGAAAAGAAGAAACAATACGCGACTGGGAAGAAAACCTGACAAGAAAAAGGGGAGGAGGAATTGAGTAAAAAAGTGAGAGGTGTAATTATTTAATAGAAAATTCTATTATGAAAAAATTATAACAAATATTGTAGATAAAGCTTCTAAGTGGCATGTTTTGAGTGGATGGTAGTGGCACTCAGCATTATGTAGTGGCAAGTCAAGCCCCACACAAGTTTTTCTCCTAACTAGGAAACCAAATAATAATAAAATATACTAGAAAATAAAGTCCTAATTAAGCTAGGAGAATCTGCAAGGGAACTGTCCAGCCACGTTTTAGCCTTAAATCCCCTCCAAATCCGGTCCATGACAGCTTGTTTTAAAGACCGGAACATTTTGGACACGTCTCCAGGAGGGGCCGAATCCAAAATCGGTCATCTTGGGCTCCAAAACTCGCAATTAAGCCCAAAATGTCACTTTTCCAACACCGCACACTACTCTTTTATTCTATCGCCAGAAAATAACCACTTGGTGGAAAAATCTGATATTTTGATACGATCAAGCTAAACGAACCACGAACATCTTCCAACTGAAATTACTCCAAAATCCATCCATTTGATCATGTTTTGCTCCAGAGGAAGTCAAAAGCCTTATATTGAAAATATAATTCAAAGTATCAAAATTCTTCCAAAATAATAACGAAAATAAACTAAGAATAGGGTTAAATATATAATATAAAACCTACTCATCAATGGATTCTGAACAATTAAACCCATATACGACAACAATTAAACCCACATTTTCATAATATACTGAACCCACTAGCTACACTAAAAATATAGACCATTGTTATCGTACCCATTTAGAAAAACTACCAATAAAAATATCTAGGGTGTATCCAATAACTTGCAACAAACGTACTAATAACTTGCAATAAACTTACCCAACCATAGAGCAAACATATCAATACTTCCAACAAACGTACCAAACTATAGCTTCTAGCAATGTTTTTTGGTACCTTTTTTCTTATTTTATTCTTGGGTGCATTTCATCTCAAATGCTTAGGTACATTTGAAGGCATAGTAATGTTTCATTACAACCTTTAGGTACGTTAGGGGTGTGGATGTGTATCATCATGTTTAATACACACCACCAATGACAATATATATTGAGGCAAGCAATAGAAAGAATCTCAAACTAAAATAAAATTGTGAACAAAATACAGAACATGCTAAAAAAAAAAATGTAATAGACCCAGCCAAATTCAAACAAAGAAAATCTGCAAAATCCACGTCAGAAAAAAAAATCTCAAACAACAAACAGTATAAAATTAGAAATTAATACACCATTTTGAGTAAAAGAAAGCACCCAAATGACGTGTAAAATAAATTAAACCTAAAAATATTGACGTGGACAAGATTCAAAGCACTTTAATCAAATTTTTAAAAGAGATAAATGTTTAATTATAAAAATGAGAAAAAATATGTTGGTAAATCTAATTTTTCCTTATTTTGGTGTATAGAATGGTTCTATAGATTACAAATTTAAGAGATTCACACTAAATTCCTCTTTAGGAGAGTGGTGGGATTAGAAATTACGGTGGCGGCTGTAGAGTTTTCTATTTGATTTTTCGTGCTCCAGGCGTAGCAGGGATCAAAGTCGGTGGACTCGACCACTTAAGAGTGGATGTTTCTCCGAATAGCACGACAAGTGAGGAAAAAACTCTGTTTGATTTATCGGACCAGTCTGTAAGTCATGCAAAGGCTGATGGATGACATGGTTTTGAAGTTTGCATAAAGGTTGGCTCTCACTACCGAGGAGCAAAGGGTGGTGGTGATCGATGATAAAGAGAATGCTTTGCTCAGAGCCATTAAGGTTTTCTTAATAGGGTTACGATTGTGGAATTGGATGATGGCTTGTTTTCATTTGGTTTCGATACCAATTGTGAAAGAGCGATGGTGTAGAAGGGGGATTCATGGCTGTATGACGGTGTCTTGGTGGTGCTGGTAGAGGCGGATAACCTGGCACACCTAGCCAGTATTCCATTGCGTTCTCAAGAGTTTTGGATTCAGGTTAAAGGGTTGCCCTTTGCATATATGACTCGTCATATGGGACAGTTCATCGGGAATCAGATAAGAATACATGTTTTAACTAATCAGAGTAAAAAGAGTGATCTTCAGGAAGTATATTGTGTATTCATGTTGCAATGGATATTACGAAACCTTTATGACGAAGCTTACTGTTATCAATCGAGGGCATCGATGTGGGGATTGATTTGCACTATGAGAAACTTCCAGTAACCTGTTTCTTATGTGGGATTATTGGACACATGGAAGAACAATGTGTACAGTTTAAGGGTAAAAACGATGATGATCTTTCGAAGCCGTATGTGATAGGAGCATATTTATGCGACTTAGTTAGCTTGTTTTCTTGCATTTATGTAGTTAGTTTCTAGTTATTATAATGTTTTAAGCTATTTTCGTGTGTTTTCAGGTCCAAAAGGGCTAAGTTGGCAAGAAAGTGCATTTTGGTGCATTTTGGAGCAGTTTTGGGCTTAGAATGGGTAGCACATGCATGGAGCAAGGTGGATGGACGAATTTGAAGACCAAAAGAGGCTAGGAATGTGCTAAAGAGATGAAGGAAATAAATTCAAGACAAAGAAGATAAGGAAGCTCAGCAAGAAAGAAGGAATATTAGCCAAGTTACCTTATTTTGTCCTAACCCTATCCTAATCCTACACCACCTAGGTTCCAGCTGCAAGGAGGATCCCTAAATATATTAGGACACTTAAATACATGATTCTAGAAAGCCTAATCCCATTCCTACAAGGGAGCCGCACCTATCTTTTCTAGAAAACCCATGCCTTGCCGTGCAAGCCATTCCCTTTTCCTCTAGGATCCTGCCGCACCTTTCTTTCCCTTTTTCTCTTGGATTCTGACATTTAGTTAGCCTTTTTCATTGAGGATTTGGAGTAAAAATCTTTCCCCAAAATTAATTCCTTGCCGTGCCTCTCTCCCTATAAATATATGCCTTTGCCGCACAATACATCCACCACTCATCACCACAATTCAGACCTTCACCCATCCATCACACACAATAGCCAAATTTCAGAGACAAACACCTTTCTGCCGCAGCTTTGCAAGGAGAAAGGAAAGGAAACCCTTCAAGCCGTGCCTGCCATTCAAGCTTTGGATTGCTGAAGTGTATTTAAGTGTATTCCATTTTTTGTTTTCAATGTTTAAATTTAATTATCTTTGTTTAATTGCGAACATGATGAGCTAAACTCGTTTTAGCTAGAGGAGAATTCAAAACCATGAACATATATGTGATATGAGTTGATTACTTCCAGTTATTGTTTCATAAATCGTGAATGCAATTTGCTTAACTGCTTGATTGATAACTTATTCTTGTGTGTTGATTAAGGCTGCACACTTAGTTTGCATGCATGAATTTGATGCTAAAATATAAGGGAATTTCACCTAATAGTTATGAACTTATATTTATAAGTAGTGGAGGTCGCTGGTCAAGATCGCGTTAAGTAAATTCCTGGCAGGAGTATCATACTGTTCATAGTTACGAATACCTTGTCAATGCTTATGATTTTCACAGAACTTAATGATCTTTGATATGTATCTCTATCATGCTGTTCGTGTAGGGAACTTGATTAGAATAATTTGGTTGCGACGCTGAGTCCAATTCAATGAACTCAAGAAAATCTGATGGTTAATTAGTGCTGTTCACAGTTAACTTGGGGCATTGTCATTCATGGTTTATAGGAAGAATAACTGGAAATCGATTCATATGCATATGTGTCATGTGTGGAGAAGGAGTCATGTGTGGAGAAGGACCCTCTAGCTAGCCTATCACCCATCAGTTCATCCAATTTCGTATCAATCTTGCTTAGAATCTTTAATTTGTTTGTTTTTAGTTTAAATTCGTCAAAAACCAATCCCCCTTTACTTTGTCGTGTCAACTTAATTAGAGACTGTCTAAACTTGTTTCTTTTAGTGTTTTGAGTCAAGTTAAGTTAGAATTTTGTCCAAACATCTCCTTAGTTTCTGTTTTGAGTCAATTTGCTTGTTTTGTGCTGTTTTGAGTCTTTATAGTTTGTTTTGAGTCTTTAGAGCCTAGTTAAGTGTTTTTAAGTCTAGTTTTGTGTTTTTGAGTCTAATTTGAGTAGATTTGCAATCCCTCATAATCCCCGGCCTAGAACGATCCTGACTTACATATCTACTACAATTGTCAACAAAAGGGTTTAATTTGTGTGCTAAGCTTTTATCACATCAGTATGGTAGGTGATTTTAGAATGATGTTTTGGGTGATAATTATCGTAAGCCGCAAGGCAAACATTTTGGGTTGGATCCGTCGTAAGAGTGGTCCATGAATGCTCCATTGCACTTGGAGGAGGTTGTTAATACAAATAATCTTGAACTGGATTGCCAGGCCTCGATGGAGGAGGCATCGGAGGCAGCTGGGTGGGTCAGTCAAACGACAAAAACAAGGGGGTGAAACATGATGTTGGCAACATTAATGATATCATCAATTTACCAAACTTGAATGATGATGTCGACCCGAAGGAGATGTCGATTGATTCTATGACAATTATCTCATTTCAGCAAAATCCTACAGCTCAGGAATCAAGAGGGTTGACTTTGTTTGGATTTCATTTAAATGTCCTGCCAGCTAATTATGGGGAGAATCTCCCTATTCAATCAACACTATAATTTGTGGGGATAAACAATGCATTAAGTAGGAATGAGGTGGGCTCCATTGGGCCACGAGGTGGCGAATAGGTTATATTGGGCTAGCAGTTAGATACAGTGGGGCAGAATATGAACTTTGTGCAGTTTGGATTGGGTCCAGGTCTACCAGATCGTGAGAGGTCCGGGTTAGGCTCGGATCCATTCAACTTCATGCCAATTATAGAGCATCACCAGAGGGTTAAGAGGAGGAAACAAAGAAGAAGGAAACATTTTGGTGGCCTCTCTTCGAGCATTACTCAATCCACTCCTAGGGCTTCTGGTGGTGTGCCATTACTGGAACTCTGGAAACGATTGGTACGAGAAGAGGATGAACTGGTGGCACGGTCTGGTGGTCGAAGGAAGTTGTTGGATAGTTCGAGTTGTTTTGTTCATCGGTGGAGGTTGACAGGGTTTAACCTCGCCGTCAGCAATGAGTTGTTTAAATTGGAACTGCTGGGGGCTTGGGAACCTCCGGGCGGTTCATACGCTTCAACGCCTAATTTCTAATCAAGATCCCACTATAGTGTTTTTGTGCAAGACAAATTGTAATACTCGCTACATGGAACATTTACGTTTAAAGTTGAATTTTGCTCGTAGTTTTACCGTTGATAGTAGAGGTAGCTCAGGTGGTTTGTGTGTTTTATGGAAGGAGTAAATAAATTTATGTTTAAGGTCTTATTCACAGAACCATGTCGATTTTGATGTGGGTGTTCCGGGGGATACATTTTATTGGCACTTTACTGCTTTTTATGGTTTTCCAGGTACGAGTGATCGGTATAAGTCTTGGCAGCTGTTAGAGTCTCTCTGTGGCAATGAGTCCAAACCTTGGTTATGTATTGGTGATTTTAACGAAATCCTCCAACCCAATGAGCAGGAAGATGGTAATATTCGGCAAGATAGACAAATGGAGGGTTTTTGTAATGCAGTGGAGCATTGCCAGTTTATTGACCTTGGATACCCGGGGAATAAATTTACGTGGTTTACGACGAAATGAGGTGGGATCAAGGTGAGGTTGGATCGAGCTTTGGGTAACCAAGAATGGATGGATTTGTTTCCTCAGTTTACAGCGCAACATTTGAATAAGTCTACGTCTGATCATGTTCCGATGTTGATTAACTGGTCGGGACGCACTCCACTTTGAGGTAAAAAACAATTTCGTTATGAGGAGTTTTGGCATTTGCAGGAGAGATGTTCTGAAGCGGTACAAAATGGGTGGGAACATGCTGTTGATGGCTCACCAATATACCAGATTACTAAGAAAATTAAGATGACAAGGATGAAGTTAAATACCTGGGCGCGTAGCAATGCCAGGTTATGATTGAGAGAGATTAGGGAAGTGGAGGACAAGCTCATGAGTTTGTTGGGGCATCCATTTACTAAGGAATCTATTGAGCAAAAGAAGGAGCTTATCGGCAGGTTGAATAGATTACTTGAATAAGAGGAGCAGTTTTGGAGACAAATATCGAAGGAAAATTGGGTTAAACTTGGTGATCGTAACACCAAATATTTTCACCAGAAAGCAAATAGGAGACAAAAGCGCAATTGTTTGTATGGTTTAATGGATGACAATGGGCTTTGGCTTGAAGATCGAAGTGGTATGAAAGATGTTGTGGTGTCGTATTTCTCAAAGCTCTTTACTTCCAATGGGGTGGAGAATTTTGATGAAATTTTATGCCACATCACTCCCTCGGTAACGGAGGAGATGAATACCTCTCTTGATAGCCCTTTCACGGATAAGGATATTAAATGCGTAGTATTTCAAATGCATCCCATGAAAGTGCCTGGACCTGATGGTATGTTCCCTGGGTTCTACCAAAAACATTGGGGGTGGTTGGAGCGGATATATGTAATGGTGTTCAGACTATTCTTCTCTCGGGGAAAATTCTATGGAAAATTAACTATACACATGTCACGTTAATTTCCAAAGTTAAGGATGCGACGATGATGACACAACTACGCCCTATTAGTATGTGCAATGCTCTATACAAAATTGTGGCCAAGATATTTACAAATAGGTTGAAAGTTATCCTCCCACATATTATTTCTCCCACTTAGAGTGCTTTTATTCCAGGGCGCTTAATTTTCGATAACTATTTGGTAGCCACTGAAGTTACTCATTATATGCATAAGCGGTCCTCAGGGTCTAATGGGCTTATGGCTCTGAAATTAGATATTAGTAAGGCATATGATCGAGTGGAATGAAAGTTCCTTGAAGCCATGATGCATCGCATAGGGTTTTCAGATCGATGGATCTGTATGGTTATGTTATGTATTACAACGGTATCCTGTTCTTTCAAATTGAATGGTGACCTGGTGAGATATGGGCACCCGGAAAGAGGAATCTGACAAGGGAACCCCCTTTCTCCCTATTTGTTTGTTATGTGTGTCGAGGGTCTATCGGCTTTACTAATGAAGGCAGAAAGCAATGGGGATTTGCAGGGGATTAAAGTTTACCGTGATGCTCCAAGTATCCACCACCTATTTTTCGCCGATGATAGCTTTCTTTTCACTCGAGGTACTCTTAGAGAGTGTCAGAACACTAAATAGGTGCTGCGAACGTATGAGGTGGCCTCTGGATAAACAGTGAATTTTGAGAAGAGTTGCGTATCGTCCAGTCCTAATTTTATGAGTTATGACAAGCAGTTGTTGGCTGACTTCCTCGGCATGAGGAGGGTGGAATTTCATGATAAATATTTGGGTTTGCCGGTGCTAATTCAAAATTCGAAGAAGGAAACATTCGCGTATGTGAAAGATAGGCTTTGGAAAAAATTAAAAGTTGACAGGGTGGACTTTTGAGTAGTGCGGGACGTGAATTATTAGTGAAAACGGTGGCTCAAGCTTTGCCTATGTACTCCATGCAATGTTTTCTTCCCCCTAAATCTTTCTGTGAAGAGTTGAATATGATGATAGCAAAATTCTGGTGGAGTGGTGATCCGGGCAAACGGAAAATACATTGGCTTAATTGGAGATGTTTGTGTAAGCCTAAGAACGAGGGAGGTCTCAGGTTTAGAGATCTTTATGCGTTTAACCTTGCTTTGTTGGCAAAACAAGCATGGCAATTTCTTTAGCAACCTGAGTTGCTTGCTTTTCGTGTCTTCAAATCTCGGTATTTCCCTATGATAGGTTTCTTGGAAGCACGGGTGAATGCAAATAGTTAGTATATTTGGAAAAGCATCGCAACTTCGAGACTAATGCTTTACAAAAGACATCGTTGGCAGTTGGGGAATGGAAAAAAGATTCGTATATGGCAATACAATTGGGTGCCGAGAGAGTTTTACTTTCGGATTTTGACCCCACCACTGGTGCATTGGGATATTGAGGCCACGGTAGATGGTCTTTTTGGAATGAGTCAAAGCATTGGAATTTTCAGTTTTTGAATGGTCTATTTTCCTCGGAGGAAGTGGAGTTAATTCGAAGCTTGCCACTTAGTGTGCGGGATGTTAACAACTGTCGGATATGGCATTATGAACGAAGTGGCAAGTTCACAGTTTAGAGCACCTATCATGTCACAATGGGTATAAACGTGAATAACGGTGATGGTGTAGCTGATTCATCTTCTTCATCTAGTGGTGCAGGGGAGAAGTTCTGGAAGAAATTATGGAGTGCATGTGTTCTGGGGAAGGTAAAGATCTGTGTTTGGCGTGCGTGTTTGAAACTTTTGCCCACACGCTTGAATCTTTGCAAACGGCGAGTGACGAGTGAAGAGTCGTGCATGGTTTGTGGTGTACAAGTTGAATCCACGGAGCATGTTCTTAGAGAATATAGCTTGGCGAGGGCGGTGTGGTTTCGAAGCCTGGGAATAAGGGAGGATACCAGCCACAGATTGTCTCTAATGCAATGGTTAGCTAATATGACTATGCAATTTCCTTCATCCGGTTTTGAGCTATGTCTGATGTTGTTATGTGCACTATAGAAGCATATGAATGATGTGTTATAGAATGGTACTTTGCTGCCACCTCATGAGATTGTGCTTTAGAGCCTAGGGATAGATGCATGAATTTCATAAATGGCATAAGCCTGCTGCAAATAAGGCTTCTCGAGATGTCAAGAAGTGGCGGAAACCTGAGGAGGGTTGGATAAAATGCAACTTTGATGGGGCATGGATTCAAAGTGGCCTCCCCGGGGGGGGGGGGGGGTGTTGGGCTTGTGCTTCACAATCATTTGGGAGAGTTTATTGCTGTTGCTACAGGTCCAATTAAGAGGCCAACATCTGCTCTCTAAGTTGAGTTGGTTACAGCACGCTGTGCGGTTTTGGTAGCTATGAGACACTGTCCTGAAGGTTTAAAGATTAATTTTGAAAGACATTCTAGCTTGGTGATGGCTGCTATGAACAGTCAAGGGGATGACTACTCATCGATTGGTCCTATAATAAATGATTTGAGGTTCTTCCTCACTGGTTTGCCACATTCGGTGTTCAACCATGTTTAGCGGGAAGGTAACTCGACAACGCATCGACTTGCTCGGTTGAGCCTTAGTAGCTCTCAGGAGTTTGTGTGGTTCGAGGAGCCTCCGGATTTGATTCAAGACATTTTAGTTGAGGAGGGATTGTAATTTTCACTTCTATTGTTCATTTGATGATAGGTCTACTGTTGTGCGGGACACTCTTTTCCTTTGTTTGGGTTGAAATCCCCGACAATGTTTTTATCGAGGTCCATTATGCACACTATCCTCAGTTTGTACGTATTATAAGTTGCTTAATGAATATCGTACCTTTCTTAAAAAAAAAATAAAAAATGAGAGATTCACCAATATGATACTAGAGATTCACCAATATGATACTAAACATCTAAAACCTAAGCTCGATATAGTAATTCACACCCTAAATAATCAATTATGTCAATAAACAGATTTAGAACTGAGAAAGTTAGAAGCCAGATTTTCTGTACGCGTTATTAATGAACTTAACAATTATGTCAAGCTGCCAACACGAGCTCAATAGAAGTGCGACTTTGGTTTTATTTCTCTCTCTTTTTCTAAGCAATTACATGGACTATTAAATAAGCATTTATCAAGCCTAATAACTCAACTAACCCACCAAACCATATGAGATAACCCAAAATCTTGATCACGCACATCAACCAGTTGATGCTGATGCAGCTACCAAATCCATCGTTTTACGTTTAATCTAATCTCTCAAGTACGAACTATACCTCGTCGCATCGTGACCAAATAATTAAACTATATAAGCTTTGTCTCAACTACAACCACCTCGAAATTTCCTCGGACCAAATAATCTAATTTAATTAATTAGTCTTGGCAGCCCTGCGTACGTACGTATATGTTTTGATTATATTTCTCACTTTTTGACTGTTTTCTTATTAAATTTTTAGCGTGTAGATTTCATTGTCGTTGTGATCAATTTGTCAACTAATAGTTTTCGTGTAGGTTTCCTCTTTTCCAGAAAAAGAAAATACCATGTAATAACAGTGTAACATGAATCAGACGTTAATTAATATGATACAGTCTGTTGTATTTTATAATTTAGTAGAAGGTTGCATGCGTATGAATTCGATGAAATGCAAAAAATGAAGAATATAAGATTGAATAGGTTTTTTTGCACGGATACGATAAAATGCAGAAAACGTCGTACGTCAAACTAATATGTAAATAATTTGGTCATTAAAATTGAGAAAACTCTAGATAGCACTATTTGCCCTTCCGTAAACGCTTCTTGTAAATCCATAGAAGAATTCGAACAAATTACTATTATAGTGGTTCTATCTAAGCTTTTCAAAAAATAATGTTACCAACAACCTATGATATATTGTGTCTAAAACCACCTCAAGAGTCAAAAGCTTTGATGACTAGTATTTCTGAAATACGTATGTGTCCCGTACATTTATCAATAACACATAAACATACATTCAGTTTCACATATTTAATTTTTTATAATACATGCAAAATTCAGGTATTATTGAAATATTTTTAACATATTATTTTCTCCGAAATATAAAAGTATTAAAATTATATAGTGGTCGGATTTTCATTGTATTAAAAATTCTGAATTTCATGTAAGTAAATTTTATTTACTATATCCGTTCCGTATTTTTTAAAGGGGCTTTTAGATCTAGGTCCAAAAACATAGATGATTTTTAGGAGTGAGTCCAATTATCTAATTACATGTTTTTATTTCTTTTATACTCATTTTATATTTTATAAAAATATTAAAATTCAATTAAAATCTTCTAATATTATGTATTTTTCAACTCCAAAAAATCTAATTAATATCTTACAACAAAAAAAAACTAATATACTAACATAAATTATCTACAAAACATTCTACTTTAACTCAAGTAACAAATATATGAATATATATATATATTATACCTGTAAGCGAGATATGAAACCTAATTAATAGGTAGAAAAAAACATAATATACCTATAAGCAAGACACATTAATTTGTGACACGTTGATTATAAAAAAAATCCGTCATATAGATACATAAAAATAATTAACCTGTGATATAGGTTGATTATAAAAATTAAAAATAAAATCTATAAATGGGATTTAAAGCATGAGGAAGAACAAGAAATAACAAAAAAAAAATAAAAAATCAAAGAGATAATTAGGAAGAAATTTTATTTTTATAATAAATCTTATTATTGAATAGATAATTATTGATAATTAAATAATTAAATTTAAGGAATTAGACTTATTTTAATAAATTGGACTATTCCTACTATTGGCTAAAAAAATTGGACTTATATCAAGTTTCCCCTTTTTTAAATAGATATGATATCATTGAACTCAATTATACATATGAGTCTTGAATTAAGATATTATGAATAATATGAGGAGGATCTTTAAGCCAAGCTAAAGAAGAACCAACTGAAAGGCCGAACCTAGCTAATTGGTGTGCAACATCGTTACATATTTGAGCGGGAATATTTGTCTCTTGCAACTGGGGGTTATGCATGCGAACATCATCCACGATCAATTATGAAGGATTTGGAATGCGCCTCTTCTAGCTTACGTACGGGTTATGAAAATGGTGATGTTTTACCCTGTAGTTCGAAGAAAGTGATATTGCATCAGATATTTTACATATTAATTTGTGGGGTTCTCCCAAAGGGAAAAAAAAGGAAAGCAAAAGCCAAAAGGACCTTTCAAAAAATAAAAAGAAAACTAATGAAAAAAGTTTCAAAATTTTGAGTTTTAACAAAAAAACCATCCACTAACTTTATTTAATGATAAGGACAAGAGAAAGAAAAAAAATAAAGAAATACCTAACAAAAAGACTTGGGCTAAGTCTATTCATCGGCAACATCAGTGATGCCGCAGAGATTCTACAAAATGGTAGCACAGAGATCACTCATATTCTGGAGCCATTGATGCCGTACCGTGTTCGTGAAAATCTATTCATTGGCAATATCAGTGATGCAACAGAGATTCTCCAAAATGGTAGCACAGAGATCATGCATATTCTGGAGCCATTGATGCCGTACTGTGTTCGTGAAAATCTATTCATCGGCAACATCAGTGATGCAGCAGAGATTCTCCAAAATGATATCAGAGAGATCACGCATATTCTATCGCTTCTTAGTTTAGCCCAAGCACTTTTTTTTTTTATTAGTAAAAGTGTTGTGTTCGTAGGGCACATCATTTGCATTTGGTGGAGGAGAAGAGCAAGCTGTAGATGGACGGACAATAGAAGAAAATTAAGTAATTGGTGTAGAAAGTCAAGAAATTGAAGAGATACAGAGAAAATTTGATGAGTATCGAAGAAAATTAGAAGAAGAAAATGTGTTTGGAATATGAGAATGTGCCAAGAAAATTCAAGAAGAGGAGAGAGAAGAATGTAGTACCGTTAAGTTTCATAAACAGTGTAATAAGTTTCATAAACAATGTAGTAAGTTTCATAAACAATGTAGTAAGTTTCATAAACAATGTCGTAAGTTTTCATAAACAGTGTAGTAAGTTTCATAATATTTTTTATAAACAGTGTCGTAAGTTTCATAAACAGTGTAGTACCGTTAAGTTTCATAAACAGTGTCGTAAGTTTCATAAACAGTGTAGAAAGTTTCATAAACAGTGTAGTACCGTTAAGTGTAAACAGTGTAGTACCGTTAAGTTTTATAAACAGTGTAGTAAGTTTCATAAACAGTGTAGTACCGTTAAGTTTCATAAACAGTCTAGTGTATAATAATCCGAAACTACCCTAGTCACCCTAGAAAAACAAAACATCACCCCAAATATTGGTTCAATTAGTATTTCTTGTTCTTATACTGTTTCTCTAAATATCGCGTGTTATGAATATTCATATTTACCTCTTTAATTAGTAGACTTGCCTTAAAAATCATTTTAAAAGATGGTTGATTGGACCGTAGTCAATTTTAATGTGATTTTGCTACAACTGCAATTATCAACAGTGACAAAATCAAAATAAGAGACAACATATGTGCAATTGTCTTTGTGCAAGAATACTACCAGACCGTCGTAGGTTGTTTAATCATCTTGTTAACGTGATGAGATTATGTAACTTATTTATGTAAGTGTATATTAGTAATCTGAAGGAAATATTTGTTAAAACAAGTTCATTTGAGCAACATCTATGCATGCATTTAACAATTAAAAGGTGGAATCATACTTGTATGCACTCAAAAATAAAACTTTACCCATGAAATTCAAGGCCTAGTGAGTGTGGTGAACTAAGACTCAACTCAAGAACAAAGTGAGTTGAGAAATATTATACCTTTGTTGATTCCTCTTTGCATAAGCAAAGGCTGATCACCCAAGAGATAGGGCCTTTATTCCTTACTTCTTAGCTCCATGGATTTCTTGGATGAGGATGGTAGAATGGATTCTCCAAGTTCCCAAAATAGAGAACCTCTAAGTCTCCACAGCAAGGAGGGACTTGAAGGAGAGATGAGTGACCTTGGAGGAGGGAAAATTGCTAGCTAATCTCCTCCAAAGGGCCGGCCTCCTAGAAAGAAAAAGGGAGATACTTGTTCTATCCAATTTCCTCTAAAAGAACCCTAATGAATATTTGCTATAAAGTTCTTTATATAGTCACTTTACTTAAGTGACAAAAAGAACAAAAAGCCTTTTGTTTCAACATATGGCCGGCCATCTTAGGGCTTTGGGTTGTTTAGGCCGTTTTGAATCTTTATTCATTAAGTTGTCATACAACTTAAGTTAATGGGCTTGACGCTCGAAGCCCATTGGACCTTGAGGCCCAAAACTAACCTGAGGTCTAAAACAAACTTATTCGTTTGATTAATCAACATATTAATTAATCCTAGCCATATACAATTAAACCATTTAATTGTTCTTACTCAACTCTGTTGTTTCTTCAATCTCTACTTTACACGGTGTACAATCCGTTAGGTTCCTTTTAGCAAGGCAGTGGGCGATTAAAACTCTTTCAAATCGATTGTGAATTGAAACTTACTTTCAATTCTCCCTTTAGTAATTATACACCTTTAGGGCTTCCACAAACCATGAGTGACACCTAGCAGTATATCATGGCTACCCAAGCTAATCAGAAGAGGTGGAGAACCTATTCAGTTTAGGATTACAATGCAATATGGTCTTTCTCTAATACAATACTCTTGACCACATTGTTTGGTTTGATAGTTTATTCATGTCTACTATCCAATGTGGTTCACTTACTTATATGATTACCTTGAATGTAATTTGGAACGACTTCCTAAATCTCATTCATACTCTGGCCAGAGATTCTTAATCATATCATAGAGTATTCTCCCTCAAACGGTTTGAAGGTTAGAGATCCCTTGTTGCGCATTCACTTGCCTCCATGTCTAAGTGGCTTGACCTAACTATGCCGTGGACACCCTCTGACGGAGTGTCTTTGATATGGTCAAAGATCAATGACCTAACCACAAGACAACTATGATGCCTCAGGTCAAATGACTACTTTGCATTATTCCAACCATGAGTTCTCATGTGACATGAGTATGAGAACTCCTCGTTGATCATGTTCAGTGGACTCATTCTCTATTGAGCACCTACATGCTTGTCTTGGTGTCAGTCACACCAATGACTCGAGACCAGTCACTCTCCCTAAGAGGACAGCACATACTGATCTTAACGGACTGTCAATGCCCAATTGGCAATCCTATGATCAAGAACGTTTAAGATATGTATACGAAAGAGAATGGTCTCTTGAATCTAACTTCTTTAGATCACATTCTCCCAATTACATATTCCTTGGACTTATCGTTTAAGCATATAACATTTATATGAGACGGCTTAAAACAATAATCTTTTCCCTTTATATTAAACTAGATTAGTTTAACATGTGAAATGTCCATAAAGTATCATCATATGATTGGTTTTAGGGCACATTTCCAACATAATCGAGTTGTTTTAGTTTTGATTTATTAGCATTAGTAAACAATAACAAAAGATGTAAATTTCATTCTTGTTATGATAACGTGTGGTTAGTACACAACATAATGAGAATACATACATTATTCCCTTACACGAAAAGCTCCCGGTACTGTTCACTTTAATGAAAAACCACATTTTTACACTAAAAAGTCAATCCTGGTACTATTCACTTTACCCTTTGTTTTGTCCTTATCGTTAAAACTCAAAGTTTTCAAGCCATTTTCATTAGTTTTCCTAACAATTCTTTGTTTTCTGTCATTCCTAAATTATTTGATTCCTTACTTTCCTATTACTGATAAGTGAACTTAATGAGATAGAGATTTCAAACTTAGATACAGAAGGTGAAACATATTACTCTAGATAACTTTTGATATCACGTCCAAGAATTTATTGATTTATTTATTTTACAGTTTGGGCAAAAAATTTTTACGAGCATTTTGCTCATTTTAAATTTTACTTTCGTGTTTGGAGGTGGGTTTAGAATAGATGAATAGAGTTCAATCCCACGAGCGCGTAGGCGCAAAATAACACCTAATTCAGAGTTAGAACGAAAAAGTTACGAGCCTTGAAAGTGAATGGCATTTTGCTCATATTGCACTTACTACAAATAGAAGGTTTCTTTTTTTGGGAAACCTAGAGATTTCCAAAATAAAAGTTTTCATTTCTAGAAACCCAACCAAGATAGCACCAACCAAGAAAACTAGACTCACTGACCCATTCCCTTCAAAATTTTACGACGTGAATTTCGGTCATCTATAGTGGAATTGACGGGCACCACTTACCTAGAATTGATGGGCACCAATCACCTCAATAAATCACGACATGTGGCGGTGCGAGGCTGCAAAGTTCTAGGGTTCCGCCGACCCTATTCCTTTTTTCGGTGGATTGGCTAAGTGGAGATCGACGCGACCACTTGAGTTTTCTATCTCATTATCCCATGAGTAAAATACGACCAAACTTGACCTCGGTGGACCATTATAAGCTATGAATCACCGTTGTCATGTTAATGGTACTCGTGGTCTTTACAGGTAAAATCAGCCATCTTCCGTCAACTTTTAGACTTCGTGGTAGTTATAAAAGTTGTTCCACGTGTTGAAAACTATTAGCATATAAAATTTGGTGAAATTTGGAGTTAGTCAAAAAATTAAGTTTCCGTTCGCTAGAAACCACCGCGCGATGCGGTGCGTGTGGCAACGTGTGGGAAAATCTAGTGACATGGATTTCTGGCAGAAAGATATTCTTGATGTTATGAGCCCATATTTGAGGCCCGTTTGTTGAAACTTGATACGATTGTTTGATTATTCAATTTTTGAGATAATTGTATTGTCGTTCGATTTTCGTAATTGACGACAATCCGACTGTTGGATCGTTAAGCAAATTTGACATTCAAATCTTTCAAATTAGAGAATCTTGGATAATTGACCTTAATGAAGCCACATTAACCGAAGATTAACTTTTTAGTCAACGTGCCCCGAATTATTTTGGTGTCTCGTGAAGGAAAACCTTTGAATATGCTAATTCATGGCGGAAACATGCTTGTATGCACTTAAAAACAAAACTTAACCAAGAAACTCAAAGCCTAATAGTTGTGAACCAAAGACCCAACTCAAATTCACAAAGAGAGTTGATATTTGTTATACCTTTGAAGATCTTCTTTGCCTTGCAAATGATCATTACCCAAAGTGAGGGCCTTCATTCCTCTCCTTGAGTTAAACTCTATAACTTCATCTCCATCACTTTGATCTTTGTGTTCCTGGATTGAGATGCTTGAATGGATTCTCCAAAAGCCCCCAAAGTAGAAGATCTTTAACTTTCGACACCAATGATGATTGAGGAAGAAGATGAGTGACATGAAAGAAGAATATTACTAGTTATCTTCTCCAATGTAGTTTGCCTCCTAGAGTGAGAAGAGATAATTTTGTTCTCTCATATTTCCTTATAAAAAATCCCTTAGTGAGGGAAAGGTTATAAAGTTCTTTATAAAGGGTTCACACTTAAGTAAAACCCTTCCCTCTCTTTCTATAGCCTTCATCCCAAAACCCTTTTTAGGCATCTTGAGTTTTAGTTGTTAAGTTTGTTATACAACTTAAGTTAATGGACTTGACTCTTCAAAACCTATTTGGGCCTTGAGTCTCAGTGTGTTTTAAGTTGTCACATAAGTTAATGGGCTTGACTATTCAAATCTCATTGCGCTTAACACTAACTCAAGGTCTAAAACGAACTTATTTGTTTGATGAATTAACATATTAATTAATCCTAGTCATAAAACAATTAAACCATTTAATTGTCTTTACTTAACTTCGTTGTATTCTTCAACCATTACCTTACACGGTGTATGATCCATTATGTTCTAGTTAGCGAGGCAGTAGGCGTTTAGAACTACTACTAATTGATTGGTGAACATAATGCTTCTAATTGTCTTTTAGTGATTGTTAATTATCAGGGCTTCCGCAAATCATGAGTGACACCTAGTAATATGTCATGGCTACTTAAGCTAAGCAGAAAAAGGTTGGAGAACCTAAACAGTTAGGGATTACAATGCAATACAGTCTTTCTCCAGATCAATATTCTTGATCACATTGCTTAGGTGATAATTTATTCATGTATACTATCCAATGTGATTCTCTTGTCTATATAGTTACCTTGAATGTGATTTGGAAAGTACCTCCTATATCTCATTCATACTTTTGGCCAGAGATTCTTAATCATATCATAGAGTATTCTCCATCAATGGTTTGAAGGTTAGAGATCCATTGTTGTGCATTCACATGCCTACATGGTTAAGTAGCTTAACAACAATTATTGCGTTGACACTCTCTAATAGAATGTCTTTCACATAATTAAAGATTAAGGTTGTAACCACAAGACAACTATGATGCCTCAGGTCAAATGACTACTTTGCATTATCCAACTAGTGAGTTCTTGGATGACATGAGTATGAGAACACCTGGTTGGTCGCGTTTAGTGGACTCACTCTGATTGAGCACTTACATACTTATCTTGGTGTCTTTCACACCAATGACTCAAGACCAGTCACTCTCCAGGGAGAAAGACATAGTATGTACTGATCTACTAATTGTCAATACCTAATTGGCAGTCTTACAATCAGGTACATTTAGAATATGTGCATAAAAGAGAATGGTCTTATGAATCAAACTTCTTTAGATTACATTTATGAATCAAACTTCTTTAGATTACATTTTCTTAATTACATATTCCTTGGACTCATTGTTTAAGCGTCTAACATTTAATGAGACGACTTTAAACAGTCATTTTTGCCCTTACATTAAACTAGATTAGTTTAATATGTGAAATGTTCGTAAAGTATCATCCCATGACTGGCTTTATGACACATTTCCAACATCTCGTTTATCTATAGAATTCTGAGTTAAGACTTATGTGTTTCCTTAGGTGTTAGTCGTGTCTGAGTGCTTTGATCTTCATGCTAGAGTTGCTAGTAGCTTTGACTTCAGGTGAGTGATTTTAATATTATATAATAAACTATTATCTTTGTATGCTTTCTTTCTATTTCTATGAGTGTGTCTGGAACCATAGATTCTATTTTCTTTCTAGTTTCATGAGTTGATTTGAAACCCCTGCGAATATCTTTGTAAACACGGAAAATTCCTGAAACGAATGAGACAAGAACACGTGTACAAAATAATATTTTGTATTAATTTTGGGGTTACAATCTCTTTTACAATTTAATCCTCTGATTCTATCTTCGTAAGGTATAGATTTATGGATGGGCTGTTGATCCAAAGGGCCGTCGGGGCTTGAGCTTAGGATGAACGAGGATGTGGATTTGTTTATGTTGTTGATCCAAAGGGCCGTCGGGGCTTGATCTTAGGATGAACGAGTGATGAATGATGAACACTTTCTTCAAGGGCTGTCGGGGCTTGATCTTGAATTGG
This sequence comes from Cotoneaster glaucophyllus, assembly GCA_036320875.1. Taxonomy (NCBI): domain Eukaryota; kingdom Viridiplantae; phylum Streptophyta; class Magnoliopsida; order Rosales; family Rosaceae; genus Cotoneaster; species Cotoneaster glaucophyllus. The sequence goes on from CM070060.1 coordinate 18,179,559, forward strand.
TGGAAGTTCTTCAAGGGCCGTTGAGGCTTGATCTTGAAGGTGGATTTGACGAAGAACGAAGAGAGCTTTCTTGATCCTTCGGGATTCTTGGAGATTTGGGAGGTTGGTGCTTGAAAGCTTTTAGTGTTTCAAAGCTTTCAAGTATTTGGGGGAGTTCTCTTCCAATTTGGGAGTAGAGAAAATGTGTATGTGAATTGGTCCCTGGAAATGAAGGCAATGGCTTCCTATTTATAGAATTTTTCCAAGGCCTAATATTCAGATGAAATAAATCGTTTCTGCCAGGGGCTGACACATGTCCTATTTGATGACTTTTCTGATTTCTTTCGATTTTTCTTTGAGTTACGCGCTACATGTAAAATTTATGTGATACGTGGGCGTTGAAATTTTAATTTATTGGTTAACATTTATTTCACTGAAATTTCGATGTCTACAAATGCCCCCACTTCAAGGCGCGTCGTATACATGTGCTTGTCACTTGTAGCAGATGCGTTTTGAAGTCCCTTAATGTAGATGTCGATCTAGGGGCCGTTGAGGCTTGATCTTGAACTGGACTGGAAACTTCTTCAAGGGCCGTAGAGGCTTGAATCTTGAATTTTGTGCTGTAAGTTCCTTCAAGTGCCGTTGAGGCTTGTTCTTGAATTCGGCTGGAAGATTTTCTGGTTTCCTCCAATTGTTGATTTTCCACAGGCTTAATCTTGAACTGGGCTGGAAGGTTTTCTGGTTTCCTCCAAATTGTTGATTTTCCACAGGCTTAATCTTGAACTGGGCTGGAGGGTTTTCTGGTTTCCTCCAAAGGTCTGAATTTACTCCTTTCATTTGGAGCTAAATTTGTTTCAAGGATGGCTGACGCTTGATCTTTAATTGGACTTGTGATTTCTTCAAGGGTCGGCGGGGCTTGATCTTGATGAATGGAAACGGGACCACGAGCGGCTTTAGGATTTGAACACCCGACAAGCAGACACGAGATGAAGGTGATGGTCTATTTCCTTGTTCAATCTTTCCAATTCATATTGAAGAGGGTCAGAGGATGAATCTTCAAGATTGATTCTTCATTGTCGCTCATCTTGTCTGTTCTCCAGGCAGATGTGGATGAGTACTCAAGAGAAATGCTAGGTAGGCAATCAGGGAAGGGGTTCCAGGCAGTCTGTTCCTGACTGGAAGCTTGATTCCAGGTGCCGCCCGATTGCTCTCCTTCTCATTGCCCTGTAGGTAAGAACAAGGACAAAGACAAGAACAGGGAGAAAGCATGATATGAGATACTTTTGCTTTTTGAAGAAACTGTGGTGATTTGATGGCGTTGCACGGCGAGGCTTTGCTCTTTGGTGATGGTGCTAGAGAAAGGCTGTTGAAGTTTCTCAAGCTCTTCCATCAGAGGGACGATGCCGGACTTGGATTTGACTTAGACTCCTCCATCTGGATTATGCAGTTCGTTGTGCTATAGTGATTTGTTACAGCTCATTAAGCTGCATTCTTCTCTGCTTGTTTCTTTTGCATAGCAGGAGTGGTGCGCAGCCTCTTGCATTTAAATGGTCCATCAGAGCATCACTTCTCAACGACTCATCCATGCTTGGCAGCTTCAGTGCAGAGAGCCAACAACGTACCAAATGTTCTGCGACGTCGGTGACTTGATATCCAACTCTAACAATAGTTGAAGATGACCACTCGAGAGCAATGCAAGGTAAGCAATCAGCCAAAAGGTTCCGAGCAATCAGTCCCAGATTGGACGTTTGATTTCAGGTTCTGACTGATTACTCTCTTTTTCCCTATCTTGCAGGTAAGAGCAAGGGTAAAGGAAAGAAAAGGGAAAAGCATGATATGAGATACTTTTGCTTTTGACCCTGATGATATGAGATACATTTGCTTTTGAAGAAGTAGCGGATGAACCAGCACATATATTGGTTGCGCTTGTCTCCACATGCTTCGATGTATTGATTTCGCTTGCCACATCTGTTCTTCAGGCAGATGTGGTATCTTCCCGGAAGTTTGAGTGGAAGTTCCGACATATTGCTTTTCTTTATCCTTGTCTTGCAGGTAAGAGTAAGGACAAAGGAAAGGACAGGGAGATTGCATGATATGAGATACTCTTGCTTTCGTCCCTGATGATATGAGATACGCTTGCTTTTGGAGAAGTAGCGGATGAACCAACACATATATTGGTTGCGCTTGTCTCTACATGCTTCGATGTATCAATTTCACCTGCTTCATCTGTTCTTCAGGCATGTGTGGTATCTTCCCTGGAAGCACATCAGCAGTTGAAGATGAGTACTTGAGAGTAATGCTAGGCAAGCAATCAGGGAAGGAGTTTCCAGGAAGTCGGTTCCAACTCGGAAGGTCGATTCCAAGTGCCGACTGATCGCTCTTTTTCTCCTTGTCCTGCGGTGAAGAGGGAGGACAAAGAAAAGGATGGGGAAAAAGTATGCTATGAGATACTCTTGCTCTCATCCCTGATGATATGAGATACTTTTGCTCTGGTGCGACTTGGGAAGAAGAGAACTGAGTACGTTGAGGGGTTTGGTTGCAGATGCATTTTTTGGCAAGGAAGAAGAGTCAAGCGTTTTGGATGTGTGTCTTGTCTTCGAGGATGAAGGTTATCATATATAGGGATTTCCCACTTACAGGTGGTGGTGTGGACATGACCTTGTCACCCACGCTTGTCGGTGACATTGTTGTAGTGGGAGTAGTAAGATTCACGCGTTTTCAACTTTGTCAGAGACCTTTGACAAAGTTGCACGTGAAATCTGAAAAGCTGAGATTGCGTCTGAAATGAGTTGACGAATTTTACGCAGGAAAACCCGGCTTTTGAAATTTGGGGAGTGGTGTCTTTTTGACCTTTGAACAGGTGGTTGTGTTGGTTCTCGTTTTATAGAGGTATTGATTGTATTCAAGACGCACACTTTGAAGGTTTCCCTGTGAAAATTATCTCTGTTGTATTTTCTGAGATCTTACTCCATCCAGCCCTTCTCCTTTATCATTTCTGAAAATGGCTTACCCGTCTGACATTGGCTTAGATTTGAGCCTTGGGAATGATACAGGCGCGCCGCGTCAGGGTGATATATGGCGCCCATCCTTCTTATCTTCTAATGGCTCTCTTACGGTTGAAGACTCCGTGATGATGGATGCGACAACGGCTACGGTAGTAGCTAGGAACCTCCTTACCCCTAGAGATAATAGACTACTTTCAAGACGGTCTGATGAGTTGGCTGTCCAAGACTCCCTGGCTTTCAGCATTCAGTGTGCGAGCTCTGTGTCCAACATGGGCCAACGCTTACTTGCTCGAGCTCGCCAAGTTGAATCATTGATGGCCGAGGTGGCAACCCTTAGTCAAGAGATTAGGCAGCTCAAGCGTGAGAATAGAGAGTTGCATGTGCTTGCAAATAATTATTCGACGGGCATGAAGAGGAAGCTTGATCAGCTGCTGGACTCCGAAGGTCGAATTCAAAGTGACCGTCAGAAGTTTGCGGATGTATTCTGGAGGCACTTTTTGCCTTCGTCATCTGGGGTTCGACCAAGTATTGAGGCCCCGAATAATCCATCTTCAGTGCCTCCCACCGCTAGTGTTCCGCCGAGTACTGAGGCTTCACATTAGTGACATTTGTGAAGGCTCCATTTTTTTTATTTTTTTTTATTTTTTGTTGTTGTTGTTGTTGTTGTTGTTGTTGTATGTACTTGTAACTTCTTAAAGATATTAATAAATGAAATCTTATTTCATTCATATGGTACTTTTTTTTTTTTTTTTTGATCATAATTTCAAAATGATACAGTGTACCATCCCATAACCTTTCTCTCTTTTAGATGGTGCCTGATACACCTGTTTCCTTTTAGATAGTGACTAGAAGCATCATTCTGTCACCACCACCTATTTCCTTTTTTTTTTTTTTTTTTTTTTTTTTTTTGACTTGCTAACAGTAACTTGCATTTTATTCTTGCATGGGGTGTATGTTTTGATGATGAGTATGGTAAACTGACACGGCTGGGCCTCCTCGATGGGCTTCCTCACTGCACCGTACTCTTCTCTGCATGCGGACCACTGTTATCACAGTCACCGCACAGCCTTCCTCTCTGCATGCGGGTCACTGTTAGCACAGTTTTCGCACTGCATTCTTCTCTGGGTTCTGCTACATATATATATATATATATATATATATATATATATATATATATGAGATCGCACCGTGACTGCACAACCAGTGGATATCCACTGCACTGCTTGCTGCCTTACACCGCCGCTGCACAATCTGCACCAATAGTTTTTTTTTTCTATTATTTTTATATATTATATATATATATAATATAATATAAATATGTGCTGCATGGGATGAAAATTTGCAGGAAACATGGCAGCTTGGGTGAGGCGGAGCAGAAGAGGCGGACAGCGGAGTTGGAGGAAGAGCATGGACGGTCGGGGACGGGCAGAGACATGAGAGCTGTAGGGGGAGGGCCTCGTGAATACCAGCATCGCCACCGACCCTTCGAATGTCGCCGTCAGCACCTCGTTGTAGACCTCCAGCTTCTGCAGGTAGTGGCGAGGAGAACTGTTGAGGATCATACTGCTCAGAGAGGGTCACGAGTATGGTGATGAAGTTGGAGACTAGAGAACGAAGAGCAAGCTGTCCCGAGATCACTGGAGCTCCGACGGCATCTGATCTGGGGTCGAGGGAGATCGTCTTGTTGCTGCCGCTAGCGTTGATCAACGGTTGGTGCTGTATTGACACTTTGCTGCCATGGTGGAACAGATGTTGGGAGGAGGTACGACCCGACTAAGCTGCTGCTCTCGGCGAAAGTGGGGTGGTTGATGCAGAGCTGGTCTTTCAGCAGAGGCCTCGGGGCAACTTTGTTGTACCGCGCCGTGGTTGCAGCTGCTTCTCAACGGCGGAGAGCGGGGATGTTGATTATAGAGAAGGGGAAGATGGTCCAGAGGGTGGTGCACCGCAGTCGGTGGAACGGAGTTCACTCGGGCCGAGTCGCGGGGAACTTGAAGTGAGGGTGCTGTTGTGGAGGACAGAGAGAGAAAGAGCTGCGAGAGAGAGACTTGGGCCTCTTCATGGGCCTTTTGGGCATGGGATCCGGCGGCTGTGAGATGGAGGAAGGCTTGGGCTTGCATTTTTGTTTGTTTGTTTGTTTGTTTGTTTGTTTGTTTGCTTAGGTACTCATTCCCTTGCTGTTTTGACGGAGGTTCTTTTGCCCGTGCTTCGAGCTTGTTGCAGTGCGTCACTTTTACCGTGTGGGGTTGCGCAAAAGACTGCAGTAAGTTTATGTTGTGTAATGCCTTTTGATCACAGTTTTTCCCTTAGTGGTGCGCTACTGTGTGGTGCTGTGCAAAAGACTGCAGCGGGATTTTGCTGTGTAGTGCCTTTTGGTCACAACTTTCCTCGGTAGTGACATCGTCGCGCCTCTTGCCGCTGCTTGGAGCTTGTCACTTTAACCGTGTGGGGTTGTGCAAAAGACTGCATTAGGGTTTCGTTGTGTAATGCCTTTTGATCACAGTTTTTCCCTCAGTGGTGCGCTACTGTGTGGTGCTGTGCAAAAGACTGCAGCGGGATTTTGCTGTGTAGTGCCTTTTGGTCACAGTTTTCCCTTGGTGGTGATGTTGCCGTGTTTTGCCACTGTTCGTTGCTGCATGAGGGTTTTCGCACTGCTGCTGCTGATCGTCACAAGGCTCACAGGTCGCTGCAGAGGAGAGCATGAGCTGCTGGGCCGCGCTGTGGGCCGAGGAGAAATGGAGACGGGCCTGATTTTTTATTTTTTTTATGAAGGTTTATTCTGTTTGTATTTGTAATGGAATTGACTCTTAATAGTCAAATGTTTAATAAAACCTTATTTTTTATTTTGATGTGACTGAACTCAAAGTTGAATGTTCGAGCTGTCTACGTACCCTTCCAAAGAAGAGATCAAGTCATAACGTAGTTCAAATACATTTTTTTTTTTGGGTGCCATACGCAGTTTATGCTCTTGCGGGCCAGGAGCATTTGGTGCCGTTTGCAGTTTCAGCTCGTGCAGGCAAGGAGCGTTTGGTTGTCGCCTTTTAGGCTCGTGCAGACTATGAGCGTTTTGGTGTCGCCTTTTAGGCTCGTGCGAACGAGGAGCATTTTGGTGTCGCCTTTTAGTCGGCTTTTAGGCTCGTGCGAACGAGGAGCATTTGGTTGTTGTGGATTTCTCAAGCGATCTGGGAGAGGCGTTCCTCGCAATCTTCATAGCAAGGAGCCTTGACCGAGTAATTGAAGAAGTCTTCGGGGAAGAAGTCGCACATTGTGATGGGGATGGATGATCTTTGTGTTGAAACTTCATTATCTCCAACCCTTTCACATTGCTCTAGAGGTTGACAAGAGTTGCTTTGCCCCCTTTCCGACTGATGAACTTGTGGACGAGATGGTTGCTGCTTGTCCAATTTCTTCGAAGCGATCTTGGAGAGGCGTTCCTTGCAATCTTCATAGCAAGGAGCCTTGACTGAGTATTTGAATAAGTCTTCGAGGAAGAAGAGATCGCGCATGGACGATCTTTGAGTCAAAATTTCCTCATCTTCAACATTTTCACATTGCTTTGGAGGTTGGCGAAAGCTGCTTTGCCCCCTTTCCGATTGGTGCACTTGTGGAGAAGACTTATGTTTCTTGTGCAGTTTGTTCGGAGTAACATGAGTCCATCATTCAACTTCACTTGACTTGGAGTATGCCCCCAATGGTCGAGGTGAAGACTTTGAGTTGAAAGTGCCAAATGTGACGTCTTCCTCAAGGATTTCATCTTCTTTGTCTTCTTGGATTATAATGAGGAAGACGTCTTGGACCTCCTTTGCAGTGTCGTCCTCTTGGGCTTGTTGGCATGAAGGTTGGCTAGTGTGGACGATGGTGCGCCTCCTTACCTTCAATGGTCCTTTTGTATCAACCTCCAAAGTTGCTTGGCGCTTCATCCTTGAAGGAATCAAGCTTCGAACGTTGTCTTTTTCTGCTAGACTGTCGATCTTTTCTTCATTTGGCTTTCGTCTTCCTCCTTTTAGAAGACTTCTTGGTTTCTTCAAACCTTTCCAAAGCCAACCGTCGTGGAGAAGAGCTAGCTGTGCTGCTTTGTTTTTTAGGTTTTGATAGTCTTTCGAAGACAGAGCTTTGAGGTGTTGGCGTGCTAAGCCGCTTGAAGACAGAAGTTCGGTCTTGACCACCAATACGATCAAGTGCCGAAATTCTGGGCCTCGAACGATTCATCCTATTGAAGACTGACATCCAAGTGGCGGGTTTAGACTCCTCTTGTTCTTGTTCAATGCTTACACTGATGTATTGAGTGCTAGCGTCTTTCACTTTGCTTGAAATCTTCACAGGTGCATTTGGTGTGAAGCCAAGTCCAGCCTTGTTGTTGTCAACTCCGTAACCATGCTCCTTTAACTTCTTTTGAGTCTTGGTGAGGTCACGTTCTTTATCGCTGACGATGTTTGAAACCTTCTTTCCAGGATTCGAGGATGAAGCGAAGTCGTACCCAGCCTTCGACATGAGTTTGTAGGCGTTTGGATCAAAACCTTCTTCAGTCCTCTTGGTTGGAAGAAAGCTTGGTTCCACTCCCTTTGGCAGAGCTTTTATGAAGCCTTGTGGTAGTCTTGCCACCTTAGAGTCGTCTAGCTATGTCAGAGGCAAAACCGCTTTTGTCTGGAGCAACTTCATATTATCCTTGTGCCGCTGTGTGTCAGCCTTGCTTGCTCCAGTTTCGAATGGGGATTGACCATTCTTTCTTCTCGACATTGGGATGTATTGGAAGACGGGTGTGTTCGATCCTTTTGAAGGTGTCCTAGTTCCTTTGGTTGTTGTAGGTTTAGCAAGCTCATCATCATTTTTGCTTGAAGATGGCATGGTTTCCCCTTCTTGCTTCTTGGGCATGGTTTGCCACTCTTGCTTTTTAGGTGCTGCTTTGCCCGTGGATTTGATCTCTTTTGGAAGAGCTTCAGGCACCATGTCCTCGTCCATATAGAACTCGGCGTCTGCGAAGTGTGATTCGGCTTCGGTGAATGGTTTGGTATCACCTTGGATTACCTTCACTCCTTCCCGGTAGAATTTTAAGCATTGATGGAGGGTGGATGATACTACTCCATTCCCGTGGATCCAAGGCCTTCCTAAGAGCAAGCTATAGGAAGTTCTTGCATCAATCACATGGAATATCGTGCTTGATTTAAGTTCACCAATGGTCATCTCCACTCGGATCATGCCCATCGCTCTTTGTCTACCTTGGTTAAAACCCTGGATCAGCAGACGGCTTAGGGACAGTTCATCCACTTTGATGTCGATTGTGGTCATTGTTGACTTTGGCATGATGTTTATGGCTGACCCACCATCCACAAGCATGCGGTTGACTTTGTGCTCCCTTACGTACCCCGAGATGAAGAGAGGACGGTTGTGAGGCTTTGGCCCCAACAGTAAGTCCTCGTCCGTGAAGTTGATTGCGTCCTGGGCGGCATAGCACGTGGCACATTCATGTGGCCTGAACTTTGAGCCTTCGTCCTTACTTTCTTGCACTTCGTGATCGTCGGGACTTGCTAAGACCGCTGCTAGTGCTATTCGCATCTTCTTTGGCAATTGTAGCGCTTCCTTGATGCTACATTGTGTTGGCAAACCTTCTTTGGACGTGAGGGTCTTTTCTTCCTCAGTGGAGATAACTTTGCCTTTTGAGGGCTCTTCTATCTCTACTTCAACCATGTGACAGGCGACAGTAGTGCACTGTTGGAAAAAGTCCTTCGGGAAATACTCGTGCAAGGATACAGGAATACGTGGCTCTTGCTCTAGAAGTTCCCCACTGTACGTTGGCTCAGCAGCTCTTATACTTCCTTTGGGCTTTCTATTGTTACGGCGGCGGTGTTTTCTCCCTTGCTCCACCTTTGGCTTTTTGGCTTGCTCCACCTTTGGTTTTGTGGCTTGCGGTCTTGGCTTCCCCGTCTTTTTGTAGGTCACTAGTGTCTACCCTTCTTCATCGTCAGTAGGTGCATCTTGGTTGCTTGCCCCCAGCGGTGGTCGTGCAGAAGGTGCCATGTGACTCAAGCATTGGCGGGAATGGTCATGAATCCTTTGGAGGGGAACGGGATCGAATGATCCAAACACGATCGTAGTAGTGTGCGTTGCGGCCGTGTCTTCTAGGTCGAGTTCAATCCGCCCTTGTTGTGCCAGCTTCATGATGAGTTCCTTAAGGATGAAGCACTTACTAACGGGATGACTCACGATACGATGGTACTTGCAGTACTTAGGATCGTTGACACGATTCATCTCCTCGGGGCGCTTACATTCCGATAACTCGATCACTTTCTTTTCTAGTAAGTCGTCTAACATTGCCGCCATATCTGAGTCAGGAAAAGGGTATGTCTTTTGCTCCAGCTCCCTCAAAGTGTTTTTGAACCTGTCTTGGGTACAAGGAGGCTCATTTCTCTTTATCTCCTTCACTTTGGTTTTGGAGGAAATCTTGACGGGCGCAGAGGGGGTTTTGACTGGGGAAGTGTTAATAGTACAAGCTTCATTTGCAGGCTTCTTCCCGTGATTGTCCACTTTTGGAGCGAGCACCTTGTCCTTCTTGAAGTCGGAGATTGGCTCCTTCTTTCCATGGTGAGCGATGCTTAGCTCCATGTCGTGGGCGCGGGTGGCTAGCTCTTCGAAGGTCTGTGGTTTGATGCCTTAAAGGATGTAGTGTAAACCCCATTGCATGCTTTGGACGCACATCTCGATCGAAGAGATCTCCGAGAGCCTGTCTTTACAGTCAAGGCTAAGATTGCGCCATCGGTTGATGTAGTCCATAACCGGCTCGTCTCTCCATTGCTTTGCGCTTGTCAGCTCTAGCATGCTCACAGTGCGGTGGGTGCTGTAGAAGCGGTTAAGGAATTCCTTTTCCAGTTACTCCCAGCTATTGATGGACTCGGGCTCCAGGTCTGTGTACCACTCAAATGCATTTCCTTTTAGTGAGCGCACAAACTGCTTGGCGAGGTAGTCTCCTTCCGTCCCTGCATTGTTGCAAGTTTCCACGAAATGGGCGACGTGCTGCTTTGGGTTGCCTTTTCCATCGAACTGCATGAACTTTGGTGGTTGGTAACCCCTCGGCATCCTCAAGGCGTCGATCTTCTTGGAATAGGGCTTCGAGTACAACATGGAGGTATGAGAGCTTCCTTCGTACTGCACCTTGATGGTATTGGCGATCATCTCCTGCAGCTGCTGGATAGAGAGGGATCCCATGAGTGCCGTTGCTTGGTCTGGCTCCTGCTTCCCTTCGACTTTCTCCAATGGAGGCTCTTCTTCTTCATCGGCCTCTTTCTTTATTGGGTCAGCTTTTAGGTCAGTTTTCACGCTGTGCTGCGCCTCCAGTTGGTTGGCGAGTGCGGCGATTTGCGAGTCTTTCTCTTCCACGGTCCGTGTGAGTTTTACAATTGCTTCATTCATCTGAGCCAGTTGCTCTTCGATTGAAGTTGCTCCAGTAGTCATGACTTGTATGGCTGTGCTGCTGCTTGAGTTAGTATCAGAAAGCAAGGAATCGGAGTACTTCCTCGGGCTTTCCTCCCTTGGCGCTCTTAGCGAGGCTAGGGTGATCACGGGCTCGTGCCTCAGGTGCTCTTGTTCCTCTGGCAGAGTTGATGCGGCGGTGGAAGCTGCGGCAAAGAGAGCTCTTGCCTTGCTTCTGGTTGTGATGCCTGAAACGTCACCACTTGTAGCGAGGATGCTCTTGTTCTTCGCTTTTGTTGCGGGAACAACTTGATCCTTTCCTGATGCCATTTGTGCTTTTGCGGATTTAAAGATAGAGATGAGAGGTAGAGATTGTCCCACTGGGCGTGCCAAATTTGTAAACACGGAAAATTCCTGAAACGAACGAGACAAGAACACGTGTACAAAATAATATTTTGTATTAATTTTGGGGTTACAATCTCTTTTACAATTTAATCCTCTGATTCTATCTTCGTAAGGTATAGATTTGTGGATGGGCTGTTGATCCAAAGGGCCGTCGGGGCTTGAGCTTAGGATGAACGAGGATGTGGATTTGTTTATGTTGTTGATCCAAAGGGCCGTCGGGGCTTGATCTTAGGATGAACGAGTGATGAATGATGAACACTTTCTTCAAGGGCCGTCGGGGCTTGATCTTGAATTGGTGGAAGTTCTTCAAGGGCCGTTGAGGCTTGATCTTGAAGGTGGATTTGACGAAGAACGAAGAGAGCTTTCTTGATCCTTCGGGATTCTTGGAGATTTGGGAGGTTGGTGCTTGAAAGCTTTTAGTGTTTCAAAGCTTTCAAGGATTTGGGGGAGTTCTCTTCCAATTTGGGAGTAGAGAAAATGTGTATGTGAATTGGTCCCTGGAAATGAAGGCAATGGCTTCCTATTTATAGAAATTTTCCAAGGCCTAATATTCAGATGAAATAAATCGTTTCTGCCAGGGGCTGACACATGTCCTATTTGATGACTTTTCTGATTTCTTTCGATTTTTCTTTGAGTTACGCGCTACATGTAAAATTTATGTGATACGTGGGCGTTGAAATTTTAATTTATTGGTTAACATTTATTTCACCGAAATTTCGATGTCTACAATCTTCATTCTTGGTATGCCATGAGAAAGTTTGGGCCTATAATTCTTTATGTAGCCATGAGAAAGTCTACCATGAGAAAATGTGAAATCTAATATCTACTTATTTCTTTCTAGTTCCATGAGTAGGTCTGGAACCTCGTGCTTGTTTCCGTTATCCGGTTCAATGAGTAGGTCTGGAATGCAGCCATGCTATTTTATTCTATATTTGAAAGAGGTGATTGAGTGCATGTAGGGATAAATCATGAAAAGTTAGTTGAATTTATGTGTGGTATTCAATCGAGATTTGTGAGTGAGGTTATCTTATATATGAAAAGGTTAGTGAAATATTTTATAACTGAGATCAACTAACTTTTAAATCACATATGTTGTATGGATAATGCTAAGGACACTAAATGTGTAGAATAAATTTTATAAACTAAATGACATACAAGTTAATGATTGGATTATAACTTAAGTGTTGATTAATGTGCTTATTTCTTATTGGTGACACATCATTTAGTTTGTAAATTTACTCTACAAATTTAGTCTATCTACCATTACTCATATCGTATTATTGTCACACACAAGAGCTTTATAGCGTATCCAGGTTTTTGCTTTGCCCGATGTAGGGCTGTTTCTTACAGAGTACAGGTAGCAGTTAGAGAAAGAGGATTCCAATGGTTGTAGCTGGTGTATGCAGTGCACTCGAAAGTAGGATTTGTGCCCTTTATTGTAGTTTCATTTTCACAAAATATTTGATATATATTATGTATGAGTCCCTAGTTGACTCTATGTAATTATTGCACCGTTACTTTCAGCTGATACATGTCGATTTTTGGTGTATCTCGAAATCAAAGCGTGACATAACTTGACTAAATTAAAAAATGGTACTTTTACCCCTACTTATACTATCATTCGTACCATATCTCTAGTAGAGATAGGACCTAATTACGTTGATGGACCTTACCTCTATTAGAGAGATGATACAAATGATGGTACAAATAAACGGAAAGTGTAGCATTACTCGGCTAAATTTAAACCATATTTGTTGGTGCCGCAAAAGTTTGTTGCAAAGTGCCATAAGCTATTTCATTTTATAGTCTTGGATGTGCTTGGTATTAGGGCATAAACTATTTCACTGCACGTATATATTTTGAACGAAGCATACATTTCATAAATTAATTCGAGGCTGGCCATTGATGCTTCATGCTTGATGTTATTGGAAAGAAAAGGGGAGAAGAGAAGATTCTTGGGAAACAAAAAGAAAAAAAGATTCCCGGAAACCTGGATATTTCTTTTTAGTAGAAAAGCCCTTGAAGTCCAAACTGATGATGTTTTCATCTTTTAAAACTCTTCATTTTTCTCGTGTATATTGACAAGTGTAGTTCACATCCAACCATCCATAATAAAAAGAGAAAAAAAAAATTGAGTAAAAGCGACGACCCTATAATATGTAGGAGACCTGTTATTTATGTGTGTATAATTTCGTATGTGTGAGAACTGATGTACCGAATTTTTTTTAATACAAAACTATATCATCTCAACCTTTCTTATTTATTTATTTTTTTCTTTCAAGTTAGTAGATCCAATTGAGTGTGCGATATATGTAAAGGACCTTTCATTTACGTGTATGATATTTCGTACGTTTGAGAGTTATCTTACCGAAATTTCTCTTCATGTAAAACTGCACCCTCTCCACTTGCTTTTTTCTTTATTGCACTCTTTTCTTTTTTTCAAGTTGGTAGATCCCATTTGAATTAATCCCATTTGAAGTGCTTGGAGGATTGCAAATACATTCATGTCAGTTGAATATCAGAGTACGCAACGAACAAACGAACTAACTGAATATAAAACTTTATTAAACGGAATTGTCAAGAAGGCCACATGAACCAAAGATGCTACATCTTGACTCACTTATTTCTCAAACTAAATTACAAGCAATATTTATAGAGAACTAAACCTAAGAAACCCTAACTCGGATGGGTTAGGCCCAATTCCTAAATTAACAAGGAAAACCCAAATACTAAAATAAACATGAATACTAATATTTTCCAACACCCCCCCGGGTCAAACTCATGGCGGTACACAACATGAGTTTGCCAACAGACAAAGTGGATGCAAGTTTGTTATGCTAATTTCCGATGCCAATTTCAATACGAAATTCCATTGGTGCAAATGCAAGATTCCAAATTTCAGTGCCAGTGCAAGATTCTAATGCCAGTGCCAGTGCAAGATTTCCATGCCAATTGCGAGCTTCCGAACAAATCTGAACAAACAAGCTAAAAACCCAACTTTCACAACGTCACTCGAGTAGTCACCAGTCCAAACACTCGAGCAATCGTCATGGAAGACAACAAAAAACTCCAAATCATTCAAATAAACCAACAGTCTCTGTGTGTCTCAAAGACTTCAAAAAAGCCAATCTTTTCTCCTTGCCCGTGTGGGCGTCAAAACCTAAAAAATTTCTTTTTCAAAAACATTTTTTTTTTTCCTTTTCCTTTATTTTCCCTCTTTTTTCCTTTCCTTTCCCCCCTCTTTTCCTTCTTTACTCCTGCTTTCTTCAATTCATGCAACAACCAAGTCAACCAAGTCGAGCAACATAAATGGATTGTAGCAAATGGTTCGTGCAGATGGTGGTGGTGGCGACAACAACGGATTGACTATGGATGCTTTGCGCGACAAACAAGCAAACAAATTTTTACCACAATGAAACGACAATTTCCTAGACGAATCTAAAATGGAAACACAAACAACGGAAGATGACGAAAACAAAACTGATACAAACAAGTTGACACCCATTAATAGCAGATTAAATCCCGAATGATCCAACCTACTTTGATACCAAGTTGAATATCAAAGTACTCAACGAACAAACGAACTAACTGAATATGAAACTTTATTAAACGGAATTGTCAAGAAGGCTACATGAACCAAAGATGCTACATCTTGACTCACTTATTTCTCAAACTAAATTACAAGCAATATTTATAGAGAACTAAACCTAAGAAACCCTAACTCGGATGGACTAGACCTAATTCCTAAACTAACAAGGAAAACCCAAATACTAAAATAAACATGAATGCTACTATTTTCCAACACTCCACGTCAAACTCATGGCGGTACACAACATGAGTTTGCCAACACACGAAGTGGATGCAACCTTGTTATGCTAATTTCCGATGCTAATTTCAATATGAAATTCCATTGGTGCAAGTGCAAGATTCCAAATTCCAATGCCAGTGCAAGATTCCAATGCCAGTGCCAGTGTAAGATTTCCATGCCAATTGCGAGCTTCCGATCAAACCTAAACAAACAAGCAAAAAAGCCAACTTCCACAACGTCACTCGAGTAGTCACTAGTCCAAACACTCGAGCAATCGTCACGGATGACAACAATAGACTCCAAATCATTCAAATAAACCAAAGCCTCTGTGTGTGCCTCAGAGACTTCAAAAAAGCCAATCTTTTCTCCTTGCCCTTGTGGGCCTCAAAACCTAACAATTTTTTTTTTCAAAAACTTATTTATTTATTTATTTTATTTTCCTTTATTTTCCCTCTTTTTTCCTTTCCTTTTTTTCCCCTCATTTCCTTCCTTACTCTTGCTTTCTGCAATTCATGCAGCAACCAAGTCAACCAAGTCGAGCAACATAAAGGGATTGCATCTGATGGTTCGTGCAGATGGTGGTGGTGGCGACAAGAACAGATTCGACTATGGATGCTTTGCACGACAAACAAGCAAACAGATTTTTACCACAATGAACAACGACAATTTCCTAGACGAATCTAAAATGGAAACACAAACAGCAAAAGATGACGGAAACAAAACTGATACAAACAAATTGACACCCATCAACAGCAGATTAAATCCCGAAGGATCCAACCTGCTCTGATACCAAGTTGAATATCAGAGTACGCAACGAACAAACGAACAAACTGAATATAAAACTTTATTAAATAGAATTGTCAAGAAGGCTACATGAACCAAAGATGCTACATCTTAACTTACTTATTTCTCAAACTAAATTACAAGCAATATTTATGGAGAACTAAACCTAAGAAACCCTAACTCGGATGGACTAGGCTTAATTCCTAAACTAACAAGGAAAACCCAAATACTAAAATAAATATAAATACTAATATTTTCCAACAATGTCTTCCATGACCAAAAATTTGTCCAATGTGAACCCACCAACCGACAATGTCACGCTCCAAAATAATGACCCGTTGATCACCAACCTTACAAGTTACAATACAAGCCAAAAGCCAAACCAACCCTACACCAATTTTATCACATTTAACTTACCTAATAAGCCTAATATTCGTAGATGTAGATTAAGTCAATTAATTTTGATTTAGCTAATGATAATATTTGCATAATAGTCATAGATGTCGAATAAGTCAGTTAGTTAATTTAGCTACTATTCATAATTGTAGGTATACATCAGTTAATTTGAACAGTGTGCTGGCAGTCTAGCATAATTCTGTCCATTTAGATTTAAATACAGGGTACTGTCTTGTAAAACAAAACTACAGGTAATAATACCGCACAACAGTTACCATCACTAAAAAAATTAGGTACCAAAACCGAAATGTTAACATTTCACAAAGATCTAATCTCTTCCAACATTAGGTAGATGAACATCATGAGATCAAGAACTTTTTTTTTTTTTTTTTTTTTTTTTTTTTTGGGGGGGGCGGCGCCGGGGGGGGGGGCCCTAAGTTACGACATAGAACACGAATTTGCCATCCCCAAATTCTCATTTTCCACAACCAAAGAAAACAAAAACTATACAAAATCATCTCATTTGCACTCAATTCTCATTTTTTTCTTTTTCATCCAACAATATCCTGTATTTACATATCAACATCAACTTCGGAGTTTCCTATAGCTCCGGTAACTAACTCCGTGGTAGAATCTACACACAACAAGAGTTTTGACTCTTCTGTTTCACCGACCATGAGTTGGATTCTCGTAATCCTCTCGTACATTTCTCTGTCTTCAAAGTAAAAAGAAAAGTAAAAGACTTTGAATTTGGCAGTGCTACAATTCAAAACCAAGATTAGTGTGAGAATAATCGTCGTAAAAATCGGGGATCCCAGAAGCAGCCCAAAGTGTCTCATTGAAATCGCCCTGCATATCTTCCGATATGAACGGCGTACGACACAGCGGGCACGTCTTCTGGTCGTACCCGACCCACCGGTCCACGCACCCTTTGTGGAAGATGTGACAACAGTTCGTGAGCCGTCGTATCTCGTCCTCGCTCTCGAACTCGTACAGGCACACAGCGCACGACTCGGGCGGGTCAACCAGGTCCGAGAACTTCGCCAGGGGAAGGATTTCCCGGATCAGAACGGCGGAGACAGAGTGGAACTCCGGGAATCGGATTGGCGGGTCGGACCAGGCATTGTCGGGCTCGATGAAATCTTGGAGACCCAGCAGGGAGAAGAAGGTGGAGATGAGCTTTCGGATCAGACCCAGCAGAGTGAGTGTGTGGATGAAGAGCTTTGGGAGCAGAAGCTCTGTGTACCCAACTGGAAACCCCATTGGAAAGCTTCAAGCTTTGATGTTTTGGGTTGTGATTTGGCTATGGAGTTTGGAGATACGAACTGGGTTTTTGTTTAAATCTGTGTATTTTGTAGAGAGAGAAAAGAAGAAAGAAAGAAGGGGGGAGAGAGGGAGAGAGAGAGAGAGAGGGAAGGGAAGAGTGAGAGAGAGGATACGGAGAGTAGAAGAGGATGGTTTTATATAGCCATGGATGAGATGAGAGGGTCTGACGATGTGTAAAATGGCATTAATGCCCTTCAACTTTGTGCAAAATAACACACTACCAAAATTGTATTCAATTTTCACGTTTGTATTTTTTACATATAGTAGACGTTAAAATAGCTTTTTGCCTTTTGTTTACACCTCTCCTTATTTTTTATTCTTCTAACAATCGATATTATTTACACTAAAGAAATATGGGAGTTGGCTAAGTTTCACAATGAGCGAGCCATATAATATGATTCAAAATTTTCTTTGGCGAGAATTGAACCTAAAACCTCTCACTTATAGGTGAAGAGGAATACCGTTAGACCTAGTACTATCTTAATAATTTCTGATTAATTCATGCAGGACTAATTAAGTTAACAGTCTGGTAGTATTCCTCTTCACTTGTAAGTGAGAGGTTTTAGGTTCGATTTTCGCCAAATGCGAATTTGAATTGCATTATTACTAAATCATTGTGAGGCTAAGTGTATCCCCCTCCTCTTAATGTAAATAATATGGTTAGGATTGTATATTCGCTCCCTCACAACAAAGTTCGAATTTTTCCCCCTATACTTAGAATATTTTAGAATATTACTTTTAAGTCTTTGTATACAACATGGGATGCACTTAAAATGATGATCTTGTGATAGAATTGAATTCGCATGAGATTTATTACTAATAAAAGAAAATTGAATTCCATATGGTGAAAATTAAATTCAGTTTCTGACTGCAAAAGCTAACTAATTTTATTTTGCAATGTTTTCTATCAAATTTTTCGATTTATTCTTGTAACTTTTTTATATGAAAGAAGCGATAGATTTCATTAAATTTCATTAAAGGAAGTGACATATACAATCTTCCAGCAGTTACTAGAAAACGACGTATGGTGGTTCTTCGAATCAACAACAAATATTTTCACTTGGCAAAACGAAGCGGATAAAGGGATGAGTAACACCATTGGCTTCACGACGAACAAGGGTGTAAGTAGTTTAAACAACTGATGATTGCAAAACATTGGAATCATTTACAATGTGATCAACACATGACATAGTGACAGAAGAATCTCGAAGCGGTAAAACAATCTGCAGATAATAACGCTCATGATACTAAGATTGAATTTTGAACTTTTTTTTTTTTTGAACAAGAATTTTGAACTTAATATGGGGGCAAAGTGTAGTATTTTTTCATTGAACAAAAGAAAAACAAGATTGCAATGGAGTGAATTCTTCACAAGTTTAAAGCTACAATTATATTCGTTCTATATTTGGTCCTGTTTTGTCAAATTCTACTCTCACAAAATAGTTGGAGCCAGCAACTTACTTGTGTTTTGACAAACAAAGAAATAAAAAGCTTAAGTGCTAGAAAAAATTTGGTAGTGAAGTGAATTAGTTGAGGATCCGATACATAGAGGTACTCGAGAGATATAAACAATGAACAATGTACAATTATGATATATATTAGAAGATTAAAACAATGTGCAATTATAACTTATAAAGCCTTTAAGTACAAGGAACATGGAACAAGGCACTACCACTACTTGCCTTTTATGATTACACATGAGTCGCAAATCCTACGATTTGAAAGAGGCATTTCCATGAAACATAGTGTCGGCTCCCCTAACTCATAAAAGTGATCATACAATATTATCACAAACAAACAATGTTTTGGAAGCAAGGAGACATTGCTTTGCTAATTCGAATTGAAGGGTGATATAAAATCGGGTCTATGAACAGCCAAGTATCAATGTTTTCGATAGGGTTCATAGTTTAATAATGGACAAACCATTTTTCAAAATGAAGTTAGTGATAATTAAACCTTTTTTTCTGGCTTAATTAAGTAATAGTAAAGCCATATGTAGTAATAATTAAAAGTTGAAGCCATTAAAATCATTTAGTACTATATAGTTTAGTGATATTCTTTTTTAGTTGTAAATGAGATGTTTTCAGTTTAAAATTTGTGGATGGCAGGTTCGATACTAATTTATTCTCTTATCTCCTAATGTAAATATATTGTTGTATAATATAAAAAAAAATCATTATTAAAATGGTTTGATGGTTGATGATTAGGGGGATCATTCAAAGAATTATTAGTAATGGGCCAAAAAGGGAAAGGGAATCATGGTGCTCAAATGCCATAGACATGAAGTGGGGCTAATATAGACATTAAGGATAAATAGATCAAGTGAATCAGGATAAGAAGTGTTTAGTCATGAGTCTCATGACTAGTAGTGGTGAATAATTTCACAAATCATGGTGTCATTGTCCCATCTTAAATGGGATGTTAAATGGGGGCACCACTAACATATCATATGGCCTTGTGATTTTGATTTGAGACAACCTTAAGGTAACCATCACTTTCTTTTTATCTCCTCACGTCCACACACATAAATGCACACCCATCCACCATATAGATAATAGACTCTCTTGATGGACTAATTCTATATAAATGTAGTTATATACACCTAGTAGAATATTAATAAGAATTCTTAGAGGATGAATTTTCTTTAATCTCAAATAAAACGATTATATAAACTCAAATAAATCGGACAAAAAGTATATATACATTCGACACACGTATATTTAATAGTTGATTGTAGGATATATTTGGTATTTAGTCAAGGACATTGATGGACTCTTTATAAGTCATTTCTTTTTACATGACGACGTGACATTATTGTATGATATAAACGCATAATTTGAACCATTCATTCTTTTAATCATGTATTAGACACATATAAAGGGTCAAATATTATCTTTTAGTCAATACTTTTAAAACCGAAGAAACATGACGTGCTGAAGGAATCAAAAGGGTAGTCACCTTGACAAATCTAAGTTTCTCTCCCTTAGGGTTTGGTTAACAAAATCTTTAATGAGGTTAAACTTAGGACAAGAAAAAGGTTTTTGGTAGAAATATTACCCTGTCAAATTCCATATTGGTTCCTTGATCACTGTCAGACCTATAATACCATGTTAGTAAATAATTGGTTGGAGGGACCAATCATTTATAAAATGATATGGAAAACTCTTTCATGTGTGTGTGTGTGAGAGAGAGAGAGAGAGAGAGGACAAAGGATCCGACAAAGAGAGTTGGGGGAGGGTGGTGGCGAGGCTGATGCATTTGCCCTGCCCAACCAGCCAAGCAGGATGGGCTGGAATCTGGATTAGATGCAGCTGAGAGAAAAAGGAGTGGTGGCAACATTTGAGCCCAAGTGGGTGGGGGTGTGCACCGAGGTGTTCTTTGCCAAACTGCCTCTGACATGTGTCTGATGCATCCAAGACACGTCTGGCCCAACAGACACACTGAGAGACACACAGCCAAAGCGCCATATGCCACCCATCATCTTCTTCAATTCGTATATATTCATTTGCAGAGAGAGAGAGAGAGAGAGAGAGAGGGGGGGGGGGGGGGGGGGGGGGGGGGGGGGGGGGGGTGGTGTGTAGGGGCCAAACCCTCCTCACTCACCCCGACACCAAGTCACCACCTTTGCTCCCTTCATTTGTCTCACTCTCTGTCTTTGCATCCAAACTTGTCTTTCAGTCCTAGGCCATATCACAATCACATTGACCTTGCTCACCATCTGTCTATTATCATATACACAAAGACTGGGCTTATAATTTGCTTGTGATTATGATCTTACATCTCAATGATAAATCATTCGTGTTATGTACGAGCTAGATGAGGGTGTCCTCGGTCCTCACTGAAAAGTATCGTCCGCATTTATTTTAAAATCAATTATCAAATTTGTAGACTAAATTTTAAAAACTGAATTTGTAGATTAAATTTTAAAGAGGGTATTGCTAGCTAGGGAGACTAAATTTTAGAAACCAAAGGACATGAAAAATGCTGATTGGTTATTACTTAAACGGTGATAAACGTATGTCATTCATATTAGTGACACATCATTTAGTTTGTAAATTTTATTTCCAAATTTAATCTCCTTAGAATTACCCTTATAAAAACTCAAAATCTTTATCTATTGGAAGGAATAGCTTTATTCTATACATTCATGGAGAGACTCAAAATTTTGTATATTGGAGAGCAAAGTTTGACTCTCAACAGTTGCATGAGTGTTCAAAACTAGAACGTCTGAAATTAGCTTGTTTCATGCTCACTTTTATTGCGAAATCATCCATGCACGTATTCTTTTCAGATACATTTATCTTCGTGCCACAACTATGTCATTGTTCTTTTAAATAATAAGCTGCGACTACCCTCATGGACTATATCGTGGTGCTAGACATGCCTTTGCAACTTCAGTCTTTCAGGAAAGATATAAAAATCTACACCCAATTATTGAAGTTAATTTGTCGATATATATTGCTTTTTGCAACTTCGTTTTATATTGGTTTACTTTTCATGCACGTTTCAACTTTTAACCTTAAGGCCTAGTTCTTAAAGTTGAAGGTGCAACTTGATTAGGGAAAACTTAATGAATTGAAGCACTAACTAATAGTAGTAGGCAATTTGGTGAGCTCGCTCACTGGCATTAATTTGGCCCTAATAGGATCATATTAACATACAGGTAGGCCAGCTAATCCAACCATGATTAAATTATTTAATTCTCTAAGCATCTTGTACATTCAAGCAAAGACTGTACCATCTTGCATATTATTTTAATTTAATCAGTCAGGGGGCATGTTTAAAAAGCATGATTTGTACGGGCTTAGTGCCAAATCTTGCTTCATAATATATATGAAAACATCCTATAATCTATGCAGGAATTGCCTGCCGTTAGGTCTAACCAAGCATCACAACTTGTCTGCTGGCAAGCTAAAAGATCAAATTCCATATCCAACCTTGCTCGTCAGATATTGTCTTAAGATTCATATCAATCTCATGAGACTAACACAGAATTAACACATATTTAATGGGAAAATTAGCAACCACTTGCATTAATTGTAAGGCGAATTGCAAAATGGTCTCCAAGGTCAAGCTACTTTCGACATGTGAGGGCATGATGATGATTATATTTGGTGATAAACCACTAATCTTAATTCTTATATTTAAATCTTTTTTTACCTCCAGCTAGTTAGCTTAACAACCTTTTACTGGCCTGCACTAGTCTGGTTAATTATAAAAGACATGTGTGCTAGCACAGCTTGTACCATGTTTGCTTTAGCTTTTAGCAGAGATTGCTCACTGCTCTAAACTGTATACCCACGTTTTGCTTATGGAAAAAAACAAGTCCTCTAAATTTAAATAGAAAAATTTCTTGCAGAAGGAACCCGGGCTGTAAGTCTGGGTGTTACTAAATTTTATGGCCTGCAGTTTAGTATTGTCTTTAGTTACCATTGTGGATGCAAATTTCTTCCTCCTTGATCTTGGACAAAATTGCACCTACATAACAATTAACACCTTTGGTCAAGGCCAAGAGCCTCACGCGCCCATGATGAATTGGGGGGCTTTGGCCGAAGAACCTCCGATGCCAAAGTTAGAATTTAGAGAGAAAGAGTGTTTAGAGAATTTTGGGATTTTTGCAAGAGTGTTGGCATGAATCTTTTGTAAAAATTGGAGCATATATATAGGGTTAGGCCGGTCCACTTTGGAGAGAAAGTGGCCGGCCATTAGGTTGATTTTTTGGTTGAATTTTGGTTTAATTAGCCAATTTATTATGATTAATTGGCTAATTAAACATAAAGAGAATATTTTGGTGGTTATAGAATTAATTGGCTAGCTTAATTAGGGTAATTGAAAGGGAGAAATGATAAAAAATGGTAGAAAGCATGGTTGACTCCTTTTTGAATGGGGATGGCCGGCCTTGACTTGATTTTGGAGTTTAAATGGGTGATTTAATTGACAATTAAGGGATTGATTAGGCAATTAATCCCTTAATTGGTCAATTATTATGATTTAATGGAAGATTTTAGGAAATATGGAAGGAATATATTATTTAGCTAATTAATTAGCTAAATAATGAAATAGAATTAGGTTTTGGGAATTACCTCATAGAAAGGACTTGATGAAATAGGCTTTAAATTGTTACCTACTTTGGGCACTTTTGATTTAGTTGAGGGATGATTGTTTGCTGCTCGAGCGTAGGAATCCCGGTGTGCCTCAAGGGTAGTTTGGTCCTCTTTTGCCAAAAAATCCACGTGTCGCCTTGTGATTATTTTTGGCTCCACAAATGCCCCACACCTGTTGGGCTGCTGGCAGAAAAGGGCAACAGGTGTAGAGATTTTCTTGCCTTAGGAAACTTTGAATTGTTTCCTTTTCTGATGTTGAGACTCTCTTTAATTGGAAATTAGGTCCTTCTAGGAAAGGGAAATAAATTTCCCTCAAAGCCTATTTAAGTCCACCTTAAGTGGGTTATTAAATCAACTTTGGAGAGCAATTTATTCTACCCTACAAGAGAGAAAGCTTAGAGGATATTTGTTCCCTCTCCTCTAGCAATCTTCTACATCTTACCCGTGCAAAGGACCGTCTTTCGTTGATTTTTTCGTCTTCTCCGTAAGAAAAATTTAATTTTTCTTGTCTTCGTCTTGGATAGTGCTGTCGCGGGGCAACCGTCGGGGTGATGCGGCACGTCGGCTGGCAGGGGCCAGGAGTCGGCTCGGCATGGGCCGAGGAGGTGTTGTGGCAAAGGCCACTGCTTGGGTTGCTTGGCTTGGCTAGAGCCAAGGGCAGCTTGAGCGGTTTAGGCCGCGAACTGAGGCGCTGGGGCGCAGTGCTAGGGTAGTCGCATGACTCATATCCTTTAGGCTCTTGGACCTGACGCGGGCCAAGCTGGCGATTGAGAGAAATGAGGAGGTCGCGGGCTTCATAGGCTGCTGGAATGTTGGGCATGCAGGCCTCCTGCTAGCTAGAATGTTGGGTTGAGCTCATCTGCTGAGTACCATGAATGGCGTTAGCTGCTTAGTCCTCTTTGTCGAGAGAAAAGTAGGCTGCTCCCGAGAGAGGAGGTAAAAAGGATCAAGGCGGATGCATTGACTTGTCTGAACGCTGTCGTGTAGCCTATTATGAATGAAGGTGGAAAGAAGAGATCTTCCCGCCTGCTTAAGAGATGCCGGTTGGGAAAAACTGAAGACTTCATCCGCTGTTTATGAGGATCCGTCTGCTGTCGAGAGGTCTGTGATTGACATGAGTTCTTCTAATGGGAAGAAAAATGAGGCTGCTAGATCTGAGCATGTAGCGTCTGCCATGTCGAGAATGGCTTGTACGATTGCTGATAGAATTACTCAGTGTAAAGGTCATTTCATGCCCTCAGTGCCGAAGCCTGTACCAAGACGTCCGTTAGGAGCCAAGTCTGGTTCACCTTTGGAAAAACTTGCTATTATAAAGAGCAATAAGGTGAACTCTGTTGCTAAGGTGGCTCCAAGGCCCACTTCCTCTGCTATTGAGACTGATTCGCCTGCTGGGGAGGAAAAGACTGCTCGAGTGGGCAGCTGTGAGAAATCCATTAAGCCTATTTCTAGGGAGGCTGATAAGATCTGTGTGCTCTTGAAACCAGATCTGTTTGAAGACATGGACGCTTGTGCCAAGTTTGTTGATGGCGTTAGAAAAATTTGCTTGCCCAAGTTCTTTTGCGAAGCATACGACACAATATAGAATGACTGATCTGCTTGCTACGATGCAGATATAGCAAGGCTGCCAAGGAGGTGGCGAAGACTATGGCAGCTGGAGCTTATTCCTCGACTGAGGAGATTTAGAGGTTGGATTCTGAGGTCGTTGCTTTGAAGAGGTCTAATATCTCTGCCCCCACTTCTCTGCAGCTTGAGACCGCTCACCGAGAGGTCGTTGACTTGAAGACTAGGCTTGAAGCGATCCAAGTTAAGTATGAAAGTGCAAAGAAGAAGATCGGATGTTACATACCTCAGATTCAAGATTTAGAGTGTGCTGTTTCTGAGCTTCGTTCCGCTGCTTATGCAAAGGATGAAGAGTTGATTGCTGCTTATAATCAAGTGATCTACTTTAAGGGAATCGTCGATAGGCTTGAACCCCAAGTATTGGAATTTCAAGGTGTACTGAAGATCAACGAAAGTCTGAAGAAGGAAGTGGATGAGCTGCAGCGCGTCCGTGTTGGTCTGCTCGAGGAGAGTGAGCAGCTGAAGGGTGAGAAAGATGGGCTCGAGGTTTCGAGATCTTCTCTATTTCTCCAGAATACTTGTTCACCTTTACTTTTGAGGCCTCCATTGGTGAAGTAGTCGGAGATGTTGGTGCCCAGGCTGGAGCAGCCAGGGTGAAGCGCCAGATGGTGCCGCTGTTGAGAATGTCGCGGCTGCTGAAGGTGTGGCGACCGAGTAGTCGTGGAGTGTCCAAGCTGCTGAAGAGTAGTCTTCTAGGTAGTCTTTAGGATTTTCTTTGTTTCCCTCATTGCTTTTTGCTTTGCTTGAACTCCTTTGGTCTTTGTTAGTTGTTTATCAATTTTGCTAGAAAATTTAATAAATTTGATTCCTTCGCTTTTCTCCATCTTCGCTTCTTTTGTTCATGCCCTAACCATTAGACTTTATAAACCAGTGGCAGACATGCTAATTTTTTTATAAGCAGACAGACCGCGTAGCCTATGCAGCCATAGGTGTTAGTGTAGAACTTTGCAAAGTTGTTAGCCATAGGGTCGACAGCCGGACGCCTTACTTACAGAAGTAAACAAGTCCGCGTGACCACTAAGCTGTTAACCTTGGCTTTCTCCAATTCCGTAGGTTGCGTAGCAAATATCACAACACTTTAGGACTTGGTGCAAGTCGTTCCGCGCTTGGCAGAGGTGAAGCTTATCGACTATGTAGCATGTCGGCAGTGGATAAAACTTCGTATATGCACGCTAGCTTGTTTAGCCTTTCACAAGAATGTGCGGTTGTATAAGTCTAGCGCGGCTTTACTGCTTGAAAGGCAAGCTGTAGGCAGTCTTCCAGAAGCCGTAGGCTACCTTAGTGCACTCGGTAGCAGCTTTAGGGTTCCAGGGTAGCTGTCCATCGGATGTACTGCGTATTGTGCCCCCTCCGTCTCTAGGGCTCGGTTCCCCGCGGATTAGGCTAAAAGACCCAAAATCCTTCAATTAGCTAGGCCTTGAAAAAGACCATTGTGGCTACTTCTAGGAATCCCGGCGCAAGCCGTTGTGCATTTAGTTATACTAGGGCACCCAGGCTCATCCACGTCTGGATATTCGGAGTGTAGAGTTTATCCTCCCGCTTTGGAGAGTAGACCCATGTGGGTGTCGGGGAATTAGTTTATCCTCTCGTACTGGAGAGCATGGTTGGTCTTTCGGGGGGTGCAATTCTTGCGGTGAGTCCCTAAGAAGGGCGCGGTCTTCTTTTAAAGTGCAGGAGTGATCAGTTGTTGTAAACATGCAGCCAAGCCAAGTTGTGATTACTTCTGAATTCCTCATTGAAAAACGAGTGAAACGAATGAGAACTTAGCTATAAGGTAGGAACTGCATAACAACTGGATAGTCCTCGGCTTTTAAGGTGGTGCTTGTCGAGCTGCTTAAGTCTTCGGGCTTTGATGTAGCGGGAGATCACACATGGTACTTCCTCAGATTGTAGGCGTTCCACTGCTTTTCGATCTTTTTGTCGTTTCATGGTGGCGAGGGTGTAATTACTCTTTCCGCCTACTCTACTGATCTTGTACGGACCTTCCTAGATGGGATCCATCTTTTTGGAGCCTTCTCTGCGGGCAGTGATGAAGGCTTTTCTTTGGACAAGATTTCCGGGCTGGAACTGCCAGATCTTGGCCCTTCTGTTGTAGCTGGAGATGAGCTGTTATTGGTAGGCTGCGATGCGGGTGATGGTCTGCTCGCGCTTCTCCTCTGCCAGATCTAAGCTTGTGACCATCTCCTTATTGTTCTGCTCAATGCTTGGTAGTAGAGCGATGATACTTGGATTGATGACATTAGGATGAATGATTGCTTCTGAGCCATATGCCAAAGAGAAAGGAGTTTCACCGGTTGCTCATCCTTTGGTGGTGCGATATGCCTATAAGCATTTAGGGAATTCGTCTGGCCATCTTCCCTTCTTATCGGTGAAGATTTCTTGAGGCAGTCGAGGATCATCTTGTTGGATGCTTTGGCTCGCCTATTGCCTTGAGGATATCTTGGCATGGACATGTGCTGCTTGATGCTATACTTTTGGAAGAACTTCACCAAATCTTCATCCGCGAATTTCGGGCCGTTGTTGGTGACGATGAAATGAGGGATGCCAAATTAGCAAATGATGTTCCTCCATACAAAATGCTCTTTGTCCGTCTGAGTCGTGGTCGTCATGGGCTTTGCTTCTACCCATTTGGTGAAGTAGTCGGTTGCCATGATCATCATGCTTCTGCCCCCAGTAGTAGGCAACATAGGTCCTACCAGGTCGATTGCCCACTGCATGAATAGTCAAAGACTCGTCTGTGGGTGTAGCTCGCTAGTAAGCAGTGCTGGTACTGGTTTGTAGCGTTGGCAGCGGTCGTACTTTTGTACTAACTCCTTAGCATCTTGGTGCATGGTAGGCTAGTAGTAGCCTGCGTTAAGAGCCTTCTATGCTAAGGATCGACCTCCGGAGTGGTTTCCACAAATGCATTCATGGATTGAGCTTAAAACCTTCAAGTCATCGGGATGCTGTAGGCAACAGAGATGTGGTCCGGTGTAAGATTTTCGGATGAGAATGCCATTCCACATGTAGTAGCGTGCTGCCCTTATTTGGAGCTTTCTAGACTTTGTGACACTTCGACTGCTGGCTCCGCTTCTATGCTCGGCTTGTCTAGATACTCTACCGGAATAGAGCGTTTGAGTTGATGGTCGAAGGCGGATCCTAAGCTGGCTAGCGCATTTGCGTAAGCGTTGTCTGCCTGCGAAACTTGAGTGAGAGTGTAGGTCTGGAATGCCTCAAATTAATTGCGTACCTTCTCTAGGTATTGTGTCATCCTTGGATGTTTTCCTTCATACTCCCTAGTAGTTTGGCTGGTTATTAGCTGGGAATCAGAATGAATTGCGAGCTTCTTCACCGCCAAGTCTTTTGTCATTCGGAGGCTTGCTAGTAGGGCCTTGTACTCTGCTTCAATGTTAGATGCTTTGAAGCCTAAGGTGAGTTGAGTTGTTGCGTTTGTTAAAAAATTTTGCACCGTTAGTGTCTGTGCCTTTATCGTCGCGCGTCTGGATTGGGCGGAATAGGGCGTCATGAGGATGACTGCGTGCGTCTAAAGGTATAACTTGAGCTTCCGGGTTGCAACAACTATCGCCAAAGTTAGCTTTTGAATTTCTGGTAGCATCGATGAGAGCTTTTGAACTGTGGAACATAGGTAGTCGGGCCCCCAGCTCTTCTCGTATGATGGTATAGCTTATTGCTGCTTCATATACAGTCAAACATGCGAATAGGTCCTCCCTTGCTTCCGGTTTGGATAGTTGGGAGGTGATGCCAGATATTCATTCCGGTCCTTGAATCTGGATCAGCAAGCCTCGTCCCAAAGTGCATGCTTTTCTGCTAGAGTGAAAGAGTCTGCCAGAGTCAGTTCTTCTTTCATGATCAATTTTCTGAATAGCGGGTGGTCTGCTGGAAGTCCTTTTTGGAAGGCTGCTCTAGCTATCGAGTCGTTGCATCCGACTATCTTTGCCTTCTCTGCTTTGAACCTCTTCACATAGTCGCGAAGCGACTCCTTTGGGTTCTTCTTGACGTTGAACAAGTGGTCGGACTTCTTCTTGATCGAGCGGTAGGATGAATATCCTTTGGTGAAAACCAAAGAAAGTTCGTCGAAACTCCGGATAGATTATGGCGGCAGGGTGTAGAACCAATCTTGCGCCTCGCCTTGTAGAGTAGTGGCGAATATCTTGCACATGAGATCGTCATTGTTTCGATAGAGGATCATTGCACTTCGGTACTGCTTCAAGTGTCCCTCCGGGTCTCCATCTTCTTTGAAGGATGTGAAATGTGGCATGTTGAATTCGTGTAGAGGCTCTGCCTGCTCGATCTCGTCCGTGAATGGTGACCTGCTTATGTTGGTCATATCCCGTCTTAGTGCCTCGTCGGTGACCTCATTGTGTTAGAAATCGCGCAATCGCTTGGTCAAGATTCTCTCTACTTCTTCCTGAATTTGCCTTTGCTGGGGTAGCGGAGCTCTCGGCTGCCCCCAGTTTTGACCTGCTGGTCTAGGCTGCTCTTCTACGTGCTCGGCTCGTCTATGCCGCGGTAACGGTGCATGTGGTGGATTCCTAGCAGGAGAGGGATTTCGCAGGCTGCTGGTTGAACTTGAGCCGGATTGAGTGACTGCTTCTCTTCACCCGTCGTGCTGCCTACTCCAATGTGATGTGGAGGATGCTTCTTGCAGACCTAGCCGCGAATGAACACTTCGCTAGGAAAGCTGCTCATGTTGATTATCGGAGTGTGGCCTCAACCGTGAGTGTATGCTCGTCCGTGGGCCTAGTCGAGAGTGCATGCTCATCCGCGCTAAGACGGGAGTATAAGCTATCTCGGGGGCCCAATCGGCAGTGTACTCTGCCCAAATGCTCAGTTCGGGGCTGGTCGAGTGGCTGCTTGCCGGGACGCTGCTGGAGAGGTTCTTCGTCTGCCTTTATCCTTCTTCGGGACACCTCGGTTGAGACACGTTGCATCTTGGTGCGCTGCAAGAGCTGGTTTACCAAGGTCGTCAGTTGTGCTAGGGCTTTCGTCAACTCTATGACTTGTCGAGACAAGTGTTGTTCGCCATTTGGATTGGAAGAGTATGGAAGGAATGTGCCTCCTTGAGCAGTGGAAGGGTGGTAAACTCCGGGCACGAGATTTGAGTTGGGAAATGCCAAATCCGTAGAGAAATATGGTGAGAATACCCTTGGCTCGATGGTAGGTCCGGATGGTTGAGATAATCTTGGGCCGACTTGGGCTGCTTGAAAGGCCACGGGAGTAGGATGGGCCATGAGAGCAGGCTGGACCATGGGAGTGGGCTGCTCGGTGGGAGCAAGTTGGGCCACTGGAGTGGGCTGCTCAGCAGGAGCAGGCTGGACCACAAGGGTGGGCTGCTTGGCGGGAGCAGGCTGGGCCAAGGAAGTGGGCTGCTTGGTGGGAGCAGGCTGGACCACAAGAGTGGGCTGCTCGACAGGAGCAGGCTGGACCACGAGGGTGGGCTGCTCGGCGGGAGCAGGCTGGACCACGAGAGTGGGCTGCTCGGCAGGAGCAGGCTGGGCCACGGAAGTGGGCCGCTCGACGGGAGCATGCTAGGCCACAAGAGTGGGCTACTCGGTAGAAACAGGCTGGGCCACAGGAATGGGCTGCTTGGCTTGTGGCACACGTAGGTGCAAGGCTTGCGAGGCTTGGGCTCGGCTCTGCAACGCATTGGGCTCGCGTTGGGCTTGGAGTAACATGGCTTGGGCCTTAGCCTTGGATGGCACAACTCGGGCCGTAGTGATGGCGCCATGGACCTCGCCGTGGGTGGCTACCGTGGTAGCCACCGCGGTGGTTCCCGTGGTGGAAACTCGTGGTGGTGGTGCCGCTCCACTTATTGTCACATTCAACCTTGTGGATCACCACGGTCCCATTTCTTGAATATTGAAATTTTCACTCGTGGAGATTTCTAAATTTCTAGCCATTGTGTTTCCTTTTTTACGTTTTATCAAAGAATCTTTGCAAAATAAAAAATTCTAATATTAAGAACGTATGAAAAAATACAAGTGGACTATAAAATAGAGAAAAAACCTTTTTATGCGAGAGTCTTCTACGAGTGTGGATTTCTTTCTCTCAATGAAAGCACCAATATGTGGATGCAAATTTCTTCCTCCTTGATCTTGGACAAAATTGCACCTACAAAACAATTAACACCTTTGGTCAAGGCCAAGAGCCTCACGCGCCCATGATGAATGGGGGGGCTTTGGCCGAAGAACCTCCGATGCCAAAGTTAGAATTTAGAGAGAAAGAGTGTTTAGAGAATTTTGGGACTTTTGCAAGAGTGTTGGCATGAATCTTTTGTGAAAATGGGAGCATATATATATGGTTAGGGCGGTCCACTTTGGAGAGAAAGTGGCCGGCCATTAGGTTGATTTTTTGGTTTAATTAGCCAATTTATTATGATTAATTGGCTAATTAAACATAAAGAGAATATTTTGGTGGTTATAGAATTAATTGGCTAGCTTAATTAGGGTAATTGAAAGGGAGAAATGATAAAAAAAAAAATGGTAGAAAGCATGGTTGACTCCCTTTTGAATGGGGATGGCCGACCTTGACTTGATTTTGGAGTTTAAATGGGTGATTTAATTGACGATTAAGGGATTGATTAGGCAATTAATCCCTTAATTGGTCAATTATTATGATTTAATGAAAGATTTTAGGAAATATGGAAGGAATATATTATTTAGCTAATTAATTAGCTAAATAATGAAATAGAATTAGGTTTTGGGAATTACCTCATAGAAATGACTTGATGCAATAGGCTTTAAATTGTTACCTACTTTGGGCACTTTTGATTTAGTTGAGGGATTATTGTCTGCTGCTTGCGCGTAGGAATCCCGGTGTGCCTCACGGGTAGTTTGGTCCTCTTTTGCCAAAAAATCCATGTGTCGCCTTGTGATTATTTTTTGCTCCACAACCATAATGAGTGAGCTTTCATCTTCTAATCTTTACCCTTAAGTTTCATCAATATCGCACTTTACTATAATTATTATTTTTTTCTCATACTTTCATATCTAAAATTTAGTTTTTCTAACAATTTCATACTTTCATTAATTTTCTTGTCAAACAGTCTATTAAGTGATGATGTGGCCTTGATTTGACCCACCAAATTTGCCACATGGAATTAAATATTAAATAATAATTTTTTTTAAGGATAATACTTGTGTCACTCTCATGAGGACTTATTTGTATCTCTATTTACGATTAACGAATTTTTACCGTCCCAACATCATAATCGTTATTTCTCTTTATCATTATCTAAAGATCATATGTGCAAAAAATTATTCAAATTTGGGGATCTTTTAGATATTCATATGCATAAACAAATGAACGGTTCATCATGTGAATGCTATTTGTTATCAAAACCGTTGATTGGCTCAACATTTATGGATGGCTAAACAATCTCAAAGTTGAATGATCTTTAGATGGGATAAAGAGAATGAACAATTTCGATTATGATGTTCGAATTGTAAAGACTTGTTAATCGTAAGTAGGAGGACAAGTAAGTCTCCATGGAGGACATAAGCACATTATCCTTTTCTTACTTCTGTTTCAGCCTTCTGTCTCTCTCTTCGACTCCCACTACCTCTCTAACCCATCCCCATCTGTCTCTTCTAAACACTCAGCTTATCATCAAAATAAACTCGTTTCGTCGTCAAATTGTTCAAATGAGAAATCACTCATATTCGTGCACAATGGTTGCGTAACTCCACTGACGTTACCATGCAACCTCCTTATCGCCGACATTCGCCCCAACTTCGGCGTAAACATCCCGATATTCTTTCCTTCTCTCTTTCTTCTCGTCCCCTGCTTTTTTTGTTTCTCTCGATCTCCACCTCACTTGCGTTACCCTTCTCAAATTCAACATTACCTAGATTAGATGTCAAATCTCCTCGACGTTTTTCCGAGGCGAATGAGACGTCTCCTTCAACTACAAGCTTAGTTCAATCAGTTGAAGTTTTGCAGTAAAGGGAGGAATTTATTTGCACCATCACCATCTTCAAATAAAGTATTTTCTACGTACACCATGAATAGGGCATAACAGAGCAGTGCCCAAAACAATAGCAACTCCAATCATATGAAATGGGTTCAATGTCTAATTATGAAACCCCCTTAAAAAAGAGGATGAATCGAAATATAGCTTCTACACCAAAACTATGCTCAAAGAACCAGCCAGGCTGACCTCATAGATAAATTAGGAATACATAAACAAACAACAATTAGGACTAGAGAATGCGATTGCATTATAATTTTTGGTTGTCTTGGTTAGGCCAATAAAATGAAGTATCCATGCTCCGTTTAAAAAAAAAATGGTAATAAATCTATTTATGATTAACATATTCTATTTCTTTATATAATTATAAATATAACTGATCTCAAACTACTAACCAGCCGAGTAATATGATGAATGCGTTGAATTTCTGTTGTAAGACAGAAAATAAATTGTAAAGTGGAAGCCGTAGCTAAAGGATGTCGTATTGGGGCATTTGTCATATATGTGCAAATCCAAATCGGGCGGATATTTAATAACAGTAGAGTATAAACCTAAAACAATTGAAGAAGTCAATTTAGGAACAAGAAAATTATATTGCGATTAAGATTGTATCTCGAAGAAACAATACATCAATGAAAAGTTAGATAGTTTAGTAATTTTTTTTTATAAATAAATAAAACAGGCCAAAACTCGCATCTGAAGCGAGTGGCCTTGCTAAACCCTTAGGCCATTTCCAACCAGTCCGACCATAGGATCATAAGCAAAAAAATAGCCTTTTTTTACACAAAATCCATCTCCAATGAAGGTCTAGGCCATAATTAGGACCCACAATGGAGGTCTAAACCAATGGAGGTTTAGCCAGCTAGCCAGCCCCTTTAATTGGGCCCAATTGAAGTTTTTATTTTTTTAAGATGAAATTGAAAAAAAAAAATTAAAAATTCCAATTTTTTTTTCCTATAAATACATAAGACATTTCTACGCCATTGCTCACATCCTTTTTCACCCTTCCATACTCTCTTGCCTCATTTTATTTTAATTCTTCACACTATCTACCTCAAACACTCTTTTCAAACAAACCCCTTTCTTACCTCTTCCAATAATTTTTCCTTTAATATTTTCAATAATTTTCATATAGTCACATCTTCAAGTGGCACTCAAAATATGTCTGGAGGCTTATTCATTTAGCTAGAAGTGGTACTCAAAATATGTCTGGAAATCTTATTTTAGTATGGTAATTTAATTCAACTAACCAATCAAATTAAAGAACAAACTTAAAATAATAAATTATTGAGGGGGATAAAAAATAGCTCCTTTAGTTGGAGATGGTATATAAATATGGCATGTCACTGTTCATTAAAAAATAATTTCTTGCAGGGCTATTGTAATACCCCGAAAAATTTAAATATAGGAATTGAAATATTCAAAATTATGAATATGTGAAAAGAATCGAGAAATTATATTAATTCACTTGAGTTTAGTTTTAAATTAAACTAGTTATGAAGTTTGGAATTTGGGAATTAATTATTTAAAATTCATAGACCTTTTGAGGTCACAATTTATATTTTCAAATAGAGCTCGATCTCACGAACGAGTAGGCGCAAACCGTTCGTGAAACGGAGTTACAACAGAGAAGTTATTAACGATAGAAGTTGTGGGTAAAATAGTCATTTTGACATTAAGTGGAAGATTTCAGAAAATCTAGAACAAAAGGGAGTGCCACGTGTGTGGCTGTGATGGAAAGGAAAGGAGAGATAAGGGAGAGACTCGGACCAATGAAGGGGGGAGAAAGGGGAGAAAGAAGGGAAGTGAGAAGGAGGGGGAAACCGGGTCTACCCTCGACCCGCTCCCCGACCCGGCCATATTTTGAGTCTCTGGCCACCTTTGACGACGGAAAAGGTGCCAAAATGACCGTCATGTCGTTGCCATTCGATATCCCTCATAATTTATCTCTAAAGCCGACAAATTTGGGTTCGATTTTATGGAAAACCGTCAAAGGAGGGTGCGGCGGGTTTGGGTGGTGTTTCACCAAATCTGAAGCTAACTCCGGTCACCACACCCACCAATAGACTCCCCTCAATCCCAGAAACAAAGCCCATGCATTGGTTGAGGCGTCGGAGTTGTTTTGGAGTCGAATCAAGAACACCCAAAAATAAGGGTTTCCGGCGGTTCGTGGCAAATTTGAGGTGTTTCCCGGCCAAATTGGACTTGGTAGCTGTTTGAAAGTTGCTCCACTCATTGAGATCTACTTGTCTGTAAAATTTGGTAATTTTTGGAAATAGTCGATATTTTCCGGTGATTTGGGGCGGCCGACCGCCACCGGCGGCGGCGCGTGGCTAGTAAGCCGACACCATATTTTTTTAAGCTAATTTTGATGTTCTGAAACCAAATATAATAAGCACTTGGTGTGATACACTTATTTGAAGCTAGGTGGTGATTGTTAGTTTGTAGAAATGTTGAAATATAATTGAAGTTGAATTGGCGAACTACGAATGGCTTGATCCCTATTAGTGTACGTAGGTAGTCTAACGAGAAGTTAGATGCAGCCATAAATGAGTGAGATTAAATAATTCGAGAATTTATTTTTAGATTGGGAATTGATTATAATAGATATTGGTGACAAAGTGAGAGTAAATTAGTACGTTTGGCGTGGATATTTTAATTTTGTATTATGGATGGAAACATGGCATATAATTAGAGAATCACGATAGGTGGTAGTTAAATAATTGAGAGAAATCCTTTGTTGTAAATGTGTATTGAAAGTAAGCAATGAATTTGGTAAATAACTTGAGTATTTACCTTATGGTTATGTAACTAAAGGTTGTCATGAATTTAATGTCAAGGGGTTAGTGAATTGAATTATAATTGGGAACAATGGCAATCTATTAAACAAGATTTTAGTTGGGCCTATCACTAATATTTTTTTTTCCCGAAATAAAACAAGTAATTCGGGGGCGGGTGTTATAGCTATAGGGCTAAACATAGCCTCTTTGATTGGAGATGGCTTTAGTTGTGCCCCCTTGGATAAAAGTTTGCTGTGGCATGTAGCCTACTTCTACTTTAACTACTCATAAAGTGTTTAGTGTATGACGGGTGGCAATAGTGCTTCCTTTTTGTGATGCTTTAGTGAAGGAAGCTTAGTTCAATCAGTTGAAGTTTTGCAGCAGAGGGGTACATTTTCAATCGATCTGTAGTGAAATCAGCTCGATTTTCAAAATTATTCAAGGAAATTGTGCTCTATTCCATTCAAATTTCGTCATAAACTCTTTAATTTTATCGGCAAAACTAAAACTTTCACCAGAAAAACTAAACCCTAGTAGGATGGAACAAAATTGATTTCACTTATTTCTAACACTACTACATAAAATAGTTATCGCGACAAATAAGAAATCGTCGCGTGAATAAGGAATTTGCCGCCTAAAATTATAAACGATGAAAACTTCGTCGCCCCTAGTTGGTCGTGCAAGGCTCGTAAAGAAAGGTATTGCACGATGAAAATAAAACACTTCATCGCGCAAATAGTTATACGCGATGAAAAACTATGTTGTCACTTCATATTAATAGGGGCGAAGACAATTTGTTGCATATACCTATGGGCGCGACAAAACTAAAATCGTCACATGAAGATTAGAGGGACAAAGGGTTTCGTGGCGCAAGGCGGAAACGACATAGAAATTCTTCATCGTATAAAGTTTTAAGGGACAAAGGTTTCTTACACGATGAAGAATGAGGTCATCGTGTAAAATGTATAGGGACGAAGATGATTAGTCACATGTCTATATTGGCGATGAAACAGGACTAGTCGCATATAGATTAGAGGGACAAAAGGTTTCGTGCCGTAAAAACAGAGTAACGAAGAGTTCTTTCATCACAACGGCGAATTATTGCATCACGCAAACAATTTTTTTTAATTTTAAATTGTTTATAATCTGAATTTCAGAACAAAATAATTTTGTTTGGTTAAATTTAATTAAGAACATTAATTGATAAAGAAGAATGTTAATTTAAAATAAATATGGTAAATGTATGTACAAGTGGGGAAAATTTTAAATGTACGAATGTTTAATTAAAAAAACTACAATAAAAAGTCATCAGAGTCAACTTCGAATCCAGACAGCTGAAGCGTGGCGATGATCTGGGCCATCTTAGACTCTTGGGCAGCAATATGAGCTTCCTGGGTGGCGATGTGGGCAGACTGCATCGCAATGTGTTTATGTTGAACTGCCACCTGCTGCTCAAGTTCTGCTACTTTCTCTATGAATGATGCGACCTGTTCCGAGGTAAAGGTGGAAGAGGAGGTTCCTGTCTCACGATGACAGGCATTTTCCATACCCTGATACACCTTCCTCGCCCTAGGATCGTGTTTTTGGTTAAGGGTGTCCGTCATGACACGGAAACCCGCATCCTCGGGAAAGGGGGGAGGGGGCACCTCCTCCATCGGGGTGTCAAGGGGAAGCCACTTCCTCAAGGATAGCCTGGCTCCTCTCCATCATAGGAGCCGATAATTATAAAAGCAAGTTAATTTATATATATATATATATATATATATATATATATATATAACATTTATTTAAAATGAATAAGAATTATAAATTTAAAAATTACAAAAACTTACATGGAGCCCCTCTGTGAATTCACCCCCGGGCCGCACTTACACTTCCTTGAACGTGTTAATCTCTGGAAACTTATACCCCGCCTGCATATTAAAAAATAATAAAAATTAGTTATTAGTTGTGTAATTTAGAGTAAGAGTAATAACTTTTCTTTAAAAAAAAATGTGGTTACCCGACGTTCCTCCATTCTATATGAAAAGTGTCGGGAGCCAGAGTGGTGGATAAGCTTCTTATTCAACCTATTTATTGCATTGGCCTTGGCTCTTTTCTGTTAAAAAATAAATGAACCGTTTTAGTGCCGATATTAATTGTAAAGTATTAAAATAAATTAATAAACGGAATTGAAGTATTAATAAAATATTATTAATCCATAATAATTTATATAATTCACTTACCAAGTATTTTTCGTCCTGAAAATGCGTGCAGAGCCAAGCCCAATTTTCAGGGCGCTTCACCAACTCGAATGGGCACCCGTGTGCTAAAGCATCAGCCGAATCGTCGAATCTCTTGAAATACTTGTGGAGGTCTCTCTTCCACTAAGTGAACCAGCCAGTGAAAAGTTCTTGGATGTACTTGGCTTGATTGGCATTAAGGTCCTCGAGGTCATAGTGATGTTGTAAATACGAAACAAATTAATCAAATTTAACAGTTATTAAATTCCTTGGTCTCCTGTGGGACAAGTCTGCAAGACTCCCATTGCATGGGGCAGTGGTGACGCACAATGGAGCCAACGTCGTGGACTAAACGGTTGTGCTGCTCCTTTGTTGCTACCACCCGATGCCGTTCATCCCACGAAATCTTTATACGCTTCTGGGTGGTGCATGTGAGCTGTGACGTGCCCATGAGTCTGTATAGACCTCTAGTTTGTTTACGATCTGCAGAATGAAATAAGTTAGTGTAAAAACAATTTAAATAATCTGTGGAAAATTTGATAGAACTTCCCCTAAAAATACAACATTTCCCATAACCTACAAATAAATAAACAACACAACCAACACAAGTACAAAACGATTCACATATAAAGGAACCGAAAAAAAAGTATATTAAATTTATTAAATTAAAAATTTGGAGAAAACAATGTATTACCTATGTCGGCTCCCTCTTTTACTACGGTGGAAACCCATCCAGACTCATCAACCTCGTCGATAGGCTAGGGTCGTCGATGAGAGTTTCGAACGCTTAGTAACAGATGAGTCACCAAAGAAGTCGATGACTCAGGCACTGCCGACATCGTGGCCTGGGGCGAATGTACGACAACCTCCGACATCGGGGCTAGTGCTAGTGGAGCGGTGACGGCAATAGTAGTAGGAGGTGGAAGTGTCGAAGGGACCTACTGACTGACCTACGCTGCCTAATCAACTGCGGCATCTACAAAATTTAATTGAACGACCAACATTTAAAACTATGTTATTAATACCAATTTATATAATCAATACAAAAGCCTAAAATTTAAAAAGTAAAAATTTAACCTTATAATTCTACAAGTAACACAAAATTTATGAACTTGTAAAAGTAACCCTAAAATTAATTAATTAATACAACAAATTTCAAATTTATACCTACAACCTAAATGTTAATCCTAAATTTATAAAATTAAATTAAAAGCATAAACCTACAAATGTTTTAAGTTAACAAATTTAACTAATTTAACAAATTAATCCTAACAAATAATACTTCATCCAACTTTTTTCTTTTTAATTTTAACCCTACATTAATAATATTATATCTATAACTAAAATCTTACAAAATATAAAATAATTCTAAACCTATAATTGTAAAGTTATAAAATAATCCCTAACACTAATATGTTAATCCTAACATTATTAAAAAAAATAAAAAAAAATAAAAACCCTAAACTTACAAAATATAAACAAAAAATTATAAAGTTAACAACTTAACAAATTTAAGTAATTTAAATGAAATTTGTTAGCATATGGAATAAATTAAAAATTAAATGAAATTTGCATAAAAATTATAAAATTTTAACTCTACCCAACCCCTACCCACACTGCCCATCTCTGTGCCACCCCGACCCAACCTTCGATGACTTAGGCACCGCCACCCTAAATCTAACCCCCACCCCCCACCACTCATCCCCAATGCCCACCCGATCCTTACTCCCCAAATTTCAAAATCCCTATATTCCCTATTTCTGAAATCCCTAAATCCCAAATTTCGAAATCCCTAAATCCCCAAATTGAGATAAACCCTAAATCGCCCAAATGAGATAAACCCTAAATCCCCAAATTGACAAAATCCCTAATGCCTAATACCCTAATATGTAATCAATCCACAAAAACCATACATCTAAAATAATTAGCAAATGAAGAAAAAAAAATGAATTACCTCATAGTTGAGAGAGAGTTCGCGGGAGAGGGAGTTGCAGGGAGAGAAAGCTTGAGGGAGAGAGAGTTGCAGGGAGAGAGAGAGTTGTAGGGAGAGAGAGTTGGAGGGATATAAAGTTCAAGTGAGAGAGACGGTTGGAGTGAGAGAGTTCAAGGGAGAGAGGTTTTGGAAAATGAGAGAAAGAAAGGCTTTTTAGAACTAATAATGTGAAGGACTTTACGCGACGAACACATTTGTCGCTCGATTTTAATGAATTTAATAAGAAAAAAAAAACCGCCTTATTTTTGGTTAATTTGAGAACAATGCGTGACAAAAGGAAAACATTCGTCGTGTATAAGTAAAAAGCGCGACAAATATAGCACATTTCGTCGCGCAATATTTAATGAATTTTTTTCTAAGAAGGCTCCTACATTTTAATTTGAAATTTTTGAAGGACCTGTAGCAATGAAGTTATCCCACACGTCGCGCAATACGTTATTACACGACGATTCACCCTCATTCATCACCGAATGTTTAATGAACATTTAAAAAAAAGGCACCCATATTTTGATTTTGGGAAATTTTGAAGACCTTTGTGTCACGCAAACCACCAAATGCGACGAATGCATCCATTGCGTTGCGCAAACCTACCTTGAGCAAAGAATTTTCTTGTTTTTGTTGCGCTATTACGTTATGTGCGACGACTTTGTAGTGTTCATCGCTTTGAATTGACTTTAATTGTTTTTTTTAATCCTTTATCCAATTACAGATTTAATAAATTAAAATTTGTTTATATACAAAAAAATTAAATACACTTAATTGCATTACATATAAGTCAAAAGTCCTTAATCCTCATCCTCGGTACAATAAATATCACTATCTTTACCGTGATCACTTTCAGTCTCTCATTCATCCTCATCCGTTGATACATCAACAACATCATCCGCGCCCTCAGGTAGATTGTATCTAGGGAGACTTCCAAGATCAATTGTAATTGAGTCTATAGGAATTTTGATTTGAGGACCTCCAACTACCTGAAATGGTTCTTGGACAATATTAGTATCCCGAAGCGTTTATGCACCAATTTGTGTCGAAGTTTTGAGGAATTGGTCGGCAAAGTTGTCATCATTGTTGTTGTTAGGATCTCGGTCTGGAACATCATACATCCTTCTATGATCAATTCTCTGAACAACTTTCCATCCCCTCTCGGCCTTTGTATCATCGATGTAGAAAATTTGCTTGGCCATAGTTGCCAAAATGTACGAGTCTTCACTGTACCAACATCGGGTAGCGTTCACCGATAGTAAACCATCGTCCCTTTTAATACTTTCATTCCTACTAGAGTCTGTATCAAACCAATGACACTTAAAAATGATGACTTGGCAATGGTCTTTGTAAAGTAATCGACCACACTTGTTAGTTTGCCATAGAAATCAATATCTGCAATATCTCCCGCTTCTAGGACATGTACACTGCTATTTTGAGTACAAAGCTTGTCATCACGCTCAGCTCCCAAGAACTTTATGCCGTTCACATGACACCCTGAGTACAGTTCCAAGCGTAGAGGTCTGATAGCCAAGTTGTATAATTCATCAGTATACGCAGGAGAATTGGTTTCCTTTAGTTTTTTTCACCTAATCTATACCAACAAATTGAGATGTTGGTTTTACCAAAATTTAAGACAACTAAGATGCAATTATAATTTAGGACAAAACCAACAAAAAAAAAAACTTATCTTTTGCCTTCTCACACCACCATCATTATTACAGTGTGGTCGATTGAACGCCGTCTCAACGTCTTGTAAGTATATAGCACAAAACATATTCGTCCCAAAGGCCACCCAAGCCTCCACAATTGATCCTTCGGGCTTCGCCCTGTTCCTTACACTCTTCTTTAACTCACTGTAGACATCGAAATTTCGTGAAATAAATGTTGACCAAAAATTAAAATTTCAACGCTCATGTATCACATAAATTTTATACATAGCATGTGAATCAACGAAAAATCAAAATAATTCAGAAAAGTCATCAAACAGTACACTTGTCAACGCCTGGCAGAAGTGACTTATTTCATCTGATTATTAAAACCCAAAAATCAAGTTTTGGAATTCTATAAATAGGAAGCCATTTCATTCATTTCAAGACACCAATTCACATTACACAAAAGCGTTGAAGCTCTGAAACTCCAAACGCTCTCAAGCAAATCCCGAAGAATCAACGAAGTTCTGTCCGTTCTTCATCAAAGTTCAAAGCCCCAAGGCTCCTCGAAGTTCTGTCCGTTCTTCATCAAAGATCAAGCCCCAAGGCTCCTCGAAGTTCTGTCCGTTCTTCATCAAAGTCCAAAGCCCCAAGGCTCCTCGAAGTTCTGTACGTTCTTCATCAAAGCACAAGCCTCAAAAGCCCTTGAAGATCCGTTCATCCACCTCGAAGATCAAGCCTCAAAAGCCCTTCGAAGCATCGTTCATCCATCCTCGAAGATCAAGCCCAAAAGCCCTTCGAAGATCCGTTCCTCCACCTTCAAGATCAAGCCTCAAAAGCCCTTGAAGATCCGCTCATCCACTTTCAAGATCAAGCCTCAAAAGCCCTTGAAGATCCGTTCATCCACCTCGAAGATCAAGCCTCAAAAGCCCTTCGAAGCATCGTTCATCCATCCTCGAAGATCAAGCCCAAAAGCCCTTCGAAGATCCGTTCATCCACTTTCAAGATCAAGCCTCAAAAGCCCTTGAAGATCCGTTCATCCACCTCGAAGATCAAGCCTCAAAAGCCCTTCGAAGCATCGTTCATCCATCCTCGAAGATCAAGCCCAAAAGCCCTTCGAAGATCCGTTCACCACTTTCAAGATCAAGCCTCAAAAGCCCTTAAAGATTTGTTCATCCATCTTCAAAGATCAAGCCCAAAAGCCCTTTGAAGATCCGTTCAACAAATCCACACATCCTCGTTCATCAAGATCAAGCCCTCCAAAGGCCCTTGAAGAACTGTTCATCCAAAGATCAAGCCCCGACGGCCCTTCGGATCAACAACCAATCCACCAAATCAACACCTTACGGAGATCGAATCAGAGGATCAAGCTAAAAAGAGATTGTAACCCAAAAACAAATCAAAAAATACAAATATTACTTTGTAGACGTTGGTTCTTGTCGCGTTTCGTTTCAGGAAAAATTCGTGTTTACAAATTTGGCACGCCCAGTGGGACAATCTCTACCTCTCATCTCTTTCTTCGTTCAAGAAATCCAAAGCACATCTCCAAACAAATCAATGGCATCAAAGGAAGGCCAAGCCGTTTTTACAACCATCGGAACTTCCTCCATTGAACAAAAGTTGGCTCAAATGAGGGAAACAGTTGCAAGGCTCACAAAGAAAGCAGAAGAGCAAAACTTGCAAGTCACCGTTCTCGCAACCGCCGAAGGAAGGAGCCTGAGCACTTCCGCCACGAACGGAGCATCCATTAGCGCCACAATCACTCTTCAACATGCCACTACAAAGTTTGTGCCGTCAAGGGAGCAAGGTGAACATCACAAACGTGAGCCTGTCATCAACCTAACCTCGCTAAGGGCACCTAAGCATGCTGCTGAAGGAAAGCCACGTATGTTGGTTGCACAAGTCATGACCATCGGCGTGATTTCAGTTGAAGAGCAGTTGGCCCAGATGAACGAAACGATCGCAAAGCTCACACGTACCGTGGAAGAGAAAGACTTGCAGATCACCGCACTCACCAACAGATTGGGAGCAAAACACGAGGAAGGAGACGGCTCTGGCATAAAGAAAGAGGCCGA
Organism: Cotoneaster glaucophyllus; assembly: GCA_036320875.1. Lineage (NCBI taxonomy): Eukaryota > Viridiplantae > Streptophyta > Magnoliopsida > Rosales > Rosaceae > Cotoneaster > Cotoneaster glaucophyllus. Next base: position 18,223,062 of record CM070060.1, read on the forward strand.
CGAAGAAGAAGAAGAGCCTCCGGTAGAGAAGCCTGAAGAGAAGCAGGAGCCAGACCAACCGGCGGCACTTTTGGGATCTCTTTCTATCCAGCAACTGCAAGAGATGATCGCCAACACCATCAAGGCGCAGTACGAAGGGAGCTCCTATACCTCCATGTTGTACTCAAAGCCTTACTCCAAGACGATCGACGCCTTGAGGATGCCAAGGGGCTACCAACCGCCAAAGTTCATGCAGTTCGATGGCAAAGGCAACCCGAAGCAACACGTCGCCCATTTCGTGGAAACTTGCAACAACGCAGGAACGGAAGGTGACTACCTCGCCAAGCAGTTTGTGCGCTCACTGAAAGGGAATGCATTCGAGTGGTACACAGACCTGGAGCCCGAATCCATCAACAGCTGGGAGCAATTGGAGAAGGAATTCCTCAACCGCTTCTATAGCACCCGCCGCACCGTGAGCATGCTGGAGCTGACGAGCACAAAGCAGTGGAGGGACGAGCCGGTGATGGACTACATCAACCGATGGCGCAACCTTAGCCTCGACTGCAAAGACAGGCTCTCGGAGATTTCGGCAATCGAGATGTGCGTCCAGGGCATGCATTGGAGTTTGCACTACATCCTCCAAGGCATCAAACCACGTTCCTTCGAAGAGCTGGCCACCCGTGCCCACGACATGGAACTAAGCATCGCTCACCATGGAAAGAAGGAGCCGATCGCCGACTTCAAGAAAGACAAGGTGTTCACTCCAAAGGTAGACAAGATTGGGAAAGAGCCCGCCAAAGAAGCTCTTACCATCAACACTACCCCCATCAAAACCTCTTCTGCTCCCGTCAAAATCTCTACACGAGGCAAGGCGATTCAAACCGAAGCTTTTCGTAATCAAGAGATGCGTAGACGCACTTGGAAGGAGCTTGAGGAGAAAACTTATCCATTCCCCGACTCTGATGTGGTTGCCATGTTGAAAGACTTGCTTGACAAAAAGGTGATCGACCTACCTGAGTGTAGACGGCCGGAAGAGATGAATCGTACTGACAGCCCAAGGTACTGCAAATTCCATCGCTTCATCAGTCATCCGACGGAAAAATGCTTCGTGCTGAAAGATCTCATCGTGAAGCTGGCTTAGAAAGGAATCATCGAGCTAGATCTTGACGAAGTGTTGAAGTCAAATTATACCACCGTCACTTTTGGCTCTGTCGGCTCAAAATCTTCACCTCAACTGCTGGGGGCATGCTCGAAAACCATGTCAGTCAAGTCAAGTGAAGTTGAAGGATGGACTCATGTCACTCCGAAGAAACTGCACAAGAAACATACATCTCCACCGCAAGTTCACCAATCGGAAAGGGGGCAAAGCAGCTCTCGTCAACCTCCAAAGCTACATGAAAGCGTTGGAGATAATGAAACTTCGACACAAAGATTGTCCATCCCCGTCACAATGGGCGACCTCTTCCCCGAAGACTTCTTCGATTACTCAGCAAAGGTTCCTTGCTATGAAGATTGCGAGAATCGCCTTTCCTACACCACTTGACAAATCAACAAAATGCTCCTCGTTCGCACGAGCCTAAAAGGCGACAACCAACGCTCCTGGTCTGCACGAGCATAAAAGGCAACACACAAACGCTCCTTGCCTGCATGAGTTGAAACTGCATACGGTACCAAAATGCTCCTCGTTCGCACGAGCCTAAAAGGCGACAACCAACGCTCCTGGTCTGCACGAGCATAAAAGGCAACACACAAACGCTCCTTGCCTGCATGAGTTGAAACTACATACGGTACCAAAATGCTCCTCGTCCGCACGAGCCTAAAAAGGCGACACCAATTGCTCCTTGCCTGCATGAGTTGAAACTGCATACGGTACCAAAACGCTCCTTGTCCGTATGAGCATAAAAGGTGACACATCACAACGCTCCTTGCCTGCACGAGCTGAAACTGCAAACGACACCAAAAAAGAACACGCCCTTCGGCAAAGCTCCAAGCAACGGAAAAAGGGACGGCAACTTCAGTGACCGCCGTCAAACGACTAGCCGGTCGTGAAGCTCAACGCTTTGCGATGCCATCAAGCTTGATTCAAACTCTCCGTTTCTTCTTCATCTTTCCATGCAAGGGAGAGTTCCTAAAAAAATATATATATATATATATATATATATATATATATATATACACACACATATGTATGTATGTATGCACGTATGTATGTATGTATATGTGTACTAAAAAAAAGAGATCAATCATCATAAAAAAAAAAGGGAAGGAAGTGTGTTTTAAAAAGTCAATTTCATTACAATTTAGTTTGTACAAAAAAAAAAAATTAAATTACAGCTTCTAAAAAAAAAAAAGGTTATATCCAGCCCAACAGCAACAAGGAGCGCCAGTCTAGCCCTCCTTCTTCCCCCAGCTACAAATCAAGGCCCAAGCTCCAGCTTGTCTTCTTCTCTCAACCATTCTCGGCCCACAGTGCACAAATCCAGGCCCAGCTACATCAATGGCTTTTCTTCTTTTAGCTGCGGGCACCAAGGGACCCTCGGCACACACAGAGCTCTTCCCCAACTGCACATCGTCTTCCTCCTCCATCTTCTTCCTGGTAGTCTGCCTGGCCGTGATGTCGCTGGCGCCCTCCGGTGGGATCTCGCTGATGAAGACAAGCTGCCCTAGCAAGATTCCGATGCTGCTGGTCTCGGGTCTGGTCTCGGATCTCGCTGAAATGGATCAGCAAACACTCGTCAGCTTTTCCAGCATCACCACCTTCGTGGATCTCTCTGTAAAGCTCTCTCCTTCCACAGCTCCGGCACCAGCCAGTCCGCCATTCTTCTCCAACTCGGCCCTGAACTCCCCTGTCCATTCCATGGTGAGCTCCACCGAGACCGAGGGAGGCAGCTGCAGCAGCGGCAAGGAAGACTTCCAACCTCGACGAACTGGCCACTGCCGGAAATTAAAACTCCGACGTTGGCGTCGATTTCGGCTTCTCAGTCGCCATCCATGATACGGCGAAGCTCGTCCAACAATCGGATACGGCAGTTCTCCCAGGAGCTCAAGGCCGAGGCTGTAGCAAAAGCGAAGCAATTTTCTCAAGAGCTCAAAGCCGAGCTGAGGAGGTTTTCATGGAATCAAAGCCACGACTCTAGAGTTCTCTCCACTTCAACTTCTCAGAATGCATCAGTCGGTGGTGGCGGAGGCGGTGAGTTTGACTCGGCGCTGGCCGCTCGCGCTCTCAGGCGGCAGCAAGCGCAGCTTCATTGCACTCGCTCCGGCGCTCAAAAAGCGCTCCGGTTGTTCAAGCTCGCAGTCAAAAGCTTCGGTTGATACGCCAGAGATTTTGCAAGGTCCTCCTTTGAAACTCCAAGAGAAGTGAAAAACTCAAGCTTTGGCAAAACGGTCCTCTCAGGGTGCAATTGGAAAAGTCTTGGGCATGACCTGACCATCTTCGAGATCTGGGTTGCAGAGAATCCATGGTTTCTGAGAAAGGACAAAAGGTAGTCTGGTCTTTCCGGAGAACGCAGCTTGACCCTCTTGGAGGCTGAAATTGCATCTTCTGGAAACACCCCAGTTGCTCCTCCACCATCATCATGCTCTCCATCCGCCACCGCCGACAGCTTTGAAGAGCCTAGCTGCCCCAGATCCAAGGGCAGTGCTACATATGAATCCACCAGCACAGCAGCACCCAAGCCCATGCACTGCTCTCGCACCTCCGCTGCCAACAACCTCAAACGACTGCTGTCAAACGACTAGCCAGTCGTGAAGTTCTTCTGCTCCACCACTGCAGACATCTCTTCTGCAATTCCTCCACTTCAAGCTTGACACCATTGCCGTTGGGCCCAGTCATCGACGGAAGGCAGTGCGACGGTAGGCAGTGCAGTGGTTGTGCTTGATGGTTGTGCTCAGTGGCTGTGCTCTCAGTGGCTGTGCTCAGTGGCGGTGCTCAGTGGCTGTGTTTGGTATGCAGTGCAGTGGTTGTGCTTGGTGGTTGCGCTCAGCGGCTGTGCTCAGTGACCGCTGTCAAACGACTAGCCGGTCAGCTCCAGCGGCTTCAACAGCTTGGTGGTGGTGGTTGTGCTCAGTGGCTGTGCTCAGTGACCGCTGTCAAACGACTAGCCGGTCAGCTCCAGCAGCTTCAACAGCTTGGTGGTTGTGCTCAGTGGCTGAGCTCAGTGACCGCTGTCAAACGACTAGCCGGTCAGCTCCAGCAGCACGTGTAGCCCCTCCTCCTTCGTCTTCTCTCGGACTCGACCTGGGTTTTCACCCACAAATCCAGTCTTGCAGAGCACCATATATAAAAGAAAAAAAAAATGGTGGAGCCTCAATGCTTCTCAGTCGTTTGATCGACGCCACAGCTCCACCATCTTCAGTGTTGCGTCACAGGAAAGCAAAGGAAAGGAAGCAAAGGAAAAGAGATGCACGGCACCAAAAAAGCAAAAGAAAAGAGATGGGCGGAAAGTAGAAAAAAAAAAAGAAAGAAAAAAAAAAACACAATGATGATGCATTTGGCACCATCTGGAAGAAAAGAAAAGAAGAAATCAAAAAAAAAAAAACAAAAGAAAATGATGATGCATCTGGCACCATCTGGAAGAAAAAAAAAAGAAAAAGAAAAAGAAAATGATGGTGTCTGTGCCACTTACAGAAAAAACAAAGCAAAAAAAAGAATGATGGGTGCGTGGGCACCAACCAGCAAAAAAAAAAAAAAAAAAAAAAAAATGATGATGACAGTTTTTTTTGAGTGTTGGATGTCGGCAATGCATATATGAATAAATAAAAAATAAAATATGCATGAATAAGGTTTGTGTTTGGTGTGTATATGTATGCATGTATACTTATATATGTGTATATATAGACATCGAATGAAATAAAATAAATCTTATTTATTGACATCTCTGAAAATTTACATTTTTTTACATGAGAAGAAAAAAAAAAAAAAAAATGTGCAAACAAGCCTTCATTGGCCAGGTGGCGCCTCATTACTCGGCGGAACCCCAGGAGGCGCTGGAAGTTGATTATTTTGAGCCTCAACACTCGGCGAAGCTCCAGAAGACGAAGGCCTTAAATGCCTTTGAAACAAACCCACAAACCTCTGATGATCACTTAAAGACTGACCATCGGAGTCCTGCAGCTTGTCAAGTTTTCTCTTCATGTTTGTAGAATAGTTATGTGCAAGCCGGTGCAACTGTCTATTCTCATGCCTGAGCCCTCTGATCTCTTGTTGGAGACTTATCACTTCAGCCGCCAATGATTCAACTTGGTGGGTTCGAGCAAATAGGCGCTGGGCCATATTGGAAACAGAAGCCGCGCACTGGACACTGAAAGCCAGAGAATCCTTAACGGCCAACTCATCGGACCGCCCGGCGAGTAATCTTTGGGAGTGGACATATTCCTGGCCACCACCGCAGCAGTCATATCATTCTTCATTACAGAGTCCCCAATGGTAAGAGGACCAGAAGGGGATAAGAGAGATGGACGCCATATATTGTCTTGAGGAGACGCAGATGCCTCTTCACTAACATTCAAGTCAAGACGATGATCAGATGGGCAAGCCATTTGTGAAAATAATGAAGGAAGGAGAGGTCGGGTGAAATCAAATTCTCAGAGATACAAAAGAGGGGAATTCTTTACAAGCAACCAACTCTCTGAACATGCTTTTGGCGCACCATCGACGCCTCCATAAAAGAAGAAGCAACAGAGGCGCCGGTTCAAAAATCGAAGAGGCACCTCTCCCCGAATATCAAAAGTCGGGCCGTTTGTTCAAAAATCGAAGAGGCACCACTCTCTGAGATTTTAAAAGCCGGATTTTCCGGATCAAATCTGTCGCCACTCTCCTGATCTCGAGAGCCAGACCGCCAGCACGACGCCTTTCTCAGAAATCGAAGAGGCATACTGCTTTTCAAACCTCGAGAGTCGGATTCAGCACCAGCTTTCCGGAAATCACGGACCACTTTGTCAAAAGCCTCTGACAAAGTTAAAACGCGTGAACCCCGCCACTCTCACTACATCGCTGTGACCGAGAAGGGTAAAAGAACAGCATTACCACTTGTCGATAAAAAATTCTACATATGTCGACCTTCATCCTCCACAGACGGGCAGACCTGCAAAAAATGCTCAACCCTTCCTCACTTCCGAGGGTAACACTCCCAGCAAAACCCCAACAAAGCTTTCTCAAAATGCTTGGCTCTCTTCCTCCCGAGAATACCTCTGCAAACAAATCAAACCAGAGCAAAAGTATCTCATATCAGCAGGGTCGAAAGCAAGAGTACCTCATATCATGCTTTCCCCCTAACCTTTTCTTTGTCCTCCCTCTTCACTACAGGACAAGGAGAAAGAGAGCGATCAACGACACTCGGAGCCAAGCTCCCAGTCAGGAACGGATTGTTGAGAAATCCTTCCCTGATGGCTTACCTAGCCTTGCTCTCGAGTACTCATCTGCTGGGGAACAGACAAGACGAGTGACAATGAAGCATCAATCTTGAAGATTCATCTCCTGACCCTCTTCAATATGAATTGGGGAAATTGAACAAAGAAACAGGCCATCATTTCCACCTGATGTCTGCTTGCCAAGTGCTCAAATCCTGAAACCGCTCGTGGTCCCGTTTCCATTCATCAAGATCAAGCCTCAACGGCCCTTGAAGAAATCACAAGCCCAATTCAAGATCAAGTGTCCACCACCCTTGAATCGAGCCCAACTCCAGGTAAAAGGAGTAAATTCAGACATTTGTAGCAAGTCTACCAGAAGAAGCCTCCTAGCCCAGTTCAAGATTAAATCTGTGGAAAACGACTTCTTCGAAAGCAAAGGTATCTCATATCATCAGGGTTGAAAGCAAAGCTATCTCATAGCATGCAATCTCCCTGTCATTTCCTTTGTCCCTACTCTTATCTGCAAGACAAGGATAAAGAAAAGCAATATGTCGAAACCTCCACTCAAACCTCCAGGAAGATACCACATCTGCCTGAAGAACAGATAAGGCAGACAGGTGAAGCTAGTACATTGAAGCATGTGGAGACAAGCGCAACCAATATATATGTGTTGGTTCATCCATTACTGCTTCAAAAGCAAACGTATCTCATATCATCAAGGTCGAAAGCAAAGGTATTTCATATCATGCTTTTCCCTTTTCTTTCCTTTACCCTTGCTCTTACCTGCAAGATATGGAGAAAGAAAGCAATCAGTCGGAACCTGAAATCAAACATCCGATCTGGAACTGATTGCCCGGAACCTTTGCCTGGTTGCTTACCGAGCCTTGCTCTCAAGTACTCATCTTCAAGTGCTTTGACGGACCATTTAAATGCAAAGGTTGCGCACCACTTCTGCTATGCAAAAAGATTGAAGCAGAAGGTTCAACGACTGGAACAGATCACTATAGCATGACGCCCTCGTCTGCAGAATCGCATGATCCATCCGGAGGAAACCAGAAAATCCTTCAAACCCAGTTCAAGATCAAAGCTGTGGAAAGTCAACAAGCACAACAAAGCACGTGTCGATTCGTCGGCCACTTCGTTGAAAGCAAGAGTATCTCATATCGTCTCTCTTCCCTCTCCTTTTCTTTGTCCTCGTTGCTAAATGAGAGACAAGTAAAAAGAGAATGATCAACCGGAACCCGAGATCTCCTAGCTCGGCGACTTGAGGAACTCCTACTATATGGTTTGCGTAGTACCTGACCAAGCCCGAAACCACAAGTAAGCTTCAAGTGAAATTGATACATTACCTTGTGCATTAAACATCAGAAATTTGCAGTCCATTTCAAGATCAAGCCTCAACGGCCCTTGAAGAAATTTGTAGTTCATTTCGAGATCAAGCTTCAACGGCCCTCGAAAAAACTTGCAGCACAAAAATCAAGATTCAAGCCTCTACGGCCCTTTGAAGAATTTTCCAGTCCAATTCAAGATCAAGCCCCAACGGCCCTTGGATCGACATCTACATTGAGAAACTTCAAAACACATCGCCTACAAGTGACAAGCACAAGTATGCGACGCGCCTTGAAGTGGGGGCATTTGTAGACATCGAAATTTCGTGAAATAAATGTTGACCAAAAATTAAAATTTCAACGCTCATGTATCACATAAATTTTATACATAGCATGTGAATCAATGAAAAATCAAAATAATTCAGAAAAGTCATCAAACAGTACACTTGTCAACGCCTGGCAGAAGTGACTTATTTCATCTGATTATTAAAACCCAAAAATCAAGTTTTGGAATTCTATAAATAGGAAGCCATTTCATTCATTTCAAGACACCAATTCACATTACACAAAAGCGTTGAAGCTCTGAAACTCCAAACGCTCTCAAGCAAATCCCGAAGAATCAACGAAGTTCTGTCCGTTCTTCATCAAAGTTCAAAGCCCCAAGGCTCCTCGAAGTTCTGTCCGTTCTTCATCAAAGATCAAGCCCCAAGGCTCCTCGAAGTTCTGTCCGTTCTTCATCAAAGTCCAAAGCCCCAAGGCTCCTCGAAGTTCTGTACGTTCTTCATCAAAGCACAAGCCTCAAAAGCCCTTGAAGATCCGTTCATCCACCTCGAAGATCAAGCCTCAAAAGCCCTTCGAAGCATCGTTCATCCATCCTCGAAGATCAAGCCCAAAAGCCCTTCGAAGATCCGTTCCTCCACCTTCAAGATCAAGCCTCAAAAGCCCTTGAAGATCCGCTCATCCACTTTCAAGATCAAGCCTCAAAAGCCCTTGAAGATCCGTTCATCCACCTCGAAGATCAAGCCTCAAAAGCCCTTCGAAGCATCGTTCATCCATCCTCGAAGATCAAGCCCAAAAGCCCTTCGAAGATCCGTTCATCCACTTTCAAGATCAAGCCTCAAAAGCCCTTGAAGATCCGTTCATCCACCTCGAAGATCAAGCCTCAAAAGCCCTTCGAAGCATCGTTCATCCATCCTCGAAGATCAAGCCCAAAAGCCCTTCGAAGATCCGTTCACCACTTTCAAGATCAAGCCTCAAAAGCCCTTAAAGATTTGTTCATCCATCTTCAAAGATCAAGCCCAAAAGCCCTTTGAAGATCCGTTCAACAAATCCACACATCCTCGTTCATCAAGATCAAGCCCTCCAAAGGCCCTTGAAGAACTGTTCATCCAAAGATCAAGCCCCGACGGCCCTTCGGATCAACAACCAATCCACCAAATCAACACCTTACGGAGATCGAATCAGAGGATCAAGCTAAAAAGAGATTGTAACCCAAAAACAAATCAAAAAATACAAATATTACTTTGTAGACGTTGGTTCTTGTCGCGTTTCGTTTCAGGAAAAATTCGTGTTTACACTCACCAAGTAATCTGCAAAAATAAAATTATGATGATTCAAATAAGTTAAATCGTCAATTAATCACAAATTAATTAATGACTAAGGACTTTATACCTTTCAATTGGATACATCCAACGATATTTGACAGGTCCGGCAAGTAAAGTCTCATCAGGCAAGTGAATCATCACGTGGATCATGCTTGTGAAGAAAGAAGGAAGAAATATTTGTTCAAACATGCATAGGACTTCGATAATGTCAGTGCATAACTGTTGTACATCACACTTTCGCAACGTCCTAGCAGATAATTGAGAATAAAATCTCGTCAACGGTAAAATTGAATACTAATCGAGAGCAGGCGTTGAAGTATGAGATGACAATCGTGAGTCTTACGCCCATAAAATTTTCCCCCATCTACGTTTGCACATTATCCGATATTTAAAGCATACCCATCCGGAAACTTTGTGGAGGATAGAAACCTTAAAAACTCTTTCATCTTCTCAGGCTTTACTGAAAATGGAGCTTGCCTTTTTCTGGCTATCTAGCCCTTCCTCGTCATCCATAAACATGACCTTATTCCTATTTGCTCCAAATCGATGGGGGCTTTGATCGTGTCATTTGTCTTTCCCTTGATGTCTAATATAGTTCCAACCAGTGTATCAAACAAGTTCTTCTCAACATACATAACATCGAGGTTGTGGCTCAATTTCAATTTGGACCAATACGACAGCTCAAACAACATACTCTTGTTGTCTAGTTTAGATGGGTGTCTGGTCTGGTCTTATTTACGGATTTGCCAAACGAACCAAAATCCAAACGATTCAAGTGCGCTAAAATATTTTCTCCAGACCATTCTCTAAGTCTTGGCTGAATCTTTATTCCGTCGAATAATGTTGTCTCATTCTGATGCCACTCATGGTCCCACGGCAACCATCTACGATGCCCTAGGTAACAAACTTTCCTGGCATGCCAATAATGTGTTGTGCCATGCTTACACGCTAAATAACTTTTAGCACTCCACCCAGACATCATAACATACGTGAAAATATCGTTTATAGTCTACATCACTGCTGCTCACAAGGTGAACATCTGCCCAGTTGATTTATCGTATGTTGAAACTCTGTTTTCCCACAAATCTTTCAACTCATCGACCAACGGCCGCAAATAAACATTGATAGACTTGCCCGAATCTTTGGTTATCAACATAGTCATCATCATATATTATTTCTTCATGCATTTTCAAGGTGGCAAATTATAGGGAATTGCGAAGATTGGCCAAGTACTATGGTTTTGGCTTAATACCCCAAATAGATTAAATCCGTCTGTGGCAAACCTTAATCTTATGTTTCGCGGCTTTCGCGCAAAATCGGTGTACAAACGATCAAGCTCTTTCCATGCCTCACCATCAGCTGGATGCCTCATCAAATCGTCATCCACTCGTCTGTCCTGATGCCATGTCATGTCGCTAGCAGTATGCATCGACATATACAAATGCTGAAACCTGGGCTTTATTGGAAGGTAGCGCATAACTTTTTGTGGAATCTTTGTCGTTATGTTTTGAGCTGTCATTTTAAACCTTGACTCTTTGCATATACAACATTTATCTAGCGCTTCAATCTCCTTATAGAACAATACACAATTATATTTACACACGTGAATTTTTTCATAGCCCAATCCCAGACCATTCAACACCTTCTTTGCACTTTTGTGATCTTTAGGCAAACAATTGTCCTTTAGAAGCATCCTGCCAAAAAATTATCAAAGCACTTAGTAGACATACAAAATTTTATTTTTCCATGCATCAGCTCCACAATAGTCGTTAGTATCGAAAAAGCCTCGTAACCAGAGTATAATTTTTCTTTGGCATTTTTAATAGTTTTTCATAATTTTTAAAGGCTCCACTATCCATGCTTCAAGGGATGTCATCTCCCCTTTCCTGATAAAAATTGATCGAGGCGTCTGGAAAAGCATCATCTAGGATATCCATAATTTGTTCGTTTGGATCAACATAAGATCAACTAATGGGGTTACATATGAAGATGAAGGATGTACTAATCGTTCCCTATGATTATTCCAAGTGGTATACATCTCCATCATACCATGTCGTACCAAATGGTATTGAACATTTTCAAAATACTCAACCATTGAATCGTTACTGCTCCTACACAGACATTGGATTAAAGGTGAACCTTGGTTGTGTGTCATTGCAAAATCAATGAACTAATTTGTTCCATCCAAGTATTCGTCTGCACATCTATTAGGATTCTGTATCCACTGTCTATCCATATCACCTGCGAAAAAAACAAAATCACAATGGTTACAAACACTTCAATTATAACATGCCACCTTAAGCCTTCGGTAAGGGATCTATCCCATTCAAGAATGCACGGCTACATGTCGTATTATGGCTCTATCAGATTAGATTTTGACGTTGAAAAAATTTAGCAGCATTTTCCTGCAGTTCTTCAAGTGTAGCATGTGTGTACTAAATACGTGCGCAACACTCGAAGAACGCACATACATGCTACCAAATTTCTCCTTATCGAAATTTAATCCGTGAATCGCAAACTACAACACATAAGTGTGCATTCCCAAATTGTCCAAAAAATTCAAGAATTAATTGGACTGCAGTCATGCTTTCGCATCCATGCGCTAAATCCAACTAATTCTCAAACGGGAAGCTAAGTTTTCATGAAAATAACTGTGGAGCCAAAAATAATCACAAGGCGACACATGGATTTTTTGGTAGAAGAAGACCAAACTACCCTTGAGGCACACCGGGATTCCTACGCGCGAGCAGCAGACAATCATCCTCCAACTAAGTCAAAATGCTCCAAAAAAGGTAACAATTAAAGATCCATCTCATCAAATCCCTTTTACAAGGTAACCTCCAAAATATTCATTCCAAAATTATGTTAATTGGTATTTAATGGATTAATTATAACCTCCAAAATATTCATTCCAAAATTATGTTAATTGATTAATTAATGGATTAATTACCTAATTAATCCATTAAATACAAATTAAGTCATCCAATTAACCACAAAATATATCCAATTTAACCCCAAAAACCAGTCAAAGGCCGGCCATCCCCTTTGCTTTCTACCTTTTTTATCTTTTCCCTCTTTATTACCCCAATTAAGCTAGCTAATTGATTCTATAACCACCAATTTATTCCCTTTATGTTTAATTAGCCAATTAATCATAATAAATTGGCTAATTAAACCAAAATTCAACCAAAAAACCCACTTAATGGCCGGTCACTTTCTCTTCAAAGTGGACCGGCCTAACCTTATAAATAGGCTCCCATTTTCACAAAACTTTTATTCCAACTCTCTTGCAAAAATCCTAAAATTCTCTAAACACTCTTTCTCTCTAAATTCTAACTTTGGCATCGGAGGTTCTTCGGCCAAACCCCCCCCCCCATTCATCGTGGGCGCGTGAGGCTCTTGGCCTTGACCTAAGGTGTTAATTGTTTTGTAGGTGCAAAGTTGTCCAAGATCAAGGAGGAAGAAATTTGCATCCATAAATTGGTGCTTTCGTTGAGAGAAAGAAATCTACACTCGTAAAAGACTCTCGCACAAAAAGGTTTTTTTCTCTAATTTCTAATGGCTAGAAATTTAGAAAATTCCACAAGTGAAAATTCAAACATTCAAGAAATGGGACCGCGGCGATCCACAAGATTGAATGTGATCTTAGGAGGGGCGGCACCACCACCACGAAGTTCTACCATGGCAACCACCGCAGTGACCATCCGCGGTGAGGCCCATGACACCACTACCATGGCCCAAATCGTGCCACCAAGGCAAGTCCAAGCCGTGCCGCTCAAGGCCCATGCCGCCAAAGCCACGGCCCAAGCTTCACATTCGCGAGCATCATGCACTGAGCAGCCTGCTCCCGTGGCCAAGCCTGCCCCCGCAGCCCAGCCTGCTCCCGCGGTCCAGCCTGCTTCAGTGGTTTCCCAAGCAGCCCGAGTCGGCTCAAGACCATCCGGACCAACCGTCGAACCGGGGGTAATTTCACAACATTTCATCACGGATTTGACATTTCCCAACTCAAATCTCGCGCCCGGAGTCAACCACCCTTCCACTGCTCAAGGGGGTATATTCCTTCCAAGCTCTTCCAATCCAAGTGGTGAGCAACACTTGTCCCGACAAGTCATGGAGTTGACGAGCGCCCTTGCACAACAAACAACCTTGGTGAATCGACTTTTGTGACGCACAGAGATCCAACGTGCCCCAGACGAGGTGTCCCAAAGTAGGATAAGGGCAAATGAGGAACCTTTCCGGCAATGTCCTGGCAAACAGCTAATCAACCAACCATAAACTGAGCAGTCGGGTGGTGTACAATCCCGATTGGGCCCCCGAGATAGCGTAAACTCCCGTCCTAGCGCGCGGAGGAGCGCACATTTCCGATTAGGCCCACAGGCAAGTATACATTCACGGTTGGGGCCACGCTCCGACAATCCACATGAGCAGCCTTCTAGGCAAAGCATTCATTCACGGTTAGGCCCGCAATGAGCATTTTCCACATCACACCGAAGCATGCGGCATGACAGACAGAGAGAAGCGGTCACTCGATCCGCCTCAAGTTCAACAAGCAGCCTGCGAATAAATCCTTCGCCAGCTAGGCAGCCGAGGCAGAGACAAGTAGAGCGTCTAGATAAGCAGCCTAGACCGGCAGGCCAAGACCTGGGGCAGCCGAGGGCTCCGCTACCCCCAACAGAGGCAAATCCAAGAGGAGGTAGAAAGACTCTTCAACGAACGATTGCGTGATTTCCAATGCAACAAAGTGGTCGATGAAACACTGTGGCGGGATATGACCAACATAAGCAGGTCACCTTTCACGGATGAGATCGAGCAAACGGAGCCTCCACGCAAGTTTAGCATGTTGGACTTCACATCTTTCAATGGAGATGAAGATCTAGAGAGGCACTTGAAGCACTACCGAAGTGCGATGGTCCTTTACCGGAACAATGACGCTCTCATGTGCAAAATATTCACCACTAATTTGCAAGGCGAGGCGCAAGATTGGTTCCACACCTTGCCACCACAATCCATTCAGAATTTTGATGATCTTTCTTTGGTTTTCACCAAAGAATACTCATCTTACCGCTCAATCACGAAAAAATCCGATCACTTGTTCAACGTGAAGAAAAACCCAAAAGAGTCGCTCCGCAACTACGTAAAGAGGTTCAAAGCAAAAAAGGCGAAGATCGTTGGATGCGACGACTCAATAGCTAGTGCAGCCTTTCAAAAAGGCCTCCCAGCAGACCATCCACTATTCGGAGAGATGATCATGAAAGAATATCTGACTCTAGCAGATTCCTTCGTCCTAGCAGAGAAGTATGCATTTTGGGACGAGGCTTGGCAGGCAGAAAAGGCTCCCGAGCAGACTCAAAAAGAATTAGCAGCAACTCAAAGAAAGGAAGATGGAAATCGGCCCAGCAAGAGCAGGCAAGAGGCCGAACGGAGGGATAGGCCTACAACTAAAGAAGGCCTAATAACCAATAATTACTCAAAGTTCTCAATTCTGATCCATCAAATCCTTCGCGACATAAAAAACAAACCGTGGTTCAAGCTGCCGAAACAATCGAAATGAGATACTTCCAAGTTGGACCACACCAAATATTGTGCATTCCACCGAGGTCCAAGTCACACAACCGACAGCTGCTACACTTGGAAGAACTATCTAGAAAAGCTCGTGAAAGAAGGCAAGGTCGATAGATACTTGGACAAGCCAACTGCACAGCCAAGAAGGAATGCCGATGATGATGAAGAGCCGCCAACCAAGACAATTCGGATCAATGGTATCTTTGCCGAATCCGAGCACTTAGGGGCCACTAACAACTCCAAGAAAAGGAAGATCCAGCATGCTTTACTAATCTCACAAGTCCAAGCAGCCGATACACAACCTGGACCCATTATTGGCTTCACTGAGCAAGATGCAGAAGGCGTTGACTTCCCACACGACGACGCACTGGTGATATCTGTCCAAATAGCCCATGTCATAGTCGACCGAATGATGGTTGACAATGGAAGTGCAGTCAATCTACTTCAACTCTCAGTCATTCAGAAAATGGGTCTGGAAAGCACAATGGTACATCGAGCAGAGGTACTCACTGGATTCAATGGACACACCTCAACTGCCATCGGCCTAATCACACTTGACGTGAAAACATCGCCAGTTGTCTCAAAGCAGACGTTCACAATCATAAGTGACCCATCTCCCTACAATGGGATCCTTGGTAGACATTGGTTGATCAAGCTAGATGCCGTCACTTCCGTCAAGTACCAAAAAAATCCGATTTTGCATCCCGGGAGAATAAATTAGAGAAATTAAGTCCGACCAGGCTGCATCCCGACGATGCACTATGCAAAAGTTGAAAGAGTCAAAGAAGAAGACCTTTACCCCCGTGGAGGCCACTGAAATCCAAAAGGACGATGAGGCTACCAAATAGCAATTACAGCGAGTGGATCGAGAAGATGGCGCTCAAGCAGACGAGATAGGATGGAAACCTGAGGAAGACACCGAATAAATCATTCTCGATCCACAGCAACTGGAAAAGACAGCTAGAATTGGCTCTCATCTAAGCCCAGCCAAGAAGGAAGAACTCACTACCTTCCTTAGAGAAAACCGAGACATCTTCACATGGTCACCTTCTGACATGCCCAACATTGACCCCAAGGTGGCTTGCCACAAGCTACACGTTGACCCCGCTGCTAAACCGGTGATCCAAAAAAGAAGGCATTTTGCACCCGAACGAGTAGCGATCCTCGAGGCAGAAATAGACAAGCTATTGGAAGCCGGATTCATAGAAGAGGTAGCACACTCGGCATGGCTCGCCAACGTCGTGCTAGTTATGAAGAAAGAGAAGGGCAAGTGGAGGGTTTGCGTAGATTATACCGACCTCAACAAGGCATGCCCGAAGGATCCTTATCCAGTCCCTCGAATCGATCTTTTAGTAGATTCAACTTCAGGGAACCAGCTGCTTAGCTTCTTGGACGCATACTCTGGCTACAACCAAATAGCCATGTACGAGCCCGACAAGGAAAAAACCGCGTTTGTGATCGAACGAGGTACCTATTGCTACAAGGTCATGCCTTTTGTCCTCAAGAACGCATGGGCAATTTACCAAAGGCTAGTAAACATGATGTTCAAGAAGCAAATTGGGGTAACCATGGAGGTCTATGTCGACGACATCATGGTAAAAGGCAAGCAGCAGTCAGACCACATTCGCAACTTGGCAGAAACTTTCAACATCGTAAGAAAGTACAAAATGAAGCTCAACCCTACCAAGTGCACATTTGGAGTATCTTCGGGCTGATTCCTAGGGTACTTAGTAACCCAACGAGGGATTGAAGCGCATCCCAAGCAAATCTGAACGATTCTAGAAATGAAGTCTCCAACCATCTTGAAAGAGATCCAAAGCTTGACTGGACGAGCAGCTGCCCTCAACCGCTTCCTCTCGTGGTCCACCGATCGATGCAAGCCTTTTTTCAAAGCTATTAAGAGGGCGCAACGAGACAAATGGGATGAAGAATGCGAAAAATCCTTCCAAGACTTGAAGAGGTATCTCACATCGCCTCCTTTACTATCCAAGCCGGAAGCTGCAGAGGATTTATACATCTACCTGGCAGTCTCCGAAGTAGCAGTGAGCTCTGCCCTCATACGAGAAGAGCTGGGGGCCCAACTACCTGTATTTTACACTGCTAAAGCTCTTCTCAATGCGGAAACAAGATATCCGAAGATCGAAAAATTAATTTTGGCTTTAGTTGTTGCAGCTCGAAAACTTAGACAGTACTTTTAAGCTCATACAGTTATTGTCATGACTCAGTATCCTCTACGATCAATTTTACATGGTCCATATGCTTCTCAACGAGTGATGAAGTGGGCGCTGGAACTAGGCCAATATGGTTTAGTCTTTCGACCCCGTACGACAGTAAAGGCCCAAGCCTTAGCAGACTTTGTAGCGGAATTTGCACCTAGCCTAGGCAACGCAGCGGAGCAGCCCAACAACATCCTAAAAGCAGCCGAGCACACCTTAGCTTCGCCTGCTTCCCTCAACGGACATCTTTGGCATTTGCATGACGATAGCGCGTCCAATTATAAAGGTTCGGGAGCAGGCGTGGTTCTCGTCACCCCAGACGGCTCGATGCTTGAGCAGGCAATCACTTTAGGCTTCAAGGCATCCAACAATGAAGCAGAGTACGAGGCCCTACTGGCGGGCCTCCGAATGGCAAAAGATTTAGCAGTGAAGAAGCTTGCGATTTACTCCGATTCTCAGCTAATTACTAGCCAAGCTACTGGGGAATACACGACAAAACATCCAAGGATGACGTAATATCTAGAGAAGGTACGCAAGCAGCTTGAAGCGTTTCAGACTTACACTCTCACTCCAGTTCCACAGACGAAAAATGCCCATGCAGATGCGCTAGCCGGCTTAGGCTCTGCCCTCGATCACCAGCTCAAACGCTCTATTCCGGTGGAACACGTAGATAAATCGAGCATAGAGACAGAGCCAGTAGCCAAAGTGTCATAGGTTAGTGTAACTCCAAATTGGCAAAGTTCTATTAAAGATTACTTGGTCAACGACATACTCCCCACAGAAAGATTGGAGTTTAGAAAACTCCAAACCAAGGCGGCGCGCTATTACATGTGGAACGACATTCTCGTTCGAAGATCCTACACCAGACACATCTCCGTTGTTTGGCGCCTCCAGATGACTTGAAGGTCCTAAGTTCAATCCATGAAGGCGTTTGTGGAAATCATTATGGAGGTCGATCGTTAGCACAAAAGGCTCTTAACGCAGGCTACTATTGGCCTTCCATGCATCAAGATGCTAAGGAGTTAGTACAAAGATGCGACTGCTGCCAACGTTACAAGCCTGCACTAGCACTGCATGCCGGCGAGCTACACCTGCAGATGAGTCCTTGGCCGTTCATGCAGTGGGCAATCGACCTGGTAGGACCTATGTAGTCCGCTGCTGGGGGCAGAGGCATGATGATCGTGGCAATCGATTACTTCACCAAATGGGTAGAAGCGGAGCCCATGACGACCACAACTCAAACGGACATAGAACGCTTTATATAGAGGAACATCATATGCCGTTTTGGCATCCCTCAGTCCATCGTCACCGACAACAGCCCGTAGTTTGTGGGAAAAGATCTGGAGAAATTCTTCCAAAGATATGGCATTAAGCAGCATATATCCACACCAAGATATCCACAATGCAATGGGCTAGCCGAAGCTTCCAACAAGACGATCCTCGACTGCCTTAAAAAATCACTTACCGACAAAAAGGGCAAGTGGCCAGACGAACTCCCCGAATGTTTATGGGCGTATCGCACCACCAAAAGACGAGCAACCGGAGAAACCCATTTCTCTTTGGCGTTTGGTTCGGAAGCAATCATTCATCCCAACATCATCGTGCCAAGCATCAACACCCTACTGCCAGACGTCGAACATAACAGTAAAGAGATGACCACAGACCTAGATTTGGAAGAAGAGAGGCGTGAGTAAACCATCACCTGCATCGCAGCCTACCAGCAGCAGCTCCTCTCTAGTTACAATAAAAGAGCCATAATCCGGCAATTTCAACCCGAAGATCTAGTCCTAAGAAAGACCTTCATCACTGCCCGCAGAGAATGATCTAAGAAGATGGACCCCATTTGGGAAGGCCCTTACAAAATCAGTAGAGTAGGCGGCAAGGGTAACTACACCCTCGCCACTATGAACGACAAGAAGATCAAGAAGTAGTGGAATGCCTACAACTTAAGAAAGTACCACATGTGATCTCCCACAATATCAAGACCCGAAGACTCAAGCAGCTCAACGGGCACCACCTCGCAAACCGAGGACTATCCAGATGTTATGGAATCTTTTACAACTAAGTTATTCGTTCGTTTCACTTGTTTTTCAATAAGGAATTCAGAAGTAATTTATAACTTGGTCCGACTGCATGTGTACAACAACTCATCACTCCTGCACTTCAAAAGAAGACCGCGCCCTTCTTAGGGACTCACCGCAAGGAGTGCACCCAATGCGAGAGGGTAAACTAATTCCTCGACACCCACATGGGTCAACTCTCCAAAGCGGGAGGATAAACTCTACACTCTGAATATCCAGACGTGGATGAGCCTGGCTGCTCTAGTATAGCTAGATGCACGATGGCTTGCGCCGGGATTCCTATAAGTAGCCGCAATGGTCTTTTCAAGGCTTAGCTAATTGAAGGATTTTGGGCCTTTTAGCCTAATCTGCGGGGAACCGGCCCTAGAGACGGAGGGGGAACATTATGCAGTACATCCGATGGACAGCTGCCCTGGGAATCTAAAGCTGCTACCAAGTGCACTAAGATAGTCTACGATTTCTAGAAGACTGCCTACGGCTTGCCCTTCGAGCAGTAAAGCCACACTAGACTTAAACAACCGCACATTTTTGAGAGGTTAAACAAGCTAGCATGGATATACGAAGTTTTAGCGACTACCGACATGCTACGTAGTCGATAAGCTTCACCTCCGTCAAGCGAGGAATGACCTGCACCAAGTCCTAAAGTGTTGTAATACTTGCTACATAACCTACGGACTTGAGGAAAGAAACGGTTAACAGCCTAGTGGTTACGCGGACTTGTCTGCTTCTGTAAGTAAGGCGTTCGGCTGCCAACCCTATGGTTAGCAACCTTGCAAAGTTCTACACCAACACCTATGCCTACTTAGGTTATGCAAGCTTGTCTGCTTATAGAAAAGTAGCACGCATGCTACTGGCCTACAAAGTTTAAAGGTTAGGGCATGAACAAAAGAAGCGAAGATGGAGAAAAAGCGAAGCAAGCTAGTTTATTAAATTATTCTAGCAAAATTGATAAACAACTAGCAAAGACCAAATGAGTTTAAGCAAAATAAAAAGCAACAAAGAAAAATAAATCCTAAAGGCTACTTAGAAGACTACTCTTCAGCAGCTTGGACACTTGACGACTGCTCAGTCGCCATGCCTTCGGCAGCCACGACATTCCCAGCAGTGGTACCATCCGGCGCTTCACCCCCGGCTGCCCCAGTTTGGGCACCAACATCTCCAACTACTTCACCAATAGAAGACTTGAAAGTAAAGGCGAACAAATTTTCTGGAGAGATAGAGAAGGTCTCGAAGTCTTTTTCACAAAACTCAAAGTCAGACGGCCGCCCAAAGAGATGGCCTAAACCCTAAATCCTCAAACCCAACCTTCTCACCCTTCAGTTGCTCAGTTTCATCAAGCAGGCGAGCACAAGCCCGCTGCATTTCCTCCATTTCTTTCTTCAGATTGTCGTTGATCTTCAAAGCACCTTGAAGCTCCAACACTTGAGGCTTAAGCCTATCAACAACCTTCTTGAAGTGTATCACTTGGTTATAAGCAGCGATCAATTCTTCATCGCTTGCATAAGCAGCGGAGCAGAATTCAGAAATGGCGCGTTCAAGATCCTGAATCTGAGGTATGTAACGTTCAATCTCTTTCTCTGCACTTTCATACTTTACTTGAATCGCGTCAAGCCTAGCCTTCAAGTTCGTGATCTCCTGGCGAGCGGCCTCAAGTTGCAGAGAAATGGGGGCAGAGATATTAGACCCTTTCAAAGCAGCAAGTTCGGATTCCAATTTTTTAACTTTCTCGGCCGAGGAGTAAGCTTCGGCTGCCATAGTCCTTGCCACCTCCTTGGCAGCCTTGGTATCCTCTTGATCAAGAACCATGGACTCGACTGCCAAGATCGCCGTTTTTTGCATCATGGTCAGCAGAGCAGTTATCCTATACTGAGACGTATGCTTCACAAATGAGCTCGGACCAATAATTCTTTTGATGCCATCAACAAACCTAGCACATACGTCCATGTCCTCAAGAAGGTCTGGCTTCAAAAGTGCACAAATCTCAACAACTTCCCTAGAACTAGACCTGGCGAATTTATCGCGACCACTGGCACGGGCAGTCTCTTTCTTCTCGGCAGGTGACTTGATCTCAGCAGCGGAAGGAACGAGTTTTGGCGCCACTTTAGCAGGCAGGGGTAGCAGGCAGGGGTGCCTTGTCACCCTTCATAGTAGCAAGCTTTTCCAAAGAAGAACCAGACTTAACCCCAAGCGGACGCTTTGGCATAAACTTCGGCACTGATGAACTTCTACGTTGAGCAATCCTATCAGCAATGCTATCAGCAATCGAACTAGCAGCTTTCGGAACAGCAGGCGTTACTGGCACAGATTCGGCAGTCTCTTTTCTCGTTCCTGGAGGAAGTGAAGTCAATCACGAGCTTAGGAGCAGCTGGTGAATCCTCGCGAACAGCGGAGGAAGTCTTCGGTTTTTTCTCATCAAACACCTCCTGAGCAGTTGATGAACCCCCGCGAATGATCCTTGGTTTCCTTTCAACATGCATCTCTTGAACGGGCGGGGAGTGCTTCTTTTTTCCACCATTATTTGCAGTAGGTTCTACCACAGTGATAGGACGGGCCAACGCCTCTGCCTTGATTCGTTTTACCTCTTCTTTTGGGGCAACCCTACTTTCTCCCTATGAAGAGGACTTGGCAGCCAGAGCCATTCATGATACTCGGGGGGAATACCCAGAGCAACATGCACTTTCTTTATATCCGGAGAAACCTTGGGAGTTGAGCCAAATACTGAATCTACGAAGGCAGCAGAAAACAATCAGAAAATTGAAAAGCAGCTTAGCATTAAAATAAAGCAGCCAAGAAAAATTAAAGCAGCCTGCTTACAGGATATAAAGATTGTTGGCACACGCAGCTCGAGGGAATGATCAGACTCCCACTCTCCACTTATCTCCAAAATCTCCTTGGCCCAGTCATGATCTTCCTTACTCGAGTTGTCAAAAAGTCTATGACGAGATCGCAGCTGCCCAACTCCTTCTATGTGACCTATGTCAAATAAATATCAAAACTCGTTGATGGTTAGTCCTAAGTCAAAGAATTGGCTCAGAATTAGCTCAAATTGTGGAACCCCACCATCACTCAGACCGCATTCGGAGAACATTGGGCAGGGGCACATCTTATGGAGCAGAGCACCTCTTGGAAGAAGCACGACATAGGAAAAGTAAACCCTAACACAAAATAGTAGGGGTGGAACTTGATGGCTCTCCAAACCCCATCGCATGGCTCACGGCTGCTACCATCCTTAACTCGCTTCACACGTACTCCCGATGGAATGGCATGCCAATATGCCTCCAGGAAGTCCCTAAACGAATCATCAGAGCTAATCTTGAAGTGAGCAGCCTTGAAGTAGCCAACCTTGCTCAAAGACCCGTCTTGAAGATACAACGGCGGCACACCATCATCATTCTTGTGGCTCGAGGAAGACATACTAGAAGAAATTCTACAAAAAGTACAAGGAAGATTCATTAGAGGGTTGTTCCAAAAAAAAAAAAAAAAAAAAAAAAGGCTTGGCACAAGTAGGCCTCACGGCCCAAGCCCTTATAGGCACTTCCTCCTTTCGGCAAAAAAAAAAAAAAAAAAAAAAAAAACGGAGGGACAAATCAGGGAGCCCAGCCCGTGCTGGCTCCCCATTCTTTTTCTCGGCCCCAAGGCCTGGCAAACCCCAATCCAGCCAATAGTAGGCTGGCGCCTCACATTCTCTATTCTTCCTTAGGGCACAGGCCATAGCCCAACTTAAAAAAAATAAAAAATAAAAAATAAAAAAAAATGGTGAAGGAAGCCGCAGAGCCCAGCAACCTTGCCAGGCCCCACGGCCTGGCCTGTTTCTCCTCACGACCACGCCACAGCGCCCAAGCCAAAAAAGACTCACCCACGGCACAACTATGCCGTGGCTCCCCAGCTACCTTTTCACAAATCCTCGACTCCCGTCGAGCCATTCTCAAGCCCCGAGGCTTCAAAAAAAATTATAAGGACAAGAAAATTAATTTTTTCTTACCTAGAAGCAACGAGAAGACGAAGCAAGCAACGAAAAGCGATCCTTTGCACAGGCAAGATGTAGAAGATTGCTAGAGGAGGGGGAACAAATATCGTCTAAGCTCTCTCTCTCTTGTAAGGTAGAATAAGTTTCTCTCTAAAAGTTGATTTAATAATCCACTTAAGATGGACTTAAATAAGCTTTGAGAGAAATTTATTTCCTTTTCCTAGAAGGATTTAACTTCCTATTAAAAGAGAGAATCGACATCAAAATAGGAAACAATTCAAAGTTTCCTAAAGCAAGAAAATCTCTACACATGTTGCCCTTTTTTTTGCAAGCAACCCAACAGGTGTGGAGGCATTTGTGGCGACACGTGGATTTTTTGGTAGAAGAGGACCAAACTACCCTTGAGGCACACCGGGATTCCTACGCGCAAGTAGCAGACAATCATCCTCCAACTAGGTCAAAAATACTCCAAAAAAGGTAACAATTAAAGATCCATCTCATAAAATCCCTTTTACAAGGTAACCTCCAAAATATTCATTCCAAAATTATGTTAATTGGTTAACTAATGGATTAATTACCTAATTAATCCATTAAATACCAATTAAGTCATCCAATTAACCACAAAATATATCCAATTAACCGGGCCAGGCCGAGTCAGAAAGGCTTTGATGACTCAAGGTTCATATTAGGGAAAGGAGAGTGAGGGGAAGAGGGGTCACCCCTCGGCCCGATCATCCCCTAAAAACCAGTCAAAGGCCGGCCATCCCCTTTGCTTTCTACCTTTTCTATCTTTTCCCTCTTTATTACCCTAATTAAGCTAGCTAATTGATTCTATAACCACCAATTTATTCCCTTTATGTTTAATTAGCCAATTAATCATAATAAATTGGCTAATTCAACCAAAATTCAACCTAAAAACCCACTTAATGGCCGGTCACTTTCTCTCCAAAGTGGACCGGCCTAACCTTATAAATAGGCTCCATTTTCACAAAACTTTTATTCCAACTCTCTTGCAAAAATCCCAAAATTCTCTAAACACTCTTTCTCTCTAAATTCTAACTTTGGCATTGGAGGTTCTTCGGCCAAAGCCCCCGCCATTCATCGTGGGCTCGTGAGGCTCTTGGCCTTGACCTAAGGTGTTAATTGTTTTGTAAGTGCAAAGTTGTCCAAGATCAAGGAGGAAGAAATTTGCATCCACAATAATGTACAAAGTTAATACTTAACTTCGCACAAAAATGTTTGCATACAAATAAATTGTATCACATAAATACTAAAAAAACAAATAAATAAGGGAACTGTTATTAGCACTCCAAAAATCTCTTTCTACATTCTCACAAATGTAATTTTCTTACTAAGTATAGAAAGTTTGGAGTGCAAAATGAGATTTGTGGAGTGCCAATAACAATTTTCATAAATAAACTACATTTAATGTTAATGAAATAGTCGAAGAAAATATACCTCCTTATGCATTCCTCGCTGATAGTCGTTAAAAAAAGCACCTACACACAACAAATTTAATTTTGTTAGTTTCATTGTGTAATTTCAAAAAAAAACATATTGAAAACAAATTTGCTTACTAAATGATATATAGGAGATGAAGAGCGGGAGCACGAGACTGAGTGATTGAGTTAAGGGAGAGGAGAGACAATGAGCTGAGGGAGGACAGGCAAAGCTGCAATGAATTTCTAGTTTATGCTTCTCTACATCTAGGAAGCTGAATTAAATTTCACACTCTTGCGCGATGAAGCATTCATTCTGCAAAATCTATGGATTCAAATACATGGTGCCAAATCTGTTCTCCTTTACCGCCTTTTTTTTACACACCATGCGCGACGAAACATTCGTCGCGTAAAACATATGCATTCCACATTCTAGGGCCAATTCATGGCCAGTCCCGCGTTTTCTAATAACCTTTGCGCAACAATGGTGTAGCGTTGCGCAATTCCACTTTGAGCAACAAAAAAGTAATTTCATCGCTATTTGTTAATCTTTTTTTTTTGTTTTAAAATACTTTTTTTCATTTATTACTTTATTCATTTTAAATCACATACACACTTAATAAACAAAGTATTAAATTACACCCGAACAAATCTACAAATATTTAAATTAATTAAACATTCATGCATATTTAATTAATATAATCATTTATTACAATAATATTTTATTCAACAAAAACTTTAAATTGCATATTAAAAAGTAATGTTCATAAATAAAAACTCAAAACCCAAATGTTATTATTTAATTAAACATAAAAAAATAAACATAAATAAAATTCTATTCCGCTGCTGGTGGTTCTGGTATTCCGTTCAATTCTGTCTCACGTTCAACATCAAACTTCCACTCCCGGAAAGATGGTTTGAATATGTTGTCAATGCACTTCATAAAATTTGGGTCACTTTGGTCAATATCCTAATCAGGCTCTAACTCATCGACCAAGTGTGTCTTTATCTCCTTAGGGACGACTCTCCAAGACTCCCAATCCGCACTGCATTTGTCACGCACTAATACCCGCACATCGCGCATAAACTTGTTGTGCATATCCGACTTCTGAATTCCCATCAATTCTTCATAATTGATTCGATAGCGGCTCTCTCCAAATTTGTACCGAACCATGGGCGCAGCTCTTTTTTTTTTTTTCTTTTTTTTTTCTTGTCTACTAAAAAAAAATTATATTAAAAATAATAATGCAAAGTATAAATTGTATAGAAAACACATTATTAATTTAGTGGGTATTACCTTTTCCAGAACTCTTGCCCTCCATCCTCTTCTACGAGTGAGCACCCGAGTCGACAATCGTGCTTAAATTTGAATAACAATTGGAATTGTAATCCGGAAAAAGGTTTGAGAAATATGGAAACTGAAACTTGTTATTTAAAGGAACCAGGGCCACCTTGCGCAACGAAAGCTTCGTCGCGCAAAACCCAATTCTCATCAATAGCATTGAATCCTCTGACTAAGAAGACTAACCATCTGGAGTAAAAAAGTTGCGCGAAGAAAGTTTTGTTGCTCAAAACTCTGGCGCCATCGCCCTTTGATTTCACCCTTACACAACGAATGTTTCGTCACTCAAAACGTATAGACTCGAAATTTGGCAATAAATTTAGCCGTATTTTTTATGGCCTTTATACGACGAATACTTCATCGCGGAAGGAAATATATGGGACAAATAAGTAATTCGTCCCACTTACTTCTTGAGTCGAATATTTCGTCGTGCAAAATGTTTAGCGATGAATAGATACGTAATTGATTATAATTATGAAATTTAAGTAAACATAGATCTTTATAATCTATATTTACGTAAATTTCATAATTACACAGACTTATTCAATTATAATATTTATTCTAAAAATAATAGAAAACTTAAATAAAGTAAATTAACCAATTCAATTATTTAAACAACAAAACATGAATTAAATGCTAATTAAGTCCAAATATATAACTTAAAATAAAACCTTAAAAATAAATATTGTCCTTAAAAATATAAATTTAACAATACTCCGCTGGTCCTCCATTCCGCTCCACGTTATAACGCGACTGCTTGTAACCCCTCTTCAATGCCTCATCCATCAACTTCATCAACTCTTCGTTCGTATCATCAAGAGTATAGTTACACTGTTACACATATATGCGAAGAATTATTTACAACATATAAAAATACAATTTTACAAAATTAATTATTTTCAACATTTGTCACACTTACTAATAGTTGATCCATCACCGCCTTCTTCACATCCTTGGGCATAAATTTCCAAGAGCACCACTCAGCAGTAAGACAATTGTTCTGCATTGCTAAACGAAACAAATGCGCAAACTGCACATATTGCGTCATATCAAGGGGCCCGGGGGCGTGCTATTTCTTTCCACCTTTCAATTTCGGACCGCCGCTCTCTTACTATCCCTATTGTCAGCCATCATATGTACAAAACAATGTGAAGAAAACTGCAAAACAATCTGTGCTTATAAAGAACACGTAACACTTTACTTGACGAAGCCTTCGTCGCGCATAACCTTTGAGCGAGAAAACATTCGTCATGCAAAGTACGAAATAAATATGCAATAAATGCCACGATTTCAATGCCACCGACCATCGGTTTGTGCAAAGAAGTCTTGTCCCTCAACGTTATGCGCGACCAAAATTTTGTCACGTAATTAAGTGGTAATACGCAGTAAACACGATGCCTTAAATGCTAACCGACTGTTTCACAATGTTTTTGCGCGATGAAATCTCATCACGGAAAGGTTTTAGAGACAAAAGTTTTGTCACGTAAAGCCTTGCGCAATTAACTGAAAATATTTATTTTATTTCGTCTCGAAAACAGTTTCTTAACAAAAAAATGTCAATATTATAATATTTTGAAAATATGCTCAAACGAAACAAAATAAATACAGTCCATAAAAACTTATTCTTCCAAATTAATAATAATTTAGTGTCATTATTTAATAAACCATAAATAGACGAATAAAAAAAACTATTCTAATCGTTCGTTGGTCCAACCACTCCGTGCCGCTCTGCGTCACGTTCAACATCAAACTTCAACTCCCAAAAATGATACTTGAACACGACATCGATGCACTTCATCATATTTGCGTCACTTTTGTCAATGTCCCAATCAGGCTTATATGTAAAAATAAACAAATTATACATATCACTATTATATTTTATCTAAAGAACTAAATTATTATTTAACTAATTAATAATTTATATGTACTGCTAATGCATCGATCATGACCGCTTTTATCCCCTAGGGAACATCTCTCCAAGATTCCCAATTCATCCCACATCTGTCACGCACCAATACCCCGACGATGCCCCTAAACTTGTTCACCATATCCGACTTCTGATATCCTAATTTTGAGTAAGTGATTCGATAGCATCTCCTAGCTGAAGAAGTATATCGAACGCATGTCCCAACTCTCTTCTTTTTCTTGTCCACCAACAAAATAAAAAATTATATTATTCTACTTAAATATTTAATTTATTAAACAACCAACAAAATTTAGTACGTATTACCTTTCTCGGAACCTTCACCCTGAACTCTCTTTGACGAAGGACCACCAAAGTCCGCCATCGCGTACGAAAAAACAAACAAAAATTGGAATAATAATTTGGTGAAAGTAAAGAGTTTTCGGATTGAATTGTGAAGAGAAAGAGCGAAACTGGCTATTTAAAGGAATTTAGACTACTTTGCACGAAGAAACCTTTGTTGCCTAAAACCATGGAGTAAATACCGCATTCAACACTTTGACCAAACAACTGACAGAACCTTTGCCATAAATATAGGCATTCGCACATTTTTCTACAAACCTTTGCGTGACGACGAGTTTTTTTTTGTCACTTAAGCTACTTTTGCGCGACGAAGCATGGCGTCGCTCAAGATGTTTGTCCCATTAAATTATTTCTGACGAGTTTGAGCGACGGAATGTTACCTTCGTTGCATAAAGTTTGTTCTCACAAATGGTTTTTTCTACTAGTTTGTTCGCGCTAACTGTTTTGTGTGACAAGTTTTATGTCGTCGCATAAAGTTTATTCGCACAAATGGTTTTTTCTACTAGTGTAATGTGACGAGATGAGGGATAAAAAAGATCGAAAATAATCAGAGGAAATGGTGAAGGATAAGGAAGGTTTAAGGTCTGATGTTTATCAGCCCTAGGCCGACGCTGGCAATGAGCCTCAGAGGTGGAGATGGATCTCTTGGTTGCTGGGGTGGGGTTTGTTCTTTCTTTCTCTGTTTTTATTATTTATTTATTTTTATAGTTTTTTAGTTTTGATTTTCTATTTTTCAATTAAGATTTCTGTTTTTTTATTCCATGTGTCACAAATTTTGGTGGGTTAAGAAAACTAACAGAAGTATAAAAGTGTCAGAAAAGACAAATTTTTAGTATAAAAGTGATAAGTACAATTTTTACGAAACTTGAGGATAGTAAACAAAAATAGCCATTTTATTTTATATATACGCGAATGCTATAGCTCTCGATTTCGGTTTGTTTTTCTCACTCAATGTCACTTTGCTCATCATGAATTCTATGTTAATTAGATATTTGCAATCATCACATTGTTCCCTGTTCTCCTATGTTAATTCTATCTTATACCTCTCACTTTCAAATTTATTATGTTGCTCCGGAGTATTAAATATTTTGAACTTTTAACCTATTAAATTTTTTATTACAAATACAAAATTAAAATTTAATCATTTAAAACCAAACTATATATTCTATATTCAACATTATAGATTTATTATGTTACTCCGGAGTATTAAATATTTTGAACTTTTAATTGTTAAATTTTTTATTACAACTACAAAATTTAAATTTAATCATTACAAACCAAACTATATATTCGGTGCTTTTACCTTTAGATTCACAAGAGTAAAAGCAAATAGGTTTATTATTTGTACGTGTTGTTTATTCACTTTTTTCTCCTGAGATAAAAAATATAGTGGTTATTCACTGTTCGATTTTAATATACCTAAATATAAAAAATGATTCTAGATAAACAAAAGGCGTCTAATCGATTGGATAACTTGAGTATTAACCAAACAAAACTTGTTGTGTAGTGAAGCGAAGAATCAGTGGTCATCTACCTTTTTATTCCATCGCCATTAGAAAATAATTTCTTGCAGGGATATAAGAAAATTATATCGTGATTGACACTATATCTTGATGAAACAATACATCAATGAAAAGTTAGTTAGATAGTTTAGTAAAAAAAATTTATATAAATAAACAAAACAGGCCAAAATGCACATCTGAAGCGTGTGGCCTTGCTAAACCCTTAGGCCATCTCCAACCGGGCCAGCCATAAGGTCATAGGCCAAAGAATAGCCCTTTTTGACACAAAACTTATCTCCAATGGAGGTCTAGGCCAAAAATTCTTGGGATTCACTCGCCAAAATCTAGCCATAGCCAGCCCCTTCAGTTGGGCCCAACTGAATATTTTATTTTTTCAAGATGAAATTAAAAACTTCTAATTTTTTTTCTTCTATAAATATCTAAGACATTTCTATGCCATGTCTCGTTTTTACCCTTCCATACTATCTTACCTTATTTTATTTCAATCCTTCACATTCTATCTACCTCAAACACTCTTTTCATACACACCCCTCTCTTACCTCTTCCAATAATTTTTCCTTTAATTTTTTCAATAATTTTCAAACGGCCACATCTTCAAGTGGCACTCAAAATATGTTCGGAGGCTTATTCATTTAGCGACAAGTGGCACTCAAAATATGTTCGGAAACCTTATTTTAGTATGGTAGTTTAATTCAATTAACCAATAAAATTAAAGAACAAACTTAAAATAATAAATTATTCAGGGGGATAAAAAATAGCTCCCTTCGATTGGAGATGGTATATAAATATGGCATGTCACTGTTCATTAAAAAATAATTTCTTGTTGAGCTATAATCTGGACAAGGGATAAACATAGCCTCTTCGGTTGGAGATGGCCTTAGTTTTGCCCCCTTGGCTCAAAGAGTTTAATATCAGAGCAGAACAAACAAGATTACAAAATAATAAGAATATTATTAATAGAGATGAATACCATAACGGCTACAAAACCCTAAGAGACTACACCGTGGCTAACTTGTCATCGACTGAATAACAAGCATGCTATTTATAAAAAACTAACCCTAATCCTAAAAGGTAAGAAATCAAAATCCTAATGCTAACAGGCTAAGCCCAAAAAACCAAGCATTCAAATAAACCTAAATACTAATATTTTCCAACAAAAATTTTGCTACTGCATGCAGCTACTTCTACTTTAACTACTCATAAGTGTTTAGTGTATGACGATTGGCAATAGTTCTACTTTAACTACTCAGAGTGTTTAGTGTATGACGGGTGGCAATAGTGCTTTGTTTTAGTGCTGCTTTAGTGAAGGAAGCTTAGTTCAATCAGTTGAAGTTTTGCAGCAGAGGGATAAATTTTAAATCGATTTGCAGGGAAATGAGCTCGCCTTTCGAAATTATCCGAGGAAATTGTGCTCTATTCCATTCAAATTTTGTCAGAAACTCTTTGAATTTATCGGCAAAACTAAAACTTTCACCAGAAAAACTAAACCCTAGTAGGATGGAACAAAATTGAGATGTGACGAGATGAGATCGAAAATAATCAGAGGAAGTGGTGAAGGATAAGAAAGGTTTAAGGTCTTATATTTCTCAGCCCTAGGCCGACGCTGGCGATGAAACTCAGAGGTGGAGATGGATTTCTTGGTTGCTGGGGTGGAGTTTGTTCTTTCTTTCTCTGTTTTTATTATGGATAAATTAGAATTAGATGCCTCATTTTAGATTTTTCTAAATTAAACATCTATTACTTTTCAACTTTTGATTAAAGTGCTTTTACTTTTAATTCAACTTTATATTTGTGAGATCCCATATCGCCCAGGGGAGTGATCCTTATATGTATATTCCCATCCCTACCTAGCACGAGGCCTTTTGGGAGCTCACTGGCTTCGGGTTCCATGGGAACTCCGAAGTTAAGCGAGTAGCGCGCGAGAGCACTCCCATGATGGGTGACCCACTAGGAAGTTCTCGTGTGAGTTCCCAGAAACAAAACCGTGAGGGCGTAGTCGGGGCCCAAAGCGGACAATATCGTGCTACGGTGGTGGAGCGGGCCCGGGATGTGGTGGACCCCGGGTCGGGATGTGACAATTTTCCAGGTATATTCTTAGTTTAAGTATTTTATAAATTCTTTTAAATCCATTTCTATGTAAAAAAAATTCCACTCAATAATATTCATTAATTTATTGCTATTTTTATGGAATCTCATCCCTTCCTCAATTTAAGGATTCAATTATATCTACTGGGGTTCAAGATTAATTGGATGAAATATAGTTTTTCCAATTTCCAACTCAACATTTTATATAGATTATAAAAAAACAAGAGTTCGTTTATAATTAAAATTGAGATGTAGACTAGACTGCCTAATTTCATGCAACTGAAAATAAATTTGAATTTTTTAACAACTACTTAAAGTAGAAACGTGAACTAAGAGTTTTCACATTTTTATTTTTATTTAAAATGAGTCCTTATTCCAATAATTAATTATTAAGAGTTGACAAAATATTTTTTAGTGCAATGTTTTAATGTGAAAAGTTATCTTTTTTTGGGTTACACAACTTACACATAACGTGCCATAAGTTTTGTACGTACCAAAATAAGGATAATACAACGTACTAATAACTTGGTACGTACTAAATAAAGAATTGCATAATGTACCAAAAGGAATATTTTATAACGTACCAAAATACTAATACGTACCCAGATTAAATTTATATAACGTACCAATAACGTACCAAATGATTGGTACGTTATATTTAATATATCTGTTTGGTACGTTATATTTAATATATGTGCATGTTATATTTCATAATTGTATGTTAATAGGATGTTTATGTGTTTTTAGAATTTAAAACAAAAAATTATTTGAATAAGAAAAATTCATTTTGAACGAATTATGATAAGATAAGATATGATGTTTGTGGTGATTTTATGATATTTGTGATATTATTTTCTGAACAAGTTGGTTAATTAAATACAATAAAAATCATAATCATAATTTTTAATTAAAAATTAGTAGAAGAATGTTTGATCAAAAGTTTAAAAGTTATAGATGTTTGATTGAAAAAATTCAAATTTGAAGCATCTAAATCAAAATGCCCCTTTTATTATTATTATTTTTTTGTTTTTTGTTTTTAGTTTTGATTTTCTTTTTTTTTTCAATTAAGATTTCTATTTTTTTATTCCAAGTGCCACAAATTTTGATGGGTTAGGAAAACTAACAAAAGTACGAAAGTGTCAGAAAAAAAACAAATTTTTAATATAAAAGTTTTAAGTACAATTTTTACGAAATTTGAGAGTAATAAAATAAAAATTACCCTTTTATTTTATATATAAGCGAATGTTATAGCTCTTGCTTTCGGTTTGTTTTTCTCACTCAATGTCACTTTGCTCATCATGAATTCTATGTTAATTAGATATCTGCAATCATCACATTGTTCATTGTTCTCCTATGTTAATTCTATCATATTCCTCTCACTTTCAGATTTATTATGTTGCTTTGGAGTATTAAATATTTTGAACTTTTAACTGTTAAATTTTTTATTTCAATTACAAAAATAAAATTTAATAATTAAAAACCAAACTATAGATTCTATACTCAACATCACAGAATTTTTTGTGTTTTTTCTTTGTAGTTGAGAAGCATGCATGCCCTTTTTCTTGTAGTTGGGTTAAAAATATAGAAAGAAAAATGATATTCACACTCTTAATTTGTCATTCACCGTTTCTTCTGCAAGTATTTTAAAATAACTAAAATGTTGAATCTAGAGTACAAGATCATCTACCAAAACATATTATGGGTTCATTTTAACTCGATGCCTCTTCTTGCTGGCTACAAGAAATTCAAATCACAGTACTTCTCAGAGTTTACACATCAAATATATTTACCAGTGAAATATATCGACTTCATCGTGGCCGAGGCTTTTCTTTCTAGCGATACGTGGCCTGAACTTAAGCTGAACTGCTAATCTTTTTTGGCCTAGCAAAGCGAGCTACTATCTTGATAACTAAGTAGATTTCTAGGGTTAGGCTGTTTGGTGGAAGCAACACTTTGAGAAAGGATAAAACCAGAGGGAGATTTGCAGACTCACATTCTAAAGATAATGATATTAGTAGAGACAGCAGTCAGAAATGGTGGGCCATCCTTTGCATGTGGCCGTGTCTGGTGTTCTTGTGCCTAACCCTAGCCAGCTACCAGATCCTCCAGGAATATTTTTGTGCATCTACATGCGAATCTCAAGTCTTTTAAACACAGATGTTCCGGTACTTTTACCTTTGGATTCGCAAGAGTAAAAGCAAATAGGTTTATTATTTGTATGTGTTGTTTATTCACTTTTCTGTTAAAAAAATAACAGTCGCTCACTGTTTGATTTTAATCTATTTAAATAATGAAAAAACGATTTTAGATAAACAAAAGGCTTTTGATCAATTTAATAACTTGAGTACTGACCAAACAAAACTTGTTGAGTAGTGAAGCGAAGAATAAGTGGTCATCTGCCTTTTTATTCCATCGCCAGGTTCTTTAACTTACTCCTTATTTTTATGTAGTCTTAGTATGTATGTTACTATACGTAATTCATTTGGATGAAGAAAACAAATCTTTTAAACCAACCGGTGCGAGCTTTACTGCAGATGAGTTAAGCAAAAACACATGCAATTGATTTTTTTCGTTCCCATCTGATGCTTGCATTTTCATGATCAAGTTGTTTTGACTCTGATTCATTAGATTTAGTAAACAATAATGATAAGAATTCACTTCATTCCTATTTTTGTTGTAGATGGTTTTTTATTTTTTATTTTAAAAGGACCAGCTAGTGGTTTCTATATGGCAGTCCATCTTTCTGGGAGCCGAAAAGGCTCATAAAGGCATTTCAGTCTCTCTCTCTGGCCACCATCATGCAATTCATCATTGTCAGAAATCGAACCCAAAATGTGCTGTATGGATGGTTAGTAAACATAACATAGTTTAATCTGAATGACTTCTTCCCGTACCAATTCCTTCATTTTGTTCATTCTCAAGTTGGCCCATACTTTACTTCATCATTTTCACTTCTTAGTAAGTAAACTGTACAAGTTTTGCCAACCCAAAACAATGAGTGCTTCTCTAGTGCACATGCGTAAATACACGCACATTTTTTCTTAGCCGTTAGATCAACCTCAATACTTGATGTTAATGAGCCCAATGATTCTTCGGCCTCAATGATTGTAGACATTGTCCAAAAGAGTTTTAATGGGCCTCAATGATTCTTGTCCAAAATACTTGTCTTTCAGTCTCATTTCTTCCCTTTACTAGGCTTCTAGGCCTTGCTTATTCTTGGGTTAGAAGACTAATGAGCCCAACCTGGATGTGCGGCCCAATTCATTGACCGTCCCCGATATCCACGGTGTGTGGAGAAATTCTTTGGTTTTCTGAATGTGCAGAAAATGTAAACTCTTAATTAGAGCCCGTGCGGTTTGGAATTGTTTTCAGTTTGAGTTTCAGAGTCCTACCTGCGTAGTTCTAAAGCATGTAAATCGTTGTTGACATATTAACTTTATTAAAGGATTTTTATCACAAATGATCCATCAAACTGACACAACTCGTCAAAATGATTCTTTATATTGAAAATAAATGTAACTCTTGAATTTAGGTGTTGCAAATCAATATGGTTTTCCGTCACAATTCCGTCAGAAATTCGGTTATGTGCTAATGTGACATATATTTAAGTCGCACAAGTCTATTTAAATATCGCCATGTGAATTAATCATAAAAAACTTTTAAGAAAAAATAAGCAGTTTGTGATTCATCTCCCACCCAAATTTGAAATGAAAAGAACAAGTTTGTTTATAATTTTATCTCCATTGAGTTAGCTTCCTGCAGCTTCTCTTTTTCCTAGCTTGCGTATTGTTATTTCCCTTCCTATTACGTGAACTGCATAAGGGAAGATTTTTATTTCATGATTCTATTTACCTTTAAATTAATCTAACTGTCTTAATAAAAATGTTCCTCACCGGACCTCGTTTTTAGGTCCTTAAGAGAGCATTACTGCTTTTATCATATCTAGATCAGAAATTTATACTACATTATAAATGTGCGAAGATAAGTGTTATCTTTAATCTTTAATATTAGAAAGGGAAAATTAGAATATCCTACACTTTTTCTATATCATTTAGATTAAACATCTGTGTCTTTTTAAAATTTGATTAAAGTGCTTTGACCAATAATCACCTCAAGCTAAATTACATGTCATTATTATATCTTTTAAAATTAAAATAATTTTTGAATTTATCATTTTATCTGCATGATGCACTTTTCCTTATTTAGTGGAGATATTAATAATTAAACTATATTTTTTCTTCTTCCACATATGTTTTTTTTTCGATCACAATTTCTTTTTTTGTTATGCAAACATTTAATATTATTTCTTTTTTCAAATGTTTTTTTTAATCAAATAGTTGGTGATCAACGTAAAAGCTCCGTGTAATTTTTTCAATTTTTTTTGTTGTTTTTTTTTAAAGTATAGTTGTTTGACGAATTATTATTAGGTACAATACATTACGTATATATTATTTGCGGGTACGTTTGAAGTTACAAAAATTATTAATTGGTACGTTTATTTGCAATTTTGGTACGTTTGATTTGATATATATTGTTAATATTGGTACGTTTGATTTGATACATATTGTTAATATTGGTACATTATTTTTATTTTGGTACGTTTTATTTTGTACACATTGTGTATTGGTACGTATATATTATTCTCAATCCTTTTTTTCTCTTAACGTACTAAAAGAAAAACTTATTTCGGTACGTTTGATTTTGTGGGATTTAAAAATATTTTAAACTATTTTGGAAAGAAAATATCTTAAATTGTAGATAATTATTGCTAAATTGTAGCATTATTATGAAAATAAATTGAATCTAACCAACTTTTTTTTTTTTTTTTTTTTTTTTACAATTATCTCTAATGGATGAGAGTGTAATTAAAAGGCTAGATTATAGGAAATTTGTTACAATATAATGTGCATGTAGCACCAAAATTATGATAAAAAAAGTTTAATCAAATTACTAAAAGGCATGAATGTTTAATCTAAAAAATTCAAAAATGAGGCGCCTATATCAAAAGAGCCCTATTAGAAAGCCAGAAGGCAAATTTGGTGTCTCAAGGCTTCACAAAAAAAAATTGGACTATAAAGCCCCTCAAACAAAAAAATCAAAACTGACACAAAAAATACATATAAAAACCCCAAGGGTAAATCTGTAAGAAACAAAAATTTATATTTCATTTTTAAAGAAAGAAAATTTTATTAGAAAAAATTTAAAAGAACAAACGTGGAAGACAAATTCTACCACGTTTGGCAGTTTAAAAAAAAAAACGAAAAATAAAAATGATAGAAACTTCTGGAAAACTGAAACCCCATTATCTTGCGAACTGAAACCATTGCGAGAAGAACCCGCGTAATGGAAGGAAACTGCAGATCCAACCCCATTATTTTGTGACTGAAACTGTCGCCTTCATTGCCATCTTCACAGCACTCCATTGTTTCTGTAAATTTGTAGTAGTAGTCGCCTTCCTCAAGCTCCGAGGAATCCGAGCGCTCTTCGAGAAGGCACAGTCGCAGAAAAGATGGCGCTGGTTCGAGAAGAGAGAAGGAACGGAAAGAGAAACGGAGAAGCAAGCGAGAGACGAAGAGAAGGAAATCAAAGAAGAAGAAGAGGGCTTATGGGGTTGATGACGGCGATGAGTCCGATTCTGGGAGGAATGCTGACGATTCAGAGCCAGGCCGGAGTCGGCTCGATCCGCAACCCGTTTTACGAGAATTGTTCATCGAATTTCCCAATGTTGGGAATGATTTGAAACAGGTACATTTACACCACCAAGTAATTTTGTTCAGAATCAGAATTGTTGGATTAGAATTCATGTATTAAATGAAACTCTCAAGATTTGATTAATTAGAGACAGTCCCAATCTTTTCCCGCGATGAAACTGAAGATAATTTCATTTACTTTTTTTCGATGTTTAGCTATGTGATTAAGTTTGAATATTAACTAGAAAATTTCCAATCTTTTCCAGCCATGACCTTCTGCTGATTGTCAGTTATTTTCAGTTCTTTTGAAGTTTAAGTTGTGTATGCAGATTGGCACGAAGCAGTGGCGATACTATGTTTCTGCTTATTTTTGTTTTCTTATTCATAATTGGGTATACTTATGAAATACTGTGTATGTTTACATTCAAATGTGTATGCAGATTGGCACGAAGTAGTGGCGATACTATGATTTTGGCCCGAAAGCAGTATCTCCTCTGATTTGTCTTTCTGGAACAGCAGGGGCAGCTAATGTCTGTTACAACCAGATCATGTCATTGTCCATGAAGGTAGTTGGCTAGCATTCATGTAATCTTCATTGTATGTATCACATAAGTCTTTGCATTACTTGTAAGATTTTGAGTAGACATAATCATTATTTTGATAGAAGTGTATTGATTAAGTTAATAGAGTTTTGTAACAGTAGGTTATATGAAACATTCAAATCATAATGTAGTGGACTTATTGCAGTTAATGATGAGTTATTGAGAGACCTATTGTTTTCCTAATAGGTGAATATCAATAGGCCTTATGAGACTATAAAAAGGTTGGTCCCTGCTATCCAAATATAAGCTATATAGTGTGCTGAGTCCTATTGAAAGCATAAGCATCCAGTTTTGAGAGAGTAGAAGACTATCTTTATTTCGAGCATTATGTCTTCTTCATCCTCAGGTGTGTGTCTATTTTTTGTGTGATAGTATTGACTCTGGTTAATTGTAATTCTATGTGTTAGTTGATAATCATGTATGTAAGTTATTCTTACATTTGGTATCAGAGCATCAACGCACTTAGAGTTCAATTTTTGTCAATACTATTATGAGAGAGTTTAGATTGAAATTGATTAAAAGTACAAAAGCTACCGTGTATGTGATTTGTTTGATATAGACACTACAGAGCAAAAGGCCAAGTTTGAAAAATGGGAGAAGTCCAACAGGATGGGTCTTTTAATCATGAAAAAGGCGATGACTGAGACTGTAAGGGGAGGAATTCCAACATGTGACAAGGCCAAGGACTTTCTTGAAGCTATTGGAGACAAATTCAAAGAATCAGAGAAGGCTGAAACTGGAAACTTCCTGACCTCACTCACCACCATGAAGTTTGATGGCACTGCCAGTGTTAGAGAGCACATTCTGAAGATGGTGGACACTGCTGGAAAACTCAAAGAGTTGGAGGTACCAATATCTGATCAATTTTTAGTTCATATGGCACTGAATTCTTTACCTGCCAAGTTTGGACAGCTTAAGGTCTCCTACAATACTCAAAAGGAGAAATGGGACATTAATGATCTGATATCTATCTGTGCTCAAGAGGAGGAAAGACAGAAAAATGAGAAGTCTGAAGAAGTGAATTTGGTCCATGCTACAAAGGGTAAAAAGGTTGCATCTTCCTTCTCTGGTAAGCTTATTAAAGGTTCTTCTTCTGCCGCTTCAAATGTGCCTTTTAAGAATGCTAA
Organism: Cotoneaster glaucophyllus; assembly: GCA_036320875.1. Classification (NCBI taxonomy): domain Eukaryota; kingdom Viridiplantae; phylum Streptophyta; class Magnoliopsida; order Rosales; family Rosaceae; genus Cotoneaster; species Cotoneaster glaucophyllus. Next base: position 18,262,224 of record CM070060.1, read on the forward strand.
CCCCCTTAGAGGAGGACATAATCTTAATGTAAAGAAAACAGAACTGAAGCCATGCTTTTTTCTGCAAAAAGACTGACCACTTAAGGAAAAATTGTGAGGGTTTCAAAGAATGGCTTGTTAAGAAAGGTACAATAAATGTTTTTGTTTGCTTAGAGTCAAATTTAATTTTAGTCCCTCAAAACTCTTGGTGGTTTGACACTGGTTGTTCTGTACACATTACAAATTCTTTGCAGGGCTTCACAAAACAGGAGGGAAGAAATAAGGAATTCTACAATGTTTTCGTTGGGAATGGATCAAAACTAGCAGTCGAGTCTATTGGGATTGTCAAACTAAAGTTTTCTTTAGGTTTCGTTTTAGAACTCAATAATGTCCTTTATGTACCTTCCATGCGAAGGAATTTAGTTTCTGCTTCAAAATTAGTCAAGTCAGGTTTTTCTTTTGTTGGAAACGATGACAATGTCAAATTCTATCATAAAAATAAATTTGAGTGTTTGCTTGGCACTGCTTTTCTTAAAGATGATTTATGGCAACTAGATTGCAGTTATATGGATGAATGCTTTAATGTTGAATGGAGTGGTTCGAAGAGAATGCTCATTAACGAAAAATCTTATATGCTTTGGCATAAAAGATTAGGGCATATCTCAAAAGAAAGAATTACTCAATTGATAAAGCAGGACATGTTACCAAAAATAGATTTAAATGTTTATTCTGATTGTGTGGATTGTTTTAAGGGAAAATTAACAAATGTTCGAAAAACTGGTTCTACAAGGAGTCAAAGTCTCTTAGAAATAATCCATACAGACGTTTGTGGTCCGTTCCCGACTAAAACAATATGTGGAAATTCTTATTTTGTCACCTTTATTGATGATTTTTCGAGATACTCTTATGTTTATTTAATATCTGAAAAATCTGCTGTGTTAGAATGTTTTAAAAATTTCCAAATTGAAGTTGAAAAACAGCTTGATAAACATATTAAGATTGTGCGATCCGATAGGGGTGGTGAGTATTTTGGTAGGTACACTGAAGCTGGACAACAAAAGGGAGCCTTTGCCCTGTTTCTGGAGAAATCTGGAATTGTGGCTCAATATACAACTCCAGGCACACCTCAACAGAACGGTGTTGCTGAAAGACGAAATAGGACGCTGAAAGAAATGATCAGAAGCATGTTTTCTCAGTCCAAATTACCCATTTTTCTATAGGGAGAAGCATTGAAGACAGCCAACTACATTTTGAACCGAGTCCCAAGTAAGTCGGTGAGTAAAGTTCCCTTTGAAATTTGGACTGGTAGAAAGCCTAGCTTTAATCATTTTAGAATATGGGGTTGCAAGGCTGAAGCTAGACTCTATAATCCAAGCGAAAAGAAGTTGGATCCAAGAACAATTAGTTGTCGATTTATTGGCTATGCTGAAAGATCCAAAGGCTTTAAATTTTATTGTCCTGATATGCACACCAGAATCCATGAAACACATAACGCCAAGTTTATAGAAGATGCATGTATAGAAGATGATATTGCTTAGCAGTGCACTTTTGAAGAGATTAATGATAGTGATCATACATCTGTTTCTAATATTGAAATTATTAGTTTGCCACTAGTAGTTTCAAATCCACAGGTGCAAGTCAATGAACAACCTGCTGATCATGATACAGTTGATCCCCGAATTGTCAATCATGAACAGCAGCCCACTGAAAGTGATATGGCAGATCATACTGAAGTAATTCCAATCAGAAAATCTCAGAGACAAAAGAAGTCTGCAATTCCTTCTGATTATGTGGTATACTTACAGGAGACAGAATATGATTTTGGTGATGTGAGTGATCCAATTACATTTAATCAAGCTATGAACAGTGAGCAGCATGCATTGTGGAAATTTGCTATGGAGGAAGAACTTAGCTCTATGCAAAAGAATTCAGTTTGGACACTAGTTGAAAAAACTTCAAACATCAAGCCCATTGGATGTAAGTGGGTCTTTAAAACTAAGCGAGATTCTCAAGGAAGAGTTGAAAGGCACAAAGCAAGACTCGTGGCAAAGGGTTTTACTCAAAGAGAAGGTATCGACTACACTGATACCTTTTCTCCGGTTTCTTCCAAGGATTCTATGAGAGTCATTATGGCTCTTACTGCCCACTTTGATCTTGAACTTCACCAGATGGACGTCAAGACTGCTTTTCTTAATGGGGATTTAGATGAAAATATCTACATGCAACAACCTCCAGGATTTGTTGAAAGGGGGAAAGAATCTATGGTTTGTAAGCTCAACAAATCAATTTATGGTCTGAAACAAGCTTCCAGACAATGGTTTATCAAATTTGATCAGATCGTTACATCTTTTGGCTTTGTGGAAAACAAGCTAGATGATTGTGTTTATCTCAAGGTCAGTGGTTCTAAATTCATTTTTCTTATACTTTATGTTGATGATATCTTATTGGCAAGTTCAGATTTGCAATTGCTGATGAATACCAAGAAGATGTTATCTAGCAGCTTCGATATGAAGGACTTAGGGGAAGCTCATTTTGTCCTGGGAATTGAAATAACCAGAGACAGATCGAGACGGCTCCTGGGATTATCACAAAAGAATTACATTGATAGAATTCTCAAGAGGTTTAACATGGAGAAATGTTCAAATGGTGAGTTGCCCATAGGAAAATGAGATAAACTAAACAAGGATCAATGTCCTGCAAATGATCTGGAGAAGGAAAAGATGAAAGATAAACCATATGCTTCACTTGTGGGAAGCCTAATGTATGCTCAAGTTTGTACTAGACCGGACTTGGCGTTTGCTGTTAGCGTACTTGGCAGATTTCAATCAAATTCTGGAGAGCCTCATTGGATAGCTGCTAAAAAGGTGCTCAGGTATTTGAAAAGAACAAAGGCCTACATGTTGGTGTATAGCGAAGTGGAAAATCTTGAAATGGTTGCATACTCGGACTCAGATCTTGCTGGCTGTACAGATGACAGAAAGTCGACCAGTGGCTTTATTTTTCTTTTGGCTGGAGGAGCAATTTCTTGGAAAAGTGCTAAGCAAGGATGTGTTGCTACTTCGACAATGCAAGCAGAGTTCATTGCTTGTCATGAAACATCTAAACAAGCATTCTGGCTCAGAAATCTTGTGACTGCTATGAAGGTTGTTGATTCAATTCAAAAGCCATTGAAGATTTATTGTGACAACAAGGCAGCTGTGTTATTTTCGAAGAACAATAAGAAAACCTCAGCTGCAAGGTTGATGGATACAAAGTATTTGTCGCTAAGAGATGAAGTGCGGAAAGGGATTGTTGAAGTTGAGTACATTGACACTCATTCAATGGTTGCCGATCCATTAACAAAGCCTTTGCCTGTGGGAGTATTCAAGAATCATGTGTCGAAGATGGGAGTGGTTGAATCTTTTGATGATCTTCATTAGTGGGAGTAAGTTATTATTTTTATTTACATCTGATAAACTTATCTTGTCCACTTCTGTGTTGATATCCTCTCATTTATGTTTTATGTTGTGATTCAATGTTTGCTCATTCTGTAAAGAGCAATATGTGTTGATACTGCAATAAACAAGTTTTTTAGTAAACTTGAAGTCTGGACCAATTATGTGGAAGTATTAAGATATGACACTTCCAAAACTACATTATTTGGCATGTAGCTTTGTGATTAGTTAAGTTAAGCTTCGGTGATTATAGAGTAATGATGCAGCTGATATGCATCAACATTTCTATAGTTCTGGGTTTGATTTAGTTGATTACATCTACGTTTAAGTTGATAATCTTGTTATATAAACTCAGTGATCACTGTTAACTTAATTCCATACAGTTCAATACTAAGTGATTATGTATACTCAAGTGGGAGAATGTAAGATTTTGAGTAGACATAATCATTATTTTGATAGAAGTGTATTGATTAAGTTAATAGAGTTTTGTAACAGTAGGTTATATGAAACATTCAAATCATAATGTAGTGGACTTATTGCAGTTAATGATGAGTTATTGAGAGACCTATTGTTTTCCTAATAGGTGAATATCAATAGGCCTTATGAGACTATAAAAAGGTTGGTCCCTGCTCTCCAAATATAAGCTATATAGTGTGCTGAGTCCTATTGAAAGCATAAGCATCCAGTTTTGAGAGAGTAGAAGACTATCTTTATTTCGAGCATTATGTCTTCTTCATCCTCAGGTGTGTGTCTATTTTTTGTGTGATAGTATTGACTCTGGTTAATTGTAATTCTATGTGTTAGTTGATAATCATGTATGTAAGTTATTCTTACATTACTAATATCAATTTCCTATCTACATTCACAGCACTCCACTGTTTCTGTAAATTTGTAGTAGTGTGTGCAACGACAACACTCAATCTCTTGCTTCCATCGTTTCAAGCAAAACAGTTGCTGCTTTCTTCCTTTCTTCCATTGCAAAGAATCTCATTCCCATACCTGTAAGTCTTCCTCTCTCCTCTCTCTCTCTCTCTCTATGATTTAATCTTTCCCACTTTCCATTCATATAAGCTTCATTAATTCATTAAAATTAATTCATGGACATATAAATGTTCACTTATGTAATCAGTTTCACTTTCTCCCTAACTTCTTCTTCGTCATTATGTGCTCTCGAATCTGGAATTTGGTCTATTAATATTTAGTAATTTTGTATAGCTATTTCGTGTTCTCCTGCCATGGAGTTTTTTTTGTGTGCTAATTAATCAATTTTATTTGTCTTTGTTTATGGAAAATGTCTACAGCAGCAACGATGATATTCCGTATAAAATGGCACATCTTGGCGGTTGGGAAATCGACAAGCAGGAACTAATAAGCCAACTTCACACCTATTGCACTTCGAGAAGGGGAATTCTCCAGTCTAATGTTGTTGCTATTTTGATCCTCCACGTAGCGGATTTCACCTAAGTAACTTTGTGCGTTTCATATGATATTTCTCAAATATTTTGAGATTTTGCTGCAAGTGTAAACGGTTAATATGAAGGTGCTATTGTTACTTTTTTTTGTATCTCTTGCACATTGTTTAATTTGTTTATCGTCCATATATATGAATAACAAAGATGATAAGAAATGTGTTGTTGGTTGGGAAAGAGGAGGAAATGAAGCGAAACAAAAAGGTTACATGGAGACTTTACTGATGTTAATAATTTTGGAATGTTAGCAGACTCAAGATTCCAGGTTGGCAATTGGTGGTGCTAAATGATTTGTTACATTCATTCAATAGCAATTTTTTATTTTTCCTTATCAGTTATCGTTTTAAATGGTGAAAAAGAGTGAGGGACACGGGAAGAGGGGAGAAAGAGGACAACAAAATGGTTTCTGCTACATTCAATACTTTGGGTAAAAAAAAAAAAAGATTTCATTTCACTCACTTTGATTGAATTGTTCGTTTTCTTTAGTTTCTCTTGCTATATCTATAGTCTATATGTTTCTTCTTTATGTGTTTCTGATTCTAATATTATGTCTCTTTTGCAGAGCATGTGGTGTGGAAACACACTAGCGGGGCCTCACACATGAGTAGATTATTTTCTATTTTTAAACACATGTAAAACATCTTAAGAGGCGCGTAGAGAGACTATTGTTATTTATAGTTAGAAACATAAAATTAATTACGTTAATAACATTTTAAGAAAAGTGAGTCTCGTATATAACGATAGAGTTTAGCATTATGAATCTATGAGATATGTGATAAGTAATGTACGTAGTTGAGTCTTTGCGTTTAAGTAGCATTATCTTGACAAATAAAACATAGCATTATTGAGAAGAAAAATCACATAATTTAGTTAGTTTCTGCATGCGAGGAAGGAGAATGAAAATTCGTTGTTAACCATGTGTTCAATGTTTGAACAAAATTACATGCTTCCCATTCCATGCATCCACAATTAACCAACTATAGTATAGTGTCACATTAGCCCAACTCTTTATGCCAACGTTCAAATTTATTAAAATTTAACTCACTATAAATTGTTGAATCTGGATTCTCCTCATGCTCACTCTTCTCGACTTATAATCATGCATAGGTCATTAGAAATTCGAAGATTGTAATGAGTTATTAGAGATATATAGAAAGAAAAATTAGATTTACAAAATGAACATAGGCTAGAGTTTGTGACACCGGCAGCATAGTGTGAGTCAGTGGAAAAAAAAAGGATTCATGGAAAAAAAAAAAAAGGAAGCATCTTCAACACAAAATTTCGTAAATAAAAGCTTAGGAAGACGATCTAGACAAATGGATGTGGCAGCTTAGGTTAAGTTTCATGTACCGTGGATTGTGAATGTGTGGCAATTATACTGTTTCTAGTTATTCCTGTGAGAAATGGTAGCAAATTTACCGTTGAGTACACGTGGCACCTTGCTAATGGGCACCACAATCGGTCATTCATCAATTATGTGAGCCCAATGGCTTCATGTGGGCGCATGGGAATAAACCATTTGCGCATGAATAGAGACCCACTGTAGACATCGAAATTTCGTGAAATAAATGTTGACCAAAAATTAAAATTTCAACGCTCATGTATCACATAAATTTTATACATAGCGTATGAATCAACGAAAAATCGAAATAATTCAGAAAAGTCATCAAACAGGACACATGTCAACGCCTGGCAGAAGTGACTTATTTCATCTGATTATTAAAACCCAAAAATCAAGTTTTGGAATTCTATAAATAGGAAGCCATTTCATTCATTTCAATGGACCAATTCACATACACATTTTCTCTACTCCCAAATTGGAAGAGAATCCCCTCAAATCCTTGAAAGCTTTGAAACACTAAAAGCTTTCAAGCACCAAACCTCCCAAATTCTCAAGAGTTCCGAAGGATCAAGAAAGCTCTCTTCGTTCTTCGTCAAATCCACCTTCAAGATCAAGCCCCAACGGCCCTTGAAGAACTTCCATCAATTCAGGATCAAGCCTCGACGGCCCTTGAAGAAAGTGTTCATCGTACATCACCCGTTCATCCTAAGATCAAGCCCCGACGGCCCTTTGGATCAACAACATAAACAAATCCACATCCTCGTTCATCCTAAGATCAAGCCCCGACGGCCCTTTGGATCAACAACATAAACAAATCCACATCCTCGTTCATCCTAAGATCAAGCCCCGACGGCCATAAACAAATCCACATCCTCGTTCATCCTAAGATCAAGCCCCGACGGCCCTTTGGATCAACAACATAAACAAATCCACATCCTCGTTCATCCTAAGCTCGAGCCCCGACGGCCCTTTGGATCAACATCCCATCCACAAATCTATACCTCACGAAGATAGAATCAGAGGATCAAATTGTAAAAGAGATTGTAACCCCAAAATTAATACAAAATATTATTTTGTACACGTTGTTCTTGTCTCGTTCGTTTCAGGAATTTTCCGTGTTTACAAATTTGGCACGCCCAGTGGGACATCTGTACCTCTCATCTCTATCTTCAAAATCAATGGCATCAAAGGAAGGCCAAGCCGTTCTTACAACCATCGGCGCTACCTCCATTGAACAACAGCTGGCTCGGATGAGTGAAGCAATTGCAAGGCTCACAAAGACCGCAGAGGGGCAAAACTTGCAAGTCGACGCACTCATCAACCGCCAAAAAGCACAAGTGGCATCAAGCAAAGGACAACCCGTTCTCGCAACCACCAAGGGAAGGAGCCTAAGCACTTTCGCCGCAAACGGAGCAACCATTGGCGCCACAACCACTCCTCAACGTGCCGCTACAAAGTTTGTGCCGTCAAGGGAGCAAGGTGAACATCACAAACACGAGCCTGTCATCAACCTGACCTCGCTAGGGGCACCTAAGCATGCTGCTGAAGGAAAGCCACGTACGTTAGTTGCACAAGTCATGACCATCGGCGTGATTTCAGTCGAAGAGCAGCTGGCCCAGATGAAGGAAACGATCGCAAGGCTCACAAAAACCGCAGAGGAGAAGGACTTGCAGATCACCACACTCACCAACAAATTGGGAACACAACACGAAGAAGGAGACGGCTCTGGCATAAAGAAAGAGGCCGACGAAGAAGAGGAGCCTCCGGTAGAGAAGCCTGAAGAGAAGCAGGAGCCAGACCAACCGGCGGCACTTTTGGGATCTCTTTCTATCCAGCAACTGCAAGAGATGATCGCCAACACCATCAAGGCACAGTACGAAGGGAGCTCCTATACCTCCATGTTGTACTCAAAGCCTTACTCCAAGACGATCGATACCTTGAGGATGCCAAGGGGCTACCAACCACCGAAGTTCATGCAGTTCGATGGCAAAGGCAACCCAAAGCAGCAAGTCGCCCATTTTGTGGAAACTTGCAACAACGCAGGGACGGAAGGTGACTACCTTGCCAAGCAGTTTGTGCGCTCACTGAAAGGGAACGCTTTTGAATGGTACACAGACCTGGAGCCCGAGTCCATCAATAGTTGGGAGCAATTGGAGAAGGAATTCCTCAACCGTTTCTACAGCACCCGTCGCACCGTGAGCATGCTAGAGCTAACGAGCACAAAGCAGTGGAAGGACGAGCCAGTGATGGACTACATCAACCGATGGCGCAACCTTAGCCTCGACTGCAAAGACAGGCTCTCAGAGATTTCGGCAATCGAGATGTGCGTCCAGGGCATGCATTGGAGTTTGCACTACATCCTCAAAGGCATCAAACCACGTTCTTTTGAAGAGCTGGCCACCCGTGCCCATGACATGGAGCTAAGCATCGCTAACCATGGAAAGAAGGAGCCGATCGCCGACTTCAAGAAGGACAAGGTGTTCACTCCAAAAGTAGACAATCACAGGAAGAAGCCTGCAAATGAAGCTTTTACTATTAACACTTCCCCCGTCAAAACCTCCTCTGCGCCCGTCAAGATTTCCTCCAAAACCAAAGTGAAGGAAATAAAGAGAAATGAGCCTCCTCGTACCCAAGACAGGTTCAAAAACACCTTGAGGGAGCTGGAGCAAAAGACATACCCTTTTCCTGACTCAGATATGGCAGCAATGCTAGACGACCTATTGGAAAAGAAGGTGATCGAGTTACCGGAGTGCAAGCGCCCCGAGGAGATGAACTGCGTCAACGATCCTAAGTACTGCAAGTACCATCGTATCGTAGGTCATCCCGTAGGCAAATGCTTCATCCTCAAAGAGCTCATCATGAAGTTGGCGCAACAAGGGCGGATTGAACTCGATCTGGATGACACAGCCGCAACGCACACCGCTACAATCGCGTTTGGATCCTTCGATCCTGTTCCCCTCCAAAGGATTCATGATCGTTCCTGCCAAAACTCAAGTCACAAGGCACCTTCTGCGCAACCACCGCTAGGGGCAAGCGACAAAAATACGCCTACCAACGATGAAGAAGGATGGATATTGGTGACCTACAGAAAAATGAGGAAACCAAGACTGCAAGCCGCAAGACACACCACTACGATCATGTTTGGATCCTTCGATCCTGTTTCCCTCCAAAGGACTCATGATCGTTCCTGCCAAAGCTCAAGTCACAAGGCGTCTTATGCACAACCACCGCTGGGGGCAAGCGACCAAGACGCACCTACCAACGAGGAAGAAGGGTGGACATCTGTGACCTGCAAAAGGATAAGGAAGCCAAGACCACAAGCCGTAAAATCAAAGGCGGAGCAAGGGAGAAAACACCACCTCCGCAACAAAAGAAAGCCCAAAGGAAGCTCAAAAGCTGCTAAGCCAATATACGGCGGGGAACTCATGGAGCAAGAGCCGCGCATTCCCGTCTCCTTGCACGAGTACTTCCCGAATGACTTCTTCCGACAGTGCACTACCGCCTCATGTCATATGGTCAAAGTAGAGATAGAAGGGCCCTCAAAAGGCAAAACTATCGCCACTAAGGAAGGAGAAACCCTCATGCCCGAAGAAGGTCTGCCAACACACTATAGCATCAAACAAAATCGAGAGGAGCCTAAACCCGTCCCTCGAAGGACAGTCTTCAAATGGATGAATCGTTCAAGGCCCAGAAATTCGACACTTGATCGCATTGGTAGTCAAGACCGAACTTCCGTCTTCAAGCGGCTTAGCACGCCAACACCTCAAAGCTCTGTCTTCGAAAGGTTATCAAAACCTAAGAAACAAAGCGGCACAGCTAGCACTCCTCCGCGACGGTCGGCTTTGGACAGACTTGAAGAAACCAAGAAACCTTCTAAGAAGAGGAAGACAACGCCAGAGGAAGAAAAGTTCGACGGACTAGCAGAAAGATGCGACGTTCGGAGCTCGATTTCTTCAAAGACGAAGCACCAATTAGAAAGGGGGCAAAGCAGCTCTGGTCAACCTCCAGAGCAAAGTGAGAGTGTTGGAGATAAAGAAACTTCGACACAAAGATGGTTCATCCCCGTCACAATGGGCGACCTCTTCCCCGAAGACTTCTTCGATTACTCAGCAAAGGCTCCTTGCTATGAAGATTGCGAAGATCGCCTTTCCTATACCGCTTGACAAAATCCACACACCATGCTCCTCGTTCGCACGAGCCTAAAAGGCGATACAAACGCTCCTCGCCTGCATGAGTTGAAACTGCACACGGCACCAATGCTCCTTGCTTGCATGAGCCTAAACTGCACACAACGCCAACGCTCCTTGCCTGCATGAGTTGAAACTGCAAACGGCACTAACACTCCTTGCCCGCACGAGCATAAACTGTGTACGACACAAAAAGAAAATATACCAAAAAAATATGCATTTGAACTACGTTATGACTTGATCTCTTCTTTGGAAGGGTACGTAGGCAGCTCGAACATTCAACTTTGAGTTCAGTCACATCAAAATAAAAATTAAGGTTTTATTAAGCATTTGACTATTAATAGTCAGTTCCATCACAAATACAAGCAGAATAAAACCATCGAAATCAAGCCTGCCTCCTTCGCAGCAACCTGTGAGCCTTGTGACGATAAGCAGCGGCAAGAAGGACGGAGACGTCACTGCCGATGACAATTGCGACTTAAAACGCAACCGCGCACGATCAAGCGACGCCCTTCAGTAAGCTCCAAGCAGCGACAAGAAGGACGGAGATGTCACTGCCGAGGACAGTTGCGACTTAAAACGCAACCGCGCACGATCAAGCGACGCCCTTCAGTAAGCTCCAAGTAGCAGCAAGAAGGACGACAACATCACCACCTTGATCAAAGTTGACGAAGAACTTCAGTAACCGCCGTCAAACGACTAGCCGGTCGTGAAGCTCAACACTTTGCGATGCCACTAAAGCTTGATTTCAACTCTCCGTTTCTTCTTCGTCTTTCCACGCAAGGGAGAGTTCCTACAAAAAAAAATATATATATATATATATATATACGCATATGTTATATATACGCATGTATGTATGTATGTATGTATACGTGTACTAAAAAAAAAAAAAAAAAAAAAAGAAGTCAGTTTCGTTACAATTTATTTGTATAAAAAATTACAGCATATCACCAAAAAAAAAAAAAAAATACAGTTTCTGTAAAATAAAATAAAATAATAAAATAAAAAAATAAAAAATTTGGGCCGCTTGAAGCAGCAGCAATAACTCCAAGCCCGGCCTTCTCTCGCCCAGGCCCAGTCTCTGCGCACCCGTCTCCAGATCCTTCTCCACAGTTTCCTCTTCCACTTCCAGTTTTCAAATTCAAAGAAGGCACGAGGCCCTCGTGGAAGTTCTCCAGAAAAGCGCCGAGGCTTTCACTGGATAGCAGAGCTACTGTCGACGCCAAGGGAAGCCTATACCCAAGGGAGATCCTTCTCCACCGCCCACGACCTCGTCTCCAAGCCCACTCATGCCAGGATCGATCTTGGCCCAATTTTGCAACCTCACGCTGCTGGTACTTCTCGACCGTCAGCACCACACCGTTCCGCCGCCTGCAAGCATCGACGACTGCAGCTTCGTCACCGACGAAACCTGGAAGATCTTCAAAAGCCCCGACTCCAACGGCGATGGTAAGATCTCCGTCAAACAAGCTCGGCGACGTCTTCACGGCCCTCGAACCCAAACACAGGATTCTCACTCCATTTCCTAGCTCCTCCGCCAACGGTCACGACGGCAAGGCAAACAGCAACGCAGCAGCAGATGATGCTGAAGCAAATGAAGGATGCAAAGGGAGCCCTGATAAGGGAATTCAGAAACAGATCAAAACGTTCCAAGTGGTGACTTTGGCTCAGAACCCAAACTCCCTACAGTGGTTTCTGAAAATCAAATGAAAGCAGTGGAGCAAATTGGTGATGTGAAGCCATCACCGGAGATTCAGCTTTCTGATTCCGTGCACGATGCTTCTGAAGCTGATGAAGATGCTGTCAAGGTTGACGATTATGACAAATACAAGAAGACTGAACCTCTCCAAGTTAATGAAATTGCTGAAGATGGTAACCTGCCCAACGGTTGTACAGTCATGATGCAGTCCCGTATATATATATATACATGTATATATATATGGAGGAACCCATAAAAGAATGAAGCACGGAAACTGTGCTAAACAGCAACCCGCATGCTGCGAAGAATGCAGCGCGAAGACTGCCGAACAGCAACACGCATGCAGAAACGCAGGCTGTGCCAAACAGCAACTCGCGTGCAGAAATGAAGGCTGTGCTAACAGTGACTCGCATGGCATGGCTCGTCTTTGTCCCCTCTGCAAACTGGACGATGCTTTTCCTCCAACTCGGCTGTCCACCTCTTCTACAAATGCATATTATATTATATATATATATATATGTATAATATAAAAAAATAAAAAAATAAAAACTGTGCAGCAAACTGGGATTGGTGCAGATTGTGCAGCAAACTGTGCAGCAGACTGTGCAAAAAAAAAAAAAAGAAAAAAAAAAAAAAAAAAAAAATCATATGAATGAAATAAGATTTCATTTATTGATATCTTTAAGAAGTTACAAGAAAGTACAAAAAAAAAAATAATAATAATAATAATAAAAAGAAAAAAATAAATTAAAAAAAAAAAAAAAAATGGAGCCTTCACAAAATGTCACTAATGCGAAGCCTCAACACTTGGTCGAACCCCCGATGACGAAGGCAAAAAGTGCCTCCAGAATACATCCGCAAACTTCTGACGGTCGCTTTGAATTCGACCCTCGGAGTCCAGCAGCTGATCAAGCTTCCTCTTCATGCCCGCCGAATAATTATTTGCAAGCACATGCAACTCTCTATTCTCACGCTTGAGCTGCCTAATCTCGTGACTAAGGGTTGCCACCTCGGCCATCAATGATTCAACTTGGCGAGATCGAGCGAGTAAACGTTGGCCCATGTTGGACACAGAGCTCGCACACTGAATGCTGAGAGCCAAGGAGTCTTGGACAACCAACTCATCGGACCGTCCTGAAAGCAGTCTATTATCTTTAGGGGTAAGGAGGTTCCTAGCTACTACCGTAGCTATTGTCGCATCCATCATCACGGAGTCTTCAACCGTAAGAGGGCCATTAGAGGATAAGAAGGATGGGCGCCATATATCACCCTGACGCGGCGCGCCTGTATCATTCCCAAGACTCAAATCTAAGCGAATGTCAGACGGGTAAGCCATTTTCAAAAAAATGATGAAGGAGAAAGGTGGATAGAGTAAAATTTCGGAAATGCAGCAGAGATAATTTTCACAGGCGGGAAATCTTCGAAGTATGCATTTTGGAATGCAATCAACACCTCTATAAAAGGAGAAGCAACACGGCCATCTGTTCAAGGGTCAAAGAGGCGCCACTCCCCAAATTTCAAAAGCCGGGTTTTCCTGCGTAAAATTCGTCAACTCATTTCAGACGCAATCTCAGCTTTTCAGGCATCACGTGCAACTTTGTCAAAAGTCTCTGACAAAGTTAAAAAAACGCGTGAATCCTACTATTCCCACTACAACGCTATCACCGACAAGCGCGGGTGACAAGGTCACGTCTACACCACTACCTGTAAGTGGGAAATCCCTATATATGATAACCTTCATCCTCGAAGGCAAAGCACACATCCAAAACGTCTGATTCTTCTTCCTTGAGAAAAATGCATCTGCAGCCAAACCCCTCAACATACTCAGTTCTCCTCTTCCCGGAAAACGCCTCTTCGACTAGGTCGTACCAGAGCAAAAGTATTTCATATCATCAGGGATGAGAGCAAGAGTATCTCATAGCACCCTTTTTCCCCATCCTTTTCTTTGTCCTCCCTCTTCACCGCAGGACAAGGAGAAAGAGAGCAATCAGCCGGCACTTGGAATCGACCTTCCGGGTTGGAACCGACTGCCTGGAAACTCCTTCCCTGATTGCTTACCTAGCCTCGCTCTCGAGTACTCATCTTCAACTGCTGATGTGCTTCCAGGGAAGATACCACACCTGCCTGAAGAACAGCTGATGCAGATGAAGATGATACATCAAAGCATGTGGACACAAGCACAACGTGCTGGTTCTTTTGCTGCTTCCGCCAAAGCAAGCGTATCTCATATCATCGGGGTCGAAAGCAAAGGTATCTCATATCATGCTTTTCCCCTGTCCTTTCCTTTGCCCTTGCTCTTACCTCCAAGACAAGGGGAAAGAAAGCAATCAGTCCGAACCTGAAATTAAATGTCCGATCTAGGACTGATTGCTCGGAACCTTTGCCTGATTGCTCGCCTTGCAGTGCTCTCGAGTGGTCGTCTTCAACTGTTGTTGGAGCTGGATCTCAGGCCACCACCATCGCAGACTATTTGGCATTCTGTCGGCTCCTTGCACTGAAGCTGCCAAGCGTGGACGAATCGCTGAGAAGTGACACCATGATGGACCATGCAAATGCAAGGTTTGCAGTCAACTCCTGCATCGGAGGGCAAATACTGCAGGAGCAGATGTCAAACCTACATGAAAAGAAACTAGGGAGAATACCACTCCTGCAAGGGAAACAGACGAAGCAGGTGAAATCGGTACACCGAAGCATGTGGAGACAAGCACAACCAATATATGTGTTGGTTCATCCGCTACTTCTCCAAAAGCGAACGTATCTCATATCATCAGGGACGAAAGCAAGCCACACTCATATCATGCAATCTCCCTGTCCTTTCCTTTGTCCTCACTCTTGCCCGCAAGACAAGGATAAAGAAAAGCAATATGTCGGAACCTCCACTCAAACCCCCAGGAAGATACCACATCTGCCTGGAGAACAGATAAGGCAGGCAGGTGAAGCTAGTACATTGAAGCATGTGGAGACAAGCGCAACCAATATATACGTGCTGGTTCATCCGCTACTGCTTCAAAGGCAAACGTATCTCATATCATCAAGGTCGAAAGCAAAGGTATTTCATATCATGCTTTTCCCTTTTCTTTCCTTTACCCTTGCTCTTACCTGGAAGACAGAGGGAAAGAAAGCAATCAGTCAGAACCTGAAATCAAATGTCCGATCTGGAACTGATTGCCTGGAACCTTTTGCCTGGTTGCTTACCGAGCCTTGCTCTCAAGTACTCATCTTCAAGTGCTCTAAAGGACCATTTAAAAGCAAAAGGTGGCGCACCACTCCTGTCATGCAGAAGAAACAAGCAGAGAAGAATGCAGCATGACAAGGTGTAACAAGTCGCTATAGCATGATGCCCTTCCCTGCAGAACTGCGCAAGTTGGACCAAGGAATCTAAGTCAAAACCAAGCTTGGAGTCGTTGCTCTAATTGAAGAGCTTGAGAAGCTTATCGTTAGCACCATCGCCGAAGAGCAAAGCCTCGCCGTGCAACGCCATCAAATCACCAAAAGCAAAAGCATCTCATATCATGAGGGTCTAAAGCGAAAATATCTCATATCATGCTCTTCCCCTGTCTTTTCTTTGTCCTTGTTCTTACCTGCAGGATAATGTGAAGAAGAGCAATCGGGCGGCACTTAGAATCAAGCTTCCAGTCAGAAACCAACTGCCTGGAACCCCTTCCCTGATTGCCTACCTAGCATTGCTCTCGGGTACTCATCCACGCCTGCCTGGAGAACAGACAAGACGAGAGACAATGAAGCATCAATCTTGAAGATTCATCCTCTGACCCTCTTCAATATGAATTGGAAAGATTGAACAAGGAAATAAACCATCACCTTCACCTCGTGTTTGCTTACCGGGTGTTCAAATCCTGAAGCAGCTCGTAGTCCCGTTTCCATTCATCAAGATCAAGCCCCGCCGGCCCTTGAAGAAATCGCAAGTCTAATTAAAGATCAAGCGTCAGCCATCCTTGAAACAAATTCAGCTTCGGATGAAAGGAGTGAGTTCAAACCTTTGGAGGAAACCAGAAAACCCTCCAGCTCAGTTCAAGATTAAGCCTGTGGAAAAACAACAATTTGGAGGAAACCAGAAAACCCTCCACCCAGTTCAAGTTTAAGCCTGTGGAAAATCAACAATTGGAGGAAAACCAGAAAATCTTCCAGCCGAATTCAAGAACAAGCCTCAACGGCACTTGAAGGAACTTGCAGCACCAAACTCAAGATTCAAGCCTCTACGGCCCTTGAAAAAGCTTTCAGTCCAATTCAAGATCAAGCCTCAACGGCCCTTGGATCGACATCTACATTACGGGACTTCAAAACGCATCTGCTACACGTTACAAGCACATGTATACGACGCGCCTTGAAGTGGGGGCATTTGTAGACATCGAAATTTCGTGAAATAAATGTTGACCAAAAATTAAAATTTCAACGCTCATGTATCACATAAATTTTATACATAGCGTATGAATCAACGAAAAATCGAAATAATTCAGAAAAGTCATCAAACAGGACACATGTCAACGCCTGGCAGAAGTGACTTATTTCATCTGATTATTAAAACCCAAAAATCAAGTTTTGGAATTCTATAAATAGGAAGCCATTTCATTCATTTCAATGGACCAATTCACATACACATTTTCTCTACTCCCAAATTGGAAGAGAATCCCCTCAAATCCTTGAAAGCTTTGAAACACTAAAAGCTTTCAAGCACCAAACCTCCCAAATTCTCAAGAGTTCCGAAGGATCAAGAAAGCTCTCTTCGTTCTTCGTCAAATCCACCTTCAAGATCAAGCCCCAACGGCCCTTGAAGAACTTCCATCAATTCAGGATCAAGCCTCGACGGCCCTTGAAGAAAGTGTTCATCGTACATCACCCGTTCATCCTAAGATCAAGCCCCGACGGCCCTTTGGATCAACAACATAAACAAATCCACATCCTCGTTCATCCTAAGATCAAGCCCCGACGACCCTTTGGATCAACAACATAAACAAATCCACATCCTCGTTCATCCTAAGCTCGAGCCCCGACGGCCCTTTGGATCAACATCCCATCCACAAATCTATACCTCACGAAGATAGAATCAGAGGATCAAATTGTAAAAGAGATTGTAACCCCAAAATTAATACAAAATATTATTTTGTACACGTTGTTCTTGTCTCGTTCGTTTCAGGAATTTTCCGTGTTTACACCCACATTCATTGGTGAAGCTATAGAGGGGGAGGAGAGGCGACCGCCCCTTCGCGTCGGAAATATCCATTGAAAGTGAGGATTTTGTCCTTCTGATTGTGCAATGGCGCTGCGTTGCTGCCTGAGTGCTACCGTGCGTTATAATTTTTTTTTTTTTCAAATACCCAGGCCAAACCACGCCATTTGGACCTGGGATTTAAGACAAAAAATAAATAAACAAACGGTGCGGCTAGTGGGATCGGTGCCAATCAGATTGGATTGTACCCTTGTAAGGACCACCTGATGAAATTCCACTCGGAAAAACTATATATTGATTGTATTGTGCATGATATAATCAATTTTTTCTTCTAGTCTCATCTAAAATGAAAACTATAAGAAAATAAATATAAAACAATTATTGTAAAGTTAAACAGAATTTTATAACATATTTTTATTTAAACTAGGAGAAATATAAAATTTTATATTTCATTTTTTATTTTTCTGTGCTAAGTGGTAAAGGTTTTCAATGAATATAAGCCTTCGGAATATATTTTTTGTGCTAAGTGGTAAAATTATTTTTTATTTTTCTGTGCTAAGTACTGATTTGGTACTGAAGTCCTTTTTTAAAAAGCGGGTATAAAAAAAGCTGGGACTTTTTTTGTGTTTAGTAAACACTCAACTTCAGCTTCTTCTTTTTTCATAGTTTTAAATGAAAAAAAAAGCTGAAAGTTCAAAGCAGCAAAAGCTAGCTTTTAAAAACCGGTTTTTTTTTGCTTCCACAGCTTCTGTGCAAACCTAATTTGCAAGAGGAGTTGAGCCCTTTAATGAAATTTTCAAACTCCCAAAATGACCTTAAACAATTAAATAATTACACATACTACCAACTGGAAAATGTCGCCGACTTCAATTAGAAGGTCGTCCTCGTCAATTCTGCTACAACGCCGTTCACTCCCAGCTTCAACAATCACCGTTATTGACCATAGATTCCATACCCTAGGACGTTGTTTCTGCGAGGACCAGATTCGCTTCGAGATATACCACCATCTTTTCCCATGCCAACAAAATCGCGTCGAGATATACCACCATCTTTTTCGGCGAGGACCAGATTCGGTTTTGGCATCGCAGATTTGCCCAGATTTCCCAAATTGCACCGTTTATAGGCGACTGATCTTCGTATTTCTGCAAATTAGGTGAGCCCAGATTGCCCAGACGGACACCAAAACTCAATTATTCCAAATACCCAAAATTAAATACAGGAAACTACTTCGTATGAACAAATTCACACTATACAGTTTCAAAAAGAAAAAAATGATTAGTCCCAGAAGAAGAAAGAAACCAGCATCCTGGAGCGTTGGCCCTGCCCGATGTATATAATAAACTCCTCGAGCAGCTAGACCATGTATGTATTGCAAATCAGATGATCAAATGGTAGGTGAGAGAGATTGAGGAACGGAGCAGAAAATAAAAAAGAAGAAGACAGAGCAAAAAGAAAAATAAAAACTGAGAAAATTGGGGTTGTGGGGTAGACTTCTAGAGAGATGTTTTTGGTTTTTGAAAAGTCTGGTTCAATAGTGGCGTAGTGGGAAAGACTTCTCGATGCAGATGGAGAAAATAAAGGGGGAAGACTTAAGAAAATTAAATTAATGGCACATCTAGTATTATACCTTTTTTTGTCATTTCACACAGTTCCAACCGTTTTACATAAAAGTTTACCAAACACTATAATTCTGCTTTTTCTTTTCTTTTTTTTTCTTTTTTTTTTCCAAAAGCACTTTTACAAAAAAGTTTATCAAACACTCTGCTGCTTTATTTCATAGCTGCTTATTCTCACAACACAGCAGAAACAGTTTTTTTTTTTCAAAGCAAATCAATACCAAACCAGCCATAAGTGGTAAAATTTTATAAATATAAGTCTTTGTGCTATGAATAAAATCTTTCAGAATATATTTTCTATATTAGGTTAGAGTGTTAAGTTAAAGAGAAATTCTAAGTGGAATTGTTTTGTTGAAGAAATTCAATAGAAGGTAACAATGCATTACAAGATGGTTGTGTCATGCCTTCAAATATATAATTAAGAACTAATCATTGTGACTGTTTACATGGGTACTGTACCATGTTTGATCTTCATGACCTTAGACTTATGATGAACTCAAATTTTTTACATAGGTACTATACCATGTTTTTCAGGACTGAAACTAGGGCTGGAAAAATATCCCGAAAATCCCGATCCCGACCGAACCCGAACCGAAATTATCCCGAAATTTTCGGTTTATGAAATTTTTCGGTTCGGTTATTATCCCGAACCGCCCAGTTCGGTTTGGTATTCGGTCTGGCATTTGTAAATTTCGGTTTTTCCCGAACCGAACCGATTTTAGATTATTACCTCAAAAATGAGGCCGCCAGGATTCGAACCCCTTATCTCCTCTTGGGAATCATGGAACTTCACCACTGAGCCAACTCTCAATTGTTGATATTATAATACAAAAATATATTTATATGGTTAATACCGATTAGTTACTTATTCTAAACCATTGAACCAACTCTCTCCCTTATCTCTCAAATGAATATTTGCGCCTCTCTCTCTTTCTCACACTCAGACTCTCTCTAACCTCTCGGATCTCTCTACACACTATCATCTCCTCCTTTGCGATGTCAACATCATCGAACTCAACACTCTATCTAATCCTCGAATCGTCTCTGCACTCTCTGCTCTCCTCCTCCTCCTTTTGTCACAAACTCAACATGTCGGTCGTCGAGTCATCGACCACTGCACCTCCGACGACCTCCAAATCGAAGCTTCCATGGTTCCACATCCAACGACCTCCAAATCGAAGCTTCTCTAATCTAAAGGTGCCAAACTTCATGATATTATTGTACCTTGATTTGGATTTGGATTCTGAAATTGAGGATTAGGGTTTTGAACTTTCAATTTGGGGATTTAGAATTAAAATTAGGATTTTTGTTTTGAAATCCCCTAATTTCAGTTACTGCATGCTTGATTGCTTTGTATTTTTCTGCTTTTGAATTTTGATCGACGACTTCTTCGATCCTTGACTATCTAATTTTTTATGGGTTGTCTGCAAATTTGGGATTAGAGAACTGGAAATTTGTTATTTGGGGACTGCATTCATTCAATCTTCCTAAATTAGGTTGATATCTTTGACTGCATCCATTCCCGATCCCGAACCGAAAAACCGAAACAATTTCGGGATTCCCGAAATTCGGGAATACCAAAATTTGGGTACGGTTTCAGGTTTTAGAATCGTATCCTGAAGAGAGTCGGTTTGGGATTCGGGCTTTGTGTTTTGGTTCGGGATCCCGACCCGAACCACCCCTACGTGAAACAACGCTGGTAACAATTGTAACTTGTTTGTATTGATAAATTATGAACGACATTAATATTGTTTACTATCTAAAAAGATTTCGTTGCCTACAATTTTTTTCTAACCTTTTGGCCTTTCCCTCTGAAAATTCTTAGCTTCGCCACTACCCACATTTATTGGTTTTTTGATAGTGAGTTTGGAGAATGCTAGCAGAAATTTAGAATCGAATCCTCCCCACCCTAGATTGGGCGAAACATGAAAACACACTTTTGGCTGTCAGATGATGCTTCTTCGAAAGATTTCTTGAGTAACAATGCATGCTTATAGTTAATGCTTATTTAGAAGCGTGTAGTGTTTCGTGCGTAGCATTTTGGGGATTATTGTATCCTTCAAGAGTCTTTGTCGTATATGTTTCATTACATAATTCGCCGTAAAAATTGTGTTCCTACGCTATACGTTACAATCAAAGTCGAGTAAAATACATAATGGGTGCAATGTCTAAAAGATTTGTATTGGTGTTGACCCTAAAAACTACCAAGCCTACATGGTGCGCAGGCCGAATAATCTATGAGCTAACTACGTCCTTCGGTCGAATGCGGGCCGTGCCAACTCGTCGGCCGAACTCGGCCGGTGAGTAAAATGTTGATGTTGTGTTGTGTGCGCGGCTGACTTCTGAATCTTGCGACTACGGACGAGGAAGGAACACGCATCGGCCTTTGGGTTCTAGAGCCTGAAGACAATGCTACTACTCTTGCGAAGTTCACGACTCGTCGGCGCCGGATTCGGTCACAGTGATTATATTCGTAAAGGTATAAGCACGCCGAATCGACACCAAAGTATAGGGGCACAGATACTCGAAACAGATGTAGGTCTTGATTGTGAAAGTGGTTCGGCCGTCTGAATGCCGAACTCTGAAACCAACCTGTGAGTATCCAATCATAAAACAACTCGGCGTTCGATGTGCCGAGCTCGGTAATTCGTAATACCTCACTTCGTCGAGAAGGCTGGTGAGATAACCTCTGCCAATAGGGTTTCGAAAATCCTTCTCGACCGAGACTTGGATAGGTAACGAACCGGCCTCGACGCAGTGCTGTTTATCCAAACTGAATGTGCTTCGTGATCGACTGGTTCTACGGCGATAGTGCTGTTTATCCAAACTGAAGATATCATCGGTTGCCTTCACAGTGCTGTTTATCCAAACTGAAGATGTGTTGGCGGAAAAGAAAATAAAAAATCTCAAAGGTTGAGAGAGTTTGCGCAGGGCAGTTTTGTGTGTTGAGTTGGAGAGGCTGAACGTTATGCTCTCCCCTTTATTTATAGTACCGCGAATACTCCAATCCGTCCTCGGATTAGACCTCCTCTTCCTAGTCCAACTCTACCTCAGCCGATACTAATCCAATTCTATCTCGGCCGATCCCAATCCAACTAGGACTCTGAACCTGCCTCCAATTACGAGCTCGATTCACCTTTACCTCGGCCTCCTCAGGACTCCTTCTCCTAATAGGTCTCGACCTCTATCGCCTTCGCGCAGGTCCTCGGCCGAGGATGGTCCGAGCTCGGCCCAATGTCATTTTGGGCCCAAAGACTGCCCCCTCGCTTCTGAGGTCGTCGACCCATAGCCTATGGTCGAGCCTCGGCCTTGAAGAAGCGAAACGACATTACTCCTCTCGCGACGACCGATGAGCTGTCCCAGAAAATATCGCCACGCCCATTTATGAGCAATGATGTTTCCCTCGAATCCTTCCCGAACTTGCCACGCGTCAGTCCTCGATCATCCCAACAGTTCGCAATCATCCATCTGGACGCACGCAACCATCGAAGCGTCCTGTTGCATTAATTATCGCCGTTACACGCAATCGTGTGTCCTCAAACCACACGATACGCCTTCAGTCTGCGAGATTCTCGGTCATTTCACCTGGATTTTCTGAAACAAATCATGGCGCGCAGTCACATTGATTGGTCCATTTCAATTTTCAAAACCCAAACGATTAGTCTGCCCGCGAAGTGCCTATAAAAACCCCTTTTCTTTCATATCTGTTTTACGCGTCCTAATCTCTCTAAAATTTCCTTGCTCCCTTTCTCTCGAATCTCCAGAAAACAGAGTCTATATCCATTTTATTTTCCAGAAAGCAACACCTTTCTTCAAATGAACTTATCAACCCAGGAACCTATCTCCAGATCTTCTTTGTTAGCAATGGCCTCCTTTATCTCCCAAGTCTCCAAGGAATGCGACAAGTGCAAAGATATCATCGACTACTGCGCCATCAAAAATCTGCGTTTTGAGAGTGATTCGAGCGCTCCCCATCAAATTCTTGGGCCTCTGTTGAAGAAACCAGTGCCTACGCCCATTACTAATCTCCTGAAGGATCACTGCCTGACATCCTTGCGTCAGGGGTTCGAGTGGTCGAAGTGGGACGTGTCGAAGCCTCAAGGAGCCTGGCCTTCGACTACTGTCGCCTGGGCAGCTTAGGTCGAGCGTATGGAAAAATTCTGTGGCCAGGAATGGAAAGCCTTTGAAATTTACGACGTCATCAAACTCTCGACCGTGGAGATAGTCATGGATCGAGAGCTTCTCATGGCGGCCCTGAGTTTCTGGTGTTTGGCCACCAACACTATGGTTCTCCCTCTTTGGCCTATCAGTCCTACTATTCTTGATGTTTCTGCTATCCTTGGGACGTCTCCTTCTGGTTTCCCAATCGACACTGCCCTTTTCGGATGCTAGTCGAATTGTAACCTCAAAGCGCTGTTCGATGCTCGAGCCGTTGAAACATTAAGCCGAGGCGGTCAAGAACCCTCGAAGGATGAAGTCCAGAAGTTGCATAAAAACTTCTTCAATTACAGCACCCTTATTGCCCACTTTGCTGGCTGAGAGGAGGTGAGTCTTCGCAAAGGGGAACATGAAGCTTTCCTGTTTTATTAGTACAACAAGTTTATTTGTTGTACTAAATCAAACAAGTGCCTGGTCGAGAATATGCCCGTGGCCGAAGCCCTAGCGAGTGGTCTTCCTTTGGCGCTTAGCCCAGCTATCCTTGCCAACCTGTTGCGTTGTTTGGCCGACGCAACCATCCACAAAATCGATCCCCATCAGAATGGGCCTTTCTGGGTTTTCCAACTTTGACTGCAGACTTATTTCACCGCACTTCGGCCAGAAGTCCTCAACTTTTCTCCTACCGAAGCGATCGGCCTGCAGCTGGCCCCTCATCCGTTACCTTCTCACCGAGCTGACGAAGTTTTTAAATACCTCTTCGGCCTTGAAGACTTCTCTGACGACGAGTTTCTGGTATGTCGTCACCGGGGGAATCCTTCATCCATCAAGCTCCCAAGCTCGGCCTGGGATGTTAGCGAGGATGCTACCCTACGTCAGAATTAGGGGTCGTTCGTGTTGGCACGCGACCTTCCCCTTGGCTGTGACGCCCGCTGGGCGAGTTGGGAAGTCTACCACCCACAATTTCTGGCCAGACAGCTTGGGTACCTTCAAGGCTGCCCAGTGCCCTCACTCACTTCTCGTTCTCTTCTTAGTCGAGGACGACTCTCTGGTTCTTCGGAGAAGGAATGCCGAGACACCGAGAATGCGTTTCAGGAGCGATGCAAGACGTTCCGCCTTCGACCAACTATTCCTGAATCCTTCAGTACTGACACCTTCGGTGACTGGTGGGAAGAGTACACCCGAGACTTCTTCGGTGTTTCGGTCGAAGATGTCACTGGCGCAATCTTTGGGGATCGACCCAAGAAGGTTCTTGCCCCCCCCACTCAAAGAGAAAATCCAAGGTATTCAGCTATCTTTCTCTATTATCCAACCGTTCGTTCGACCTTATTAACTGCATTTTGTCTTCTTAGGTGCTCGAGTACCGAAAAAGGCGGCCGTGATTGCTGCGGCTGCAATCAAGAAAAAATCAGCCCTTCCCAAGAAAGCCGATGCTGTAGTGCGCACTCCGCTAAGCAAACGGCCTTGCCTAGAGGTCGAGACGGCAAATGAAGCTCCCCGTCCTTCAAAACGTGTTAAAATGTTGGCGCAGAAAGGACAACGGGAAGTTCATGTTATCTCTAGCCAAACAACGGAGGCGACTGTCCTTAGCATCCCTCCTGCTCCCATTGCCTAGGATCTTACAGAGGAGGGGACAATTTTGATTGGCCGAGTTTCCAACGTTCGACCTGTTCATGAAGCGGTCGAAGCTGTTGCTGCTCCATCCACCAATGAAACGGCCACACCGGTTGTTGCTCCTCCCTCCAATGAGATGGTCATCCCGGCGACCGCTCCACCGGTCAAGGGTCTTGCAGTCGCGGCGCCAATCATTGCCCCCACCTTGGAGGAAGTCCCCTCAGTTTTCGAGAAGCAGACCTCCAAGCCGTCGAAGCGAATAGCAATCTCTTTGGAGGAGGTATGTCCAATTCTGGGGTGGATACGAATATGTTTAGCAAATTTTGATTGGTTTTGATATACTCCATTATTTCAGGATGACACGAGCAAAGATATTCCGCTAGCGCGACGCCCTCGCCGCGCTCAGCCAACCAAGTCCTCGGTCCCTTCTTCCCAACCACCGAGCAAGGTCGTTCAACAATCTGGCCCTGCTGTGGTTGAGGCGGTCGTCCCTATCCTGGCTGCGGCCGACGTTGTTCCAGCTGCTGCTCCGGCCGGGGCAAAAAATACTGGTCCAGCCGAGGCAAATGCCTCTCCTCCAGTCGAGGCGGGAATCGCTGCCCCGGATATGGTTCTTCCTGCCGAGCCGGATGCGACCGCGGAGACCCCGGTGCACCCACACGATGTCGACCTCAGCATTCTTCCTCAGGAAGTTTCGTCGGCTTATGTAAGGATTCCTATCTTCTTTTATTTCAGCTATGCCTCCCTTTTAGAGTTCTGAATCAAGGATGTACTAACTGCTAGGTGCCTCCCCATTCGTTTCACCAAAAATTCTACGCACCGAGGGGCGTTGTTTATATTTCTTGGCCACCTTAGTGGCCATCGAATATAGATAACCTTCATCGGCCGCATGAATTGAGGAGCAGTCTCAAACATTGGGCTCGGCCTCTAAGTTCTCTGGGTTCAAGCAATGACCCAGGGGATATGGCCGAGGTCTCATCACGTCAGGTCTATTATCTTCCCTTTCTTTATATTTTTCGGCTTAATCTGTGCTAACGCTTATCCCTTCATGCAGCCTTCCTGGGAAGCTGAGTTCGACGCTCTTGTTGCCGGTACAACCAAGAGGACGGCCGGGACCTTGACTGCTACGACGTACAACACGGTTGATCCAGATGAGCTCGCCAAACTGCAAGAACTGCTGCCGCTGTCAGCCTCTCAAATCTTGGAGCGCAAAGGCCTTGACTCTGTCGGGACATGTCTGAACGATCTTGCGGTCGACGGTCGTTTGGACAATGCTACCGTCACTCGAGCGTCTTCCCTTCTAGAACGATCCCAGGAGCACTTCGAAATTTTTGCAAGAGCTATCCGAGCCGAGAGCGAATGGAAGGCCGTCTCAGCCGTACAAGAAACTCTCCGTCTGAAAGTCGAGGTGCTGGTAGCCAAAAAGGAGCAGCTGGCCGAACTTGATCGCCAGATCGCCGAACTTCAAGATCGGCGGTCGGCATTCGCCTTCGAACTCTCGAAGGAATTTGAGTCGAACAAATCTTGTTTGACCGAATATGCTGCTAACGGGAAGCGAGTCGACCAGCTGAGGATGGATAAGGGGATTCGGCATGCGGAGGTCATCATGGGCGAGGTGAGGTGGTTGGAGTTGAAAGCTTTTCTCGAGACCGTCCTCATTTCTTCGCCTTAGGGCTTTAATTGTAATCTTGTACCCTTTTTTCAAATCTTAATGGAAATTTTATCAAGCTTCGCATTTGCTGGATTCTGGATATTATTGCCTTTGATACGATATGTCCTCTTGCCGAGAACTCATTTATCATTCTTGTATTTCCCAAGTAACTGGGTAATATTTCTTTAAGAACTTCCCATTAATCGGTAACTTATGAATTAAACCCATTCGGTCCTTGAGACGATATGCCCTCTTGCCGAGGAAATTGTGAACAATGAATGGTCCCTCCCAATTCGGCGACCATTTGCCGAACCTAGGATCTTTAATTCCAACCGGTAACACAGTCTGCCAAACTAATTCTCCCTCGCCGAACGTTTTCTGTCGAACCCGTTGATTATAAGCTCGTTCGGCAATCTTCTTTTGCGCCGCTAACAGGTTGCGGGCCTCAAGTCGAGCTTCTTCTAAATCTTCTAACTCTTGCCTCATGGCCTGACTGTACGGCGCTGAACAAACTACTCTGTTCGATTATTCGCAGCGAGTTTACACTTAGCTCGACTGACAACATTGCGTCATGTCCATAAGTCAAGGCATACGGCGTTGTTTCGGTGGCCGATCATGGTGAGGTTCGATAAGCCCACAAAACTTCATTTAGTTTTAGATGCCACATACCAGGCTTTTCCTTCACCATTTTCTCGAGGATACCGATCAAAACTTTGTTACTCGCCTCGGCTTGTCCGTTCGCCTGTGGGTAATACGACGTAGACTGTTCGAGTCGGATATTCAATCCACTCGTGTATTCCTTAAACCTGTCGGATGTGAAAATTGTGCCATTGTCTGTTATGATCGTTTCTGGCACACCGAATCTTGTCATGATGTTCTCTTCCACGAAATTACAAACTTCTCTGGACGTTAACTCGGCATACGATTTTGCCTCGACCCATTTAGTGAAGTAGTCTGTCGCCACTAATATCCATGCATGTTTTGCTGCTCCAGAGGATGGTGTAATTTTTCCAATTACATCCATGGCCCAGCCTCTAAACGGCCAAGGTTTAGTCACTGAATGTAATGTCTCGGCTGGTACTCTTTGTATGGGGCCATGGATTTGGCACTGTACATATCCTCGGGCGAACTCGATGCAATCTTTTAGCATGCTCGGCCAAAAATACCTGTGGCGGCGTAGCAGCCATCGCATCTTTCGGCCTGATTGATGGGCTCTGCAACTGCTTGGACGGCCTCCCGTGGTCCGAGGCATAATAGCAATAGACCGTCCTCACCTTTTCGGTATAACTCATTCTGATAGATGACGTAGTTCGTGGCATGCACCCTTGTCTTTCGATCATGCTTGCCGTTCAGGTTGTCAAGGTATTGCATAAGTGGTCTTCTCCAATCGTCTGGTAATGCCTTGACCGTGCAAACAACCACCGATTCTTCTCATTCCAATAACGATGGTAAAGACATCACGCGCGTTCGAATTACTTGGTCGCGATGGAGGACTTGTTGATTGACCAAGGCCGGATATGACTGGTGTACTGTGGGTGTCGTCCGGCCTACCTCGCCCCCAAGAGTTGTGCTCCGGAGGCCAGCTGGGCGAGTTCATCAGCGATGGTGTTTCGATCTCGAGACACGTGGCTAAATGTAATACCGTCGAAGGACTCGGCCAGGTAGCTGGCAACCATGTGATATGGTGCCAGAGTGCAACTCATGCAACGAAAAGTGCCATTGAGCTGGTTGATGACAAGTTCGGAATCATCGAGAACAAATACGCGAGGTGCTCAGAATTCATGGAGAACGCCGAGCCCGATGACAAGGGCCTCATATTCGGCCTGATTGTTAGTACACTCAAAGTAGAGTTTAAGCGAGAAATACCAATGATGTTGTTGTGGTGATTGGATGACGATGCCGACGCTGGCCGATGTTGAGGTACTAGAACCATTAAAGTAAAGCATCCAGAAATTGTCGCGTGCTTCCACCATGCCTATCACGACGTCAGTTTCGTCGAAATCGTATGGGGAGGGGTGCTGAGCAAGAAAATTGGCTAGAGCTTGTCCCTTGACTGCTTTCTGGGGAACATAGTGTAGGCTAAATTCGGTTAATGCCATCATCCATTTCCCAATTCGGCCTTTGACTATTGGCCGAGTGAGCATGTATCAGATAACATCTGTCTGAGCGATGACATGGGTGACCGACGGTAGCATGTAGTGCCGGAGTTTGGATGCGGCAAAAAAGAGAGCCAGGCAAAGCTTCTCGACGGGGGAGTAATTGATCTCTGGCGAGTTGAGCCTCCGGCTGAGATAGAAAACGGCCTGCTCGCGACCTGATTCATTGTCTTGAGCGAGGAGACAACCAATGGATTCCTCGACCGCAGATATGTAAAGTTTCAGAGGTTTATCGCGCCGAGGAGGAACGAGAACAGGTGGTTTTGTAAGAGAGACTTTGATTTGCGTAAAAGCTACTTGGTGTTCTTCACGCCACTCGAACTTGTCTAAATCCTTGAGTTTCAGAAGTGTGGAGAATGCCTTCATTTTGCCTGCCGAATTTGCTATGAAACGGCGGAGAAAATTTATTTGGCCGAGCAACGACTGGAGTTGCTTTTTGGTGGTTGGTGGTGGGGCGCTCAAAATTGCTCGAGCCTTGTTCTCATCTATCTCAGTACCCCGATGATGGACGAGAAAACCCCAAAAATTACCGGCCAACACACCGAAGGCGCATTTAGCAGGGTTCATCTTGAGATGATGTCAGCGCATACGAAGGAAAGCCTGCCGAAGATCATCAAGATGCGTTCGGCGGCTCTTGGATTTTACTACCACATCATCGATATATACTTCAACGGTCGTGCCAATTAGATCGTGAAAGATGGCGTTCATGGCGCGTTGATATGTGGCACCAGCGTTTTTAAGGCCGAACGGCATGACTACCCATTCATAAGTGCCGAGTAACCCCGGGCACCGAAAGGCAGTTTTATGGACATCGACTTCGACAATGAAGATCTGGTTATAACCGGCATGTCCATCCATGAAGGATAATATGGCATGATTGGCCACGGCATCAATGAGTAAGTCTGAGATTGGCATTGTATACTCATCCTTGGGTGTTGCCAGATTCAGATTGCGAAAATCGATGCATATGCGGAGGGCGCCGTTTTTCTTGAGTACGGGGACGATATTTGCGAGCCATTCGACGTATCAAGCTGTCCGAATGAACCCGGCGTTTAAAAGACGAACGAGTTCATCTTTGATGCCGAGTTGGACCTCGGTCGAGAATCGTCGGGGTGGCTGCCGAAAGGGCTTGCAACTAGGTTTGATACGTAATTCATGCTCGACGAGTGTGCAATCAAGACCAGGCATCTCATGATAGCACCAAGCGAAACAATCTTTAAATTCATGGAGTAGCTTGCAAAGCTCCGCTTTCATAGATTGGGGAAGCAAAGCACTAATAAATAATGGTCGAGGATCCTCGGCCGTTCCAACATTCACCTCCTCCAATGGATCCTTAACCTGAGGCCGAGTGTCTTCAAGGTCGGCCGGAGAGGCCGGAATATTGTCAAAAGAGAGCATGGGACCGCTATCGTCTTCGGCCAGGAACTCCACAAGGTTAATACCCAAATGAGACTGTTTGGATATGAGATTCCAATGAGCCAGCAGTCAATCCATAATCGATGAAACCGCGGCTCGGCACCGGGTTTGACTGGTGTCAGGCATCAGGATCGGTGATAAAGTTAGCCAGTCCGAGTCTCGCCGAATCCTGATAGACAGTTTTGACGCCAACCTCGACGGCTTTCTGAACTGATACGCGAGTCGGTCGTCCCTCTTCATTGAGTCCCTGTAGAGTAATGTAACCAACGTGGTCGTCGTAGCACCGTGCTTGGACCATGTTGGCCTCAAAGGGTTGATGGTCGGCCGGATGTACGACGATTGATTTACCATCCCAAAAGACGAGGACTTGATATAACGAGGAAGGAATACAACTTGTTTGGTGAATCCAATCTCGACCGAGTAGTGCATTGTACTCGGTCTTCGAATCAACTATGAAGAAAGCTGTCATGTGGTTGCGACCAACGATGCTTACCTCTAATGGTAGTACTCATTTGGTTTGAGACTTATTCTCGACGAAGCTGCTCATGGTAATGCCTGATGGGATAAGTTCATCGTTGGAACGGTGTAAGGCCTTCATGATGGAGACAGGCATTATATTGACAGTGGCTCCACAGTCGACGAAGATTTTTGAGACTGGGTATCCTTCGATGTGAGCTGTGATGTATAGAGGTTTGAGGTGACGAAGGTTGGCGGCCGAAGAACGAGGAAACAATTCGGCCAAAGCTGCCTTGAGATTATCATCCTTAGTTGTTGGCTCGAGGTCGGTGAGAGAAACAAAGTCGACTTGGGTAGCTTCTTCGGCTACTACATCGCCGTCTAGGAAGCTTGGCTGGGATGTGGTTGACTGAAAATCGACAGACAAGACATGAACCATACTGATTTCCATGTTGTCGAGGATTGAAGGGCCCATCGAATTGGGATCTCCCTCCTTCGTCGGTTCCTCTTCCTCCGGAGTCTTGTCCTCTGGAATTTCTTCCTCGTCCCATGGGTTCTCCTCCTTATCCCAAAGGTTCTCCTCTTCATCCCCAAGGTTCTCCTCCTGGCTCGCTCCCTTGTCCTTTGGGTTCCGTGATACTGGCGCGGGGTCTGGGACTTGCGCCGTGACCTGGGTTTGTTCTTGGTATGCTATTCGGGCATTTCTGACGTCCAGGTAGGCATCCAAACGTTCAACACGACGTATTTCATCGGCCGTAAAGCCGAAGAGGGAGACGGCCGAAAATACCTCAAAATGGTATCGCAAGTACTGGAGATCTTCTAGGGAAAAAGGGAGTTCATCTGGGTTGATGTCCGTATATGGATCGACACTGAAGCCGAGAACTCAGGCGTCGCGTATGTGTTGGAACCTGGCTTTCAACCCGAGATCGGAATTCTTTTGGATGATTCGTTTGGCATCTGGGCAGGTTAGAACAAGGTCGATCGTGTCTTGACATGCTTTCGGCAAACCATATAAATCATTGGCCGAATGAGTTTTGTGGAACTCTCTCATGTACTGTAGGGCTTCTCCGAGGAATGGTGGATGTAGATTTCGCCGGACTTTGATCAACGGTTCTTCTACAGGTAATGGAAGAAGTTTAACTTTGGCCTCCTTCTTAAAATGCTCAAGTCGTGCCTTCATTTCTCCAGGTCGAATAAGAAGTTTGATTCGCTTCTCGGCCTCCTCAAATGTGGTTTCCAGGGCATGATCAACCGACTGTTTACCTTGTACCAACTCTCTCATAATTGCTGGGGCTTGCCGGTTATCGTCATCACCAACTTTCTCTTTCGGCTGCCATTTGTGGCCCGAGGTAGCCGAAGTCTCTTGTGCCGCTTGCCGGCGGGCCAGGAAATCGATTATTTGGCGTCGGCGCTTCTGTGATTTGGATAACGTGGTGTACACACCCTTAGGCGAGTGATAAGTATACCATCGTTGGTCTTGAGGTTCAGGAGGTTTGAAGGTTCTTCGACTTGCGAAAGAACTCGAGCTGCTAGAATTACGGGAATAATACTCTTCATTGTAGAATGGAGTATCAAAGTCGAGTCGTCTTCTGGCCGAGCCTGATGAAAACGGTATTGCGCGGACTCGAGCCGGGTGTTTTCTGAAGTGTCGTCGGGACTGAGCGCACACGTGGCACTTCTATTTGTTGTGGCCGTGCTCTTGGTTTAATCGGGACATCTGCTTTGCACTGTGTGCACAGGGTTGCGGATTCAATGGTTTCTTCAGCACCCGAACTTGACATGGATTCGACGATGGCCGGCCCGACCGAATCTCGAGGTGGGGAATTCGAGAACAGATCGATCTTGAGTCGTGGTTGGGAACCCTTTGTTAGGAAGTGCCGAGCTGGGACGATCTCGACCTTTGAACTTGACATAGGTTCAACGATGGCTGGTCCGACCGAATCCCGAAGTGGGGAATTCGAGAACAAATCGATCTGAAGTCGCGGTTGGGTCCCCTTTCTTGGGATATGTTGCGCCGAGACGAACTCGATCTTTCCTTTTCCTTTGTTTCGAGGTAAATGAGCATCGACCATACCCACCGTCGTTGTAGGGAAAGGGTCAGTATCAACTCCCATTCTCTTTTCTGGAAATTTAAGTTTTCCATCGTCGATCCATCTCTGAATGGTATCTCGAAACATGACACAATTGTTTGTCGTGTGTTTGCTCGAATCGTGATACTTGCAATATACCCGCCCCTTCAGCTTTTCGGCCTTGGGAATGTTGTGTCCCGGTCGAAGTCTTATAATCTTGGCGAGTAGCAATTGATCGAAGATAGCGTCAGCCTTAGTAATATCAAACTTATATACTTTTGTCGTTTTTACGGCGTTTTCTTCAGATATTGGCCGAGCATTGACATCCTTAGGATTGATGTGGGTCAACGCCTTGCATATATATGGTTTGTCAATCACTATCTCGGCTGCATCGATGTTGGCGTACTCTTCAGATTCTGCCGATGCATAACTGACCGTGGGATTTTTATAGATGGTCCATCGGGATGGGGATTTCGAGACTTTCTCTTCACGGAGCAGATAATCGTATTGCTCGACATGCTGAGCTAATTCGTACATGTCGCGGAAGTTTGCCCCCAGGAATTTCTTCTTATATTCCACGTCTAAACCGTTCAACGCAAGTCGGACAAACTCGACTTCTGGTAGGGGTACTCGGCACCAGTTCCTGGCCGATTTAAATCTCGTAAGATAATCCATCGGCGATTCGTCGGAGTCTTGTGCCATACTGGCCAACGAAGAGACTGACATTTCCATCCCCGGCCGATAGAACTGCTCGTGAAACTTCTCGACCAATTCTTCCTAACTTTGAATGGAATTGGGTGGGAGGTTAATGTACCACGCGAATGCCGAACCCGTGAGTGAGAAGTTAAACAGTCGTAACTTATAGAGGTCATTACTAACGTCTCCACACTGTGCAGTGAAACGGGCGACATGCTCTAAGGAGGACAGAGACGATTCTCCAGCAAAAAGGCTGAAATCTGGGATTTTAAAGCCTTTAGGATACTCGAACTTCTCCACATAAGCTGGATATGGGTGGATAAATTTTGGGAACTTCGGCCCTTTCTTCAGAGCCGAATCAATCATTCTCTGAACTTCGACCACATCTACAGACGTTTCCATTCTTGAATCAAAATCATCTGTCCGACTGGTTGATCCACCCCTCTTATCTAGCTCGACCATTTTGAGCCGAACAGGTCCTTCCTCGGCCGGTGATACTGATGCGAAATTACTTTTTGGCATAGGCTGTTTGAAACGATCAGAATAGCCAATATGCTGGGTATTGTTAACCACGGCTTCGAGCAATCTCGTGTGCATGGCGTTTTGACTATGTATTTCTTCGAGTATCCCTCTTATTCCTTGACTGAACGTGTGTTCAAATTGCCGAGATTGTTCTTCGAGCCTTCGTCGAAAAAATGATCTGGTTGGTGGGTCGGACCCCTCACCACCGTCTTCATCACAGTCCTCCACTATGCCTTCAATCACGGCTTCCTTTGTTATCTTTGCGAGGGGGTCTCGAGGCAGTTCGTCAACGCTCGTCTCTCTTTCTGGTCGTGTCCCTTTCGATGCCTCAGGTGTTCCGGCAGCAGTGGGCTGTGTCTGTAATGAACCTTCGGCTCCAGGGTTCTGACTCGAGTGGGTAGCGACCGATTTTCCCATGGTTAATTTCTTTGTTACTGATCGTGTTTCAATGGTCATGAACTTCGAAGGTTTAGCACTTGGTCCCACTGGGCGTGCCAAAATGTTGACCCTAAAAACTACCAAGCCTACGTGGCGCGTAGGCCGAATAATCTATGAGCTAACTACATCCTTCGGTCGAATGCGGGGCATGCCAACTCGTCGGCCGAACTCGGCCGTTGAGTAAAATGTTAATGTTGCGTTGTGTGCACGGCTGACTTCTGAATCTTGAGACTACGGTCGAGGAAGGAACACGCCTCGGCCTTTGGGTTCTAGAGCCTGAAGACAAGGCTACTAGTCTTGCGAAGTTCACGACTCGTCGGCCCTGGATTCGGTCACAGTGATTATATTCGTAAAGGTATAAGCACGTCGAATCGACACCAAAGTTTAGGGGCACAGATACTCGAAACAAATGTAGGTCTTGATTGTGAAAGTGGTTCGACCGTCTGAATGCCGAACTTTGAAACCAACCTGTGAGTATCCAATCATAAAACAACTCAGCGTTCGATGTGCCGAGCTCGGTAATTCGTAATACCTCACTTCGCCGAGAAGGCTGGTGAGATAACCTCTGCCAATAGGGATTCGAAAATCCTTCTCGACCGAGACTTGGATAGGTAACCAACCGACCTCGACGCAGTGCTGTTTATCCAAACTGAAGGTGCTTCGCGATCGATTGGTTCTACGGCGATAGTGCTGTTTATCCAAACTGAAGATATCACTGGTTGCCTTCACAGTGCTGTTTATCCAAACTGAAGATGTGTTGGCAGAAAAGAAAATAAAAAATCTCAAAGGTTGAGAGAGTTTGTGCAGGGCAGTTTTGTGTGTTGAGTTGGAGAAGCTGAACGTTATGCTCTCCTCTTTATTTATAGTACCGCGAATACTCCAATCCGTCCTCGGATTAGACCTCCTCTTCCTAGTCCAACTCTACCTCAGCCGATACTAATCCAATTCTATCTCGGTCGATCCCAATCCAACTAGGACTCTGAACCTACCTCCAATTACGAGCTCGATTCACCTTTACCTCGGCCTTCTCAGGACTCCTTCTCCTAATAGGTCTCGGCCTCTATCACATTCTTATACTTATCTATTCCTCTTTCCCTCTCCAGATAGGATCCCTCCTAATCTGTGGCCCATAACGCCGACTCATCGCCTTCGCGCAGGTCCTGGGCCGAGGATGGTCCGAGCTCGGCCCAATGTCATTTTGGGCCCAAACAATTGGTTACGCTAGAATATGCAAAAGACAATATCGATGCTCTCCAAGTTTCAATAGGTTCACCATACTTGCATAAAATAAAAAATAAAAAATAAAAAACCGAAAGCGAAATCTCTTCTCTCGTATGTGGCCTTTGAGCCCCAACCAAAATCCAACATATCCAACAACCAAATGTTCAATGGTTTCATAGTTGCCGTCCTTATTTCTCAATGTTTTTCCATCTCTTACAATTTATCTTATTTTTTAATTTTAAACAAACGATATTATCTATATTAAGGGGAGGGGATGGATTTAGCCTCACAATAGGCTAGCAATAATGTGGTTCAAATTCGTCTTTGACGAGAATAGAACTTAAGACATCTCACATACAAGTGAAGAGGAATATCACTAAACCGTAGTACTAAGTATGTGCAATTTACTTTATTTAAACACACAAGTTTACCCAAACACTTCTCACGATAATATTTTAAAAATGTTTATGTGATTGACCAAAATGAAGGGCACCATTTTTTCTACCAAGTTAACTTTCTTTTCCTTTGTAGTCAAACTTGAGGACGGTTAGATCAATGGGTAACCAAAATTATTAGTTGTGGACCAATATATGTCTCTGTGTGGACAATGTTGGTTCCCCCAATGCCATAAAGTGGGAAGAGTTTTCTATCCTCTCGCTTTCTTTCCTTCCTACTTGCTTGCCTGTGTTTTTGGTGTGAAAAGTATAGGGAATATATGTAGAATGGTGATTCTGTACAGCTAGCAATGAGCATGACATAGCATTTCATTGTGGCACCCATGAGATGAGATCTTACGAAGGAACTTTTGTGGAAATTCAATTCTACGATGCTTTAAAGTATCTTATAGTTTGAAGTTTTAATTGTTAGATTTTGATTATTATATTTTTGACTAAAGATTTAATGATTAAAAATTTTAGAATACAAACCTACAGTGCGTTAGAGCGCTATAGAAAATTTGAAAATGTTGTATGCATTTTAAGAGAGAGAGAGAGAGAGAGAGAGAGAGAGAGAGAGAGGCACATCACATGAAACCCAAAATGACAAGGTATCAAGCAAAGTGAAAGGAGAGAAAGAACAAAATAAGTTGGGATGATATAAAGTATGGTATATCTGTTATGGTAATCGAATCACCTTTTTGTCTTCCATTACTGTAAAACTTTGAAGACAAAGCAAAACTTTCATGTCACGTAGCTTGGAAACGGATCAAAGGTATCTTCATCCCCTGATAATGGATATATACTTTACTTTCTTCTACACTAATTATCTTTATCGTCTTACAAAATTGTAGGTTCATTTAACACAATACAGTAATGGCATATGTGTTTTCTTGTTCTTTTGTTTTCAAATGAGAAATGATCTCCGTATTCTCGTTTTCTTTTCCTTTTTCTTTTGTACTTATTTCTTTATGTTATTTAATTTATTCAATCTAACAACTTTAAAAAAGAAAATAAGGAATTGTGGCAGAAAAAGAAAAAAAATGGAAGAAATAAGAGATAATACTTGTGATATAGACTCCTTTTGCATTTTAGTGGGAATTTTAGATGCCTGCGTGGTCTCTCTCAATCATTTTCAGTTCCAAGTGTAGCATGCATTTTGTGGAAAGAGACATAATTTTTCCTACCAATAAAAAATCTAAACAATAAGTGGTTGAATAATGCAATCTAAAACATGATTTCTACGTAATTCAGTTTTTTCTTTCTGCATTTTCATGTTTATTTTTGTCTTTCGGCTCGATTTGTTTAATTTACATATAAAAACTAAATAGGATTGTGCAAGAAGAGAAAATTGGTATAGAAATGATTTCTCATCAATTTAAGAAGAAAATTTACATATAGAACGGGGGTTCATCGCCACCGTGTTGTCCCAATTGGATAATACAATACTACGTGTAAGTTTTCTTCTACACGACATTATCTTATTGAACTAGAACGTCATGTGATGGTAAACTAGTTTCATACAAATTGTTCTCCATATTTGAGACTCATGTTTGAATATGCAATTTTTCTTCATAGTCTGAGATTACTTAGTAGTTTAAAAAATAAACAGTAAAGATTGACTGTAACATTGATTTTAAGAATCCCAACGGTAAAAATTTTGTAAAAAGCGGAAGTAGTTAGTTAGCTAAACTACCGAACAAAAATTCGATGACATGGTGAACCCATTGCTAATCATCACAAATCTATCCCCTTTTACAAATGTAAGCACCCAATTTGACCTAAAAAACTGAAGGCAGTCAAGCAGATGCCAAAACCAAGCAAATAAGAAATAAATAGTGACTAAAACACACACAACTGCCACACCAATTCAAGCAACGAATCACATGATTCACAAGATTTCTGATTAATTCTGCATCCCAATTAGGCCTGGCAAAAGAGTCATATTTAGCGTGTTCATATCATTTTCGTGTAAGATCTATTATTTTATCCGATCATGTTACGTTACACCTATTATCTTAACGAATTATTATCAAGTCGGATCATTCTTACCCAATATTTTCGTGTCACACCATCTCTCTCCCCCCTTTTTTTTATTCCGATAATTCCAAAGCTTCCTCAGCGGAGTCATCAACAAAAGAGAGGGAGAGTCTGAAAAACCCAAAAACCCCATCCGTCTCAAAAACCTCATAAACCCCCAGCTTTTGGTTTCATCACCCCAAAAAAAGCCAAGATCTTTAGGTCTCTCTCTCTCATGTCTCATCTGCTATTAGACGATCTTTTTCTCAGTCTCCTCTAATTGCTCCTCTTTTTTCCATCTTTTTTTAACTTCTGATGCATTTCGGTTACACCGCCATTTTTAACTTTCTTTGTCATTACCCAAAAGAAAAAAGAAAAACCCCAAAAACTTCATAATTTTGATTAATTTTCGTACCAATCTCTGAAACAAAAGGACAACAATGCAAACATAAGCCTTGACAATTTATATTTTTTTTTTCTTTCCAATTTTTCAATATTTGATGGCAGCTGCAGCAACCCCAACAACAACTACTAGTAGCGCTAACATTACTGACCTCCATTCCCACACGAACCCAAGCAAAACCAGTGCTAAACACCGCAGGTGCCGCGACTCCACCACTCTATCTTCCCCACCTGCCGCCGCCGCCGCACCACCCATCCCTGCTCGAAAGCTCGGCCCGCCCACCATTGTCTCGTCCGAGAACACCTGGTGCTGTTTCGCCTCAAAAGACTCGAAGCCCATCTCCGCCAAGCCACGCCTGACGCAACCCATTAACCCTGATCATATACCCGACCCGGTTCAGACATACCCATCTGGGAAATCGCCTTCTTCTTCGCCGTCCTCGTTCCGGATCCGATTCGCGCCGGGTAGTCGCTCTCCGGTCATGGATTTTACTCCGGCATTGACAAATGGCCACTCTGGTCAAAGAGATTCGTTTAATTCCAGCTTCAGCAGGTTCAATTCAATGCTGACGGCCGGCTTATTGAACCCCATGTCGCCGCCGCCGCAATCCGATAAGACGACCCTGTCCGAAATAATGGCTAACGAGCCGGAAATGGCCCAACCGAGATTCCCGATCCACCAGAACGGCGTCGGTTCGTCAAGCGGGCGCAAAACCCATGTGGGTTTGGTTCAGGACAAGCAGGCGTTGATGATGCAGCGGGTTTCCGATCTGCTGACGGAGAATCGGAGCCCCGGGAACCAGTTCAACGACCCGTCGAGCAGTGACATTAAGCTCACTCTTAGCTCCAAAGATGGGTTCAGCGTGTCGATGAATGTGCACCGTCAGATACTCGTCGCGCACAGTCGATTCTTCGCGGTGAAGCTCTCGGAGAGGTGGGTCAAGCAACAGAGGATGACGCTGTCGTCGTCGCCGCCGTACAATGTGGAGATTGCAGACTGTGATGACGTGGAGGTTTATATCGAGGCCTTGAGGTTGATGTACTGTAAGGATCTGAGGAGGTGGCTGATGAAGGAGGATGTTCCTAAAGTGCTTGGAATTTTGAAGGTAAAGTTTGAATGTTTATGGTTTTTGTTTTTGAAGTTTCTATTTTTATGTGGTGTAATTACAGCTAACGATTGATTGCCTAGAAAGTGTAGCTAGGTAGATAATTAGAATGGAAATAGATTAAAATCCATTTTTTCGATTCGAAAAAAAATCCAGTTGTTCGAATTCAATTTTTATTTGTTCTTTCTTAATTTTGACTTTGGATTAGTTATAGCAAGCAAAAAAGGAAATGCAGGTTATGGGAATGATGGCATTGTGGGTGTTCTGTGTGCTTTAGGTTTCGGCAGCAATTGGATTCGATGCCGGTGTTTTATCTTGTTTAGAATACTTAGAAGCTGCCCCATGGGCCGAGGATGAAGAGGAGAAGGTGGCATCACTCATGTTTGAGCTCCGCCTCGAAGGCACTGGAGCAGGGGAAGTACTCAAGAGGATCTCTGTCGAAGTTGCCAATGGGGCTGAAGAGGGTAACGACAATGAAGAAGTTCTTGTAAAGCTTCTGCATGTGGTTCTTGAAGGCAAAGATGAGAAGGCAAGACGTGAGATGAAAGGATTGGTATCAAAGATGCTTCGTGAGAATTCATCTCATAATGATCTCCGGAAAGAGTCCTTGTACTCAGCTTGTGACGGGTGTTTGCAATTGCTTCGCCACCATTTTTCTCGGGCAGCAGAGTCAGACTTGCAAGACGTTGGTCAGATTGCAAGGCAAGCGGATAATTTGCATTGGATTTTGGATATTTTGATTGACAGACAAATGGCTGAAGAGTTCTTGGCAACATGGGCATCGCAAACTGAATTGTCTGAGGCGCATTCTAAAGTGGCTGCAGTTCATAGATACGAGATTAGCAGGGTTACTGCTCGTCTCTTTGTCGCGCTGGGAAAGGGGCAGCTATTGGTTTCCAAGGATGTGAGGTTCTTGCTTTTATGTACGTGGTTGGTCCCTTTTTACGATGATTTTGCTTGGATGAGGAGGGCGTCAAAAGGCCTGGACAGGCACTCAATTGAGGATGGTCTAAGTAACACAATCCTCACCCTGCCTTTAGCATGGCAGCAGGAAATTTTGCTGGCTTGGTTTAATCGGTTCTTGAACTCCGGTGAAGATTGCCCTAATATACAAAGAGGATTTGAAGTTTGGTGGAGGAGGGCCTTTTGGAGGCGGAATGGCGAGCAGGAAAGACCACGGCCATTACGGACTACAACTGCAACCATGGAGAACTCATAGAACTACAATTACACAATGCCGGAAAAATGGTGCTTTTACGTCTGTCTCGTGCTCTCTTTTTACCTTGTTCCGATGGCTATACTCTCATTTGTTCTTAATTTTGGTTACCTTTTGATCTTCTTAATTTCAAAACCAAAGCGGGAAGCCCCTTATGGCGTATTTGGCTTTCAGGTTGGTGCATGATGTAATAGTTTGACTGGATGTACCTAAGGTTTAGTTTGGGAAGATGATCGTGTTCATATTTTTTGGGATAAAATTCGGAAATTGCTTTGTTTTGTTCGGTTTCGTGGACCTGTGCTCTCTCCCTCCAATTCGTTTTTTTTTCTTTTAATTTTTTAACAAACGATATTATTCATTGCTTATCCTCTTAGCTCAGCTACATTGAGTATTTATAAAACTAAGAATAAAAAAATTATCTTAGTATGAAATTTAAAGGTATTTTGTTTTTTGTTTGATAAACTCGTCTTATTGAGGTTCAGGTCTCGAGTTTGGGGCAAAAAGTGTTAACGCGATACAAAATATAATCAAATTAAAATTTGGATAGTATTATTCACACATAAACCGCAGAGTTTGAAGTCTCGATAAGGGCCGCCAGTTATACATGTAAATTATAGGGAAAGTTGATTGACCTCTTTTTAATTAAGCAAAGTCTGACTGACATAATCCTAGTATCATAAGATTATAAAATGAGCAAGTAAAAGAGTCAATAGCCACTAGGGGTGGGTTCGGTTTTTTTCGGTTCGGTTTTTTCCGGTTTGGTTTCGGTTCTATTTCGGTTTTTTTTTTTTTTTTTGCCAAAAAATGAAAAAAATTGAAATCTTAAATTTTAACATCTCCAACACAATCATAACATAAATATTCCAACTAGAATCAAAGTCAATGAAAATAAACATTTAAAGTTCAACTAGAATTATAACATAAAGGTTTTTTTTTTTAATATTTTGGGTTTAAAGTTTAACTGTAAATAGATTTCTTTTTAGAAAAGTATAATTTTCTACCATTTTCTTCACACCTCAACTCTTAACTATGAATAATATAAAGAGCTAGTATAGGTTGGTGGACATGAGCTGAATTATTTTATCATGATAGTACGTACAATGAGAGCATTATCATACTATAACTCACTTTGAACCAACGAGGGTCATATATCGATTATGCTCTCTTTGTATGTATTATCGATCATTTAGTAATGTAATTTACTACTTAGTCGGCAGAAGTAATATCAAAAGGGAAAACACTTGATCAAAACCAATACATGATCACTTCATATAACAATAAGCAATTAAGTATTGAATAAACATACAAATACTTGAAGCAAGAAGCCAGATTAAACAAGAATAAGGAACTAACAATACCGTGTCAGGAGTTAGCACCATTTTGGTATCATTATTTTAGGTCCTGCTTTTTTATATGACTTCTTCCTTGTAGTTATAGGAAAAGTAGCAGATGCATTTGGTACATTTCTTATTTTGGCAACACATTAGGCTTACAAATTGGGTTTAAAAAATAATACCCAAAACAAATAATTAAATAAATAAAATTAAAAAATATTAATTTAATTAATTCGGTTCGGCTCGGTTTCTAGACCCCCGAAACCAAGTCGAACCAAAAGAATTCGGTTCGGTTTGGTTCGGTTTTTTTAATTCGGTTCAGCTTTTTCGTTCGGTTCGGTTTTTTCGGTTTCGGTTCGGTTTTCGGTTTTTTGAACCCACCCCTAATAGCCACACGCGAGAACGTGTGACAATTCACACATGCGGCAATAAGCTAGTTATATATAAAAAGATAAGACAAAAAGGACGAAATTTTCCTAATTTCAAAAATGCCCGTCCCTTCGTCTAACTATTGAAGAAGATAATTAAGAAACATAATGGCTTATACTATGTTAATTTTATTTTTATGTTTGGGTAAAAAATGTTAATTTTGTTTTCACTAGAAAATAAGCACGCGCTATGCTGCGGGAAGTTAGTGTACTACTCGTAACTGGATGAATAAAAAATATTTACCTGAATAAATTCAACATAATAATGAATGAACAGAGGGATATATAAGTGAATGAGGTTGATAATATAAGTAACTTGTTTTTTTTTATATAGATTTAACCAAGCTGATATGTAAAGGAATTGAAGGTTTATTATTTCAAAGATGTGGTCACTAAAAATGCTTTGTTTCCGTTATAAACAGAAGAAACAGAAGCAAAATGAAGTTTACTCATCTTTTGCCCTTGTAGTGAAGGTAGGAAAATGTATGTTACAGAGGAACAAAAATGATAGAAAGTGTTTTGTACTTGTCCAAGTAGCTAATTTTTCAAGGCAAAACGTTTAAAGCAACAAATATGTAGAAGGATTGTTTCTATAAGCCATAGAAGAAACATAAGCAACATATAGTTCACACATCTTTTGTCCCTGTAGTAAAGGTGGCAAAATACATGTCCTGCAAGTGAGGCATCTGTTTGAGCACTTAACAGAAAACATAAAAAGTGTTGTGTTTTTGTTCTAGTAGCAAAGTTTTTCAAGCACGGATGTTCAAACCAAAAAACATGCAGAACATTTTGTACCACTCGATGACGGAGATTGTGGTTGTTCAT
This sequence comes from Cotoneaster glaucophyllus, assembly GCA_036320875.1. Taxonomy (NCBI): domain Eukaryota; kingdom Viridiplantae; phylum Streptophyta; class Magnoliopsida; order Rosales; family Rosaceae; genus Cotoneaster; species Cotoneaster glaucophyllus. The sequence goes on from CM070060.1 coordinate 18,305,293, forward strand.
TTTTTCTGAGAGCGGACATCTTCCACACTATAACAAAAAACATAAATAATATTTTAAGAAACGTTGTTACCATGGAAACTATTTAGGTGTGTGGGCGGAAAAAAAATTGTAGTTTACCTTTCTTTTGATTTTCTTGGCTGAGATTTTGTCCTGAGTGTGACAATCGACACTTTGTCGGTGGGTTCAATTTTGGGGACAACCAGATTGTGGAATTCGCCAGCAATTCTAGCAAAATTGGTCGTGTCTGGTTGCTCGTTGTGAGGTTTCTTGCTATGAATTAAGGGAAAATATATGAGGTTAGAGAGAAATGTGATAGTTATGGAAAATTGGGTGAAATAGTGATGTAAAGAGATTGGCTAATAGTTTTTTATGAGTGGAAAAACATACAACAAAGAGAAGCAAGTATAATTATTAAGATTTACATAGGAGAACATCAATCTTTACCTGTCAGATTTGTTGGCTTCATCAGTGAACAACACTCTCTTTGAGGTTTTGGTCGGTTCAATCGGTTGGGGTCGTTGCTGTAGCAGTTGGGAAGGCGTCAACGGAGAGGGGGTCGTTTGGCCCATAACTTGTTTTCCTGCGGATGTAGTGGGTGATTGTGGCTTGATTGAGGCAATCGTTGGATTAGAAAGGTCTTGGTCTTGGAGTAGTCCATTAACGATGAAGTTTGTCTTCCCAAAGTTAGTGTTTTGATTTACAAAAGAGAGTTGGAATCGTTTTGTCTCGCCGACCAAAGTTTTAAGAATTGGTGGTAGGATGAAAGGACGAAAGTTTTAAGAATTGGTGGTAGGATGAAATGATCGTCATAACCGTCCTCTATCACCAAAGTATGGCAAGAGACACGAAGCATCTTTTCGGCTTGTCTTCCTATCATGAGGAAGTTGTGTTGATTCGTGCTATCTTCCACGATAAGGTCGATCTTGAACCTGTGCAAGAGGAGAATATTTTGTTTTTAGGCAATCGTTACTATTAATATGAATATTTTGAGCAATTTACAAAATGTAGTAGAACCATTGTAATGTTGGGCATGCATGAAGAATATCGACATAAAGACAGGCAAATTATTTAGATATAAATCCTTTTCACATATGAAGTATGATTCATGCGTGAGTGTGAATTCAAAAGATTGTAGATTGAACGTCAAAGTATAAAGATATACCGAAAGACATTGTTCGGCATGCCTAACAACTGAATATAACGGTTAAATGTAAAATAGATGCAAAATAATATTACCAAGGTTCAGGTAGTTTGTTTATCAGACCATGTTCATTGCATTCAAACGATTCAAACGTTTTCTTTACAATTTTGTGGCAAGATGGGCAAGACTTGTACCACCAACCCCTAGCCAAATCGACTTAATAACAGTTGCTTTGCATGTGAAACTTTCATTCTGTTATTGAATCAAAAGGGCTTTCAAATGGTCAAAGATATTAAACCATCACCTAAGAAAGATGGAGAATAAATTTATAGAGAAACAAAGCAAGAGGCAGTTAAGCAAGATGCATCACGAACTTTATGTTTTTAAAAAGAAGTGATTTTTGTTAATGGGTTGGTGATGAAAAACTAACCCTGTGTTGCGCAAGATCAAAAAAAAAGCAAATCGTCGATCGTTTTTTACTAACCACCACCCAGGTAGAACGGCGTGCATACATATCTGTTGAGGTAGGCAGGATCCGAACAGGTGATCTTAAATGCTCAAACCTATTTTGTAAATGTTTTGGGTGAGAAAAATTAAACAAAGAAACATAAATGAGAAAAATATTAAAGAAGGGTTGTTGGTTTACCTCTGTTTGTATTCAGAGAGTTATGGAATGTCTGGATTGAAAACATAAACAGTTGCTCCCGTGCTGCCGAGAATAGGGTTTCCTAGACATAAAAGATAAGAATCAAGAAATTGAAACTTTTAGCAGCTAGATAAGTTATGTCGAGTTATCACCTTGGTATAGTTTTACTTTGAGGCTTGTCAAAGCAACAAATAAAGGTGGCGACAATGTTTGTATTTCGCTGTCCTCGAAAGTTGTGGCAATCTCTCCTCATAAGGTGACCTTCACTGTTTCACCCCTGTAAGTAATTGAAAAGGTGATTATTTGTAATACTCCATGAATACGGTATCAAAAATGAAAATTGTATTTAGAATTTAATGTACACAGATATAACCTGATATTTTGCAGGTTAAGATTTCTCTTCTTTGCAATTCTTGTCCGTTGGATGGTGATGTCTTCAATTGGCTGCACAATCATCAAGCAACCAAATACATCTACATGTGATATTCAGCATCGAGAGTGAGTGTGGACCGTAGGCAAGAAAAAAAGATTGATTGTTTTAGATTTTGGAGCAACGTTTAAAACTAATTTTGTTACCTATAAGCTCAACATCTCTATCAATTCTCTTGTGAAGCTTCTCAAACTCGATGAAATTGAACCGCTTCATTGGTATATCCTGGTTTGTTTTGTTAATAGGAACAATAACGGTTCTCCTGTTCAATTCAAGGACGGCGGCATGAGGGACAATCTTGCTTGATGTCCTGTTGTGAGCGACACGAAATTTGTTGATTTCGTATGCTTCACCAACCTTGAGGTGCTCCTTAAAAAACTGGATGTCTCGAGCGTTCATGGTTGGATGAACCGCATGCCCCTTTTAGAAGAAAAAAATAAAATAAGACAGAATACTAAATGAGTGGGAGAACATTTAATGCTTATGGTGTAGGAAACATGTAAGCAGTTAGTGTAGCATAGTTGTGGTTATAGAGATATTATGTAAGATCATATGGAAGATAATAGCGAACATTGTTTTAAAAGTTAAAATTGTCGGCAATTCAAGCAATGTTGTAAAAACACAATTTTTTTTTTCCATTTGTACAGGTGTGATAACAAAGAAAATAAAGTAAGGAAAAGAAAATCTGATAATTGATACTCAGTTTTGTTTATTAAGTTTGAAAATCTTTGTTAAACAGAACAAAATATAATTGTTGCAGCAAATTGCAAAGAGAGCAAAAGTATGTATGGTTGACGTTGATTAAATATTTGCTTTTTCATAACGAACTATATCCAAAGTTTTGCTAATATATGGAGAAAATGGATTTTTTATTTGTTGTTGACCTGTATGAACTTGTTAAATCTAGCATAAAAATGATGTTGAGGCCTAATATCGTATTTAGCAGAAAACTTTACCAAACAAATATTAATTATGTTCAAATGATGTATAATTGGGTAGTGAAATTCATAGATAATTTAGTTTATGAACTTTAGTATAGATCTGATGATAAAAGTGTGTTCTACTAATCGTGTACACATTTTGATACCAAAAAAAAAAACCAACATTTGACTATAAGTAAAAATGTGTAAAAATCTTACTTGTTTATGAACGAAGACACAATCAAAACTTGTAGGTTGAGGATCATCTCCTATGCTCTTTGTTATCCACATCCTGCAAACCCTGATTTGCAGTTTGTTTCCTGGTTGGTACGGCTTTAGAAAACGAATTGGCATCAACTCCATCAATCTACAATAATGAAATTTAAGAAGTAAATTAAATTAAACATTGAATAAGGTGATTTATCAAATATATGGTGGAATTATGTTTACAAAAATAAACAAAGGACAAAATGTTAACCCGAACGTATACCTTCATGTAAATGTTTCAAAACATCTTTATAAACTATGTTTTTTGTATAACCGTAAGGCATGTCACTATTGTGAGCAATAACAATTTTGAGACCCGTTTTTGAGGTCACCCTGGATAGCGCGACATACAATTGGCCATGAGAAAAAACAGTTTGCGATAGAAATAGGCCAACAAATTTCAAGGATTGTCCTTGGCTTTTGTTGATTGTTATCGCATAACAAATTTTAAGAGGGAATTGTCGTCTTCGTATGGTAAAGGGATATTTATGCTGAGATGATTCAATAATTATCCTAGGGATATAAACTCTTTCACCGATGTTGCTTCATGTTATAATTTTTGCTTGCACAACTCTGTCGTTCAATTGCATTACCACCAACTGTGTTCCATTGCACAACCCACCACTTTGATTTAAATTTCTGATCAACATCACTGGGGCACCAACTTTTAAAGCCAACTTGTGGTGCGGTAAACCAGGTAAATCCAGTTGGTTTAAAAATTCCATTGAATAAAGAACATCTACATTTTCTATATTTTTCGTTGTAGAAGACACTGAATCAAAACTGAGATAGGTACGACTTTCACCAGGCACCATACCCAATACAAAAGTGTTTACGTCAATGGTTGCATCATTTTGTGGTGTCACAATAGCTCTTTCTTTTAGATATGATACATCTCGGAAATTGGTTTTGAAATTTGTATACACAACTGAAACCATTACTTTGATGGGATCTTCCATCAAAATGGATAAGGAATTGTTTTGGAATTTCAACCCAAGAGGTTGCTTCATCAGTTGAAGATATAGATCCTATAACAGCATCGTTTCTAATATCTAGTATCCATTTTGCAAAATCAGCGAGTTCTTTTTTTTCGCCTTCGTCAAGACATGTTTTTTAGAGCCTCATGTTTTGTTTTAAAAAAAAAAAACATAGTTAAGTAGGACCAAAGGTATGAACTTGTTAACGAAGCTTGAACAATGTCAACAATGCTACCGTTTGGAACAACATGAAGAATTTGCCTGAAATCACCTCCGAAAAGGATCGATTTCCCCCCAAATGGTAAATGGTCAAAGCCTAGTTTTGACCCTTTAAGAACATCACGGAGGGACCGATCTAGAGTTTCAAAGCATTGTTTATGATTCACGGGGGCTTCATCCCAAACAATGAGAACAACTTCAATGATTAGTTTTGCAGGATGAGTTCTTCTTTTAATTTCACAAACCGAACAAACTGTGATGTTGATAGGAATTTTAAATCTAGAGTGAGTCGTTCTTCCACCAGGAAGTAAGAGGGAAGCAATTCCAGATGAAGCCACTGCTAAAACGATTTGATTTTGGGATCTAATTTTAGCAATGATGGCAGTCCACAAAAAAGTTTTCCCTGTACCATCATAACCATGCACAAAAAATAGGCCAAATTTGTTGTTGTCAATCGTTTCCATCACACAATCATAAACATATTTTTGCTCTTTGTTTAACTGGATGATAAAGAATGAATGCTCTTGTTTCAATGAGTTAGAGTCGTAACTTAACTCTTCTCTTAAACTTCTATTTTAAGTCTATCTGACACACCCCGACCCGAAACGTCCACTAGGACTCCGAATCGAGTTGTGATGGCCGACACTTGGAAGGTGACGAAGCCATAAAGTGTGCTGATGTGTAAAAATGTGAATAAATTTAACCTAAAGTGTCTAAGAGCAGAAGTGCGCGGTGAGCGAAATCGAGCCCATTTCACACTCAATGTCAGAGCATAAGTAAAGTACGGTAGCATAGGTAAGAATCATACCCTCAGAGGTAACCACCTAAACTAGAATATGCCATGAATCCTCGTCGACACGAACCTTTAGCAAATAATACCTAGAGGGGTGCAAAACAAGAAAATGTGAGTGGGCGAAAACAAAGCTTTCAAAACTTTTCTGCATTATCAAAAGTATAACCCTAGGGATGGCAACGGTTCGGTTTGGGGACGGAAATGCTATATCCATCCCCATAACCACGAAAATTAACCATATCCATAATCGCAAATTAACCATCGGGTATTATCCATAACCATACCCACCGGGTAACGGATTCCCCATCGGTTAACAGTTATACCCATCTTCGTCAATACAAAAAATATATTTGTTCAATTAACACATGATAATTTAGTAAATATTAATTTCGTCACTAAATGTTTGATGTATAAAATGATTTAATGAATGGATCTTGTGTGCATAAAAATTAAAGATAAATATTGATAATGTTGGTTGATCTTTAATATCTCCCATAAGTACTATTAGTCTAGATTCTCATAGATTTTCATTCATATCAAAACTTTTTAACTTGCCCACAAAATGTAACTCACACATTACAACTTTTGTATTCTCAAGGTAATTGATTCAATGAATAATATATATATATATATATATATATATATATATATTATAATACAATTATATTATATATGATTATAAATACATACTATTATATTATATATAATTCCGTTCGGATTCGGTTACGGATATGGATTGGAGACCCCTATAACCATATCCAAAACCATAACCGAATATTATTAACGGTTTTTCCCCATATCCAAATGATACCCGAATTTTCATACCCAAATCCAATCCATTCGGACGATTATCCACGGTTATCGGTTTTAACTTGTAGAATTGCCATCCCTATATAACCCCTTACCGAAAAACCTATATAATTTCCCAGAAATTATAATATGCACAAATATATATGTCTCAAGATCATTTCCATAAATTCAGAAATCCCAGTATGTATATCCTGTGAGATACCATACAATTAATCAAGCCCAACAGCGGAACTAAAACGATGAATAATAATGTGTCAGCCGGATCCACTTATAGTGGCCTGTACGGCTGAACCTATAGCTCATCACATATGCTTGCACATGAGTCTGAGCCACCTATAATGGTCTGTACGACTAGACTATGTCGGAACCACCTCTAGTGGTCTGTACGACAAAACTATGTCGGAACCACCTATAGTGGTCTGTACGACATATAAATCAATATATGATATCACATGAGTCGGAGGTGCCTAACGCAACCTGTACGTCTCATAGGCAACCTGTATGACAATGTCGGAGTTACCTATTATGGCAACTTGTACGACAATGCCGGGTTGCGTAAAACATAATATAATCAAGCCATAACCTAACCATTTCAAATAACACCATAAACTCACCTGAACTCACCTGCGTGTCCCGCATTCACCTTAGCACTTCAAGCATTTACGACAATTATAGGTAGGTAATATGCATATGGGTATACCATAATGCAAATTAAAACTCATTCATATCATAGTATATGCAACTAATAAATACATAATCTAACGTATAAACACTTAACATAATATTTCAGAGCATATAACCAACTATATGACTTTTCTGGGAAAACACAAGGTATATAAACATATATGGAAAACCAAAATGCCCACTCACCTGGAAGCAGCGCTACGATTCCCTAACACGAGCATCGGTGCGTCCCCAACGATCGGTGCCTAGAACAATTATCAAATCACATCTCAGAACTCTTAACAATAGAATATGTAACTCACACATAACATATCCTCCAGGACATTTTAAAATGGTTTAAGACCTATTGACCAAAAGTCATCCGTCGATCAAAGTCAACGGTAGGGTCACAACCCTACATAACTCGATCCGAAAGATCTGCATCTCAGATTCCTGATCCATAACTTCTAGAGGTCCACATTATACTTCTAGAATAACTTTCTGAAATTCTGTTACGATCCAACGGTCGGATCTTCGCCAATTGCTAAAACCAAGTGGCTGTTAACATTTTATTTTTGAACTTCCAAATCCAATTCGAGAAGATCTGTATATCGGATTTATGATCCGTAAATTCCTATGATCCTCAAATATTACGTATTACAACGTATCAAATTTTGGTGACGATCCAACGGTCGAATCGTCGATTTATATTTTCACCTAACCACGTACCGTAATGAAATTAAGTTCAATTGATCAATCTACGTCATTCGATTATCATAATTGAACTTAAGACGTCAAACATAGCCTAAAAATAATATTGACTGCCCATTAGCCACACGCCACCGTACGCACCGCCGTGGGTGGCAGTCGGCCGCCCCAACTTGCCAGAAAATCCAACTATTTTTAAAAATTACCAAATTTTATAGGAGTGAAGATCTCAACTAGTAGAACAACTTTTATACCTGTAACTAAGGCCAATTTGGCCTAGAAATGCTCCAATTTCACTCAAACTGTGCGGAACCCTTGAAATTGGCTGTATTCAATCTAGAATCTCCGGTGTTCCGCCGCCCCAACCAAGGCTTAAGACATGTTCCTGGGTTCAAGAGGAGTCGACCCATGGTAGTGGTCGATGGTGATAGCTTCAGAAACGGCGGAAACCGCCATGGATACCCTCGGACTCACCGGAGAGAACATGGTTTGTTCTTCGTGAAATAGTGACCCACCGTCTTCAATCTTGGGTGGAATTGGAAGCTGGGACCACGAGGAACTGTTTGGTGGTGGTGGCGACACTCAGTTCACTGGGAGGACGCTGAAATCGACGTCGAAATTTGAATACTGGGTCGGGTCACTCAGGTTGAGGTAACCCGGTTCCCTTCCTCCATTCCTTTCTTTTTTCTGTTTTTCCTTCCTCTCTCCATTTCTGATTGGGCAGTGCCCATTCTTACCTCTTCAAGCCCTCCACGTGGCACCTAATCAAAGCTCCCACAATTCTGGAGCCTTACAGATTAACTACCAATTTACCATTTTGTCCTTAACTTTAAGCGTCAATAACTCTATCGTTATAACTCCAAATTGCGCTCCGTTTGCGCCCATGCGTCCGTAGTGATGAGTACTACGAGAATATGCTAAGAAAATGAATTTTATGTGATATGACACTGCAATTAATCCCATTCAACGTACGTGCCTCGAAGGGCATTTTCGTAAATCCCCTTATTAAAATTATAAAAATCCAAATTTTCAAGGACAGGTCGTCACACTATCCATTATTAGATTGTTCAGTTGTGGTAGGTGATGCTTGGATAGGGAACTATTTGAAGCTGTAAACAATTTCTCTAAGTCATACAGAAGAGAATTTTTTAGTTCATCTTGATATTTGGAGACGTCTTGCAAGCCAAAAGCATTAAGCATGTTTTTTGAAATGTCATCGCACATTGTTTTCCAATGTGCTTCAAACAAAGCTGATGGATCAGCAACATCACAAAAGAGAACCAACGTGAAAAACAATTCCCTTAATTGAAAAGATGATGAAGTAACAATTGCTTCTAACATAGCGCTATTCCATTCTTTGTCGTCTCCCAATAAACTAAAAGAGCTGCATGCAGCTTGGAAAGTTGGTTGAAGAATGTCTTTGACGGTCTTTAAATGATCAAAACTAAAGCTGCCTTTTTGGTGGTTAAGCAGCAACCTCAAATAGTATAATTCACCGACAGCAGGGTGAATGTATGCAACCCTACCTAGAAACCTGCTTTGTTTTCTACAGCTCCATTGTTCTTCGTTATTTTTCCAAACATACTTATTAGGAAATTCAACGTAAGATAACTTACGCGCATCAGGGTCTTAGACATTGGTTTCAAACCATTGTGTTAACATTGTGCTTTCGAGCTTAGAGCGGTTAACAACATAGTTTAGATTATCTGTGTCTTTGAAAATAACATTTTGATCAAATGGAAGGTGTATAGACAACCTCTCAATTGATGGTTCTCTAAAATGAATGTGAAATTGTAACAACCTCCAAACTGCTTCATAAGGGCATAAATATCACAATTTAGATAAGCCACAACCTCATCAAACTCTTGATCCTCTAAACCAGCTCTAGCTCCATCAACGCCTTTAGTTATGTACTTAAATAGATACTTGATGAGTGTTGATTGACAACATGATTCAACATTTATATGAGCTTGATACTTCAATAATAGCTCACAATTGTAAGGGACAACAAATGTGTTATCAAGCTTGATTCCGTTTTTTAGAACAAATATATTTTCGATATCTCGGGCTTATATGCAACGAAACCATCATCTAAAAAAGTGGTTTCACTTGTGAAAGGTTCAGGAAATTTTTTTGAACATTTGTTTTCTTTCATGCAAGGTGAAAATTGATTTGCTAGACCACATGGCCCATGGATCATATATTGCGAAACTACATCGAATCCAACCTTATCACACTCTTCATTAGGCATCTCAGCCGAAATGATAGAATCAATATCATAGGGAGAATGACATTTAAAATGCTTGTTCACCCAGACCAATATGTGATAATGAGGAAGACCTCGTTTTTAGAACTCCACTGTGTAAATCACTGTTTTATAAAAAATAACGCAGAAATTTTAAAACAGAAAGGTCTACACATACAGTGAGAAGATGAATAAATAAATAAAAGAAATAATTTGGGCAAGAATGATGAACTAACCAGATTCAGCATCACCAAAAGGTTGGCCTGATTTGATGAACTTAATCATATGATTAAGCTTTGCTTTAAAAATTTTGGAGACTATATCAGGTCTGTCTTCAACCTTACAACCAGGTTTATCACGTAGATCTTTAATAATTTCAGGCCACGTATCATTGCAGGTGAAAGTGATAAATAAATCAGGATTTCCAAAGTGACGGCATATGGCCATGGCATCTTGTTAATTGTTTATCATGTATCTAACACTGCCAGTAAATAAAGTTGGCAAAATGACCCTTTTGCCAAGTGTAAAACTGCTTGTATTTCTTACTTTAAGCGCTTCATGAATTCCTTTAAGACCTTAAGTTCTAAAAGAATCTTGATTTGCCCTGATGAAATCTAACCTATCTTCTTCAAGCGTTGCATATGCATCAGCTAAATATTGTTGAAACAGTCTGCCGCCTTTCAACAAGATGTTGTTTTGTCCTGGTCTATCCTGAATTTGATAACCGAGAAACGCTCTCATTGATACTCCTCCAGTCTTTGGTTTTTTCCCTTTAAAATTTGGATTCTGAGGAATGCCTTTCTTATACTCATCTTCACCGTATGGGAAAAGGAGAGGATATTGCAGAGCCATGTACTTAGGATGAAACTTTGTGATTCTTTGTAGGCCTTATGTCCTATGTTCCACAATAATATCACTTTCAGTATGAAATTCACCGATATCCCCAACTATCAAGCCACTTATCCCGTCACACGCCGGTAAATTATATTGTGCATCATGGTTACCCTGTGCACCATACAAACGCAAATGCAAACGCATATGAGTTGTGGACCCTTCATCAATCCTATCCCTGGCGATCCTAAAAAGTTGAACAACCTCAGTATGCTCATCCAGCATTTTAATGAGGCCATGAACAACATCTCGATCGTGTGTTTCAACGATTTTTGATCCACCAAAGCAACCAATACGATTACTTACTGCATTTTAAGTATCATGAATGTACAATTGTGCAAATTTAGGATTTTCGCCCTCTATAGGAAACAAAGAACCCATTAAATGATGCACTTGACCATTAATCTTAAAAACATAAGGACCCCGACCTTTGTTGATCAACGTATCGATTTCTGCTCCCATTGAAGTAAACTCCATCATTGAGTTATATGATCTGACATTTGTTTTAAATTGCAAGAAGCTTTGAGAATTTTTGGGATTCAACAAATGATCCAAATAAGCAGGGGTGGGTTTAATGCGAGGGAATTTAACTTTTTGACTCATGCAACACGCAGTAAACTGTAGGGTAGAACTAGATGAAGCATTCATCACCCATTGTTCCGTAGACCAAAAAAGGGCACCACAATATTGACATTGGTAGTTTCTTAAGCCAAAATCAATAATTCTGGATCAATCCCTATAGAAACAAAGATTAACATAAGCATCCATCAAATCAACAGTTATAAGTTAACTGATGGAGAAAAGAAAAGTCTTGAAATTAGTAATAAAATGTGAATAGAGTTATTCAAAAAGTTGCATACTCTTTCTTTTTTTTGATAAGTAGCCTGGCCAGTTATGAGCGGGTTAAGGACAGAATGATTGGCTTGAGCATCACTAGCCAACATATTGTGCACAGTGCCACGATCAGCAAGAAAAATCGGCACAGAAATAGGATGAGAAGTTGTCGCAAGCGACAAATGTGGGGCAGAAACACCATTGATGGGAATATTTTGTTTCAAAATTTGATTTAAATGTTTGGGGTGGTTTGTTTTGGTTGTTTAAAAGTGGGAAAGAGCTTGAAACATCATTATATTCGTCATTGTAATCGGTGGGAACATCTTGGAAGTTTGAATCACTAAGATCAACATCCGCAACAAACACATGCAAAACGGGACGTTGAATTCCAATGGCCTTTCTAAGTTGGCGTATTCGTGTAGACATAAAACTACATAAACGGGAAAAACACATAGAAACAGTAGCAGTTCGTTGTTTAATAAAAGCAATACACAAAGCAAAAAACTATGTTAACCATATGAAATTAGCAATGGAGGAGAATAAGAGGTCAATAAAAACACAAATATATTGTATGCATAGCTGTGTGATAAAGGGTAAAAAGTATAGATAAAAATCCTTTATGATTGTAAAACAAGTTGTGATAAAGGAAACCAGCATAAAGATCAAATAACAAAGCATATATGATTACAAAAAGGATTCATCGATGATTGCATGTGCAAGGGTACAAAAAAGTAAACAGAAACAAATAAGGTGATGGTTATTTGAAGGTCAAGAAATCTAACCAATTTAGAAATGTAAGCGCAGCTGCTCACAACGATTAGAACTGAAGTTATAGAAGCTACAAAAAGGAAGAGAAAATATAAACACATATGAATGGAATGATGTGTGCTTCAATACTTTAAAGACAGGACATTTACACAATAGGCCAAAATAGTTTTGTGTAGCCTAACATGATTAGGTAAATCATGAGAGACTACGACTATAAGAAAGTCTGAAGATTATAGTTGACATCCACTATGTCTGATCTCATAAACATTATCACGAAATCTGTTTAGGGAAACATAGAAACCCATGATGTGATTTCATCACCTAGGATGCATATGTTTACCTAGAATCAAACTCAAACCTATTTGTTTTGCATCGTACAACATTCACCACATTGGAGATAGTATTGAACACAGCGATATAAACGATCATAATTTTGATTTGATACGTTAATTTTTTGTGTTTGTTAAATAGATCTCACTTGATAAAACAATTTAAGCTAAATTGAAGCCAAGATAATGGGCTTTTGGTCTACTTATAAAAACATTGACTTGTGTTATAAGTACTGTAATAAAACACATATCAAATGGCATGAATTTTTTTCATTTTTTTTCACAAAACTCTTAGGTTGGACTTTTATAAAGCGTTAAGCTCGATACACATTAATGATAGAAGTACTTCAAAAAAATTTTGACTTGAAGCAACTCTATTTAACCTTGTTAACTCATTCATAAGCTCACTAATAATAATTATTTCCATGATGCAGTTTGCATACACTCATATGATGAAAAACGGATGGAGTAAGTAAAAACAAATTCTTAGTAAAAGAATTAGATAAATGAAATGAACAATTACAAATCAAATTATAAAAGCGACATGATTTTTTTCTCGCTTCAAACAAACAAACAGCAAAGGGAAAACTTTTCATATCACTTCTAAAATAGTAAAAAAGCATGAAATTAAGTGGTTATGAAAGACCTAACAACGTATATCAAAAAATAAAAAAAAAATCCAATTTAGAAATAAATGAATGAAAGAAGCATAAAATGAATCATAGACTAAGAAGAGAGAAAAAAATGTAGAGAGTTTTCTTGTAAGAATTGAAACTCCTAAGTGTATAGGCTAGAATCACATAACACCAGTTGAGCATCTTTAGGTCACTTGGAAGCACATTCTAAGTGCGAAAGCTGTGAGGCATCTCTACCTTATTGGGCATTTTGGCGAGGCATAATGTTGCCGATGCGATCATGCTTAACTCTCTCTTTGTCTCTCTCTACTACTCTCCCAAGGTTTCTTCCCTTTGTTTTGCCGTTACGGTTGCTTACTTGACTGAAATAGCAAACCAATGATTCGCAGCAATTTTTAAGGCCATGAACATGACGATAAAGAAAGCATGACCATTAATGTTGCTGGCTAGATAAACTTCACCATTTCTAAAACTACCCTTTTAAAATTGGACTCATCCCTTTTATTTCTAGTTCTTGGATTTCTTGCATGATATCAATGCCTTCCATATTTAAATAGTATGAATTGAAAATAACAATATAAATCCCCTGCCCACCCTATCTTCTCTACTGAAAAAATAAACCTAAAACACACAGTAACCACCAGAGTTTCTATTAATCTAGATATGGTTGGAAACAAAGAACTTGCACAATACAAACATTGAGATAAATATATTTTTTACAGAAAGCAACAAATATTTGTTGCTAAAGCTACTAAAATATCTTTAAAACTGTAAAAGGATTAATTGTTTACATTATCGTGCTTATTTAAGACATACATTTCGTTTCTAGAAATTGAAAACCCAAAAGACTGTTGCAGTGGAGGCAAGCAAGAGCATCAAAATTCCAAACATTCTTCTTGCGACCAAACTTGTAGATCCCACCAAAAAACCCCAAAAAAGGCTGCTAAAGATTTTCATCCAACGGAAGTTGCTCTTTTGGCGACTTACTACAATTTTCAGGTGAATAGATACTGTGGACCACCAACTTGTTTCGATTTAGACCCTTACCATAAACTCGCAAACCCAGCCTTGTTTTTTCTATTTTAACTTCTTTCTTTGTATTCGGTCCTGGGGCAGTATCTGAATACTTCTTAATCGTCCCTTGATTTAGTTCATCGTGTCGAGCTATAATTAGATCCCTTAAATTTTTTATGAAAACGCCTCCTAGAATTTGTTGTTCTCTTCGATCAATCTCTTTCACCATTTTATCTACCCTGAATCAGAAATGTAATATAACGTTAATAGTTCTGTATTTTAGGAATTTTGTTTTTTGTTGTTGTTCTTAGAATAATATTGTTTAAGACGTTAAAAACTCAAATTAATAAAGAAAATAGATGAGTTTGCAAAAGTTAAATAATGAATAAAGAAAACGCAACCAAAAAGCATTTTGATAGGGTTTTATATCTAATTTTAAATTGAAAGTCAACAAAGAAAATAAATAAGTTAAATCTGTATAAGCTATTGATATATGTAGGTTTAATATAATCCTAATAGAATCAGATCATTGCCAACAAAAAAATCCATTATTGTAAATAATAAGTGTACCAAGAAGGTGTAAAAAAGAGTAATAACCAAACTTTGTTCTTAAAACTAATGATATAATTCATTAGTCCTATAGACACAAATTGATATACAGAGATTTACCAACACTGGCACTATTAAATCTATTCATAAAGATTTACCAAACCATTGATAATTCTTAACTATTGTATTAATTAAAAAATAAAGGGATGGATGAGTAAATGGGTTAATTAACTACACACACATATAAAATGCATAACAACATTTGATAAAGAATTAAGAATACTGGGTTAAATCAAAATCACAGAAACGATAAATTACTTTTAAACAATAACAGAATTGCATAGAAAACATCAAAACCAACAGAAACAAAGAAAGTAACAATTTTATGAACTATCAAAGGATGTCAGACAACCAAGAATGAGAAACAAAGCAGAGAGTAAACAAACTATATAAACTGAGAAAACCAAACAATCGATTGAAAAATGATAAATTTGTGTTGCTTGAAAGGAAAAGTATAGTGAAACAATACATCGAAGTTTATGCGACATACCAAAGCTTTGATTCAATGTAATTGCTCTGGACCCCTATATCAAAGGTAGTAGCAAGAGGAGATCACAATGTTCCAATGAAAGTCTGATCTAAACTGCAAAAAAATAATGAGATTCAGAGTAAGACTTCAAAGCACAAACATATGGACACAGGAAAAGTAACTCAATCTGTGACACTGCAATGGACTCTAGCTAGAACAGTGTAACGAACTTATTCTACGACAGATTTAGATTTCACAAAAGAGAAGAAGCTAAGAATGGAAAGATATCACTTGTCACCATGACCTTTTTCGCATTCAACTCTTCCATTTCAGAAAGGGTAGCATCTATGGTAATCCAACCTATTAAAGCATCATACAAACTATTATACTTTGTTTCTCAGTATGACAACACCAATAAGAAAAAGAGAAGAAAAATTATGTGGGATAAATTTAAAGTCTATTTCAAAACTTGAATATATTTGTTTGTCAAACTCAATGATCAAAGTTTAGTGATGCTTTCCAAAAAGAAAAGAAAAGAAAACAAAGAACTGAAAGGACTGATAATTCCAAGCAACAGATGAGTTATTATTAAGATCAAAGACACATTCTGGAAAGCATGGAGAAACAATAAAAGTAACAGAAACTATGATGGTAGAACATATTAAATCTTTGAAAGTGCAGCAAACAAATGATAAGTCTCAGAAGGGTTTAGCTGACAACCAGTCATTTATACTTCATTATGTTCTGAATTAGCAACTGGATAATGCTGTTAAAATGTGTTTTTGAATCAGTCCTCTCACAACATGTTTAGGTATGGTGTTTTTGTTTAACTGTGTTTTATTTATAATTATGTTTCAGTGCAATTTTGATGCGATGAATATCGTTTACATCACACCACTAATGATACACTGTTGGAACAGAGATCTAAAACAAAACTACACTAATAAAATGATAAAGAGTAAAAATTATGAACAGAGAAAAAAAAAAAAAAAAACCGGAGTTATCAGATAGCATCATTGAAATATAATTTCGGTTGGTAAAAGCACAACCTATCCAACAAGATGTCTATTGTGCAATAATCCACTGTTAACTATTATACTAACCGTCATACTTCTATCACACACTTTAGTTCCGTCAAACATACCAGAGTCGACCAAACCAAATACTAATTAAACTAATTAACAATGTAAAACAATTTTTAGTCTTGAATATCCAAAGGCCGAAAAATGTTGTCGTGGGTTTGTGAAACGAATACAGAGAGAATTGAAC
Source organism: Cotoneaster glaucophyllus (assembly GCA_036320875.1). Taxonomy (NCBI): domain Eukaryota; kingdom Viridiplantae; phylum Streptophyta; class Magnoliopsida; order Rosales; family Rosaceae; genus Cotoneaster; species Cotoneaster glaucophyllus. The sequence continues at coordinate 18,321,930 of CM070060.1, forward strand.
ACATTTTATATGAAAATATTATACAAATATGCACAAAGTAAACCAATTTTCGAGAGGATTTAGCTTATGCTAGCATCCAATAGTTTATCTATCAATCAATTTATAGGTTGCTCTCAATCCAAAAGTATATGATATCATTTGAAACACACTGTGAGATTTAAAAGATATCGAATAGAAGATATTATTAAGATGGAAAACATATTCTAGAAAGCATGGGGAAACTGTAAATGTAACAAAATCTGTGATGGTGGAATGGATTAAATTCGTCAAAGTGCAACAAACAAAGGGTAAGTCTCAGAAGGGTTTAACTGATGACCAGTCATTTATACTTGATAATGTTATGAATTATCAGCCGGATAAAGCTGTTAAAATGTGTTTTGGAATCGGTCCTCTCACAGCATGTTTATCTACGCTATTCTTGTTTAACTTCCTTTTATTTAGAATTATGTTTCAGTGTAGTTTTGATGGCATGAAGACTTTTTACAGCACACCAACTTAAGACGTAACAATCACACATTCTAGTGTTATTGTGGTCATATATATTCAAAAGACGTCATAATTAGATAGCTAAATCTAATCCCAATGTGCAAAAAAAAAAAACATGTAAGAACATGCATGAAACCAGTGTTAATTAATATACCTCAAAAGTCAAAGGGCTAGGTGCTCCGGCTAACGATCAAACTTTCTGAAAATCACAAACAAAGCAAATTGATTAGCCCTGACTCACATAACAGCAATGAAAATAATAGCTCAGAAACAGTGGTGAAATTCTATTAGAACTAATCACACACTGCTGAAACAGAGATCCTAGCAAAGCTACATCAATTACTAATGTAGTATAGCCATTAGTTGCACGTTATGCAAATATTATACTGCATGACATAAAAGCAATGTAAAACTTACATGTTTAGGTAATACCATTATGCTTAAGAACTGGAAATGCACAATCTAGTTTACAAAAGTAGGGGTTACAACATGAAAACCAACTAAACATAGCATGAAAATAACTAAAAGGTGTTATTTGCCAAGATGTCTAAACTTCTATATATATGCGTTTCTAATGTAAAACTAACTTTATCGGGGTCGTAGTTGTACTGAACCAACAAACCTCCGAGTTAATTACATATTTAGTTTCTTTCTCGTTTCTAGATATATTGATACACCAGAATCATGTTCAAGGTTTTTTCTTTATACTTAAGACCAAAGTTATAGCTGAAGAACTGACAAAAAAGATATATCATATTTTTTTTTTCCTCGATTTCAATCTTGAACCCTGCCCCAAATATAGCAAATAAGAAGTCTGGAATGTTGTAGGTGTTAAGCTAGCATTCTGTTTAGAGGTATTTGTCGAATTCTCCCTTGAACTTGTAACCTGCTGTCAATTTACCCCCTAAACTTTTATTTTAGCCAATTACCCCCATGAACTTTTATTTTCCATGATAGACCCTAAGTAATTAATTACATCATAAGTGGTAATAATTCTTCATTAGTACTATAATATATCTCTTTCTATCGGCTTGCAATCATGTAAACTTGTACCATGGAAAATGTGAGACAATGAATCAAAGTAAAACATTTGGAAAGCATTAGCGCTTCAATAATTCAAGGAACTTTGGTAAAATTCCCAGATACAATCATTAATCTGCCGATGCACCAAGAATGTTGAATAGTTATAATTCTCTAATGTGATGTCTAGAGGATGGACTTTAAAGTACAGAGGGATTTTGGATTCGGTTGTTAAAAATGTTCAACAAAAACATTAGACTAAATCTATGAAGCTGTTATTAGAACACCACTACAAAGACACTAAACAAAGGTGTCATGTACTGAAAGCTTTTTCAAATGTACTGGTTCTAGTCCTTTCAAGCCTCTATCTAAATTTTCTAGTGTATCCCAAACATATTTTAGCATAAGTTATATAGCACTTTAAAATTTAAATTCCATGGTCCAAACACACCATAGAGAACCAAAGATATAGTCATGGACAAATTAGTATTGACATTAAAGAGCACTCAACTATTCATACGATAAGTTTATGCAAACAATCAAATGCAAATAATTTTTTTGTGGTGATTAATTGTGGCAAAGAGATCCTATACAGATGGCAGAAAATGACACTAAAATAGGAATCCCAACCCAAATATCATCACAGAAGCAAAACCTGTTTTCTGTCCCAATTTAATAATTTAAAAACTATTAAGAGAAATGAAGAGGAAGTGGTATAATGAGACAGTGAAGAAAGCAGCACAAAATATCTGTTTTCTGTCCCAATTTAATAATTTAAAAAGAAATCTTGCACTCCCAACTAAAAGTTGAAGAACCGAACCATAACCAAACAGAAAACAAAGCAGGAAAAAAGCAGGTTTCTAAGCAGGTTCAAACCAAAAACAGTGAAATAAGGGAAAATTCGGTTCAAAAGGGACACTTAGCATTGAAAGGAATTCAAGCTACCCGCTGGGAGAAATCCTCATCAATGCTTGCAGAGATAGCTTCTAGCTGGAACCAAATCTCTGAAACCAACCCTAGGTTTACGCGTCCCTTCCTGCCTCACCGTTTCTCTAAGCAGAGCTCACCGAGAAAAAACAAAACCCAAATTCCGGACAGCCCTACCTATAGCTTTGCTCATCCTACCCCTCCCTTTTTCCTCCAATTTTTCCTTCAAGGAGTCATCCTCTCTCTTCTCTCTGGCATCGCACGACCCCTCTCTCTTCTCTCTGCCATTGGACGACTCCTCATCTCTCTTCTCTCTCGCATCACACGACACCTCCCCTCTCTTCTCACTAGCATCGTTGCAGGCTAGGCCTGCCCGTGTCGGCCATTCATCTGAAAAACCCAACCACAAACAAAACCCACCAACCCAGTGACAGCCCAAACCCGCAAAAGCCCATACAACTAAACCTAAAAATTAAAAATTAAAAAAAATTAAAAACCAGGCAAAATCCTTAGAGCAATGGCATGTCCGTATATAAAGTGAAATTGTGAGCCAAAAACTATTCATTTGTACAGTGCAATTGAAAAGCCTTCTTTAGACTAAAGTAATTATCTGATGACATGATCTTTTTCGACATGTCAAGTCTGCTACATGAAAACATGATACAATTGCTTTCACATGTGTGTGTTTGATGTAATTGCTACCGGAATAATTCACCACCCTATAAATTTTCTTAGGAGTGAAAAAAATAGTCTTAAGCTAAGCGAGAGATCTTTAGATTCAATTCTTGCCATTTAGTACTACGGTCTAATGATATTCCTCTTCACTTGTAAGTGAGTGGTCTTAGGTTCGATTATCGCCAAAGATGAATTTGAACCATATTATTGCTAGCCCATTATGAGGCTTAGCCCACTCCCCCACACCTTAGACCATCTCCAAACCATGGGATAAAGCTTAAAATATAAGCTTTAACACCCCCCCCCCCCCCCCCCCCCCCCCCAAAAAAAAAAAAAAAAAAAAAAAAAAAAAAACCATCTCCAACCATTGTGCTAAAATAAGCCCTGGGGAGAAAACATATCTCTGGGCTAAATTCCCCCAGGATTTTTAAGTATGGCTTAAATTATTCTGGACCCACCAAACTGTCATATTTCAAACCTTTTTTTATTTGTTACTTATAATCTAAAGGTTATGATCAAATGAGATCAAATTTAATGGTAAAAAAAAAAAAAAGATTTGACGGTCCAAAATTAAATCTAATGTCTAAAATTATTTAAATCAAATTTAACTTAAAACTTTATAAATACCTATGTATTTGTATGATTTTTAATTACTTATAGGAATTTAAATATTTTAATATTAAAATATTCATAAAATAAATTAGGATAAACTACATACATTTTATTTTCAAAAAAGTTACCGAAAAGAAAAAATTAGGTTAAAATCATTATTTAATAATTTCAGGCTAAAATAGGGTTGGAGAAGAAAAGCAGTTTCTGGGTTATGACTTAAAATTTTCTGGCTTAAATTTTTAAACTTTATCTCCAAGGGTTGGAGATTAGGGATGTCAATTCTAACTGTTAAATCTGATAACCGTGGAAAACTGCCCGAATGGATTGGATTTGAGTATGAAAATTCGGGTATATTTTAGGAACGGGGAAAAATCGTGAATATTATTCGGTTATGGTTATAGGGATCCACAATCCATATCAGTACCCGAATCCGAACCGAATAATATATAATATAATTATATGTATATATATCTATATTCATTATTCACCGAATCCGTTACCTTGAGAATACAAAAATTGCATTGTGTGAGTTGCATTTTGTGGCAAAGTTCAAAGTTTTGATATGAATCAAAATCTATGATAATTTAATAGTATTTATGTGAGATATCAAAGATCAATCAACATTTATTTAGCTTTAATTTTTATGTTCCACAAGATCCATTAATTAAATCATTTTATACATCAAATATTTAATAACGAAATTAATATTTACAAATTATCATTCGTCAATTGGGCGAATATATTTTTTATATTAACGAAGATGGATATAACCGTTAACCGATGGGAAATCCGTTATCCGGTGGGTATGGTTATGTATAATACCCAATGGTTAATTTGCGGTTATGGATATGGTTAATTTTCGTGGTTATGGGAATGGATATAGCATTTCCGTCCCCAAACTGATCTGTTGCCATTCCTTTGTTCAAAAGATACTATGTAATATTGAAGAATGATGATTGTGCTCAACAAGGGGATGTAGCTCAGATGGTAGAGCGCTCGCTTAGCATGCGAGAGGTATGGGGATCGATACCCCACTTCTCCATTTTTCCGGTCATATTTTTTCCATTTTTCCCAATCAAATCAGCAAAACTCCGGCCCACTGACAGATATTATTGAACACAAATTCCAATCAACTCTACTTCTGTAACCGGTGTGCTTCCTTCCTTTGTCATGTTTGATTCCCATAATTTCATAATATCAATGCTAATCGTGTTTCATATTTACAAATTTTTTATATTTCGGGTCACAATATTATAATTATTTGAGTGTTCTTGCTTGAACTTCTTTGCAAAGATTGAAGGCTCTACAGAATTTGTTCTTTACTACCATATCAAAGTGAAAGGAGAACAAATAATGTTGGTATGGAAAAACAACGTGAAAGTTTGCTTGCAATTCCATATACCAAAGAATATCTACAGCAGTTAGTATCTCATCTAGGGTGTTGTTGATTTTTTCATGTATCAGCTCCAAGGCTAACGGCTGCGCGATTACCATCATCGTCAGCATCAGCGAAGTGGGTGAAGAAGGAATTTAGCATCGGGCAATCGTAGTTCAGCTCCCCGGGTTTTGCATATTTTTGCCTTGAATCAGAAGCCAACAAGGTAACTAAATAGAAGTAATGAGAAGTCACTGTAAAGATCTTCTGAAAAAAATGAAAAGATTTGGTTTTCTAGATTTTACCATTCTTGATCAACGAGCATTTCATCTGTCATTCCAAACTGTCTTAGCTCCTCTTCTGTGTGGTGCATTAACAAGCTGTACCTGCAGATATTAGAGAGTGCAAAATAGAAAATGCAACGGATTCAGATTACTTTCCTCTGCTACGGAAAGTAGATTTCTGCTGTGTATGTTAGGATAGTTGGCCAGGGCAGTGTCCCCGCCTCGTTGCAGTTCATTTGAATTCGCCTCTTTGTAGGTAATATTGGTTCAGAATATCGTCTTGTCACAAACATAGATTTCTATTTTCTACAATGCAGTAGAGTAGTAATACCTTCCACCATAGCCTCTTTCCATGACAACCATGCCTCCATTGCCAAAGTTATTCAGCCTCTCAAATTGCTCCACCGTCCATTTGTACCATCTCATGAGGAACACTCTAAGAGTTAGACCATGTGAAACTAGCACCAAGTTGATGTTTGGATTTCTCTCGCCCGGTGGCTGAAATCGTCCTAGATCGATATCTGATCTCAGTGTTTCTCTAAATCCTGCTCAAGTCAAGTACACTTAATTGTCTCAAAACTTCTTGGCTAAATTCAAAGTGATCAGTAAGTGAAAAACTACATGGAAACTATACCTGTGATCCTATCATAAACATCAGCTGCAGATTCCCCATTAGGAAACCGATAAAAGAAACGACCATAAAGCATGCGAATCGCTTTCTCTACTCTCATTTTCTCCCTATCCTGAAAATTCCCTTTTCATGGGAGAATGTCACAAAATCCAAATCACTTCAAATTTCATGGAAAAAAAAGATAAACATAGATACTAGGTGCACATACCCAAATCCTGCTCTCTAAGCCGAGGCTCTACTCTCATGCCGGCAATTCTTGAGCGCTCAAATGCTCTACCCAAACCCTTCAATGTTTCGACTGTCCTTCTATAAGGAGACACATAAAAGTAGACCTTCCAATTATGCGCTTTGTCCCCCTCAATCATCTCCCTTATCCTCCTCCCACAATCCTCAGCATCAGCCACCCCTTTCTCTGTCAGTCCAATATTTGGATCAGAAATTCTTGTATAAGCACTCTCATCTACATTTCCTTCACTCTGCCCATGTCGAACCAAGATTATCCGGCGAGGCCTAGGAGGTGGAGATTTCGAACTACTAGCTGACCTTCCATGCAAATGCTTTTCGGGAAAGCTAGACAACCCATTATCAGAATGCTCAACTGTCCCATTATGGTTCACACGGCATTGGATTGTGTTGAAACTCAGCACCCCATTTTCTAGCGGCTTACGTTTAGGTGAATCCGACGGAAGTGTGAGAGAAAGATTTGAATTTCTTGGAAAGCAAGAATTGTAACACAAGGAAGCAGAGAAGCAAAATTGAGCCATTGCCATGACAACTAATTTCTTGCTTGCAAATTCCAGGCAAGTAGACCTCTGAGCCTCAAAATGTCAAATAAAACAGTTTTAGATTTTTATTCTGAGAAATGATAACTGCACACCATTTTTTTTTTTTTTTGAAAAAACCATCTGTTGTCTTTTTTTTTTTTCTACGGAGGAGGTTTCATGCTTTCCCATCTAGCAATGTCAATCAAATGCCAATTTTCAAAGTGCTTCATGTACTTGTGTTTTATGTGGTTCAGATGGGGAGGGGACCCTTTGCTTGTTTTGTTATGTTGTGAGAGGTTGATTGGTAGACACAAAAGGGCATGATGAACCGACTAAATTTTGGAAATAATAATGTTAGGTGCTTCCTGCCTAGCAAGGATTTTTTGTCTTTGTACTGGAGGGGACCAATGTGCATAGTGCCTTTGGGTCCCAGTTTATATGTCTTCTGGGATGAGTTTTTGATGACTAGTGTTAGTCATGATTAGGTTACACCCATTCTTGAAAATTTTGAGGTGAAGGAAAGAATTTTTTTTTTTAAATGTCATATGAATTTTAAGTATTTTTCAATTTAATATATGAACTAATATTTTAAGTGATTTTTCGTATTCATTTTCTGAAATCATTAATATATCATCTTACTCTAACTCTGTTACTCATTCTATCCAAAATAAATTTGTGCTCACAATTATTTCAAACTTTTAGCCCCTTTTCACATTTTTTTTTATTTCTTTACTTTTATACAAAAATATATGTACATTAGGAGTTGGGAAATAAATTGGTTTTGAACTTTTAATCTCCTTTTTACAAGTTATCTACTTCTCTTAGCACGAACCTAAAAAATTTGGCCAGTAAAAAAGCATATCAAATTTGTTTCAAAAACTTATGGTTAGCTACTAAAAAAATACATTAGGCTCATTAACATGGAGTTTAACAAACTTTGAGAATTCAATGTGATCAATCATGTCCATTTAATAAAAGGGAATTGAAATGTTCAAAATACCCTTTGAAAATAAATTATGTGCCAGGTACATGGCTTATTTTTGATAAAAAATTTAACGAAATTAAAGTGATATGACAAATTAATTATTTCATAAAATTAATATGACAATTCCTTAAATTTTGGTTTATTTAAAAAAAAAAAAGTGTATAAGATCATATAACATTTTAAAAATTTTACCATTATGAAAAAATGAAATCAGTGTAATGTACTCTGTTGCTAGTAAGAGGCGATTGGGCCGATGGCATGCAAGAACATTAGTCCAGCTTAGGAACTATTAAACGAGCCACAAATTGGCATGTCTATACAAGGTTTTGGACTCAAGTTTTGAGACTACTTTTTTCATGTCAAGCCCATTCTTAATAAAAAAAAAAATGTAAACATGGTAGACTAGCCCAATTTTTAACTTATTTTAGGCTGCATTATCATATCAATAACATTATGATTCTGTTTGGTAGACTGGATGAGATAGGTTGTGATCAATTAAAATGGACTTGAGTCAAGTTCATTATTTGTGTATTAAAATATGAGATGGACAGGATCAGACATGATGGGTTTTAAATCCACAAAAGAGTGAGTTATTAACATATCCTTATAAATGAGTTACATGTCCTATTTTACAAGTATCTTCCAATCCAATTGGCTCAATCTCATCTAACCCACCACATGAGCCCTACATGTATCAAGGATAAATCTTAAGTTATGGATAGCAACTAACTTGTAGATACAATGTCTTATTTGTTACAGTAAGATTCACAATGAAAATGAGACTCAACATGAATAATTAATCAAAAAATTTGTGACATAAATTAGTATGATCTCTTTCGATGCTCTTTGTGTTTCCCGACGTTAGAGATTTTGCAATTGAAAGGTCAACAGTAGGTAGAGAGATGCGATGCACAGTTCTGTGTATGACAACAATTCTTAAGAGGTAATTAGTTTAAATTCATCTTGTCATAAGAGAAAGTTGGTGATGTTTAAGTGGGTGCTGCCTGTAGTGTGTAAGTATATTATATATTATTGTCAGTCAAATGCAGAAATTGTTGGGCAAGAAGTTTGATTAGCACCAACCATTTACATGCATGTTTCTAGTGATTCTGGAAACCCAAGTCGATGTTTGTTGGCGATTTTTAAAACCTAAATCCAATTCTTTAGTCAACACAAAGACATATTATACCTTTATGAGATTAGGTGTGAGGTCCTAATCTATAGCTAGTTGTTAAGCAAGCTTAATCTCCTATTAACCATATATTAATTACTATTTATTTATTTATTTTTGTGCGGATATTTATCACTAATTCAATATATGGTAGACTACGAATTTCTCGTTATATATCACCAGCTGACCGGGACTATATATAATTATAAACTATACTAAACTTGGTCAGTCCATGGAAATAATTAAAGTATGAATCGACTACAATAATTCATCGACATTGGACATAATCCTATAAAACCCGTGAAAGTTTGGCCTAGGTTGTCCTCCACACTATATCCCTCGACCTTTTTCAGAACGCTATGGGGATAACATACTATTACAACTACGAGACTAATCCACAATTGGTTTCTTGTCCTTGTCAAGACAAAAAAATAGTTCCCTATCTATTTTTCTTGGTAATAATTGAAAGGGCTGGGACTTGGGAGCTTAAATAGAAGAAACAACAACAGGAAAATCTTATCTCATTAAGTGAGGTTGGTTGTATGAATTCTAAAATGTTACTGCGCTCGATTTTACTTTAAGTCTTCTGTTAGCTTCAAGTATTCCATTTTTTTTTTCAAGTTTATTTCCAAGTCTTCCTAAGTCTTCTTTTACTCCTTTTTTCCCCGAGCATTTATCTCGTAATCCTATTTTCTAATCAGAATATATGTAGATCTTCGATTCATATGTCCTAACCACCTTAACCAATTTTTCTCTCTTCTTATCTTCAATTGAGACCAGTCCTATTTTATCTACGATAAGAAAAAAAAAATAAACCACCTATCTTCTTATTGTTTTCTATAAATTCTAGCACTTTATCAATTTTGATTTTTGGGTTAATTTTGTCTTCTAATACGCAAGCTGTGGATGCAAATTTTCTCCTCCTCGATCTTGGACGATTTTGCACCTACAAAACAACTAGCACCTTAGGTTAAGGCCAAAAGCCTCACGCGCCCACGATGAATGGGGGGCTTTGGCCGAAGAACCTCCGATGCCAAAGTTAGAATTTTAGAGAGAAAGAGTGTTTAGAGTATTTGGGATTTTTTGTAAGAGAATTGGAATGATCTTTTGGTGGAAATGGGTGCCTATTTATAGGGCTAGGCTTTGCCCAATTTCTCCTATGTGTGGCCGGCCACTAATGGCCTTTGGTGGTTATGGTTTTGTTAATTAGCCAATTTATTGGCTAATTAAGTTTGAAGGAAATAAATAGGAAGTTACAAGTTTGAATATTTGTGTAAATAGGGTAATAAAATAGAGAAAATGGGAAAGATGAGGATGAGAATGGGAGTGGCCGGCCCTTTGGTATTTTTTGGGTTGAATTGTATAATTTAATTGGTGGTTAATGGATTAATTGGGTAATTAATCCATTAATTAACCAAATAATATTATTTTGGAGGTTACTTTGCAAGATAAGGATTTGATGAGATGGATTTGATTTGGTTACCTCTTTTTGGAACATTTTTTATTTTTGTTGAATTGTCTGCTGCTCGCGTGTAGAAATCCCGGTGTACCTCAGGGGTAGTTTGGTCCTTTTTTGCTAAAATGTCCACGTGTCGCCTTGTGATTATTTTTGGCTCCACAAATGCCCCCACACCTGCTGGGCTGCTCGAAGGAAAGGGCAGCAGGTGTAGAGATTTCCTTGATTTTAGGAAACTTAGGACTGCTTCCTATTTTGATGTAGATTCCCTCTTCAATAGGAAATTAGATCCTTCTAGGAAAGGGAAATAAATTTCTCTCAAAGCCTATTTAAGTCCACCTTGAGTGGGTTATTAAATCAACTTTGGAGAGCAATTTATTCTACCCTACAAGAGAGAGAGAGCTTAGAGGATATTTGTTCCCCCTCCTCTAGCAATTTTCTACATCTTGCCCGTGCAAAGGACCGTCTTTCGTTGATTTCTTCGTCTTCTCCGTGCCGCACCGATGTTAGAAAATTTTAATTTTTCTTGTCTTCTTTTTGGATAATGTTGTCTCAGAGCAGCCGTCGGGGTGGTGCAACACGTCGGCTGGCAGGGGCCAGGAGTCGGCTCGGCATGGACCGAGGAGGTGTTGTGGCAAGGGCCACTGCTTGGGTTGTTTGGCTTGGCTAGAGCCAAGGGCAGCTTGAGCGGCTGGGGCCGCGAACTGAGGCACTGGGGTGCAGTGCTAGGGTAGTCACATGGCTCATATCCTTTAGGCTCTTGGACCTGACGCGGGCCAAACTGGTGATTGAGATAAATGAGAAGGTCGCGGGCTTCATGGGCTGCTGGAATGCTGGGCATGCAGACCTCTTGCCTGCTAGGATGTTGGGTTGAGCTCCTCTGCTGAGTACCGTGAATGGCGTTAGCTGCTTAGTCATATTTGTAAGGAGAAAAGTAGGCTGCTCCCGAGAGAAGAGGTAAAGAGGGTCAAGACGGATGCATTGGCTTGTCTGAATGTTGTTGTGTAGCCTATTATGATTGAAGGTGGAAAGAAGAGATCTTCCCGCCTGCTCAAGAGATGCTGATTTGGAAAAACTGAAGACTTCATCCGCTGCTTGTGAAGGTCCGCTTGCTGCCGAGAGGTCTATGATTGACATGACTTCTTCCAATGGGAAGAGAAATGAGGCTGCTAGATCTGAGCATGTGGCGCTGGCAATATCGAGAATGGCTTGTACGATTGCTGATAGAATTGCTCAATGTAAAGGTCCTTTCATGCCCCCAGTGCCGAAGTCTGTACCAAGACGTCCGTTGAGAACCAAGTTTGGTTCACATTTGGAGAAACTTGTTATTATAAAGAGCAATGAGATGGACTCTGTTGCTAAAGTGGCGCTAAGGCCCACTTCCTCTGCTACCGAGACTGATTCGCCTGCTGGGAAGGAAGAGACTACTTGCGTGGGCAGCTGTGAGAAATCCTCTAAGCCTACTTCTAGGGAAGCTGATGAGATCTGTGTGTTCTTGAAACCAGATCTACTTGAAGACATGGACGCTTGTGCCAAGTTTGTTGATAGCGTTAGAAAGGTTTGCTTGCCCAAGTTCCTTTTCGAAGCATACCACATAATATAGAATGATTGATCTGTCTTGTTATGATGCAGATATAGCAAAGCTGCCAAGGAGGTGGAGAAGACTATGGCAGCTGAAGCTTATTCTTCAACTCAGATTCAAGATTTTGAGGGTGCCGTTTCTGAGCTTCGTTTTACTGCTTATGCAAAGGACAAAGAGTTGGTTGCTGCTTATAATCAAGTGATCCACTTTAAGAGAATCGTCAATAGGCTTGAACCCCAAGTGTTGGAACTTCGAGGTGTACTGAAGAAGGAAGTAGATGAGCTGCAGCGCGTCCGTGTTGGTCTGCTCGAGGAGAATGAGCAGCTGAAGGGTGAGAATGATGGGCTCGAGGTTTTGAGACCTTCTTTATTTCTCCGGAAGACTTGTTCACCTTTACTTTTGAGGCCTCCATTAGTGAAGTAGTCGGAGATGTTGGTGCCTAGGCTGGTGCAGCCGGGGTGAAGTGTCGGATGATGCCGCTGCTGAGAATGTCGCGGCTGCTGAAGGTGTGGCGACCGAGTAGTCGTGGAGTGTTCAAGTTGCTGAAGAGTAGTCTTCTAGGTAGTCTTTAAGATTTTCTTTGTCATTTTTGTTTTGTTTGAACTCCTTCAGTCTTTGCTAGTTGTTTATCAATTTTGCTAGAAAATTTAATAAACTTGCTTCCTTCGCTTTTCTCCATCGTCGCTTCTTTTGTTCATGCCCAAACCTTTAGACTTTATAGATCAATGGCAGGCGTGCTACTTTTTTTATAAACAGACATGCCGCGTAGCCTATGCAGCCGTAGGTGTTGGTGTAGAATTTTGCAAAGTTGTTAGCCATAGGGTCGGCTGCCGGACGCCTTACTTACAGAAGCAGTCAAGTCCGCGTGACCGCTAGGCTGTTAACCTTGGCTTTCTCCAATTCCGTAGGTTGCGTAGCAAGTATCACAACACTTTAGGACTTGGTGTAAGTTGTTCCGCTCTTGGCAGAGGTGAAGCTTATCGACTACGTAGCATGTCGGCAGTGGATAAAACTTCATTTATGCATGCTGGCTTGTTTAACCTTTCACAAGAATGTGTGGTTGTATAAGTCTAGCGCAGTTTTACTGCTCGAAGGGCAAGCCGTAGGCAGTCTTCTGGAAACCGTAGGCTACCTTAGTGCACTCGGTAGCAGCTTTAGGGTTCCAGGGCAGCCGTCCATCGGATGTACTGCGTAATGTGCCCCCTCCGTCTCTAGGGCCCGGTTCCCTGCGGATTAGGCCAAGAGACCCAAAATCCTTCAATTAGCTAATCCTTGAAAAAGACCATTGTGGCTACTTCTAGGAATCCCGGCGCAAGCCATCGTGCATCTAGTTATACTAGGGCAGCCAGGCTCATCCACGTCTGGATATTCGAAGTGTAGAATTTATCCTCCTGCTTTGGAGAGTAGACCCATGTGGGTGTCGGGGAATTAGTTTACCCTCTCGCACTGGAGAGCATGGTTGGTCCATCGGGGGGTGCAATTCCTGCGGTGAGTCCCTAAGAAGGGCGCGATCTTCTTTTGAAGTGCAGGAATGATCAGTTGTTGTAAACATGCAGCCAAGCCAAGTTGTGATTACTTCTGAATTCCTCATTGAAAAACGAGTGAAACGAACGAGAACTTAGCTGTAAAGTAGGAACTGCATAACAACTGGATAGTCCTCGGCTTGTGAGGTGGTGCCCATCAAGCTGCTTGAGTCTTCGGGCTTTTGATGTAGCGGGATGTCACACATGGTACTTCCTCAGATTGTAGGTGTTCCACTGCTTTTTGATCTTTTTGTCGTTTCACGGTGACGAAGGTGTAATTACTCTTGCCACCTACTCTGCTGATCTTGTACAGACCTTACCAGATATGATCTATCTTTTGGAGCCTTCTATAGGGGTAGTGATGAAGGTTTTTCTTAAAACTAGATCTTCGGGCTAGAATTGCCAGACCTTGGCCCTTTTGTTTTAGCTGGAGAGGAACTGTTATTGGTAGGCTGCGTTGCAGGTGATGATCTGCTCGCGCTTCTCCTCTGCCAGATCTAAGCTTGTGACCATCTCCTTATTGTTCTGCTCAATGCTTGGTAGTAGAGCGATGTCACTTGGATTGATGACATTGGGATGAATGATTGCTTATGAGCCAAATGCCAAAGAGAAAGGAGTTTCACCGGTTGCTCATCTTTTGGTGGTGCGATATGCCCATAGACATCCGGGGAGTTCGTCTGGCCATTTTCCCTTCTTGTTGGTGAGGGATTTCTTGAGGCAGTCGAGGATCGTCTTGTTGGATGCTTCGACCTGCCCAATGCTTTGAGGATATCTCGGCGTGGACATGTGCTGCTTAATGTTATATCTTTGAAAGAAGTTCGCCAAATCTTTGCCCACGAATTGCGGGCCATTGTCGGTGGCGATGGACTGAGGGATGCCACATCAACAAATGATGTTCCCTCATACGAAGTGCTCTATGTCCGTCTGAGTCGTGGTTGTCATGGGCTCTGATTCTACCCATTTGGTGAAGTAGTCAGTTGCCATGATCATCATGCCTCTTCCCATAGTAGTAGGTGATATAGGTCCTACCAGGTCGTTTGCTCACTGCATGAATGGTCAATGACTCGTATGTGGATGTAGCTCGCTGGTTAGCAGTGCTGGTACCGGCTTGTAGTGTTGGCAGCGGTCGTAGCGGTCGTACTTTTGTATTATTTCCTTAGCATCTTGATGCATGGTAGGTTAGTAGTAGCTTGAGTTTAAGAGCCTTCTGTGCTAAGGACCGACCTCCGGAGTGGTTTCCACAAATGCATTCATGGATTGAGCTTAAAACCTTCAAGTCATCGGGAGGCGTTAGGCAGCAGAGATGTGGTCCGGTGTAAGATCTTCGGATGAGATGTCATTCCACGTATAGTAGCGTGCTGCCCTTATTTGGAGCTTTCTAGACTCTGTGACACTTCAACTGCTGGCTCCGTTTCTATGCTAGGCATGTCTAGATACCCTACCGGAATAGAGCGTTTGAGTTGATGGTCACGTGCATATGAAGGTAAAACTTGAGCTTTCGGGTTGCAACAATTATCGCCAAAGTTCGCTTTTTGAATTTATGGTAGCATCGAGGAGAGCTTTTGAACTGTGGAATACAGGTAGTCGGGCCCCCAGCTCTTCTCGTATGATGGTAGAGCTTATTGCTGCTTCAGATTTCGTCAAACATGCGAATAGGTCCTCCATTGCTTCCAGTTTGGATAGTTGGAAGGTGATGTCGGGTACTCCCTCCGGTCTTTGAACCTGGATTAGCGAGCCTCGTCCCAAAGTGCATGCTTTTCTACTAGAGTGAAAAAGTCTGCCAGAGTCAGATCTTCTTTCATGATCAATTTTCCAAACAGCGGGTGGTCTGCCGGAAGTCCTTTTTGCAAGGCTGCTCTAGCTATCGAGTCGTTGCATCCGACTATCTTAGCCTTCTCTACTTTGAACCTCTTCACATAGTCGCGAAGCGACTCCTTTGGGTTCTTCTTGACATTGAACAAGTGGTCGGACTTTTTCTTGATCGAGCGGTAAGATGAATATTCTTTGGTGAAAACCAAAGAAAGTTCGTCGAAACTCCGGATAGATTGTGGCGGCAGGGTGTAGAACCAATCTTGGGCCTCATCTTGTAGAGTAGTGGCGAATATCTTGCACATGAGATTGTCATTGTTTCGATAGAGAATCATTGCGGTTTGGTAGTGCTTTAAGTGTCTCTCCGGGTCTCCATCTCCTTTTAAGGATGTGAAATGTGGCATGCTAAATTCGTGTAGAGGCTCTGCCTGCTCGATCTTGTCCGTGAATGATGACCTGTTTATGTTGGTCATATCCCGTCGTAGTGCCTCGTCGGTGACCTCGTTGCGTTGGAAATCGCGCAATCGCTTGGTCAAGATTCTCTCTACTTCTTCCTGAATTTGCCTTTGTTGGGGTAGTGGAGCTCTCGGCTGCCCCCAGTTTTGACCTGCTGGTCTAGGCTGCTCTTCTACGTGCTCGGCTCGTCTATGCCGCGGTAGCGGTGCATGTGGTGGATTCCTAGCAGGCGAGGGATTTCGCAAGCTGCTGGTTGAACTTGAGCCGAATTGAGTGACTGCTTCTCTCCGTCCGTTATGCTGCCTACTCCGATGTGATGTGGAGGATGTTCCTTGCGGACTTAGCCACGAATGAACACTTCGCTTGGAAGGCTGCTCATGTTGATTATCGGAGTGTGGTCCCAACCGTGAGTCTATGCTCGTTCGTGGGCCTAGTCGAGATTGCACGCTCCTCCACTCGTTAGGACGGGAGTATACGCTATCTCGGGGGCCCAATTGGGAGTGTACTCTGCCCAAACGCTAGGTTCGGGGCTGGTTGAGTGGCTGTTTGCCGGGATGTTGCTGGAGAGGTTCTTCGTCTGCCCTTGTCCTTCCTCGGGTCACCTCGTTTAGGACACGTTGCATCTTGGTGCGCTGCAAGAGCTGGTTTACCAAGGTCGTCTGTTGTGCTAGGGCGCTCGTCAACTTTATGACTTGTCGAGACAAGTGTTGTTCGCCATTTGGATTGGAAGAGCTTGGAAGGAATGTGCCTCCTTGAGCAGTGGAAGAGTGGTAGACTCCGGGCACGGGATTTGAGTTGGGAACTGCCAAATCCGCGAAGAAATATGGTGAGAATGCCCCCGGCTCGATGGTAGGTCCGGATGGCTGAGATAGTCTTGGGCCGACTTGGGCTGCTTGAAAGATCACGGGGGTAGGACGGGTCACAAGAGCAAGCTGGGCCACAGGAGTGGGCTGCTCGGCGGGAGCAGGCTGGACCACAGGAGTGAACTGCTCGGCGAGAGCAGGCTGGGCCACGAGAGTAGGCTGCTCGGCGAGAGCAGGCTGGACCACGAGAGTAGGCTGCTCGGTGGGAGCAGGCTAGACCACAAATGTGGGCTGCTCGGAGGGAGCAGGCTGGACCACGGGAGTGAGCTGCTCGGCGAGAGCAGGCTGGGCCACAAGAGTGGGCTGCTCGGCGGGAGCAGGCTGGACCACGAATGTGGGCTGCTCGGAGGGAGCAGGCTGGACCACGGGAGTGAGCTGCTCGGCGAGAGCAGGCTGCTTAGCGTGTGGTACACGTGGATACGAGGCTTGGGCTCGGCTAGGCAACGCATTGGGCTCGCGTTGGGCTTGGGATAACATGGCTTGGGCCGTGGCCTTGGATGGCACGACTCGGGCCGTGGTGATGGCGCCATGGACCTCGCCGTGGTGGGCTACCGTGGTAGCCACCGCGGTGGTTCCCGTGGTGGAAACTCGTGGTGGTGGTGCCGCTCCACTTAAGATCACATTTACTCTTGTGGATCGTCGCGGTCTCATTTCTTGAATATTTGAATTGTCACTCGTGGAATTTTCCAAATTTCTAGCCATTGTATTTTTATTTTTTTTTTTATACGTTTTATCAAAGAACCTTTGCAAATAAAATTCTAATAATAAAAACGTATGAAAAATACAAATGGACTAGAAATTAGAGAAAAAACCTTTTTGTGCGAGAGTCTTTTACGAGTGTAGATTTCTTTCTCTCAATGAAAGCACCAATTTGTGGATGCAAATTTTCTCCTCCTCGATCTTGGACGATTTTGCACCTACAAAACAACTAGCACCTTAGGTTAAGGCCAAAAGCCTCACGCGCCCACGATGAATGGGGGGGCTTTGGCCGAAGAACCTCCGATGCCAAAGTTAGAATTTTAGAGAGAAAGAGTGTTTAGAGTATTTGGGATTTTTTGTAAGAGAATTGGAATGATCTTTTGGTGGAAATGGGTGCCTATTTATAGGGCTAGGCTTTGCCCAATTTCTCCTATGTGTGGCCAGCCACTAATGGCCTTTGGTGGTTATGGTTTTGTTAATTAGCCAATTTATTGGCTAATTAAGTTTGAAGGAAATAAATAGGAAGTTACAAGTTTGAATATTTGTGTAAATAGGGTAATAAAATAGAGAAAATGGGAAAGATGAGGATGAGAATGGGAGTGGCCGGCCCTTTGGTATTTTTTGGGTTGAATTGTATAATTTAATTGGTGGTTAATGGATTAATTGGGTAATTAATCCATTAATTAACCAAATAATATTATTTTGGAGGTTACTTTGCAAGATAAGGATTTGATGAGATGGATTTGATTTGGTTACCTCTTTTTGGAGCATTTTTTATTTTTGTTGAATTGTCTGCTGCTCGCATGTAGAAATCCCGGTGTACCTCAGGGGTAGTTTGGTCCTTTTTTGCTAAAATGTCCACGTGTCGCCTTGTGATTATTTTTGGCTCCACACAAGCTGTGTTGTATAGGTCTTCCATGCGTAAAAGTTTGCATTGGAAACCTCTAATATATTATGGTAAAACACCAAAGCAATCAACCTTTCCAAATTTTAAAATGGGTAAATTACATAGTAGCCCCTCAAGTTTAATGTCTATTACAACCCCATACAACATCTTTAAAACATTTCACTTTCATACATTTACTTATCATTTTATTTCAATTTCATACAACCGTTACATTTTCCATCCATTGATCCGTTAAGTGCTGATGTGGCTGCCACATTTGTGCCACGTGGCTGCCAAATGTGTACCACATGGCAAAATAATAATTTTTAAATTTTTTTAAAAAAACCTAAATCTTCTAAATATATATATTATAAAAAAAAATAAAAAAAAGCTGAAATCCCCTCTTCTCCCCGCAACCCCCAAACCCTTCCTCTCTTATCCCCCCCTCTCTTCTCCTCCATCTTTATCTTCTTCCCCTGCAACAAAGGAAAAACAAAAAACCAAAAAAAAAGGCCTTCAGTTCGTCTTTCCCACCCCTCCTCCTCCTCCTCCTCTCTTCTTCTCCATCTTCATATTCTTCCACCTGCAACCCCAGAAAAAAGAAAAAAAAAAAAAAAAAAAAAACCCACGTGCCGTGTGAGGAATGCCTGTGTGAAGAGTGTGCGGAAGGATGTGGGTTTCTGGGGTGGGTCGGCTGAAGTGGGTCGTCTGTCGGGAAGGGGGGAAGGGCGTTGTCGGGGTGGGAAGGGCGAAGCGGGTCGTCGCGAGGGAAGAGGGTGGGTGCGGAGGGAGGGATGTGGGTTTATGGGTGGGGTGGGTGGTGGGGGGGAGGGAGGGATGGTAGCTCGCGGGGGTTTCTGGTTTGGGGGTGTTCTGGGTGAAGTGGGTCGCAGAAGGAGGAAGGGAGGGTCGGGGGGGGGGGGGGGGGCATGGGAGCCGGGTGGGGGGGTCTTCTTCTTCCTTGATTTCTGGATTTCTGGTTTTTGGGTGGGGGTGTTTACGGGGATGTCCTTTCAGTTTTTTTTTTAAATTTTTTTTTTATAAAATTTAGAAGAATTAGGTTTCTTTTAAAAAAACATTAAAAATTTATTATTTTGTCACGTGGCACATATTTGGCAGCCACGTGGCACAAATGTGGCAGCCACGTCAGCGCTTAACGGATCAATGGACGGAAAATGTAACGGATGTATTATTTTGAAATAAAATAGTACGTGAGATATGAAAGTGAAATATTTTAAAGATGTTGTATGGGGTTGTAATAGACCTTAAACCTGAGGGGCTACTATGTAATTTACCCTTTAATAATCTCGTAGGATCATCCATGACCGTGTACGTATATGTAAACCTGGCATTCGTGTCGTGTTTCCCGTGTTCGTGTCGTTTTCGTGTCATACCCGATATCTTAACAGGTCGTGTCGTGTAACACCCGTTACAATAAACGGGTAAAATGACCCGACCCGAAATCGACCCGATAATATTAACGGGTAATTTGACCCGACCCGTTACCCATTAAGGAAAATATATTTTAAACCAATAAATAATTAAATAAAAAACATAATACTTTTTTTGAGAGAATACATATCATATTGTCACATAGTAAAAACTATATTAAATATATATATATATATATATATATTAAATTAACTATAATAATTATATATACTATAATAAATTAATAATTATACCCCCAAAATATTAACTATAATAATTATATATATATATATATTAAATTTTAAATTAAATTTTATAAAAACTATAATAATTATTAATTAATATACATCCATTGATTCCATAATTCTATTCCATTCCTGCCGCTCTCTTTGAAGAAAAAGGGAGGGAAAATGAAAATTATAAGAAAAGCTGAAAAGGAAACAAAAAAGAGAGGGAAAGATGGGTAGGCTGCCGCCCTTTGAAGAAAAAGAAGGGAGGAAAAAATGAAAATTATAAGAAAAGCTGAAAAGCAAATAAAAAAGATAGGGAAAAATGAAAATTAATAGAAGTGGTGAGAAATTTTTTTTTTTTTTAAGTTATTAATTTTTTATCACACATATCCCACTATTTTTATAATGACACGTGATAATGTGATATACTACTCCGTGTACCAGTCAATTATACGTACAAAATAAATAGATTTAAATCTACTTAATAAATATATATATATATATATATATATATATATATATATATATACCATTGAACTTGATGGGATACAAATTATACGAAACTAATTTCAACGATCCAACCGTCAAACTTGTTTTTATATGCTTCGAGATTGTATCAGCAAAAAATCGCAAAAAACAAACATTCAAAGATCAAGTAACCGAACAAAACTTTTCGATGGTTATAAAACAAAAATCACGATTTAACGGTTATTTTAACTTCGATTTTGATTATTTTTTATAGCCACACTCCTTAATCCTATATGAATACAATGAATGAATTCGATCTTCAATTTAAAATATTTACAATAGTGGATACCACAAAATTTTATGTTATACTTAATGAAAATATAAATAAACTCCAAGTGTTAGTGAATCTACCGTTTTGATGGGATACGCATCATACGAAACTAATTTCAACGATCCAACTGTCAAACTTGTTTGTATATGCTTCGAGATCGCATATGCCAAAAATTTTAAAAAACAAACATTCAGATATCAAGTAACGGGACAAAACCTTTCGACGGTTATAAACGAAAAATCACGATATAACGGTTATTTTAACTCCGATTTTGATGATTTTTTATAGCTACACTCCTTGACCCTATATGAATACAATGAATGAATTCGATCTTCAATTTAAAATATTTACACTAGTGGATACCACAAAATCATATGTTATACTTAATGAAAGTATGAATAAACTTTCAAGTGTTAGTAAATCTATTGTTTTGATGAGATACGCATTCTACGAAACTAGTTTCAATGATCCAACCGTCAAACATGTTTGTATATACTTCGAGATCGCATGCGCCAAAAATTGCAAAAAACAAACATTCAGAGATCAAGTAACGGGACAAAACTTTTCGACAGTTATAAAAAGAAAATCACGATTTAACGGTTATTTTAACTCCGATTTTGATGATTTTTTACAGCTACACTCCTTGACCCTGTATGAATACAATGATTGAATTCGATCTTCAATTTCAAATATTTACACTAGTGGATACCACAAAATCTTATGTTATACTTAATGAAAGTATGAATAAACTCTTAAGTGTTAGTGAATCTATTGTTTTGATGAGATACGCGCATTCTACAAAACTAGTTTCAACAATCCAACCGTCAAACATGTTTGTATATACTTCGAGATCGCATACGCCAAAAATTGCAAAAAGCAAACATTCAGAGATCAAGTAATGGGACAAAACTTTTCGACGGTTATAAAAAGAAAAATCACGATTTAACGGTTATTTTAACTCCGATTTTGATGATTTTTAACAGCTACACTCCTTGACCCTATATGAATACAAAGAATGAATTTGATCTTCAATTTAAAATATTTACACTAGTGGATATCACAAAATCTTATGTTATACTTAATAAAAATGTGAATAAACTTTTAAGTGTTAGTGAATCTATTGTTTTGATGGGATACGCATTCTACGAAACTAATTTCAACGATCCAACCATCAAACTTGTTTGTATATGCTTCAAGATCGCATACGCCAAAAATCGCAAAAAACAAACATTCAGAGTTCAAGTAATGGGACAAAACTTTTTGACGGTTATAAACGAAAAATCACGATTTAACGGTTATTTTAACTCCGATTTTGATGAGCTTTTACATCTACACTCCTTGACCCTATATGAATACAATGAATGAATTCGATCTTCAATTTAAAATATTTACACTAGTGGATACCACAAAATCTTATGTTATACTTAATGAAAGTATAAATAAAAGTGTTAGTGAATCTATCGTTTTGATGGGATACGCATTCTACGAAACTAATTTCAACAATCCAACTGTCAAACTTGTTTGTATATGCTTTGAGATCGCATATGCCAAAAAGTGCAAGTGTTTATATGAATAATGATGAATCATGAATAATGATGAATCACAAGTGTTTATATATTCTTTCACATTTTTCATACTTGTATGTATAATGTATGTCTTATTAGTTATTGTCTATACAAATACTATATTAGTTTATTTTAATTTTGGACAAGAACATGTTAAGTAAAATTTATTATCTTAGTAATGATAATAAAGAACTCTCATAATAAAAATAAATAATGACTAAAACCATTTTTTTTTAACTTATATAGAATAATAATACAAAACTATATATTTAATATAGAATATATTGTATATATTAATATTTTATAATAAATTTGTTAGTAATTAAACTTTAAAATTATCAAAATAATTTTTTTCTTAACGTGTCGAAACGGGTCACCCACGTGTTACCCACGTGTATACCTGTTAAGAACCCGTTATTAACGGGCTCTTAACGGGTCACCCGATAATGACCCGATAAGTTATCGTGTTGACCCGAAATCCGTTATTTTCGAGTTGTTTTCGTGTCGTGTCATCGTGTCGTGTCAGAAACTGCCAGGTCTACGTATATGATAAACCCGTTCTGGAAAAAGCTGTGGCTTTTCTTATTTGCTAAGAGTCGAAGACCGATGCTCGTTGACAAAGATGTTTTCGATTATTTAGAGGAACTTAGCATGTACAAGTAGGAACAAACAAGAACTTTCCATTTGAATCCCATCTTAGTAAGCAATGAATAGATAATATATATATATATATATATATATATATATATATACAGGCTGCTTAAGGGGAGGGATCCCCATTTTTAAAAAAAAATGGGGACACGCTCCCCAACGTTAGATTGGCTTTAATGAAATTGTGTGGTTAAGATTAAAACACAAGCCACACAATCTCAACCACACAATTTCATTAAAGTTAAATCCAACGGTGGGGAGCGTGTCCCCATTTTTTTGAAAAAATGGGGATCCCTCCCCTTAAGCAATTCCTATATATATATATATATATATATATAAGATTGACCCCTTGGGATTTTGACAAAATGATTATGTAGACGGTAATGCATATTTTACATTTACGTACGAAAGAGGGTAGTAAGATTGTCCATGTAAGATATTTTATTATGAATCAACAGAACGGGAAAAAAAGTCACTAGAACAAGAGCCAGCTAATTAGTAAAAGTATAATATATATACAGGGGCGGAGCCACAGTGGGGTCAATGGGGTCGCATGACCTCTTGGAAGCCATGGAAATAACCTTAGAGGTCCCTTGGAGCTGCTCGTCGGAAACCCACTGGTTTTTTGCTGCTGGTCTTCGTCTTCTCCGGTGCAGCAGGTGCTGCTGCGTTTCACTTTTTTTAAAAAAAAAACCAGGCCAAAACGGTGCGTTTCATTTAGTTGCGTTTCATTTAGAAAAAAAATTTAAAAAAAAACAGAATGAAACGGTGCGTTTCATTTAGTTGGGAATAAAAAAAAAAAAAAGGTTATATGGGGGGGATCGTGTGTCCCCCATTCAGTCCCCAATTTCGAACCCAAATTCCAACCCAGCCGTGTGTCGTTTTCCCCTTTCTTCCTCCAATCAGTGCAGCTTCTTCCTCCAATCAGAGTGCACCACTGCAGCCGCTGCTCCCCCATCAAAGCAGAAAACGGGACAGAATCCCAGTCAACAGCAGCAGCACATACAGACACACACCCAGTCAGCAGCAGCAGCACATATAGGTAAATTTTTTAATTCCTAAATTTATAATCCCTAACCCTAATAAATTATTTAAAACAAATTTTGTTTAATTGTTATAAAATCATATAGTAATGCACTCAATGCACTAATATGGTTATTGGTTATTAGTTATTGGTTATTGATATGAAATTATGAAATTATTTTTTAGGGCAAAAAATTAAAATTTGAATTCTTGATTATTGATTAATTAATTGAATTGTTACATAATGTATTATGTATACAATTATTCATATGATTAAATTTTTATTTATTGAATCATTTGTATGCTTATTGGTATTGATTAATTGAATTGTTGGTTGGATTAGTTATTATGCATACTATATTTAATTTAATTGAAATCCAATTCATATTTATTTTGATTATGTTGATGATTTGTTTATATTGTGAGTATTTATTTTGAATATTTTGTATATGTAGAATTATTATGGAACGGTTTTTTAAGAGAAAGTCATCATCGGGTTCGGGTAGTTCAAATAATGTTGATAGTTCAAATACTGTTGGTAGTTCAAGAACTCCAAGTTCAAGACAAAGTCAGTTAGATGGTGTTTTGGGTAATCTTCAAGCGGATCCTGGATTAAGAACTCGAATGATAGATTATGATGCTAATATGAGAGATGAGGTCCGAAGATCATATCTACAAAAAGGACCTTGTCAACCTAGAGGTCATAATTTCCCAATAACTAATATGTCGGGAATTAATCGACGCTTCATTCCTCAATGGTTTGATGAGTTTGATTGGTTGGAGTATAGTATATCTAAAGATGCGGCATTTTGTCTCTATTGCTATCTCTTTAAAACCAATTTTGAACAAGTGGGTAGTGAAGCTTTCACTGGAGATGGATTTAAGAATTGGAAGAAAGGGAGAGAAAGATTTAAGATGCATGTTGGACCGGTTGGGAGTGTTCATAATAAGACTAGAGAAGCTGCTACAAATTTGATGAATCAAGCTACACATATTGAAACGGCAGTGAGCAAACACTCCGACCAAGCTCGTAAAGCTTATCGCACATGCTTGAATGCATCAATCAAGTGCACTAAGTTTTTATTGTGACAAGGTCTTCCTTTTCGTGGCCATGATGAAAGTGCCACTTCAAGCAATAGGGGAAATTACTTGGAGCTATTGCAATTCCTTGCAGATAATAATGATAAAGTTAGAGAAGTTGTGATGGAAAATGCTCCGGGGAATCTCCAATTACTAGCTCCTTGCATTCAAAAAGAAATTGTGAATTCATGTGCTCTTGAAACACTTGATACTATCGTGGATGGTCTAAAAGATAGATTATTTTCAATATTGGTGGATGAAGCACGTGATGTGTCGGTGAAAGAGCAAATGGCTATGGTGTTGCGTTATGTGGATGACAACGGGCATGTAATTGTAAGATTTGTGGGTATCCAACATGTTACCGACACTACTTAAAGTTCACTAAAGGATGCTATTGACACATTATTTTCTCGCAACGGTTTGAGCATTTCCAAACTACGAGGACAAGGTTATGATGGTGCTAGCAATATTAGAGGTGAGTTGAATGGCCTTAAAACAAAGATATTGAGAGAACAACCTTGTGCATATTATGTTCATTGCTTTGCTCATCAACTTCAACTAGCTCTTGTTGCCGTTGCAAAGAAGAATATAGACATTGCCTCTTTTTTTGCAACGGCTAATAGTGTGGTTAATCATGTTGGAGCATCTTGTAAGCGGCGTGATTTACTTAGAGGGCAACTTCAAGAAGAGCTTGTGATAGCTTTTGAAAATGATTGTCTTATAACGGGGCGAGGCTTAAATCAAGAAACAAGTCTCAAATGTGCTGGTGACACACGATGGAACTCACACTATGGTACCTTGATTAGCATCATTTCCATGTTTTCATCCGTGGTTAATGTGCTTCAAATGGTTATTGATGATAATCCCAATGAAAGTGCGGGTGAAGCAAATAAGTTAATGAGAGAAATACGTACTTTTGAGTTTGTGTTTCACCTTTTCTTGATGAAAGTCATATTGGGACTCACAAATGATTTGTCACAAGCATTGCAAAGGAAAGATCAAGAAATTGTGAATGCAATGGCTTTAGTGAAATCATGCAAGGAAAAGCTACATTGGATGAGGAATAATGGGTTCGATGCATTGGTTGATGAAGTATCTTCTTTTTGTGAAAAACATCATATTGATGTTCCTAACATGGAAGAGGCATTTATACTTCCAGGGAGGTCAAGGCGTAATGCTCCAATAAAGACAAATCGTCATCATTATCGTGTGGAGCTCTTTATTTATGTCATTGATGAGCAAATTACGGAGTTAGAGGATCGCTTTAATGAGGTAAATACCGAGTTGCTTATTTGTTTGGCATGTTTGAGTCCGAAAGATTCATTTGTAGCTTTTGATAAACCAAAGTTACTTCGTCTTGCTCAATTTTATCCTCAAGACTTTTCGGATGAGGATCGTTTGGCACTTGAAGATCAACTTGAGATTTATATTCATTATGTGCATTCCAATAGTGATTTCTCTCAATTGGAAGAGATTGGTGATCTTGCAAAAAAAATGGTGGAGACAATGATGCATCAAGTATTCAATTATGTATATTTGCTCATTACATTGTCTTTAGTTTTACCAGTTGCAACTGCTTCAGTGGAGAGAGCATTTTCTGTCATGAATATTGTTAAGGGTCCACTTAGGAACAAAATGGGAGATCAATGGTTGAGTGATAGCTTGCTTGTTTATATTGAGAGATATATTTTTGCTTGTATTGAAAATGAAGCTATAATGCTTCATTTTCAAAATATGAAACCTCGTCGTGGACAATTATAGCTTGTAATATTGTTTCTGTTATGAATTATGAATGAAAGTACTATGATTTCATTTTCAATATGTTTTTCCATCCTAAATTTTTATTTGGACTTTTACACTAAGACCCCTTGTGGTAAGATTTCTGGCTCCGCCACTGTATATATATATATCAAATAGAAAGAAAAGTACTTCAAAATGCTATAGTTGTTAATAAAAATGGGATGAATTAAAATTTTATTACAAAAATATAGTGATTAAGGGAATTGATAGATTTTTTTTTTTTTTTTTTACTTAGTAACCAATTTGTGATTGAACTCAGTGCGTATTAGAGATAGCTAGATCCTCCTAATTAATTAGAGTTGCTAAAACCTTCCAGCCAAAATAAAAACTGCCAAGACCTTAAGTCAAGCAGCCCACTTGCGTCAAATAGAAAGAAAAGTACTTCAAAATGCTATAGTTGTTAATAAAAATGGGATGAATTAAAATTTTATTACAAAAATATAGTGATTAAGGGAATTGATAGACTTTTTTTTTTTTTTTTTACTTAGTAACCAATTTGTGATTGAACTCAGTGCGTATTAGAGATAGCTAGATCCTCCTAATTAATTAGAGTTGCTAAAACCTTCCAGCCAAAATAAAAACTGCCAAGACCTTAAGTCAAGCAGCCCACTTGCGTTAAATACTAACATATATTTTATTATGTTAATAAAAAATGGATTATTAAAGACCCATAAAAGAGTGCCTTTCATTATATTTGTACAAAAAAAAGCTAATTAATTAAGCTTAATTTCAATATAATCATGCATCCAATGACAATGGTAACTAGCATTCCAAGGTTTTTTGAGAAGCTCCTTGTGATTGCCAACCTATTAATTAAATGGATTTGAATATCCGAGATGCATACATGCATGCAAGCTAAATTAACTTATTAGTGAGATTCATTTCGACGATTAACAACATATATAAGGCTGGAAAGATAAAACGAAACAAAGTCTCTTTACATGTTCAGAGACAGATGCACATTAGACAACAAGCTAAATGCTATTTACTTCTTTAGGGTTTTGTCATTTATATTGACTTTAGTCTTGTTGCTGACTCATCTTTCTTGCAATAATTAAATTAGAAAAGTATATATATAATGGGGTTAATTAATTAATATATCCTCTTCTTCCTCTTTAATTTTTGTCAAGGTTATGATATCTTAGAGGTGTATGGATTTTAGAGATAATTCTCCATTTGTGTTGGCTTGTTAATGGCGTGTCTTGATGTGTACTTAAAATTGTTCATAGGCTACAGTTCATGTAACACTGTATTTGAAAGCAACTACATTTTTTTTGAAGAAAGCATAGAGATTTTCATTGATCATAACAAATGCGGACATCAAATGGATACTTTTTTATGATTAATTTTTTAGTCTTGAGATAACTTTGTAGTAAACTCTTACATAGCTACCACATGAGCAATCTGCTATATAGACGATAAATGCAACAAACTTAGTATTAGTGAGCGCAGATAAACCAATGCAAGAATAGTAGAGTCACAAACAAGTCGCCTAAGCGATATAACACCAACCCACTAAGCGGAACAACCCAAAGCAAATGAAAAATTGGATGATATAACATTGGGTAGATTTTTATCTGAGAGCAACTACAGTTCATATGGCACTAGGGTAGGACAAAAAGGTGTTATAATTCACATTCAAATATGCCTTCTCACTGCAGGGCTAGCAAGCATTTGAGGGCATGATTGCTTATTCTTCCACATATTTGAAAGTTAATGATCTTAATGCACCAAGCTGCATCAATATTGATCTTAATGCAGCCGTACTTCGGTTCCTGCCATTGTGCTATCGATTTAGCCATTATCTTTGTTGACATCATCCTCTTTGGGCACTCGCCCGCAGATCCCCGGGACTAAACATCTCTAAACTCAGAGATATTCTTCCTCCAAGCCGGCAAGACCTCCAAAGGTTGTCGGTGCATACCGTTAAACACAACCTCGTTCCTATTTTTATAGAGTCACCACAGGCAGAAGACAATTTCTTGTAAAATCCCATCAGCCTTATCCCTGTCCTTGACCTGATTACAAAAATTTTCCCAACTTGTTAAGAAATCAGCACCTACCAAGTCATAGGAGTTCAAATGAAGCAGAGAACAGAACCAAAATAGGTGACTGAATTCGCAACGGAAAAATAGGTGGTTTTTCGACTCATCAACTGTGTTACACACCCCCACAAACATTATCAACCCTCATATGACGTCTCTGGAGATTACGTTTAACTGCCAAAGCATTGTTACAACACCGCCAAATGAAGATTTTAATTTTGTTGGGGGCCTACAAACACCAAATCTTATTCCACACCTGGTTTTGCTTCTGATACTCATTGGGCGCACCCCGTTTTTTCTTTCCTAGGGCACCGTTTTCCATTAGATTCACAGCCACCCCGTATCCGGATTTAACAGAGTAATCCCTGTTCACGGTGTGGTGCCACACCAGTCTGTCACAACAGCCAGTTTTGCTTAAAGGGATACTTAAAATTAGAACCACATCATCCTGATTAAAGCCAGCCGAAATCGCATCAGCCTTCCAAGAATTTGAGGTCGGTTTAATTAAGTCGCTCACCATAGTTCCTTCTAAGCATTCTCTCGATCTGACTTTGAACGTGGAGGGTTTAGGGAACCACGGGTCCTCCCTAATATTGATGCAAGCTCTATCTCCCACCCTCCACCTTAAGCCTTACTGAAGCACCTTACGAGCTTCGAAAATGCCCTTCCAGCCCCATAACGTATTCTTTCCCTACCAACTTCCCTATAGTTTCTCCCTGGAAAGTATTTATCTCTCAAAATTGTTGCTAGAAGAGACATCGGATTTTAGGTCAGCGCCACCCAATCTTGGTCAGGAAAGCTAGATTGAAGTAATGGATATCCTTGAAACCCAATCGTCCAGACTTTTTTTGTTCCATTAGTCGATCCTAAGAAGTCCAGTAGACACATTTTCGTTGCTCATTACTTCTCATCCAATAGTTTCGAATAACTTTCTCAATGTCCCTACACGCCCCAATAGGTAGCTTAAAACAACTCATGGCGTAGTTCGGCAAAGCCATGGCTACCGCTTTAACAAGGAACTCTTTCCCTGCTTGGGACAAGAACTGCTCTGCCCAACCCACCATTCAAGCTTCAATCTTATCTCGAACCTCCACAAAGACAATTTTTTTGGAGTGCCCAAAATCTGCTTGCAGCCCTAAATACTTCCCGAATCCCTCCTTATATTGAATACCCAAATTCAATTTTCTTCTTGTTTCCTTTCGTGGTCTTTGATCCAAAGAAAGTCGAGCTCTTAGACATATTAATTTCCTAACCAAATCCCCGTGCGTAAACCTTCAGTACGTCCACAACTCCTAGTGCCTCATCCACCGTAGCATTACCAAACAGCACTGAATCATCCGTAAGAAGAATATTCAAACACCCCAATTGAGCAATGTAAGAGAAGTTAT
Source organism: Cotoneaster glaucophyllus (assembly GCA_036320875.1). Lineage (NCBI taxonomy): Eukaryota > Viridiplantae > Streptophyta > Magnoliopsida > Rosales > Rosaceae > Cotoneaster > Cotoneaster glaucophyllus. The sequence continues at coordinate 18,352,146 of CM070060.1, forward strand.
TACCTAGTTTCGTTTATGTGCTTTAAAATAACGTATTTATAGTTGTTTCTCACATAGGCGAGACTTATCCGGAGGACGAGCGTAGCCAGGCTAGGCACAGAGGCTACGATCCGTCTACATACCAGTGAGTGGGCTTTTGATTTTCCGTATATACCTATATACTGAGTATTTTTCCCAGAAATGCATTTTAAATGATTTTATAAATGAATTGCCATGCCAATGCATACATACTTATGATTATGCATTATGAATTGTATGCGCATGATTGTTGGTGTTGCAGGCGCTCAGGTAAGTTCCAGGTAAGTTATTGTGTTGGTAATAAGAAGTTGAGTTATGAAGAGTATGATGAGATGTATCGAGAGCTCATTAACCTGCACCCCGGTGTTAGTGCTCCCGCCCAGGGTTAGGGGCATAGTCTTTCACGTGATGTTCACCTCCCACACCACACACTCATCTTGGATCCAAGTTAGGTGCACAGTCCTGTCGTATAGACCATTTTCAGTGGGTTCAACTCGTAGGTGACCCGCGATCATTCGCACAGTCTTCACGTGATTGTAGCACTAGAGCGTATTGTTTTACACCCAGTCCTGTCGTATAGACCACTATAAGTGGGTTCGACTCGTGTGCAGGCATGATTTGTGAGCTAGAGTTCAGCTGACGAGCTGCTGCAGTTATTATTGTATTTGAATTACTTACCTGATGATTTGATTAGCATGGCATGGCATATTCATGATTTGTTGCATTATTGACGATGATGATTTTCAGTTGAGATTTAGTATATGTATATACTATTTTCTGGGAAAGTATACAGGTTTAACGGCTAGGGGATATAAAGGTTGTTTATGAAATGAATTTTGAAAAACTTTGTTTTTGCCCACTCACGCTTTTGTTTTGCGCCCCTCCAGGTATTAGGTAGCTTTGTTGGTGGCTCACGAGGACACATCGGACGTTCTATGTAGGACCACCTTCGAGTGTTGTTTAATTAAGTACTTCTTATGCTTGACTGCACCTAGAATTTTATGCTCCGAATGTGTATTCACACTTATTTTTGTTCTAACACTCTTGAAGTTGGTTTTTATTCATTCGTAAATCTTTCTTTATAATGCTTCCGCACTGTGCACATGGCTACGTCACCCTCACGTGACGGTCAGCATGCCTCGATCTCGGTCAGGGTGTGTTAGTTTGGTATCAGAGCCTAGGTTTCGCAGTCCTGTGTGATGTCTTCTGTCATAATTATGCCGCCTCGTAGGGATCAACGTTCTTCTGTTGAGCCTAGTTTCCCCGATGTTGCTCAGTTAGGGGAGGTTATCGCTAATGCCATTCAGGCTTCACTTCGCCCTCCCAGATGACTCCTTTGGAGACAGTTTATAATCTGAAGTTACCTACTTTTATGGGTAATGAGGGCCACGAAGGGTCCGAGCATTGGCTCGAACATGTGGAGAAGACTTTTCAGGTGATGCAGAGTCAAGGCAGTCTTCCTGCTGAAAGGTGGGTCGAGACCACTTCTTTATTTTTGGGTAGAAAGCCTGCATCCTGGTGGAATCAGGAGACTTATGGGTGGTCATCGGCGGAAAAAGCAAGCTGGGAGAATTTTAGACGGTCGTTCTATAAGAGATTCATTCCTCCAACATACCTTGACCAAAAGAAACAGGAGTTCACATGTGGTCAGACAGGGCATCTGTCTAAGTATTGTCCTCAGAACCCACAGAGACTTCAGCAGCCACAACAGCTTTCCTTACCACCACCGGTTCAGACCCAGCAGTTTTCAGGATCTAGTGGTTATGTTCCGACAGGTCGTGGTGGTGCATACCATTGCCAGGGGATCCCGTTCCTTATGCTCCAGGGCAGTACTAGTACCCCCAGGATCCCTATCAGCAGAGTGGTTATGACCAGTACTCAAAAGGGTACATGCCTTATCAGCAGAGTGGCTTGGATCAGTTTTCAGCCTGCGGATCCCAGTGGTAGTTTGGAGGACAGCCCTAGCAGGTTGATGTTGCGGCTAGCAATGCTGGATCGTCGAGACAGCACATTCAGGTAGGTCAGGGGCGTAGTACGCAGGGCCGAGGTGTTCATGCTGGTAGAGGCCGAGGAGGACGACAGCAGGCCCAGGGGCGTATCAACAACATTACCTTGCAGGACGCCCAGAACCATCTGGATTTAATAATGGGTAAGTTAAATGTTCTTGGTCTTTTTGTTAAAGTCTTAATTGACTGTGGAGCTACCCATTCGGTTATTTCTCATAAATTTGCTCAATTAACACAACCTCAGTCTACACCTTTGGGTTATGAGTTAGAATTCTCTATGCCTAGAGGAGAGAAATGCTCAGTTAGCTATGTTTACCCGGGTTGTCTTGTGTTGATTGAAGATGTAGTCATGCCAGCTAATCTTCTCCCATTAGATCTTGTGGATTTTGATGTGATTTTGGATTTTGGGAGCAGACTGGTTACACTATAACTATGCCGACATTCACTGTCGTGAGAAAACGGTGACTTTTCGTCGCCCAAGTTTATCCAGAGTTACGTTCGTAGGCGAGCGTAGTGGAGTGAGACATGGAGTTATTTCTACCTTAAGGGCAAAGAAGTTGTTGAATAAAGGGTGCCAGGGGTACTTAGCTCACGTTATGCTGAATGATACTACTCCCAGTAGTGTGGAGGAAGTTCGAGTGGTTAGGCATTTTTCGGATGTCTTTCCTGAGGATTTACCTGGATTACCACCTAATAGAGATGTGGAGTTTACTATCGATTTAATTCCAAGCACAGACCCTATATCTCTAACTCCCTATAGAATGGCTCCTGCTGAATTAAGAGAATTGAAAACCCAGTTGCAGGAATTAGTGGATAAAGGTTTCATTCAGCCGAGTGTTTCACCCTGGGAAGCCCCAGTGTTGTTTGTTCGGAAGAAAGACGGTACCTTGAGGCTGTGCATTGATTATAGGCAATTTAATCGGGTAATGATTAAAAACCGTTATCTATTGCCACGCATAGATGATCTTTTTGATCAACTTCGAGGTGCTTGTGTGTTCTTAAAGATTGATTTGAGATCTGGGTATTATCAGTTGAAGATCAGGAGTGATGATGTTCCTAAAACGGCTTTCAGGACTCGTTATGGTCATTATGAGTTCCTTGTGATGCCGTTTGGATTAACAAATGCACCAGCAGCTTTCATGGGCTTGATGAACAAAGTATTTCAGGAATATCTTGACAGGTTCGTCATTGTTTTTATCGATGATATACTGGTATACTCTAGAACTAAGGAAGAGCATGTGCGACATCTCTCTTTGGTGTTGAAGAAGTTGAGGAAACATCGCCTTTATGCCAAGTTCAGTAAGTGCCAATTTTGGTTAAATCAAGTGGCATTCTTGGGTCATGTTGTATCAGCTCAAGGAATTCGGGTGGACCCTCAAAAGATTGCAGCCGTGGAGAGTTGGGAACAGCCACGAACCATCACCGAGGTACGGAGTTTCCCGGGTTTAGCAGGTTACTACTGACGATTTGTTAAGGACTTTTCAGTGATTGCTTTACCACTTACGAGGTTGACTAGGAAGGAAGTTAAGTTTGCGTGGGATGAGAATTGTGAGCAGAGTTTCCAGCAGCTTAAGTATTATCTCACTCATGCACCTGTTCTGATACTTCCAGACGATAGTGGTAACTTTGAGATTTACAGCGATGCTTCTTTGAACGGCCTGGGATGTGTTTTGATGCAACATGGTGGGGTAATTGCTTATGCTTCGAGACACCTGAAGCCTCATGAAAGGAATTATCCTACACATGATTTGGAACTAACAGCCATCATTTTCGCTTTGAAGATTTGGAGACATTATCTCTATGGTGAGAAATGTAAAATTTTTACGGACCACAAAATCCTACAGTACATTTTCACTCAGAGAGAACTTAACCTTCGGCAGCGGAGATGGATAGAATTACTCAGTGATTATGATTGCACGATTGAGTATCACCTTGGTCGTGCAAACGTAGTGGCAGATGCACTGAGTAGGAAGTCCCAAGGTCGAGTTAATGCCTTGTATGCATCCCGTGTTCCTCTTCTTGCAGATTTGAGGTCCACTAGAGTAAAACTGGGACTAGAAGAAAAAGAATAAGTCTTGGTCAAAGCTCGAGAAGAAGCCTGACTTGCTAGCTTCCAGGTTAGGCCCATCTTGATTGATCGTATACTCGAAGCTCAAGGAAACAGTGAGAAAGTTTAGGAGTTAATTTTTGCAATTTCTCAAGGGAAGAAAAAGGATCTTAGAGTCCGTGAGACCGATGGCATGCTTATGCAAGATAAACGGATGTACGTGCCAAATGTTGAGGAATTGAAGAAAGAAATTCTGGATGAGGCACACATTTCAGCGTATGCCACGCATCCTGGAGGCACTAAGATGTATCATACCATTAGACCATTTTACTATTGGCCAGGTATGAAAAGAGAAATTGCTGAGTATGTTAGTAGGTGTGCGATTTGTCAGCAGGTCAAAGCTGAAAGGAAGAAGCTGTTTGGTTTGATGCAACCACTTCCCGTTCCTCAATGGAAATGGGAAAACATCACTATGGACTTTGTGTACAAGCTTCCTCGTACACAAAATGGTTATGATGGTGTTTGGGTGATTGTAGATAGACTTACTACGTCAGCACACTTCATTCCAGTGAGGGAAAAATATTCCTTGAACAAATTAGCTGAGTTGTTCTTGATCAAGATTGTGAAGTACCATGGTGTACCGGTGAGTATTATCTCGGATCGAGATCCTAGGTTCACTTCCAAGTTCTGGAAAGCATTCCAGGAAGTTTTTGGCGCAGAACTACTTTATAGCACAACGTATCATCCTCAGACAGATGGTCAGTCGGAGAGGACGATTCAGACTTTGGAAGATATGCTAAGATCTTCGGTACTTCAGTTTGATGATGATTGGCATGCAAAGTTGGATTTAATGGAGTTTGCCTATAATAACAGCTACCATTCTAGCATCGAGATGGCACCATTTGAGGCACTTTATGGCAGAGTTTGCCGTACACCGTTGTGTTGGTCGGAAGTGGGTGAAAGACCATTGGTGGGCCTTGAGATAGTAGAGGAGACTACTCAAAATGTTCAGGTGATTAAAACTAATCTGAAAGTGGCCCAGGATCGACAGAAGAGCCTTGCTAATAGACATGCCACTGACAGAGTGTATAAGGTTGGTGATTGGGTATTCTTGAAGTTGTCACCTTGGAAATGAGTTGTAAGGTTTGGAAAGAAGGGTAAGCTAAGCCCTCGGTACATCGGACCTTACCAGATCATCGAGCGAGTTGGTGAAGTTGCTTATAGGCTTGAGTTGCCTCCGGAGTTAGCTAGAGTGCATAATGTGTTTCATGTCTCTATGCTTCGTCATTATGTTTCGGATCTTTCGCATGTTATACCTCCTCAACCCTTAGAAATCAGTCCGGATTTGACTTATGAAGAGGAGCCAGTGACTATTTTGGATTGGAAGGACAAAGTGCTGAGAAACAAGACCGTTCGAATGATAAAGGTTCTGTGGAGAAACCATTCAGTGGAAGAAGCTACTTGGGAGATTGAGGATCAGATGAGAGATATGTATCCTCGCTTGTTTTATGAGTATCAGTGATGTATTTTGTTGTTTGAATTTCGAGGACGAAATTTCTTAAGGGGGGTAGATTGTAACAACCCGTCCCGAAAATTGTACTTTTATTATCCTCGAAAATGTGGAATTACGATTCTACCCTTGAGCGTTGGATTGTATTTTATTTTGGACTAAGTTTAAAGGCCCAAAATTTTGGGTTTTGGACCAATGGAATTGTTTCCAAGTTAGTGGGAACCCTTTTGTGTAAGAGTGAGAAAGTTAGGGCTTAGTTAGTTAAGTTAGTTTAGTTCTAAACCAATTAGATTAGGTTTTGTGGTCGTTGGTGGTGTTGTTGGCTGGCTGAGAACCACACACACACATTCACACAATTGAACCTTTCTTTTCTCTCTCACTCTCAAACACTCTCTCACCCTTTCTCTCTGCAAGTGTACGGACAAAGTTCGTTGACCCTCGAAAACTCACAGATCGAGCAAACCAAGGGCACCATTGTAATCCTAGCGAGTCCACTAGCACAACCATAGCCTTAGCTGGTCATGGCTCATTCGAGAACCCTATAAACCCGAGAGGCTCCGTCGAGGGTACAGTGACCTCGACGTGATTACAGAGGATTCAAGCCATTTCAAGGCCCAAAAAGGTATTTCCTCTTCCCCCTAAGTGTTTTGGGATATTTTTTGGACGAGTTTAACGTGAGAACACCCCAGAAAATGAATTTCCGAGAAAAACACTGTTCACCAACTTTTTATTGGTTGTTTTGCTGTGAATTCTAAGACCATAGCAAGCTTTAGGAGATCCTCACGAACCTCGGAGTGGTTCGTTGGTGAATTTTGGACGTCGGGAAGCCCAGATACGACGAGTTGCAGAGGTCATCGGATTTTCGAGCTTGCTCCGACGTGATTTTGTGGAATTTGAAGCTTCAAATAGGTATAACGTGATTCTCTGTATCCTAAGCTTCATTTTGGTGGTAATTTCGTAGAAAATGGTTGAGAATCGAGTGAGAATAGTGAGTTTGAAATTTTGCCCAGTTTCCAACGACGGCGATGGTCGCCGGAGTTCTGAGGAAGAAGACGAAGAATATTCCGTCAAGTTAAACGGAATATTCTAACGTCGTCAATTAACTTTGACAGTTTCGGTTAGTTTTAAAAGAATTTTCCTAACGGCATCACAGTTTATGTCAGTGTGCCAAGCACGTGCCTGCGCGTGGGACCTCGAAAATTTATTCTAAAAATTTGGGGATGTTCTTGAGGTTGTGTAGATCATTTTGGTATATTCAAACACCCCAATTGAGCAATGTATGAGAAGTTATTACCTAGTTTCGTTTATGTGCTTTAAAATAACGTATTTATAGTTGTTTCTCACATAGGCGAGACTTATTCGGAGGACGAGCGTAGCCAGGCTAGGCACGGAGGCTACGATCCGTCTACATACCAGTGAGTTGGCTTTTGGTTTTCCGTATATACCTATATACTGAGTATTTTTCCCAGAAATGCATTTTAAATGATTTTATAAATGAATTGCCATGCCAATGCATACATACTTCTGATTATGCATTATGAATTGTATGCGCATGATTGTTGGTGATGCGGGCACTCAGGTAAGTTCCAGGTAAGTTATTGTGTTGGTAATAAGAAGTTGAGTTATGAAGAGTATGATGAGATGTATCGAGAGCTCATTAACCTGCACCCCGGTGTTAGTGCTCCCGTCCAGGGTTAGGGGCATAGTCTTTCACGTGATGCTCACCTCCCGCACCACACGCTCATCTTGGATCCAAGTTAGGTGCACAGTCCTGTCGTATAGACCACTTTCACTGGGTGCGACTCGTAGGTGACCCGCGATCATTCGCACAGTCTTCACGTGATTGTAGCACTAGAGCGTATTATTTTACACCAGTCCTGTCGTATAGACCACTATAAGTGGGTTCGACTCGTGTGCAGGCATGATTTATGAGCTAGAGTTCAGCTGACGAGCTGCTGCAATTATTATTGCATTTGAATTACTTACCTGATGATTTGATTAGCATGGCATGGCATATTCATGATTTTGTTGCATTATTGACGATGATGATTTTCAGAAGAGATTTAGTATATGTATATACTATTTTCTAGGAAAGTATACATGTCTTACAGCAAGGGGATATAAAGGTTGTTTATGAAATTAATTTTGAAAAACTTTGTTTTTGCCCACTCACGCTTTTGTTTTGCGCCCCTCCAGGTATTAGGTAGTTTTGTTGGTGGCTCACGAGGACACATCGGACGTTCTGACAAATCATCACCTATGTAGGACAACCTTCGGGTGTTGTTTAAGTACTTCTTATGCTTGACTGCACCTAGACTTTTATGCTCTAAATGTGTATTCACACTTATTTCTGTTTTAACACTCTTGAAGTTGGTTTTTATTCATTTGTAAATCTTTCTTTATTACTACTTCCGCACTGTGCACATGGCTACGTCACACTCACGTGACGGCCAGCATGTCTCGATCTCGGTCGGGGTGTGTCAATATTATTACTTAGTTTGTTCTAAAAAAATTATGAAACAATGGTCAAATAAACAAACAAACAATAAAATAAGAAAGAACATATTATTTATGGAGTGAGAGTAGTGTGACATGTGAGAATGAGGAGAGGTGAAATGAGAGGAGAGAGAAGAAAAAAAGTTGATGTGGATGGATGAGGTGAGAAGAGAGAGAAATTTGATGGGAATATGTGAAAAAAGAGAGAGAGAGAGAGAGAGAGAGAGAGAGAGAGAGAGAGAGAGAGAGGAGATAAGTACGATGGAGGGAGAGAGGAAAGGTAAGTGTGTTTGTGTGATATGAAGCGCGAGACTAGCAAGTCAGCTTTTGTTTTTTTTTTTTTTTTTATTATGTTAAATTTTATCATTTTTATTAAAGTTTAAGTCCTTTTATTAAAATTTAAGTCCTTTTTATTAAAGAAAGTTAGTAGATAGTTTTTGGTTAATAAAAAGTTTAGAGAAACCCTTTTCATTAAATCTCTCTTAAAATAAACTAGTATAGTATTTGTATAGGCAATAACTAAGAAGACATACATACAAGTATGAAAAATGTGAAAGAATATATAAATACTTGTGATTCATCATTATTCTTCCACAAGTAGATAATGGTTACACTTACAGTGTCGTTTAGATTTTTAAAATTCTCCAACCCATCATGAATAATGTTTTTTATTTGAGGGCAAAATGAATAAAATTAATAATAATTATTTTGTAAGTGTAAAAAATGTAAAAAATAAAATAAAATAAAATCACTCATAGTGACAAGCTTTACAACTTTCATGAAGAGGTCAGTTTCGAAATCCAACAATATAATCCATAAACCTTAAATTTATATTTAACCGTTGATTGTCATTTACGCTTTATTCTTCTTACTAAATTTCATTTTTTAAATTTTCTTTTTGGAAAACATGATCATCTGGTGGATGTAAGAAGATGAACGGTTCAGATCTTTGATATCATGTTTCGATATTTACGTTTAACTGAAATATGAGTCAATGTCATATAGTTTGTAGAAACTTTATAAACATCAAGCAATATTTTCACTAACCGTAAAACTCTGAACATAATATCAACGATCCAACCCGTTCATCTTCCTGCATCCTCTAATAGATCATATTTTCAAAAAAGAAAATCCAAAAAAACAAAATTTGATGAGAAAAATGAAGCGTAAATGTAAACAACAATCAATGGTTAAATTTTGTAGAAACTTTATAAACATTAAGCAATATTTTCACTAACCGTAAAACTCTGAACATAATATCAACGATCCAAACCGTTCATCTTCCTGCATCCTCTAATAGATCATGTTTTCAAAAAATAAAATTTGATAAGAAAAATGAAGCGTAAATGTAAACAACAATCAATGGTTAAATTTTGATCTATGATTTATATGATTATAGTGGCGAATTTCGAAGTTAAGCTCTTCACGGAAGTTGTAAAGTTTGTCATTACGAGCGTTTATATATATTTTCTATATTTTTTACACTTCTACATTAATTAAAAGAAAAATATATAAATATATACTTAAAAGAAAAATGCGTTTTTATGTTTTGGATGTGACAATATGGTATGTATATACTTATTTAGTATTTTATTTTTTATTTGATTATTTAGTGGTTTAAAATATATTTTCCTCAACTGGTAACGGGTCGGGTCATATTACCTGTTAATATCATCGGGTCGGATCATTTTACCCGTTAAGATATCGAATATGACACGAAAACAATACGAATACGAAAAACACGACACGAATGTGTCAGGTCTAGGGTTTGGTACATTTCGTAAGACTTGGACTTGAAAATTCTCCTTTCATGTTCGATCTGCATGCAGTCAAACCTTGCAGATTGAAAAGCTGATTGATCATTAATTGCTCTTTGACGATTTATTGGTTTTTCTAGAGAAAAATGCTATAGAGTTTATATTTTTAAAATTGTATATCATGGATCACGGAATATAATCGTGGATGGTTGAATGATTCAAACAAAAAATTCAATAATCAACTACCAGATTATATAGCCTACAAAACAAGGCTCGGATAAATAATCTCTCTATGGTCACTGTTTTTCTTCTTCAAGCTTTAGGAATGTGAACAATTTCTAGCTTGGGAAAGCAAGAAGTTTTTTTTTTTTTGCCTTGCGCGGCTGGATGCTTAATGTTTTGTTCAAACCATATTTTCTTGGTGTCAGAAAGGTTTTAAAATATGAACAAGACTTGGCTGCTGAAGAATCAGTAGCTTCTCTTGCTAATGGCTAATCACGACTGAACACGTGTTCAAGTTGTAATTTTTTTAATCACAACTTGGACATGTGTCTAATCGTGATTGATTTTCAGCAGGAGGAGTTACTGATTCTTTCAGCAACCAAGTGAAATCCTTAAAATACAGAAGAATATATATGACGATTTTTTTACAACTGCAATACAACATGATATGCGGACGTGGTGTGATGAGCTCTATATTTACAGTGCCATATCGACATAACACCAAATGATGACATGACAAGGTGTGCGACGAGTTTATTACAACACAAGAATGATCTATTTTTTTCTTTGGTGAACTGGAAATCACATTATTAGGACAAAGATATCATAAACTTACAAATGAAGCCTACAAAGAGGCAAGCCAAATCTAGCTAAAATAGTAAAGCCGGGCAGTGCAAGGGACCAGGTACAATTTGAAAGAACGCTGCAACCAATGCTAAAATGTCACCCCTTACACTTACTAAACATGAATGATCTATTGGACTTGTCCTACAATGTAAAAAACACAACAATTTTGAAGCCAAATAAAATAAAAATACAGAATATTTCATGATTATTAAGGTGGTGGTAGTACCTGTGCAATGTAAATTGGAGTCAGCAGCACATTGGAAAGGAAAATCGTTTCAGAAAAATCAGAGTATTGATTCTTTTGTAAGGAGGAAGGCACAAAGCCCAAACGACATGGGAATCTGTAATTTTCTGCAAACAAAAAAGCCACAAAGGAAACTCAAAAACTTGATGTTATGAGTCGTGACAAAATAAGGGTTGCATGGCATTTTTTTGGAGTCGTGTCGCTAGCCTCGAGAACGACAGTTTGAGAAATTCATACCCTAGAAATATTTGGATGCCAACTGTACTACAAAATTAAGATGGACTACAGATCTCAATCCTTGAGAATTACAAGTGCCTTTCTCACTTGAAAGCTTGCAAAAATCATACCATGTAGAGAGAGAGAGAGAGAGAGAGAGAAACCCTTGAAACTCTCTGTCAAGGAAAACAAAAATTAATGAAGAAAAACTTGGATTTGGGTTGACATTCCCAAGTTCTATTTGCAATGGAATGAATAATTCGATATTGTCATATACTATATTATTGTTGTAAATGTCAAACATATTAATATTGTATATACAGAAGAATTTTATTGTGTATCGATAATGTTGTGTTCGTCTTGTTTATTATGTCACATTTAAATAACTAAACAGTTTTCTATTTCAATGAACTTTTGCGTGGTTGATCTTCCGATTGAAGGAAGGATAAGTAAAAAAACAATTGGTTTCTCTTATCAGATAGTTTATTGGGTTATGTTGAAAATTAAGATCATTAGTTATGTACATGTATATCAATGTCTAAATATGCATGTTCTAATTTATAGTATGAGAACACGTTAGATGTCATCATATCATGCAAAAGATCGATCTCCTCTACATGTTTGATCTAAGGCCATCTCCAACCGATGGCTGGCCAGAGGGCTCGTTTGAGCCCTCTGGCCCTCCAAGATTCTCCAAGATATTAATATTTTAATGAACAGTACAGGGCCATATTTGCCTCCGTCTCCAACCGAGGGCCAAAGGGCCAGAGGGTTCGTTTTAACCCTGTCACAAAAAACCGTCTCCAACCGAGCCCCAAATGGCCATAGGGCCAAACATAATGTATTATTTTAAAACTACAACTTAAATTCAAATCCAACGGCTAAGTGACATCAGCATGACGTCAGCTAGTCGTTGGTAGCTGACATCAGCTAGCCGTTGGATTTGAATTTTTTTTTGCTATAAATAGGGTGGATATTGGGCTATAATTCACACAACTTTGATTTCAATCTATTTCAATTCAATTTTCAATGAATTCCAATTTTGGATCCTCTTCAAATTCCAACTAGGGGTCCTCATCCAATTCCAAATTGGAAGAAAAATGGGTGCAAATGAGACGAGAAGATGAGGAGCCTGATGAAGAAGTTCAAGTAAGGCGCAACAAACAAAACAGAGCAGCAGCCATGGCTGCGGCGATGGTGTGTCAGCCAACTAAGGAACAACCTCAATAGGGTGGCTCTGTTGCTGGTCGATCTTACAAACCACGAAACAGAGCGATGACGCAAGCCAATCTGATGAACAACTACTTCAACCCCAACTCGGTGTACACAGAAGAGGATTTCAGACGTCGTTTCCGGATGAGGCGTCATGTCTTCGAGCGTTTACTTCGTGATGTCCAGCAAGTCAATCCATACTTTCGACAGAAGCGGGACAGAGCAGGCCGCCCTGGTTTCTCACCTCATCAGAAGGTTACTGTTGCACTCTGAATGATGGCCTATGGCTCCCCAGCTGATTCGATGGATGAAACCCATGATATGTCTGAGTCTACATGCCTTGATACTCTTGAACAATTTTGTGTCACAATTGTTCAGGTTTACAAAGACGAGTACCTCTGCGAGCCAAATCAAGAAGATCTGAATCGGCTCCTTCGCAAAGCTGAAGACCGTGGGTTTCCGGGCATGATAGCGTCATTAGACAGCATGCATTGGGATTGGAAGAATTGTCCCACCGGATGGCAAAGAGGCTTTAGTGGAAGGTCGAGAAAGCCAACTGTTGTGTTAGAAGCGGTTGCCTCATATGACATATGGATTTGGCATGCTTTCTTTGGAGTCCTTGGATCCCAAAATGACATTACAGTTCTTGGGCATTCACCCCTCTTCAATCGCCTGACGGAAGGTAAAGCACCTCAACTTGACTACGACATCAACGGTCGTCAATACAATATGAGGTATTACTTGGCAGATGGCATCTACCCAAAGTGGGCGACACTTGTCCAAGCAATTCCAAACTCTAGGAATGATGCGGAAAAGTTGTTTACCTTACACCAAGAGACATAAAGGAAAGATGTTGAGAGAGCTTTCGGTATTCTACAAGCACGGTGGAAGATCATCAGTGAACCGGCAAGAGGGTGGAGTCGAGAAAACTTGGACTCCATCATGATGTCTTGCATCATATTACACAATATGATAGTGGAGGATGAGCGAGATGGGTATATTGATGGAGAGTCCGATGACGACCAAGAAGATCCAAATAGATCAAGAAGGGCTCGTGCAAAAATATACGATGGCCTAGTTTGCCTTTCAATCCAAGAACTGGTAGTATCTCTATAGATGAGTACATGAGGCGCTATAGAATGATACGTTCTTGTGCCACAAACAAATACCTACAACAGGATCTTGTTGCACATCTTTGGGCCAAAAGAAGCCTCGAGTAGGCGTTTACGTTTTATGTTTTTAAATGTTTTTAAAAATGTTGTTTAAGTTTCATGTTGTTAAATTTTTATTTTTATGTTGTATAATTTTTATGTTGGTTAATGTTATTTAATGTTGTTTCATATTGTTTAATGTTGTTTCATGTTACTTAATTTAATTTAATGTTGTATAATGGCCTAGGAAGTTATAGGAAAAAAATAGAATTGAAAAAAAAAATGAAACAAATTTTGTGAAATAGAAGTTATAGGAAAAAAATGAAATTTAAAAAAAATATATGAAACAAATTTTGTAAAATAGAAGTTATATGAAAAAAAAATATGAATCAAATTTTGTAAAATAGAAGTTATAGGAAAAAAAATTGAAACAAATTTTGTGAAATAGAAGTTATTGGAAAAAAATGGAATTTAAAAAAAATATGAAACAAATTTTGTAAAATAGAAGTTATATGAAAAAAAAATATGAATAAAATTTTGTAAAATAGAAGTTATAGGAAAAAAATAGAATTTAAAAAAAAATATGAAACAAATTTTGTAAAATAGAATTGAAAAAAAATATGAAACAAAATTTGATTCATATGAAAAGGAAAAAAAAAAATTTAAATTCATATACAAAAAATTTGGCTAGCCGTTGCATTCAATTTTTTCAAATTATTAGTGTCGGTTATAACCGACACTAATAGTAATTAATAAACATATTTTTATCTTTGAATAACTATTAGTGTCGGTTATAACCGACACTATTAAAAAATATACTTTAATCCTGTCGGTTATAACCGACAGGAATACGAACAAAACAACATAAAAAATAGCCAGCCCGGGGTTGGCTGGCTGGCCGAAAGCAGCCAGCCCTTTGGGATTCCGTGGGGTCCTCCCAGATTCCAGAGCCTTCTGGCCTAGCCCTCGGTTGGAGATGGTCTCTGGCCCTCTGGACCCTTCGGTTGGAGATGGCCTAATAGATGAGAAGAAATTTTAAAACTAAATCATCTGCTAGGGTTCTTATTAGAATTGCTATGTTGTGTACATACACACATTCACATATATATCCTTCATTTTCTTTGACCAATATTATTGCATAGCTGTCTCAGATCAATCTGCCTTTGCCTTTATGATATTCTTATTTGGCTGTCCTTGTCCTTATAATTGTTGGATATTGGTCCTAGCCAGGTCCACCTTTCCCCCAATTCTTTTTTTAATTGTTCGATCTTAAAGGAAATTTATTTTTAGGCAATTAAAACATATTAAATCATGGAAAAACCCACTCTTTTTCTTTTTAGGGCTTTTCGTTAGTTTAGAGATAATAACGTTTAGTCACAAAAGTAGTGGCACTTGAATGCACAAACGGAAAAGTTCAACTTCAGTGCATACATTAACAATCTTCTCTTTCTTTTCTTTTTTCCAATGTGCAAATTTTTTTTAGGCGAAACGGTAGAATTTATTGAGGAGATAAAGAATTACAATCTTTTGACAAAGCATCACGGATTTAATCAGTAGTTCCTCAAACTAAAACAAATCAAAATCAAAGTCAATGCCCAATTTGGTTAATCTATTCTATGCAACACAACATTAGCATTTCGTCGAGCGTGAGTGATATGAGAATTAGAGATATTACTACACTAATGCAAAATTAAAAAATCATTAATGCACGAGACTAGAAAAAATAACAATAAATTAATCAAAGATTTATATTTTTTATTTCAACCAATATTACTACACTAGATTACAAACTATGAGGAGGGGAGGGATTGAACCCGAGACTTAGTTGGTTGAAAATAAAAGCTCTAATCACTACATCAATTCACCACTTATTAATTAGAGAAATTTTGGATGCGGTCCTTAGTTATGAACATTCTTTGATTGAAACCTTGTTGGTTTTTAATTTTTGATCGAGGGCCCTGAAATTAATGTGATAATTAATTTCTATGTACGTTACTATATTTTTTAAATTAAAAATTAGAAATTTAGTTTTTTATATAAATGAGATTTTAAATAAAAAAGGGGAAACTTGATATAAGTCCAATTTTTTGAGCCAATAGTAGGAATGGTCCAATTTATTAAAATAAGTCCAATTTGTTATATTTAATTATTTAATTATCAATAGTTATCTGTTCAATAATAAGATTTATTATAAAAATAAAATTTCTTCCTAATTATCTCTTTGTTTATTTCTTTTTATTTATCTTTTTGTTATTTCTCGTTCTTTCTTCTGCTTTAAACCTATTTATAGATTTTATTTTTTAATCAACCTATATCACAGGTTAATTATATTTATCTACCTATATGGCAGATTTTTTTAAATTTTTTTTTATAATCAACCTATCACAGATTAACGTGTCTTACTTGTAGGTATGTTATGTTTTTTTCTACCTTTTAATTAGGTTTCATATCTCACCATAGGTATAATATACATTCATATATTTGTTACTTAAGTTAGGGTAGAATGTTTTGCAGATAAATTTATGTTAGTATATTAGCTTTTTTGTTATAAGATATCAATTATATTTTTTGGAGTTGGAAAATGCATAATATTAGAAGATTTTAATTGATTTTTAATGTTTTTAGAAAATATAAAATGAGTATAAAAAAAATAAAAACATATAATTAGATAACTGGACTCACTCCTAAAAACACTCTACCTTTTTGGACCTGGATCTAAAAGCCCCAATAAAAAACCATAATTTGTGGGATTAAAAATATTAAAATATAAATATATTATTGTGTGTGTCTATATATATATATAAACATGGGTACATGCATCAAAATTAACCAAAAAAATTATTGTATCAAAACATGGGTACATTCTTCAAAATCACAAAAAAAAAAAAAAAAGATATTAGGCTTAATAACATTAGTAAATTTCTTCGATTAAACTTGACATGGATACATTTTATAATCAAAGAAAAAAGAATGTACCCATATAAGTTTTAAAATGGATTAGAAAAAAATTGAATAGATTTTATATAAAAAAAAATGGTACATTTTACATATAACAAATTGGTATATTTAAGAATGAGTACATTTTGAGATTCAAAAGTTTTACATGAATGGGTACATATAATTAGTATGGGTACATTTAGCAACATAAAAAGTACAAATAAACTTTAAAAAATATGGGCACAAAAAGAAATTAATATATGGGTACAAATTAAAACTGAAAAGAAAATTGGTACAAATTAAAAAAGAATTACAAATTAAAAATGGGTACAAACTAAAACTAAAATATATGATAAAAAATTTAGTCATAAATATAAATATCTAATTGTAACATTTTTAACATTAAATGAATATATTTAGAAATAAAAAAAATATTTTATTATTGAAATAATTAATAATGTTATTAATACCCAAGGACCTTGATCAAAAATTGAAAACGAATAGGATTTTAATCAATGGAGTAGCAAAAAGAAGGATAAGAACCTAATTTCTCCTATTAATTAATAAGATATCTCAAGTCATGTACCTTAGTGTTTGTTCATTACCGCAACATGCATATCATTAATATTAAGGACATGTTTACTAAATAGAAATGAGAGAATGAATGAAAAAAGCTAAAAATATGAAAGTAAGGAGAGGGAATAATAAGATCAACTATCCCCTAGTTGATCTGATTTCTAACTTTTAGGTATATGATTACAAATTTCAATGAAAAATACATTTTCTTTTAATTTAATATATGTAAGTAAACACAAGGGAAAATTAAAAATGAAATTATTTACATATTTATACTTTTGTAAATGCAGAAAACTCAAGAATGAAATTATTTTTACTTCTATTCAATGTAAGTAAACATGTTCGTAGAATGCTGAAAAAGTAATATCATAGACCATTAGGTTATCAAACTCCCATTCTTTCACTTTCATTTATATGTTAGAAGAAGGGATTATAGTATTTATTAGCTTCTTTCTGTCTGTTAACTACTACTCTGATCAAGTTACGTGGACTTGACACACACTCAACAAAATTGATCGGTCCAGGACCCTTAACTGTTTGAATGGGCGACTTATTTGATTGGTTTTTCTGCCTATTTGCCCCAGAGATCATGCAACCAGAACTTGACAGTCCATTCAAGAACAAAAATGGGTGAAGATTTTGATGTCTAATTTTAACGGTTATGAAAACAAAAAGGGTCCTTTTTTAACTTATATTTCGGACTTTATAATCGATATTATGGCACCTTGTCCCACCCGAACAAAATTTTCCATGTGGGTCGACTTTATGCACTACACACTAGTGCCAAATTCTTATTTTTCTTTCTTCTCCCCCTTTCCACTAAAGTAGGAATAAGTGGAAAATTTGTGAGGAAATATATGGTTACCAATCGAAGGATGGATACTATGTGCGTTCATCCAAGTGATTAAGTTCTAGTGTATAAGTGGGGATGGCTTGATTCAAATTGATTGACTTCTAATACGACTAATCGTTCATCATGCATCTTCAGATTTTTTTTAATTCTAATTATCTTTTGCTTGTTGATACATGCGACATCGAAATGCATGAGTGAATGCTTTTAACTACATGAACACAAACCTCTTACATTAGCTTTTATGCTTATAGTAACTAGCTATGTATTTTTTTATATATAAAAAACTATATTTGTTAGATAAAATTTAACATTATGTCGAAGATGTCTACAACCACCATGGGGTGGCCCAATGGTTGAGAGTGAATTATAGGCCTGCTTTCCACACGGCACCTCTTGATTTCGATTCTTGGTTCTGGTGAATCACACGATAATGGCTAAGGGGAGGCTGAAATGCCTCTGTGAATCTTCCTGACCTCCGAAGGGTAGTCTACAAGATATCAAAAAAGGTACCAGCAGGTAAAGAATAATCCCAAAAGGGAAAGCATAACCAAAACCCTAAATTAACTCGTAAGTGTAAATATTGACATCCACAAAGAATGGAGCTCCGTAGAACTCATTGCATCTAGCCATGAAGAACCTGCGGAATAATTGACATACCCGTGGACATGAACTATTTAGTATCCAACGATGCAACTACACGTATATAAAAACTTAAAAGCATCCTGGATTTGATTTAGTAGACCAAAAGCATAGATTATCGCAGCGAATCCTTCAAATTAGTGATGGATCAAAGTTAAAAAAAAAAAAAAAAAAAAAAAAAAAAAAAGTAAATCTTGGAAAAAAGATTGGGAGTGGAATTGACAAAGAGAGAAGCAAAAAAGTAGTAATGAGAAACTCAGGTATGAGCATGAGTGGATCAAATCACCACAAGGGAATACTATTCACCCCGAAGAAAGACACCCAACGAAAAGAAAGCATAAAAAGAAATGAAGAGAAGGGAAGGGGAGGAAATAAAGGCACTTCATCTACCACCACGACCTCCTCCTCCACCACCACCAGACTAAATAACTGCTATTGAAACAAAACCGTATCAAAATATAAAAAGAATTATTTTCCTATTGATTAGAATAATCTAGCCAATTTAGAGTATATTATACTTGTAATGATAGTTGTAATGATGATTGTGATCATTGGCGGCCTTCTCTATCACATTTTGGCTTTGCTAACGAAGGGGAAGGCATGCAACCGTCATTGTTGTGCAAAAGATAAATAGTTGATTAGGAAAATTAATCATTACTATGAGATGATAGGGACAATGGGGAAAGGCAATAACCATGGTCATAATTATATGGTAATGACTAATGAAGGTCAAATAATCATGAACACCTTCACTATTATAATATTAATCAAACCTTTTTATTCCATGAAAATAACACATGATAATTTTATTTAGTTTCTTGCACAAGAAATCCTTTTCAAAAAAAAAAAAAAAGTGAAATAAAATCAACAATGACACAATCACATTGCTAATTCTGGTAACTGTAGCAGTCTGAATAAAGTCTTCTGCTTTACAACGGCCTAGCTATTCTAGCTACTATTTACTAATTTACTACTTTAAACTTTTAAGATCATCTTCAAAGGAGATGTCAAATATGCCAAATAGGATTAAAAGACATTTAGGTCTCGTTTGGTAGTTCGGACTATACTGACTATTTTTGTCGGATAGGATAAATAGTCACCGGATAGTACTGACTAAATTAGTCGGGCATTTGGTGCAGTATCGGACTAATGACCATATTATTTATACTGTATTTGGTACTGAACCAGATAATCTTAACCTGGATATTCTCAGCCACCAGCCACCCTCTCTCTCTTAACCTTGAATATTTTAAGCCATCAGCCACCCATTTTCTCTCATCTCTCTTTCTCTCCTCGCACAGCCGCCGTCTTCGACTCCTAACATTTCCATATCCAATCAAAAAGAGCAACATGTTGGCATCAAACCTGCCAAAGAGCCCCTTCTTCCCCACCCGTTATGTCCCAGTCTCCCCCTCTTTCCACATCACCTGCAGCGTCTCGCAACTGCAATCGGCGGCGGAAGCAGTGAACGGTAGCAGCGGAGAAGATGCAGGGAAATTCGATAGCCATGAGAAGTTGCGATGCTCACTGTCACATACCTCCCCCTTCTTCTCTGCACCTCAACCTCTCTTCTTCTCTACACCTCATTGTCACAAACCTGCACCTCATGGGCAGATCGACGTCAGTGAGATGAGGCGATGACTATAGGAGACGACCGGGAGAACGACGACGACGAGAGGGATGACGGCGAGAGGGACAATGGCGAGAAGAGGTGTCGTGGAGAACGAAGTGCGAGAGAGAGGAAAGGGAACCAAACTAATAATCCACTCCTTTTGGAAGGGTTTATTAAGAAGGTGTATACCTGACTATCCTATCTGACTGCTTAAATTAATCTGGCAAATATTTAGTGCAAGAGGACACCAAACGGCCTGTTTCGTACTATTAATCCTATCTGATCCCTTATACGATGTGCCAAACGAGGCTCTAGGTGTTCTCCAATGGATATGCCATGTATGATGTGGCATGTGAGTCATTTCACTCCTTACTTTCTAGCTACCTTTTTGACAACAAACAAAGAAGGAGTCAAATATATTTAATTGAATTTTTTAATACATGGGTCCCATTAGCAACCAATAGAATAAAAACTACAATTAATTTTGATTATTTTTTAATAGTCAATGTAACTCTAGGCCCAATAAAATAATCAAATAAATATTTGACACATCAATTGGAAAAAAAAGAAGGAAAACTAATGAAAAGGGCTTGAAAACTTTGAGTTTTAACGATAATGACAAAATAATGGGTAAAGTGAATACTACCAGGTTTGACTTTTTTATGTAAAAATGTGGTTTTTCGTTAAAGTGAAACAGTATTGCGGGTTTTTTGTTAAAACTCCCAAAAAAAAAGAGAATTTAGCACTTGTATGCAATTTGTCACATCAGCCATCAAAAAAATTTTTGACATATTATATTTGACATCTTCTTTGCGAATGCTCTAAGATGGTACTAAGGTCTAAAAAGCGTTAGACGCTAGTCAAATGGTGAATAGAGACCTAGCGTTTAGACAGATGCATAGACAGACGCATAGGCGGGCTCGGCCTATCTAGGCCCCTTTTTTTAATTTTCAAACGATTAGAGTTAATCGAGACAGTGTTCAGCCGTCTAACGCTTAAGCGGCCTTAGACGGGAATTTTTTAGAACAATGGTTTTTATATATAAATATGAATTTCTGGAATTTGGTGATATTAAATGGGAATCAATTTTTCTAAAACCCTAGTCAAAACCAATTTTTAACATTTTAATTATTGTGGAATTGTGGTACCTTGAACAATCAATTAACAATCATTAACCTAAGATTCATTCGGATTGTTGACAAAACTAAAAATTAAATTGGAGTTAACGTTAGTTGAGTCGAACTTGCTGCTTCGATCTCATTTTCTACCCTATTTTTCTTTAATTTGCAGGTAGCTGCAGTTTTGTAACGTACACACAATATTGTCCCTACAACAATAATTCCACACACCATACTCACCAATCGATTGCCCCCTTAAGGTCCCAAACAATAATTAAAAGGTTCTTCTCTTTGTATATTTTACGAAAGGAGAAATTAGGTTCACATTCTTCTTTTTGCTACTTCATTGATTAAAATCCTATTCATTTTCTATTTTTGATCAAGGTTCTTGGGTATTAATAATATCATTAATTATTTGAATAATAAAATATATTTTTTTTTAAATATATTCCTTTAGTGTTAAAAATGTTACAATTAGTATATTTATATTTATGGCTAAATTTTTTATCATATATTTTTATTTTTAGTTTGTACCTATTTTTAATTTGCAAATATTTTTTAATGTGTACCAATTTTCTTGTCATTTTTAATTTGTACCCATATATTAGTTTCTTTTTGTGCCCCATATTTTTTAAAGTTTTATTTGTGTTTGTACCCATGTGTATACCGTCGCGTGACATTGTATATTTAATCAATGATAGAAAAATTACATATGGTATATTTATGTTTTATGCCTAAACTTTGTATCATATATTTATATTTATAGTTTGTACCCACTTTTAATTTGCAACATTTTTTTAAAATTTGTAGTATTTTCTTTTTAGTTTTATTTTGTACCCATGTATTAATTTCTTTTAGCGCCTATATTTTTTTTTTAATTCATTTGTACTCATAATTTTTTTAATCTTTTATCTATACCCTAATTTATTTATAATGTACCCATTCTTCTTTATTAATGTACCACTTTGTTATATGTGAAATGTACCAATTTTTTTTTGTAAAATGTACGAATGTTTTTAACACTATGGGTACATTCTTTTGCCATTTATTATTTCTTATTTTTACATAGTTTTTATCCATTTATTCAATCAAAATGTTTGAATTTTTTTATTGTAACCGTTTCTAATAGTATTATAATTAGGGATTTAAATTTATAGAATTATAAATCTCATAAAATATCAAACAATTAATGTCAAAACTATAAAAATATAAATAGTAATAATAATATAATGAGGTGTACAAAGTCAAGGGAATTTGATCAAACTTTAAATACTATTAAGGTTTTAATCAAAGAATGTTAAGAATTAGAGACCGCGTTCAAAGTAATAAAAGAAATGATATTGTATATGTTTATAAATAGTTAAATTACTTTCTTTATTACCAATTAATTTTATAATAAAACCCTAATTTTCTTTGCAGGGCTAGCTCTCCCGACACCAGAGAGTTATTTACACACAGCAGCAACCGTCTTTTGTAGGGTGTCCACACCAAAAATAATTATACGGCCCTTGTACACGTTGGTCTTTTGGGAGGGAGACCAGGAGAGGACAGATTGACAAGATGTTATGCAAGCAGAACCTTTAGGATCCCATTTTTCAAAATGGAAAGATCATTGTAGATCGAGCTTGAATTGTTTATTTTTTAAGTTTTCATAGATTATATTTTTATGTTTGTAAAAATCATCAATTCAATTCAAAATTATTTACTTTATTTGATTATTACGATAAAGTTTTAAATTTTTTTAGAATATATTATTCGTCAATTTCTTTAAACTAAATTAAATGTCTTAAATATTTTTGATTTAGCTAATATTTACAAGCATGATCTATAAAGTGCAATCTGAAAAATAAACTAGATGTGGAGTGGCTCCACAACTAGTCTCCGTTTTTACAAAAAAAAGGAACCTATTGAATAAAAGAAAAACTAATGAAAATGGTTTGAAAACTTTGAGTTTTAATGATAATGATAAAACAAATGGTAAAATGAATAGTACCAGAATTGATTTTTTAGTGTAAAAATATGGGTTTTCATTAAAGTGAACAGTACCGAAAGCTTTTCGTTAAAGTTCCATTGGATAAATGGCCCAGTTATGCAAGCATTTGAAGCAATTAACATACAAAATCTGGGTGAAAGTTACGTAAGCCTGACTGTTAAGTACTTAAAACTGCTACTACTTCCAGTGTAACAGAGGAGATACCAGAAAAGGCCAGAGATTAATCAGGGAAAGCTACAATTTTTTGGGGACCGCAGGTTGATAGGGCGCGCAGGGTGCGCAATGTGCACCTGTGGGGGAATGAATAAAAGCCAAGAAGACGGGTGAGGTCAGCGTGGTGTAGACGGTGGCGTGAGTGTGGAAGGAGGAGGAAGAAGGAGGAGGAGAGACGGATAATATGGCAAGCGGCGGAGGCTTCCTTTAGAGGACCACCTGCTTTAAACAGGCCACCCTACAAAAGTTGTTTCTCACTCTCATTTCTCTCTGCGTGTGCCTCACGTTATATGTAATACTAAATTGCATAACAAAAGCATATATATGGTTAAAAAAAAAAAAAAAAAAAAAAAAAAAGCATATATATAATCCAACCAATAATTATTTTTCTTTTCTAAACCTCCGTTGAAAGGAATTAAATGTGGTTTTGAATGACTAATTGGCAAGCTCGTTATTCTGTTCGATTTCATAATTTTGTTTATCAAGCTAGCTTTACGGATTGGGGTAATGCTAAGGAAACTAAATTTGTAGATAAAATTTGCAAACTAAATGATGTGTCACCAATAAGAATGAGCACGTTTATCAACATTTAAGTAATAATCAAATCATAAATTTCCATATCATTTAGTTTACAAAATTTAGTCTTCTTATCATTACTCTTACAGGTGGATTGATTAAGTACCTTTGTTAGCTTGATTCTTTAAGTTGCGGCGCTATGAAAAACTCTGCTGCAAATCTTTGTATCTTGCGTGCTATTGGTGTTCGTGGCGTCCTGCTCGAGTTCCTCACATTGTTGAGATTTTGTGGCATCATCCTCTAATCAATTGGGTGAAAGTTAATATTGACGGTGCTCCTCGTGGTTGTCTTGGTTTAGCGATTTTTGGGGGTATTTTTTGAAATTTTGCTGGCTTTACTTTGGGTTGTTTTACTGGGTCTTTACAATTAGCTTCTGCTTTAGAAGCTGAACTCTCTGGTGTGGTTACAGCGGTAACTCATGCTTGGTCTCATTTACGGATTGAATGTGACTCGTCAATGGCTGTTCACTTCCTTTCTTCTGCAAGTTCTTTGGTGCCATGACGTCTTAGGGTTCATTAGCCAGATTGTTTAACTCTCTTAGCTAAAATGCGTTCTCGTTTTTCTCTTATTTTTCAAGAGGACAATTAGGTTGTTGATTCCACACTGTAAACGGAGAATATTCGGTAAAGTCCGGGTATGGAGTGGTAGTAAATCTAATGGGAAATGGGGCGCTGGGGAGGAAAGGGTGTGGTTCACACAGCGGAAAGCAAAAGGATAATCAGGTTTGGAACCTGATTTGGAAGCTGAATGTCCCCAACAAGATAAAAATCTTTTTATGGCGCTGCTGTAATAGTGCCTTAGCGGTGAGACGGAATTTAAAAAGAAGACATATGAGGGTTGATAATGTTTGTGGGGTTTGCGGTACTGTGGATGAGACGGAAAATCACCTCTTCTTTTGTTGTCGGCTAAGTCATGTTTTTTGGTTATGCTCTGCTCTCCAATTGAATTCCTTTGCTCTGATTGGAAGTGACTTCTTAGCAAACTGGGAGAACTTTTGCAACCGGATAAAGGGTAGAGACAAAGCTGATGAGATTCTACAAGAATTTGCTTTTGGGCTATGGAGACTTTGGAAAAATAGAAACGACATTCTATTCAAGGATATTCATCGGAGTCCAGAGGAGATTTTGGACTTATGAAGCAAGAACATCTCCAGCTTTAGAGAGGCTAAGCTCTACAGTTCGATGGAGGAACATGCCTTAAGCAGGCCCACGACCTCCGGTAACGGTTTGTGTAGATGCTCAATGGAGGAAACCAAAGTTTGGCTTCTTCAAGGTTAACACCGATGCAGCCTGGTGTAGGAAGACTTTTCGCTCGGGGGTAGGGTGGGTCTGTCGAGACTTTGCTGGCATTCTCCATGCTGCGGGGGGATCGGGATCTGTTCTATGCCACTCTGCTGTGGCTGCAGAAGCTTGGGCGATTCGAGAGGCCATCCTAGCCTGCTCGAACCTTGGGTTTGACAGAATCATAATCGAATCTGATGCTAAGCTTGTTATTCAGATGATTAGGAAGGAAGTTCAGACTAATTACAGCCTGGAGTGCATTCTTGGCGACATTGAGATTCTAGCACGCTGCTTGACGTCTGTTTCGTTTGAGTTCGTGTCTAGGAAGTGCAACATTGCTGCCCACTCAATTGCTTAGTTTGCATCTAAGGAGGGTCAAGTTTTTGCTTGGGATTGTATTGGCCTTGAATTTCTTTTTAACATTCTAGCGCAGGATGTAAACATTCCCATTCGAATCTAATATATTTCTATCTTTGGAAAAAAAAAATTATGGGGTTGATCATGTTGGCTCTCATTGGTGGGATCATGTCCATTTCTTTACGTCTGCAGCTTGTTCTAGGGATTTTTTTAGGATATCCTAGTTATCGTTTTTTATGACTTTGTTGGAATAGTTTCTCTTGCGGATTGGTTTTTTGTCCCCCGTCTTTGTGCTACCTTTTTTTCTTTAATAGATTAATAAACTTAGGGGGCTAATCCCCCTTTTATTAAAAAAATAGTTGGAATAGTCTACTTCTCGCTCAAGAAACTTGATTTTCCTTTTTGTGGGATAGGTAGGGTTAAGGCTTAAGAAGCAACGAATGACATATATAGTATACTTTCATTTTTTGAGTTAAAAGAATCATACAATGTTGAAACCCACTTAAATTGTTCCTAAGGTTCACAAATACATATAGATGTGAGAAATTCTCTTATACGAACGTTACTGTCCAGATTTAATTGAAATGTCCCTTCCGTCACCCAACTTTCTTTTGGCTGGTTGACAACCGATAAACATAAAATCTCCCTAATAAGGTTCCCCATGCATGATATAACCTTGCAACTGCAATTTCAAGTCATTAACTTGGTTGAAAACACATGTGGCTGAGAAAATGGGGTGATAGGGTTGTGGAAGAGCAATGACATCCCATTGGTTGCGCGTGGAGAAAAAGAAAAGATGCACTGCGGTCCCATGCAATGTGTCATTTATATGCGTCCTTCCTTGTAGAAAAGATGGATGGGTGGACTTGTTCAGAACACTAGTTAATGACAATTAGATGGTGAAAACATTGGGATTGGACCACCTCCTCATCTCATCCCACGCACAGTCCCTAATTTTGGGAACATTTTGCACAACTCTAGGCGCATCTATTCTTCCCTCTCTCTCTCTCTCTCTCTCTCTCCAAACTGTGAAAAAACTCCCCGAATTTTTAGGTTCATCGAAAGGCCAAAAGGGGGTCCCGCCATTTTCACCGTTGTCCAAATTACAATAGCTCTTTTTTTAGCTCACTGAAATCCATCTGAAAAAACCTGGATCACAACTCCCTTCCAGGAATCATTTCTTCGGATTCGATCCCCAAAACCAACAGAGATTTTTCTTCATTGGGTTTTTGGTCTTGTGAGTTTTGATGTAAAAGATGATTACACTATGCATCGGTGTATAGTATATATTAAAAAAATTTGTCAGTGAATTCTTGATTTTTTACCGTGTATGTAACGAGTCAGTCGTTTTGTTTTATATTAGACAATGAACGGTGTGAAATTTTCGTATTATGATTATGTGGAAGGAAAGAAACTTTGGTTTTTGAAAAGAAATATAATTAAAGAAGAAAAAGAACAGATCATGTGCGGCTTCTAGTTTGTGTAATCATAGGCAAATTAAGGACGATCATTACCCTGTTGTTCTCGGTAGGAGTTGAGTAAATCCATGGAAACAGAAGAACTAGTACTTTGCAAGGCAGGTTGGTTTAATTTCAATTAATGTTTTGATTA
Organism: Cotoneaster glaucophyllus; assembly: GCA_036320875.1. Taxonomy (NCBI): domain Eukaryota; kingdom Viridiplantae; phylum Streptophyta; class Magnoliopsida; order Rosales; family Rosaceae; genus Cotoneaster; species Cotoneaster glaucophyllus. Next base: position 18,379,417 of record CM070060.1, read on the forward strand.
CTTTAATTGGCTTAACAATAATTTAATATTTGTTGGGTATGAAATAATTGAGAGAGAGAGAGAGAAAAAAAAAGGGGGGGGGGGGGGGGGGGGTAGGGTTATTAGATAATTCTCATTCTAGGAAGTCTATTTTGGAGGTATTTATATCATGCGGCATTGACCCCACTTGATGAGAGAGAGAGACAGAGAGAGAGAGAGATGAATGATGATGGAGATGAAATGAAATGCTGAACATGGTTAGGAGGTCATCATCAAGCCCTATGTGATCATATCATCCTTCTTCTTCTATTTCTGATCGATCGAGGAGGTATATATTTGGTCTCTCTTTCTTTCTTCTTAGGTTGTTCTTTCATGGCTTACTTTGTTGGCTTATTAGGAGAAGTCTTCTCATAAAACAGCAAAAGGACCTCCACACTTCTCCCTCCCCCTCCTCCTCCCTCCTCCTCCCACCTCCTCCACCATCCACCAAAAACTTCCACTGCTTTTCTTCAACCACTTCACCTGTAAGCCTCTCTCTCTCTCTCTCTCTCTCTCTCTCTCTCTCTCTCTCTCTCACTATTCTGTCCAATGCCATATAGCTTCCATATATTTCTTTTTTTCATCTGATCAAAAATATTTTGGGTTATTTTTTCTTCCATAAATTTGGATGATTGATCTTGAAAGGAGACTAATATTCTTCATCAGCTTCTGTTCTAATGGGAATCTAATATTAATTGTTTCTTTTCTTTTTGTGGCAGGGATCTTGAAGGAATAGTAATTGCAGAAAAAAAGAGAGTATCTTTCAACAAACAAAAAACAGTATAAGGAGAGAATTAGAGCAAGAAAGAAGAAGAAAAGTTTGAAGCTTTTGTTTTCATGGCAGGAGAACTGCTGAGTAGTGAAGCTAACAAGTCAAGGAACAACATGGCTTCTTCCTCAGTTGGTGGGTTCTGCTACTCTGATGATGTCTCATCCAGCAATCCTACAACCACCCACTTCACCACCAATCAGATCCAAGACTTCGGGTCAAACCCTGCTGAGATCTTCAACCTCACCACTGGCATGGAGATGATAGGTTTTCCCAAGCAGCAAAGTGACACTTCTAGCCCTGCAGCTTCATCCATCTGGAATAAAGCTGGCTTCTTTGGCAAACAACAACAGCAACCTGATTTCACAACTGGGATTTCAGAAACCAGCACTGACCATCATCATCAGAACAATCTAATGGTTGGAGGATCTCCACATCATCATCACCACCATCAACAATCCAATGGTTGGCCAGAGAATAATAATAATAACAGGTTTATGGTGGATGATTCTTCTTTGAGGTGTGTGTTTCCATGCGAAGGAAATGAGAGGCCAAGTCAAGGCCTTTCACTCTCTCTCAGCTCAAACAATCCTTCCTCTATTGGGTTGCAGTCCTTTGAGCTCAGACAGACCAACCATCATCAGCCACATCAGCAAAACCATCAGGATGATGGTGAGGATGATCACATGAGGTTTATGCAAGATGGGTTCTTGGGAAAAGCTGCTTCTCATGCTTCTGCTTCTGGGGCAAGTCTTCATCATGAAGGGCTTTTCCAGCTGAGGAACTCAAAGTACCTGGGCCCTGCCCAGCAGCTTCTCAATGAGTTCTGCAGCCTTGGAACAAAGCTAACAACTGCTGATACACAAAAGCAAAAGCCCCACAAAAACAAACAGTGGGGAGAGCAAGAGGACAATGGCAGTACTAGCTCTTCAAGAAACAAACAACAATCCAACATCTACTCCCTTGAATTTGTGGAGCTGCAGAAACGAAAAAACAGACTGCTTTCAATGCTTGAAGAAGTAAATAAAAAACCCATCTTTTCTTTTTCTTTTTTCTTTTTTTTTCTTTTATAATTCCTTGATAGTATTAGAATGCAAAGTTAAAAACTTTTTACTTGGGTGGTGCTTGATTAATCCTTCAATTAATACCCACAATTCAAAATTTTACTTTTTTATTGTTTGTCACTATTAAAACTTTGAGGTTTGAAAATTCTCTATCAAACCCCTCTCTGATGTTTTGTTATCGTGATCATATGTGTGTTTGTTTAGGTGGAGAGGAGGTATAAGAACTACTGCGATCAAATGAAGGCGGTGGTGTCATCGTTCGAAGCCGCGGCAGGAGCCGGGGCTGCCACTGTGTACTCCGCCTTGGCGGCAAAGGCCATGTCAAGACATTTCCGGAGCTTGAAAGATGGGATTGTGAGTCAGATTCAGGTCACAAGGAAGGCCATGGGAGAGAAGGACCCGGTGGCTCCCGGAGAAACGAGAGGGGAAACTCCGAGGCTTCGGATTCTCGATCAAACACTTCGACAGCAGAGAGCGTTTCAGCAAATGAACATGATGGAAAGCCATCCCTGGAGACCCCAACGTGGCCTCCCTGAGAGATCAGTATCCGTTCTCCGAGCTTGGCTCTTTGAACACTTTCTTCATCCGTACGTCTCCCTCTCTCTCTCTCTCCCTCTCTCTCTCTCTCTCCCTCTCTCTCTCTCTCTCTCTCTCTCTCTTAGAATTAAACAACAAATTAGATTTTTGGGGAGAATCAATGTAATAATAGAAGAAAGGAAAAGAGGAAAAAAACAAACAGTTTGCTGATGTTGTTAGTGATGATTTTCTAGTAGCTAACTAATCATCAAAAAGGAAAAAGTTTTATGATCATTGAAGGATATCCTGTGTGGCCTCAATCATTTTTGCTAGACATTGCAAATACAATACAAACTCCTTGGTTGTTTCTATGCACCTCCATTCAGATTCCAAAACAAAAAATGAATGTTTTTTTTCAGTCATTTAATCAGTTTTCTTTTGCTAGCTTGATAGTTTTCCTTTTCCCCCGGCCATAAGCTCTGTATGTTGTATATTTCTCTGTGGGTCACTTGGTCTCTCATTTGTAATTTTCTAATATGCTCCAAAGTATCATATACTTCAAGGTTTTTTACCATTCGATTCGTAGGAAAATAAAAAATAAAAAATAAAAAAAATAAAGAAAAAAACCATCTCTCTCTGAAGAAATAACAGTAACCTATTTATTTGTTTATTTAATTAGGAAACACTGGAAATAAAGAAAGTAACAGAATGTTTGTGTGAAACTTGTTTGCAGGTACCCGAGCGATGTCGATAAGCATATCTTAGCCCGCCAAACGGGTCTCTCAAGAAGCCAGGCACGTCCACATCCTTCTCTTTCTCTATCCCTTCCATAATATAAATCAAATTTCCCCACCCATTAATTAATATTATTATTGGTCATATCTTCTTTGGATTCATAGTTTAGTTGGATAATATATTTGTACATAATAATATATCACATATTCTAATGTAATAATGTAGATTGTAATCCAAAATATGTGTCACCATTAATCATATTATATATGTGACGCCTTTTGTTGCTACATGGATGTTTCAACAGGTCTCCAATTGGTTCATTAACGCTAGAGTTAGGCTTTGGAAGCCAATGGTTGAAGAAATGTATATGGAAGAAACAAAGGAGCCTGAAAACAACAACAGCATTATCTCCTCAGATGGTATCGCGACCGACCCCAGCCCACATCAGCCCCGGCCCGAAGATGAAAAACCGACACACGATCAACTTGTTCGAGTAGACTCCGAGTGCCTCTCCTCCATCATCACCAACCCGGAGAAGAATCAATACTCTAGAAGCAGCAAAAGTGCCATCTTAAGTCACCACATGCACCCGCAACAAAGTTTTGGGAGGGTAAATGAGTCATTCGGGACCATGGAGCTGGACTTTTCGTCGTATAATCATCACCAGCAACACTCTGGAGGGACGGTTTCTTATGCTAATGATCAGCATCACAACCCAAATCAGGGTTTCAATGGTGGTGGCGGTGTGTCGTTGACATTAGGGTTGCAGCAGCACGATGGAAATGGGGTGAGCTTAGCATTCTCTCCTGCCTCACAGAACTCTCTATTTTACCCTAGAGATCATGCTGAAGAATGTCAACCGGTTCAGTACTCGCTATTAGATGGGGAAGGTCAGAATAATTTGCCTTACAGAAATTTGATGGGGGCACAGTTGCTACATGACTTGGCAGGGTAGAAGACAACAACAACATTTACCAATCAGGCAATGCAAAAGTGAGGTTACCTAGTGGGGTTTTAATTTTATTTTGTGCAACAAGATGGTGATGACTTGGTGATTATTGGTGATAGATGATTATGTAGTTTAATTAGGTGATAATAGATGAATATATTTATATATATAATAGATAAATACTTCATACATACGTAAAAGCCTATACTGGGTTATACAATTATATGATGATCATCGTTTTCATGGCTGGTATAGTTTTACTAGGTCCTCTCTTTTTTTTCAAGAAAAATTGTAAGGACATGTTTATTATCGGTAGGCAAATTTGGAATTGCCAGTGATTTGGCCCAAAGGTTATACGATATTTTCTTCTTGTTCTTGCTCTTTTTGTTTTGTTTTTATTACAAGTGATACTACAATTTTAAGTTAAGAAAAAAAGAAAGGTTTAGATCCGAAATACAATAGGACAAGGAGAAAGACTATATTCATTTGGACAATTCATCACTTACAAGATTATACGATATTTGTTTCATGGTAGAACATGCTTTTCCAAAGATTTTACACCAAGCAGTTCGAAATCTCTCTTTAATTGCATTTTTCCATTTGTGGTTGGGCTAATTAAGCTAGGTGATGATTGAACCATCTGTGGCTCTTGTTTAAGTGAATATTTTTGCTTTTATCAGTTTATGTGGTTCTCTATGGAGGCAATTAAGTTTTAGCATGCGCAGCACAATTTGGTGTTGGGTCCTTGCATAGCTTTTCTGTGGGAGATTAAGACAATTCCCCAAGGAAATTACAAAGAATATCGTGATCGTTTTTTTGTGTGTGAAGTTGTGGTCCCTAATCCATGAGGCTCGTGAAAAAATGATTTTTATTTCATGCCAATAAAAAAAGGTTTATATATATGCTTCTGCTTTTGTAAATGAAAAAGGTACTTTTATTAGCTGCCTTTTTAGATAGTGTGAAGGGCATTAGGGTTTTGGGATGCACCTACCCATTGCCATTGGTTGAGGACCTACGTAGTACACACCAATGAAATTCATTAGTTATGAATTAAACCACTCTTCTCTATATTGCATGCACACCTAATGGCTGATTCAGTTTATGTAAAAATGGATGCCAATGAATTCCTTGCATAAAATATTAAAGATTTCTCACCCTGTTATTAAGCTTTAACAAATAAGATATTTCAAAAATGTAACCAATAAGATCATGTATTAATTATTAATATTAAGATTTCGGAGAAACAAATGATCAATCGGCTTCAATTGTTCTTCAACTTGCATCTTATCACCTGCAGAGCATGTACGATAAGTGTGAGAGTTTTTATTAAAAAAGATATCAGTGTAATTAAAAATGAAACCACACAATTTATATTATACACATTTGACAATTTTTCCATGTAAAACTCTTATATTCTTCAACAATTAAGTCATACAAAACAAAACATTTGGAGGAAAAAGGCTAATCATACAAAACAAAGCTTGTGAAGTTCCATGGCTGTTAGCAGAAAGATCATGGTATTTTATATGTAGTGCTATCAAAGGATGCATATAAATGCATGCATGATACGTACGTTCATGGGATTTACGAAGCTTACTTTACCCAGAAAATATATAAAATTACTTTGAACGTACGTCAACAAAGTAGAGACTGGATACCTAATAATTATGAATTAAGTAGTTTTCGTTTTGAGAACTTAACATGCTACAAAACTAGGTCACAGATGAGCTTGCACCTTGAGCTGTGAGATGCCTTTTTCCTCCGACGGTTGCAAGGTTGATAAAATATTGGTTTTCTCTGTTCTAATTGCAAGATATGGCTGTAAATTGAATAAACATTGAAGACAGTATATATCTTTTTGTTTTTTTCTTTCAAAATATGTCGATTGATTGGCGACTAAATTGTTCACGAGGGCTTGTTTGTATATCTTTTGGTTTTCCAAACACCTGTGTATATTTAATTGTAACATGTGATTCAAATTGGTTATGACCTGGGAGAACATATCTCAAGGACAGAGATATTAATTATAATTAAGAGAAAGTAGAATGACATTTATATATGTTGAAGAATGTTCGAAGTCTCATGTACGAAATTTGACGGATTAACATATAGCTTATATTGAATGATTTCACGATCAAATACATTGGGTTATTTTGTAATAAAACCGTACATCTGCTGAACTAACAGTTGTTAACTTGAGAACAATATCAGTGCATGCTTGTCTCCATTAGACGTGACCGGCTGAAAACAAACTTGGCCATGCATAGCTTGTTCCAAAGGTTCCACTTCGCTTTAAAGGATAGGGGAGAGGGAAGCATACTAGAAAGCCCCAACTCCTATAAGTTGCGGAGTTCTGCCAATTGTTTATTCCCAACGGCTTGAACGTATTCCACGAAGAATCCCTTGCTTGATAGGGCTTGAGTTTAGAAACTTCAGACCAAATCCAAAAATGCAAAGCCATTTTAGAGTCCCAGAAAGCTTTGGGCCAGTCATGTACAAGCCCATACAATTTCATGCCGAACTTTGAATTCAAGACAGCCCAATCATCTGATATACGAAAGGACATGATATAGGTTAGGATTCACACAAATTCAAATCTCTTCCGCTCGAAATAGAACAAAACATCAATTCCTTAGCAACTTGGTGCATAAATTAACATGTTTTTTGTTCTGTTTATGATAGATTTATTTTGTTTATGATAGATGACTGTATCTGACTTGAACAACCTCCTCACTTTATTTAAGACCCACTATTTCAAAACTCGTATCGGGATTAATATTTTTTAATTGCTCTGAGCAGAAAAGAAGTAGCATTCTTAATAATTCTTTTTGAATTATTGATGGGTTAGTTGTGGAGTCGGAATCAGTTAGTACAAAAAGGGCCACAGGGCCTAAAAAGCTAGCTAGCATTCGAAATTGATGGGTCAAGAATGATTACAAGTAAAGTCTGGTAATTTTTACCAAGTAAAAGTGAAACTCAGCTGCAAAGAATTGTCCACAGCTTTCAGCCAAAAACATAACAAAAGTCGGGATAGAGTGATATTGATGCGTGTGGACTGTCGAGCCATATGGGTCATGGATCTGGCCACCAACCGGGGACCCCACCTCAATGCACCTCGTCGAACCCTAGAAACCTTCTCCGACACCAGCTGCTGACCGCTGAGACAATTAGGCGGTGGATTTGCCCCATTAACGGATGGGGCCACTTAAGTGTTAAGTCTTAACTTTCACACCCATAAGAATTTTTTTTTTGTCTCCAATATTCAAGCAAGTACTTATACGTCATGATATAATTAAATGAAGTGAGGGAAGAGTGATCTGTCCGTTTGAATCCCTAACAGTTTGAAAAAATTTCTTGTGTTCAACCACTCTCACACCGGTGTGACTCAAAAACACATTTTGCCTTACAAAATAACCAATTTTACGTTGGTAAATCATATGATGGTGGTCAGAAAGAGGATGTCGTGACGAAATCTTTTACTTAAATATAATAATAATAATATTATTATTATTATTATTATTATTATTATTTGTATAATTAGGGTTTAGTGATGTGAAACGCCATGATAAGAATATATACATTCAATAAGCTACAAAACCAAATGAAAATTTCTGCGATTTTTTAAAGCTTTATACAAAAACTCAGAGTACTATTTTACTGGCGTTACTGCATTGGATTTTATATACCCAGTACATTCATGCAGTAAAACAATAATTAACTTTCATGCTTTCCAATAACCGACACTTTGGTACACCAATATCTTGACAATACATTTTTCTACGCTCATTTTTTTCGTTTGATCATTACTACACTCTCTTACTTTTATGATTGTTGCGTCATAGGTCTATAATATCGTAGTGAATAGAATATTAAATTTCATATAATACGTTTGAATTTTGAAATATCTAATCATTAAATTATTGTAATAATTTCGAATTATTTAACCTCTAGCTTAGTAATAATCAAGGTTCTAAAAAACGCTAGGCGCTAGTCGGGCGGAAGGCTGGCGCCTAGCGCCTAGGCGGCTAGGCGGGGTCTAGGCCTGCCTAGGCGGCCTAGGCGGATTTAGGTAAATTTCTTGTATATCTTGTAAATAAATGCATATTGACACTTACAAAAAATTATACTTTGTATGAAATCCATAGATAAGATAATAAAAGAATGATAAACTGCAAAAAGAGTATCCAACAAGTCCAAAATTTAAAAACACATTAAGCATATATGTCATATAACCATGGTGAGGAGTATTGTAGGATGACACATATACAACAAGTTCACAATTTTAAACCACTTAGACTTAGATAGGAATTTTTTTTTAATGTCGATAAAAAAAATAAAAAAAGGCCTAGCACCGCCTAGCCCCGCCTAGCCCCGCCTAGCCCGCCTCACCCGCCTAGCCGCCTAGCCCGCCTAGAGCCCAACCGATTTTTTCAACCCATTTGCACAAAAACGCCTCGGACCACCACCGCCTAGGCCGTTTTTTAGAACATTGGTAATAATAAATAAAGAAAATTTCTATGATTATCGCGAACAAACATTTACGTTTAGGTTTTATTGTCAAATGACATTAATGAAAATCACGATACAAAAGTAAAGAAAAATGAAATTGCATGAGGAAATTCATACTCTTATGAGTTATGATATCTCAAGCCACACCTAATTTCCAGGGAAAAAAAACTTTATGTTCGCGTGCGTATATATATATATATATATATATATATATATATATATATATATTTTTAACAAACGATATTATCTATATTAAAAAAGAGGGGGTGAGGCTTAACCTCATAATGAGCTAGCAATAATGTGGTTCAAATTCGTTTTTGACGAGAATCAAACCTAAGACCTCTCACTTCCAAATGAAGAGGAATAAAGAAATTTGACATCTAAATAGTTAAAAGCCTTTGTCTATTGTATTTTATGTCCTACAATCAATTTTCCTTATGTCCTACGATCAATTTACCTTTCTCCAAATGTTTTTGGTAATAAAAATGCTTATTTTTAGTTACACCTCAAAATAAGTTCCACTTTAACTTGTAGTCTTGTAGACTCTTTCTTCTCTCTGAAACTTATAAGTCGCCTTCTAAAATATATGTGGGACCCAATACCCAATAAGATTATGCCACATGTGCAATAAATTTGATTATAAATCTTCATTATGCGTTACCATTCAATAAACATATAGTATTAAGTTTAAAAGAAATCGAAGAGATGAAAAAAATAAGAGTAAATTGTAGCTATGGTCCCTGAACTTTAACTTAATTGGAGCAATGGTCTTTCAACTAAAAATCTATTACCATTGGTCCCTCAACTCATCAAAACGTGCATCTATGGTCCCTTAACTAAAAATTCATTACCATTGGTCCCTCAACTTTAATTCAACTAGAGAAATGATCCTTTAACTTTAACCCAATTGTAGCAATGGTCCTTCTAACATAACTCATTTTCACAAAAATTTTGACGTAGTTGATGAAAATGATCATAATTACACACTTTGATGAGTTGAGGGACCCTAATTATATAAATGGTTATTCCAACATAACTTATTTTGACAAAATTTTGACTAAATTGATGAAAATGACTATAGCTACACATTTTGATAAGTTGAGGGACCAATGGTAATGGATTTTTAGTTGAGGGACCATTGCTCCAATTTGATTAAAGTTGATGGACCATTGCTACAATTTACTCAAAAAATAAATAAGAAATAAGAAATTGATTAGCATGGCGCACCCAAATCAAACACACGTAAGAAATTAATAGATTTAAGGTAATGTGGAGTGAATTTTGAGTTTTATAGAAACAACTATCAAGTTTCCGGGGGGGGGGGGGGGGGGGGGGGGGGAATAGGATCAAAATCGAGTTCCACGGGGCAAAGTGAAGTGAAGCGAATCGAATTTTAAGTTTCAAAGAGTAAAGTAGCGATTTTTGAGTTAAAATGAGCAAAGTAAAATTAAAATCAAATTCAAAAGAACGTAGCTAAAAATAAGCCTAATTAAAAACTCATTCTAAATGGGTATGATGGACTTCCACACAAAGGAAGGTTATTTTTCTAAATTTTAAATAGTGATATTCAATGTTAGATCATTTAATTAGGCAATGTCATACCCCTTTCGGGAACCGGATCCTCTCCAGAGCAATATATGAGGAGCCTGCTGAGAAGGCCATCAGGGTTGTTGAAATTTGATCAAACGGTTACAATTATTATAACTTTTAGAGGATTCTTTGTTTTTAACCGTTTGATCAAATTTCAAAGGCTCCCCATATATTGCTCCGGAGGGGATCCGTGTCCCCCCTTTTGGCCTTCCTTAAAAGAGGATTAGGATCCTCTTCAGATCCCTTTTCTGGCGATCCTCGGGATCAACTAATCCTGAACATTCAACACAAAATGAACGGCCAAAAATCAAGTTTCAGAAAATGGGCGAGAGTTCGAGAAGCTGCACCGGATTGCCGATCGGAGAAGATTTGGTGTTGCGGTTGGGGCAACAAGCCTGGTCGGGCTGGATTGCAGCCGATGGATTCAGCGGGTCAGATCAGCAAGTTATGATGGCGAAGTCGAGGTTCCATGATGGCGGTCCAGGGATTTCACGAACTGCGCGCGGCGTAGTTGAGATGGACGTGGAAGAAAGGGGAGCAGGTCGCGTGGATTGCAACAAGTTAGGCTTGAAACGGACCGCGAAGTCGAGGTTCAAGCGTAATGGCGATCGTGGGATTTGACGGGCTGCGCGCGCCGTGGTTGACAGATACAGATCTTGAATCTTGACCTTTCATTTTGTACATGTTGAACACTGAGGCTTGGTTCATCTCTAGGATCCCAAGAGAAAGGATCCACAGAGGATCCTAGTCCCCTTAAAGAGGATGTAGAGTGAATTGTTAAGGTTTGGTTGCCTCTTCAATCATTGAAGCATGCACCGCATGCAGTGTCCTGCTGCTGACAGATCAAACTCAGTTTCCACGATGGATACTTCTAATTAGGCAAACAAAAAAATAAGAGAGAGAGAGAGAGAGAGTTGATGTGATATCCTCCAATGATTCTTCCAAGGCGGTTTCTATTCATGGTTAAATAGGGGAGGCGATTCTAGCGGGATTCTCTTTATGAAAAATCCAGGTTACTCTAATCACATTTGTTCATTATACATCGTGCGGTTAGTTTTTGTCAGTATTGTTTATATTCAATTTTAAATAAAAAATTTATAATAATTTCTGACCGTATAATATACGATAAACAAATATGATTTGAAGATTCCCGGAATACTCACAAAGAGAATCCGACAAGAATCCCCACTGTTAAATATAGCCTTTAACTATGTTTTTGTCTCTAAAAATTAATATTTTAAAGATATTTTTAGGGTTGAGTTTTTTATTCGTCTTCATATTCTATTAAGGACAATACTTGGGTCCTCACCGGGGAGGACCCAATATACTGATTTTACCATTTAATCCAATCAAATCAAGCCATCTGTCATTAAAAGGACCCACCAATATCTGAAATAGAATAAAAAATATCTAAAATAGAATAAAAAAGACAAGTGTCACTTTTTCATTAGGGGTCAGTAAAATTTAGGTCCTCCCCGGTGAGGACCCAAGTATTGTCCTAGCACTGGAGCTAAATTGACCTGATTCTTTTGAGCTCAATTTCTTTTAGCAAGAAACTGATTTTGTCAATTTTAAAACTAAATGTGGTCTACAACCCTTGACTGCAAATGGCCTAAGATTGACCGAAAGATGCTAAAATCAAGCGCACGCACGGACAAGGATCCTCGCTGGATCCCTTTCATGGGGATCTTAGGGATCAATGTATGTGAACCGTTGATCGAAAATCGTGCGGTCCAAATTAAATGCTTTTTATATTTTTAAAAGTAAAATAACCTCGTTTTGCGTGAAAAATATAAAAAAAGAAAAAACTGTGGCCGTACGATTTTCGATCAATGGCCTAGATGCGTTGATCCCTAGGATCCCAATGGAGGGGATCCGGCGGGGATCCAATTCCCGCACGCACATATATATATATAACCTTACCAAGAGGGATCCCCATTTTTCTAAAAAAAATGGGGACACTCTCTTGACCGTTAGATTGGCTTTAATGAAATTATGTGGTTGAGATTAAAACATAGGCCACACAATTTCATTAAAATCAAATCCAACGGTTTAGAGGGTGTCCCCATTTTGATCCCTCTTGTGAAATGATTCCTATATATATATATATGTATATGTATATGTATATGTATATATCTAGGATGCCTTCAAATCTAGATTCTAAAAGATGTTGGGTGTTAGTCGGACGACGGACTAGGACCTAGCGTCTAGGCGGATTTAATTAAATTTATTATATAAAATATAAATAAGTGGCTACTTACACTCTAAAAAATAAAAACTATACTTGTATTGAGAATTTAGGAAAGTTAAAACTTAAGCCGTATTTTCATCATTACAGACAAATGCAACAAAAATAAGAAAAACCAAAAACCAAATTTGAAAATTCACTAATTTAGTAGGTTATTCAGAAAAAAAAAACCTTGTAATTTAATTAAAAATAAATAAAAACAATCGAACCGCCTAGCCTCCACCTAGCCCTCCTAGTCCGCCTAGCCCCTACCTAATTTTTCTCCATGTTTCAGCCTAAATTGCATCGGTCCTCCACCGCCTAACATCTAGACGGCCGCTTAGGTCGATTTTAAGAATACTGATCCAAATATGCACATAAAAGACAAATTTAGAGTTAGAAATTGTCCGATCTGATAGGTGACGAAGTGTAACTTGATAGGGATACTCCTGACGTATAATATATTTTTCAATGTTACCGGCACACGGAGTGGTACACCAAATGTCATTATATAGATGTGGGATATGTGTGTTAAAATGTTAATAACTTAAAAAATAAAATTTCTCACCACTTACATAAAAATACGTGATGTATCATCCGTATTCCCGTCACATTGAAAAATTTGTCTAATATGTATATGCACCAGATCAAAAGCTCCAGAAGTTTTCTTTTCCCTTTGAATTTTGAAATACCCAGCGGAGGTCTTACCTCCAGAGTCCACTAAACAGTCCAATAATAATAATTTATTAATTAAGTATAATTAAATATGATTTGAACAGACCCTAATAAAATATTTCTGAAACTTTGGTGGCCTCTCTGCAAAGGAGACGAATAAGGTTTAGTATGCAATTAAATAATAAGGAGACAATGAAGCACTGCTTTCTCTGTTTCGTATTCTGAAATGCTAGAAATCTCTAATACTATGTTTAGTAATTAATTAATTTAAGCATTGATCCTAGAACTGGCAGTTTCTGACACGACACGATGACACGACACGAAAACGACACGAAAATAACGGGTTTCGGGTCAACACGATAACTTATCGGGTCATTATCGGGTGACCCGTTAAGAACCCGTTAATAACGGGTTCTTAACAGGTATACACGTGGGTAACACGTGGGTGACCCGTTTCGACACGTTAAGAAAAAAATTATTTTGATAATTTTAAAGTTTAATTACTAAAAAATTTATTATAAAATATTAATATATACAATATATTCTATATTAAATATATAGTTTTGTATTATTATTCTATATAAGTTTAAAAAAAAAAAGTTTTAGTCATTATTTATTTTTATTATGAGAGTTCTTTATTATCATTACTAAGATAATAAATTTTACTTAACATGTTCTTGTCCAAAATTAAAATAAACTAATATAGTATTTGTATAGACAATAACTAATAAGACATACATTATACATACAAGTATGAAAAATGTGAAAGAATATATAAACACTTGTGATTCATCATTATTCATGATTCATCATTATTCATATAAACACTTGCAATTTTTGGCATATGCGATCTCAAAGCATATACAAACAAGTTTGACAGTTGGATCGTTGAAATCAGTTTCGTAGAATGCGTATCCCATCAAAACGATAGATTCACTAACACTTAGAGTTTATTTATACTTTCATTAAGTATAACATAAGATTTTGTGGTATCCACTAGTGTAAATATTTTAAATTGAAGATCGAATTCATTCATTGTATTCATATAGGGTCAAGGAGTGTAGATGTAAAAACTCATCAAAATCGGAGTTAAAATAACCGTTAAATCGTGATTTTTCGTTTATAACCGTCAAAAAATTTTGTCCCATTACTTGATCTCTAAATGTTTGTTTTTCGCGATTTTTGGCGTATGCAATCTTGAAGCATATACAAACAAGTTTGATGGTTGGATCGTTGAAATTAGTTTCGTAGAATGCGTATCCCATCAAAACAATAGATTCACTAACACTTAAAAGTTTATTCATATTTTTATTAAGTATAACATAAGATTTTGTGATATCCACTAGTGTAAATATTTTAAATTGAAGATCGAATTCATTCTTTGTATTCATATAGGGTCAAGGAGTGTAGCTGTAAAAAATCATCAAAATCGGAGTTAAAATAACCGTTAAATAGTGATTTTTCTTTTTATAACCGTCGAAAAGTTTTGTCCCATTACTTGATCTCTGAATGTTTGCTTTTTGCAATTTTTGGCGTATGCGATCTCGAAGTATATACAAACATGTTTGACGGTTGGATCATTGAAACTAGTTTTGTAGAATGCGTGTATCGCATCAAAACAATAGATTCACTAACACTTAAGAGTTTATTCATACTTTCATCAAGTATAACATAAGATTTTGTGGTATCCACTAGTGTAAATATTTTAAATTGAAGATCGAATTCAATCATTGTATTCATACAGGGTCAAGGAGTGTAGCTGTAAAAAATCATCAAAATCGGAGTTAAAATAACCGTTAAATCGTGATTTTCTTTTTATAACCGTCGAAAAGTTTTGTCCCGTTACTTGATCTCTCAAGGTTTGTTTTTTGCAATTTTTGGCGTATGCGATCTCGAAGTATATACAAACATGTTTGACGGTTGGATCATTGAAACTAGTTTCGTAGAATGCGTATCTCATCAAAACAATAGATTCACTGACACTTAAAAGTTTATTCATACTTTCATTAAGTATAACATAAGATTTTGTGGTATCCACTAGTGTAAATATTTTAAATTGAAGATCGAATTCAATCATTGTATTCATACAGGGTCAAGGAGTGTAGCTGTAAAAAATCATCAAAATCGGAGTTAAAATAACCGTTAAATCGTGATTTTCTTTTTATAACCGTCGAAAAGTTTTGTCCCGTTACTTGATCTCTCAAGGTTTGTTTTTTGCAATTTTTGGCGTATGCGATCTCGAAGTATATACAAACATGTTTGACGGTTGGATCATTGAAACTAGTTTCGTAGAATGCGTATCTCATCAAAACAATAGATTCACTGACACTTAAAAGTTTATTCATACTTTCATTAAGTATAACATAAGATTTGTGGTATCCACTAGTGTAAATATTTTAAATTGAAGATCGAATTCATTCATTGTATTCATATAGGGTCAAGGAGTGTAGCTGTAAAAAATCATCAAAATCGGAGTTAAAATAACCGTTAAATCGTGATTTTTCGTTTATAACCGTCGAAAGGTTTTGTCCCGTTACTTGATATCTGAATGTTTGTTTTTTGCAATTTTTGGCGTATGCGATCTCGAAGCATATACAAACAAGTTTGACGGTTGGATCGTTGAAATTAGTTTCGTATGATGCGTGTCCCATCAAAACGGTAGATTCACTAACACTAAGAGTTTATTTATACTTTCATTAAGTATAACATAAAATTTTGTGGTATCCACTATTGTAAATATTTTAAATTGAAGATCGAATTCATTCATTGTATTCATATAGGATTAAGGAGTGTGGCTATAAAATATAATCAAAATTGAAGTTAAAATAACCGTTAAATCGTGATTTTTTGTTTTATAACCATCGAAAAGTTTTGTTCGGTTACTTGATCTCTGAATGTTTGTTTTTTGCGATTTTTTGTTGATACGATCTCGAAGCATATAAAAACAAGTTTGACGGTTGGATCGTTGAAATTAGTTTCGTATAATTCGTATCCCATCAAGTTCAATGGTGTATATATATATATATATATATTTATTAAGTAGATTTAAATCTATTTATTTTGTACGTATAATTGACCGGTACACGGAGTAGTATATCACATTATCACGTGTCATTATAAAAATAGTGGGATATGTGTGATAAAAAATTAATAACTTAAAAAAAAAAAAATTTCTCACCACTTCTATTAATTTTCATTTTTCCCTCTCTTTTTTGTTTGCTTTTCAGCTTTTCTTATAATTTTCATTTTTCCCTCCCTTCTTTTTCTTCAAAGGGCGGCAGCCTACCCATCTTTCCCTCTCTTTTTTGTTTCTTTTTCAACTTTTCTTATAATTTTCATTTTCCCTCCCTTTTTCTTCAAAGGGCGCGGCATGAATGAAATGGAATTATGGAATCAATGGATGCATATTAATTAATAATTATTATAGTTTTTATAAAATTTAATTTAAAATTTAATATATATATATATAATTATTATAGTTAATATTTTGGGGGTATAATTATTAATTTATTATAGTATATATAATTATTATAATTATTATAGTTAATTTAATATATATATATTTAATATAGTTTTTACTATGTGACAATATGATATGTATTCTCTCAAAAAAAATATTATGTTTTTTATTTAATTATTTATTGGTTTAAAATATATTTTCCTTAACCGGTAACGGGTCGGGTCAAATTACCCGTTAATATTATCGGGTCGATTTCGGGTCGGGTCATTTTACCCGTTTATTGTAACGGGTGTTACACGACACGACCTGTTAAGATATCGGGTATGACACGAAAACGACACGAACACGGGAAACACGACACGAATGCCAGGTCTAATTGATCCCAGTAACATTTGAAAGTTTCATTTTGGCACCTAAAAAAAGCATTGTTAAATATTAATTTATTAAAACAAACAAACTTTAACGAAAAACTCTCGGTATTGTTCACTTTAACAAAAAAACCATATTTTTACACTAAAAAGTCAATCCTGGTAATATTCACTTTATCATTCATTTTGTCTTTATTGTTAAAACTCAAAGTATTTAAGTCATTTTCATTAGTTTTTCTTTAAAACAAATGAGCTATGAGGTATGACTTAATCACGTTAGAGACTTATTTTTAGTCATGCTCCATCAACTCAATTTTAATTTAATTTTTTTTTTTGTAACTCAAAAATCACCAATTTATTCTCTAAAACTCATAGTTAACTTCATGTTGCCCCTTATAACTCGATTTTGATTCCATTTTGTCTCAGAAACTTGCAAGTTGTCTCTATAAAACTCTAAATTCATTCCACATTGCCTTAGATCTGTTAATTTTTATGTGAGTTTGATTTAGATGCGCTAGGCTAATCAATTTCTTTTTTACTTTTTTCCCTCTCTTAAATTTCTTTTTAACTTAATATTCTCTTATTGTTTGATGTTCACGCATAATGGAGATTTATAATCAAAATTTATTGCACATGTGACATAGTTTTATTAGGTATTAGGCCACACATATGTTTTAGGAGGTGACCAATAAGTTAAAGAGAGAAGAAAGAGTTGACAAGTTAAAGTAGAATAAATTTTTGAGTTTCAAAATGTAAAGTAGTGATTTTTGAGTTACAATGAGCAAAGTGAAATTAAAATAAAATTTCAGATGATGCAACTAAAAATAGAAAGAGTTGACAAGTCAAAGTAGAATAAATTTTTGAGTTTCAAAAAGTAAAGTAATGATTTTTGAGTTGCAGTGAGCAAAGTGAAATTAAAATAAAATTTCAGATAACGCAGCTAAAAATAGAAAGAGTTGAGAAGTCAAAGTAGAATAAATTTTTGAGTTTCAAAAGTAAAGTAGTAATTTTTGAGTTACAGTAAGCAAAGTGAAATTAAAATAAAATTTCAGATGGCACAGCTAAAAATAAACTTATTTTTAAAGCATGAGACAACATTTTACGTGTGTTTATATTAATGAAGGAATACTAAAAATTATATTCGTTCTCCAATTATATTAAGATACATAATGTATTGATTTATATTTCGAATCCATGAATACATCTCCCGTCACGGTCGGTCTCATTTTGTAGTTGGCAACATGACCGACACGAGACACCAGGGTCATGTTCCAAAATGTCAATCTCACCTAGAAGGCTAGAACTAGAACATGCACGATACAATAAAGATTGTGAAAAACCAAAATGAAATTTGTGGTGGAGGGACCACTCAATTTCTCTAACTAAATTGTCACAAAATCAAGCTACTAGCAACTAGGAATCCAGTAAGTATAAGATTGAGGAAGAGTTGCTCTCAAGATACTTTGACACCGATTTACAATTTTTTGTGTTTACGATCACAACTCTTTATATTATAGATAACCTTGTACAAATTAAAATAAAAAGCTTGTGAGTTCTCTCTCTCTCCTTCAACCCAAAACCTAGTCGTCAACCCTTTCGCCGCCGGCCTCTGGCTATGGCTGGGGGCCGGTGGCAGCCTCTCCTCTACTCTTCCTAGCTCTTCCTCCCTTCCTCTTCCCCCCTCTTCCCATCTCAGCCATCCTCCACCCCTCGCCATACTCGTTTTCCCACCACCTCTCGCTGACCTTTCTTCCCGGCCGTTACCTTCCTCTTCTACCCTCCCTTGCTTCTCTCCCACCATTTTGGGTGCAGATCTCCATGGATCTATACCCTATACCCTGACCCGGGCCTTGCCCTTTCAAGATTTCTTCGATTGGGCGCTCGTTTTCTCGGTGTGGGTTTTTAGATCTGTGCTGCATGTGGGTTGGATCCTCCTTCGTCAACTCGGTTCCATGGTGGTGTCTCCTTCCTCGATGGCTCCGGTGGATGCCCTGGTTGTGCTCTCTGTTCTGACGGCTTGGCATGTGCGACTCGGCTTGTCCTGGCGGCTTGGCTTGTTTGTCTCACTGTGGCTCGGCTCAGCTTGTGCGTTTGTCCGATGCGTGGAAGCCGACTTCCCACTGTCCGGAATTTGTTGGTGGGTGCATCGTCCCCACTATAATGAGTTGTACATCGGATCCCTTCTCGGTGTAGTCTAGTCATGTGCCTCTCGCCTTTGTGTACCACGGTGGCGCTGGTGTTTTGGCTTATTTGGTCCTCACCTTTGTGCGTTATGTATTGTGAGTCTCGTCTGCTAACGGTGACTTAGATGTGGTCTCGCTCTCCCGCGATGACTTTTTGTGGCCTCGCTATCCAGCGATGACCGGTGTGTCTGCCAGTATCTCTCTGTTGCGGCTATCGTTTATTGTGACGGGTCTGTATTGGTAGCTCTTGTGCTCTTGGCGATTGAATGTTTGTGCTTGTGGTGTCTCTAGGGGTTTATTATTATTTGTATGTTTGTGCAAATTCATTCCAGATCAATTTATTGGTCACTGGAATTATGTACCCAATGACGCTCTGTAATTGTTTGTGTTGATCAATGAAAGGCTATGCTATCGTTTCTTGTCAAAAAATAAAATAAAAGCTTTGTACAAATTATGTCTGCCAAAAATCAATTTAAAATAAGGTTATCTAGCAAATCAATTTTAACAAATAGACATACGGTTGTAATATTTTTATCCTATCCGACAATTTGTTTTTATCTAGTTCAATTATTAAACGATCTCATATTTCATTAATTTTTTACGGTGATGATCTTTACAAAGTAAATTATGATATGAACAGTTATAAGCACAAGCTTCTGTGAATCGATAACTTCAATAAAATTTTGGTGAAGAAACCTTAGGATCCAAATTGCACCCAAAATTACTAAAGTTTGCACTGAAATATCTATAAAATCTCCCCTACGAAAAATACATAACTGATACTTCTTACAAGAAGCCTTTTAAATGCTTTTGAAACTCAATTACATTTTATCTAAAACAATTTCAGTCATTTAAAAAACATTTCCAAACAAACCCTACATCCCTAGAATATGTCACCCATGGAAATCTAGTTCCTCCCAAATTGGTCACAACACTCACCTCCGTGTCTAAAGGAGCAAGTTCGACAAATGGTAAACGGAAGCAAACATAACAAGCACATGGATCCAATCCAAAGATCTACCATCATAAAATTCACTCCAAAATCCAAATAAATTGAATAATAATTTAACTGCTCAGAGACAAGTGTGGAATGTTGTAGCCTACAACTTTTGTACATGAAATATTCTTTCTCTGTCTTTCTAATGCTTGTTTTGGCAATGGACTCCCCCAAAAGACACAAAATTTGGAACTTAAAACATAACAAATTAAGAAATAATGAACCCTAAATAATCAATTGGAGAAAAGGGAGAAGAAGCTGCTTCAAATTCCTAACTTTGATAAAATGGTAGGTGCTTATATTTCACTGATCTCACCCCCTTTACATAAACCAACATCTATCACCATGGTCCCCTTCTTCTTCGACTCCATGATCCTGCAACAATTTCGCCTCGGCGACTGCCCAAAAACAAAGCAATTGAAAACGAGTTAGTGAGAGTTTTTGTTTTGGTCGTATCACGAGACAACAGAGGAAGAGTACAAGGCCTTGAAAATACTTACTCTATCCCATAGGTGCGGGTCAGGCTTCTTATGAACCTCGACTTTGTCGAGATTAGAAGGATTAGCCATCTTCCACTTGCAGTGGGGATGAGGGGTACGATGCTGGACATACTCGCTGATTGTTGAATTCGTTGTCGCATTAAACCTTACCTTTGACAAGTAATAGACAAAAGGTTTCTGGCACGGGTTTCGGCTAACTGGACGTGTGTTGAATGCATATGCTGTGTAATCTGCCCTTCTGTACCAATTCAAAAACGTCCGGGAAGGCATTTCCATCTCGCGGGGTGAAAAGACTCCCCGAAAAATTTGAACAGCAAAGCCCCAAGAAACTGAAATGGTCCAGCTCTTTGACTTGTCGTAGCAGATGGATTGTTGTATGATTCCCGCTGAGTCCAGCTTCACTGGTATAAAAAGCCGCTGAAGGGCTTGAATACGGGTCACATTGGGGAAGATGGGCTCAACCACATCCAGGTGATGCATTGTCACTAAGGGTGCCACTGGGTGTGCTGCAAGGAGCCCAAACAGGTTTCCGTACACATCATACTGAGAGCCATCAATATGAAAGAAACGTACAGTAAGTTCACACCAAATCTATCTAAACATATCTACAATTTAACCATAAAGGAAAAAAGAAGAAGAATGTTACAAAGAATCTACTATAGAAGTGAGACTGCTATTTATTCACAATCAACCCCTCAAACGAGAACAACATTGGAAACGGCAGCGGAGGATCTTGCTCTATTTAGTACACATAACGGAAGAACCCTTAGCGAAAATTCGAAAATTATACTTGATTTCTTTTTAACCAAGGCATACCCAACTACTGGTCTACCCAACTAAATGCCAATGAGACTAAATGTTTCACAATTTGTACTGTGAGGACAACAGAAGTAGGACGGCTTGAGAAAGTAACTCATGAGGAAGAAGAGATTAGTGGCTTGAAAATGAGGGGTCACAATTTACCATTTTAGAACAAGGTGTTCAACCTAAACCTAGATTCTCCTTAAAAATTAAGGAAACAAATTAAGAAATACAATCCCACATTAAATAATGAACTGCATTACAACAACAACAAAGCCACTGCGCTCCGTATTATGCCAGGTCTTCTGTTAGATCCAAGTGCTCCAAGTCTTTTTTTTAGTCTCTTTTCAAGTCTTCCACTACCCCTTTGGTCCTAAGCCTCTATCTTGTAATCGCATCTTTTAACCGGAACATCTGCATGTCTTCATTTCACATGTACAAATCACCTGAACCGATTTTCTCGATGCAAAACTAAATCTACATTTGTTGGATGCAAAACTAAATCTACATTCTTTCGATGCAAAACATATATCGGTTTAACCTTAAGCTCGCAACAAATCCACCATTGTCTGCTATAATTCAATGTATTATAGGAGAAATTTATAAATAAAAAAAAAAGACCACAAAGTTTTAACCTTTTTCACCTCAACAGACAGCCCACATAAATGGGGTTGGGTAAAACTGAAGCTTTACTCATTCAATTGTCTAGTCAGGACACTGCTCACTCACTGAAGGAGCGTGGCGTGCACGGACAGCTACTGTGTAGTTGCGTAGTGAGCTGCCAGACAAAAACCCGGTCTAACCTCTTAATTCACGTGGGGCCCAGCGCGTCGTCTTCATAACCGAGCATTAACAGCATTGAGCAAATCAACCGCCTAGTGAACCGACAGAACGAACCGGCCCAACCAAATAAATTGCCCTCAGCCTCAGATTTCCCGAAACCGGAAAGTAACGTAATCGGGAATTATCGAACTAAGAGGATGATTAAACATTAATTAACTCGCCAATACTTATCCAACTAAGAAGATTATTAAACATTAATTAACTCGATAATACTTAATTAATCAAGGAACGCTAATTAATTGTAGTTCCAGAACTCAATGCAAACACTAAGAGCCAAACCGACACTGACCCAAGTCGTGTTTCGGTCAATATCTCGGCCGAAACTCTTTAGTTTCGGGAGTTGCCGGTTGTAATTCGTAGTTGCCATTGCAGGAAATCGAGCTGGGTTTTCAAATTTGGAAAAAACCCAGATAAATTGAAGCCAAATTACGACTAATTAAGGCAAAAACAAATCAAATTAAGCACCCACCGACAGATTAGAGTACGGACCTGGTGAAATCCGAGTTCTTTAGTGAGTGGGACGCCGAGTTCCGCCATGCACGCCTGCATTCGGTCGTCGGAGCCGTAGAGTCCTGGGTACCTCTGAATGCACCGGTCCTGCATTTTGCTCAACGCCAGCGCCAGCGGGTAGCTGATGGCAAAGCCGCCGCCGCCGTACGCCATGCCATACGAGAAGAAAATGTTCTGCAGGTGGCTTTCTGATAAGCTCCCGATATAATAGTACTGCGTGTGGTCGTACTTCCTCAGGACCCGGACGAGGTTGTCGGTGATGAAAACGGTGTCGTCATCGCCCATCACGAACCACCGCACGTCCTTGAGGCCAAGACGCAGCGTTTCGCTCACGATCCGGGATATCCGAATCGCGGACCGGTGGCCCTGTTTGTTGGTGTAGGTGAACCCGGAGGTGTCGCCGGAGATTTTAATCGGCGGGAGGCCGGCGCCTTCCGGGTTTTTATCCTCAACTTCGCGGTCCAGCCAGACTATCCCGCGCATCGACTTGGGCTTGTACCAGAGCTTGATGTAGTTCTTCCTCTGTTCCCAGAGCTTGGCGGAGGCGGCAATGCCGAAAACGATGTCGTTTATCTCCGTCGGCTGGAGAATCTGGGAAGTCCGATCTTGGGCGGTGGTGGTGTTGGCGGCGGAGGAGGAGGAGATGCGGAGAGGGTTGAAGGTGTCTCTGTCGTCTGAGCAGGCGGCGCGTGAGGTGGAGACGAGCTTGAGAGTGTAGACGATGTAAGTGAGAGAGACGAAGAGGATGAGCCAGACGAGGAGTTTAGGGGTGGCTCTAGATTGGGAGCCGGGTCCAGGAATCGGGGTCCCTGTGGAGCTCCGCATCTGATCCCAAATCACTTTCTCTTGATCTTTCTGGCTCGCTTTCATTTTTCTCAACTCCCTCTCTCCCTCAAAGCGCAACCCTTTTCATTGCACTCTCTGTTGATTAAAAAAAAACCACAGGTTTTGCAGCATTGGGTTTCCAAAAGGGTGTTCGATTTGGGGAATTATTAGGGTCCTTTGGAAACCCAAATGGGTGGTTCAGATCGCTCTGGAATTTTCAATCTGCGGCGGTGAAAGACTGGTGATTCAATGGGAGGGAAGAGGTGGAAGAAGATGACGATGGTGATGGTGTTGGGGTTGCAGAAGAGAGGTAAAGGTGAGAGCTTGCATTGCTTTGCTGCCAGGTTGCACAAGACTCCTCATCCCCGAATAGAGCCGCATCCCCAAATATTTATCTGTTTTTTTTTTCTTCTATTTTTTATTATACTTTTGTTTTGTTTAATTTTTTTTGTTCTTGTTTTTTTGTGTTAATCCCCAAAGTTTTTAAGGTTTTTTCACTTTGGTCTTTCACTCTTTTTTGATAAAGAAGAATTGAAATTATTAAATTAAAGAAAGGATGAGATCAATTCAGAAGTACTTTTTTTATTTAATTTTGAATTAAAATAATTATAACAGACAGAATTCAATTGGTCTAATTTGGGACCGGCCGATAGTTATCCATCCTACAAACATATCAAGATTCAAAAAAGAATACTGACGCGGTCCCTATATTTATTTCTGGCCTTCAAGGAGCCGTATGAGGTGAAAATCTCATGTACGGTTCTGTAATAGCGATGGTAACAGTGATGGTATCACCGACTATAATTATCTAACAGTTCAAGTACAATTGATATTGTTGAGGCGCAATCAAAATATGGTTTTTGGGGATGGAATTTGTGGCGTCAGCCTATAGGGTTTATCATTTTTATTATTTCTTCCCTAGCAGAATGTGAGAGATTACCTTTTGATTTACCAGAAGCAGAAGAAGAGTTAGTAGCAGGTTATCAAACCGAATAAAAAATTGACCGTCTTTTAACATATGTTTTATAATGACCAAAAGTGATTTTCTTCACAAAAGTTGACTAAATAACATGTGATTATTGTTGTTTTTAGGGTTCTTGGGTAACCCATATACTTAGACAAGTCTTTTACTATTGGCATGTGACATGTCTAAAAGTGAGTATGATTTAGAGATAAAACCAACAACACAGAATCAACTGATGTGATTAAGCTCACTTTTAATAGTAGCACAACTTGGTTAATCTAACTACTCATGTCGTTAATACATTGATTTCGAGTCGTTCCAAACAATTTTCTTGTTTACATAATTGCCACAACAATCCACTCCAACCAAGGAGTTAGCAAAACTGAGTTTTTTTTTTTGGAAACTGCAAAACTGAGTTATACTCGCCATTTATATCTTGTCAAATTTTGTAATTTGACTTGTCACAATGTCATCATTTAACATACTTTCAAATTTTTAGTGATCAACTTGGGACGATAAAATTGAGAATCAAAGTGAAACCACCACTAAAATTCAGGGGCCAAACTTTAATTACATCTTCTTATTTTTATTTCTCATTTGGGTCCCAAACATGGTGGTTCAGTCTGGGATTGGGTTGGGTTGGGTTAGGTCACTTGCTTTCTGGCTTGGATCATAGATATCAGAAACTATTCTAATTATTTAAGATTACACGTATCCAATGGCCTGAAATTTGTTTTATTTTTTTATTTTGCCTACAATTTGTTTTGTACACTAATCTAATTTTTTTTTTCCTGCCAACCACTAATATAGTTAATTAAGTACGCTAATCATGCGGCTTGTCCTGACCCTAGTGGCTTGATCGCAATTACTAATGATAAGTGGCACTAGGCTTTAAAAGTTTACTATTTTATTATTATCTTTGATTTTTCAGGGAGAGGTTGCTACTCATGCAGTAATCGCTCGCAAGTCTTAAACTTCTGTGTTGTATATGATTTTGTACCTATGAAAATTTGGATCCAAAAAGACTTAGTTTACAATTGACCCATTCCTTATGCACATCACATTGTTACGAACGGATAATGTTATTAATACACTCATTTTTGTCTTCCACATATTTTTGTTAATTTTTAGTCATTAATATTCTTCAATTTATTCAATCCGATGATTAGAAATTGAAAAAAATGTGTGGATAACATTACCCATTACAAATTTACAAATTAACTCATCAAAAGTACAAAAAGGAGATAAAATATATATATAAAAAAACACAAAATTCGAGTTGAATTGAGAAATGACTTATAGAAACAAGTGGCTTGTAGCACAGTTGGTTAAAAGCATTTACTCTTGCACCTGATGTATCATGTTCAAATCTCCCTTTTTATAATTTAATATAAATATTCTATCGTTTGTTAAAAATAAAAGACTTATACATAGAAAGAAGCCAAGTATTTTTTCTTCTGAAAATAAGTAAAAAGTGGGATGCATAGAATTCAATAATTAATTGTACTACGTTTAATTAATTTGAGTCCATAATTGTTGGATCCTACATCACCCAGGGGAGTAGATCCTTTATGCCTTATATGCACATGCCCACCTCATTTAGCACGAGGCCTTTTAGGAGCTCACTGGATTCGGGTTCCGTAGGAACTCCGAAGTTAAGCGAGAATGGACCAGAGCATTCCCAGGATGGGTGACCCACTGAGAAGTTCTGCTCGCGTGAGTTCCCAGAAACAAAACCGTGATGGTGTGGTTGGGGCCCAAAGCGGACAATATCGTGCTACGATGGAGTCGAGCTCGGGTTGTGGTGGAGCCCGGATCGGGATGTAACAACTTGGTATCAGAGCCAATCCCTAGCCGAAAGTGTGCCGATGAGGACGTCGGGCCCCTAAGGGGGTGGATTGTTAGATCCCACATCGCCCAGGGGAGTGGATCCTCTATGCCTTATATGCACATGCCCACCTCATTTAGCACGAGGTCTTTTGGGAGCTCACTGGCTTCAGGTTCCGTAGGAACTCCGAAGTTAAGCAAGAATGGGCTAGAACATTCCAAGAATGAGTGACCCACTGGGAAGTTCTGCTCGCGCGAGTTCCCAGAAACAAAACCGTGAGAATGGTCGGGGCCTAAAGTGGATAATATCGTGCTACGATGGAGTCGAGCCCGGATTGTGGTGGAGCCCGGGTCGGGATGTAACAATAATTGTATCTAATCAAATACATTGCAATTAATACTTTTACCCTGTCAAAAAAAAAAAAAAAAAAAAACTAATACTTTTATGATTTATGCTATAACCCATTATTTGACCATTTTCTTAAATTCATCAATACAAATGAAAACTTACAATTTTTTTAACCAAATGAAAACTTATAGTTTATTGCATCTTTATAATTTAGTGACATCTTTTTATGTGGTTTAAATTTATATCATAATTTCATGTACAACAACAACGATCAAGCCTTATTCCGCTAAATAGGGTTGGCTATATACTCCATATCTTTTCTTATAATCTCTTTCCAAGTCTTCCCCAGGTCTTCCTTTATCTCTTTTGCTCGGAACCTCCATATCATAGTTGCATCTTCTAACCGGAGCATCGCTAGGTCTTCAGTTCAAATTTCCAAACCATCTTAACCGATGTTTTCTCATCTTATCTTCAATTGCGGTCACTCTAACTTCACAATATCCTTGTCTTAATCCCATCACTTTTCGTGTGCCGACGCATCCATGAAAGCATTCTCATCTCTGCTACACTCATTTTTTGTATGTATTGCTTTTTGATTGCCCAATATTCTACGTCATAAAGCATCGCTGGCCTTATTGCTGTCCTATAAATTTTTTCCTTCAACTTCAATATCATAATTTCATGGACACTGCAGATTATTATATATAATGAAACATTAATGGTTGACTCAATTATTTTTTAATACCAAATCCACCAATCCGGGTCCTTGAAATTTGATCCAACGGCTAAAAACATGGGCCCCCTTTAAAAGTTATAAAGGTTTATATCACAAATGGTCCCTGAAATTGACCCCATCAATCATGATGGTCCCTGAAAATGAAAATCGATCAATGTAGTCCCTAAATTTTAACCCGTGAATCAATGTCGTCCTTCTGTCAGTGTTCCGTCCAAATTAACTTTAAAAAAAGGTTAGAGAACCAATTTTTCATGGTAAAATGATCAAAAATAACTCTGTTACTTATAATTTTACTTACTACCTCTCTTTTCCTTTTTCCATCTTCACTTTTCTCTCCATTTTTTCATGGATTTGGTGCTAAAACTAAAATAAAAACAAAAAAAGTGGGAAATTTCAATTTTTTTTAATATCAAGTAAAAAATAATTCTAACTAGGTTAGCTCCATTCCTTTTTTTTTAAAAGAAATTGGGTTAGCTCCAAAAGCTACTGCCAAAGTCCACCTTTGATCATTTATCTTGTAAAAGAAATAGGGTACCACCTTTTTTTAAGTAAAATTATAAGTAACAAGGTTATTTTTGGTCATTTTACCATGAAAAATTGGTTCTCTAAACTTTTTTTAGTGTTAATTTGGACGGAACACTAACAGAAGGACGACATTGATTCGCGGGTTAAAATTCAGGGACTACATTGATCGATTTTCAATTTCAGGGACCATCATGATTGATGGGGTCAATTTCAGGGACCATTTGTCATATAAACCCAAGTTATAATAACTTTAGCCGTTGGATCAAATTTCAAGGGCCCGAATTGGTGGATTTGGTGGAAGGGATTCAGATAGGATCCCTTCCCGGATTTGGATTACTGAAACAGGTAGATGATGTAAAATAAAAGCAATTGTTGGTGTTGCTTGTATCGGACATTATAATCTATGAATTGTAGACAGTTGCTAGGTTCATCTAAATTCTAATTTTAATACTTGAAGTAAGTGAACTTCAATTTAGGATTAACTTCTTAATTGTTTGCTTCTTTTAAAAAGGTTATAAAAAGCTAACTATATTTCTATAAAAAGTTAAAGAAAAATGAACAAAAAAGGTTTAAGATTTGCTAGATGTGGGTATGTGCTGAAGATCTTAGGTCATATCCAATCGACCTTGCCAAAGGGCTATAGGGCTAAAATCGTCTCCAACTGGAGGCTAGGCCAAAGGGCTAGTGGGCCCCTGCGGGGCTAAAAATGGAAAATCAGGCCAACCGGCTGGCCCAATCCAGCCAGCTAGCCAGCCCCGGGCCGACCCAAAATTCAAATGCCAATGGCCACCTGGCGTCAGCATGACGCCAGCTAGCAATGGTTAGCTAACGCCAGGTTATCGTTGGATTTGAATTTTTTGTTTTTTTAGGACAAAATTAAAAAAAAAATCGAATTTTTTTCCTATAAGTACTTAAGTCATTAAACAACATTAAACAAAATTAAACAACACTAAACAATATTAAATAACATTAAACTTAAACATCATTAAACACGACAATCTCCACCCTAGTACTACTTGGGGTACTTATTCAAACTTAAACAACATTAAAAAAACCTTTAACACCATAAAATTTAAACGCCTACTCCATATTTTTTTTGGCCCAAAGATGTGCAACAAGATCCTCTTGTAAGTACTTGTTTGTGGCACGCGAACGTATCATCCTATGGTGCCTCATATACTCATTTAAAGAGATATTACCGGTTCTTGGATCCAAAGGAAAATTAGGCCCATTATATATTTTTGCACGAGCCCTCATTGACCTATTTGGATTATCTTGGTCGTCATCAGACTCTCCATAAATATAGCCATCTCGCTCATCCTCCACAATCATGTTGTGTAATATGATGCACGACATCATGATGAAGTTCAATTTATCTTGACTCCACCCTCTTGCTGGTTCCTTAATGATATTCCACAGTGCTTGTAGAATACCAAAAGATCTCTCAACATCTTTCCATTATGCCTCTTGGTGTAAGGTAAACCCCCTTTGGGCGTCATCCATAAGGTTTCCAATTGCTTGGATAAGTTTCACCCACTTCGGGTAGATGCCATCTTCCAATTAATACCCCATATTATACTGACACTCGTTGATGTAGTAGTCAAGTTGAGGTGATTTACTGACACGCTCGACCCTGATATTCTCCGAACACTAGGGTAGGCTCGTGCTGGCCGACACCCAAAAGTGACGAAGTCATATTAGGATGCATGAGAACAAGAAATAGATAAGACTTATAAATTTAAATATAATGAATATGCATTTAAGGAACGTGTTCAGAGCTTACAACTAATTTAGAACACTAAAAAGAAGTAATATAAAATTGGATGAATATAGAGAATGGGTTCTACACCGAGAGGACTCGAAGGTGCCAATGCCAAAGTGCCTTGACGCCGGGATTGTACGCCTCGAATCTAAATCCTGAAGGGGCACAAAACAGGAAAGGTGAGTGGACCATAATTTATAATACTACTAATAATACGAAAACCTGTTATCAACATACTAACTCCCAAAGTTTTATGAAAACATCTATAGCATAATATGTAGTAGGTTTTCTGAAAACCCTAGCATGCCATAAAACCTACCTAGACATATCTCGTATATAGTGTACTAACTAGTGGAATCAACGTCAGTATCTCCTATATGCACAGAACAGTGCCCAACACACGCCCGTTCGAAAGCAATATAGGTATCTTCTTCTATATGCATCGAATAATGCCCTACACACGCTTGCCCGATGGCCAATAAGAGTAACATCGCCCGTAGGTAGAACAATGACCATTAGATACGCACAAAACATTGAACATACTCTTTCCAAACATAAGTACATATATCTCAAAATCATCTTCATAGCATATAGTCATCTATCATATACACTACAAAGAAGTGTGTAAAAGCATGTTCTAAATAGTATATAGTCATCCATCATATATACTACATAGAACATCAGTTCGATAAAATATGGTATTCCAAAATATTCTCAGTAAGCATAATATCTCATAAAACGTAATCATTAAATCATGTTTTTCATGCATGTATTTCTACTATTAAAACATGCATTTTACAAGGGGTCCACTCACAGATACTTCATCGTCGAAGAACCATGCAAATTAGCGAAGATAGAATGCCAGAATAAATGCACCTAAGCACATAAACGGTCCAATTAATAAAACTCTATTAAAACAATTGAATTTGGGAAAATGGACTTCAAAAACGGATTCAGGACGTCAAAATCAGCCTGCAAGGGTCTCGACCGAAACCCGAAAAGTCAACGTTGACCGGTCAAAGTCAAAGTCAACTGGTCAAAGTCAAAGTCACCGATCGAGTCAAAGTCAAAGTCAACAGGTTGGGTTAACCGGTTCAGGTTAACCGTGTCAGGTCAATCGGTTCAGTTCAATCAGGTCGGGTCAACCGGTTCAGTCAATTGAGTTGGGTCAAAGGGTCCGGTCAACTGGGCCTAGGGTTATGGGCTTGGACTGGTTCGATGGCTGGGCTCGGGTATAATGGGCTAAAGGCCTTGGGTTGGTACGGCCTAATGGCCTAGGTCCAAAGGGTCATAGATACGGGTTTTAGGGTTAAACGGGCTTGGGCTCCCATGGGTTTGGGCTCGAGTTCCATGGGCTGGAGGCCCTGGTTCTACTCGGCCCTAAAGCCGGTTCCTTTAGGTTTTTGGGTTAGGTGTTAAATGGGGTTGGGCTTAGGGTTTAGCTAAATGGGTTTGGGGTTTACGGTTTAATGGGCTTAAGGCCCTCATTGCATGGCCCAAAGGCCTCAGCTCACAGGGACTTTGGGCTTGAAAACCCGGCCTGATGTTTTGGGTGATAGGGGAAGGGATTCGTACCTTGAACAAGTCAAATGGTGGCCGGAGATGGCCAAATCTTTGCTCGAAGCTCAAGGGCTCGCCGGAGGAACCTTCTAGGCTTCTTAGGCTTCACCGTGCTTCACAGAGACAAGGAAGGAATATGGGTGGTCCTCTCGAGTAGGTGGTGGTGTCTGTGGACCATGGGTTCGAAGGTTTTGTGAGGGCAGAGGGCAGAGGGCAGAGGGAGAGAGTTCTGTGAGAGAGATAGAGAGTTGAGAGATTTGAGAGAGTGAGAGTGAACTGAGAGACTCGGGGAGAAGAGGGAAAAGAGAGAAAAAGGAGTAGGCCAGGGACAAAATCTAAAGGTGGGCCCCTTGGGCACATATATTAAGGCCAAAGACAAAACCTAAAAAAAAATATCCTATAACCCAACATGAAATTACAACATTACCCTTTCATTCCGTAAAAATTCGGGATGGGTTGTTACGATCTACCCCCGTTAAATAAAATTTTGTCCTGAAATTTGAAATAACTTGCTACATTGAAAACTCAAAAATAGGAAGATGAAAATATCTCTGTAAAGAAGAAATCAAGTCAGAGCGGTTGCACAAAAGGGAAAATGCCACACCGTCACGATCGGGTTGCAATGATTCCATCTTTTGTGCCTCCAAGCTCATACCTTCTTCCACCATCAGTGTAAAAGTAGAACAAATACTTATAAAGATATATAGTCGAAAACGTATAATAGCGTAAGGTCAAAAATATGTACGTATATACGATGACGTCAAAATAGATACGTGCTAACATATAGGTTGAAAACTGGTGCTGCTTAAAACTAACAATGCAAATGACTCGACTAATGTTTGTAACTTTGAAAATACCGTTAAAACTATAATAAGGTAAGTTAAAATACTTGTACAGAAATTCAAAATAAAAAATGACTGTGTGTTTTGTCCAAGTATACATAACGTCACGTACTTTAAGAATAGTTGTCTTTGGGTTGAGCCTTAACAATAACAAATCCTTAACAACTGCCGTAGATGGGTCTTCCTGCCCACTTGCTTAATGAACCCAATGAATAAGTTATCGATACAACAGTCGACTGCCCGCGATATCGACAACACATTGTTGTCTCGATAAACAAGTAGTAACTTCTCAAGGGTGCACAATTTCCCATATCGTATATTCGATCCTCCGAAAACCAGTTCGCAAAATTCCTCTGTCAACCAGTGTTGCCTGTAGAAGTTCTCGTACCATGTCACCAAAAGTGCCAAAATACCATTTTGCCTCGCAACGTGAGAGTGTACAAAGACCGTCCGATTCTCACCTTGGTCGCACTGTCATACCGTTCCAAAGTGCACTAATCAAATATGCTAAAAGTGTTCTGACATCCACATACTCATGAATAATAACGTCCTGGAGTGAAGCAGTGGAAAGATGCGTTGAGGCGAACATATCTCATCATTTTGCTACAATTCATAGGCATCATATTGTTAGAAAATATCTACCAAAGTACGATATGATGTTTATGAATTGTAGCAAAATAATAAGAGGTGACTTTTCATTTCTGCGTGAAGATAGTATTTGGTGATGCAATCTGCTGACCACCCGTACTACTACCTTCACCAATCCTTTACTAAAAGACGGCTCAAAACTCACACTCGCCTGGAACTCTACCCAGTAAGACTGGTAAGCTTGTGAAAAGTTATGCTTGTGAAAAGGTTATGCTCCTAGCATTTCTGTCCAATCGATATGAACTAGGTGCATACTTCAGCCGAGTTGATCGATCGTGAATTCCTCACTGGTTGAGAGAGAAACCATGTCGAGAAGGCTAAAAGAACACTCAAGAATTTGAAGGTCAAAACAAGTCCATCAAAACTAGAGTACAAGACTAGTGATACTTCGCATTTCATGACACATTGTGAGGATTTCCAATTTCCAACGATCGCAACCTTTTTGGAAATTGATGAGAATAGCGTATGTAACCGAAGAGTCTCCCAAGAAAAGTATATAATCTAAACGAAGTCAACGCTTGAAGAATTTGGTGTGAAGCTGACAATCGATGGTTAGGAAACTTGACTTCGTTGTTGGAGTAAGCAAGAAAGTTATTGATAGAACAATCACCGAGAATTGTTCTAAAGATCCACACGAATTTCCTCAGCAGGAACGAGTCTGAGAACATCGTTTCGATCCCACTATCACTTACTAATTTCATAACAACTAAAACTTACTCGCTTTCTCCAACACACACTTTGAATGTTTCGAGTAATTTCCATAAAGACATAACTCTGCCCGCCATTCCTAAGGAATGCATGTTGCAGAGTAACATCACAGTTTCAGATCTCCAGTTGGTCTTAACCAACTCATACTATTAAGATTTTTCGGTTTCCCAAAACTCCTACGTAGATCCGACTCTGCCCACAATCCCAGGGGAACGCATGTTGCAGAGTAACGTCGCCATTTAGGATCTTCAGCTGGTCTTAACCAGACTTCCTCTTACTAAGATTTCTAATTCACGTCACTGATAAGGAACAATCCCGACACGAATTTCTTTTTCTTCCATAAGATGTGACTATTCACGCAGTATGATGGTTGCACAACCATGCCGAAAGACAACAAATTCGGAAGTCGTGACATCCAAATGATATCATGACTGACACACTACTACAGTAACAGAAGATCTTAAGTATGCTATGAACAAACCACGCTCTGATACGAAATTGACACGCCCAACCCTGATATTCCCTAAACACCCAGGTAGGCACGTGTTGGCCGACACCCGAAGATGACAAAGCCATATTAGGATGTATGAGAATAACAAATAAATAAGACTTATAAATTTAAATATAATGATTATGTATTTAAGGAATGTGTTTAGAGCATACAACTAATTTAGAACACTAAAAATAAGTAATGTAAAATTGAATTAATACAGAGAATGGGTTCTAGACCGAGAGAACTCGAAGGTGCTGATGCAGAAGTGCCTTGACGCTGGGATCGTACGCCTCAAATCTAAAT
Source organism: Cotoneaster glaucophyllus (assembly GCA_036320875.1). Classification (NCBI taxonomy): domain Eukaryota; kingdom Viridiplantae; phylum Streptophyta; class Magnoliopsida; order Rosales; family Rosaceae; genus Cotoneaster; species Cotoneaster glaucophyllus. Next base: position 18,413,673 of record CM070060.1, read on the forward strand.
CCTTAATGGGCACAAAATAGGAAAGGTGAGTGGACTATAATTTATAATACTACTAATACTACTAATAATACGAAAACTAGTTATCAACATACTAACCCCCAAAGTTTTATGAAAACATCTATAGCATAATATGTAGTAGGTTTTCTGAAAACCCTAGCATGCCATAAAACCTACCTAGACATATCTCATATATAGTGTGCTAACTAGTGGTATCAACATCAGTATCTCCCATATGCATAGAACAGTGCCCTACACACGCCCGCCCGAAGGCCAATAAGAGTAACATCGCTCGTAGGCAGAAGAGTGACCACAAGATACGTACAAAACATTGAACATACTCTTTCTAAACATAAGTACATATATCTCAAAATCATCTTCATAGCATATAGTCATCCATCATATATACTACATAGAACATCAGTTCGATAAAATATGGTATTCTAAAATATTCTCAGTAAGCATAATATCTCATAAAACGTAATCATTAAATCATGTTTTTCATGTATGCATTTCTACTATTAAAACATGCATTTTAGAATGGGTCAACTCATAAATACTTCACCGTCGAAGAGCCACGCAAACTAGCAAAGACAGAATGCCACAATAAATGCACCTAAGTGCATAAAGGGACCAATTAATAAAACTCTATTAAAACGATTGAATTTGGAAAAACGGATGTAAAAAACAGATCCAGGACGTTGAAATTAGCCTAGGAGGAGTCTCTACCGAAACCCGAAAAGTCAACGTTGACCCGTTAAGGTCAAAGTCAACTGGTCGAGCTAACGGATTCAGTTCAACCAGGTCGGGTTAATCGGTTAAGCCAACTAGGCTGGGTCAAAGGGTCCGGTCAACTGGCCTGGGTTATGGGCTTGGACTGGTTTGAGGCTGGGCTAGGTATACGGCTTAATGGCCTAGGTTTAAAGGGCCACAGTTACGGATCTTAGGGTTTAACGGGTCTTCGGCATTCCACTAGACCCTACGAACTACCTCAATAATTGAAGTCATGAGAGAGGGGAAGGGATTCGTACCTTGAACACGTCGAATGGTGGCCAGAGGTGGCTGGATCTTTGCTCGAAACTCACGAGCTCGCTAGATGAAACTCCTGGTTTTCCTGGGCTTCACCATGCTTCACAGAGACGAGGAAGGAAGAGGGGTGGTGCTCTCAAGTAGGTGGTGGTGTCTGCGGACTGTCGAATCGAAGGTTTTGTGTGGGTGTGTCGTCGGTGTGGGTAAGGGCAGAGGGAGAGAGTTCTGTGAGAAAGATAGAGAGTTGAGAGAGTGAGAGTGAACTAAGAGAATCGGGGAGAAGAGGAAGAAGAGAGAAAAAAGGTGTGGACCAGGGCCAAACTCCAAAGATGGGCCCCTTGGGCACACCTATTAAGGCCAAAGACAAAACCTAAAACAAAATATCCCATAACCCAACATGTCATTTCGTTCCTTAAAAATTCGGGACGGGTTGTTACATTTACCCTCCATCAGGTTAGTGAAGATAGGTTAACGCCCAAGTACTGTAATGTCATTTTGGGATCCTTCAAAGAGAGCATGCCAGATCCATATGTCAAACGACGCAACCGCTTCTAATACAATAGTTGGCTTTCTCGATCTTCTGCTAAAGCCTCATTGACATCCAATGGGACAGTTGTTCCACTGCCAATGCATGCAATCTAATGACCCTATCATGCCGGAAAGCCATGGTCTTTAGCTTTGGGAATGAGCCGATCCAAATCTACTTGATTTGGTTTACGGAGGTTCTCCTCTTTGTAAATTTGAACAACTGTGTGACAAAATTCAGCAAGATTATCAAGGCATGTAGACTCAGTCATACCATATGTATCATCAATCGCATCAACTGTGGAGGCATATGCCAACATTCAGAGTGCAATAGTAACCTTTTGATGAGGTAAAAAACCAGGGCAACCTGATCTGTCTAGCTTATGTCGAAATTATGGATTGACATGTTGGACATCATAAAGTAAACGCTTGAAGACATAACGCCTCATCCAGAAGCGACGTCTGAAATCCTCTTCGGTGTACATCAAGTTAGGGTTGAAGTAGTTGTTCATCAGAGTCTCATGCGCCATATCTCTATTTCGTGGTTTGTAAGAGCGACTAGCAACAGAGCCACCTTTTTGAGGTTGTTCTTCAGTTGCTTTACACGCCATGACCTCAGCCATTACTGCCATATATGTTGTGTTGCGCCATGCTTCATCTTCATCATCGGACTCCTCATCTTCTCATCTCATTTGCGCCCATTTATCTTCCATTCGGAATTGGATAAGGACTCCAATTTGGAATGCGAAGATGATCCAAAGTTGGAATTCATTGCAAACTTGAATTGAAAGAGATTGAATTGAAAGAGATATTGGAGAGGGAAAAGATGAAGGTGTGTGAATTATACCCTAATATCCACCATATTTATGGACATTGGAAGCTGAAGATAAGAAGTGCCATGCATATAAGAATCCTATCTAAAATTTGCACAACCAATTACATCTCGACACGTGGCACTCGAAATCGTATCCGAAAAATTATTGATATTATATATCGACAAGAAATCTGGAGAGTTACTCACATATCGACACGTGACACTCGAAATCCTATCCGTAAAATTATTGAGATTACATATCGACAAGAAATCTGGAGAGTTACTCACTTTAGCGACACTTGTCACTCGAAGTCCTATCCGAAAAATTATTGAGATTACATCTCAAAAAATTATTGAGGTAGTTTAATTTAAGTAACCATATTAATTCAATTAAAACAATAAATTATGTTTGGCCTATGGCCCTTTGGCCCCCTCGGTTGGAGATGGTTTTTTGTCACAGAGCTATGTTTAGCCTATGGCCCTTTGGCCCCCTCGATTGGAGATGGTAAGAAATATGGCCTGACATCATTAAAATATGAATTTCTTGGAGGGCTAAAGGGCTAAATAGAGCCATCTGGCCCTCATTCGGTTGGAGATGGCCTAAGTCTTCCCCCTTAACCTCTTGGGTAAACCAGTTATCACCCTTCATTGAGTTTAGCTCACAAACTGTTTGTAGTAGTAGAGGTTATTAGAAGTAAAGTTTGAAAGATAAAACTAGTACAACGATAGCGTTGATTAGTTAAATAGTTAGTTGTTAGAATGAGAGAAAATCGACGAAGATTGAATCCGCACCAAAATACAAACATAATTAATTTCATTATCACGGTAAAACGCTACTTACAATATAAAGCTAGTTAATTAAAGCTTACCGTGTATGTCATTGAGATTATTTATCATTTTTTAATTATAAAAAAGACTAGCTACTAGGGAAAGACCAGAAGGGAAAATATTATCTCCGGATCCCTTCCACCAAATCCATCAATCCGGATCCTTGAAATTTGATCCAACGGCTAAAGTTATTATAACTTTTAAAGGGGCACCCTGTTTTTAGCCGTTGGATCAAATTTCAAGGGCCCGGATTGGTGGATTTGGTGGAAGAGATCTGGAGAGGATCCATTTCCGACCAGAATGGGCAAGCACTACTTAACTCAGTCAAATCAAATAGCTGTCGTAAATCAAATGGTTGTCGTTTTCCTAAACCTAAACTAACTCAGTGACTCTGTCCATAACATAGTGCACATTTTGTTGATTTCAGGTGGCAATGATGTAGAACGAATGGTACAGGAACAACATGATAGAATAACAACATCCAACATTTGTGGATTTGAACTCTCAACTTTGATTTAGCATCATAATTAATATGTTGTTTAAAAAGAACGGCAAAACCGAAACCCTAAACTCTAAAACCTAAATATTACAAGGCCGAATTCCATTATTTGCTAGGCCAAATCGACAGTACACGTTTCTAGAGTCTTACATATATATGTTGCTTTTTCTATTTTGATTCTTTCAGTTAATATATAGCTCCCACCAATCGCTTGAATTCCATCTGCATTCAAATATATCTGGTTCCTGCATTTTCTTGTAGTAGCACTACTACTTACACTTGATTTTTACCCTAAAGATTGTGAAAACATGACATTGATTTTTCAGCTAAAAGGACCACATTCTATTCCACAACTTGAATCCAAAAGAAAAGAGAGATGAGAATTGTGGATGCAAATTTTCTCCTCTTCGGTCTTGGACGATTTTGCACCTACAAAACAATTAACACCTTGGGTTAAGGCCAAAAACCTCACGCGGCCACGATGAATGGGGGGGGCTTTGGCCGAAGAACCTCCGATGCCAAAGTTAGAATTTTAGAGAGAAAAAGTGTTTAGAGTATTTTTGCCAAAGGATTGGAATTAGGTTTTTTGGTGAGAATAGGAGAGTATTTATAGGAGATGGCCGGTCCCCTTTGGAGAAAAGGTGGCCGGCCCTTAGAGGGATTTTTTGGGGTGTGATCTAGGTTTAATTAGCCCATTTATTGGCTAATTAAACCAAAATGGAATGTATTTGTATATATGAAAAAGGGTTATAATGAGTAATTGAATGATTGGCTTAAAAAAGGAGGAAAAGAGGAAGGAAAATATGGGAAATAAAGGGAAAGTGGCCGGCCCCTCTTAGGAGAGAGAGGACCGGCCATTAGGGTGAATCTGTGGCTTTATGGCTAATTTAATTGACAAATTAATGAGGAATAATCCCATTAATTTGCCAATTATCTCCATTTATGTGGGATAATAGGTAGATTTATGAGATAACTACCTAAAATGTGGATGGATGAAATAATTCGGATTTGTTTACCTTTTATGGGCGCTTTTGACTTGACCGACGATAATTACCGGCTACTCGCGCGTAGGAATTCTGATGCACCTCAAGGGCATTTTTGTCTCCTTAATCCGAAAGTCCACATGTCGCCTTGTGATTATTTTTGGCTCCACAAATGCCCCCACACCTGTTGGGCTGCTCGTAGGAAAGAACAGCAGGTGTAGAGATCTTCTTGCTTCAGGAACCATAGGATTGCTTCCTATCTTGATGTTGATCCTCTCTTTAATTGGGAATTAGGTCCTTCTAGGAAAGGGAAATAAACTTCTCTCAAAGCCTATTTAAGTCCACCTTAAGTGGGTTATTAAATCAACTTTGGAGAGCAATTTATTCTACCCTACAAGATAGAGAAAGCTAGAGGATATTTGTTCCCCCTCCTCTAGCAATCTTCTACACCTTGCCCTTGCAAAGGACCGTCTTTCGTTGATTTCTTCGTCTTCTCCTTGGATAGTGCTATTGCGAGGCAGCCGTTGGGGTGGTGCTGCACGTCGGCTGGCAGAGGCCAGGAGTTGGCTCGGCAGGGGCCGAGGAGATGTCTTGGCAGGGACCACTGCTTGGGCAGCTTGGCTTGCCTAGAGCCAAGGGCAGCTTGAGCGGCTGGGACCGCGAACTGAGGCGCTGGGGCACAGTTCTAGGGTAGTCGCACGGCTCACATCCTTTAGGACCTGACGCGGGCCAAGCTGGCGATCAAGAGAAATGAGAAGGTTGCGGGCTTCATGGGCTGCTGGAATGCTGGGCATGCAGACCTCCTGCCTGCTAGAATGCTGGGTTGAGCTCCTCTGCCGAGTACCATGAATGGCATTAGCTTCTTAGTCCTCTTTGTCGGGAGAAAGGTAGGCTATTCAAGAGATGCTGGTTGGGAAAAACTGAAGACTTTATCCGCTGCTTGTGAGGGTCCACCTGCTGCCGAGAGGTCTGTGATTGGCACGACTTCTTCCAATGGGAAGAGAAATGAGGCTGCTAGATGTGCCGCCAATGCCGAAGTCTGCTAGGATGGAAGAGACTGCTTGAGTGGGCAGCTGCGAGAGTTCCACTAAGCCTGCTTCTGGGGAGGCTGATAAGATCCGTGTGCTCTTAAGACCAGACCTTCTCTATTTCTCCAAGAGATTTGCTCGCCTTTACTTTCGAGTCTTCCATCGGTGAAATAGTTGGAGATGGGAGTGTCCACGGTGGGGCAGCCGGGAGTGAAGCACCGGATGGTACCACTGCTGGAGTTGTCGTGGCTGCCGAAGGTGTGACAATGGAGCAGTCGTCGGGTGGCCAAGCTGCTGAAGAGTAGTCTTCTAGGTAGCCTTTAAGATCTATTTTTCCTGGTTGCTTTTGCCTTGCTTGAACTCCTCCAGTCTTTGTCAGTTGTTTATCAATTTTGCTAGAAAATTTAATAAACTTGTCTCCTTCGCTTTTCTCCATCCTTGCTTCTTTTCTTCATGCCTTAACCTTTAGACTTTATAGGCCAGTAGCAGGCGCGCCACTTTTTTATAAGCAGACAGGCCGTGTAGCCTACATAGTCGTAGGTGTTGGTGTAGAACTTTTTGACCTTGGCTTTCTCCAATTCCGTAGGTTGCGCAGCAAGTGTCACAACACTTTAGGACTTGGTGCAAGTTGCCGCAAAGTTGTTAGCCGTAGGATCGGCAGCCGGATGCCTTACTCACTGTAGCAGCCACATCTGCGTGATCACTAGGCTGTTAACCTTGGTTTTTCCCAATTTCGTAGGTTGCGCAGCAAGTGTCACAACACTTTAGGACTTGGTACAAGTCATCGCAAAGTTGTTAACCGTAGGATCGGCAGCCGGATGCCTTACTCACTGTAGCAGCCACATCCGCGCGATCACTAGGCTGTTAACCTTGGTTTTCCCCAATTTTGTAGGTTGCGCAGCTAGTATCACAACACTTTAGGACTTGGTACAAGTGAAGCTTATCGACTACGTAGCATGTCGGTAGTGGATAAAACTTCACATATGCCTGCTAGCTTGTTTAACCTTTCGCAAGAATATGTGGTTGTATAAGTCTAGTGTGGCTTCACTGCTTGAAGGGCAAGCCGTAGGCAGTCTTCCGAAATCCGTAGGCTACCTTAGTATGCTCGGTAACAGCTTTAGGGTTCCAGGGATAATGTGCCCCTTCCGTCTCTAGGGTCCGGTTTCCCGCGGATTAGGCCAAGAGACCCAAAATCCTTCAATTAGCTAAGTTTTGAAAAAGACCATTGTGGCTACTTCTAGGAATTCCGGCGCAAGCCATCGTGCATCTAGTTACACTAGGGCAACCAGGCTCATCCACGTCTGGATGTTCGGAGTGAAGGTTTATCCTCCCGCTTTGGAGAGCAGATTGGTCCCTCGGGGGGCGCTATTCCTGCAGTGAGTCCCTAAGAAGGGCGCGATCTTCTTTTGAAGTGCAGGAGTTGTCAGCTGCCGCAATGGAATCAAGTTGTAAGAGCGTTCTTCATTGAAAACAAGTGAACAAATAACTTGATTGTAAAGACTGCGGAACAACTGGTAGTCCTCGGCTTGCGAGGTTTGTGCCCGTCTGAGCTGCTTGAGCCTTCGGGCGTAGTTGGAGATCACGCGTGGTACTTCCTCAAGTTGTAGGCGTTCCACTGCTTTTCGATCTCCTCGTCATTCATGGTGGCGGGGGTGTAGCTGCCCTTGTCGCCTACTCTGCTGATCTTGTAAGGTCCTTCCCAAATAGGGTCCATCTTCTTCGATCCCTCCCTTTGAGCTGTGATGAAAGCCTTCCTCAGAGCTAGATCTCCGGGTTAAAACTGCCGGATTTTGGACCTTTTGTTGTAACTAGAGAAGAGCTGCTGCTAGCAGGATGCGATGCGGGCTATGGTCTGCTCGCGCCTTTCCTCCGTTAGGTCCAGGTTCGTGGCCGTCCCTTCACTGTTCTGCTTAACATCTGGCAGTAGGGTGGTGATGCTTGGCATGATGATGTTGGGATGAATGATTGTTTCCGAGCCAAACGCCAAAGAGAAATGGGCTTCTCCGGTTGCTCGCCTCTTGGTGGTGCGATATGCTTATAGACATCCGGGGAGTTCATCTGGCCATTTTCCCTTCTTGTTGGCGAGGGATTTCTTGAGGCAGTCGAGGATCGTCTTGTTGGATGCTTCGACCGGCCCGTTGCTTTGAGGATGTCTTGGCATGGACATGTGCTGCTTGATGTTTTACTTTTGGAAGAACTTCGTCAAATCTTCGTCCGCGAATTACGGGCCGTCGTTGGTGACGATGAACTGAGGGATGACAATCAGCAAATGATGTTCCTCCATACGAAGCACTCTATGACCGTCTGAGTCGTGGTTGTCGTGGGCTATGCTTCTACCCATTTGGTGAAGTAGTCGGTTACCACGATCATCATGCCTCTGCCCCCAGTAGTAGGCGGCATAGGTCATACTAGGTCGATTGCCCACTGCATGAACGGCCAGGGACTTGCTTGTGGATGTAACTCGATGGCAGGCAGGGCCGGTACAGGCTTGTAATGTTGGCAGCGGTCGCACTTTTGCACTAACTCCCGGGCATCTTGATGCGTGGCTGGCCAGTAGTAGCCTGCGTTGAGAGCTTTTTGTGCCAAAGATCGTCCTCCAGAATGGTTCCCACAAACACCTTCATGGATTGAACTTAGGACCTTCAAATCATCGGGAGGTGCCAAGCATCGGAGGTGCGGTCCGGTGTAGGATCTTCGAACTAAAATGTCCTTCCACATGTAGTAGCGCGCTGCTCGGGTTTGAAGTTTCCTTGACTCCAATCTTTCTGTGGGGAGCGTGCCATTGACGAAGTAATCTATAATAGGACTTTGCCAATTTGGAGTTACACTAACCTGCGTCACCTCGGCTACTGGCTCGAACTCTATGCTCGGCTTATCTAGGTACTCCACCGGAATTGAACGCTTGAGCTGGTGATCGAGGGCAGAGCCCAGGCCGGCTAGCGCATCTGCATGGGCATTTCCCGTCCGTGGAACTTGAGTGAGCGTGTAAGTCTGAAATGCCTCCAGCTGCTCGCGTACGATATTGCGCCATCCTTGGATGCTTCGCCATGTATTCCCCTGCGGTTTGGCTAGTAATCAGCTGAGAATCAGAATAAATCGCCAGCTTCTTCACTGCTAAGTCTTTCGCCATACGGAGGCCTGCCAGTAGGGCCTCCTACTCTGCTTCATTGTTGGGTGCCTTGAAGCCTAGAGTGATCGTCTGCTCGAGCATTAAACCGTCTGGGGTGGCAAGGACCATGTCTGCTCCCGAACCTTTGTAGTTGGATGTGTCGTCAACATGCAAATGCTGGAAATCTCCATTGAGGGAGCAGGTGCGGCTAAGGTGTGCTCGGCTGCTTTCGGGGCGAGCAGGTGCGGCTACGGTGTGCTCGGCTGCTTCCGGGTCGTCGTTGGACCGCTCTGTTGCGCTGCCTAGGCTAGGCGTGAAGGAGCGGTCAGGAGCTGTAGAGCTGGTGCCATGTTACACGTAGCAGGAAGTGCTCAAATGCCGGTATTGGGCCACTCTAGAGTTGAATTATGGGACAAAGGTCGGCTGGGGCCGTGTGACACATAGCAGGAGGTAGTGCTCAACTGCTGGTACATGATGCTCCTATACAGAACCTTTTGGGCCAACGAGGACAAAACTTGCTTCCGAGTGCATCATTTTAGTGTTCGTCTGTCCTTGGCGTGCCTTTTGAGCTGAGTTGTTGCGTTCATCAGAAAAATTTGCATCGTTAGTGTCTGCGCCTTTATTGTCGCGCGTCTAGATTGGGCGGAGTAGCGCGTCATGAAGATGACTGCGTGCGTCTGAAGGTATAACTTGAGCTTCCGGGTTGCAACAACTATCGCCAAAATTAGCTTTTGAATTTCTGGTAGCATCGAGGAGAGCTTTTGAACTGTGAAATACAGGTAGTCGGGCCCCCAGCTCTTCTCGTATGATGGTAGAGCTTATTGCTGCCTCAGATACCGTCAAACATGCGAATAAGTCCTCCGTTATTTTCGGTTTGGATAGTTGAGAGGTGATGTTGGATACTCCTTTCGGTCCTTGAATCTGGATCAGCAAGCCTCGTCCCAAAGTGCATGCTTTTCTGCTAGAGCGAGAGAGTCTGCCAGAGTCAGATCTTCTTTCATGATCAATTTTCCGAACAGCGAGTGGTCTGCTGGAAGTCCTTTTTGGAAGGCTGCTCTAGCTATCGAGTCGTTGCATCCGACTATCTTTGTCTTCTCTGCTTTGAACCTCTTCACATAATCGCGGAGCGACTCCTTGGGTTCTTCTTAACGTTGAACAAGTGATCAGACTTCTTCTTGATCGAGCGATAGGATGAATATTCTTTGGTGAAAATCGAAGAAAGTTCGTCAAAACTCCGGATAGATTGCGGCGGCAGAGTGTAGAACCAATCTTGCGCCTCGCCTTGTAGAGTAGTGGCGAATATCTTGCACATGAGATCGTCATTGTTTCGATAGAGGATCATCGCGCTTCGGTAGTGCTTTAAGTGTCTCTCCGGGTCTCCATCTCCTTTGAAGGATGTGAAATGTGGCATGCTAAACTTGTGTGGAGGCTCTGCCTGCTCGATCTCATCCGCGAATGGTGACCTGCTTATGTTGGTCACATCCCGTCGTAGTGCCTCGTCGGTGACCTCGTTGCGTTGGAAATCGCGCAATCGCTTGGTCAAGATTCTCTCTACTTCTTCCTGAATTTGCCTTTGTTGGGGTAGTGGAGCTCTCGGCTGCCCCCAGTTTTGACCTGCTGGTCTAGGCTGCTCTTCTACGTGCTCGGCTCGTCTATGCTGCGGTAGCGGTGCATGTGGTGGATTCCTAGCAGGCGAGGGATTTCGCAAGCTGCTGGTTAAACTTGAGCTAGATTGAGTGACTTCTTCTCTCCGTCCGTCATGCTGCTTACTCCGATGTGATGTGGAGGATGCTGTTTGCAGATTTAGCTGCGAATGAACACTTCGCTTGGAAGACTGCTCATGTTGATTATCGGAGTGTGGCCTCAACCGTGAGTGTATGCTCGTCCGTGGGTCTAGTCGAGAGTGCACGCTCATCCGCGCGCTAAGACGGGAGTATACGCTATCTCGGGGGCCCAATTGGGAGTGTACTCTGCCCAAACGCTAGGTTCGGGGCTGGTCGAGTGGCTGCTTGCTGGGACGTTGCTGGAGAGGTTTTTCGTCTGCCCTTGTCCTTCTTCGGGACACCTCGTTTGGGACATGTTGCATCTTGGTGCGCTGCAAGAGCTGGTTTACCAAGGTCGTCTGTTGTGCTAGGGCGCTCGTCAACTCTATGACTTGTCGAGACAAGTGTTGTTCGCCACTTGGATTGGAAGAGCTTGGAAGGAATGGGCCTCCTTGAGTAATGGAAGGGTGGTAGACTTCGGGAGCGGGATTTGAGTTGGGAAATGCTAAATTTGTGGAGAAATATGGTGAGAATACCATGGTGAGAATACCCCTGGCTCAATGGTAGGTCCGGATGGCTGAGATAGTCTTGTGCCGACTTGGGCTGCTTGGGAAACCACTAGGGCAGGCTGGGCTGCAGGGGCAGGCTTGGCTGCAGGAGTATGCTTGGCTGCAGAAGCAGGCTGCTCAATACGAGATGCACGCGAGTGTGAGGCTTGGGCCGTGGCTTTGGTGGTATGGACTTTGGATGGTACGGCTTGGACTTGCCTCGGTGGCAAGACTTGGGCCGTAGTAGCGGTGCCATGGACCTCGCCTCTGGTGGTCACCCGGTGGTTCCCATGGTGGAGCAGGCTTGGCCTACGGGAGCGGGCTGCTCGGCGGGAGCAGGCTGGACCACGGGAGCGGGCTGGACCACGAGGGTGGGCTGCTTGGCGAGAGCAGGCTGGACCACGGGGGTGGGCTGCTCAGCGGGAGCAGGCTGGACCACGAGAGCGGGCTGCTCGTCGGGAGCAGGTTGGACCAAGGGGGTGGGCTGCTCAGTGGGAGCAGGCTGGGCCATGAAAGTGGGCTGCTTAGCGTATGGCACACGTGGGTGCGAGGCTTGGGCTCGGCTAGGCAACGTATTGGGCTCACGTTGGGCTTGGAATAACATGGCTTGGGCCAGGACCTTGGATGGCACGGCTCGGGCCGTGGTGATGGCGCCATGGACCTCGCCGTGGTGGGCTACCGTGGTAGCCACCGCGGTGGTTCCCGTGGCGGAAACTCGTGGTGGTGGTGCCGCTCCACTTATAGCCACATTCAATCTCGTAGATCGCCGTGGTCCCACGTCTTGAATGTTTGAATTGTTACTCGTAGAATTTTCTAGATTTCTAACCATTATGTATTTTTCTTTTTTTTATACGCTTTACCAAAGAACTTTTTACAAGTAAAAAATTCTAATAATAAAAACGTACGAAAGAATACAAATGGACTAGAAATTGAAGAAAAACCTTTGTGTGCGAGAGTCTTTTTCGAGCATAAACTTCTTCTCTCAGTGAAAGCACCAATTTGTGGATGCAAATTTTCTCCTCTTCGGTCTTGGACGATTTTGCACCTACAAAACAATTAAGACCTTAGGTTAAGGCCGCCCACGATGAATGGGGGGGGGGCTTTGGCCGAAGAACCTCCGATGCCAAAGTTAGAATTTTAGAGAGAAAAAGTGTTTAGAGTATTTTTGCCAAAGGATTGGAATTAGGTTTTTTGGTGAGAATAGGAGAGTATTTATAGGAGATGGCCGGTCTCCTTTGGAGAAAAGGTGGCCGGCCCTTAGAGGGATTTTTTGGGGTGTGATCTAGGTTTAATTAGCCCATTTATTGGCTAATTAAACCAAAAGGGAATGTATTTGTATTTATGAAAAAGGGTTATAATGAGTAATTGAATGATTAGCTTAAAAAAGGAGGAAAAGAGGAAGGAAAATATGGGAAATAAAGGGAAAGTGGCCGGCCGCTCTTAGGAGAGAGAGGACTGGACATTAAGGTGAATCTGTGGCTTTATGGCTAATTTAATTGACAAATTAATGAGGAATAATCCCATTAATTTGCCAATTATCTCTATTTATGTGGGATAATAGGTAGATTTATGAGATAACTACCTAAAATGTGGATGGATGAAATAATTCGGATTTGTTTACCTTTTATGGGCGCTTTTGACTTGACCGACGATAATTACCGGCTGCTCGCGCGTAGGAATTCTGATGCACCTCAAGGGCATTTTTGTCTCCTTAATCCGAAAGTCCACGTGTCGCCTTGTGATTATTTTTGGCTCCACAAGAATATTAACAAATAGGATCTTTGGATCTTGCCCTTTGAGTGTGATATTTGCCAGGAATATTGTCAGTCGGGATAATTATACATTCCGATACGGTTAATTGAAGGCTACTGTGTTGTATCAGTTGGGACAGAGGAAAGCTATGAATCTTTCACATTTATCTATAGCAAAATAGCTAGCCATGAGTTCTGTCTCGAGTCTGGACCATATATGGTCAGAAACCAAAACCCAAAACCAAAAAATAATGACAAAAAAATTTGCGCAGGCTAACATCTGGTGCACATAAAAACTATTGCAGCCATACGGACGCTGGCCGGCCCCTGATTCTGAACTCCGAAGACAATGCCCTTGAAGAAACCATGGCAGCTTCTCAGTTTCTCATCAAACGATAGGGATACATATGGTTGGTGTGGTTAGTGGGGAAAGTAGTTGATATCTAGACATTGAGCATCAACCATACTAATCAGCACTAAAAAAATGTGTCAAGTTATCATTAATCTGATAAAGTGGACGGTGTGACATAATTATTTAGTATAATAGCATGTGTGCTATTTTAGAAAAGAGTATTAATGTTCAAGAAACTATTTTTATAGACTATATTTTATAGATCATATGATGTGCCCGTTGATGGTTAGAGTCATTCTTTAAATCATTAAAGATAGAATCCAACCATTACAAATTTACACATTAACTCATTAAAAGTACAAAAAGGAGATAAAATATATAAGAAAAACTCAAAATTCGAGTTGGAATGAGAAATGACTTATAAAAGCAAGTGGTTTGTAGTTCAGTTGGTTAAGAACATTCATCATTATATTTGAGGTCTCATGTTCAAAACTCCCTTCTTACAATTTATTGCAGATGTTCTATCGTTTGTTAAAAAAAAAAACACATATATCGAAAGGTGCCAATTTTTTTTTACTTATAAAATAAGTAAAAAGAGGGATGCATAGAGTTCAAATGATTTGTACTTAGTTTAATTAATTTGAGTCCATAATGTTATATTGTATCTCATCATCAAATCTATAGCAACTAATACTTTTACCCTGTCGAGAATAACTAATACTCTTACGATTTATACTAAACATTGTATTTGACCATTTTCTTAAATTCATCAAATACAAATGAAAACTTACAATTTTGTTTAACCAAATGAAAACTAATAGTTTATTGCATCCCTATAGTTTAGTGACATCTTTTTATGTGGTTTAAATTTATATTTTTTTTCTTCATAATTTCATGTATAACAACAACGATTAAGCTTTATTTTGCTAAGTGGGGTTGGCTTTAAGAATCTTGGAACGTCATTGTGTTTGGCTTTGCGCCAAGTCTTCGTTAGCTCCAAGTACCCCATATCTTTTCTTATAGTCTCTTTCAAAGTCTTCCTTAGGTATTCATCTACCTCTTTTGACCGGAGTCTCCGTATCATATTCGCATCTTAACTGATTTTCTCTCATCTTATCTTCAATTGCGGTCACTCTCACTTTACCTCGGATATTCTCGTTCTTAATCCTATCGTTTTTCATGTACCCACGCATCCAAAAAAGCATTCTCATCTCTGCTACACTCATTTTTTGCACGTATTGCTTTTTGATCGCCCAATATTCTATGGCATAGAGCATCGCTGACTATATTGCTGTCATATAAAATTTTCCCTTAAACTTTAATATCATAATTTCATGGACAATGCAGATTTTTATATATAATGAAACATTAATGGTTGACTCAGTTATTTTTGAATACCAAATCCAGTAGGATCTGGATTACTCAAACAGGTGGATGATGTAAAATAAAAGCAATTGTTTGGATACCTTGTATCGGACATTAGAATCTATGAAGTGCATAGAGTTGCTAGGTTCATCTAAATTCTAATTTTAATTCTTGAAGTAAGTGAACTTCAATTTAGGATTAACTTCTTAATTGTTTGATACTCCTTTTAAAAGGGTTTTAAAAAGCTAACTATATTTCTATAAAAAGTTATAAAATAAAAAAAAATAAAAAGGGTTTAAGATTTGCTGGCTGTGGGTATGTGCGCAAGATCTTAAGTCTTCTCCCTTAACCTCTTGGGTAAATCAGCAGTCACCCTTCATTGTGTTTGGCTCACAAACTGTTTGTATTAGTAGAGGTTATTAGAAGTAACGTTTGAAAAATAAAACTAATAGAACGATAGCGTTAGTCGGTTAAAAAGTTAGTTATTAAAAAGAAGAAAAATCGATGGATATTGAATCTACACCAAGATATAAGTATGATTGATTTTCATTACTGCCGTAAAATTCCACTTACAATATAAAACTAGTTAACTAAAGCTTCCCGTGTATGTCATTGAGATTATTGATCACTTTTTAATTATAAAATAGACCAGCTAGTAGGGAAAGACGGACCATAAGAGGTAAGTACTACTTAACTCAGTCAAATCAAATGGCTGTCGTAAATCAAATGGTCGGTCGTTTTCCTAAACCTAAACCAACTCAGAGACTCCGTCCATGACATAGTGCTCATTTTGTTGATTTCAGGTGGCAATGATATAGAACGAATGGTACAGGAACAACATGATAGATAACAAAATCCAACATTTGTGGATTTGAACCCTCAACTTTGACTTAGCTTCAAAATTAATACCTTGTTTAAAAAGAACGGCAAAACCGAGATCCTAAACTCTAAACCCTAAATCTTACAATACCGAATTCCATTGTTTGCTAGGGCAAATCGACAAGTATACGTTTCTAGAGTCTTGCATATTTATGTTGCTTTTTCTATTTTGATTATTTCAGTTAATCTATAGCTCCCACCAATCGCTTGAATTCCATCTGCATTCAAATATATCTGTTTCCTGCATTTTCTTGTAGTAGCACTACTACTTGCATTTGACTTTTACCCTAAAGGTTGTGAAAACATGACAGTGATTTTTCAGCTAAAAGGACCACATTCTATTCCACAACTTGAATCCAAAACAAAAGATAGATGAGAATTAACAAATAGGACCTTTGGATCTTTGGATCTTTGCACATAAAAACTATTGCAGGCATACGGACGCTGGCCGGCCCCGGATTCTGAACTCCGAAGACAATGCCCGTGAAGAAACCATGGCGGCTTCTCAGTTTCTCATCAAACGATAGGGATACATATGGTTGGTGTGGTTAGTGGGGAAAGTGGTTGATATCTGGACATTGAGCATCAACCATACTAATCAGCACTAAAAAATGTGTCAAGTTATCATTAATCTGATAAAGTGGACGGTGTGACATAATTACTTAGTATAATAGCATGTGTGCTAGTTTAGAAAAGAGTATTAATGTTCAAGAGACTATTTTTATAGACTATATTTTGTAAATCACATGATGTGCCCGTTGGTGGTTAGAATCATTCTTTAAATCATTATAGAATCCAATCATCAGTCACTACATCATGTGATTTACAAAATATGGTTTCTCCAATATTTTCCTACATAAAATATAAATATTGTAAAAGAAAACTTGCTTTTCCATCTTCAATTTATTTGTTTAATTAGGACCAAATCTCCCCGATGAAAATGGGGCAATTACAATGGAGGTTGGATAATCATAGTGAGTGTAATTGGACTCTTTTTCCAGAAACCAAAACAATTGTAAAACATCGAATAAAGGCAACAACAAGAAAAATTAGTCACATGAAACATATTAACAACAAAATGTTAATGAACGTATGTTGTTCTTTGAGAGCCTCCTCCGGAGAACTAAATTAAACTTAAATTCGGTAGGTGTCGTAAAGGGGTGGCCATTTCATTGGCGCTGGCTGTGTCCTTAGAAATTCTACATGAGCAAAGATTGCGAGCATTTATGTCAACTTTTGTCAAGGCGAATTTCTAAATGCTGAAATTTGGGATTTAGTTATTGGTTGAAATTTGCGTGGAATAAGAAATTTGAGAAGACTATTCGCCCTTGTTGCGCACTTGATAATCATCCTTTCATTTGGTAGGTAAAGAAAAATGAAGAGCGAGAAGAGTGAGGTATGTTATTAACACCCTCAAATGGGCTGACAAAAGGGTAATGCTTTACGTCTCACCAATGTCCAATAGGTAACATATATAATGACACACATGCTTAACATTTTTCCTTACAAACCATCGTTCTTCTTGGTTTTCTATAATTGTTTGAAAGGGGACTTTACTTAGCCCTTGATCAAGTTAACCAACTAGATGAAGAAATTTGATTACCTATTGGAAAGATATAGATCTTAAGTGGAAATGTTTCCCTAGCATATCCAAAAATCTGAAACACTAATAATTTGAAACGAGACTCCAAGATCTCAATCGAAATTCTACATAAAAAAAAAAAAAAAAAAAAAAAAAAAACTCTTCAAGTTCCCTGGAGAATACTCTATTAGCCAAATTATTTGACACTTATCTAAACAAATTCCCAACATACAACTTCAACAAGCTTATAGGGAAGCAAACATGATAGCAGACAGTCTCCCAAACTTAGAACATAGATGTGATCGCATTTGTAGTTATTATTTATGAAATTTCAAGGAAATTATACCAAGGATAAACTTTGATTATTTTTTTTTTTAGTACAACGATATATTTTATACTAAGGAGAGGGGGGAGGGTTCGGCTAAGTCACACAATGGGCAACCTAATTTGGTGTCGAATTCGCCATCTACGAGATTCGAACCTAAGACCTCTCACTAACAAGTGAAGAGGAATATCACCAGATCATAATACTGAGTGGCTGGATAAACTTTGATTTGTATAGTTTAAAGATCCCCTCTTTTCTTGTATTTTTCCCTTTATTATTTCTTCTTGTGTTATGATGAGTAATGTTTATGTCCTCCCAAGATCAGGTGTAGCTTTTTTATATTCAATAAATTTTCTTTTGTACCGCCGAAGTTTAAAAAAAAAATCTGCAGAGGACAACCTTCGACGTGTTGTAGGCCTATTTGATTGAACGATCTAAGGTTTAGAGAGAGAGAGGGGGCCGGTGGTATTGAGGGAGAAGAGAGAGTGATTTAATTGTGAGGTGTATTTGATTCACCCCATTGTGCCTTTATTTATAGTAGTAGGATAAGTAAAAACTTTTCCCTTTAGGATTACAACATTTAATATGTAATCTACTCCTAATAGGAATATAAGATACATTCCCAGATTCCCTAGGATTTACACAATCACATTCCTATTCTAAATATGAATGCAACACTCCCTCTTGAGTGTGTAAATACTCAACAGACCATCGCATCAGATCTTCAGCATATAAGGTAGAATAGTTGATGAAGTCATCGGCACAACGGGTGATCGCGAGTCTCAAATTTAAGTGAAGTATGCATTTGTAGTAAAACTCACAAAACCTTTCTATGGTAAAACCAAGGCATGGGGAAAACCCATAGACTAAGGAGAAAAATGAGAAGTATGCATAATGTCTAAGACAAACGTCAAACAGGACGAAAGTAGTGAACTCAACGGAGTATGATCATCCTACGATGGGTGCCTCATTAAAACCTCGTTAGGTAGCAAAAACCCAGTGGGAAAAATGATCCTAATCGTAGGAAAAAGAGTACATTAAGATCATGTGAGTATGCTTCTAGATACTCCCCTTGAGTTAGACATAACTTCTAAATAAGAGAACTACAAGCGATTCAACTCAAATAATTTACGCATACCAATTCCTTGGATGAGCTTCTGAAAAGTAGACTTGGGCAATGACTTGGTGAAGAGATCGGCCAGGTTGTCCTGGGAACAGATTTGCTTAACTTCAATGTTCTGATATTGCTGCTGCTGGTATGAGTAAAAGAACTTCGGCGCTATGTGCTTGGTGTTGTCTCCCTTAATGTATTATTTCTTCAACTGCTCGATACATGCTGTATTGTCTTCAAAGATCGTCGTAGGAAGGTCAATGACTGATGTAAGACCACTAGTGCTTCGAATATGTTCCATGACTTCTCTCAGCCAAAAGCACTCATGCGATGCTTCATGCAGGGCGAGAATCTTAGCATGGTTCGACGAAGTCGCAACTAGCGTTTGCTTGGTAGACCTCCAAGATGTAGCGGTGTCTCCAACAATAAAGACAGTCCGTTTGAGAATGTGCCCTATGTGGGTTAGATAGATATCCAGCATCTGCGTAACCAACAAGGCGAGAATCAATCTGAGTACCATAGGAGGCGGCAACACTAGAAGATTCGTGGGTATAGAACAAGCCCAAATCCGTTGTACCCTTAAGGTAACGAAAAATGTCTTTAACACCATTCCAATGTCTGCGTGTGGGCGCATTGCTGTATCTTGCCAATAAATTCACAACGAAGGAGATGTCGGGTCTAGTACATTGAGTCAAGTACAATAAAGTCCCAATTGCACTTAGGTAAGGAACTTTGGGTTCCAAAATATCTTCCTTATCCTCCTTTGGATGGAAGGGATCTCGTTTAGCATCTAGTGTCCGAACGACCATAAGGGTACTCGAAGGCTTCGTTTTATCCTCATTAAAATGACGCAACACCTTTTGGGTGTAGTTCGATTGATGTACTAGGATTCCATCTAAACAATGTTTGATCTCCAGGCCGAGATAATATCGAGTTTTTCGAAGATCCTTCATCTCAAATTCTGATTTCAAGTGTGCAGCAATTTCCTCAAGCTCTGCGGGAGTCCCCGATGAGGTTCATGTCATCGACATAAACTGCAACGATTACAAATCCGGAATGTGACTTCTTTATGAACACGCATGGGCATAATTCGTTGTTTACATAACCCTGACTTGTCAAATATTCACTTAGACGGTTATACCACATCTGCCCTGATTGTTTCAATCTATAAAGTGACCTCATCAACCTAATTGAGATAGTGTTCCGTGGTCTAGAACTATTTGAACCAATCAGTGGAAGTCATTCTGGAACATTCATGTAAATTTCCATATCTAGATCCCCATAGAGATACGCGGTTACCACGTCCATAAGTTGTATATTCAGTTTTTCGGAAACTACCAAACTGATTAGGTAGCGGAACGTTATAACGTCTATTACGGGGGAATATGTCTCCTCGTAATCAATCCCAGGGCGTTGACCTTGAGCTACAAGCCATGCTTTGTATCAGATTATTTCATTCTTCTCATTCCTCATGAAAATCCACTTGTAGCCAACATGCTTCACACGTGGTGGTGTAGGAATGATAAGTCCAAACACTTTACGTTTCGTGAACGAATTGAGTTCGACCTGGATTGTTTGTTTCCAATATGACCAATCGGTTCTACGTCGGCATTCATCAACGAAACGTGGTTCAATGTCATCGCTAAGTATGATGTCAGTAGCTACTGAGTACTCGAATGCATCGTCAATGATCATCTCATTCCTATTCCAAACCTCATCCAATACTACGTAGTGGACCGAAATCTCGCGATTCTCGGGAGGCCGACATGTTTCGTCTAAAGCATCATTGTAATCTGGAATAACTTAATGTGTTGGAATGGATGAGCGAGCGATGGTCGGATTCAAACTAGGGTCACTAGTTGGTGCCATTTTCCTTTTTCGGGGTTGTGAATCATTCGAACCAAGGGGTCAGCCATGCTTCAAGGTCGGAGTAGATTATTAGCTAGTTGCCAATGTACCTTGCCCCGTGGAAGGTGCAGCCTCCCCACCTTCGGGGATGGTTCAGCCTTCCCAGGCGGGTTGTTGACGTACACGGTGTACATCTATCCTTGCAGGTGTGTTTACAAAGGGTATATGTGATCTTATCACCTTTGCTAGATCATTAAAAGCATCAGGCATGCTTTGAGCAATGCTCTGAAGATCTATAATCCGTCACACCTCAGTTTCAGACTGGGCAGTGCGTGGATCTAAATAAGAATAGTGGAAGCATACCATGACAATTCATGGCGTCTTACAGGAACATTAGCATGCTTATCTCCCCCTAATGACGGGAAGACTGTCTCATCAAAGTGACAATTTACAAAACGTGCGGTAAAGAGATCTTTTGTCAAGGGTTCCAAGTAGCGAACAATTGATGGCGAATCATAACCGACATAGTGGTGGCGCTATTGGCACATAAGTGGAACACCCAAACACCCGTAAATGCGAGACGTCAGGCTCGTATCCAGTGAGCAAATGTAACGGTGAATGTGGTTGAGTAGCGGTGGGCTTTAGGTGGACCAACATAGTTGTGTGTAATATTGCATAGCCCCAGGTAGATACCGGCAATTTGGTTATCATAACCAAAGTCCGAGCTATCAATTGAAGGCACTTTATGAAAGCTTCTGCCAAGCATATGGGGTACAAGATGTTCCACATCAATCCCTACTGACATGCAATAATCGTCAAAAGTCTGTGACATAAACTCTCCAGCGTTATCTAGTCGAATCGATTTAATAGGATAATCAGGGTGGTGAGCCTTAGCTTAATGATTTGAGCTAGAAGTTTAGCAAATGTGGCGTTGCGTGTGGACAACAGGCAAGCATGTGACCATCTTGTCGATGCATCAACCAACACCATAAAGTATCTAAATAGTCCGCATATTGGTTGGATAGGTCCACAAATGTCCCATTGAATCCTCTGAAGAAATTTAGGGGGGTCGTGAATAATCTTTGTATGTGAGGGTTGAGTATTCAACTTGCCTAAAGAACACGCTTTGCATGGCAAAACTCCAATATAGGGATGTAACTTATGCCAGTGTGAAGATTTGAGGATACGGCGCATCATGTCACATCCAGGATGTCCCAAATGGTCATGCCAAAGCAAAGTGTCTTGGAACTTAGGCATAGGGCCGGCCACACTGTGGGCTTCTATGCCACGAATGGTTGTGATGTACAACCCACTCGGCAGACATTCCATCTTCTCGTGAATATGCTTCTGGCCATATTTGTATGAAGTGATACAAAGAAATTCAGAACCATGATCTTCAGTGGTTTCAATCTGATATTGATTATCTCAAACATCTCTAAAACTCAGCAACGTTCTTCTGGAACGTGGATAATAGAGTGCCTCCTTAATGGTCAAAATTGTACCATTAGATAACATGATACGTGTCTTTCCGTATCCTTCAATCAGGTTGGATAGGCTTGAGAGAGTTGTCAAATGAGTTTTCTTGGGTATTAAGTTCGTAAAATAGTGTTGTTCACGCAAGATGGTGTGTGTGGTTGCACTAACTGCTAGACAACTAACTTCCCCACTAGACATACCTAGAAATAAATTGATTGAATTGGTCACATGCATAAATATAAGTCCATTCATTCAATTAAGCAATTCCAGAAAATAATATCTATTCAAATAACAATCCATAATTCAAAACAAACCGCAACCAAACAAATTATTCCAAATACTTAGAAAAATTGTTCAAAATTATACCATAATTCTAGACAAATAGGGGGTAGGGCCGGCCACTAGGGGTAAACACCTTAAAAACATGTCTAATTTATTCATCTATAGGAGCTGACGTCTCCTGAAAATCTAATATCTCCATTGATGTAGTTGCATCTCGGATGGTCCACATGTGCAAAGTTAGACTCACGACGGGAATGATACTTGGCAATAGCCTCAAGGGAAGCTCGGCATATGCATGATCAATGATCTTTTGATCTATAGCGATAGCACATGTCCAGTTCAATAGAAGCGGGCTGAACGGGAGCTTTGCGATTGTTCTTGAAGTTTGGGGCCTTAGGGGGCGAGTGGTGGACGCTGCTGGGTCACATTTCTTCCCTTAGGTGAGGCACTTTGTTGACCTTGGGCCCGTGGTAGGGCTTGCCACCCATTGCCACAGCCACGATGATTCTTTCGTCGTTTATGGCTGCTAGAATTAATCCCATGTACTTCAAGCGCGGTGTTCTAGCCAGTAGGTTGAGATTGTTGATTCTTTATCAAAAGTTAGTTCTGCTTTTAAGTGAGAAGTAAAACAGAAATCAAATCTGAAAACTTGGTGAATTTCATGCCCATATTGTTGCTGCAGGACAATATTGGTGGCTTGGAAGGTCGAATAGGTCTTCTCCAGGAGATCTGATTCGGTTAATTCCACTTTGCAGAATTTTAATAATGAACGGATTCTACAAACTTCATAGTTGTATTCATTCACGAACTTAAAGTCTTAGAAGCGAAGATGCTGCTAGTCGTGTCTTGCTTTAGGCAAGTATATGTCTTTCTGGTGATCGAAACGGTCAGCCAGAGCAAGCTAGAGGGTGCATGGGTCCTCCTCAACGAGATACTTAGTCTGCAGTGCATCATGGATGTGTATTCAAATGAAGATCATTGCAGTAGCCTTCTGAGCTTCGTCAACAGGTTTGTCGGTGATAGGTGCCTTAATGGTGACTCTAATACCCTTTGCAGTTAGATGGAGCTTCATGTCTTGAACCCACTTCAGATAGTTTCTTCTAGAGACTTCTAGAGTGGAGAAATCGAGATTGTTCAAGTTCGACATGTCCCTAAAACAGAGGGAATAAAACGTGAGTAGTCATATGGTAAGCCATAAACATATATTGTTATACATACAAGTTCTATAGACATGTATTAGTTTAATTTATGCATGAAAACTGCAGGTTTCATGTGGTATGTTTTGAATGAAAACTTTGGGTTTCAAAGGCACTAAATTTGAAAGTACAGGTTCAATTTAGTTTTATGAACAATTAGTTCATAATGAAAGGTTCCTGAAAGAAACACATAATGCAATATACTAATTTAAATATAGTGGATTTGAGGTTCTTCGGGAACTCAAGTGTGAGAGCTTCGTTACTACGAAAGTATGTTACGGTTCAAAGTATATTGAATCGTTAATGTCCAAAAGTGATCTTCAGGTTAATAATTTTGGATTCATTATCAGATTAATGGACTGCAAATCACTTTTAATTAATTCAATAAATCGGGTCATACGGGGTCGATTGTAGAAGCATAATAATATTAAAATAATATTATTGGATCGAAAATATATCCCAAAAATATTTTGGGCTAGGTGCCGTGAGTGGGCAAGGCCCAAAAGCATCGGGCGTGGACTATAGGCCACGGGTCCAATTAAAAATAGGCCTAAAGGCCTTACGGGAATGGAAGGTACCCCAACCACAACTGGGTTCTTTATTTGGGTGGAAAAAAGGGGGGTCACGGGCAGGCCCAGGAAAACTGGGCTGCAAGCTTTGCACGTGTGAGACAAGGCCTAGTCATGTGGGCTGGCTGACGTGGGCTTGTGGGAGAGGACCCATTCGACTGGGCTGGTGGGATCGGTTGCGGGTCGAGGCAACAACGAGGTCCAGCAAGCATAAAGGTTTGCGGGCACTGGTGTGGGCAGGGCTGCATGTCCGTGGTGAAGGAACTCAAACCAGGCACACGACCTGGTTGTTTACACAGTGCCACGGTGGTGCGGTGGGTGAGCCGCACCATGTCCAAGTTCCCCTTTTTTTCTTTTCTTTTTTTTTTCAAAATCCTTTAGGGTTTAGGAAACCCAAATTTGCTTCTAATTTATTTTATATAATTTGACTCATAAATTCCACATAACAATTTAATTGTGTTATGCATGAAACAAATATATATATATATATATATATATATATATATATATATATATTGTAAGGAAAATATAAACATAGAGGGGTTCATGCATCATGGGGAATGTTTTCATGCTTCGTGGACGTTTCAAATATCTTCTTTTATTTTAAGCGTACCTGATTAGCGAAAACAAAAACAAGCCTTTGAATTTTGTGGATGATAGCTTCCTCATACGATGCGTCAATTCCTCAGCTTCTGGCAAGAGCGTGCTGATAACCTATTTGATTGAACGATCTAAGGTTTAGAGAGAGAGGGGGTCGACGGTATTGAGGGAGAAGAGAGAGTGATTTAATTGTGAGGTGTATTTGATTCACCCCATTGTGCCTTTATTTATAGTAGTAGGAAAGGTAAAAACCTTTCCCTTTAGGATTACAACATTTAATAGGTAATCTACTCCTAATAGGAATATAAGATACATTCCCAGATTCCCTAGGATTTACACAATCACATTCCTATTCTAAATATGACTGCAACACAACATAATTTCTTTTTCATTTGTTTAATAGTTACCAAGCAATATGATAAAGCCATGGCCCAAACAAAAGGGCTTGGTAGAAAAAAGGGGCCCATAGGGTTGGGCCATTGTACCCAAGCTTTTGAATCAGTGAACGACTAGCAACCACGAGGGCTTCGCTGGTGCACATTTTCATCCATGTAATTATCAGTTTACTACTTTGACGTTTCTTAGTTTTCAATATTTTAAGATTTTTGCATCCTAGTCTGGTACCTAAAGTGATAGTTCTGGGATACTTTCATACATCTTTTAAGCTTATATTAAAATAGTTGTTCACTTGTGACGTGGATCCTACGTGGACAATGACTGAGCACCACGTGTTAATCTGGCTCCACTTGGACAATAAAAAAATTAAAAATAAAAAATTAAATAAAACTCTCACTTCTTCTTTCGTCTCGATACTCTTCTTCCCAGGACGAACAATGAAATCAACATCTATCATTTCTCCTTTCTTCACCATTGTCTTCGTCCTCTCCTTCATCGCTACTCCTGCTCTAAACCTCATCCTCCTCATCCCAAAATCCAACCTCATCCTCCTCACCCCAAAACCCAACCCTAGAGCCCACAGTGATAGGAATTTGAAGAGGGACCAAGTGATGGGATCTTTGGATCCAACCTATACGATCAATTCAGAGAGAGTGATCAAAAGGCTTCCGCAGCTCAAGTGTTTGACTTTGAAAGGAAAACCTCACTTCGCCAACTTTAATTTGGTCCCTTATGAGTGGGGTGACTTCTTGCAGTAATGGATTAAAGCTATCATTGACAACTGGGTCGGTCGTCTCCAACAAATGCCTCGAGCTTCTTCCCAGGTCATTTCCCAATTGAAAGTCTCTGCCTCTCTCCTCACACTTTTCACTTTTCTTTCTTCTCTGTGCAAAAGAACTTTTTGTGATGGACCTGTGTCTAGTGGGCCATGTTGCCGTCGGTGGAGCTAAGTGCGTAAAACAACGATGTAGAAATCACTTTATGTACGGTCTTTGTCTCCAAGACCGCTTGCAGCACGTTTTTCAGTCCCCCGACGTTGATCTAACAGAATTGGAATCGAAAGTTGAACTAATTTTATGGTCGAGAATTTCGGATTTTGATTTTGATTTAGGGTTTTTGGAGAATTAGAGCTTACAAATCTATTGAGAAAACATTTTTGTTAGAGTAGATGAATGAGGGAAAAGAGGGAAGGGTGGGGAGAGGAGTCGACGAGCCGATGAGGAAAGGTGGGTCGGGCTGATTGGATGTTCTCAACGGTGATTGGAAAAGAGAGAATGGGTGGGTCGGCAATTCGATGAGAATGATGGGCTTACGAGTAGATAGGGACAGAGGAGCCGTTGAATCAATAAGGAATGGTGACTCGATAGAGAGATGGTTTTGAAGACTTAAATATGAAAAAAGAGATGGCTAGTTATAGTCAGTGTCTGGGTTTGAAACATCGAAGTATGATGAGGATGTGCATAAGAATGAGATGATATTATTCTTTTTTTTTTAATTTTTAATTTCTTTTAATGTTCAAGTAAGGCTAGATTGACACATGGCGCCCAATCAATGTCCACGTAGACGCCACATCACAGGTTAAGAGAAAGTAGATGTATGAAATTATCCAAGATTATCACTTTACGTACTAGACTGAGATGAAAAAAACTTAGATGTATGAAATATTGACAACCAAGAAACTATAAACTAAGAATTAGCCTTTTTAATTATACATATTATTTGCACGTTTTTTCACAGTCATAGGTTTAATTGTTTTAAGGGTTTATATCACAAATAGTCCCTGAAATTGACCCCATCAATCATGATGGTCCCTGAAATTGAAAATCGATCAATGTAGTCCCTGAATTTTAACTCGCGAATCAATGTGGTCCTTCTGTTAGTGTTCCGTCCAAATTAACACTAAAAAAATGTTAGAAAACCAATTTTTCATGGTAAAATGACCAAAAAAATGTTAGAGAACCACTTTTTTTTGTTTTTATTTTAGTTTTAGCACCAAATCCATGAAAAAATGGAGAGAAAAGTGAAGATGGAAAAAAGAAAAGAGAGGTAGTAAGTAAAATTATAAGTAACAGGGTTATTTTTTTATCATTTTACCATGAAAAATTGGTTCTCTAACTTTTTTTTAAAGTTAATTTAGACGGAATACCACATTGATTCACGAGTTAAAATTCAGGGACTACATTGATCGATTTTCAATTTCAGGGACAATCATGATTGATGGGGTCAATTTCAGGGACCATTTGTGATATAAACCCTTGTTTTAAAGGCGGACAACATGTGGCAAGCCATGGTTATCAGCCCCTTCCGGGGGCCAGGAAGACTCATAGCCATACATTAATATGAATGGTTGCAATTAAATTTGAATCAATACAACAACAATAAAGCCTTATCCCACTATGTGGGGTTGGCTATATGAATCCTAGAACACCAGTTCTCACTTTTTTTGCCATACCTTTCGTAAGATCTAAGTAGTCCAAGTCATTTCTTAAAGTCTATTTCCAAGTTTTCCTAGGTCTTCATCTTCCCCTTTGGCCTTAAGCCTCTGTCATAATTACATTTTCTAATCGGGGCGTTTGTAGTTTTTCGTTTCACATGTCCAAACCACCTTAACCGTTTTCTCTTATCTTATCTTCAATTTCAGCTACTCCTAATTTACCTCAGATATCCTTGTTCCTAATCTTACTATTTCTCGTGTTCCCACACATCCAACTAATCATTCTCATTTTTGCTACACTCATTTTGTGTACGTGTTGATACTAACATGTCCAACATTCTGTGCTATAAAGCATTGTTGGCCTTATCGTAATTCTATAAAAAATTTCCTTCACCTTTAGTTGGGTACGACAGTCGCACAATACACCCAGTGCACTCTTCCACTTCATCCGTCCAACTTGTATTCTATGATTGAGGTCTCCATCCAATTCTCTGTTCTTTTGCAAGATAGATCAAAGATAGCGAAAACGTTCACTTTTTGGTACGTTTTGATCTCCAATCATCACCCCTAACTCATTCGAACCTTTGTTCCCATTGAACTTACACTCACTATACTATGCTATCGACCTACTTAGGCGAAGACCTTTAAATTTGAATCTATGCTATGAAATATTATAACCCATGAGGTTGATCTTTCTCTGTCTTTCTCTCTCCATCGGTCAAACATAGCCGCCCCTCACCCGCGCTGGTGTCAATCTCATTATCTCCTTCCTTAATACCCTGCCCCCACAACTTCATTTCTCTCTCTGCCTCCATTTTCCATGCTTCAGGTTCGTCTTCATTTTTTTAATGTTGTTGGGTTAAAGAGGTCTGAAGCTTTGGTTTAATCCTTAGTTTGAACAACCGGTGGGGTGACAGTGTGATTGCATTGTGACTTCTCATTGGGGATGTGCGAGCTGGGCGTTTGTTGGGGAATCTTGGTATCCAACAGATTGGGTATTGTTTGGATTAGATTATAATACATAAAAGTGTTATCCACCTCTGTTAATTTTTGTGAATCAATATTTTGCAATTTATTCGATGGCCAAAATTAAATTGAGAGGAATGTGAGAGTAAAAAACAGTGTGTGATTAGAACAACCCATAATATATAACTATTTGTTATAAACTTTGTATTTAAGTATGATTGTGTAAATACTAGATTAGATTTGATTCTAGTTATTATTTCCTATTAGGACTTGTATTCCTTGGAGGAGAAGGATTTTTTCCTTCTTTTTTACTATAAATAAAGGCACTGCATATGGGGAATAACACATCATTTTCACAACCATACAAACACATCTCTCTCCCTACTCTCTCTCCGTCGTGCCCCTTATCTCTCCCTGTCAGATTAAAATAAGCCATAACACGTTATCAACACGCTCCTACTGTTGCACTTAGTAATCTGACGTGGAAGTTTTATGCATCAAACCAATTTATCAATATCATCACGCATTCAGGTTCTTCCAAAACAACGGTTTTTATCTCGATATTTTGCAACCCTGATAACTAGGGGTGGGCACGGGTCGGGCCGGGCCCAAAATTGAAGGGACCGGATCGGACCCGCTTGAAAATATAACGAGCCGGGGCGGGGCGGTTTTACTATTTTAAAACTGAGAACCGGACCTAACCCGGCCCGTATAAAACGGGCTGGTTCCTACGGGTCCAACGGGTACAGTTTTTTTTTTTTTTTTTTTTTTTCCTATAATTTTTCTGTACCTAGAATTCCAGATTCCTAGTATCCACCATCGCCAACCTATACAACACCCTATTCGTGACCCTTTTGGAGGGCAAAACCCTAACTCTAAAATTCACAACCCCGAGATCCCCAGCACTCCCATAAAGCAGCTCCTATACAAAATCTTCAAATACAATTTCAAATTCATCTAAAAATAAAATAAAACCGAAGGGAACGACAGAAACGAACGATGTCATTCGTCTTCCTTCGACGCGAAACCCAGATGCCCAGCGACAATTGAGCTTGGCCTGGACAATCATTTCGCTGATGAAATGGGAACTCTCGCCGTTCAGCATCGTCACCTCTCCGACGAACGACTTCCGCGTTGTTCGTAGCAAAGCTTTGTACGCGTTCCGCCCCTCTCAGTCCCCTCTCTCTCTGTCGTCGGGTCGTCTTCTCTGATCTGGACCCATGCGCCATCTTCGTCCATCTGAGTGAGTTCGATAAAATCAAGGGAGAGGCTATTACGGTCAGAAATGGAGGGATCTGAAGAAGTTTGGTGATGTTCGAATTAGGGGGAGAGAGAAATGAGAGATGTGCATAGAGTGAGACTGTGAAAGAGTGAGAGAGTGAGTGGTGGGTTTCGGTTTGAAATTGAAGAAGAGAGAAGATTTTGGCAGCCTAGGATGGTTTCATTTTGTATAATTATAGAAACGGGCCGGTTTGAAATCGAACTAGAAACAGGCCCAATTTCTATTCCCCCAGCGGTGCCATCCATTGTCTTATAGAAACGAGCCAATCCGGGGCCCCGTGGGTCTGAAGATTTGGACCTGCCCCGCCCCATATATATCACTGCCCAGCCCCTGCCTGCCCCGTTTGTTCTTAAAAAAAATTGGACCCGCCCCGTACCCGCCTCGAACCGTGATTACCCGCCCCGACCCGCGGGTCCTATACCCGTTTGCCCACCCCTACTGATAACATGAACATTCACCATAATGCATGACCTAACTTTACGTTTTTCAAATTTTAGATTCTACATAAATTGTGTATGCATTATATCCATAATTATTGAATTATGTGAATTGATATTGCTACGAATTACATCATATAGCTGCTCATGCATTAAATTATATGTTGAACATGCATTGAATTATAATCTGGAAATTTGAAAAAAAATTGAAAAAATATATTAGGGTTTCGTTGGGAACCTCGAGTGCGACGGCTGGAAGCCAAGTCGTCTTGCTCCCCAAGCTAAGCCGAGTGAACCAAGCCATGGAGCCAGAAGCTCAAGGCTTTGCAACCCAGAAAAACCCGATGCCATTAATGGCATCTTTGTCCACGACCACCACGGCATGCTCTGCAGCTAGGCCTGGCAATTCCTGACACGATCCGATAACCCGACACGACACGAAATTAACAGGTGTTCGGGATGACACGATAACGAATCGGGTCGTTATCGGGTAACCCAATAAGCACCTATTAAGATAACGGGTTGGTTCGGGTATACACGTGGGTAACACGATACACGATAAACAGAATATTAATTTAATAGTTTTAGAACCCTAAAAAAATACTATAATAATTATATATATCAATTTAACAATTTTATACCCCTAAAAACTATAATAATTATATATATATATATATATATATATATATATATTAAATTTTATACCCTTAAAAACTATAATAATTATATATACAAAATAAATAGATTTAAATCTACTTAATATATATATATATATATATATAATATATAATTATACGAAACTAATTTCAACGATCCAACCGTCAAACTTGTTTGTATATGCTTCGAGATCGCATCAGCAAAAAATTGAAAAAGAACAAACATTCAGAGATCAAGTAATGGGACAAAACTTTTTGACAGTTATAAAACGAAAAATCACGATTTAACGGTTATTTTAACTCCGATTTTGATGATTTTTTACAGCTAAACTCCTTGACCCTATATGAATACAATGAATGAATTTGATCTTCAATTTAAAATATTTACACTAGTGGATACCACAAAATCTTATGTTATACTTAATTAAAGTATGAATAAACTCTTAAGTGTTAGTGAATCTATTGTTTTGATAGCATACGCATTCTACGAAACTAGTTTCAACTATCCAACCGTCAAACTTGTTTGTATATCCTTCGAGATCGCATACGCTAAAAATTGCAAAAAAACAAACATTCAGAGTTCAAGTAAAGGGACAAAACTTTTCAACTGTTATAAACGAAAAATCACGATTTAACGGTCATTTTGACTCCGATTTTGATGAGTTTTTACAGCTACACTCCTTGACCCTATATGGATACAATGAATGAATTCGATCTTCAATTTAAAATATTTACAGTAGTGGATACCACAAAATCTTATGTTATACTTAATGAAAGTATGAATAAACTCTTAAGTGTTAGTGAATCTATTGTTTTGATGTGATACGCATTCTACGAAACTAGTTTCAACAATCCAACCATTAAACATGTTTGTATATACTTCGAGATCGCATACGCCAAAAATTGCAAAAAACAAACATTCAGAGATCAAGTAACGAGACAAAACTTTTCGACAGTTATAAAACGAAAAATCACAATTTAACAGTTATTTTAACTCCGATTTTGATGATTTTTTTACAGCTACACTCCTTGACCCTATATGAATACAATGAATGAATTCGATCTTCAATTTAAAATATTTGCACAAGTGGATACCACAAAATCTTATGTTATACTTAATTAAAGTATGAATAAACTCTTAAGTGTTAGTGAATCTATTGTTGTGATGGGATACGCATTCTACGAAACTAGTTTCAATGATCCAACCGTCAAACTTGTTTGTATATGCTTTGAGATCGCATACGCCAAAAATTGCAAAGAACAAACATTTAGAGATCAAGTAAATGGACAAAACTTTTCGACGGTTATAAACGAAAAACATGATTTAACGGTTATTTTGGCTCCGATTTTGATGATGTTTTACAGCTACACTCCTTGACCCTATATGAATGCAATGAATGAATTCGATCTTCAATTTAAAATATTTAGACTAGTGGATACCACAAAATCTTATGTTATACTTGATGAAAGTATGAATAAACTCTTAAGTGTTAGTGAATCTATTGTTTTGATGAGATACGCATTCTACAAAACTAGTTTCAACGATCCAACCGTCAAACATGTTTGTATATACTTCGAGATCGCATATGCCAAAAATTGCAAAAAAACAAATATTTAGAGATCAAGTAAAGGGACAAAACTTTTCGACGGTTATAAACGAAAAATCACGATTTAACGGTTATTTTAGCTCCGATTTTGATGATTTTTTTTACAGATACACTGATTGACCCCATATGAATACAATGAATGAATTAGATCTTCAATTTAAAATATTTACACTAGTGGATACCACAAATCTTATGTTATACTTAATGAAAGTATGAATAAACTCTGAAGTGTTAGTGAGTCTATTGTTTTCGTGGGATATGCATTCTACGAAACTAGTTTCAATGATTCAACCGTCAAATTTGTTTTTATATGCTTCGAGATCATATACACCAAAAATTGCAAAAAACAAACATTCAGAGATCAAGTAATGGGACAAAACTTTTCGAAGGTTATAAACGAAAGATCACGATTTAACGATTATTTTAACTCCGATTTTGATGATTTTTTACAGCTACACTCCTTGACCCTATATGAATACAATGAACTCCTTGACCCTATATGAATACAATGAATGTATTCGATTGGCAAGCTTTGAGTTTTATTGGCAAGGTTTAAACTTTTGAGAAAGGCTTCACAACCTTGAAAACAAAAACTCTTTCATTTTGGATGTCCTTGCACATTTAATATTTGTAATAGACTAGTAATGTATGGATTTTTTTTTTATTAGGCTCTTATTTTCGAGTGTAGATGTAGTACTTAAACGACAAATGTGTTTTAATGTTTTGAAGTAATATTTATGTGACAATGTGTGGTATGTGCAAATTTAAGAAGAAAAAAATATTTTTCTTAACGGGTCATAAAGGGTCGGGTCACTTTACCTGTTGGGTAAAGGACCCGACCTAATAAGGACCAGTTACGATAACGGGTGTGACACGACACGACTCGTTAAGATAACAGATGTTACACAAAAACGACACGAACACGACTGACACGACCTGTTTGCCAGGCCTACCTGCAGCCACCGCCCTGAGCCTTTGGTTACTGTCACTGACGACCAGAAGTCGTCCCCGACGAAAATTAGATTGGGATTCACTTGAATCTCATTAGAATTTCTTGAAAATTTGATTTAAAAATTCTAGGGTTTGGTTCTTGAACGTCGAAATTAACCTTTTCCGTTCACCACCTTGGTCATCATCGACCCACGTGACTCTCCCCAAGTTCTTTGAACCAAGACACGACCTTTTGGGCCTTAACTCATCTCGGCCTACTGTTAATCACCTTAAGCCCATGTGACACTAGCCCATCGAATTTTGATGTCCTCGTGCATCATGCTGCACCAGATCCCAGCCTGCAGTTGGTGCATCGGTGCACCTGCACCGCGTCACACTGAATCCTTACCTCTAGTTGGTGCATCCATGTACCCACACACACATGATCCCAGCTTGCAGCTGGTGCATCGGTGCACCTACACCATGTCACACTCGAACCACACCCATTTGGGCCCTGGTATATTGGGCCTGCAACCCATATCTGTTTACCCAGCCCAATTCTTGGGCCTGGGCCACACGGTCTAAATTTTCTCAACCCACCCATGGGCTTTGGTCCGTATTTGTGGGCCCCAAGTTTAATTGCTTATATTTTTGTTAGGCTTTATAGGTTTTATAATTTTTCACCCACACTTTAATTTTGGCCTAAAGTCCAAATAATAAATTCAATTATAATTCTAGACTTGAAGATCTATTTGCATATTTCGGTATATATATTTGTGTTTGTATGCAGGAACATATGAACTAGAAGTTCATAATTCTTTCGAAACCTGAAGTTTTTAGAAATATGCCTTGTTTGAAAACTTGAAGTTTTCTTTAAAAACCGAGTACCGGTTGGCGAAGCTGAGAAAGCCACTGCCATGATCTTCATCCGAAGTCACATTCATGATGCATTGCAAACCGAGTACCTTGCTGAAGAAGATCCATTAACACTTTGGGTTGCTGTGGCTGATCACTTTTATCACCAAAAGGACATCTTCTTTCCTGAAGCAAGACATGACTAGCAGCATTTGCACTTCTAAGATTTTAAGTCTGTGAATGAATTTAATTATGAAGTTTGTCAAATCCGATCACTTCTCAAGTTTTGTAACGAAACCTTGACTGAAGAAGATCTCCTAGAGAAGACTTATTTGACATTCTCTGCTACTAATATTGTCATGCAGCAATAATACAGGGCTCAGAAGTTCACTAAGTTCTCAAATTTGAACTCTGTTTTACTTCTCGCTGAAAAGAAGATTCAGCTGTTGACGAAGAATCATCAAGCTCGACCTTCTAGGGTGATTGATGTGCTTGAAGCACATTATAACATGAACCAATGCCCAAAACGCCAGCATAGGCGTCGTAGGGGTGGCCATAAGCCACCCCGTCAAGGTCCACAGTGCCAAGGCCCACCTAAGGGAGAAAACCAATCCCAGAAGGCCCGCAACCTCGCTCCCAAGGCCCCAAACTTTAAGAATAAGGGCAAAGCACCTGAAACCATGGGTGTGGACATGTGTTACCGCTATGGTTCAAATGACCATTGGTCCTATGTTTTTCGTGCTCCCCAGAAGGTTGTAGCTAAATATCATTTTTGTCATAAGAAGTTTAAATCAAACTTTATGCAAGTGGGTGAACTGAAAAGTACCAAATTGGAGGTTTCTGACTTTCAGGAGGCTATTACCCCTATGGAAGATTATAATCTTAGGCATAAACTATATTTAGTTAATTTTAGAACAATGGGGCCGAATTCCACCTAGTAGCTGAACCCCCTTGTTATTTGGTTTAAGTTTGAACAATTTTCCTTTATGTTGGATTATTTGTTGGTGATTTGTTTTTGGATATTAAGTTTTTTAATTACCATCCTTGAATACTTAAATTATTTTGAATGGATATTTGGTTTTAGAACTTTTACGTAAGTGACCGATTCAAATTAATTTTTATTTCTAGGTATGACTAGTGGGAAAGTTAGTTGTTTGGCAGATAGTGCAACCATGCACATCGTTTTGCATGAACGCATCTATTTCACTAACTTCATACCTAAGAATGCACATCTGACAACCCTCTCAGGCTCATCCAACCTAATTGAAGGATACAGTAAGGCATGTATAATGTTGTCCAATGGTACAATCATGACCATTGAAGAGACATTTTATTCTCCACGTTCTGGAAGAACGTTGTTGAGTTTCAACGACATTAGAGATAATAATTACTATGTTGAAACCTATGTAGAAAATGGAGTTGAACTTCTATGCATCACTTCCTAAGAATATGGCCAGAAGCGTATTCTAGAGAAGATGGAGCGTATCCCGAGTGGTATGTACACTACAACCATACGCCCTATAAAGAGCAACTATATGGTCGGCCTTCCCTCAGGGACCGCGCATGAAATTACACTTTGGCATGATCGTTTGGGACAACTTGGACAAACAGCGATGTGCCATATCCTCAAATCATCACACGGCATCCATTAACTCGAAGTTTAGGTTCAATTGAAGGAATCATATGTCAAACCTGCTCTATGAGAAAACTTATTATTAAGCCTTCTTATGACAAGATTCGTTCGAATCCTCCTATTTCTCTAGAGAGGATTCAAGGGGACATTTGTGGACCGATTCACCCTCCCTGTGGACCATTTAGATACTTTTTGGTTTTGGTTGGCGCTTACACACGTTGGTCACACATGTGCTTGTTGTCCACAAGGAATGCTGCATTCTCCAAACTGTTGGCTCAGGTTATCAAGCTCCGGGCCCACCACTCTAATTATTCGATCAAATATATTCGATTGGGTAATGCTGGAGAATTTATATCTAAAACTTTTTATGACTATTGCATGTCGGTTAGGGTTGAAGTTAAACATCAAGTACCCTATGTTCACACCCAAAAGGGCCTAACAGAGGCATTCATTAAGCGCTTACAAATGATTGCTCGATCGTTGGTCATATGTACCAAGCTCCTAATCGTTGCTTGGCGCTATGCAATATTGCACGCATCCATGTTGGTCCGCCTGAGGCCGGTTGCAACCCAACCATATAACGCCCTTCGGTTGGTTACCAGATACAAACCCGACATATCACATTTGCGTGTTTTTGGTTATGCAGTTTATGTGCCGATTTCACTGCCCTTACGTACAAAAATGGGGCCTCAGCGAAGGATGAGAATCTATTTCGGATATAATTCTCCTTCAATTATTCATTACTTAGAACCTTTGACAGGCGATCTTTTTATCGCTCGTTTCGCTAATTATCACTTCTATGAGATAATTTTTCCGTCGTTAGGGGGAGATAAGAACGTCACCATTCCTAAGGAATGACGCAAATTATCTTGGACGAGTCCCACTTTGTCTCATTTAGATCTATACATCGCTCAGTCTGAAACTAAAGTACAGCGCATATTACATCTTCAGGGTGTAGCTCAGAGCATGCCGAATGCTTTCACCAATTTAGTGCAAGTGACAATATCACATATTCTAGTTGCGAATGTGCATGTAAAGATGGATGTATCAAATGTACGATGAACTTCCCTCCTAGAGGCCCGGGACGCCACTTTAGCCAATCCACGTACATTAGGAGCTAGTCAATCCTCTGCCCTTTCACATAAGCGCGGCAAATGATTCACACCCATGGAAGAGGAAACCCATAGCACAGGCTCTTGTTGAGCCTACCGTGAATCCGACAATCGCCTACTCATTCTATCAAACTCATGAGAAAATTCTAGATTACGAAAGTGTCCTTGAATAGATGAATCCACCTCCCGAGAATCAAGAGATTTCAGTCCATTATGCTAACTTGGATGATGTTTGGTGTAGAAATGAGATGATCATCGACGATGCATTAGCATATGCAGTAGCTACTGAGATCATGTTGAGCGATGACATTGAACCACGTTCCGTTGTTGAATGTCGACGTAGAATTGATTAGTCAAACTGCAAACAAGTAATTCAAGTCGAACTCGATTCGCTTGTGAAACGTAAGGTGTTTGGATCTGTAGCTCTTACTCCTCCACATGTGAAGCCCGTTGTGTGAGATCCCACATCGACCAACGGATAGGGGGTGATGTGCCTTATATGTACATGATTCCCTCCCAATAGCATGAGACCTTTTGGGAACTCACTGGCTTCGAATTCCATCGAAACTCCGAAGTTAAGCGAGTTTGGGCGAGAGCAATCCCAGGATGGGTAACCCACGGGAAGTTCTCGTGTGAGTTCCCTGAAACAAAACCGTGTCGGAATGGTAAGCCCAAAGCAGACAATATTATGCTACGACGGAGTCGAGACTGGGATGTGACAATTTGGTGTCAAAGCCACTATGCCGTTCAGTGCGGATGTGTCGGCGAGGACGCCGGGTTCCCCTTAAGTGGGGTAGATTGTGAGATCCCACATCGAACAACGGAGAGGGGGTGATGTGCCTTATATGTGCATGCTCATCTCCCTATAGCACGTGGCCTTTTGGAAACTCACTGGCTTCGGATTCCATCGGAACTCCGAAGTTAAGCGAGTTTGGCGAGAGCAATCCCAGGATGGGTGACCCACTGGGAAGTTCTCGTGTGAGTTCCCAAAAACAAAACCGTGAGGGAATGGTAAGCCCAAAGCGGACAATATCATGCTACGGTCGAGTTGAGACTAGGTTGTGACACATTGGCTACAAGTGGGTTTTCGTTCGGAAGCGTAATGAGAAGAACGAAATTATGCATTACAAAGCTCGTCTTGTTGCCCAAGGCTTCTCACAGCGCCTCGAGATTAACTATGAAGAAACTTATTCACTCGTTATGGATATGATTACTTTTTGCTACCTTATCAGTTTGGTAGTTTTCGAAAAATTGATCAAATATTTCCAAACCCCCGAGCATATTCTTAATTTAGATGAGGTGTTCACTCTACAGTTTAAAGCAATCTGGAAGAATGTGGGATAACCGTTTGAGTAAGTATTTGACTAGTTAAGGATATGTGAACAACGAACTATGCCCTTGCATGTTCATTAACAAGTCACATTCCGGTTTTGTGATTATTGCAATTTATGTCAACGACATGAACCTTATCGGAACTCCTGAAGAGCTCGAGAAAACTGTTGCGCACCTGAAGTCAGAATTTGAGATGAAAGATCTAGGAAAGACTCGATACTATCTCAGTCTCGAGATATAGCATCAATCAGATGTAATCTTAGTACATCAATCGAACTACACCCAGAAGGTGTTGTGTCGTTTTAATGAGGATAAAGCGAAACCTTCGAGTACTCATTTGGTCATTCGATCACTAGATGCAAAACGAGATCCCTTTCGTCCGAATGAGGATGATGAAGAGATTTTGAAACCTGAAGTTTCTTATCTAAGTGCGATATGCACTTTATTATACGTAGCTCAATACACTAGACCTAACATTTCCTTAGCTGTTAATCTTTTGGCAAGATATAGTAATGCACCAACACGCAGACACTAGACTGGTGTTAAAGACATATTTTGTTACCTTAAGGGTATTACGGATCTGGGCTTGTTTTATCCCTATGGATCCTCGAGTGATGCTGCACCCCCTTATCTTGAATCGACTCTTACCTTGTTAGTTATGCTGATGCAGGATACTTATCTAATCCCCATAAGGCGTGCTCTTAAATGGATGATGTCTATATCGTTTGAGGTACTGCAATCTCTTGGAGTTCAACTAAACAGACCTTCAACTAAACAGACCTTAGTTGCTACTTAGTCTAACCATGCCGAAATTCTCGCCTTACACAAAGCAACTCGGGAATGCTTTTCGTTGAGAGCAGTTGTGGGCCATAGTTGAAGCTTCTGTGATCTCTACCCCTTCGTTGACGTCCCGACGATGATCTATGAAAACAACGCAACATGCATCTAATAGCTCAAGAAGGGTTACATCAAAGGAGACAACACCAAGCACATTACGTTGAAGTTCTTCTTTTCACATCAACAGTAAGAGCATCAGAAGATTGAAGTCACGTAAATCCGTTCACAAGACAATCTGGCCGACCTCTTCACCAAATCACTACCGAAGGCGACATTTCAAAAGTTTGTCCAAGGAATAGGTATGCGTAAACTTTCTGAGTTCTAACATAGTTGGTTCTCTTTGGAATTATGTCAAACTCAGGGGAGTATCATGAAGTATACTTGCTTGATGAGCATTTTTCCCGCTGGGTTTTTGCTATTGATGAGGCACCCACCTCGGGTTGATCATATCCCTGATGACGTCCTGTAGACGTTTCATTTGGCTTTGCATTTCTCATGCATTTTTCCTTAGACTATGGATTTTGTCCCTACTCATTTACCATAACCATTGGCTTTCTTTTGTGAGACTCAGTTCCATATGCAAGTTCCTACTTTAGTTTGAGACTAGTGTGTTCCCAGAATCCGTGCCGACAAGTCGACTTTCTCTATTCCTCATGATACCGAATCTACTTGAGTATTTACACACTCAAGGGGGAGTGTTATAAACTTTGTATTTAAGTATGATTGTGTAATTCCTAGATTAGATTTTATTCTAGTTATTGTTCCCTATTAGGACTTGTATTCCTTGGAGGAGAAGGATTCTTCCCTTCCTTATTACTATAAATAAAGGCACTGTGTAGGAGGAATAACACATCATCTACACAACCCTGCAAACAAATCTCTCTCTACTCTCTCTCTACCGTGCCCTCTCACTCTCCCCGTCAGATTAAAATAAGCCACAATACTATCATTTGCATTGTGGAAATGTGTTACAACCCCAACAAGATGAAACGATGAAGCTCGAATTGCCGACAAAATCCATGATTGATTTGATTAATTTGATTTAATGGTAGAGTCTAGAGATGATGGGGATTCATTTGATTAATTCGGTGAAAAAAAAAATGTCGGAGAAGATTGGATTTCTAGCAAAGCCATCGTTGAGAAGGTGGTCCAGTTGAGGAGAGAACATTGGAGCTTGTCATCACGTGTCATTATTTAAATGGAGTGACACTTGAAAAATTAAACTTTTTTCTATTTATATTAGGGGTAGGGGTGGGCACGGTTTGGTTCGGTGCGGTTTTGAGTGAAATCGAAACCGAAATTGAAATTTTGTGCGGTTCGGTTCGGTGTGGTTTTGAAGCCAAAACCGAAATGAAACCAAATCGTTTGGTTCGGTTCGGTGCGGTTTCAAACGGTTTCGGTTTGGTTTTTAAGAAAAAAATGTACAATTTGCAATTTAACATATTAATAAGCATTTCCCAGTAGCAATAGGAAAAAGACATTTGTTATGTAAACAATTAGCATGTTGCATGCAGTTGTGATGTTAAAATATGTTTGTGCAACAAAAAGGTGTCTCGTACAAGGTATAACATAAAACAAGTTGAATAACTTTGAATTCATTAAACGTGAGCGAAACTTTCGTATTAGAATATGTGATATCATGCTTCAAATGAGTGAACTTCATTAGATCATTGTTCGACTCTTGATAACATGATTAGTCCACCCTTGTACATATATGTGTGCATGTGTGTGTGTGATGGTATAAAATAACAAAGGTCCTTCAAGTTAATGAACGAAAGAAAGTGATGAATGATGATATTGTAGTGTGGTTGAGTCCATACTAAGTGTATAGATTTTAACAAACAACCATTTAAAACATGAAATCTAATATGGACATTTAATTAAATGTTTATTAATATTTACGGTGCGGTTCGATTTCGGTGCGGTTTTCAAAAGCCAAGACCAAAACCAAACCGTTTTTTATGTTGCGGTTCGGTTTCAAAACCGAAACCGCTTCAAAACCACAAAACCAAACCGTTCGGTGCGGTTCGATTTGGTTCGTGTTTTGGTTTCGATTTTCGGTTCTAAGTGCCCACCCCTAATTACGAGGTGAATTGCCATTTTAGACTCTGAATTATCAGCTGAGTGAAAATTAGGTCTCTAAACTATTTCTTTTTTTTAAATCAATCCTTAAATTATAAAAATTTGCCAATTACATCCCAAATGTTAGATTCGAAGCTACTATATTCAATTTTCTGTCAATTTAGATCGCGTTACTTGCATATGATACACATTGGAGGGTAGATTGGTAATTTTCTATAAAAAAATGTATGGAGTTAACTTTGGAGGGTAAATTAAACGTTAGATTCGCAACCAATATGAAATTTTAAGGGCTTATAGGCAAGAAAATGATGATATTACACTATAAAATATGTCAAGTAACTTAAGTTGACGAAAAATTAAATAAAATAACTTTGAATATAATAGTAGAGACAAAATTATCACTTTTTAATGAATTTAGGGACTTATTTCATCGAAAAAAATAATTCAAGGACCTAATTTTTACTGAGGTGATAGTTCAGGGACTCAATCGGCATTTCATCCTTTATATTATAGCATTTGATGCACCACCCGTATCCCTGACAAAATTAAAAATTTCTGGAGTTCTACTGGATTTGGGTGTTTCTTTGGCCCGATTTTAACATAATTTTTATCACGTCCGGTCATTCAATCTAACGGTTCTTAATTAGATATATAAATACGGTAATGCTAGGAGACTAATTGTGTAGACAAAATTTTGTAAATTAAATGATATGGAAGTTGATGATTGAATTAATACTTAAGCATTGATAAATGTGTTCATTTCGATTAATGACACATAATTTAATTTACAAAGTTTATTCAAATTTTATCTCTAACATCCGGATCCTTTTCCTGGGGATCATAGGGATCCATGATCGTGACTGTTCATCGTACATCATACAGTCAATTTTCACTAGGTACTATTTATATTTAATTTTTAAAATTTAAATTTTAAAATAATTTGTGATCGCACGATAAACAATGAACTGTCACGATTACAGAATTCCTAGAATTCCATAAAAAGGATGCTCACCGGATCTTTTCCGTATTTAAGCAGCACTAGAGAAAAATCCCAGCAACGACTGACGATCTTACGAACACTTATTCGCGCCAAAGTTTGGCCGCAAAACCAAAAGCTGGCTCCGTTTACAGCAAACCATGAATGAAGAGGCTAGCACAACAACCTATCAAAGCCTTAACGCGTCTATGTCTCTACCCAGAAGCCCTAAAAGCCTCCGCATTAACCTCTCCTCTCAGTCCCAACCTCACAGACCAAACCTACGCCCTTTTTCTCAAGTCCAGCCACCGTCTGGACCCCTTCCTCGCCTCCGCTCTCATTTCGAAATTTTCCAAGTCGGGTTACTTCTCCCACGCCCTCCGGTTCCTAAACGACGCTCCAGAACCCGATACAGTCTCCTACAAAGCCCTCATTGCTGGATTGGCCCAGTTTGGACCACCCAGACCTATTTTGGGCTATTCGATTGGTTGAGGCACGTGGGCTTAAGGCCTGATGGGTTTACAGTGAGTGCTCTGGTGAAAGCGTGTGATGGGTTGGAGGAGAATGAGATTGCCCATGGGGCTTGTTTGAGATTGGGGTTTGGTTATGGGGGTTTTGTGGTTAGTGGGTTGGTGGAGAATTATATGAGGAATGAGGATGTTGGGTCGGCAGAGAATTGTTTTGGGGAGTGTTTGTTTGCGAACAATGTGGCGTGGACTGCTATGATTTCTGGGTATGTTTGGAGCGGCGAGTTGGAGAAGAGTAAGAAGGTGTTTGGGGAGATGAGGAGGTTGGGTTTGGAGTTGAATGAGTTTAGTTTGACTGCTATGCTGGGTGGATTGTGTGATGAAAAGGAAGAGGAACAGATTCATGGGGTTGCTGTAAAGATGGGATTTTTATGCGGGTTTTCGGTTCATTTGAGTAATGCAATTATGAATACGTACTCTAGGTGTGGGAGTACGCGGAGTGCGCTTAAGGTGTTTGATGAAATTACTGAGCCAGATGTTGTTTCTTGGACTGAGAGGATATGAGTTGCTTATGATGATGTGGAAGCTTGGGAATTGTTTAGAGTTTTACACTCTCGGGGTTTGGAGGTGAATGAGTATACGATTATTAATGCTTTGTCAGTTATTGGATGACCGGGAATAATGAAACCTGGTAAACAAATCCAAGCACTCTGTCAGAAACTGGGGTGCTTACAGGTGGTTTTTGTTGGCAATCTGTTGATATTCATGTATGGGAAATGTGGGCAAATTGGTGATGCTAGGTGTGTGTTTGATGATATGCTTTGCTGAGATTCTGTTTCTTGGAATTCTTTGCTTGCTGGATATTCTGAGAATGGATTTGTCACACAGGCTTTTGAGGTTTTTCGATGCATGCGTGATGTCTCATTACCACCTAATGGGTATACTATGTCTAGCCTTCTTAAAGTTGCGTCCAACTTGGATTCTCCAAAGCTGGCAATGCAAATCCATTCACATGTAATCAAACTTGGGGTTCCTGTTGGATGATCTTGTGGTGTCTTACTTGATAACAACGTATGGAAGATGCAATTGGATTGAAGAAGCAAAAAGGGCATTTTCTAATACTGACAAGATAAATTCGGTACTTCTTAATTCAATGGAAGCTAGTTTTGTCTGTGCCGGTTGTCATGCTGATGCTATCAATTTGTTCCATACTGCGAGGGGCTTGAAACTTGAAGTGGACCGTTCAACATTCAGCACTGTCCTTAAAGCTTGTGGTGCTATAACTGAGTTATAATAAGGATGAGTGATTCACTCCGTAGCTCTCAAAACTGGATTGGATCAAGGGAGTTTTTTTGTTGAGAGTGCTATTGTTGACGTTTATTGCAAGTGTGGAAGCATAGGTGGCGCAGAAAAGGCGTTTAAGAATGCTTCCACAAGTAATTTGGCTTCTTGGAATGTTATGGTGATGGGATACGCTCAACA
Source organism: Cotoneaster glaucophyllus (assembly GCA_036320875.1). Classification (NCBI taxonomy): domain Eukaryota; kingdom Viridiplantae; phylum Streptophyta; class Magnoliopsida; order Rosales; family Rosaceae; genus Cotoneaster; species Cotoneaster glaucophyllus. The sequence goes on from CM070060.1 coordinate 18,457,616, forward strand.
GGGTTTTCAACATGAATTGTCAGGACTATATGTCTAAATTTGGAATAAAACCAGATCAGATAACAAATCTGGGACTTCTTACTTCATGTTGCCATGCAGGTCTTATTAAAGAAGCTTTTACTTACTTAAACTCAATGATTGAGCTTCATGAGCTAAAGCCACATATGGAACACTATGCTTGCTTGGTTGCCCTACTTGGCCGACTTGGACTCTTAGAAGAAGCAAAGAGGACCATTGATCAAATGCCCATTACCCCTGATGCTCATATATGGTAGATTCTTCTATCGGCCTGTAACATCCATAGAAACATTGATATGCGGAAAGTCGCAGCAAGGAAGCTTCTTGAACTGGAGCCTGAAAACGAATCTGCATATATTTTGCTTTCAAATCTGTATGCCTCAGCTGGGATGTGGAGTGCAGTTGGAAAAGTGAAGAAGGAAATGAAGGAAAAAATCATCTACAAGGAACCTGGTTCTAGTTGGCTTCAAGTTGGAGGATTGCTTCATTACTTTTTTGCCGTTGACAAATTATATTCTGGGAATACAGATACATACTAAACTAATAAGGTTGTACCGGCAGATGTCAGTGACAACAAAATTGGAAAATGATGGTCCGAGTTAAATGATCTTTGACATATGACCACATCATTGTACATATTGAACCATTCACATTGTTTACTTGGCTACCGTCTAGGAACAGAAGTGGCATCCTTGCCATTGAGTGAAGAGCTAGTCATCAGATGAGGTTCGTGTTCTATTTATGAAGTCCAGTCACATATGCTCTTGCATCAGTATTATACCATATTGCATTTGGAAGTTCTACTATAATATGACATTGGTCATCAACTTTTTATTTTGGTTTATGGATTGTTTAGATAATTATTTACCTGCTTTACAAGGTTATCTTCCATGGTCCAGTAGCTATGAGCATAACCGACAATATAACTGATAATATCGTTTTGTTCTGCTAAATGCTAACATTATGAATTATGTTTAAAGCTATGACAAAAAGAATGTATGTTGGTTTGTATTGAATCATCTGCCCACTCATGAAATTGAAAATTTCCTTGTTAATTTTATTTTTGACGTTCTGGGGGTTTTTTTCCTTTTCCCAGTCAACTGGTATGTGTGACTAGAAACTATCAATTGACTTTGAAAGGAAAAAGAAAAACGATATGACAGAAGAAGAGCTAAATATATTAAGAAGGTAGCGGTCATACATTTTATAATAAAATTACTCTATAAACTTCTACTCTTCTAGCTCTCATAAGAAGTGGGTTTTCCTACAATGACGTTTGCAATCTGAAGAGGTTTTGGAGAGGACAAAGACTATTGAATGAATGGCATTTGCAGCTATTCTTGATTTTTATCTGTCTCCGCTTTGGCATTTTCAGCGGAAGAAGCAACAGAGAGAGCTGATCATTTTGTAAGCTGAGGAAATATCTGTTCTTTTCTTACGTGGTTTTCTGCTTTGATGGGTGTGGATATAGAGGGATTGGTTGGGAGTTTATGTAGCTCAACCAACCCGTTAAGCCTAGGACAGGGGAGGATTGATCCGGGAAGATTAGAGAAAGCTAGAAACAAGCTTTTGCAGAGACTGGTGTTTGTTAGGGGCATGCCAGCTAGAATGTCCTGCTGTACAAGATTCCTTTCAGCTTAGCTCGAGACATTTAAATATTTGTGATGATTTGGTGACTAATAAATCTGTTAATCCATAGTTTAATGCTAATGTTCGGGTGGGAATTTTGCTGGGAAGGGTCCTTGGCTCGAGCACACAGCTCCCCGAGGAGTTGGCACTTTGGTTGGTCGTCGGGCACCCGCTTGTTGTGAGTCAGCGAGAGGAATACAAAGTTAGTTCTGAAATGTGCCTTTGTAGGGCCTTAGGTGTAGGCCTTGAGGCTCACAATCAAAACTAGCTCAGTGCTAAGGCGTGTCACTGCCATCTCAATATGGCAGATGTAGAACAAGTTTGTTTAAGCCGATTACTTGCGGCCTAAGTTATTCTGACTTATTGTTATCAAAGAATTGTCGTGGATGGGTGAAGTCCACATTAAGTTCTTTTCTATGCCTTGAGATCAAGGACTTTTAGTTCATTATCTTGTATGCTTAAAGGGTGAAGGTCCAAATCTGATTAAGTTATCAGTTGAATTCCCACTTAATCTTCCTATGGTGGTAAAGCCACTAAGTGAACCAAATCTGATGGAACATCAAAAGACTGGAATTGACTTGAATATATATTGGGGAATACATTATAACACCAGATCTACTAATTGAAAGACAAGACAAAGAGAGTCGGGCAAGATTTCACCTTGTCGGGCAAGGTTAAACGTTTTGTGATCTATTCTCTTTGCAGTTACAAAGGTTTGTTTGCTAAGAAGGGGTGATTTGTAAGCGAGTTTACACAAGGGAATCGATACTATAGCATTTAGAGAGAGTAACAGAGCTTTTACACTAGACAAAAGATGTCTTTTTTCAGGGAATCTATGGCTAAAAGGGGGTGCAGAGTCTGGACAAAGCGCAACTTTCTGGGTGTTTGCTTGACTGAGAGGCAAGTTGTATGTTTGCTTGTTTGATTGGTTGAGTGTCTTGTCTCTGGGGGCCTCTTCCTCCTTTTATAGGCGAATTAACCTGACTGCCTGTAGCTTTGTTCTTGCCCGAAAGCAACTGGAGGGTAGTGACTCATTCACTTGTCTCATTCAATTATAGGCACATAGCCTATACATTAATGATAAGCCGCCACACTATCTTGAGATGGTTGGTCTGGGCTTGGCGCTAGGCCTCGGGCGAGTTCTCCTTACTTTAGTCATTTTGGGCCTTCCTTCTTTTAGGCCCAAAGTTCAAATATTAACCCAAACAGCTAACGAGTAATGATTGGTTTGAGTTTGTCTTAACATGAATACGTGCGGGCTATCTACAAGTTACTTTTGGCCTTTATATGAATTTAATCAAATGGAATCAAAGTAGCATCTGGAAATCATTTCTCTAATTATAAGGTCGACTAAAATTGGAATGCCTTGAGATGATGACAGATTTGTGTATCTTTTAAAGGATGCTAATGACATTGAGAAGGTTGTGATCAATGGATCATACATTTTAGTTTATCATCAAACTTTAGTTTCTATAGCTCCAACTCTTAACTGAAAATGGGCTTTCCTGCAGCGGCGTTTGCGATCTGAAAAGGCTTTGGAGAGCCTGGAGACCATGGAATGGATGGCATTTGCAGCTGTTCTTGATTTGGTCTTCCCCATCTTTAGAAGAGGCCTTCTGCTTTGGAGATTTGAGTGGCGGGAACATCAAAGACTTTGCTATTCATTTCGTAAGCTAATGAAATTTTGATGCTTCTCTGATCTCTCTACAAGAAGTTTAATTGTTTGGTGGATGTGGATATTGTCGCATTGTCGGGTGTTTATATAGCAATGCCTAGCTTAGTATATTATCTCAGAGCACTTCCACCGGAGGTGGACTTGCCCAGCACCTATTGAAAAATCAAGTTGGCACCCAGTGAATTTGCTCCAGCCCACAATTTTGCCCAGCACCCAGCCCAAGCTGGGCAAGAGGCCAGCCCAAATTAGACTGACCAATTAGCTGGCCTATTTGGACTTCACGCGGAGACATCGGCGAGTAGCCGACAGGGTGTAGACGTAGCGGGCCCGCGCGCAGGCGCACTGAGCTCTCCCCCCAGGTGGGCGACGTGGCCCATTTTCTGCCGTTGGATTTCCAACAGTAAAAAAAATTTGAATTTCACTTTTTATCTGGACCGTCCGATCATAGATCGACTGTCCAAGTTTTTCACCCCAATTTTTTTAAAAAAAATACAGAAAAATTTTAAAAAAATTATTTTTTTCTTCTATAAATACCTAACCCTCATCTTCCACCTTACGCCACATTTCAATATTTTCTACACTTTCTACACCTTCTACATTTCAATATTTTGTACACTTTGAGAGAAAAAAATGAGTTCGTGGAAGAACATTACCGAAATAGTACGTTCGGATAATGACACGTGGCGTGACGAGATTGGTTAAAAATCTTATCCGAATATAAAAAAATTTAAAATATTTTAAATGGGCTGGGTGCCAGCGCATTTTGTAGGGGTGAAGATCGTTTGTGCCAGCGCATTTTTTTAGGGATGGAGATGGTTTGGTCTATTACTGTTCACTGGGGTCTATTACTGTTCACTTGAGTGGATAAATGCACTGGGTTCTGGCGCAAAGTCTTAGGAGTGGAATTGCTCTCAGGTGTGCTCACTCGGGCCAAAATTGCCCAACCCACTGCCTGAGGCAGTACGTCAAGGTGACATCACCCATGTTATAATTTTTTTGTGCTTAGCGGTGCGTGAGTCGTCCAAAATAATCCAAGCGATGGGCTCGAGTTGCAGATTCTTTAAAACGTGGGAAATTTCGGACTGTTGGATTTCCAATGGTCATGTGATCGAACGGCCATAGTAATTCATTTTTAGCTTTCCAAACTAAAAAAGAATGGTTGTGCCATGTGGCAAATTTTGGTCACTGAGTTCAAATAATTTAACGGCCTATAAAAATTCTGGTAGAAAATATTTTAAAATTAAAAAAATACAGAAAAAAATTATAAAAATTAATGTAATTTCAAATAATGACATGTGATTTGACGGGTTTAATTAAATGTCTTATCCGAAATTAAACATAATATTATACTTTTATTACTTTTTAAAACAAAATAAGTTTTTAATGCATAATAGCTTGGGCCATTTATTTTTAGGCGTGGAAATGCACTCGGACAATTATTGTTCATTAATACAGTAATTGCTTTAGCTCAATAACTCGAACAATAGTTGTCTTAGTAAGGTGAAGTTGCTCTAATGGCTTTACTTTTCGATTAGGATTCTTGTTGATTGGATGAACCAATTTAATTGTGACGTCTTGCGACATAATTGTACTTCTCTTTAATTGAAAGAAAAAAAAAATCTCTTCGTACTAACAAATTCCTAACCAAAACATAAACTTTTCTTTGCAAGATCCTCAGAAAGACAGTATTCCTTACCTAAATATGCTTGACATCCATCACCCTTAGAATTGTTGTACAAAAAATGTTTCCATTCAACATTTTTGAAACGTATAAACATTGAGTTGAGGACACCCATATAGCAAACCAAATTCCATCGTTTTGAAGCAAGAAAATCTGTGTCGGAAGTCATTCATTATTTGTGGTGCAAAACTTGTACGCTGCACAAATCAATTGATCATGTGTTGTCGAGAAAATATCACAGAGAAGAAACATGGATATGCAACTCGCAAGCTGCATCGGTTGCCTTGTCCTACAAGTTTCCTACATACATGTTTCCGATTCCGATAACGTAGAAAATGGGGAAGACTGTCCATTTGTAACACATCTCATTATTTTCCTTGATGTGGTGATACTTGGATTTCATAGCAAGGCACAACCAAATGGAACTATAAGCAATTGGATTCCTTAACTAAAGCAATGGTGCAAATGTGCCTTTATTCTTTCCTCTATTGTGTCACACTAGTCCCTTGTGTCAAATTCTCTACCCCTACATGCTACATCATTCCTTCTCCAACTTTCCACCACCTTGTTCCAATTTCTTCACAACACAATGGCTACCGTTGTCAATTTCTCCGGCAAAACCACGAGTCGGAGAATTTGCCTCAAACCAATGGCAGGACCAGCCATTGGTTCCTTGGGTATCAAAAGAACATGCCAATTTCCCCTCAGCAGAACAAATACTCTGCAACATTGCATCTATATGACGAGGAAGGCACAAGATAGACCATTGAATGAGCACAGGGTGTTTCCTGCATTAGCAGCAACGAGAAACTCGGACATTTTTCTGGGATCTCCTTCTCCATCGGACACAATCAAGCAATTCTACAGATGCATCAATGAGAAAAACTTAAAGCAACTACGCAATCACATCTCAGAAGGCTGCTACATTGAAGAGTGCTCTTTCCACACACCATTACAAGGCAAAAAGGTCAATACTCTTTGTTCTTCCTCATGACAATAAAGCAAAAGTTTTCCCTTTCTACTGACAAAACCTAAACTTCATTTATGCAGGAGGTTATGAGCTTTTTTGAGCAGCTAACTGCAGGCATGGGACAAAATGTTAAGTTCATTTTACGACACGTATGCGAAGGAGATGAACTAACAGCAGCAGCAAACTGGCATATGGGTATATCTATAAACGATTATCGCTTCCGCATAAAGACCTAAATATAAATCTAGTTCTATGAAATAACTTATGTTTGGCTTTGCAGAATGGAAAAACAAACAGATCCCCTTCACCAGAGGCTGTAGCTTCTTCGAATGCTCCAAAGAAGGAGATAAAATAATAATCAAGTACAGAATTTTAGATTTACTAATTTAGCCTCTCATTCAATTGAGATTGAAGATGAAGAAAACCTTACTGATTGTAATTGTCTGCAGGAAAGCACAGATAGTTATTGAATCACCAATCAAACCAGGAACCCTAGTGCTGGTAATTTCGCTTCGGAAATGATTTCTTCACACCCTTTCTCACCTTTTGCACACCCCTTTGTTTTTTAGCCATTGGATTGAACAAATCAAAGGCCAGAATTAAGAAGGGCGTGCAGAAGGTGAAAAACGGTGTGCAGAAATCACTCCCCTTTTGCTTACTATTATCATAATATATAGTGCTTTAGCCTCTATCATCATGATAAGAAACACAAGAAATGGTAAATTGCGTATTATTGACCCTTGGATTTTGTTCATTATGTGTTTGTTCCTTTGGCTCAATTCAGAGTATGTTAAAGACGGTGACTTCACTATTTGATGGTTTCCCAAAAATTACTGAATGTACGTTAGCTTTCACCATATATTTCAAAACCTCAGCATATCGTACATGTCACAGATATTACGTAACATAAGGTATCTCTGATGCAGGGTTCCTAAAAAGTCCTCATATTGTTTTGCGATGGTTATGGAAGATATACGCATTACTTATCGCACCACTTCTAGAAAGCTACTTAAGGCTTTGGAACCTCGCAGCTTGTATACTTGGCCATGCATGCTACATTTTGCTTTACATTGCAAAGTTTTTCTTCAACGAGGAATAACATTAGGAGGACAACTAAATCACCTGTCAGTCATCATTGCTATCACGACTTGACAACGTTTCTAGCAGCGAGAGAAGAAGCAATGGGCCGAAAACTGGTGGAAGTGGCGGAGGCCTGCTGAAAGCCACCATTGGTTCGGTTTTCTCCTTCGTAACAATTCCTCCTTCCCCATTATCGTTGTTCCCTAGTTTCTTTGGTGTTGAACTGGCCAAAGTACCTAATTATAATCCACTACATTAGTCAGACAGAGAAGTTGTTATACCATACAATTCTAACTACAAAAGCCTCAAATGAGAGAATATATATTACCCCATGACCCTTTCATAGGGTAGAGTTGTTTGAATTTGATCTTTGCGGGTGATAACGCAGCTATTCCATGCATGTAAGATCTCTTTTTGCTGATCGTTTCACAATGAAGTAGTTAATACTAGAAACTGACGATCCTGGAGCAAAGTGATAACATGGAAAATGTGTTAGAAAAGCCTTTTTTCTTTCTCGATTTTCTTCCCTCCTACAAGGAGCGACGCACTCCATGATCACTCGATGAGAGGGGGTTGGAAAAGAAATGGATTGTAGATAACATCATCATATCAACAATCATCATTCGCAATGCAGGGAAGCATATGAATAAAATGTTGGAGACGGTTCTCAGATTCCTTGAAATTAATACTTCATATTAATTGGAATCATATTTAAAAGCACGACACAAGACAACGCATAGCAATCCCTTGTTCAATAAACCGAAACAAGAACAATGCTTCCATGAAATTCATTGGTAATTAATCAGATGGCTAGCAATTTTCGCACTCCTTTGTTCATCCTCCCCTCGTTTTTACGCTTCCATTCTCCTTTTATCAAAGCGTAATAACGAAAGGGAGGGAGCGCAAACCGATAAAATGAGAGTGAAAATCGCTACCTGATTGCATTAACACGACATGTAAACACAAACTACAAAGTGTAACTAAATGAAAGTGAACCTTGATAGTACGTACCCAGTTCAACGAGTTAATAACTGAACAATAAACACTAAAAGCATAATAAAATTAGACGGGTCCCAGTTACTCGAAGAACTTACAGTTGAGTGAAAATTATGGAAAACTTCGGATTGATCGTTGAAAAATATTAAAGTTTGTTTTTGTGATCAGTTAACCAAAGTAACCCAACAAACTGATACAGTAGAGATACTAATTAAGATTAGGGTAAGATCTCATACCTGCCTGCTGTGCTTGTCTTCCGGCAACAGCGACACAAACGCTGCAACAGCGACACAAACGCTGAGGATGTGGTTCAAGTTCCAGAAGATGTGGAGGGCCAAATGAAGCTTCGGGAGTTTTCAAGTTTCCAGTTGACACGTGTGGAAACGAATGTCACGTAATTACATTGAACGAAAATGACACGTTTGTATGCATGTCCTTGCACCTTAGGCCTGTGCCATCTTATTTTTCTTTTCTGGGGCCGACACAATAACTTTCATTTTGGCCTCTGCTTTCACTTTTGTTACTTGCAGGTGGTTTGCAATAAATTAGCTTACAATGAGGGTTTTGGGGACTAAGAAAACTGGTGAGAAATGTAACAAAGTAGGATAGAATCAGGATAAAGTTTTGTTGTTGTTTTAACAAAAATTAATTAGCCGTTATGGAACAAAATTTGAAAGTATATATTGAAATGAATTTTCTTCGCACTGTTCAACACAAAGAATTTGAGGGTGGCAATGCCTTGCCTTCAACTTGAGAAAAATAAAATTTGTCCGTATACTGAATGGTACGACTATGCTTATAGAAAAAGAAAGAAAAGAACTAGTACATCATGTCTTGCCTTCAACTTGTCTCCAACATTCATCACGGCTGCAAGTGGCGGAGCTAGAATTTTCGATGAGGAGGGGCCTCTTTTTTTTATAATTTTTTTAGGCTGATGGTATTTACAAAGCTAATATATATATATATATATATATATATATATATATATATATATGTATATCAAAATCAAATGTTTAAAACAACATATGCACATATAATATTACATACTAACAAAAATTATAATTGTCATGGACAAATTTTTAAATCATTTTATTATAACCCTGTTGCCTATACTATTAAACTCAATGAGATAGATAAAAACTTTACGAACCGTAACTCTCATGTAATATGTAGAATAGAGCAGAAATAACAGAGAAACAAAGAAATTTAAACCTTATTTGTTGAATAGATTTCAAATTTAGGATTATAAAATGTAATAGATTTCAAAAAGAAAAGGGGAAATATTTTAATTTTCATATTTAAAATTGAATGTTTTCTATTCAAAGAAAGGCGAAATATTGCTTTATTTTAAATGCTATTAATTTATGTCAAGGAGATAGATAAAATATTAAAGCTAATTGGGAGATGGGGTTATGCTTGAAACTTGAAAAGCAGAACTTGAAGCAATAGAAAGATGCATAATTCCCTAATATATATATATATTTGTTTTAGAAAGCCAGGATATATATATATATATATATATATATATATATATATATATATATATATATATATATATATTTGTTTTAGAAAGCCAGGATAGGCCCAGGCAATCCCTGGTCCTTTATTCCCTCCGCCAGTGGCTGCAATGTTCTCCAAGCTAAAGGGCTGTTGATCAGCATTGAGACGCAATGAGAACATGGTTGCAGTTGAGCCACTTCCATAAGAGAACAGTATCACGCGCTTGCCATCCTGTTATCAAGCAAAACTTATTAGACCAAAATTTTCAGGTCAAGAAGTCGAGCCTTTTGGATAATACCATAAACACACGGCGACTCAATTCCAACTCCCCAAAGAGCGTGGGATTGGGATTTGGATTGGGCTCTCGAGGGATTGGATTGTTGTGGTCTGGATTCTTGGGGACGAAGATCTTTTGGGGTTTTGGGAAACCCTTGCTTCCGGCGGGTCGCAGGTGAGAATTTCGGTTCGACATGCTCTACCTCGCGCTGAGTCCGATCAGATTTCTATTGAGGGCAAGTGAGACTCAGAGAGAGTTCGACGTGGATCCGGGTGTCGTCGCGCTAAAAGAGAGACTGTGAGATGAGATCAGCGTATAACGCAAAATTATTCGCAAGTATTAAGACATAAACCTTAGTGAATAATATTATTTAAGGCTGAATATTGTATATTTCAAATCGTAAAAGATCTAAACAGTTGTAGTATGGTATTATTTACCTACATATTTATTTATCATTTTTTATTAAAACTAAAGTTTTTCAGATTTCTTTTTGTTACTTTTCCTTAAAAAAATTAGCTCGCCGCCACCATCCACCCCTCGACCCCATGTTATATTAAAAGAAGTTTTAACGAAACACTACTGGTACTGTTCACTTTTAACGAAAAATCACATCTTTACCTTTACCTGACACTATTTACTATACCTTTAAAAAAGATTTTTCGTTAAAAAGAATTTTTTTTTGAACTTTTCATTAGTTTTCCTTATATTAAATCCTCATCATGTCACTAGTTGCTGATGAGAAAACTGTATACAATAGTTCTCTTGAAAATTTTGACTTCGTATTTTGACTTTTGAGGTATGCGGTATGCCTCATGCTCATGGGTGACTCGTGTGACTAGTTGACGATTAAAAAAATTGTATACCGCGATTGTACGTAAGAATTTTTCACGACGATCTTGTTTTATATTTAAGTCTTCACTTGCTTACACAAGAAATAAATAGATGGTCTTTCAAAAAATAAAATAAAATAAAATAAAAAGATGACGACAATTGAAAAATTGATTTTGAGTTATACGTCATGTTCTTGAGTGGTTATGGAAATATTACTCCGTCATGTTTTCTAACTACGATATACAAATATTGATGTATTAAATTTAGAGTTGAATCATGCATCAGTCACTAGAGCTGGCGCACTTACTGGTATTGTGGCCAATTTCAAAGAGAGAATAAGAAAAACATGAATCGTGACGAAAGAGTTAAGGGCATAGAAAGCTGGTCAAATAACGGCAATGCCAATTAAAAGCAGCAAACTTCCCAGCACATATATACGATACAGCCACAAATATGTTTCCATGAAAGCAAATATTAATACAATTCCAAACTCCATGCATGAACTATCAAATCTATATATGCTCCGCATCTACGCACATATTATAACATATGTTTATGGTGTGACTATGGCACCAAATTGTATAATTAACTACAAAAATGACAGGTACACTGAAAATTAAACTGTAGACAAAGGAAATAAAACATGTGAAATAAGCGGATTGATTGAAAAAGAAAAATATTAGTAAGGCGAGAACCAATTAGAAAGTGAGACCTTACTACCTAGAAACATTAAATTTTGAGTTTTAAAATAGAATAAAGGGTAATTTTATAAGTTAACAATGAGGCTAAATGCTTAACAAAGAGAAACTACAATAAAAGATCAAAGATCCCAACAGCTTTTGATACTAGGAGATGCCGACAATAGGCGCAGGAGCTTAGGTTTGCAAGGAGAGCTACATAGAGTATTACTTTTTAATATCAACATGTTTATTTACACATTTTAAGGAACGAGTAGTTCTTGTGCCTCCTTTATTTTTCTCGAATTTCATTGGATTATTGACATTCTTGCTTACATAAATAAGAAAAAGTTATGGATTGAAAAAATAGAAGAAACGAGAAAATATGCCCGCGTGTTGCTGCGGGAACCTGTTATTTTAGGTGTAATCGGATGAATAAAACACATTTAAGTTGAATAAATTCAACACAATTATGAATGAACAATTTTTTTTTATATACATTCAAGTGAGCTGGCATATAAACACGTTGTACAATGAGTGGGAAGAAACTGAACATCTTTGGTTAGAAAGAGATGGTTTCCCAAAAATATTTGTTTCCTTAAGAAAGAGAACAAACATGTAGTTCACACATATAATATGTGTCCTGTAGTGTAGGCAACCATTTCAACAGGTAATTAAAAACAAAAAGTGTTGGGGACTTGTTCAAGTAGCTAATTTTGTAACCATAACTGTTCAAAGGCAAAAATAAGCAAAAGGTCTGTTTCCATACGAAACTGAAGAAACAGAAGCAAGCTGTAGTTTACACATATTGTGCCCCTTCAATTAAGACGGCAAAATATATGCCTTGCATCCTACATACCTCACTTAGCAGTTAGCAAAACACAGAAAAAACGGTGTTTGAGCAGGTAAGTCGTCAACCACAGATGGTCAAACAAAAAAATATGCAGCATGGTGTGCAGCATTCGATCATGGAGAGAGTGGCTGTTCACTTTTTCAGAGACCGGACATCTTCGACTCTATAGCAAAAAACATAAAACATAATGTAACAAAGGCAGCCATTACATCTAAATCCTCCCACACTTCTCTCGGACACACCCTATCTCTCTCTGCAATTCCTAAAACAAATCTCCTAAATCCTATCTCGGACACCCCCATCTCTCTACAGATCGCACAAACAAAACCCCAAACCTAATCCTTGAAATCCCACCCAAACCTAATCCCTGAAACCCTTTCTCTCGGACACCCCATACCACAGAAAATTCATCTGAACTTTAGTTTATAAAGTCGCAAGCCCCTTCTCTCTTCCTACCTTTTAACAATTCACCAGTAAGATTATCTCACTAAAAACTTACATTAGCAAATCCAATGACGAATGATGTGAAACTGAAGCTGTAATGAAAGCTTATATTAAGAATGAATGAAAAGCCGTCTTTCTACAACTTGAAACCAAAATTTAAGTGAATGCCTTGTAACTAAGGTTATTGAACATGATTAACTATCCGCAACCCTCAACCTTGTAACCTGAATCAAGCTGGTTTCACACATACCAATAGAAAACCAAAATATCAGTGTTTGGGGACGTTACCTTATTTGAAATAGCACTAAAAAACAGAGTATACTTTTAGGCAAATATTGTTTAAACACCCAAATATAATTCATGATATCTGCCAAAAGGAAAATACCTCTCGATTAGATTTCTTTTGTTCATGAACTTTCTCCTTGTCAAACTCCTCAGATAGAACTAAAAAAGAAAATAAGCCACAACTGGTGAAAGTAGAGGAGAAGGAGGCAGAGAAAAGTAGGAATTTATGAGTACACCAATCATGTTTTAGGTTCCCAACTTATAAGGATGCTAACTTCAATATATAGGACTACCGTTAAATGCATTTCTTTCCAAAATTAAATTAAGAAAAAAATTCGACACTTACATGCCACAACACAATGTTACATGAAGTAATCTTACCATCACAACCAAATTGACACAAAACTTCTAATGGTCCTTTTCAAAGCGAAAGTCAAGTGATTAATCAAATACTAATTTTCCGAAAAACAAAAAGCCCAACAAAAATATATAAAAAGTAAAAGTAACTAAGGTCCCAATAGTCTAATCCATAAAAAAAAAATACAAACTTCCACATGTTTGAGTATAAGGACCATAAGAGAGAAGCAGAGGATGCAAAATTTTGAGAATGGGTCAAATAATACTCATCAAGTACAGATAATCAAAGTTAAAAGGAGGTAATAAAGGTATAGAAAAAAGAAGAATATATTCTACAAATGAATGAAACAAAAGATGGTGACACTGGAATGGAAACACTTCAGGAGGCCAGAGGAAGAGGGACATTTTTTTTCCTTTCTAGAATTTCAGCTCACGACATGTCAAGAAATTATAGTACTGTGATAATGGCATTAACTCATGTATCTTAAGCACCAATATTCAGACATGTGCACAACTAACGGTACACTAATTGAGTTCCCAACCTATAATGATGCTAACTTCATCATATAGTACTACAGTTAAACACATTTATTTTCCAAATTAAATTAAGAAAAAATTCAACATTCACATGCCACAACAATGACACTATTCCATTAAGTAATCTTACTAGGACAGCCAAATTGACACAAAACATTTGTTCAGCAATCTGATTACGAAACAACCAACTAATTAAACACCAAATGATAGGCACGATTCCGGTAACCAAATTCAAAGAACAGAGTTCAGATAACGAAATGCAAAGAACACGATACATATAGTAAAATTCAAGAACGTGATTCAGAGGATTCAAAAGATATTGTGTTGAAAACTTACCGAAGAGTGACGATTCCAGGGCGGTAGCAGTCAGGCTTCTTGACTCCTCCAGTTGCAGGTGCTGATTTAATTGCAGCATATACAAAATTAAAACAATTAGCAACTTAGATTCAATAATTTGATTGTTTCTTGGAAAAATCACTTGCAATTATCAATTCTAATTTTCAGCATTAGAAACCCAAACGAAACACACCTTGGTGACAAATGCCTTCCTCAGAGCCTTACCACTTCGTACGACCCATTTCTACACAAATGAATGATAAAAACGCAAAGAATCTGAAGTAAGAGAGAGGAAGAACTGTAAGAACCCAGAGGTTACGAACACAACCGAGCAATAAACTTTGAAAGCAAAAAGAATTACGAAAACAACATATTATGTTTCATTATCATCATATACAAATTCAATCTACAAACACCATTGAAGCACTGAAAAATCACAAATTTCACCAAATTCAAAAGCACCCAACACCCACCAATAAAATTTGGAAAAAAGTCCGATTAAAAGGATGAGATTGCTTGAAACAAAACCCCCAAAATCACAAAAATGAAATTTTAACAGAAAACCCATTTCTAAGCCCAAACTTACACTTCTAACACATAATTTTCAAACCACAAAATTAGCCACCGTAAAAAGTGAACCTGTTCGTAATGGTAGAGAAGGGTTGAGTAGCGAAACCCATATGATCAAACTCACCGAATACTGAAAAAATAAAAAAATAAAAAAATAAAAATTACAAATTAATAATTACCTCAACAGCCAACGGAGCCAAAGCCAAACCCCAGAGCTTCGAATGGCATAAATGATAACAGAAACATGAATAGTCCTTCCTTCCCCACTACTGCTGCCACTTTCTCTCTCTAAATGAGTTACCATTACACCAAACCATTAGCATGCAAGTATTTAACTACGATGTTTAGTGCTTTGCAACTGAGTCATGATACTGAATCAAAAGAATAAAAAATCATATATTCTTGGACATTTTATCATGAGATCATACCACCACAATGCTCAAAATCCTAAATTAGTATACATTTGCATACGCAAAATCTATGCTCGTCAATTCAGACCAACCCTCATACACCATACTCAGTCAAAACTTGCAGCTCAAATCAGCACAGGAAAAAAATGCTAGGCATGTTCCCCAAAAAGTGAATTTATCAGTCTTTAGATGGGCAATAAAAACCCATCAACATTGTGCATTCAAGAATCATTTTTCTTTAAAAAAAATATAAAAAAAAAAAGCTTTTTCGATAATCAATCCAATTAAACAGTTCAGAAGTCAACATAGCAAAAAACAAAAATCAAGTCACTATTTATATACTTTTTAAATCAATTAGATCAATCAGATAACAGAGAGAAGATGGAATTCCACAAAAACTATAACAAAAGTTAGCTCATTTAGGTACAATTACTACGAAGATTGAAGTCGAAAACTTAAAAGGAAGTAAATTTAAATCATTTTTCCCACACTTTCCCAGCAACCAAGCAGAGAATTAAGAAATTGAAAGCAAATTAACTGATTGGCGCAATCAATTAACCAAAGAAATTCGATTTTACTACGATGGGGGGTAAATATGAAAAAAAGGGTGAGAAATTACTTACAGAGAGAGCTTCGACGACTTGGCCCAGAAAGCCAGAGAGGAGATCCTTTCTTATGAGAGAATCAAATCAGCGTTATGAACCTCACGAAATTCGCATTACAGAAACCCATCTGAAACATTTTCATTCAGAAGAATCATTAGTTTCTCTCGTTCTAAATTGAGAATATGTTCAAGAACTGACCAACTGCATACCGCATAATAAAACCTAAAACTAAAGCCAACCCAGTTCAGCAAATGAACATACTATTAGCTAAAGGGATACAAATTTTGTGGTTGAATCAGATAACACATATCTACATGCAAATTGCAATCATATGAGAAATTGGTATCCCTATAACAATGTAATATTTGAACTCCAATTATCGAAATCCAATTAACAAATACACTAATATCTATACACAAATATAATAACCCAATAATTTAGCAAGAATGAAAAGGAAATAATATGAACAGAGAGATATGTATAATGACTTGGAGGTATACCTTACAGACAGTCATTCTTTCGCTTCTTCCCTCTTGACGCTGCACATAATTTCATACCAACTATAAGAACAATGCAGATTATATACACTTTCAAATTGCAAGAGAAGTTAATAAAACAGGATATATTTTCAGTCTCTAACCTCTTGGCATCCTAATTCAAGAACCGTATTCAAGTTATGATCGTAAATGAAGAATGCATGTTGGTAAATTAGTTAACTAGATTGTTACTTTTTCAGTATCCCATATCCATTATATTTACCCCTATGAAGGGTATGACCGTTAAACCTCAAAGCTCGCCCAAAAATAGGATGGTTCATGTCACATGCCAGAATTCCACACCTTACATCTAACATTCAAGAATAAATCCAAATTTCATGATTGGGCAACAACAAAAGAAATGTTAAAAGATGATAAACCCAACCATGATAACTTTTTGGTTTAGTATGTGTTGTGCGTATTAGCTTTGCATTCTTGTCTGTTCCCTGTTTCTGGTTGAGGTACTCGTGCTTCTTCTTATTCTCGTCAGTGTTTTTCATCAGACGATCCAACCCTACCCACTCATCCCAACTGTTGAGAGAAAAAAAAAAGAGAGAAAAGGTCAATGAGATAAATGAAATCAAAAGTTTCATGAGATATTAACCACTGAAAGCTTAAGCATTAGCCTTCATCTCTGATAAACCTCCGTCATCATAATCAATTACAATATAATGGTCTCATAATAACCTCTGTTGCGGTCTAATAAACTAAGGTGAAAGGACCACTTAAACTGAAGCGAGATGGCAAATGATAACCGAAAAAAAAAAAAACATACAAACTGAAGTAGGGCATGGCACACCAATTAAATGAGAAATGTAAAACATTTTGAATAAAAGAAATAGAAGAACGATCACAGTAAGAGCTCCAAGAGGACATTTTAGAGACGAAATGAGCTCAAAAGTTCAGAACACGCAGGTCAAATACTTTAGTAAAATGCAATGATTTACCAATCTCACTACCACAAAGGAACAAACACCAATCTGAGAAATAGGAACTTCTGGATTGAATCCAAAATCACCTGGTCAATGAATTTAATAAGCTTAGTGATTAGGTTGCTGAAAGATAATTGAAATTATAAAGAAACGAAAAATGGGGTAAAATTATACACATGTAAAGACAGTGAACCCCAAACCCTTATTTTCAAACTCAATATATTAACCGGCGTTTTTATCATGCGAACACATGAAAAGCCAAAGTTGCTGATGATAATGTTTACAACGACAAACACATCACAACTTGGTGTTCTCAAGCAAAACACATGCAAAAGTCAATACATTTGGTTGTTTTTATTAAAGAACCAGGCTCAACTTAAGACATAACGATTGCACATTCCACCATAACAACCGCAAATAAATATACCTCAAAAGCCAAAGGGCCAAGTGCTCTGTCCAACGATCCAAGTTCCTGAAAATCGCAAACACAGCAAAGCCATTAACACTAACTCACAGAACAGCAACGAAAATAACAGCTGAGAAACAACAATGAAAATCTATTTGTAGCAATCAAACACCGCTGGAACAGGGATCATAGCAAAGGCACAACAATTAAACGATTAAAACCCACTAACTGAACCATTTTCTCATGCAAACAAAATTGTCATCTGCATCCACTTTAAAACCATGCTTGTTCAACAATATAATCATACCAAACAGAAAGACTCAATCCATTGTTAACATCACCAACCATAATTCTCCACCAAAAAGAACACAGCTCTATACATTTGTCAGGAAATGATCACAGTCGCTGCGAACCACAGATTCCGCAACCGTAACACAACCAGATGAAACCTCAATCAAATTTTTTCTGATAACAAAATTATGGCTCCCCCTCAATTTAAAACCGCATGTACAAACCTCTGCTCTAATTTGTACATCACACACAACATACACGTTTTAAAACAAAAAATTACAATCATAAAACAACCAACAGAGTGATAGCATAAAAACCTTAACCATGCACCATCATCTGTGAACGAAAAAAAAATCAGACGCATCATGTATTTTAGAGGAATAGATAACTGAGTATTTAATTCACACGGTCATCACCACAACAAAAAACAATAAGCCATGAACAAAAAAAAAGGGAAACAAATAATAGGGTAATGAACAAAAAGGGGCAAATTGCATACAGCTTGATTTCTGCAGAGAAGCTATAACACTGAAAGACCAACACAACAGGAAGAAAAAGAGAAATGAAGAGGAAGTGGTATTATCAGACAATGAAGAAAGCAGCACAAAATATCTGTTTTTCCGTCCCAATTTAATAATTTAAAAACAAATCTTTCACTCCTAACTAAAAGTTGAATAACCGAACCAGAACCAGAACCAGACAGAAAACAAAGCAGGAAAAAAAAACATGTTTCTAAGCAGGTTCAAACCAGAAACAGTGAAATAAGGGAAAAATCGGTTCGAAAAGGACACTTAGCTTTGAAAGAAATTGAAGCTGCCAGTTGGGAGAGATCCTCATCAATGCTTACAGAGATAGCTTCCAGCTAGAACCAAATCTCTGAATTCAACCCTTGGTTTAGGCGTCCCTTCATGCCTCACCGCTTCTCTAAGCAGACCTCACCGAGAAAAAACAAAAGCCAAATTCCGGGCAGGCCTACCTATTGCTTTGCTCATCCTACCCCTTCTCTCTGGCATCGCACGACCCCTTTCTCTTCTCTCTGCCATCGGACGACTCCTCCTCTCTCTCTTCTCCCTCGCATCACACGACACCCCCTCTCTTCTCACTGGCATCGTTGCAGGCTAGGCCTACCCGTGTCGGCCATCCATCCGAAAAACCCAACCACAAAAACACACTAACCTAGTGACAGCCCAAACCCGCAAAGCCCATACAACTAAACCTGAAAAAAAAAAAAAAAAAAAAAAAAAAACCAGGCAAAATCCTTAGAACAATGGTATTTTCGTAAATAGAGTGAAATTGGGATCCAAAAACTATTCATTGGTACAGTGTAATTGAAAAGCTTTCTTTAGACTAAAGTAATAATTAGAATGAGAATTATATCGGTTGAATTATTGACTGGGAAAATCCAAACCAATCCGATCTGCAAAAATATTGAGCAGCACCGTCTGATCCGTTTTGTTCAGGCAGGAAATCTTGCTAGCGGACGTCCACTAGAACAAAACAGCTCATCTACCACGACACTATAACCACAGATTTTATGAGCTCGTTATCAAAAGTACCATTTTACCACGGGCATAATAAGCACGTAGTAAATAACAATTTTTATCAAGAGCAAATTATAGCTCGTTGTAAAATAGCTACAAATTATCACGAGCAAATTTGCGCGTTGTAAATATACCATGCCACCACAAACAGTGCTCGTGGTCAATATTGTTAATATCCACAGAGCCTTTTTGTTGTTTACCCCGAACATAGTCTGTGGTTGAATCATACATGCTTAACTAAAAAATTTTGAGGAGGCGGAACACAAGAATTTTGCCAAATTTCAAACATTTGTAAAATTTGAAAATTTGAAAATTTCACAACACTCTCGAAAACTTCTCAAAATATAAAGAAGTTATAATTCATTTATTGGTTTATCCCAGCTCATCAACTAGGTAGTTACTGCAAGACTCCCCTCCCAGAATTTCAACGCCTGCTAAACTCCCTACCCCTTGCTCGATCTCTCTTATTCTTCTTCTCTGACCCCAAACCCATTTTCTCCCTCTGCAATCTGGCTCCCCTACATCTTCTTCTTCGCCTTGTTTGCATACACTTTTAGAAACCTATTTTTTCTAATTTTTTGGGCGTCTCATTATTCCCAATCTACTGGATCTCCGTCTTCTCCTCCAATTAGAGAGCACGAGATTTCGCCGGTGTCTGGTTTGGAGAATACGATTCCATATGGGTCTCTTTTCACTGGGGGTAATTAAGCTTCATTTATTTTATTTTATTGTTGTAATTTAATATATTTCAATTCTTCCATTTTTTAATTTAACCAATTACAAATTATGGGAAATGATAAATGGTTGATTTGTGGCAGTTAACGCTTAAAAATATGAAAGTAATTTTGATATGATTTTTCGTGGATAAAATCATATGGTTGTGTTTTTACCCAGCTTTGTGATGATTATCTTTCCAGTTATAAGTTCAATCAATTGCATTATGGGAACGAACGATTCCCCGTCTTAAATCACCATTTCTCGGTTTGAAAATGGTTGATTACAATGACAGAGACAAGTCATATGTGGTAGTTAATGGAGTAAATATGTATCATGTTTGGTTTCTGTTCACTAGATAACCTGAATGTGTAAGCAATTGATGAGAAGCTAATGACTTAAGTCAGATGGGAGATGGAATGGAGCAGCAAAGAAATATATAGTATATATTTCCATAAATGTATGTAGTGGTTGTAGTAGATTCGTGATCTAATCATGTGTTTATCTATTCATTTTTTTAATTGAGATCAAATGTATAGTTCCACCCATAGCAGTACAAGATTTTATTTTTCTTTTCATCCATATATTTATGTCTATGCAGATCAAATGAGGCAACAACTTTGGAAACTCAAGCATTTGAGGCAGTGTTTCACTCTCAAAGTCCTTTGTTTGGAGGTGTTCAAAGAAATTGAAGTGTTCAAGTAACTACGTCTTGGTTATTGGAGGTCTATTTGGTACTTCATAGATAAATTGATATTTCTTAGTATAACTCAGTAGTTTTTTGACTCTATACTGGAGTGGAGATGAACAAGGAATCTAGGCTAAAGTTTGATGCCATTTGTGTCATCACTCTAGAATCTAGGGATTTACTTTGTATATAAGGAAGCTTTTAAGGTAGCTTTCTGAAGGTTGTTACAGGGCCAACTGCAATGGGTTACAAATAAGCCAAAATTTTGATTAAATGTTTTTTGAGTTTTTATGTAGTTATTATATTGTAGTAAATATGGAATTTTGTTGGTTATTCTGTACTAAAATATATAAATACATATATATATATATATATATATTTGTTAAATAGTTTTTTTTTTTAATTTTGGAAAATAATTTATAACGGGCATTAGCTGTGGTCAATTAGTAATCGACAACTGTCATAGCACGTGGTGTTAGATTCCAATTTACCACGGGTATAATCCGTGGTTATATTGCATTTGACAACGGGCATAGTCCGTGGTAGAAACTGAGACTTTTTATCACATCCAGAATACTAACGGACACAGTGTTCGTGGTGGATTGCAATTTACCACGGGCATCAACCGTGGTAGATAGGCTTTTTTCTACTAGTGGTCCCTGGCTCGAGCACACAGCTCCCCGAGGAGTTGGCACTTTGGTTTGTCGTCGGGCTTATGCTTGTTAAGAGGCTGCAAGAGGAGGGCAAAGTTAGTACTTAAATGTGCCTTTGTGGGGCCTTAGATGTAGGCCTTGAGGCTCACAATCAAAACTAACTAAGTGCTTAGGCGTGCCACTGCCATCTCTGTATGGCAGATGTAGAACAAGTGTATTTAAGCCGATTACTTGCGCCCCAAGTTATTCTGACTTCTTGTTATCAAAGAATTGTCGTAGATGGGTTAAGTTTACAATAAGTTCCTTTCTATGCCTTGAGACCAAGGACTTTTAGTTCATTGTCTTGTATGCTTAAGGGGTGGAGATCCAGATCTAATCAAGTCATCAATTTAGTTCACTTTTAATCTCTTTATAACAGTAAAACCACTAGGTGAACCAGATCTGAGAACTGATGGAACTTTGGGTCATCAAAAGGTTGGAAATAACTTGACTATATACTGGGAAATACATTATAACACCAGATCTATTAATTAAAAGACAAAACAAAGAGTGTCGGGCAAGATTTCACCTTATCGGGCAAGGTTACAAGTCTCGCGGTCTCTTCTTTTTGCAGTTACAAAGGGTTAGGTACTAAAGAAGATGAATAATAAACGAGTTTACACAAGATATATTGATACTACAACATTTAGAGAAGGTAGCAGAGCTTTTACATAGACAAAAGATGTCTTTCTAATGGAATCTAAGGCTAAAAAGGACAGAATCTGGACAAAACGCAGTTTTCTGGGAATTTGCTTGACTGAGAGGCAAGTTGTATGTTTGTTTCTTTGATTGGTTGAGTGTCCTTGTCTCTAGGCCCTCTTCCCCCATTTATAGGCGAATTAACTCGACTGTGTTGTAGCTTTGCTCTTGCCCGAAAGCAACTGGAGGGTAGTGATTCATCCGCATTTTACTTGCATTGCCACTGAAAAGTACTTTCGGCTGTTTATGAGTTAGTCTCCATCACTTGTCCCATTAGAATATAGGCACATAGCCTATGCATTAATAGGAAGCCGCCACATTGTCTTGAGAAGGTTGGTTTGGGCTTGGCGCTGGGCCTCGAGCGAGTCTCCCCACTTCAATCTTTTTGGGCCTTCCTTCTTTTCTTTCTTTCTTTAGTCTCAAAGTTCAAATATTAACCCAAACAGTGCCCCTTCAATTATTGTTAAGCCTGCAAAGCGAGGCGCAAATAATGAATGAACAGCCGTCTTTCATTAACCACCGTTGCACGCCTTCTCTCGAACTTGCACCATTCAAAAGCAACCGCTTAATTATCCGCAACCATTTGCACTAACCCACGATCTCTATCCTTAATCAATCGTTTACTATATAACCCTTTCTTAATCTTCAGGTTAAATACCTTAAACAGCTTTAGTTCCTCAATTTCTCAGAACTTTTTAACATTCCCAGAGCTCTTAGAAACCCTTCTTGTTTTCAACTCCCTCATTCTGTTCTTAAATCTTCTCATTCCCTTCCAAGTTTAACCAATGGCCCCAAAAACTTCTTAAACTCGATCTTCTTATGAATCTGGTGAGGGTATTGTCACCATGCGCCGTTTGCTCAATGCATTTCATTGTTCTCGAGCAGGCCTGTACTTTGAACTTTTCTTTGACGAAGGGGAGGTGCATTCACTGGGACCTGCGTGGACTTCTCAGGTTCCAATTGCAGTAGAGACCAACATGCCTAAGGCTAATTAGTTCACTCCGAACCCATTCCTGGCTGAGTCGGGCATTTCTTCATCTAAATGGTCAAACCACTGCCGTGGCTTTCCTCTGATGAATGATGAAGTCTATGTTAAGTGGATAAACGAGCTTGAGCCTATTTTCAAATGGAAATGGATGAACAACGGCATCTATGAACTGATAATGCTCTCAAAGATCACCGTGGTTGCTAAGCCCAAGTTATTAACTGCCGCTCTCCTCTTATGGAACTCAGGTACAAACACCTTTGACTTCATGAGGGGTCTCATGTCTCCTACTATCCTAGATATGGCGCAAGTCTTCGGGCTAAGACCATCGGGCAAAATTGTAGATGTGACTCATGACTGGGCTCTCCCTTCTCGTTCGATCGTTGAGAGTTCGAATACTTCAGCCCCCTTTCATCAATTGGAATATAACTCTGCAACTTTCAAGAGTTACGGGACATCTTTCAAGGGTTTTATCCCTTTTGTGAAGAAGAACTTTGGTGCAGACTCCTCTAATGCTAATTTAGATCAAGAGTACATGTACTTCCTTCTGTACTGGCTCAACAAGCATGTATTCCCAAATAAATCCAAGGGAGTGAAGGTCGAATGGATCCCTTTAGTATAAGCTCTTTTCAATTTTGACGATGTCGCTACAGGCCCATTTCTCCTCTCCCATCTTTACCATCTTCTTTTTTAGATGACTCAGGATGAAACATTTGAGACCAACCTAAATGGACTAATTTGGATGGTCCAATTGTGGTTACAATGGTATTTTTTGAAGTTTCGGGCACCTAACTTAGAGTTCCCATAAAGTATGGCCCCTGCCCGAATTCTGTTCATTGTGGCACCCCTTACCGCCTCCATTTTCCTCAAGAAGTCACTTTCCGAGCTGCCCGACGTAGCCTTGAGCTAATAAGTAAGACTGCCCGAAAGCCTTTAGCCCTTAATTTCGAATGCACCTCGACTTTCTCTACTTGGTGGGAAGCTAAATGGATCAAGAAGTATGAAGGAGATCTGCGGGATGCCCACGACCGTCTCTTCAGACAACTCTTTCTCAAATCTTATCCTAGCTCGGGCGAGCTCGGGAATTGGAAGGAAATGGTTTATCTAAAGAACCAGCTTCTTTTGATATGTACTTTATGTTCCTTTTTCTATGAAAATCTTTATGAATCCATCTTTCTTTAATTCCTTATTCATTTTTAATATGGTATTTGCAGCCCCAAGGAATACTGAATCGGCAGATATTGGGTCAGAGGAAGAATCCGCCCGACGCGCTGATCATTCAAGAAGCTGCAACTGAGGCTAAGAGGGGGGAGGCTGGAGAATGTGGGGATATCTCTGAGTTCCTTGGAGACTCAGAGGTTGAAGGAGAGCCCGAGGTAAACATCCGAGCACCTAAGCGGGTACAGACAGTTGTGGTAGAGACTTCTGATTCTGGGTCCGAAAAACGACCCAAGTCTAAGCGGGCAACTCCAACCAGGAAGAGTACAAGAGCTCAAACTTTAAAGTCCTCAAAAGCTACTTCTGCTTTAAATACCTTTTCGGTTTCTATTTCTGCAGTGGGTAGGCGGAAACAGAAAGCCTTCAGTAATTGCATCTTGTCTCAATCTTCTGTTTATATTTACGCTCGAGCAATAACTTCATTCTTGTTGTATTTAGGACCCCCGACATCCAAGAAGCCTACTCTTGTTTCAAGGGATAAGCCATTAGGCATGGAAATGCAGCGGAATGGCAGAGAACATCAAGATGCCACCCTTAAAGAGTTGGAGGTATAGCCTGTCCTCTATTTGAGTTTTCCTTTTCCTTGCTTCTTCTTAATAACCCCCAGCCTGACTATATACAACAGGAGATTCGGGCAGAAATGATTTCCCCGCCCGAGACTTCCTCTCCTTTAGCCCGATCGAAGCAAACTCCTATTTCTCGGGCAAAATCCACTCATTTGGAGGTGACTCCCATTTCTCAGTTTGATCGTTCAACTGGGAAGATAATGGATTTCGCGGAGGATGACAGTACCTCAGTAAGTGCCTACTTTTAACATTCTTATACTAAGAATCCTTCCTTTTTTCACTTATCGCCTTTTATTCTTTCCAGCCTTCCCCAACTCAGGAATTCCACCAAACACCAGTTTCTGCCTTTGGGGAGCCCATAGTCCCTGAGATCCCCGTGGTTTCAAAGGTCAATAATCCGCAGTCTTTTCAGGCAGCTCCTACTGATACACCTGAAGCCTCTAAAGTGCCTGCTTCCCAATCTCAGGTTCCCTATCAAGTATATCATTATTTAGGCCTTTAGTTTTCTTCTTCATGAGCTGATTACTGACTTTTATCCCCTCTTTTGCCATTTGTAGGTCTCCGTCGAAGGTTCGGGCATTGTCTCCCCTCCCTTAGTAAGCCATGTCAGTCCCCTCCAGCCATTAGAAGAAGTAACTCTTCCTCCTCCTTCCAAGGCTCCAGGCTTAACTCAGGTATATTGACATTTCTTACCTTGCCCTTCTCTAACTTGTAAACTTTTCTTCTAACATGTCCGTTTTGGTTGCAGCAGGGTTCTGGACAGGGCTCGAGCAAATCTCCATCGCGCATAGTGTGCAAGAGAGATCTTCCTCATCCTCCTTCTGTTTCTGGTATCACCGGAATCTTTGTCCCTGAGCTTGTGAGTAAGCAAGCCAAGACTTCTTCAACAGCTACTTTCATTCCTGCTTCTGCAATTCCTCCCACTCCCCTAAATAAGGCTGCCCCTATTGTTACGGTTGAAGGTGCAAGAGGTATACCTTCCCCTTTGTCAGTATCTTCCTTGCCTGACCTGGTGAAGAAGTTCGGGCAGATCAAACTAAACTGCAATCAACTCCAACATCTTCTGAGTCTCCATCTTTTCAAAATGCTCGTCGAATCTTCAAGGATTGGATGAAAATGGATTTCACAGCTTCTTTCAGCCTTAAGATTCTCCATGACGCAAAGAATGCCCTTATTGAGCTTTACCAAGCCCAGTTGTTGTCCCAAGCTCAGCACAAGTCTTTTCTGAGTGTCTTTGAGAACTTGCGGGCATTAAAGGATCAACATCAGAAGGCAGAGCGGGCGTCCAATAGAGTAAAGTGTTTTCAGGAAAAACATGTGAATAACACATCCGCACTTCGGCAATTGGTGGAAGAAGGGTCAGCGATGGAAGAAAGGATTGCAGTGGTTGATTCTGAAATCCAACGCTTGGAAGAGCAGTTGTCGTCACTTAAAGCCGAGAAAGCGACCCTTACCAATCACCTTTCCCAAAAAGTAGAAGAAATGGATAAGATTTCTCAGGATGTTGAGGATTCCAAAGCCCAACTTGTGAATAACAATATGTATTTAGGGGAACCAAGCAGAATTTTCGCTGTCATGCAAACTTACTTCTCTAGAATAGTTGCTCTGGGCGAAGATGTAAAGTTATTGGACTAAAATTTATGTAATCCCTTCATGAAATAAAATCTTCTTCTATTTGAACTCCATTGTTTAAACTTTTTAATAGTAGAAATCTCTCTTTATTCCTATCAACTTGCTTAAACCTTTTTTATGATGATCCCTTAATAACTTTTTAAAGCTGCCCACAAAACACCTTTGAGGGCTTCTCGCTCTTCCTTCTTTCTTCCTTTAATCATTTCCTGATTAAGGATGGTTCCTGCCGCTGGCACCTTTAGCTTATATTTATATTGGTGTTGACTTGTATAAGACTACCCCTTCTATTATGGCTGTTTTTAGATTCTTCTGGCATCTTGAGAGTTTTCTCTGTGAATCTTTCATTCTATTTTCTCCTCCCAAATGGTTTTTCCTCTTTCTCTCTTAGCCCATGTTAAGTTGATCATGTTTATTGGGGCTTCTGGGAAGAGATCCGTGTCAATCATCATGTTAGCCTGAGCTTTTTCTAATAGAAATTTCCCTTTGATGATGAGATCTTGCATCCAGTTCCTAAACTGGACACAATTGGTTATGGAGTGGTTGAAGGTGTAGTGCAGCTTGCAATACTTCATCCCTCTTAATTCCTCGGGCTTAGGCAGCTTTTTGGTGTTATTGGGTACGATCACTCTTGCTCGTACCAATTCTTCATAGATTTCTGCAGCCTTGGTCAAGTCGAAAGAATAGTTCTGGTACTTTGGGGGTTTCATGGGACAAATCCGCCTTCGTTTATTACCACATTTTGATCTTTGACTGGTTGGACCAGTCCCTTTACCATCAAAGGTTTAAAGGGAGTGGTTATCTCTGTTGCGCACATGTCTATCGTTTCTCTCCCATGACCATCATCTTCTTCTGGTTCTCCCTCGAACTCTACTTGGTGGATGGCAGCTTTATTTTTGCAGAAATGTGGTGTTTTAGAGGAGTGCTTTAATTGCTCATCTTCAAGCAAAAGCTTTTCATACTTAGTGGCTGCAATCACCAACTCTTGCAGCTCATTAAACTGCACGTCATAAAACTTCTTCCTCAAGGGTTGTCTCAAAGCCTTCTGAGCAATAGCTATAAGCTGGACATGATTGATAGGAAACTGGCATCTCATCCTCGTTTTCCTAAACCTCATAATGAAGTCTTCAGTAGATTCATGCTCATATTGTTTTACCTCAACTAGATCGTTGATGGTCATCTCTGGCTCCATCCTGTAAAACTGCTCGTAGAAGGCCATCTCCATTTGCCCCCAGTTAGCCATGGAATTTGGTGGTAACAAAGAGTACCATTGAGATGCTAAGCCCACCAAGGAGTTCCCAAACAACCTTAACTTATAGTTAGGATTGTCTTCAAACGCCACGCAATGGTTGGAGAACTTGAAGATGTGATCTCTGGAGGACACATTATTATATTCTCCACTGAATGTTGGGAATGCGGGCATCTTGAAGTTCAGAGGAAAGGGATTCTGCTCATCAATAAACTCCGGATAGGGCTTTTGATATGCGATTCTAAACAGCGGGCGAGCCTGTCAGTGGGTATTCCTCATGACCATCATTCTTAATTCTGCCAACTCATCTCTGAGTTGTTGATTGACCGTGTTATTAGGCGGGGTATGGGAAGTAGTTCCCACTTCGGGGTACGATCGTTGCCCAAGTTAATCTCCTTTCTTGGTTCGGGCTTCCTCCATTTGGGCTCTTCTCCTTTAACGGTCATTGGTGGTGACCTATAAGGAGGAGGCTTGTCTGCCTTGGTAAGCTCTCATTTACCACTAGATTTCCCGAT
Source organism: Cotoneaster glaucophyllus (assembly GCA_036320875.1). Lineage (NCBI taxonomy): Eukaryota > Viridiplantae > Streptophyta > Magnoliopsida > Rosales > Rosaceae > Cotoneaster > Cotoneaster glaucophyllus. The sequence goes on from CM070060.1 coordinate 18,486,008, forward strand.
CAATTGGGGCAACCCATACTTCGTTCTATCTTGCTTGCTCTATCCCTTACTGTTCAGTGAAAATAGGGGGTCGGGCAACTCTGCTTCCAGAATTTCTTCCAATACTGGCTGACTCACTTCAGGTTCTTCCTTGTTCTTTCCTTTATTCCTATTCTCCTCCAGTAAAGGAAACAGAGGAATTACTGGCTCTTCCATAGGGCTGGCTTCTTTCATCGTTTCTCTAGCACGATCATTTTTTGGGGTAGAATATTCCAGATCTAGCCTTCTTTGCAGACTCCATGTTAAGGAACAGAGTCTGCTTACTTCCTCTCTTGTTTCAATAGAGTTTTTCTCCATGCGTTTTAAGACAGCCATCATGGTAGCCTGTAGATCTTCATTTGTGATCCTTCCTCCTGATTTCTCAGAAGGAGTCGGGCTTTCTGTCAAGACAAGTCCTTGCAAGTCTTCGGGGAGATTTGCCATGCTAGACCTTGGAGTATACTGGGGTGGTTTTTGTTTTGCTCCCCACCTGAAGGTTTGTTCTTTCCTTCGTCTTCTTGGCATACAAGATAATGTGTCCCACCGGGCGTGCCAAAACTATGTTCGGGCAGGAAATCTTGCTGGCGGGCATTCCTGGCTCGAGCACACAGTTCCCCAAGGAGTTGGCACTTTGGTTTGTCGTTGGGCTCCTGCTTGTTAAGAGGCTGGAAGAGGAGGGCAAAGTTAACTCTGAAACGTGCCTTTGTGGGGCCTTAGATGTAGGCCTTGAGGCTCGCAATCAAACTAACTAAGTGCTTAGGTGTGCCACTGCCATCTCTGTATGGCAGATGTAAAACAAGTGCATTTAAGCCGATTACTTGCGCCCTAAGTTATTCTGACTTCTTGTTATCAAAGGATTGTCGTAGATGGGTTAAGTCTACAATAAGTTCTTTTCTATGCCTTGAGACCAAGGACCTTTAGTTCATTATCTTGTATGCTTAAAGGGTGGAGATCTAAGATTGATCAAGTCATCAGTTTAGTTCACTTTTAATCTCCTTATAATAGTAAAACCACTAGGTGAACCAGATCTGAGAACTGATGGAACTTTGGGTCATCAAAAGGCTGGAAATAACTTGACTATATACCGGGAAATACATTATAACACCAGATCTATTAATTAAAAGACAAAACAAAAAGAGTCGGGCAAGATTTCACCGAGTCGGGCAAGATTTCACTTCTCGCGGTCCTTTCTCTTTGCAGTTACAAAGGGTTAGGTACTAAAGGGGGATGAATAATAAACGAGTTTACACAAGAGATATCGATACTACATCATTTAGAGAAGGTAGCAGAGCTTTTACATAGACAAAAGATGTCTTTCTAAGGGAATCTAAGGCTAAAAAGGGGCAGAATCTAGACAAAGCGTAGTTTTCTGGGAATTTGCTTGACTGAGAGGCAAATTGTATGTTTGTTTCTTTGATTGGTTGAGTGTCCTTGTCTCTGGGCCCTCTTCCCCCTTTTATAGGCGAATTAACCCGACTGTGCTGTAGCTTTGCTCTTGCTTGAAAGCAGCTTGAGGGTAGTGATTCATCCGCATTTTACTTGCTTTGCCACTGAAAAGTACTTTCGGCTGTTTTGGGAAGCCACCACATTGTCTTGAGAGGGTTGGTCTGTGCTTGGCGCTGGGCCTCGGGCGAGTCTCCCCACTTCAGTCTTTTTGGGCCTTCCTTCCTTTCTTTCTTTCTTTAGGCCCAAAGTTCAAATATTAACCCAAACACGTTTCACTTGTTTGGCAAATATTACCTGAAACTTCATTTTAAAGAAGCAATTCCCAACAACAATCAACGAGAGCAAAATATCCAACTATAATCTTTTAACTAGGGCTGGGCACGGGCCGGGCCGGGCCCAATTTTGAAGGAACCGGACCTTACCCGTTTTAAACAGTAACGGGGCGGGCGGGATTGGGTAGAGAGATTTTGAGTTTTGGAACCGGACCTAACCCGGCCCGTTTGAAACGGGCCGATTCGGGCCGGGTCCACGGGTCCAACTCTTTTTTTTTTTTTTTTTTTAAATTTATAAACTGCAGTGCTGTTGTGCTGCTGTGCACTGCAACAACCGGCCAACGTCCCTAGCCATTGGACTGGCAGTTCTTCGCCTGAGCAGTTCGACCAACACCGCGACAAAAGTGGCGGAAAGGAATGGCTTGCTTGTGGCCTAAAACATCTTCCAAGTACCTTTTAGCATTTGCCAAATGCATCTTCCTGATGGCATGGGCAATCTAAAACAAATAAACAAATCCAAGATAAACAGATTTGAAAATTACACAGATGTTTCAAACTCAGTCGATTCAAATTCAATTCAATAAAAGATTTGAAATTGGAGCATAACAGAGGTTAAGGTTCAAGAACCCAACAAAATCCCTAAATCTAGAAAACCCAAATTTAATTTTCAATCCTAAATCCCTAAAACGTAATACCTTAAAACTGAAAATGAGTAGAGTCGTGCGCTGCAAATATGGGTCTGAGTCAGACAGAGGGGATGACTGGTTCGAAATCCGGTTGTTTTACGTCCGGGTTGCCACCTGCGTGACTGGGAGTGTTCCCGACCACCTCAAGCTCCGCCACCTCCGATGCTAGATTAGGGTATCGCTTGAAATCAACAGGACCCGGGTTCCTGCGTCAGACTCGGCATCGCTCCTGCTCCGCCGCGATCGGGTCGATAAGGAGTCGTCGGAGGTGATGTACGTCAGCATCGATAGCGTGAGGGTCACCAGTGGGGTTGAATTCGAGGTGTACGAGAACAATGATATGAATCTGTGTGGCTCTCTGGAGCGGTGGAGGGTGTTTGGATCAATGGAAATGTGCGGGGATTGGAGAACGATTCGAGAACGGGTGGAGTTAGGAGGAAAGATCGAAGTTTGAGAATCCGAGTGAAATGAGAGGAGTTGGGATGAGGGATGAAGGATGAGGGATGAGAAGACAGGCCTCAGACTTCGGCTCAATTCTATTTGATGCTAGAAACGGGTCGGGCCGGGGGCCCGTTCCCTTTTATTTTAAGATCCGGCCCGCCCCGCTAATTTCATATACCCAAACCGCCCCGCCCCGTTTTGTGTTTAGAAATTTTGGACCCGCCCCTACCCACGGTTCTTGTACCCGTTTGGCCACCCCTACTTTTAACCATGCACTTCGTCTTTTCGATATTTAAAAGCTAATGCTGGGGTTTGTTGGAATGATTTTGAGATATTTACCCAAATCGAAGTAAAATATTTACCCAAAATTGAAATAAAAATAACTTCCATTGAACAAAAAAAAAAAAAAAAAAAGCACCAGATTGTTGTCTGTCTAGAGTTATAAAAAAAAAGGGGTCTTTTGATTTGGGTCCAATATCCCCTAAAAGGAAAAATCAGGATTGTACAAGTTGCAATACGAATACCATGGAGATACTCGATATCTATGGAATATAGTGATCAGTAAATATAGACATTTAAGCAAGATCTAGGTTTAATTTTTGTTTCAATCCAAATACGTTAAGGCAATTAAGACATTGTTGAATTTTTCGTTTCGTGCTAACGAGTTGTTGCCAGGCCTAGCAGAGGTCAAAACAATGCATGTAACCAATTTGATGGCATAGATGAAGTTTAAGAGGCACTTGAGTCCCAACCAAGCTAGTTCCATATAAATGGATAGTGATAGATTACAGTTTATGGAGTTGTAGACAATTTGATGGCAGGGGTGAAGTTTCCTAAATTCCTATTTTGCTTGTCTCACTATAATACCTCAACATTGTCCTTAAGCCATAAGCAGTTGCTTGCACGTCTGCTATTTGTGATTTTTGAAGAAGTCCCTCACTCTTCCCTCTCTTAATTTTTCTCAAGGACTTTGACAAATTGAAGCAATAAGCAAGCAGAAAGAAACAATATTATCATCAACTGTTGGATTTCTTAGCTCTGCGCTGGACTTCCTTTTCCAATTCTTCCATGCCCCCAACTTCCTTTATTTCCTGCAACACAATTCGTATATTTAATTGAAATTTAACAGAAATTAAGAACCTTAACTAGTTTGTTTAAAAGCACTAGGGCTGAGTATTACCTTAGGTCCCAAGAACAACCCGTATGGGACTCCATTGAAGATGCATGAGTGATGAAGCTATTAAAATTTACAAGAAAATAAATTAAGGAAAAAAAAAAACACAATGACAATTTGATTTGAACCACAAAATCAATGTAATTTACCTGGTGGGCTGCAGCAACTTTTCGTAAATAAGGGACATCTGCGATTGGCCCTACCGGAAATCGACGGTGGACAAGTCCATCGTGCACAAACATGTAGGCCATCCCAAACGTTGTGATTCCTAAACCCTTTATAAAAATTAAAAATTAGTCACCCCTTTAATTAACCAATCTAACATCGGATAATCAATCTATAGCACCTACAAGTTATCGACCAAATACGGACAAAGTACCTGTAGAGATCCGAAATTGAATAACCTTTAAACCCTTTCAATATTAATATTAGGGTTTGAATATAAAAAATTAAAAAATAAAAATAAAAATTAAAAAAAAAAAGTACTTACAGCACCAAAACAGAGTCCTGGAAATAGACCCTTGTTAAAGAAACCATAAGAAAGAAGGGCAATAGCAGGAACAGCATTGGTTATTGCAAATACATCGTTCAACTCAAAAGGACCATCCCGATGCCGGTGGTGAGACTGCCGTAGTAAAAAAAAAAAAAAAATCGGAGTCACTACAGTAGCAAATCTTGCAATGGGAAAAATTTAGATTGTTAGAGTTGGGAGTTGTGTAGGACTTACCTCATGCATCTGCCACAGTGAAGCATGCCACAGAGCTCTATGAGCCCACCTTGCCCAAAACTCCATCCCCACCTTTGGAGTTACACAAAACGTGTTTAAATTAATTTCATTGCAAAAATCAAGAATTTGATCAATGAAATTTTCATGATTTTTAATTGCATTACTTACAGCAGATCCCACAGAGAGAGCAAATGTTCCAAACATTTCAGGAAGAAGATATTCACCAACCTGTTTCATAAAAATTAATCAAAATTTAAAACCCATGTCAAGAAAATGAAAGTTAATCCAATTTTAATTATAAAAATGAAATTAGTTTTACCTCTGTTTGCCAAGAAAATCTATAGTAAACAGCCATGGCAGCAGCTGAAGTGACTCCAAGGCTGAACATGATTGCAGCAACAAGGTAAGTATACCTTTCTGATCTCTTCCTCTCCAATCTCTCCGACGCACGCAGCGTTATAATATTCCACTTCTCCGTGTCTTCCAAGGCTTTGGTCACAGTCATGTCGTCCTTAACTTTTGCATGATCATTCTCCGCTTTCTTCTCCATGACTGAGCGCATGCTCTTCCATCTCTTCCTGTTGAAGTGAATTGAATAAGAAGCTAAAAGCGAAGAGGGGCTCGTTTCTGAGATGGGTTTTCCAGAAAACGGAGTTTTTCGTTCGAAACTGTTAGTTAAAGTGACTGAAGACACCGAAACTCCAGTCGCCATGCCCTTAAAGCTTTTGACTTCAGAAAACAGCTTGAAACTGAGAGAGAATTAGAAGCTGGAAATTAAAAGTGCTTTTGAGGAAAAGATGGGATGGGACAGAGTGTAGTTTTAGGAGCAGAGGGGGCATATAATTAAGGCTTTCAGCTTCAGCCATTATAATTAGTTGAGTGTTTACTTAAGAGGACTTTCTGTTTCTGGGCAACCATGGGGTCTAGGGTGGCATGTTACTAGTTGCTTTGGGTACAAAACTTTCTTTTCTTATTTAAATTCAATTTTTTGCAATTACATATTTGGTACTACTTGAATTTTCACCGGCCAACACCCTTAGACCATCTCCAACCATGATCTAAAACAAAAAAATATTTAGCCCAGAAAATTTAGGTTTTAGCCCAGATAAAACTTTTCTGCTCTAACCCTTCTGGCCTAAAATTTTAGCCCGAGATCATCAAAGAATGAATTAAGGCTAATTTTTTTTTAAATTAACTTTTAAAAAAAAAATTATATAGAATATCCTAAATTAATTTTATGAACATTTTAACCTAAAAATATTTAAATTCCGATAAATTTTGAAAAATCACTAAATCAATACATGAAAATCATGATAAACCACATAAACTTAATACAAACGACATTTAATAAACCACACAAACTTTAAAAAAAAATTAATAAACCACATAAATTTAATACAATTGAAGACTCATAAACTACATAAACTTAATAATGATATCCACCATCTTGACTTGGTGATGGACTTGGGTGATAGTCTTGAGATGAATCATCATCTTGAAATATACTCCTTGTGGCATTCCTTCGTAAAATGTCATTTTGCTTACCACGTAAGTATTTCTTCCTCTCTGGAGTGTATTTGTCGAAGTCCTCCATCATCAAATTAATTTCAAACCTTTCTTGCTCCCTATCCCCTTCTTCCTTCATGGCCAAATGCATTTGGGCCGATTCTTCTTCCCGACGGCACTGGTTTTTGTTCATTCTTGTCATTTCGCTAGCAAATTGTGCACATATCAGATCTTGGGACCTCCCTTTTCTCTTTGCTTCCTTTTGCTTATCTCTACCCGGGGGCCTTGCAAAAGAAGGAGTTGGGTTAATTTGTTCGACACCTTCATTGACATCATTTGGGGGTGAGGCTTCACTATGAAATAATCTTCCACATTGTTGGTTCACATCGGTTCCCCACCTCAGACACTCTTTGAGGATGTTCCAAGCATGATGCAACTTAAAAGCTTGATTTTTCGGTGTAGTTCTTGTCTTGTAAATTGCCATTGCTTTGTCACCCTATGCAAAATACTATTATGTACATGACAAATAAAATATCAACAAAGAAACTCACAATTTCTGATGCCCCCCTTCCACTAGGCATGTCAACCATGACTCTTTTCAAGCTTCCCTTCCACAAGTGCACACTTTGTTGATAATTTTCCACCGACAATAAACACCACCAACTTCCCTTCGACCGGCGTTAGATTTTTCATGGAACTTATCAACGATTTTACCCCACAAAACCTTTCTATTTTGATTTGTGTCGACGGCACCATCTTCGCTAACAGAAATCCATGCCAAACATAAAGCAATATCTTCCTCAAAGGTCTAATTACGACCTCTAACATGCTCTTTTGCCATCTTGAAAAAATTGGAAATGAGAAGAAATGGTAGAAAGAAAAATTGGAAGAATTATAGGAGAAAAGTGAGTTTTGTATGGATGTTTGAACAAATACATAGGTATTTACAGAGTTTTTGGGTGAATTTTGAGTTAAATAATTTTTTAAATTATTTTAGCCGTTGGATTTAAATTTGGACCGTTAGATCTTTTTTTACCGTTAGATTTGATTATATTCGATCTAAGTCGTTGGATTCAATAAATATATAAATATAAAATTAAAAAAAAATATTTGAACGTGGACCAACGGTCCAATTATACTGGGCGTTGGATGAAGAAAAGTAGTCGTTGGGCTACAATGTACATGACACGCTGAGGCTGACAACCCACATGGGGTGGGCCTCGGCTGGAAATTGTTGGTCGCGCGTTCAGCGTTTGGGTTTTTAGGGTGTGGGCTTCACAACCCACTTTTCACTCTCACCCGTGGGTCCCATTTTATTTTGTGGGCTAAATTGTGGTTAGTATTTGCCTTCCTTTTAGGTTTTAGGTTTGGTTTAGATTTTTGGGTTGGAGTGGATTTTGGGGGGAAGGGGGAAAGGAAATTACACATCCCTTTAAGTTCAGTATGCAAGAGCCCAAACACGGCTCCAGGTCTGCTGTTTCCAAAGTGGTGTGTCCTTCATATCTCATTCTTTATTTGTTTGACACGTGTACTAACATTTAACTCTAATTTAACTATGTTAACTTTTACAAAATTAATAAAAATAAAAATAGCAGAAACAACTCCCCAGTTTCCAGTCCCCGCCGACACCCACTCCCACCCCCTCCCTTACCATGTTGCCTTTTGGGATGGAGATTGACGGATCTGGGGTGGGATGTGGGCGCACTGGGGTTCGAAGAAAAAAAAAATTGAAGACGTCATCTGCTTACAGGCGAGTTCGCCATTGACGGACAAGAAGAATCCATATGCGATAGATTTTTTCACCGGCCATGGAAATGGTGGCTCGAAGCTCTGTGATGAAAGACCCGGACTGGCGTTGAAATCAAGCAAAGACACCACCTCACCCACCGCCAACGAAGCGGCGATGCTTTTCTTTTCGGCTTCTTCGACTTCCTGGAAAGATAATTTTCAGTTTGTTTCTAGGGAAAATTGGGATGGAAATTTGGAATTTGATCTTTCATTATGATTTGGGGTCAATTGTTTTGTGTTTTGCAAGAACTGAGGGGACTCTACGCCTGGTTTTAATTTACTTTTTATTATTTATTTTTTTAACTTATTAAAAGTTAAAGTTATGTTATAGTTAAGTGGTAGTACATGTGTCAAACAAATATAGAATGAGACATGAAGGAGACACCATTTTAAGGGCAGCAGACCCGAAGCCCCAAACACTTGTATTACGGTTTTTTTTTTGTTTCTCTCTCAAATTGAGCACATATTCACGTCAAGAAGTTACGAACACATTTTTGTTTCGTTCTGTTTTTTGTTTTCATACTTTTTGGAAACTTGAAAATTTATCTAGTGAGCAAACATGTGTGTAACAACTCTAAGTATTATTGATTGAGGATTATTGAAATGATGAATGGTAATGAAAGGAAGCATTGGTGGTATAAGCTTATCTTAGTTGTTACCGATAACAACTTTAATAATGGAAGTGATGTTTACTTGTATACTCCTATTTAGTTTTGTCTTTTGGAGGCGAATATTTTGTACCATTAAAGAGGCACTTGAGTTAGACCTGGCATTCGTGTCGTGTTTCTCGTGTTCGTGTCGTTTTCGTGTCATACCCGATATCTTAACGGGTCGTGTCGTGTAACTCCCGTTAAAATAAACGGGTAAAATGACCCGACCCAAAATCGACCCGATAATATTAACGGGTAATATAACCCGACCCGTTACCCGTTAAGGAAAATATATTTTAAATCAATAAATAATTAAATAAAAAATATAATACTTTTTTTGAGTGAAAATGTATTTTTCTTTTTAAGTATTGTCACATCCAAAGCATAAAAACGGATTTTTCTTTTAAGTGTATATTTACATATCCAAAATAAGAGCATAATAAAAAAAGCATTAGAACATTACAAAATATCAAATGTTCAAAAGATTTGTAAAATTAAGGACATTTGAACATTAGAACATCTTGCACATTTTTTTTCCAATCAAACCCTTCAATGTAGAAGTATACAAAATATAGAAAAAAATATATAAACGCTCGTAATAACAAGCTTTACAACTTTCGTGAAGAGCTTAACTTCGAAATTAGTCACTATAATCATATAAATCATAGATCAAAATTTAACCGTTGATTATTGTTTACATTTACGCTTCATTTTTCTCATCAAATTTTATTTTTTCAGATTTTCTTTTTTGAAAACATGATCTATTAGAGGATGCAAGAAGATGAACGGTTTGGATCGTTGATATTATGTTCAGAGTTTTACGATTAGTGAAAATATTGCTTGATGTTTATAAAGTTTCTACAAACTATATGACATTGACTCATATTTCAGTTAACCGAAAATATCGAAACGTGATATCAAAGATCTGAACCGTTCAGCTTCTTACATCCGCCAGATGATCATGTTTTCAAAAAAGAAAATTTAAAAAATGAAATTTAGTAATAAGAATAAAGCGTAAATGACAATCGACGGTTAAATATAAATTTAAGGTTTATGGATTATAGTGTTGGATTTCGAAGCTGACCCCTTCATAAAAGTTATAAAGCTTGTCCTTATGAGTGATTGGATATTTTCTTTTACATTTTTTACACTTCTATAATAATTATTATTAATTTTATTAATTTTGCCCTCAAATAAAAAACATTATTTATGAGAGTTTGGAGGATTTTAAAAATCTAAACAATGATGTAAGTGTAACCATTATCTACTCGTAGAGGAATAATGATGAATCACAAGTGTTTACATATTCTTTCACATTTTTCATACTTGTATGTATGTCTTCTTAATTCTTGCCTATACAAATACTATACTAGTTTATTTTAATTTTGGACAAGAACATGTTAAGTAAAATTTATTATCCTACTAATGATAATAAAGAATTCTCACAATAAAAATAAATAATGACTAAATTATTATTATTATTTTTAACTTATATAGAATAATAATACAAAACTATATATTTAATATAGAATATATTGTATATATTGATATGGCTATTGTATTTTATAATAATTTTTTTAGTAATTAAACTTTAAAATTATCAAAATAATTTTTTTCTTAACGGGTCGAAACGGGTCACCCACGTGTTACACACGTGTATACCTGTTAAGAACCCGTTCTTAACGGGTCACCCGATAATGACCCGATAAGTTATCGTGTTGACCTGAAACCCGTTATTTTCGTGTCGTGTCAGAAACTGCCGGGTCTAACTTGAGTCAACCACTGATGATCAACTGTATCGTGATCCCTATCCAATTTTTGGGTACTCCAAAAAAATATGACTCTTGTTGAATATGGGTCACTGCCCAAATCATTCCACCTTGTCAGTTTGGTAAAGGGAAGTGATTTTCACATATTCTTTTTTCTCTTACACACCCCTATTTAATCTTGGTCATTGATTTTATTTGATGACCATGAGTGTGTGAGAAACTAAAAATGGTGTGTGAAAATAACTTTCCTTTGGTAAATTTGAGAATAAGGTGAGGTTTGTAAGCAAGACACAGTGATCATGTCAAGGAAACCCTCTTTATATCTAGAAAATGGTTTAATTGTTGAGGTTTGACTACAATACGTACATGTATTTAATACAATTATTATCTCAATGATCAGATAATGATTATTTTAATTATATATATTCACATAATTATATTAGACAATCAAATAATGATTGTATTAAATACATATCTGTCCCATGAATTATATATGTTTTATACCTTAGTGAATCAATTGGCTACACACACAATTGTTGCAGCTGCCGGGCTTGTGTTAGAATTAGGGCTTTACTATCTCTGTTTTATGGGCCTTCGTTTCTCATGGGCAAAAGTCTAATAAAATGTTGGGCTATACCCATCAGATAATTTCCATATTTTTGTTGTACATTGGCTGTTTATCATCAAAGAAGGAGATATAGGTTTAGGGTTTACCACTACAAACTCTAAACCTTATATTATAAGATGTTTAAGTTGAAGTCATAACATCCTCCAAATATCAAATGGTAATTGACAGATGACAGGTAAGTAGTTCAATATATACATACATACATATATACTTACATACATACACACATATCATGTTGTATTGTGCTAAATGTCTAATTACATATGAAAAGGTTCTTGTGCCAATTATGTCGGTAGATGTTTGTTTGAGTATGTAATTTTTAGGACAGATTATATTCAGACTAAGATCAGTGTTTAAAATATCAGTATCGGCGGAAATAACGATATACAAATTTGTGAAAATATGAACGGATATATCGAATATTGATATCGATATCGGTTGCTTTCGGTGAAAATGATGAAAATTTAAATTGAAACTTTAGGGATTGTCAAATACTGGTTTGGACAAAGTATAAGAGTTTTAGATATTTAACAGATATGATAGAAATATTTTACAATATTTGTTGATTTTAGCTTGAACTTAGAAGTTTCTCCGACTTCACCCCCATTTTCATATCTTTCTCCGATTTTTTGGATATTTCTATGAAAATATCAAAGTAATTCCATTCACTGTTGGTGTTTCATCTTCTTGAGATCTGTGGCTCTACTTTGAACAACGATTTGGTGGTGTATCTGATGTACATAGTCATCCACTATGATCTCACCTTCAATCTCTTCAGAAAGGCTCTCTGTCAATTTCTAAGTATCCGCAGCAAATCAAAGAGATCTATGATTCTTTAACTGCAGCTGGAGCACTTGTTACTATCGTGATTTGATCGATGCTACTCTTGGTTCCTCTGATACCAAGTTAACCTTGGAGGGGGTATAAAGAACATCAAGTATAGTCATCGCAGTTAGTTTCTAATTGTGTAGTTTGTTATAATTTTATATGTAATAAGCTAGGATAGGTAAGGGTTAAACTGTGAATTGTCATTTTAGCTCAATGCTATACATACCAAATGTAACTTCTAATTATTTTTAATGAAAGTCTGAGGTATATTCAGCAAAGTTGCTTTCTCTCTAAACTTCCTCTCTAAGCTTCTATAAATATTCGAGTTATTTAGGCATATGTTTCATAAGCATTTTGTTTCTTGTTGTTTTCACATTTGGTGTGTGAGATATAAGGAAAGTATATAGGATAAATGAATGAAAGTGAAAACAATTCAAAATGATTTATCTACCCTTACTCCAGCTCAACTATATGATTGAGGCGCTCCCTCTCAATTGCGTATAAAAAGAACCAGAAGCCTTCAAGCTTAGGACCTTCGTCAAATCAATCAAAGCTTTCCTTCGAAGTGAACAGTGCCCACAATCCCTAAGATCTAAAACTCTTACAGCTCTACCACCCTGTGCATGGTATGATTTCATTGATATGTCATTCCAACCACCATGATTTCCTCTTAGAAGCATATGTTTGGTACTAAGCCCAATCTAATGTCAGTGATGTCAGTGGGCTCCTTTAGCATTAAATTGTCCTTCATGGCCTGAATCTTGCCAGATTTTTACTGCTTTCTTTAAATTTTCAGTAAATTCACATTTTAAGTCATATAGCTCAGCCCATTGGCCTACATTTTTGCTTTTGGAAACGTTGACAATCTTGACTCCATGATAAAATGATTACATATTTTCATTTTTTTGTTCCAGTTAAAATAAGGAAAAAAATTACCAAACAAGTATTTCAGTTTTCAACCACAGTAGTGATCCAGTGGAAATGTGGTAGAATTCCAAGTCAAGTTTGCTCCCTGGTCTGGGTTTGAGGCACAAAATTGGCAAAAACACTTCTCTGGTTAAAAGTTTTGAGGAGACATGTGTCGTTTGACTATGACAAGTGGTGGGCTGGAATTAAAGCATTTAGCCTTTCCCAAATGGTTGGGGAAGGAAATGTTGTATCCATCGTATAACCATGAAAATTAACCATATCCATAATCGCAAATTACCATTGGGAATTATTTATAATCGTAATGGATTCCCCATAGGTTAACATTCATATCCATCTTCGTCAATACAAAAAATATACTTGTTCAATTGATACATTATACTTTAGTCATTAAACATTTGATGATGTATAAAATGATTCAATGAACGGGTCTTGTGGAGTATTAAAATTAAAGCATTGAATTTGAAACGGGAACTCTTATTGGTACTCTAGAAATCTCATTTTGCACTCCTCACAGGTGTATTTTATAAAGTTTGGAGTATATAATGAGATTTTTGGAATGCTAATGACAATTGATGTTGGCTGATCTTTGATATCTCCTTAAGCACCATTGAATTCTCATTGATTTTGATTCAAAACTTTTGAAGTTTCCCACAAAATGCAACTAAAACAATGCAACTTTTGTATTATCAAGGTAATGGATTCAGCGAATAATGAATATACATACATACATATATATATTTATATATATAATAGTATTATATTATATATGATTCGGGTACAAACATGGATCGGGAGACCCCTATAACCATATCCAAAATCTCAACTGAATAATATTCACGGTTTTTCCCCATATCCAAAATATACCCAAAAGTTCATACCTAAATCCGTTCCATACGGACAGTTATCCACGGTTATCGGGTTTAACAGTTAGAATTGTCATCCCTACTCTATTAGGGATTAGTCTTACTCTTCGGGGTGTAATCTTAGGCTTCGGCAAAGAAAAAAGTGTTTCAGTTTTCAGAAAAGTAAAATGGTTATCAAATGGACTGTTTTTCATTTTGTGTCTTTCCTTATACACTTCCTCGACATCGATCTCTACCACAATCCTTCCTTCATCTCTCATTCACTTTTGAATTTCCCTCGATCATAGGTACGAAGTGAAAACCAAAATCTAAAAATAAAACGGTTATCAAGTAGGTTTCTTCTATTATCTGCAATTTTCACACCGCTTGATTTTCCAAGCATAGCACAGCACAAAATCATCTCGAGTCCTTCACTCATGCATTTCAATTCATGCACTCAGCACCTCCTTACATACAAACAGTTTCAGTTCATTAATTCCTGGTACACCACCTGATTCCATTTCTCCTTTCGTCCTTGACTCAAGTACTTGTAGTTTTCATGCAAATTTATGCCTCAATAGTCCATACTTATTATAGTATTGAAAGCACTTGCTAGCTAGGTCAGTAGCTATCATCAAATATGGATACTTTCTGCCCTAATTCTGTACTGTTCTCATTTGTTCTTACAGGAGGGAGAATATATATAAATATGTATAGCATATGTGTGTGTGTGTGTGTGCGCACAGAGAGAGAGAGAGTATAGCTGATGAAGAAATGATCTTGATGACATGTCACTCAAAATAATTGATGTCCCAGACTAAAACAGATGACAGATACTACTCACTTTGAGGGCCATAGGGTGTCATATTTTTCTCCATCAACTCTCCCTGTCAAAGGTTCAAACAAACACTACTCAATGGCTGACAAGACCTCAACACATTGATTCATCACCACTATAAATATCTGCCAACTTTCCATGAATGAACTTATTTGCAAACTATATACTTATACTTAAGAATAAGAAGTTAGTTTTGTTATTGATTAATTTGTTTGAAGTTTAAATAAATTAAACATCAAAGTATAATCCTAATTAATATTTTCTGTTGTTGTAACTTCTAAGAGTGCTAACACTAGCTGCTTAAGTGCTCATTTCAAAGAAAACCCTACCATCACTATCTTTTTGTTTTCTTTTAATAATTTATCTGAATTTAACTGATTTTTTCTTCTTTTCCTTTGAATTACTACTGTGAGCTGGAAAATACAACTATTACTCTATGTCTATTCCCGCTTCTCTGTTTTTCCAGTTCTAATGTACTGATATGTATCACACACACACCCCCTTATAGATGCTGATAGACTAATCCGTGCGCTATCGTATTGATTTAGCGCCAATTAAGCATTTCTTTAGTACTTACAATAATGTAGGTTTTTGCAATTAGGCCCAAGAATCAGATGAACCTGTCGAGTGGGTGACAGTTAATTATATCATGGACTACAGTAAATTGAAACCCATTATGATATAATTGGTACCTGCTTTGACAGTAATGAGGTAACTTATAACACTTTTGTACGATTCCAGACATGGTTTTATTAGATTAATTGAGAGTTGCATATGATCTCTATGTCACTAGATTCTCAACTAATATATCGCTCTATGGACATTGATCCACATCAGTCGCTCTATAGTAGTAGTGATGTAGCTCTTCTTGTACGATTCATATATACATGGTTTATTGGTTTTATTAAAATTGATTTTATTTTTTTTGAAAAACTAATGAAAATGACTTGAAAACTTTGAGTGTTAACGAAAATGACAAAATAAAAGGTAAAGTGAATAGTATCAGGATAGATTTTTTAGTGTAAAAATGTGGTTTTTCGTTAAAGTGAATAGTATCGAGAGCTTTTCGTTAAAGTTCTCTTATTTTTTTATACAATGATATATTTATACTAAGAGGTAGAGGAATAAATTGGATTCGAACTTGACAAGTTGACATCCACATGGTTCGAACTTAAGATCTCACACTTATAAGTGAAGAGTAATATCACTAAATCATAATACTAATTGCCATTTTTAACCTGTTAAGTAAATGCTTATCTCTCAATTTCAATCAAATGGGAGGGAAATTAAGATAATCTCTACGGGCTAAGAATCTGATTAATAACTAAACAATGGTTGCTAGACATGTAAGTCATCAACTTTCTACGTAATCATGTACCACTAGTTCATGGTTAAGGTTGCTTTCAAAGGCTAGTCAAGACCATTTGATCTTGACATTCAACCAACTTATAATTCTGTCTACCTTGCAAATCAACTGTTTTAGAGCAATTTTTCTTTCTTTTCAATATGTTAAACTAGTTTACTATTTAAAGAAATATTACAAATAAATAACAAAATTTATGTCGTGCTTCCACATATATATCAACTTCGTTGAATGTGGTTTAGAAGTACGACATTTCATTTTATTTCATGCTAAATTATATGTCTGTATTGTTGGAAAAATGGAGTTCAATTGTGTTCCAAAAAAAAAAAAGGGATCAATTGGTATATCTAATCACATAAAAAATTGAACAAATAATCATGCAATTAAATAATAAATTTAATGCATACACATGAGAAAAACCAATGCCAAAATGAGGAATAAAGTTACTTTGGTTTTGGAATATCATCTCAATCCTTTGAGTTTTGGGTATAGATGGTTTCAAGACTTGGATGCGTTACCCTCAAATCGTCAGTACGGTGACAACTAATTTGGCCAAGTTAGCCTTTTATGTTTTGTTAAAGAGTTTTTTTTTTTTTTTTCTCGTTTTGGATTAAGGACATTTTGAAGGTTATCTCGAATGTCCTATTTGAAATTTGTATCAGCTCTTATTTTGTAATAAAACCTCTATCGTTTCATCTCAAAAACAAAAATACTCAAGACGAATGTTCCATATTATGTACCCTTAAGACAATTTACATCTCCCTACAATGTTCATGGTTGATCGGCACCCTTCTTCCCTAATACACCGACCACACCCTTACGATGTTAACACTACAAATAAAAGGTTTTAATGGACTACAATTTGTTGAACACTCTCTCGTATTCTAGCTTTTAGTGCACCATATATATAGACTATGCGAATATCAAACAATGATTCATGACTATGGGGGTACTTGCCTATTTATAGAGGTTAAGATGCATTTTTGGAAAGTATGTAACTATTCATGAAGAGTAAAAAATTGTAACTATTGATTTAAGTTCAAGTGTGGACAAACAAATCCTTCTATCGAAAGACACCGCTTTTAATTTCGAATCAATTTATATAAGATCAGTATTAGTTTTCCAATAGTATTAATGACCTGCATCAGTGAGTAGTTGTATAATTATAATTGATTTGTATTCTTCTTTTTATTTGCATTTTCTAGGCCAGTAAATTTTTTTTTTTTTTTTAACTTGTAAGGTGTTTGTAAAGAACATTCATCCTTATATTTGTTGTCATGAATTTGAATCTTTCATCCCCATCATTTGATGTATAAAATAACATTACTTTCCAAAGCCTTCATAATTAAAGTAACAATTTGAGTATAGTTACAATTACATACTTCATCACTATTGTCCCTCAAATTAAATATTTTCTTTCCCACAACCCTTAACAAAACAAATGCTAATAATTGTAAGGATATGAAGTTCAAAGTCCGTCACTGGTGGGATAAGAAATTTGGCATGATCATATAAGGGGATGAGTTACTCTCTTTATTGTCAATTAATTAGTTTTAGAGTGGAATCAACTTCATTCATCATGGCAATTCATGGTGTTGAGTTTGCCCAAATGTGACAACCAACATCCACATTTGTCACGTCACTCAATTAAAACTATCCACGTGCTAGCTAGATTAAAAAATTCGTCACACATAAAAGAGCGTGTGAGAATGTAAAGTTCAAATCCCACATCAAAGAATTAAGAAATATTACATGAAGTAATTATATGGAGTTAAGTCACTCCCTATTGCATGAAATGCTTGAACAATTGTTTTTTAATGATTGAGTGTTTCAATAAAAGAACAAGAGGGATTTAACTATGGATGTAGAATTTTTTAGGTCGACGGGCTAAGGGCCCACTTCAACAACATCAATAATGTCCCCACTTTACCACCTGCCCAATACGTCAGGTGTGAGATTTTATCACAAAAAGGTTTCAGTGTTAGTTTGAGTGGAGTAATTCTATTCAAAGTGCTTCTCTCCTTTCCCTCTAGCCGATGTGGAATAAATGGGATTCCAACACGCCCCCGCACGTGAGACCCCATTTTGTGGGTCGCATGTGAAGATCCACACATCAGCAACCACGTGGAGCCAAGTTGCGGCTCACCTAACACCCAGGGCCAAACGGGGACCCACCCTATCACATGGCAACTTTGGCCTACGTGGAGCCATGTCGCGACTCACCCATCGCTCGGGGCCAATGGGGACCCACCCAATCACGTGGCAGTACGAGTCCATCCCCTAGCTCTGATACCATGTAGAATTTTTCAGGTCGACGGGTCGATGGCCTACTCCAACAACATTGATATTGTCCCCACTTTACCACCTGCCCAATCCGTCAGGTGTGGGGTTTTATTACAAAAGGTCTCGGTGTTAATTAGAGTGGGGTAATTCTATTCAAAGTGCTTCTTTCCTTTCCCTCTAACCGATGTGGGATAAATGGGATTCCAACAATGGATGGATCGTGGAACGTATTACATGTAGTCTCTATAGACAATCACATACACATACATCACCACCATGCAACAAGGGTAATTACTCAATCCATCAGATGCCCTTTCTAACCTATATTATTATGCACCATAGGATTAAAGTTGATATTATTAATCAATAAAGAAAATAATGACAAATTAGGTACGATGCATCATCATCAACCCATCCAAAAATATGCACATAGATTTCACACATAATTTGTTTATATATATTAGGGTTCTCTTTCTTTCTCCTATACCTCTAACTTTGGACAAACAGATCTTGAAATTGTCAAATTAAGCTGCAGCCATGAGTAGAGGTGGCAGCTATGGTGGGGGACAAAGCTCATTGGGGTACTTGTTTGGCTCAGATGATCAGAAACAAAGTCCACCTCCAACAGCTAAGCCAGTAATACCCCCATATGGCATCGATAGATTTGATTCCAGCACTGAATTTAAGCCTCCAGATACTCCTACTAACTCTTCAGAAAAACAAAAAAATTCCAACAACTATCACAGAGCTGAAGGCCAAAATTCTGGGAACTTCTTAACTGTAAGCTCTCGCTATTTTTTTATTTTTTTATTTTATTTTTGGGTATATGAACTATAATTTGGGAATTCAACTCTGCAGCTACATCTTAATTATTATAAATTTCTAATGTATTTTTCTACCAAATGATATTTATTCAGGATCGTCCGACAACAAAAGTTAAATCAGCTCCTGGTGGAGATTCATCACTTGGGTACTTGTTTGGAGCTAAGTGAGTACCTTAATTTCTCCCAAATTCTACCTAGCTAATATATATTTTTATTGTGATTTTGGGAGAAATTAAGAAAAAAACATGTGTATAATAAGAGGGATTTATCCCATAAGTGTGAGATTTGCAAGGGTACGTACTTCAATTTGTTTGCTTTATATTTGGAGGCTGGGAACACGAAGATGAAGATCAAAGACTGGGTATATAACTACAAAAAATGTACGTTTTAATGATCTCCCCTTAGGGTGGAATTTATTAGCTAGGTTAGCATATATATATATATATATATATATATATATATATATGTGTGGGGTTTGCTAAGTTTGTATTACACTGCTGTATATGAGTATATGATTTTAAGTTTTCTTTAGGTATTTGAATTCTGTATGGTCCAATTATAGGTAGAATTGTTTGTCTATCATACACACTGCCAGATTTGGAAACACGAAAATGACCCCGTTTTGGGGGTTTGAACTTTGAAGATTGCCAACTATGTTCTCACTAAATCGAATTGGTAGTCGTTTTTTCTTTTCCTTAGCTTCTGTATTGATTTTTCCTTACCAACTAATGGAAATTTAGTTCATGGTTTGGTCTCTCTACGTCTTCCAGTTGTGGCTCTGTATTCTCATGCTATATTCTCACATATGTTTTTTTTTTCCTTCATTTATTTTCCAATTAATTTAATGCTTACGATTTCCAGTAATTTCATTTGATATTGATTCTTCCAATGATGTGCTTTTTTGTTGTTTAATTAATTCAGGGCCATGGAAACAAAACTATTCGTTTCCACGTACATTGAGTTAATCTCATGTCGATGATTAAAGCTTTCAACCTTCATGTATAGCTTGTGTAGTTATCGCAGTTTATGTTTAATCATAAAAATTGAATAAACTATTACGTACTTTTTCTTATCTCTCCCTAGCTTGATTATTTTTCTGTTTCTTAATGTTATCGCGGAAACTGAAAATTTGTTCTGGGAACCAACTTTTCCTTATATTCTGCATGTACTTTGAATGTTAGACATAAACCAACTCCACTTAGATAAGTAGCATTTTGTCTATTGGATCATCATCATCTTATATTATTCATATATATGTTTATATGTAGGTTATATAATGGTTGTTTCTTTGTCTATGTACTTCTCATCCTCTCCATACGATTGAAGAATTAAGAAGGTTGAAAACAGTATGAAAATTGTGCTTTAATTTGCCACATCGTGGAGCCTGGTTTTCACTGCCTTCATATTAATCAGTCTGCAATCACTTGCTGAAGTAAATTAAACTTACTGGTACTACTGTTATTTGCCTGACTAATTAAGCGAAGAACATACATGCAACTGATGAAACATTGCATTATTTAAGGAGGCCTGTTTTGCAAGATATCTAGGTTTGCTAGGTAGCCAGGTAAACATGAATTTCAACCAGATTTCAAGCTGTTATTGCATGAATATATAATATATGTGGCCTCAAGAATATCATTAAAACATAACATGTGCAAATGCAATTGCTTTTTGTTCTTGTTTAACAAAAAATAACATGTGCAAATGCAATTTAAAACAATGTCGAAGACTCAACAGGATGTCACTGGTTTGTTCATTTTTACATGAATCCAACATATTTGTCTCATATATTTTTGCATATGGATATCTGGGCGATCTTCATGTATCCCCATCATGTGATTATCAATAAGGGATATTCCGCCTTTTTACAATTTGGGACCCAATATTTCATACTTTTACGTGTAATGTTCAGTAAAGAGGATACAGGTAGAGCTCCTTTGTTTCTCAGTCAGCTAGGTCAGTAGGTCTCTGTCATAACCTCCACTTCCTTTTTCCAGTTCTAAACTTCTAATAAACTTCCTAGGTCGACTCAAATTTTCATCATTATTTCATTACCTTAATCTCTTTTCATCACTCACTCATGAGGTTCCACAGTATCCATATCCAACCGCATCAATTCCTTAATGCTTATTGCTTGCATTAGTGTGAAAATATTACAATGGAAAATAACATGATAAATGCTGCAAGGAAATAACCAAAACCATTACTAGCGGCAGTAAATATTATATAGCATCAAGTATATTCATCAAAGTTAGTTTCTAATTGTATAGTTTGTTATAACTGTGTATGTAATA
The DNA here is from genome assembly GCA_036320875.1 of Cotoneaster glaucophyllus. Classification (NCBI taxonomy): domain Eukaryota; kingdom Viridiplantae; phylum Streptophyta; class Magnoliopsida; order Rosales; family Rosaceae; genus Cotoneaster; species Cotoneaster glaucophyllus. The sequence goes on from CM070060.1 coordinate 18,507,315, forward strand.
AGCTTGTATAGCTAAGGGTAAAACTTTCAATTGTCATCATAGCTCAATGCTATAAATACCAAATGTAACTTCTAATTATTGTTAATGAAAGTATGAGGTATATTCAGTAAAGTTTCTTTCTCTCTAAGCTTCCTCTCTAAGCTTCTATATGGTATCTCTCGCCTTTTGCCTACAGGCATCTTGGACCTCTCAAGCTTTCGCTCACTTTCTCTGATCTTCGAAGATTGTTGTTATTCAACTCTTTAATTGTCCTGCTAAGTTCTTGAATTTCAACTCTCAATTCTCGAATGTCATGGTGTCTCCGCTTTTTGCTCTTGTTTAACCCTTGACCCAACCTAATCTTAACTCATATTGGCGTGGAGCCACACCAAAGCTACGGCAGGCTGTAATCGTGAAAGGGTTTGCGGCAATGTATGTACTTTGGTGTATAGCCTAATATAATAGACAAACTAAATGCAAGAAAAACTATCTTATAATAAAACTAGTCCAGTGAGTATTTAGCACAAATAAAAATATAAAAATTACTATGGAAATTTTGATGTCATTTTGTTCAAGATTATTCTAATTTGATTCAGTGTGCATTATATTATTTTCAATCAATTCTAAAAACCTAAAAACCTTCATTTCATTCAGTGTGCATTATATTAAGCCCTGGGAAATCCTAAAAACCTTCATTTCATTCCTAAGGGTTGATATTGATCTCGTGTACATGTTTTGAACGAACGTTTTAGCACAGAAAGCTCGAGGATGGGAGATTGCTCAGTTTTCCAGCCAAGGATCCGTGGCCATTTGGCCACTTTCAGACCAGATTTTCGATCAACACCGTCAACTTTTAGACTTCTAGTAGGTATGGGTCTATTCCCTACATTTCTTGCTTCAAATGGATTTTTGTATCATCGATTTTGCTGGTGATTCAAGCTAATTATTAGCTTTGAAAGTTGGGATGAAACTTCCCAGATTTCTGAGAACTAGGAACCGTGGTCTTTTGGCCACTTTCAGGCCATTTTTCCGACCACCATAAACCTTATCTCGGCTCTGTTTTGATGTGGTTTTGTTCCTTACATTCCTACCTTCAAAATGACTTTCGAATCATAGATTTTTGTTGAGAATCGAGCTTGTTAGGAGCTCTGGAAGGTTGGCCTTCAACCTGCAAAATGCAAGAACTCGCGAGGAAGGCGAGTACGTATGTACTCGCAGGCGCGTGGGCTCACGTGGGTCATCAGCGCGTGGCTACCTATGCAGCCACTTGTGGCGGCGCGTCCAAGTACTCGCAGGCGCATGGGCTCACTTGGGTCATCGGCGCGTGTAACGCGTGGCTACCTGTGCACCCACTTGTCGCGGTGCGTCACGGCGCGTCCGGCTTCCGGCCGGTGTGTGGTCGACATGTGTGTGTTCGTGACGTCGAGTAGATCAATTTTGTATATTTAAATCTTATGTTTGAGCAATCTACAGAGGTTTTATTTAAGTTTCCGTATATGTGTTATTAAAATAATTAAATTAGTAACTTCACATTGAGGAGAAACGTATTCCGAGGACGTACGGGGTCAAGCAATGCTCGGAGGCTTCTTTTGGCTGCGTATCTGTGAGTGGGCAGTTTATTTCTATATATATATATATATATATATATATATATATATGGCTTATAGTTTCCACAAAATGCATTTAAATGATTTACCCTTATTATGCCAATTTTAGTTTAATTTGGTAAATGTGCCTTGTGTTTGGAATCATAAAATAGTTATGGCATGTTCATACGTGTCAGTATATTCATCAAGCACATGCCTATATTTCTATTGTTGTGAATTATTCATGTTGAGGCATACTTCTGATATATATATATATATATATATGTGTGTGTGTGTGTGTGTGTGTGTGTGTGTGTGTGTGTGTGTGTGTGTGTGTATATTGTTGACATATTTAAATCTTCATACTTATACGTAGTATGATTTTAAGGAAACTATACTTATTTTACGGCGAGGGGTTACTATGTTCGAAAATAAAGGTTTTCTTACAAGTGTTGTTTTGTTGACCCACTCAACTTTGTTTTTCGCCCCTCCAGGTTTAGTAGCTGTGCTTAAGTGTAAACGAGGATTTTGGAAAATCTCAAGAGATGGTTATCTTCAGTGGTATAACGCTCACCTTAATTACTGTACTATTCTTATGCTCTGCCATCACGTGTGAATTGGGTGCAATCTCGCTCACCCGCACACTCTTTTGTTTAGACACTTTTAGGTTTAAATTTATTCACATTCTTTTTCCACTACACTACACTTTATGGCTTCGTCACCCTCCATGTGTCGGCCAGCACAACTTGATTCAGAGCCCAAATGGACTTTCCGGGTCGGGGTGTGTCAGTTTGGTATCGGAGCATAAGTTTGGGTAGTATTGCATTCATCACACGCGTGATGTAAGCATTCTTGATCTTTGAACCTAATTCTCGAATCTTGCCACCTCGTTGAGACCATCTCCAATGGTGACCTAAAACCTAAAAATATTTAGCCTAGAAAATTTAGGTTTTAGCCCAGAAACAGTTTTTCTGCTCCAACCCTTTTGGCCTAAAATTTTAGCCCGAGATTATCAAAGAATGAATTAAGGCTATTTTTTTAAAATTAATTTAAAAAAAAAATATATGTAGACGATCTTAAATTAATTATATGAACATTTTAACCTAAAAATATTTAAATTCTGATAAATTTTGAAAAATCACTAAATCAATACATGAAAATATTTTAACCTAAAAGAATAATTTGAACCTGGACCGTTGGATTAACCAACAACCCATTTAATTGAGACCCTTGGATGACTTTATTGGTTTGACAAATGGGAAAGACCCCCACGTGGGGATGTTTGTTTTCAAAAAGTTGAACAAAAAGTTGTGGGGCCCATTTTACTTTGTGGCTTAAAATGTGACCTAAATTTGGCCCTCATTTGAGTTTTAGGTTTTAGGTTTATTTTAGGTTATGGGTTGGAGTGGATTTTGGGGTGGAAAAAAGGGGAATTTTAGGTTATAAGCCACCATTGAAGATGGTCTGAGCACGAAAAGCGTGTTAAGTTGCCCTAAGTTTTGGGTACTTTAGACGACTTATCATCGTTTTAGAAAATCGTTTTGGAAATTGGTCTAGACTTTAAACTACAACCTGGTGCTAAAGTGGTAGCACTTGATGGAAAATTATCCGAGGGACAACTGCTTTTAGTCCCCGATAACACTAATATCTTCAAATGTACTGGTATTCATGTTGGATCTTCAGGAGGAAGATCGACTCACGATAAAGTCCTTTTCAAAGTATAGTTAACAAGTACTTTTTCTAGCCTTGGAATTTTTCAACCGACGCTAACTCCCAGATTTTTCTTCCTTTGTTGTACTCATCAATTGGTTGAGTATAGGCTTGCGAGTGTGACTTGTAATATCCTGGGAGTAATCCGAAAAATAGTAATCAAATCTTCCTAGGATCAATGGACTACTTCGCTTGACCAGTTCCTTCCCAATCACCCGAACATGCTCTAGCCCGTAATCAGCCTACGGTGACGCTACTAATCGACGATGCTGTTTGATATCCAGAGACCGTTGACCAGCATTCGGTGGTATAATTTCTGATACCGGACACATGTGCTAGTATCTGGGAGTGATACCTTTATGCCAATATGTCATTTCACAGTTTCAGGGTAACGAACAATATTAAAATATCTTAAGCGCGTTAATTAGCGGCGGGACCGATAGACTGATTAACAGTGGCTACTTGAGCCGAATAAACTAGAATCGTGGAAGCTTAGAAACAAGCTTTGTATTAGGACAGTAAACTCGTGGTTGTTTTTACCTTATCACCTACCTATGTAAATGAAACCTCTTCGACTAGCCACCTTTCGATCACTTCCATAGGTAGACAGTAGAATCAAGGTACGAGATAATATCTTGTTGTTTGAGTAATTTGAGTTTCGAGAAAACTGTGAAGACCTTTTAGTTCGTGTTGTAGAGTTGGTTAGTAGTATGGTACGTTTCGAGGACGTATACCTTTGGGGTCATAGTCCAAAATTTTACCTGGAATATCACAAAATTATGAAGTGAAGTACATCATCGAACCACTTCCTAGTATTACACAAATTTTCCTTGCTTCATATTGAACGTTTCTGACGTCCTTGAGAAACTCGATTACAAAGTTTGCCAATTAGGAATTTACCCAACCAGGGACTAAACACCTTATCTAGGGAACCTCAAACCTATCCACAAGGTGAAAAGCCAAACCTTAGAGTCGTGCCTATACTTCAACAACTCAGTCGGTTGACGACGAAAACTGTTAGTCCTACTTCGAGTCGTTCTCTCCAATTAACTTTTGGAACCCGAGAATTCTTTTGTAGCCTGATGAAGGTCGAAGTAATCTTACCAAAGACTCTCTCCCCAATTTCAGTATCAAAATCGAGTGTTTGGAAACGCCGACACTCAGCAATATACCATTTCCTCGAGTAATCATTGTTAAGCTGGTACTTTCTTGGGAGACGTGATCTCGGTAAACGACATTCTTTCCTTTTTCCAAAAAGGGTTTAGCAGAAGAAGGTTGTAATTCTCGCAAAGTAATGCGAAACTGAGATATCTTTGATCTTGTCGATTTATCGAAAAATTGTTGGCGGACCTTTCGGCTACAGTGTTGTCTCATCTTACCCCTGTTTTACACCTTTTGATGACCCTGATCATTTCGAAATCCAGGAAGACGTATTCTTCGGATGTTTTGGTTGTGCAGAGATAGCATGACGGAGTATCGCTTTTATTTTCCAACGGTTACAATCGCTCAAACCCAACCATCTTATTCATGACCTAGAGCCAGCAGTCGTCATCTTTATTCGAAAGCAAGATGACACTTCTCTGTGGAGAAACGTGTTCAAAATCTTCACTAATCTTACAAATTTCTCGAGTACACTTTCGTTGAGAAAGAGCTAAATTCTACCAGAGACGTTGGAAAAACTAACCAAATGTTTACGATTGCATTATCGTGTATTATCCCAGTTGTGCAAACGTATTTACTGCTACAGCAACAAAAGACGCATCTACCCTTGAACGTATTTAGCTTGTCCTATCCCATTCTAGTTGGGATTCACGAGTATCGATTTGACCCTTTTTCCCAAATGATTAAGAATCGTTCGAGTGGTTATAATCACTTCCTGTATTTGAGTAGAGATAGGAAAATATCGCCATATACTCCTAGTATGAGTTCCCTGTATATGTTGAGATTTTGGTGATGTATGGTGATTATCGATTGACTTGACGAGTCAATTCACGTTCCGTTGGTCTAAAAGGACAACATTTACACCTCTTGGTGCTGGAAGGTATTCTAGTTAACCTTGGGTACGTGTCTACCCTGTTACATTTAGTATTGCTTTGAAGCTGATGCACTGTCTTGAAGAACCGTTGACGTGGGAAGTGCAGTCATGACCATTAATTTCTCAATCACCCAACAAATGCTCAGTTGAACGAATCTTACTGTGGTGATCGAATATCTGGAAAGCTACTATTGTACTTGATGTTATGCATCCAGTCCAGTTATCTCGTACTCTAGATGTGATGGACTTACTTTGATCCTTAAATTCTCGAATATTCTTTTAGCCTTCTCGACGCAGTCACTTTCTCACTAAGTTGGCTCGACTACATGACAGGTATGTCACTATTATATCTTATCGGGATACATGTTTTATTTCCAAGTGTTTGTGAAGCCTTCTTGAAGGCCACGTGTAGTAAGTTGTCGTTGACTATATATCTCCCTCAAACTAACAACCAGTCTAAACGGACTATCCAGCCTTTCTTGGTGTGTTACGTTTATCTGCTTTATAGTTATAGCATGATCGTATTTGATACTTATCTTCACTAGAAATGCTTGTAACTACGGTTACAAATTGTTGGTCTTTGTTGTGACACTAAAGAGACGTAGTTTGGAGATTCTTTGCTTAGCACTTGTTTGACAGATGAGTTTTACGAACAAGTGTTCAATTGTGAGAGTTCATAATATATAATTGTTTTATTGCTGTTGTTACCCAAGGGGGTAGTGCGTGAGCACGGTAGAGGCTTGACTAGATGTTGTTTGTGTAGATTCCCAACGAGGGCATGATGGTAATATTGCACATGCCTATATATTCATCAAGCACATGCCTATATTTCTATTGTTGTGAATTATTCATGTTGAGGCATACTTCTGATATATATATATATATATATATATTGTTGGCATACTTTAAATATTCATACTCATACTTTAAATATTCATAGTTATACGTAGTATGATTTTAAGGAAACTATACTTGTTTTACGACGACGGGTTACTATGTTTGAAAATAAAAGTTTTCTTACAAGTGTTGTTTTGCTAACCCACTCAACTTTGTTTTTCGCCCCTCCAGGTTTAGTAGTTGTGCTTAAGTGTAAACGAGGATTCTGTCAAATATCAGGAGATGGTTATCTTCAGTGGTATAACGCTCACCTTAATTACTGTATTGTTCTAATGCTCTACCATCACGTGTGAATTGATTGCAATCATGCTCACCCACGCACTCTTTTGTTTAGACACTTTTAGGTTTAAATTTGTTCACATTCTTTTTCCACTACACTACACTTTATGGCTTCGTCACCCTCCAAGTGTCGGCCAGCACAACTCGATTTGGAGCCCAAGTGGACTTTCCGGGTCGGGGTGTGTCAGCTGTTGTCTTCTTTGCATGCTCAAATTACAAGAATTCTGGCAGCAGATTATGCTATGCAAGCTCTCCATTATTCAAATGCTTAAGCCAACAACTCCTGGGAGCATCAGCTACATGTGGAATTTTTTTATCCATTTTCATATTTCTTAAATTTGAAACTTCTATAACAAAAATAGAGTGTGTTTTATCCTGAAATATCTTCAATTCATCAAAAACAAAATAAGATTACTCATATATACAATCTATCACTTCAATATCATACTTAAATACAAACTCACATTACAAGGCTCGACAGTACTGATCTCTGATTGTAAAATACCCTCAATTATATGCTCATCAATGTGACACTGTTTACTATGCCTCATTGTGCCTTGTTAATTCGTTTGACTTCGTTAGTAAATGTCATGCCTGATGGGTTTCTAAAACAATATTACTTAGCTACTTTTTACAGGTTCATGAATTATATTTTTTACTGTGTAAGTTACATTTCGTTGTTTTATTGTCTTAAGTCAATGGGGAAAACTACTGAATATCACATAATTATTTCATTATTCTTTTTATGACATAAGCAATATTTTACACCAAATTCATATAAACTACAAACAGAAAAGTGCCTATTTTACCAAACATGGTTAAAGCTCATATCTGCAAAATTATTCTATTAATTATAGAATTAATAATCGATTGCCTTTTGTCTTATTCAAATAGGTCACTATTCTATTAATTATAGAATTAATAATCAATTGCCTTTTGTCTTATTCAAATAGGTCACGAGAATTTAATTTTCAAAACATTAAATTTTAATACTTTAAAATCGTATTAATGTATATTTTTCTGTATATTTAATTAATAACGTGGCAGACGTTGAACCGATTTCTGCATTGCATAAGAGCAATTCCACCCTTAAGGACTTTGTGTCAGCACCCAACTCATTTATCCACTCAAGTGAACAGTAATAGACCCCAATAAACAGTAATAGACCAAAGCACCTCCACCCCTAACAAAAAATTGCCTAGTCAAATTTATTAAAATATTATTATTTTTCCTCTCAATCACAAACACACACGGATGTGGCAGGCGGAAGAGCAAGTCAAATTTATTAAATTTATTAAAATATTATTATTTTTCATCTCCTACCTTGGCCTGAGCCTGGGCATTTTCCTGGCTTTAGCTCCTGACAACTTCTAGGAGCTCCAGACCCGGGTGTGGCAGGCGGAAGAGCAAGTCAGGCTCATGAAAGAGGACTCCAAAGCCAACGCTAAGGTCGTTGAGATCTTCGCCAGCCACCGCAACGCTTGGCAAGCCGAGGAGAAGCGGCTGCTACATCAGATCGACGCCGCCCATCAAGAAATTGGCCACCTACATGCCAGGATTCTGGAGCTGGAGAAAACCCAGGACGATTCCAGTGCCACGATTAGGGATTTGGAGAGGGAGGTTGGGGGGAGGGACAACATGATTGGCTTCATGGCCACCAAAGGCAGAGGTTGAGGGTGTAAGCGTGAGATGACGTCAATCGAGCCGGTCCATGCCTCTGTCAATTTTGGACTGGCCTGGAGACCAGCTTGGTCTGGGTGCCAGCATATAAGCCGGGCTGGAGTGGAAAGCCTGGGTGCCGGCCTATCAGTTCCCCGGTGGAACTGCTCTAAAAGCCTAACCACACTTTCCACATGTCTCGTTATTTGGGAATACGGCCCAACTTGGTCTCTCAATTGAGCTTACTTTGACCACTGGGTTTGTCAAGTCTCTTCACAAAATTAGCCCAATATTTTATTCTCACAGCACTTTAATTTTAATCTGTCGCACGTGGACTTACACATATAATGCAATAGCAAAGCAAATGAAATTTAATTTGATATAAATTTAATTGGGGAAACTTGATATAAGTTCAATTTTTTTAGTCAATAGTAGAAATAGTCCAATTTATTAAAATAAGTCCAATTCTTTAAATTTAATTATTTAATTATCAATAATTATCTATTCACTAATAAGATTTATTATAAAAATCAAATTTCTTCCTAATTATCTCTTTGATTATTTCTTTTTATTTATATTTTTTGTTATTTCTTGTTCTTCCTCCCGCTTTAAACCTTATTTATAGATTTTATTTTTAATTTTTATAATCAACCTATATCACAGGTTAATTATTTTTATGTATCTATATGACAGATTCTTTTTTATGATCAACGTGTCACAGATTAATGTGTCTTACTTGTAGGTATATTACGTTTTTCCTACTTTTTAGGTTTTATATCTCGCTTATAGGTATAATATACATTTATATATTTGTTACTTGAGTTAAGATAGAATGTTTTGTAGGTAATTTATGTTAGTATATATATATATATATATTTTTTTTTTGTTATAAGATATTAATTAGATTTTTTGGAGTTGAAAAATGCATAATATTAGAAGATTTTAATGATTTTTAAAAACATGTAATTAGATAACTGGACTTACTCCGAAAACTCATCTATATTTTTGGACCTAGATCTAAAAGCCCAATTTAATTTTGTGAATTATTATTTGGTGTAGTCTAATTTATCGGATTAGGTCCCATAATTCAGCTTTTTTTTTATTGAATTGTGATAAATATCATCCCTTATTACTGTTGTTGCTTGTTTAATTTGACAGTTAGAGAGAGGGTCTGGCGGCCTAGAGAGAGAGAGAATAGAGAAAAAGATGTGTTTGTAGGGTTTTGTAGATGATGTGTTATTCCCCTTACGCAATACTTTTATTTATAATAATAAGGGAGAGAATAATCCTTCTCCTCCAAGGAATACAAGTCCTAATACAGAAGAATAACTAGTATCAAATCTAACCTACGATTTACACAATCACACTTAAATAAGAAGTTTATAACACTCCCCCCTGAGTGTGTAAATACTCAAGTAGATTCGAAGATTCGGCATCATGTAGAGTTAAGGAAGTCGACTCGTTGGCACTGATTCTGGGAACACGTTAGTCTCAAAGTAAAGTAGGAACTTGCATAAGGAACTAAGTCTCACAAAAAACTCAACGGCTATGGTAAAACCCAAGTAGGGACAATAACTCATAGTCTAAGGAAAAATACGTGAGAAATGCAAAGTCAAATGAAACGTCTATGGGACATCATCAGGGATATGACCAACCCAAGGTGGGTGCCTCGTCAAAACCTCATTAGGTAGCAAAAACCCAAAGGAAAAAATGCTCCTAAACATAGGGAAAAAGAGTACATTAAGATAAAGCAAGTATACTTCAGGATATTCCCCCCGAGTTTGACATAATTCCAAAGAGAACTAACAATGTTACAACTCAGAAAGCTTATGCATACCAATTCCTTGAACAATCTTCTGAAACGTGCATTCAGTAGTGATTTGGTGAAGATTTCGGCCAGATTGTCTTATGAACGGATTTGCGTGACTTCAATCTTCTGATGCTCTTGCTGTTGATGTGAGAAGAAGAAATTCGACACAATGTGCTTGGTGGTGTCTCCTTTGATATAACCCTTCTTGAGTTGTTCGATGCATGCTGCATTGTCTTCATAGATCGTCGTCGAGACGTCAACGACGAGGTAAAGATCATAGGAGCTTTGAATATGGCCCACAACTGCTCTCAACCAGAAGCATTCCCGAGTTGCTTCGTGTAAGGCCAGAATTTTAGCATGGTTAAATGAAGTGGCAACTAAGGCCTGTTTAGTTAACCTCCAAGATATTGCGGTGCCTCCAACAGTAAAGACATAACCCGTTTGAGAACGTGCCTTGTGCGGATCAGATAAGTATCTTGCATCGGTATAACCAACAAGGCGAGAATCGACTCGAAATAAGGGGTGTGGCATTACTCGAGGATCCATAGGGATATAACAAGCCCAAATCTGTAGTATCCTTAAGGTAATAGAAGATGTCTTTAACATCAGTCAGTGTCTGCGTGATGGTGCATTACTATATCTTGCCAAAAGATTAATAGTGAAGGAGATGTCAAGTCTAGTGCATTGAACTAAGTACAATAAAGTGCCTATCTCACTTAGATAAGGAACATCAGGCTCCAAAATCTCTTTATCATCCTTCTTCAAACGGAAAGGATCTCGTTTTGCATCTAGCGATCGAACGACCATATGAGTACTCGAAGACTTCACTTTATCCTTGTTAAAGCGGTGCAACACCTTCTGAGTGTAGTTCGATTGATGTACTAAGATTTCATCCGAACAATGCTCTATCTCGAGACTGAGATAGTATCGAGTCTTTCCTAGATCTTTCATCTCAAATTCCGACTTCATGTGTGCGACAGTTCTCTTGAGCTCTTTAGGAATTTCGATAAGGTTCATGTCGTCGACATAAACTGTAACAATCGCAAAACCGAAATGTGACTTTTTAATGAACAGGCAAGGGCATAGTTCATTGTTCACATATCCCTGACTATTCAAATACTCACTTAGACGGTTATACCACATTCTTCTGGATTGCTTCAAACCTTATATAGTGAACGCCTCAACCGAATTCAGAGTGTGTTTCGGGGTTTGGAAATATTTGATCCAATCAATGTAAGTCATTCGGGAACTTTCATATAAATTTTTGTATTAAGATCCCCATAGAGATATGCAGTTACTACGTCCATCAGTTGCATACTCAGTTTTTCGGAAACTACCAAACTGATAAGGTAGCGAAAAGTAATCACATCTATAACGGGTGAATAAGTTTCCTCGTAGTTAGTCTCGGGGCGTTGTGAGAAGCCTTGTGCAACAAGATGAGCTTTGTAACGCATAATTTCATTCTTCTCATTACGCTTTTGAACGAAAACCCACTTGTAGGCAACGAGATTCACATGTGGAAGAGTAAGAGCTACAGGTCCAAACACCTTACGTTTTGCAAGCAAATCAAGTTCGACTTAGATTGCTTCATTCCAGTTTGCCAATCAGTTATACGTCGACATTTATCAACGAAAGAGGGTTCAATGTCATCGCTCAACATGATCTCAGTAGCTACTACATATGCTAATGCATCGTCGATGATCATCCTTTTTCTACACCAAACATCATCCAAGCTAGCATAATGGACCAAAATCTCACGATTCTTAAAAGGTTCGTCTCTTCAAGGACATTTATGTAATATAGAATTTTCTCATGAGTTGGATAGAATGAGTAGGCGACAGTCGGATTCACGGTAGGCTTAGGAGGAGCCTGTGTCGTGGGTTTCCTCTTCCCGGGGTGTGAATCCTTTGAACCAAGTAGTCTGCCATGCTTTTGTGTAGGGGCAGAGGATTGGCTAGCTGCTAATGTACGTGGATCGACCAAAGTGGCGTCCCGAGCCTCCAAGAAGGAAGTTTGTCATACATTTGGTACATTCATCTTTGCAAGCACATTTGCAGTTGGAATATGTGATCTTGTCACTTGCGCTAAATCGGTGAAAGAATTCGGCATGCTTTGAGCTACGCTCTGAAGATCTAATATGTGTTGCACTTCAGTTTCAAAATGAACGATGCGGGGATCTAAATGAGACAAAGTGGGAGTCGTCCACGATAATTCGCGTCGTTCTTAAAAAACATTGACGTTCTTATCTCTTCTTAACAATGGGAAGACTATCTCATAGAAGTGAAAATCCACGAAACAAGCGGTAAACAGATCGCCTATCAAAGGTTCTAAGTAACGAATGATTAAAGGAGATTCATATCCGACATAGATTCCCATCCTTCGCTGAGGCCCTATTTTTGTACGTACGATGGCGAAATCGGCACATAGACTGCACAACCAAAAACACGCAGATGCGATATGTCGGGTTCGTATCCATTAACCAATTAAAGGGTGCTATATGGTTGGGTTGCAACAGGCCTCAGGCAGACCAACATGGCTGCGTACAATATTGCATGGCCCTAAGCAGCGATCGGGAGCTCGGTACGTATGACCAACGATCGAGCAATCATTTGTAAGCGTTTGATGAATGCATCAGCCAGACGGTTCTGGGTGTGAACATGAGGTACTGGATGTTCAACTTCAACCCCAACCAACATGCAATAGTCATCAAAAGTTTTAGATGTGAATTCTCCAGCATTATCAAATCAAATATTTGATTGGATAATCAGGGTGGTGAGCCTTGAGCTTAATAACTTGAGCCAAAAGTTTGGATAACGCAGCGTTCCTTGTGGATAACAAGCACATATGTGACCAACGTGTGGAAGCATCAACCAAAAACATAAAATATCTAAATGGTCCGCAGATAGGGTGAATCGGTCCATAAATGTCCCCCTAAATCCTTTGTAGAAAAGTAGGAGGATTCGAACGAATCTTGTCATAAGAAGGCTTAATAATAAGCTTTCTCATGGAGCAGGTTTGACATGCGATTCCTTGAATCGAACCTAAACTTCAGGTTAGTGGATGTCCGTGTGATGATTTGAGGATACGGCGAATCACTGTTCATCCAGGATGTCCCAAACGATCATGCCAAAGTGTAATTTTGTGCACGGTCCTAGAGGTAGGCCGGCCATAGAGTGGTTTTTAATAGAGCGTATGGTCGTAGTATACAGACCACTCGGGATACGCTTCATCTTCTATAGAATACGCTTCTGGCTATATTCATAGGAAGTGATGCATAGAAATTCAACTCCATTTTCTACATAGGTTTTAGCGTGATAATTATTAATCTTTAATGTGCTTGAAACTCAACAACGTTCTTCCGGAACGTGGGGAATGAAGTGCCTCAGCAATGGTCAAGATTGTACCATTAACAACATTATATGTGTCTTACCGTATCCTTTGATCAGGTTAGGTCTGAGGGGGTTCTCAGATGTGCATTCTTAGGTATGAAGTTAGTGAAATAGATGTGTTCAGGTAAAACGGTGTGCGTGGTTGCACTATCTGCCAGACAACTAACTTTCCCACTAGTCATACCTAGAAATAAAAATTAATTTGAATCGGTCACATGCATAATACGTATTCAAGGATGATAATTAAAAAAAATTAATATCCAAAAACAAATCACCAAAAAATAATCCAAACATAAAGGGAAACGATTCAAACTTAAGCAAAAAACAAGGTGGGGTTCAGCCACTATGTGGAATGCGACCCCATTGTCCTAAAATTTAATTAAAATTGTTTATGTCTAAGATTTTAATCTTCCACAGGGGTAATAGCCTCTTGAAAGTCAGAAACCTCCATCTTAGTACTCTATGGTTCATCCACTTGCATAAAGTTTGATTCAAACTTCTTACGACGAGAATGATATTCAACTACAACCTTCTAGGGAGCACGGCAAATACAAAACCATTGGTCCTTCGAACCACAGCGGTAGCACATGTCCACATCCATAGTTTCAGGTGTTTTGCCCTTATTCTTGAAGTTTGAGGCCTTGGAAGCAAGGTTACGGTGCTTCTAGGCTAGATTTCCTTCCTTGGATAGGCCTTGGCTCTATTGACCTTGACGGGGTGGCTTCTGGCCGCTCCTACCATGCCTATGTTGGCGTTTTGGGTGTTGATTTGTGCTATAGTGTGCTTTAGGCACAACAGTCGCCCCAATAGGTCGAGCTTGATGATTTTTCATCAACAGCTGATTCTGCTTTTTCAGCGAGAAGTAAAATAGAGATCAAATCCAAAAACTTAGTGAACTTTTAAGCCTTATATTGTTGTTCCAGGAAAATATTAGTAGCAGAAAAGGTCAGAATTATATTCATTCATTGACTTCAAATATTGGAAGCGCAGATGCTGCCAGTCATGTCTTGCTTCAGGCAAGAAGATGTCATTTTGGTGATCAAAGCGATTAGCCACAAAGACCCAAAGTGTTTGTGGATCTTCCTCAACAAGGTACTCGGTTTTCAGTGCATCATGAATGTGTCTTCGAATGAAGATCATGGCAGTGGCTTTCTTAGCTTCGCCAACCGGGTTGTCCGTCTCATCTTCAATAGCGAGACGCAAATTCTTTGCGGTGAGGTGGATCTTCACATATTAGACCCACTTGAGGTAGTTTCTTCCAAAGGCCTATAAAGCAGTGAAGTCGAGTTTGTTCAAATTCGACATATCCCTATCACAAAATAAGTGGACAAGAATGTGGTTAATGTAATGGAGCAAAATCAATCCATTCACATAGGAGTAGAATATTCAGGTTCTAATAAACATTTATTGGTTTAAATTTACATGAAAAAAACTTCGGGTTTCATGGGTGATGTTTTCAAGGAAAACTTCAGGTTTTCAAACAAGGCATGTTTCTAGAAACTTCAGGTTTCCAAAGAAATATGAACTTCAAGCTCATATGTTCCTGCAAAAAAACACATATATATACAGAAATATGCAACAAGAAAATATGCAAATAGATTTTCAGGTCTAGAATTATAATTGAATTAATTGTTTGAACTTCGGGCCAAATTAAAGTGCAGGTGAAAAATTATAAAACCCATAATGCCTAAAAAAAAGGGCATTTAAACTCGAGGCCGAAAAATAATAGGCCAACGGTCCACAGGTGGGCTGAGTAAATTGAAACTATGAGGTCTAGGCTTAGAAACTGGGATAGGGGTAAGGCACGGGCTGATCAGGCCCAAATAAAAAATTTGGGCTGGAGGCTCAAGGTAGAAGAAGAGCTGCAAGGAGGTCGGGTTAAAAAAAAATGGCCAAGACAGGGCGTTGATCAAATGCGGCGTGGTGCAAGTGCACCGATGCACCAGTTACAAGCTAGGATCGCGTGCATAAGGGGACACAGATGCACCAGCGCAAGGCTGGGATCCGATGCAATGCAGGCGCAGGGACATCATAGCCCTACAGGCTGGTGTTGCGCTTGGGCCGAGCGGCAAATTATGGGTTGCAATCTTACGAGCCCTGATTAACAAATCTCTCAAGTGGGCTGAAAAAAAAACACCAAAGCCCAAAGGCCTGGTGTTTGGACCAAAGGTTAGCCAAGCCCAGATGGGCTTGGGTAAGGACCAAAGAACATCCTAACGTTGTTGGGTAAGGTCGCTCAGGGAAAGCACAGGTTCAACCTAGAACCCTATTTTGAACGGAGAAATTTGATTTCTCGACGTTAAGTGTGAAAACCATGGGGATTTCGAATTGAAATCCTCGAAAACACAATGAAATTCGTCGGGAGTTTCAATAACCATCATCAGAGACGATGGATTTATCCCAAAAACACGATTACAGGTCGTGATTCCTAATGGAAATCAGCGTTGGTGTCGTGGCTCGTCTGCGGGTGAGTGTGGGTTTGGAGAAGACGCCATGGACGACATTGTTTGGTTTTCAGGGAAAGAGAGAGAGTTGTTAGCTCTCGGCTTTGTGGCTTGCGGCGCGGCTCAGCTCAATCACGTAGGTTGTAGGACTGGTGATGGCGGCTCGACGCAGCGCCGCTTGAAAGCCAACGGCTTGCGATGTGACGAGATGGGTTTTGTAATTTTAATTGTTTTCTTAATTCCAGATTATAAATTTAATTCAATTGCATGCATATTCAATCAAATAATTTAATGCATGGACATATATTTGATGCAATTCATGGCAATATCAAATTTACAAAATTCAACAATTATGGATATAATGCATACACGATTTATGTAGAATCTAAAATTCGAAAATTCATAAAGTTGGGTCATGCATTATGGTGAATGTTCATGCTATCAGGATTGCAAAAATATTGAGATAAAACCCGTTGTTTTGAAAGAACCTGATTGCGTGATGATATTGATGAACTGGTTTGATGCAGAAAACTTCCACGCCATATTCCTAAGTGCAGCGGTAGGAGCGTGCATGTGTTTTGGCTTGTTTTATCTGATAGGGAGAGAGAGGCCGGTGGCACAAAGAGAGAATAGAGAGAGATATGTGTTTGTAGGGTTGTGTAGATGATGTGTTATTCCCCCTCCGCAGTACCTTTATTTATAGTAATAAGGGGAGGGAAGAATCCTTCTCTTCCAAGGAATACAAGTCCTAATAGGGAAGAATAACTAGTATCAAATCTAATCTAGGATTTACACAATCACACTTAAATAAGAAGTTTATAACAATTATATGTTTATCTTTTACTCAATTTTAGAATTAAATGTTAAAATTAAATATTATTTCTCTTTTTTCTTCCTCCTAATTCGTATCTCGATTTTTTCTTCTATCTCACCAGGTTAACTGTGCTACCTAATCTATGAATTTATAAATGTGTGGGAGATATGGATTTATAAATATATGGGAGATGAAATTTGTTTGTACTATTTTAATGGATGATCGGTAGATTATTATTTATTTTCGTAGATACATGTATTACAAGTTAAATGCATTTTATCAACCTATGATATAAGTATCATATATGATGACATATAAATTTTCTTATTTTTCATGAAATTGGTCAGATTTTCATATTTAAATATTCAATTAAAATTTGAGTAAAAGTGCAAAAATCAGGAAATTTAATTAAAGTTGAAAACAGGAAAACTAGACTAAATCCAACAACTCAAAATTTTGGGCTTAGATCTAGGGGCGGATCCATTCAAGGACCCGGGACCTTTCAGCTCGAAGAATTGCATGTGAGGACCTCTGAGGACCATCCAACAGTTTGGGCAGCAAGTCAAATGGTGGAGGGAGTAGCGGCGTGTAGGCTAATTCATCATGTTTTTTAATGAAGAGAAGAAGAAGAAGAAGAAGAATTGCCTGTGAGGAGGAGGAGGAAGGTTGTCTTTTTGTTTTAAATGACTTGACCAAAACAATATCGTTTTGAGCCAAGTTAGTAAAGAAATAAAAACAAACTCTTTACCAAGCTCCACGTAAGGCTCTCATGTCTCTTTCTCTACACTAGACGTAATATCACTCATTCCAAATTGTTCTTTACAGGCCCCTAATTCCCATATTTCAACTATTTACTTACCCCTAACCCCCACGGATCCCCACCAGACCACCACCACTGGTCCACCTCACTCCTCTTCACCACCACCACCTGGTACGCCTATCTCCACAACTACTTAATCTTCAATTCCCAAATTAAAATTGATGTGTTTTTTTTATAGAAATTTTGAATTTTAAATAGATTATAATTAACGCTATGATTATTGGGATGTAATTTCTGATATTTTGATATTGATTTGCTCATGTCTTGGTTAGTTCATATATAATTTTTTAACTTCATTGATATATATATTTCTTTTTTAATTGATATGTAGAAATTATAAATATGGAACAATATTAGAAACAAAAATCATCGTCGATTAGTTTAGACAATTCTATTATGGATAGTTTCACTACAATCTTGGATAGTTCCAATCCGATGAAATATTATCCTCCTAATATTCGAGATGAGATGTATACTGATGAAACCGTTTAGATCTACAAATCAAGATTTTTCATGCAAAATATATGAAAACTCGTCATGGACAAATATTGTTGTTTGTACCATAATTATTAATGAATAGATTATAGTTTCGCTTAATTTTTCTATGTTATTTTTGACTGAATATTTTAGAAAATTATATTGGGACTACCCAATGTTAATTCTGGATCTACCATTGATTAGATCATAGTACCCTATAAATAAAAGGTTTATTTTTAGTTACGCCCCCCTCAAACTGTATTTTAATTTCACTTTGCTTCTGTAACTTAAAAGTCACCACTTTACTCTCTGAAACTCAAAATTTGTTCCACTTTAACTTGTGGACTCTCTTCTCCCTGAAACTTATAGGTCGCATTCTAAAACATATATGAGACCTAATACCCAATAAGACTTTGTCACATGTGCAATAAATTTGATTATAAATCTTCATTATGCGTCAACATTCAATAATCAAAGAGTATTACGTTTAAAAGAAATTGAAGAGGTGAAAAATGTAAAAGGAAATTGATTAGTCTGGCTCACACAAATTAAACACACATAAGAAACTAACACAGCTAAGGCAATGTTAAGCGAATTTTGAGTTTTATATAGATGATTTTCAAGTTTCAGATGGTAAACTGTGATCAAAATCAAATTTCTGAAGACAAAGTAAAGTGAATTTTGAGTTTCAGAAAATAAAATGGTGATAAGATTTTGGCTGCAATCAAGCCCAGGAACAGAGAAAAGTTGGTGCATATGCAGATAACTTATGATTACATAAAAAAGGAGGGATTGGCTAAGTTTTGCTTCCCACCACTACTTAAGCAGTGCCCGTGAAGGGCTGGCCATTGATCAAGTCACGGGTAGATAATGCGTGCATATACTTACAATACAAGTTCTGACAAGGTACTATGTATATAAAATTATGGATCCCAATCAAACACGTCAAAATCAGCCAAAGATCCCCATGATCAAGTTTTGTTTTTTTTTTTTTAGTTTTCTAATTGGTGGCCTTAAACCATAGTGGGTCTCATGTAAGGGTAACAAACCCATTTGTTTTTGTGCCCCACCAAGCACTACCGCTTTCATTTTGGGATACCCTATCTCTCACATTCAATCTTCATATGGAATGCAACTGTGTTTGAACTGTTAGATTGAGACTGTTAAAATTTAGTCACGCAACGTAATGTTGCATCCTATACATTGTATAATATAGAATTTTCACTTACTTGGTATGTATACAAGGAATTATGAGAGAATAAAAGAGTGTTTGATATTGAAATATTAATTTACATTATTTGACAAAATAATTTATAAAATTTGGCACGTTATCAATATTTGATATATTTTTTTTATTTTTTTGAAGAGAATATTTGATTAATCTTTTTTGTCAAATACTATTGTTGATATTCTACAATCTCAAAACCAATTATTGAAAAAAACATTGACTAAATATATACAATGTATCAAATTCGTAGTTTTAGCAATCATTCACATAATCAAATAGAAGTTGTGCTTCGATCAGTCATTCATGCGCAAGTAGGTGACTTCCAAGCTTGCATACATTTGATTAGAAGCTCACAACGTATATGAGTTATGCATTTACGTATGAGTGATTACCCTTTGCATTTTTCAAGCAAATGGAGCAAGTAGTGCACTACTTACTACCATGTGCAATTATAATACCGCCAGTGTTTTAGGGTTCTCTCCATTCTCAGGTCTATAAACAAGGTGGGGGATGAAGTGAACCAACTTTCTCGATAGGGAGGGAGAAGAGGACGAATCTCAGCCAAAAATAACAATGAAAAAATTGGAATGCTTTCTATATTATGTGCGCACTGTGCGTTCTGTTTATACCCCCATTATTAGGTTATCATATTCATATCTTTTAGACCTCCATATTGGCCTTGCTTCAACTTCCATTTTTAGAAAGAATTCTGTAACACAAATGTGCTTTAACTTTTTTCTATTTGGATGGAAACAGACCATGTGAACAATGATGGCCTCAAACAATCTAAACCGTAGCACTCATATTCTATGTATACTGGTAAAAAAAAATATATGAAATCACGACATTAAAATTGTTTATTTATTTGATACATATAGATAATTTAACGATCTTAATTTGATCTTTTTTTTTCATGTATGATCGTGAATCGTAATAAAAAAATTAACAATTTTGATTATTGTGTAAGTTGCATATTCATTAATCATTATACTGGACCCTAGCTGCGCTCTCCTTCCCCTATCCACTAGTAGGAAAAACACTTTGCGCGACGTAGGTACCTTCGTCGCGCAAAGTCAAAAAAGGTCGCGCAAAAGATAGCGCAACAAACCTCTGTCGCGTATTCTCCGTCGCGCAAAGGTCGTGAAGCCAGGGTTTGCGCGACGATGAAGGGACCTACGTCGCGCAAACCCACTTTGCACGACGTAGGCTACGTCACGGAAAGTGGGTTTGCGCGACAAAGGCTACGTCGTGCAAACCCGCTTTGCGCGACGCAGGCTACGTCGCGCAAAGTGGGTTTGCGCGACGCAGGCTACGTCGCGCAAAGCGGGTTTGCACGACGTAGCCTGTGTCGCGCAAACCCACTTTGCGTGACGTAGCCTACGTCGCGCAAACCCTTTTTTAAATTTAATTTTTAATAAATATTGTAATTAAATTCTAAACAATAATTAATAAACCAATGGAAATTGATGCAAGAAATATATGTTTTTTGGTAAAATTTCCACTAAGCATTGTTTAAAGAATATTTTGTATTATCATTAATAAAAACAAACGCATATAACATTCATGTGGTAAAGTCAATACATTCGTTACAAACCTACGTGTTCAAATATATTAACACACGTCCTCAAATTCCAAAAATACAAACTTGAATTCTTTCGAAGACCTGCAGATAAAAGCATCTTCCCTTGTACATACAGTGTATGAAGCTCCTTCATCACTCCTTCATATAGCTTTTTCATCATTCCTTCATGTAGCTTGCTACAGTTTATGTAGCTCCTTCATCACTCATCATATCTCACTACACCAAAACCACACAACCTCAGTTTCACTATCTTCTCCTTCATCCTATTATAAACAGTGTCAAATAAGATTTCAGTTTCATACATAACAACCATAACTGGATTACAAGTATGTTGGATAGCTACATTTAACCTGCATCAGTGTAGGTGTAAGAACATGCAAAATGGAACTAATGTATTTGAAGCAATTAAACTTACATCTTCACCGATGTCAACTGCTTGTGCCATAGCTTCTTCTATATCAGGTGCCTGCAATATAAGAGTTAAACAAAGAACAGCTGGATTAGATGTTTTGCTTCCACACATTCTATTACGATTCAAATCTTCCAATCAAATAAAGTTTTCGGCAATAAGCTACAATAAACATATTTTGACATTTGGTTGCAGACATGATCAGTGTTTATTATGGCATCATTATATCATCGTTGTGTTGTTGTTATGTCAGTCATGTTGTGTCATCGAGATATGATCAAACTGTTTTCGTTACCAAAAACTGATCACTTCTGCAAACCAAATGTCACAATATGTTTACTGTAGCTAGTTTCCCTAAAGTTTTGTACATTTACTTTAGGATTATAACCAGAATATGTGGCAGGTCTTCAACTAACAAGGGCAGGATTTCATATATAAGATGCTCTTTGCACTATAGGGGTTGAATACGATAATGGTTGTCACTAATTAGGAAAGGCATTGCCTGAACTCAGGATAGGTATATCATATCGATGCTGAACTTTTTATGAATGCATGCATGAGCCTTTGTTTGTCAGTACACTCCGCATGCGGAATCGTTGCACAGCGGAGAGGTGGCAAATCAACCCATTGGGTTGCTAATGCTTAATGGGTAGTCATTAAGATCCATTCAATTTGATTTCACCCCAATGGGTTGATTTGCCACCTCAGACACCCCTTTACTGGGAGTTTGCCACCCAGGCATTATGCAGTGAACCTACCTGTTGTGTTGATTTTTAGTCCAAATGGACAAAAAATGACACATTTAAAATCCAATGTATCACTCAAGGAGCTGACCCAAAGCTCACAATGAGAAGAGCAAGCTCTGGAAAATTGATAACTTGGAGAAAGACTAATAAAGCTTCGTTAACAATGGAGTGGAATCGAGAGAGTATTTTCATATGATAACAATAAATAGGTAACCGTGTGCACATTCTCTGTTATTTGAGTTTCTAGACAGATAGTTCATCAGACTAACTAAACTTTACACAGTCAATTGATTACCTCAAGCTCTTGAGTCTTCTCTTTTGACAGAATTTTCTCAAGCTCCTCCCTTGATATGATTTTTTTGTGCTGATTACAGAGCAGGAAAGTAAGAACATAAGTAAAAAAAATAATGATACAGCAGATGCTATAGAAATCCAGTAAGCCAAATAATAAAAAGAAAGAGAAAAAAAAGGGGGAATGTGAAAAGTGCTGACCTCCTTCAGAAAAGACAGCATATCTGGTGTCGGTTCATGAAAATCTGCGCCTCTGTAATCAATCACTTCATCTGGATCTTGAACATAGTTCACGGTTGGGTAAACAGGATCTCCGCCCCATACTGCAAGGCCAAATAAATTAGTCAACAAACTAAACTGCATCATTAAACATGTTTAACGAAACTACAGTGTAACTGGTGAATAACAGATGACAAACTAAAGTACTGAATTAAAAAAGTACAAGAATGCATCACTTATCCATTTAAGATAAAATGAATTAGAAACCTTTTTTAAATGAACTGAACTCTCTCAGGGGTCGAAATGATTAATAGTGATATAAGGAACGTAATTCATGATAATAATGCACAAAATTATCAGCTTTAGAGTGAGTACTTTGCTTTATTTGATCATCTCGCATACGCATTGCTAAGGGGACCCTATGTATACGGGTATCTGTCCCCATCATTATGCGATACTCTCGATCTGTTTGATGAGAAAACATTTCAATTAGTTGGGTTGTTTCATTTTCACCAGTCTCTTCATAATGTTTCTGAACAGCTTCTCGAGAAGTGTCCCTTTTCCACGCTTTTACCCATTCCGAATAGTATGCAAGTGGACCTGTTCTATCCAGTCTCTCATGTTCTGCTTGAAGCCTACAAATTAAGCAGTTACTTGAAAATTCCATAGAAGGGAAAAAAAAACTCCATAGAACTTTTAAGTGAATATTATAAGGTCACAAGGCAATCACTACAAGTAAACAAACTAAGACAGAGAAGCAGGTGCAAGGAAAAGCCTAACCTAAATAAATCCTAAACTAAGACACAAACCACTCTAAGTTGACAATGCAAAGTCCCAAGAGAGACTTCCATAAGCAAAGGATTCGAAAACCAAGAGCTGAGCACTGGAACCATCCTTTCCTCTCTTTTAGTTTGATTAATGTTTCTCAATCGTTATCACTCTCCTTTATAGTTGATACTGTCCGAAAGATGACAAAACCAATCATCAATATTCACCAGATCCTAGTTTTCTTTTGCTTCAGTTACATACATAATCCTATACTACAAAATCCCTTGAATATGGCCCGTGAGCCTTAAATCATAATTTTCAAATTAAATACAACATTATCATATTTCTCCATTATATATACGAAAGCACTAACCGTTTCAAAATCGGGTCGTCTCCTTTGCCATCTGGACCAATTTTCTTTCTCTGGTTTTCTCCAGTTCCACCATAGTTCATCGCTTGTGAGTGGCTCACCTAATGGCTTATTTTTTTCTGGATCAATAAAGGGATGAGGACGTCCGAGTTTCTGGAACACATCGTTCTGGGTAGCTTGTTTCTGAATGGAAATCACGAGGCAATCAGCACACAATGAAAATATAGGCAGGCTATAGCAACGGAAACCCCTAAAATTCCTAACCCTAAAATTCGATTTAACACTAAAATCCCCAATTTCTAATTTAATTTTACAAATTGAATCTAATTACAATACCAAAATCTTCAAATTAAGGCATTAAAGCTTGATTCTGACCTTAGAAAGAAGAAAAATAAAGAATTAAGCTTGATTCTGACCTGACCTGGGTCTATACCTGCTGGCTACGGGAAAAGAATTAAGCTTGATTCTCACCTGGTGCAGTCGGGAGAGGATGAGGAGAGGATGAGGATGAGGAGGAAGGCGATATGAGCGAGAGGGAAGAGAGAGATCGAGGGAGAGAGAGGGCGATATGAGAGTGAGACGGGATAGGATGAGGATGAGGAGCAAGGCGATATGAGCAAGACCGAGTGAAAGACCGAGGGAAGAGAGTTTGGGTATCAGTAGCGAAAATTTGAAAAAAAAGCGCCTATTTTTAACAACCGCACCGCCAAAATTATGCGCAACACAGGTATACATTTTGACGTCGCGCAAAGTGGTTTTGCGTGACGTTCACATTAATGCGTCGCGCAAGGTTTTTTTTTTTGAAAAAAAGTATTATAAAAATTACTGAAAATGCGACTTTCCTCCTTTCAAATTTAAATTTTCTTTTACATAAACCCCACAATAATATATTTTTCTAACAAAAACCCACAATAATTTTTTTTACACATATATCAATCAATTTCTTCAGTGTTATAAGTACAAAATAAATAAATTAAAATCTACTTAGTAAATATATATACCATTGAACTTGATGGGAAACGCATTGTACGAAACTAGTTTCAAAGATCCAACCGTCAAACTTGTTTGTATATGATTCAAGATCGCATACGCCAAAAATCGCAAAAAACAAACATGCAGATATCAAGTAATGGGACAAAACTTTTCGACGGTTATAAACGAAAAAGCAAGATTTAACGGTAGTTTTAACTTTGATTTTGATGATTTTTTACAGCTACACTTCTGGATACTATATGAATATAATAAACTAATTCGATCATCAATTTAAAATATTTACACAAGTGAATACCACAAAATCTTATGTTTTACTTAATGAAAGTATAAATAAATTATAAGTGTTAGTGAATCTATCATTTTGATGAGAAACGCATTGTACGAAACTAGTTTCAACGATCCAACCGTCAAACTTGTTTGTATATGCTTCGAGATCGCATACACCAAAAATTGCAAAAAACAAACTTTCAGAGATGAAGTAACGGGACCAACTTTTTCGACGGCTATAAACGAAAAATCACTAATTTAACGGTTATTTTAACGCCGATTTTGATGATTTTTTACAGATACACTATTTAACCCTGTATGAATACAATGAACCAATTCGATCGTAAATTTAACACATTTACATAAGTGGATACCACAAAATCTTATGTTATACTTAATGAAAGTATAAATAAATTCCAAGTGTTGGTGAATCTAATGTTTTGATGGGATACGCATTGTACGAAACTAGTTTCAACGATCCAACCGTCAAATTTGTTTGTATATTCTTCGAGATCGCATACGCAAAAAATCACAAAAAACAAACATTCAGAGATCAAGTAACGGGACCAACTTTTTCTACGGCTATAAACGAAAAATCACCAATTTAACGGTTATTTTAACTCCGATTTTGATGATTTTTTACAGATACACTATTTAACCCTGTATGAATACAATGAACCAATTCGATCGTAAATTTAACACATTTACATAAGTGGATACCACAAAATCTTATGTTATACTTAATGAAAGTATAAATAAATTCCAAGTGTTGGTGAATCTAATGTTTTGATGGGATACACATTGTACGAAACTAGTTTCAACGATCCAACCGTCAAATTTGTTTGTATATTCTTCGAGATCACATACGCCAAAAATCGTAAAAAAACAAACATTCAGAGATCAAGTAACGGGACCAACTTTTTCGACGGCTATAAACGAAAAATCACCAATTTAACAGTTATTTTAACTCCGATTTTGATGATTTTTTACAGATACACTCTTTAACCCTGTATGAATACAATGAACCAATTCGATTGTAAATTTAACACATTTACATAAGTGGATACCACAAAATCTTATGTTATACTTAATGAAAGTATAAATAAATTCCAAGTGTTGGTGAATCTAATGTTTTGATGGGATACGCATTGTACGAAACTAATTTCAACGATCCAACCGTCAAATTTGTTTGTATATTCTTCGAGATCGCATACGCCAAAAATCGTAAAAAACAAACATTCAGAGATCAAGTAACGGGACCAACTTTTTCGACGGCTATAAACGAAAAATCACCAATTTAACGGTTATTTTAACTCCGATTTTGATGATTTTTTACAGATACACTCTTTAACCCTGTATGAATACAATGAACCAATTCGATCGTAAATTTAACACATTTACATAAGTGGATACCACAAACGAAAAATGTAATGCAAGAACCCCAAAAGAAAACCAAAATAAGAGAAGGGAAAAACAAAAAAAACAAAAAAAAAAAAACCTACTTTGCGCGACGCAGGTTTTCTTACGTCGCGCAAAACATCTTTGCGCGACGTAGGAGCACCTGCGTCGCGCAAAGTAGTTTTTTTTTTTTTTAATCAATTTTTTTTTATCTTATGAGTACAAAATAAATAAATGTAAAGCTGCAACAAATAACAAGCATTCTCTCATCAAATTCAACTGATTCTATACCGTTATACAATAAACATTCAAAACAAATGATTGAAACTTTATATATATAAGCCATCAAAAGTATTCAATTCACGTTTCTAAAGAAGAAGAAAAATATTGAATTCTCAACAACTAATTTTTTTTACATATATATATCATTCAATTTCTTAAGTGTTATAAGTACAAAATAAATAAATTAAAATCTACTTAGTAATAGGATCAATCTAAAAACAAGGTAAAATTAAATTAAAAAAAAGGTGAAATTTGACTCACTCTAATATCCAAGGGATTTATGGAGACGGCGTGAACGAGAAGGACCTCACAGAGCTTGAGATCAGGGATTGGAGAAGGTTTTGAAGAGAGATGGAGGATGGAGGTAGCTACTGCAACTGGGTTTGCACCTCCCAATCTGATTAAGTGGAGCAGAAAAAAATCGTTAACTTTGCGCGACGAAGGTGGCGTCGCGCAAAGCTGCTTTGCGCGACGTAGGTAAGCGTTTGTCGTGCAAAGTTTGGAAAAAGCGGTGAAATAGTCTTCGTTTGGCGCCAAAACTTTGCGCGACGAAGCCCTGCTTCGCGCAAAGCCACTTTGCGCGACGTATTTGTTCCTACGTCGCGCAAAGATTCGTTACGCAAAGTATGTTTGCGCGACGTTTGCTGTTTTGGGTATCGCAAACCATGTTTGCGTGACGAAATTTGATCCGTCGAGCAAGATTCCGTCACGCAAACAGGTTTTTCTACTAGTGATCAAAACCCTAGATCTATGGAATTCATAGCCAGCAACCCCTTAATCCGGCTTGAGGCTGGTAGCAGCCCCTCTTCCTCTTCTCGCTTTCCCCCATCCTCTTTTCATCGATTGTTGCAGATCTACCTTTTGTTTTAGTATTTTCGTCAGTAAATGAGTTTGAGTATTTTAATTTTGTGCCGGCGTGTTATCGACTTCTCCTGAGTTTACTTTGCTGTTTCTAGTAGCCTTGTTAGTGTTGAGCAAAAAAATCATGTTGGTATGAACATTTGTTGGTGTCGGCATTGCTGGCTATCAAAGAGTGTCCTCATGTTCATTATATTAGTTTTTGTGTGTAGAAAGTCTCAAATGTTAATTCGAGAAGTGCTTGACTTTTTCATTAGGAATGAAGTTCTCTTGGATTTGGGGTGCAATCTTAAATCTTCTGAGCTTGGAGGTGGATGATTTTAAGACTTGGATGCATTCCTTTTCTGGAGCATGTCTCGCCCTCAACTCTACTAGTACGGTGGCAACTAGTTTGACCAAGTTGGTCTATTATGTTTTCCTGAAGTTTCTTTGAATTGGGGACTGCTTAAATGTTATTCATGGTAACTACAACCACTTGTTCTCATCTAGTTTGAATTGGGGACTATTTTTGTATCAATTTTTAACATTTAAATCGCTATCGTTTACCTAAAAAAAGTATTGTTCTCATCTATGTTTTCTTCCATGACAATCAACTGTGGTAATTACACTTAATCTATCAATCAATCATGGTAACTACAACCACTTGTGACTAAACTTATGGCGCGTTTACGTAATGGTAAGGAAAATATGAGGAATTGAATTGAGGAGGAATTGGAATGAGGAGAAGTCAGAATCGGATTCCTATTGAAGCTGTTTTCTTAAATGTTCTGGAATCGGAATAGAACTCCATAAAACTGTTTACTAATTCAGCAGAATCGGAATATAAACCAGTATGATTACTAAAATGCCCTTGTCCCAAATCAAATATTTTATACTTTAATGGGTTTATAAAGGATAGTCTTGGAAATAAAAAAAAAGTAAGTGAGGGCATAAAGTGAACAAAAGTGTCATTCCGATTGGTCAAACAATCAGAATTGGATTACCACCTATATCTAGGGAATCTAATTCCACCAATACAAGGAATTGAATTCCAAAATTTGTGTGGGCCCCACTGCTTTTTTGATTCTTCTATATTTAGTAAATAGTACTCCGTAATCGGAATTCAATTTCACATTCTCATTCCGATTACGGATACGTAAACACGTCCTTAACATATTTGTACAAGGCTTTGATTAATGCACAACTAATGGGGTTTTCTAAAGAGTTTCAAATTTACTTTTTATATATTGACATTGTAACGCATTCTCAAAGAATGATGCTTCTTTGCTCTGCAGATCAATCGAAAACAATAGAAAATAAATCTGAAAATATAACTTTAGCCCCTGAAATTTAATTTTCTCCACATAAAACCCATCATAAATTTTTTACTCAAATAAAACGCATTAACTAGATTCCACATCAGCAAATTCATTAATTATATTTGAATTTACACATTTAAAAATTTTTGATGCCCAAAACACCCCTATTTGAATGTTTGATGTACACAATTAGTTCCATATAGATTGTGAGAGAGAATTAATGATTTTACGAATAATAAATTTATTGTCTAATAGATAATAACAAGAGAACATACCTAATATATGTAATAATACATGCTTAGTTAAGTCAACAAATTATATTTTACATATAAACGTAGGTAAATTATTTCACACACATATATATAATAATTAAAAAAAAAAGAAAAATGCTTAGTATACATAAAAATTCATGCAAAATAATTTACCTACAAAAAAAATTATTTGATTTAGCGCACCTACTATTCGAACTTTAAAATGTTAGATTGCTTAAAAAAAGAAAAATAATTTCCCCATTATATGTAAAATACATACAAAATAATTTACCTACATAATAAAACAAACCCAATGTATGCAAAATGCGTGCAAAATAATGTACCTACATAAAAAAAATTATTATTCTATTCAATACTATTTTACCTATTCTTTTGTACATATAATAATAAAATGTGCCCAATATATATGATGATACCTACAAAATATATGTTATTTGCTTATTATAAATTTACATATAGGTAGATTAATTATTATAATATGTTTGATCATATATGTAGTACTGTGCATATACATACATACATACAAATTTATATATATATATTTGAGCATATAGTAGTACTATATATATATATAGGTAATATATATATATAGGTAAACTATATATATATTGAGCTTATGGTAGTACCATATACATTTGAATGTGTATATATATATACACACACATATATGTATATGTATATGTGTGTGTGTGTGTTATGGGTAATAATATGCAATAAATTATTTATTCATTGTAATTAAGGTGAGTAATAATATTTATTGATTTATTTTGAATATTGTGGTACAAGTTGTAAATATTTTGTATTAATAGGTCAATTACTTTCCTACATGGCAATCAATTTTAAATTTGGGTTTTATTTGGATGTTTATAATTAGGTGGGTTTTTATATAGGAAATAAGAGTTGTAAGGATCTATATCTAAAGAACCCGAAAATAAATACAGTAAACAACAAACTGCAGACGCTATTTTTTTTTCTAACTTCACATACTTCATTTCGCAAGAAACCAAATTACAGACAACAAAGTTTGAACAACCACCATTTTGTGTAGAATGAGCAGGAGGAGGAATCCCATGAATACTCAGGTGATTAATCACTCTTCTATTTTTCCTACAAATATGGGGTCTCATTATTTTCGAATTCTTAAAAAAAAAATTACAAAAATCCCATCATTTTTTTCCAATGTTGCAGTTATCTGAGATGGTGATGGCTGTAGTACTTGCGGTTTTATTGGCCACAACAAAAGGAGTTGAAAGCCGCAAAAGGCTTGGAGGGAGAATGCTCTGAGAATACCTTGGGTACTGCGCCATAAGTTGCAGAGCCAAAAGTGCTTCTCTGACAGATTTTGGAGGAGTTGGAGATGGAACGACATCCAACACGAAGGCTTTTCAGGAAGCAATCACTTATCTGAGTCAGTACGAGTCAGAAGGCCGGTCACAACTCGTTGTCCCTCCTGGTAAATGGTTAACTGGCAGCTTCAACCTCACCAGCCATTTCACTCTCCATCTCCACAAGGATGCAGTTCTTCTTGCTTCTCAGGTAATTACACAAATTTTCCTTAAAAGTTTTTTTTTTTTTTTTTTTTTTTATAACTGCGTTTACTAACGCATATGAAATAAATAGAAAAAAAAAAAAAGCATACGTAGCTCAATGTATAAATATTAGGAATTGTATTGAAAAAAGAGTAGTTGATCTCATTCTCATTTCTTCACTCTCTTATTACAATGTCTTGATTTATAACTTCTCTTGTTTCAAGTAAGTAAGCGTGTCGTAAATATAATGTAAAAATGAGTATTGTCAAATAAACTAAATCCAAAAGGCATTCTTGTTGTTACTCACATTCCATTGTGGTTCTGTAAATTCATTTTACATCTATTAGTTGGTATGTGGGAAAAAGGACAAAAGGAACAAAGAAGAACAGAGTAAATCCGTGACAGCATGCATGACGAATGTGGTGAGAGAGGAAGAGAGTCAAAGCCCAAAATGACCTTCAAACTAAAGTTGATTTTTTGATCTTGTGCAGACTTTAGGCAACTCTTATTCACACTTTCTCAGTTTGTCGTGCTATTTACACTTTTATTTTGTTGTCCCGCATTTTAAGCACAATATTTTATTGTCATAGGCTAGTGATTTTATTTCGCACAACCATTATATCCTTTTGCACTCATACTTTCATTTTTGCCGTTCGATTTATTCAATTTTAAGCCTATGAAAAGAACGAGAATGCCAAATGCGTAGTTAGAAAAAAAATAAAATACGAAAGTCATTTTCTTTTGAACCCTCTCAAGGAAAATGTGCAAAGTGAGATTCTGGAAGTGAGGACACATTTCAGTTTGTGTATCATCATTTTTGTGTAACATATATATGGTCTAGGCATTCTAAGGCTTTCAGAATTTGACAATGGTAACGATTTTTCTGGGTTTCATTTCTTGTATCTTCACAATTGTCTTAGGATGAGAGTAAATGGCCGGTGATTGAACCCCTTCCGTCTTACGGTCGAGGAAGGGACAACACAGATGGTGGAAGATTCATCAGTCTGATATTTGGAACCAATCTCACTGATGTTGTAATAACAGGTAAAACAACCACGAAATTTAAAGTTATGAATTATACCATACAGAAAGTTGTTGAAATTTGCCAAGTATAACATAGGCCTGGCAATTCCTGACACGACCCGATAACCCGACACGACACGACACGACACGAAATTAACAGGTATTCGGGTCGACACAATAACGAATCGGGTCGTTATCAGGTAACCCGATAAGCACCTGTTAAGATAATGGGTTGGTTCGGGTATACACGTGGGTAACACGAAACACGATAAGCTGAATATTAATTTTATAATTTTATAACCCAAAAAAAATACTATTAAAATTATATATATTAATTTAACAATTTTATACCCCTAAAAACTATAATATATATATATATATATATATATATATATATTAAATTAACTATAATAATTATATATGCTTGAATAATTATACCCCCAAAATATTAACTATAATAATTATATATATATATATATATATATGTATTAGATTTTAAATTAAATTTTATACTCCTTAAAAATATAATAATTACGTACAAAATAAATAGTTTTTTCCTTGGTGGATCATCATCATCGTCGCATCGCATTCACCATCTTAATGGACACCAACCTTCGAACCCAGATCCCAGAGGAACCATGTTTGCACACATATCCACTGGGTTAGGAAGAAAGAAGGCCCGTAAGTATACTAAATACACACACACACACACACACGCGCGCGCACACACACACACACATACCATTCAACTTTATGGGATACGAATTATACGAAACTAATTTCAATGATCAAACAAGTTTGCATTCAACTTTATGGGATACGAATTATACGAAACTAATTTCAATGATCAAACCGTCAAACTTGTTTGTATATGCTTCGAGATCGCATCAGCAAAAAATTGCAAAAAACAAACATTCAGAGATCAAGTAACGGGACAAAACTTTTCGACGGTTATAAACGAAAAATCACGATTTAACGGTTATTTTAACTCTGATTTTGATGATATTTTACAGGTACACTCCTTGACCCTATATGAATACAATGAATGAATTCGATCTTCAATTTAAA
Organism: Cotoneaster glaucophyllus; assembly: GCA_036320875.1. Classification (NCBI taxonomy): domain Eukaryota; kingdom Viridiplantae; phylum Streptophyta; class Magnoliopsida; order Rosales; family Rosaceae; genus Cotoneaster; species Cotoneaster glaucophyllus. Next base: position 18,539,815 of record CM070060.1, read on the forward strand.
ATATTTACACTAGTGGATACCACAAAATCTTATGTTATACTTAATGAAAGTATGAATAAATTCTTAAGTGTTAGTGAATCTATTGTTTTGATGAGATACGCATTCTACGAAACTAGTTTCAACGATCCAACCGTCAAACTTGTTTGTATATGCTTCGAGATCGTATACGACAAAAATTACAAAAAACAAACATTCAGAGGTCAAGTAACGGGACAAAACTTTTCGACGGTTATAAACGAAAAATCACGATCTAACGGTTATTTTAACTCCGATTTTGATGATTTTTTACAGGTACACTCCTTGACCCTATATGAATACAATGAATAAATTCGATCTTCAATTTAAAATATTTACATTAGTGGATACCACAAAATTTTATGTTATACTTAATGAAAGTATGAATAAACTCTTTAAGTGTTAGTGAATCTATTGTTTTGATGAGATACGCATTCTACGAAATTATTTTCAACGATCCAACCGTCAAACTTGTTTGTATATGCTTCGAGATCGCATACGCCAAAAATTGAAAAAACCAAACATTCAAAGATCAAGTAATGGGACAAAACTTTTCGACGGTTATAAAACGAAAAATCACGATTTAACGGTTATTTTAACTCCGATTTTGATGATTTTTTTACAGTTACACTCCTTGACCCTATATGAATACAATGAATGAATTTGATCTTCAATTTAAAATATTTACACTAGTGGATACCACAAAATCTTATGTTATACTTAATGAAAGTATGAATAAACTCTTAAGTGTTAGTGAATCTATTGTTTTGATGAGATACGCATTCTACGAAACTAGTTTCAACGATCCAACCGTCAAACTTGTTTGTATATGCTTCGAGATCGTATACGACAAAAATTACAAAAAACAAACATTCAGAGATCAAGTAACGGGACAAAACTTTTCGACGGTTATAAAACGAAAAATCACGATTTAACGGTTATTTTAACTCCAATTTTGATGATTTTTTTACAGTTACACTCCTTGACCCTATATGAATACAATGAATGAATTTGATCTTCAATTTAAAATATTTACACTAGTGGATACCACAAAATCTTATGTTATACTTAATGAAAGTATGAATAAACTCTTAAGTGTTAGTGAATCTATTGTTTTGATGAGATACGCATTCTACGAAACTAGTTTCAACGATCCAACCGTCAAACTTGTTTGTATATGCTTCGAGATCGTATACGACAAAAATTACAAAAAACAAACATTCAGAGGTCAAGTAACGGGACAAAACTTTTCGACGGTTATAAACGAAAAATCACGATTTAACGGTTATTTTAACTCCGATTTTGATGATTTTTTACAAGTACACTCCTTGACCCTATATGAATAAAATGAATAAATTCGATCTTCAATTTAAAATATTTACATTAGTGGATACCACAAAATTTTATGTTATACTTAATGAAAGTATGAATAAACTCTTAAGTGTTAGTGAATCTATTGTTTTGATGAGATACGCATTCTACGAAATTATTTTCAACGATCCAACCGTCAAACTTGTTTGTATATGCTTCGAGATCGCATACGCCAAAAATTGAAAAAAACAAACATTCAGAGATCAAGTAACGGGACAAAACTTTTCGACGGTTATAAAACGAAAAATCACTATTTAACGGTTATTTTAACTCCGATTTTTGATGATTTTTTTACAGTTACACTCCTTGACCCTATATGAATACAATGAATGAATTTGATCTTCAATTTAAAATATTTACACTAGTGGATACCACAAAATCTTATGTTATACTTAATGAAAGTATGAATAAACTCTTAAGTGTTAGTGAATCTATTGTTTTGATGAGATACGCATTCTACGAAATTATTTTCAACGATCCAACCGTCAAACTTGTTTGTATATGCTTCGAGATCGCATACGCCAAAAATTGAAAAAAACAAACATTCAGAGATCAAGTAACGGGACAAAACTTTTCGACGGTTATAAAACGAAAAATCATGATTTAACGGTTATTTTAAGTCCGATTTTGATGATTTTTTTACAGTTACACTCCTTGACCCTATATGAATACAATGAATGAATTTGATCTTCAATTTAAAATATTTACACTAGTGGATACCACAAAATCTTATGTTATACTTAATGAAAGTATGAATAAACTCTTAAGTGTTAGTGAATCTATTGTTTTGATGAGATACGCATTCTACGAAACTAGTTTCAACGATCCAACCGTCAAACTTGTTTGTATATGCTTCGAGATCGTATACGACAAAAATTACAAAAAACAAGCATTCATAGATCAAGTAACGGGACAAAACTTTTCGACGGTTATAAACGAAAAATCACGATTTAACGGTTATTTTAACTCCAATTTTGATGATTTTTTTACAGTTACACTCCTTGACCCTATATGAATACAATGAATGAATTTGATCTTCAATTTAAAATATTTACACTAGTGGATACCACAAAATCTTATGTTATACTTAATGAAAGTATGAATAAACTCTTAAGTGTTAGTGAATCTATTGTTTTGATGAGATACGCATTCTACGAAATTATTTTCAACGATCCAACCGTCAAACTTGTTTGTATATGTTTCGAGATCGTATACGACAAAAATTACAAAAAACAAACATTCAGAGGTCAAGTAACGGGACAAAACTTTTCGACGGTTATAAACGAAAAATCACGATTTAACGGTTATTTTAACTCCGATTTTGATGATTTTTTACAAGTACACTCCTTGACCCTATATGAATACAATGAATAAATTCGATCTTCAATTTAAAATATTTACATTAGTGGATACCACAAAATTTTATGTTATACTTAATGAAAGTATGAATAAACTCTTAAGTGTTAGTGAATCTATTGTTTTGATGAGATACGCATTCTACGAAATTATTTTCAACGATCCAACCGTCAAACTTGTTTGTATATGCTTCGAGATCGCATACGCCAAAAATTGAAAAAAACAAACATTCAGAGATCAAGTAACGGGACAAAACTTTTCGACGGTTATAAAACGAAAAATCACTATTTAACGGTTATTTTAACTCCGATTTTTGATGATTTTTTTACAGTTACACTCCTTGACCCTATATGAATACAATGAATGAATTTGATCTTCAATTTAAAATATTTACACTAGTGGATACCACAAAATCTTATGTTATACTTAATGAAAGTATGAATAAACTCTTAAGTGTTAGTGAATCTATTGTTTTGATGAGATACGCATTCTACGAAATTATTTTCAACGATCCAACCGTCAAACTTGTTTGTATATGCTTCGAGATCGCATACGCCAAAAATTGAAAAAAACAAACATTCAGAGATCAAGTAACGGGTCAAAACTTTTCGACGGTTATAAAACGAAAAATCACGATTTAACGGTTATTTTAAGTCCGATTTTGATGATTTTTTTACAGTTACACTCCTTGACCCTATATGAATACAATGAATGAATTTGATCTTCAATTTAAAATATTTACACTAGTGGATACCACAAAATCTTATGTTATACTTAATGAAAGTATGAATAAACTCTTAAGTGTTAGTGAATCTATTGTTTTGATGAGATACGCATTCTACGAAACTAGTTTCAACGATCCAACCGTCAAACTTGTTTGTATATGCTTCGAGATCGTATACAACAAAAATTACAAAAAACAAGCATTCATAGATCAAGTAACGGGACAAAACTTTTCGACGGTTATAAACGAAAAATCACGATCTAACGGTTATTTTAACTCCGATTTTGATGATTTTTTACAGGTACACTCCTTGACCCTATATGAATACAATGAATAAATTCGATCTTCAATTTAAAATATTTACATTAGTGGATACCACAAAATTTTATGTTATACTGAATGAAAGTATGAATAAACTCTTAAGTGTTAGTGAATCTATTGTTTTGATGAGATACGCATTCTACGAAATTATTTTCAACGATCCAACCGTCAAACTTGTTTGTATATGCTTCGAGATCGCATACGCCAAAAATTGAAAAAAACAAACATTCAGAGATCAAGTAACGGGACAAAATTTTTCGACGGTTATAAAACGAAAAATCACGATTTAACGGTTATTTTAAGTCCGATTTTGATGATTTTTTTACAGTTACACTCCTTGACCCTATATGAATACAATGAATGAATTTGATCTTCAATTTAAAATATTTACACTAGTGGATACCACAAAATCTTATGTTATACTTAATGAAAGTATAAATAAACTCTTAAGTGTTAGTGAATCTATTGTTTTGATGAGATACGCATTCTACAAAACTAGTTTCAACGATCCAACCGTCAAACTTGTTTGTATGTGCTTCGAGATCGCATACGCCAAAAATTGCAAAAAACAAACATTCAGAGGTCAAGTAACGGGACAAAACTTTTCGACGGTTATAAACGAAAAATCACGATTCAACGGTTATTTTAACTCCGATTTTGATGATTTTTTACAGTTACACTCCTTGACCCTATATGAATATAATGAATGAATTCGATCTTCAATTTAAAATATTTACATTAGTGGATACCACAAAATCTTATGTTATACTTAATGAAAGTATGAATAAACTATAATAATTATATATATATATATATATATTAATTTAACAATTTCATTAAACTCTTATTTTCGAGTGTAGATGTAGTACTTAAATGATAAATGTGTTTTAATGTTTTGAAGTTATATTTATGTGACAATGTGTGGTATGTGCAAATTTTTAAAAAATATATATTTTTCTTAACGGGTCATAACGGGTCGGGTCACTTTACCCGTTGGGTAAAGTGACCCGACCTGTTAAGGACCGGTTAAGATAACGGGTGCGACACGACACGACCCGTTAAGATAACAGGTGTTACACGAAAACGACACGAACACGACTGACACGACACGATTGCCAGGCCTAGTATAACACAAAGGTACATTTTTATAGCAGGTGACAATGGCACCATTGATGGCCAAGGTGAAGTATGGTGGAAATTCAAAAAGGGACAGTTAAATTACACCCGACCGTACCTGATTGAAATTATGTACTCCGAAAACATCCAGATTTCCAATCTCACTTTGGTTAATTCTCCATCATGGAATGTTCATCCTATTTTCAGCAGGTTTCTTTCCCTATTTCTCCAAATTTTTTGTTGTTTTTTTTTTTTAATGTTTTATGTTGTAAGAACTGGTGAAAGAGGTAATAAGCACTTTTCTAATCAAAGATGTTGAAAATGCAGCAATGTTCTTGTTCAAGGCATTACAATCCTTGCCCCAATGACATCTCCAAACACAGATGGGATCAACCCCGGTAAGCACTTTTCTTGAAAGTTTTTTATTGCTAGTATAAGTGCTTCTGAACTTGCCATCAATATCATGCAGATAACAAAAGCTGATATCGGTTTGTTTTTGTGCAGATTCTTGCACTAATACCCGAATCGAGGACTGCTACATTGTCTCTGGGGACTGATGAGTCAATTTTATATAATATATTTAACCCTATTCTTAGTGTATTTTGGTTATTATTTTGGAAGAATTTTGGTACTTTGAATTGTATTTTCAATATAGGACTTTCAATTTCCTCTGGAGCAAAACAAAAGCAAATGGACGAATTTTGGAGTAATTCCAGTTAGAGGACGTTCGTGAGTCACTTGGCTTAATTGTATCAAAATATCAGATTTTTCTACCTAGTGGTGATTTTCTGGCGATAAAATAAAGGAGCGATGCGCAGTGCTGAAATAGTGACGTTTTGGGCTTGAATTGCGTTTTTGGAGCCCAAGCTGACCTCGGATGGGTTTGTGGCCTTCTAGAGATGTGTTCAGAACGTCCTGATCTTCAAAATAAGCTATTATGAGCCGGATTTGGAGGACAATTGAGACTAAAACGTGGCTGTACAGTTTCTGTGTAGATCTTCCTAGTTTAATTAGGTCTAAGATATTTTATTATTATTAAATTAGTTTCCTAGTTTGAATAAGGTACCTAGGGTTCTAGGGTTTTTGCGGAAGGCTTAGCAATTATATATTGCTTTGCCGTGCCACACTTTAGAGGTCTTCTTTTTACTACTTTTCATTCAACTTTGGAGCCAAGGATTGCTAGGGTTCTCAAAGGCTTTGTGATCTTCTAATTCAAGGTGTTTTCAATCCTTTCTCTAGTTAATATATTTTCTTTAGTTTTATGATTGTTCGTAGCTAATTTCCGTTTGCTAGGGCAAAGCCATGAGCCTTAGCATGAATATGTGATTTTATTAACTTGCTTATGAATGGATGTGTGCTTGCTTTGAATTATTAATCACCGCGATTAAACTATCTAATTGTCTTAGTGATTCGCGACCATTAGGGTTTTTAGACAAGTAATTGGATGCAATTCGGTCGGAATATCACCGGAGGATTGAGTATTGCTTCTTGTGATTGATAATTGTAATTTCACCTAAGGCGAATATCACGCTCTTAGAGGTTGCATGGTTTTTTCAAAAGGTTTTCATAAAGCTTAATGAGTCTTGCATGTTCATATTTGATCTGAATATCACAGACGGATTGCATGTTAGATATACGTTCTTGCTTGAATATCACGAGAAGAATATATATTAGGAAAACCTAACCTTCAAAGCATGTATGTGGAAATTTGTAAGTAATTGGTAAAATTGCATAGGATTGTTAAGGGGACGGCGAAACCCTAGGCTTTTACAAATTGATTTTCTTTGAATTGTTCTCTAGTTAATTTCTTTAATTGTTTTATTCTAAAATTCGTTTTTATTATTTTAAATTCTAAAATCAACATTTTCTAAACTTTGTTTTAAATAATTAGCTAAGGATTAGTATAAATACAAATTATTCATTCAATCCCTGTGGAAAACGACCTTGCTTGAGCTGCTATACTATGACAACCTTGTACTCTTGCAAGTATTTTTTAAGTGTTTTTATCCCTACTTTTGCAGGTGGTAAAAATCCTATCAAGAAATTGGCGCCGTTGCCGGGGATTGTTTCAAATAATTTGTGTTTATCATATTCTTGGTTAATTATTTTTGTATATATCTTTTTATTTATTTGTTGATTTTTTTTTTATTTGTTTCGCAGGTAGTTTGTTGATCTTGAGAGCAATTCCATGATGAAGTCTCCAACAAGAGCGTTGCCTTTATGGGTTTCTTTAGCAGAAAAGGGTTTTTATGGATTTAAACCTACAGTTTGTGCCCTTTGCTATTTGAAAACCCACGATATTTTGCAGTGTCCTGAAAGAGAATGTTTTCCTGAGTTTGTTGAAAAGCATATCAATATGAAAAACAACTCAAAAAGGCATTGGAACAATCCCTATTCAGAATTCTACACTCCAGGTTTGAAAAGGCATTTTTATTTTATGTGGGCAAGTAATCAACAATATTTTGAGCAGTCTGATGTGCCACAAGAGCTTCCAGTGGAAGACAAAATTTCTATATTGTTGGAATTAAATGAGTTGTACATTGAAAGGACCGATCAAGGATTCCAGATTCAAGCTTTAAACTATGAGAACAGCTATGCTGATCAAGAGGAAATTGGTGCAGAAACGAATGAGCCACTTGAAAGCTATTCACGCCCACGGGAGGAAACACCACCTGCTGATCATGAAATCATTTTCCCAAAATCTACATCCACCCAAGTCCATATGTCGGACACAACCTGTCAAGAGGCTGCAAAGCAACACACTGAGGTGCAGAAATACATTAAAATAGATGTGTTGGAGAGGGATGTTCACACAAACTCAGAATCTGGAAAATTAAATGCAGTACACCCCATCAAATTTAAAGAATATCAAGGCCAATCTTACAAGCAGGCTAAGGCATACGAGAATAAGATGTTTTGTGGCAGCCAAATTCCTCATAAACAAATTCAGCCATTGCAAAGGTTATGGGTGTTAAATACAAGGTTCAAATCCGTTCATCAGAGACCGAAGCCTTGCTGGAAAGGATCCCATATGACTTCAAAGAATCACTCACATAGAATGACCGTTTCAACAACTGAATTTAAATGCACAATTCAAGTCACTTTTTCCCTACTATTGCCCTATGATGCTGTTAAGGAGTGGTTGAGTTTGATGGATCAAGTGACGTGATCACCAACCTCATTCAAACCCGTCTAGCTATAGACGTTAACTAAAGCGCTAATTGGGAGGCAACCCAATTTTTCTAATTCTTTGCTTTTTATTTTCTTACTTTCATTCATTATCACAAAATCACAAAAATAAGAAAATTGAAAAAAAAAAAGGGAGAAAATTTAAAAACACAAAAACATTAATTGTTTTTAGTTAGTCAGTATTTTATTTTGGGTTTTATTCTAATTAGATTTTTAATGTGTGTTTTTGCAGGTAGCATTCGGATTTGATTGGCCCTAAATATCCACACAGCGCGCACATACATCTGAATCATGCATTCAGCATTTATACATTCAACTTAGCACATCAGCATTCATCATCAACGAAAAGTGCAGAAAATTAATCGAATGCAGATAATGCACCGGCAGTGTCCCAGACATACTCACAGTGGGGTTGGTGATGAAGTCCCTTGCACTGCTTGGCACCTCTTCTCACTCAATCACTCCCTCGCATTTTATATACGATCTTATTACATACAAGTTTGGGGGTGGGAAATAAGAGATTTTTATTTTTTTAATTTTTCTTGTGTCAGTTAAATTTTCATTCTATTTAAGTTAATATCCATAGATTATTTTAAACGTTAGAACAAATGGACATGGTGAAGGTTAATCCCACATTAGAGTCTTTTCTATTTATCGTTACTTAGACACTAATTCATAAATTATACTTTGGAAATTTGCACAACACACCAACATGGTTTGTGGGGAGTGAGATTGAAACACTTACTTTCAGTCCAAGTTTATTTTTAATTTTTGTTTTAAGTAAAGTTAGCTCTTGTTATGAATAAAGTAATAATTGTCCCACCCAAGACTTTACTTAGTAACCGGGCCAGTCCTGCCTAATCAACAGTGATTCTCGCGTCAAACAGTAGAGTCTTGGCATGGGGCAGGGTGGTTAGTTGGTTTCGAGTGAACTAGCATTACACGACCACTACTGTTACTGAAGAAAAAAAAAGAAAAAGAGAAAAAGAGAAAAATTTGAAAAGAAAAAAATATATATGTGAAGTTAGTACGTGAAATGTGAATAAAAGGGACGAGAGGTGAGGGTTTTAGTCGAGTCTCCTTAACTATGTTGGTTCACTTTACACCAAAGGAAGTTTGTGAATTCTTTTCTAATCGATTCTAAATGGCTTAAACTCTGTGGTGGGATTGGTTGGAACTTTTGAAAATATGTTCTAATTTTTAAAATTTGCTATGGATTGCAACTTGAAGGTGGAAATTTTGTCTTGGTCAAGTTTTAGCTAGTTGTCTAGTTTGTTAGTTTTTATTCTTGTTTGAGTTTTCTTTTGCTTGAGGACAAGCAAAAAGCTAAGTTTGGGGGTATTTTGATGAGTCAATTTTATATAATATATTTAACCCTATTCTTAGTGTATTTTGGTTATTATTTTGGAAGAATTTTGACACTTTGAATTGTATTTTCAATATAGGACTTTCAATTTCCTCTGGAGCAAAACAAAAGCAAATGGACGAATTTTGGAGTAATTCCAGTTGGAGGACGTTCGTGAGTCACTTGGCTTAATTGTATCAAAATATCAGATTTTTCTACCCAGTGGTGATTTTCTGGCGATAAAATAAAGGAGCGATGCGCAGTGCTGAAATAGTGACGTTTTGGGCTTGAATTGCGTTTTTGGAGCCCAAGATGACCTCGGATGGGTTTGTGGCCTTCTAGAGATGTGTTCAGAACGTCCTGATCTTCAAAATAAGCTATTATGAACCGGATTTGGAGGACAATTGAGACTAAAACGTGGCTGTACAGTTTCTGTGTAGATTTTCCTAGTTTAATTAGGTCTAAGATATTTTATTATTATTAAATTAGTTTCCTAGTTTGAATAAGATACCTAGGGTTCTAGGGTTTTTGCGGAAGGCTTAGCAATTATATATTGCTTTGCCGTGCCACACTTTAGAGGTCTTCTTTTTACTACTATTTTTCATTCAACTTTGGAGCCAAGGATTGCTAGGGTTCTCAAAGGCTTTGTGATCTTCTAATTCAAGGTGTTTTCAATCCTTTCTCTAGTTAATATATTTTCTTTAGTTTTATGATTGTTCGTAGCTAATTTCCGTTTGCTAGGGCAAAGCCATGAGCCTTAGCATGAATATGTGATTTTATTAACTTGCTTATGAATGGATGTGTGCTTGCTTTGAATTATTAATCACCGCGATTAAACTATCTAATTGCCTTAGTGATTCGCGACCATTAGGGTTTTTAGACAAGTAATTGGATGCAATTCGGTCGGAATATCACCGGAGGATTGAGTATTGCTTCTTGTGATTGATAATTGTAATTTCACCTAAGGCGAATATCACGCTCTTAGAGGTTGCATGGTTTTTTCAAAAGGTTTTCATAAAGCTTAATGAGTCTTGCATGTTCATATTTGATCTGAATATCACAGACGGATTGCATGTTAGATATACGTTCTTGCTTGAATATCACGAGAAGAATATATATTAGGAAAACCTAACCTTCAAAGCATGTATGTGGAAATTTGTAAGTAATTGGTAAAATTGCATAGGATTGTTAAGGGGACGGCGAAACCCTAGGCTTTTACAAATTGATTTTCTTTGAATTGTTCTCTAGTTAATTTCTTTAATTGTTTTATTCTAAAATTCGTTTTTATTATTTTAAATTCTAAAATCAACATTTTCTAAACTTTGTTTTAAATAATTAGCTAAGGATTAGTATAAATACAAATTATTCATTCAATCCCTGTGGAAAACGACCTTGCTTGAGCTGCTATACTACGACAACCTTGTACTCTTGCAAGTATTTTTTAAGTGTTTTTATCCCTACTTTTGCAGGTGGTAAAAATCCTATCAGGGACGATTGTATAGCAGTAAAAAGCGGTTAGGACGAGTATGGAATTGCTTTCAGGATGCCCACGAAACAGCTTGTGATTAGACGGCTGACGTGCATTTCTCCATTCAGTGCGGTGATTGCACTTGGGAGTGAGATGTCAGGTGGAATCCAAGATGTGAGGGCAGAGGACATTGTTGCCATCAACTCGGAGTCGGGAGTTCGAATCAAGACTGCTGTGGGAAGAGGAGGATTTGTGAAAGACATATACGTGAGAGGGATGACTATGAAAACTATGAAATGGGCATTTTGGATAACAGGAAACTACGGATCCCATGCAGATAACGGATACGATCCGAATGCTCTTCCTGTGATCCAGAACATAAATTATCATGACATGGTTGCTGAGAATGTGACAATGGCAGCTGAGTTGGAGGGGATTCCTGGTGATCCGTTTACAGGGATTTGCATATCGAATGTTACAATTACACTGGCAAAGAATGTGAAGAAATTACCGTGGAACAGCACTGATGTTGCCGGGATTTCAAGCCGCGTTGTTCCTCAGCCGTGTGAGGCTCTGGCCGACCAGGGTCCAGGCAGTGTTGCAGCATGCAATTTTCCAGAAGAGAGCCTGCCAATTGATAATGTTCAAGTCCAGGTGTGCTCTTACAGGAGGAAGCACTGGCGATAAATTGAAGTATCATATTCCCTACCAGGGAATCTGTTTCTTATGAAGATTGATAGATTATATTACAAAATTACATTAAACGTTTGAATCGAAAAGTTGGATCGGTTACTTGGTGTGCAAGACATGGTATATACTTTAGGAACCCTAACCACAAAATGAATATTTAAACGAGCAGACAAACCATTTCAAGCAAAATTTGGGAAGTGATTTTAAAACTCGCTTTCTTGCGCTCCTTTCTTTGATGGACTCCTAAATATGGAGAGGCCCAAGACGTTAGAATTATTAGGCCCAAAGTCTTTAATATGGCAGTATAGCCTTTTTGGTGTTTCCTCTGTTAACTACGTGTCGTAATCTCAGTAACAAGTCTCAATGTATTTAGCAACCCTAACAGCTCATTTGGGGGATAGGAATGAAAGTCTTATTTTATTTCTCTCTTTTATGTTATTTCATTTATACTCTCTGTCTGGTGTGTTTGAACCCATCAACTGGTATTCAGAGCTTCCTCTGCCATGGGAAAGAGGGCTGCCACCGTCGAGCCTTCTTCCTCCATAGAGGTGTTTCTGGACCAAACGTGGGAGGTTTCCGACGCCATGGCAAACTTGGTGGCTCGCCAGGAGGGCTTCCAGACGGACATCGCCGACATCCGTCAGCTCTTGTCGCAACACTCGACCTTCCAATCCGCCGTCATGGAGGAGTTTCGTCTTCTCTGGGTTGGTGCCGCCGCCCCCGTGGTGATGGCTGCGCCTCTTCCCGCTTCATCAGCCGGTCTCGTCTCCCAAATTGGGGGTTTCCAACCCTCTGTGGTCACTTCGTTTGCTGCCCAATCCTTCCCATTTCCAGAGGGTGTTCAGGTTCCGGGCTCGTGTCCCCTCCCACCCCTCACCAGCGCCCCACCACCACTCCTTCCCCACGTCCCCAGTGCTCCCATCCGCGGGACCTCCCTTCCTGTTTTTCCATTTCCCCGTTCTCCGGGCCACCCATTCCTTCCCTGTCCAACCTCCCGTTTCCCGCACCATACATCTCCCCTTCCACTACGTCCCCTCTGCCTCCATTATTCACCTCCCATCACCACCAACCACCTTTCACCACATCACCTGCTTCTCCTCTCAAACCCTTGAGATTGGACCTTCCGCGGTTCACAGGAGACGATCCTCTTGGCTGGGTCACTATGGCGGAACGCTTCCTCGACTACCATGAGGTTCCCCACCGTCAACGAGTGCAAATCGCGGCGATGCACCTCAGTGGGGATGCTGCCCATTGGATTTCTTGGTATGAGGCTCGGTTTCCACGGGATAATTGGGACCATTTTTCTAAAACCCTTATTCAACATTTTGGGGCCACGGATGTTCTCAATTTCACCGTCTCATTGTCACACATTAGCCAAGGGGGTTCTGTGAAGGAATACGTCGCTGATTTCATGTGACTGTCTTCGAGGGCGGTGGGTTGGTCTGATGAGCAGTTACGAGGGACTTTCATCAGCGGCTTGCGGGACGATTTACAAGATGATGTGATGGCCATGGCTCCTCCATCCCTGGCCCGTGCTATTGAATTAGCCTATATTTTTGAAAGCAAACTCACACGCCGACGGACGTCAGCTCGGCCTTCGTCCGTGCGCTCTTTTCCTCCTTCCTCTGCTCCGTTGCCGCGGTCCACGCATTTCTCGGGTTTTTCCAACAGCCCAACTCCTTCTGGGTCTTCACGGCCAGGGCCCTCCCCGGCACCACATGTGCTCCGCCGCACGCAAGCTGACTTACAAGATCGCCGTGCGAAGGGCTTGTGCTTCTATTGCCCCGAGAAGTATGTGAAAGGCCATCAGTGTGCGAGTTCCCACCTACTCCTCATTGAAGTGGTCAGCTCTCCGCCGGACGATCGAGAGTCTCCACCTCCTCATTCTCCCGAGGATATACTGGATACACCTCTTTCTGCGGAGGACGCCCCAATATCTTTCCATGCTCTGACGGGCACTCATAAACGGAGAGGCCGGGCGATGCGCCTCACAGGTTCCATTGGCACGGTACCAATCCACGTGTTCATCGACTCGGGAGCAGAACATAATTTTTTGAATCCTGCCATTGCAGCCCAATTAGGCAATCCTATTGATTACACGGATGTCGACACTATTGTGGTGGCAACGGGGCGCACTTGTTCTACAAAGGGGGTTGTCTCCAATGTCGAAGTGGAATTACAGGGCTACAAATTCACCAATCATTACAGATTGCTGGCAGTTACGGGTTGTGATCTTGTGCTGGGAGCCGAATGGCTTGAAACCTTGGGCTATATTGGGTGGCACTTCCGAGATAAAATCATGGAGTTTGCAGTGAATGGACAGAACTTTCGGCTGGTTGGGGAGAAGCCTCTTTGCTCTCCCTCTCGTTCCTCTTTGTGTCCCGTACAACATCTTCTGGCAGGTCATTCTCCACAGGCGGTGCATACCTCGGCACCTTTACCACCGGACCTTCAGAATCTTCTTCAAGCTTTTTCAGAGTTATTTGAACCCCCAATGCATCTCCCTCATGTCCGTGCCGTCGATCATCGCATTCCTCTGTTGCCCAACACAGGCCCCATCAATGTGAGGCCATACCGATATGCACACTTCCAGAAATGCGAAATCGAACGTCAGGTTCAGGATATGTTAGGCCGTGGCATTATTCGCCCGAGTTCTAGCCCGTTTTCTTCCCCTGTTATCTTGGTGCGCAAGGATGATCCGGCGGATTTGTGGCGTTTTTGTGTAGACTACTGGAAGCTCAACGAGGCTACAGTGAAGGACCGTTTTCCAGTGCCGGTGGTAGATGAGTTGTTGGATGAGCTTCACGGCGCTCTCATCTTCTCTAAATTGGATCTGCGTTCGGGCTACCATCAGATTCGCATGTTCGAAGGGGACGTTCCAAAGACGGCTTTCTGGACGCATGAGGGGCACTACGAGTTTCTCGTTATGCCCTTTGGCTTATCCAACGCACCGGCGACATTCCAAACCTTAATGAATACCATATTCAAACCCTTCTTGAGAAAATTTGTGCTGGTCTTTTTCGATGATATTTTGGTTTATAGTCACAGTTTGTCTGACCATGTGGTTCATCTAACTTCAGTTTTTCAAATTTTGCGAGATCATCAGTTGAAAGTCAAGCAAACCAAATGTGCATTTGGGCAACCACAGGTTGATTATCTTGGGCATTCGATCTCGGGGGATGGGGTAGCAGTGGATGCCACTAAGGTCCGTTGTATTGTGGAATGGCCTCATCCAAAAACCTTGAAAGGGCTCCGTGGGTTTCTTGGGCTGGCTGGTTACTACCGGAAGTTCGTCAGAGACTTTGGCACTATTGCTCGCCCATTGTATGATCTCTTGAGGAAGGATGCCTTCCAATGGAGTCCTGCGGCGGAAACTGCCTTCTTAGCCTTGAAAGACGCTCTTTCCTCTACACCGGTACTAACGACACCCGACTTCAACCAACCCTTTACTATCGAGAGTGACGCCTCGGATACGGGCATTGGTGCGGTCCTATCACATAATCAACACCCAATTGCGTTTCTCAGTAAGTCCTTATCTGGGAAGAATCGTGCACTGCCGGCATATGACAAAGAAATGCTAGCTATTGTTTTTGCTGTCCAACACTGGCGCCCTTACCTTCTGGGTCGTCAGTTCCGAATTATCACAGAGCATCGCACCATCAAATATTTTCTTGATCAGCGCATAACAACACCAACACAAGAAAGATGGCTTCTCAAACTTTTGGGGTACAACTATGTGCTGGAATATAGAGCGGGCAAACACAATACTGTGGCAGATGCACTGTCACGGCAGCAGGACATTTCCACCTTAATGAGGCTATCCCGACCTTGGTCAGATACCATGGAACAAATTCACCAAGCCTGTATGGATGATCCAGAGTCCTCCACCGTTATGCAGCAAATTCTTTCTTCGGGCACGACACCTAAGAAGTATAGAGTGACCGCTGGAATACTCTACTACAAGGATCGTCAGTTCGTGCCGGTTTCGTCTCCTTGGCGCACTAAGTTGCTAGAAGAGTTCCACTCAACCCCAGCTGCAGGTCACTCAGGTGTTCTACGAACCTACAAGCGCATTTCTCGCTCATTCCAGTGGCCAGGTCTCAAGAGGGATGTCCAACGTTTTGTTGCTGCTTGTGATATATGTCAACAGTAAAACTACGAGGCTTTGAAACCTCAGGGATTACTGCAGCCACTGCCCATTCCAGAAAATATATGGCAGGACATTGCCATGGACTTCGTAGATGGTCTACCTCAATCCCACGGCAAAAACTCCATTCTGGTCGTAGTGGATCGTTTATCCAAGTACGGGCATTTTGTCCCTCTCACTCATCCATACATTGCTTCTAAGGTGGCTGATATCTTTATCAAGGAGAACTTCCGCCTTCATGGCATGCCGAAGAGCATAGTCAGTGATAGAGGCTCCACATTCTTGAGTCAATTCTGGTCTGCTTTCTTCAAGGCTCAGCGCACCAAACTCTGTTACTCCACCGCTTATCACCCTCAATCGGATGGACAATCGGAAGTTTTAAATAGAACCTTGGAGCATTATTTGCGATGCTTCGTCGGCGACAAACCAAGTAGCTGGAGCTCCTGGATACCGTGGGCCGAGTGGTGGTATAACACCACCTACCAGAGCGCCGACACCCTTTGAAGCCGTTTATGGGTATCCGCCAGCCTCTGTCACTTCTTATGTTCCTGGTTCCACGTCGGTCCATGCTGTGGATTCCGCTCTTCAAGAGTGTGATGCTCTTCTCAAACAACTTCGCCACAATTTGCAAATGGCTCAGGAAAGAATGCGGACATATGCCAACAAAAATCGCACTGAACGTGAATTCATGGTGGGAGATTTTGTCTACTTGCGTCTTCAACCTTATAGGCAGACCACTATGCAGAAAACCCATTGCCACAAACTTTCTCCTCGTTACTTTGGTCCATATCGCATTCTGGAACGTATTGGTAAAGTAGCTTACAAACTGGACTTACCTCCTACTGCTCGCATTCATCCTACTTTCCATGTCTCTTTGTTGAAGAAGAAGGTGGGTGATCAGGTCAGCTCCTCTACTCAGTTACCTCCACTGCAATCTGATGGGCAAGTGGTCTGGCAGCCTGAACAAATTCTCAGTCGGGGACTTTTCAAGCGCAACAACAAACCTGTCACTCGCTGGCTAATCAAGTGGCTCGGTCTTCCCGTGGAGGATGCTACGTGGGAAGATGCTGATGACTTTCTCCTGAAATTTCCCAATTTCAATACAGAGGCCTGAGGACAGTCCTCATTTTGGGGCGGATGGAGTTGATGGACTCCTAAATATGGAGAGGCCCAAGACGTTAGAATTATTAGGCCCAAAGTCTTTAATATGGCAGTATAGCCTTTTTGGTGTTTCCTCTGTTAACTACGTATCGTAATCTCAGTAACAAGTCTCAATGTATTTAGCAACCCTAACAGCTCATTTGGGGGATAGGAATGAAAGTCTTATTTTATTTCTCTCTTTTCTGCTATTTCATTTATACTCTCTGTCTGGTGTGTTTGAACCCATCATTCTTCTTTAGCCTTTTGATTGAATAAATCAAAAGAGAATCAAAGGACAACAATAGGGGGAATACAGAAAGAGAAAACGAGAGTGAAAATCACTATCCTAAATTTTTTGGTCCAATTAATCTTAATGTAAGTTTACCGTATCAATCTACGCGTTGAAGCTACCGGAAGTGAGGAGTTTGTAAGTTGTAACGGGCAATGCCGATGCATAACTGTACCTGCGTCAAGTTCTCAAAACAAGGTGCAATCGAGACATCATCACGATGAACAGAATAACAAATCCAGGAAAGAAGCAATAATCTGCAATGTGCAAGATCTGACCAAGTAAAACCACGAAAAAAGCTCTTCAAATCTTTCGATTTTATATGATTGGTAAAAAGAAAGAAATTCCATATCCCAATTCCAAATCAATACAACATTTATAATCTTTGAACAAAGCTCGAAATCATTTTCCCCCATCCTCACTTCAATATACTGCTTTGGAGCCTTTGCAAGCATTCGCTAGGGGGCTTCACCGATGTTCGTAGGACACCAATTCCCTCAAGTATTTAAGCTCCTTGCGCATAATTTGACCGTGAGTTACAAGCGAAAGTTCTCTAGAGCTAGTTCCCTTATGGGGAACGGTGATTGATTATACATTGTTAAAAGATGGTAAGTTCTTCATAATACATATATCTACAGCCCTAGCAGAGCATTTTCGTTTAATGGGTTGGGTCTGGATTGAACTTCACTGCTTCTCTCCAGATGAGGCTCTTTGATGTGCTCTTCGGTGCACGAAGGTTGCTCAAAATCAAAATGGAAAGGCCTTGCGCAGATGGGCTCGTCATTGTTATCATGAAGGGACGACAAGTATGGGTGACAAAGTGCCTCGTCAACTGCAGACAGATATAAAAGTATAAATCGGGAAAAGCATGGACTAAATGAAATCCCTTCAAAAATTTGGACTCATTTCTCATACCAGTAATGCGTCTACTAGGATCGAACACAAGCATTTTCTCCAGTAAATCCACAGCCCCAGGAGACATATTAGGGAATCTAGCAGCGAATTGTTGCCTCCGGAATTGTGGAAGCTGTTTTGCATATCTTCGGGCATTATCACTTCGAAGAAATCCGAGGCTTGCATCATCAGGTGAACCTATCAACTGTAAACAGAAACAATGGCAACACACTAGGTTTAACGTACACTCACAAGCACGAACATATAAGGACTTTCAAGTTTAAAATAAAAAAGGAGAACAAAGCATTATTCCCAATGAAATTATAGGATAGAAGAATGATATGAAACCCAAAACCATGCCATATTGTTACTATCAATTTAACAATTTGCACGATAATATTTAGAGGGTAGTGCTATTCACACACCCATTTTTACCTCCCACACCCCTGTTAATTTTTGTCCACGGCGGGTGGAAATTGAGAGGGGTGTGTGAGAGGTAAAAATGAGTGTGTGGATAGCACCACCCTATTTAGAACATATCAACAACCTATCTTTTTCCTTTTATATCCAGCTAATCTAACAAACTTCAACCGCAGATCAAAATTAGAAAGCATGCTTAACTAGATTTTAAGTTCATTTGGAAGTTCCACAAGTAGTACCTCCGTAATAAGCCTCAGCTGATGGACATAATCTTTCCCAGGAAACAAAGGTTCTCTCGTCATGATTTCACCAAGTATGCAACCAACAGACCAGATATCAATTGCAGCTGTGTACTCTGAACAATTAAGTAGCAACTCTGGTGCTCGGTACCAACGAGTGACAACATACTCGGTCATGAAATCTGTCTCAGATGTTGTTCTTGCTAGTCCAAAATCTCCGATTTTAAGGTCACAGTTAGCATTTAGAAGCAGATTACTTGGCTTCAAATCACGGTGCAAGACATTGGCTGAGTGCACATATTTTAGTCCTCGTAACAGCTGATACAGAAAGTACTGCATAGGATTCAAAAAATATTAATACCCTGCGTGACTTTGAACCCAAAAAAACTTAACAAACCAGATCACAATACCATATTATGAATTCTAAACAATGTCCGAAACATCAGCCATGTTTGATATTTCTTTTTATAAAAAAAAAAAAAACTGAGAAAATATTTACAATAGCAAAAACATTCTGATAAGATGTTACTAACTTTTAACAGTTCAATAGCAACAAAAAATATTTTCTTAGTAACAAATCAATAATTTATTTAACTGAGCTTTTTCCTGTATTATTAACAGTAATCACAAATATTTAATACTGCATGAATTCTCTTTAATCAACATCTATCTCTTTCTCATTTGATCACTACATCCAAGGTGTTTGTGTCTAAGTTTCCATCTGCATTTTTCTATTAAAATTAGAAGTCCATATTCATCGAGCATCAGACTTACCGGAACTGCCACTTAGAAACCTCTAGGAACAGAGAAAGAAAAGTAAAAGATTATATGGTTAAATCCCCTATGCAATCAAAATATGCAATAAATTCGCAACGAACCAATAATATATTAAGAATGTGAACTATATGATTGCAACGACAACGGATTGAGTCCCAGTGATATTACTGATTCCAAACCTGACAATGATCATCTGTCAGTGGTTGGTCAGAACGAATGATCTGATGAAGATCAGTGTCCATCAATTCATAAACAACGTAGACGTCATTGAAAGTCTCTTTTTTGGGTGGTCGTACAATGTCCTTGATAGAAATAACCTGTAAAGGGAATTAGCTGAGATGTAATTCTGAGCAGACCCATATAGAAAGAGTGATATATGTAGTCCAACAGAAAATAAACAGATAAAGGCACATGGAAATGAGTCCTGATCTGCAATATGGCAATCAAATTCAGACATGCTGTGTGTAAATCACATTCTCTTTTGATAGTAGATGGCCATTAAAGATAAACAAAGGAATCGGACTGCTGAAGAACATTCCTCATAGAAAGCCCCACAAGACAAATAAGATGTTAAACCCATCGTACATTCAACATGCTGTAGCCTGTAAGGCATCATCCAGAGTCTTCAGCGATGTAGTACCATATCAGCATGTATTCTGTCTTTGCTTTCAAGTTGTATAACTCTTAGAAATAAACTTACATTTTCATGGTCCATGTGACGAAGAAGCTTGATTTCTCTTAGTGTCCTTTTGGCATCTATTATATTGTCAAAAGCGTTACCAATCTTCTTAATTGCAACTTCCTCATGGGTGTCTGAATTAACAGCCGCACTGAAAAGCAAGAAATTGTGTTATTGACTGCTCTGTTAGCCAAAGATTATACTTGTAGAACGAACAACATGGAAAAGCTTTTTGCAGTAGTATAAGCGGCCTTCTAGGCTAATCTGCTCTTCACTACACATGATGAGCAGAAGCCATGGCATGAAACCACGCTTACCAACTTCATGAACAGCAAAGAATAGATGCCTAATCCTATTCAACAAACCAGCTTCGTTGTACGTTAGCAGTTTACCGAACTGATTGAAACACGCATCTATCCGAAATTCGGAATAAAATACTCCTCCTCTAATTTGTTTCATGCTAAAGTATGCATAATATTCAATACCCGCACCAATAAAACCTCTAATCCAAGATACCAAATAATTTAGACAACAAAGTGGCTCGAATAAGTTTGAGTGCTATTCCTTCTTACTGTATTTCGAACATTTTTTCTGCATAATATTAATAATCCTGAACATCATTCGAACAAAGGAATAGCACTCAAACTTTTCCATAGGCCAAACTCATATTGACAAAGCTACAACAACCAATTCCTAAGTTTAGCACAACTGTCAAGATTTCAAAAACACGGGCAAGCGGCCCACTGTTCTCCACACCGATATTGTTCCCCTAACCTGCATGTTACCACCTATAGCACAACAAGGTCCCACACACTCTGGGAGCCCACCGCCGGTCCCTCCATTTCAAATTTATTACCAAAGGTTATTAGAACCGAACCACTCAACATAAGTAACAAAACATGTTTAATTTTGTAAGTTTTTCGAAGCCAACCAAACATAAAAAAAAAATAAAGTTTTAAAACGAATCGAAAGTACCCCAGATAGCAAAAGAAGCAAAAGATCAGGACTTTTGAAAGCAGAAAGCTCACCAGACAATGCCATAAGCACCTCTCCCAATAGGCCTAATGGGAGGCACGTACTTGCTGGAGACCTCGAACAAGTTCCCAAACACATTGTACTGCGCATATCTACCGCCATGGGTGAGCACCCTTTTGATTTTTCCGTCCGCCGAAGCAGCAGCAGCAGCAGCTGCAGAGCTCGACTCCTTGGCAGCCATTTCCAAACTTCCAACTTGCAAAAAAAGCGTTTTTCTCAAAAGGGTTCAAAAACCCCCAAGTGGGTTGTTTGGGGCTTTAATGGCGCTCGTGAATCAGGCACAGCAGGGCAGAGAATCAGCTTAGTAGGTGGCTTTTTCGGATAACAAATAATGGGTTTTGTGTGAAACGCTTCTGTGAATGCAATGCAATGCAAAAAGCCAACTGCTTTTGCTTTTACAAGAAGTGCTTTTGGTGATCGTGAGAATCCGTGACTTTTGAATGGGACTTTTCTTGGTCCAAAATTTTGAACACGAAATGTGGAAAAGTGAGATTAAAGTAAAGTAAAACAGGGTCTTCGTTACACACATGATGCATTACATCATCAAGTACACGCGTCTATTACTTTTGACCCCAACAATTTCCAAAGCCTAGATGGACCACTGGAAGGACTGAGTGCTTACGACACGTCGTATTTGGGCCAAGACCATCTGGTCATGCCCGATACGACGGGTACTGAAACTGGTCATTCAATGGTGAAGAAGATCCTAACGTTTCGAATTCCGAAATATAGGATATGCTGGAGAACCATTGACCTTTCCCGCGTTATCAACTTTTTAGAATGAAATTACAAAAGAAAGAAAAAATAATAATCAATCGTCAACTTTTGTCTTTATCTAGCCTACTATTACTCATTGTTCTAAACATCCATGCTTAGCACCGTTTAGACCCCGTCTAGATAGTCGGTCACCATCCGATTGATTTACAGATATTTAAAAATTGAGAAAGTGCTCGTAGACCTGCTTAGGCGTCCGTCTAGCCAGCATAAACCCGAATAGGCACCTACCTAGACGACTCTCACTTAGACAGAAAATCAATAGTTTTCTTTTTGCATTCTATTTTGTCAATATAATGCAAGAGACTTGTTAGATACTTGGATAAACACTCATTATATATGATTGTTACCCATGTTTTCAAAGTTGAACAATCTTTAGTGTTCTTTTAAGTATAAATAAGCACTTATTTATACAACATTAACATATAATAAATTTACTTCAATCCGCCTAGTCCGTCTAGGCTCCGCTTAGCAGCCTAGGCCCTAGACCTCAGTCCGCCACCTGACTAGTGTCTAGCGCCATTTAAAACCTTGCTATTACCCATTTCTCTACCACATATACCACTAGATTAACTCAGTGACTTAATAGTGCTGTCTAAAAGTATATTTTTACTTATGTTTTAATTTCCGTAAATCCAAAAGAGTGAGAAAATAAAGGATAGTCAAAGAGTATGAAATTCAGAGTTTCATTCCAAGTCGTCATGTTTTATGAAAATTGGTCAAGGAAAAAACTTTAGGACACTGAGTCCTTTCTTTAGCCTCACTTTCTCTCACAAAAACACACAAGCCCCTTGTTTTTTCTAGTTAATTTGGCTCTACTCGTGTCATGTCAACGTAACAGTTTCTTATTAAAAATTAATCCTCAAACCAAACTACCATTATTCTTCACTTAAAATGACCAAACGGGCCCTTATTTCTTAGACTGGGGAATAATTGGACTCACCATGTTCATATCTAACAACTCCAAAGAATATAAACCGATACTATATCTGCTACTTGCTCAAGTGGTATGCATTTTCACATTCATATCTTTCCAAATTTTAATGGTTGCTCAGAGTAGAGAACCTTTGAATATTTCTAGGGCCATATATCACTCCCACTCCAATTTACCAACTTTGAAGATGATTGGTCTTCTAGTCCCTCTCAAACTTTATATACTCATCGAACCATCCATGATACTTGCCTTCGCGCACTGGGCGTACCTCTTCTGTGTGTCTTTCTCGTGGTGGAAATAGGACAACAAGGAAATACCCGGCCGACTTGCCAGGGCTCGAGGGCGAGCTGGTTTTTTTTTTTTTTTTTTTTAATTAACCTGCAATATTTTGACAAAACTTTCTTTGCATACATTGACAAGAATAATCTTAGAGGTTACTCTCACTAATACTCTGATGATGCATTGGACTCACAGATAAAAGATTTTGTTGAACTGTCACAGTTTTTTCATGTATTTGAATTTTGATTCATGTGCAAAGACAAAAAGGGTTTGTACACATCGACATTAATTTATCTAAAATTTAAAAATCATTCAACCATTCATATGAATCAAATAAATTGACAATTCTTCATGAAGATACTACTTGTTATCATAATTTTAGGTTTGTTCGGTACAATGAATGACTAATGATCTCTAAATTGAATGAATTATCTTAGAGATGATCTTTAAATGATGATAAAAAGAACAAACAATTCTGATTAAAAAGTTTTTGGTCAAGAACAAAACAAAAGGATTGTGTTAAGTTTTACGAGGCTTTCTCTAAGAATCTCAAGTTGGGAATCCATAAGGACGGCCAGAAGGATTATGTCACCAGGATGGGGGAGAGCCAAAAGGACATTTACTACATCATCGGTGAGAGCAGGAAGGCAGTGGAGGAGTATGATGGGAAGAAGCTTGTGTCCGCAACCAAGGAAGGGCTTAAGCTCGAGGATGAATCGGAGGAAGAGAAGCAGAAAAAGGAGAAGAAACAGTCGTTCGAGAACCTGTCAAGACGATCAAGGACATTCTAGGGGAGAGATTAGAGAAGGTGATGTCTGGCAGAATCGTGGACTCACCTTGCTGCCTGCTGACCGCCATGAGCAGTTACGTGGCCAGCAAGAAGATTATGGAGATTAACCCTGACCACGGCATAGTGAAGAGGGCGGATGCGGATTAGAACGACAAGTCACTGAAAGGACCTTGTGCTGCTGCTCTATGACGCTGGTCTTCTGTCTTCTGGTTTCAGCCTTGATGACCCCAACACCTTTGCCAGGAGAATTCACTCGATGCTGAAATTGAGCCTGGACATTGACGAGGATAACGCCGCACGTCGAAAGAGAATAAGATTGAGGAGAGTCGGATGGAGGAAGTCGACTGAGCTTCGTTAAACTTACATGTTTTTATACATGTTTCTTGTAGGGCACGCATAAAGATCTTCCGCGGATCTGTCTAATGTTAATTCAGTATCCAAGTTTTGTAATATTTTGTTTAAATGTTTACTAATGGTCTTTTGTTAACGAGACACCATCTAACGAGTAGATATGATCACATATAACATTCCGACTTTGAGTACCAACTATATAGTTAAGGTGAAGCCAGCGTTGACAGATGAAGCTAAAAGTTACCAAACATTCATAGAGAAATTGATCCAAGACTTATATAGATAGATGACGAAACGAAAACAATTTTGCAAAGTGCCATTCAAAGACCGAGTATTAGAAAGTTAACATCTAATACAATCCCTCGACTATTTCAAACCTTAACGATTTAACAAAACTGCTACAATCTCCTAATATAGAATATGCCATCTTGTTCTCAAAATCCAACCTCAGGAAACCAAGCACTGATCAAGTAACAACTCCCTCAAGAAAGGTTAGAGCTGCTAGCCGGGCCTGCACCAAAACCACCAGCTCCACGACCAAAGCCAGGCCTTCCACCAGGGCCCTGCGATACAGAAGCAATAAGCAAAGATAAATTTAAAGGTACATGGCAAGTAAGAAGAAAGGAAGATGAGTCAAAGTCCAAAAGAGAACAATTACAACTCGTCTTATGAGTCAGTTTCAAGCTAGAATAGCATCATATTCCAAAAGTGAGTAAATATTGTACTCACACAACACAAATAGGCAGTAAAAGTTTAAGTTTATGAAGGCATCAGTAAAAAGCTCCATGGCTGTCGATAATAAACTATCAAAATTTCCAAAAATAGTGAGCCGAAGAAAGCCAATTGCTTTCCCACCTTACAAACAGTAAAATATTTGAAATTATTGGCAACAGAAATATTACCCCAAAAGAAGGCTTGAAATCAGCAGGAGCTCCACCCTTATCACCAAAGTCACCACCAGGTGCACGGGGTCCTCCACGGTACCCATCTCTGTCACCACCGAATCTACGCTCTCCATCAAAGCGAGATGGACCACTGTACAGATAATCAACAATCCAAATTATAATCAAAGCGACTTCAATCATGTCAAAATAAATTCGCAGAACAGGAAAATGTTGCTAATCAGACAAAGCAATTTCTTCCTGTATGACCAACATTATATCTACCAAAAAACTTATTGGTTAAACCCAAAAAAAAAAAAATCAACAGATTTAACAAACATTTCAATAATCTATTGTGCCCGAAATAAGTTTCAATCACTCCAACCCTTACTGCAGATTTTTGCAGAACTCAGAAAGCAAAACAATTTTAGTCGAAAGGTATCAAATTTAATCAATCAAACAAGCTTCCTACACAAAATACACGTACATAACAACTTATCATCCACGTAAACGAACACTTAAGAATTAAAATGAAAACAATATACAACCCCTTCAAATACAATATCCCAAGACAACCAGACCCAATTTGGAAATCAACAAATGCAATAAAAAATAAAGAACAGGAAACAAATCGATTACCGTGGGCGGTCACCAGACAGCCCCATTGGGCGGCCAGCAGGCTTGGCCTGCTTCTTCAAAGTTGCAGGGACAATCTCAGAAGGGAGATTGAGGTAGGTCCTCAAAAACTCGATACCGTCATTGGTAAGGTACCAGTAGTAATGCATCCAAGCAAAAGTTTCTCTCACATACTCCTTCGACTTAAAGCTCTGCATCAGCTTAATCACCTGCAGGTTCGGCACATCGATATCCGGGTGCTTCGCCAAGTTATAGTCCTTCTTTGCATAACAAACTCCCTCTGCCCAAATTATATTCAACGAAATTCAACAAAAAAATTGAAAAAACTAATCTTTGCAATTTGCATAGCTTTAAACAGAAATATCCCTCTGCTCAAATTAAATTCAACAAAATTAAACAAAAAATTGAAAACAAATAACAACTCTAATTAGAAAAGTTAACAAAAATCTAATCTTTATTTGGGTACCTTGAAAGAGGTACTTGGAGATCTCACGTCGGTTCTTCTCTGAAATGATCTACGATAGAAAAATAACAGAACCAAACGAACAAATCAGAGAAATAAACAGATAAACACGTTCTTTTCCTACCATTTCAGTTTCTCAGGAACCAAACAGAGGATAAGAGAAAATTGGTTGAGAAAATACCATGGTTGCGGATGAGCTAACGACGGCAAAAGGGGGACAAGTCGGCGAAGGTCTGGGTGATCTGGTACTCTTATCGTCTGCTCTGCTGTGTGGAGTAAACCCTAAAACTCTGATGTGTGCGATACGTACTGGGTTTTTTGGTAGCAAGATATGGGCCTTGGTATCTAGTGCCCTAGTGGGCTTTGAGGATCTTACGTTCTTGCAACTTACTCATGGGCTTGCTTAGTTTCTGTTATTTTATGTCTGGCCCTGAGAAAATATGTACACACTTTATTTATCTTTTTCAATTTTCTCCGCTGTCTCTCTTCCATCTCGCTCTTCCGACCCAACTGCGACTCACCATTGTAATCGGTATTTTTTTACGGCTGAAAATTATAATAAATGTATGGAAAATAAAAAAGTATGTGTGAATGCTGAATAGCACGATCTTAAAAGAAAACTCTATGCAGAAATATTGAAATCACATGAAATTCATATATGATTTGTATATGTATATACACTTTTGAGTGATCAAGGAATCATCGGCCGGTGTCGTGTCAGTTAGACATATAGCATCAATTCCTATTATTCTTAGTGGCCGACCATTTGTCCAATGTCCATCTATGATTCTTTTTGTTTTGGGTCGAAACATCTATGAGTCTATATATATCAATTCTCAAGGTCATGTGCCATTGATATGATTCTAATTAATTGGTTAATCATACTAATTTCAAACCTCGAGTCAGTTAAGTTACTCTTCTGCTCTATAAATGGATATGAACAATGATGAATTCAAGACTCTAATTTCGTAGGTCCTATTGTAAGAGATTCTAAGCGTACACTGTTAAAAAAATTTCAATTTTTTTTATTCAGGCATTTAGTTGAGTATTTGGTGTAGTTATATATCTTCCTAGTTCTATCGACAGCTTCCAAGGCTTGATGCCGAGCATCACGTGCCAAGGCATGCTTCCAAGGTTTGTCCCAAGGCATGTTGAGCATGACTTGCCAAGGTCTGCCGAATTCTGCCCAAAAAGCATTTCATCATCAAACAATTTTAGACATTCTCAAGTTCCAAACAAGATGGGCATAAGGTCTTCCGGCGACCATCTCCATGTTTTCTTACTTCCGTCGGGTCCTGGGACCTAGATGACCCCTTAATCCGCCAGTACATGTATCAATCAGTTTTACCATGTAAGTCGTCATATTTGCTCGACGAGATTCACCATCATGCTCAGGAGAGCATCCAAATTCAAAATTATGGGTGTAAAGACTCAAGATAGCCAACGTTTCTCTTGACAGACAAGAGGTTGTCGGATAAATAAATATTATATGGTTGTTGCAGCCTTGATAGGTAGGTTGTCTTTATTAACGTGCACGTGAGAATGTTCCACTCAAACTGTACTACTGATTAACTAGTACTCATAAAACCATGGCCCCGAAATGGAGTATGGAGAGATAGCCTAGCTATTCTTATAAATAGGCAAAAGT
Organism: Cotoneaster glaucophyllus; assembly: GCA_036320875.1. NCBI lineage: Eukaryota > Viridiplantae > Streptophyta > Magnoliopsida > Rosales > Rosaceae > Cotoneaster > Cotoneaster glaucophyllus. The sequence goes on from CM070060.1 coordinate 18,567,786, forward strand.
TAGATAGGTAATTTTTGCTAGGGACAGAAGTGAAGTGGGTGTAAAATATTACACTGTTTAGTTTCGTAACTATAACACAAAAAGATTGTAAGTAAAAGAGGAAGGAAGGGATAATGATATTATTGCTTTCACTTCTTTTCTTTGATGTATATTATGATCAAACACGGAGTGCTCTTTATACAAAGCCACATCCATGAAGATTTACAAACATGAAATGATTGTCTTTTGAAAACCTCACATATCAACAACAACAACACAATTATTTTCAAGTCTTCCTCACTATTAGCTAAAGCATGTGGGCATACATTCCCACAATTTTTACAACAGCTATATAGATACAGACATGCAGGGAAAACAAAACAAAGCAAGGAAGGACTAAAAACAGGGGAGCCAGGATAAGGTTTGTCCTTTTAACGAAACAATAATTTGCAAAGTTATCATTTGAAGGGTTGACGAAGGAAGCGGATTTTTCATCAGTTTATTAATATGGTGCCATATGCATATTCCTAGCTCTGTTTAGAATATTTTAAAGGTGGCAATCGGGTTGTGTTCGGATTATTTATCATTTATATATGTGTTGTGTTTATGTCAACTTACGAATTGATCAATACGCAGATTGATATCTATATTATTAACTTTTTGTGTTAATATATTTTAAGGGTGGTAACCGGGTTACTTACTTATACTCATGTTGTTTTCATGTGATCTTACGAATTGATCAACACATAAATTGATATAAAAATAATAATATATTACTAGAAGAATTCATTATTCATAATAAGTTTTTTTTCTTCATTTTAGTAGTATATATGTGAACATGTCTTAATCGTGTGCAGTCTGATCTTAGTACATTCGTGTGAGTTTGTAAGTCATGTTAGCATGCCTTGTCCGGAATGGCCACCCTTATCAAGCATTATTTAACTACTACTAATAATTTCAAATCACAATTATGGGTGTCTTGAGCATCTTATTTGCGTGCATGCATGGCCAAGTATAAGAAGGAAGTTCAATATCTAAACTAGTAATATTTGTAAGTATTTGATCGCGCACATGTGATGTCTGCGTGGATATATATGTTGTTATAATATGAAGGATAATGTTAGGAAGATCAAAATTTTAAACTAAATGATGTGTCACCAATAGGAATTAAGCACGTTAATCAACACTTAAGTAATAATCCAATAATCAACATTCACATAATTTGTTTACAAAATTTGGTCTAAAAATTTGGTTTCCCTAGCATTACCCTAATATGAAATGAGATCATTGATCAAGTTTCATTCTTATTTGAAACGTGATTTCAAATTCACATACTGCATAAGCATTTGTTTTGCCTATAATATTTGTTTTAAAAGAGACCAATTATATATGTACTTGGATGTTATTATTAGCACTTTAAAAATGTTATCGTGCACTTTAAATAAGGTTCTAAAAATCGCTAGACCCTAGTCGGACGGCGGGCAGGGGCCTAGCATCAGGCGGGGCCTAGGCGGATTTATATAAATTTATTATATATCTTGTAAATAAGTGCCTATTTACACCTAAAAAAATATACTTGTATGGATAATAAAATAATGATAAAATGCGAATTAGGTACACAATTTCCATAAGTATTGGATGAACTTGTAGTAAATCCATCATTTGCAAATTAGGTACACCATTTCCATAAGTATACCACCATGAGACCAAAAAAGAAAAAAGCACACAATTAATAATAAAATATATATATAAAACCGCCTAGGCGACGTCTAGGCGACCGCCTAGCTTTCAGCCGATTTCTCCAAACGCCTTGCCCAAAATCGGGGCGGGGAACCACCACCCAGCACCTAGGCTGATTTTTGGAACAATGACTTTAAAAATGTAAGTTATAACAAAACAAATATGAAAGTGTGCACATTAAATGATATTTTTAGAGTGTCAATAACGGTTTCATAAATATATGTGAACTTAATATAATTAAAACTTTACCTATATATCTTTTGTTCAAAGAAAACTTTACCTATATACGTATTCATAAAATATAGAGGTATTAGCCGATTTACCTTCCGAAATTGTAAGTCCCTGTCAATTTCCTTCATGAACTTTAATTTTAATTAGCCAAATTAACCCCTTGAACTTGTACAATTAGCCAAATTACCCCGTGCAGTTAAATTTTTCAATTTTCCCTCCACCATTCCAGCCATCTTAGTCACGTGCTGTCCATGTGGGAAAAGTTGAGGGCAACAATGTCATTTTATCCCTCTTCAAAATCCATCTCTAATTCCCTGTTCTTCTCAAAATCCAACCTTTATTCCCCGTTGATAGAAGAGTAAGCATATACATTATTGAATCGGCAATCTTTATCAACATGATCAAAAATAAATATGCAGGACTTTGCAAGGCCAGCCCTGAGAATTTGGAGCTCTATGTGAGCCTTCGAAGTGGGATCTAGAGTTCTTTGACCCTCGATCCTTAACACAATGATATGTATAAAAAAAAATTCGCTAAATACATAAAACAGTCTATTTCTACATCAAATATCATTAAAAATTAATATCAAAAGAAGAAAAATATACAAACATTACTTAAATATTATTCATTCAATCTTTTTTGTAACATAGTTTATCGAAAGTAAGATTTGGTCAACTTAATTTTGAAAAACATCTTTTTGCAGAGGCAACAGTATTTGATATGGTTAACAAAATTCTATAAACAACCCATGCATTCGGGAAACAACCTTTCAACACTTCTATTGTCAGATTTATTTCATTCGGTAAAATTTCTCTCAAGACTCTTATTTCTAGAAATAAGTCTTTCCCATCAATATCAAAATACTTATCATGTGAAGATCGAGAAAAAAAAACAGTAAAATTCTTTTTGCAAAAATAAAGACAGAAAACGATTGGGCTGTACCGAGAAAAAAAGATTGACATTTTTATTTTTAAATTTTAATTAGATTTGAAAGAATAGACTATAGTTACAACTTACATGTGGGTAAGGGAAAAAAGAAAATAGTAAAATTCTTTTTGTGAAAAATTATATTATTGCCTAATATTATATTTTTGTTTTTTTAATGAGTCTAAATTATATATATAGGCCCTTTATGCAAAGAGATTTCTATTTTTTTTCTTTAAATGGGAATTAGGTGTGGGGCCCACTTCATATCGAATTTTAATTATTCGAACCGTCTATTTTGTAAGTCTCAATTCATAGATCATCTTTGCAAAAATTCAATTCAATCCGAACCCATTTGCCTATTTAATTATCAAAATAAAATTTCACTGTTTCTTATATAACAAAGTATTTGTTAATTTCTTTGAACTCATTTAGATGTCTTAAACATTTCCGATTTGGCACATATTTTGTAAAGATGATCTATGAGGTGCAACTTGAAAAATAGACGGTTTAGATCGTTAAAGTTTGATGTGATGTGGATCATACAACTAATCTCCATTTTTATAAAAATATGAAGATCTCTTCTCTTAAAAGTTTTATCTATATATATAATAATTAAAAAAAAATTGGAGGCCTAGAAAGGCCCCTACTTCGACTACCCTGGGACTGTCCTGGGACTTTTTCGCTTGAAAATGAGGCCATCTCCAACCGAGGGCTAGGCCAGAGGGCTCGTGGGTCCCACGAAATCTGAAATGGCCAAAGGGCTGGCCACATGCAGCCAGCCAGCCAGCCCAGGGTTGGCCAAGATTTTTGTTATTTTTGTCGGTTATAACAGACAGGAATAAAGGAAATAGTGTCGGTTATAACCGACACAAATATAAGGAAAAAATTTGAATCCAACGGCTAGTTACCGTTGGATTCAATTTATTTTTTCCTTATAAATATCTAAGCCATTCCTACATTATTTCTCATATAATTTTCACCCTTTTTAAATTTAAGTTGCTGTAGTTTTTAAATTTAAATTATAAATTATGTTTGGCCCTATGAACCTTTGGCTCTCGGTTGGAGATGGAGGCAAATATGACCATGTACTATTCATTAAAATATTAATATCTTGGAGGGCCAGAGGGCTAAAACGAGTCATTTGGCCAGCCCTCGGTTGGAGATGGCCTGAGGAGGTGTAGATGATGTGGTGTTGAATGTATTGTCTCACTAAAGCGACAATTTATAATGTATGCCAACGAAATGAAGAAGAGAAGGACTGACTCAAGTTGCTTTGCAAAACGTTTGATTCTCCACCATCTTCCCAAAACAATTTACTCACTCTTTACCCTTTGCAGAACGTGCAGCACAACGACTCGCTCAGTAGCTAATGTTCACCACCCGTTTTGATTGCCTTCAATCCAAAACAGCAAAAATCAGCGAGCCCGCATTGGTGTGCCACAGACCCAAGCACACCGACGCCGACGAACCAGAGCGTTGGATACAAAAGAAGCTGAAGACGACGCCGCTTTCTCACCTCCATCGCAGTGTTCAGATCGATTATGCTCCTGTTTGGACCCGATTTTACATTATCGGCCCAAGTAATCGAGACCGTTGAATAAACGGATATTAGACCGTTGGATGATAAAGTGGTTGAAATGAATTTTAGTTATTATTGAGAAATAGTATTGTGATTTTAATCATGATATTATCTCTTAATATTAACTGAAATATTTAAATCCAACGTTTAATATATCCAGTCGGTTGTTTTGGAAAAGTTGATCTGATCCGTCTTCAGTTCGAATGGGCTCATCATATAAATCCCCAGATGCATGCAATCTCCTACGTGTCCTATTTCTGATACAAAAGTGGGTGGTACAAGTCAAATTGACTTGGAATTTATGGATGGGGTTGTTGCACGTGAGTTTCTTGGAAAATGGTGATTATATTAAGTTGTTTTTGTGGAAAGAGCAACAGTTAAACTTGCATTCAAATTACTAGAGACAATGCCTCTTTTATTGCCGAGTCCTGTGACAAAGCCTCATTTACTAGAGACAAGGCCTCATTTAGGCATGGCATTAGGTAACAGCATGCAAAGGTGTGTTTTGCATATGTGGTATTGCTTTGGCCACGTGACACATGCATAATTGGGACTCTAATGCAAACTGGTGCAAGGCTTCTGATGGAGATAAGAAGTCTAGGTGGTCTAGGCTTCTGATGTGATGTGATTTGCTTGGATAGGTTTTATTTATCTTGGTTGAAAAGTCAGAGCTGCAATTTGAAAGATAGGCTTTAAGCCCATGCCACGGATCAGTTTGAGTTCTAGTTGGTTTCTACGAAATCATCAACACCGCGCCAAGCAGGATCATGCATATTTGAAAGAGAATATTCCTATTATTTTTCAACTTGCGACGGCAATCTTAGGGTTACTGGTGCATTATAAATACAGAGGGAGTAGCAACGGGAAAGGATCTCCAACTCAACACACAAAACTGCCCTGCGCAAACTCTCTCAACCTTTTGAGATTTTTATTTTCTTGTCCGCCGACACATCTTCAATTTGGATAAACAGCACTGTGAAGGCAACCGGTGATATCTTCAGTTTGGATAAACAGCACTATCGCCGTAGAACCAGTCGATCGCGAAGCACCTTCAGTTTGGATAAACAGCACTGCGTCGAGGCCGGTTGGTTACCTATCCAAGTCTCGGTCGAGAAGGATTTTCGAATCCTTATTGGCAGAGGTTATCTCACCAACCTTCTCGGTGAAGTGAGGTATTACGAATTACCAGGCTCGGCACATCGAACGCCGAGTTGTTTTATGATTGGATACTCGCAGGTTGGTTTCAGAGTTCGGCATTCAGACGGCCGAACCACTTTCACAATCAAGACCTATATCTGTTTCGAGTATTTGTGCCCTTATACGTTGGTGTCCATTCGGCGTGCTTATACCTTCACGAATATAATCACCGTGACCGAATCCGGCGCCGACGAGTCGTGAACTTCGCAAGACTAGTAGCCTTGTCTTCAGGCTCTAGAACCCAAGGGCCGAGGCGCGTTCCTTCCTCGGGCGTGATCGCAAGATTTAGAAGTTAGCCGCGCACACAACGCAACATCAACATTTTACTCACCGGCCGAGTTCGGCCGTCGAGTTGGCACGCCCCGCATTCAACCGAAAGACGTAGTTAGCTCATAGATTATTCGGTCTGCGTGCCACGTAGGCTTGGTAGTTTTTAGGGTCAACAGCTCCATAGGTAATTTAAACAGAAACTATAAGACCCAACTGGTGGAAGAAAGAAGAAGAAAATTGTACTCTGCCTTTTGCTCCTGCTCATGAACAGGGATTGGGTTTTGTTGAGGTGCAAAATGACTTTTATGCCCTCATATATACTGAGATGGACCGAATAGTGGATGGAAAATTGAAAAATTTAACTGCAAGGGGTGATTTGACTAATAATACAAATTCAGGAAGTTAATTGATTAAAGTTAAAGTTCGAAGAAGAAATTGATAATAAATTACATGTTTGGAAGAAAATTGGCTAATTCCTCTATAATATAAGATATTTAATTGCTAGTTTTTACTCTTTACTCTATTTTCATAATATTGTTAGTTTTCACTTTTCTTGAAGTTTTCTCATTAAGGATCCATGCAACCAAACTCGTTAGTTTTCTTCATCTTTCAAGAGTATCATAGCTTGGAATTTAAGAAGCCATGCATGTGGAAGGAAAAACCATTTCGTACTATATATAGTTCAACACCAAGACAAATGATCAAAGGTCGCGTTGCATGTATTATTCATTCCTCTTCTGTTCCCAAATCCAAATTAAATAAACATTCATGCATTTTCTTATGTACAGCTCACTTTAATTTCACAATCGATCAATCTCACCCCAAAATTAAAGAAAACAAACTCTGAACTCAAAAGCCTGGACCATTTTCAAAAGAACTTCAGAAAAGAGAGAGAGAGGTGCATAGGTGCATGGTAAAGTTAGGAGGGACAGCAGTGTACGTTGTTCAGACCACGATTAATATCTTATAGAGATGGAGGAAAAGAAGAGAGTTGTACTGCGTTTGATGAAGTTGGATGTGCAATACCATGATCTTGTCCAACAAGTACTGTCGCTTGATCATCAACAACACTGTCCCAAAATAGAAAGCTAGAACATTGTTGTTGGGAAACAACCCATTCATTCAACTCCTGCCTTTGCATTAAGCACTCCAAGGCCATCTGATCATGATTTCCCTCCTCATCAATATTGTTACAAGATTGATGATGATGGTGATGATCAACGTTCGGTACCATGTTGTCCATGTTCTCGATCAACGGTGGCAAATAGTTTGTATTCATGGTAATATTATTAGTACTGCTACTTGTAGTATTAAATGACATTGTCACCGGAGGTGGGAAAGCCTGGACTTGATGCTGATTCAAATTCCACGGCTCAGATGAGTTCAAACCAGTCGCGACAATCATGTCTTGGAAAATCTCCCCACGAGCATTGTAACTGTCTGGAGCTGCTTCAATATTGGCAGTAGTACTTGTATCAAACATGAACATAGGGCATGTTGAAGAAAAGAGTGTTTCTTGAGCTTGAGGCTTTATGGTCGTACTCAAATCTTGGTGTGCAAAATCTAGTTGGTTATTGTAAGTACCCAGTTGGGGAATTATATGCTGATGATGATCAACACTAGGTGGTGGACTTATTGTGGTAGCACTTGAAGGTGTGGAAGGCTTTCGTATCTTCTTTTTGATCCATGAATTCCAGTAGTTCTTAATCTCGTTGTCTGTTCTTCCGGGCAGATGGCTTGCTATATGAGCCCATCTACATATATGTAAATTACAGTTATAGTCATGCATGTATAGTATAATAAAGAGCACATAAATTAACTTCCAAAAGCAATTAATTAATTAATTAATTTGTAATTTACATTAACAATATGATTGTGTGTATCTGCGTTGATTTCATGAGCTGAGATGTTCAACGCCAACTTCCGAAGTTGACTACTTAACGTCTTTCGCAAAAAAATTAGGTGGAATGTGGTTCTTACTGTACAGTACAGGTGATGAAGATAGCTTCTGGACTAGCTACACGTAAATTTAAAACATAAACCTTACGCACCTGCACACACGCATATATTTGATTCCGAAAACTTGTTTTTAAAGTTTGTTTGTATTCAGTTAGAGGTCCATTTCCCTTAAGTTTCTTTTCAAAGGCCCGGAACCAATTAATTTATATATTATTGGAAAGAGGGTTTTTTTTGTCTATATTATTATTGGAAAGAATAAACGTGACCAGTAGGTGATTTTATATATAATTAAAACCATACGAACTCAAGCTTCAAAACCACTTCTTCCAATTAAATACGTACAACCACAACAAAACAGCTTCAAATTTACAGGTTCTAAGATAAAACAGACTCGCCAAAATCTTGAAATAATTTGAAAATGGTGCAATGAATTTAAAATTTTCAAAAGTGCCGCTTCTTCAAGAAAAAAAAAGGGTAGAAATTAACTTCATCACATTGTGTAAAAGAAAAATATAAGCTTCCTAAAACCCATTGAGCATTTTCGAACGTGGCAATGGCTTTAAATGGCTTTAAATTTGGAGGGCCGAAAGAGTATATCAATGGGTGGTTAATTTGGATTTGATGCATGCACAATCACTACATATTAGGAAATAATAATGAAATTAATTAGCTAATAATACAGCTTGTTAAATTAAACCTGTTGCCTACAACCCCATGGAGGCTAATAATCAATTTCTCTTCTTCTGGAGTAAATCTCCCTCTTCTAATGTCAGGCCTTAAATAATTAATCCATCTCAAGCGGCAGCTCTTACCACACCTTTGAAGCCCTGAAAATTTCACAACAATTAAGCCCCTTTGATCATCAGGAATTTAATTAAAATTACGATAGAATTAATAGTAACAACATACAGAAGGGAAGAGATAGACAGATAGATAGATAATAGATAGATAGATATAAACAGAGAGACAGAGAGGACCATGACCAGCTTTTTCTGGGACTTCACTCCAACAGCCATAGCCATGAGTTGTGATGTATCTGATCAGTTTCTCATCTTCCTCAGGGGACCAAAGCCCTCTCTTAACCTTCTGTTGGTTGCAGCAAGAATGGTGCCCCATTATCGATCTTCTTAATTTGTAATTCCTGATCTGTTTTTAATTAACTTAAACCCTCCAAACTCTGCTCAATTCTGATAACGTTTGAATATCAGAACTGATGAAACTCGATATAGTGATGATGGTGATCACCAACACCACATTGGTGTTTTGCAAGGTCTCTCTCTACCTCCCTTTAAAAGTAATACAATTACAGTAGGAGGCTATGAGGTTATGAGCCGACGTGATGGGGTCCATAAAGGGAACCAGATTTACAATGACATTCCATCAGCTACCTCTTTCTCTCTCTTAGTTAATTATATTATATTCCATGGTTGGTTACTATTTTTACGTACATATTTGTGTATTGTGTAACAAACTTCACGTACTCTAAGTCATGCTGGTGATTCCACACACCTCGCTCCTTCTTGTTCTGCTACTGTCAAGCAATTGGTCATTTCAACCAATCACTTTGTACCACGTCCTGTATAGCAACAAAACTTATATGTGAGAATTTATGCTCGGAAATGATTGGGAGAAAGAAGGCACTGTAATTGTCTGACTTTTTGTTCAAGAAGGAATGCATTTATGTGTTGAAAATTTGACAAAAAGGGTAATTTTATGAATAAATTACGCTCCGCCCTGGTGTAACATGTGATATATGCTTATGCAGGCCCCTTACCAAGAGGGATCCCTATTTTTCTAAAAAATGAGGACATCCTTTTGACCGTTGGATTGACTTTAATGAAATTGTGTGGTTGAGATTAAAACACAGGTCACACAATCTCAACAACACAATTTCATTAAAGTCAAATCCAATGGTCAAGAGAGTATCCCCATTTTTTTAGAAAAATGAGGATCCCTCTTGTGAAAGGATTCCTATGCTTATGTAACCTATTGATCAAAGAAATATTACATGCGATGACAAGGTATTTGGTGTTTTCCTAACCTGTAAAATAATTGTTATAAATCTTTTTATATTTCATTTTCATAACTAAATCAACGTAATGGTTTTGTATATTGCGATTCTGAGGGGAAAAAAAACTAGGAAATTATAATTCATGAAAATTTGAAATTACATATAGGAACACATGAATCAGCATTCATTGAAATTCAAAGTCCATGGGTTAGTTAAAGTAGTGCAAAATTATAAGTTAATGAATTATAAATAGGATATATATATATATATATGTGTGTGTGTGTGTGTGTGTGTGTGTGTGTGTGGTGGATTTGTGACACCATTTTTTTTTTACACATTTTGACACATGTTTTTGTGGGGTCCACTTCGTAATGCATTTTAACGATCCGGACTATCTATCTTTTAGAACATCATTCGTAGATCATCCTTGCAAATAATTATGCAAATCCAAAACCATTAAGACATTTATTTGTAGTGAAGAAAATAGATGAATATAGTTCTACAACGAAACCCTAAACCCTTAGGCAACGTTCATATGATTTTAGATTTGGGTGATTTTTGGTAGACATGATATTTGAGGGAAGACATAAAAGATAGACGGTTTAGATTGTTAAAATAAATTACGAAGTGGGCCCCACAAAAATATGTGTAAAAAATTGTGTAGAGGAGGTTGTGCCACAGATCCGTCCCTATATATTCATCATTTGATTCCCTCTAATATAACATAAAAAACTTTTAGTCCAAGTTTTTACTCGAAAAATAAAATTCTAATAAAGCGAAAAACTACGATACCGTTCCCATACAATAAAAAAGAAAAGCATTCTTTGCATGTGAAGGCAAAATGTGATCCCAAACGTAAGAAGTTTGCTTCGGGTAAATATACTAAAAAACCGCCTAGGCCCCGCCTAGACGATTAGGTGCTCGATGTGTGCATATTTTCATACATTTTTATCATATACTTCCTTTGGATTTGTATATATGAATGGGTTAAATGCACTAATTTATATTATTTTAATTTATAGGCATTCAATACTGAAGTTATGCAGAAATGAAGTGAAAATGAGCTTTTGGGTGTGTAGAGTAATTCCAGTGGAGCACGAGGCTAACTAGCTGCGCAAAGACATGTGCATTACAACAAGAAGATGAAACCGAGCGGTTTTGGAATCAAATGGACATGGGAATGCTATTCAATGAACTTTAGGAGAGAACTTAATTATTAGTTTTATTATTTCCGTTTATTTTTTATTTCTTAAATAAGGACATAAAGTCCTTTAGGATTAGTAATTAGTACGCTTTTAAGCACTTTCTTGCCGTTTGTTTTATATAAGGAGATCCTTCTTCTTATGATATGTGGGTTAGCCACTAAAAAAAAAACCACAAAGAACAATTTGTTAGAGTATATAGCCAAATAGATAAGGCAGTTAGGATTGTTGCTGTTATAATATTCAATTAGGATTGCTGCTAAGTGTTAGATTCAGATAAGGCAGTTAGCTTAGTATTCACATATATAGCAATTGTATCCTTGTAACCGGGAAATTAATCAAGAAAATACAAGTGCAATTCTCTCTCTCTCTCTCTCTCTCTCTAAACCTTATATGTTTCCTTCTTCTTCTTCCTCTGCGACCTCTCTGTTCTCTTTCTGCATATTGCTTAACATGGTATCATCGCCGAATAAGCTTCGTTGTAAGCTTTTTTTATCCTTAGTTCTTTGCTTCCGCTACCTATTTCTTTCTTCTACGATCTTTCTGTGATTTCTTTTCTGAATTTCTGGGTTGTGATTCTCACCCATTTCTGCCATTTGTTTTCTGAGAAAACTGATCAACATGGTTACTGCGAGTCAATTGCAAATCTTGCAATCACTGATCACGGGGTTAATTTCATCAATTTCAACATCATTTTCACTTTGGTTGGATGAGACCAACTACCTTCAATGGCACTTTATGATGTAATTGATGCTTGAAGGTCATGGGCTTATGGGGTTTGTTGATGGCACAAATATGTGTCCTTCCCAATTTCCTTCTACCTGTTCTGGAGATTCTGAGGTAACGACTGGTGTTTCATCATCAAGAACCAAGACAGATGAATACAAGGTCTGGAAAATGCATGATAAGGCACTTATGCATCTCATTACTGCAACCCTATCATCTTCTGCAATTTCTTGTGCTATTGGTAACACAAGTGCAAGGGATTTATGGGTTAGGCTTCAAGACCAATTCTCTGTCGTGAGTAGGACTGCAATCTTTCAAATGAAATCAAATCTTTATACCATCAAGAAAGGCACTGATTATATGACTCAGTACCTGCAAAGAATCAAGGAAGCAAGAGATTTTCTTGCTGCTGCTAGAGTCAAATTTGTAGATGTTGTTATTCTTGCTCTTAATGGCTTGCCATATGAGTACAACACCTTTAGATGTGTGATACATGGTAGAGAAAATGTTATTTCTCTCAAAGATTTTCGATTCCAATTGCTTGCAGAGGAAGTTTTTGTTCAAAACAATTCCCCAATACCATTCCTCTCTGCTATGGTGGCACATGATCAAGGACAAGGTTCCAAAGACTCAATAACTGCCAATTATGGTCATGGATCATCTGCGTCAAATGGCTCTACGCAAAATTTGGGGTTTCAAGGCAATGGTCATTCTAGTTTATATGCCAGTCCTGGATGCAATAGAGGCACTGGACACAATCAATCATTTTACTCAAAATCAAGGGACACATGCAAGTTTCAGTATAATCAAGGCCAAAGGTATTCTAATCCTAAACGTGTTGTCCATGATTTCACTTCACAGTTTAACAACGGAGCTTCTTATTCTACAATCACTTGCCAATTGTGTGCTCAACAAGGCCATAGTGCAGCTAATTGTATTTACAAAATCACTGATTCACCTGAGCCATGTCAAATCTGTAATAGAAGGAACCATAGTGCTGTCACTTGCTTGTACAAAAATATGACTTATTCATCTGCACCTCAAATGACTACTATGCATACCAGTTTCACTAGACAAAACCAATCGTATGCTATGTCATCTTCTATGCCATCTCACTTGTCTAATGTTGTATGATGTGGTAAAGGTCAATTCCATTACAATAATGATCCAAGGTTTAATACATATAAGTATTTTCCTCAATTTTCACCTGGAGTTCTTAGCTCACCTCCATCTCCATATCCTAGTTCCTTGACACCTGAAATTACTACACGTCAAATTTGATCACAGAAAGATCATTTTGATGTTGATTGTCTCTTAGCTTCTAGTAATGTAGTTGTGGGATTTGTTGGATATCCAAATGTGGGAAACAGCTTATCTGAGCAGCATAAATCAGACTTCTCTGAGAATGAACACTCTGTAGATGATGAAGGTGAAGACGAGCCAGAGCTTGATCATGTCCTGGAAGACTTCAATTCATTTGATTTAGCTAATGGGCTAGCTACCAAAAAGAAATTCACTGTCAGAAAGCCCACTGCGCCCTATAAACAACACTAAAATCATGAAACTCTTTTACAGAGCAATTCTAATGTTGAAATTCATACAACTTATGATATCTAGTCTGATTTTCTCTCTCACTTCATTGTTTCAGAAGATGAAATGTGTTTAGATGATGCAGAAAAACAAGTTTTGGAATGTATTGACAAGGACAATGCAGACTCTCAGTTGGTTTCAGTGGGTTTACAGTTGTGTATTCAAGTGATATTTCCAGTTCTTAACTCTGCAACAAGGTGAAAATTGGTCTTCATAATCGAATTTTTGTACATGAGTTCCGAGGATTTTATGTACGTCGGTTATGCAAAGGTGGAAGTATATTTGATATTCAGTTAGGCTACCATATGAGAATTTCTAATAAAGGTGGGGGCACTAAGTCTACGTTGATTTGGGTACTGTGGTATACACGATATAATGATAAAATACAAGCTCCAGATGCTAGGAGGTTTTTTTTATTGCAGAGTATGTGTGCAGCAGTGACCAGATACTCCACTCTCCAATTGCAAGGAATACTATCCAAAAAGAAGTTTAGATTGCCAGATACTCTCCAACTGCAACAATCTCATGCTTGGACCACCATGAGCTTGCGGGGGGATGTTAGAGTATATAGCCAAATAGATAAGGCAGTTAGGATTGTTGCTGTTATAATATTCAGTTAGGATTGCTGCTAAGTGTTAGATTCAGATAAGGCAGTTAGCTTAGTATTCACATAGCAATTGTATCCTTGTAACCATGAAATTAATCAAGAAAATACAAGTGCAATTCTCTCTCTCTCTCTCTCTCTCTCTCTCTCTCTTTTTTCTCTCTCTAAACCTTTTATGTTTCCTTCTTCTTCTTCCGCTGCGACCTCTTTGTTCTCTTTCTGCATATTGCTTAACACAATTCACATGAGGGGCTGCGGCAAGGAAGGCAAAGAGGAGAGCTACTTTGGAGTTCTTCTTTGCTAGGGCTACGATGTAGCCTAATCATGAATACTTAATTGCCTTATGGCATTGTTATTATCAAGTTTTTCATCTTTATTGAGTATCTTTTGCTATTCGTAATGTGCTTGATTTTTATTTAGATGCTTGATCACCATCTAGGTTTAAATTAGGTTGATTTGATGCAAGTTAGAGTAGATGCCATACTTAACTTGGGTTTAGCTTCTTGCAATTGATACCATAAACACCTATTTGTAGATGCCATACAATTAGGGTTTGTGTGATTTTCCAACGATTTCCATAGAGCTTAATGGGTTCTTACTTGTTTAAATCCATCTAGATGCCATAGAGGGTTAACATGTAAGGATACTTTTGATGCAATCAGATGCCATGACCATTGAATAATTTAGGGAAAATAGATCATCAATATTTGGGAACTACTCGAGCATAACATATTAAAGGAATTAAGTAGAATTGGTTACGTTGAATTCGGATGCCCTAGGTTTTATTTTATTATGTTTTTAATTTTATTATTTCATGCATTTTATTTTCAAGTCATATTTCATTTTTAGTTTAATTCAAATGTTCTCTCTTTTCCATTAAAGCTTCTCAATTACAATTTGTTTCAATTTAGTTAGTAATAAGATTTTTAGATCAATTCGATCTCTGTAGGACGCTATCAGTGCTTATATGCCATACTGTCATTTAATTCGTATACTTGCGAGCACAAAAATTCGAGACTTAATGAGCCTAATTTCGGTTATCTAATTTTCGCAACAGTGCTCGACTCCCACTGGCCACCTGAGTAGTGCCTTGTAAAACCTTATAACTGTCACCATCGCCGCTACCATTGTTATTACATGAGCATCATCGTCACTTCTACTATGACCACCACCATGACTGCCACCTCAACCACCATCATCACCACCCCGTCACCACCTCCCACATCCCTACTTCTCCACCACCTCAACACCACCTTGCCACCATAATCACCAAAGACACCAACTTTACTACCACCATCTTGCCAATAATCACCATGTGACACTTCCACCACCATCGTTGCAATCACCACCTCATAAGACCACTTTTTCATGATAATGATTATCATTTCTAGGGAAACCATCAGTTTAAACCATATTTTATGGATCATATTACTCTTCTTTCTTTTCCACACAAATATTTGACTAAAAGTCTGTGAAATTTATGGAGTTTATAACATATAGTCAATAAAAGTCCACTAAACCCGTGAAAGTCTATCACTTTAAAAACTCAACAAAAATCGGTATAAATCTTAATATGCACCCCTAAATATCTCTCACGCACAACAGAAAATGCATGCAGCTGTATCATGTTTTGCAAACCAATCTATTGATTATTTTGTGCACCACACATTGAAAAAACTAACTTGAATCATAAAATAAACTAATAATTATTAATTCACAGATTAAACTTTTTTTTAAATAAATTAATCGACCTTTACTAGCAATTTGATAGTACTTGCTCAATAATATACACCTAACTTATAATACTTCGGCAAAGAAAACTGTAATACATATTACTTGGGTTTTAAGTATATTTCCATAGTACTTTATGAATAGATTGTAAGACAAAAAAAAAAAGAAAAAGAATAGTATATCTTTGCAGTCCTTGTAACATAGGTTTTCAGATTGTGTTGTAACACGATGGCAAATTGGCAATACAATTTTTCAATACCCTGCAATGTACTATTCATAAGAACCGCTTAGCTCATCGTACATAGCATTACTGTAAATCCTTTTCACGTGTTTAGGCTAACATTTGTGTACTATGTGCCTTTTCTAATATGAATTGTCTGTGTGAGGCGTCAGCCCTTGCCATGAAGGAATTGGAACAAAAAAGAGAAAGAAAACAAAATGTATAAGGGGAAGTCATCTTAAAATAGTTAAGCCAAAAGCATGTCATGAATTTAAGCTGGTGTGTTGTCAATAAAAATGTCAAATTTGTGTGTTTAAATAGATCAATCTATTTATATTATCTATTTTTGTTTTACATGATTTAGAAAATCTAAAGAGTATAGTTAATTTACTTTTAAAGAGGCAAATTTTTTATCGTTTCTTAAAAAAATGTGAAACTGTTACACACAATATCGACTGAAATTATTATTAATTATAAAATTGTTTGACTTGATATCTCTCAAATGACTCAAAATGTTTTTCTGGTAAATTTTTCTACTGGACAAAAGAATCCTTAACTTTTTGTGTGAGAATTATTATTTTGGGCCTTAGTTTTGTTCTCTGATAGAAAAATTTGTAGGCCGGTCATGCACGTAAATGGGAATTTGAGAGTATCATACCGAGTCTTTCCATATATATACTAATTGATTTTTGAGTTGAATATTCATATTATGTCACCGTTTTCATATATACTAATTGATTTTTGAGTTGGATATTCATATTATGTCATTGAAGTTATTTATTGTGACTGTTTTTTCTTAAAAGAAATTAATTAACAATAAGAATGTAATGGAACTAATCTATGTGTTAGAGTTCGAATCCCCGTAATAAAAAGGTTATAACAAAAGAGTACAGATAATCAATGCCAAGTTGTAATTTAACGTAAAATGCTACGAACTATCAGCTATTCTCTGGTTTAGTTGGGGGACAACGGAGACCTCATGAAAATGAGACTATAGTGAATTCTGATTTCCCTATTCCTTAATGCTTGCTTAGAGATTAATTATAATTTCTTCATTTAAGGGGTGGTTTAAAAGTGCTTTAAGGAAAATATTTTTGGGTTCTAGAAATACTTATTTTTAGTAAATATTGATTCCAAAGACATTTTAACCAAAGTGTTATCTATCATTTTAAAAACATTTACAAAAAAAAATCCTAAACTATTCAAGACGAATGACGTCATCTCGATCACCATGATTGTTGTACCATTATTTTGGTACGTAAAATACACTGGGTGACGGTGGCATCACGTAACTCATGAGTTATTTGAATCAAATCACTCTGGGTTAGTTTAGTTCCTCATGGCTTCCAAAAGAATAATTGGGCATTGAAAAGGACATCTATAGCTAGTTTGTTGCTATATGCATGACTTAAGATCATCCGGACAATAAAATACACAGTGATCCAATACAATACTCTGTATTAATTTGCAATTGACTTGTTTAGTTTTTTGCTTTAATAACAAGAAATGAACAAATTAAGATCACATATAGATAGTGTATGAATAACGTCTATGCGTACATGATTAATCAATTAACATGTTTGACACATCTAGTTGATATACCTACAACAACTCCTTGATTAGGACTCGTCCATAGGTAATTTTTTGACTTTAGGGGTTTACACAAGAAATTTTCTTTGGCATTGCATCAATTTTACTTGACCATCGGTTACGTTAACTATTTAGAGAACTATATATTGATGGATGATCACATGAATTAGATCGAGCATCAAACCAAAAACTAATTGGTAATAAGCGGAAAGACTCAAAATCTTATATATTACTCGTCGGTATGAAATTTTATCTCAACACATGTACCAGGTTGCAGTATCAATATTGTCACATACCAGGTGTGAACTTCCAAAATATATACTTCTTGATGGCCAAAACAGAGTATGCATGGTTGATAAAAAAAAATTTAACTGTTGATCATTAATTATAATCGATCTTAACAGATTAAGGGAGATGCTAAAATATTTTTGCAAAAGCGTATTTGGGAGACAAGGTCCTTGTCTTGGCTGCGATGAATCCAAACGATTAGTTAGAACGTGGAACACAAATTAAACGATTAGGTATTTCTTTATATAGTTTTATATGGCATGCCAAACGTTTTTATACGTAGTTTGAAATATAATAATGGAAAGAGATCACCGAAATGCAGCGATCCAATGTCGAAAGTGAGAGGATGATGCAAAACATCTACCACATTTGATGTGAAGATTAAGAAGTGACTTTTGCTTGGATGGATCGCAAGCTTAAACTTTGAAAGTAATATATTTACATAAAAATCATACATATATTTTAAGTAAGGATCTTTGGGAGAAGAATCGGAAAGGAGCAATGATTATTATTCTTAGCTTTAAGGAGGAGCAAAGGAGTGGTATTTGGGCCTACCATTGGGGATTTTGAGTAGTGATTAGTGAGAAAAGACATTGGGACTTTGCCTTTATAAGCATTGGTTGGTTAACTCATTAAGTCATGGATGAAATGTCTCTACCATAATCTCTTTTGATTACTTATATGTACTGTTCTTAACATCCACTCTCTCTTGTTAATTAATATTATTAATTAAAGATAATGATGACTTTGATCGCTTGTACCCTACATGATTAATCTTTGTGTGGGCGCCCCTTTCCTTATATGTTAATATTGGCCACCCTTACTCCAATTTGAATCCATAGATATACCTAGACCTCTATTTCCAACAATGGAAATTCTTCATGAATGTTTGGTTTTTTAGGTTGAAAAAGTTGTGGCATTATTCACTCATGCGAAGAACTGGATTAATAGGTAATATAATAAGGTTAATTTGCCTAATTTTCAACTAATACAGATGTGATGACAGATCGGTTAATATAAATGTTGAATTATGTATGATTTAATTACAACTGGGAACGTACACTATTTTTTGTTTGGGCTTAAAAGAAAAGCCCAAATTAGTTCTTCAATCTAGAATTTGGTGGCTCTAGTAACAACTAAAAAACCATTTATAATGCAACTAATGTTGTAGGCCTATTTGATTGAACGATCTAGGGTTTAGAGAGAGGGGGGCCGGCCACAATTAGAGAGAAGAGAGATTGATTTAATTGTGAGGTGTGTTTGATTCACATCATTGTGCCTTTATTTATAGTAGTAGAATAGGTAAAAACCTTTCCCTTTAGGATTACAACATTTAATAGGTAATCTACTCCTAATAGGAATATAAGATACATTCCCATATTCTCTAGGATTTACACAATCATATCCCTATTCTAAATATGACTGCAACACTCCCCCTTGAGTGTGTAAATACTCAACAAACCATCGCATCAGATCTTCAGCAGATAAGGTAGAATAGTTGATGAAGTCATCGTCACAACGGGTGATCGCGAGTCTCAAATTTAATTTGAAATATGCATTTGTAAAAACTCACAAAAACCTCGCTATGGCAAAACCCAAGATAGGCAAAACCCATAGACTAAGGAGAAAAGTAAGAAAAATATGCATAATGTCAAACAAACGTTAAACTAGGCGAATGTAGTGAACTCAACGAAGTATGATCATCCCAGGATGGATGCCTCATTAAAACCTCGTTAGGTAGCAAAAACCCAATGGGGAAAAATGCTCCTAATCGTAGGAAAAAGAGTACATTAAGATCATGTCAGTATGCTTCTAGATACTCCCCCTGAGTTAGACATAACTTCTAAATAAGAGAACTACAAGCGATTCAACTTAGATAATTTACGCATACCGATTCCTTGGACGAGCTTCTGAAAAGTAGACTTGCGCAACGACTTGGTGAAAAGATCGACTAGGTTGTCCTGAGAACGGATTTGCTTGACTTCAATGTTCTGATGCTGCTGCTGTTTGTGTGAGTAAAAGAACTTCGGTACTATGTGCTTGGTGTTGTCTCCCTTGATGTATCCCTTCTTCAACTGCTCGATACATGCTTCATTGTCTTCAAAGATCGTCGTAGGAAGGTCAACGACTCATGTAAGACCACTAGTGTTTCGAATATGTTCCATAACTTCTCTCAGCCAAAAACACTCACGCGATGCTTCATGCAGGGCAAGAATCTCAGCATGGTTAGACGAAGTCGCGACTAGCGTTTGCTTGGTAAACCTCCAAGATATAGCGGTGTCTCCAACGGTAAAGACATAACTCGTTTGAGAACGTGCTCTATGTGGGTCAGACAGATATCCAACATCTGCGTAGCCAACAAGGCGAGAGTCAACCCGAGGACCATTGGACGGCAACACTAGGAGATTCGTGGGTATAGAACAAGCCCAAATCCGTAGTACCCTTGAGGTAGCGGAAAATATCTTTAACACCATTCCAGTGTCTGTGTGTGGGCGCATTGCCTGTATCTAGCCAATAGATTCACAGCGAAGGAGATGTCAGGTCTAGTGCACTGAGCCAAGTACAATAACGCCCCAATTGCACTTAGGTAAGGAACTTCGGGTTCCAAAATCTCTTCCTCATCCTCCTTTGGACGGAATGGATCTTGTTTAGCATCTAGAGTCCGAACGACCATGGGTGTGCTCGAAGGCTTCGCTTTGTCCTCATTAAAACGACTCAACACCTTTTGGGTGTAGTTCAATTGATGTACTAGGATTCCTTCCGAACAATGCTCAATATCTAGGCCGAGGCAGTATCGAGTTTTCCCAAGATCCTTCATCTCAAATTCCGATTTCAAGTGTGCAACAATTCCCTCAAGCTCTGCAGGAGTCCCGATGAGGTTCATGTCATCGACATAAACTGCAACGATTGCAAATCCGGAATGTGACTTCTTTATGAACACGCATGGGCATAGTTCGTTGTTCACATAACCCTGACTCATTAAATATTCACTTAGACAGTTATACCACATCCGCCCGGATTATTTCAATCCGTAAAGTGACCTCCTCAACCTAATTGAGAGAGTGTTCCGTGGTCTAGAACTATTTGAGCCCGTCAATGGAAGTCCTTCTGAAACTTTCATGTATATTTTCGTATCTAGATCCCCATATAGATACGCGGTTACCACGTCCATAAGCTGCATATTCAGTTTTTCGGAAACTACCAAATTGATTAGGTAGCGGAACGTTATAACATCCATTACGGGGGAATACGTCTCCTCGTAATCAATTCCAGGGCGCTGAGAGAAGCCTTGCGCTACGAGGCGTGCTTTGTATCGCACTATTTCATTTTTCTCATTACGCTTCCTCACGAAAATCCACTTGTAGCCAACGGGCTTCACGTGTGGTGGTGTAGGAACGATATGTCCAAACACTTTACGTTTCGTAAGCGAATCAAGTTCAATCTGGATTACTTGTTTCCAGTTTGAGCAATCGGTTCTATGTCGACATTCATCGACGGAACGTGGTTCAATGTCATCGTTAAGCATGATGTTAGTAGCTACTGAGTACGTGAATGCATCGTCGACGATCATCTCATTCTTATTCCAAACCTTATCCAATACTGTGTAGTGGACCGAAATCTCACGATTCTCGGAAGGCCGACATGTTTCGTCTGAAGCATCACCGTAATCTAGAATAACCTCATGCGTTGGAACAGATGAGTGAGCGATGGTCGGATTCAAACTAGGGTTACTAGTTGGTGCCGTTTTCCTCTTCCGGGGTTGTGAATCATTTGAACCAAGGGGTCTGCCACGCTTTAGGGTCGGAGCAGATGATTGGCTAGACGCCAATGTACCTTGCCGCGAGGAGGGTGCGGCCTCCCCACTTTCGGGGAGGGTCTGGCCTTCCCAGGCGGGTTGTTGACGTACGCGGGGTACATCTATCCTTGCAGGTGTGTTTGCAGCGGGTATATGTGATCTTGTCACCTTTGCTAGATCATTAAAAGCATCTGGCATGCTTTGAGCAATGCTCTGAAAATCTATAATTCGTCGCACCTCAGTTTCAGACTAGGCAGTGCGGGGATCTGAATGAGACATAGTGGGAGCATACCACGATAATTCGCGACGTTTTACGGGAACGTTAGCATGCTTATCTCCCCCAAACGACGGGAAGATTGTCTCATCAAAGTGACAATCCGCAAGACATGTGGTAAAGAGATCTCCTGTCAAGGGTTCTAAGTAGCGAACAATTGATGGCGAATCATAACCGACATAGATTCCCATTTTTCTCTTAGGACCCATTTTGGTACGTAGTGGCAGTGCTATTGGCACATAAATGGCGCACCCAAACACCAGTAAATGCGAGAGGTCAGGCTCGTATCCAGTAACCAATTATACCGGTGAATGTGGTTGAGTAGCGGTGGGCCTCAGGCGGACCAACATAGCTGTGTGCAATATTGCATAGCCCCAGGCAGATACCAGCAGTTTGGTTCTCATAACCAAAGTCCGAGCTATCATTTGAAGATGCTTTATGAAAGCTTCTGCCAGACCGTTTTGGGTATGAACATTGTACCATTTTACAACATGATACGTGCCTTGCCGTATCCTTCAATCAGGTTGGATGGGCCTGAGAAAGTTGTCAAATGAGCTTTCTTGGGTATCAAGTTAGTAAAATAGTGTTGTTCATGCAAGATGGTGTGCGTGGTTGCACTATCTATTAGACAACTAACTTCCCCACTAGACATATCTAGAAATAAATTGATTGAATTGGTCACATGTATAAATATAATTCCATTCATTCAATTAAGCAATTCAAGAAAATAATATTCATTCAAATGACAATCCATAATTCAAAACAAACCAAAACCAAACAAATTATTCCAAATACTTAGAAAAATTTTTCAAAATTAAACCATAAACCTATAAAATAGGGGGGGGGGGGGGGGGGGGTAGGGCCGGCCACTCGTAGTGGGTTCGGCCACTAGGGGTAAACACCCTAAAAACATGTCTAATTTGTTCAACCATAGGCGCTGACGCCTCTTGAAAATCCGATATCTCCATTGATGTAGTTGCATATTCAGGATGATCCACATGTGCAAAGTTAGACTCACGACGGGAATGATACTTGGCAATGATCCTTTGATCCACAACGATAGCACATGTCCAATTCAGTAAAAGCAGCCTGAATGGGAGCTTTGCCCTTGTTCTTGAAGTTTGGGGCCTTAGGGGCGAGTGGTGGACGCTACTGGGTCACAATTCTTCCCTTAGGTGCGGTACTCTGTTGACCTTGGGCCCATGGTTAGGCTTATCCCCCATTGCCACGGCCACGACGGTTCTGTCGTCGTTTATGGCTGCGTGAATTAAGCGCATATGCTTCAGGCGCGGCGTTTGAGCCAGTGGGTCGAGCTTGATGAATTTTCATCAAAAGCTGGTTCTGCTTTTCAGCGAGAAGTAAAACAGAGATCAAATCCAAAAATTTGGTGAATTTCTGTGCCCTATATTGTTGCTGCAGGACAATATTGGTGGCATGGAAGGTCGAATAGGTCTTATCCAGGAGATCTGATTCGGTTATTTCCACATTGCAAAATTTCAACAAAGAACAGATTCTACAAACTTCAGAGTTGTATTCATTCATGGACTTAAAGTCCTGGAAGCGAAGATGCTGCCATTTGTGTCTTGCTTTAGGCAAGTATATGTCTTTCTAGTGATCCAGAGGGTGCATAGCTCCTCCCCAGCGAGATACTCAGTCTGCAGTGCATCATGGATGTGTCTTCGAATGAAGATCATTGCAGTAGCCTTCTGAGCTTTGTCAACGGGTTTGTTGGCGATGTGTGTCTCGATGGTGGCTTTAATACCCTTTGTAGTTAGATGGAGCTTCACGTCTTGAACCCATTTCAGATAGTTTCTTCCAAGACTTCTAGAGCGGTGAAATCGAGTTCGACATATCCCTAAAGCAGAGGGAAAAAAAAACGTGAGTAGTCATATGGTAAGCTGTAGACATATATCGTAGAACATACAGGTTCTATATACATGTATTGGTTTAATTTATGCATGAAAACTACAGGTTTCATGTGGTATGTTTTGAATGAAAACTTCAGGTTTCAAAGGCACTAAATTTGAAACTACAAGTTCAATTTAGGTTTTTATGAACAACTAGTTCATAATGAGAGGTTTATGAAAGAAACACATAATGCAATATACTAATTTGAATATAGTGGATTTGAGGTTCTTCGGGAACTCAAGTGTGAGAGCTTCGTTACTACGAAAGTATGTGACGGTTCAAAGTATAAAAATAAATTATTGAATCGTTAATGTCCAAAAGTGATCCTTAGGTCAATAATTTTGGATTCATTATCAGATTAATGTACTGCATGTCACTTTTAATTAATTCAATAAATCGGGCCATGCGGGGTCGATTGTAGAAGCAAAATAATATTAACATACGGGTTAAATTATTTAGAATGCTAAAATAATAGCATGTGGATTGAAAAAAAATGCCCCAAAAAAATATTTGGACTCGGGTTGGGTGCCTAGAGTAAGAGGCATGGCCCAAAAGGGCCTTGGGTATGCAGGCCACGAAGGTGAGGGAGGGAACCCGAGCCACAACTGGGTTTCTAAGTTGGACCGAGGAAGGGCACCAGATAAGGCCCAACATGAGCTGGCCTTTGGGTTTGGCGCGAGGAAGCCCAGCCGCGAGGGCTGGTTGCATGGGACGCGGGCCGAGGTGCAGGTTGCGAGCCTGGCAACACAAAAACCAGCACCCTCAAAGGTTGCAGCGTGCATGGAATAGAGCCCAGCCAATCTGGGCTGGATTGGACGGCTGCAGGACGTAGTGCAGACGGGAGAAGGGCTTCAGGCCTACCAGATTTACCCAGGCCGAAGCCTGGTGTCTGTGTGCACAGTGATGGTGCGATGGTGTGTCGCACCATGTCCAATTCCCTTTTTTTTTTCTTTTTCAAAATCTCTTAGGGTTTAGGAAACCCTAAATATGCTTCTAATTTATTTTATATAATTTGACTCACAAATTCCACATAACAATTTAATTGTGCGATGCATGAAACAAATATATATATTGACAAATATATGAACATATACAATATATATATATCGAAAGGAAAATATAAATAGAGAGGGGTTCATGCATCATAGGGAATGTTTTCATGCTTCGTGGACGTTTCAAATATCTTCTTTTATTTTAAGCATACCTGATTAGCAAAAAACGAATAAGCCTTTGAATTTGGTGGATGATAGCCTCGTCCTACAATGCGTCAATTCCTCAGCTTCTGGCAAGAGCGTGCTGATAACGTGTTGTAGGCCTATTTGATGGAATGATCTAGGGTTTAGATAGAAGAGAGATTGATTTAATTGTGAGGTGTGTTTGATTCACCCTATTGTGCCTTTATTTATAGTAGTAGGATAGGTAAAAACCTTTCCCTTTAGGATTACAACATTTAATAGGTAATCTACTCCTAATAGAAATATAAGCTACATTCCCATATTCTCTAGGATTTACACAATCACATTCCTATTCTATATATGACTGCAATAACTAATAATATTTTTTTTCTTTCCACAGAAGCAATAGGGTGTTTCATTACCAACAACAATCAAGTAAAAAAGATAACTAGAAAATCATTCATAATGCAACTAATATATATATATTTTTTTTTTTTTTTTTACAGAAAATAAAATGTTTCATTACCAAGAACAATCAAGTAAAAAAAATGTCAGATGGGTACATATTCTCCAATGATCAATCTCTTGGTTTGGTGAGAAATTGCACAAAAAGAAAATTATTTTAAACCAATATACGGCCACCATAAGAGACCACTATACCCAAATCAAGGAGTCTCAGAGTAAATCTGTCACAAATATGATAGACGAGATAGACCCAGCACTGATACCCCAAATAAAGCAAATAACGAGGCCACTCAAATCGCTAAAGTGACACAAACAACGTTGGTAGCAACACCAAATATACCAATTTAACTTGTTCTAGTGGCAGAAATAGAAAACATAAACCTAGATTAAAATTAAACTAAAGTCGATAATGTAGCTGATGACGTATTCACAAAGAAGACGCACAGACAGAGATGGCATGAGGCATGGGTAGGCCAGCATGAGCAAGGACAATACAGAGAGAGAGTTGTCAGATGAGATTTCAAGTCTGAGTCACTGTCGTTGACCGCGGGCGACACAACATTACCAAAACTTATAGAGTTTGCATAAGATTCGTTAACACTTCCAAAGATTTCTGCTGGCCATGGACAAAAATGCTATTTGAGACATCAAAATCACATAGCTCGTAGCTTTAGCAAGGACATAGACGAAAGTGTTTGTGACAGATGTGTTGCCAAGCCAAAGCTACTAGTGTCGTAATGCCGTTGTAGCCCACCACCACGACGAACCCATAACCAGTTCAAACAAAAGTATCTAAGGGCAAGCCATCGAGAGGAAATCGCATATCTGTGTACCAAATAACCACAGACGCTCAATATATTTTCGGAAATATGCAATGGCCAACACCTTTGATAATTTAAGAGCAACAAAATTGTCTCATTATTATTAAAAATACTGTTGGCCTAACTCTACCCAAACTAAATATAATTGATAGGAACATCGTCAGGGGAAGAGTGGAAGACGAGGCGATAGAGATGGAGGAGGGGCATATAAGGGATAAAACAGGAGGTGAACGGGTGGGAGAATGGCAGAGATGAAGAGCGAGATGGACTAGTAGGGAGGTGAGAGCGGCTGCCACTGACCACAAGTTGGAAGAGATGGCTTTATCATTAGGTAACCCTCAATCCTTT
This sequence comes from Cotoneaster glaucophyllus, assembly GCA_036320875.1. Taxonomy (NCBI): domain Eukaryota; kingdom Viridiplantae; phylum Streptophyta; class Magnoliopsida; order Rosales; family Rosaceae; genus Cotoneaster; species Cotoneaster glaucophyllus. The sequence goes on from CM070060.1 coordinate 18,594,417, forward strand.
ATATCTTTGTTAAATTCACTTATACTTACTAATTTTTGATAAACTATATAGGCCCAACATGGTACATTTCCTACTTCATCAATATTGTCTCAACTTAATCACCTATTACTAGATTTTAGGGGTATGATCTCTCATATGTTAATTGTATGTTATTTTATTATATGCCTAATGTGGGATATTATTCACCAACAAATTTGTAATCCATCGCCTTTGTTTGAACTAAATTTAAGTAAATTATTCCTTCACCTAAGAGAAGCACTCAAACATTTTATCAAAACATATAGCAAGTACAAATATGATTGATTTAATGGGGATAAGCAAGTGATAGTATTTTTTTTTTTTTTAGAATGGTACGATATTCATTAAGCAACGAAGAATACGTACAACCTGAGGATAGTGTGCAAATTGGGCCTCGATAAAAACCTTGCCAGGGATTTCAACCCGGACGAAGGGAAAAAGAGTGTCCCGCACAACAGTGAAACCTATCCTTAGCTGATACAATAAAAAAAAATTACATCCCCTCTTCAACTAATACATCTAAAAGTAAATTCGAAGGCTCCTCAAACCACATAATCTCTTGGGAACATCCAATACCCATACGAGCAAGGCGATGTGCTGCAGAGTTGCCGTCCCGATGTACATGGGTAACTCGCGATTAAGCCATCTCTCTGATAAGTTCTTTAACATTGTTGATTACAAGCCCAAAGGATGAGAAATCTTCCCCTTGCTTCTTTAATGCCGCCAGTACCAAGCTAGAATCTCTCTCAAAAATAACTTGCCACCTGATAGGACAATTATTTTTAACCAACAAAACTGCATTTCGAAGAGCAATCAACTCAGCATGGAAAGCCTATTGAGTCATCTCAATAGGACCCGCAGAGCCCGCAAGGAACTCCCCCATATGATTATGCACTATCATCCCAAAACCCCCACGGAGACCAATTTGACTCCAAGCCCCATCGAAATTACACTTGACCCAACCTATAATGTATGACATGGAAAAATGGGAATAAAAAAAATTAAGTTGACCACTCCTGAAGCAAATAAATTAAATCAAAATATCGTACAAATTCATTCATCTTAGTTCATTCACAAAAATCTTAGGTTTTAAAAGGCATCTCTGTATTTTGTGTAGCTTTGAATCCTTATTTAGTACGAGAAGCTTAAACTATCAAGTTACACAAAATACAGAGATGCCTCTTAAACAAATCTAGCCCACCAAATAAGGATTAAAAGCTACACAAAATACTTTAAGCTTAAACTATTAGTATGAGATGCCCATCAATCCCATCCAGCCCACCAATCCAATCAAATCCAGTCCTAACCCTAGGGCTTGTTTGGTGGGTGGATGAGATTGACCCTAGGGATAAAACTAAATTGGCAGGGATTGGTTAGGCTTTGAATCCCATTCCATTGTTTGGTGAAACACCAAGTTGGATGAGACTATGTTGGCCTTAATCTAGTCCATTGTCTGGTAAAAGACTGGATAAAAAAAAATTATGTCTTTTAATTTTCATTCATTCAATGCCACATATAATTAATCTAAACAAATAAAACAAATTTGATAATAAAATAGTTATATAAAGATACATCAATATAAAAAGTACGATTTTCCCAAAAATCCAAATTAAAATGTCAACTTTAACAAAGTTAAAGTTCTTAAAGATTCAAGTTAGCTTGCATGAAGTTGGTGAATAGTTCTTCTTCTTGGTTAGTTAGTTTCGAGCTATTTTGGCTTTACGTTCAGGCCCGTCGGGGTCGAGGATGATGTACACTACGTCTTTGTCTGCATTTGACTCCGACGTACTGTCATCTTAGGGGTCAAGATTGAGGTCAAATTCTTTGTAACTCATCTACCCCGACTGAGATTGCCATGCTGACTCGTCCATGCAAGTGTTAAAGTTTTATTTTCCTTTTATAATCATGTTCATGCTTTCAACAGTGCAGCAACGCGCCATTGATTGATCTCCTTTCAGTTTTTTTACTCCACTTAAAGCCGGGTAACAAAGCAACTAGTGGGAGCTGGACATAATGGTTTTCATTTTGTGTCACTGTTTCAGCTAAGGATGACATTGTGGGGAGTTGGGCAATCCATTAATTGGAAAGTCTGTAGGTGATTATAAGGTATTGCTTGGATCGCCAACTTCATTGTTCCTAGAGATTGCACGGGTGTTTTGTTGAAGGTATGAAGGGTTGTTTTTCCCTTTGTTAATGCTGTCAAGAATCGACATCTTTTCGGCGGTGTCTTTTAATAAGACGCTGACTCTTGAGCCGTTGTCGACCATGACGTGGCTCACTAGGGAGTTGGAGATTTGGACCTTAACGACGAGGGCATCTTCGGATGTTTTCAAAATCGTAGTCAAAGAACATTAAGATGTTAGAATCAATTGCTAATGGCTTGTTGACGATGGGCACCATTATTGGTTTCTTGCAAGCTGCTTTCTTTCTTTCCGATTATTTCCCTGATATTCTTTCTCATTGTAGATACAGTTTACCTTGGGGGACGTTTCTTCCCTTGAACACCGGGTAGGGTGGAGAGCTAGAAGCCTTCTCGAATGTTGGAACCTTAGGTTGATCACTTTCGTCTTAGGGGTAGTTAATTCTTCGAACAAGAAGCAGCTTCTTTGAGATCTTTGATGCTTGCCTTTGTCGACGAGCCTAGCAGGCTCTCTAGCTAATGGCTTCGTCGAACGCCTTCTAGAGACAAACAAAATGTCGTTATTATGCTTCTGGTGGATATTGCCTAAGGAGGCGACAATTGTTGAAACCAAATTTGGGCACTGCTGTGACTGGTGGTTCAGCACAAACTCAAGCAACCTGCAAGACAATAAACAGCCATGAGCAAGCCTAAGACTGGAGAAGGGATATGTGCTCGCCAAAGGCTCTTTGACAGTCAAACTAGTGAATGATTTTAGACTCAAGCAGTGGACAAGAGAATTCAAGTGTTTAGATTGCGTTACCATAGATGAACCTTAGACAGGTGTATTTATACTGTAGGGAGAGATACTTTTTTAGGATAGAATCATTGTTCTAAGCCTGGAGAATCCTAAAGGATATCTAGAAGTAGATATTGCATCCTCTTATAAGTTATGATTACTTACGGTGCATGCCAATTCTTAGATTATAGGAACTCCAAAACCTATAATATCTAATTGTGTCCATAACAGGATTAGATCGCATGTCTTGTGGAACAAGCATGGTCATCTAGCGGAATCACTAAGACTCTGCCTAGTGCCTTAGAGTAGAGTGATGGTAGCATCGTTACTCTGTCTGATACAGCTTTGCCTGGAGCTGGTGAGTCCATGACCGGATTTTTGAGGTAAATGTATTCGGATCAACCTTACTTTGGCCCTGGAAAATCCTGGTCTCATAATGTTTTGATTGGTGGTTTGTTAGAGTCCATATTTGATTTCTTTTGGGATTCCTGTTGACTCTTATTCAAGTAATCATTCAGATATATTAAAATAGGATTTTTATCACAAATGGTCCCTGCAATTGACGCTAACCATCAAGATGGTCCCTGATATTAAAAATCAAACAATGTAGTCCCTGAAAATAGGTATCGTAAATCAATGTGGTCATTTCGTCACAATTCTGTTAAAAATTCCGTTAAGTGCTGATGTGACACATAAATGGGCTTCACAAGATTTACGGGTTTTTATCACAAATGGTCCCTGAAATTGACCCACACCATCAAGATGGTCCCTGAAATTGACCCAAACTATCAATATGGTCCCTGAATTTGAAAATCAATCAATGTAGTCTTTGAAAATAAGTATGGCAAATAAAAATGATCCTCCCGCGACAATTCTGTAAAAAAATTTGTTATGTGCTAATGTGGGTTTAATAATTAATTAAAAAAGTTGTCTAAATATCTTTTTGCACAATGAATTTTTTTTTCTTATAGTAGGGCCTACTCCGAAGAGAGATCCCTTCGACAAATTCTCAAAGGCACAAGGCTTAACCAAGACCTAAGGCCATCTCCAACTGATGGCTGGCCAGAAGGCTCGTTTGAGCCCTCTGACCCTCCAAGATTCTCCAAGATATTAATATTTTAATGAACAGTACAGGGTCATATTTGCCTCCGTCTCCAACCGAGGGCCAAAGGGCCAGAGGGCTCGTTTTAGCCCTATCACAAAAAACCGTCTCCAGTCGAGGGCCAAAGGGCCATAGGGCCAAACATAATTTATTATTCAAAAACTATAACTTAAATGTTGTTTAAGTTTCATGTTGTTAAATATTTTTTTTTATGTTGTATAATTTTTATGTTGTTAATGTTATTAATGTTGTTTCATGTTACTTAATTTAATTTAATGTTGTATAATGGCTTAGGAAGTTATAGGAAAAAAATATAAATAAAAAATATGAAACAAATTTTGTGAAATAGAAGTTATAGGAAAAAATAGAATTTAAAATAAAATGAAACAAATTTTGTGAAATAGAAGTTATAGGAAAAAATGGAATTTAAAAAAAAATGAAACAAATTTGTAAAATAAAAGTTATAGGAAAAAAATATATGAAAAATAGAAGTTATAGGAAAAATTTTGTAAATAAAAAATAATAATAAAACTGTTAAAAAAAAAAATTCAATAACCGACAGGAATACATTTGTATTATTTAGTACAAATATATTACTGTCGGTTATAATCGACAGTAATACATTTATATTAAATAATACAATGTATTCTTGTCGGTTATAACCGACAGGAAATCCAACAAAAGCAAAAAAAAAAAGGCCAGCCCGGGGCTGGCTGGCTGGCCGGAAGTGGCCAGCCTTCTAGCCCTTTGGCCCTTTGGGATTCCGTGGGACCCTCTCAGATTCCAAACAAGCTCTCCAAGATTAAGGTTGTGAGAATGTTGATCGCCTAAATGTTAACGGTGATGGTCCAAAAGTCGTTGTCAATGGACCAAGTTGTCACCAAAGGTAATCTCGATCTAGGTTCAATTCGGTGAAGAATGTCGAAGTGTGTAAAGATGGGTGTATTGAGATTATTTTTAAGATAATGGAGAGCGAATGAGGTATAGAAATGTGGACTGGGATTGGAGGTGATTGCAAGACTGAGTTTTCGGGTTGACAATTTTTTATTACCTATTAAATTATTAAGCCTATTTGTAATTTTTAAAATTTAATTAGACTTGTGTGACCAATTTATGTGTCACATCAGCACATAACAAAATTTTTGACAAAATTATGACGGAAGGACTACATTGATGTGAGACACTTACTTGCGGGGCTACATTGATCAATTTTCAATTTCAGGGACCATTTTGATGTCGCGGGTCAATTTTAGGAACAATTTTGATGTCTTGGGTCAATTTCAAGGACTATTTGTGAGAAAAAGGACTTATGGGGCCCATTTATGTGCCACATCAGTACTTAAAAGATTTTTAACAAAATTGTGACGGAAGGACTACATTGATTTACAACACCTATTTTCAGGAACTACATTGATTGATTTTTAATTTTTGGGACCATCTTGATAGTGATGGTCAATTTCAAGGACCATTTATGATTAAAAAAAAACCATTAAAATATATTGCAAATGGTCCTAAATTGAATGCATTGTCCTATACAAGTAAATGTTCCACCTAAGGACGTAGAGAAATTGACACAAAATGAAAAAGATGTTGAATGCATTGTCCTACACTGGATACGAGATACTATACTAACATAAATTGCAAGGGAAATATTGCATAGCTTCCTCATAGATTTGAGGGTGCAAGTCTGTTTACTGGGTAACTAATATACATATGTCTTAGCATTGGATCATTGATATATGTTATCAACTGCACATAGTATACACGTAAAGTTGCAAACCATTTAAGGGACCATAATTTTCTAGGGCCGGAGTATCCGAATACAATTACCTCAGAAGTCCGGTCATGGACTCACCAACTCCAAGCGGGGCTACATCAGACAGAGCAGTGGTACCACCATCACCCTATTCTAGGGCTATACGCGAAATCCAAGCGAATCCACTGGATGACCATGCTTGTTCCACAAGCCACGTGATCTGATCCAGATATGGACACAATTAGATCCTTATAAGTTTTAGAGTTCATACAATCTAGAAATTGGCGTATGCAGTAAGTAATCACAACTCCTAAGAGGATGCAATATCTACTTCTAGATATCCTTTAGGATTTTACCGGCTTAAAATGAGGATTCTATTCTAAAAAGGTCTCTCTCCCTAAGGCATAAATACACCCATCTAGGGTTCGTCTCTGGCAACACAATCTTTATACTTGAATTCTCTTGCCCGTTGCTTGAGTCTAAAACAGTTCACCCACTTAACCGTCAGAAAGCCTTTGGCCGACCCCCTCCCCCGTCCTAGGCTTGCTCAAGGTTGTTTATTATTTTACAGGTTGCTCGTGTTTGTGCACTTCCTCTGATATGGTAGTGCATGAATTTGGTTCGAATGCCTAATATTTCATTCATTTCTTTTTCCCAAGCCTTAATTTTTGCGTGGCAATTGGTACCTAGCTAGCTAATAATTAAGGTTGCTCTGTGAGGACTTTTACTAGTCTCTAATGAGGGATTAGTTTCATTTTAAATATGGATTATGGCATTTTCTAGCGGTTTGATTAGCAACTGGTTATGTTTAATTTGTACCCTTCAAGAAAACTCTTTATGATGTCCAAAAACTTTACAGTTTTTCTTAAAAACTGAACTGATACCATTTGAAACTGCACCGAACCGAATCGTGCCCACCTCTAGATTTTTGTATAATTATACGCAAGATATTTGTCATTCCATAAGTTTAAAACAACATAAACCACATAAATTTCTACGCAAATCTGGGCCTATTATCCTCCATCTCTTTTCACTTAATGCCACTGTAGATACCTTCAATTCTTCAACAACCCTTGACAAAATCAAACCCGAAATCAACTTCTCCATTTAAACATTTTTCCTTCGTACAAATTGATTCCAACGAGTCCTAGGAAGTGAACTGACAAAATTATCCTTCCATTTAAGGGGCATGTGACATTTTAACAACAAAATGAATGGAAAGTAACGTAGGTGGTAGATTCTAACAGTTAAGAGAATCTAGGTGGTAAAAATTAAAAATTAAAAGTTCGAGTCATATTGGCGCACATGCTTGTAAATTCAAGTGCTACTCGTCCCCCCTTGCAGGTTAAACTACCTCAATTAATTGATCATGAATTTATAATATTTTAGGTTTCCATTATATGCAAGTTTATAACATTTATAGTAAACTATTTAATTACATATTAATTAATATGCACTACCCAGCCCGCTGTTGTGTTTTTTTTTTCTTTTAACCCTATATAAGGTTGTGACCATTTGATCCGGCCCTAGTTAATTACAAGGAAAAATTAACTTAATTACCAACGGATATATAGAATTTTCTACATCACTCATCAACCTGATTAGTGTTTTCAGTTACAAGCAAAATTAGATCTAATTTGAATTACACTGAAGAGAGTGTGGAGCCAAAAATAATCACAAGGCAACACGTGGATTTTTGGATAAAAAAGGACAAGAATACCCTTGAGGCACATCGAGATTCCTACGCGCGAGTAGCATGCAATCATCTTTCAACCAAGTCAAAAGTGCCCAAAATAGGTAACAATTCAAAACATATTTCATCCATCCACATCAAATTCTTCCTACAAGGTAACTCCCAATAACATTCCTTTTAAATTATATTAATGGCTAATTAATGGGTTTATTACCTAATTAATCCATTAATTGTCAATTAAACCATCCATTACTACCAAAAAAATACCTAAAAGGCCGGTCATCTTCTCCCCCAAAGGGACCGGCCATGCCTTATATATATTACCACATTTTTCTTTTTTTATCATATTAATTAGCTAGTTAATTAGACAATTATTCTATTTGCTAATTAATTAGCTAATTATTTCAATTATTTCCAAATTAATACAAATCAAGAACTTAGCCCACAAAGGGAGCTAGATGGCCAGTCCTCTCTCACCCAAGGAGGCCGGCCACTCCCTTATTTAAACCCCATCATTCTCCACAAAGTTCACTTCCAATTCTCTTGCTAAAATTCTCTAAAAATTCTCAAACACTTTCTCTCTAAATTCTAACTTTGGCATCGGAGGTTTTGCAGCCAAAGCCCCCCCACCCCCCCCCCCCCAATCCAATTCATCGTGGGCGCGTGAGGCTCTTGGCCTTGACCTAAGGTGTTAATTGTTTTGTACGTGCAATTTTGTCCAAGATCAAGGAGGAAGAAATGTGCATCCACAAATTGGTGCTTTCATTGAGAGAAGAGTCACACACTCGTAGAAGACTCTTGCATCAAAAGGTTTGTCTATTTTCTTATCCATTTGTAGAATTTTTCGTACGTTCTTATTACTAGAGTTTTTTATTTGCAAAAATTCTTTGATAAAACGTAAAAATGAAATACAATGGCTAGAAATTTAGAAAATTCAACAAGTGAAAATTTCAATATTCAAGAAAGGGAACCACGGTGATCCACGAGACTAAATGTGATGATAAGTGGAGCGGCACCACCTCTACAAGGCTCCACCATGGCAACCACCGCGGTGGCCACCACGGCAACCACCTGCGGCGAGGTTCATGGCACCACTACCACAACCCGGGCCGTGCCACCAAAGCAAGCCCAAGCCGTGCCATCCAAGGCCCACAGCACCAAGGCCACGGCCCAAGCCATGTCATTTTAAGCCCAATGCGTTGCCAAGCCAAGCCCAAGCCTCGCACTCGCCTGCACCACGCACCAAGCAAACTGCTCCCGTGGCCCAGCCTGCTCCCGTAGCCCAGCCAGATCCCGCGGCCCAGCCAGCTCCCATGGTTTCCCAAGCAACCCGAGTCGGCTCAAGACTATCTCAACCAGCCATGAACCGAGCATTCAGGCAGCGTGCACTTCCGATTGGGTCCCCGAGATAGTGTATACTCCGATTTTAGCCCGCGGAGGAGCGTGCACTCTCGATTAAGCCCAGGAGTAAATGTACACTCACGGTTGGGACCACACACCGATGATCAACATGAGCAGCCTTTCAGGCAAAGCATTCATTCGCGGCTAGGCCCGCAATGAGCATTCTCTACACCTCATCGGAGTAGGCAACACGATGGACGGAGAGAAGCAGTCACTCAATCCGGCTCAAGTTCAGCCGGCAGCCTGCTAAGAAATCCCTCGCCTGCTAGGAATTTACCTCATGCACCGCAGTCGCAGCATAGACGAGCCGAGTACGGAGAAGAGCAGCCTAGACCAGCAAGCCAAGACTGGGGGGCAGCCAAGGGCTCCGTTACCCTAACAAAGGTAAATTCAGGAAGAGGTAGAGAGACTCCTCAACGAGCGATTGCGTGATTTCCAACGCAACGAGGTGGCTGATGAGGCACAATGGCGGGATATGACCAACATGAGCAGATCGCCTTTCACGGACAAGATCGACCAGACAGAGCCTCTACGCAAGTTTAGCATGCCATATTTCACATCTTTCAAATGAGATGGAGATCCGGAGAGGTACTTGAAGCACTACCGTAGCGTGATGGTCCTTTACCGAAATAACGATGCCTTTATGTACAAAATATTCGCTACCACTCTACAAGGCGAGGTGAAAGATTGGGTTCACACGATCCATCCGGAGTTTTGATGATATTTCCTTGGTTTTCACCAAAGAATACTCATCTTACTGCTCGATCAAGAAAAAGTCTGACCACTTGTTTAACGTGAAGAAAAACCCAAAGGAGTCGCTTCGCGACTACATAAAGAGGTTGAAAGCAGAGAAGGCAAAAATCGTCGGATGTGACAACTCAATAGGAAACGCGGCCTTCCAAAAAGGACTCCCAACAGACCACCCACTGTTCGGAGAAATGATCATGAAAGAAGACTTGACTCTAGCAGATTCCTTTGCCCTGGCTGAGAAGCATGCACTTTGGGACGAGGCTCGACAAGCAGAAAAGGCGCATGAGCAGCCTCGAAAAGAGTCGGCAGTGGCTCAAAAAAAGGAGGATGAGAATCAGTCCAGCAAAAGCAAGCAGGAGGCCAAACATAGGGATCGACCCATGACCAAAGAAGGCTTGACAACTAAGAGCTATTCTAAGTTCTCAATTTCGATCCATTCAAGCTGCCGAAATAATCAAAAGGAGATACTTCCAAGCTGGACACACCAAATATTGCGCATTCCACTGAGGTCCTGGTCACACAACCGATGACTGCTACACTTGGAAGAACTACCTAGAGAAGTTTGTGAAAGAAGGCAAGGTCGATAGATACTTGGACAAGCCAGTTGTGCAGCCTAGAAAAAATGCAAACGATGATGAGGAACCACCAACCAAGACAATTTGAATCAATGGCATCTTCGTAGAATCCTAGCACTTTGGGGCCACCAGCAACTCTAAGAAGAGGAAGGACCAGTAGGCTTTACTAATCTCACAAGTCCAAGCAGTCGATGCCCAACCTGGACCAATTATTGGCTTCACCGAGTAGGATGCAGAAGACGTCGATTTTCCACACGACGACGCACTAGTAGTATCTGTCCAACTAGCCCATGCTATAGTCGACATAATGATGGTCGACAATGGACGTGCAATCAACCTACTTCAACTCTCAGTCATTCAGAGGATAGGCCTGGAAAGCACAATCCTACGCCGATCGGAGATACTCACCGGATTCAACGGACACACCTCGACTGCTATCAACCATATTACACTTGACGTGAAAACACCACCAGTTGTCTCAAAGCATACATTCACGATTGTAAGCGACCCGTCTCCCTACAATGAGATTCTTGGGAGACATTAGTTGATCAAGCTAGATGCTGTCACTTCCGTCAAGTATCCAAAAATCCTATTTCGTATCCTGGGTGGAGGAGTCGGAGAGATCAAGTCAGACCAGGCCACATCTCAACGATGCACTGTGCAAGTATTGAAGGAATCGAATAAGAGAACTTTTACCCCCGTAGAGATTACCGAGGTCCAAAAGGATAAAGAAGTTACCAAATAGCAATTACAGCAAGCGGATCAAGAAGATGGTGCCCAAACAGATGAGATAGGATGGAAACTCAAGAAGGACACCGAAGACATCATTCTTGATCCCCAGCAGCCGGAAAAGATGGCTAGAATCAGCTCACGTTTAAGCCAAGCTGAGAAGGAAGAACTCACAACTTTCCTTAAGGAAAACCGAGACGTCTTTGCATGATCACCATCCGACATGCCTGGCATTGACCCCTAGGTAGCCTGCCACAAGCTGCACGTCGACCTCGCTGCCAAACCGGTGATCCAAAAAGAAGACATTTCACACCTGAGCGAGTAGCGATCATCGAGGTAGAAATTAACAAGCTATTGGAGGTCGGATTCATAGAAGAGGTAACACACTCAGTATGGCTTGCCAACGTTGTGTTAGTGATGAAGAAAGAGAAAGGCAAATGGAGGGTTTGTGTAGACTACACCGACCTCAACAAAGCATGCCCAAAAGATCCTTATCCGGTCCCTCGAATCGATCTATTGGTAGAATCAACTTTCGAAAACCAGCTGCTCAACTTTTTGGATGCATACTCTGGTTACAACCAAATAACCATGTATGGGCCCGACAAGGAGAAAACCGCTTTCGTGATCGAGCGAGGCACCTGCTGCTACAAAGTCATGCCATTTGGCCTCAAAAACGCTAGAGCCACTTACCAAAGGTTATTAAACATGATGTTCAAGAAGCAAATTAGGGTAACCATGGAAGTCTATGTCGATGACATCATGATGAAGGGCAAGCAGCGGTCAGACCATATCTGCAACCTGGCGGAAACTTTAAGCATCCTTAGAAAATACAAGATGAAGCTCAACCTACCAAATGCACATTTGGAGTATCTTCAGGTCGATTTTTAGGGTATTTAGTAACCCAACGAGGAATTGAAGCACATCCCAAGAAAATCTGAGCGATCTTAGAGATGAAGTCTCCAACTACCTTGAAGGAGATCCAAAGCTTGACCAGATGAGTAGCTGCCCTCAACCGTTTTCTCTCGTGATCCACCGATCGATGCAAGTCTTTTTTCAAGGCCATCAAGAGGGCACAAGGAGACAAATGGGATGAAGAGTGCGAAAGAGCTTTCCAAGACCTGAAGAAGTATCTTACATCACCTCCCTTACTATCCAAGCCAGAAGCAGCAGATGACTTATACATTTACTTTGCAGTCTCCGAAGTAGTAGTGAGCTCTGCCCTTATACGAGAAGAGCTGGGGGCCCAACTGCTGGTATTCTACACTTCTTAAGCTCTTCTCGATGCGGAAACTAGATACCCGAAGATTGAGAAATTAATTTTGGCACTAGTTGTTGCGGCTCGGAAGCTCATACCATACTTTCAAGCTCATACGGTCATCGTCATGACTCAATATCCTCTACGATCAATCTTACACGGCCCGGACGCTTCTCAATGAGTGATAAAGTGGGCATTGGAACTTGGCCAATACGATTTAGTTTTCCAACCCCGCACGGCGATAAAGGCCCAAGCCTTAGCAGACTTCACCCCTAGCCTAGATGACACAACAGAGCGGCCCAATGATGTCCCAGAAGTAGCCGAGCATACCTTAACCGCGCTTGCTCCATCCGATGAAGATTTCTGGCATTTGCATGTCGATGACGCATCCAACTACAAAGGCTCAGGAGCAAGCGTAGTCCTTATCACCCCAGACGGTTCAATGCTCAAGCAGAGTACGAGGCCCTACTAGTAGGCCTCCGAATGACAAAAGACTTGGTAGTGAAGAAGCTTGCAATTCATTCCGATTCCTAGCTAAACACCCCCCAGACTACAGGGGAGTACATGAAAAAACATCCGAGGATGGCACAATACCTAAAGAAGGTACGTAAGCAGCTTGAGGCATTTCAGACTTACACTCTCACTCAAGTTCCGTAGGCAGACAACGCCCACGCGGATGCACTAGCCGGCTTAGGCTCCGCCCTTGATTACCAACTCAAACGCTCGACTTCGGTGGAGTATGTAGACAAACCAAGCATAGAGGTGGAGCCGGCTGATAAGCTCATATTTATATATATTTTACATCAAATTCACTTGTCTTTTCTTAGTTAGTTCCTTATATATTTGAGATTTTTACTTTGTTTTTGTGTTTTGTAGGATTTGTCAAGCAAATAAAATAAAAATAGCATAAGTGGGATTTTAAGTAACAAATTCTTCAAAACTGTCTGTGCGGATCAGCTGACTTTGGAAGCAAGTTTTGGACAACTCAGAATGAAATAAAGAATGATCCTTATATGCCTAAAAGCTATGGATGTCTATTTTCTGGAGCATTTCGCGGATTGTTAATATCATTTTTCTAGAAGAAGTTATGGCCGTTTTAACACTAAAAGGTTGACAAGAGGCTGAGCAGTCTGTAACTGCAATGAAAGCAATAAACCCAATAAATCTAGCAGCCAAAACTAATGCAGTCAAGAACAAGCTAGCTGACACCTATTCAAATATCAAAGGAAATGGAATTAAAGATGAGGATTAAATGGGAGTAATGGGCATAAAGGCTACCTAAAGAGTTACAATTGTTTTACCATTTCCTCTCACTTATTGTCATCACTTAATGGCTGTTAGTGGGGTGAGTTATGGAGAAGAAACTGGGGCAGCAAGCAAGAACAAAAAGGCTGCAGGTTGCAGCGGCAAAGGAGGAAAAAAATTAGAAAAAAAAAAAGAAAAAAAATGGAAAGGTGCAGCTGACGAAAATGGGAGGGAAAAAAGCAAGGCAATAAGAAGTTGGACAAGGAAGAGGGAAGCAATAGAGGAAGGAGGAAATCTTGGCATTCTCTTCTTTCGGTTTTATCTTCTCAAACTCATGTCTTTCTTTTGGTTTTATTTAAGAATTATGTGTAACTAAATTTTTAGTAGTTAGGGGCTGTTTTGAAGCCCCGAATATGATTGCAAATGTGTTATGACATTTTTGGTTCAATTTCTTTTATGAAAGGATGAAAATTGCTTCACTACTTGTCTCATTGATGAATTCTTTATGTGTTTTCTACGGATGCATACTTAGTAAGCATATGTAAGATTCTAATGCTATGAATATGTGTGTGCCTGCCCTTGTCGAATGAGGACCTACATATGTTCTAGAGTAGTACTTGTTAATTGCGATTAACATGTGAACCAATTTCTAGGATAAGTAAGACAACGCCAGTACTTACGATGCCTTGTGATGACTCAAACTCTTTTTGTTCTTAATGATTTCTACTTGTTAGATCTATGAACACGCCATTCTAGATTGCATGCTAGGGACTAAGTTAAGTTGAAAACGCCAATCTCTTAACATACTACATTAGAAAGAGTAATGGGTTGAGTTCTAACATTGAGCCAACTTGAGCATCTTCATCCGGAAATAAAAGGAATTTGAATGAAACATAACATGTTTGCATGATTATTTGGTGGTGGATAGCAATTCTCCTAACTCGTTTGTCTTAATTTGTGAACTACTTAAAATCTGTTTCTGTCCTGTTTTTGTTCAATTTAATTTAAATATCAAATCAACTCCAAAAATCCCAAAAATTTGTGTGAGTGTGTCTCTATGTGTCTAGTGTTTTCATATAAAATTTCATAGACTTTAGTTAAGTGTAAGTCGGTCTAATAATTATTTTTCGGTGGCTAGTCAGTAGGGACATCAACCCAGTTTTTGTGACATTTTAAGTAGTTAGATAAAACAATCTTTTGAGGGAAAGACCTTTATTTTCATATCCCACCACCAAAAGACGAGCAACCGGTGAGACTCATTTCTCTTTGGCATTTGGTTCGAAAGTAATCATTCATCCCAACATCAGTATGCCAAGCATCAACACACTACTGCCAAGCATTGAACAAAACAATAGGAGATGGCCACAAGCTTGGATCTAGCGGAGGAGAAGCGCGAGCAGATCATCACCCATATCGCAGCCTACCAGCAATAGCTCATCTCCAGCTACAATAAAAGGGCCAAGATCCAGCAGTTCCAACCCGGAGATCTAGTCCTAAGAAAAGCCTTCATCACTCCCCCTAGAGAAAGCTCCAAAAAGATGGATCCCATCTGGGAAGGTCCGTACAAAATCAACAGAGCAGGCGACAAAGGTAATTACATCCTCGCCACCATGAACGACAAAGCGATCAAGAAACAATGAAACACCTGCAACCTGAGAAAGTACCATGTGTGACCTCCTACTATATCAAGATCCGAAGACTCAAGTAGCTCAACGGGCACCACCTTGCAAGCCGAGGACTATCCAGTTGTTATGCAGTATTTTCAGTTAAGTTATTCGTTCGTTTCACTTGTTTTTCAATGAGGAATTCAGAAGTAAATCGCAACTTGGCTTGACAACATGTCCATAACAACTTATCCCTCCTGCACTTCAAAAGAAGATCTTGCCCTTCCTAGGGACTCATCGCAGGAATTGCGCACCCCGAGGGACCAACCATGCTCACCAGTGTGAGAGGGTAAGCTAATTCCCAGACACTCATATGGGTCTGCTCTCCAAAGCGGGAGGATAAACTCTACACTCCGAATATCCAGGCGTGGATGATCCAGGCTGCCCTAGTATAACTAGATGCACAATGGCTTGCGCTGGGATTCCTAGAAGTAGCCACAATGGTCTTTTTCAAGGCTTATCTAACTAAAGGATTTTGGGTCTCTTGGCCTAATCAGTGAAGAACCGGGCCCTAGAGACGGAACGACTGCCCTGGAAACCTAAAGCTGTTACCGAGTGCACTAAGGTAGCCTACGGTTTTCAGAAGATTGCCTACAGCTTGCCTTTCAAGCAGTAAAGCCGCGCTAGACTTATAAAACCGCACATTCTTGTGAAAGGTTAAACAAACTAGCGTGCATATACGAAGCGTTATCCACTGCCGACATGCTACGTAGTCGATAAGCTTCACCTCTGCCAAGTGCGGAAGGACCTACACCAAGTCCTAAAGTGTTGTGATACTTGCTACGCAACCTACGGAATTGGAGAAAGCCAAGGTTAACAGCCTAGTGGTCACGCGGACTTGTCTACTTCTGTAAGCAAGGCGTCCAGCTGCTGACCCTATGACTAACAACTTTGCAAAGTTCTACACCAACACCTACGGCTGCATAGGCTACGCGACCTGCCTGCTTATAGAAAAGTAGCACGCCTGCCACTGGTCTATAAAGTCTAAAGGTTAGTGCGTGAACAAAAGAAGCAAAGATGGAGAAAAGCGAAGAAAACAAGTTTATTAAATTTTCTAGCAAAATTGATAAACAACTAGCAAAGATCGAAGGAGTTCGAGCAAAACAAAAGCAGCAAGGAAAACAAAGAAAATCCTAAAGGCTACCTAGAAGACTACTCTTCAGCAGCTTGGACATCCCACGACTACTCGATTGACACACCTTCAGCAACCGTGATGCCCTCAACAGCGACATCATTTGGTGTATCACCCTCAGTTGCCCCAGCCTGGGCATCAACCTCTCCGACTACTTCACCAATAGAAGACTCAAAAGTAAAGGCGAGCAAGTCTTCTGGAGAAATAGAGCGGTCTCAAACTGTAGAGAAGTGGAGTCAGATATATTAGACCCCTTCAAAGTAGCAAGCTCAGATTCCAATTTTTTGACTTTCTCGGCCAAGGAGTAAGCTTCGGCTACCAAAGTTCTTGCCATCTCCTTGGCAGCCTTGGTATCCTCTTGATCAAGAAGCATAGACTCGGCTGCCAGAATCATCATTTTCTACATCATGGTCAGCAGAGCAGCCCTCCTATACCCGGTCGTATGCTTTGCAAAAAAGGTCGGGCCAATAATCCCTTTGACGCCATCAACAAACTTGGCACATACATCCATGTCCTTAAGCATATCTGGTTTCAAAAGTGCACAAATCTCAGTAACTTCCCCAGAAATGGACTTGGTGGATTTCTCATGACCGCCCGCATGAGCAGTCTCTTTCTTCTCAGCAGGCGAGTTGGTCTCAATAGTGGAGGGAACGAGTTTTGGCGCCATTTTAGCAGATAATGGCACCTTGCCCCCTTCATAGTAGCAAGCCTTTCCAAAGAGAAACCAGACTTAGCCCTAGGCAGACACTTTGACAAAAACTTCAGCATCGGAGGCACAGATGAACTTCTACGCTGGGCAATCCTATCAGTAATCGAGCTAGCAGCTTTCGAAACGGCAGACACCACTGGCACAGATTCAGCAATCTCTTTTTTGCCGTTCCTAGGGGAAGTAAAGTCAATCACAAGCTTGGGAGCAGCTGGTGAACCCTCTTGAGTAGCGGAAGAAGTCTTCAGTTTCTTTTCAGCAAGTGTCTCTTGAACAGGCGGGGAATGCGTCTTTTTCCCATCATCATTTGTAACAAGCTCCACCACAATGATAAGACGAGCCAACGCCTCTGCCTTGATTCGTTTTATCTCCTCTTTCGAAGGCAGCCTATCTTTTTCCCTACGAAGATGACTAAGCAGCCAGCGCCACTCACGATACTCGGAAGGGATACCCAAAGCGACATGCACTTTTTTCATGTCCGGAGAAACCTTAGGAGTCAAGCCGAATCCTGAATCTACAAAGGCAGCGGAAGACAATCAAAGAATTAAATAGCAGCTTAGCACAAATACAAAGCAGTCGAAAGATTAAGCAGCTCACTTACCGGATATGAAGATCATGGGAACACGCAGCTCGGGGGAAGAATCGGACTATCATTCTCCACTTATCTCCAAAGTCTCCTTGGCCCAGTCTTGCTTGAATTATCAAAAAGCCTATGGCGAGATCGCACCTGCCCAACTCCCTCGATGTGGCCTATGTCGAAGAAGTACCAAAATTTGTTGACGGTCAAATCTAAGTCAAAGAATTGGCTAAGATTGTGGAATCCCACCGTCACGCGGACCGCGTTAGGAGAACATTGAGCGGGGGCACATCTCATGGAGCATAGCATTTCTTGGAAAAATCGTGGCATAGGAAAACTAAAACCCAACACAAAATAGTAGGGGTGGAATTTAATGGTTCTCCGAGCTCCATCACATGGCTCACGACTGCTACCATCCTTACCTCGGCTTGACGATACAACGACGGCACATCATCATCGTTCTTATGGCTCGAGGAAGACATACTTGAAGAAATTCTACGAAGGTACAAAAGGGATTCATTAGAGGGTTGAAAAAAAAAAAAAAGCAGGGAACCCAGCCCGTGCTGGCTCCCCACTATTCCTCTCGGCCCAAGGGCCTGGCTGCCCAGTCCAGCCAACAGGGGGATGGCGCCCCCACACATTCTTCTTCACAGCCCAGGCACAAAGGCCCAAATTGCAGCACTAACCCACGGCCCAAGCCGTAGGAAGCCCAGTGCCCATGCCAAGCCCCACGACATGGCCTGTTCACTCCCACCACCCACGACAATAGTGCCGCAGCCTCCCTAGGCCCTTTTTTTTTCAAATATCCTCGACGCCCGTCGAGCCAAATTTCAAGTCCCGAGACTCCAAGAAAATTAATTTTTTCTTACCTAGAAGCAACAAGAAGACGAAGCAAGCAACGAAAGACGATCCTTTGCACGGGCAAGATGTAGAAGATTGCTAGAGGAGGGAGAATAAATATCCTCTAAGCTCTCTCTCTCTCTTGTAAGGTAGAATAAATTTCTCTCCAAAGTTAATTTAATAATCCAATTAAGGTGGACTTAAATAGGCTTTGAGAGAAATTTATTTCCTTTTTCTAGAAAGATCTAATTTCTTATTGAATAGGGAATCTACATCAAAAAAAGGAAACAAACTTATGTTTCCCAAAGCAAGAAAATCTCTACACCTGTTGCCCTTTTCCGCGAACAGCCCAACAGGTGTGGAGGCATTTGTGGAGCCAAAAATAATCACAAGGCGACACGTGGATCTTTGGGTAAAAAAGGACAAGAATACCCTTGATAAACATCGAGATTCCTACGCGCGAGCAGCAGACAATCATCTTTCAACCAAGTCAAAAGTGCCCAAAATAGGTAACAATTCAAAACCTATTTCATCCATCCACATCAAATTCTTCCTACAAGGTAACTCCCAATAACATTCCTTTTAAATTATATTAATTATTAATGGGTTTATTACCTAATTAATCCATTAATTGTCAATTAAACCATCCATTAATTACTACCAAAAAATACCCAAAAGGCCGGTCACCTTCTCTCCCAAAGGGACCGGCCATGCCTTATATATATTACCATATTTTTCCTTTTTATCATATTAATTAGCTAGTTAATTAGGTAATTATTCTATTTTCTAATTATTTCAATTATTCCCAAATTAATACAAATCAACAACCTATCCCACAAAGGGAGTTAGATCGCCGGTCCTCTCTCACCCAAGGAGGCCGGCCACTCTCCTATTTAAACCCCATCATTCTCCTCAAAGTTCAATTCCAATTCTCTTGCTAAAATTCTCTAAAAATTCTCAAACACTTTCTCTCTAAATTCTAACTTTGGCATCGGAGGTTCTGCGGCCAAAGCCCCCCCAATCCAATTCATCGTGGGCGCGTGAGGCTCTTGGCCTTGACCTAAGGTGTTAATTGTTTTGTAGTTGTAATTTTGTCCAAGATCAAGGAGGAATAAATTTGCATCCACAAAGAGGAGGGTTGGAACTCAAATTCTTTAATACGAAGGCTCTAACTGGAACAATTATCACTTGCAAGCGATTAGTTATTGTAGAAATACTTGCTCCACCGCTCCAAAATATGTTAGTTTTTCTTCTAGTAGTGGCTCTGCCAGTATTACGCATGAGGTTTGGTAACCGATAGGCCACATGCATGCATGAAATTCATCACGAATTTCTCTTGTTTGAGCTTTTATTCATTAATTAGTACTTCTTCTGAATTCAAGAATTAAACTCGAGTAGGAACATTGCATCCATTTATACACATCATATATATACTTTTTTCTATACATAATCGTATTTCACAGTATAACAGTTAAAAAGTATTACGTAAATATAGGTTTCCTGAAACCTGAAACTGCAAGTTTCTTCCTTCAAGGCCAGACTGATTGGGGGAAGCTTTAGCTAGTCATCATTACCATCACTACCAGCACCACCGCCACCATTAACACATCATCACCACCATCGTCATCATCATCGATTCATCATCATATTTGTCATTATCATCATCATCATCAAGCCTCTTATAGATATGATGGGAAAGAAGACAATATATTAGCTGATCTCAAATTAGATGAAGATGGTCCTTCAACGCTGTCCCAAAACTGAAAGTTGTTTGATGAACACTGTTGAGCCTGGCGGGAATGTACCAATGCATTCAGCTCCTGTGTAGTACTTTGCAAGCACTCCATTGAAATCTCTTCTTCCTCATCAATATTGCTACATGACTCCACTTCAATAGGAACCATGTTATTGTTTCCAATGCTTGACCCTAGGAGGGATGGTAGAAACTGTGCATCCATATTATTGTTTGTAAATGGTGCTGTAGAAGAAGGAAAGGCTTGAACTTGATGCTGTTGCTGCTGATCCAAAATCCATGTTCCGCTGTTGTTCGAATTATTCGACCTGGCAAGTGGAAAATGCTGATCGCCTGATTGTACATTAGTGTTCTTGTTGGTAGTCTCATCAAGTGAAACAGCGTCAAACATGAATAGAGGGTATGGAGAAGGGTATAGGATTTGATCCCTAGCCGCTGTAGGTTTTGTAATAAAATTTTGGTTCATAAAAACTTGTTGGTTTGGATAACTGCAACCCATTTGATAATTGTGCTGATGATCAAGATTTGAAGGAGATGTGGTTGGTGGTGAAGAAGGCTTTTCTAGATTCTTTTTAATCCATGAATTCCAGTAGTTCTTTATCTCATTGTCGGTTCTTCCGGGTAGGCATTTTGCTATATGCGCCCATCTACAATTTATTAATTCATGTTAGAGTTATGAGGTACCGACGATCACATCCCCAATTAAAGAATCATGCAAGGTACTAAAGATCAAAGGAAAACAAATTTCAAAATTTTCATCTGCTAACAATGTTTGTGACACAAGAATTGTAAGATATTAAGATCGAAGGAAGACTAGACTCACCAAAATAATAAGGTGCATGAATGACAGTGCTAGATTAAACAAGTAAGTTTAACCTTTTCAGAAAAAGAAACTAACTATAACAACTAAATTCGGATTAATCCAGTTACTGGCAATAGCTAACTAACCTTTTAATCTAAATGTTTTGAATCCAGAACCTTAGCATACTCTTACTCATCTCCTTACCACTAGGCTAACTGCAGTGGCTTAAATCAACCCAATATTTAATTATGAGGTGAAACCTCATATATATAGCTTCAATTTACTCTTCTGGTAACTCATAATAACACGTTGAGAAATTAAAATGATTTTGAGGCTTGGAATTAGTCATATTGGTGGTTCGGGAGAATGCAAAAACCCTAAAGTAAGAATAATTAGAATGCAACTTTACTCCAATTTGCACCTGTTTCCTACAACCCCATGAAGTCTAATAATCAATTTCTTCTCCTCTGGTGTAAACCCTCCTCTTTTGATATCAGGCCTCAAGTAATTGAGCCATCTCAAGCGGCAGCTCTTACCGCACCTTTGAAGCCCTAAAAACCACACGCACACATATAAACGTCACAACCCCAATCACAAAATTAATTCATGCAAAGTTTTGTACGTATATATGAGAGAGAGAGAGAGAGAGAGAGAGAGAGAGAGAGAGAGAGAGAGATCAGGACCAGCTTGCTCAGGAACTTTTCTCCAACAGCCATGACCATATGTGGTGATGTATCTAACGAGCTTTTCATCTTCCTCAGGGGACCAAAGCCCTCTCTTAACCTTTCTTTGTTTGCAGCAATAGTGGTGACCCATTTGGTAAATATATGCTCCTCTACTTTTTTTGGTTGCCTGATCAATCCAGAGTTTGCATGGGAATTGAAATTCAGATGGCTCTTGCAATCGTTGGGTCCCTCTCTCACAGCCCTTTTAAAAGTAAGGGAAAGTACAAATGGGCCATCTTCTCCAGTAAGATGGGACCCATGTTAAAACATCGAGCTCCATCTAACCCTATATTGACACCCCATCCACTTTGATAAATTTGATCTTAATTTGTATTTGTTTGTAACATCTTGTTTTTAGTTTTTTTTTCTATTACGTTTCATCTTTTCGTTGTCCTACGCTAACGTGGAAGCGTGAAATTGGCTTTATTCTGGAATACTTCGAAATTAATTTCTGAGCCTTATTTGTGTAACAAATTATACAATTTCCAATATAGATCTTGATTACTCTCTCCTTTTCTTGTGTTAATTTATTTTATTAAATGGTTGAGAGTCAAACTACTTGTACTTTTCCTTCCACATACATCTGTTTAGAGATCATAATGAAAATGATTAGCATCGTTGGGCAACTCCGCAATGTGATCCAATATATATAAATTGTTTTATCATCATTATGCTACTTTGAATACGTATCACAATTATTATTTATTATTATGAAGGGAGGGGTGAGTTAGAAACTCCTACCGGGAAGCATGGATGGAAAACCTAAAACTCTATCCACTAGAATATTGAACCACTCTATATTTGATTATATAAAGATTATATTAAGATTACTCACTCTATATTTTAGATGAGGAACTTGCAAAGTCGTAAGTGTGACAACCTGTCCCTAAAATTTCGAAATTGATAAAATGCTCTAGAGGCATGGGTTTTGACTTCTGTCGACCAACGTCTATAGGAACGTATGACTTTTTTTTTTTATTTAGTAAATTATTTGAACTCCCATCTTGTTGGAAAGAAGCCAATTAGCTTCAAAGATAGAAAATAAGAAAATAGGGACCAATCAGAGGAGAGAGAAACAAGCAACCAACCAATTAGGGGAGGAGAGAGAGGGAAGCTCTCACCTTCCTTCCCGTAGCCTTTCACACGCACGCAGGAACCTGGTTTCGACCCGGGGAGGTTTCAGGCGGTTCTCCGCCATTTTTTCAGGTAAGTTTCACTCATCCATCACGTATAACCTCCTCCACGACCTTCCCTCTATCATCTCCACCCATATTTGAGGGTTTTTAGGTCCAAAACTATGAGGAATTCCACCGGAGCACCGGAGGTGCTCGACGGCAATCCCTCCGATCCGGCGAGTTCCACCACCTAAATCTACCATTAATCAACTTCCCTCCGACCCAGGAACAGGACCCAACCAGTGGTAGAGACGTTGGAACACCGAGGAAGGAGAATCGAAGTTCCCACATTTTAGGGTGCCGACGGGTTGGAGTGAAATTGGAGTCTTTCTAGGCCAAATTGGCCTTAGTTACTGGTATAAAAGTTGTTCTACTAGTTGAGATCTTCATTCCTGCAAATTTTGGTAATTTTTAAAAATAGTTGGATTTTCCGGCAAGTCGGGGCGACCGACCGCCACCCACGGTGGCACGTGGCCTGTGGGCCGCCAATGCTATTTTTAGGCTATGTTAAATGCCGTGAGTTCAGTTTTGATAATTGATTGACGTAGGTTGAGCATTTGAACTTATTTTCATTACGTTACGTGGTTAGGTGAAAATATGGATCGATCATCCGACTGTTGGATCGTCACCAAACTTTGATACGTTGTAATACGTAATATTTGAAGATCATAAGAATTTATGGATCGGGAATCCAATGTATGGATCTACCCGAATTGGATTTGGAAGTTCATAAAATAAAATGTTAGCCGCCATTTAGTTTTGACAATTGACGGAGATCCGACCGTTGGATCGTAACAAAATTTCAGTATGTGATTCTAGGAGTGTAATGTGGATCTTTGGAAGTTACGGATCGGAAATCTGAGTTACAGATCTTCTGGATCAAGTATGTAGGGTTGTAACCCTATCGTCGAACTTTGATCGACGGATGACTTTTAGTCAGTGGGTCTTAAACCATTCTAAAATGTCCTGGAGGATGTGTTATATATGAATTACGTATTCTATAGTTAAGAGTTCAGAGATGTGATTCGATAATTGGTCACAGGCGCCGATCGTTTGGGACGCCTTGATGCTCATGTTAAGGAATCGTAGCACGACTTCCAGGTGAGTGGGCATTTTGGTTTTTCTATATATGTACATGCCTTGTGTTTTCCCAGAAAAGTCACATAATTGGTTATATGCTTTGAAATATTATGTTAAGTGTTTATACGTTAGATTATGTATTTATTAGTTGCATCACTAGTAGAAAAACCTGTTTGCGCGACGGAATCTTGCGCGACGGACTAAATTTCGTCGCGCAAACATGGTTTGCGCGACCCAAAACAGCAAACGTCGCGCAAAGTCACTTTGCGCGACGTAACTTTGCGCGACGAGGTCCTGCGTCGCGCAAAGGCACTTTGCGCGACGTAACTTTTCCTACGTCGCGCAAAGGCACTTTGCGCGACGCAGGACCTCGTCGCGCAAAGTTTTGGCGCCAAACAAAGACTATTTTACCGTTTTTTCCACCTTTGCGCGACGCACGATTACATACGTCGCGCAAAGTCAACGATTTTTTTCTTCTTTAGAAACGTGAATTGAATACTTTTGATGGCTTATATATATAAAGTTTCAATCATTTGTTTTGAATGTTTATTGTATAACGGTATAGAATCAGTTGAATTTGATGAGAGAATGCTTGTTATTTGTTGAAGCTTTACATTTATTTATTTCCTAAACCATAAGATAAAAATTAAAAAAAAAAAAAAAAAACTACTTTGCGCGACGCAGGTGCTCCTAGGTCGCGCAAAGCTGTTTTGCGCGACGTAAGAGAACCTGCGTCGCGCAAAGTAGTTTTTTTTTTTCCCTTCTCTTATTTTGGTTCTTTTGGGGTTCTTGCATTACCTTTTTCATTTGTGGTATCCACTTATGTAAAGGTGTTAAATTTGCGATCGAATTGATTCATTGTATTCATACAGGGTTAAAGAGTGTATTTCTAAAAAATCATCAAAATCGGAGTTAAAATAACCGTTAAATTGGTGATTTTTCGTTTATAGCCGTCCAAAAAGTTGGTCCCGTTACTTGATCTCTGAATGTTTGTTTTTTACGATTTTTGGCGTATGCGATCTCGAAGAATATACAAACAAATTTGACGGTTGGATCGTTGAAACTAGTTTCGTACAATGCGTATCCCATCAAAACATTAGTGGTATATATATATTTACTAAGTAGATTTTAATTTATTTATTTTGTACTTACACTTAAGAAATTGAATGATATATATGTAAAAGAATTATTGTCGATTTTTGTTAGAAAAATATATTATTGTGGGGTTTATGTATAAAAAAAATTTGAATATGAAAAGAGAAAAATGTTTTATAATAATTTTTTTTTAAAATAAAAACACTTTGCGCGACGCGGCCCTGCGTCGCGCAAAGAGACTTTGCGCGACGTATCGAAAATGGGTCGCGCAAAGTGGCTTTGCGCGACGCAGGACCACGTCGCGCAAAGTTTTGGCGCCAAACAAAGATTATTTTACCACTTCTCCAATCCCTGATCTCAAGCTCCGTGAGATCCTTCTCGCGTTCACACCTTCTCCATAAATCTTTTGGATATCATAGTGAGTCAAATTTCACCTTTTTTTTAATTTAATTTTACCTTGTTTTTAGATTTTTTTAATATTAATTTCACCCTTAATTTAATTTATTTTTATTTTTATTTTAATTTTACCTTGTTTTTCAATATTTTTTTTCTTCTTTAGAAACGTGAATTGAATACTTTTGATGGCTTACATATATATAAAGTATAAGATAAAAAAAAAAGAAAAAAAAAAACTACCTTGTTTTTCAATATATAAAGTATAATATTTTTTTTCTTCTTTAATTTTACCTTGTTTTTCAATATTTATTTCCTAAACCATAAGATAAAAAATAAAAATAAAATAAAAAATAAAAAAACTACTTTGCGCTACGCAGGTGCTCCTAGGTCGCGCAAAGCTGTTTTGCGCGACGTAAGAGAACCTGCGTCGCGCAAAGTAGTTTTTTTTTTTTTTTCCTTCTCTTATTTTGGTTTTCTTTTGGGGTTCTTGCATTACCTTTTTCATTTGTGGTATCCACTTATGTAAATGTGTTAAATTTACGATCGAATTGGTTCATTGTATTCATAGAGGGATTAAGAGTGTATCTGTAAAAAATCATCAAAATCGGAGTTAAAATAACCGTTAAATTGGAGATTTATCATTTATAGCCGTCCAAAAAGTTGGTCTCGTTACTTGATCTCTGAATGTTTGTTTTTTCTGATTTTTGGCGTACGCGATCTCGAGGCATATACAAACAAATTTGACGGTTGGATCGTTGGAACTAGTTTCGTACAATGCGTATCCCATCAAAACAGTAGATTCACCAACACTTGGAATTTATTTATACTTTCATTAAGTATAACATAAGATTTTGTGGTATCCACTTATGTAAATGTGTTAAATTTACGATCGAATTGGTTCATTGTATTCATAGAGGGATTAAGAGTGTATCTGTAAAAAATCATCAAAATCGGAGTTAAAATAACCGTTAAATTGGTGATTTTTCATTTATAGCCGTCCAAAAAGTTGGTCTCGTTACTTGATCTCTGAATGTTTGTTTTTTCTGATTTTTGGCGTATGCGATCTCGAGGCATATACAAACAAATTTGACGGTTGGATCGTTGAAACTAGTTTCGTACAATGCGTATCCCATCAAAACAGTAGATTCACCAACACTTTGAATTTATTTATACTTTCATTAAGTATAACATAAGATTTTGTGGTATCCACTTATGTAAATGTGTTAAATTTACGATCGAATTGGTTCATTGTATTCATAGAGGGTTTAAGAGTGTATCTGTAAAAAATCATCAAAATCGGAGTTAAAATAACCGTTAAATTGGTGATTTTTCATTTATAGCCGTCCAAAAAGTTGGTCTCGTTACTTGATCTCTGAATGTTTGTTTTTTCTGATTTTTGGCGTATGCGATCTCGAGGCATATACAAACAAATTTGACGGTTGGATCGTTGAAACTAGTTTCGTACAATGCGTATCCCATCAAAACAGTAGATTCACCAACACTTGGAATTTATTTATACTTTCATTAAGTATAACATAAGATTTTGTGGTATCCACTTATGTAAATATTTTAAATCGACGATCGAATTTATTCATTGTATTCATATAGGGTTAAATACTGTAGCTATAAAAAATCATCAAAATCGGAGTTAAAACTACCGTTAAATCGTGATTTTTCGTTTATAGCCGTCGAAAAGGTTTGTCCGGTTACTTAGTCTCAGCATGTTTTTTTTTTGCGATTTTTGGTGTGTGTGATCTCGAAGCATATACAAACATGTTTGACGGTTGGATCGTTGAAACTAGTTTCGTACAATGCGTATCCCATGAAAACAATAGATTCACTAAAACTTAGATTTTATTTATACTTTTATTAAGTATAACATAAGATTTTGTGGTATCCACTTGTGTAAATATTTTAAATCGACGATCGAATTTATTCATTGTATTCATATAGGTTTAAATAGTGTAGCTGAAAAAAAATCATTAAAATCGGAGTTAAAGCTACCGTTAAATCGTGATTTTTCGTTTATAGCCGTCGAAAAGGTTTGTCCCGTTACTTAGTCTATGCATGTTTGTTTTTTGTGATTTTTGGTGTGTGTGATCTCAAAGCATATACAAACAGGTTTGACGGTTGATCGTTGAAACTAGTTTCGTACAATGCGTATCTCATCAATTTCAATGTTGTATATATATATATATTAAGTAGATTTAAATTTATTTATTTTGTACGTATAACACTTAAGAAATTGAAAAATATGTATATTTATTAAGTAGCTTTAAATTTATTGTAGTTGTTATAAAAATATATTATTGTGGGTTTTGTGTAAAAAAATTGAATTTGAACATTTTCAGTACATTTTATAATAATTTTAAAAAAAAAAATACCTTGCGCGACGCAACTATGTAGTCGTCGCGCAAAAACCCTTTGCGCGACGTTGAAAGTTAAACCTGCGTCGCGCAATGTGTGGTAATTTTAGTGGTAGACTTGTTAAAATTAGGCGGTTTGTTTAAATTTTCGCAGAACTCTTTTTTCGCAGAACTCTCTCTTCTCACCTGAAAACGCAGGTATCACCCTCTCTATTTTCGCAAACCTCATCTGAAAACGCAGGTATCACCCTCTCTCTCCCTCTCGCTCATATCACCCTCTCTCTCCCTCTCGCTCACTGGGTCTCTCTCTTCCCTCTCACTCATCCTCATCCGCATCCTGTCTCCTCATCCTCTCCCAACTGCACAGCAGGTATAGACTCAAGATTAGGGTTAGGAATGTTAGGGTTTCAGTGTTAAATCAAATTTTAGGGTGGTGGGTTGGTCTGCTATGGTGTTAGTTTTCTGGTTTTTTTCTCTGCACGGGTCGGGGCTGCGGCGCGTGTTGGTGTTCGGCTTCTGTGTCGTCGGAATTTGGGCTACGTATATTTACCAAGGCGTTCTGCAGGAAACTCTGTAAGTCTTCTCTTTCTCTGCATTTGGGAATCTCCCAGATGGCGCACCCCCTTTTGGGATTCTTCAGCTCCTTAAATCCTCTTCGAAATTTGCAGACTTGGTTGTCGACATTAATCGAAATTGGTGATGTCTTGATCTTTGTTTTTAGGTCCACGAAGCGATTCGGGCCAGATGGGCATAGGTTCGGACACCTTGCATTCTTGAACTTGGCTCAGAATGTGGTCTGTCTAATCTGGACGTATATAAGTAAGTTTCAATCTTTCTCTGAAAACCTTGAATTTCTTGTAATGTTGATTGATTTGAGCTGAAAAATGAAATTGGGAGGATGGTAATATTGTGTATTGGGTTCTTTTGAACAGTGATAAAGCTTTGGTCTAGCAGTAATGCTGGAGGCGCTCCTATGTGGACGTTCTGGAGTGCAGGGATTACTAATACGATTGGACCCGCTATGGGGATCGAGGCGTTGAAGTACATCAGTTATCCGGCTCAGGTTTGCATCCCAATTCCCGATTTGATCTTGTACCTTGTAACTCAAATGGGCATCATTCGATAATATGGTTATGGATATAGGAATAATTGATGATTATGTGCCTTAGTTCTAGTTAACTGGATCAGATTTTCTTACCAGTCTAATGAGCTAGCAAATGTACGATTGTCGTAGATCGGTAGATGTAATGGAGTAGTTTGATTTCCTCTAGATAAACTTAATTGGCATAAAAAAAAAAAGGTTTAAGGACCCATTAGTTTTGGAGCAGAAGGTCCATGTAGCCAAAAACATTATTATTTTTTGGATAAATTCTTAGTTGAGTTTGATAGGATGTTGAATTGGTTGTTTAAGGGATGATAAGAATAGATTTTTGTGAAAAAGTTTCGTTTTTTATATTTATTTCTGGAGTAAATTCCAAATAATGGATCTATAGTTTTTGGATATGAAAGCTGTTTTTTTTATACTTGCAGGTCTTGGCAAAGTCCTCAAAAATGATTCCAGGTCATTATTTACGATTATTTTTTCCATATCTTACTAATGCAAGCATGTTACTCTTATAAGTTCAATTAAGATTGTGAACCATCATACTGATTAGATTGCCTTTGCATTTGTTAAATAAATAAGAAAAAAGAATCATATTATTGTAATGGGGACTTGATAAATGGTTTATAGTTACGTGTATGCAGTGATGTTGATGGGTACTCTAGTCTACGGCAAAAGATACAGCTTTCCTGAATATGTTTGTACTCTTCTTGTCGCCGGAGGAGTATCCATGTTTGCACTCTTGAAGGTGAGGGATGGTGTGAGTGTGTGTTTATTGAGAATGGAACAAGAATGAAATCATTCTTCTCTTTTGTCTTTCAATTTTCCTTATAAATTGTCCTTGATAAATTCCATGCTACTCGTACTGATTTTGTTGCTTTTCTTATGTTATTCCCTTTGGGTCGATTTCAGACCAGTTCAAAGACTATGAGCAAGTTGGCACACCCAAATGCTCCCCTTGGATATGGACTATGTTTCCTCTACCTCGCTTTTGATGGATTCACAAATGCTACCCAGGACTCAATAACTGCAAGGTATGCTTCAGAACATCATCATCCTTCTTCAACCATTGAAATACTAGTTCATTTTCTGCTATTCACTCACAGGAATCTCAGACATTATTTAAACCATTTGTCAACATTTTGCAAAACCCACCCCATATTATCTGTTGTTGATCGTGTATGAAAATCAGCTTGGGCTTTAAGATCGCTCGAGGGAATTTGTGCCGATAGGAATAAATTTATGAAATTGATGTCAATCGATCTATATATGTGAAACGATATACAATTCAGTCTTAAATGTTGTTGCTTTTGTTTTCGCTTAGGTATCCAAAGACGAGCGCTTGGGATATAATGTTAGGCATGAATTTATGGGGTACCATATACAACGTGATCTACATGTTTGGCTGGCCTCGTGGCAGCGGATTTGAGGCAGTCCAATTCTGCAAGCAGCATCCAGAAGCGGCTTGGGACATTTTTCTCTATTGTCTCTGTGGTGCTGTTGGACAGAACTTCATTTTCCTAACCATAAGTCGATTTGGTTCCTTAGCTAACACCACCATTACCACAACCCGCAAGTTTGTAAGCATCGTGGTGTCTTTGGTGCTGAGCAGCAATCCTCTGTCAACGAAGCAATGGGGATCAGTTGTCATGGTATTTTCCGGGTTGTCGTATTACATATACCACAAGTGGAGGAAATTGCAGAGAGTGCCACAAAAGAGAAAGCCAATGTAACCGCAATTAATTTTTAACTTATACTCAAACGCCTAGCAACATTTGTAATGTAGTTGAATAGACCCTTCACATCTATAGATAACCCACAATTTTTCGCCAGAAATGACAAGCGTGTGATATACCTGAAAGTTTTCTTGGTTTATTAATTATTGTTTAGAATTTAATTACAATATTTATTAAAAATTAAATAGAAAAATCTTTGGCCAAAAAAAAAAAAAAATAAAAAAAGTTTGCGCGACGCAGCCTACGTCACGCAAAACCACTTTGCGCGACGAAGTCTATGTCACGCAAAGGGGGTTTGCGCGACGTAGGCTGCGTCGCACAAAGTGGGTTTGCGCGACGTAGGTTACGTCGCGCAAACATACTTTGCGCGACGTAGGCTGCGTCGCGCAAACCCACTTTGCGCGACGCAGGTACCTTCATCGTCGCGCAAACCCTTCTGCGACAGCCTTTGCGTGACGGAGAATGCGCGACGAATATTCGTAGCGCTATCTTTTGCGCGACCTTTTTTGACTTTGCGCGACGAAGGTACCTACGTCGCGCAAAGTGTTTTTCCTACTAGTGCATATACTTTTATATGAGTGAGTTTTAGACTGCATTATGGCAAACCCATATGCATATTACCTACCTATAATTGTCGTGAATGCTCGAAGTGCTAAGGTGAACGCGGGACGCGCAGGTGAGTTCAGGTGAGTTTATGGTGTTATTTGTAATGATTAGGTTATGGCAAGATTATGTTGTGTTTTACGCAACTCCGACATTGTCATACAGGTTGCCTATGAGTCTTATAGGTGGCGTTAAGCAACTCTGACTCATGTGATATCATAGATTGATTTATGTGTCCTACAGACCACTATAGGTGGTTCCAACACAGTCTTGTCGTACAGGCCACTAGAAGTGGTTCCAACATAATATTGTCGTACAGACCACTATAGGTGGTTCCGACACAGTCTTGTCGTACAGACCACTAGAGGTGGTTCCGACATAATATTGTCGTACAAACCACTATAGGTGGTTCCGATACAGTCTATTCGTACAGACCACTATAGGTGGTTCCGACTCATGTGCAGGCACACGTGATGAGCTACAGGTTCATCTGTATAGGCCACTGTAAGTGGATCCGGCTGACACATTATTATTCATCGTTTTAGTTCAGCTGTTTGGCTTGATTATTTATATGGTATCTTGCAGGATATACATGTTGGAATTTCTGGATTATGGAAATGATCTTGAGACATATATATTTGTGTATATTGTACTTTCTGGGAAATTATACGGGTTTTACGGCTAGGGGTTATACTTTTGATAATGTAGAAAGGTTCTGAAAAGCTTTGTTTTCGCCCACTCACATTTTCTTGTTTTGCGCCCCTCCAGGTATTATTTGCTAAAAGTTCGTATCGGCAAGGATTCGTGGCATATTTCAGTTTAGGTGGTGGCCTCTGAGGGTATGACTCTTACCCACACTATTGTACTTTACTTATGCTCTGACATTGCGTGTGAAATTGGCTCAATCCCGCTCACCGCGCATTTCTGCTCTTAGACACTTTAGGTTTAAATTTATTCATATTTTTACACATCAGCACACTTTATGGCTTCGTCACCTTCCAAGTGTCAGCCAGCACGGCTCGATTCGGAGTCCTAGTGAACGTTTCGGGTCGGGATGTGTCAGTAAGGACTTAAGACTCAATGGTTAAAATGAAGTAAATGAGAACAACCAATGAACTACTCAAAGCACTACAAATGAAGCTACAACAAATGTTCTACTTTCACATATATTGATCTAGTCTTTTTCAAGTCCTCTATCTAAATTTTATA
The DNA here is from genome assembly GCA_036320875.1 of Cotoneaster glaucophyllus. Classification (NCBI taxonomy): domain Eukaryota; kingdom Viridiplantae; phylum Streptophyta; class Magnoliopsida; order Rosales; family Rosaceae; genus Cotoneaster; species Cotoneaster glaucophyllus. The sequence continues at coordinate 18,626,820 of CM070060.1, forward strand.
GTGTGCAGTGCTACTAAGAAATTTGACCAAAGTTTTAAGAACTTCCAAACGCGTCAAGTAAATTTGGTTGATTCTTTGCAAGGGTGATGGTTGAATAGAAACATATTATACATGAGTCTTTTTCTTTTGGTCAGGGAATTATATATGGAGAGTTTGAACTTTCGAATGGTGATGAGGGTTGGCCCCAAATGAAGCCCCCTCAATAAATTATTACGTCAATCATAAATGTAAAGTTAACAATTTACTTGACGAGTTTTAACCGTTTGTATGTATTAAGCATGTAACTTAGATATGTTTTAATATTGGGGCTTTTAGATCTAGGTCCAAAAACATAGATGGTTTTTAGGAGTGAGTCCAATTATCTAATTATATGTTTTTATTTCTTTTATACTCATTTTATATTTTTTTTAAATATTAAAAATCAATTAAAATCTTCTAATATTATGTATTTTTCAACTCCAAAAATCTAATTAATATTTAACAAATATATATATATATATATATATATATACACACACTAACATAAATTATCTACAAAACATTCTACTTTAACTCAAGTAACAAATATATGAATATATATTATACCTGTAAGCGAGATATGAAACCTAACTAATAGGTAGGAAAAACATAATATACCTATAAACAAGATACATTAATTTGTGACACGTTGATTATAAAAAAGAATCTGTCATATAGATACATAAAAATAATTAACCTATGATATAGGTTGATTATAAAAATTAAAAATAAAATCTATAAATGGGATTTAAAGCATGAGGAAGAACAAGAAATAACAAAAAAGAAAAAGAAAAAGAAATAATCAAAGAGATAATTAGGAAGAAATTTGATTTTTATAATAAATCTTATCATTGAATAGATAATTATTGATAATTAAATAATTAAATTTAAGGAATTGGACTTATTTTAATAAATTGGATTATTCCTACTATTGGCTAAAAAAATTGGACTTATATCAAGTTTCCCCTTTAATATTTTATATCAAATCTCCCGATCTCTCCCATAGAAAACTTCTCATTTTCCTCATATTTGAGATAATTAGGAAGAAATTTGTTTTTTGAACCTTTGGATGTCACCAAGATTTGATTTTTGCTAAAGGATCTGTCTAATTACATTGGTTTCTGTTCTTTTTGGAATAACTGCATGTTTTCCTTTCACAGTTTACTTTTTAAGTTTTTGGATAGATTGACTTGACCTTCACATTTCTGTGAATTTTTGCTTTGGTTGGTATGCCTTTCTTCCTTATCATACTAGACAAGGGGTGATGAACAAAAAGATGGTTGCATTCCGAACAGATGGGGGGAATTTGTGTCTAAAATTACCTTCTCAATGTTATATGTTTCCTTATTATTGAAATCATGGTATTACATAGTTGCAGTACCATTAAAAATGAATAAACTCTCTGTACCATTAAAATGAAATAGTGACTATGAAGACTTTATGTGTGATATTCTTCTCCAGGCACGGTTGCAAATACACAAGCCATCAAGGTATCTCATTCAACTATATATATATATATATATATATATTGTACATGTGTGTATTGCGTTATACATGTGTGAGTGTGAATTTGTTTTCTGTAGGTTGATTTAATTAATGAGGTTTATTTTAATTTCAGGTTAATTTGGTATTGTTAAACTAAAAACGTTAGAAGAGTGGAACTGGCGGTGTTTTAAAGAGGTTAGTTTCTCAATATTTTCATTTAATAGCTGTATTTCTTTATTGTATTTGGTTTGTCTTTTTTTTTCCTTGGCTCAAAAATGTAATTTGGCTTTGTAGATCAAAGTTTTCCGGTAGGAAAATTACCTTGGAAATAAAATTTAAATACGGACACTTACATTTATTTAGGATTTTGAGTTCATCTTTAGTTTTAGTACATTTTGGTTCTGAGTGTGATATAGCGTATTGTAATCTTTATTTAATTGTGATTTTGTGTATTTTAAGTGGTGGTTTGGATTTTGAAGAGTGAGAAAAAAGGAGTTTAGAAGTGGAACAATGAATATGGAGGGAGGGGACTCAGGGATAGCAGGAAGCAAAGTAGAAGGGATTGTAAACATAGATTTATGTGTTTGGGTATATTTTTGTTTTTGTTGAAAACTCGCCAAGTGAGAATTTGTTGCAGAACATGTCCTTCCGCTGCTCATAAGAAGGTTTACTTCATTTTTACATTTTCTAATCGGTTTCATTGTGAAGTTTAATTTTATTGTGACATTCAATCTCCCTTCAACAGTTTTGGGTTCCTATGTCAAAGTTAAGCACAATTGGGCATCCAAAAAAAATTTGTCTTGGCAACAACAAGCTTCTCCTGTTGAGGAAAATTTTTTATTGTGATTTGTTGGTTGACCAATTCGAAGTTCAAGATTGTAATTTTACTATAATATTTTTTGTTAGATGGTAGACAATCGCACATCATGTTTAATATTCACTTTCAATGCCGTCAAAGGCATCATTTTTAATGCCTAATCTATGTTTGGCTCCCTCCTATTAGTTTGTGTTAGTCTGTGTTTTTTCCTTTTCGAAATTCTCAATGTTATGTGTTCTGTCAATTCGATAGTGTACATTTCATGAATCTTTTAACTGTGATCTAATTTGTGTAAGCATCATTTTCCATTGTTGAATTATCCCTGCTATGTTACCATATATTTACTTTTATTAAGAATCATCAAATTGAACAGTTTTCCAGAGAACTTCAAATATCAAGTATGGAGTGAATTGATAGAAGCAATATGTCAGAGGTTCTTACCTTATCTGCATTATTCCTCTTCTGTAGAGATGATTTATTTTTTCTTCTTTTTCAAAAATAAAATAAAATTCATTCTTTTTGGCAATTTCTCAATGCAGGTCGGCAATGAAGTTCACTTCGGACAAACAAATGTTCAAAATTCTCAACAATCAAACCAAAGGTATCGTAGGAGTAATCAACAAAGGCAAAGACGACAATCTATGAATTCATCACAGGGGGCTCAAATTTCAATGCGCCGACGTGCCAATTATCAAACCCGATTGAACTCAGTAAATGTAGTACAAAATCAAACGGAAGTAAACCAAGATGACATAGGACCAACATCGGCGGGTAACTATGATTTCTTAATTTTTTTTGTCTCTATTAATTATATATTTGTAAATCCATACGTTGTATGAATATTTTTGTACAAATTATTAAGACACATCTATTAAGATTGAACAAATAGTTATTTTACATAGTCACTGTCTTTCGAACTATTATTAAGACACAGTGACCAACATTTTAACAAGTACTCCAACAAAAAAAAATAATAATAATAAGGAAAGGAACATGTCTGGAACGGTAAGTGATAAAAAAATTTATGTAAACTTGAAATACTATAATAGTCAAAGGAAAAATATAAAAACAAAGATTTCCCTCCTCATAATCTTAAGTGTTCAACGTGATTGAATATACTATATTATTTTTAAGAAAACCAAGAAACCAAGTGCAATGCAATCTTAGGGTTTAGGATCAACGTGATTGAATATACTATATTATCTTTTAGAAAACCAAGAAACCAAGTGCAATGCAATCTTAGGGTTTAGGACCAACCAAAAATTGTGAACTCTGTTTCTGCAAAGTAATTTAGTAATAAAAAAAACGTTTTAAATTGATTAGAATGACTAGCACACTTTAAAAACAAATAAAACCTAACCATTATGCTGTTCTTGCAAAGTAAAAATATAAAAAGAACATCACATAAAGATATAGTATATCGATACAAAAGGGCAAAAATTGTGAAGGAAGAAAAACCACCATGATAGGACCAACCAAAAATTATATTCCACTACTAAAGGTCAAAAATTGAAGGAAAGGAGAATGGATATAGATATAATATATCGATAAAGCAACAGAAATTAAAAAAAATGAAAAGTTCTATCAAAATTAGTGGAGTGAACCTTTTTTCTTTTTACCCCAAAGCATTGAGGTAGTATAAACCATTCCTTTGGCCTCCTCCTCTCTTCCCGTGTCACTATGTGGTAAATCAAGTCTGTTGTAAACTAATCTTATTTTACAACTGCTATAATATTTACTCTTTACTAAATTAAGTCTACCGTAAACTATTTTTTTGGGGAAAAAAAAATGTAATGTATACCACTATTCAATTGCAAAAACAAAAGGAAAAAAATAAGTGTGTAGGTACTTAACTAATATTCTATGCTTACTAATATTTTTGGTGCACCATTACGTTTCATGGTTTAGAACAACAAAATGCATATGTTACTGATGAGAGACAAAGCCAACGAGAGCAATGGCGGGGTCAACAACGTATGAGGCGGAATTCAATGAGTTCAAGGCAAAGACACGATTACTTAGCACGGCGACGATCCAATTATTGTGTTCAACAAATTCAACACTCAAACATAATGTCATTTGGTGGCGATACCGATCAAGTTCAACACCCTAACATAGTGCAATTTGATGAAGGCAGTAGCAATCATGTTGAACGACTCAACATAGTGCCGTTTGGAGAAAGTAGCAGCAATCAAGTTCCAAGAACAATGCGCTTAACTCATATAAGGCAAATTGCCCGATCGAATAGGTCATGCTTGCATCAGGATGGACTTATTCAAAGTTTTATGAATAATGAAGGTATTAATTTTTGAATATTAATACCTACAAATTCAACTATACTTTCTAAGTCATAAAACACCTTTAATGTTTCCTTTTGAAGTAGATGATTTTAATCTCATTAATGAAAATGAGACCTAGCCGAATGAGGACATACCACCTCGACAACATACTATGGGAACAAGGCCAGTTCATAATTGTGCTAGAAACTTTAATGAAAACATGGAAATCCCAAGATTTCACATGCCAAATTCAACCACATGTCCAGATTGTCATGCTCGTTTGTTCTCTCATAAAACATCTTAAATGAGTTGCTTACGTGGAAAGCTTGCTCTAGCATTGACACCGTCCCCTCCTGAAATGACTGAGCTCTTTTGCAACCAATCTGCCGAGGGAAGACATTTTAGGCAGAATATACGAGCTTACAACCACATTTTTTACCTTCACTTCAATGGGAGTTCATGTTAACGAAAACCTAGCAACAGGAAGACGTGGTATTTACACATTTCGTGCTCAAGGTTCCATATACCATAAGATTGGAAGTCTCTTGCCTATTGGAGATAGTAGACCGAGATTCCTACAAATGTATATATATGACACAGCTCATGAAATAGACAATCAGATGAGAGAGAGTGAAGCACTAAACAGAGATGTGGTTGAAAAAATCCAACAGATCTTGAATCAATATAATCCATTTGTGCAAACATTTCACCACCTTGCACAACGTCAAGATTTACAAAGTTGTAGATTGATTATCAAGGAGCAGCCCGCGAATCAACGACAATATTGTTTACCGTCTGTATCTCAAGTTGCTGCAATTATAGTATGTGGTGAAGGATAAAAAAACATTAGAGGTCGAGATATTGTTGTGCAAACTACAGATGGTCAACTTAAAAGTATCAAAGACTATGTCGGCTACTATGACCTTTTACAATATCCATTGTTGTTACCTTATGGAACGTACGGATGGGATGTGAATACTCGAAATAATAAGAACAGAAAAGTGACATGCTGTGACTATTATTCGTATGTTCTTCAGGTAACCTAAGACCTTCATCTTTGTCAATACAATATTAATTTTTTAAACTTATATTGTGTTGAACAATGAATTTTATCATTTTAGATCCGTCAACACGATGAATCGCTTCTACTTCGTGGTGGCCGCCTATTGCAGCAATATGTAGTTGACAACTACGTAAAGATCGAATCACAAAAGCTTAGATGGATGCGTGATAATCAACACACAATTCGATCTGAATTTTATCGAGGACTACAAGACTCATTAATTGCAGGACAAAATAATGCAGGTATGAGGCTAATCAGTTTATAATAAAAACGTATATTCTTCATGTTCATGTTTTGTCACATTAAATGAGACTTATTAATGGGTTGAAACAAAACAAACATAGTTAGACTTATTAACGACTTATAACAAAACAAATACAGGAAATGTCGGTCGTTGTAGAACTATTTTACCATCATCTTTTGTTGGTAGTCCCCGTGACATGTATCAAAGGTATCAAGATGCAATGACTTTGGTGCAAAAATATGGAAGACCAGATATTTTCCTAACAATGACATGTAATCCAAACTGGGAAGAAATAAGTGATGAGCTACTACCTGGCCAAGCATCACAAGATCGACCAGATTTGCTTACAAGGATTTTTCGTGCAAAATTAGAAGAGTTGAAGAATGATGTTATAAAAAAAAGTGTTTTAGGCAGAGTTCTTGCATATGTATATGTCATTGAGTTTCAAAAGCGCGGTCTCCCCCATGTTCACATGCTTCTCATGTTAGAAGAAAATGATAAGCTAAATAGTCAAGATGATTATGATCAGATGGTACGTGCTGAAATACCAAATCCAAATGAAGAGCCTGAATTGTATGGTGCCGTGTTAAGGCATATGATACATGGTCCATGTGGAATACACAATTCACGGTCACCCTGTATGAAATGTGGTAGCTGTAAACGAAATTATCCTAAGTCATTTGCACCAACTACAGTTCAAGGAAATGATTCTTATCCAGTCTATCGTAGAAGAGACAATCATGATCGAGTCCTATTAGATCAAAATGCACGTATAAAGGTGGATAATCGGTGGGTCATTCCGTATAACTCATGGCTACTCCTCAGATATGATTGTCATATTAATGTTGAGATTTGTTGCAGCATTGAGAGTGTTAAGTATCTGTATAAATATGTTTACAAAGGTCCCGACCGAGTAGCTTTTGAAGTCCATCCTGAACCTATTCAATATGAAATAAAGCAGTTTGTTGATGTAAGATGAGTTTGTGCACCTGAAGCTTTATGGAGGATATTCAAATTTGTAACTAATCGACTTTATCCATTGGTGGAACGATTACAAATTCATCTCCCTGAAGGACAAACTGTTTATTTATACCCTCACCAAAGAGTATCAGATATTTTGGCAGATGACATAAACTCGATGACTATGTTGACAGAGTTTTTTTACCAAGAATACTACTTGCCCGGAAGAACGACGATACTTATACCGGGAGTTTCTTGAACGGTTTAGATGGAGTCAAAGAGATAAACTCCGGACTGAGAAGATGAATAACCATAAAGTTATTGGCCGGATATATGCAGTTTTGCCAAATGAGGGTGAAAAATTCTACTTACGCATCCTTCTTAATCATGTTAGAGGACCAACATCATTTGACGATTTAAGAACAGTCAATGACATCGTACAACCAACATTTAAGAAGGCAGTGGAATAACGAGGTTTGCTAGAAGACAGTGTCTTCGTGAGGCCTCTAACATTCGGATGCCGTCAGCTTTACGAAGGTTATTTGTTACCATCTTGGTTTACTGTGAGCCGCATAGAGTAAGAAGATTGTGGGATGAATTTCATTCATTTATGATAAAAGATTATTCTGTTTCCAGTACCATAAATAATACTTCTGTCTTAAACAAGCTTTTGCAAGACTTGAACGGACTATTAGTGTAACATAGTAAGTCTGTATCTGATTACGATCTACCACAAATAACACAAGATTGTGTTTGAGACAACACAATTCCAAGGATAATACAAGATGAAATTTCACTTGACATCTCTGAAGCAGACCTCAATGCGGTGCATAATCTAAATGAAGACCAAATGGCAGCGTATAACTCGATTGTGTCTACTATTGAACGTCAAGACAATGCCATATTCTTTGTGAATGGTCCCGGAGGGACGGGAAATACATACTTATATCATGCTTTGTTAGCAACCTTAAGGAGAAATGGTCATATTATATTGGCAACAGCAACATCTAGAATTGCAGCAACGATATTGCCAGGTGGAAGGACGACACACTCTAGATTTAAAATTCCCCTCAGTCCAAATGCATCTTCCACATGTTCTATTAGTATCCAGTCAGATTTGGCAGAATTGATAAGAAAAACATCAGCTGTTGTTTGGGATGAAGCACCAATGGCACACAAGTTTGCATTTGAGACACTCGATCGAACATTCAGAGATATAATAGGCGTTGACCTGCCATTTGGAGGAAAGGTCATGATTTTTGGAGGAGATTTTCGACAAGTTCTTCCAGTTGTTCCAAAAGGTACAAGGTCTGAATTGATGCAAGCAAGTATGATTAATGCTTCATTTTGGGGACATGTGAAAATCATTCGTCTTAGGCACAACATGAGATCCATCAATGATCAAGATTTTTCAGAGTTCTTACTTCATGTCGGTAATGGGGAACAAGAAACTATGGTCATTCCATGGAATGGTGAAGAATCCATTGTCCAATTGGTTAATGAAGTTTTCCCCGATTTGGAATGTCATGTATGTGATGCAAGATACTTGGTGGAAAGAGCAATTATAACTCCAAAAAATGAGGATGCTGACAAGCTCAATAAAATGGTCATCGATAAATTTCCGGGGATTGAACATATCTTATACTCTTTCGATTTAGTTGAGGACGATGTGAGAAATTTGTATCAACAAGAGTTCTTGAATTCAATCTCACCTAGTGGAATGCCCCCTCATCAGTTAACTTTGAAAAAAGGTGCCCCAATAATGCCTTTGAGAAATATCGATCCAAAGATGGGGTTGTGCAATGGTACAAGACTGGCTTGCTATGGAGCTTACAATAATCAAATTGATGTTGAAATCTTATCTGGACAATTTGCTGGAACTAGACCTGGCAATTTCTGACACGACACGAAAACGACACGAAAATAACGGGTTTCGGGTCAACACGACAACTTATCGGGTCATTATCGGGTGACCCGTTAAGAACTTGTTAATAACGGGTTCTTAATAGGTATACACGTGGGTAACACGTGGGTGACCCGTTTCGACACGTTAAGAAAAAAATTATTTTGATAATTTTAAAGTTTAATTACTAAAAAATTTATTATAAAATATTAATATATACAATATATTCTATATTAAATATATAGTTTTGTATTATTATTTTATATAAGTTAAAAAAAAAGTTTTAGTCATTATTTATTTTTATTATGAGAGTTCTTTATTATCATTACTAAGATAATAAATTTTACTTAACATGTTCTTGTCCAAAATTAAAATAAACTAATATAGTATTTGTGTAGACAATAACTAATAAGACATACATTATACATACAAGTATGAAAAATGTGAAAGAATATATAAACACTTGTGATTCATCATTATTCATGATTCATCATTATTCATATAAACACTTGCAATTTTTGGCGTATGCGAATGCGATCTCAAAGCATATACAAACAAGTTTGACAGTTGGATCGTTGAAATTAGTTTCGTAGAATGCGTATCCCATCAAAACGATAGATTCACTAACACTTAGAGTTTATTTATACTTTCATTAAGTATAACATAAGATTTTGTGGTATCCACTAGTGTAAATATTTTAAATTGAAGATCAAATTCATTCATTGTATTCATATAGGGTCAAGGAGTGTAGATGTAAAAACTCATCAAAATCGAAGTTAAAATAACCGTTAAATCGTGATTTTTCGTTTATAACCGTCAAAAAGTTTTGTCCCATTACTTGATCTCTGAATGTTTGTTTTTTGCGATTTTTGGCGTATGCGATCTTGAAGCATATACAAACAAGTTTGATGGTTGGATCGTTGAAATTAGTTTCGTAGAATGCGTATCCCATCAAAACAATAGATTCACTAACACTTAAAAGCTTATTCATATTTTTATTAAGTATAACATAAGATTTTGTGATATCCACTAGTGTAAATATTTTAAATTGAAGATCGAATTCATTCTTTGTATTCATATAGGGTCAAGGAGTGGAGCTGTAAAAAATCATCAAAATCGGAGTTAAAATAACAGTTAAATCGTGATTTTTCTTTTTATAACCGTCGAAAAGTTTTGTCCCATTACTTGATCTCTGAATGTTTGCTTTTTGTAATTTTTGGCGTATGCGATCTCGAAGCATATACAAACATGTTTGACGGTTGGATCGTTGAAACTAGTTTTGTAGAATGCGCGTATCTCATCAAAACAGTAGATTCACTAACACTTAAAAGTTTATTCATACTTTCATTAAGTATAACATAAGATTTTGTGGTATCCACTAGTGTAAATATTTTAAATTGAAGATCGAATTCAATCATTGTATTCATACAGGGTCAAGGAGTGTAGCTGTAAAAAATCATCAAAATCGGAGTTAAAATAACCGTTAAACCGTGATTTTCTTTTTATAACCGTCGAAAAGTTTTGTCCCGTTACTTGATCTCTGAATGTTTGTTTTTTGCAATTTTTGGCGTATGCGATCTCGAAGTATATACAAACATGTTTGACGGTTGGATCATTGAAACTAGTTTCGTAGAATGCGTATCTCATCAAAACAATAGATTCACTAACACTTAAAAGTTTATTCATACTTTCATCAAGTATAACATAAGATTTTGTGGTATCCACTAGTGTAAATATTTTAAATTGAAGATCGAATTCATTCATTGTATTCATATAGGGTCAAGGAGTGTAGCTGTAAAAAATCATCAAAATCGGAGTTAAAATAACCGTTAAATCGTGATTTTTCATTTATAACCGTCGAAAGGTTTTGTCCCGTTACTTGATATCTGAATGTTTGTTTTTTGTAATTTTTGGCGTATGCGATCTCGAAGCATATACAAACAAGTTTGACGGTTGGATCGTTGAAATTAGTTTCGTATGATGCGCATCCCATCAAAACAGGAGATTCACTAACACTTAGAGTTTATTTATACTTTCATTAAGTATAACATAAGATTTTGTGGTATCCACTATTGTAAATATTTTAAATTGAAGATCGAATTCATTCATTGTATTCATATAGGATTAAGGAGTGTGGCTATAAAAAATAATCAAAATCGAAGTTAAAATAACCGTTAAATCGTGATTTTTTGTTTTATAACCATCGAAAAGTTTTGTTCGGTTACTTGATCTTTGAATGTTTGTTTTTTGCGATTTTTTACTGATACGATCTCGAAGTATATAAAAACAAGTTTGACGGTTGGATCGTTGAAATTAGTTTCGTATAATTCGTATCCCATCAAGTTCAATGGTATATATATATATATATATATATATTTATTTATTAAGTAGATTTAAATCTATTTATTTTGTACGTATAATTGACCGGTACACAGAGTAGTATATCACATTATCACATGTCATTATAAAAATAGTGGGATATGTGTGATAAAAAATTAATAACTTTAAAAAAATAAAATTTCTCACCACTTCTATTAATTTTCATTTTTCCCTCTCTTTTTTGTTTGCTTTTCAGCTTTTCTTATAATTTTCATTTTTCCCTCCCTTCTTTTTCTTCAAAGGGCGGCAGCCTACCCATCTTTCCCTCTCTTTTTTGTTTCCTTTTCAGCTTTTCTTATAATTTTCATTTTCCCTCCCTTTTTCTTCAAAGGGCACGGTAGGAATGGAATGGAATTATGGAATCAATGGATGCATATTAATTAATAATTATTATAGTTTTTATAAAATTTAATTTAAAATTTAATATATATATATATATATATATATAATTATTATAGTTAATATTTTGGGGGTCTAATTATTAATTTATTATAGTATATATAATTATTATAGTTAATTTAATATATATATATATATTTATTATAGTTGTTAGGGGTAAAAAATTGTTAAATTAATATATATATATATATATAATTATTATAGTATTTTTTTAGGGTTATAAAATTATAAAATTAATATTCTGCTTATCGTGTATCGTGTTACCCACGTGTATACCCGAATCAACCCGTTATCTTAACAGGTGCTTATCGGGTTACCCGATTCGTTATCGTGTCGACCCGAACACCTGTTAATTTCGTGTCGTGTCGTGTCGGGTTATCGGGTCGTGTAGGAATTGCTAGGCCTAGATGTGACAATATGATATGTATTCTCTCAAAAAAAGTATTATGTTTTTTATTTAATTATTTATTGGTTTAAAATATATTTTCCTTAACGGGTAACGGGTCGGGTCAAATTACCCGTTAATATTATCAGGTCGATTTCGGGTCGGGTCATTTTACCCATTTATTGTAACGGGTGTTACACGACACGACCTGTTAAGATATCGGGTTTGACACGAAAACGACACGAACACGGGAAACACGACACGAATGCCAGGTCTAGCTGGAACTAGAGCGTTTTTACCAAGAATCTATTTAATGACCACAGAAAGCGCAGGACTCCCATTTGAAATGATGAGAAAATAGTTTCCAGTGAAATTGAGTTTTGCACTAACCATAAATAAATCACAAGGGCAGACAATACCAAATGTGGGTATTTATCTACTAGATCACGTATTCAGTCATGGCCAATTGTACGTGGCTTTATCAAGAGGAGTATTAGCATCTACAACAAAAGTCTTGGTAAAGAAAGGAGAATTACATGGTCATGAAGGAGTCTTCACAAGGAATGTTGTGTACAAAGATATTTTGCTTCCCTCGAATTCAAAATAAGGTTATATTCTTTCTTTTAATGTTTAACTCCCCTTTTCAACTTTTAATGCAATTCAATTACAAATAATGCTAATATTTGATTTTAACCAAACGCATTAAATTTTCAACAGGACGACGATATGAATTCATGATATGTTTTGCTGTCAAGTGTATCAAGGTCAATTGAAGTTCTTGGATAGTTTTTATACTTTTTATTTACCTTTTAGTTGCAACTAAATTACAAGGATCTTCTCTGTTATTTATTACTTTTGTTTTAACAAATTCTAGATAAATACTTTAAATTACTGCCTGTATTAGTAGAGATGATAATCATCTTTATTTTATGTTTCTACACATTGAACCAATCCTCGCATATAAATACATCTAAAATGTGTAAGTCGCGTGTAGCGTGCCGTGATGAAAAAAATGCCTTTCGCACGCGCGTCAGCGCGTGCAGAAAGGCTAGTATATATAAAATTTGGTACATTTACATAAAAACATGAATACATTTCATATACAAAACAATGGGTACATTTAATATTAAAAAAACAATGGTACATTTTAGATTAAAAAATAAATAGATTTTCCATTAAAAAATGGTTTCATTTTACATAACAAAATGGTACTTAAAAAAAATAGGGATACATTTTACATATAACAAAGTAGGGGTGGGCATGGGCCGGGTCGGGCCCAAATTTGGTAGGACCAGACCAGACTCGCTTAAAAAGGAAACAGGATTGGCCGGGCTGGTATTGCAAATCTGATTACTGGAGCCGGATGAAACGGGCCGGTTCAGGATAGGTCCACGGGTCCTTACTTTTTTTTTTTTTTCAAGTTTTGATCGCCTCCCGGAATCGCCATCCTCCAGATCTTCGACTCGGTCTCCGACATCAAGACCCACATCTGCTTGTCGCGCCATTTTCAAATCTGGAACAAAACCATAAATCCAATTCACCACGAAAATTCTATTTTCTCGATAGCCAAATAGAAAACAAGAAGGGACGACCATCGATGATGACCATTCAAGCTCCGAACTCGATATCGATGGTAAAATCATGCACAAACTGGAACCTCTTATCTGTGAATTGCAACAGCAAGCAAGATTTTCTGACACCTACAAATCCAAACCAAAAACCCAAAACCAAAACCCAATTGTTTTAAAACCTTAATTGTCAAACCAATTAAACAAAAAAAATCAAGAAAAATCAGAAGGCTATGGATTTGAGGAATTGAGACCTGTGTCGCCGATGATGATGTACTTGAAGAGGTAGTCAAAAGACTCCATCCTCAAATCGCTCCAAGACCTCGTCTCGGCCAAGCCTGACCAGACTTAGATCTGAAAGGTGTGAGAAATCGGAGACAGAGGCGTGAAGAGAGAGACTCGGGGAGAGATAGATCAAGATGGGGGAGATTGAAGAGATGCGAGTCTTCGAGAAGGTGTGAGACACTGTGGTGAAGGTCGCGGTGGGGTGTGGGTGTGGTGTGTCTACTCCAGGAAAGAGAGTTGCAGAGATGGCGGGAGAAGAAACAAGGAGATGAATGAGGGAGAAGGTTTGAGAGATTGGGGGATGGGGAAACACGGGGAAGTGGGGTGTGTGTGTGTTCTCGGAGAGGAAAGAGCATCGAGATAAGAGAGAGGGAGACAAGGAGACAATGTTCTCGAGAGTGAGAACTGTCACGGGGAGGAACAAAAGGAAGTGGCATGGGAGGCAGTAATGTTTTTAAATTGGGATGTTACACAAATGGGTCGGTCCGGGTACACCTTTTTTGATACTTCTGGACCAGCCTGCCTCTAAAATTTCAAAGCCCCGCCCTGTCCCGTCCTGTTTCTCTTTTTAAAAATTAGGAACCGCCCTGTATCCACCCAGAACCTTGATTACCCGCCCCGACCACGGTTCCTATTCCTGTTTGCCTACCCCTATAATAAAGTGGTACATTTGTAAAAAAAAAGAAAGAAAAGGGTACATTATAATAAATTATGGGTACAAATAAAAGGTTAAAAAGATTATGAGTACAAACAAAAGTTTAAAAAATAAGGTACAAAAAGAAATTTATATATGGGTACAAATTAAAATGGAAATTGTTATTAGCACTCCAAAAATCTCATTTTACACTCCAAACTTTCTATAATTAGAAAGAAAAATACACTTGTGAGGAGTGTAGAATGAGATTTTTGGAGTGTTAATAACAATCCCATTAAAATTTAAAAGAAAATTGGTACAATTCAAAAAATGATTGCAAATTAAAAATGGGTACAAACTAGAAATAGAAATACATGATAAAGAGTTTAGCCATAAATATAATATATCAAATGTAACGTTTCTAACACTAAATGAATATATTTAAAAATAAAACTTAATTATCTTGACATGTAAATATTTTGTTTTTGAATAATTAATGACGTTTATTAAACCTAAGGATCTTGATAAAAATTTGAAAAGAAATAAGGTTTTAATCAATGGAGTAGAAAAAATAAGGATGAAAACCTAATTTCTTCCAAAAAAAAAAATCTGTTGATACTTTGGAATTGATTTGTGTCACAATTTTTTGTGCGCACTAGAAAATTTTATAATTTTAACAGAGTAATTAGTTGTATGCATAAGCATTTTATGCATATCACATAAAACTGCCCATCACATAAAAACGTCGTTTACATATGTCTTTATGTGCCAAAAGAAACTTTTACTTCACCAGATGAATACATTAATTTTTTTTTGTATAATTATCATATCGGCAACGTGGTATTACCAATATACTCATGTCATAATAGATTAATTAATTTATTAATATTGTATATAGAGCATAAAATATCAATCATGTCATTTCATCCACTCATATTATAAGATGTAAATTAATAACATCTCTTATTGATGTGATCATGACACTTTGAAAATTTCTCATGAAATATGTGAATTCCATGTCCTACACTGTAATATTTAGCCATACCCGTAACTTTTTAACCTCGCTCTGCTATCAATTCCTAGTAGAAAACAAAGTTTCTAGTTGGTGCAGCATCTAATATATACCCGTAACTTTTTAACCTCGCTCTGCTATCAATTCCTAGTAGAAAACAAAGTTTCTAGTTGGTGCAGCATCTAATATATATATGTACACACACACACACACACACGTCATTTGCATTGGCATGGGCATATAACAGAGCTCTAAAACACTAAAACCTTTAAAAGATGATTCAGCTAGCTTGTACGTGCAAAACCCCAGCTCTGTTTCTGATTACTAGCCTTCGCTCATGCATGTGCAGAAGACATTTTTTTAATCACAACATATTACACGTGACTTACACGTTTTAAATGTATTTATATGCGTGAATTGCTTCAATAATATTTTTTTATGACAAAAAGAAAGTCAAATATTTGAAGTAAATGAATAATATTAGATCATACTAGAAGAAATCCCTCATAAACCAATCAAAGCAGCTGAATCCACATAATAAAATCGGTCTTTCAATTTCTATCTACGTTTTATTGAATTTACCTAAAGAATAGAGAAAGTAATATTTAATAAACATTGAATCACATTATTGATAATCCATTGTGAGGCTAAGCCCACCCCCTCTCCCTTAGTGTAGATAACATCGTTTGTTAAAAAAAAAATGATCATTTGACAACTAATTGAATCACATTATTATGTGTGTGCGAAAAGCCTTTTTTATAATTGGCACTACGCCTCTCTTAAGTGTTTCAAAATAGAGAAAATAATATTTAATAAACAATTGATTAAATCACATTATTGTGCGCGTGCAAAAGGCTTTTTTTATCACCGGCGGTATGCGTCTCTTAAGATGTTTTGAACGCGTTTAAAAATAGAGAAAATAATATTTAATAAACAACTAATTGAATCACATAATTGTTAGCCAATTGTGAGGCTAAGCCCCCTAGTGTAAAAATAACGTTTGTTAAAAAAAAAAAAAAAACACAATCATTTGACAACTAATTGAATCACATTATTATGCGCATGCGAAATACCTTTTTTTATAACCGGCACTACACGCCTCTTAAGATATTTTGAACGTATTTAAAAATGGAGAAAATAATATTTAATATACTATTGAATCACATTATTGCTAGTCTATTGTGAGATACTAATTATTAAAAAAAATGTACAAAAACAATTAATCATTAAAAACCACTGTTTATATGACGAAAATATCCCTGCATTATTTGGTGTATTATTTTAAACTACTTTTGAATTTTTTTGTTTTGAGAACATTTTTGTTCAAAATTTTTTAGTGAATCCGTGACCTCAAAAATGGGTCAGCTGGCTTTATATATAGAGATTATGCTGACTCATTAAGGGGTGTTTGTTTGCCCTCACTAAGTGGGACTGGACTAGACTGGATTAGGTGTTAGTGTAGTCCCATGTTTGTTAGAGGAAGGGACAAGCTTTAGTGGGATTAAACCTCACTCGCCTCGACTACGGGGCTCACTAGATAGTCTTAGCGAGACCCCCCAAATACCACCGGATTGCTAAGACCCTCCTCTTCTCTCGCGTTGTCCCGCTCGACTCCTCGCTCTATTCAACTCCTCATCCTGCTCGACAACCCTCGCTGGACCATCCCAGGACCACCGCCGTGTCCTTGTAAATCACGGCTTCCTCTGCCACTTTCTCTTCTTAGTTGCTCCACGCGTCGTCTCTCCCCGCTTCGCCGCTCTCATTTACTTCTTCCTCACTTCCACAACCATTTTCAAAACCAGATCACGTAGTTGTTCCCACTGCCTCACACATCAAACTACCCAAAACATCCAACCCCAGAATTCGAAACAAAAAACAAGAAAAAAAAATTTACAAAATCATTATGCCTCTGAAACCCAGTCGCTCCATCAGCAGCACATCAGTCGTTCCAGCACCTCCAAAATCCAATTCGTGCCATGGGCGCTGTTGATTGTATGATTTGTTCGTTTTGCTTGGCTGTGAGAGGATAAACTTTTGTTGACGACGACTGGGATGAGCACCAATACTTTCTATACTAAGAGGGAGAAAGTGGAAGTGAAGATGTGAGAGAAAGTGAAAAAGGGGAGGTGTGTCTCTACAAAATTGGGAGAGAGAGAGAGAGAGAGAGAGAGAGAGAGAGAGAAACAGAGGAAATGGGTTTCATGAAGGGCATCAGTTATCTTCCAGAAGGCAATGGCAGAAGCACGACTAAAAAAAATGTAATGGCAGAAGATATTTTTATAATATAATAGTTATTTTGTTATTTTTTATGATTTGAAAGTGAATTAAAAATAATAATAAAATATTGTAGGCCTTAAAAATATTTTAGTCAGCAATTTAGTCCGAAACTGCACCAAACACTTCACTGTTTTATCTTGGTTAGTCCAAGCTAAGCCAGTCCAGCTTAGTTCTTGAAGCTAGTCCAATCCGAAATAGTCCGGTGCAACAAACACACCCTTAATGTTTGCGTGGTTCTAAGATATTGGTAAAATTCTTTAAATTATATTTTTTTTAATAATTATTCAGACTTTTCACTAAAACCCGACTGTCACATCATATAATGACTTTCCACTCAAACACTTAGACTGTCGCATCATATAACTAGTGAATTCATGGGGTTTTATTTTTACTTACCGTGGCTTGCCCCCCTCGATTTTCGCTTGTTCTTTTGTAATTTGTCCAGGAAAAAGAGAAACATTGAACTCTAATCAAAATCAGCCATTTCCATTGCTGGTGATGACTTGCGAGACCATTATTCGACAAATGAAAACGGAAAATTCTATTTTAATTTTTGTCTAAGATTACTTTTTGAATAAAATCTTGTCTAAGATTAAAAATTAATTAATTTTTTTTTAGGGAAAGTACGTTATTCATTGCTAATCCTTGGTATTTAATTGTAATTTTTTAATATTAAATAAGTTGTAATAATTATTGAGTTTTTTGTTTGTAGGTTATATATTTTTCATTGTGCATGAATTTCTCTATATATATGTATGCATATTACGCACATATGTATGTTTAGATACTACGTACCGACACATTTGTACGGATACATTCGTGCCGAAACTTACGTACCTATAATTTTGTACCTATGAGTAAAATAAGGTACCTAAAGTTATGTACCGATACATTCGTACCGATACTTCTGTACCTATGAATAAAATAAGGTACCGAAAGTTTATGCATAAATTGTTTTTGTTTTGTTGTTGAATTTTTTTAATAATAATAATTTGAATTTTGAATGAATTTGTATCTATTAATATGATTGGAGCACAAAAAATATACATTAATTATGAATGGGTAAAGAATTTCGAATGGTAAGTGTAGACATCGAAATTTCGTGAAATAAATGTTGACCAAAAATTAAAATTTCAACGCTCATGTATCACATAAATTTTATACATAGCATGTGAATCAACGAAAAATCAAAATAATTCAGAAAAGTCATCAAACAGGACACATGTCAACGCCTGGCAGAAGTGACTTATTTCATCTGATTATTAAAACCCAAAAATCAAGTTTTGGAATTCTATAAATAGGAAGCCATTTCATTCATTTCAATACACCAATTCACATTACACAAAAGCGTTGAAGCTCTGAAACTCCAAACGCTCTCAAGCAAATCCCGAAGAATCAACGAAGTTCTGTCCGTTCTTCATCAAAGTTCAAGCCCCAAGGCTCCTCGAAGTTCTGTCCGTTCTTCATCAAAGTTCAAAGCCCCAAGGCTCCTCGAAGTTCTGTCCGTTCTTCATCAAAGATCAAGCCCCAAGGCTCCTCGAAGTTCTGTACGTTCTTCATCAAAGCACAAGCCCCAAGGCTCCTCGAAGTTCTGTCCGTTCTTCATCAAAGATCAAGCCCCAAGGCTCCTCGAAGTTCTGTCCGTTCTTCATCAAAGATCAAGTCCGTTCTTCATCAAAGATCAAGCCCCAAGGCTCCTCGAAGTTCTGTACGTTCTTCATCAAAGATCAAGCCCCAAGGCTCCTCGAAGTTCTGTCCGTTCCCAAGGCTCCTCGAAGTTCTGTCCGTTCTTCATCAAAGATCAAGCCCCAAGGCTCCCTCGAAGTTCTGTCCGCTCTTCATCAAAGTTCAAAGCCCCAAGGCTCCTCGAAGTTCTGTCCGTTCTTCATCAAAGATCAAGCCCCAAGGCTCCTCGAAGTTCTGTACGTTCTTCATCAAAGCACAAGCCCCAAAGCCCTCGAAGATCCGTTCAACCACGTTCTTCATCAAAGCACAAAGCCCCAAAGCCTTTGAAGATCCGCTCATCCACCTTCAAGATCAAGCCTCAAAAGCCCTTGAAGAACAGTTCATCGTTCATCGTTCATCGTTCATCCACCTTCAAGATCAAGCCTCAAAAAGCCCTTGAAGAACAGTTCATCGTTCATAATTCCTCGAAGATCAAGCCCAAAAGCCCAAAAGCCCTTCGAAGATCCATTCATCCTCAACCTTCAAGATCAAGCCCCGACGGCCCTTGAGGAAATCATCCACTGTTCATCCCAAAGATCAAGCCCCGACGGCCGTTTGGATCAACAGCCCATCAACAAATCCACATATCCCCGTTCATCAAGATCAAGCCCTCCAAAGGCCCCTTGAAGAATTGTTCATCAAAGATCAAGCCCCCGACGGCCCTTCGGATCAACAATCAAACCACCAAATCAAGTTCTTACGGAGATAGAATCAGAGGCAAATTTTCAAAGAGATTGTAACCCAAAATCATCAAATACAAATATCACTTTGTACACGTTGGTTCTTGTCGCGTTTCGTTTCAGGAAATTTCCGTGTTTACAAATTTGGCACGCCCAGTGGGACCATCTCTACCTCTCATCTCTTTCCTCCGTTCAAAGAAAATCAAAGCATACTCCAAAAGCAATGGCATCAAGAAAGGATCAATCCGTTCCCGCAATCAAAGCAAAGAACAAGAACATCCTCATTGCAGGTGGTGACGTTTCAGGCATCATAACTCGAAGCAAGGCAAAAGCTCTTTCTGCTGCCTCTTCCACCCCTATACCAACTCTGCCAAAGAAACAAGGAAACCCGAGGCATGAGCCTGTGATCACCCTAGCCTCGCTAAGGGTGCCGAGGGAGGAGAGTCCGAAAAAGTACTCTGAGTCCCTGCTTTCCGACGCTGACTCTAACAGCAGCACAGCCATGCAGGTCATGACCACTGGAGCGACTTCGATTGAAGAGCAGCTGGCGCAGATGAATGAAGCGATCGCGAAACTCACCCGAACCGTGGAAGAGAAAGACTTACAGATTGCGGCACTCAAATTGGGAGCACATCATGAGGAAGGAGACGGCTCTGGCATAAAGAAAGAATCTGACGAAGAAGAGGAGCCCCAGGTGGAGAAGGACAAAGAAAAGAGGGAGTCAGACCAATCAGGGGCACTCTTAGGACCTCTCTCTATCCAGCAGCTGCAGGAGATGATCGCCAATACCATCAAGGCACAATACGAAGGGAGCTCTTATACCTCCGCTTTGTACTCAAAGCCTTATTCCAAGGGGATCGATGCCTTGAAGATGCCGAGGGGATACCAGCCGCCAAAGTTCATGCAGTTCGATGGAAAAGGCAACCCGAAACAGCACGTGGCCCATTTCGTGGAAACTTGCAACAATGCAGGTACGGAAGGAGACCACCTTGCCAAGCAGTTTGTGCGCTCGCTGAAGGGTAATGCCTTTGAGTGGTACACGGACTTGGAGCCTGAGTCCATCAGTAGCTGGGAGCAATTGGAGAAGGAATTCCTCAACCGCTTCTACAGCACCCGCCGCACCGTGAGTATGCTGGAGCTGACAAGCGCCAAGCAATGGAGGGACGAGCCGGTGGTGGATTACATAAACCGATGGCGCAATCTTAGCCTCGACTGCAAAGACAGGCTTTCGGAGATCTCCTCGATTGAGATGTGCGTCCAGGGCATGCAATGGGGTTTACACTACATCCTCCAAGGCATCAAACCACGAACCTTCGAGGAGTTGGCCACCCGCGCCCACGACATGGAGCTAAGCATAGCCCACCATGGAAAGAAAGAGCCGATCTCCGACTTCAAGAAAGACAAGGCGTTTGTCCCGAAGGTGGACAATTACGGGAAGAAGCCTGCCAAGGAAGCTTTCACTATTAACACTGCGCCCGTCAAAGCCTCATCTACACCCGTCAAAGCCTCATCTACACCCGTCAAAGCCTCCTCTACACCCGTCAAGATCTCTTGCAAAATTAAAACGAAGGAGATAAAAAAAGACGAGCCTTTCCCCACCCAAGATAGGTACAGAAACACCTTGAGGGAGCTGGAGCAAAAAACATACCCTTTTCCTGACTCGGATATGGCAGCAATGTTAGACGACTTGCTAGAAAAGGAGGTGATTGAGCTGCCAGAATGCAAGCGCCCTGAGGAGATGCACCGCGTGAACGACCCGAAGTACTGCAAGTATCATCGAATCGTAGGTCATCCCGTCGGAAAATGCTTCATCCTCAAAGAGCTCATCATGAGGTTGGCACAACAAGGGCGGATCGAACTCGATCTAGAAGACACGGCCGCAACTCATACCACTACGATCATGTTTGGATCCTTCGATCCCGTTCCCCTCCAAAGGACTCGTGATCGTTCTTGCCAAAGCTCAAGTCACACGACACCTTCTGCGCAACCACCGCCGGGGGCAAGCGACCAAGACGCACCTATCAATGAGGAAGAAGGGTGGACTTTGGTGACCTACAAAAAGACAAGGAAGCCAATACCACAACCCGCAAAGCCAAAGGTGGAACAAGGAAGAAAACACCGCCGCCGCAACAATAGAAAGCCCAAAGGAAGCGCAAAAACCACTAAGCCAACATACAGTGAAGAGCTTATGGAGCAAGAGCCACGCATTCCCGTCTCCCTGCATGAGTATTTCCCGAATGACTTCTTCCGACAGCACACTACCGTCGCCTGCCACATGGTCGAAGTAGAGATAGAAAGGCCCTCAAAAGGCAAAGCTATCGCCACTGAGGAAAGAGAGACCCTCACGCCTGAAGAAGGTATGCCAACACACTATAGCATCGAAGAAGCGCTATTATTGCCAAAAGAGATGCAAAGAGCACTGGCAGCAGTCCTAATAACTCCTGACGACCACGAAGCGCAAGAAAGCAAGGACGAAAGCTCGAAGCTTCGGCCGCATGAAAGGGCCACGTGCTGTGCCGCCCAGGACGCAATCAACTTCACAGACGAGGATTTGCTGCTGGGATCAAAGCCTCACAACCGTCCTCTCTTCATCTCAGGGTACGTAAGGGAGCGCAAAGTCAACCGCATGCTCGTAGATGGTGGGTCGGCCATAAACATCATGCCAAAGACAGCGATGATCATAATCGGCATCAAAGTGGATGAACTATCCCCCAGCCGTCTGCTGATCCAGGGTTTTAACCAAGGAGGACAAAAGGCGATGGGCATGATCCGAGTGGAGATGACCATTGGTGAACTTAAGTCAAGCACGATATTCCACGTAATTGATGCAAGAACTTCTTACAGCATGCTCTTAGGAAGGCCTTGGATCCATGGGAATGGAGTAGTGCCATCCACCCTCCATCAATGCTTGAAATTCTACCGAGAAGGAGTGAAGGTAATTCAAGGTGATACAAAGCCATTCACTGAAGCCGAATCACACTTTGCAGATGCCAAGTTCTACATGGACGAAGACATGGTGCCCGAAGCCCTTCCAAAAGAGATTAAATCCACAGGCAAAACAATACCTAAAAAACAAGAATGGCAAGCCGTGCCCATGAAGCAAGAAGGGGAAGCTATGCCATCTTCAAGCAAAAACGATGATGAGCTTGCAGGACCTGCAACAACCAAAGGGAATAGGACGCCTTCAAAAGGACCGAACACACCTGTCTTCCGATACATCCCAATGTCAAGAAGAAAGGATGGTCAATCCCCGTTCGAAACTGGGGCAAGAAAAGCCGATGCACAACGACACAAAGATAATGTGAAGTTGCTCAAGACAAATGCAGTTCTGCCTCTGACACAGTTGGGTGACGCTAAGGTTGCAGGACTACCACAAGGCTTCTTAAAAGCTCTTCCAGATGGAGTAGAACCAAACTCTCTTCCAACTAAAAGGACCGCAGAAGGTTTTGATCCAAACGCCTACAAACTCATGGCGAAGGCTGGGTACAACTTCTCTTCCTCTTCAAATCCGGGAAAGAAAATTTCAAGCACCGTCGACGATACAGAACGTGACCTCACCAAGACTCAAACGAAGTTGAAGGAGCACGGTTACGGAGTTGACAACAACAAGGCTGGACTTGGCTTCACACCAAATGCACCTGTGAAGATCTCAAGCAAGGCGAAAAATGCTAGCACTCAACACATCAGTGTAAGCGTTGAACAAGATCAAGAGGAACCTAAACCTGCCACTCGGAGGTCTGTCTTCAACAGGATGAATCATTCAAGGCCCAGGAATTCGGCACTTAATCGCATTGGTGGTCAAAACCGAACCTCCGTCTTCAAGAGGCTTAGCACGCCCGCATCCCAAAGCTCTGTCTTCGAAAGATTGTCAAAACCAAAGGGACAAAGCAATACGATTGGCTCTCCTCCACGACGGTTAGCTATGGAAAGACTTGAAGACAGCAAGAAGCCTTCTAGAAAGAGGGAGGCAACGCTAGAGGAAGAAATGCTCGGCATACTAGCAAAAAAATGCGACGTTCGAAGCTCAATTCCTTCAAGGATGAAGCGCCAAGTAATCTTGGAGGTGGACACAAATGGGCCACTGAAAGTAAGAAAGCGCACCGTTATCCATACCGGACAACGTTCATGCCAACAAACTCGAGATGACAACATTGAAGGCAAGATCCGAGATGTCTTCCACATCACCATCCAAGAAGGCAAAGAAGACGAAATCCCTGAAGAGGATGTCGCTGCTGCGCCACCACAGCTTGAAGATGGGGGACAAGCCACGGTTGATGACCTCAAGGAACTCAACTTAGGCACGAGCAAGGATCCGAAGCCTATCTACGTAAGTGCACTACTAACTGCGGACGAGATAGAAGAGTACTACCAACTATTATTAGAGTACAAAGACGTCTTTGCTTGGACCTACAAAGAAATGCCCGGCCTCGACCCTGTCATTGCTGTGCATCATCTTACAGTCAAGCCTGGAACGCGGCCGATAAAGCAAACCCAAAGACGCTATCGATCCGAGCTCATCCCACAAATTGAGGCCGAGGTGGACAAGCTAATCGAAGCAGGCTTCATTCGAGAGGTGCAATACCCCAAGTGGATCTCCAACATCGTCATTGTCCTCAAGAAATCTGGACAAATACGTGTTTGCGTAGACTTCCGGGACCTCAACGATGCTTGCCCGAAAGACGACTTCCCCTTGCCAATCATCGAAATCATGGTGGACGCAACCACTGGCCACGAGGCACTGTCATTCATGGATGGCTCTTCTGGATACAATCAAATTCGCATGGCTCTCGAAGACGAGGAACTAACAGCCTTTCGCACTCCAAAAGGTATCTACTGCTATAAGGTGATGCCCTTTGGTCTGAAGAACGCTGGAGCTACATATCAACGCGCGATGCAAAGAATCTTCAATGACATGCTGCATAAAAACGTAGAATGCTACGTAGACGATGTGGTCGTCAAGACAAAGAAAAGATCAGATCACTTGAGGGATTTGCGAACGGTGTTCGAAAGGCTGAGAAAATACAACCTCAAGATGAACCCGTTAAAGTGTGCATTTGGCGTCACCTCTGGAAAGTTCCTCGGCTTCATTGTCAAGCACCGTGGCATTGAAGTGGATCAATCAAAGATCAAGGCCATTCAAAACATGCCTGAGCCAAGAAACCTGCACGAGCTGAAGAGTCTACAGGGACGATTGGCCTTCATCAGACGTTTCATCTCCAACCTTGCAGGGCGTTGTCAACCGTTCAGTCGACTCCTGAAGAAAGATGTTCCGTTTGTATGGGACGAAGCATGTCACAACGCTTTTGAAAGCATAAAGAAGTACTTATCAAGTCCACCTGTCCTGGGGGCACCAGTGCCTGGGAGACCACTCATATTATACATTGCCGCTCAAGAAAGTTCAGTTGGGGCACTCTTGGCACAACAGAATGAATCCCAGAAAGAAGGAGCGCTTTACTACCTTAGTCGAACCCTCACCGGCGCTGAGTTGAACTATTCCCCGATAGAAAAGATGTGCCTCGCCTTGGTGTTCGCCATTCAGAAACTAAGACACTACATGCATGCTTACACTATCCACCTGGTTGCTAAAGCTGACCCGGTCAAATACGTCATGTCTAAACCAGTCTTGACAGGGCGACTAGCTAAATGGGCATTGCTTCTCAACCAATACGAGATCATCTACATCTCAGCTAAAGCCGTCAAGGGACAAGCGCTAGCAGACTTCCTTGCCGATCATCCAATCCCAGCTGATTGGAAAATCTCAGACGACTTGCCTGACGAGGAGGTGTTCTACATCAACGTCTACCCGACATGGGTGATGTTCTTCGACGGATCCGCACGAGCAGACGGAGCGGGGGCAGGAGTAGTATTCATGTCACCACAAAGACAAGTACTACCTTACTCATTCCAACTAAGCGAACTGTGTTCCAACAACGTCGCTGAGTACCAAGCACTGATCATCGGACTCCAGATGGCGATCAACATGGAAATCACAGCCCTTGAGGTGTACGGCGACTCTAAGCTCATAATCAATCAACTGCTAACTGAATATGAGGTGAGGAAAGATGATCTCGTCCCATATTTTTGGCTGGCAACACGATTGCTACAAAGGTTCGAAGCCGTGACACTAGAACATGTGCCAAGAAAAGAAAATAAAATGGCAGACGCTCTCGCCAACCTAGCCTCGAGTATGACGCTAGGAGAAGATGAAGCTACAGATGTGCCAGTTTGCCAAAGATGGGTGATCCCGCTGGTTACTGAAACGCCACTGGATGATACGAATGTCGTCTCAGTACTTCCAGTCGATGCTGAAGAGTGGAGACAACCTCTGATCAATTACTTGGAACATGGAAAGCTTCCAGATGATCCAAGACACCGCTCTGAAATACGTCGACGAGCACATCGCTTCCTCTACTACAATGGAACACTCTACCGACGCTCTTTCGAAGGTGTACTTCTGAGATGCCTAGGTGAAGAGGAAGCCAATCAAGCCATGAAAGAAGCACACTCAGGTGTATGCGGGGCACATCAGTCTGGACCAAAGCTACATTTCCAGCTCAAAAGAATGGGTTATTACTGGCCAAGTATGGTGAAAGATTGCATGGAACACGCCAAGAGGTGCCAAGCCTGCCAGTTCCACGCCAACTTCATACATCAACCACCCGAGCCGTTGCACCCTACAATTGCTTCATGGCCGTTCGATGCATGGGGATTGGATGTCGTAGGACCAATTGCACCGAAGTCATCAGCGGGAGAAGCTTACATCTTGGCTGCAACAGACTATTTCTCCAAATGGGCTGAAGCCATACCCTTGAGGGAAGTCAAAAAGGAAACTGTCATCCGTTTCATCAAAGAGCATATCATCTATCGATACGGTGTGCCCCGCTACATCATCACTGACAACGGAAAACAATTCTCCAACCGACTCATGGAAGAGCTTTGCGAGAAATATAGGTTCAAGCAGCACAAATCTTCTATGTATCATGCCCCAGCCAACGGTCTTGCAGAAGCATTCAACAAGACATTGTGCAACCTCTTGAAGAAGGTGATAGGCCGAACAAAGAAAGACTGGCACGAAAGAATCGGCGAAGCACTTTGGGCGTATAGGACAACATACAGGACCCCTACCCGAGCTACACCTTATTCTCTCGTATATGGCGTGGAAGCTGTTTTGCCACTTGAAAGTCAAATCCCCTCATTAAGGATGGCTATACAAGAAGGCTTGACCAATGAGGAAAATGCAAAGCTACGACTTCAAGAGTTAGAAGCACTTGACGAAAGAAGGCTCGAGGCTCAACAACACTTGGAATGCTACCAAGCACGGCTTTCAAAGGCATTCAACAAGAAGGTCCGCCCAAGGTCTTTTCAAGCTGGAGATCTCGTCCTTGCATTGCGTAGGCCTATCATCACAACTCACAAGACAAAAAGCAAGTTCACATCAAAGTGGGACGGACCATACGTAGTACAAGAGGTCTACACCAACGGCGCCTACTTGATCATGGCAGAAGACGGCTTGAAGATTGGCCCTATAAACGGCAAGTTCTTGAAGCAGTACTACGCTTGAGAAGAAGCATGCTCCTCGTTCGCACGAGCCTAAAAGCCGACACCAACGCTCCTTGCCTGCACGAGCTGAAACCGCACAAGGCACCAATGCTCCTGGCCCGCAAGAGCATAAACTGCGTACGGCACAAAAGAAAACATGTAACAAAAAAAAAATGTATTTGAACTACGTTATGACTTGATCTCTTCTTTGGAAGGGTACGTAGGCAGCTCAACTTTGAGTTCAGTCACATCAAAATAAAAAAAAATGAGCAAGCTCGAAGCAACGGCAGGAGGAACGGTAGTGTCACCACGTTGATCAAAGTCGACGAAGAACTTCAGTAACCGCCGTCAAACGACTAGCCGGTCGTGAAGCTCAACGCTTTACGATACCTCCAAGCTTGACTGCAGCTCTCTGTTTCTTCTGCATCCAGACGGCAACGTCATCATACTTGATCAATGTCGGCAAAGAACTTCAGTGACCGCCGTCAAACGACTAGCCGGTCGTGAAGCTCAATGCTTTGCAATACCACCAAGCTTGACTGCAGCTCTCTGTTTCTTCTGCATCCAGACGGCAAGTGTCACCACGTTGATCAAAGTCGACGAAGAACTTCAGTAACCGCCGTCAAACGACTAGCCGGTCGTGAAGCTCTTCTACTCCACCACTGCAGACATCTCCTCTGCAATTCCTCCCCTTCAAGCTTGACACCATTACTGTTGGGCTCAGTCATTGACGGAAGGCAGTGCAACGGGTAGGCAGTGCTCAGTGGCTGTGCTTAATGGCAGTGCTCAGAGGCGGTGCTCTGGGGCTGTGCTTAATGGCAGTGCTCAGTGGCGGTGCTCTGGGGCGGTACTCAGTGGCTGTGCTTAATGGCTGTGCTTAATGGCTGTGCTTGATTGATTGTGCTCAGTGGCTGTGCTTAATGGCAGTGCCCAGTGGCGGTGTTCTGTGGCTGTGTTGATGGCAGTGCTCAGTGGCGGTGCTCCAAAGCTCGGCTTCATCTCATGCTCTCCATCGCTGCAACAATGCAGCATTTAAAGAAAAAAAAAATAAAAAAATAAATAAATATGGTGGGTTATGTTCAAACGCCACCAAACATATACATATAAATAAATAAAAAAAATGCATAAATAAATATGGTGGGTATGTGTTCAAACACCACCAAGCATATACGTATAAATGAAATAAATAAATAAATAAATATGGTGGGTTATGTTCAAACGCCACCAAACATATACATATAAATAAATAAAAAAAATGCATAAATAAATATGGTGGGTTATGTTCAAACGCCACCAAACATATACATATAAATAAATAAAAAAAAAATGCATAAATAAATATGGTGGGTATGTGTTCAAACACCACCAAGCATATACGTATAAATGAAATAAATAAAATAAATAAATATGGTGGGTGTATGTTCAAACACCACCAAACATATGTATATGTATATATATATATGCATGTATGTATGTATGTATATGTGTACTAAAAAAAAAAAATCAATTTCATTACAAATTCGTTTGTACAAAAAAATAAATAAATAAGTATTACTTTGAGAAAAAAAAAAAAAAAAAAAAAAAAAAGAATATACAGCACAGCAAAGGGTGATCAGTGGTGGTCGTAACACACAGCTCAAGCACTCTGTGACTTGAAGGAAATAAAATGGAAAATGAATATATGTTTAAAGCTTACGGGAAGGTCTATTTATATAGAAAAATGTCATGATTACTAGGAAGAAAAAAAAAATATATATAATAAAAAAAAAAAATCATGATTCCTAACAATAAAAAATTAAAAAATAAAAAAAAAAAGAGTTTTGGATGTCGGCAACTTCAATCAAAATTTGCAAAAAAAAAAAAAAATAAAAAAATAAAAAAAAAAGGAGTTTTGGATGTCGGCAACTTCAATCAAAATTTGAAAAAAAAAAAAAAAAAAAAAAAAAAAAAAAGAGAAAAAAAAAAAATATGCATGAATAAGGTTTGTGTTTGGTATGTGTGTATGCATGTATACTTATATATGTGTATATATAGACATCGAATGAAATAAAATAAATCTTATTTATTGACATCTCTGAAAATTTACATAAATATACATTTTTACATGAGCACAAAAAAAAAAAAAAAAAAAAAAAAAAAAAAAGTGCAAACAAGTCTTCATTGGCCAGGAGGCGCCTCATTACTCGGTGGAACCCCAGAAGGCGCTGGAAGTTGATTATTTTTAGCCTCAACACTTGGCGAAGCTCCAGAAGACGAAGGCCTTAAATGCCTTTGAAACAAACCCACAAACCTCTGATGATCATTTAAAGACTGACCATCGGAGTCTTGCAGCTTGTCAAGTTTTCTCTTCATGTTTGTAGAATAGTTATGTGCAAGCCGGTGCAACTGTCTATTCTCATGCCTGAGCCCTCTGATCTCTTGTTGGAGACTTATCACTTCAGCCGCCAATGATTCAACTTGGCAGGTTCGAGCAAATAGGCGCTGGGCCATATTGGAAACAGAAGCCGCGCACTGGACACTGAAAGCCAGAGAATCCTTAACGGCCAACTCATCGGACCGCCCGGCGAGTAATCTGTTATCTTTGGGAGTGGACATATTCCTGGCCACCACCGCAGCAGTCATATCATTCTTCATTACAGAGTCCCCAATGGTAAGAGGACCAGAAGGGGATAAGAGAGATGGACGCCATATATTGTCTTGAGGAGACGCAGATGCCTCTCCACTAATATTCAAGTCAAGACGATGATCAGATGGGCAAGCCATTTGTGAAAATAATGAAGGAAGGAGAGGTCGGGTGAAATCAAATTCTCAGAAATACAAAAGAGGGGATTCTTTGCAAGAAACAACTCTCTAAGCATGCTTTTGGCATGCCATCGACACCTCCATAAAAGAAGAAGCAACAGAGGCGCCGGTCCAAAAATCGAAGAGGCACCTCTCCCCGAATATCAAAAGTCGGGCCGTTTGTTCAAAAATCGAAGAGACGCCACTCTCCTAAACTCGAGAGCTAGACCGTCAGCAGGATTGCTTTCTCAAAGATCGAAGAGGCACCGCTCTCCTAATCTCGAGAGCTAGACAGTCCAGACGACTTTCTCGAGAAACGAAGAGGCGCGGCTCTCCCCTAATCTCGAGAGCTAGACAGTCCAGACGACTTTCTCGAGAAACGAAGAGGCATCGCTCCCCTGATCTCGAGAGCCAGACCGCCAGCACGACGCCTTTCTCAGAAATCGAAGAGGCACACTGCTTTTCAAACCTCGAGAGTCAGATTCAGCACCAGCTTTCCGGAAATCACGGACCACTTTGTCAAAAGTCTCTGACAAAGTTAAAACGCGTGAACCCCGCCACTCTCACTACATCGCTGTGATCGAGAAGGGTAAAGGAACAGCATTACCACTTGTCGATAAAAAAATTCTACATATATCGACCTTTATCCTCCACAGACGGGCAGACCTGCAAAAAATGCTCAACCCTTCCTCACTTCCGAGGGTAACACTCCCAGCAAAACCCCAACAAAGCTTTCTCAAAATGCTTGGCTCTCTTCCTCCCGAGAATACCTCTGCAAACAAATCACACCAGAGCAAAAGTATCTCATATCAGCAGGGTCGAAAGCAAGAGTATCTCATATCATGCTTTCCCCTATCCTTTTCTTTGTCCTCCCTCTTCACTACAGGATAAGGAGAAGCAAAGTGATCAGCCGGCGTTTACCTCCGAGTTGGAACGGATTGCTGAGAAATCCTTCCATGATTGCTTACCTAGCCTTGCTCTCGAGTACTCATCTGCCTGGAGAACAGATAAGACGAGCGACAACGAAGCATCAATCTTGTGGATCATCAGTGCTCAAATCCTGAAGCCGCTCGTGGTTCCGTTTCCATTCATCAAGATCAAGCCTCAACGGCCCTTGAAGAAATCACAAGCCCAATTCAAGATCAAATGTCCACCACCCTTGAATCGAGCCCAACTCCAGGTAAAAGGAGTAAATTCAGACATTTGTAGCAAGTCTACCAGAAGAAGCCTCCTAGCCCAGTTCAAGATTAAATCTGTGGAAAACGACTTCTTCGAAAGCAAAGGTATCTCATATCATCAGGGTTGAAAGCAAAGCTATCTCATAGCATGCAATCTCCCTGTCCTTTCCTTTGTCCCTACTCTTATCTGCAAGACAAGGATAAAGAAAAGCAATATGTCGAAACCTCCACTCAAACCTCCAGGAAGATACCACATCTGCCTGAAGAACAGATAAGGCAGACGGGTGAAGCTAGTACATTGAAGCATGTGGAGACAAGCGCAACCAATATATATGTGTTGGTTCATCCGTTACTGCTTCAAAAGCAAACGTATCTCATATCATCAAGGTCGAAAGCAAAGGTATTTCATATCATGCTTTTCCCTTTTCTTTCCTTTACCCTTGCTCTTACCTGCAAGATATGGAGAAAGAAAGCAATCAGTCGGAACCTGAAATCAAACATCCGATCTGGAACTGATTGCCCGGAACCTTTGCCTGGTTGCTTACCGAGCCTTGCTCTCAAGTACTCATCTTCAAGTGCTTTGACGGACCATTTAAATGCAAAGGTTGCGCACCACTTCTGCTATGCAAAAAGATTGAAGCAGAAGGTTCAACGACGAGCTGGAACAGATCACTATAGCATGACGCCCTCGTCTGCAGAATCGCATGATCCATCCGGAGGAAACCAGAAAATCCTTCAAACCCAGTTCAAGATCAAAGCTGTGGAAAGTCAACAAACACAACAAAGCATGTGTCGATTCGTCGGCCACTTCGTTGAAAGCAAGAGTATCTCATATCGTCTGTCTTCCCTCTCCTTTTCTTTGTCCTCGTTGCTAAATGAGAGATAAGTAGAAGGAGAATGATCAACCGGAACCCGAGGTCAAAACGTCTAAACTAAGACTGATTGCCCGAGACTCTGATTGCTTACCTTGTCTGTCAACTCCATCGGCAGATCTCCTAGCTCGGCGACTTGAGGAACTCCTACTATATGGTTTGCGTAGTACCTGACCAAGCCCGAAACCACAAAAACATGCAGCACAATATTCAAGATTCAAGCCTCTAAGCCCTTGAAGAAATTTCCAGTCCAATTCAAGATCAAGCCCCGACGGCCCTTGGATTGACATCTACATTGAGAAACTTCAAAACACATCGCCTACAAGTGACAAGCACAAGTATGCGACGCGCCTTGAAGTGGGGGCATTTGTAGACATCGAAATTTCGTGAAATAAATGTTGACCAAAAATTAAAATTTCAACGCTCATGTATCACATAAATTTTATACATAGCATGTGAATCAACGAAAAATCAAAATAATTCAGAAAAGTCATCAAACAGGACACATGTCAACGCCTGGCAGAAGTGACTTATTTCATCTGATTATTAAAACCCAAAAATCAAGTTTTGGAATTCTATAAATAGGAAGCCATTTCATTCATTTCAATACACCAATTCACATTACACAAAAGTGTTGAAGCTCTGAAACTCCAAACGCTCTCAAGCAAATCCCGAAGAATCAACGAAGTTCTGTCCGTTCTTCATCAAAGTTCAAGCCCCAAGGCTCCTCGAAGTTCTGTCCGTTCTTCATCAAAGTTCAAAGCCCCAAGGCTCCTCGAAGTTCTGTCCGTTCTTCATCAAAGATCAAGCCCCAAGGCTCCTCGAAGTTCTGTCCGTTCTTCATCAAAGTTCAAAGCCCCAAGGCTCCTCGAAGTTCTGTCCGTTCTTCATCAAAGATCAAGCCCCAAGGCTCCTCGAAGTTCTGTCCGTTCTTCATCAAAGATCAAGCCCCAAGGCTCCCTCGAAGTTCTGTCCGTTCAAAGCCCCAAGGCTCCTCGAAGTTCTGTCCGTTCTTCATCAAAGATCAAGCCCCAAGGCTCCTCGAAGTTCTGTACGTTCTTCATCAAAGCACAAGCCCCAAAGCCCTCGAAGATCCGTTCAACCACGTTCTTCATCAAAGCACAAAGCCCCAAAGCCTTTGAAGATCCGCTCATCCACCTTCAAGATCAAGCCTCAAAAGCCCTTGAAGAACAGTTCATCGTTCATCGTTCATCGTTCATCCACCTTCAAGATCAAGCCTCAAAAAGCCCTTGAAGAACAGTTCATCGTTCATAATTCCTCGAAGATCAAGCCCAAAAGCCCAAAAGCCCTTCGAAGATCCATTCATCCTCAACCTTCAAGATCAAGCCCCGACGGCCCTTGAGGAAATCATCCACTGTTCATCCCAAAGATCAAGCCCCGACGGCCCTTTGGATCAACAGCCCATCAACAAATCCACATATCCCCGTTCATCAAGATCAAGCCCTCCAAAGGCCCCTTGAAGAATTGTTCATCAAAGATCAAGCCCCCGACGGCCCTTCGGATCAACAATCAAACCACCAAATCAAGTTCTTACGGAGATAGAATCAGAGGCAAATTTTCAAAGAGATTGTAACCCAAAATCATCAAATACAAATATCACTTTGTACACGTTGGTTCTTGTCGCGTTTCGTTTCAGGAAATTTCTGTGTTTACAGTAAGTTTATAAATAATAATAATGTGCTATAATTACTTAAATATGGTAAGTTTTAAAAATAAGGACTTATATTAGATATCACAATTTTTTTAACAAAACCAAAAAGCTATATATGTTTTCTTTCTTCACATAATATTGATCCATTAAATAATGTAAGTAGGGCCAAGTGTGGCATACGTCTAGCTAGGTCATATAGCGAATATTTGTCAAGGTTCTAAAAAACGCTAGGCGCTAGTCGGGCGGCGGGCTAGCGCCTAGCGCCTAGGCGGCCTAGGCGGATTTAGGTAATTTTTTTGTATATTCTGTGAATAAATGCATATTGATACTTACAAAACAAGTAGAAAATGTACAAAAGAAATATTTCTTTCAACAAAATGAGCATTCTCAAAATTTGACACTACTTGTAAGTATGGAAGACTAGAACTATGGAAGATTAGAACTATGGAAACACTCAAGTCCAACATTACTATGAGTATGAGTCTATGACACACATACATCTCACATAATCTACTATCGATGAGTCAAATGTACAAATGTTGCACAAACATTTCATAGAACAGAATTAACATCAATGAGTACGAATGATGGGCATACATTTCATAGAATTAACGAGTCAAATGTTCGAATGCTACACATGCAAACACTGACAGAAAAGAAAATCAAGCTACGAAAGTTACTAGGCATCAAACTCTTCTTCACCATATCCCTCCAAGACTCTCTCCGTGTCGGACTCGAACTCAATTTCTTCATCATCTCCTTCTTCTTCTTCCGTATCCTCATCCGATATAAAATCATCTTCATGAAGTTCTCTTACTTCTACATTTTTAGAACTCCCCCTAGGCTCTAGGGAACTACTACCTACCTCCGATGTCTCTCCAATTCCCGAGCCAAGCTCAAGTTCTTCATCACCACCCTCCACAATCCATCCTTGAGCCATACTAGCTTCACTTGCAAGTAGTATGTCCACTTTCTTCTCCTTCTCTCTTTTCTTCTTGTTCATAATCCTTGCATTAAATTGGACATAGACTAAATTATTTAACCTTGTTGTATCTAGTCTATTCATTTTCTTTGTATGTATACCTTCAAAAGAACTCCAATTTCTTTCACAACCGGATGAACTTGTAGTCAATGAGAGTATCTTTATAGCCATCATTTGCAAATTAGGCACACCATTTCCATAATTATACCACCATGCAACTAATGAAGAAAAAAAGCACACAATTAGTAATAAAAATAAGTAGTAAACTCAAATTTACTCTATACTTGTGCATCTCAACATTTATCACTTGGTTTTGAACCTCATAGTTATCGGGGAAGAACTTCTCAACACAAGTAAAAATCCCCTCCATGACAATTGTATCATGTTGTACGCTTTGATCTTTGAAGAAATAATAAGGGTTCAAGAGGTAGCCCGCCAAATGCAATGGACTATCAAGCCGCTCACGAGCTTTTTCATCAATAATTTGAAGAATTGGTTGATAGTTGGCCTCATTGTTCTTGAATGTTTCTTTAATCTCCATCTTTGCTTTTTGTAGTTCTCCATACAAAAACCCCATTGATGGCTTCTTATCCCCATCCACAATTCGAAGTAGCTTGAATAAAAGGTCCAAACACTTTCAAGCAAAGTAAGACCCCACTCCAAAAATGTGAACTCAACACAGTAGCATATGCCTCTTTCCCCTTTGTAGTCTTGACATGTTTGCATTGTTCCCATTCTTCACTAGCAACCATAACTTTCAAGTTTTTTTTCTTATCCATCAAGCTTTGCAATGTGAGGAAAGAAGTTGCAAATCTAGTGACTCCGGGCCTTATTATATCTCTTTTCTTGGTATGCTTCCTCATCAATGCCAATGTTTTATGATGTGCATAAATGAAGATAGTGAAAGCCTTTGCCTTGTCAATAACTACTTTGAACCTAGGGAGATTACCAATCCCTTGAAGCATGAGATTCAAAGTATGAGTGGCACATGATGTCCAAAACATGTTCGGCCTCTTTTTCTTCATCATGTTTGCCGCCGCCATATTGTTAGAAGCATTATCGGTTACCA
Source organism: Cotoneaster glaucophyllus (assembly GCA_036320875.1). NCBI lineage: Eukaryota > Viridiplantae > Streptophyta > Magnoliopsida > Rosales > Rosaceae > Cotoneaster > Cotoneaster glaucophyllus. The sequence continues at coordinate 18,663,026 of CM070060.1, forward strand.
CTTGAATCACATTTTGAGGCCCAATTTCTTCAACACACTTGTCAACATATTCAAAGATATACTCCCCGGTGTGTGCTTCACTAGAGCATTCCTTAGAAGAAAGAAATATGGTGCCTTCCTTGCAATTCACACATAAATTCATTATGCTTCTTTTTTTTTCGGTCACTCCAAGCATCGGTCATGATTGAGCAACCATTCAAAGCCCATTCTTCTTCATGTTTCTTGAGTGACTTTTTTACTCTTTCTACCTCTTCTTTCAATAATGGCTCCCTTAATTCGTATTGGCTTGGAGGTAGGTAACCCGGGCCGAATTGACCAACCGCTTCCATCGCACGCTTGAAGCTATCATTATCAATAGCATGGAAAGGAATACTGGCTTCATACACCCATCGAGCCACATATTGATCCACTTGATGTGTTCTTTCCTTCCAAATTGCATCATGGATGTTTTGTTGCCGAGTCTTCTTACTTCCCTCATTTGAAGAATCGGGATTGATAGAGGATGCAAACATATCCATAGGTCCAAGAGTGCGAGGCCTTTTCCTTGACCCAATCACTTCAATGTCGTCTTCTTCTTCTTGAATTGGTTGAAGTTGCACTTCTTCCCTTACTTCCACAATGTGCTTATCCCTTTGTTTCTTCTTATTTTTTGCTTCTTCTAATGCGGCTCGACATTTGGCTTTATCTTCATCCGAAGACTTTGTGCATGCCGCTACATTTCCCCTTATGTTGGCTACATGTTGTTTTAATCTATGTACTCCACCACTAATGATTTTGTTACATAACTTACATTTCACCTTATCTGAGTTTGTAGGATTTGCCAAGATCCCATATTCCCATCCCACATCTTCCGAGCTACGTTTCAACACATTTTCAGATGGGGAGGAGGACGACATTGCAGTAGATGCTCCAGAAGATGAAGTACCAATCAATGTCATCACACACGAGAACAAACAATCCTAAAATTCATATAAAATAAATAAACATTACAAACTTCGGCTAATGCCAGGAGTTTAATAATTTAACACTCTATAAACGAAAGAACAAAGCACACTCATATTAGGTATATGTATAATCCAAAAAGAAAAAATAAAAATATATATATGTCTGAATATCAGTTACCCTTACATATAACAAAAACAACGAAAAAAAATGGTCAAATATATACAGATTGTAAAGCATTGGACTTTACTGGGTTATCAGCTGTTCTCCAATGTCTCTAGAGTTTACTAAACTAAACTAGCCGTCACGGTTAAAAAAAAAAGTAAAATAATACATTATTATGTGAATAATGAATGTACCTAACCAGATCACTATTTTCCTGCTTCCAAAGGTTTGAAGTGTGAAAAATAGGGGACATTGTAAGTCCAAAACAGACCAACACCTACCCTATTCTAACTGGTATTTCTTTGATCAAACATCATCAGACCAACACAGACCAAAGGTTTATTTAATCATTCAACAAACCTACCACTTCCAGTGATTTTTTTTTCTGAAATATCATTGCATTATACTGTCTATGACAAACAAAAAGCAAATCAATTTAGGCATCTGACATTGGCAAATATCAACCAGCTTAATGACATTTAATGGTGGCAAAAAAGTATGATAAATGATAATCATGCTTACTTTCCTGTTACAACCATTGAATTTCCCATTCCCTACACCCAGTATTCCATGCTGGAAGTTCAAATAAAGTACACCCCTGCCCATCATTTACAAGTTGCTTTAAATTTTATGTGAGATTCTCAGTATAATGTCCCTACAGTTCCTAGAAAAACCAATAATTTGCGCCAAGAACATTCATGTGGTCAACCAGATCCAATTATGATCATATAACAATTCAGATATCTAGAGAATTTTAAAGTGATTAGAATTATCATAATTCATAACAGGTTGTCAGATTCCCCTCAATCCAATTGGTTTCCAAATTCAAATCCAAACTAAAATAATCCCACAAGGCCACAGAAGAATGCCAGCAAGCCAAAAGAAATGAAAAACAAAATAGTTCATCCGAGCTATATACAAAATCCTATAGCAACAGCAAAGTAGACAGTAACATAACTAGCAAACTCTGTAATTTTTCCAATAGCTTAACAAAACAAATTCAACATTTACAAGAACAAAAACTCACTCATCGGCACTGCACTTTGCAACTAAGAAGAGACGATGAAGTCGACGAACGGGAACGGCGAACTCTTAGGTTTATGAAATTAGGGTAGGGGCACGGGATAGAATTAGAATAAACTTAGAATAGGAAAGAAGAAGGAAAAAAAAAAAAACAAATCCGCCCAGCTCCGCCCAGCCGCCTAGCACCGCCTAGGATGCCTAGACTGCCTAGGCGCCGCCTAGAGCTCGGCCGATTTGCACGAAAACGCCTCGGATGGTGCCTGTCCAGCGCCTAAGCGTCGCCTAGGGCGTTTTTTAGAACACTGATATTTGTATAAGCCTCGAACACCCCCTTAATTTGATCGAGGAGTTTACTCTCTATGTGAGTATTTGATCAATTAGAGATATGTAAATACAACTATGTCTCTTGTGGGTTCTTTAAAGAAGTCATTCCAAATTAGGTAGAGTTGGAGCCTCTGTAGTTGACATGAATCGCACTTAGACTCTAGAATAACATGAGAAAGCTGACTCACGAGTAAAGTAAAAAAATGAGATGATGATCTTGGAAAAATTCGTCCATTTCTCGGCATGACTCCTCTATAGAGGTTATGGAATCCAAACTTTTATTAGGCTGAACATCTCCTTCTATGTGCCTGCACACCATTATTAGATTAGTGTTAAAGACGTTTTTTGATGCCTTCAAGGTACTACGAAATTTAGGTTTATTCCATCCCTATGCAATTCAGGATCCAGCCCCCTTGAAAATTTTGAAGTAATGCTTAACTTGTTAGTTATGCTAATGCATCAAACCCGCACAAGTCACATTCTCAAAGATGAATTATATCTCTACTGTCGGGAATGCCACAATATCTTGGAGGTCCAAGAAATAGACCTTAGTTGCGATGTCTTAGAGTTTACTAAGCTCATCGCCTTACACAAAGCCACACGTGCGCAAGAGAGCTTTCCTTGAGCATGTTTGAAACACTTGCATGTTTTCATCCATCATTGAGTCCTGACAACAATTAATGAAGACAATTTCGCTTGTATTGACCCAATGATCTAGGAGACCATGCCAAGCTTATTGCGTCTACATCAGCAAAGTATTAGAAGATTGAAGTCAAGCAGATCCGATTCCAAGGTAGCCTTACCGATCTCTTCATGGAGTCGCCATTGAAGTTTACCTTCCTGAAACTTGTTTGAGGAGTTGTGTTGCCTACACTGTTTCAGTTGCAACGGTTCTCATGGGGAGTTCTAGGGGAATATTCTATAATATACTCACTTGGCCTTAGTGTACTATTTTTTCCTTATATCAGGATAATTTTTTCTAACTGAGTTTTTGCTAACCTGCCTGGCAAAGTTTTAACGAGGTACCCACATTGGGTTAGTCATACCCTTGACATGTGCATTTACCACCGCTTGTTAATCTTAAGCATCGACATTGCATTAACTCACTTTTTCTCCTTAGATTACGGGTGTAGCAACATAAAATGTCCCAACCAATGGGAACACACCATGTGTATAACTTATCACATATAATTACTCGATACTTGACGAAATATTAGACTGTCAGTCAAACCCTAACGGGCTAATGGGGCACATTCTTTATGAATGCCCTATGAACACTTTACTAAGAGGTTCGACAAACCTGGACACTAAGGTTAACTCCTGAGTTCTGTATAAATATCTAAGGTTAGCCACTTTATTCAAGTAATCAAGAACCTTCACCACACTGTTATTATTTCCTACAGTCTTTCTGAATTAGGCATCAGAGTCCCTCTAGCTAAAACCACATCGTTGTTAGTCTAACTCTGTTTGTTCTTTTTTTTTTTGTGAGACTACTTTTATATGCATCCTTACTTGGAAACTTGCGTATGCAGTTCATGTGTTTGATGAGAAGACTTCATCTATTGCTTCCACAATTACCTTATGATCTGATGCGACTACTTATTCAGTTATACACACTCAAGGAGAATGTTGTAGTTAGCATTATTCTAAAAATGTGATTATATAAATTAGAAGTAGAAATCCTATAGGATCTAGAATATCATTTCTTTGTATGATTTGTATCACTTTGAAAATAAGTAAAGACCATCATAATTAGTATGAATTCAAGCACAAAGCCAAAGGAAAATCAATCAAGCTAGACAGATCAGCACATTCTTCCATCTCTTTGTCTTCCCTCTCTCCTCTCGCTCAAATATTATTTACTACAACTCTAACTAGTAATATCGTTAGTTCAAAAAATAATAATAATAACAAACTAGTAAATTTTTTTCTAAACTATCAAACGATAACTTAGGCTACAGGTGCAATATCAGCGTGGCTAACGTCATCATCCCACAGAGTTCTGGTTGGCTGTGTTTAGGGGTGGGCAAACGGGTCCAGGACCCGTAGGTAGGGACGGTTACTAGCGGTTCCGGGTGGGTCTATATTTTTTATATACAAAAAGGGGCGGGCGGGGCGGGTCGGATCCAAGTAAAATGCAGGGTGGGGCGAGTCCTATTTTATGAAAACACGGGCCCCCGGCCCGAGCTGTGGATACCCAATAGTGTTGATTACATGTATAGAGTTCAAATCACACACGCACACTTTTCTCGCTCTCCAATTCTCGACTGAATCTCCTCTTGTTACAACCTGTCCATAATTTTATTTTATTTAAAAATAATGTGAAACGATCAAAATGCCCTTAGAGGGTATATGTCGACTTTCATTGACTTATTGGACATGACACGTGTGGCATATTAATTAGTATATTCTGACAGCACTTGTTATTATGATCGACTGATCATAAGCATAGCGAAAATTAGAACTAAAAGAAAGATTTTACGAAACACGTATAAATCATTTTATTTAAAGTAGTAGAAAAGATAATAGCACTAGTCATAAAATATTAGTGATAGAATAAAAAAACAAACAAAATATATAAAGAAATAAAACAGAAGAGTTGAGAACTCTCGAGAAGGGAGACGTCGGTGGAAAAGAAAGAAAAAAAAAAGGGGGGAAAAGAATGAAGGACAAAGGGGAGGAAGACGAGTGGGATGGGGGATTCTTGTTGTTGTGGATGTTGAGATCAGCGGGAACGCCCCCATGCTTCAGGTTTGAGTTGTATCGTTTCATCTCCATAAAATACTAACCTGTTTCAAAATATAGAAATAGATATCTAGCACTTTAACTATAGAGACCAGTTCTTCCAAGAATTTTACTCACTTAGTCTCCCTTGCTTTCTCCTTGTTATTTGGGTGAAGTGAGACGAAAACTAGCGCTGGGTTTCTCACTTTTTATTGAGGTTGTTTACAGCAGTTGATGATCCTTCCATTGTTGTAAGTATTTCCCAAGAAACTTCTGGGTATAATTGTACAATATATAAAACATTGACATACATGCTTCAATCAAACAGAACCCTCATCATACATAAATATATATTGCTTTGTTTATAAATTTGATGTGTTTTAAGCTCTGCACTTGTATAACCTTTTATGAAAGGCTAAATTGATTTAGTGGATGTAAGAATCTGTCAAGTATGGTTATTAAAGGATTAGTCATTTGAATTACATAGGGTCAGACTTTTGCTTTATTCTAAAATGCATTTTCTAATTCAGCGAAGATGGAGCTGGACAACTAGTGACTCAAATTATGTTATATAATGAATTGACAATGATTAATTTTGAATGAATGCTTCTATTCAACATGATGTGTAATTAAATTTCTTACTTGTTGGGAAATGATGTTGGTGCACTGAGATTTATAGTTATAGACGGAAAGCATAAGATTTGCTTGTATTTTTACACGCTTCAGAATTTATTCTTTGTTATTGGAAGTACCTTTGGGGATTAGTGAATCAAATGCTCGGTTAGGTCCCTGTAATAAGTAAGTAGAGACTCTGTCTTCCTAGGTAAAGACCCCAAAGAAAGTCAGCACGCATGGGTATACTCGATGGCCTTATTTCGAGGTAGTGGCCATGACCTTTTATTAGAGCTCATAGACACGACATTGAGGCCTAACCAAGATTAGAACCAAGATTGAGAAACGTTGAGAAATGATTTCGTAAATAAAATAACGTATAATCAACCTGGGTTTTTAGAATAGCTATGAAATTTTCTATTGAAGTGAGTTAGTAGCATAGTTATGAATTTATTTATTATGGTGAAATATGAATGGCTTGATCCTTATTTAGGGTACGTAGGCAGTCTAACAAGGAATTTAGATGTAGCCATAAAGCATACGAAAGATTACTATGAAATTGGGACTTGAGTTGTGCTTTGTTCATAGCCCGGAGGCGAGGTAAGTTAGTTGTACGGGTTTTTGGTGGCGTCACGTGTTGATCCATGACGAATGTCGGGATCGGGACGTGACACCTCTCCTCAGTTCTCCCTCTAGGATCTCAATTGTTGATTATCACTCTCTTCCATTTCGATCTCTCTCATAGTCCAAATTGACTATCCTTCTTCTCGATTCTCAGACTCCCTCTCGAATCACGATAGTTGAGCTCCCTCCCCCAGCTTCTCTAAAGTTGACTCCGAGTCTCCGGCCACCACCATCTACTCCTCTCAACTTGGACCACCACTTCACGGCATGAGTCTCCTGACTCTTAAGTTCTGACCAGTCCATTTTGAAGTCACAAGGTATTCAATTTTAGCCTTTAGGAATTTAAGGAATTCTGGGTTTTTCTAGATTAGGGATTTTGAGTTATTGTGTTCCATTTTGGTTTCAATTAATTTTGTACTCTGTATTGAGCGACAATATCCTAGGATATCATTGAGGATTGTTTCCCTTCCTTAATTGAAGGAATAGATTGATTCATGCAATCCTTGTATAGTCAACTTCCTAGCAGGTTCATATTTTAACACTCTGGGTTTGGGACCCGGATTTTTGCACTTGCAGGCTCAGCAACAAATGGAGTAAAGTAGAGAAGCTGAAGCACTGAGAGTCTAAGAGTGGGACTCGAGGACTTTTTTGAGCTCCTTCCCAAGTATTTCAAGCACTACAATTTCTCTAGCTTCGTCAGGCAGTTGAATACTTATGTGGGTATTTCTTCCCTTTCCTAAATTTTGATTATTTCGTGCTTTTTTTGCATTTGATTGTTGTTTTCGTGGTGATTCCGATGAAACTGTGAAATTCGGAGTGGTTACGCGGGATCAATGTTCAATTAGGTTTTGCAATTGTTATTTTGGCGAAAGGGTTATCGAATTGGAGGTTGTAAATAAGTAAATTATGAAGATAAATGATGTATGTCTGGATTTATATCACCTAATTTTAGCCATTGTTGTTGAATTGGATTCTTTGTCATTCACTGAGTTCCCTTAGGTCTAGGCGATCACTATGTCATAATCTCCACAATTTACTTATAGGGTCAAATCTCCACAAATTCAATTTGTGTTGGTTATCAACCAACACAAATTCAAATCTCTAATCTCTATAAGTATCATACCCTAAACAATTTAATTGTATGTTAATTACCAATTACTGTATAATTTGCACTCTGTTAGGAACCATGGATAGATTACCGCAATGTTCTATATGTTTTCAAAGGTTTTATTCAATAATTTTCTTGTTATGTTATTTTGGATTTGGATATTATTTTGGATTTGGTGGATGTCTCAGAGATGTTATTTTGGATTGGATTTGGATTTTATTTTGGATTTGGATAATAATATTAATATGTGTTACTGGGCACAATATGTGCTTCAATACCTTAATATGTGCTGCTGCATCCTGCAGTAGATCCTCAATTTACAAAAACAGCTCATGCAAGTGTAATATGTGATGCAATGTTGATGTGCATTGCAATGCAGCAGCTGCAGTCTCATTTTATAAAAATGTTGTATTTTTTTAAAAGAAACAAAAAGAGTTGGACCCGTGGACCCGTCCGGAATCGTCTCGTTTCAAACGGATTTAAACAGGTAGGATCAGGTTCCTTCAAACGAGTAGGGTCAGGTTCCTTCAAAATTAGGCCCGACCTGGCCCGTGCCCACCCCAAGCTGTGTTTCTGCGCAGGTTGTGTGGGCAACAATACTTGCCTTTGGATTTTGGCCCATTTGGCTATTACAAAAAAGGACTACGAGAAATGCACTAAGTCCAATATTTCAAAAACCGAGCAAGTTAGCATGGCCCATCACTCACATCTTGTGATGCAAGCAACATACTTGGCTGCAGTGGCGGATCCAGGATTTTAACATAGGGTGGTCCCAATATAAAAGTTCCCATAAAAAATAGACAAAAATAGCGGTGAACAAATAAATGGAAAACGACAACTTTTCATTCATAATCTTTATGCTAAACAATCCTAAGAAAAAAAAAATCCTAAGCATCAACTGTAGTTATGAAAAACTCCTAAAATAGATATGAAAAATTCTAAGCATCAACTGTAGTCCGTGACTTTGTTTGGGCCCCTTTGTTTTTAATTAGTGTTGTTTTAAAAAATTAAAAATAAAAACTAAAATTAAAAAACTTACGGAAATTTTAAAGTTGATGCTAATGGGTGATGGCCTTCGGCTGGCTTGGGAAGTGTGAGGAACAGTCGAACAGGGCGCAGACAATTGCTGATGGGTGATGATGCCTTCGGCTGACTTGGGAAGCGTGAGAGGCAGACAATTAGGTATATTAAAATTGGTAGTGTGAATGATTTTGAAAGCAATCTGACTAGTGAATGGGCTTTTATTAAATATTAAACAGTTTGACTTTAATTAAATATATAAATTGGTAGGGTGAGTGCTCTATCACGTGAGGTTTTAAATTTTTTTTAATGACTTGGCTCAAAACGACGTCGTTTTGGCCAAGTCATTTAAAAAAAAAAAAGCTTTCTTCTTCCTCTTGCACAGCGTGCAGCAGCCATGGCTGCTGTTCTTCTCCACCACTGCCCAGATTTGGGTGGTCCTTGAAGGTCCTTACAACCATTTATCCAAGCTTCCGGGTGATCCTGGGACCACCTTGGTCCCTTATTAGATCCGCCCCTGCTTGGCTGGATAAATCTTTTGTGTTGCGGTAGTGAGTTAGTGGTTGATCACCAAAATATAGCTGGTGGACAGACTACTAACATCTCACAATTATCCCACAAAATTTGTCCCCCACTGAAAAATTTCTACTAGCTAGTTATAGAGTGAAAAGGTGTTAGTGTACCATACCAAAACCTTGTGGAATAAAGAGAGAAAACCCATCTTAACTGATGGTGTTGCAGGCTTTGGGTTTGGTCTTTCATGTTTTTAAGGTGCCTCCTCAGTCCTCAGTGATGACTTGTTTAGTCGAGCTCGATCTCGCTCTTTAATTTGTTAGCCGATCGGTTTCTACTGGATTTATGTTTCGGCCTTCATGCCATTGGAAAATGACATGCAGCCATGGAGTCACCAGTTTAGGATTGTAATTTGTATGCATAGCTTTCAGAGATAACTGGCATAATACTGCATGTGGCACTCTCACAAGTCACAATCTTGAGTCCTTAATATGTGTAGAGAGATGCGACCTCATGATATATAGTTGACTTACACATTCGAACATATAGGTTTGGTTTGGACACTTGTGCCATTACAATGGGGATTAGTTGTGGAGTCCACACCACATCAATTTTTAACGATATGAACCGTCTATTTTTCAAGTTTCACATCATAGATCATCCTTGCAAAGTATTAGCCAAATCGGAAATGTTCAAAGAAATTAACGAATACTTTGTTATATAAGAAACAGTGAAATTTTATTTTGAGAATTAAATAGGCAAATGATTTGAGATTGAATTGAATTTTTGCAAGGATGATTTATGAATTGAGACTTCAACGATCTGAACCGTCTATTTTGTTAGTCTCGATTCATAGATCACCCTTGCAAAAATTAAATTCAATCCAAAATCATTTGACTATTTAATTCTCAAGATAAAATTTCATTGTTTACTATATAATAAATTATTCGTTAATTTTTTTAAACCCAATTAGATGTCTTAAATATTTCCTATTTGGCTAATATTTTGCAAGGTTGATCTATGAGGTGCACCTTGAAAAAATAGACGGTTCGAATTGTTAAAGTTCGATATAGTGTGGACCCCACAACTAATCCCCATTTTTATAAAAAAATGGGGATTCCTTCCTTAAAGAATTCCTATAGATGTGTATATATATATATATATATATATATATATATATATATTGTTGCAGTCTTATCGGATTAGGAATGTGATTGTGTAAATCCTAGTGTATCTAGAAGTATCTTTGTGTGTGTGTGTGTATATATATATCTACTAATTAATAAAACACTTATTGTCAACCAAAATCCTATGAAATTATCAGTTTAACCCTTTAATTAAAACAGAACATGAATAAGAAATATGAGGCAGAAATGTAATTTCACACAATCAAATTTTACTTTTTTTTTTCAAAGCCTCACCTACATGTAATCCTAACATATCTCTAATTTAAAAAAAAAAAAATCCCACTCCCACATTCTCTATCACTCACTTCCTCTCTCCTTCTATTTCAGAAACAAAAATAAAAAAAAATTCTCACACACTTTGTGTGTGCCCATATGCTAGTATATATATGTTAAAACCAACCCAACCAACAACCGTATTCAAACTACTTGACTGTTGTTATTTAACCATATTCAAACTAGTGTACTTATGTTATTTATTTATTTCATTCAATAACCGCGCGCATAAGATTTAAACTCATAACTTTTTAACCTGATCTATTGAACTCTGAGTTGTGCATGGCAAGAGGAGATACAAGTACAAACTAAAATGAAAGCTACTTAAGCAATCCTATATAGTTATGGTTTGTTTAGTGAGAATCTGCTTCCCTGGCATGGACATATGGGTCAAGTTAAACTCCCACACAAATTCAGGCAAAGACTCAATATAAAAGCAACAGTCGGTCCGTCACTGATCGCATCCACATTAGGAAATGAATTATTAACGTTATACTTTTTCCTAAAACTTTAAAATTAGTCGGCCGTTAATTTCAAATCTGACTCAATCGAAACCAGCCTGCATAAAACAGTGAGAAATATGTTAACATTTCAATGTTTGAATATTAATATTTAATCATTTCACAGTAACCGTTTCGATGCTAGGTCAACATTAAGCCATTTGAGATGAAGTGATAATCACATGTCAATTCATGTGACATTCTACGTTGGCATCAGCTTATAACTCAATGGCTAGGAAACTGACAAATAGATCAGATTTTGATTTGGCCGGCTAACTATATAAACAGTTACCAAACAATACAATAACAAAAACGGTAACCTCTAATTAATTAATCAAAACATTCTAGCCGTTCAAACACCAGCGGACAAGTGTTTGGTGTCCTAATCACCTCATCCTTAGAGAAAAATAAAATATAGAGAAACCACGGTCATATGCTCTAAAGAAAACCAAAGCCACAACTGTTAAGTCACTTTCATATTAGCGAATAACGCTCTCTTTAGTTCTACCTCTGATTTGAAGGAGTTTGCTACAATGTTTTCATGTGTTTTTGGTCATCTTATTCTTATTCAAATCAGGACTCCCCGTCAGTATTATGCTATTCTTATTCATCATTATGTGCTTAAATCGCTAGAGATTGATTCTTTCCTAGATCTGCTAGTAATTATGATTTATGTTACGGTTTAAGGTAGGGTTTTTATTGTGTTTGGGTTGAGTGAGCTTGGCTACATACAGGTTATACTAAATTTTGGCGATGCAGGTTTTTCACTCTATAAGATTTTTATCCACTTTAGATTGTAAGAATTTTAACTCTAAACCCTAATCAAAGTCCTTTAGAATTTTTATTTAATTTGTTAATCACCCACTGGTTTTCTTTCTCTCTCATTTACGCCACAATTAACGATTCAATGTCGTTACCATCAAATATCATCATGTGGGAGATGGTGGGGCAACCCCCCATCCTAATCTTCTTTTTTCCCAAAATAATTGACTTTAATAGATCTATGGCAATGAGGCCGACTCTATCTCTCAGCTTCTAAGTTTCACACGCGGTGCATGGCCGGTAAAATGCATTCATTTCTTGACAAAGAATGTTCCCTTTTGACACTATATTCCATCCAGTTTGAGCTTTGTTTTCACTAAACGACTGGTTTTTTTAGTCTAACATTTTTCGGTTGTCCTTAATTTCATGAAGTTTAGCACATGGTCATCTCGTAATGTCTTTTGACAAACCGACTATGAAGTCTTTTCAGAAACCCTAAACCCTAGCAAACTACTATCATTGCTGCTGCTGCATATAATACAAAGATTAAAGTACAAATTTTTATCCATCACTTTTAATCCTAGTCTCATTACCACCTTAGGACTTATGTGTCACGTACACTACATCAATTATGATTTACTATATGTGATCGCATTTTTAACAAAAATTAGTGTTTAACCTTAGTTAATGGTTTATAAGTCTCACGTATTAGTGAAACTTAACCCGCTCTAAATTACGTTTTGGATTCAATTCTCATTGTAAATTGTCACTTGTATACGAAAAACGATGTGAAAAATTAGAATAAAGTCTTGTGTGCCACAAAGCCTATTCCACTGTGACATTGGTCATGAAGAATGAAATGATACAAACTTATCATTGATATTCAATTCATTTATATGTATATCTGTTTGGACCCAAATGTACATCAATGGCCCGTGCAATCGAGGCCGTTGAATCTATTGGTCAAGACTGTTGGATTTCATATTTTTCTAGATATTACTGTTGGATTTTCGTAGTAATTATCTTATGATATATTTTTGGAAGCAGAGGAAATCAATTCCAATTCAAATTGCTACACTTACATGATGATTGGTTTGAAAGCTAACGTGGTGGGTTAAGAGACTATTTTCTATACGTTTCATGCATAAGATAATTAGCAGTTGGAAATGGAGATAAAGATGTCAAAGGTGGATAAGGGCCAACCTTGCTCGGAACTGAACCATGCATGCAAGTTATTTCGGTAATGGTGGTATCTGATGATCACCAAAAGATAATGAAGTGGCATATTCAAAATTGGGATAATTATTAGCACAGAAATATATGCTAATAGTTAGCATATTCTTCAGGGACAAGCACGACATGGCTTAAAGTGTTTTAACTTTGGCGATGCATGCACTTGGACGCGAATATGGGCACTAACATTGCATGGTTCCTCAAGATGCTATAGAAAGAGTTTCATGTGCATGCAAATTGGTCTGATTCCATCAAATCCAATAGCCAATAGCCAATGAGGATGGATCGCTGTCAAGCGGCTAATTAACAAATGGGATGGCTATGAAGAGTTTTATTGGTATCAACTGCTTATTTTCAGAAGATTCAAGTTGTGGACAGCTACAGATGTTTCGCGAGAAACGCAAGCAAATAGTGCTATAAATATATGAGGCTATGCAACGTGACAAAGCTCCTCCAATTCAATACACAAATAGCCCTGCGCAAACTCTCGCTTTACGTGAAACCTCTCAACAACCTTGAGATTTTTATTTTCTTTTTCTGCCAACACATCTTCAATTTGGATAAACAACACTGTGAAGGCATCCGGTGACATCTTCAGTTTGGATAAACAATATTGTTGTCATAGAATCAGCCGACAGCAGAGCACATTCAGTTTGGATAAACAACACTTCGTCGAGGCTGACTGGTTATCTATCTAAGTCTCGGTCGAGAAGGATTTTCGAGTCCTTATTGGCAGAGGTCATCTCATTATCCTTCTCGATGAAGAGAGATGTTACAGATTACTACATTCGGCACATTGACATCCGAATTTGATATTGCACTTCTCAGAACTAGCAGCCTTATCTTCAAGCTCTATAACCCGAAGGCCAAGACGTGTTCCTTCCTCGACCGCAGTTGCAAGATCAAGAAGTCAGAAGCACGCCCAACGCATATCAACATATTTTACTCCCTGGCCAAGCTCGACCGACGAGTTGGCACGCCCCGCACACGTAACCGAATGACGTAGTTAGGTCATTAGTTACTCGGCCTGCGCGCCACGTAGGCTTAGTAGTTTTTAGGGTTAACAATATCATATCAGTACAATAATCTTATAATAAAAAAGCTGATAAAACCTAACAATTTAAAAGCTGACACAACAAAAATTACATATCTTTTAATGATACTGTTTGGGCCCAAAATAATTATTGGGGCCGAGCTTGTGGTGGTATTCGGCCCAAGCCGTCATGGGCCGCTCAATCAGTTCTGAGTCCTATTGCAAGGCGAATTGATTCGAATGAGAGTAAAGAAGTCGAGTCCTGGTGTGACAAGGGGGTTTCATGGTTGAAGGCGCGTGAAATTCGGGAGTGAATCTGGCTTATTATAGGTCTTGATTCAGGAACCCATTGGTTGTAGGATTAGCCGGATTAGTACCAGATTGTGACGAGGAGTCCTAGTTCGAGTACATCTCTGGTTCGGCCAGGAGTAGATTCATTGCTATAAATACAAGACCCGGTACATCGTTGAAGGTCTCCTCCAACTCAACACACAAACTGCCCTACGCAAACTCTCGCTCTATGTGAAACCTCTCAACAACCTTGAGATTTTTATTTTCTTTTTCGCCAACACATCTTCAGTTTGGATAAACAGCACTGTGAAGGCAACCGGTGACATCTTCAGTTTGGATAAACAACACTGTTGCCGTAGAATCAGCCGACTGCGAAGCACCTTTAGTTTGGATAAATAGCACTGCGTCGAGGCCGACTTATTATCTATCCAAGTCTCGGTCGAGAAGGATTTTCGAATCCTTATTGGCAGAGGTCATCTCATTAGCCTTCTTGGCAAAGTGAGGTGTTACATATTACTAGGCTCGACGCATTGAACGACGAGTTGTTTTATGATTGGATATTCGCAAGTTAGTTTTAGAGTTCAGCATTCTGACAACCGAACCACATTCACCGTCAGGACATACATCTCTTTCGAGTACCTGTGTCCATACAGTTTGGTGCCAGTTCGGCGTGCTTATACTATTATGAATATAATAACTGTGACCGAACCCGGCGGCGACAATCCGTGAACTTCTCAAGACTAGCAGCCTTGTCTTCAAGCTCTAGAACCTGAAAGCCGAGACCTATTCCTTCCTCAGCCATAGTCACAGGATCAAGAAGTCAGCAACGCGCTCAACGCGACATCAACACATTCTACTCCCCAGCCGAGCTCGTCCGACTAGTTGGCACGCCCTGCACATAACCGAAGGACGTAGTTAGCTCATTAAATACTCGACCTGCGCGCCACGTAGGCTTAGTAGTTTTTAGGGTCAACCTTTTGTCAAGCCCGGTGGGACCTGGTGCTAAAATGACGAAGTTCATGACCATTGAGACATGGTCAATAAAAAAGAAAACAATCATGGTGAAGTCAACGACCGACTTGCCAATTCAGACCCCCGGACAAGATTTGTCACAGGCGCAAAACCCCCATATTGCCATAACACCTGATGTTGCCAGTGCAACGCCCCAAGAAAATGAAGCTTGTCCCGACGGTCAGCCTCGCAACTCAGAAAGTCAGCCAAAAATTGAACTGTTTGCTCGAAGTGGTACGACGTAATGGTGATACACACACCAAGTTGCTCGAGCTATTGGTTAATAGAGTCTTCGAAAGTGGACCCGTTGAACAGTCGTGACAATTTCCACTTAAGAGTAGTCCACTACAGGCCGAAACAGGATCTGCCCGGCTCAAAACAATTGACTTGTTAAAAAGAGGAGCGTCAAGTAGTAGATCAGACCAATTCGACCAAAGAGTGGAAACAACATCCGTCGATATGACCGAGGTCTAAAGGATGATCGATTCGACCATGAAAAAGGGGCCGAAGTTCCCGAAATTCATCAATCCATACCCAGCTTATGTGGAGAAGTTTGAATATCCTAAAGGCTTTAAGATCCCAGATTTTAGTTTTTTTTTTGCGGGAGAATCGTCCTTGTCTTCGTTAGAACATGTTGCTCGGTTCACTACGCAATGCGGAGATGTTAATAGTGATTTCCATAAACTGCGTCTATTTAACTTTTCATTGACATGCTCGGCATTTGTGTGGTACATCAACCTCCTACCTAATTCCATCCAAAGTTGGGAGGAACTGGTCGAAAAATTCCATGAGCAGTTCTATCGACCAGGGATGGAAATGTCAGTTTCTTCATTGGCTAGAATGGCTCAAGCATATGATGAGTCACCAATAGATTATCTTACACGGTTTAAGTCGGCTAGAAATTGTTGCCAAGTACCTCTTCCCGAAGTCGAATTTGTTAGGCTTGTTTTGAATGGGCTGGACGTGGAATACAAAAAGAAATTCCTGGGGGAAAACTTCCGAGACATGTACGAACTAGCTCAACACGTTGAGCAATATGACTACTTACTCTGAGAAGAGAAAGCTTCGAAGTCCCCATCAAGAGGAACAATTTACAAAAACCCGACGGTTAGTTATGCGTCAGCCGAAGCTGAAGAATATGCCAATGTAGATGCGGCCGAGATAATAATCGACAAAACATATATATGCAAGGCGTTGGTTCATGGTAACCCCAAAGATGCCAAAATTCGCTCGGTCACTAAAGAGTCGACTGTCAAAACGTCGAAAGTTTATACATTCAACATAACTAAAGCCGACGCCATCTTCGATCAGTTGCTACTTGCTAAAGTTATCAAACTTCGGTCGGGGCATAATATACCCAAGGCCCAAGAATTGAAGGGAAAGACGTATTGCAACTACCATAACTCGAATAAACACAAGACGAACAACTGCGTCGTGTTTCGGGATGCCATCCAAATCTGGATTGACAATGGTAAACTTAAGTTTCCAGAAAAGAAAATGGGCATCGACGCTGACCGATTCCCTACAACGATAGTGATCATGGTATATGCTCGTTTACCAAGGGATAAAGGAAAAGGAAAGGCCAAGTTTGTTCCGATACGACACGTCCCAAAATAGAATTCTCAGCCACGACTAAAAATTGATTTGTTCTCAAACGAACCACTTCAAGATTTAATCGGATCGTCCGTTGTCGAATCAATGTCAAGCTCAAACGGCGAGGAAACTAACAAGCCTAAAGTCCTGTGTAGTCGGTGCAAAGCGGACGTCGTCTTAGTTGAGCCAGAAGAGAAGCCACGACGAGTGGAAATACCGCGAGTGCATACAGCCACGGGGACGCCCCAAAAAATGCTTGGAATAGGCCAACAAAAAACAGTTTTCAACTGGCTTGGCCCTCAAACACAAGAAACAGTTCAAGCTCACCCGTAAGCCAGTGCACCTTCAAACCTCCTGAGCCACGTGATCAGCGTTGGTATACCTATCATTCCCCCAACGGTGTGTACACCGCACTGTCCAAGTCATAGAAGCGTCGACGCCAAAGAATAGATTGCATGACCCGTCGACGGGTAGCCCAAGAGACTTCGGCCCTCAAGTGGCAGCCGAAGGAAAAAGCCAGTAATGACAACGAACGACAACCTCCGACCATTATGATAGAGTTACTCCACGGAAAGCAGGTAGTCGATCCTGATTTCGAAACCACAATTGAGGAATCCGAAAAGCGGATCAAATTTCTTCTTCGGCCCGGGGAGATGAAAGCACGCCTTGAATACTTCAGGAAGGAAGCCGAGAGCAAACTCCCCAGTTACCCGTACAGGAACCGTTAATCAAAGTTAGACGGAATCTACACCCACCGTTCCTTGGGGAGGCTTTAGAGTACATGCAAGAGTTCTATAGAAAGCATTCGACTAATGATTTATACGGTCTGCCGAAAACGTGCCAAGATACTATCGATCTGGTGTTAACTTGTCCAGATGCTGAACGAATCATGCAAAAAAACTCTGCCCAGGGTTGAAAGCTAGGCTCCAGCATATACGCGAGGCCCGAGTCCTCGACTTTGATGTTGATTAATATACTGATATCGACGCAGCCGAGCTTCCCTTCTCTCTTGAGGATCTCCAGTATTTGCGACATCATTTCAAAGTATTTTCAGCCATCTCTCTCTTCGGCATTACGATTGACGAAACGGAACGTGTCCCACGATTGTATGCCTATCTTGACATTAGGGAAGCCCGTATCACGTATCAAGAGCATGCTCGTGTCACGACGCAAGTCCCAGACCCAATACCGGTTTCAGATGAACCCATGATCAATAAACAGAATGCGAAGGCTCTCGAAGACACATCACCAGAATATACTCCAGCGACAGTCGAGGCAGACAAAGCGGACACTCTCCACGCGAAACCGAGAGAAGAGGGTCCAAAAGAAGAGGATAAAGAATAGGGTCCGGAAGAAGAGGAAGATCGTGACCAGATGGGTCATTCGGTCCTTGATAATATGGAAATCAGTATGGTCCATGTCTTATCGGCCGATTTTCAGCCAACAGCGTCCTAGCCGAATTCCCTGGATGGCGACGTAGTTGCCGAGGAAGCCACGTAAATCGACTTTGTGGCTACTGAAGAAAGCAAGCTAGCAACAAAAGAAGATTAACTCAAAGCAGCTATCGCCGAATTATTTCCTCGCACGTCATCAGTTAATCTCCATCATCTGAAGCTGTTATATGTTACAGCTCATATTGAAGGATACCCAGTTTCCAAAATTTTTGTTGATTGTGGAGCAACTGTTAATATCATGCCCGTGGCTATCATGAAGGCGTAACGTCGCTCTAACAACGAACTAATTCCATCCGGGATCACCACCATATAAATCTAGTCAGGAAAATAAAAGGTAGGGAAAGCAAAGGTGGGAGCAGATGTGGATCGTGCTGAAAGCGTTGTAGCCTGTAGGGAATCTTAAAGGGCTGAAGGCCGAAGCAGAGGAGGATGACAAGACCCGATCAAGGCTCGCTAGAGCCTTTACTTTTTCAATTTTATTTGCTGACATTGAGACCAAACCATGACTGTTTTTCTGTCACAGAAGAACGATCGAACCACTTATTAGAAAATTACATCTCTGAATTTGCTGACTCAGCATCTTTTCTCCAACTCTTTTAGTAGAAAATTTTTCAATGTCAAGAACACGGTCTAATAAATCAAGTGTCATAACAAAATTAGTTGAAACTTAAAATAAAGATGAACTAATTGCATTATGACACTTTGTATAACGGGCCGTGTTCTCGACACATTGAAAATTTTCTCCTCCTCTAGATGATTACATCACACAACTCAACCTCCTTACTCTTCGTTTGCATGTAAATCTCCAAACTGCACACAAATATACACATGTGGAATTTGCATTTCTCTAAGACTATATGTGTGTGTAAGATCCCACATCGCCCAATGGTGTGGATCCTATAAGCCTTATATGTATATTCTCATCTCTACCTAGCACGAGGCCTTTTGGGAGCTCACTGGCTTCAGGTTCCGTATGAACTCCGAAGTTAAGCGAGAATGGGCCAGAGCATTCCCAGGATGGGTGACCCACTGGGAAGGTTCTCGTGTGAGTTCCAGAAACAAAACCGTGAGGGTGTGGCTGGGGCCCAAAGCGGACAATATCGTGCTACGACGGAGTCGAGCTAGGGTTGTGGAAGGGGCCAGGGTCGGGATGTGACAGTTTGAGTAAGGGAAATAAACTTCAAATTTGGACAAAGTTGAAAGTTTATAAATTGATATGCATCAATTCTCTTGTTTAGATTCATAAACATAGAAATTTAGAATTTTCGTGTAAAAAAAAACATGAAATTTAACCAAATTTCATATAAATGTGTTATTTCCTAATTTTTATGAGTGAGAGTTTTAAAATAAAAAATACCAAAAAAATACATAAAAATAAATAAATAAAACCTCAACCATGAGTGGCACAACCACCCACCCATCATTGCCGCCGTCATTATCGTAGCCGCCACCACCCACTGCCTTCGCCACCACAATTACCAGCACATTTCATAACTATCTTTCATTTATATATTAATGACTCTATACCCACATTAAACTTAGTATTAAAATTATGTTGTTCTTTTAAGTTAGCAAAACAAGAAAATTCACAAATCTAAAAAGTAAAATTCCATCATTTCTATTTCTGCCATTTTAGAATTCCTTAGTAATATTAATTTTCTCATCCAAAAATAATGTGATGAAAAATGAGGTTTATTACACACTTTTTCCTCCATACTTAACAATATGGATAATATAGAGTGCTAAATCTAGGTTGCAGTTCAAACTAAACAAACTAAAAACGTCGGAAAGATAATGCTCAAGCTTAGCCCATAAACATGCTTTATTTTTCATTAAATTCTAGTTAAAAAAATGCAAGAAAGTCATTTTCATTAAAGGTAATTAGCTAAAATGGTTCACTTTTGACATTTAATTGTTGAAATGATCAAAATCAAATATTGACGATATATCGATTATATATCGACAACATGCTAAAAATGAATCATTTTAGAAACTTGATGTCAAAAGTTGATCATTTTAGTTAAAATTAATCTCTTTTTTGTAACACTCACTGTTCTAAAAATCCCCGCCTAGCGCCGCCTAGGCCCCGCCTAGGCGCTAGGCGGCTGGCCACCGCCCCGATTAATGCCTAGGCGTTTGACAATTAAGAAATGGCGCCTAGATCTACCGAGGCACCGCCTAGACCGCCTAGGCACCCGCCTAGCCCGCCTAGAGCCGCCTAAACACCTGCCTAGGTCCCAACTCACTTAGACAAAAAATAGATAACTTTCATTTTGCATTTTATTTTTTTCCAATAAATTGTAAGAGACTTGTTGCATACTTAAATGAACACACATTATATCCTTATTTCACATGTTTTCATTATGTTCCAATACTTCATAATATATAAGCATTCTATTTTGTAGTTTATGATGAAATTATATATATTTCAAGTCTAAGCAGACATTTATTTACACGAAATATGATAGATTTACTTAAATCCGCCTAGTCCGCCTAGACGCCCGCCTAGGCCCCGCCTAGCCGCCTAGGCGCTAGGCCCCAGGCCCGCCGCCCGACTAGCGCCTGGCGACTTTTAGAACCTTGGTAACACTTCAAAATTAATCTCTTTAGTGACTCACTTTTATGGCCAAACAATGCTAATACTAACCAGTGGGGTTCAAATAGTCATTCAATATCTAGATAATATAATTATTGTACAACTAAATGTAAGCGCTTAGAATAACATGAATTTTGTGAATGTTAGTACTATTCACTTTTTATCTTTCACACACCTTTGTTAATTTTGTCTATTAATATTTTTCAATTCATTCGATCCGAAAGTAAAAATTGAAAAAGAAAGTGTAAGAAGTAAAAACGGATGCGTAAACAGTACAATCCTTTCGAGAATAATGAAACCTTCGATAACGAAGACCATTCATCGTGCAGTGAAAAGGCTTTGAGCTGGTCATAACTTCGGAATTTGGTCTTAACATCTTTTGATAAAGAACTCCTGACTATTATCATATTATATATAGAGATGAGGACGCGAGAATGAGATGATGAAGTGAAGAGGAAAGGGAAAATTAGAATTCCCTACAGTTTTTTTATATCATTTATGGCACACTCCGACCTAAATCAAGGAGTGCTGGCCGTCACGTGAGGGTGATGTAGCCATGTGCGCAGTGCGGAAGTGAATATAGTATAAAAATGTGAGTATATAAAAATCAAACCTAGCAATTTTACCCTAGATAGACAAATAAGTGCAGGTGAAGTAAATCAAGTGAAGTTACACGAAATCAGAATGTAGGTAGCCTAGTGCAGTCCAGCAGGACAAAAGCTAGTTATACAATACCAGAGCAGTAGTTGTACATAAATTACAATCTATCAGAACCGCCGTCACCTCCTCGTAAGCCACCAACAAGCACTCTTACCTAGAACCTGGAGGGGTGCAAAACAGAAAGTGTGACTGGGCAAAAACAAAGCTTTTAAAAACATTTCCTTTTTCTCAAAAGTTATAACCCCTCGCGGTAAAACCTGTATAATTTCCCAGAAAATAGAATATACATATATATATATATATATATATATATATATATATATATATATATCTCAAAATCATTTACACAATCCAAAATCCCAACATGAATGCCATGCAAGATATCACAAGAATAATCAAGCCAACTAGATGAAATAAAACGATGAATAATAATGTGTCAGCCAGATCCACCTATGGTGGCCTGTACGGTTGAACCTATAACTCATCAAGTATGCCTGCACACGAGTCGAAACCACCTAGTGTGGTCTGTACGACAGGGCTACGTGTAAATAAATACGCTCAAGTGCTACGATCACGTGAAGACTGTGTGAATGATCGCGGGTCACCTACGAGTTAGAACCACCTATAGTGGTCTGTATGATAGGACTGTGCACCTAAATTGGATCCAAGGTGAGCGTATGGTGTGGGAGGTGAACATCACGTGAAGGACTGTGCCCTGGCCACGGGCGGGAGCACTAACACCGGGGTGTAGGTTAATGAGCTCTAAATGTCTCTAAGTATAACCATAACCATACAACTTACCATTAACCACATATAACCTTACGGGAACTTACCTGGACGTCCGCAGCACCAACACTAATATATGTAAGTATTAAATGCATATTCTAAGTATAGAACATTTGGCATGGCATTTCCAAAGTATAAAACTATTTAAATGAATTTTATGGGAAAAACGCAATGCATATATACATATATAGAAAACCAAAATGCCCACTCACTGATATGTAGAAGGGTCGTAGCCCCCGAGTCTCGCTTGGCTGCACTCGTCCTCTGGAAACATCTCACCTATATGCGAAACAACTATTTTAACGTTATTATAAGCACATAACCAAAACTATGTAATAACTTCTTATACGTTGCTCAATTGGGGTGCTTGAATATACCATCATGGCCTACTCAACCCCACGAACATCCCCATATTTTTAGAAAAAATTTCCGACATCTCACATGCCGCCCACGCACAGGCACGTGCTGGCACACGGACGAAATAGTTAACGCCGTTAAAGAATATTCCGTTAAATATTAGAATGTTTCGTTTAAGTTACCTGACGTCGTTTGTCACCGCTAGGAATATTCCGTCAAAGTTGACAGAATATTCTTCTTCTTCTTCTTCGGCGAGTCGTCAGATTCCGTTGCCGGCCACCGTCTGTATCGCCAGTTTCTGGAAAATTTTCAAAACTTCATATCTCACTCATTTTTCAACCAAATTCTACGAAATTTGTACCAAAATAAAGCTAGAGACGAGAAGAACACTTTCTGACCACTTTGAAGCCCTAAATCTCACTGAAAATAGCCGGAAAACCTTCGATATTTCCAGTCACCTCTGCAACTCGTTGTACCCGAGCATTTTGACGTCCAAAATCTTACAAAATTGTTCAAACAACTTCTAAAGGTAGTTATAAGACCTTCTCGAGCCTCAAAACTCCGTGAAAACCTCACGATCATGATGGAGCCACTGTGCACCTCGTCGGAGCTCCCTGGTTCTCGAGTTTTCGAAGGCGTCACGTGCAAACAAAGGTATGGTTGTGATCCTAAGGTTACCAGGAACTCGAATATAGTCTCTACAGGCTCGATCTGTAAGGTTTTGCATGGGTTTGGAGGTTGTCTGTATGGTTGTACAAAAATAGAAAGGATCGAGAGAGAGAAAATGAAGAGGATGGTATCTGTGTGTGTGCACGTGTGAGTGTGTGTGTGCTTTTGTCCATATTGGACACCACCCTAAGAATCTAAGTTCTAATTGGGCCACTAACTAAAAAAAAAACCTAACATAACCCTAAAATTCTATTGGTTCTCAATAAGTAGGAAATAAGACAATTGGCCCAATTTTCTTAGCCCAATTATACATTTACAACCCAACGTTCAAGGGTAAAAACGTCATTTCCTCATCACTGGAAATAAAATAAAATAAATTTCGGGCCGGGCTGTCACAACCTGCCCTCCTTATGAAAATTTCATGCCCGAAATTTCGCACAATAATACAACAACTGCTAAAATGCATAAAATAAACGTGGATACATATCTCCCATACGATCCTCCGTCTCCCAAGTAGCTTCCTCAACTAAGTGATTCCTCCACAAAACTTTCACTAAGTGCACCGTTTTTTTCCTCAAAACTTTATCCTTCCAGTCTAAAATCATCACGGGCTCCTCCTCATAAGTCAAATCTAGATTAATTTCCAGTGGTTGAGGAGGTATCACATGTGATGGATCTGAGACATAATGGCAAAGCATAAAGACATGAAAAACATCGTGCACTTTAGATAATTCTGGAGGCAACTCTAGCCTGTAAGCAACTTCACCGACTTGTTCGGTGATCTGGTACGGTCCGATATATCTAGGGCTCAGCTTACCCTTTTTCCCGAACCTTACTACTCCTTTCCATGGTGATAGCTTCAAAAATACCCAATCACCAACTTTATACACCCTGTAAGTGGCATGTTTATCTGCTAGACTCTTTTGTCGATCCTGGGCCGCTTTCTGGTTAGATTTAATTATCTAAATATTCTGAGTTGTCTCCTCTACAATCTCATGGCCCACCAATACTCTTTCACCAACCTCTGACCAGCATAAAGGAGTATGACAAGACTTACCATATAGTGCTTCAAAAGGTGACATACCAATACTCGAATGGTAGCCATTATTGTAGGCATACTCCATCAAATCCAAACGCCTATGCCAAGCATCACCAAACTGTAATACAAAAGCTCTTAGCATATCCTCCAACGTCTGAAGAGTTCTCTCAGATTGCCCATCTGTCTGAGGATGATATGTCGTACTATAGAGTAATCTCGAACCATCATGACCATTCTTCATACGTGGAAGCTTGTACACAAAATCCATGGTAATATCTTCCCATTTCCATTGTGGAACAGGAAGTGGCTGCATCAACCCAAATGGCTTTTTCCTCTCTGCTTTACCCTGCTGACAAATTGCACACCTGCTTACATATTCTGCAATTTCTCTTTTCATACCAGGCTAATAATAAAATGGTCGAATGGTATGATACATTTTAATACTTCCAGGATGCATCGCATAAGCCGATACGTGTGCCTCATCAAGAATTTATTTCTTTAATTTTGCATTATTCGGCACTTACATCCTTTTCTCTTTCATAAGCATACCTTCAGACTCTCAAATTCTGAGGTCTTTCTTTTTCCCTTGATTCATTGCCTGAATTAATTCCTGAGTTTCCTCATTATTCATCTGAGCCTCGAGCACACGATCAACTAAAATTGGTCAAACATGGAAACTGGCAAGTAGAGCTTCTTCTTTATCTTCCACCCCCAACTTCACTCCAGTGGCTCTCAAGTCTATAATAAGAGGAATACGACTATCGTATAAAGCATTAACTTGGCCCTGAGATTTCCTACTAAGTGCATCTGCCACCACATTTGCACGACCAGGGTGATACTCAATCGTGCAATCATAATCGCTGAGTAATTCTATCCACCTTAATTGTCGAAGGTTAAGATCTCTCTGGGTGAAAAGATGCTGAAGACTTTTATGATCCGTAAAAATCTTACATTTTTCTCCATAAAGATAATGTCTCCAAATCTTCCAAGCAAAAACAATAGCTGTTAACTCAAGATCATAAGTAGGGTAATTCATCTCATAAGGCTTCAACTGTCGCGAAGCATAAGGAATCACCCTACCATGCTGCATAAACACACATCCTAAACCATTCAAGGAAGCATCACTATAAATCTCAAAATTAACACTATCGTCTGGAAGTGCCAAAACAGGTGTGTGAGTGAGACAATACTTAAGTTGCTGAAAACTCTGCTCACAATTATCGTCCCACTCAAATTTAACATCCTTCCTCGTCAACCTCGTAAGTGGTAATGCTATAACTGAAAAATCCTTAACAAACCGTCTATAATAACCAACTAGGTCAAGAAAACTTCGTACCTCAGTGACGGTTCGTGGCTGCTCCCAATTCTCCACAGCTGCTACCTTCTGAGGGTCCACCTGAATACCTTGAGCTGATATAACATGTCCCAAAAATGCCACTTGATCTAACCAAAACTGGCATTTGCTAAACTTAGCATATCATTGTTGTTCCCTCAATTTCTTCAGCACCAAAGTGAGATGTCGAACATGTTCTGCTTTAGACCTTAGAGTACACTAGAATATCATCAATAAAAACAATGACAAACCTGTCTAGATATGGCTGGAATACTCGATTCATCAAGTCCACAAAAGCTACATGTGCATTAGTTAACCCGAATGGCATCACAAGAAACTCATAATGACCATATCGAGTCCTAAAAGTCATCTTAGGAACATCTTCACTTTTAATCTTCAATTGATAATAACCAGACCTCAAATCAATTATAGAAAACACACAGGCACCTCGAAGCTGATCAAATAAATCATCTATGCGTGGCAACGGATAATGGTTTTTAATCGTTACCCGATTCAACTGCCGATAGTCAATACATAGCCTCAAGGTCTCGTCTTTCTTTCGTACAAATAAAACTGGAGCTCCCCAGGATGAAGTACAAGGCTAAATAAAACCCTTATGAACCAATTCTTGTAATTGGATTTTTAATTCCCTTAATTCTGCAAGAGCCATTCGATAAGAAGTTAAAGATATAGGATTTGTACCTGGAAGCAAATCAATAATGAACTCCACATCTCGGTCTGGCGGTAGTCCAGGTAAATCATCAGGGAATACGTCAGGAAAATGCCTGACCACTCGTACATCCTCCACATTACTAGGAGTACTGTCATTCAACACCACATGAGCCAAATATCCCTAGCAACCTTTCTTTAACAGCCTTTTAGCCCTCATGGCAGAGATAACGTCGTGCCTCACTTCACTACGCTCTCCCACGAATGTAACTTCAGGTAGCCCTGGACGATGGAATGTGACCATCTTCTCATAGCAATGTATATTGGCACGATTATAATGTAACCAATTTGCTCCCAAAATAACATCAAAATCAACAATATCTAATGGAACAAGGTTAGCTGGCATAACTACATCCTCCACTAACACGGGACATCCGGGATATATCCAGCTAACACAACATGTCTCCCATCTAGGCATCGAAAACTCTAACTCATACCCAAGAAGTGTAGGATGAAGTTGCATCGTCTGAGCAAACGTATGAGAAATAACGAAATGTGTAGCACCACAATCAATTAATACTCTAGCATAATGACCAAGAATATTTAACGTACCCATGATCAAGTCAAGATTATTCTGAGCATCCTGCAGGGTAATATTGTGGATACGACCATGTGCCTGCTGTGGTCCACCACGACCTCTACTAGCCTGATTTCCACGTCCCTGTGTACCTCGACTGGGCTGGTTAGGATGCCTTGATGATCCTGCGCTACTAGAAGCAACCTCCAAATTCTGGGACTATCCTCTGAAATACCACTGTGATCCATCAACTGAATATGGCTGATATGGTGTGTAACCTCCTGGATACTGAGCATAACCACCATGCTGATACGGGTCATGTGGGTATTGATACTGTCCTACAGAATATGGAGCTATATCACCCTGATAGTGAAAAGTACCCCCACGACCCGTCTAAGTATAACCACTAGGTTCTGGAACTTGCTGAATCAGAACTGGGGGTGGTAAAGAAGGTGGCTGGGGCCTCTGCTGATTCTGAGGGCACTGTATAGCTCAATGTCCCATCTGGAAACAAGTGAAGCATCCACTGCTACCTCGCCCACACTCCCCAAAATACTGATTATTGCACCTACGGCACATATGAGCACCTGTACTGCCAGAATCCCTCTGTCTCTGAAAGCGAGGACCTCTAGAAAATCTGCCACCTCTCCTCTATCCAGTAGCACTAAAGCCCCCACTAGAAGAACTAAAACGGTACCACTTCTCTTAAAACTCTGGGTCTTGCGAGGTCCATGTGATGACTGACCTTTATCTCTATTATATTTCTTTTGGTTACCATCTTTTTCTTCTTCCTCCTCGCTATCTCTGAGCATATTCTCAGAATCCTCGACTCGCAGTAGAATCGTGGTTGCCATAAAACGCCACTTCTTTCTAGTACCCAATCTAAAACGGCGAAGTATCTCTACAGGATTAGCAGCAATCTCAGGGCAATAACGAAACAAATCAGTGAACCTCCTGTAGTACTCATTAGCTGACATCTTCTCCTGTTTCAAATGCGTGAATTCTTGCTTCTTACGATCTATATACTCTGAGGAATGAATCTTTTCTGAAACAACTGCTTGAAAACTTCCCAATTAGCAGCTTCCTCTGGTGATAATTGATAAGACTTCTGTCTCCACCAGGATGCAGGCTCCTCACCTAAAAACCAAGTGGTAGTTTCAACCCACCTATCCTCAGGGAGATTTCCATGCCTCTGCATCAATCGAAAAGTTATCTCAAGATGATTGAGCCAATGCTCAGCTCCCTCGTGTCCCTCATTACCCACAAAGTTATTCAACTTCAAATTATACACAGTCTCCAGGGGAGTCCTTTGAGGAGGGCAAAGTGAAGACTGAATGACATTGGCAATTGCTTCCCCTAACTGAGCAATATTAGGGAAACTAGACTCAGCCGCAGTACGTGGCTCTCTACGAGGCGGCATGAATATGACAGAAGACACCAAAATAATTAGAATGCTCACAAAGTATGCAGGACTGCCAAACCTCGGCTCTGATACCAAACTAACACACTTCGACCTAAATCAAGGTGTACTGGCCGTCACGTGAGGGTGACGTGCCATGTGTGCATTGCGGAAGTGAAGATAGTATAAAAATGTGAGTAAATAAAAATCGAACCTAGCGATTTTATCCTAGATAGACAAATAAGTGCAGGTGAAGTTAATCAAGGTGAAGTTACACAAAATCAGAGCGTAGGTAGCCTAGTGCAGTTTAGCAGGACAAAAGCTAGTTATACAATGCCAGAGAAGTAGTCCTACATAAATTATAATCTGTCAGAACCGCCGTCACCTCCTTGTAAGCCACCAACAAGCACTCCTACCTAGAACCTGGAGGGGCGCAAAACAGAAAGTGTGAGTGGGCAAAAACAAAGCTTTTAAAAACATTTCTTTTTTCTCAAAAGTTATAACCCCTCGCCGTAAAACCTGTATAATTTCCCAGAAAATAGAATATATATATATATATATATATATATATATATATATATATGTCTCAAAATCATTTACACAAACCAAAATCCCAACATGAATGCCATGCAAGATATCACAAGAATAATCAAGCCAACTAGATAAAATAAAACGATGAATAATAATGTGTCAGCCAGATCCACCTATGGTGGCCTGTACGGCTGAACCTATAGCTCATCAAGTATGCCTGCACACGAGTCGGAACCACCTAGTGTGGTCTCTATGACAGGGCTAAGTGTAAATAAATACGCTCAAGTGCTACGATCACGTGAAGATTGTGTGTAGGGGTGGGTTCGGTTCTAATCGGTTCGGTTTTTTACCAAAACCGAAACCGAATCGAAATTTCAGTTCGGTTCGGTTCGGTTCGGTTCATTTTTTTTTCGGTTTTTTTCGGTTCGGTTTTTTTTCGGTTCGGTTTTTTTTCGGTTCGGTTTTTTCCGGTTCAGTTTCGGTTCGGTTTCGGTTTTTTTTCAAAAAATGAAAAAAATTGAAATCTTAAATTTTAACATCTCCAACACAATCATAACATAAATATTCCAACTAGAATCAAAGACAATGAAAGTAAACATTTAAAGTTCAACTAGAATTATAACATAAAGGTTTTTTTTTTTTTATAATATTTTGGGTTTAAAGTTTAACTGTAAATAGATTTTTTTTTAGAAAAGTAAAATTTTCTACCATTTTCTTCACACCTCAACTCTTAACTATGAATAATACAAAGAGCTAGTATAGATTGGTGGACGTGAGATGAATTATTTTATCATGATAGTATGTACAATGA
Organism: Cotoneaster glaucophyllus; assembly: GCA_036320875.1. Taxonomy (NCBI): domain Eukaryota; kingdom Viridiplantae; phylum Streptophyta; class Magnoliopsida; order Rosales; family Rosaceae; genus Cotoneaster; species Cotoneaster glaucophyllus. Next base: position 18,692,845 of record CM070060.1, read on the forward strand.
GAGCATTAGGCTTACAAATTGGGTTTAAAAAATAATACCCAAAACAAATAATTAAATAAATAAAATTAAAAGATATTAATTTAATTAATTCGGTTCAGTTCGGTTTCTAGACCACTAAAACCAAACCGAACCAAAAGAATTCGGTTCGGTTCGGTTTTTTCAATTCGGTTCGGTTTTTTCGTTCGGTTCGGTTTTTTCGGTTTCGGTTCGGTTCGGTTTTTTTCGGTTTTCGGTTTTTTGAACCCACCCCTAATTGTGTGCATGATTGCGGGTCACCTACGAGTCGGAACCACTAGTGGTCTATACGATAGGACTGTGCACCTAACTTGGATCCAAGGTGAGCGTATGGTGCGAGAGGTGAACATCACGTGAAAGACTGTGCCCTGGCCACGGGCGGGAGCACTAACATCGGGGTGCAGGTTAATGAGCTCTAAATGTCTCTAAGTATAACCATAACCATACAACTTACCATTAACCACATATAACCTTACGGGAACTTACCTGAACGTCCGCAGCACCAACACTAATATATGTAAGTATTAAATGCATATTCTAAGTATAGAACATTTGGCATGGCATTTCCAAAGTATAAAACTATTTAAATGAGTTTTCTGGGAAAAACGCAATGCATATATACATATATAGAAAACCAAAATGCCCACTCACTGATATGTAGATGGTTCGTAGCCCCCGAGTCTCGCTTGACTGCGCTCGTCCTCTGGAAACGTCTCACTCATATGTGAAACAACTATTTTAACGTTATTATAAGTACATAACCAAAACTATGTAATAACTTCTTATACGTTGCTCAATTGGGGTGTTTGAATATACCATCGTGGCCTACTCAACCCCACGAACATCCCCATATTTTTAGAAAAAATTTCCGAAGTCTCACATGCCGGCCAGGGAACGGCCACACACGCCGCCCACGCGCAGGCACGTGTCTGGCACACAGATGGAATAGTTAACGCCGTTAAAGAATATTCCGTTTAATATTAGAACATTCTGTTTAAGTAACCTGAGGCCGTTTGTCACCGTTAGGAATATTCCGTCAAAGTTGATGGAATATTCTTCTTCTTCTCCGGCGAGTCGCCAGATTCCGTCGCCGGCCGCCGTCTGTTTCCCCAGTTTCTGGAAAATATTCAAAACTTGATATCTCACTCATTTTTCAACCAAATTCTACGAAATTTGTACCAAAATGAAGCTAGAGACGAGAAGATAGCCGGAAAACCTTCAATATTTCCGGTCACCTCTGCAACTCGTGGAACCCCGAGCATTTTGACGTCCAAAATCTTACAAAATTATTCAAACAATTTCTAAAGGTAGTTCTAAGACCTTCTCGAGCCTCAAAATGCCGTGAAAAACTCACGATCACGACGGAGCCACTGTTCACCTCATTGGAGCTTCCTCGTTCTCGAGTTTTCGAAGGCCTCACGTCCAAACAAAGGTATGGTTGTGATCCTAAGGTTACCAGGAACTCGAATATAGTCTCTACAGGCTCGATCTGTAAGGTTTTGTAAGGGTTTGGAGGTTGTCTGTACGGTTGTACGGAAATAGGAAGAATCGAAAGAGAGAGAATGAAGAGGATGGTATCTGTGTGTGTGCACGTGTGAGTGTGTGTGTGCTTTTTTCGGGATTGGATACCACCCTAAAAATCTAAGTTCTAATTGGGCCACTAACTAAAAAAAACAACCTAACATAACCCTAAAATTCTATTGGTTCCCAACAAGTAGGAAATAAGACAATTGGCCCAATTTTCTTAGCCCAATTATACATTTACAACCCAACGTTCAAGGGTAAAAACGTCATTTCCAAGTCACTGGAAATAAAATAAAATAAATTTCGGGACGGGCTGTCACAATTTAGATTAAACATCTGTGCCTTTTTAAAATTTAATTAAAGTGGTTTGACCAATAAAGAACTCAAGCTAAATTACATGTCATTATTATATTTTTTTTAAATTAAAATAATTTTTAAATTTATCATTTTATCTGCATAATGCATTTTTCCTTATTTAGTGGATATTAGTAATTAAACTATATTTTCTCTTATTTCATATATGTTTTTTCGATCACAGTTTTTCTTTTTATTATGCAAAAATATTATTTCTTTTTCCAAATGGTTTTTTTTTCTTCAAATAGTTGGTGATCAACATAAAAGCTCTGTGTAATTTTTTCAAATTTTTTTAAATTATATTCTTTTGCTGTTTTTTAAGTATAGTTGTTGACGAATTATTATTAGGTACAATACATTACGTATATATTATCTACGAGTACGTTTGAATTTACAAAAATTATTAATTGATACGTTTATTTGCAATTTTGGTACGTTTGTTTTGATACATATTTTTAATATTGGTACATTATTTTTATTTTGGTACGTTTTATTTTGTACACATTGTATTGGTACGCTTATATTATTCTCAATCGTATTTTCTCTTAACGTACTAAAAGAAAATTTTATTTCGGTACGTTTGATTTTGTGGGATTTAAAAATATTTTAAACTATTTTGGAAAAAAAATATCTTAAATCGTAGATAATTATTGCTAAATTGTAGCATTATTGTGAAAATAAATTGAATATAACCAACATTTGTTTTTTTTTTTTTACAATTATCTCTAACGGATGAGAATGTAATTAAAAGGCTAGATTATAGGAAATTTGTTACAATATAATGTGCATATAGCACCAAAATTATGACAAAAAAAAAAGTTTAATCAAATCACTAAAAGGCATGGATGTTTGATCTAAAAAATTCAAAACTAAGACGCCTATATCAAAATATCTCACGAGGAAAATGCTTGGGAGATCATCTTTTTAGGTCATGTTTTATAAACCATATGATATGGTGGTTACTGGGAAGACTCACTTAAATCATTTAAAAAATAGTCTATCCAATCGCTACATCATGTAGTTTACAAAATATAATTTAAAAAGACAATCTCTCTAACTTTACATGAAGTGAGAATTATTATTGCATATTAATTAATCATCTCAGGATGCGAATAAAACGTATTTAATCACTGGACTTAACATATTGCTTTTATAGATAACACCTCAAAAGCATAAAGAGTACGTTAGAAGAAGATTTACACTTTGAAATGTGAAGCATGTCGTAAACTAATATTTTGGGTAAATCTTAGTTTACTACCCTTTCAACATTTGGTACATGAAGTTTTTTTCGTCCCAAAATCATACCTAAAGTGTTAATTTTGGGACAGTCTTATACATTTGTTAGTCTGGCTGTTAATCTCTCGTTAACTGATGATGTGGCACTCATATAAACAATGACTAAGCACCACGTGTCATTAAGGAGTCCATGGGAAAATTAAAAATTAAAAAAAAAAAATTTGGTCGTCGTCTACCTCCTGAACTTCCCTTCCTCCCTTATCCCTCCATTCTCTCCTCTGCACCAACCCACCAAACCCTCTTCTCCTCTCGTCTTCGACTTGTCATACAGTCAAAACCCGCTTTCTCTTCAAAAACCCTCCTCCTGCCTCCATTGCCGTGCCCTCCACCTCCCTCTCACGTACCTCTCTCAAACACACACCCGCTTTCTCTCTCACTCTCATGTAAGCTATATGAAATTGACACAAAAATGTGATTTTCGGGTGCATGACTGCGATTTGGTGTGAAATTGGCAAATGGGTTCGCCGCAAAAGCTTCAATGGCCGTTGCCCAAAAGAGGGTCAACAATCCCGTCATTGTCAATGACAATTATGATAGCTTAACGTACAATCTCTGCCAGGTCACCAATTTAGTTAATTTTCTCTTCGAATTTTTGTCTTTTCATGAACAATGGTGAATTTAAATTTCTGAAAATTTAACTTTTCCCCTCCAAACTCATTTTTTTCTAGCCTCTAGCCCATCATATAATATTTATCCGAATAAAACTCAATGATTTGGATTCAACTAAGCAACTTACCAAATTAAGTTTGTGTGTTTGTTTTTATACTTTTTGGATCCCTAATATACCCCATCTAAGCCAGTATGAAAAGTTCTTGTAATTTTGTTTTAATTGATCACATGCATTGAATTTGGCAAGGTCTTGTAGCCATGAAATATGGTTCTAGATGGAGGAATTAATTTGGATTTTTTTTTTAATTTCGACAATAAATTTCAATTGGAATAGTTTATCTACTATGAAAATTAATTTTTTTGAAAACAATATCTATTGTTTAATTTTATGAAAATAATTTACCTACTGTATAATTACATTAAAAATTTACCTACTATGAAGATTAATTTTTTGAAAACAATATTTATTGTTTAATTTTATGAAAATAATTTACCTATTGTATAATTACATGAAAATTAATGTGCCTACTTTTTAAATTTGTAACAAAATTAATTTACCTACTTCTTTTTATGGTATTAGTATACATAAATGTAGAATATTTTTCCGTATATATTTGATCTAATTAGGTTTTGGATTGGAGAAGTTCACACAAAACTAAAAATATATTAAACAAATTAAATGTCTAAAAGAAACGTATAAGAGATTTGGTGGCATGATTTTGTAAATAAACACAAATTCGTGGACATCTTTTATCCAACATGACATCATATTTAAAATTTGGGTTTTATTTAGAAGTTATAATATATGTGGTTTTTGTCTAGAGTTTAAGAGTTGCAAGGACTTAAATCTAAAAAACCCTTTAAATTTCCCTTTTTTTCTTCCACTTTGCTACTTAGTTTGCACAGAGTGTTTGTTTTCTCTGTGTATTCATGGAGTATGCCCCTTTCAAACAAAGGAGATTTGAGCTTCTAAAGCCAGAAATAAAAAATAAAAAATTTGGTTGTCTTCTACATCCATGTCCGTATGTCCCTTGCTCCCTCCCTTCTTCTCCCTCCCTTCTCTCCTCTGCATGAACCCACCAAACCCTCCTACCAGATCTAGTCGATGACGCAACCTGTCTTGGGATGCTGCTCCGAGCTGCGGCAGTCAAAGAGATCGTTAACGAAGCACTGACGTCATGGTCCGACTCGGAGGCGACATCTGAACCAGTTGCAATCGGAGGAGCTCCGGGATCCAGAAGATCGGCGACGAAGGGGTTGTGTTAATTTCAGATAGCTGACATGAGAGTGAGAGAGAAAACGGGTGTGTATTTGAGAGAGGTACGTGAAAAGGAGGTGGAGGGCACGGCGTTGGAGGTAGGAGGAGGGTTTTGTAGGGGTTTTTGAAGAGAAAGCTGGTTTTGACTGTATGACGAGTCGAACATGAGAGGAGAGAATGGAGGGATAAGGGAGAAAGGGAAGGTCGGGAGGTAAAAGATGACCAAAAAAACTTTTTTCTTTTTGAATTTTTAATTTCCACGTGGACCCCTTAATAATACATGATGCTCAGTCATTGTCCACATGGGTACCACGTCATCAGTTAACTGAAGACTTAATAGTTAGATTAACGGATGTATGAGACTGTCCCAAAATTAACACGAATAATTTTGAAAACCTAATTTGGACGTATGACTTTGAGATGAAAAAAATTTCATGTACCAAATGTTGAAAATCAAGAAACTTGAGGGTAGTAAACTGAGATTTACCCTAATATTTTCCTTATAGCGCATTGTCATGGGATCAAGTTTTATTTCTTTCTTTTATAGCACGAATAATTTATCTTAAGTTTTCTTCCTTATCTCTAATCTACGTCCAAATTTCCTATTTACTAATTACCGTATGTAGTAGATTCATGAATTAGTTTTATGTTGCTTCGCATCTTTTTTTCTTTCACAAATAATGTGATATTTACGTAGAAAGCTTTACAGTGGGTCGTTAACTTATGTGTGATAACTAATAAGTCACACTAACCCACAAAAATTCACAACGTACTATCAAATCCACTATATATAAAGATCAGTCTCGCATAGTGTGAGCCAAAACCTTACATCGATCTCTTTCAACTAAATACGACTAGACCAAGTGATCATGAAACAAAATGTTTTGTATTGGGCTGGTAATTACAAGGGAATGTGAAGGCTAATCTTGGAACAAAATCCCGAGTGAGCGTCCCCAAAAAGGAACAAGAAACGTTCTCGTCCCCGACAATCCATGGCCCCATTAATTCACACCATATTTAACTGCCAAAAACCACTCGACTCCCCTTATCTTTCGACATTACTCTCTCTCTCTCTCCCCTCCTGCTTCCCATTTCTCTCTTCTTCTTACTCTTCAATCTCAGGAGAGAATAAACAAAACCGAAAATCCAGAAAATGGGCGCAACAGATAATCAGGGTTCGTTTCTGAACCGAATCAGCATCCGAAGAAACCAGGTGGTGTCCATGGACGGAAACCACGAACAGGAGCTCGAAGACCTTGAACACTTCCAAAAGGACGTCGCTGATCGCTTCTCCGACCTCCTATATCCGCCGGAGGACTGCCCTTCCGGCCCGATTTTATCAATCGCTTGGGTCCGGAAGCTCCTCGACGTCTTCCTCTGCTGTGAGGCCGAGTTCAAAGCCGTTCTGTTGATGGGTCGAGACCCATCACAGATTACCAAGGCCCCGCTCGACCGGCTCGTCCCCGAGTTTTTGGACCGCGTTGTCAAAGCACTGGACATTTGCAATGCGGTCTCACACGGAATCGAGTCGGTCAGGCATTTTCAGAAGCTGGCTGAGATTGCGGTCTCAGCTTTGGAACAGAGGCCACTTGGTGACGGCCAGGTGCGAAGAGCGAAAAGGGCGTTGCATTCTCTGGTGACGGCGATGGCGGTGGAGGACAAGGAAGGCGGAGCAAACAAAGCAACCGAGAGATCTTGGTCTTTCGGTCGCAGGCAGGGCGTTTCCGCCCCAAGTAAAGACCGAGCTGTCGGGCATTTTCGGGCCTTGTCGTGGGGAATGTCGAAAGGTTGGTCGGCCGCAAAGCAAATTCAAGCGATGTCGAGCAATTTGGTGGCACCGAAAGGCAATGAGGCCTCTGCGTTGGCTCAGCCGGTGTATATAATGAGTGCGATCATGTTGTCTGTGATGTGGATGTTAGTGACGGTGATTCCGTGCCAAGAGAGAACCGGGTTGATGACTCACTTTCCGGTCCCGAGGAATTTGTCCTGGGCGCAGTCCATGATCAGCCTTCAGGAGAAGATCGCCGAGGAGTGGAAGAAGAAAGAGAAGAAGGGGTCGGCAGGATTGCTTGAGGAGATGCAGAGGATGGAGAAATTGGGGCAGTCTTTGATTGAATTTGCAGACTCGTTTCAGTTCCCCGCGGAGGCGGAGAAGCTGGAGGAGGTGGCGGCGCAGGTGGCAGAGCTGGCGGAGAACTGTAGGAGGATGGAGGAGGGATTGGTGCCTTTGCAGCTGCAGATCAGAGAGTTGTTTCATAGGGTGGTGAGGAGCAGGACCGAGGTGCTTGAGGTGTTGGACCAAGGCGGTAAACACTCTGCGCCCATCATGTAAAGAATAATACTTGGGTCCTAACCAGTCAGAACCTCGTTCTTCGGCGTCATATTGCTCAATGAGCCATGAACAATTGGAAGATGGTTTTATTTTTGGAAATTGTTATTGACACTCCGACAATTTTATTTTGCGCTCCAAATATTCTATATTAGAAAGAAAAATACACTTGTGAGAAGTGTACAAATGAGATTTTTGGAGTCCTAATAACAGTTTCCTTATTTTTTGATCTTGGAAAGTGGTTTAGTTTAGTTATTAAAAGGGTTTCTTTTTGTAGGAGTATATATAGCTAATAGCCTAATGGCTTCAGTCCATAAGATTGTTCTGAAGTATATACTTTGTTATCTACTCTTCTTCTTTTCTTTTCTTTTTTCCATGTTTTTGTGTTAATTTTTGTTTATTTGAGTATAGAAACCCAATTCAGTTGGTGTTTTCTCTTTTCTGTTTGATTAAATTTGAAATCATCAAAGATCCAGTGGTTCTTCAATTGTCTTATTTCTCGTCTTTGTCTGTATTTGTACACGCAGAATTTTCATACATCTAACATAGATTTTAGATGAGAAAGTTGTTAGCATCTGAGGAAGTCAAAAAAAGGGGGATTTTTGTATGTAGTTAACCACATATCTCTATATTTGTATTATGTCACGTGACGAGAAATATATGTTCTAATTACAACTCAGAATATCTCTTGAGGAAGATAAGTGAATAAGAATTACTAGGTTTCACAATACCCAGGTTGTTTGGGTTCTGTAGCGTCGGTTTGGCTTTCAGGTTTCAATATACTCAAAAAAAGTGCTAAAGATAAGATGCATTTAACTACCAACCGAAAGTGTAAAGTTACAACCGCAATTGGGGCAAAGACAACCCTTTACTATTATTTTGTCACTAACTAGTAAATTAGAGTAAACTAAAATATTATTATTTATAGATTGTATAATAAATTAAAATTGTTAAACAAATGTTGAAACTAGCTAGGATCGTATTTGGCTACATTCCTCCTTACACGACGTATTATCATTTCAGTTTACAAAGTCATAGTTTGAAATGTTTATTTAATTTGATTATCTAATGATTATCTCCAAGCAAAAAAAAAAAGTTTATTTAATTTGACAGAACATTTAGTAATTTATATGTAATATGTGTCAAACAAATCGATAATTTTGATAACAAGTAATATTCATATAATTATATCGTCAACTTTGATTTATATAGATAACAAACCGGTCTCTAAATCTAATAAAATTTTCTATAAATTATTGGCTTAAATGTCAAAATGGTCCTTGTGTTATAGCCATATGGCCAATTTAGTCCGTGTTTTCGATTTGGCTAATTTAGTCCTTGTGTTTGTCAATGTTAGCCAATTAAAGGTATTTCATTCAGTCTCTTTTAAAAAATTCATAAGAAAAATTATATGAGATAGAATTTCCTTTTTTCGTTATAGAAAAATGAAAATTAATGAGAAATAACACATATAAGAGATAAAACTTTCAATCTAAAAAATGATTAAGGTTGTGACATAGAAAAGAGAGGGTGTAATGTTAGGGAGGAGGTTGGGGAATTGGGAGGAGAATAATTTTTCTTTTAATTTTGAATTTTATTTCATTTTTAAATATTTTAAATCAAATAATAATTTTGTAAATTAGTTTATACTAATTTATAAAAAAAAATTACCGAAATTAGATTGAAATGCCCTTAATTGGCTAATGGAGAGAAACACAAGGACCAAATTGGCCAAATTGATAACACATGGACTAAATTGACCCAAAACTCAGGGACATTTTAACATTTAAGCCTAAATTATTTTAGATGATAATAAAAAGAATGTTTGTTGGAACCAAATTCGCGAACCTCCTCAGACGAGGGAGATACACGAATTCTTGTAAAAGAGAAACAACCACGATTAACCTTAAGTATCGGTAGGATACTGGCCAAAGGCTCTCCGACGATCAAGTTAGTAAGCAATATAAGATTCAAGAAGTGAGCAAGTGAATAAAGTATGAGATAATTGCATCACCAGAAATGAACCCAATGGGTGTGTTTATACTAGTAGAGAGAGACCTTTTAGGATATTGAATCCATATAAAACCGGGAGAGTCCAAGAGGATATCTAGGAGTAGGTATTTCCTCTTAGAAGTGTGATTACTTGTGCTATAGCCAATCTCTAGATTGCTACAGCCAATCTCTAGATTGTAGGAACTCTAAGAATATAGGAAATCTATATGATTTCCAATCGAATCAGGTTTTCGTATCTTGCGGTAAACAAGAATGGTTAACCCTAGCGAAGTCGACGAACTTCAGCTATCTTTTCGTAGCACAACAAGATGTGGTGGCATCGCTGGTCCATGATCGACAGACTTCTGAGGTATATATATTTCGATCTATTTTACTCCGATTCTGAAAAATCATGGTCCCACAACGTTCGAATTATGATGTCATATACAATGAAATCACGCTACATTGTACAACTTTTTATGCCATCATAACTTTATATCATGACTTGTAATTTTAGTATTACGAAAGTTGGAAAGGACTAGCCAATAGCCATTGAGATTTGATGTAGGCAACAAAGTATAATATCACATGCAAGACTGCTGAAAGGCATACTTACAACTTATTCCAAAAGGTGGACCAGACACGACACCAAGAAGCCATATGGACTAACCAAGCCTGTGACTTTGTTTTCGGCAAAACAGGAGAGCACTCATGTAACTTTTGAGGCCCCTTGGGGTTTGTTATTGATTACAGTTTCACATTTCACATATGATCCACCAATTCTGTTCCTTTTTTTTTTTTTTTTTTTTTATCACTCATCAATGGAATCTGCCTAACTGGTATGGTTTTCAAGTCTTACCTATGACAAAGGGGAAATAAAACAAAAAACAAACATTACTATAGCCACATTTATCCTAGGAGAGAAACTTGTACATCAATATAATTATCTCTTTTATCACGTAAATTTTATATGTTTATGTGAAATCATATTAATATAGAAATTATTTGCGGGTAATTCAACTTCTGTGAGAAATGAGGTCCGTAACTTTGTAAATTCCACTTATGTTCATGTATTTTCTATGGATACCATGCTTATATCCAAACTGATTAAGTTGAAGGCTTAAGGTTAAACCAATTTGTTGTATGTAGGTTTACTTTGAGTAAAAGACATAACTCTTATAGTAAATAAAGAACAGATATCTTTTGACAAAAAAATAATAATAATAAAAAGCAGACATCAATAAATTTTTGGCTTCGTAGTATTTCTTTTTTCAATGTAAAAAAAGGACTGAAATTTGAGTACTCCTATCTCGATAGAGGAGAGAACAATATCGGTAGTGTTTCGTTAAAACTTCCGAACAAAGGAAAACTAATAAAAAGTCCAAAAATATTTCTCTTTTATCGAAAAGCAATTTTTAAAGGTATAGTGAATAGTATCAGGTAAAGGTAAAAATGTGGTCTTTCGTTAAAAATGAAAAGTATCGGGAGTGTTATGTTAAAACTCCCGAACAAAGGAAAACTAACGAAAAGTCTAAAAAACTTTCTTTTTAACGAAAAGCCTTTTTTAAAAGGTATAGTGAATAGTATCAGGTAAAGGTAAAAATGTGGTTTTTCGTTAAAAGTGAACAGTATCGGGAGTGTTTCGTTAAAACTTCTAAATTAAAACTAATGAAAAGTCCAAAAAAACTTCTCTTTTAACGAAAAGCCCTTTTTAAAGGTATAGTGAATAATATCAGGTAAAGGACTAAAAATGTAGTTTTTTGTTAAAAGTGAACAGTATCAGGAGTGTTTCGTTAAAACTCCCGAACAAAGGAAAACTAATGAAAAGTCCAAAAAAACTTCCCTTTTAACGAAAAGCCATTTTTAAAGGTATAGTGAATAGTATCAGGTAAAGGTAAAAATGTGGTTTTTCGTTAAAAGTGAACAGTATCGGGAGTGTTTCGTTAAAACTCCCGAACAAAAGAAAACTAAGGAAAAGTCCAAAAAAACTTCCCTTTTAACGAAAATCCATTTTTAAAGGTATAGTGAATAGTATGAGGTAAAGGTAAAAATGTGGTTTTTCGTTAAAAGTGAACAGTATCAAGAGTGTTTCGTTAAAACTTCCGAACAAAGGAAAACTAATGAAAAGTCCAAAAAAACTTCCTTTTTAACGAAAAGTCATTTTTAAAGGTATAGTGAATAGTATCTGGTAAAGGTAAAAATGTGGTTTTTCGTTAAAAATGAACAGTATCGGGAGTGTTTCGTTAAAACTCCTGAACAAAGGAAAACTAATGAAAGTCCAAAAAAACTTCCCTTTTAACGAAAAGCCATTTTTAAAGGTATAGTGAATAGTATCATGTAAAGGTAAAAATGTGGTTTTTCGTTAAAAGTGAACAGTATCGGGAGTGTTTCGTTAAAACTCCCGAAAAGGAAAACTAACGAAAAGTCCAAAAAAAACTTCCCTTTTAACGAAAAACCATTTTTAAAGGTATAGTGAATAGTATCAGGTAAAGGTAAAAATGTGGTTTTTCGTTAAAAGTGAACAGTATCGGAAGTGTTTCGTTAAAACTCCCTTAGAACAATGGCATGTAGGCACTTCAAGAGCTTGGACAATATCCTCCAGATAGGTTCATAACTTGATGCGTCCATCCATATGAGGTAGTAAACGACAACATTTTATGAAATTTACTGGTTTCTAAGTCCTTATAAATGCTTTATTGAAAGCAAAAAAAAAAAAAAAATCCTTATAAATGCTTCTGATGGTACCCAAGACATTTGATGAGTTCCCCCACCAAAGCTAATGAACATCTACTTTGGCGTTTAAAAAATAACTTATTTTTTTTGCATTTCTCCTGTGATATGAAAATATGTCATTGTTCGCCTAAATTTGTAAACGTGTGACTTTGCCTCTTTGCTTTTATTTGGTGCCATACATTACTCTATTTTCTGTAGTTATCCAGGCGTTCCGTAACTAGGTATTGAGACGAACTTCATGAAGGTAGGAGAGACGATTGAAATTGGGAATTTTGATCCCAAGATTGCTACTTTCTGGATAGATTCTGGTAAATAATCTGTTTCATACATGCACACCTCTCTGTTGATAGATTGTATAATGAAATGGATGGCTAGGATTATGACATGTGTCATTACAATAGTGAAGAGATGTCTTAAGGTTTTTATAAGGTGCAGACTATAAATACGTATAATTATTACAATTGACATTTAATGAAATATCACTACATTTTTCACAACTCTTTCTCTCTCTAACTTCTTTCTTCGCTCTCAAGATTACTTAGTGTGTAAGAATACTTGTATTGTTGATATGGTATCAGAACCGACCATGGCCGCCATCGTCGATTGACAATCCTTGTGCTTCCACTACCCCTATTCTCTGGTTGTGACATCGTCGTTCGTGTTCTTTGGTGTTTTCGGTCAGTGCTTACTTCTTTCTTTGTAGTCGGTGGTTGAAACCCTTGAATTTGGGGATTTTTGTCTTCAAAGTCGGTGCTTGTTGTTGCGTGATTTCATCGATTGTGAGTAGTTCTCTTATCTCACACCTCGTCTACTTGTTTATTACACGATTCAAGCTGTTGTTTTTCACACTTCTTGGTTGGGGATTGCTCTTGATTTTGTGTTGCGCTTGTTTCTTGTGATTCTTGATTGTTGTTCTTGAAGTATGGTTGTTAATTGCAATTCCTTGTTGCGATTATTCACTGTTGCAATTCTATGTTGATTCTTCCGATTGCTTAGCACTAAAGCAATTTGATCTCTACAATGGTGAATTCTACCTTGTTAGCTCTTACTCAATCACCAATTTTGTCTTTAATTCCAAGTGTGGGGAACACTGTAACTGTGAAATTGGATGACTCCAATTATGCTAATTGGAATTTTCAAATGGACTTGTTGGAGGGAAATGGTATATGGGCTTCATTGATGGAAGTATTCCATGTTTGAAGAAATTTGATGAGATAGATTTGGAAGATGGGAATGCTGACAATGCTCAGACAATTTCTAATGCATACAAAGTATGGAAAATTCATAACAAGGCTTTAATGACTTTTCTTGCTGCAACTTTATCTTCCTATGATTTATTGTGTATAATTGGTTGTCGAAGTTCTAAGGAGATGTGGACTAATTTGTAAAGGGGGTTTGCTATTAAAAATCATACTAGAATTCCAGATGAGGATTGACCTATAGAACACTAAAAAATGACCAGAAAACATTGATCAATGCTTGCAGCGAATTAAAGATTTCAGATACCAGTTGGTTGCAGTTGGTGTTAAGATATAAGGTGAGGATGTTGTAATTGTAGCATTGAGAGGGCTTCCATTTGAATACAATACTATTAAGGCAGTTATAAGGGGCAGAGAAAATCTGGTATCTTTGACTGAGCTGTGTTCTCACTTTAAGGCTGAAGAATCTACTATAAATGAAGCTACCAAACAAGTTCCACTAATGGTTGCAATGTTGCACATGGGTCTGGCACAATGTATGAATCTGGGTCATCTTTTAGGTCATCTATTATGTCTCCTTATGGTTTTACTCCAGCATTTAATGTAATCTATCCCACCACCGTGACCTATACAGCCTATGCAGTCTATGTCACCTATGCAACTCATGCCACTACTACAACATATGCAATCTCTGCAAGGTTTTTCACATCCTCAAATGTTACCTGCACCAGTTGCCTATGCTACTCACAATACATCTGCATCTTATAATAACTTTCGAGGCAATAATTTCAAATCCAAAAGGAAAGGGAATAAGTTTTACTTTGGTTCTTAGACCTTTCCACAATCACAGTTTGGTTCATCTGGTTCTCAAATTGTGTACTCAACTCCTGGACAACAACTTCTTGCAAATTCTAGTTATAAACCTTCCCAAATTTGCCAGATATGTGATCGAAATGGTTATTCTGCATTAGATTGTTTTCAACATCGTTGCCAAATATGGAACATGGTTGGTCATACTGTTACCACTTACTTTGCTTCCACTCAACCATCACCACAACCTTATCCTTAGTAATATCAGTCCACTGTTATGCCTCCTTCACAACAGTCCTTATCTCCACAACAATATTCTCCATATCCACAACAACCAACTAAACTTCATATTAGCAACCATCACCACATATTGCTATGAATGCTAGGACTGTGGCATCTCCTTCAACACCTTAACAAAAATTTTGGTTGGTCGATTCTGGTGCTACAAATCATATTACCTTTGATATCTCAAATTTACAAAAGGTAGTTCCTTATTCATCATCTGAGACTGTCACTTGTGCTGGTGGTGAAGGTTTAGTAATTGCAAGTATTGGCAATACTTGTATTTCCACACCACAACATGACTTTCATCTTAAGTTTGTGTTGCATGTGCCTCAGTTATCACAACACTTGTGTTCAATGTATCAAATATGTAGAGATAACAAATGTCAATGTATTGTTGATGAATTTGCCATTTGTATTCAGGACAAGGTCACATGGCAAATCTTCTACAAAGGACTGAGTAACAATGATGTGTATCCTCTTCCAATATTCAAACCCTCAAGATTCATTTCTTCTCTAGCTTACTCTCTTGCTGCTTTTCTTGGTCAGAAAGTCTCCTCTATGTTATGGCATTATAGATTAGGCCATCCAACTAATCTAGTAGTGTCAACTGCATTAAATAAATGTAATGTGTCTATACCTAGTACTTCAAACTCAAAACCATGTGTTGCTTGTTTGCAAGGCAAGTTTATTAAACTGCATTTTCCCACTATTGCTTCAAATATGTTCTCTCTTTTGAAGTAATACACATAGATGTTTGGCTCAATCACCTAATATGTTTATAGAAGGATTTAAGTGTTGTGTATCCTTTATAGATGAATGTACAAGGTACACTTGGATTTTTCCATTAATGATTGAAGCAGCTATTTTTCATACCTTTATTCAATTCTTGGCATTCATATCCATTTTTTTTTTATGCTAAAGTTGAAATACTTCAAAATGATGGGGGTGGGGAATATATCATTCATCAGTTCCAAAGTTTTTTAAAAGATAAGGGAATTGTTCATCAAAAGTCTCATCCATATACCCTAAAACAAAATGGGTTGGCTGAGAGAAACAATAGGCACATTATATAAATTGTCATCACCCTTTTACAACAAGCCTTTCTTCCTTCTCAATTTTGGTTCCATGAATAGGCTACTGCCACTTTTCTTATTAATAGGATGCCAATTGTTACATTGCACATGAAATCTCAATTTGAAGCTTTATACAATCCCCACCTATACTTCATTATCTCAGAGTGTTAGGATGTGCTTGTTATCCATCTCTAAAACCATGTAGATCAAATTAGTTGGAACTCAAAACTACTGAGTTCTTGTTTCTTGGGTATGCATCTCATTATAAAGGATATATATGTTATGCTATAAAAGGTCATAAATTCATTGTGTCAAGACATGTGCTTTTTGATGAACAAAAGTTTCCAAGAGTTCATTTTAAAGATCAAATTAGTTGGAACTCAAAACTACTGAGTTCTTGTTTCTTGGGTATGCATCTCATTATAAAGGATATATATGTTATGCTATAAAAGGTCATAAATTCATTGTGTCAAGACATGTGCTTTTTTATGAACAAAAGTTTTCAAGAGTTCATTTTGCATCTCAGCACACTACAACTCCAACCACACAAAATTTTCCAGTTGTTCATCCTAACAATTTTACTCTCCTCACTTCTCTCCTTATACCTTTTCCTATTGTGGGTTCATCTCCCAATGTTACTAGATCTCATGTTACTCAGTCTAACCCTTCATCACAACAACAATGTGACCTTGTCAATTCTTCATCAAATTGTTCTAGCACCTAAGATCCAGTTGCTTCTCCAACAAGGAATTATGTTTCTTCACAATCTTTGGTTGATTCAGTTACACACCGAGGAGAATCTAGATGTTACTATTTCTCAGGTTGCAGATCTTCAACCTGTGACACTTAATTGTCATCCAACGCAAACTAGGTTAAGTCAGGCATCTTAAAAATAAAAAAATAAAAACATAAAAAAAAAAAAGCTTATGTTGCTCAACAGTCATCGGATTCTATTTCTCTCAAAGAACCACATACTTTTCAAGCTGCTTCTAAGTCTGCAATGGCAAGCTGCCATGAATGAAGAAATGGATGCCTTTCTACAACAGCAAACATGGAAAGTTGTTTCTTTGCCTCTAAACAAGAATCTTGTTAGATGTAAGTGGATTTATAAAATAAAGAAAAACTCAAATGGGTCAGTGGCAAGATATATGGCTAGGTTAGTAGCCAAAGTATTCTCTCAAGAAGTTGGATTGGACTATTATGATAACTTTAGTCCGGTTGTGAAACCTACAATTGTTAGGTTGATTTTAGCATTGGTTGCTTCTTTTGGTTGGAAACTCAAGCAGTTAGATGTTAAGAATGCCTTCTTGAATGGTTTTCTTGAAGAAGAAGTCTATATGTCTCAACCTTAAGGTTTTGTCGATAACTTACATCCTGAGTATGTTTGCAAGATAGAAAGATCTTTGTATATTCTCAAACAAGCCCCATGAGCTTGGAATGAGAGATTTTATATGTTTATTCTTCAATTATGGTTCAAGACATCCTATGCAGACACTTTTTTGTTTGTTAAGTCCACTGGTAACTCCATTGTTATTCTTCTGCTCTATGTGGATGATATCATCCTAACTGGTGATAATGATGTGGCTGTTCGATCTGTGATTTCTCAGTTAACCAAGGAGTTTGATATGAAAGATCTTGTATTTTACATTTTTTTTCCTTGGGTTACAAATTAAATATCAGTCAAGATGTCTTTTTGTTCATCAAGACAAATATGTGTAGGAATTGTTACAGAAGGCTAATAAGGAATATTGCAAACCATGTCTTACTCCCTGCTATCCTATTCATAAACTATTGACTTATGGTAGTCCTCCTGTTTCAGATCCAACAACTTACTAAAGTCTTGGAGGTGCCCTGCAATATCTCATGACTAGGCCAAATATAGCCTTCTCAATGAACCAAGTCTACTAATTTATGTTCACCTCTTCAAACACACTTTGCTGCAATTAAGTGCATACTGAGATATCTCAAGGGTTCTATGGACTTAGGTTTGTGTTTTACTCATGGTTCACTTCATTTGACATACACAGATGCTGGTTGGGCTGGTGATCCCAATGATCACCGGTCAACAACTGGTTTGTGGTGTTCATTGGTTTAAATCCTATTTCTTGGAGTTCCAAGAAACAATATACTATAAGCGGGTCTTCTATAAAGGCAGAGTATAGGGCTATGGCCACTACTACTGCAGAAGTGGTATGGATTCAACAATTGCTTCATAATCTTCATTTGCCACATTTTAACATTCCTTTTTTACATTGTGACAATATTTCAGCTATGGCACTAGCTGCTAATTTAGTCTTCCATTCCAAGTCAAAACATATTGAAATTGACTGCCATTTTGTGCATGAAAAAGTCCAACAAGGCACCATTAAGTTATAGTTTGTTAGTTCCAATCGTCAGTATGCATAAATGTTTACAAAAAGGTTGTGTTCCACTCAGTTTCGGTTTAATTTTTCCAATCTCATGCTTGGTTGCTCTGAGCATGCGATTGAGGGAGGATGATAGATTGTCTAATGGAATGGATAGCTAGGATTATGACATGTGCCAATATATTGCTGAAGAGATGTCTTAAGGCTGTTATAAGGTGTAAACTATAAATACATGAGTGTAATTATTACAATTGATAGTTAATGAAATATCACTACATTTTTCACTGGTCTCTCTCTCTAACTTCTATCTCGAGATTACTTAGTGTGTAAGAATACTTGTAGTGTTGATATGTGTCACTCTCTGCATATGTACATTCTAAGTTTATTCTTGATCCGCTTTAGGTAAAGTGAAAGGTGTTCTTCTTGAGAGTGAAAGTCCCGAGGTACTATCTGTTTTTTTTTTCCCGAGGTACTATATGTTTTTTTTTACTTCTTAGTTTTCCCCAATGTTTACAGTGAAGTCCAATATCCAGTGCCGGCCCTGAAGGTGTGCAAGTGGTGCCACTACACAGGGCCCCCAAATTTGGAAGGCCCGATATACGATTTTACTTTACCTGTATATTTCATATATAAATATAAATGTGCAATGATATGCTAAATTGTTCTCTCAATGCAATTGTCTTGAGTGTATTATCTGTGACCTCAAGAACTGGGTTCAAGTCTACCCAGTGGTGTTTTTTTTTTTTTTTGTCTGTTTTTTTTTTAATTATTTTGGTATCTAAAAGCATGGTTTTGTGTTTTATTTTAATTTTTTTGGTATTTAAAAGCATGGTGTTTTGAACCCAAAAACTGAGGGGAGGCAAATAAGCACCTAGCTACCATTATTTTGGTATCTAAAAGCATGGTATTGTGTTTTATTTTATTTTTTTATTTTTTAAAAAGCATGGTGTTTTGAACCCAAAAACTTAGGAGAGGCAAATAGGCACCTAGCTACCACACCAAGATTTTTTTTTTCTTTTACATTATCATTTTCTATGATTAAAAATGTAAAAGAAAACATAGCAACCATAATTTTAGACCTTCTAAGGGTTTTTATTCTTTTCTTTTTTTTTGGTATTTATAAATAGGGTAAATTACACTTTACCACCTCAGGTTTGAGGTCTATTACAACCTCATACAACATCTTCAAAACATTTCATTTTCATACCTCACATACTATTTTATTTCAATATAATACATCCGTTACATTTTTCATCCATTGATTCATTAAGAGCTGACGGCTTCATTTGTGCCACGTGACAAAAAATAATTTTTTATTCATTTAAAATATTATAATAATTTACCATTAAAATATATATATATATATATATATATATATAACACAAACTGAAACCCACCTCCCCGCAACCCCCCACCCCCGCAAACAAACCTAGAAACCTTCCCCCCTAACCCACCTCCCTCTCCACCGTTCTCTTCACCTTCCCTCCCTCTCCTCTGCTCTCTTCACCTCCTCTCCCATCCAAAAACCTACCCCACCTCTTCGGAGAAGATGCGGCAACGGCAGTGGTTTCCACTCTGCTCCCTCTCTGCCACGACCTCCTTTATACCTAGCCTTCCCTCTTTGCCACGAAATCCTCTCCACAGATCCCTCCAGCTCCCACCTCCTCCTCCTCGTCGGCGACTGCCAAGGCCGCATCGCCCTCCTTGACCTCCGCCTGAAATCATGGTCCTCTTGTTGATGGGTTTAAAAGCTTGAAGCTTGTAGATGGGTGGGTTTTTTTATCTGATTTGTTCTCAAATTTTGGGGTTCTGGTTGTTAAATTTGTTCTTTCGAGGGTTATGTGAACTGGGTAGAAGACATTGGATTTTGCCTTGAAATTTTGAATTAGAGTTTTCTGACATTTGATTTGGGATTGTATTTTTGTAAGCAATGTAATGGTAGCGGGGAGGTGGGGGTATGATGGGATGGGAGGGGGTGAAGAGAGTGGAGGAGAGGGAGGTGGGTCGGGGGGGGGGGGGGGGGGGGGGAAGGTTTCTGGGTTTGTTTGCGGGGGTGCGGGGAGGTGGGTTTCAGTTTGTGTTTGTGTTTTTTTTTTTTTTTTTTTTAAGGTTAAATTATTCTTAACAGATCAATTGATGGAAAATGTAACGGATATATTATATTGAAATAAAATAGTACGTGAGGTATGAAAGTGAAATGTTTTGAAGATGTTGTATGAGGTTGTAATAATAGACCTCAAACCTAAGGTGGTAAAGTGTAAGTTACCCTTATAAATAAGGAGTTTCGAACTCAAAAACATAAGGATGCAAATAAGAACCTAACCACCGGTCCACCACACCTAAATTTTTATTATTTTTTTTAGTCTCAATTCATACATAATCATAAAAATTAAAATGTAAAAGAAAACATAGCAATGAAAATTCTATACAATTTAAGGGCCTCCATTAAAGTCTTGCACAGAGCCTCCCTGCCAATATCTTGTATGGCAGTATAGATAGAGGAGTCATGATAATAGGAAACAGATTCATGATTTAGTTTTCAAGGAGTATGTGAAATTTTTTGTAAAATTTTGCTAATATTATGACTCAACTATCACACTTTCAATAATTACAATGTAAAATATAAATATATATTTTGGTGTGATGTATTTTTCGGGCATTGCGATTCCTGACATTTCATGTTGTGTTGTATAGGAATTTCAACTCCTTCCGAAACTTGCAAGTAGCCAGCCTATTATCGACAAAGCCAAGCTTCATAATGCATCTTCAGTTAATGAGACACTGGACATTGTCCGGTCATCGTTATAGGTTGAAGCTGCGGTATAGTAAGGAAGAGTGCAGCTTGTTTATGTACTGTCAATCATAAACACAGAGTTTCACATTTATACACGCCGATGTTTCAGAAGGGAATAAAAGCTTCTTCTACGTCGTCAAGCTTCATTTCACTTTGGTGAAATTTACGGTAGTTGGTGCAGCGATGCCTATCGGAAGTACAGAGATGGAGAGCAGTGTGAGTTTCCATTGTTATGGGGCTATTTGTCAGTCACTGTTCTTTACCAACAGTATTTTTGCTGTAATTTATATAACTTGATCAAATTACTCGTATTAATAGTTGGATGAAATTAATCAAACAATTTTGGAAGTTATTTATACATAAGGATTATAATATAGAATTAAAAATTCAGTAATGAATCAAGTTCAACAATATTAGTATAGTTACATGAGATCCATAATTACATACTCTTCCTAAAATTGAACATTAAAGTTAACATTTCTAATTGATTGGCTATTTCATGGTCCCGCAACTGACGTAATTTTTTCTATTTGTTTTTAATAAAATTTCAACCGTTCGACAAAAAGAAAACTAAGTTTAGCGTAACTACAATACATTAAATTATGGCCGCTTAGTTTAATTGAAATGAAGTTTTTTTAATTGAATTGTTTGCGGTTATTAAAATATAACCACAACTATTATTCATAATGTTGATGAAACTGGTCTGGCAGACGACATCAGTGCTTATGATGGATGTGGAAACGTTGGCGTTCTGGTTTTTTAATTTCGACCGGATTGAAATTTTTGGCAAAGTTTTTATCAAGGCCCATTATACAACATATTCTCTTTGTTTGTACGTTTCTCTACTTCAATGAATATTGTACTGTTTCTTAAAAATTTAAAAAAAAAAGAAAAAAGAAAAGAAAAGAAAAGAAAAGCTGAATGAGAATGAGACATAATAATTAATTTTTGGGGTCTGAGGATAAGATAATTAATAGTCATAAAAGAAATTATGTTAAATTGTTGAAAAGTATAAAAGAAATTTGGAAAAAAAATATAAAAATGTTGTAAACATTCCTAGTTTAAGTGTGATTGTGTAAATCCTAGATTAGATTTGATTCTAGTTATCATTTTCTATTACAACTTGTATTACTTGCAAAAGAAGGAATATCCTCTCTCTTTTTATTACTATAAATAAAGGCACAATATAGGAGGGATAACAACACACACATCCCCTACAATTCTACAAACACATCTCTTTTCTCTCTTCTCCTTGCCCCCGGCCCTCTCTCTCCTTGTTAGATAAAATAGGCCACAACACGTTATCAGCATGCTCTTGCCGCTGCGCTTAGGAATCTGACGTTCAAAGAATTTTTTTGCATCAAACCAGTTCATCCATATCATCACGCAATCAGGTTCTTTCAAAACAACGACTTTTAACTCAATATTTTTGCAGCCCTGATAAGCATGAACATTCACCATGATGCATGACTCAACTTTAAGTTTTACGAATTTTAGATTCTACATAAATTGTGTAGGCCTCATAACCATAATTATTGAAATTATGTGAATTTGATATTTGCTATGAATTGCATCAAATATATTTGTATATGCATCACATTGAAATTATTGTTTTGCATATGCATCAAATTGAATATGTTTTTTTAATTGAATTATATATTAAAAATTGAATTGAAAAAAAAATTTGGGAACCAACGGTTCATTTGAACCCGTGCCATCACCCACCCCTATCGATGGGCCTCCGAGCCAAAGACCACAGCTGGAGCTTCTGCTCCTAGCCCAAACCCTTAATTCCGACACCCAGAAGGTGTCGCCACCACTCCATCTCCATGTTGCACGGCCTGCAGCCGTGCCTAGCCTCTTTGACGACCTGCAGATCGTCCACGGTGTCCTATGGCCAAAGATTCTCTCGAATCTCGTCGACATTTCTATGAAATCCCGATTCGTTTTCTAGGGTTTTGATATCACGTCAAGATTTTCTCTAATCTCCGTTCAAATTTGGGTCACCAGTTGGACCCCTGAGCTTTGTCGTGCCATAAACCCCGACGACAGTCGCCTGAAGCAATGCTGACGTTCCCCCCGGTTCAATTCCGACACCCAGCGCCATTGGGGTGTCCTGGTTCCTTTCGACCCGAGCCCTAGTGGGCTTCAGTTCCTCGGCCTACATCGCACAACGCCCATTGGGCTTGCTGTTACGTTTGATCTGCTCTAAAAAAAAAAAAAACAAAACAAACTTTATTTTGTTTTAGGCTCGCTTGAAGCGGCCCGTATGGTTTTTTTTTTTACTTGGGCTTGCCTGCAGCAACCCACCTTCCTACCCCCCGTAGGCCCGCAGCCTACACCTGAGACCCTCATCCCAATTCTGGGGCCTAGGACGCACAGACCATTTTTTTAAGCCACCTGTGGGCTTAGTTTTTTTTCTTTTGGGCCCCGAGTTTTATTCAGCTCATTATTTTAGGCCCAATGGGTTTAAAAAAAAATTTCCCACACTTTAATTTGGCCCGAAGTCCAAATAATTAAAATTCAATTATAATTATCAACGTCAATTTATATTTTTACATATTCTTGTTGCATATTTGTTTGCATATATATATATATATATTTGCGTTTGCCTGCAGAAATATATGAACCTGAAGTTCATCATTATTTTGAAACCTGAAGTTTCTTATAAACATGCCTTGTTTGAAAACCTGAAGTTTTTCATTTAAAAACATCACCTATGAAAACCCGCAGTTTTCATGCAAAATTCAACCAATACATGTCTATTAGAACCTGTATGTTCTACTCCTACGTGAATGGATTGATTCTTCTCCATTACACTAACCACATCTTGTCCATCTATTTTGTGATAGGAACATGTTGAATTTGAACAAACTCGACTTCACCTCTTTGGAGGTCTCTGGAATGAACTACCTCAAGTGGGTTCAAGATGTGAAACTCCACCTCACTACAAAGAACTTGCGTCCTGCTATTGAAGAAGCAACAGATGAGCCTATTGGCGAAGCTGAAAAAGCCACCGCTATGATCTTCATCTGAAGACATATTCATGATGCCCTGCAAACTGAGTATCTTGCTAAGGAAGATTCACGTGCATTATGGGTCGCTTTGGCTGATCGTTTTGATCACCAAAAGGACATATTCTTGCCTGAAGTAAGACACGACTGGCAGCATTTGCGCTTCCAAGACTTTAAGTCTATGAATGAATATAATTCTGAAGTTTGTCGAATCCGATCACTTCTCAAGTTTTGCAATGAAACTTTGACTGAAGAGGATCTCCTAGAGAAGACCTATTCGACCTTCTTTGCTTCTAATATTGTCATGCAGCAATAATATAGAGCTCAGAAGTTCACTAAGTTCTCGGATTTGATCTCTGTTCTACTTCTTGCTGAAAAGCAGAACCAACTGTTGATGAAGAATCATCAAGCTCGACCTACTGGGGCCACTGTTGTGCCTGAAGCACATTATATCACAAACTAACCCCTAAAACACCAAAAGAGGCATGGTAGGGTCAGCCAGAAGCCATCCCACCAAGGTCAACAGAGTCAAGGCCCGTCCAAGGGAGGAAACAAAGCCTAGAAGCACTCAAACCTCGCTCTCAAGGCCCCTAACTTCAAGAATAAGGGCAAAGCACCTGAAACCATGGATGTGGACATGTGTTATCGCTGTGGTTCAAAGGACCATTGGTCCCGTGTTTGCCGAGCTCCCAAGAAGGTTGTAGATGAATATCATTCTGGTCGTAAGAAATTTGAATCAAACTTCATGCAAGTGCACGAACCGGAGACTACAAAGATGGAGGTTTCTGATTTTCAGGAAGATACCACCCCTATGGAAGATTAGAATCTTAGACATAGACTTAGTTTTAGTTGAAATAAGACAATTAAGGCCGAATTCCACCTAGTGGCCGAACCCCCCCCCCCCCCCCCCTTGTTTTTGGTTGATTTTTGAACAATTTTCCTTTATGTTTTGGATTATTAGTTGGTGATTTGTTTTGGATATTAAGTTTTTCCTTGAATAAATGAAATTATTTTGAATTGATAATTATTTTTATAAACTTTTATGCATGTGACCGATTCAAATTAATTTTTCATTCTAGGTATGACTAGTGGGAAAGTTAGTTGTCTGGCAGATAGTGCAACCATGCACACAGTTTTGCGTGAACGCATCTATTTCACTAACTTCATACCTAAGAATGCACCGCTGACAACCCTCTCAGGCCCATCCAACCTGATAGAAGGATACGGTAAAACACGTATATTGTTGTCCAATGGTACAATTTTGAGCATTGTTGAGGCACTCTATTCACCACGTTTTGGAAGAACGTTACTAAGTTTCAAGGATATTAGAGATAATAATTACCACGCTGAAACCCACGTACAAAACAAAGTTGAATTTCTGTGCATAACTTCCTATTAATATGGCCAGAAGCGTATTCTGGAAAAGATAGAGCATATCCCGAGTGGTCTATATACTACAACCATACGCCCCCATAGAATGCCACTATGTGGCCGGCCCTACTACTGGGACCGCGCATGAAATTACACTTTGGCATGACCGTTTGGGACATCCTGGACGAATAGCGATGCGCCGTATCCTCAAATTATCGCACTGGCATCCATTAACCCGAAGTTTAGGTTCGATCCAAGGAATCGCATGTCAAACATGTTTGATGGGAAAGCTTATTACTAAGCCTTCTTATCACAAGATTCGTTCGAATCCTCCCATTTTTCTACAATGGATTCGGGGGGACATTTGTGGACCGATTCACCCTTCCTACATTTAGATACTTTATGGTTTTGGTTGACGCTTCCACACATTGGTCACACGTGTGTTTCTTGTCCACAAGCAATGTTGCATTCTCCAAAACTGTTGGCTCAGGTTATCAAGCTCAGGGCTCACCACCCTGATTATCCGATCAAATATATTCGATTGGATAATGCTGGAGAATTCACATCTAAAACTTTTGATGACTATTGCTTGTCGGTTGGGGTTGAAGTTGAACATCTTGTACCCCATGTTCACACCCAGAATAGCCTGGCAGAGGCTTTTATTAAGCGCTTACAAATGATTGCTCGATCGTTGGTCATACGTACCAAGCCCCCGATCGCTGCTTGGGGCCATGCAATATTGCACGCAGCAAAGTTGGTCCTCCTGAGGCCTGTTGCGACACAACCATTTAGTGCCCTTCAGTTGGTTACCGAATACGAACCCGATATATCGCATCTGCGCATTTTTGGTTGTGTGGTATATGTGCCGATCTCGTTTCCCTTACGTACAAAAATGGGGCCTCAGCGAAGGATGGGAATCTATGTCGGATATGATTCTCCTTCGATTATTCGTTACTTAGAACCCTTGACAGGTGATCTGTTTACCGCTCGTTTCGCGGATTATCACTTCTATAAGACAGTCTTCCCGTCTTTAGGGAGAGATAAGAACGTCAACGTTCCTGAAGAACGACGTGAATTATTGTGGACGACTTCCACTTTGTGTCATTTAGATCCCTGCACCGCTCAGTCTGAAATGAAGTGCAGCGCATATTAGATCTCCAAAGCATAGCTCAGAGCATGCCAGATGCTTTCACCGATCTAGCGCGCGTGACAAGATCACATATTCCAGCTGCAAATACGCCTGCAAAGATAGATGTACCAAATGTACGACAGACTACCCTCCTGGAAGCCCGGGAAGCCAATTCTAGAGATCCACGTACATTAGCGGCTAGCCAATCATCTACCCGTACACAAAAGCGTGGCAGACCTCTTGGTTCAAAGGATTCACACCCCCGGAAGAGGAAACCCATGGCACAAGGTCCTAAAGAGCCTCCAGTGAATCCGACTATCACTTACTCATTTTACCCAACTCATGAGGAAATTCTAGATTATGGAAGCGTCCTTAAAGAGACGAATCCTCCTCCCGAGAATCGTGAGATTTCGGTCTATTATGCTAGCTTAGATGATGTGTGGCGTAGAAATGAGATGATTGTCGACGCTGCATTAGCATTTGTAGTAGCTACTGAGATCATGTTGAGCAATGACATTGAACCGCGTTCCGTTGATAAATGTCGACGTAGACCTGATTGGTCAAACTGGAAACAAGCAATCCAAGTCGAACTCGATTCGCTTGCGAAACATAAGGTGTTTGGACCTGTAGCTCCTACTCCTCCACATGTGAAGCCATTTGGCTATAAATGGGTTTTAGTTCGGAAGCGTAATGAGAAGAACGAAATTGTGCGTTACAAAGCTCGTCTTGTTGCACAAGGCTTCTCACAATGCCCCGAGATTGACTATGACGAAACTTATTCACCCGTTATGGATGTGATTAC
Organism: Cotoneaster glaucophyllus; assembly: GCA_036320875.1. Lineage (NCBI taxonomy): Eukaryota > Viridiplantae > Streptophyta > Magnoliopsida > Rosales > Rosaceae > Cotoneaster > Cotoneaster glaucophyllus. The sequence continues at coordinate 18,719,798 of CM070060.1, forward strand.
TTTTCGTTACCTAATCAGTTTCGTAATTTCTGAAAAACTGGATATGCAGCTGATGGACGTAGTAACCGCGTATCTCTATGGGGATCTTGATACGGAAATCTATATGAAAGTTCTCGAATGACTTACGTTGACTGGCTCAAATATTTCCAAACCCCGGAACACGTTCTTGATTCGGCTAAGGTGTTCACTCTATGGTTTGAAACCATCCGGAAGAATGTGGTATAACCGTCTGAGTGAGTATTTGACTAGTCAGGGATATGTGAACAACGAACTATCCCCTTGTGTGTTCATTAAGAAGTCACATTCTGGATTTTTGATTGTTGTAGTCTATGTCGATGACATGAATCTCATTGGAACTCCTGAAGAGCTCGCGAGAAAGTCAGAATTTGAGATGAAAGATCTAGGTAAGACTCGATACTGTCTCGGTCTCAAGATAGAGCATTGTTCGGATGGAATCCTCGTACATCAATCAAACTACACCCAGAAGGTGTTGCACCGCTTTAATGAGGATAAAGCGAAGCCTTTGAGTAATCCTATGATCATTCGTTCGCTAGATGCAAAACGAGATCCCTTTCGTCCGAAGCAGGATGAAGAAGAGATTTTGGAGCCTGAAGTTCCTTATCTAAGTGCGACAGGCGCTTTATTGTACTTAGCTTAATGAACTAGACCCGACATCTCCTTCGTTGTTAATCTTTTGGCAAGATACAGTAATGCACCTACACGCAGACACTGGACTAGCATGAAAGACATCTTCTGTTACCTTAAGGGTACTACGGATTTGGGCTTGTTCTATCCCTACGAATCCTCGAATGGTGCCGTACCCTATACTCATCGAGTCGATTCCCGCCTTATTGGTTATGCCGACGCATGATACTTATTTTATCTGCACAAGGCACGCTCTCAAACGGGTTATGTCTTTACCGTTGGAGGCACCACAATCTCTTGAAGGTCAACTAAACAGACCTTAGTTGCCACTTCGTCTAACCATGCTGAAATTCTCACCTTACATGAAGCAACTCGGAAATGCTTTTGGTTGAGAGCAGTAATGGGCCATATTCGAAGCTCCTGCGATCTTAGTCCCGCCTTTCATATCCCGACGACGATTTTTGAAGATAATGCAGCATGCATCGAACAACTCAAGAAGGGTTACATCAAATGAGACAACACCAAGCAAATTGCACTGAAGTTTTTCTTTTCACATTAACAACAAGAGCATCAGAAGATTGAAGTCACGCAAATCCATTCGCAAGACAATCTGGCCTACCTCTTCACCAAATCACTGCCGAAGACAACATTTCAGAAGCTTGTTCATGGAATTGGTATGCGTAAACTTTCTGAGTTGTAACTTTGCTATTTCTCTTTGGAATTATGCCAAACTCAAGGGCAGTATCATGTGGATACTTGCTTGATCTTAATGTACTCTTTTTCCCTACGATTAGGAGCATTTTTCCCAATGGGTTTTTGCTACCTAACTAGGTTTTAACGAGGCACCCACCTTGGGCTGGTCATATCCCTGATGACGTCATCTAGACGTTTCTTTTGACTTTGCATTTCTCACACATTTTTCCTTAGACTATGGATTTTGTCCCTACTCGGGTTTTTGCCATAGCCTTAGGGTTTTTTAGTGAGACTTACTACTTATGCAAGTTCCTACCTTATTGAGAATAAGCGTTGTTCATTTGAATCAGTGCAAATGAGTCGACTTCCTCAACTTTTGCATGATGCTGAATCTACCTTGAGTATTTACACACTCAAGGGGGGTGCTGTAAGCATTCCTAGTTTAAGTGTGATTGTAAATCCTAGATTAGATTTGATTCTAGTTATCCTTTCCTATTACAACTTGTATTACTTGCGAAAGAAGGAATATCCTCTCTCCTTTTATTACTATAAATAAAGGCACAATGTAGGAGGGATAACAACACACACATCCCCTACAATTCTACAAACACATCTCTTTTCTCTCTTCTCCTTGCCGCCGGCCCTCTCTCTCCTTGTCAGATAAAATAGGCCACAACAAAAAAAGAAATGTGGAGTAGATGATGTTAGAAGTATAAATGGACGGTTAAGATAATGAAATGTGTCACTAGATGCTAGAGTCTGTTATAGTTGATAGTAGTGCTTGTTTAGAATTAGAATCAGTTAGAGAAGGGTAATATTGTTGTAACTTCTTCATTCAGAAATACAGAACCATCTTCATCTTGGTTCAGCTTCTCTCTACCTAATTTCTCCCTCTAAAACTCTGTTTCCTTTTCTGCAATATTACATGATTAACAGATGACACTCGCCATCGATATCCCAATTGCTGATTTAATTAACAAATTCAATATAATTTTGGGAGTCAATATTTAATCATCTTATGGGGAAAATTTCTTTGGTGGAAGTTTTATTAAAGTTGTTGTGGCAGAAGAGACTTGTTCTTCCCCCAGTTTTCAATGTCCTAGTTTTTCTGCAACACAAAAAAATGTCCTAGTTTCTCACTTAAGAAATTCCTATATATTGACTTGTCATTTTCATCATTTCTCTGTCTACCAAGTTGGTTTTAAAATTTGCTTCAAATGGCTCATTACGTTATCAACTATGAATTAGTCATACCCCTAGTGTTTTAGAAGAGCATATAGGAATACTACTAGAATACAGTACTAAGTGACGGAGTATAAAGATTTAGAACTAAACAAGTTTATGATTTGATTAACGAACCACAGCCGCCTCTTACATATTAATATGATTATTATGAACCATTAATATTATATAACTCTTAAGTCACGTTTGCACTGACGCTTGGAATTAATGGTTCATAATAATCATATTAATATGTTAAGAAAAGAAAGGACCAACTACTGAACATATCATAGATCCATAATCTTAACCACTGTTTAAGAAAAGAAAGGACCAACTACTTGGAATTATTGATATTTTTTATTGTAATCAAATTTGGGTTCTTGCCGCCCTTCCTAAACATTTACTTTTATGTATAAGCACAAAATTAAGGAAAAAACAAAATAACAATAGACAACACCATGCATGATGAGGACCACCTATAGTACTTTAGGGAGTTCCCAAATTGAATTGCTGGCTGCAATAATGAAACCAGAAATAGAAAAAATGATAATAATAACGCTGAGATCTTCAGAAACGAAAAAAGGTAATAGGAAGTTACATATTGATATGATCCCAAAGAAAGCGGGTTTATATTTCGTTTCTGAATATACTTTTGGGAAGTTACATATATCATTTCAGTTTGAACTCCATTCATTAAAACCACATTTTTTTTTTGTACACAAGTCAAACTATGATTAGTATGTAAGTACTACTGGTTACTTTCAAGGGAACTTGAAATTTTCAAGGAAGGTAAAAGTACTTTTTATTGGGAAAGAGAAATGCTAAGGAGACTTTCAAAATGTGACTCTCTATAGGTTCTCTGTCACCTTACAATTTAATATTAATTTTCATGCCACCGTTATAAAATACCGGGCAAAAATGAGTCCATAAAAAATCTCACTTTTAAAAGAATTTTCTCAACATTTCTATTTGGAAAATTACGAAGTCTAAAAGTAATCATTATTGCAGCAAGCAATTGAATTTGGGAACGCTTCCAAAAGTATTTTTTTAGGGAAGTTACGATGTTAATGAAATCTTCAGAAACGAAAAATAGTAACAGTAATAGGAATTGGGTTCTTTGGAATACAAAGTCTCAAAGTTCAAAGTAGTCATTATTACTTGCATACTACTCACAATTTGATGTGTGTATAACTTTTTTTTTATTTGTGATTTTATTGAATTAGGCTTATATACGTATATGTCAAATTGTAATTTATAAGTATTAAGGTTTGCAATGTTGAATTCAAAAAGTGGTAATAAAAAGTTACATAGTGATACATAGATTTGTAAGTTGAGTAGTCATGGTCTTTCAATTTTAACTCAATTAGAGCAATGATCCCTCAACTAAAACTCCATTACTAATGGTCCCTCAACTCATCAAAATGTGCAATTATGGTCATTTTCGTCAACTCCGTTAGTACTTCCGTCAACATGAATCACGTGATATGCATGTGAGGCTGAATCAAGGGGCAAATATAGAAAATCAAATAAGAAAAATTGTATTAATGGTCCCTCAACTTTAATCCAACTGAAGAAATGGTCCTTCAACTTTAATTCAATTGGAGCAATGATCCCTCAATTTTAACCCAATTATAGCAATGGTCCTTCCAACATAACTCATTTTGACAGAATTCTAACAAAGTAGACGAAAATGACCATAACTACACGTTTTAATGAGTTGAGGGACCAATGGTAATGAATTTTTAGTTGAGTGACCATTGCTACAATTTACTCTTGTAAATTCCAAAAAAGAGAATACTTAGCCCTTTGGAACCAAACATCTCTAGGCATCTGTAAAGCACACTATCATATATGTCCAAAGAAATTTCTTTTATAATATCAATCACTAAATTTATACATGTGCTAAACTGTGATTTGCACGAAAAGAAATCAATTAATGTTCAGTCCGAAAAAGCCAAAGTAACAACAAAAGGTCACAATCCATTGCTACCTAAACCAAACGTACAATGTATCATAGCATACGTAGGTAGAAATGTTCAAGCCTTTCAGGCACAGAGGAAACAAAAACAATAAAGTAAAAACGAGTGAATCCCACCAAAGCTTTGTAATACACCACCAAAGCTTTAAACTTAAATCGCATCCCCAAGTTTAACTTCAAGTGTTTGACTTGATATCATTGGATTTATAAAACCCTTGGGCAGGCTTTGGCTTAATTATAAGTCTGTTCTGTCCGTCTTCCACAAAGACAAGTCTTCTTCAAGGAAAGCTCTCTGCAAATTCCTCCCTTCTTCTTATTCTTCTTCCTCCTCCAAAACCCTTCGATTCTCGGCATAAAAACATCTTTTGATTAGTTTTTGTTAGTATTTTATTATTCCTGGTCAGAGCTTCAGGCCCGATTGAAATGAAGGTGCAATTTCTCACTCTGGCGCTCTAATCCAATTTATATACTAAAGTTTCTTTGTTTGTGAAAATTTCCTGCAACTCTGTTTTTTTGTATTTATTTTCTTTCAAAGATTAGTGGGTTGATAAGAATATTATCAGATAGTTTAGTTTAAGTTTCAAAAACCTTCCTTTTTGCCCTTTCAGACAGAAAATAAAATCATTTTCACAATTGTTTTCGGCTTTTATTTCATGCTTAGATTTCTAAACTTTTTTTATCCTTCTTGTACTTCTTATTATAGTGACTGATTTCAGATTTTAATGATGAATGTCCATTTTCTTTCTGCAGAAAGTTGTACTGAAATTGGATTTACACGATGACAAGGAAAAGCAAAAGGCCTTGAAAGCAGTTTCTAGCCTTTCAGGTATCAACGATCAACTATATATAGCATACTTCAATTTGGCTCCATGACAAATTTAGAAAATAATAAAAAAAAAGTGAAAATATTCTGAATTCTTTTATTTATCCGCACCTATTCGAGCATCCATCTGGGATATCACTGAGAATTTTTTTTTTTTTTTTAAATAAATAGCAATCATAGTCTTTGTTGAATCATAATATTAATATTTCATGCACTTATTGACTTTTTCTTCCCTCACTTGTGTAAATTTTGCAGGCATTGATTCAATTGCTATGGACATGAAGGAGAGGAAACTAACAGTGATTGGCGACGTTGACCCGGTGGATGTGGTGGCCAAACTGAGAAAAGGGTGGTACACAGACATTCTAACAGTTGGGCCAGCAAAGGAAGAAAAGAAAGATGATAAGAAAGACGGAGGGGCTGCCAAAAAAGATGAAGGCAAGAAAGAAGATGATAAGAAGAAAGCTGATCCAGTTGCTGAACTTGTCAAAGCCTACCAAGCATACAATCCTCACATGACCAAGTACTACTATGTCCAAAGTGCTGAAGAAAACCCTAATTCCTGCGTTATCTGTTAATTAATTGATGATTATGAGATGATTAGCGGTTTGATCATGTATTTTTGGTAAGGCCATCTGAATTTTAATTTATAATCATGTTTTGGAACCAATTGGAGGCCAGCCAAAGAAAAGTTTGTGGTATGTTTATATAGTGCAAGTAGCTTGAAAAGTAAGTGTCTGAACTTTGAGATTTCAAGCATTTTGGTAGTAAAATTCAAATGGGGTTTTCAAGTTTGCTGCAATTTGAATTTTTATTTTACATTAAAGTTAAATCAACAGCTAATTACTTACCTAACTTCTATCAAATTCATGTTTGATTTGGGTTGTTTTGATCTGTTAACTTCTGCTACTTAACATGATTACTTGTGGATGAAATTTTTTGGACTACAATAAAAAATTACATGATTATTCTTCATCTGGGCCAGTTAAATAAAAGGTGGGAATTAATTTAGTTTTTCTTTGACAAGTTCATAAATCTTTTATTTGAAACCCAAAAGGACAATGATGCTAGCAAGTATTTATAATATTGGAATAGTTTATGGAAATTTGTTATGTTAGGAAGCTATGACAGGTGGCATAATTCGGTTGGTAATTGTTGTACGAGAGTTGTTGGGTGGTTAGTAGTTAGAGATTCACTACATATAGCAACTTGTAAAAGAAGATAAACAGTTTTAAAGAAATAGCATTGTTACTCTGTACTCTCTCTCTCTCTCGGCAATATCTCGAAGACGTAGCTAGGATCTAGCATGTTAGATGCACGAACCCATTGTTTAATAGAAAAAAATAAATAAATAAATAAGTGCCAAACAATTCAGCTCACCAGACGAAACTGAAAGAAAGAGGTAATCGCACACAATAACATTGACTTCTAGAACTAGAAGAAGAGGTCCTTTAATCTACGGAGTTGGATCATATTGCTGTGTGACCATTAGGGGTGGGCAAACGGGTACAGGAACCGCGGGTCGGGGCGGGTAATTAAGGTTCGGGGCGGGTACGGGCCGGTTCCTAATTTTTAAAAAGAGAAACGGGGCGGGCCGGGCCGGGGCTTTAGAATTTTAGGGGCGGGCCGGGTCCAGAATAATAAAGAAACGGGTACCCGGGGACCCGTTTGTGTAACATCCCAAATTAAAAACAGGCTTCCCGTGACAGTTCTCGAGACTGAGGACATTGTCCTCTCCGTTACTTTTTCTTTCCTCTCGATGCTTCCCGTGACAGTTCTCGAGACTGAGAACATTGTCCCCCTTTCTCTTATCTCGATGCTTCTTCTTTCCTCTCGGAGAACACACACACACCCACACCATTTCTGCAACTCTCGATCCTTCTCCGTCATTCCTCTCCGTGTTTCTTGTCCCCCATTTCTGCAACTCTCATTCCCGGAGCAGAACCACACCCACACCCACGCCCCACCGTGACCTCCACCACAGTGTCTTACACCTTCTCGAAGACTCCTCTCCTCAGTCTCCTTCCTCTCTCTCTCTCCCCCCAGTCTCTCTCTCTCCCGACGCCTCTGTCTCCGATTTCTCACGCCTTGGATCTGTCGATTCTCAACATCCTCCCTCTCGATCTCTCTCTCCCCCAGCCTTCTGATTTTTTTTTTGTTTGTTTGGTTTGAGAATTAAGGTTTTAAAACAATTGGGTTTTGGTTTTGGTTTTGGGTTTTTGGTTTGGATTTTTAGGTGTCGGAAGATCTTGCTTGCTGTTGCAATTCACGGATAAGAGGTTCCAGCCTGTGCATGTCGAGTTCGGAGCTCGAATGGTCACCATCAATGGTTGTCCCTGTTTTCTGTTTGGCTACTGAGAAAATAGAATTTTTTGTGGTTTATGTTTTTGTACCAGATTTGGAAACAGCGCGGCAAGCGGATGTGGGTCTTGATGTCGGAGACCGGAGGATGGCGAGTCCAGGCGATCAAAACCGAAAAAAAAAAAAAAAAAAAAAAAAAAAAGGGACCCGTGGACCCGTCCCGAACCGGCCCGTTTCAAACGGGCCGGGTTAGGTCCGGTTCCAGTAATCAGATTTGCAATACCCGGCCCGATTCGGCCCGTTTACTTTTTAAGCGGGTCCGGTCCGGTCCCTCCAAATTTGGGCCCGGCCCGGCCCGTGCCCACCCCTAGTGACCATACATATAAAATCTAGGCTTTTTAACTAGAGTATTGATTCAATTGTAGTGTCACTGCAATAATTGTGAGACACGAGTCGTATGCAGAAAAACTGTACATAAGAACTTCTTCGAAAAAGAGACCAAAACTTATATTCACTACTTTTGGAAAATACTTGTATCATAAAAACTATAAAATGTCGATCTGTTCCTCATCCACTATAACCAATTTAAAATATTTCAATTCTTTTTTCTTCATACGATAGCAATGGAGCTGCTAGCCATCATTATCCTTGCTATACTGTGCCTGCAGTAGTTTCTGACATTACCTTGTTACTCATATCTTATTTATTTATTTGTTTAAAGATGAGTCTTATAAATTGTAATTTGAAATAGATGGTTTTGCTTTTAAATGATGTGAAGTCTCCATACTGAATTGAGAACGTCCCTGTTACAAGTTGCAAATTATATATAATAAAGTCAGCAAACAAGCCGTCACGAAATTGTTAATCAATTAATCAATGAGTGCCCCTAGTAGTGCAGAAGTAACATAATGTTTTAAACCAGGACAGAAATTAATCAATGAGCCCAATTGTAAGGAGAAATTTTGAAAAGTAGAATTTGAACACGTTAAAGATTTAGTCAACCATTCGGAAGGGATTCGAGTACTGTTCAAGTTTAGTTGGAGCATTACTGTACTCGAGAGGTAATAAGGACTCAAACGCTGCTGGAGGAATCTTATCTAGAAGGTTAGCTTTCTAAAATTCTCAACTTTACATGCACACAGTGGCGAAGCCACGTGAGGGCGAGGAGTGGCGGCCGCCACTCCCCTCGCCGGAAAACACGCATGGAGCAAAGGTTCAGCCCCTCCCCTCGTCGGAAAACTGGACTGGTTCATCCCCTCCCTGTTTTGGTGCAGTGGTTCTGCTGCTACGCAGAGGTAAAAAAAATAAAACCAAAACGGCATTGTTTTGTATATGTTTTGAAAAAATAAATATATATATATATATAGTGGGGACCGTGTGTCCCCCATTCCCCTCTCAGTCTCATACCCGTGTCCGCTGTCTTCCTTTTCTTTTTCAATCTTTGGCATTCACCCAATTCCTATTTTAATATTTTATATAAGAGACCCTTCCCAACGCCCAATCCCTTTTTACTCTCCCCAGTTTCCTATTTCTTTGTAACCCATCTGACCAACATAGTAAAAGGTTTGAGAAAATATTAAATAGACAGGTGTTATAAATATTGTACTAATTTTAAGACCCTCGGTGTATCTATCTTAAACTTTCACATTATCTATAAATATTGTACTAATTTTAAAAAAAATAATGTAAATATTGTTTAACGCTTATTTTACAATAAAATAAATTTATTTAAATCTATCTAGGCTCTTGCCTAAATCTCGCCTAGGCGCCTAGCTGCTAGGCTTCATTCCGCTGCCTGACTAGCGCATAATGTTTTTTAGAATCTAATTCTAACCAATTTAAGCTTCTTACATGGCTTTGATATTACTGCTTATAACCACTTTGGTGAAGAGACTGTTTTTTGTTATGAATATTGACTCAAAATTTTGCATTCTCTAATATGAAAGCAACCGCTTCGATTGAACTTTACACTCTTTTGAATTTCGCCTCTCCCCTAGGCAAATCCTGGCTTCGCCACTGCATGCACATAGAGAGATTGAAATAGATACTATTTGTGGAAAAGATGAAAGCCATGACATGATGCCTAGTGCCATCGTCCTGGACTTAAATAGTGTACAAGATGAAGTTATCTTTAATGCTTTTTGTTTACCAATAATCTAACTAATCTTTGGCTTGTTTAAGCAAACCCACCCCAACTCCATCAATTTTTTTATTTTTTCTGATGGTAAAACAAAAGATAATGACTGATTATTTAATTAATGTGAAACAAATGGTGACATTATAACAAGCAATATTACTTATACAAGCAAAAAACTTCTCAAAACATCCTCATTGTGTGGTAGGTAGTTTACACTTATTGTCACTTTGAAAAAACTTGGATATATAAATGATAAAATCCAATACCTCCAGCCAATAATTAAGAGTTTGATGCAGTGTGTCTTAATGGTGGGTAACATTAAGGTTTATACAAATAAATATGTCTAGCTCTCTAATAGGTGTTTGTGAAAGATAGGACAATCAGAGTAGCTTCACCGTTTCAATAGCCCGGTGGACCGGCTGTTGCTCCATCCCAATTGCCCCAGCTAGCAGCTCCAGCCCATGTGGGCGATGGGGCTCAGGGAAGGCCCGAGCGAAAGGCCAGGCAGGAATTGACAGCCCGAGAGCTTGAGGGTTGTGTGACGTGTGGCTGATGTGCAGCATCGGTGCATGCGCCGATCTTGAAATCTCATCGTCCTCCTTCGACATGTTGTTGTTGAAGCTGAGGCTTCCGGCGGAGTTCTGCACCACCAGCAGCTGTTGTTGCGGCTAAGCTCACGAGAGCTTGATTTGTTGAAATTTGTGGTGGAAGTGCTCTGTTGAAAATTTTGAGCTTGATTTGTTGAAGGTTTGAAGAGAAGGGAGGAAGAGAGCTCACGAGAGTGAGCTGGAAAAGAGGGAGAGAGAGAGAGAGAGAAGAAGAACCAGTCAAATGAGGGGAAAAAGGGAAAAGGTGATGGGGATGTCTAATGGATTGACTGAGGAAAAAATACTAATATTTTATTGCCTATTGTCATGGCTATTCAATTTTAAGGGTGGAGATGCAAAAGGCAGTTACTGTTCATTAAGGGCAGTTACTGTTCACTGGATGGATTAAATAGTAAATAGCCCTAGGGGTCTTTGCAACGATGGAGTTGCTCTCATAATCCTTTAAATCTTTGGGCATTGTATAAATTTGAAAATCTATAAAAGAATGTAGTGGATGTTGAGTGAAAGGCCCTTCCCCTTTGTGTGGTCAAAATTGACGATGTTTTTGGTGTTTCTTGGTTTCTCGATAAATGTTAAATATTTGGGTTGCTCGCTAATTTTATGTAATACTACTTGTATAAGTCATGTAATTTTTTGTTTCCCTTACTTGATATTGAAGTTTTTGAAACCTTCTTATGTTTAGGGTGTTCAATTTCTAATAATGTAATTTACTTTTAAGAAAATTAATTAAATATTTTCAAACTAACTAGAGAAAAAAGAATGTAGTTGATCATAAGGGTCATAGATCATATGGTGGAATGGCCCATAGCTTGTCAAACAAGTTAACGGATCAGCTCTTGGACCGGGATTGGATCAAGTTTAACGTCTTTTTTTATTTATTCATAAACCGGGACGGCTCAATTAACAAAAAGTTTCCATGGGTTCGGATCCTTGCGGAGATTAGTCCCTAATGTGAAGGATAGAAATTGGGTATGAAGATGAATTTGGTGTTCGGGGAAGGGCGGAGATAATACTATAATCCTCTGTTGAATATTTTAAGAATAATATATATATATATATATATGTACGTATATGCGGCTGTTTGACTGACAGGGGATGGGATTGGGTTATTGACCCAAAAAGCACATCTCTTCAATTTGAAAATGCATCTTTTGATTGTTGCCGAAAAGACATGTTTCATGATCCTTTGGGTAAGGGGTGTTTTGTATCAAATATGTCCATTGGACATACTGCTGCAATGTGTTGTATCCCATGGTGAAAAGACATACTCAAATCAAATGATGTGTCTAACGGGTGTAATTCTCTCTATATATATTGGTGACATTGGTAAAAAAGGAATCAATTCCAGAAATTTGTTGTCTACATTGTGGAGCCAAAAATAATCACAAGGCGACACATGGACTTTCGGATTAAGAAGACAAGAATGCCCTCGAGAAGCACCAGAAATCCTACGCGCGAGCAGCCGGTAATTATCATCGGTCAAGTCAAAAGCGCCCATAAAAGGTAACCAAATCCGAATTATTTCATCCATCCACATTTAAGACAATTATCTCGTAAATCCACCTAATTATCCCACTTAAATGGAGATAATTGGCAAATTAATGAGGATATTCCTCATTAATTGGCCAATTAACTTAGCCCCAAAATCCACAAAATCCTCTTAATGGTCGGTCCTCCTTTCTCCAAAGGGGGCCGGCCACTTCCCTCTTTATTTCCCCATTTCCTTCCCTTTTTTCCTCCTTTTTTAGTCAATTATTCAATTACTCCTTATTACCTCTTTTTATAAAAATAAATCCTTTCCCTATTTGATTAATTAGCCAATAAATAGGCTAATTAATCCTAGATCTCACACCAAAAACCCTAGCATGGCCGGCCACCCCCCTTTCCTATAAATACTACCCCATTTTCTCACAAAAGACCTAATTCCAATCCTTGGGCAAAAACACTCTAAACACTTTTTCTCTCTAATTCTAACTTTGGCATCGGAGGTTCTTCGGCCAAAGCCCTCCCCATTCATCGTGGGCGCGTGAGGCTTTTGGCCTTAACCTAAGGTGTTTATTATTTTGTAGGTGCAAAATCGTCCAAGATCGAAGAGGAGAAAATTTGCATCCACAAATTGGTGCTTTCATTGAGAGGAGAAGTTTACGCTCGAAAAAGACTCTCGCACACACGGAAAATTCGATGAGCAACAATTCAAACATTCAAGGCGTGGGACCACGGCGATCTACGAGGTTGAATGTGACTCTTGGGGAGATGGCGCCACCACCACGAGGCTCCACCATGGGAACCACCGCGGTGACCACCCGCGGCGAGGTCCATGATACCACTACGGTGGTCCAAGCCTCGCATTCGCGCCCACCTCGCGTTGAGCAGCTTGCTCCTGCAGCCAAACCTGCCCACGCAGCCCTGCCTGCCCACGCAGCCCTGCCTGCCCACGCAGCTCAGCCTGCCCCAATGGTGTCCCAAGCAGCCCGAGTCATGCCCGGAACCATCCACCCGTCCGTCGCTCGAGAAGGAGTTTTCCTATCTAGTTCATCCAATCTGAGTGGTGAGCAGAACCTGTCCCGGCAAGTCATGGAGTTGACGAACACCTTAGCGCAGCAGACAACCCTGGTGAATCAACTTTTGCAACGCACGGAGATCCAACGCGCCCTAGAAGAGGAACCTTTCTGGCAACGTCCTGGCAAGCAGCCGATCAATCAGACAGAGCAATCGGGCGATGTGCAATCTCGGCTGGGCCCCAGAGACAGCGTGGATTCCCGTCTTAGCGCAGGGAGGAGCGTGCACTCTCGGTTAGGCCCGCAAGTAAGCATACGATCGAGGCTGGGGCCACAAATTGAAGGATCGCACGAGCAACCGTCTAGGCAGAGCGTCCGTTCGCGCTTAGGCCCGCAAGGAACGTACTCCACATCACCTCGGAAGATGCCGCATGGCGCGCAAAGGCAAGCGACTTCTCAATCCGCTTCAAGTTCCACCGGCAGCCCACGGAGAAACCACTCACCGGTTAGGCAGCCGAGGCAACGACAAATGGAACGCCCGGAAGAGCAGCCTAAACCAATGGGCCGAGATCTAGGACGGCTTAGGGCTCCGCCGCCCCACCATAAACAAATCCAGGAAGAGGTGGAGAAGCTTTTTAACGAACGGCTGCGCGAGTTCCGACGCGGCGACACGACCGATGAAGCATTGCGGCGGGAGATGACCAAGATAAGCCGGAGCCCCTTCGCGTACGAGATCGAGCATGCGGAACCCCCGCGCAAGTTCAGCATGCCGCACTTCACCTCATTCAAAGGAGATGGAGACCCGGAAAGGCACCTAAAGCATTACCGAAGTGCCATGGTCCTCTACCGGAGCAATGACGCCCTTATGTGCAAAATATTCGCCACCACCCTGCAAGGCGAAGCGCAAGATTGGTTCCATACCCTGCCACCACGATCCGTCTCAAGCTTTGACAATCTTTCCTTGATTTTCACCAAAGAATACTCATCTTACCGCTCGATCAAGAAAAAATCCGATCACCTGTTCAACGTAAAGAAGAACCCGAAGGAATCACTTCGCGACTACGTGAAGAGATTCAAGGCGGAAAAGGCGAAGATCGTAGGATGTGACGACTCAATAGCCAGTGCAGCCTTCCAGAAGGGCCTCCCCGCGGATCACCCCCTGTTTGGAGAGATGATCATGAAGGAAGACCTGACTCTAGCAGACTCATTCGCCCTGGCAGAAAAGCATGCAGTCTGGGACGAGGCCCGACGAGCGGAAAAGGCGCCTGAGCAGCCGCAAAAAGAATTGGTGACAACTCAACGAAGGGAAGACGGAAGGCAGCCCAATAAGAGCAGACATGAGGCCAAGCGGAGAGAGAGGCCCGTGACCAGAGACGGCCCGACGACCAGGAATTATTCGAAGTTTTCAGTCCCAATCCATCAAATCCTTCGCAACGTGAAGGACGAGCCATGGTTTAAACCACCAAAACAACTAATAGGAGACGCTTCCAAGCTGGATCACTCCAAGTACTGCGCGTTCCATCGAGGGCCAGGACACACCACAGAAAACTGCTACACCTGGAAGAGTTATCTGGAGAAGCTTGTGAAGGACGGCAAGGTCGACAGGTATCTGGACAAGCCAGCTGCGCAGCTCAGACGGAACACTGAAAGGGAGCAGGAGCCACCAGCCAAGACGATTCGAATTAATGGCATCTTTGCTGAATCCGAATACCTGGGGGCCACCAGCAGCTCGAAGAGGAGGAGGATCCAGCAGGCCACGTTGATCTCACAAGTCCAGACGGCCGGCGCACTACCAGGACCTATCATCGGCTTCACTGAGCAGGACGCAGAAGGCGTCGACTTACCGCACGACGATGCCCTAGTAGTATCCGTCCAAATAGCCCATGCCATGGTTGACCGAATGATGGTAGACAACGGAAGCGCGGTCAATCTGCTTCAATTCTCGGTCATCCAGAAGATGGGATTGGAGAGCACGATAACACGGCGAGCAGAGGTACTCACTGGATTCAATGGGCACACCTCAACTGCAATCGGCCAAATCACGCATGACGTAAAGACATCGCCGGTAGTCTCGAAGCAAACATTCACGATTGTGAGTGATCCGTCCCCCTACAACGGGATCCTTGGAAGGCCTTGGTTGATCAAGCTAGATGCGGTCACTTCAGTCAAGTATCAAAAGATCCGCTTCCGCATCCCGAGAGGAGGAGTAGGAGAAATTAAGTCCGACCAGGCCGCATCCCGACGATGCACCGTGCAAATGCTGAAAGAATCAAGTAAGAAGATCTTCACCCCCGTGGAGGTCACCGAAATCCAAAGAAATGACGAAGCTGCCAAATAGCAATTACAGCAGGAGGATCGAGAAGGCGGTACTCAAGCAGACGAGACAGGCTGGAAACCCGAAGAAGACGCCGAAGAAATCATTCTCGATCCGCAGCAGCCGGAAAAGACCGCTAGGATTGGCTCCCGCCTAAGCCCAGCCGAGAAAGAAGAACTCACTACCTTCCTCCGGAAAAACCGAGACATTTTTGCATGGTCGCCCTCCGACATGCCCGGCATCGACCCAAATGTAGCTTGCCATAAGTTACACGTTGACCCCGCTGCTAAACCAATAATCCAGAAAATGAGGCATTTTGCGCCCGAACGAGTAGCAATCATCGAGGCAGAGATAAACAAGCTGCTGGAGGCCGGATTCATAGAAGAAGTGGCGCACTCCGCATGGCTCGCCAACGTCGTGCTAGTCACGAAGAAGGAAAAAGGCAAATGGAGGGTTTGCGTAGATTACACCGACCTCAACAAGGCATGCCCGAAGGACCCTTACCCAGTCCCCTGAATCGACCTCTTGGTGGACTCAACTTCTGGAAACCAGCTGCTCAGCTTCCTGGACGCATACTCTGGCTACAACCAAATAGCCATGCATGAACCAGACAAAGAGAAAACCGCGTTTGTAATCGAGCGGGGTACGTACTGCTACAAAGTCATGCCTTTCGGCCTCAAAAACGCAGGAGCAACCTACCAAAGGTTAGTGAATATGATGTTCAAAAAGCAGATCGGGATTACCATGGAAGTCTACGTCGACGACATCATGGTGAAGGGCAAGCAGCGGTCAGACCACATCCGCAATCTGGCAGAGACATTTAGCGTCCTTAGGGCCTACAAGATGAAGCTCAATCCTGCCAAATGTACGTTTGGAGTATCCTCAGGCCGATTCCTAGGATACTTAGTCACCCAACGAGGAATCGAAGCGCATCCCAAGCAGATCCGAGCAATTTTGGAAATGAAGTCTCCAACAACCTTGAAGGAGATCCAAAGCCTAACCGGACGAGCAGCCGCCCTCAACCGTTTCCTATCACGATCCACTGATAGATGCAAGCCTTTTTTCAAAGCCATTAAGAGGGCGCAACGTGACAAGTGGGAGGAAGAATGCGAAAAGGCCTTCCAAGACCTGAAGAGGTACCTGACATCGCCTCCATTGCTGTCCAAGCCAGAAGCTGCTGAAGACTTGTACATCTACTTGGCAGTCTCCGAAGCAGCAGTGAGCTCTGCCCTCATACGAGAAGAGCTGGGGGCCCAACTACCGGTGTTCTACACTTCAAAAGCTCTCCTCGATGCGGAAACAAGATATCCGAAGATCGAAAAATTAATTTTGGCTCTAGTTGTGGCTGCTCGGAAACTCAGACCGTACTTTCAAGCTCATACAGTCATCGTCATGACTCAGTATCCCCTACGATCTATCCTGCATGGTCCGGATGCTTCTCAACGAGTAATGAAATGGGCACTTGAACTAGGCCAGTATGGTTTAGTCTTCCGACCCCGTACGGCGATAAAAGCCTAAGCCTTGGCAGATTTCATAGCAGAGTTCGTGCCTGGCCCAAGCAACGCGGCAGACGAGTCCGACGATGTCCCAAAAGCAGTCGAAACTCTAGCACCGCCCGCTTCCCTCAATGGCGACATATGGCATCTACACGTCGATGGCTCATCCAATCACAAAGGCTCAGGAGCAGGCGTGGTTCTCGTCACCCCCGACGGCTCATTGCTCGAGCAGGCGATCACTTTAGGCTTCAAAGCATCCAACAATGAAGCAGAGTACGAGGCCCTACTGGCAGGCCTCCGAATGGCAAAGGACTTAGCAGTAAAGAAGCTAGCAATCTATTCCGACTCTCAGCTGATTACCAGCCAAGCCGCGGGAGAATATACGGCGAAGCATCCAAGGATGGCACAATACCTGGAGGAGGTGCGCGAGCAGCTGAAGACATTTCAGACCTACACGCTCACCCAGGTTCCGCGAGCGGAAAATGCCCATGCAGATGCGCTAGCCGGCCTAGGCTCCGCCCTCGACCATCAGCTCAAGCGTTCGATTCCGGTGGAGTACTTAGATAAGCCAAGCATAGAGCCCGGGCCAGCAGCCGAAGTGACGCAGGTTAGTGCAACTCCAAATTGGCAGAGCCCTATCATAGATTACTTGGTCAACGGCACGCTCCCCACCGAAAGATTGGAGTCAAGGAAACTTCAAATCCGAGCAGCGCGCTACTACATGTGGAAGGATATTCTAATCCGAAGATCCTACACCGGGCCGCACCTCCGATGTTTGGCACATCCCGATGATTTGAAGATCCTAAGTTCAATCCATGAAGGCGTCTGTGGGAACCATTCTGGAGGACGATCTTTGGCACAAAAAGCTCTCAACGCAGGCTACTATTGGCCAACCATGCATCAAGATGCCCGGGAGTTAGCACAAAAATGCGACCGCTGCCAACGCTACAAGCCTGTACCGGCCCTACCTGCCAGCGAACTCCATCCACAAGCAAGCCCCTGGCCGTTCATGCAATGGGCGATTGACCTGGTTGGGCCCATGCCGCCTGCGACCGGGGGCAGGGGAATGATGATCGTGGCAACCGACTACTTCACCAAGTGGATAGAAGCGGAGCCCATGACAACAACAACTCAGATGGACATAGAACGCTTTATGTGGAGGAACATCATTTGCCGCTTTGGTATCCCTCAGTCCATCGTCACCGACAACGGCCCACAGTTCGTAGGCAAAGACTTGGCGGGATTCTTCCAGAAATACGGCATAAAGCAACATATGTCTACACCAAGGTATCCACAAGGCAATGGGCAGGCCGAAGCTTCCAACAAGACGATCCTCGACTGCCTCAAAAAATCCCTCACCGACAAGAAAGGAAAGTGGCCAGACGCACTCCCCGGTTGCCTGTGGGCGTACCGAACTACCAAAAGGCGAGCAACCGGTGAAACTCCTTTCTCATTGGCGTTCGGTTCAGAGGCGATCATCCCTCCTAACATCATGATGCCAAGCCTCACCACCTTGCTGCCAGATGTCGAGCAGAACAGTAGAGAGATGGCCACGAACCTGGACCTGGCGGAAGAAAGACGCGAGCAGGCCATAGCCCGCATCGCATCATACCAACAGCAACTCCTCTCTAGTTACAATAAAAGATCCAAGATAAGGCAATTTCAACCCGGCGACCTAGTCCTGAGGAAGGCCTTCATCACTGCTCGAAGAGAGGGATCAAAAAAGATGGACCCCATTTGGGAAGGACCTTACAAGATCAGCAGGGTAGGCGGCAAAGGAAGCTACACCCTCGCCACCATGAATGACAAGGAGATCGAAAAGCAGTGGAACGCCTACAACTTGAGGAAGTACCACGTGTGATCTCCACCAACGCCCGAAAGCTCAAGCAGTTCAGACGAGCACGACCCTCGCAAGTCGAGGGCTACCAGTTGTTCCGCAGTTCTTAAGTTATCAGTTCACTTGTTTTTCAATAAGGAACGTTTTTACAACTTGATTCCATTGCGGCAACTAACAACTCCTGCGCTTCAAAAGGAGCTCGCGCCCTTCTCAGGGACTCACTGCAGGAACAGGGCCCCCAGAGGGACCAATCTGCTCTCCAACGCGGGAGGATAAACTTTTCACTCCGAATATCCAGACGTGGATGAGCCTGACTGCCCTAGTGTAACAAACGTGAAGCTAGCTGCACGATGGCTTGCTCCGGAATTCCCAAGTAACCACGATGGTCTTTTTCACGGCCTAGCTAACTGAAGGATTTTGGGTCTCTTGGCCTAATCCGCGGGACCCGGGCCCTAGAGACGGGGGGGGGCACACTACCCTGGGAAATCCTAAAGCTGCTACCGGACATGCTAAGGTAGCCTACGGATCCCGGCAGACTGCCTACGGCTTGACCTAGCAGTAAAGCCATGCTAGACTTACACAAACGGCACATTCTTGTGAAAGGTTAAACAAGCTAGCAGGCATATGTGAAGCTTTATCCACTACCGACATGCTACGTAGTCGATAAGCTTCACTTGAACCAAATCCTAAAGTGTTGTAGCACTGGCTGCGCAGCCTACGGAATTGGGAAGAACCAGAGTTGACAGCCTAGTGGTTACGCGGATCCGCCTGCTTCTGTAAGTAAGGCGTCCGGCTGCCAACCCTATGAATGGCAACTTGGCAAGGTAACAGCCTAAGGATCGCGCGGATGGAGCTGCTACAGTGAGTTAAGCTTCCGGTTGTCGATCCCGCAGCTAACAACTTTGCGGTAACTTGCGCCAAGTCCTAAAGTGTTGTGACAATCGCTGCGCAACCTACGGAATTGGAGAAAGCCAAGGTTAATTGCCTAGTGGTTACGCGGATCCGTCTGCTTCTGTAAGTAAGGCGTCCGGCTGCCAACCCTACGGTTAGCAACTTTGCAAGGAGAAGTTCTACATCAACACCTACGACCACGTAGGCTACGCGGTCTGTCTGCTTATGAAAAGTGGCGCGCCTGCTACTTGCCTATAGAGTCTAAAGGTTGAGGTATGAACGAAAGGAGCAAAGACGGAGAAAAGCGAAGGAGGCAAGTTTATTATATTTTCTAGCAAAATTGATAAACAACTGACAAAGACTGGAGGAGTTCAAGCAAAGAAAAAGCAATAAGGAGAAACAAATCCTAAAGGCTACCTAGAAGACTACTCTTCGGCAGCTTGGCCATCCGACGACTGCTCCACTGTCACACCTTCGGCAGCCGCGGCAACTTCAGTAGCGGTACCATCCGGCACTCTACCCCCGACTGCCCCATCGGGAATGCTCCCATCTCCAACTATTTCGCCAAGGGAGGACTCGAAAGTGAAGGCGAGCAGATCTTCTGGAGAAATGGAGAAAGCCTCAAAGTCCTTTTCAGAAAACTCGAAGTCAGACGGTCGCCCGAAGAGGCGGTCAACATAACCAAGTTTATAGAAGTCGGATTGATTCTGGATTAGCGAAGCCTCGAACCTAGCCTTCTCGCTCTTCAGCTGCTCCATCTCCTCAAGCAGACAAGCTCGAACCCGCTGCACTTCCTCCACTTCCTTTCTCAGACTATCGTTGATCTTCAAAGCACCCTGAAGCTCCAACACTTGAGGTTCAAGCTTATCAATAACCTTCTTGAGACGTATCACTTGGTTGTAAGCAGCGATCAGTTCTTCATCCTTGGCATAAGCAGCAGAGCGGAATTCGGAGACGGACCGTTCAAGATCCTGAATCTGAGGTATGTAACGCGCAATCTCCTTCTCTGCACTTTCATATTTCACTTGAGTCGCATCAAGCCTGGCCTTCAAGTTTGCGATCTCGTGGCAAGCGGTCTCAAGCTGCAGAGAAGTGGGGGCAGAGGCGTTAGATCTCTTCAAAGCAGCAAGCTCAGACTCCAGATTTTTAACCTTCTCGGTCGACGAGTGGTGTGAAAATTAACTTGACACTCAAATTAAACCCTCTTTTGACAATTGTAGTAAAGTATGTAAGTAGGGATCGTTCTAGACCGGGGATTAGGAGGGATTGCTAAACACTTGAAAACTGACTTAAAAACATAAAAACAAAGTTTAAAACACTAAATTAGACTCAAAGAATGCAAGACTAAACTTTAAAACACTAAAACAAAACAAAAGACTCAAAACAGCAACCAAAAGACTCAAAACTGCCTTAAAAACACTTTCTGGGCAGTTTTGGACACAAGCACCAAATTGGACGAATTTGGGTTTTAACTTGAATCAAAACACTTAAAAACACAAATCAAAACAGATTCTAACTAATTTAACACTTCAAAATAAAGGGGGATTTGGTTTTGACGAAATTAAAAACAAGACAAACTTTGTAATTAAAACAGATTGTAAAAACGATTTTGGATGAAACTTATGGATGGAAGGCTAGCTAGAGGGTTCTTCTCCACACATGACACACTTGCATACAAACCAATTTTCAGTTGTTCTTTCAATAAGTTATGAAACTCAACACCCCAAGTTAATTAGGTTCGCTTAAATTAACCTTCAAGTTCTCCTTAAGTTATCGAATTGGATGGGAAAGCGCATACAACAATTCAAAGCATTCTTCAAAAGTCCTTTACATGAACAGCATAATAAAGATACAATCAAAGATCATTAAGCATCATGAGAACTATAAGTATTGACGAGGCCTTCGTTACTATGATGAGCATGAAACTAATGCCAAGAATTCATTTAACGCGATCGTTTATAAGCGACCTTCACTACTTGTGAAATATAAGGTTGTAACTATTAGGTGAAACTCCCTTATACTCTAGCATCATATTCATGCATGAAAACTAAGCGTGCACTCTCAATCAACATACACAAATAAGTTATCCATCAAGCAGTTAAACGAATTGAACTCATAACTTATGAAATCACAACCAAAGGTAATCAATTCATATTGCAAGTATGTACATGGTTTCGAATCACCCCCTAACTAAGGGGAGTTTAGTTCCTCATACTCACAACACAAAGAATATAAAGTTTAGACATTGAAAACAAAAGAAAGAAAACACCTAAACGCTCCAGCGATTCAAAGTGAACAGCAAGCACGTCCAAGAACTCTCCTTCCCTTCCTTGGTTGCGGCACAAAGTTTGATGATGGAATTTGGGGGTTATGGATGGTGTAGGATGCTAGAATTGTATTTAGGATGGATGTAGGGTGCGGCAAGGATGGTTTTTGGTCAGAAACTATGGTGTTTTGTGAAGGATGGTGGCTGCAGAGAATGGGTGAAGTTTTCTGGCGTGAATGGTAGTGAACGGATCCTTTGTGGCTGCAACAAGGGGGTTTATTTAAAGGAAATCAGGAATTAAAACCCTAGGTTGACTTAGGTAATCAGAAATTAAGTCAAAAGCTTCTAGAAATAGGAAACAAAATCAGAAAACTAAAGGAAATTGGCTAAGATTTGCGGCAAGGACTTAAAACACATTAGGAATGTGTTTTAATTCAGAAAATAGGAAAGAATCACTCTCCCTTGCACGGCAAGGAAGAGGAAAGGGTAAGGAGGGTGCGGCACATGTGTTTAGGTAGTCTAGGGCCTTTGTTTTGTGTCCTAAAATGCATATAAGGCTTTCAAAGTTGCTGAAATTTAGAGACATTTAGGTTTAGGAAAGGTCAACCAAAATAGGAAACTTAGGCTTAACTTTCCTATTCCAAGTAGGAATCCTTGTGCAATTAGGAATCCTTGTCCTTCTAGGAATCCTCATTTGAGTAGGAATCCTCTTTCTTCTAGGAGTCCATCTTCAATTAGGAATCCTTCGTCGATTAGGAATCCTTCGTTGATTAGGAATCCTTCGTTGATTAGGAATCCTTCGTTGATTAGGAATCCTTCGTTGATTAGGAATCCTAACCTCTTCAAGTCTTCAATTTCGTCCATTCCTTTTGCTCCAAGCATGTGAGATTCATTCCAAGCCCAACCTTGCTCCAAAAGGCTCCAAAATGCACCTTTTTGCTTACTTTGTCCTTAGAACCTGAAAACACACGAAAATGGCTTAAAAGACTAGAATAACTAAGAAAACACAACGTAAGTGCACAAGAACAAACAAACTAAGTCGCATAAATATGCTCCTATCAACGAGTAAGCTTCAGCAGCCATAGACTTCGCCACCTCCTGGGCAGCCTTGATATCCTCCCGATCAAGAACCATGGACTCGGCTGCCAGGATCGCCGTTTTTTGCATCATGGTTAACAGAGCAGCCCTCCTGTGCTCGGGTGTATGCTTCACAAATGAGCCTGAACCAACGATTCCCTTGACACCATCAACAAATTTGGCACACGCATCCGTATCCTCGAGAAGGTCTGGCCTCAAAAGCGCAAAAATATCGGCAGCTTCTTTGGAATCGGACTTGGCGGACTTACCAGAACCATGGGCGCGAGCAGTCTCACCCCCCTCAGAAGGCAGTTCGGTCTCAGCAACGGGAGGAACCGAGTTTGGCGCCACCTTGACAGACGAACAGGGCGAGCCAGTCCCCACGGACGCAAGTTTTTTCGAAGGAGAATCAGGCTTAATCCCAGGCGGACGTTTCAGCACAAACTTCGGCATTGACGAACCTTGGCGCTGAGCAATCCTATCGGCAATCGAGCTAGCAGCCTTTGGAGCAGCAGGCGGCACTGGCACAGGCCCAGCAGTCTCTCTTGAAGTCAAGTCAATCACAAGCTTGGGAGCAACTGGTGGATCCCCGGGAGCAGCGGAGGAAGTCTTCGGCCTATTTGCATCAAGCCCCTCCTGAGCAGCGGATGAACCCTCGCGAGCAACCCGCGGCTTCTTCTGAGCAGGCGGCTCTTGCACGGGTGGAGAATGCCTCTTTCTCCCACCATCATTGGCAGCGGGCTCCACCACGGTGATAGGACGAGCTAATGCGGCTGCTTTGATCCGTCTCACCTCTTCCTTTGAGGGCAATCCATCTTTCTCCTTACGAAGAGGACTAAGCAGCCAACGCCATTCACGATACTCAGAAGGAATGCCCAGAGCGACATGCACTTTCTTCATGTCCGAAGAAACCTTGGGAGTTAAACCGAACTCCGAATCTACAAAGATGGCAGAGGGCAATCAGAAAATTGATGGACAGTTCACCGTCAAAATCAAGCAGTCGAGAAAGAAATTAAAGCAGCCTACTTACCGGATATGAAGACTGTTGACACCCGCAGCTCGGGGGAGTGATCGGACTCCCATTCGCCGCTTACCTCCAAGGTCTCTTTAGCCTAATCATGGTCACCCTTGCTTGAATGGTCAAAAAGTCTATGACGAGTCTGCAGCTGCCCAACTCCATCAACATGGCCTATGTCAAAAAAGTACCAAAACTCGTTGGTGGTTAGTCCTAAATCAAAGAATTGGCTCAAGTTGTGGAACCCCACCATCACTCGAATAGCATTTGGAGAACACTGAGCAGGCGCACATCTCATGGAGCAGAGCACCTCTTGGAAAAAGCGCGGCATGGGAAAGGTGAACCCTAGGACGAAGTAGTAAGGGTGGAACTTAATAGCCCTCCGAGTCTCGTCACATGGTTCACGACTGCTACCATCCTTGACTCGCCTCACACATACCTCGGAAGGAATGGCATGCCAGTAGGTCTCAAGGAAGTCCCTAAAGGAGTCATCAGAATTGATCTTGAAGTGAGCAGCCTTGAAATAGCCAACCTTGCTCAAAGATCCGCCTTGAAGATACAACGGCAGCACGCCTTCATCATTCCTGAGACCCGAGGAAGACATGGAAGAAAAGATTCTACAGAAAAAGATACGAGGAAGATCCATTAAAAGAAAAAAAAAAAAAAAAAACAACTTTGCCGCAAGGACCCAGCAGCCAAGCCAGGCCCCGCGGCCTGGTCCCTTCTCTCACCAGCGCCCCAAAGCCAAGGAAAAGGCATGAAAAAAATATATATATACATATGTATATATGTTTTTCCATGGCTACATGGATCACCGGTCACAAGCCTCGGGTCCTCACCCACGAAGATTTCAAGAAAGACAAGGAGATTAATTTCTTCTTACCTAGAAGCAGCGAGGAGCGATCCTTTACACGGGCAAGAGGAGGGGGAACAAATATCCTCTAAGCTCTCTTTCTCACTTGTAAGGTGAAGTAAGTTCTTCTCTGAAGGTTGATTTAATAATCCACTTAAGGTGGACTTAAATAGACTTGAAGAGAGAATTTACTTCCCTTTTCCTAAGGGGATTTATCTTCCTATTACAAGTGGAAAATCAACAAAAAGGAAGCAGTTCGAAGTTTCCTAAAAGTGGGAGAATCTCTACACCTGTTGCCCTTTTCTTGCGAGCAGCCCAACAGGTGTGGGGGCATTTGTGGAGCCAAAAATAATCACAAGGCGACACATGGACTTTCGGATTAAGAAGACAAGAATGCCCTCGAGAAGCACCAGAAATCCTACGCGCGAGCAGCCGGTAATTATCATCGGTCAAGTCAAAAGCGCCCATAAAAGGTAACCAAATCCGAATTATTTCATCCATCCACATTTAAGACAATTATCTCGTAAATCCACCAATTATCCCACTTAAATGGAGATAATTGGCAAATTAATGAGGATATTCCTCATTAATTGGCCAATTAACTTAGCCCCAAAATCCACAAAATCCTCTTAATGGCCGGTCCTCCTTTCTCCAAAGGGGGCCGGCCACTTCCCTCTTTATTTCCCCATTTCCTTCCCTTTTTTCCTCCTTTTTTAGTCAATTATTCAATTACTCCTTATTACCTCTTTTTATAAAAATAAATCCTTTCCCTATTTGATTAATTAGCCAATAAATAGGCTAATTAATCCTAGATCTCACACCAAAAACCCTAGCATGGCCGGCCACCCCCCTTTCCTATAAATACTACCCCATTTTCTCACAAAAGACCTAATTCCAATCCTTGGGCAAAAACACTCTAAACACTTTTTCTCTCTAATTCTAACTTTGGCATCGGAGGTTCTTCGGCCAAAGCCCCCCCCCCATTCATCGTGGGCGCGTGAGGCTTTTGGCCTTAACCTAAGGTGTTTATTATTTTGTAGGTGCAAAATCGTCCAAGATCGAAGAGGAGAAAATTTGCATCCACATACATAATTTTCAAAAATTTGTTTCTACATTCCTTGCTCTCTTTTCTTTCAATCACATTCATACAATTTCTTTCTAGTTATTTCTAAGGGAATACAATTAGGTTTTGCTAATCGAATATTCCATACTTTGTTGTATCCTGGAAGTGACTTGCCAAGAACCCTTTAGCAAACTCATTCGAGTGGGGGCAAATAACACTTTAAGGAAACGATTCAAGTCGTACCTCAAAGTCATCATTCGGATTATTCTCTATATTTCTACATTTTCTCTAACAATCTTAAAGTGTTATTTTTGTCATGGAGAACAAATCTGATAACATGGCTTTGAAGATTATCAATCAAGATGTCTACAAACTAGACAAATTTGATGGATCAAATTTCACCCGATGGAAGGACAAGATGCGTTTCATGCTTACTGTTTTAAATGTCATATATGTGTTGGACCAGAAATTGGAACCTATTCGTGAACCAAGTGACAAAGACTGGGACAAAATAGTTGTTGATCGAAAGAAGCGTGAAGAAGATGAATTGGTATGTCGAGGACACATCTTGGGCACATTATCTGATCGCTTATATGACCTGTACGCACACATTCAATCTCTAAAGGAAATTTGGGAAGCACTTGAACACAAGTACACAACGGAGAAAAGAGGTACCGATAAATTTTTAATGTTCAAATATTATGAATTCACTATGTTTGATAACAAACCCATCCAAGACCAAGTTCATGAATTATTGGTCTTGGTCTCAAAGCTTCGTGAACTTAAAATAGTTATTCCAGATTATATGATAGTTGGGGCTATTATGGCAAAATTACTCCAAACATGGAATAACTATAGAAAGAAACTTCTACACATGGTGGAAGATATTAGTTTGGAGGATTTGCAAAAGGGTATTCAAATTGAAGAGGAAACTCGAAATCATGATAAGAATTTTGCAAATCAAGATTCCTCTAAAGTTCACATTGTCGAAGGAAACAAATATAAAAAGAACTTCAAAGTCAAAATTGACAAAGGGAAGCTTAAGAAGACCAATTCCAACAACAATCAAAAGAATGCAAATGGTGTCTGCTACTATTGTGGAAAGAAAGGCCATTACATTCGTGATTGTAGACACAGAAAAGGAAGTGAGGAATATGCCAATAAGACCAATAGCGCAAATATGGTGGAAAAATCTGGAATTGATAACATTGTTGCAATGGTATCAATGATGCATATTGGCATGATTACCAAACTGAATATGGTAGCGGCAATAAAATCCTCCGATTGGTGGCTCGACTCAAGGGCTACTATACATGTGTGCAATGACAAGGCACAATTCAAGACATATGAAGAATCAACGGATAATCAAGAGGTTTTAATGGGAAATCATAATTCTGCCAACGTTCTAGGAAAAGGAACCGTTGAACTTCAGTTTACTTCTGGGAAGAAATTGACGTTGCTTAATGTACTGCATGTTCCATAAATTAGAAAGAATCTTGTGTCTGCAAATTTATTATGTAAGAATGGTATAAAGACTGTTCTAGAGTCCGACAAGTTAATAATGTCAAAAAATGAGATGTTTGTTGGGAAGGGATATTCTTGTGATGGGATGTTCAAACTAAGTATTAATAATAAAGTGAATTCTTCTGCTTATATTGTTGAATCTTCCTCTCATTTATGGCATTTACGTTTAGCACATATAAATTTTAGATCTCTAAAATACATGCACACACTTGGTTTAATTGCTTGCAATGATGATTATAATGATAAATGTGAAACATGTATTCAAGCGAAAATGACTAAGAAACCTTTTCCAACTGCCGAAAGAAATAAAAATTTATTAGACTTAATACATTATGACATATGTGAATTTAATGGGGTTTTAACAAAAGAAGGAAAAAGATATTTTATCACATTTATAGATGATTGTTCTAAGTTCACTTATGTTTATTTATTGTCTAATAAAGATGAAGCTTTTAAGTGTTTTAAGCGCTATAAGGCTGAAGTTGAAAACCAAAAGGGAAGGAAAATTAAATGCCTTCGTAGTGATAGAGGTGGTGAATATTTTTCACATGAATTTGATATTTTTTGTGAAGAGCATGGTGTTGTACATCAAAGAACTGCACCCTATACACCACAACAAAATGGCTTGGCAGAAAGGAAAAATATGACACTCACTGAAATGATTAATTCTATGATGATTAATGCTAATACTCCAAAATATTTATGGGGTGAAGCATTGTTTATTGCATGCCATATACACAATAGAATTACATCTACAAAGACTCATGTGTCACGACATGAAATTTGGAAAGGAAGACAACCAAATTTGTCATATTTGAGAGTATGGGGTTGTGTAGCCTTTTACAAGGCACTGGACCCTAAGAGATCCAAGTTGGGTCCAAGAGGAATTAAAAGCGTATTTGTAGGATATGCAGAAAATTCAAAGGCATATAGGTTGCTTCATTTAGACACAAATACAATAGTTGAGTCTAGAGATGTCGAATTTATAGAAAATAAATTTTATAATGACTACTCAATGTTTGGAAACAAGAATGATCAAACACTTTTCTCTAATCCGGCTACTAGTCATTCTCAAGGTGAGAAAAGAAAACAGTCTGAAACTGTTAATGAACCAAGGAAAACCCAAAGAGTAAGAAAAGAAAAGACTCTAGGCTCTGATTTTATTTCGTCTCAATCTATTGTATTTTTAGTATAGAAAAAATGTTCTTAAAAAAAATACACATATTGTTGAATGTTGAGGATGATCCTAAAAGTCTAAGCGAAGCATTGACTTCAAGAGATGCAGCCTTTTGGAAAGAGGCTATAGATGATGAATTTGAATCATTAATATCTAATCAGACATGGGTTTTAGTAGACTTGGCCCAAGGATCAAAAGTAATAGGTTGTAAGTGGGTATTTAGAAAAAAATACAATACAGATGGATCTATTCAGACATTTAAAGCCAGGCTGGTTGCCAAGGGTTTTAAGCAGAAAAAGGGAATAGACTATTTTGATACATATGCACCAGTAGCTAGGCTCACATCAATTAGAATATTGTTTGCATTGGCATCTTTATATAATTTGCATGTGCATCAAATGGATGTGAAAACGGCTTTTTTAAATGGTGATTTAGATGAAGAAGTCTATATGGAACAACCAGAATTGTTTGTTCTCCCTGGGAATGAAAAGAAGGTTTGTAAATTAGTAAAGTCGTTATATGGATTGAAGCAAGCACCAAAATAATGGCATGAAAAGTTTAACTTTGTCATTTTATCATATGGATTTAGACATAATAGTGTTGATAAATGCATATACTCTAAATTCACAAATGATTATGGTGTTATTATATGTTTATATGTCGACGACTTGCTAATTTTTGGTACAAGCATGAAAGGTGTATCTGAAACTAAAGAGTATCTAAATTCAAAATTTAAGATGAAGGACTTGAATGAAGTAGATACTATATTGGGAATTAAAGTAAAGAAGCATAGTAGGGATTACGCTTTGTGTCAGTCACATTATATAGAAAAATTGCTTCTTAAGTTTAAGCATCTACAAATAAAAGAAGCAAATACCCCTTATGACCCTAGTGAGACTTTGCTTAATAATTCTGGTAGGTCCGTTGCACAGCTTGAGTATGCTAGTGTAATCGGAAGTTTAATGTACCAGGCTAGATATCACATTTGCAGTAAGCAAACTTTCTAGATACATTAATCATCCAGGTACTGCTCATTGGAAAGCAATAAATAGAATTTTTGGTTATGTTAAAAGAACTATTAACCTGAGTTTAACTTACTATGAGTTTCCAGTAGTACTTGAAGGATATTCAGATGCAAGTTGGATAACAAGTGCTAATGATAATAAGTCTACATCAGGGTGGATTTTTACAATTGCCGGAGGAGCAACTTCTTGGGCTTCGAAGAAGCAAACATGTATAGCACATTCAACTATGGAATCTGAATTTATAGCATTAGCGGCAGCAGGTAAAGAAGCGGAATGGATTAGAA
This sequence comes from Cotoneaster glaucophyllus, assembly GCA_036320875.1. Taxonomy (NCBI): domain Eukaryota; kingdom Viridiplantae; phylum Streptophyta; class Magnoliopsida; order Rosales; family Rosaceae; genus Cotoneaster; species Cotoneaster glaucophyllus. Next base: position 18,749,524 of record CM070060.1, read on the forward strand.
ATTTGTTATTGGAAATAGAGTTGTGGCCACAACCAATGTCATCCATTTCTTTATACTGTGACAATGAGGCTACTTTGTCTAGAGCATACAATAAGGTATACAATGGAAAGTCTAGAGATATTAGCTTGAGACATGAATATGTCAAGCAATTAATAACTGATGGAGTTATTAATATTATTTATGTTAAATCAAGTAATAACTTGGCGGATCAGTTAACGAAAGCACTTTCAAGAGCTTTGGTAGTTAGTACATTTAGTGGAATGGGGCTAAAACCCTTTACTGAAAATTAGCCACCAATAATGGTAACCCGACTTTATCTAGAACATCACTAGTTTAAAAGTTTAATGGGTAATAACAAGTTATTGATAAGTGGTTGTGAAAGCACTGAAAATTAATTTATAGCTCATTCCAGGATGATCAGTGCAAGACTGCTACGTTTAGGAGGATGAGTTTTATCTCTTAATGAGGTTATTTGTAGTTATGTCTATGGTAGCAGGGACATGGGAAGGAACCTCACCTATATGAACATAAGAAGTGGTGCCGCTTCTACCAAGATGAAGCACAAGGCCACAATAGTGCTTAATTAGTTCAGAAATTTCTTTAAGGAAATAAGACATAGTCATGTGTGTAATTGTTCCGGTTTTAACATAAGAATAGGTGGTTTAAACTTAGGTCACCATCGCATTCGTTATAACTTTGAATTACTTACACTAATTAAAGGTTTTATTCGAAAGACACCTTTATTGTATGCATGATTATATCAGTATGTTTGTGATTAATTTAAAAGAGTGAAGTATTGTAATACTATTTATTATATATTCTTAAAATAGGGAAGGATTGTTGAATATTTTAAGAATAATATATATATATATATATATATATATATATATATATATATATATATGTATATGCGGCTGTTTGACTGACAGGTGATGGGATTGGGTTATTGACCCAAAAAGCACATCTCTTCAATTTGAAAATGCATCTTTTGATTGTTGCCATAAAGACATGTTTCATGATCCTTTGGGTAAGAGGTGTTTTGTATCAGATATGTCCATTGGACATACTGCTGCAATGTGTTGTATCCCATGGTGAAAAGACATACTCAAATCAAAGAATGTGTCTAACGAGTGTAATTATCTCTATATATATTGGTGACATTGGTAAAAAAGGAATCAATTTCAGAAATTTGTTGTCTACATAATTTTCAGAAATTTGTTTCTACATTCCTTGCTCTCTTTTCTCTCCATCACATTCATACAATTTCTTTCTAGTTATTTCTAAGGGAATACAATTCGGTTTTGCTAATCGAATATTCCATACTTTGCTGTATCCTAGAAGTGACTTGCCAAGAACCCTTTAGCAAACTCATTCGAGTGGGGGCAAATAACACTTTAAGGAAACGATTCAAGTCGTACCTCAAAGTCATCATTCGGATTATTCTCTATATTTCTACATTTTCTCTAACATCCTCTACTCGAACCTGCCGGCTTGAAATATATTAATTGTTCTTTGACAAATCTATTAGGGCGCGATTGTTTGTCATTATCAGCATTTACTGGTTTGGACTGGATTACTCATTAATGTAGCCTCGTGTATTGTTTCGCGCATGGACTAGCTTTAGTGGGATTAAATAAGACGTGTGTAGACTAAATGCTTCACTAGATGGTAGCACAGTAGTGGTGGTGTTTTGGGGTTTTTGATATGGGTGGGAGGGCGGTGGTAGGTGGAGGGCAAGGATTGGAATAGGAATCAGATTATGGGAGAGCGTGAGGTGGGGAATTGACAAAAACTTGGCGAATGAAGAGTTGTGGAAGTGGTACTGAGAGAAGCGGAAGTGGAAGGGGAAGGGGAAAAGTTGTGGAAGTGGGAGACTAAGGCCATCTCTAACCAAGGGTTGGCCAGAGGGCTTGTTTTAGCCCTATGGTCCTCCAAGATATTAATATTTTAATGAACAGTACAGGGCCATATTTGCCTTCGTCTCCAACCGAGAGCCAAAGGGCCATAAGGCTCGTTTTAGCCTTGTCACAAAAAATCGTCTCCAACCGAGGGCCAAACATAATTATTATTTAAATTTAAAAACTACAACAACTTAAATTCATATTGTTTAATGTTGTTTCATGTTACTTAATTTAATTTAATGTTGTATAATGGCTTAAGAAGTTATAGGAAAAAAATAGAATTGAAAAAAAATATGAAACAAATTTTGTGAAATAGAAGTTATAGGAAAAAAATGGAATTTAAAAAAAACTATTAAACAAATTTTGTAAAATAAAAGTTATAGGAAAAAATAGAATTCAAAAAAAAAATATGAACCAAATTTTGTAAAATAGAAATTATAGGAAAAAATAGAATTTAAAAAAATATGAAACAAATTTTGTAAAATAGAAGTTATAGGAAGTTATAGAAAAAAAATAGAATTTAAAAATAGAAAAGAAAAAAAAGGTTTAAATTCATAAAAATTAAAAATTAAAAAAAATTGAATACAACTTCTAGCTGACTCAGCTAGCTGTTGTATTCAAATTTTCCATACTATTCGTGTCGATTATAACCGACACGAATTGTAATTGCAATTAATCAAAATTATTCCTGTCTAGCCGTTACTATTCGTGTCGGTTATAACCGACATTATTGCAATAAACAAAATTATTCTTGTCGGTTATATCCGACAGAAAATCCGATAGTTTTAAGCAAAATTCTGCCAGCCTGGGGCTGGCTGGCTGGCTAGAAGGGGTCAGCCCTCTGGCCCTTTGGCCCTTTCAGATTCCGTGGGGCCCTCTGGCCTAGCCCTCGGTTGGAGACGGTTTTTCGGGCTATTTTCGGTCATCTGGCCCTCTAAACCTTTCGGTTGGAGATGGCTTAAGAGAAGCAGAGAAAAAGAAGAGTGCTCAACGCTATACTACAAATGGACGACTTGATTATATTAATTTCAATAATATCTTAATAGAAAAGAAACTTATTTTGATAACAAACTATAGTACTATTTTTATTATCTTGTTTTTTAGTTTGACAATGTACCAAACGTTTCACTAAGCCAGTCTAGCTTAGTTTATTCTAAGTCAATCCAGCTTAATCCATAAAACTAGTCTAGTCTGAGATAGTCTAGTACAACAAATGCACCTTTACTGTTAGTAGAGGGCTACGAACTATTTAATTTATTTTTCCAATATTAGTGATATATATTTTCAGATCTTTTAATTTGGACTTTTATTATTTTTAGTCACTTATTATAATTAAGTAGTATTTCTTTTAGCTTACTGATCCGAAATGGTTCTGATAGAGTTCAACTTTTATGATTTTTAATTAGTCGCTCCAATAAATCTGCACCCACCTTGACGACCGCTTTATCGAATTCTTTTCCAAGTATCATCGTTTTTCGGCTCTTGGAAACTGAAGGCTGGCCTTGTCAAATAACCCGTTAACGCGCCCAACCCACCTGAAAACTAATTTATTATTATTATTATTATTATTATTATTATTTTATTTTTTTAAGAAAAGAAAGACAACTAATGGCAAACTATGATTATCCATCCCTAAAAACCTATTTGTCCGGATGAGTTAAGCATGGTCCTTAACGGTTTCGCCAAATGTTAATCTGACCATGACGGATCGGTATGCGGGTTGAGTGTGAATTCAGCCCAACCCACCCAATGTCCAGCCCTAATAAATTATAATGTTAGGTATATCATCATATAAATGATTTCATTCTTATTTTCTTCTTCAAGAATATCTTTTTCACAATAATATTGATATAAAACAATCAACAACGAATTCAGTTTCTTGTAAGATAAATTGTTGCAAACAGATACAAACTTTTATCGTACAAAAAACAAATACAAACCTTTTTCACTGAGGTGAAAAAAGAAAAAATGAACTCTTCAGGTAAGACTTAAGAGAGGGTATAAAATGAACCAATATCTAAAATCCCATTGTGGCATTTGGTTCTTTTCCTATGAAAGAAGGTATCCACCACTCAAAATTCCACAAGAAAATAATGAAGAACAAATTTTAATCCAGAAACTAAGGGGGAATAGATGCATCATGATCAACATTTGCAGCTGGGAGATCAGTCACTTCTCTAAGTGGCTCGAACAAGAGGCGACTGGGGTATCGGCGTATGAGGAGACATCATGCACGGAGACATCATGTTGTCATCCATTCGCCGAGACTGAAAGCTGAGCCTAAGGTTGCTTTGCCATAACCTGTTGCTCTTCCTCGGCACAATTGCTTCCTTGTCTTGCAGCACAAAGGTTAGTATTCGTGTCAAAGCAACTTCCATGGTCTTGTCATCCATGTTGGCAAAGCATACTCTGAACCAGCCCGGCTCAGGGCAGTGAAACGAAGAACCTGGTGACACATTGAGCTTAACTTCATGGATTATTGTACGCCACAACACCATCTCAGCTTCGAACGTCTGCTCCTTGAGCAGCCTACGCAAGTCCATCCATACGAAAAGACCGCCATTGCTCTTCAAGCAGCTTGTGCCGACTTGAGCAAGCCCCATTGTGAAGTTCATGTGCCTTGTTTTCAGCCTTTTAGCACTTTGTGCTATAAATCTCTTCACAAACTCATTGTCTGACATCATTGATGCAATCAGATGCTGAGTTTGCGTCGAAACCAATCCAAAACTGGACATCTTTCGTGCGCAATTAACGACAACGTCATTGTAGGAATATACGATGCCAACTCTGAAGCCAGGGAACCCCATGTCTTTTGAAAGACTGTACACAATGTGAATAAGATTGCGGTTGCATTAGATGTTTTCCTCTATGATCTCAGCTATGCTTATGAAACTTGGCTGACTGAACACGGTGGCAGCATAGATTTCATCGCAGACTAGGTGGATTTTCTTTTCGTTGATGAATGTCACTAGACTTCTGAGGGTGTCTCGGTCAAGGACAGTACCCAAGGGGTTTGAGGGGTTAGTAATGAGCAAGCCCTTCACTCTGATGTTTGCCTTCTGAGCTTTCTCATAGGCAGCTTCCAATGCTGCTCTGGTGACTTTGAAATTGTTGGAGCTGTCACAGGCAACCGGAATCAGTTGTACTCCCGTTCGCCATCCCAAATCTCGATCAAAACTGCAATAAAATAGCAAAAAAATTTAGCAAAATGCTGGACAATACATGTAACCGTTGTGAATAAGTTCAACTTTTTGTTGTATAATTTCATTAAAATGTTTTTGTATCCTCTAAAGCACTATCCTCAATTCAAAATTTGATGCCTTAACAGTTTTCAGCAGAAAGATTTTACCATCATGGAAAATTCATCCTAAGTTTGAGGACTTATCTATACTCCAATTCGTCATTAGGACATCCCAAACTAATAATGCAATATGTTTTAACTCTCCCGCGTGGCACCACCGCATTATTGACCATGAGATGTCACATGTTGTGTAGATAAGAATTGAATTCTATAAGAAACCAATTAGCTAGTACCAAGAAAGGGATGCATGCATTTACAAATAATAATGTCCAAAGTTTGAACAGTTGTAAACTGTCCTTCTGAAGAAAATGGACCTCCTTTTTCCCCCAAGCATCTTTTTCCAGTTTGTCAAATTGTGGAACTTAATGCATGGTTCTAAGGCAATCTGTTGACCACCTGTTTGGGCCCAAAATAATGTTGGGCCGAATAGAGGTCACCTTCGGCCCAGTGTCTATTTAAAGGCGCTATAGACTGATGTCATGGGCCGAAGGGTTCAGAGTAACCGAGTAACAGTTGGAGTAGGAATGCTGCGGATAAGCATGAGAATGAGATAAAGGCCGAGACCTATTAGGAGAAGGAGTCCCGAGGAAGCCAAGGTAAAAGTGAATCGAGCCCACGATTGGAGGCAGGTGCAGAATCCTAGTTGAATTGGGATTGGCCGAAATAGAGTTGGATTAGTATCGGCCGAAGAAGAGTTAGACTAGGAAGAGGATTTCTATCCAAGGACGGTTTGGAGTATTCACATTGCTATAAATAGAGGGGAGAGCATAACATTCAGGGTCTCCAACTCAACACACAAAACTGCCCTGCGCAAACTCTCTCAACCTTGAGATTTTTATTTTCTTTTTCGCCAACACACCTTCAGTTTGGATAAACAGCACTGTGAAGGCAACCGGTGGTATCTTTCAATTTGGATAAACAGCAATATCACCGTAGAACCAGTCGATCACGGAGCACCTTCAGTTTGGATAAACAACACTACGTCGAGGCCGGTTGGTTATCTATCCAAGTCTCTGTCGAGAAGGACTTTCGGGTTCTCATCGGCAGAGGTCATCTCACCAGCCTTCTTGGCGAAGTGAGGTGTTACGAATTACCAAGCTCGGCACATCGAACGCCGAGTTGTTTTATGATTGGATACTCACTGGTTAGCTTCAGAGTTCGTCATTCAGACGGCCGAACCACTTTCACCGTCAAGACATATATCTGTTTTGAGTATATGTGCCCCTATACTTTGGTGTCGATTTGACGTGCTTATACCTTTACGAATATAATCACTGTGACTGAATCCGGCGCCGACGATTCGTGAACTTCGCAAGACTAGCAGCCTTATCTTCAGGCTCTAGAACCCAAAGGTCGAGGCGTGTTCCTTCTTCGGCCGCAGTCGCAAGATTCAGAAGTCAGCCGCGCACACAACGCAACATCAACATTTTACTCATCAGCCGAGCTCGGCCGTCGAGTTGGCACGCCCCGCATTCAACCGAAGGACGTAGTTAGCTCATTAGTTACTCGGCCTGCGCGCCACGTAGGCTTGGTAGTTTTTAGGGTCAACACCACCTAAGGCTAAGTTGGTCCAAAAATGATAGTAAATTAAAGGCCAACATCCACTTTTTAATTGCTAACTGTGGTATTAAACATATTATTAATTATTTTCTCTCTTCATCATATCAAACTTTGAAAGCAATATCCAAACTTACCCTGGATAATAAGGAACGGGCACCAGAAATGCATCTCCAGGATCAGCCAAGCAAAAGGCTATCATCTCATGAGCTCCAGTAGCTCCTCCGCTCATAACAATCCGGTCGGCATCGAATGTGACACGATTTCCTCTCACTTTTCCCATAAAATTTGCAACAGCCTGTAGATTATTTCACCAAAAAACTAAGTCAATATATAGCCAAAATGTTAATGAAATATTGCTAATTAAGATTATTGTATTATTGTAATATTACGTCAATGCATACATTTCTAAACTCTGGCAATCCATGATAATCCTGAAATATGGCTATGTCCTTGAATTCATTCACCCCTGCTGGTGTGCAAATGGAGGCTTCTGGATTGTTCAAAATCCATTCTTGGATCAAATCAAAACACATCTGCAGAAAGGAGAAGAAACCAAGAGTTAATTTCTTCAAAAATTGCCCAACTTAGAAAAGAATTAAGTTTTCGTTTTTGGAAATTCTTACTTGATTTTCTGCAAGACCCATCTGGATAACCCCATTAGGGTTCTTGGTGGGATGAAAAGGATCACTATCATAAGCCTTCCATCCATCAAAATATGGAGAGATTTCGCCGTGGCCATTGCCTGTTGCTATCTTAGACAACAGTTGCTGTTGGTTGCTCAAAGTAAACCCCATTGTTTAAATGCCTAAAAAATTCTTGCAATGCGGTTAGAATTCTGTTAAAAGTGTATGGAGAAGAGAGGAGCTAGAGGTCTTGGTTTTGGGTAGTCTTACTGTGCTAAATGGTTTTGGCTTTCGACGTTATTATGCAAAGCACAAACAAAAACCGGATGTGTGATTTATTTGAGGAATGCAGCTTCTTCAATGGTATTTATAAAGGAAGTCTGGTCTCAGATGGCTATGAAAAGTGAGAATCTGATGAAGCTTCCTATGAAGGAGCAATATGGTTGTTATTCCTTAAACAGTATATATGAGATATAACCAGGAATTTGAAGAACACACACTTTCTTGGTCGCTTCCTTTGTGCTTGACTCCTCAGTTTTAGGGTTTTAGAAAATAAATGACTCCTCAGTTTTAAGGTTTAAAAAATAAAGGCTGTTTAATTTTTTTTTCTAACTCTTGCATGACTTCGAGCAGCCTTAATCTCTCAGTTTTCTATTCATTGATTCCAAACGGGCTCAAGTTTGACTCCATTCATTGATTCACTTGGAAAGAATTTAAAATATGGGTGGCTATCTGCTATTATTGTCGTTTTTGTCAACGATATAGGGTGGCTATTGCTAACATCATCGGTCAAGGTTTGAGACTTTCTTTGGTCAGCATCTCCAGATGGTAACAAAGATTACTGCCGTCAGTGCAGCAGAGTTTATCGTTGAACCGGCTTTGCTTTGCTTTCTTTGGTTATGGTCCATTGGTAGTGGAAAATATTTTCCCATATTTTTTGTCAAAGGTCATAAGTTAGAAATTGGAATGGTTCCACCTCCACGTGGGGGGGGGGGGGGGGGTTGAAATTTTAATTCCAATTCAAATCTTTGCAAAAGGATCCCTAAACAATATTAATTAGAGAGTTTTAACGAAAAGCTCCTGGTACTGTTCACTTTTAACGAAAACCATTTTTTTACCTTTATCTGACACTATTCACTATACCTTTAAAAATGACTTTTCATTAAAAATAAAAAAATTTTGAACTTTTTATTAGTTTTTCTTATTAAAATTAAGCAGAAAATTGCAGACCATTATATCGCTTTGAAATGGTCGAGTCCGGTTTGAGTAACTGGCTCTGCCTTCTGGGTTTGGAACCAATTTAGTCATGGATATTCAAAGATTGTACGCCTCTCCTCTTCCCACATGGTTTTCATTGTTTGTTCTTTTAAATTGTGAAAACTTTGAATAAATGAGAACACTTGAAAAAAAAAAAAAAAAAAAAAAAAAAAAAACTCACAAGAGATATATTCATGTCGCATGCTATAAAGATTGATTCGTGTAAGAAAAATTCAATTTCCCATGGGGACAATAACTCACTGTGCATTCATTTTATGTTTGTTCTTGAGAATTTTTTGAAATGTCATATGAACTTATATACATTTATTAATTTGTCATATGAACTAAAATTTTAAGCGATTGGTCATACTAACTTTTTAAAATCATTAATTTGCCATCTCACCCTAACTCCGTTAAGTTTTTCATCCAAAATAAATCTCGTGTTTTGCACATGAGTTATGTTTAGGGTTATTTCAGACTTTAAACATAAAGAATATCATCCAACTTTACCATTGATTGAAAGGTTCCCAATAACTAAACATTTTTTAGTCGTCTTCGCTTCGAATCTCAGAGAACCGAGTGCAGGTCATTCCCTTTTTCTAAACAGCAAACCCTTAGATTATTGTATACTAGATCAACCTCCTCTTTATAATTTTTTTTAGAAACCCTAGAATTATTATTGTCGAAAGCAACATACTAGAAGAGTGAGATGTTAAAATATCTGGAATAACCCTGAACACAAGTTGTTTTGGATTGAAAACTTAACGGAGTTAAGGTAAGATGACAAATTAATAATTTCGGAAAGTTAGTATAACAAATCGCGAGATTTTAGTTCATATAACAAATTGAAAAAGGTGTATAAGCTCATATGACATTTCAAAAAAAAAAACTCCCTTTGTGCCTTCATCGTCTTTGTTTTATTCAATCTGAAAGCTATAATTAAGCAAATGTGTGGTGGGAAGAAAAAATGTGTATATAAATCATTTCTCTAGCTTGGTGGGAATTTACAAGGTCATGTTTATTTCTGTTTATTCATCCTCTTTGGTTTATTCAAAGTCATAATTAAACATAAGTGTCCTGGAAAGAAAAGAGGTGTGAGAAAGTCATTTTCCTAACTTGGTGGGCATTCCACAAGGTCATGTTTATGTCTGTTCTTTCATCCTCTTTATTTTATTCAATCCGAAAGCCATAACTAAACAGATGTGTCATGGGATGAAAAGGGGTTTGTAAAAATAATTTTCCTTAGTAGGAACCCCACAAGGTCACCAAGGTTCAATCTCAATTTTTAGCTTAGAAAATTTAGGTTCCAACCCATAAACAATTTTTCTCCTCCAATGATTTTGCGTTAAAATTTTAACCCAAAATTATTAAAGAATAATTTTAGCCTATTTTTTTTTCGGTAACTTTTATAAAAATAAAATTTATGTAAATTATCCTAATTTATTTAAATTTTGATAAATAATGAAAAATCACTAAACTTGTCTCATTCTTATACATATGCAATATATGACAGAACATGAGAAACCACCCAACTTACTCCATTCTTAAACACAACTGCATAGGTAGGTAGAAAGAAAAAAAGGGAAGAACTGTTTGGCGAAAGTGGATTCTGTGTGAATGTTTGAACAGATACCTATGTATTTATAGAGTTTTTGGGTGAATTTTGGTTTAAATAATTGTTTTAGCCGTTGAATTTGATTTTGGTTGTTAGATTTTTTTTAGCTGTTAGATTTGCTCATATTTGATCTCAATCGTTTAATTTAATGTATTTATAAATTTGATTTTTGAAATAAATTTGAATCTTGACCGTTGGTTGAACAAACAGTCCAACCACATGGGCCTCGATAAAAAAAATAGTCGTTGGTCTTTTCGCAAGTAGCCGACAATATCAGTAACAGGGTCCCAATGCTGAGTTTGAGCCACTAACTTTGGGTTTTTTTGGGGTTAAATTTGGCCCCAAAATATGTTTTAACCTAAAACCTTTTTCTAGCTGGAGAGGTTTTGGGCAAGTTTAAAACTTAAATTTTAAGTTTGAACCCAACCATTGGAGTTGGTAAGAAAAAAATATCTAAACTATATGAATGCATATTCAAACTCAGGTGCCAAAGAAATAACACACTTCTCTAGTCAACTAGACTACGCCCAAACCTCTCAAACACCGATAGCCTTGAGCCATGCCACCACCAAAAGATTTGATTTGATTTGATTTTCTCTTTTCAATCTTTTAATGATGAATTTAAATACCAAGTTTTTTCTTTGGTATAATCAACCAAAACATTATGGCAAGCTTAAAAGCTTCAATATTTCCAACTCCATTCCAAGCCTCCTAACAAATATGGAAAAATTGGAATCTGTATGATCAGGTTCAATGCTTTTCAATCTTTTGGACTCCATTCCAACTTCCAAGTCGACTAAGCATACCAAAAACGAATATCAAAATCTAAAAGTGCTTACCTTGCGACTCATAAAGCATAAGTGAATTCAAATTTGACAAACTGATTGGCCTTTGCAAATTTCTGCATGTGTTTGTTTGATCAGGAACAAAACACATGGTTTCAAGTCCAACGCTCGCTGACGGCAAAATTGAACTGTTACCGTGACATCACGGGTCCCGATTATATACCATGGCATGCTTGCATCACGTTGAAATATTATGACTGTTTCAAAGAAATCCATAACAAGAGAAATAACTTTTCATATATGTGATTCCAACCAGATGCACAGTTGTGTCGAGTACGTAAATTGATTACCTATAAGCTGTAAGCATCACAGCGGCATACAACAGCCATGATAAACTACAATTGCCACGATTTCAGAACTGCAATCAAAGGCCTCTTTCTACTTTCTCATAAGAAGAACCACTGTGTGAGCTGCAATGCTTCGGTTTTCGCCAAGACTGTCCACCTTCTCATGAGTTTTAGCTTTGAGATTCACAACGGAGGGGTCTGCTCCAAGCAGCTTAGCTAAGTTGGCCCTCATAACCTCTTTGTGCGGGCTTAATTTCGGTCTTTGAAGAATCAAAGTAGCATCTAAGTTTCCAATCTCATAACCTGCTTCGTGCATCAATCTCACCTGAAATGATACCATATCACAGAATATAAGCATTCTTACATATTAAATACATTTTCTTTTACATTCTTCCTTGCAATTGCCATGTATAATCAATCATTCAACAACTCATGGTCTGTTTTGACAGAGTTACAACAGTTTTCCGTATTAAGGAAAATGATTTTTTATTTTTATTTTTTTAAATCATGAAATGTATGAAGATAGTGGTCCATGACAAGTTTTGCAGCCACGACCAAAGTCTTGAGACTCAGATTTGAGTCCCCGAGGTTGGAAGGCTCGTGAAACTGGGTATTCGAGCAGAAAAGGCAATCCATGTTTTGGACCAATGCCTGTACGTGCTCCTACATCACTTAAGACTTGAGACTCTAAGCAGGTATTTGGACTCCAGGGCAGAAGTTCTGGAGTCTGGACAGAATATAGGGTCCAGACCTCAGGCCCTGAGGTCCAGTACTTGAACTGGAGCTCTGACAGTCTCAAACTCAAAGTTCGGGTCTTGGGGCCTAGCAGTTCCCGGGGCTCAAGGTTCAATGTTCCAATACATTCTTATTGTATTCAATGTTTCTGAATGCAATCTTATCGGAAAAGACTGAAATTTTGTTTCGTTTGAGAAGTTTCTAATAATTTTGACAATTTGTCGCCTCCAAAAAAATATCACGATCACACAACTCAAAGCCCTCAACTATATTGCTTAGTTTGACTTCCCTTTCTACACACCCATGTTAATTTCTAACATTCGGATTCAAAGAGAATCAAAGGACACAAATAAACAAGGGTGTGCACAAGCAGAAAAAACTAAAGTGTGCGGAAATCATTTCCCATTATTTGTTCATATCATAACCAGCACACAATCAGATTTTTTTCATCCCAAATGTTACAATTCATCGAAATTAATGGTTACTGAGAACCCAAAACATAAAGTTTACACACCAGCAAGCTAAATGAAACCTTGAAGTCAACGAAAAAAGCTCAAATAAATCAAAACCAGCAAGAACAAGTAGGAGGAGGAGGAGGATAACTTACAGCTTCTTTGATGAAAACAGAGGAAGCTGCACCCCTCCACTTAGGATCCGAATCCGGAAATATCTGCCCGATATCCGGAAGCCCCAACGCCCCCAATATCGCATCCACCACACAGTGAAGCAACACATCTCCTACATACACACAAATCAATTCGAAAATTCAAAACTGAAACCAAAGTTTACAACTTTAAATACAAAATGTGAAATTAAAGGAAGAAAAAACAGATTAATGGAGGAATTACCGTCGGAATGCGCCTCGCAGCCTCTATCGTGGGGTATGTCGATGCCGCCGATTATCAGAGGGTACCCGGGCTCCAGCCGGTGCAGGTCGAACCCGTGCCCGACCCGAAAAGGCAGGAGCTTGGACGGAGTGGCGGGAGCCGGGACCTGGGCGACCTCGAAGGTCGTGCTCGCGCAGGCGCAAAATACAGGCCTGCGCGTCGTTTTGGGGGTTCGGAGAGACAGAGGAGTCAAGGATGGTTGAAGACTGTAGGGGTTTAGGGCGGGGAGGTGGGAGCGAGGAAGAGAGCGGGTGAGTGGCTTGGTGGTTGTGGCTGTGATGATTGAGGAGGCGCACGCTGGAGTAGCTGCCATGGCCATAGCTGAAGGTTTTGAGCTCTGGCGCAGGACTCGATACGACGGCGTTCTTGTGTATCTGGTTTCTGTTACTGTTCGTTATAGCTGAGCTAGCGGGACCCACTTTTTGTCTCAACCGAAATTCGAGTGTTCAGTGGCATATTCTTCAATTTTCTTACTTAGTAAGGAAATTATTTATTAATGGGTTTTATTTGAAATCATCTAACTTATTTCTTGTGACCATGGGCGAAGCTACATAAGGGCGAGGAGGGGCGGCCGCCCCTCCCCTCGCCGGAAATCAAGCCCAGAATTGGTCGTTCCGCCCCTCTGATTCTGTCGGAAGTGATGAAATTCTGTCTGGTGTTCTGGCCTTCTGGGTTTCCCTTCTGCTGCGTAGCGCAAGCTGCGTGCGGGATGTTTATTTTTTTCAAAATACCCAGGCCAAATAAAGGAGAAAGGGGGATCTGCGATTTGCGGCTTCTACAATGGAGTTCAGGTTGCGGGAGGAAGAAGAGACTTTCTCTCTCCCATCCCACCCACGTGTCCTTGTAAAATTCACCCAATTTTAACTATAGTCCAACCAATTTGCACCACTATTTACATGTACTTTTTTATACTTATTTTTTAGTTATTGTCTAATTAGTTTGCCCACTTATAGTTTTCAAACTACGTATTTGACAATCTTATTTATGTTAAAAGTAACTATAAATTCATACTAACTTCAAAAACATTTTGTAGTATTATGAACTCGTCAAAATGCATTGAATTTTTATCTTTGATATCAAATTCAACAAAGTAACAAATAAAATTGTCAATATTTTTATATATTGTGTGTTTTTAATCAATATTTTTAGATATTATCACTATATAATAAACAAATACTTATTTATACATATTAAATTTATTTAAATCAACCTAGTTCATCTAGGTCCTCGCCTAAGCATTGAGTCATGTTCGTCGCTCATCTAGCGGTTACATCTTTTAGAACTTTACTTGTTATATTGTTAAGTAATGACATGATACAACAAGAAAGGGTACTTAAATCCTCCTTCACACAATAATGTGGTTCAAATACTCTTTCGAATATTTTGAGTAGTCTAAATGCTCTTTCGAATATTTTGGTTTGTGCAAATTCTCCTACGAATATTCTGGGTAGTTCACATAATCTTAATCTTCTTGCCAACCCTGGACTTAGACCTTGAACGGTTGTCCATATTTTTTGGGACCTTAAACCTTTTAAATGTCGCCCCTCCCCTCGACAATTCCTGGCTTCGCCACTGCTTGTGACAGTCTGTCCTTGATTTTCTAAGTTTATAAATTTTTAATAAGTGATTTTACAAAAATGCCCTTCAAGATACGTGTGTTGACTGGAGTTAATTGCAGTGTCATGTCACCTAAGATTTGTTTTCTTGGCGTATCATCGTAGTACTTGTCGCTACGGACGTGTGGGCGCAGACGGTTCATAATTTGGAACTATAACGAAAAAGATATTGACATTTGAAGTTGGGGACATTTTAGTAATGTAATTAATTGTAGGAGAATTTTAGATTTTTGGGAATTAATTTGGGGTGCCACATGTGTGGCTCGGATTGAATCAAAGGAAGAATGGATGGTGGAGATGTAAAGGTATGAAGAAAGAAAGAAGATAAATGGAGGAATGAGGAGAGGAGAGAGAAAGAGTAGACCAATGAGGAAGATAACAAAGGAGAGAAAGAAGAGAGGAAGGAGAGAAGGGATCGGCCAGGTCCCCACGACCCGTGACCCGACCCGACTCTAACTTCCATCTTCGACCACCTTTGACGGCGAGCTTGGTGCCAAAATGATCCTTAGCTCGAGGCTTATTGATCCTTCTTCTTATTTCACCCAAAAAATCAAGGAATTAGAGTTGATTCCACCAAAACACGGTTTTGGGTTCGAATCACCAAATTCCGAAGCCAACTACACACATCACCACCACCCATAGCATCATCTTGAGGCCTAGAACAAAGCCGAAACAAGTTTGGGGGCGGCGGAGTTGTTTTGGAGTCGGATCGAGCACACCCAAAACCTAGGGCTCCGTACGGTTATAGGAAAATTGAAGTTTTTCCAGGCCAAATTGGCCTTGGTCACAGGTATGAAAGTTACTCTACTCATTGAGATCTTCATTTTTGCAAAATTTGGTAATTTTTAGAGATAGTTGAATTTTCCGGCAAGTCGGGGCGGCCGACCGCCACCCACGGCGGTGCGCGCGGCAGCGCCTGGCCAGTGGGCCGTCAATTTTATTTTTAGGCTATGTTTGACTTCTTTAAGTCAGTTTTGATAATCGAATTACGTAGATTGAGCAATTGAACCTAATTTCATTACGATACGTGGTTAGGTATTTATATGAATCGACGATCCGACCGTTGGATTGTCACCAAACTTTAACAGGTTATAGTGCGTAATATTTGAAGAATTTAGGAACTTACGGATCGGGAATACGACATACGGATCTTCCCGAATTGGATTTGTAAGTTCATAAAATAAAACGTTAACCGTCACTCAGTTTTGGGAATTGGCGGAGATCCAACCGTTGGATCGTAACGAAACTTTAGTATGTTGTTGTAGAAGCATAATGTGCATCTCTGGAAGTTACGGATCGAAGATCTGAGTTACGGATCTTCCAGATTGAATATGTAGGGTTGTGGACTCTACCGTCGATCTTTGATCGACGATTGACTTTTGATTAAGGGTCTCAAATGATTCTAGATTATCCTTGAGGATATGTTTTATGTGATTTACTTATTCTATGGTTAAGAGTTCTAAGATGTAGTTTGATAATTATTTTAGGCCGATCGTTTTGGGACGCCTCGATGTTTGTGTTAGGGAGTTGTAGCGCGGACTCCAGGTGAGTGGGCATTATGGTTTTCTATATATGTATACATGCATTGCGTTTTCCCCAGAAAGCTCATTTAAATAGTTTTACGCTTTGGAAATGTCATGCCAAATGTTCTATACTTAAAATATGCATTCAAATACTATGTTAAATGTTTATAAGCTAGAATATGCATTTATTAGTTGCATATATTATGGTTGGCGCTGCGGACGCTCAGGTAAGTTCAGGTAAGGTTATATGTGGTTAATGGTAAGTGATATGGTTATGGTTATATATAGAAACATTTAGAGCTCATTAACCTGTACCCCGGTGTTAGTGCTTCCGTCTGTGGCTAGGGCATAGTCCTTCACGTGATGTTCACCTCCCGCACCATACGCTCACCTTGGATCCAAGTTAGGTGCACAGTCCTGTCGTACAGACCACTATAGGTGGTTCCGACTCGTAAGTGACCCGCGATTATTCGCATAGTCTTCACGTGATCGTAGCACTTGAGCTTACTTATTACACCTAGCCCTGTCGTACAGACTAGGGCTGGGCACGGGCCGGGCCGGGGCCAAATTTGAAGGAACCGGACCTACCCGTTTTAAAATGTAACAGGCCGGGCCGGGCGGGGTAGGAGGATTTTGAGTTTGGGAACCGGACCTAACCCGGCCCGTTTCAAACGAGCCGGTTCTGGACGGGTCCACGGGTCCAATTATTATTTTTTTCCGGTTTTTTTTTGTTGGGTTTGACAGTGGGCTGCTTTTTTTATTACAAACAAACAACACACATTTACATTTACAAGAGAGAGCCCACATACTATACAAACCCAACAACAAAAGTATGGAGTATGGACCTCCAGAGGAAAACCAAACCAAGCCCAACATAAAAAAACCCTAACAGCCTGCATTGCATCATCCGTCGCTGCATCCTTTGCCGCTGCATGCTCCGTCGCTGCTGCCATCAGTGGCCTGAAATCAAGCAAAATTGAGCCCCCAAAGTGGATAAAAAGAAGACTTCAACAAGTCCAGCAAGATCCTTTACAACATGATTTTCCAAAGCTAAACTAAAATCAAAACCACAACCAATTAAATCCATAAAATTTAGAAATTATATCCCTAAATTCAGTAACCCAGAAATTTCAAAAGTCCTAAATCCCTGAACTCAAAAACCAGATAATTCAAAAAACCCTAATTTAGAAATTACCTTAATTTGAGGGTCGCAACACGTGGGCGATCTTTCGCAGAGTTTTCTTTAGCAGCAAATCCCTTATGATGTCTGCCACCCACTTGCTTATCAGACATGGTGACACTGACATGCAAGTCTGCCTGCATCGCTGCCGATGGTTCACAAGACCTTGGGTGGTCACGTTTGGGAGGAAACGATGGCGATGGTGGTGTTCACAGGAGGACTCGACTCGAGTGGGAGAGGAGACTGAGAATCGAGACACGTTTGGGAGGAGACGATGGCGATGGTGGTGTTCACAGGAGGACTCGACTCGAGTGGGAGAGGAGACTGAGAATCGAGAGGGAGGACTCTCGGAGAGAAAGATGGAAGGGAGGACTCTCGGAGAGAAAGATGGAGAGTCTTCAAGAAAGATGAGATGTGCGTGTGCGTGCGTGTGTGTGTGTGTGTAAGAGAGAGAGAGAGAGAGAGAGAGATTTGAGAGTAAAGTTTATTAGATACGGTTCGGGCCGGGGGCCCGTAACTTCAGAAAATTGGAACCGGCCCGCCCCTCTCTTTACTTAGACCCTACCCGCCCCGCCCCGTTTTGTATATAAAATAATATGGACCCGCCCCGTACCCGCCCCAAACCGCTAATACCTGCCCCTACCCGCGGGCCCAGGGCCCGTTTGCCCACCCCTAGTACAGACCACTATAGGTGGTTCCGACTCGTGTGCAGGCATATTTGATGAGCTATAGTTCAGCCGTACAGGCCACATTAGGTGGATTCGGCTGATATGTTACTTTCCATTGAATTTCTTCGCCTGATTTACTTAGTACGTTATATTGAGATATTTGGCATGGTATACTTGTGGATTTTACTATCTTGAGCATGGTTTTTGATATAGATATATACTCTATTTTCTGGGAAATTATACAGGTTTTACGATGAGGGCTTTGAGAAAAAAAAATGTTTTCGAAAATCTTTGTTTTTGCCCACTCACATTTTCTGTTTTGTGCCCCTCCAGGTATTAGTAGCTGAGCTTTCATTTCGACGAGGAGCCGTGGCAAATCTGGGTATAGATTATACTTTTGATGGTATAATTCTCACCCTATCTTACTGCACTAATCTTATGCTCTGACATCGCGTGTGAAATGAGCTCAATCCCGCTCACCGTGCACTTCTGCTCTTAGACACTTTAGGTTTAAATTTATTCACATTTTACACATCATCACACTTTATGGCTTCGTCACCTTCTAGGTGTCGGTCAGCACAGCTCGACTCGGAGTCCTAGTGGACATTCCGGGTCGGGGTGTGTCATTTCTACATCCAACTTACTGTATTCACCTATATTATTTTTTATTAAAGAATTAATATCTCTTTAAAATCAATTTTATTAATTAAACTACATTCTCAAATCCAATTCAAAATGTAAAAATATCTGTACACCCATTCTCTTTATAAATAACATCTCTAATCGAATGTTTTTTTTTTCTTCAAATATGCGTTCTTTGCCCCTCTATAATTGGATATGCCATATAGGCATTTCCACGGCTGCTTTTTTTTTCTTTCTGCTACCATAACCCATCCATGGACTTGGGATCCAAGAGATCATTCCATAGACTTGAATTTGCCAAGAGAATGTTATACAAGCTCCAGTTTAGTCCTTTTTAAATTGAGCATTTTCATGTACTTTTTAAAAAAACTTTGAAGTGACATAGGGCTGGGTGTTTTGCTGCTATGTTAATAAACAAATAAACAAATTGGAGCTATTTCGAATAAAAAAGGTGCAAGACATACCACCCACTAGTTCATGGTTAAGGTTGGGCAATCTTTCTTTGCACCAAGAATCAAATTTTATGTCTTTGCAGCACTAATCAAAAGTCCTTGCACTGGTGTTTTGGGGCGCATACAGACAACATAGAAAAACAATACAAGATAATATAAAAAGTTTGAAATTTAATCCAAAGAAGAAGCAAACAAACAAAATATCCATAAATTGAGTCATACCTTAGTTAGAGAATAAAAAACTTGAAAATCACCATCCATCAATAGAAAAGCTTATTTTTCTCTATCAGAACTATTAAGGTTTTAGTTGGAATGAACGTAGGATAAACAAAGGTTGATGCTAGGGTTTAATTATAGTATGTGGGTTTATTGATAAATTTGATTTTTATTATTAATTTCATTTTGTACTGAATAGTAATTATGCAATAGGGTAAAATAGACAATTAACATTTAAAATTTAAGTTAAGTTTAGAAAGAAGTTAGATGAGTTTAAATAAAATTTTCCCTTATTAATAAGGTAAGGATTAGATGCTCGAAACAGATTCATGGTTGTTTCGATGCTTTGACAACAAAATTGTTGGCAGCAAAAGAGGGATTGGTTTTTACATATGACGCTGGGTTTCATGTCATCAGTTTTTTTTTGTTAGTGAAAGCGACGCGAAGACAATATGCTGGCTTATGAATTGGCGAATATGGACTTAGAAATGGAGGATTTAATTCATGGATGGATGGAGGATGAACAAATTTTGTTATCTCCATTTCTGGAAATTGACTTGGAGGTTTTTAAATGAGGCTCCTCTTGCTCCCACAAACTCTTTGTACTCTATTTATGCAGCAATGAAAAACTCAATTCTAAAAAAAAGAAAAAAAAAGGGTGAGGATAAGATATTGGATTAACAAATTCAGTGTATTTTCAGGCTTTTAGTTTCTTTAATTAACAAAGTATAGATAAAGAATGGGATATACATGGAAATAGTCATCAATCTTAAGTATTTACTGACAACTATATACATTGGCACACTATGAACTTGAAATATTTACCAACGATTATATACATTGACAGACTACGAATATGATTTATTAAGAAGATTCATGTTTGGAATGCAAAATGGTGTGTACAATTTTGGCAGTGTAAAATTGCCAAATACGAAGATAATCAAGCCTTGTATGTTCGTATGTTTATTTGCTTTCATGAGGAAAATTTGCTTATCGTAAGTTCACATAAACCCCTCCATTTATCTCGTCAAGCGACTCTGAGATAGAGGTAATATGAACCCATTTCATGTAAGAAGCATTTCTGCGTGGAACATGGTTCCTCTCTCCATGGCCTTGTTTGGTATAGAAGATTGAATTGGAATGGATAAGTAACTATTTTCACGATATGTTTGAAAGGAATGAAAATTATGTGGCAAATTTGGAGGTAGGAGATTGATTACTCTACAAGAAAAACTGTCCATTCCAATCCTTCCGAAATGAGCGAATTAGAAGGGATAAGTTTTAAGTCTAATCCCTTTTAATCCCCTCATTGAAAAACCATTCCCCTTCTACCTTCAAAACACCTTGAATTTAGAGGGTTATCCATTCCAATCCAATCTCTATACCAAACAAAGCCAATGGTGCTAAGGCAAGAGAACATAAAGCAACGCATGTATCTAACGATTTCATTCCTTTTTAAGCTGTATAGCTTAGTTTACACACACAAACGCGCAAGCATTAGCCCCTTCTGACTGCAACGAGGCACACACCGCGCATCTTTGACACTGACAATACTATTCACATCGATGGGTTTGTTTAAGCTTCTAATTTTCAGCATCAAACAAGTCATGCCCATTTGGAAAGTGCCAGAGGCAGTTTAGCTTATTAGGCAGTATCTGAGACAGAATACCTGCGTTGCTTGCATACAGGCTCCGGTGAGAGTTTTTCTGGCGCTGCCCGCTTTTGTCTCAACTGCAATGAAAAAGTCCATGAAAAACTAGAAGAAAGCCTCTCTCTCACTCTCTCTCAATCATGTGTATGTATGTAAGCATTCATGTGAAAAGGGGGAAACCGGGCGTGAAGTGCGGATGTAATGCTGATCACTTACCTTCTCTTCAGAATGCTGATACATGTGCCTCAAAAGGATATTCTTGGCTTCATTAGTTATCACTGCAAAGGGGTTTTGATATGTCAATTTCACGTTGTCAAACTACACGATTTCACATTGCCTAACGAATATCTAGAGTCAAAACCATCCAGAACAGATCAACTTCCAGTTTTCAGGATTGATTTTAAAAGCTTAACCATCTAGAATGGACCTTTCTTAAAGAGTCACAATAATACAACACGGAAAGGAAAATTAATCAACTGAAATGGGAAAAATAGGGAAGAATAACAATCCAGAATAAAACACTAAGGAAATACAAATTCATTATTACCTTGATCAGGTGGCGGAAGAGTCCGGTCGTGAGTAGGATAGTAGGTTGCAGGTGTCATTTTCTACAGACAAAAATGGAAGCATTACTTAAAAAGAAGAAAAGAATACATTTGACTTTGATCACTTTACATAATAGCATAACTCATTATATCTTCTCGTTTTCCTTTTTCTTTTGGCTGCTAAAAGAACAAGAATAATTAGATTGATTATATCCCTTCAGTTTTTGAAGATGCATCTACGAGTACCCTAGGGACCCACGAAAGGCTATAGCCAAAAGCAGGTCCAACAGCAAAGCAGCCAGCACTCTGCAGCTGTAATTAAATTGTTTATAATTCTATTAGCATAATATAAGTCTGGTGGTTGGAATAGAGAGATAATTTTCATTAGATAGGATTACGGGAGTTTGGACATGTGAAACGAAGGCCTACTGACGCTCCAATTAGAAGATGCGATTACGGGATAGAGGTTCAGGGCCGAAGGGGTAGAGGAAAACCTAGGAAGACTTTTGGAAGAGACTCTAAGAAAAGACTTAAGAGGACTTGGATCTAACGGAAGACATGACATAGAACTGAGCGCAATGGTGTTCTAGGATTCATATAGCCGACCCCACTTAGTGAGAAAAAGCTTTGTTGTTGTTATTGTCGTTGTAGGCTCGTTTCACCACATCAACACTAACTCAAGCCAAACAATGGCTGATACCCACCAGAATCATCACGAAGCAACCTTTTACCAAAAATCATGCTTCTCTCTATAATTAGAGCATGAGATGTAAAGAGCACGTGTAATTTTCTCCGACTTACTATGTTTCTATGTTTGTAACATTGTAACGTTTTCAGTGATTACGTCCTAGTGGCCCACAATGCCAGCTCAGTTGGTTTGAAACAAATCCAAAATTCAGTTTCCAAGCTATAGCACATATCAACCATTTCCGGAAAAGCTCAAGCACCAGATGTTTATGTTGAAAATTAAACATGGCAGTGTCAGGCCTGATTTGTTCACACACACTTCATGTGCCCTAAAATAGCTAACCACATGTGTTGGACTTAGTTCCACTA
This sequence comes from Cotoneaster glaucophyllus, assembly GCA_036320875.1. Classification (NCBI taxonomy): domain Eukaryota; kingdom Viridiplantae; phylum Streptophyta; class Magnoliopsida; order Rosales; family Rosaceae; genus Cotoneaster; species Cotoneaster glaucophyllus. The sequence goes on from CM070060.1 coordinate 18,772,084, forward strand.
TACGTGAAGGGCAATGATGAGAATATAGTAACCACACATCTCACACTTTTAAACTTGAATCAGGTCTCTCCACCCATTACCAATTGGTTTTGGTTTTGGTTTTGGGTTGGTTTTGACAAGAACTCGCCAATCAGAAGACAAGAAAAGCACATTATATCTCTGACAGGTTATGGGGATATTCTCTATAGCTCGGATTCAGGAAGGAAAAACTAATTTAGGACACTCTTTAAATGCTAGTATTTCTACCTCAACTAAGAAAGCCAGTGAATCAGCTTCATGCAAATGGTAAATTAACCATGTAACTTCAATCCAAATGTTAAAAATTTTGAGATATTGCATAGCTACGAATTATGCTTCTGATTTCAAAATTCTTACGAACTCTATGAGAATTGAGCAATACAGTACAGTATATCGTAACTGGAACAAAGCACCAATCTTGATAATTACACTTATATAAGATCAATGCAATAACAAAGCACGAAACTTTTAGAGATCAGGGAAGTGATTAACAGAAATATCGTACGTAATTTAGAGCCAAATATTACAAATCACAAGCAACAACAGCTTATTGTTCATTGATCACAAAATCAAACACAGCATAATTCAAGACGATGATCCAATTCCAAACAGTCGCACTATCTTAACCAAATATCATTAAGCCGATTTCAGGATTGTGACATTCAACAAAAGTGGTAAATTTATGACCTGAAATATCAATTACCATAAACATAGAAGCAAAATCTGCACAAAATCTCCTAGTTATAATTAGTTACAAAAATTACTCCAAATTTCCTATGAAATTCAAACAGGTCCCAGAGATAAACTTGATGCAGACAGAAAAACCAGAATTCCTCACCTTTAACTGAATTAAGAACTACCCAATTCAGAAAAATCAAGAACTTCAACAAAAACGAAATCTTTGCACGATTATTCAGCTTGAATAAGAAGGTGGAAAAATGATTCAGAATTTCAGAAAGTGAAAACTCACAGAAGGGTTTGAAGGATCGGATGGTCGGAGCTGGCTGAAGTTGTGAGGGTTGTACGACGGCCAGTCACCGAACAAAGACCCCATCAAAAATGCACCTCAATCTAGGGACACGCAGGTTCTAGAACACGCTGGCGAAGCAGAGGCGCGTCTGGTGATTGTTTGCCATGTTTATATAGGAAGGGAAGGAGGACCCTATGTCTTTTGTGTTGTGCCACCTCTCCCACCCACCGTCCTAATTTGTAAAGGAGGAATAATTCTCATTCATTGTTTTATCGTCCTAAGGTGGTTAAGATTTTAATAACTTTGGCTATGGATTTATTTGTTGGCTCAGCTACTCACATAAATAGTACATTTGAACTCACATGCCCTTTACTACAACGGTAGAAAAATGTTGAGCTTTGCATTATGATATAGGTTTAAACTCCATCTCACAATCAAAATAGATCTTCCAAAAAACAAGGCTTTTCTGAATAAGCCAATTCCTTTGGGACCCTGCTAATCCACTTTTTTCCTATTCATATTTCAAAGATCAGCGTGCATTTTTACATCGAGAATTATTTGCAGACGAGGAGATGTCAAAACCTTATTTAGAGGTATAGTAAAGTGAGATGTGAGTTGTGAATACAACCCGTTGAGAAATTATGAATTATGTTCCAAAACCTTATTTGAATGCCAAACGGCCCAAACCTTTGTGCCTATATTTTGACTCGCGAGTCCGAAACCCAACCCAAACAAGTTGGAAAACCCGAAACGACCTCGTATTGTGTTCCACGGAACACAGATCAGCGCACCATCGCGGTCCCTGAGTTCATCCATTAGGTTTGGAGCTTTCGCTCTGCAACTTCCTTTTCTCTTTGCTCCTCGACATCCGGAACAAAAACAGAGACGGCCGCAGATCGTGGCTGGTGGGTTGCCGGAGTCAGAGAAGCAAAACCCTAACCATGGCCGCCCCCGAAGCCCCTCTCTGTTACGTTGGCGTCGCCAGAAAATCCGCCGCTTTCCGCCTCATGAAACAAATGGTGCTCCCCTGCCTCTCTTCGTATAATCCCACATACTTTTTAAATTTTTTTTTCCATTTTAATTGGGCTTTTATTTTTACTTAAGTTAATTATTAATTGGGGTTTTGTAAATATAGGGATGGGAAGAAGGAGAAGGTCTTGGGAAAGACAAGCAGGGGATCAAAGGTTATGTCAGAGTAAAAAACAAGCAGGACACTGCTGGTTTGTCCTATCTCCTTCTATATATACATATACTTATATGTGTTTGTGTTTATATATATGTTATCATTTCAATTTTCTTCTTGTTGAGTTACTTGTTTGAAGTAAGAAATTAACTTGGAAATGGCAACTTTTTTATTTATTATTATTTGGTTTTTGTTGAATGAAAACAGAAAAATTATAGGTCTTTGTATATATGATTGTATTGAATAGGTGTTGGTGTAGAGAAGCCTAACCAATGGGCATTCGATACGACTCAATTCGATAGCATCCTCAAAAGATTGAAAGTTGTAAGCTTTTTACATTTTTTAGAACCTAATTCAATCAATTCCAAGTATACTTTAAGCTTTCCCGACGTGTGGCATATGGTGTTTATTTGTTTGTTTTGCTTTTGATTGGCAGCAAGCAGCGCAACCCAGTGATGAAGGTATGTATATGCTGAGATTAACTTGGGTATTGTATGTGAGGAATGTGAAGAATTATGATATGGTAGTTTGAGGAGTATTGTCTTTGTTTGTCTTATAGTTGGTGAGGCTAATGCCACTCAAGAGGAAAGTGATACTGAATTGCCTCGTGATGTTAAGGAGCCAGTTGCCAAGGCTACTCGACCACAGGGAAGGTTGGTTTTTAATTCTTTGGAAATTATTGATTTTTCATTACTAGATGTTTTATTGATGCTAAATCATTTCTGCCTGTTGTCTATGAATATCAGATATAAGAAAAGAGAACGAGGAAAGCTTGTCAATGCTTATTCTTCTAAGGATATTGAAGGAATCCTTGTAAGATTTAACTACTGAAAAATATTTCTTGCAAAATGAGTAGTTAGAAGGGAGTGTGTTTATGTCATTACTAACCGTGGTGTTACATGCATGCTGCAGGTCAGAAGGGCAGCATCTCCAGGGATTAATTTCGATCTGGATGGAGAAGTAGAGTCAGGCAAGGCATCTGAGATTCAAGTTATTTTCCCTGAAGGTAATAACCTGGAGTAGATGTACATAGAAGGAAGTTAACCATTTAGTATTTCAAATCATGAGTTGACTCCTATGATCAATGGACCGGATACCTGATTGTTTGTTTTTATTACCATGATACCTGATTCTTTGTTTTTATGCATGAAGATAATCAATTTGGTTGTTGTGGTCAGACTCCATTATGGATTTTTGACCACATTCTCCGTAGAACCCTCTTATCTCTTCCTTCTCCGAGCTCGGGGCTAGGAAGGGAGACACCGAGGCCCAATCAAATAAAATAAAAGTTTAGGGTTATCCATGAAACACCACCACTGAAACTCTTATGTTAGCCATACTTTAGTAACCTTCGTTGAGACTGGAGAATGCTCTTCAAGGTGAACCCATAATATTTATTTTGTTGAGCATCTACAATTTAATGGTAAATTAGATAGAACACCTCAACAACTATAAGTTTAAGAGAAAAACACTTCAAGAGATCAATAGTAGAACAACCCTCATTTATCTACTTGTCAACTTATTCGTAGTTGTGAAATTGAGTTTGAAGTGTTTTTCGCTAAACTGTGATGTTATAAAGGGCTTAAATATGAACAGCCCACAATTTACTATCACGTTCTACTGTTTTAGTTTAAAGTAGATTCTTCTGTGTTAAAAGAAAGTAAATCTTTGTATGAAGGTTTTTATGAGATTACCTTTTGTTAATGGTTGTGCTTTTTGGTTGCTTGCTTGAACCATTGTTTCGTGTAATGATCTTATCACATTGTTACAGGAGAAGTATGCAAAGAAATTCCTTCAGATTGGTGGGGCCATAAATATGGGTTTATCCGCGGAGGTTTGCTTGGAGCAGAGATGAAAAGAAGAAAATTAGAAATGTCTGAAAATGGTAATGAGAGAAAAATGTTTTACGAGGATGATCAAGTAAATCTTTACAATCTTGTTCAGGTAGGTACTTTCCTGGTGGGATCCTTTTTCTTTAACGTGCATTACTTAAAAGAGTTGCATTATCGGTAAGACCATCACTGTATGTTTCCAGGATAAATCCACAACTGGAAAGCAAGGACTAGGCATCAAGGACCGGAAAAAGAAAGTAGCTGGTTGCTACTTTGAGGGGAAAAAGACATCATTTAATGATAGCGATGATGAAGATTCTACTGATCTTGGTTCTCCTGTGAAACAAAAAGGAGATGACTCGTTGAAAATGGAAATTAGCAATGAACCAAAAGTGAAGCTTAAAAAGCTTTGTAAACAGCTCCTTCGTCAGGTGAGTCCTCCAAAATTGCACTTGTGATTCTCAGAATTTCTCCGGCACTAATTCTATTCCATGCCCAGGCACCTGGAGAGTCACTGAAGCTGAAAATGTTGAAAGCTTTGATCGACGAACATTCATCTTCTGTTTTCTCGGACTTTTCTTCAGAGAGAGATGCTCTTGCTTACTTGAGACAAAAGGTATGGTCTATGTTTTAAGAGTGAAGTGCCGATTTAGTCCCTGAATTATTACCTCAATGAAAATTAGGTCCCTAAATTATTTTTTCGGTAAATTAAGTCCCTAAATTAATTAAAAATTACTAATTTCATCCCTACTATTATATTCAAAGTTATTTTGTCCAATTTTTCTTCGACTTAAGTCACTTGACACACTTTAGAGTGTAATACCGTCATTTTCTCGTCTATAAGCCCTTCACATTTCATATAGGTTGCGAATCTAACATCTAATTTACCCTCCAAAGTTAACTTACACTATTTCTTAAGAAAAATTACCAATTTACCTTCCAAAGTTAACTCCATACATTATTTCTTTATGGAAAACTACCAATCTATCCTCTAATGTGTATCACATGCAAGTAACGTGAGTTAAATTGACGGAAAATTGAATATAGTAGCTTTGAATATAATATTAGGGATGTAATTGACAGATTTTTATAATTCAAAGACTAATTTTTCTGAAAAAATAGTTTAGAGACCCAATTTTCACTGAGAGGATAATTCAAGGACTAAATTGGCAATTCACCCATGTTTTAATAGTTTGAGCTAAGAAATATTATGGCCTTGTTTGGTGGTTAGTATTGGATTGGATTGGATAATTCAAAAGAGTCAATGTATCTTGAAGCAGGAAATGGATGTCTTCTTCTAAATCTTGTCCAAATTGAAATTAGACGTTGGACTAGAGATGGAAGGAAACTTGGACTAGATTTTAAAGTTGACATCCATTTTTTGCTTCAACATACATTGAATGTAGTGGCTAATCCAATTCAATACAAGCGAACAAAAACGACGCATAGAATGCTTTTATAAAATCCTTGGACCTCGTAAAGTTGCACTTATCTCACTATTATTGAGGGGGTGCTCGGTCACCGATAAATGGCAAGGAAACATGCCCTTTCTGAATTTGGAGTTTTTTTTTTTTCAGTTTCTTTTCGTATTTTTTGTGTCTATGCCAGCCATGAATTTGTTGATTTTGTGTGCAGCTGGACGGCAGCAAAACTATCATGGTGGAAGGAAAAAAAGTAAGTCTCAGGTCGAGGAGGGGCTGAAGATTTTGTTAAAAAATATTGAGAGGTCATTCTTTTTCTTAGCCGATTTTGAGATTTCCGCATCGTGATTCGTACATTTGCAGACGAGTCTAGTTCCCAATTAAATTCATACAGGGATCACCCGGAGTAGTTCTGTTGTAGTAAAATCAAAGTGTCATTTGTACTTCTGTTGATTCCATTTCGGTTAGAGGATATGACTATTGTAAACATTATTTGTAGTGTTGTTTTCACATTGTTATGATTGTTAAATAAGATAAGAGTATGCAATTCGTTTTTTTTCTGTCTTTCAGCGATTTCGTTGTCATTCGCGTACCGTGGTCGCCATCTCAAGGCTACAATGCAACCCAAAGCCTACACTTTACACGGCTAGAAGTGCCGCGTTACAATGATAATTTTGGGCTTTCTTCTGTTCCTTTAGTTGGCGTGCTCAATTTTTCTTGCTATGAACTTTCCCAGGAAACCATAACCATGAGAATACAGAGCTTCAATCTCTGCTCTCTGCCCACTCTCAACCATCAATGCAGCTCTGCTCTGTGGTTCTCCTGCAATGCAGATGTTTTCAGAAGCTAATTCAACGAATAATGAACAACTTAATTTTGCAATGATGGGGAAGTAGACGACATCAAGCTCTTAGCAATCTGGAGATCCTTAGGTTTCAGTGGGACTAAAGCTTGTTCGTGTATGAGCTCTACGCCTTCGCCTCGCAGCCTTAGCCACTTCACGTTGCAAGCTAAAATACACCATAATTGTAATTCAGCAGCATATTACACAAGAAAATACCGTACCTGTAAGCCTCCAGGCCCATCCCAATGCGTCCAAACTTGAAGCTGCAGAAAATAGCTAACCCAGCTGGGTTCCTTGAAAAAATTTCCATGATGATTTATGAACTCTCTTAGATCCTGAAATGGTCCCATGATTTCGATGAAGATTATGATGACGCTTGGAGCTATGTTCCTCAGCTAGAGAGAAGGATTTATGTTCGTTGGTGGGCAAGTTTAATCTAGAACACCTGAAGCCTCATTCCTTTTGGGCCAGAAGAATCACAAATGCAAGAACTCGTAAAGATAAATCATCTCTACCGACATCAAATACTCTCTTAAAGGCTGAAAAACTGAAGTCTTTAATTGAGCATTCTAGCTCATACTCTTCTAAAGCAGATCTGGAAAAAGGTCTTACAACTTCTTGACCTCAATGACCTGGATGAAGAAATGACTTCAGCATCCACGTCTTCCTAGCAACAGATGGAAGAAGACATTGCAGAAGATAATGGAGATGATTGTTATGGGATTCTTCCGTCCATTCCTCAAAGCAAAAAGGTGTCTAGATGTCTCCTTTCCAGCTCTTAGAAGTCAAGAGAAATAAGAATTATTCTATTTTTCGAATAATTGGCTACTTTTCCTGTAAAATAATAGCCTTTTCTTTTGCATTGAAGTTGAGTCAGATCCACTTCACATAAGGCGAAGACGCCGTGCACTGTGCAAGACTGCTTATGGTGACCCTCTACTTCAACAAGATTTGAAAGTTCCGTAGTTCATCGTCTTGTTTCTAGTTTTGTTATTTAAGGAGCCTTGCTGCTCAGTTGTAACCAAGCTTTTCTTCAGATTGTAAAAAATAAAAAATAATTATAGTCTTAAGTGTGAGCGTGCAATTCAGTTCAAGTGTGAGACGCTTCTGCCCTTTTGTAATGACGTTGTGTGTATTACTCTCATTTGAAGATTAATTATGAATGTAAGTTTGCCTTATGTTCTTTATCTCCTTAATTTCAGCAGCAAATTATCCATTACTTATCTGTTTATTTCAATTCATGTTTATAATACTACTATGTTTATACATATATGCTTGGTTATATTTCATTTCCTCAACAAGTTTAGTAATGAGCATAACGGCCCTATTGTTCCAATGGAGAGAAGAACCTACGATTAGCTTTCGGAAAATTTCCAAACGAACAATTTCAACGAAATCTTTCAATTTCTTATTTTACTATGTTCAACTCTTTGTATTCCTCTATCCGTAGATTACATTGAATGTACAAAAATGGCTATAACAGAGTTTCTGTTATTCGTATTAACAACTACTCTAGAAGGAATTTTTTATGCGGTGTTAACGATTTAATAACAATTTTTGTAGCACCAGAATGTTTCAGTTTATGCTCCTACTTATTATCTGGATATACCAAGAAAGATGTACGGTTTAATGAGGCTACTACGAAGTATTTACTCATGGGTGGGGCAAGCTCTTCTATTCCGGTTCACAGTTTTTCTTGGCAATATGGTTTATCCAGGGGAGAGATCGAGCTTCAAGAAATAGTGAATGGTCTTATCAATACACAAATGTATAATTCCCCAGGAATTTCAATTGCGCTTATATTCATTACTGTAGGAATTGGGTTCAAGCTTTCCCTAGGCCCCTCTCATCAATGGACTCCTAACGTATACGAAGGAGTGCCGTTCGATCGATAAATTCCTACCTCTCAATTTATGAGATGTTTGGATTTTTCAAAACTCCATGAACATGCAGAAGAGAAATGCTATCCCCACTCGGACCAAGACATAACTTTTACTTGTTCAAATAATAATTAAGGTGAAGCAGGGTCAGAAACAACGAATCTCTTTATGATAAAGAGATTCCTTTTGTAAGTTCGTTATTACGGGTAATTCCTACAAAGGATTGGACTAATGACGTGTACAACACTTGAATTCTTGATGTAGATGCTACATAATTGGTTCTCATCTTTTAGAGACTATGAGTGTAATACGAGCATCCGTCGACAAAAAGATCACCCTAAGATAGATAGATAGATAGATAGATAGATATTATATACACACACGCAGGGGTAACAATCTATGACACTAAATATTAGACACTAAGTTTTAAACTATTAGATTTATGAATATATAAAGACTTAAAACTTCGACGATCAGATTGTTGTCAAAAGATGTAATGGAGTGGGCCACACTAGTAGTCCCCATTCTTGTAAAAAATATGATCCCTCTCCTTAAAGCAAACTATATATAAGAGTGATAGAAACACAAAGAGTTGGGGGATTGAAAGAACCAAATAGGTTAGGAGTTACCCACTCAAGAAAAAGATTTATTTTAATTGCCTTATCTTTTGAAGTTTTCCTTCAGAGGGACCTGTTGCAGATAACTGCGATGGACGACGGTGGGAGATTCACTAGCTGAGACATGAAGCAAATATACAGTTTATGTAAATAAGCTGTCACGCAAACTATATATATATATATATATATATATATATATATATGATCCATACAATACAAGGATTCAGCCGTCAGCCCTAGCTAGCTAGTTCTGTAGTAAACTAATTATCCAAACAAAGAAAAGATCTAAGTTCATAACAAATTACTATATATATATATATATATATATATATATGTGTGTGTGTGTGTGTGTATAGTACAATTAGATACGAGTAAAGACTAGTTCAAACTATTCGACCAAAAAAACAGACTCGTTCAAACTAGGGTTTCTCAAATCCCAGCGAGCGAGTCCTTTGGTCCTTGCAATCCCGCGTGGTACACGTAAAGAGTATACAAAACCAAAAACCAAGAACGATTTTTCCAACTAAATTCCTAATTTCCTAGGTAGCTGCGAGTTTGGTAGGAAAAGGATAACCCTATACAATAAAAGCCAAAAGTAGAATTTTGTAACAATGAAATGATATGATCATGACGGTGGTCATATACAGTGATGGTGGACCAAGTTACAAGTAGCCAATATTCTTCAACTATCTTCCCTCAGCTTGACGTTTACATTAGCCAGTTGCTAAGGTATGGTGTGAGTCATTTTCATGGCACGAGTTTACTCATCGCATCATTTTAGATTATTAATCTTATTAAGTCGTGTAAAATTTCTTTATAAAACCTTGACTATTAAATTAGAAGGCTACGATAACAATGAACTAGTTCCACATAAATTCTTGCCTTTGAGGAGGTTTCTTTCCTATCCTCCGTAACTCGTTTCTTTTTGGAGATCTTTTGTATGATTGCCACTCGAATGCCCATGCCTGGGGAAGGAGCATATTATTTATATATATAGGGTAAATATATTATCAGTCCTGCAAGTTGCAAGCATTGGTTTCAAATTTCTTGTTAGATGACTTGGGACATCTTGTCTTTGTAACGTGTAATGCAGGTTCACCCTCCAATTAATAGACGTGGATAATTTTGAAAAAAATAAAGATCAACTAGCAATATAGAACTAGGTTATAGGAAAACAAGCAATAATTGGTGTGAGGTTGTATAGGTAAAATAGTCTCACATTGGTGCAAATAGAAACCTTGTAAGAGATTATAAAGAAGTTGGGCTACTCCGTGTACTTCCAATTAGTTTTATGGTAGAACCTCAATTTTCTTCATAGTATCATGGCAAATTGTCTTATGTTTGAAGCCCAACAACTACATGTGCTTCATATCTTTATGTTGTCTACAAATTTGGCTTGAACCTAATCAGTCCAATTATATTGTTGCGGTCCATTGTATTAAATAGAAGCCATGCAGACAAGGTAATAGGGTATGAGGTTTTGCTATTTTACCTTATATGCGCTTTTAAACGGTTCAATGTAGTAAAACCCTTTTAAGGGGATTTTGATCTTCATCATTGGTATTAATAGGCTTAATTTTAATAAATTTCTTCCACATGTTTGATATCTTCATCGTTGGTATTGTTTGTTTGTTAAGAGTTTGGTTCCTTTGTTAATGTTAAGGTAGTAAACTTTCACCACAGGTTTGATTGGTAGGGAACCTTCACCACGAATATATGGCTTGAAGATGTTAATGAACCAGTGATGAAGGGTAGTGGACCTTTAGTTAGGTCCATAATATAATGTCAATACCTCTGTTGGTTTATATATCTATCCATGTGGTTTATAAATTTAAGTGCTGTCCGAAGTTATCATCCTACTTGGTGTCAGTTGGTGGCAGTGCTTGAACTAATTGTAAATTTTTTCCATGATTAATTGCCTCATGCAAAGGTCCAAATAACATTATACATATCAATGCCTACAATTTCTCAAAAGCAAACATAGAAACAAAAGTGAAAGTATATGGTGTAAATAACATAAGCATACCCAAAATTAGGGGTACATTAATTTGCATAAGGTTATACATGGTTTTGGCAAAAATTGTAAAACCACAGCCTTAAAAATAGGCCGACTCATCATAAAATAAGAAAGTTGTGTAATTGGATCAAAAGTCAATGAACCTAAATTGATAAGCGAAATCTTAAGGATTAAACCTAATAATTGACTATATATTAGATGTACGGCAAAAGATCCAAATTTTTTTTTTAACTGACCATTACTAACTAATTTTAAAAAATAAATAAAAATAAATGACCAATTGTTGTAGAGAAAATTGTGAGAGCGAGAGAGAGATGGAAGAAGGAAGCTCATAACTTGTTTTTTACTGCAGGATAAGATAGTGGGTGCTCATAAGTTGTTTTTTACTGCAGGATAAGTACATGAGCCTAATATGATGGACCATGTTTAATCCCTACACAATTACACATAAATACAAGTAGGGATACTTTGGATGCGGTCCCTAATCCTTAATTAACATTCTTTGATTAAAACCCTAATAGTATTCAAAGTTTGATCAAGGTCTCTTGACTTTGTACACCTCATTATATTACTATTAATATTTATAGTTTTATAGTTTTGACATTAATTGTTTGATATTTTATGAGATTTATAGTCCTATAAATTTAAAATCCCTCATTATAATATTATTAGAAACGGTTCCAATAAAAAAAATTCAAACATTTTGATTGAATAAATGGATAAAAACTAGGTAAAAATAAGAAATAATAAATGGCAAAAGAATGTATCCATAGTGTTAAAAAAATTGGTACATTTTACAAAAAAATTGGTACATTTCACATATAACAAAGTGGGACATTAATAAAGAAGAATGGGTACATTATAAATAAATTAGGGTATAGATAAAAGATTAAAAATTATGAGTACAAATGAATTTTTAAAAATATAGGTGCTAAAAGAAATTAATACATGGGTACAAAATAAAACTAAAAAGAAAATACTAAAAATTTAAAAAAAAAATGTTGCAAATTAAAAGTGGGTACAAACTAAAAATATAAATATATGATACAAACTTTAGGCTTAAAACATAAATATACCATATGTAATTTTTCTATCATTGATTAAATATACAATGTCACGTGACAGTATACACATGGGTACAAACACAAATAAAACTTTAAAAAATATGGGCACAAAAAGAAACTAATATATGGGTACAAATTAAAAATGAAAAGAAAATTGGTACAAATTAAAAAATATTTGCAAATTAAAAATAGGTACAAACTAAAAATAAAAATATATGATAAAAAATTTAGCCATAAATATAAATATACTAATTGTAACATTTTTAACACTAAAGGAATATATTTAAAAATAAATATATTTTATTATTCAAATAATTAATGATGTTATTAATACCCAATGATATTGATCAAAAATTGAAAATGAATAGGATTTTAATCAATGGAGTAACAAAAAGAAGGATGTGAACCTAATTTTCCCATACAAGTATTTAGAAGAATGAATTGTTTGGAAAAATTGAGTGGGAACTTTATTACTTGACTTAGAATTGGGGACCAACAAGATAGCCTCTCATCCCAGCCAATGCTCACATTCATATGCCCATACTACATGAGTATGACACAAAGCTTGTCAACATTTATTTCCAAAATTAGTTTCTTTTCGTAATCTTCAAAGTTTTCATTTGAGTTCACACTGGGCTTCCATATCCCAAAATAACTTATCAAGAACTTCACTCTATCTCACCGGAAAAACCAAAAGAATTTAACTCAATTCTGAGTGCATTCGCAGCAAGTTGCACGTAAAGAAAAACTTAGTTAATTTTCGTATGTGTTGAAAATTTCCCAATTTATATTATTTGACCAGGACAATTAACAAAATTTTACGCCAATTGTCAGCCTTCGCGGCCGACTTACGGAAGAGTGCCGAGCGTGAAGATATTAAACAAACAAAACAAAACCCCTCCAAATTATTGCTCCTGAAAATATGAGACGATAACTACTAAACGCAGTGGCACGCGCACACAAAACGTATCATACTCGCTCAGTTTTGACATCTATAATTTCTTAGTTCCTTATTGGCTGCTGGTGATGCCAAAAGCCAAAGGTGTCCAGTTGTCAAATGGTTAAATAGCGAGTGCACAAAAAAACCATTTGACTTTGTGCAAAAGTCAACCCAGTGAGAAAGCACTTTGGGGTTCAGACAATCTCAGTCTCCTCCTCAATATATAAGAACAAGCCTGGCAGATTTCTTCTCATCATCTTTCTTTACAATCCAAAGTCAGCTGCCTAGCTCATACAAGCATCTCTCTCTCTCTCTCTCTCTCTCTCTCTCTCTCTCTCTCTCTCTGAGATATTGTATGCATGGAGAACTGGGATTTGCAAGCTGTGGTAAGAGGGTGCAATAGCAATATTGATGAAGTCATGGAGGACTCCCAAATACCATATTTCTGTGCTCCTTTAAGCTTTCAAGAAGACAACGAACTGTTTGCTGCTAAATTTCCTCAGGCCTTTGAAGCCACTACAACTTTAGATGAATTGGAGGAGCTTTACAAGCCTTTTTACCCAGTTTTTCAACTTACATCTCCACCAACTATTCTTACCTCTTCCATATCTGTCCCCCAAGAAATCATCACACAAGCACCCAAGCTGATAAAAAACATGGAGGAATCAACAACTGCTCGTAAAAGAATAAGGTTGGTTTTTTTTTTTTTTAATCTAATTTCCCTTCGCATAATTAGAATGTATCTAACCCTATCATGGTATGGTATAATATGGAATGAACTTATAACCATGAAATCGATCGAATTGATCATTATTAGATTATAGATTGTAAGTTCAAAACCCTAACCTATTCCTATTTACGGAATGGGTCTATTAATCCTTTGATTCGAGTTATTAAGAGGGATCTTGAATTAATTAAGAAATAATTGTTGTGCTGCCAACTGGTTAAAGAAATTAAATATATCAGTATCTTACTTGTTAGAAATAAATGAGATTAAATTTTTTTAATTTTGATTAATTGATTCAAGATTAACAAGTTTTCCAAAAGTTTAATTGTTTTTAGTTTAATTTTTTTTATTATTTTTAAATGTTAATTTCAGCAGGAAGAATCAGAACAAAAGGGTTGTGAAAGAGGTTAAAGCAGAAGATCTCTTTTCGGATGTGTGGGCGTGGCGTAAGTATGGGCAAAAACCCATCAAAGGATCGCCATATCCGAGGAGCTATTACAGATGCAGCAGCTCAAAAGGATGTTCAGCGAGAAAACAAGTAGAAAGGAGCTGTTCGAATCCTGAAACGTTCATCATAACCTACACTGCAGAACACAACCATGTTCATCCAACTCGTCGAAACTCTCTTGCTGGCAGCACCAGAAGCAAGTTCCCTTCATCTAAAAACAAGGACAAGTGTGGTAGTTCTTCGAATTCTCCAGCTACGCCTAATATTGCCGCATCCATTGAAAATGATCGTGATTTTGTGGAAAGCGTGAGTATTAATGCTGTAAAAGTGGAAGCAAAATTGTCGGAACAGGATGAAATTAGTAAGGAAAGTTTTTTGTTGGATACTACGGTGAATGATGAAATTTTCCCATGCTTAGAGGATTTGGATAGAAAGTTGGAACCAGTCATGGATGGTTGGTTTTCGGATGAATTTTTAGACAATTTTCCAAGTCCTTGGTTCAATATTAAGGGTCACTCTAATACTGTAACCGGTGCTTGCTGATTCACCAGAAGTCATTCATAAGAGAGTAACATTTGATTGTATATCAACAATTTGTATCATCACTATCTCTTCCCAGCCTTTCCAAATTTTGTTTTATTTAGGTTTAGCTTTTTACAGACAGCAATATCATACAGAAGATGCGAGTAGCAAGTCAACAAAGTTGATGAGTTCAAACTAAGTTAGCCGGGTTTTTTTTCCTTCCTAAAAAATGTATTTATAAAAATAAAATTGTAACTAATCTCAATAAAAAAGTGTATTAGGTATACGGACAAGGATTAGAATGATATCATCTCACATTTTCAATTAATTGGTGTTCTTAATGCACCATCAACTTGGATTTGATTTCTTTTGGAGGAATTTGTGATATTCTGCTTGTGGGACACTAATTAATCCACAGGTTATTATATTTTAGGGTAAATATCAGTTTACTACCCTTAAGTTTTATGGTTTTTAACATTTGGTACATTTGGTGGGTAGCCACCACAACTGAACCCATATCTTTTTTTTTTTTCAGCTTATTTTTTGTTAATTCTTTTAATTATGCTTAAATTTCAATCTGATAACAATTAGGGTTTTAAGGGGGGTTTGGTGGGTTGGTACGGAGGAGAGAATGGAGGGATAAGGGAGGAAGGGAAGGTCGAGGATCTGGAGAGCTCGGATTGGGTGTGGCGAAGCAGCACTGAAGGGCGGCAACAGAGGATCGTACGGTGGAGAGGGCAGAGAGCTGGGTGTGGTAGAGGGAAGACAGCTGGGCGAGGAGGTCGGAGTGGCGGGAGAGGACCTCGGAGCAAAGAGAAGAGAGGGTACGGGTTGCAGAAGGGAGGGGGTTGGGGGGAGGTAGAAGACAAACGGGTGGGTGAGGGGGTTGGGGGAGGTTAAAGACAGATGGGTGGGTTTTGTTTTTGTTTTTTTTGAATTTTTAATTCCCACGTGGACCCTTAATGACACGTGGCACCCAGTCATTATCCACATGGGTGCCACGTCATCAGTTAACGGAAGCCTTAACAGCAGACTAACGGATGTATGAGATTGTCCCAAAATTAACACTTTAGGTATGACTCTGGGACAAAAAAAACTTCATGTACCAAATGTTGAAAACCACGAAATTTGAGGGTAGTAAACTGATATATACCCTATATTTTAATAAGACAGGATAATCATCATTAATTAGTAGGCATATAATTTAATAGGGTTTCTCTAGCACTCAAAAGGAACTTCTGGTATTTGATTTAGATATCAATTAAGTGACAGCTCCTGCAAGTGTACAAAGGTACAAAGATTTCTTCACTCGAGTGTAAAAAAAGCTACAGTTCAGGATTAGGGTTAGAAATAGGATAAGTACCTGGATTCGATGCCCGTGAAGTATTACCTACATTTAAATACGAGGCATGCAAAAGATTACTTTGTAGACACAAATTAAACCACATCTCACGAATTAGCTTAAGCAATTTATGATATTTTATTAGAATGTCAATAACACGCTATTTTTTAAATAGAGCGGTAAATTAACAAACAATGTCTATTAATTATGCCATACCTAATTATCATATCTTTTGTTTGACAAAAAAATTATCATATCTTTCAGCAAGTGGCCCTCTACCACAGTGGTGAAGAAAAGTGTTGCCCTTACACCACGGCGTGAGTTCAAATTCTGTCGGCTTTCTAATCTAACATCTAATCTAACAAATTTATAATTTGAAAGAAAAAAAAGGTTAAGTTGTCATATCTTTCATTTCTGGATATAGTAACAATAATTGATTCAATTCTGAATTGAAAAAAAAAAAATACTGTTAGACTAAACCCTAGCACCGCGTGGTTGGTTATTCAGTCCTCCAAACCAAAATCAATAGCTTTCGTAACTAGCACCCTATATACATGTATATATGCTTGTTATAGAGGGTATATAACAAAGCCAAAGGAAGGAGATTTTGTGAAATTGATGTCATATATCTTCATGGTGGTGGCCACGGTCGACCCAAAACCCTAGCTAGCTTGTCCTCCCCCACCATTTAATGTAACCAAACAGATTCTTTAATTGTGGAATTCGTGGGGGTCTTTGTATTACAACTCAGAAGCTATCCTAGCCAACCCTAGCGGGATGCAGATGCAAGTTGCAAGTAGTGATTGACTTTTGATTCTTTGACTTTTGAATTAAATGAAATCTCCTGTACTCACCGTGTGGTGCGCGCTTTATTCTTCCCTATATTTAAGACCTGGATTTGGAATCACCTACCCAACATTCTGTTAGCCTTGCCACAATATTAGAAGCACCTCCAAGAGATGATGTAAAACAACAAAATTTTTATTTTAAAGAGTCAAATTTAAAAAAACACCTCTCAAGACTCTGTAAAAAGTTTCTATTTATTCTCTAGCAAAAAAAATAAAAAAATAAATCTGTTATAGCAAAATGAACAATCACTTTTTCAATTTAGAACTCGTTTGGATGTGCTTTTAGAGCAACTCCATCGGGAGAGTTTGCTTAGGGGACAGGCCAGGAAAAATGGCCGGAGAGCCCGACCTTCATGCTCCAGCGTGGGCAGCCCGAGGGACAGTGGAGGCCCCGAGCAACGGGCCTGTGAGGAATTGCCAGCCCGTGAGCCCGAGTGGATCTGACACAAGGGCTGACGTCATCTTGGCGTCAGCCCAATTTTTTATTTTTTTTTATGTCAGGCGCGTGCACCTCATCCGCACGTGGGGGCTCATCAGCCGACACCTTTTCAGAGTCTGGGGCCCGCGTCGCAGATTGACAAAGTTACAGTTGGGAAGCCACGTGGCTTTCCACGATCCCTTGGATCTCAACGGCTATATAATTTGGACCGTCCGATTTGCAACGGTAAAAAAAATAAAAAAAATCTTATTTAATATCAACTGTTGGATCTGAGATCAACGGTTGATATTATTCTCCTTTATAAATAAAATAAAATAGTTTTAAAATTAAGAAAAGTTACCTTTGTGACACGTGGCACAATCTGGAGTGTTGGAATTCAATTTTTTTAAAATCCAACAGCAGAGATTAATTAGTTGAATAAAATTTTAAAAAAATCCGAAAAAAATTTGAAATTTAAAAAAAAAATTGTTTTTACTTTTCTCTAAATACCTTCTCATTATCATCTACCTTACACCACAATTTCATATTTTCTCAACTACTTTCAATCAAATTCCTATCTTTCTCTCAAAGTTTCAATCCAATTTTTTTCCACAAAATGACTACTGATGCAGGTACAAATTGGTCGCTTCTTGAAGATGTTGCGTTGTGTACTAGCTGGGTTGAAGTTACTCATAGTTCGCTTACGAGTAATGAGATGCAGTTGCGAGAAATGTGAAGTCTTATTCGTACCAATTTTCTTGAGAAAATGGGTGGGAAAAGAACCAAAGAATCGATGTCCAGTCGCTAGAAATTACATAGCCAATCGTTTAGTACGTGGAGAGATGCCTTGGCACAAGCTAGTGGTAATATTCGAAGTGGAGAAAATTTAGCGAATCAGGTAACAATATATTATTTATTTGTTTGTATTATTTATTTGTTACCTCATTTGATTATAATTATTTGTTTGTATTATTTATTTGTTACCTACTTTCATTATAATTATTTGTTTGTATTATTTATTTGTTACCTAATTTGATTATAATTATTTGTTTGTATTTGATTATAATTATTTGTTTGTATTATTTATTTGTTACCTACTTTCATTATAATTATTTATTCTCTGCATTGTGTAGGAACTTTAAGCACAAGCTTGGTATAGTGCCAAAACCAAAACCAAAAACAAATCATTCACCAGGTGGGAATGTTGGAATATTGTTAAAGATTGTCCTAAATTCAGAGTTGTGCCTGTCGGTCCAGAAGTTTTCATGAACAGCACCCTTCTACAATTTACACCCGTTCATGGCTCGCATGTTCATGAAGATGATGCAAAAGAAGTGCCCGAAACGCCCCTCCCTGAACAAGCATCGGGGTTGACCCGTTATCCAATTAGGCCTCAAGGTGAGAAGGCTTCAAAGAGAAAAGGGAGTGCTTCCAAGAATGATTATGCAAAGTACATGGAAGAACTTGCTCGCCAAGGTGAACTGATTTTGGCGCGGGAAATGGAGAAATTTGAGGCTGATAAGGCTAGAGATGAGGAAAAAGTTGTAGCTGTTGAGAGAGCATTTCAAGCTAATAAGAGGGAAAGAGAACTACTTAGGCAAGAAAGGGAACAAGTTAGAGAAGAAAGAATGGCTCAACGAGATCGTGACATTATGAACACGCCTTTAGAAGGGAAGTCTCCAAATTCTAAATATTTTTGGAAGTCGGAGAAAGCGGAAGTGGTGCGAAGGAGGCGTGCAAGAGGAGATGGTCCTAGCACGGCAAGAGAAGATCATCCTAGCACCACAAATTGGTTAAGTGATGATGAATAGGGTTCTTTTTGTAATCAGAGCCCATAGTTTTCCAATCACTTTGGGTTGTAATTTATTATTTATTGAATAGAGTATTTTATGTTGTTTCCAATTTATTGAATTTAGTACTGTATTTAAAGTGAGAGTAAATTTATTTAATTTGGTAATATATTTATACTAATAAGAGAATCTTTATTCAAATGACATAAACACACCAAATAATAAAAAACTCACCAAATGAAATTACATAAACACACCAAATAAAATTAAATAAACATACCAAATAATAAAAAACTCACTACAATAAACACACCAAATAAAATTAAATAAACACACCAAATACAAACAAACACACTAAATAAACTTAAGTATCTTCAACTTGTTTCAATTCCCACTGGTGCTCTATCAAGTCAATTTGCCGAACATTTTGCATATATGGCCTTTGAAGTGCAATATATCGTTGAATGAGCCTTTCATTGTAATGTCCATCCCTTTCTAATGGCTCGTGTTGCACGGGTTCTTCGGTGGTGTTATGCGCACAATATATCCGTGTTCTTGAATTGTTCATCGTGTCTGGCTCATATTCATCAACGACATCATAATCGAACTCATCTTCCACAATCATGTTGTGAAGAATGATGCACGTCATAATGATGGATCAAAGTGACTCTAAATCAAACATTCCTTCAGATTTTGGGCACAACCTGGATGACTCGATAGGAATGTGAGGCTCTGGCCATTCTTGCTTCGTCATCTCTCCTTGTACGCTCCTCATCCTCTTCCATCTCATTTTGGGCTATCTGGAGATTGAACATTCCTTCAGATTGGTTAAATAATTTTTCCTCTTGCTGATCGATTTCCCACATCAAACTTGAAGAAGAAGACATTGTCAGCGGTGAAGAAGGAAGAAAAAACTATGAATAATGATAGAGATATTGAGAAAATTGGTGTGAGATTTCAGAGGATGGATGATAGATTTTATGGAGGATTCAGAAAGGATTAGGTTGTAGATAGTGCCACGTGGCATGCCGTCATTCGTTAAAAATCTGATCGAAATCTATCCTCAAAAATTCTGAAAAGATAACGACACGTGGCACGACGACATTGGATAAAAATCTTATCGAAATCCATCACCAATAATTATCTTTTCGGATAATGACACGTGGCGCAACGAGAATAATGTAAAATCTGATCGAAATCTATCCTCAAAGATTCTGAAAAGGTAACGACACGTGGCACGATGACATTGGATTAAAATCTTATCGAAATCCATCACCAATAATTGTCTTTTTGGATAATGACACGTGGCGCACCGAGAACGATTTAAAAAATCTTATTCGAAATTACAAATAAATTTATTTTGTATTATTTAAAAGGGTAAAAGACTGTTTACTACTCTCATGTTTCGTGGTTTTCAAGATTTAGTACATAAAGTTTTTTTCGTCCCAGAGTCATACCTAAAGTGTTAATTTTGGGACAGTCTCATACATCTGTTACTCAAACTGTTAATTTTCCCATTAAGATATGACGTGGCGCCCAGGTGGACAATGATTGGGCGCCACGTGTCATTTAAAATATTAAAATAATTAATTTAAAAAAAAAAAAAAGCAAATCTGCAACCTGCAGGAAGAAGGAGGAAGAAGAAGAAGAAGAGGAATAAGAAGGAAGAATCTGCAACCCGCAAGAAGAAGGAGGAGGAGGAAGGAGAAGGGAGAAGAAGAGGAAGAAAAAAAAAAAGAAAAAAAAGGCAAATCTGCAACCCGCAGGAAGAAGGGAAGAAGAAGAAGGAAGAAGAAGGAGGAGGAGGAAGGAGAAGGAAGAAGAAGAGGAAGAAAAAAAAAAAAAAAAAAAAAAACAAATCTGCAACCTGCAGGAAGAAGGGAGGAAGAAGAAGGAGGAAGAAGGAGGAAGAGGAGGAAGGAGGAGGAAAAAGAAGAGGAGGAAGAAAAAAAAAAGAAAAAAAAAAAGCAAATCTGCAACCTGCAGGAAGAAGAAAGAGGAAGAAGAAGAGGAAGAAAAAAAAAAAAAAACCTTCTTCCCTGCAACCCGTAGGAAGAAGAAGAAGAAGGAGTATTTATTTATTTTTTTTCAAATTAATATTTTAATATTTTAAATGACACATGGCGCCCAGTCATTGTACACGTGAGCGCCACGTCATCAGTTAACTGAAGACTTAACAGTTTGACTAACGGATGTATGAGACTGTCCAAAAATTTACACTTTAGGTATGACTCTGGGACGAAAAAAACTTGATGTACTAAATGTTGAAAACCACGAAACATAAGGGTAGTAAACAGTCTTTTACTCTATTTAAAAAAAAACTAATATTTTATTGCCTATTGCCAGGGGAAGGGCTCCCACGCTGGAGATGCAAAAGATAGTTACTATTCATTAAGGGCAGTTACTGTTCACACGGGTGGATTGAATAGTGAATTGCCTGGGGGAAGGGCTCCCATGCTGGAGTTGCTCTTAGAATGATTGAAAGTGCTTTTAGAAAAAATTGTTTTAGGTTTCAAAAGCACTTAAAGTGGTTTCTGCAAGAAGCACCAGTTATGTGCTTCTTCCAAGAAGCACTTTCAATGCTTTTTTTAGGATTCACTTGCATATTTACTAAAGATTGGTTCTAAAAGCATTTTCACCAAAAGCGTATTCAGTCATTTTAAAATCACATCCAAACAAGCTCTTATAGAGCAACTTTTGATCAGCTACTGTTAAAAAAAAAAAAATCAAGGGTGAACCCTTGAGCAAGGAGAAAAGGAAGAGAAAGAAAAGTTTATCAAAAAAAAAAAGGAAGAGAAAAAAGATTGTTTTAGAAAATGAGTGGTTTGGGTTTCAATTATGTTTGTACCATACTTGACCAATCCCGAAACTACCAAGCACCGGTCAACATTATACCGCCAAGGATCCCGAAACTACTGAGGACCGGTCAACGTTATACCGTCAAGGATCCAGAAGAGTTTCCCTCCAACCTGGAGGCCAATCACTACGCGACACGTGTCAAGATCAGAAGCCAGTCAGAGCGCGACACGTGTCGACATCAAGGACCAATCACAAGATGGCACATGTCAATGTGACAAAGCTACAAGCTTTTCTATAAATAGGGGTCATTCTCCCACAATATTTCCTAATGTCATTGTATTGAGCAAATCACTAGAACTCACTAAATTGAGAGCTTGAGCCTATGTACTTGAGAGCTTGAACCTGTGTACTTGTGAAGACCCTTCACTATTAATACGAACTCCTCTGCTCCGTGGACGTAGCCAACCTTGGGCGAACCACGTACATCTTGTGTTTGCTTCCCTGCCACTGTCCATTTACATACTTATACACATCAGTGACCGGAGCAATCTAGCGAAGGTCACAATCTTTAAACTTTCTGTTGAACCAGAGTCCTCGCTGATTTTGTGCATCAACATTTGGCGCCGTCTGTGGGAAAAGACACTTATTCCTACTCTCTCCAGTTTTGTCAAGCTGGTTTCCACCATTCGTACACTTTCTTTTGATCAGGCATCCCTCTCCAACATGGGAAGCGAAGGAAGCCACAGCACCCAGAACGACACCCCTCTCGCACCTAGTGCGAAGCAACTAAGGAGGAAACGAAAAAGATTTGCTCTTCAAACTAAAATCAAAGAGCTGGAGGCTCAGAACAACAAGACAGCAATGAAGAATGAAGTCCTCCAAGAGCAGTATGGGAAGCTCTTTGAAATGCTCCACGAGGCTAGGCATACTCTAACTCATGAACTCAGTACCCCTCTGGGAGCCAACCATCATCTGGGTACCCCCCCAAACCGGAGGATCGCCAGTCTCAAACATGGAGGTTCTTGACCAAGAACGCGCAACTCATCAATATGTTAATCAACATGAGACTTCTCTCAACCCAGCTACTTCAACCCGAAGCATGAGAAATGAAGGGAAACACCTCCTTGCAAAGGGAGTGGAAGGATCGAAAGCTATTTATCGCAACTGCAGAGACTTCCTGAGGCAACGTCGGGAGAACCCCATCCACATAAGCTCAAAGACCAATGACCCAAGGATCTTTGACAGACTCGGTCCCCTACCACGACCCAGGTCAGCTACTGAGCCAAGAAACGAGCGACAGGTCTCAGAGAAACATGAAGGTATAGGGGACTCAGAAATATTCCGACAGGCTTACCTTGGGAGCCAGTATGATGGGTCCAGGGAAATGCTACACACCTTCGACCAAACTTTCCAAATCCTGAGAAATGATGGAGATTTACGAAAGAAAGCTCCAGTGATACATAACTCCATTCTGGACCCCCTTGTCTTACAACTCCTTGAGGAAGTGAACAAGTTGAAGGCCGAACGTCAGGCTGAAATACCTGATTGGAACCAACCCAGGCCCGGTCTTCTTACAAGAAGGATCCTCGACACCCCCCTCCAAGCCAAGACAAAACAGAAACTCGGCTTACAACTCTATACTGGAAGGGAGGACCCAATTGAACACCTCAACCTCTTTAAGTCCACCATGGCGTACCGGATGCACACCGACGAAGAGCGATGTCTCCTCTTCCCCTCCACCCTCTCTGGAGGAGCTCTAAACTGGTACTGTCGTCTTCAACCCGAGACGGTGGACTCGTTTGAGGAATTAAGGAAGCTGTTTGTCTCTCAACACATCTTTCAGACCGATCGTTTGCATTCTGCAGATGACTTGTACACTATTTTTCAGAAGCCGGACGAGTCGCTACGAAGGTATGCTGGCCGCTTTAGCCATGAGTATTCACGCTGCGCCGAGGCAGACGACAAAACTGCCCTCAAGGCCTTCACGGCGGGCCTACGTGACTGTTTCTTCAAGTACATGATCAATGCCAACACTTGGAAGACTTACTCTGAAGTGATGGCACAGGCTTACAACCATGCCTCGGCCGAAGTAAGGACGTACCAAGGGAAACATCCTACAGCTATCCCTTATCAGCAAGTGGGGACTGGAAGCCAGATCCAACCAAATGACCATAATGCTTCGCCAGGTCAACAGATGTATCAATCTCAGGGCAAGAGGAAAGATTTCCATCCTCATCAATCTCACTTTAGTAAGAAGAGTAAGGAGCACTATCACGATAATCAGGAATATCGCCATAATAATACCCGCCCCCAAGCAGTCAACGCAGTGAGCCAAACATATGTCAAGACAGGCCCTACCCCGAGGTATGAGACATACACACCTTTGAACGCCACATGTGAGACCATTTACCCCAGTATAGCTCACTTGATACCGAAGCCAAGACCAAGGCAGCCAGATTACAAGTCCACAAAGAACACAAACATGTTTTGCTGTTACCACGATTATAATGGCCATGACAGCGAGAAGTGTGTCACCCTCCATGACCATATTGAAGCTTTGGCACGCGAAGGAAAAATTGATCAATTTCTTCTCCGCCCCTGAATGAGTAACCGTAGCCAGTGCCAAGTGAACGTTATATATTGAAGAAAAGATTACTCTGAGAAGCTCCAATGATAAAGTCTTTGGCCATCCATGGAACACCGATCAATTGAAGTACTATTACAAGTAAACTCGCATTGTGCATGTGTTAAACTATAACCGTTCAACATCTTTTGTAATGAGGATCATCTGGCTCGAACTCAATAAAGAGATGATTCAGACAACTTGGTCTTAACTATTTTACATTCCCAGCACTGGGGCGTTTGGTCCATACTGACCTACCTATATACTCTAACTCAGAGCTTCAACATGCATACTGTGGCATAAAGTAAGTGAAACTAAGTGTTACAACCAACATGGTTCACATATCAAAAGCATGGTTTCCTTCATGCAAAACATTCATAAGCATCACTCATGTCAATTAACATAAACACCATACATTTTAGCACATTCATACATAAGCCAACCGAGCTTCGGAAAGGTACAACCCGTATTCTAATATCATTAGGCAACCTGCCACTCTTATCACCAACCAGGTGATGAAGGAACTCACCTTCGTGCCACCAACCAGGTGATGAAAACATATCAAAAGCATGGACTCATTCATGCATAGCAAAACATTCATAAGCATCACTTATGTCAATCAACATAAACATCATACATTTTAACACATTCATACATAATCCAACTGAGCTTCGAAAGGGTTCAACATACTTTATATCATTTGGCAACTTGCCACTCTTATCACCAACCAGGTGATGAAGGAACACACATTCAGGCCACCAACAAGGAGATGAAAGATGACGAATGGTACAACTGGTACATGTGAACTCCTAAGCATTCACAAATAATCAAAAACCCTCAAGTATTACAACTCAACTAGGGGAGCACTTACGCCCAACAAGAGGTATAGTCACCAACAAAGTTTTATTGCAAGCTAACAACGGCTTCGGTGCATGGTACACAAAGATCAAGCTCTTCAGTCTTCTTGCATCTGCTTCAGAGCACATTTAGAAAGGGAAGGCATCACTGGTCCCCCTCATCCGAGGTTGAACCTCTGACGATATCACTATGTATCCCACCACCATCCTCCGCATCGTCAAGGTCATCTTTACCCTGCTAAGTCTGCTCATCAGCACTAGCCTCATCATCAGACCCCTTTTTCAGCTCAGAAACCTCAGCCAGGGCACCATCCAACTCCTCCCTAACCTTGGATACCTTAAGGCATGTCGTCACATTCAGTCATGACCTGCATAACAAGAGCATCACTATTACAAAAAATAAGGGGGGAGAACACAGCAGCTTCATCAATGGAGTTCAAGTACAATTCTCAAAAAGCTTCACACACTCTTGATCAAGGCAGTGTGAAGCAAAACCAACTTATGGTGATCAACCACAAAGCTTCACCTAAAAAGCTTCACCCACAAAGCTTCACCTATAAAGCTTCGACCACAAAGCTTCACCTATAAAGCTTCACCCTCAAAGCTTCACCTATAAAGCTTCACCCTCAAAGCTTCACCTATAAAGCTTCGACCACAAAGCTTCACCTATAAAGCTTCACCCTCAAAGCTTCACCTATAAAGCTTCACCCTCAAAGCTTCACCTATAAAGCTTCACCCTCAAAGCTTCACCTAAAAAGCTTCACCCTCAAAGCTTCACCTATAAAGCTTCGACCACAAAGCTTCACCTATAAAGCTTCACCCTCAAAGCTTCACCTATAAAGCTTCACCCTCAAAGCTTCACCTATAAAGCTTCACCCTCAAAAGCTTCACCTATAAAGCTTCACCCTCAAAAGCTTCACCTATAAAGCTTCACCCTCAAAGCTTCACCTATAAAGCTTCGACCTTCAAAGCTTCACCTAAAAAGCTTCACCCACAAAGCTTCACCTATAAAGCTTCACCCTCAAAGCTTCACCTAAAAAGCTTCACCCTCAAAGCTTCACCTATAAAGCTTCGACCACAAAGCTTCACCTATAAAGCTTCACCCTCAAAGCTTCACCTATAAAGCTTCACCCTCAAAGCTTCACCTAAAAAGCTTCACCCTCAAAGCTTCACCTAAAAAGCTCACCCTCAAAGCTTCACCTAAAAAGCTTCAACCACAAAACTTCACCTATAAAGCTTCGACTACAAAGCTTCACCTATAAAGCTTCGACCACAAAGCTTCACCTATAAAGCTTCGACCTTCAAAGCTTCACCTAAAAAGCTTCACCCTCAAAGCTTCACCTAAAAAGCTTCACCCTCAAAGCTTCACCTAAAAAGCTTCAACCACAAAGCTTCACCTAAAAAGCTTCACTCTCAAAGCTTCACCTAAAAAGCTTCACCATCAAAACTTCACCAAAAAACCTTGCCCATTAAACTATTTTCCAAATACAAAACCTTGCTGTAAACAAACATATTTGGTTTACAAAAACCCGAGATTCTCTTGAGTCTGTACAAAAACACACGGGTAAACATACACATTTTTGTTCTACATCCACAAGGTCCTTACCATAAACGGAAATACAATTATTTACATCTATATATAATATTTCAGACATATTATAGTAGATTAAATAACAAGTGAAAGTCCCACATTTCCATAAAGGACACAAGTACAAGAAATTCACCAATAGTGAAGGTGCTACAAAAATGAGAATCTTCCCCAGACTAGAAATCCAACCCAAGCAGTTATTGAGCAGATGAACAACTTTCAAGAAGGAACTGTCTCTGTTTAAGTGAAGGAAATTGGAGTGTTGAAACTCCAAACTTGACAGTCGGATTCCCGCAGATTTCAAAGCTGCTGTGATGTTTCGAAGATCTGGAAATATTTAACCGTTAGTTCATTCTGAATTTTTGATATATTATGGAAGAGACAATGGGGAACAACTTTGATGAAGAAAGTATGGTGATCTGAGCAAGAGAAAGTGAAGTTTCGAAGCTCACAAACAAGCCTGACAGGTTGACAGACATATGTTGAACAGTCACTCATCATACCTGAATTTCTGAACTCGTGCTGCTCCGATGGACCTCAAATTTGGATATGTTGTAGTTCACAAGTTAAGGAACAACTCTCATGAAGACGACTTTGTGAGTTGAGCTATAGAGGATGGTGTTATATTGAAAAGCTACCGCTCCCTCTACACCAACTCCCCCCTCGACTTCCCAGGCTCCAATAACCCTGCAGCAACTCAGTTGGCCGGTGGAAATGAAATGCAATTCCACCAAAGAAAGGAAAAGCAAGACAAAATGGAGAGATGGCATATTATAAAACAGAAAAAGTGAGGATTAATGATGTTGCATGCCCCTTGGATCCGGCCACAAAAGGAAAGAATAATAATGAACAATGATGAGTGATGATGATGGGCCATAATTCCCCCCCGCCCGCTCCCAGATTCCGCCACCAACCAAACATTATCATGAGAAATGATGATGGGCCGGACCCCCCATTCAAACTAAAGACTACATATATATGTATACATTTGTCAGTCAAAAAGAAAAAGGAGGGGCCGGACCTCCATTCAAAAGAAACAATATATGTGTGTGGACAATCAATCAAGAGAAGCAAGGGAGGGAGCCATACCTCCACTCAGTCAAAAAAAAAAAAAAAAAAAAAAAAAAAAAAAAAAAAAAAAAAACTGCCCGTTATACAGGATAATGTCTGGCGCCTCAAGGATCTTACAGACTGACACAAGCAAGTTGTGAATTACACTGTCAACAGGGGCAAGGGTCTCGGACCAATCTCCTATATCTATGCTCAGCAACAAAAAAACAAAAAATGGGAAAAATGGGCCTAGGCCTTCACTTCTTTGGGCCTAACAAATCTTCAAAAAAAAAAAAATATATATGAAGAATGGGTTTTGGGCTACCACCTAGAAAAGAAAAGAATGAAGTCTCGTTACTCTTGACAACTTGGCTACTAGCAAGACACCTCCCTCGGCAACTCTCCTCACTTGGAGACTTGGGGGACTCCCACCATATGCTACTGTACCTTGGTACTCAAAAATGTCACAACTACTCAGTGAATAGGGTCTTTCAAGTCCCCAACCGAGAACCCTTCCTCACTCGGGAAATTAGGGGAGCACTATTTCAATCTACAAGGATCCGCCTACGAAGTTTCAACATGCAAACTTCAACAAAAAATTTCAAAAAAGCTCAGTGCAATACGCCTTGGTGCGTTTAACACAATACGCTGGAATTGAAGCAAAACTTATTTATTGATAGTCCCGAGAAATTACAAACACGTGCATACACGTGAATCAAAACAAACAAACAGGAGGGAGCCCTCACAAAGATTGCTCAGAAGCAGTCTCGGCACTGGACAGAACACTGGAAGAAGGAGGCACCGACGTTTGGTCATGTGGAGCCTCAGTACATGGTACAGCCCCAGAAGACGAAGGCGGAAAATGCCTTTGGAACAAACCCACAAACTTCTGATGATCACTCAAAATTTGACCATCAGATTCCTGTAGCCGGTCAAGTTTCCTCTTCATGCTCGTAGCATAGCTATGTGCAAGCCTATGCAACTGCTTATTCTCGTGCTTAAGCCCCCTGATCTCCTGTTTGAGGCTTACCACTTCAGCCGCCAATGATTCAACTTGGCGGGTGCGAGCAAATAGGCGTTGGGCCATATTAGATACAGAATTCGCACACTGAACACTGAGAGCCAAAGAATCCTTAACAGCCAACTCATCAGACCGTCTGGCGAGTAGTCTGTTATCTTTGGGTGTGGCAAGATTCTTGCCCACCACAGCAGCGGTCATGTCACTCTGCATCACCGAGTCCTCAACAGTAAGAGGACCAGTAGAGGATAAGAATAACGGGCGCCATATGTTGTCTTGGGGAAACAAGGTTGTCTCTTCCCCAACATTAAAGCCCAAATGGAGGTCAGATGGGCCAGACATCTTCAGAAATAATGAAAGAAGAATGAGGTCCAATAAAATCTCAGAAATACAAGGCAAAGGAGGTTCCTACAAGCAGTAACTCTATGAACGTACCTCTCAAACACAATTGGTACCCTTATAAAAGAAAGGATAGCAGGACTGTTTGTTCAAAAATCGAAGAGGCACCACTCTCCGAATTTCGAGAAACAGATTTTCCTGGGCAATCGTCACACGCAACACCAGCTCCTCGAATACCAAAGATAACTTTGCCGAAAGAACTCTGACAAAGTTAAGGCACGAGAATTTCGAAGTTCCAGCTACCCTACTATTTCTTACAGGAGTAAAAGAACAGCACCACTGCTCGATAACTGGAAAAGCTCTATGTGTGTCAATCTCCATGCCCTGTGGCAAAGCAGACTTACAAAAAAAAAGGCCCAACCTTTCCCCGCACCCGAGAAAGTACCCCCAATGGGATTGCTTGCTAAAAAATCAAAGAGGCACCGCTCTCCGAACCTCGAGAGTCGGATTTTCCTGGATAAAATGGTCAACACTGTTTACACGCAACATCAGCTTTCCAGGTGCCACGGACCACTTTGTCAAAAATCTCTGACAAAGTGAAAACGCGTGAATTTTGCAGCTCCCACTATATTGCCATAACCAAGAAAGGTAAAGGAACAGCATTACTACTTGTTGTTGAGAATTTTCTATATGAAGAGTTTCATCCTCCACAGTCAAGCAGACCTGCCAACATGCTCAACTTTTCCTCACATCCGAGAGAGCACTCCCAACGGAGCCTTCTCAAAATGCTCAGCCTCCTTCCCCCCGATAATACCTCTGCAAACAAGCTACACTAGAGCAAGAGTATCTCATATCATTAGGGTTAAAAGCAAGAGTATCCCATATCATGCTTTTTCCCTGTCCTTTCCTTTGCCTTTGCCCTTACTCGCAAGACAAGGAGAAAGAACGCAATCAGTCGGAACCTGAAATCAAACATCCGGTCAGGAACTGATTGCTAGGGACCTTTGCACAATTGGTCACCAAGCATTGCTCTCGAGTACTCATCTTCAACTGTTCTCAAGGTCACGAATTCCTTCGGCAAACACCTCAGAACAGCTGGTATGACATCGGCCCTTTACACTGAAGATGCCAAGCATAGGTGAGTCGCTGAGAAGCAAGTGCTCTGATGGACCATTTAAATGCAAAGGTTTCACATCACCCCTTGCCAGGCAGAAGATTGAAGCAGAAGGTTCAACAACGAGCTGGAGCAGATCACTACAGCACGATGTCCTTCATGCATAACCGCACAATCCAGACGGAGGAATCTAGGTCAAACCCAAGCTCGGCATCCACCATTTTGCCAACAGTAAAAGTATCCCATATCATCAGGATCGAGCGTACTCGAGAGTTGACGGGTTTGTTTTGACCCTCAAGTTCTTGAGTCAACTCGCTCATCTGGAGGAAACCAGAAAACCCTCCAACCCAGTTCAAGAATAACCTGTGGAAAGTCAACGAGTACTACAAACACATGCCGATTCACCGGCTACTCCTTCGAAAGCAAGAGTATCTCATATCATCTCTTCTCCTTGTCATTTTCTTGTCCTCGTTGCTGAATGAGAGACAAGTAAAAGGAGAACAATCAGATGGAGCTCGAGGCCAAACTTTTGATCCGAGACTGACTGCCTGAGACTCTGATTGCTTACCATGTCTGTCACCTCCTTCGGCAAATCTCCTAGCTCGGTGACTTGGGGGACTCCTACTAGACGGTTTGCATAGCACCTGACCAAGCCCGAAACTACAAGTAAGCTTCAAGCGAAATTGATACATTACCTTGTACATCAACATCAAATAAAAGTCTGCTTGTGGAAAAAACTAGAGAGCATACTGCTTCTACCTATGGGAAAAATAAGACAAGTGAAAACGGTAGCACATTTCGGTACTTAGAAGTTTCGTGATTACTCAGTGGCTTGGATCTTGCAAGTCCCCAACCGAGGAGCTTCCCTCACTCGGGAACTTAGGGGAGCACTGTTTGTACCATACTTGACCAATCCCGAAACTACCAAGCACCGGTCAACATTATACCGCCAAGGATCCCGAAACTACTGAGGACCGGTCAACGTTATACCGTCAAGGATCCAGAAGAGTTTCCCTCCAACCTGGAGGCCAATCACTACGCGACACGTGTCAAGATCAGAAGCCAGTGAGAGTTCGACACGTGTCGACATCAAGGACCAATCACAAGATGGCACATGTCAATGTGACAAAGCTACAAGCTTTTCTATAAATAGGGGTCATTCTCCCACAATATTTCCTAATGTCATTGTATTGAGCAAATCACTAGAACTCACTAAATTGAGAGCTTGAGCCTATGTACTTGAGAGCTTGAACCTGTGTACTTGTGAAGACCCTTCACTATTAATACGAACTCCTCTGCTCCGTGGACGTAGCCAACCTTGGGCGAACCACGTACATCTTGTGTTTGCTTCCCTGCCACTGTCCATTTACATACTTATACACATCAGTGACCGGAGCAATCTAGCGAAGGTCACAATCTTTAAACTTTCTGTTGAACCAGAGTCCTCGCTGATTTTGTGCATCAACAAATTATAATAATAGAATAATCAAAGTTTGTTAAAATAAAGAGTGTTGTTGGAGATTAAAAAGTTAAGCTGAGTAGCTAAAATAGTTTTTTTTACTCTAATCAATTGTTAGTGTAACAAAAATTTTAAAGATTCTCTTAAAGTGTTTTGTTATTCATTCTGTTAAGAGAAGTTTTTTTTTTTCTTGACACAACGATTCCATTACTAACCACGATTACAACGGGTGCCACCTGGGTACATTTCTCCAATGACCAATACAATAATCTAGATGCAATTTGTACATAAAAAAAATGATCAAACCCCTTTATGCCTAGCACAAGCACAAGATCGCCGGTACAAATTTACTACAAAGACAATAGATGAGACAAGTCTATATCGAATCACATATAAAGTGATTGTCGTAAGCAAGACCTCATAAGCCATCACTGATAAGCAAGGGCACATCACTTGCTTGGCGCGACAAACAACGCATAATAAACACAATCTACACTAATCCGACAAGGAACCCACCATTGGCTTATCTCCATAACGAAATTGGATACCCAACCAAGACCACCCGCATTCGTATCGATTTTAGTGAGATATGCAACTGCCAATAGCTAAGCAAGGCGGAGCCACCATAGATCAGGAGACATAGCTACATATTTGACCGAGGAGAGCAAATCCACCAAGGAAACTAAGCCGTAGGAGGTGGATTCAAGTGATCGACCCACCAACAACCACATACCACTACTACAAAAAAACACTTTGTGTGACGAAATAAGATTTGTTGCGCAAAGTAAGATTTCGTTGCTCAAAACCTTGCGTGACGAAATTTTTGTCGCGCATGGTTCGTCGCGCAAAGCTCGTGAAGATAAGGTTTGCGCGATGAAAATTAATCTTCGTCGTGCGAAGGTACTTTGCATGATGAAACATTTCGATGCGCAAAGTTTTTGATTTTTGATTTTTTTATTTAATTAAATTAATTTCATATTTTGCGTGACGAAATATTTGGTAGCGCAAGATTTTGCATGACGAAAGTTTTTGGTTTTTATTTTTTTATTTAATTAAATTGACTTTTTGTTTTATTATTTCTATTATTTAATTTAATTATAGTAATTGTTTGTGTGACAAAATATTTGGTAGCGCAAGATTTTTTGAAGTTTTACTTTTTTAATTTAATTTAATTGTATTGCTTTATTTTTTTAATTACTTCAATTTAAATTGACATATTCAAAATAAAATTACATATGAAAAAGAGTGATTAGATTATCCATACTATACATTTTATTAAAAATGTACACATAAATTAACAAATTACAATAATAAAATCCTAATACAATTCTATTGTGATGGTGGTGGCGAGGGAAATGGTCTGATAGTGTCATAATCCTCAACTCCTCAACTTTCACCATCAAAGTCCTGATGATTCCCTACAAAAAAAAAAAAAAAAAACAAACAAACATGGTCAAATAACCAAAAAAGCAACATAAAATAATACCAAAAAATGGGCATAACCTCCCCTAAAATCGACATACCCTAAACTCCACCCCTCACCTTATACCAAACCCCAAACCTCTCCCAAACCCAAAATTAACTCCAAAAACACATATTAATGAGAAATAAATTAAAATTTAGAGAGAAAATACCTTTTGGCAAGATTGAGAGTGAGTGAGAGATAGGGAGAGAGGAGAGAGTGTGAGAGTGAGAAGAGATAGTGAGAGAGTGAGAGAGAGAGAGAGAGATGAGAGATTGAGTGTGAGAAAGGGGGTCGGATTTGGGGAGAGGGAAAGAGAGGAGAGGTAAGAGAACTAAAGAGATACATTGAGAAAATTGTGGAGAAGTTAATTTGGTTTTAAAAACCGTATCACTTTGCGCGATGAAAGATACGATTTTGGGCGACGAAAAATTCGTCGCACAAAGTTTTTAAAAAATTAAAAAATTAAATTTCCGGCGTCCCATTTCTGCACCTGCCAAAATTTAATGATTTTGCGCGACGAAATATTGGTTCGTCATGCAAATAAATTTTATTAGACTATTTAAAATATAAAATTAAATAAAAAAAATAAACAGGGTTTATATGACGAAATATTAGTATTCGTCGTGCAAAGTTTTAAAAAAATAATAAAAAAGAAAATAATTTTATTTTACAATTTTAAAATATAAATAAAATAAAATGATAAAAATAAAGAAAATAATTTAGGTTAACAATATAAAATATAAAATTAAATAAATAAGGTTTAGGCGACAAAATTTAATGTTTCGTCGCGCAAAATGACTTTGCGTGACGATGTATGTTTCGTCGCGCAAAATTTTATTGCGCAAGACTTTGCACGACAAAGTTTAAATTTCGTTGCGCAAAGTCACTTTGCGAGACGATATGTGTTTCGTCGCACAAGGGTTTTTTTTTTTTTACTAGTGTACCCGACAGAAATTCACGAATTTAGCCCAAAATCAAGAAACTAGTAAGAGAGCAAAACCGAGGTGTGGAATGATTACTCAACCCGATAACCAACTAGCTAAAGGGTCGTGATGCATTGGCCGACACATAAGTTGACAATGTAACCTCGTCTAAAGATGACGAAACACCATCAACTCGATGACGAAAGTCATAACAAGGAAAGAATGATGTGAATAAATGTGAACCAAAATGGCTCTTTATTAATTAATTCAAATTATCCTGCACCATAAATAACCTCCCCACCTGGGGGGGCACAAGTCAAGGGATACAATCCCATTATTGGCTCATCAAATACATAGCTTATAGCAGTGCATACAACAATTAACACAAATTTAAAGTGTTGTGTTAGGAAAAAAATCATAAGTATGATCATGCCATTATTACAACTAAATAAATAAATAGTAAGGAAGGTCACCCTACTCCAAAGGTGAATCGCCTCACTGCCAAGCCCACTTGTCAACCTTGAAAGTCTCCTTGCTTTCACTATGTCCTGAGGGTTTAAAAATAAAGTGCAAGTGACCGTAATCATTTATCTAGTCAAAATCATTTCGACATACTAACCCCCGTTTGTAAAACATATATAGTTTAAACCTACATAATAGTATCTACTATAATATATAGTCAAACAATAACAGAATCAATCACAACAATTCATAATAATCCAAGTCAACAATTCATAATAATCATTAAACAATCATAACAAAACAATTCAAAGATCATATTTGAAATTAATCACAATACTAGCTTTTACTAGTACAATATAGCAAGCAAGTGAAAACATCTATCTGCCTTAGCTAGCCCTTACTAGCTCGTCTAGCCTCTACTAGAGATATCGTCACCTACAAATAATCATATGGTCGTAGTTAGCTACAAAGTGCATGATGACCATGTGGTGAAAATAAATCACCTAAGTCATTAATTATAGTAGAGGCTAGCTCATTTATTCATTTATCAAATCAATTAAATCATTTATCAAATCAATTTAGACTAGCTCATTTATTCATTTATCAAATCAATTTAATCGAAAACGTTGAGTCTTGAAAGGATCCACTCACAGGTAATCCAAGCGTACTTCCTTATTATGACACATCCCCGACCTGGAATGTCCAATTGAACTTCAAATTGAGCTGCGCTGGCCGACACCATAAAGGTGACGAAGCCATATAGTGTAGTGATGTGGAAGATATGACTAAATTTAAACCTAAAAGTGACTAAATGCAAGAGTGCACAAGTGGGGGGATTGACTCCAATTCACATGTGATGTCAGAGATGTCAGAGCATAAGTAAAGTACAGTAAAAGTAGGGTAAGAATTATACCATCAAATGTACTCTCCTATAGTAAGAAAACACTTACCATAAATAGTAATATCTTGAAAATGCAACTCCCAATATTTTTGCATATAAAACATATAGCATCTGATAATCACGTCGTCTCGCATAAACAAATATATCACATCGAGTACTCATCGACATATGTTGATACATGATTTAATGTAGAGATATTCTGGCATGAACATGACTGGGTGTAATAATGATTTATGCTCTAGTACTACAATCACGTGAAGACTGGCGTTATGCACATCACATACAAGTCCTAATTACTTATAGCAATCTAGGACAGTAATGGCACCTACAATGGATCCAAAGTGAGCGTACGGTGCGATGTGAATATACACATGAAGACTGGCTTGGCCCGAGCGAGTACTAACACCAGTGT
Source organism: Cotoneaster glaucophyllus (assembly GCA_036320875.1). Classification (NCBI taxonomy): domain Eukaryota; kingdom Viridiplantae; phylum Streptophyta; class Magnoliopsida; order Rosales; family Rosaceae; genus Cotoneaster; species Cotoneaster glaucophyllus. The sequence continues at coordinate 18,807,975 of CM070060.1, forward strand.
AACACATGATGAGCAGATAACGTATATATGATCATGCAATGTTAAATTGATAATTCTAGTCGACCTAATACTATTCATGGCAAAAATATGATAAGGCATCCCATAATAATACGCATATATATGCATCCCGTAGGATTTAGCATAATTTTGTAAATTATGTCATTCCATTAATTCTCATAAACGTTAGTCTAATCTAGGCATACATAGAAAATTCTTTATAAAATATATATGTGGAAACTAAATAAGTATATAACACTTAAAAGCAAAGACCCACTCACAAATCATGTCGTCGGGTCGAACTCGCCTTGTGGGCATTAAAGATCCTTGCAATGCGTTTCACCTGGAAACGAAACCTTTCACATAAATATATTACGTACTAATGTAAATACAAGTTTTTGTACAAAGTAAGGTTAATGAATGAACTATTTTAAAACGACCGAATTTTGAAAAACAGAGGGTGGATTTGGGTCTGTCACATCAAGAAACCTAAGGAGGAGGGACCTTGGGTTCCTCCATATGTCGCTGCACAAACATCCACGTGCTGCACGCGCCACTCACCACGCGCACCTCACGCCCCCGCGAGTACAACATTAGTCCTCTTTTTCGTGAATTCCCCGATTTTCATGTTTTTCCTTCAACTTTCAGAGCTCATTTCGAGCTCGATACCCAACCAAAATCGATGATTCAAAGACTGAATTGAAGTTAGAAATGTAGGAATAAGTCTATACTTATTTGAGGCCGTGTCATGGTCGGAGTTGGCCGAAAAAGGGGTCTGAAAGTGGCTTGACGACCACGGTTCTAAGTTTCCAAAAATCTGGGGAAATCTCCCAGTGATGTTTTCTGTACCAAATCTCATCAAAATACGCATAAGAACTCAAATATATACTCATAACATCACAAGGAATTAGTTAAAGATCGTTAAAGCCTTAGCTTCACCGTAAATGCGAGATTCTTGCCCAAAAACTCATATTTTAAACAGAGCTCCATGTGAGCTTTTGTGCACAATTTCAGTAACCTAAAGCTTGGGTTAAGTTTGTAGGTGTGAAAGGAAGATGGTTTGGGTTGTAAGGCTCACCAGAATGGCTATGGTCATAAATGGCTGTCAGTGATGGTGGCCTAAGAACTCGATGGGGGTGGTATGGTGATAATATGCAGGTATTGCTGCATTTTCTATGCAACAAACGTAGAGCAGAGAAAGAAAACGAGATGAGAGGCTCTCTTGGTTCGTTGTGGCTTGATGGGGAGAGTGGCGAATGGTGATGGCGTTGGTGGTTTCTCTGCACTTCCAAAGAGAGTAAGAGACGAGAGGGAGCTGAGAAGGAGAATGTGAAATGAGCACTGTTCTAAAAATCCCCGCCTAGCACCGCCTAGGCCCCGCCTAGGCGCTAGGCGGCTGGTCACCGCCCCGATTAATGCCTAGACCGCCTAGGCATCCGCCTAGCCCACCCAGACCTGCTGAGGCTCCCGCCTAGCCCGCCCAGACCCGCCTAGACACTTGCCTAGGTTGCAACTCACTTAGATAAAAAATAGATAACTTTCCTTTTGCATTTTATTGTTTCCAATAAATTGTAAGAGACTTATTGAATACTTAAATAAACACACATTATATGTTTGCTCCCTATGTTTTCATTATGTTCCAATACTTCATAATATAGATGTCACTCTATTTTCTAGTTTATGACGAAATTATGTATATTTAAGTATAAACAGACACTTATTTACACGAAATAGAATAGATTTACTTAAATCCGGCTAGTCCGCCTAGTCGCCCGCCTAGGCTCCGCCTAGCCGCCTAGCCGCCTAGGCGCTAGGCCCCATCTCGCCGCCCGACTAGCGCCTAGCGCCTTTTAGAACCTTGGAAATGAGAGGGTTAGGTGAGAGAAAATGGAGGGTGACAGAATAAGAGAGAAACATGGAGTGGACACGGAAGAAAGGGAAAGAGTGGGGTATGGGCCCCACTGGCTCCCAAAACAAGGCCACAAACAGAAAGACAGAAAATATCTCCTGCATAATGTGAAATTACCAAATTACTCTTCATGTTCATAGTTTCATAAAATTTTCATCGTAACTTCGAATTCAATTCCGCTTGCGCCTACGCATTCGTGCTATCGAGTACTTTGAGAATACGATAAAATAATAACTTATACACGTCATAAAATAACGGTCAACGAAAGTCAACAATCTCGCGTCTAGGAGCATTTTCTTCAATTCACACATTTAAAATGAACACAACCGTATAATTGGGGGTGAGTTTTTACATATTAAGTCCCTTGCCTTTGTCCAATTTAATAAAACTTGTACCTACGAATGTATATCTTAGCTTAAATAAGCATTTCCTAACATTTCGTTAATTCAACATCCAAAAGTACTATTTAGACATTGAATTTGCAGAACGGAGGGCAACACGTGAGTCAGGGTGTTGAAAAACCTAAGGATAGGTCTTGGGTCCTGCACGCACCACCGTCCGTCAATCATGGGGCTTGGGTAGCGCACCATTGTTGCCGACAAATGCGTTATTGTACTCACCGTCGTGTTTCGGCGAGTAAACGTCGCAGTCCCCAGAGCCACGAGGCAGGCGTTGGAGAGTTCATAGGAAAGTGAAGGAATGTACCTCTTCTCTTGGGAAATTCCGTTAAAGTTTACGGATCCATTGTTGTCGCTGTTAGAGTTAACAGCGACAACCGCCAGAAATAACAGAAAACCCAAAAATCAATCAACACTTTGATGTCGTTAGAAATTAACCTATTTTCATCTCAAATTCATCCTAAAATGAACAAAACCCTCACCTAAGTCCAATCCAAGGAGATTTGGACTGAGTTTGGCCTCGGACTCAACAGAACTCGGCCAGAGTCCGTCGCCGAATTCTAGAAATCAACCCAGAGGCGTGCAAAGGTTAAACCATCATGAATTTGATCCAAAACTTCACAGAGATGACGAATGAACTTACCCAAACGCAACTCAGGTGGATTTGGGATGGAAATCGCTTAGAACTCACTAGATTCGATTAGTTTCCCTCATAAAAAACTCGGCACGCAGAACAGAGTCAAACAGAGTTTGAAATCCTCGAATTCCATCTCAAAATTCATGCGGAAACTTCACAAATATGAATTAAAGCTTACCTCACTTCCAACCAATGAAGATTTACATTGAAAATCAACCTGGAGTTGGACGAGGAACTCGGTGCTCATGGGTTCGAAGGTTTGGCATCCTTCAGTGCTCAAGTTATACATGCAAGGCCAACATCAGGTTCGTCATGTCATGCTGATTCTAAGTATGGTGGTTATGAGGTTCGATTTGGCCAAAATTGATGAAGATGATGGTGGTTGGCTTCAGTGCTAGAGGGAGAGAGTGAGAAAGTTTGAGCAAGAGAAAAAGGGAGAGTTGCATAAACGAGGGAGAAAGAGAGGACGGAGCTGGTTAACCCAACTTAAAAAGTTCCCTTAGTAAAAATTACCATTACCATTTTGCCCTCCATTTTACGAAATTCGTAACTTGACTCTTGTAACTTTGAATTCAATCCCATCTTCGTCCACACACTCGTGAGTACGAAAACTAATTTAACAAAATAGGAAAAATATGAGAAATTGAAATTTAACTCAAGGCCCTTTCATTATTCAAGACACCTGACTAGGGGTATTTTGGTCATTTTACATCCTTTGGGAATAAAATACGTACGTGTTGAGGTGGTAAGCATCACATGTGAGGGGAAGAATTGAATAAGTGTAAAAGGAAAAGGAACAATAGAGGGGAAAGGACACGGACGGGCTAGGAGAAAGTACTAGTAAATTTTGGTCATTAGTGACACTGAGCCAATTAGCAATGATTGCACATGAAACTATCGTTTCGATTTTTCTTACGATGTATTAGGCTTAAAACTGTCATTCAATGAGGTGCAAAAGGGGTGAGATATAGATTACTTGCTTATAGTGTTGGTTCTCCATGCGACAGTTTTATATGCATTGTCGTATGCTGATATGTGGCAAAGTCTAAAAGTTCAAAAACACGATGGGACTCCATGTACTGTTCACAATCAAAATGAGCTTCCCCATCCAATTTGTTTTACAAGTAAAGTCTTTCTCTTCTTTTATTTTATCTGACGCAACCAAAAGTCTCCAATCTAGCAGACTTCAAATCAGACCCTGAAAACCAAATCTCACCCTCTTGATTCTATTCCTGAAGATCCCCAAACTATGAATGCTATTTTTTTTTCTTCCAAAATCTCTCCCTTGGGCCTTCTGTTTTACGATATCCTTCCCATAGCAAACCCTAGCACCCTCAAATCCTTCTTTGTTTTTGCGATTCTGGGGTTTATACCGACTACCAGGAGACAAAAATTTCTCTCAGCCTCTCATTTTGAGAAATATGCCATGCTTTAGTCCGAGTGCATGTAAGCATTATTTTTTTCACCACCAAGTAAGATTCTACAATCTACTAAAAAGCATAAAGAATTTATGAGCATGTCAATAGAAAACCCTTTTGGTAAGCATTAAAGAATTGGTTTTCTACATGGGATTTGGATCCCCTCCTAAGCAAATGGTGGGGATCCTCATGACCCACTAATAGGGGCAGTTGGATCGAAATCCAACGGCTACCAATAGGGGGTCCCTCTAAAAGTTATAATAATTGTAGCCGTTGGATCGAAATTCAACGGCCTCTGTTAGTGGGTCATGAGGATCCCCACCATTTGCTTAGGAGGGGATCCAAATCCTTCTACATGCATCTCGATTCCATGACAGCATTTCCAATAGTCTGAAATTCTTAATACTCTATATATGTTTGAGGCTCTAATGAAATTGACCAAAAGTTTTGGTGTTCGTATTTTAGGATTCGACCTTGAATTATGTATTATTTGTTGAAACTCATGAATGTGAACTGTTTTGGTAAAATACATCTCATCTTTTTCTTGATTGAAAAGAATCACATATTGTTGAGGTCCTTTACATAATAGATGAAGTATTTTGATTGGTCCTAAAGACAGTTCATCAACATCATGTGTTTATTAGGGTTTGCACGAGGTTGATTTCTTGTGCCAATATCATGACATTTGTTACCTTCCAAGTATAGCAAATGAAATAATTAGAGGCATGCAGAACCCAACTGATGTGAAACTTATAATACACGTTCGTGCGTAAAACAAATGTTCGTTTTATTGATGTAGTTTGGTAATACTTGGGAATTGACATCGGATTCTCTTATACAATTGTTTGTGGTACTTATAGTGTCCAATAAAATGAGTTTTTCGTCTTCTCCACATGTAAGAGACTTAGGAAATCCTTTTTTTTTAAAAAGTTGATTGGGTGACAGCTTTGTCACTCGAATTGTAGTCTGGTTTGATGCTCAATGACAATAAGCTCTAAGAACTATTGATAGAACAACACTCAAACGACATTTTTCATGTCCTTATAATACATTGTCGTCTAAGACGACAAAATATTATGTTTCTTAAATTTTTACTACTGAAAAGACAGTTTTGAAAGTGAAACTGATGGAAGCGTTGCAAATACAAGGCCAGGTTAGTAGCTCAGGGCTTTACACATGAACAAGAGGTTAATTATGTTGGAAAATATTGGCAATACGGGATGCTACTTCTCTTACAATGAAACACATAAACTTAATATTAGTATATCACAATTTTACCACCACAATTTAATAAATAAAATAAACCAAATAAGATAAAATACTTATCTTCTATAGGGTAGATACCGTTATTCGTCGATGCTTTGCTTAGAACAATATTTTAGATTGAGGCGTGTAATCACTGTTATTAAGAGTAAATTTCACCCCACTAAGACAATGTCTTGGTGTAGCAGGTTATGGTACCCTACCCTCCAGGATACAACAACTCATGATCCTTGTAAGCGTACACTCGCAATACTTAGATTCAGTTAACAACTCGATTTTCCTTTTGTATATAATACTTGAAGGATTTTACTTAGAAGAATGAAGAATCAATAATGGATAGAAGGGGGGGGGGGGGGGGGAACTTAAGAATTCTAGAAAAACAAAGGATGAGAATATTTATAAGAAAACAAGAGTGTAAAACCCTTAGACTCTGTAATTGCCCAATTAATGAGTTTATCAATATGGCATCTCACAATGTATAACTCCTTCATTTAACTCTCAATTATAATATGAATGAAATGAGTTGGATAATATCTATAAACCAAAGCAAATTACAGAGAAATAGTGCAGGAATAAGGAAGAAGAAGAACAGAGCTTTTAGAGAGAAGAAGAAGATTGTATTCAATGAAAGTTTTTCATTACATTCATTTGTACACTATAGCTTTCTTTTATATTAGTTCTTACAACTAATCTATCTTACTTTATATATTTCTTACTGCTAACTCCTTATTACAATAGTCTAACAACTTGTACTAACAACCTCATTAATCATTAGACAAGTGGTAGTCAATCTAACCATTGGATTATATCCTTAATATCCTCCCTCAAGCTTAGGAGAAGATAATCCAAGCCTGAGATTATTGCAGTAAGTTTGAAATAATGGAGCTAAGAGACCTTTTGTCAGTATATCAGCACATTGAATATTGGAAGACACAAAATAGACTTGCAACAACTTTTTAGCTACTTTCTCCCTTACAAAATGGATGTCTACTTCAATATGCTTTGTCCGTTGATGTAAAACTGGATTGCATGACAGGGCTATTGCAGACATATTGTCACAAAATAACACAGGCTGAGATGAAATGGGAATCTGCAAAAATATTAGTAGCTGCTTGATCCAATCAAGTTTTGTTGCAGTAGTTGATAAGCCCGATACTTAGTTTCTGTTGAAGACCTTGAAATAGTTTGATGTTTCTTGGATGACCACGATATTGGATTAGAACCCATAAACACTACAAATTCTGTTGTTGACCTTCTATCATTTGGGTCACTAGCCTAATCAGCATCCGAGAAAGCCTTCACATTCAAATCTTCATTTCCTTAGTGTATTCCTAAATTACTTGTACCTTTTAAGTCCCTAAGGATCTTTTTTACTGCAGTGAAATGAGATTCCATAGGGTTATGCATGAACTGACATACTTGGTGTACTGCAAAACTTATGTCAGGTCTAGTGAAGGTTAGGTGCTGTAATGCACCAACCATACTTCTGTACAAAGCTGGGTTATTATAAGGTACACCATCATCTAATAACAACCTGTTATAAGGAAGATATGGAGTTGCACAAACTTTGGAATCAAGCATCTCAATCTTGGTAAGTAAGTCTTTGAGATATTTTGCTTGAGACAGAAATAACCCATCACACAGTGAAATTATTTGAATGCCTAAAAAATAGTGAAGCTGTCCCAAATATTTGATTTCAAACTCCTTTGTCAATGTTGAGATAACTTCAGTGATTGTAGATGATGCACTACCTATGATTATTATATCATCGACATAGAGAAGTAAAATAATCATAAAGGATCCCACTGGTTTTACAAACAATGATGAATCTGCAAAAAACTTGTAAACTTTCATTTCAAACCCTTAGGGCTTGTTTTAAGCCATAGAGAGACTTATGTAATCTACATACATACTCAGGATGATGACAATCAATGAAACCTAGTGGTTGGGACATACTAAACTTCTTCTTGTAACACTCCATGAAGGAATGCATTCTTAACATCCAATTGCCTTAGATTTCATCCAAAATGAGCAGCAAACCAAAACTAACCTCATTGTAGTTGGTTTGACAACTGGGCTGAAAGTTTCTCGATAGTTTATCCCTTCTTCTTGGTTGAATCCCTTGGCAACAAGCTTTGCCTTATATATCCCAGCACTGCCATCAACATTCCTTTTGATTTTGAACACCCATTTACACCTCACAAGGTTTTTATGGGATGGTAATGATACTAGACTCCATGTAAAATGAGAATATAATGCAGAGATCTCCTCTTTCATAGCATCAACCCAAAATTGGACTCTTCAAACCAGGCTTGTATGTGACTGGCTCAACATGGTTCAAATCTACCTCTTCATTCTTATGAATAGTTGATAACAGAGTCATCTTCTTTGATATTCCACTCCTAGATTAAGTTTGCATTGGATGCAAATTCAATACAAGTAAAGGAAGAACAACCTGAAGACTCTCAGGTTGAAATTCAAGAACCACATGGATTGTTGTTGAGGATGATTGTTCTCGTGCAATAATGGATTGTATTGTAGGTTGAGGACTTGGTAAATCTGGTAAAGGTTGTGAAGATTGAGAAGAATGGGATGATATTGCAAAGTCACTAGGTGATGCGGAAGAGTGAGTATTTGAATTTGGTATAGGAGACACTAGAACATTGTTGTGATCATGCATTATTAGTGTGGGAGAACCTATAAGGACTGTGTTTATGACAATGGTATTTGAAGTTGGGGATACTAGAGTAAGATATGGAAATTCAATCTCATCAAATATAACATGCCTGGAAATCACAACTTTCTTTTTACCAACTTCAAAACAGATGTAACCCTTGTACCTAGATGCATATCCAAGAAATACACACTTGGTTGTCCTAGGTTGTAATTTTTTAGAGTTATAAGGTCTCAACAATGGATAGCATGAGCAACCAAATACTCTTAGATGACTAATATCAGGTATGAAACCATAAATTGCTTCAAAATGGTGATTTTTGGCTTAATGTTTAGGATGGCATCCTATTGATAAGATACACTGATATTTGGTAAGCAAAAGACTAAAAAATAGAAGTTAAATGGAATGTTTGTAGAAGTGTAATAGTTGTCTCAGTGATATGACGATGTTTTCTTTCAGTTAAACCATTTTGTTCTGGTGTATGGGCGAAACAACTGATGACTTATGCCTTTGTCAACAAGAAATGATTGAAACTTGATACCTATATACTCACCCCTATCACTTTGCAATATTTTGACAATAGTGGAAAACTGAGTAAGAATGAATTGATAAAAGACAACAAATATGGAGTAAACATTTGATTTATTAAGAATTGGAAAAATCCAGCAGCATCTTGTACACTCATCTATGAAGGTGACATAGTATTTAAAGCCTTCTATAGGAACACAAGGAGCTGGACCCCTTACATCACTATTTATAACCTCAAAAGGAATAACAGATTTGGACATAGCAGTTTGAAATGGTTGTTTTGTAAACTTGCCCTCTAAGCATGTAGAACAAATTATTGGTTGAGTAGCAATATTATTTGAAGGGTGGCCTAATTTGCTATGCCATAGTCTAGAGGTTACTTGATGACCAGTATTCTCCCTGTGTATTTGTCCTGAATCCAAAAACAAAAGGCATCGAAAATCAGCCAACAATTGTTATCAAGGCATATTTTGTGCACTGACAATAAATTATGTGACACATTAGGCACATATAAAATTGAATTTAACTTCAATTTATGAGATGAAGTATGTAATATTGATGATCCCACATGAGAAACTTGCAAACCTTCACCACTTGCACTCTGAACCATTTCATTAGATGGAAATGGTGTAACCAAAGACAAATTGTGTAATTCAACAATCACGTGATTCGTTGCACCAGAGTCAGTCAACCATACTTGCTGTGAATTTGAGTTTGATACCATTGGTGGGGTTGAAGCATTAACATGCATAGCAGTCAAAGATCTTAAATTTAAGTTCATATTTGCATTCCTGAATTGACAATAGTGAGCACTGTGGTTTTTTTTTTACCACAAATTTGACAACCCTCAATCATTTGTGAACAAATGTTCCTGAATCTACAGGTATCAGCAGGATGACCAAATTTTCCACAGATTTGGCATGGTGGTAATGAAGATCTAGAGTACACATGTTGATTTTGTGGAGAAGAACCAAGAATCCCACGTGTAGGGCCAGAATAAGAAGGTTTATTGTTTCCAAACCTTGAATTTGAGCCATACTGAAATTTACCCTTGCCTTTATTCTTGTTCTAAAATGGCTTGGACTGATAATTGTTGAAACCACTGTTTTGATTACCATATAAGCCCCCTGAAGAATTTGCATTGGAAGAATTGCCATATGCATTTCCATTGGATGAATTATCATTGGACTGAGAACTACCAGGTCCAACTATCATAGTAGAGAGAAATTGAGTTGTAGAGTTACTACTGTCAATCATAGCTTCTTCAGCAAGCAATTGAGACCTCAAATCTTTGATAGAAATCACATGTTCCCTTCCCTTAATTATGGATCTTATAGTATTATACTTGGATGGCAAACCATTTAGAGTAAGAATTATTATATCATCATCATCAAATACAACACCAGTTGCAGAAAGATAGTCTCTAACTTATTTAATCCTCTGAAGATACAAAGAAATAGAATCATTACCATTTTTGATAGTTTGAAATTCTGACTTCAGTTGAAAGATGCTGGTGCGTGTGACAGTACAAAATTGTTCATTAAGCCTTGTCCATAAATCTTGAGCATTGACATTATCAATAGCACAAGACACTGCAGATGGTGAAAGCATAGTAGTAATCAACTGTATCTATGCTCTATCATGCATCTTCCACACTTAATACTCATCAATTTTAGGTTATTGAGTTGAACCTCCAGAGGTAACATCTGAACCACTTGACACAACAAGAGCGAGTTTTGGAGGACACGGCGTTGAACCATCCAGCTTGATCGTCACTGGTGCTGATACAACGAAGATTAGGAACGTGATAAGAGATTGAAGAATCTGCAACTGAGAAGCAGTAACCATTGTTGTAGAAAATCAAGAACCTGCATAGAGAATTCAAGAAACTTTGTAGAGCAAATCCTGAGTCAGGACTTGTATCGAACGCTTGGTGTGCAGAGAAAAATCTTCATGAAAGTGAATGCAGGAGAAGAGAGAGAAGTCTCCAAGATCCACAAAGAACAAGAAAGAGATAGAGAGATCAGAAATGTCGAGCTGAAGCAACAAAATCGAACAATATCACTGAGCGATTAGCTTTCTTCGGCGATGGTACCATATAAACCAAAGCACATTACATAGAAATAGTGCAGGAATAAGGAAGAATAAGAACAGAGCTTTTAGAGAGAAGAAGAAGATTGTATTTAATGAGAGTTTTTCATTACATTCATTCGTACATTGTAACTTTCTTTTATATCAGTTCTTACAACTAATCTTACTTACTTTGTATATTTCTAACTGCCTAACTCTTTATTACAACAGTCTAACAACTTGTACTAACAACCTCACTAATCATTAGACAAATGGCAGTCAATCTAATCATTGGATTATATCCTTAACAGTAACAAATGAGGCTATAAGTGATAAAACGGTCATGCAATAATATCAAATAAAAAAACAATAATATGGCACAGTGAATGGGAGCAAAAAAAAAAAAAAAACGGATGCAATGAATTTGTATGTTGAAATACTCAACAAAATTCCAACAGATTATTTAGAAACTTTCAGTCATGTTGTCAGACATTTAACTGTTAGACTCATTTGGCTTTGGCTGCTAGTCACAAATGGAGTCTCAGACAACTAGATATTATAAATGCTTTTCTTCATGGAGATCTACAAGAAAAGGTTTATATGCATCAATCACAACATTTTGTCTATCCAAAATATATATCTATCTCATGTGTGCAGATTAGTTAAGTCCTTGTATGGCCCTAAACAAGCTCCTAAAGCTTGGCATTTCAAATTCACAGGAGTATTACATGTTTTGGGTTTTGTTACTTCTCCATCTGATACTAGTCTCTTTGTGAAACATGATGGAACAAATATGATCATTTTATTGCTTTATATTTATGATATTATCTTAACAGGTTCTGATGCTTCTCAATTTCAATCAGTAGTTTACATTATTGGAGAATTGTTTGATTTAAAAGATATGGCAAGGTTACATACTTTCTTGGTCTTCAAATTCAGTACAAAGATAATGGTGATCCGTTTGTGAATAACAAAAAGTGTGAAATAGAGATGTAAGCCTGCACTAACTCCATCCAAATCACATACTCAACTCCTTGTTTCAGAAGGAACTTTTATCTCTGATCCAACTTTATTGAGAAGTCAGCGCACTTCAAAATCTCACATTCACACGATCCGATATCTCACATTCTGTCAATGTAGTTTGTCAATATATGCATCAGCCAATAGAAGCACACTTTTTTTTTTTTTCAGGTTAAAATAATTATGAGGTGTCTATAGGGTACATTGGATTGTAGATTGACTTATAAATCTTCATCACCAACTACAATTTTAGCACACTTAGATTCTGATTGGGTTAGCTGACATTAATACAAGGAGGTATGTTACAGTTTATGTAGTCTTCGTGGGATGTAACCCAATTTCTTGGCAATCCAGAAAAAAGGTCTTCAATGTCTAGGAGTTCTACTGAAGTGGAATATAAGTCATTAGCTCATTCTGTTGTTGATGCTTGTTGGATCACATCCATATTTAAGGACTTACATGTGGTCATTCCTTCTCCTCATATCTTACCTTGGGAAAATAGAGTTGGCCCCATGAAATAAAGTTATCAAGTAAAGGTGTTTGGCTCGACGTCACTGTCTTCGTCCAACAAAATTTCGTCGGACAAATAGTAATTTCTGGTGGTGTAATAACAGAATGCCATATTTTCACTTGTGTATTGGTCCGGATGTCACTTGTGTGTTAGTTGCTTAATAACTAAGCTGTGTAGTAGCTTAGTAGCCAAGTAAATGTAAAAAGGCTATAAATAGCAACTCTGTATTCTTTGTGCAGGTTAATGAAAAGTCGATTCTGTTACTTCTTCAAATCCATAACTCTTCTTCTTCTCAAAACCTTAAGGAGAAACCAAATTTGTATACAAATAATGTGGTTGTAGATGATTGGATTATTAATAAGTGTTAATTAATGTACCTGTTTCTTAATGATGACACATAATTTGATTTGCAAATTTAGTTTAAAATTTTGGTCTCCCTAGCATTATCCATTACTCAAATGTTCAAATGAATCCTAAAGAAGTGTGGATTTTCTTAATGACTATGCGCTTGGTCCAACAAGAGAGACGTGTCGCTCATCTTTGCTTTTAGTAACATGTTTAGAACTTTATCCATTTACCTATCAAGCTTTACTTACATATTAGTTCTTCAATCTCCAAAAATGGGTATCTATTAGTCCCCAAATTCAAGTTAATTAACCATCACTACAAGAAAACATGGATTAAGTGACCGAATTTTTGTGGCGCGTGAAAATTCATCATATATAGGTAAAACAAGTGACGCAATGTTAAATTCATCACATAAGAAAAGGGAAGGCCACCTGGCCCTTCCTCACATATAATATTAAATTAAAAATAAAAAATATAGATGCAATTATCAAAAAGAAAATTTTATTTAAACCCATGCAACCTCTTTTTACACCCAACTTAAAATTTTGAATGTTAATTGTCTATTTTACCCTATTGCATAATTACTATTAAGTACAAAATGAAATTAATAATAAAACTCAAATTTATCAATAAACCCAAACCCTAATAATTAAACCTTACGATCATTCTTTGTCTATCTTACGTTCATTGTGGCTAAAACCCTAATAGTTCTCGTAGAGAAAAATAAGTTTTTCTATTGAAGGATGGTAATTTTGAAGTTTTGAATCCTCCAACCAAGGTATGACTCAATTTATGAATTATTTGTTCGTTCGATTTCAATTTTTTACAGTTTAGAAGATGAGTATTTTGGTTATAAATTTTTTTCAATCAATCCTGCATAGTTTGTTTATCTTTCTGCAACAGTATATTGATGCAATCGGTTTCCCATTGTTCATCTGCATCCCAAAAAACCAAAAAATCTTGCAGATATTGCAAGAACCTTGATTCCATTGGTTCTTCTGTTTTTATATATTTTTTTCTTCTCTGTCCTATAATAATCACACCGCCCACCGATTAATGCCGCTCTCCCTCCTCTACCACTTCAAAAAGGCTTTCATTCACTCACGCTAACGCCAACCCTAACTAAGCAAACATGGGCATGCCAGGTCTCTCTCTCTCTCTCTCTCTAGTTCTTGGGTTGTGAAGATTAATGGAGAAATTAGATATGGGTTTTGTTTATTTTGTTTAATATGTTATTGGGTTTTCATTAGAATAATACAAACCTGAGGCTTCGTTTGGTTTGCTGACCAGCTGTATGTACGAGAAGAACATAATATGATGCAAAGCTTCAATTTTGGGCACTTCAATATACTGTTTTTCTTTCTCCAGTTACGGACAATCACTCACATGAAAATTCCAATTGAAGTCTGATTACACCCCAAAATCATGGCATCGCTATTGGTGCAAACTAAAAGTCGTAATACGAAGTCTGCACTCTGCACCCCAAAAAAGTCTTCCTTGCAGATATTGCAAGGGTTGCTTCTTCTTTTTTATATTATTATTTTTTCTTCTCGGTCAGCCCAAAATCGTGGCATCACTATTGGTGCAAACTAAAAGTCCTAATACAAAGTCTGCACCCCAAAACAGTCTTACTTGCAGATATTGCAAGGATTGCTTCTTCTGTTTTTATGTTTTTTTTTTTCCTTCTCTGTCGGTGTAGTCTGACTACACCCCAAACACCAGTTACATCAATGTAGCTATTTGTTCGTTTGTTTTTAATCATAACTTGAAGGTTTTTTAATGTAACCATAATTTTGTCATTTATTTTTTAGCAACAAGAATTCAATGATGCCTCTGATCGAGGCAACAAGGTTGGACAAGAATGTGTGGTGGATTATACTGATCAATTTACAACTTATGAGGTAATTATATATTTATAGTGTCTTTGACGTGTTAGTTAATTTTAGAATTTTACTTCGAAATAAAATATGTGTTACGTGCAGATATTCAAAGGAAAAGATGCATTGATTACATGGGTTCGTGAACAGGGAAAGCTGAATAATATGGTAATTGTTATTAAAAGGTCTGATTTAGGAGGTGAAGGTAAGATTGTGAGTCGCCCTCGACTAACACTTGCTTGTGAAAGAAACGGTACATATCCATCATACAAGTGTGTTATAGCATATGGTCAAAGGTCAATTGAGATTGGTCACACAAAAAAACAATCTAGGAGTTCTAGTACGAAAAAATGTGGATGTCCATTCTTGTTGAAAGGTGTGAATATTGGCGATGATGACGATTGGACATTGAAGGTAGTATCTGGAGTGCATAATCATCCTGCTTCAGAGTATCTTGAAGGACATTCTTTTGCAGGGCGACTTTCTAAAGAGGAGAATGAATTGTTGGTGGACATGTCTAAGAGTTTGGTGAGGCCGAAAGATATCTTGGTCTCTATCAAAGACAGAGATGCACAAAATGTATAACTATAAGGACAATATATAATGCTAGGCATCGAAGTAGGATGAAAGAATTTGCCGGGAAGACACAGATGCAACAATTGCTTCATAAGTTATCAGAACACAAGCATGTTGAGTGGCACAAGAGTTGTGGTGATACTGTGACTGACCTTTTCTGGGCTCACTCTATTAGTATTGAGATATTACGAGCATTCCCACATGTACTTATCATGGATTGCACATATAAGACTAACAAGTATCGTTTTCCACTCTTAAAAATTGTGGGTGTGACAGCCACTAATATGACATTCTCAGTTGCTTTTGTGTATATGGAGGCTGAGAAAGAAGACAATTACACTTGGGCCCTAACTAGATTAAAGACATTGCTTCATGGCTATTGTCTTCCTGGGGTTATTGCCATCGATCGAGATTTAGCACTTCTGAATTCTATCAAGTCTGTGTTTCCTAGTGCGCAACATTTATTGTGTAGATGGCATATTAACAAAAAAGTGTTGTCAAAGTGCAAGAAAAGGTTCGAGTCAAACAAGCAGTGGAATAAATTTAATAGAGATTGGAATTGCCTTGTGAGTTCGGAAACAGAAGAGGAGTATCAGCGTTCTTTGCAAGAAATGGAATCTAAGTTCAGTAATTATGATGATGCTCTTGAGTACATACGAAACAATTGGTTAATTCCATATAAGGATAAGTTCATAAGCACATGGATAGATAATTGTATGCATTTTGGTACTACAACCTCAAACAGGTATATTTCTCCTTACTTTATGTTCAGGCATATATATATATATATATATATATATATATAGAAGACTACCATGAATGAAATCAAATATTTCATTAGTTAATTATGATTTGATAAATTTAAAATTGGTTTCTGATTCATATCTTGAGAAGGCATAACAAATTTTCTCTCAAACAGTTGAGCATCGTAGACTTTATAGCTTTTGTATTTTCAATTCTATATATAGTTTATGATTACTCACGTATTGTTATAAACAGGGCAGAAAGTGCACATGCAAAATTGAAGCGACAACTTCGCTCCAGTCAACTTAACTTTGAGACGTCGTGGGTACATATACATTCCTTGTTGGAGTTGCATCATACAGAGGTTAAAGCATCTTTTGAAAAAAGTCGATGTTTTGTTCGGCACAAATTCAAGAAACCTGAGTTGCAACGACTACTAGGTTTTGTTTCTACGTGAGGTTGCCATTGGTTATCTAATTGAAGATCATCATTTTATCCAGGTATAAGATAATTTTTTTCTTTTTACATATATATTTATTTTATCTTATTTGATAACTCTAAATTGATTGATGACTTTGTGTATTGTAGGTACATTTGTGTGAAGGTTACCCTATGCCACCAGTTTCTACCATGTGGCACAAAAAGAGTCAAATGAGCAGTGATATTAGAGTGAAAAACTTGTACTCAAAATACCAGGGGCGTGTGGATCAATTTAAGCAACTTCGAGGTCTAGAGAATGTAACCACTAATGATATTGTGGATCTTGAAGATGATTAAAACATCGAAACATTTCTCGACACCCATGGACCTCAATTTGTGTATCATGCACGAAACTTACTGGTCAAGACCCCTCAATAATAGTACGTCTATGTTTCTACTTTACGAATATGATTTTTTCTGGGCAGTTCTGATAGTATCAAGTGTTATTCCTATCTCCAGAGTTTTAACCCAATTAGCAAAGATCTTAAAAACTTTTGAGTTATGGATCGGGAATGGAACCAATGGAGATGCTTGGTTACAATTTAGAATATGTTATTATATGTTTGCCCGGGTTTTTGTTGTTTTTGATGTTTGAAACGGTTTTTCTTTATGCATGGGCAATGAGTTTCGATGTATTGAAACTTCAAAGAATCCGTATTTATAAAAGCTTTAATATTTGTGTTTTAACGTGACATTTTGCGCAACGAAAAAGAACAGAGAAATGAGGGGATTCTAGTTTCGAATCCACTAAGCAACGAATGATCTCTTGGAACATCTTCTTCGTAAAATAAACACGAAAAGTATAGGAGTTAATGAAAAATTAACAATTCCTTCGTAATGCAAGAGACCTGCGTCGCGGTGAGTTTCCAAGTTGATGAATTAAATCAAGCAGAAACAGGGATTCCGGGGATGAAATTCCAACGGGGAAGTCCTTTGCCATGGTGTATGAGGAAAAGGGTCCTGAAGTAGCCTCGGAAACTAAAGAAAGCGCAGAGGACAAGCTCCAAGTGCATCCTTGTCAATATATGAATCAAAAACCAATTTTAAATTTATCCACACGAACAGAAAATGTTTATTTATTATGAGAAGAAATGAGGGTATCAACGATTGAGTATGAGATTAATCAACTCCCGCTCATAAATTCATACCTTGACTTTTCACTCTTTGATTGTTAATAAACATATAAAGAGCTGGACTTGGAAAGGAAATCAAAGAGAAGAACATCCCAGATACTCCATTACCCACACAAACAGAAGATATCATTGAGGATAGTCCAAAAGAAGTTAAGAACCAATACGAAACCGTTGAGGAAACTCCCGAAGCTAGTGGCACTGCAAGTAAAGCAGTTAAGGAGGATGAAAATGCAGAATGCCAGGTTGAAATTCCATGCACGAAACGTGAGGAAGATACACTGAAAAAAGGTGAGACATTGGGTGTAAAGATAAATCCACATATTGAATTGGGTTTATAGGGGTATATTAGGTATTAAATTTGGGTTTAAAGAGATATTAATAGTTTAGTTAAAAATCAAATGGGTGCAAAAAGTAAGTTGGGTGTAGAAATAGGTTAGATGAGTTTAAATAAAATTTCCCTATTCAAAACCCCCAAATAACAAAACCTATCCATTTATTCTTATTTCTTCCCAGTCTTCAGCACCCGTCTACTTCTTCACCCTGACTTCGATGACCAGCTACTTGGTGGTTGCCAGGGACGGCGACTACCACCTCTCATTCGTCTCCCTCCCTCAGCCATTCTCCCACCCTTTGATTCTCGTTCACTTATCTCTTTGACATAACAAGATCAAATTGGGGAAAGAGAAGTTCGATTTTTTCTCAAGTTCTTTCAGTTGACAACAAGGTACTTTGTTTGTCTATATTTCTTTAATTGTTTTTGGATTTTTTCTTTAATTGTTCCCCAGATTCTAATTTTCTTTCGCTAAAGATCCTTCGTATCATTCTTAATTTTTTAATAGATTTGAATTGCTTTTATGTCTTTGTTGTGGTATATGCCCTTTGCTTCTAATATGCTTATCTGAAACTACTTTTGCTGCACAAGAATAGGTTCACACGATGTTTCCGCGTCTCTTTGCATAAAGGCCCAGATGCCCATAAAGCCATATGATTGAAAATAGCTTTTTCATTATGTAGGAGTATGCATCTTAATTTTCACTGACCAAAGAAATCCTAGCACAATTTTACTTTCTTTGTTAAGTTATCACACAAATACGCATATTTTTAATTAGTTAGCTATTTATACAAACAAAACTGAAACCATATGTCATAAATTGTCTAATATACACTAACCTCATAGTTTCCAATTTTCTTGCCTCCAAGCGAATTTCTTTATGAGGTTTTTTATTTTTATTTTCGTTTAATTTTTCAATTGATATTTGATTGGGAGTTAATGAGGAACTTTTTTAGCATGGGAAATGTCAAAGCATTAGTTTTGACAATTAGATTGTTACAGACACTTCTATGTAAAAAAAGTTGGAAAACTTTACCTTCAAAATTTCAAAACATAAACTAGAAGGAAGAGAAACATCCATGCTTGTATCTCATTTCTCACACAACAATCTAAGAACTCACAGAAGCTGATAGAACAAAATACCTTAGCTCAGACCCTCTTGGAGGACTAGAAAACTAGAGACATGGAGGGCAACCCAGTTTTTCATTGTGATTCGGGGGAAAAAGAGTTTTTATGTGACATGAAGAGGAAAGGTGGGAAAAGGTGAATATGATAGTTTGAGATGATGGATTAAGAGCTGCCAGTGTTCTAAAAATTGGCCTAGGCGGTCGCCTAGGTGCTAGGCGATGGTCAACCGCCCCGATTAACCTATAGTCGGGAGAAAAATCGGGGAAGGGATTAGGCGGGCGCCGAGGCGGTCTGGGCGGCGCTTGGGCGGCCTAGGCGAGTGACTGGATGGCCTAGGCGGTCTTGGCTTTTCACTTCCATTTTCTGTTTTCAAAGTGAGGTAGGAGGAATGCAGAACATTGTTTGTGTTCTGGGTTTCGAATTTCAGCGAAGAAGGCGAGAGGAGGAAGAAGAAGAGAGAAAAAAGTTTCTCTCTCTTCGATTCTCACCCCACCCCACGTGACCACTATCAGGTCTCACTTTAGGGTTTAATATATTTTAAACTATTGTCAATTAAAATGGTATCTATTTACTTGAATACATATATAAAGGAGGGTACATCTATAAAAAAAGGTGGGTACAGCTAGCACACCGAAGGTTATAAATGGTGCCCCACCTCTCTGACTTCTATGCATTTCTCACCCTCGATTTTTTTATGTAATTGTTTTAAATTGTTGATCAAATACTTTCTTTTTTTGGTTAAATATTTTGTTTTCAAAGACTAAATGATTTCTAAACATATATTTGGCACTTTTATTCCTCTTCAAATGCACTATAAATTCATATCATCTTTGAAATTTTTTCCTAAAGTACTACAGATTTGTATCATTTGAACTTGTATCTTATTCCATCAAATTCATCAAAGTACTAATGATATAATTTGTGTATTCTTCTACTTTTATTTTTACATTTTATCATTTTTTTATTATCCATACAAGTATAGTTTTTTTTAGGTGTAAATAAGTACTTATTTACAAGATATATAATAAATGTACATAAATCCGCCTATGCCGCCTAGGCCCCTACCCACCGCCCGACTAGCGCCTAACGATTTTTAGAACCTTGAGAGCTGCAGAGTGGACTCCATATAGCACTTTACGATTGCACTCTCATCTAACTATACTCTAATGCACATTTATCTTTGTACATATATGAAATTTTATACTTTCATGATTTTCAAGATTGAAGGTGCGCAAGGTCGAGATTACTTAAGTACAAGACCAAAGTTCCAAGTTAGTATGTTGTCTTTAATGCTTTCAATTTACAATGACATATTATTAATGCTACCTCTAGCCAAATAATCATTGCATTTGAATAGTAATGATGAATACAAAGTATTGTGCATGTATATGCTGAAAGCATGGTGGTTTTTCTGTTAGATTATTGCAAATTTAGTATCTAGCATGGTGCTTTTGTATTATTTCGCTATTTTCTAGTACGTTTGTTTTAGCATCTAGTTGTTGTTGAGTTGGGATATGTGAATTTTTTAATTGAGCTTCTTGACATTTTTGGTTGTCATATTATATGTCTATCTTAACAATTTTATTCATTGTAATTTCAAGCACTCACTTGCATATATTTAGGTTTAACAATAGGTATTAATTGTTGTGGACTTATCCCATCCGAAGATTATTGAATATGTTGACAAGAAGATGGCAAAGTTGTACTCTTAGTTTAGGCACCGGTTGCATCTACACTACTTGTCATGTGGAACACCAGTGAGAGGGCGAGCTAAGCTTCCAAATGATATGATATGGAATGGGAGACCAAAGAGTCATTGGGATTGGTTATGTGGTAATGTTTACACTACTACACTCTTTTTGGTATGTATTCTATGCAATCTTTTCTAGTATAAATCCAACTTAGAAACCAATTCTTTCAACATGAAGACTTCTTGTCGTGTTCTACAAATTCAGTTTTTGTAGTCAAAACCTCTAACCTTTTATGCTTCATTTTCATTTTGGTTGTCATCTGCTTAATTTTTCAATGTGAAATTGTGGCTTGTCGTGTTCTTTGAACACATTGTTTCTAGTTATTACTCTTGCATTCTAGCTCTTACCTTATATGCTTCTTCATTTTCATTTTAGTTGTAGGCTGGTTAATCCTTACAAAGTGAAATGCATAGACATTTTTCCTGTTTGTTCTTTAAATTCAGTATTTATGGCTAAAATTTATGCACCTTGGCTTTGTTACTTTTTGTTTCTTATTTTCCCTTTATTTATTGAGATTTTCCCTGTCTTGTAGTTGGTGGCTTTATTCATCTGATTTGTTCTTATGGAACTCATTTGCTTAGTGTCATTTTACAGGCCACTGATTAGTGTTTCAACTGTTTGTTTTAAATGAATTTTGTTTCTTTGAGTGTGATTAAGATCTCATGTTGTTGATTAAGATCTCATGTTGTTTGTCTAGAACATTTATATTGTGTTAGGATAGGATTTATGTATCTTAGCTTACTTGGCTATACAGCCACACACTTTTTTACTTGTAATTGTCAAATCTGCTCAAACACCTATTTAATTAGGTTAGAATTAGGAATATGGCAATGGTAATATAACGTCTGTTTCGATAGCCAAATTAATAAATTTCACCTTATGGTTAAATTGATTGTTAATTCTTTACACTTAGGTAATTTTGAGTTAAAATATGAAGTATGTTGATTGTTACTATCTTGACACTCAGGTAATTTGGAATTAAAATTTAAAGTTTGAAAATGGTTATCATATACTCATCTGACTAACTATGTTAGCCTAATGCCCTTGGTAGAAGAAAGAGTATCTTCCATTCAGTTTCCTTAAGCTTGGTGTTTATATGTTTCTCTCTGCTTAGCTTGTGCTATTTCTAACATTCTTGACCGAGAGAATATAAAAGGTGAGATGAGATAGCCCTCTAAGGTGAATGAATATGTACAACTAAAATACATGACATTATATATGACAAGTTTGAGAGCTTGGAACTTTCCAAATTGTACACATGTATAGCTAACTAAATCTTCTATTGTATGTCATGTACCAAATGTGTAATGTAGGAGCTTTCAAGGCAAAATGTTGATAATAGGAAGAAACAGAAGTATCACCACAAAGGTGGGGCAATGCCATTTATCCAACATGCTAGGAAAGCCCAGATGGTAATGAAATTAAATTACTTATTATACTCATTATGGAATTTACATATTCTAATGTATGTTTCTGCATTATTGAGCAGAAAGGAAATCCATTATCTGTGATTGACAATTGGGGGGGTCTCCATAAAGACAAGAACGGTCAGTGGATAAATGATGTTGCCCGGGATAAATATGTAAGTCATTCATGGACTTATCATTTGTGTCATTTTAAGGGAGACGGAGATTAAAAAAATCAAATTTGACATGATACAACTTAGGAAACACAAATAAAGTGAACATACAAGATTGAATTAAAAAAAAAAAAAAAACCTTAATATAACTAGCTAGAAGCTGAAAGGTTATACCTAACATACATTCAAACAGAAACTATTTTAAAGGTTATACGTTGTATGTTGCCTAATCCTATGTAAAACACATTGAAGCATAATCTACAAAATCATATATAAAGACAGTTTATACCCAATGGTTTACTTCTACATCAGTTCAGGATCACATCCAAGTATTTAAGTGGTGTCTTCTTAAGCATATTGTGGCTGATTTGTTTGAAACAAAAGAAACTTATTTGTTTGTATTTTAATATGAAAGGATAAATTGAAGAAAAAGAAGGATGAAGTTAAGGAGAAGCTAATCCAAGAAGCGCATGAGGGTACTATATTCGATTCCATACAAGTACCATTGGAAGATGAATTTGGAATCATGGCTGTGAACCTTGGAAGGAAGGAAAAATATGTTAATGGTGTAGGTCTTTTCCCTCGTACGGATACCTTTAGTTGCGTTTCTTCTATGGCTTCAAGTTCTGAGTTAACTGATATGAGAGATCAGATCAAGATTCTATCAGATGGTTTCCTCAAATCGCAACAGGAAAATGAACAATTGAGAGCTCGGTTGGATTTACAAAATGATGACGAAACCTTGGCATAAAAAATTAAGGCTTTTCTAGCCGCAAGTCAAGGGCAGACCAGCAACAACTCAAAGGAATTTGATGGTAATAATTCATCTAGTGAAAATGTTTATCTTGAACTGGAAGAACATGACTCGGAAGAAGAATGATTTCGATAGTTATGTCTTTTGTTATTAGTTAAGTATGCACATGGTAGACCTTTTTGTTAGCACCTCAATATGTCTTTGACTTTTCTTTTGTTAGTACCTTAAACAGTCCTTGTATAGGCCTTGGTACCCTTCTTCACAAATTGCTATTATTAAGATAGGTCACCATGAGTTAGATTGATTTTGGGATGTTTATGTTATTTTGTTGGATGTACAGTTCTTGAACATATTTGAATGTATGTGGTTTAATTGTTGATTAATGAAAATGGGAAGTATTACCTTATAATTGTTATGAGTTGTTATTCTAGATTACGAAACACGAATAAGTAATGAATTCCTCACATATTATTCCTAAATAGTTATTTGATTACAAAATATGTGACATAAGCCGCTTCACCCATCAAAAGAATATGTGACGATTTCAGCGTCACTTAGTGTAATTATATAATTATGGGATCATATTGAGTGACCCAAAAAGCATCACTTATAAGTCTGATATGAGACGAAAAACATAGGTCACTGAATTTTGTATTTTGTGACACTAATTTCGTCACATATTAGAATAATAAGTGACGGAAGACGTGTCACATAAAGGGAAAATATGTGGCGACTCCAATATTCGTTACTTAAACTATCGTATAGGTGACGCTAATTGTGACGCTGAAATTTCATCACATATAGTCAAATGTGACGATTTTTCATATTTATGTGACGAATGTTGGTCGTCACAAAAACCATGTTTTTTATCTTAATCTAAAGTCCGCACTTTCAAATGAGCCTTTTATAATAGTTTAGGACTGTTTTAAAATGAACTAGCTAGTCATAAGCGTTTTTGCTATATATCATTCTACTGTAAATATGTTGATGTATTTATAGAAAATAAGTGCTTCTACTGCACAAAACACTAAATTTGTTCTCGAGTTAGAAAAAAACTTTTGGTTATCTTAAAGCAGTCTTAGCACTTCCAGAGCAAGTCCCAAACATGTCTTTAGCTTTAGGTGAGTTACCTGCAAAAAATATTATCTATAATTAATCAGTTCACATACTCATTTAGTCATTTACTGTCGTTTGACCAAAAAAAAAAAAGTTATTTACTATCTTCTTACTAAACAATGGCAATATATGGTAGGCAGCCAGAAACTGCCCTTAACTCATCCTTAAATGCAGCATCTAATAAAATAATTGATAGCTAACACGTGAGGAGCCCTGTACGGAGATTATAAATAGGGTTCTCGTTAACAGTCTTCTAATTATGCAAGAATAATGCTAGAAAGACTAAATTATAAATCAAGCAAATATAAAGATAGATTTCCTTATCACGGTAACCAAGTTTACTTTTTCTTATAGACCAAGTTTATTTTGATTTTGTAAATTCCTCCAAATGGAGAAGATAAAATATTCGAATATTGTGAATTTAAATATAACCCTAAAACCTTTAACTTTAAATAAACTTACTAGAAACAAAGGGAGAGGTAACAATACATATACCATTATAATAATAAATCAAGAACTAGTCCAAATCTAAATGCACTAGCAAACGATGCAGCCAAGATGCACAGCTGCTCTAATCACTTGCACTGCAAATTTCTGAGCGTCTTGGATGACAGTTCAAATGCAATGGTGCAGTCCATGTTGGAAGACTTCTTCTTCTTCATTATAAGCATCAATTCAACCTTTCCCGTCAACTTAGCTGTGCTGTTGAGAGTCAACACCCCGCTGCTCAATTCACTTCCAAGATTCGAACTGCTTAATGAACTCGAGCTCAAGCTGACCTCGACATTCACTTTTTTGGTGGAAAGCATTCCAGCCTTGCTCTTTGGAATATCAACTTGCCCGACAGTCGCTCCTTGGTACAAAAACGTGACATTGCTAGCATCAAACTTGTAAGGACCCCAGTTTGTGTTCTTGATCCTGATTTGGGTTGTGAATTTTACGTCAAATGAAGGCTTTGCTGGGACATAGTTGAGGTCTTGAATGTTGATATTGCCTAGCCTAACCTTCGGAGTCTTAACTTTCATGACGGTGAGACTAATTACAGTTATGATAATGATCTGAAACACAATGAAAATACCAATATAAACGGCCAATTTGATTCTCTTCTTGCGTTTCAGCTCATCAGCGGATTGCAAAGACTCAGCATCACTTCTTGTGTAACCATTTGCTGGTGCTAAGGGATCAGCCTGTCGAGTGCTAGCCATCGTTCTTAGAATTCTTCGGATCTTTTGATGAGTGAAAGGAAAATTTCTCTATTTCTTGGATATGAAACTAGGAGTTGGAGGAAGTTTTTTGTGAAAATGAAGGACGAGTAGAATGTTATATATAGTTTGTTTTGTACAATTTCAATAAGTTAAGTGGCGGAATGAACTTCCAGGAACATGTGAGTTTCAGGCGAAGAATTTTATTTCAGACATGGACACCAGACGCGTCCAAAGACACAGGCGGGGATTACTTATTGGCTTCTAGATGATCAATGACTTTGGTGAACTGAGGACCTTTAGGCTTTTGCTAGGAGTCATGACTCATGATACGGACATTTTAAATAATTAACATAAGCTTTCATTCATATAGCTAAAAGTCAAGAATCAATGGTTCTCGAGAGTCAACATAATTTTACAATTAAGGCGGCTACAGAATTGTTTCTTTTATTCATGGACAATAACAAAAGAAAGGATATTCCATATAAAATTGCTTCCCTTCTGTTTTACAAAAGGCATTGAGAAAATAGCTTTGTTCTTACTTCCTCCAACATACATTTCTTTCTATTTTTCCTTCATGATAATATTTCTAAGTACTTTGATTGGGAGGAAGGATAAAACGTTCTTTTTCTGAGACATGGGTAATGTTGTCCACAGACCCGTTTGTAGCTCTCTCACACTCTCTCAATTGAATAAATTGAAGAAGATCAATGACAAAAAACAAAAAAAGGTGTGGAAATAAAAATGGGTGTATGAATAGCACTGTTATTTATAAATAAAAAAAAAATTTAAAAACAAAAAAAAAAATTTAAAAATATGTATGTAAATGAATGCAAGATGACACTTTTGGTGTAATAGTAACACCTTAATGGATGCAAAATGATATCTTTGGAATGTCAATAGCGATACTATTTATCTTACTAATTTATCCCAAGTCCTTTAGTACTTGCAAATTTCACAACCAAACATAATCTACATACAAAGTATAACAAAATCCCTAAGGTTGATATGTACTCGAAATATGAGGTGGTACACTATATGTTATAATATAAGTGGACAACAAGGTTATATGTCCTACTTTCGGGTATATATTTCTCAATGTTCCTCCACTCAGGCCATCTGTCACATTCCAGCCCGGGCCCCCACCACATCCCGGGCTCGACTCCACACTAGCACGATATTGTCCGCTTTGGGCCCCAGCCACGCCCTCACGGTTTTGTTTCTGGGAACTCACACGAGAACTTCCCAGTGGGTCACCCATCATGGGATTGCTCTCGCGCGAACTAGCTTAACTTCAGAGTTCCTATGGAACCTGAAGCCAGTGAGCTCCCAAAAGGCCTCGTGCTAGGTAGAGATGGGAATATACATATAAGGCTTACATGATTCATACCCCTGGGCGATGTGGGATCTTACACCATCTCCAACAGAAAGAGCTATGTTAAGCCCCCGTCCAGATTGTAGCTCTGCAAGAAATTATTTTTTAATGAACAGTGCCAACCCATATTTATAAACCATCTCCAACCGAATGTGGCTATTCTATAGCCCCCTCAATAATTTATTTTTTAAGTTTGTTCTTTAATTTTATTGGTTAATTGAATAAAAATACCATTTTAAAATAAGGTTTCAAGACATATTTTGAGTGCCACTTGTCGCTAAATGAATAAGTCTTCGGACATATTTTGAGTGCCACTTGAAGATGTGGCAATTTGAAAATTATTGAAAAAAATTAAAGGAAAGACTATTGGAAGAGGTAAGGAAGGAGTGTGTATGAAAAAAAGTGTTTGAGGTGAATATAATGTGAAGAATTGAAATAAAATGAGGTAAAATAATATGAAAGGATGAAAATGATGTGATAAATGGTGTAAACGTCTTAAGCATTTATAAGAAAAAAAAAATTAAAAGAAAAAAAATCCAGTTGGGCTCAACTAGAAGGGTTGGCTGGCTGGCTAAAGATAGCCATCCTTCTGGCCATATGATTGGATTTTGGCCTGATGGATCCCAAGATTTTTTGGCCCAAACCTCTATTGGAGATAGGTTTTGTGTCAAAAAGGGTTATACTTTGGCCTATGGCCTTATGGTCGGCACGGTTGGAGATGGCCTCATATTATGATACGTGTTGTACATCCTTATGTACGGGTTAACTGAAAATTTTCTCATAAAGTTAAAACTAATAACGAATTTACCAAAATGGACGGGGAATCCATGAAGGCTCATGTCAAGGACAGTGTAAGATAACGTCTTGATATGTTTTACGTCTTGATTGTCCTTAATAGAGATATATGATGCATGAGAAAACCCAGGTAAGTGCTATTAAGTTTCTGGTAAACAAATAACTAAGCCAGATTAAAATATGGACAAGAAAAAGCGGGTGGCATCCCTAATCAATAACAAATCCAAGAGCCACACAGAGGAAAAGAATATAAGAATAAAATACAACAAAGCAAGAGCTAGTCGCAATACAAATGCTGTAGCGAAGTATGTGGCCTGGATCCCTAGCTGCAATGATCATTTGCACTGTAAACTTTTCAGAGTCTTTGATGACAGATCAAATGCAATGGTGCAGTCCATGGTGGAAGACTTCTTCTTCTTCATTATAAGCATCAGTTCCACCTTTCCATTCAACTTAGCCGCGCTGTTGAGAGTCAATACGCCACTGGTCAGTTCACTCCCAAGATTGGAACCGCCTAATGCAGTTGAACTCAAGCTCACTTCGATATTGATCTTTTTGGTGGAAAGCATTCCAGCCTTGCTCTTTGGAATAGAAACTTGCCCGACAGTCGCTCCTTGGTACAAAAACGTGACATTGCTAGCATCAAACTTGTAAGGACCCCAATTTGTGTTCTTGACACTGATTTGGGTTGTGAATTTTGTGTCGAATGAAGGTGTTGCTGGGACAGAGTTGAGTTCTTGTACATTGATGTTCCCTAGCCGGACCTTGGGTGTCTTAACTTTCATCACAGTAAGGCTAATCACGGTAATGATGATGATCTGAAACACAATGAAAATAGCAACATAAATGGCCAATTTGATTCTCTTCTTGCGTTTGAGCTCGTCAGCGGATAGCAAAGACTCAGCATCACTTCTTTGGTAACCATGGTTTGCTGGTGCTGAAGGATAAGCCTGTTGGGTCTTCTCGGCCATCTTAATTTCTTTTGCTGCAGTTAGAGCTTCGAAAGAAAAAGTTCTCTGCTTTTCTTTGTAAAATAAGAATTGATGAGCAGGTGTCTTTGCTGTTTGATTGTGTGAATGTTGGTTGAGTGCGGGGTGGTATATATAGTGTTTGAAATATTTGGTTAATGAGTTAATTAGAGGAATGAAAACGCGCATATAGTTAGGTGTAGTTCATTCTCTACCAAACGATTGAACATAAGTCAAAGATGTGAAAATGATTATAAAAAACAAGATATAGAATAATAGAATTCTTTTGAGGGCTTTAAAAGACTTTGCCTACAACAAAAATTCATAAAAATATGAGAACGCGCATACATAAAGACCCTGTCGATTTTCCTACATCACTATCAGCGAAGTAAGCTAGCTCCTCCCGGGAAATTATTGGACCGTCTAGAAGATTTTAAGTCAAAACCCTTTAACTGTATGCGTGTTTAGCAACCTTTTGGTGTATTTAGGAAATTTACTAGAAATTGATGTCCGCGCATTGCTGCAAGATTAGAAATTGTATGGAAGATTGATAAGCTGATTCTAAATCATCAAGTTTCCAACTGCGTTGCATGACAATCAATTGAAACAATTGAAACGTTTTCTCTAAATTATTAAATAGCATTTAGTACAAACTGACTTGCAAATTCAAATGCAAGAATGCAAATGAAGATAAATTGTCAAATTCCATACATATCAAACTTCATTTAGGAAACTGAAAGCCATAAAAATAAATTGATAAACACACAAAGATAGTTCACAATTATAAATGTTGAATGATGATAAAATATATAATGCGATGATCTCGGTTTCTCTCATAATTATAGAATGTTGAATGCAAACAACATACCCAAATTACCAATCAAACCAATCAAAATTTCCACTCTTGGTTAATATCAGAGAATGCCAAATCCAAATTCATGAACCCCACACTGTCAACTGATTCCTTACCAAAATTATGGCAAGTATTGGTATACAATTCCAATAATGTTGTTCTAGTACTCCTTGAACATGCATCATTTGGTCTCTCTCTCTCTCAAAGTCATTGTTAACAGTAATTATATAATAACATGCTAAAAGCACTGTCAACTATGTTATCAAGGAAAAACAAATGTCAATGAGAAATGAAGATAAAGAACATTTACTGGTGTACTCGAGAAACTGAGAATCATTATCTGCAAACGGCCTCCGATCGGATCACCTCCAAAATTCTAAGGTGCTACAACTACTTTAAGAATAGCTTATGTCCAATACAACTCTGCAAGAATAGTCATTCTTCAATATTTAAGTAGGATTTGAAACAGGGCATTAAGATAAGGTTACAAATACAGTAAGCTCCCAATCGAGTATTTAAATGGAAGAGACATGTGAAGGCAGTCAAAGAACCCAAAATATCAATGTTTCAAACTAATATCTGTCACAAAATTATTGCACTCGAACTACCTTAATAACACATCATGGGCATACTCCCTTGATTATTTGAAAAGATATCGTTGGTTACTGTTGAAAATATATGGCATTCTCTTAAATTGAAAGCGTAAACAATGAAGAATGCACATGAACAACACACAATTTCTTTGCAAAACAGTTTTACAATGCAGTAGTTTTGAATTGGAAATTCAAAATGAACTTAGTTCAATCTACGAAATTCAATAATTTAATCAAATCAAGACAAATTAGCCAAATTGTCTTATATTAAACACACAGTTAGAGCTTGGAACGCATAAAATGAAAAAGAACATTAGACCATGCCTTCCCCAACTAATATGTTGGCGGGACTAATTGTTGCAACACAATGGAACTCAAGTTCTTTGCAACATCAATCCATAGTGTAACTCTTATTTTTATTTTTTTCTTTCTCTTGAATCAGTAGACATAAACAAAAAAAAATTAGTAAGAAGTATTTATTTACAACATTTGGAGATGATTTGTCAACATGCTTTTACCTAATATTTTGAATGTAGATTTACACTTGTTTTCAAGCCTTCTAATCAGCCACTTTTTGTTCTAACTCTCGTATTGCATCAATGTGTCCAAGAACATCTTGTAATCTCAAATAAGCTTATGATAATTAATATAATAAAATCTAAACAAAATACCAAATTCAACTCCAATATAATGAAAAACTAAATTAACATGTGGTGAATTGATGGCTTACTTTTTATAGCAATTCTGTAATTACAAATTCTTTTGTTAAATTACGGTGACTGGGAGATGTTGAAGCTGCATAAGCTATTTGAATTATGCCTACTATAATCAACCAGGGAAGAATCCTTTGTAACCAAATAGAGGTATTGGAGGACTGATACCCATGAAAACTCATATGAATTCTATAAACAACATAACTCTACCAAGTTCACAATTCTGATAAATTCCATTAAAAAAATCTACCAAATGGAAAATTCACTTGGAATTTACTGTTAAGCCAAACTACCAAGAAATTGAAACTTATTTTGTAAAATAATTAACCTTTTCAGGTTGAAGCAGCTTCAATCTTGGGGTTGGCGACATCAAGCATTGTGGCAACTCCTCTGTTCTCATAATCCAAAATCGCTCCTTTTTGATAGAATATCCACCAATCCATTGTTGCTCAACACCCAAATCATCAAACGTGAGAAAAAAAAAAGAAAAAAAAAAGGAACATATTCTAAGGTTTAAATGGAATTCCACAAATTCCCCTAATGGGCAACTCTAGAATTGTAAAGAAACTGTCTTTATCAAATCTTCAATTAATTATAGCAAAACCCAAAACTCAAAAAGTTTTAATGAGCTTACATGACCACTCATCAGCAAGCTCAGAGCAACAAAACCCAACAAACCCAAAATATTCGAATAAATCCCACACAAAAAAAAAAAATCCATTTAAAAAAACTACAAACAACAAATAACTCACTACTTTTTCATATGAATTCGAACAGAGGTATAGAACATACCGATTTGAAGCGAGAAATCTCAGTGAAAATCCTCGAAGAAGCCACGTCAATCTTAAGAAGCAGAGAAAATTAGGGATTTTTTTTTTGACTCCAAATCATACTTAAGACGCCGTTATTCCGTAAAAAAAAATAAAAAAAAAACAAATTAGGGATTTTTTTTCAGTGAAGAAAAAGAGAAAATTAAAAGAAGAGTAAAGAACATTAGGTTTTTATTTCAACTTTGGGGTTTCCAATTTTCGATCTCTCTAGGCAGAGGCACAGAGATAAAGCAACAACAGTAGATTGAGTAAGGGGAAGAGCAACGGTGGTACTTGCAAAGCTCGAATGTTCGTGCATGCAATTAGAATAATTATTTATCATATGTTTTGATGATGATTACGTATAATTACCTGTTACCCCAGCGAGGGTGAAGCTCAAGAACCAAAACTTGTTCTTCAAGGGTGATGTTGGCACGACGAACATTGGGGAGGAGATAACTGAGCCACCGTAATTTGCAGCTCTTTTCTTTTCAGACCTAGGTTTGGTTGCAAAATTCAAAACACATGGTCAACTCGTTAGTCAATAATTGGTAAAGGCAAGAGGGATCTGAGGAAATATAGAGATAAAAAAATACCCAAGAGAAGGAGCGGAGGAGAAGGAATGTTGAGGGGCAGATGTTGTCCAACGGAGGAGAAGGGAGGAGATGCCGTCGAACGGAGGAGGATGTTGTGGTTCACAGTTATGAGAGAGTGAACCGCAGAGGTTCATTTGGAAACAAATGGAAAAGCCGAGCTTTTCCATTCCCACGATGACCAACATGTGTACAGCAGGGGCGAATTAGTAAATGTACTGTACAACGTAAGGAAAAAGGCTAATGATGCTTAACAACTGAAGGGCAAATCTATCAAATCACTGTTAATGAACAATGTTAGGGAACTGAGTTTTAGTATATATAATTTCTCGTTTGATTGCTATTTCAATTTAAGTTTTTTTTATTTTTAGCGACAGTGCGGGAATAGATTGGGGAATGGAGATATCTAAGAGTGCATGAGAGATGGTGCAAGAGTTGTAGATAAATTGTCAAATTTCAAACATTTGTGAAATTTGAAAATTTCACAACACACTCGAAAACTTCTCAAAATATAAAGAAGTTATAATTCATTTATTGGTTTATCCTGCCTTTCATTTGCTTCTCTCTCTCTCTCACCATTTTCTGCAATTGCGCCTTTTTTTATGGCCCACATGCACACGTGTTGGTCATCGTGGTGATGAAACTGGTGGAAAGGCGAGGAAAGCAGTGGAAAAACCCATTTGCTTCCATTCGCTGATCTCAGAAGAGGCATCACTCCATTCTTCTCTCTCACACATCTCAGCTTCCGTTAGAAAACTCTGCCCAAAGGTCCAGAACCCTTTCAACCTTTTGTCCATTTTCTCGATCGATCTGTCTTTCGCAGAAGGTTTTCGCCGATGGTAAGTATTAATCTCTTGCCGTGTAAATTTTCATATTTGTGTATGTGTTTGTTTGATTTCAGTTTCTTGGGTTATAATTTCGATCATCCATTTAAGTTTACTTCTGGATCCAAAAGTTAATAATTCCTTTTGATTTTTGTTTTGGTTCTCCCAATCGCCCTTACAGTGGGTAGTTATGCTTTTTTATCTTGCAGAAAAGATTGGATATTTGATCGGAAGTGCACGTTCATCCATTTGCTCGACGTTTATGGGTTTTACGGTGTCAAAATCACAATGCGATTTCACAAGGTATTAATAAGGCTTATTTGTTTTGATTCAAAATTGACTGAATCAATCCTTAACCGTTTGTAATTTTTTTTTAGTCCTTTCTCAAAATTAGACGCCATGAGAAAAAAATTAAGCAAAAAGGTTTACCCTTTTCCCTTCTCTTCTTTTGATTTCCCAGCATACATGTTTTTCTCTGTTTTTAACTCTTATTATTGCTATGGGTTTTAGATTTGTGGATTGTTTCGAATTTTAGAATTTCTTATTCGAAATTGGGTTTTTGTTAATATTTCGGGTACATTTGACCCTGAACTCCGTTCTGTGTGGAGTGTTTAGAATTTTAGAATTTCGTATTCGAAATTGGGTTTTTATTAAATTTTTAGGTACAATTGTCTTTCAATCTAGAGATTTAATTCAACTTCAAATTTTGTAGTGTGATGTTGGCGTTTTTTATCTTTGGATGGAGTCAATATCCAGCTACTTCAGTCCTTTGCTGAAGTCTATAATTGAGTAGAACCAATGTTGAGTATCAATGGGGAAGAGGATCTGGATGAATGAGAGGAGCTTTTAGCAATATTAGAGTCTCGATTCTTATTCCTTGAAGCCGGTGCTCGACCGACGATAAGGTTTTTTATTAACTCATCTAATTTTTATGTTTTCAGTCTTTTTAATGGATAGTTTGGTATTTGGGCTGCTTTGATCTTTGATTTAAGTCTCTTATTTTGTCTAATTCTTTCTAATCCTTCATTTCTATTGACGTTTAGGATTTAATGAAGATACTCGAATGAGATTGGTTAAGACCAAAAAAATGGTATGTGTCATATTTTTCTTTTTGTATTCCTTTACTTTTATACAGAGTTTTGTTTGCATAGTTTGGCTGATTAATTTTCGGTTCGGCTTTCAATTTGATTGCATGTACATTTCACCAGTATAAGCTTCTATGGGATCTTGAGTTTGATTTTTCTTTGTGTTCTTTGTGAACAACTTCATATGCTTTTGCTTGTTACAAATGGCTCTTCCATTGATGCCAGCTCAAGCCATGACTCAGCAGGTAAATTTATTGTATTTATGTTCATATATATAAATTTGCACAATTTATTTTTCTCATAAATACATGAACGGCATCTTTTTCATTGGCCGATGAGCAGTATATATATATTTCTCTCTTGTAGGCTACAAGGCATGCACATCGGGTATACGTTGGTGGGCTTCCTCTCTTGGCTAATGAGCAAGTTATAGTTCTGGATTTTGTTTTGGATTCTTTCCCAAGTAATAGCAAGTGTTTTGACTCTATACTGGAGTCTGGAGTGGAGATGAACAAGGAATCTAGGTTAAAGTTTGATGTCATTTGTGTCATCACTCTAGAATCTAGGGATTTACTTTGTATATAATGAAGCTTATAAGGTAGCTTTTTGTAGGTTGTTACAGGGCCAATTGCAATGGGTTACAAATAAGCCAAAATTTTGATCAAATGTTTTTCAATTTTTTATGTAGTTATTATATTGTAGTAAATATGGAATTTTGTTGGTTATTCTGTACTAAAATATATAAATACAGATATATACATATCTGTTAAATAGTTTTATTATTATTTTTTTAATTTTGAAAAATAATTTATAACGGGCATTAGTTGTGGTCAATTAGTAATCGACAACGGTCATAGCACGTGGTGTTAGATTTCAATTTACCACGGGTATAATCCGTGGTTATATTGCATTTGACAACGGGCATAGTCCGTGATAGAAACTGAGACTTTTTATCACATCCAGAATACTAACGGGCACAATGTCCGTGGTGGATTGCAATTTACCACGGGCATCAACCGTGGTAGATGGGCTTTTTTCTACTAGTGAAAATGTATAAAGAAAAGTATACAAACTAAAAAAAATTATCTAAGATTTTGTCCTATTCAATCTTATTTATAACACTGAAAAAGAGTCGCATAATAGCGATTAATACAAGTCGTGTTTTATTACAAGCATCTCATAGCACCAACATCACTGCCAACTTAATCACCTATTACTTTTTCTTTTCTTTTTTCTTTTTTCTTGTTTTTTTTGAACAAAATCACCAATTACTAAGTGTAGGATTTTATAATAAAAGGTCTTGAAGATATTAGAAGTGACCCTTCCACATGTAATGTTTATTACTTTGCTATCTCCTAGATGAGACTCTATTATTCAACACGCTCCTTCATAAGTGACTATACAAAAATTCACACAGAAAACCACTTCCCCATTGGAAGCTCTGCAAGTTGGAAAGGTGTTTCCAATTCCAATAGTAAAAAGTTTTAATCCAAAACCCAAACATTTCAAATCCGAATATTTTCCAAAAAAAAAAATGGAATGAAAATTGGAATGCACTTAAATATTGTGAAAATTCCAAATTTCCCATTCAAATTATTCAAAGTGTTCTGAACTTATTTTGATCAAAGAACTTCCTAAATTTTCATAAACTTATCAAATATATGAATTTCCGAATTTATGTTCCAAAATTTTCAAGTTACTTCGACTTTGAAATTTCTGAATATGTCTAAAATTCTAAATTTGAAGACTGTAATCTGATTTCGAAATTTGGAACAAGAATTGGTAAGGTTGTTTCTAATCTATCCCTCTCGAAATAAACTCGTATCCATCGGAAGCTAGTGAATTCATTATGCTAAAGCTAATGCAACTTTTAGAGAGCCCAGTCATTATTCGTCATTACAGCCAACATAACTTTTCAAATGCCTAGTCATTCAATAATCTTAATATGGAGCTAGCTCAACTTTTTAAAAGCCCAACTTAATAAAGCAAATTTGAGAACAGTAAATCGTGTCCAAGATGTGCTGGATAATAACATGCTCGAACACTATGATAAGATTTCTATAGACATTGTCCCGCAAACACCACCTATTACTAGGTGTGATTTTTATAACAAAAGGTCTCGGTTATGCAGTTTGGTTAACTGAGCCCATTATAGATGCTTTGGTTATTCATATGTCTATGCGGAAGTTTTTGAAATCTAAGGTTTCTGCTTAAATCTATAATAGACAATGGCGTCAACTTGTTTTCCACCATAATTGGATGCACTCAACTTTGAATCAATTGCTCTTACTTTGCATATGGATCTTGGGGTGGATGACAAATTGGTTTTAAAGCTTACTCGGGTGTATGATTTTAAAAGAAGTAACAACCTTTGGTTACTTGGGAGAATTGGGTTTGGCGCTCTTGCTACCATCCTCGTAATTCAATTATTTTATGAATTATATGCATGATAAGCTTGTCACAAATATTCTTTGGCAAGATTGAGTGTCTATACATATGCTATGTCACTTGGCAATTGAGACACCTCCTCACCTTTTTTTTAGTTGTAATTATTCTCACAAAAGTTCATCTATTTGTTTGAGTTGGTAACAAGTGGAGATAATTTTTTATGACATTTTAAGTTTTTTTTTTCTCCTATTGTCTAGACCATGATTTTGGCTCATAGGTTCAGTTTTGTGGCAGGGGATGATTTCCCCATTTGGGTGAAAGAATTGTGCTCGACTGTGACTCGAGGGTCATCAGAGATGGAGAAAGTCAATTAGCGAGTCTTTTGCACTGAGAAGCAGTGCTTCTAATGCAACATAGGAAATGGGACTCTCTCTGGCCTGAATAGAGGCGATGGTATTTTCATGGAGAGGACTAACATCGTTCATAATTGTGGTAATAAGGTCAACATCATGTTGTGCATAGGCCCGTTCGTTAGTACGGAAACAAGATTCAGATTATCTCACCAAAATACAAACCCACAATTGAACAGTTTAAAATACAAGAAATAAAAACACCGAGAGAATTACGAGGTTCGGCAAAATCCTGCCTTCGTCCTCGGAGAGATATTGCTCTTCACTATGAGAATAACTAGTACAAGATACACTTGAGTTAAATCGACATAACCCAAACAACAATCTCTTGTACACTCACAGAATTTTCCCAAGAGCCTTACTCTACCCAAGAGTTTCTCACTCTCACTCTCTATTTTCTCTCCTTTGTGTTCTCCTCTGGATGCACACTGATGCTTACCCTCTCACTCGGCAAGCATGCCTAATGCAAGCAAGCCATCACATT
Organism: Cotoneaster glaucophyllus; assembly: GCA_036320875.1. Classification (NCBI taxonomy): domain Eukaryota; kingdom Viridiplantae; phylum Streptophyta; class Magnoliopsida; order Rosales; family Rosaceae; genus Cotoneaster; species Cotoneaster glaucophyllus. The sequence goes on from CM070060.1 coordinate 18,845,309, forward strand.
TCTAACTCCCAAAGTCAAAAAGCAAACCCACTTTTGCTTTTCCTTTGTAGCCTTTGTATGCCTAGAAAATACAACATGCACACTTGCGTGCAAGCAAACACAAAGTCACAAAATGGCTGCTGCCATTTTCTTGTAGCAGTCAGAAATTTACTTTATCAGAATTGTTGTCCACTCATAGGTATATGAGCTAAACACAACACATCAGACATGGACGAACTAGAAAGGGCAAGTTAGTCAGCCAAAGCGCTGATTTTATCTAGAAAATCAGTAATGCAGTGATCACCACGAAGGAGATTAAGAAGCACACTGTTGGATTTTTGGATCGGCCGGCCCGTAAAACCCCACTCTAACAACACTGATATTATCAACTACTTTATCACCTGTCCAATCCGTCAGGTGTGGGGTTTTATCACAAAAGGCCTTGATATTAGTAAGAATTGGATAATCATATTTAAACCCTTTTTTTTTTCTTTTTTCATCCATAGATGTGGAATTCCAACACTCTCCATCACGTGTAACCCCATTTAGTGGTTCACAAATGGAGATCCACACATCGGCAATTGAAACTTAGAGGTCGGCTCTATGTTAAGAGTCCAGACTTGGAACTTAGAGGCTGGCTTTCTGTTAAAAGTCCTGGCTTGTTTCCTCCTTGGTGACAAGCTCGTTGGCTTGCACGGCCCGAACCTTGGCACTGATACCATGTTGGATTTTTGGATCGGCGGGCCCGCGGAGCTCTTCTCTAACAAGACTGATACTGCCCCCAACTTTATCAGTTGCCCAATCCGTCAAGTGTGAGATTCTATCACAAAAGACCTTAATATTAATTGGACCACGGTAATCATATTTAAACCCCATTGTTTTCTTTTCACCCACCGATGTGGGATTCCAACACACACTTCAGAGTGAAATAACTCTATTGTGGGAGGAAGGAGTGTGCATATCGCTCCTGAAGAGCCTTCTATGCCTCAACAACACTGATACATTTCACGGTTACATGCATCACAGGTGGTGACAATTAATTGGTCAACCATGAGAGAACCATCTGGTTCGGTTGAATCCAAGGTTCAAAAAGAGGATTAATCTCATCTGTGAGTTGGCCTTCTGTGTTTAGAAGGAAAGCTGGAGGACCCTGAGAGGTTCCATCGATGAATGGAAGAATACTACAACTACATAGCAATGGTATAACTTGTGTCCTCCATGGAGGATAGTTGTTTGTCGAGTTTGAGAGATAGGAAATAGGACACATAGGATAAGGAAGCTGGAGCAGGATTGGCCATGGTGAGTGAAGAAATTTTTGTTAGACTGGATAGGGTGATACCATGAAGGAATTATGCTCGATGATTGAGCAGTTATTATATTTCACTATATATAGAACGATGAAGAACAAACTCTTCAAAACTAAAAAAATATGAACAGAAAGTTGAGAGAGCTACATTTAAAATCAAACAATATTTGATAGTTTCAACAGCCCAAAGGATTGTACTGTTGATAAAGTTGTGACGAGTGTTGAGGTGAGGATATTTGATTAAGTCATTTGCTGCTGCTGTTGCATAGATGTGGCGGGAGATATGATATTCAAATTTGGTTTATCATTGGGCAAGCCGTAATGCATTACGTTTTGAGGAATTGTCTCATCATGTTTCCACTATTGCCCGTGATATTAACTTGCAGCTAATTGAGATTGATTCTTTGAGCACATTTATCATGCAAAAACTCTGTTTGATCTTTATCTTCTTCCTGCCATTGAAGTTAAAGATTGTTCAGCTAAGGCTCCTCGTATTTATGAGATTCTATAGTTGCCTCCTCATGTATCTTGGATTAAATTTACCACAGATGACACAGCTCGTAGTGCCTCCGGTTTGTCGGGAATTGGGGGGTTTTTCTGGACCATTTTGGCAATTGTTTACGTTGTTTTGCATCTTCAACAGAAATTGCTTATTCTTTAGAAGCGGAGTTGCATGCGGTTATTTATGTCATGGATTTAGCTTGGGCAAACAGTTGAATTTTTTTTGTGAATTGAATATGATTATTTTTTAGTGGTCCTTTATCTTTCTCTGTTTCTCGTAAGATTTCTTGGCGTCTACGTGTTTGTTGGATTAATTGCCTTACTTTTCTCTCTCAGATACACGTAAGTTGTACACAGTTTGGCTAATTTCGGTGCGGATCATTTTAGGAGTTTATATTTGGATTCTAGGTTTTGCTTGTTTGGTCTCCAATGTTTTGGTTTCTTTGTGTTGAGCGGTAGACGTTTTTTTCCTTTTTCTTTTCTTTCACTGATTTTAGCATGTGCTTGTCAATTTTTCTTTACATGTACTTTATAGTAGGAGTATAACTTGGGTTGTGTCAATCCGAGCCCGCCCATATCCAACCCCACTTTAAACCCGAACAAGCGGGTGTTTTTAGTTATAACCCGCCGGAAGCCAACCCAATTTCAACCTGTTTATTGATTGGCTTGAGTATTTGTTCGTCCATACCCAACCCGATTAACCAAACCCAATCCACCCGATTGTGACCTAAATCAATTAATGCTCATGTTACACCCAAGTGGGCCAAGTTCAAGAACCAACACCCTTTATGATAAATTTTTAATAAATCACCCTTTTAATATTACTTAAGCTTTTAAGGAATAAAGGACTTTGGCCACTTAGTACTACGGTCTCGTGATATTCATCTTCACTTATAATTGAGAGGTCTTCGATTCGATTCTCGCCAAGGGAAAAGTTGAACCATATTATTATGGCAAGCTTATTGAAAGGCGTAGCCCACTCTCCCATCTCCTTAATGTAAATACTATCGTTTATTAAAAAAAATAAAAATAAAAAAAAAGCTATTAAGGGTTTTGATTAGTTGGCCATATTTGTATTCTCTAAACCCTAAAACTTTTATATTAAATTGTTAGTCTCCAACCCCTAAATTCTTTGTCTCGAAGCAATTCACTCAGCAGCTCAGCTACCTCTTTCATTCTGCCTAAACAAACAACAGTAAGCCTTTTCTCCTATCCTATTGGTTTAATCATATATACAATATATATAAGGGATATCAATCTATGGAACTAAATTTAAGTTTTGGTTGATTTATGAAATTGAAGTTAATTAGCTTTGATGCTACTTGGCTTAATTTTTCAAAGAATTCTTGAAAACTAAGTTGTTTAGGATTAAACTCGAAAAAATTGGGTAACCCGAACTCAACACAAGTAAATCTAAACCCAATTAAACCCGAGCCTGAATGAAATCCAATCCAAATCCAAGTCCGAATTGTAAAAGTTGGGTTAAGATTGGATTGACCTTTCAAACCGGCAAACCAGCCCAAGTCACATCCTTACTTTATTTTTATGGACTTTAGACTGTACTATTTAAATGAGCTCTATTTTTCTCAGCTAAAAAGAACAATTAGTATTGCTTCTGCTTTGTAATTTATTAAAAGGAAGTGGCATATCATGCTTGAAGAAAAGAACTTCCCTGCCTTCCAAACGATAACAATTCAGGAAAAAAAAAAAGTAAAACAGTAAAAGAAAATAAAAATTCTCCTTACAAGGGAACAAAAAGGAAAAACAAAAGAGATATATGATGCATGAGAAAACCCTGGTAAGTGCTTTTAAGTTTCTGGTAAACAAATAACTAGGCCAAATGAAATATGGACAAGAAAAAGTGGGTGGTATCCGTAATGAATAAAATCAAAGTGCCACACAGAGAAAACGGATAAAAGAATAAAATTAATACAACAAGGCAAGAGCTAGTCGCAATACAAATGCTCTAGCTAAGTATGTAGCCTGGATCCCTATCTACTACAATCACTTGCACTGTAAACTTTTGGGGGTCTTTGATGACAGATCAAATGCAATGGTACAGTCCATGGTGGAAGACTTCTTCTTCTTCATTATAAGCATCAGTTCCACCTTTCCATTCAATTTAGCCACGCTGTTGAGAGTCACTACGCCACTGGTCAGTTCACTCCCAAGATTGGAACCGCCTAATGCACTTGAACTCAAGCTCACTTCGACAGTGATCTTTTTGGTGGAAAGCATTCCAGCCTTGCTCTTTGGAATAGAAACTTGCCCGACAGTTGCTCCTTGGTACAAAAACGTGACATTGCTAGCATCAAACTTGTAGGGACCCCAATTTGTGTTCTTGACATTTATTTGGGTTGTGAATTTTGTGTCAAATGACGGTGTTGCTGGGACAGAGTTGAGTTCTTGTACGTTGATGTTCCCTAGCCGGACCTTCGGTGTCTTAACTTTCATGACAGTAAGGCTAATCACGGTTATGACGATGATCTGAAATACAATGAAAATAGCAACATAAAGGGCCAGTTTGGTTCTCTTCTTTCGTTTGAGCTCGTCAGCGGATAGCAAAGACTCAGCATCACTTCTTTGGTAACCATGGTTTGCTGGTGCTGAAGGATAAGCCTGTTGGGTGTTCTCAGCCATCTTAATTTCTTTTGATGGAGTTAGAGCTTCGAAAGAAAAAGTTCTTTGTTTTGATATGTAAAATATATATGAATTGAATGCAAG